>CM039676.1:65153556-67908651 GCA_022496015.1 Hordeum marinum
ATCAACTTTTTTTGCATCAGGAATTCATCCATTGTTTGATCAAATTTTTTTGAACATCAAAATTGACAAAAAAGAGCTCCATCAAAATACATTTCTCTATGCAGCCATATTTTGCTCAATCTTCAACTTAACATGATGGATGGATGAACAACAGCTCCATCAGGAACCATTTTTTGTAAACGTGTTCAACTTGGCATGGATAAACAACAGCTCCATCAAGAACTAGACATGGATAAACATAATAGCAATCTTCAACTAGACATGGATAAACATAATAGCAAATTTGTTCAGCATAACAAAAGAAAACTTGTTCAACCATATAACTACAAACGGAGACACATAATATCAAACATAACAAAAGCAAACTGCGCGAGTAGCGGCGGGGTCGTCTGGCAAGCACAAGCACAAGCAACTACTGCCCCCCGGAGTAGTAGGGGTTATCCCGATTCTCCTGCGCCTCTTGCCATAGCTCCAAACCTTGATTGATGATTTCGATTTTCTTCCATGCCTCATCGGTGACGTACGCATCTTTCGCTGCGTACTCGATGAGGTGCTTTGGCAGTGGGCTGATCCCCCATAGTTTCTGGTCCTCTTGCCTATTGATCTTCTGCTTCATTGCCCTGAAGGATGGGTGGATCAGGCTGGCTGCAAACTCAGACAAAGCTTGATATAGCTTTCTAGCATTTTGAACTCTCCATTTGCGTTGTAGGTCCATGTACTTGTCGGGGTTGATCTCCAAACCAGACAACTCTAGCTTCTCCTTGTCACCTCCAATGCAGAAGTCGACAAAGGTGTACAGTTTCTTCTCCTGCAGGAGCGGGTGGAGTTCCTTGGGCATGCATCAAGTTCAGAAATTAATCTGGTGCATCTACTTCATAAATTAATCTGGTGCATCAAATTCACCTACTTCTGAACTACAGAAACTTCAGAAACCTAATCCAACCACCCTAATCAAAACCTAATCCAATCCAATAGAAAACAACTTCAGAACTAACTTCAGAACTAGTATTGCATCTACTTCAGAACTATTGCATCTACTTCAGAACTATTGCATCTACTTAAGAAACTTAAGAAACTTTAGAACTACAGAAACTTACAGATACTACTAATTAGACAAATGCATGTTCAGATTGAATGAGTAGGATGGTTTACCATTTTGTTGCCGCGGTGATGTGGTATACCAGGACGAGATCCTCAACGCATAAGTGCAGAACTGCTGCAATCTGTGGAGGTTCATCTTCTCTGGTATACTCCACATCAACGCCGATGTTCCGCTTCAACATGCTGCCGAGCTTCATCCTCATCTCGCGGATCCTCTTGTTGGCGACTTCGGGATTGCTGGTGCAGATGACATCCAGCGGCTCCTTCAGGTGGATTTGAACCTTGATATCCATGGTGTAGTCCAGCTTCTACCCGGCGGGGACCGGAACATCGTCGTCGACCACCAGCGGCTGCACATGAACTTTGTTGTCGCCAGATGCCTCATCACCATGGTGATGCTTGGTAGACGGAGGGGAGTTGCTCCACGATGTCGTTCGCTTGCCAGACGGAGGGGAGTTGCTCCATGCCGATTCCTCCGCCATTGCCCTCCTGGATAGAGCAGAGGGAGGGGAGGGGAGGGCTTGAGATAGAGCAGAGGTGCGTTGCAGGAGGTAGAGGGAGCGGCAATGGAGCGGCAGAGGGAGGCAAAGGGGAGTTACCTGGAAGAAAAACCCTGGTCTGGCATCGTGGGGAGTTGCTTGTGGAGGGGAGACGTGGGGTTGGTTGCCTTGATGTGTGCGTGGTTGCCTCGAAAACCCAACCGCCCAAGCGCCAGTTGCCTTTTCTCGCAAGCGTGGTTTCTCATTTAATGGCCTTCTCGCATGCTCCGTCCGTTTCTGAAACAAAAAAACAATATTTTGCTCCTTCAGCTCTAAAACAAAATAAAATAATATTTTGCTCTAAAATTAATGATCACTACAGCCATATTTTGCTCAATCCAAAATAGTCACTGCATCCATCCAAAAATGGCACCAAAATGGCACCAGAGTCACCAAACCAATATTACAGCACAAAATGGCACCAAAATGGCACCAAAGTATCAGCCAAAATGGCACCAGAGTCACTACATCCATCTTCACCATCAGCCAAAATGGCACCAAAACTACATGATTTTGCATTGTATCTTCACCATCTGCCTCTTCATCACCAAAGTCTCATGCATTTTGCTACCTGGAGAGAACTGTAGTAGAAAAACTACATCAGGATCACATCAACAAAAACTATAGAGAAGGTTGATCACCAATCAAAACAAGGAACATGCAGTAATAGTATTAGGTCACCAAGGAGACAAAATTTGCCTTCATGTCCATTCGCTACTCATCGTCGTCGATGCCAACCAAAGGAACTCTATGCTCACTCCTGTTTTCCTCATCGTCACTACAATATTGCATCATGGTATGATCAGTCTTGTTTTCCTCATCCTCATCCTCTCTCTCATGCCCATCCGCTACCACCTTTCTTCTTTTCTTAATGCCTTCAACTGTTGCAGCATCAACGAGCACACGTTCCCGGTCCCTTCGCAGTACTCTGCTTTGCACCGGAACTTCCATAGAGTCATCATCAGCTTGCACTGGAACTTCCGTAGGGTCATCATCCTGGTATGTTAGTACACTACCACCGGGGCCCTTTTCCATTTCAGTTTTAGTCACACTCCACAAGTGTCTGTGCTGAAAGGTTTGCACAACTCGCCATTTTCCGTGCCAAAGTGTGTCTGGTAGATAAAACACCATTGTTGCTTGTGCTGATAGAATATAGGGATCATTCTTATACCAGCACCTTCCGGTGTTGATCCTTTTGAAGTGGCCATCATATTTGACAAAAGAGTTTCTCTTCTTATTGCCACCAAGTTCAAACCAGTCACAACGAAATAAGACAACCGAGCGATGGATGCCTCCACTAGAGTTGTACTACAACTCTATGATGCTTCTCAGCTGACCATAGAAGTCAATGTTCTCACCATCATGTGACCCCTCGGTGATGATACCACTATTCTATGTCTTCCTTCTTTCCTCGCGGTCAACGCTGTGGTACCGGACACCGTCAGTAATGCATGTTGAATGCACTCTCACTCGCTTATCCGGTAAGCATGCCAAAGCAAATAGATCATCACTGACCTTCTTCTCCTCATGCAACTTTCCAATTTGCACAAATAAATCATTTAGCAACAATGGTATTTAACAGTTGGTGAATAACATAGAAAACATAAAACATGTGGCTAAAGATCTCACATGGTTCTTAAACCATTTAGCAAATCCCTTGGCAACCCTTTTATCAACATGAATCTGGCTTCCTTCATGATTTAACTCTTCCTTGCATTTCCTGCAATGCCAAAAAACATGTGAATTAAAACATTAGGTTGGTGCCAACCCAAGCAAAAGAATATAACGAGTGCATAAGATATAACATACTTGATACATGGTAGAACCTCGGCGCAATTGCTGAGCACATACCAAACCATCTTGTCATACTCATCACCAGCCTCCAAGTATTTTGAGGCTCCAAGAAGTTGCACACCATGGTTGAAAACCGAGACATCACCACTTTGCGAATCGGACCGCTCTATATTCCTGGTCGGCCGGTTCCATCTTGTTTCCACATCTTCAAAGTATCTAGAGCAAAATGTCAAGCCCTCATCAATAACATATGCTTCAGCAATCGAACCTTCCGATGTTGCCATGTTTCACACATAGCGCTTACAAGTAAGCAGCCTTCTTTCGATTGGGTACATCCAACCGTATTGCACAGGGCCTCTAAGCATTGCCTCTTTTGGTAAGTGCACCGCCAAATGGACCATCACGGTGAAGAAATCTAGAGGGAAAATCTTCTCGAGCTTGCAAAGAATAATTGGGATTTCCTTTTCAAGTCTATGCAGAACAGTTACCTTGAGTGTTTTTCAGCACAATTCTCTAAAGAAATTTCCCAGCTCAGCAACCACTTCATATATATCCTTGTCCATGATTCCTCGGAGGCCCGGCGGTAAAATCCTTTGGAGGAGGATGTGGCAATCATGGGTTTTCAGTGCTGAAAGCTTGAATCCATTAGAAGTAACACACTTTGCTAGGTTAGCAACATGACCATCTGGAAATCTCACCGCTCTTATGAATTCACAGAATGCAAGCTTTTGTTCTTTAGTCATTGTATACCTTGCTCGTGGCATTTCAAATGAATCTTCATCTTCATTAGGGTGTAGATGCAAATATTTTCTTATGCCCATGTCCTCCAAATCAATCCTAGAACTAACCGTGTCCTTTGTCTCCCCTTCAATTTTCATAAACGACCCTAGAAGATTCTCGCATATGTTTTTCTCAATGTGCATTACATCGAGATTATGCCTTAATTTCAGATCAGCCTAGTATGGCAGGTCCCACAAACAAGACCTCCGGTCCCAACATTGACCTTTCTCACGCTTTATTTTCTTGGAAAGCTTTCCTGGTCTCAGATCTTTCACCTTTTCAAGTTGTTGTTCCAGCTCTTCTATAGTGAATTCAGCTGGCTTGTCACGGGTTTCATTCTCACCATTAAAATCTTTGCTTCTTCGCCAGCGATGGTCTCGTGGAATAAAGCGGCGGTGCCCTACATAGAAAATATTATTCCTTAGTCTCTTTGAGAAAGGGTCTTTGTCACAATGGACACATGCCTGATAACCCTCTGAGATCCTCCTAGACAGAGTGTGCAGCGCCAGTAAATCATGGATGGACCATATGATTGCAGCACGTAGATTGAAATTTTCTTCCGGACTATAGGCATCATATGTAGGTACACCGGTCCAGAGTTGGAGCAGTTCTTCTATGAGGGGCTCCATAAAGACATCAAAATCCTTTCCTGGAGACTCTGGACCCGGGATAAGCAACGACATCATGAACTTGGACTGATCCATGCATGCCCATGGTGGCAGGTTGTACGGCACCACAAAAACAGGCCACATGCTATAAGACGTGCTCATGTTCCCAAATGGATTAAAGCCATCTGTGGCAATGACGAGTTTTATGTTCCTTGGATCTGCAGCAAAATCCAAATGTTTACTGTCAAATTCTTTCCATGCATCTCCGTTTGCTAGATGGCTCAGCTCATTGTCCATAGGTTGCCGCTTCAGCTTGTGCCATTGTACCTCTAGTGATGATTTCTTTGAGATAAACATCCATTGTAGCCTTGGTATCAACGGAAAGTGCGTCAGTACCTTCTCCGATATTGACTTCTTCCCATAAGCATCTTTCCACCTAGAGGCATTGCATTTTGGACAGTTGTCATGCTTTGCTAAATCCTTTCGAAACAAGACACAGTTATTTGGCCACACATGTATTGAAACATAACCTAGCCCCAACCTGCGGATTATGCTTAATGCTTCATCGTAAGACCTGGGAATGCAGCTATCAGGGAATTGCAAGGTCAAAAGGTGGAGTATTGCATTGAATGCAGCATTGCTAATCCGGTAGAAAGACTTGATGTGGAGTAACTTCACGGTGAAGGTGAATCTCGAAAATTTACACCCTTCGTGAGCTGTGCGCTTCGCTTCCTCTAACACCTCAGCAAACATCGACTTCTGTCCATTAGCACGGCCTTCAGAGTTGTAGAGATCCTTCAACAGGTCAGGAATCCTATCATCTTCGTACCCATCCTCTTCCTCCAAACCAACATTCTCTCGCAAAACCTTTTCCATAAAATCAATGTCAGCATCACCACCACCCATCATATGAGGGGCCTGTGTATCATCTTCAAAATGTTGAGGTTGTCCATCTAAAGGTTCTCCATGATATATCCATCTATCATATGTGTTGGCCATCCCATGAAGAAGCAGATGATCTTCCACCATTCCTTTTTCTTTTCTTTTACGGTTGAGGCATTCGCATCATGGGCAAAGAATGGCAGCATCCTTGGCAAAATTTTCCCGAACAAATTGCATAATTTCACTAACTCCCTTCATATGTTCTTTGGAAAACCTTCTAACTACATTTGTAATCCAGCTTCTGTCCATCTGCCAAAGACGACAAATTGTTGCAACTTAGCAACCAATCTAAATGCATCAACATTAATTAATGAAAATGGATGGCAGTAATGGCAGATAAAAATCCAAAAAAATTATATGCTAAGTGCCTAACCACAACATAGAAACAAACCAATTTTTAAATCAAACCAATATTAAAATTGGCATGAATTTAAATTGCTGACAAGGATAAATCAAATCAAACAAAACCAACATTTTAGAAGGATTTTGTTTCAGGGAAAGACCAAGCAGCTAGCTCCTAACAATTACTATGTAGACAAACAATCTGCAGACAAACAAGCTGATGAACACCTAACTCCTAACAATCTGCAGACCAAGCTAGCTAGATCCTAACAATCTGCATCAACAAAATTCGTCTATGCGCATGCCGAGTTGCGCATCTAGCTCCTAACTCCTAACAGTGCGCATCTAGGGTTCTTTAACAGATTTAGATCAGAAGAGAGGGGAGAGGAGAGGGGGAGAGGAGAGGGTGGAGAGCATACTGGGAGGCCTGCTTGCGGCGGCGGCGGAGAGTCCCCCATGCTTGGCGAGCAGCTCCTATCGAGCCAAGCGGCCCCTACCAGTTGCTTCTGCCGTCGTGGGAGAGGCGCGTGCCGAGGCAACACCAGCGTCAGTGGCCCACGGCCCTGCCTCCCCACCGGTTGCTTCTGCCGCCGGCCCCGGCCCTGCCACCCCCGCCGGTTGCTTCCGCCGTCGGCCCCGGCCCTGCCACCCCCGCCGCTGGCTTCTGCCGCCGCCTACGCTAGACCTAAGAATGAGAGGAGGGAATTTTTGCTAAGTGTTGGAGACAGTTGCCGCTCTAGTCCCCGCTCGATGCTACCGTCGGAGTGAATTGGTCCGACTTGTCAATGAGTTAAGACAACTACTGGATATATAATAGATACAATACTACTGCTAGTTGAGCAACAAAGCTTCTCTAGCCCAGTGGCTGGGAGTGCGTCCCACTACCTCAGGTCGCGGGTTCGAGTCCCCGCTGCGCTTCTTTTTTAACGAGCGTATAAACGAATTAAGGCGTCTGCCAAATGGGTCCCGCCTGTTAGAGTGTGATCCTATCAGCAAAAATGACACGTAGACATTGACACATAAGCGAGATTGCAAAGGTGGATGCCTAATCATCCTAATGCATTTGAACTCAAGTGCAATGACCTTTTATATTGGTCATGATCAGTTAGAAATAAGACACCAGACCAGTGCCATCTGCTTTATGACCTTCCGGTGCAATGAAATTATGACCTTTCTGACCAAAATGGTCGTTGGTGTTTAGGGTTAGGACCCCTCCAGACAGCTTACAACCAATTTGCCTCAAAAGGTCATAGATTTACGACCATTTTTTCCAAGGCCACTAACAGAAGGTTTCAAGATAGCTTATTTCTTGTAGTGTGTGTGAGCATATAGTATTCTACCATATACTTGGCGTGTCCTCCAGGGAGAGGATGATTCACTCGGCATGTAATCCGTAGATGGTAACCGAGATTCATGTATCCCTAGATACCCTCGGTGCCTATAGAAACCATAGGGTTTAGCCCATAGAGGATACACATATACAACATCATCAACCCTAGGGTTTAGACCACGAACATATGATCTCGAGGTAGATCAACTCTATACTCGCTAGACCATAGTATAACAAGAGAAAGACATAGGCTTTTACCTCCATCGAGAGGACCCGAACCTGGGTAAAAGCCTGATGTTCCTTGCCTTCTGTTACCATCGATCCGATCTCACAGCTCGGGCTCCCTTACCCGAGGTGTGCCAGCTTTGACACCGACATTGGTGCTTTCATTGAGAGATCATTGTGTGACAATCAGGATTGATGGCTCGTTTGTAGTTTGATGGCAGCATTCGCTGCAGTGACATCTTTTTCTCTGGCCATCTCTTCGCTTTTGGTAGCGTGGTACTACACGTGATCCCAACACCCATCTAGGCTGCATCGATACCTACTCTCTAAACCGGGTTGTCAGGTTCGGAAGTTTGGAGTATGTTGCCTATGCCCAAGGCGATCTAGTTCTACCGAAAAAAATCACAATCCAATCCCAGGAACCTTTGGGAACAAACACTCCATATGAGGCTTCCGATCTGATCCTTGGATCCTACCCCTCGATGGAAGCAACCCTAGAGATGGATTTGGGGGCGGTCAAGGCCGACCTAACTCATGTCACCTCGAGTGTGATGTCTACTATGAAACTTTTTTCTTGTAGACTCTGTTGGGCCTCCAAGCATAGAGTTTTGTAAGACAATAGCAATTTGACCTCAAGTGGATGACCTAAGGTTTATCAATCCGTCGGAGGTGTAGGATGAAGATAGTCTCTCTCAAACAATCATGCAATCAAATACAAGAAATCTCTTGTGTCCCCAACACACCAAATACAATGGCAAATTGTGTAGGTGCACTAGTTCGGCAAAGAGATGGTGAAACAAGTGCAATATGGATAATAGATATAAGTTTTTGAAATATGAAAATATAAGAAAACAATGTAGCAAGTGGTAAACAACGAGCAAAATGTTGTATAAATGCTTGGAAATAAGGCCTAGGGTTCATACTTTCACTAGTGCAATCTCTCAACAATGTTGTAAGAGCATATTTCTTTATATGTGGTTTTGGTAATTGATGACAATCCCTATGGACTAATGGTTGCCTTGAGTTATATTTGAAGGATTTTTCCATCGGCACTTATTTAAGTCCATTTGTTCCTTTCAAGGAGTTTATATGCTAACCAAGGTGGTATTCAATGTTTTATCCAAAGATTGGTCATGTGAGAGTTGAGCTTATTGCAAGAATGTCTTGAAGAAGATTGTGTGACCTTTCATATTTACCTTCAAGACATCATCTTTATGAAGAGAGAAGATAAGATACAAGGTTGATCAAGACTAAGTAAAACAGTGAATCAAGTTGATCAACATACAAAGCGTACAAGATGTACGAGAGGGATCAAGTGATCCCATGGTATGGTAAGCATTTTCCATTACTCTTTGTGTACTAAGAGATGGTCTACGTGGGGTTAGGTATGTTTCCATGGGCTTGCATCAAGAGGAAGATCTCATACAACTCATGGAGGATGACATCAAGTGGTGACCGTCATCAAGGTTGCGGTGTGCAAGTTCAAGTGGAGCATCACGAAGAGATCATGCTTGAATCTTGTCGTCCATTGTGGTGACAATGGACTTGTAAAGATGTGTCAAACAGTGGCTCACCCATAGTGGAGTATGGGGGAGCAATCAACTAGTCTTCATCGAGCCTGCACAATCAAGAAAGGTGATCCATCCTGAGGAAGTCAAGATCGTCATCATATAGCTCAAGTGGATCATGTGCAAGGTATAGGTTTGGCCTTGATAGGTTTTCTATTTTACCAGTCTCATGGTGGTAGTTGGGATACCTTGTTATAGGATCGATTGTCATACTATCAAGGGGGACTCTCAAGTGAGTAGCTTGATCGTATCGTTCGTTGAGATCTCAAACCATTTGCATCTTTGCATCATCTTTCTTGGTTATTGTTTGGCGTTTCTCTTTGTTAGTTTTAGAGCTTATGGTCATCTTCTTGACAAGCTCGAGTTCATCAAAAACAGAGTCCAGATGTGTCTTCTATGATGTTTTCGATGTTCGAGATTTTGCCAGATAATTATTGGAAAGGTCATCATCCTTATCCTAGTGGAATTTATTCTACATTGCTTGTTCTTAATATAACTAGTTTTTGTTGGATAGCTCTTGTTGTCCTTTATCGAACAATCTTGAGTTTGCTCAAATTGGAGCTCGTATGCGAAAGTGATGGCTATTTTTGTCTTACAAGTTTTACAGTGAGCGGTTGTACTGGTCCGTAGAGAGGTTGTATCGGTCCATCGGTACAACCAGTGTTTGTAGCGGTTGTACCAGTCCAGAATTGTTCTGAAGGTTGTACCGAACATGTACCCCTCTATCACCGAACTAGTTTCTATTGTGGAGCAGTTGTGGGCCGGTTGTTCCGGTTTAACCAGTACTATCGATGCCCCGGGAGATTGTACCACTTATTGCTTTTCCTACAGGTAGGTTTGTGTCACACCCTGTGTTTTAGCACTTTGTCATGACTGGGTTTATAAAATTTGGAGCCAACTAAAACTTTTTGAGTGCATGCTTGTTTGATGTGATGCTTGTTTGAATTCCTTGAGTGTTCAAGTTTGGCACTATTAGGTTCTACTCCTCTCCACCTTCATCATCCTTGATCCAGATTCCTTGCCCTATGATCATGCCATGTGAATAGAGCTCAAAACTATTTTTATCAAAATTTATTTTCACCAAAAAGGATTTATTCAATTTAGGTTTGCCAAAAAACCCTGAATTGAGGTTTGAACTACAAGTCCTCAATTTAGGTGGATCTTTTCTTCCCGAATGCTTTATTTGAAACCTACTATATATATGACTTATCAAAACCACCAAATATTATTTTTAAATAGTATTTTCATATTGTATTTAAAGGCTTTTTCTTCAGGCCAGAAATGGCTTTTCCTAAGGGAAAATTATTTAAATGCTTTAAAAATATTTGAGAAAATTTAGAGACACTCAGTGGGCATATATTTTCCATATATATGAGTTTCAACACAAGGGCTTGATCATAACACGGGCAAAACCCCTCAAAACCCTTTCTATTCAGATTGAACTTTTGGAATGCTTCTATAAGAAATATTCTCAATAAATTCCAAGAAAATTCTAGAAAGTCAACACTATCATAGGTAATGATCTTGCAAAGTTTCATCCCCATCCAAGTTGGTTTGATTCATCAAACCAACCCAAATCCATTTCTGTCCAAATTCAAATTTTGACAACTTTACATTGTGAAGTATCTTCCCTTGGCCTCAAACTTTGTGGGCATGCTACAATGGCCAATTAGTGATGATCCACTAAGTGGTGCATCAAGGGTTAAGACCTAACATGTTTGAATCTATAGAAAACAGATTCTGTCTACTTCTAGGTTTTCCCTAAGTCCCATTATGAACTTTCTCCAAACCCTCTCAAACTTGGTGATCACACTTGCCTTCCATCACCTATTGACTCTATCAAATCTCAAGCTAATCCAAGTTCATTTGACCCCCTAAACATCATCAAACACCTTCTGCCAGAAATGTAAAACTGGCATTTTCACCTCAAATCCTTTTACCCTTGGGCCTTCCTTTTTACCACAGCTTCTAGGGGGTGCTGATTACCTCCAGTAAAAATTTCATGGCCATGTCTCTTGTGTAAGTGGGTGAAAACCCCCCATTTTTACCCTCCGGTCCACCTGGCAGGACCTCTTTTCCCTCTCTCCCTCTATTCTAATCCCTCCCCAGAGCATCCAAGGGCCTAGCCCACTTAGTTTTCTTCCCCTAGATCCCCTGGACATGGGTGGACGCGCAGAAGGCGCCAAGGGCATGCCATGGCCTGCAATATCCTCACTCCAGAGCGCGGTACAGTGCCGACCAGCACTGTAGCCGCTGGCCACTGCATGGCCCTGGCCGCCTTGAGCCTCCCCCTGGCGCCGTCTGGTCAGACTCGACGCCTACAGCCCCACAGGTGGTCGGCCCCCTCCTCCCTCTCTCTCCTTCTCCCTCCTCCGCGCGTGCCCGACGCCGCCCGAGCCGGCCAATCCTCGAGCCGGCACGCGTGGCCACCCCTGCCTCTCTCCTCTCTCTCCCCCTGGCCTGGACTGATCCCAGGAATGCCCCCTGGGCCTCCCCTCTCCCTCCCGTGGCCTGTGGTGAGCACCCCGTGCTCACCGGCGCACGGCGTCCTCGGTGGACCGGCCCCGCCTATATAAGGCACCCCCGAGGCCCTCTCTCCCTACTGATCCCTATCTCTCCACCCCAATAGGCTGCCTGTGGAGCCCGAGCTCCTCCCCCCTCTCTATGCTCGGGATCGACCCAAGGGCCGCCGCGGCTAACTCTCCGGCGATCTCCTGGTACGGCGCCGCTTCGGTCCCCATTCTCCTCCCTCTAGTCCTCCCTTGCCCTCCTGACTCATTTCCCCCTCTCCCTTGTTCTTTTTGCAGGCTGGGACGGGTGTTTGAGGATGGTCCCGAAGCTCCTCCGCCACGGCCTCCTCACCGCTAGCGACCCCATCCTCTTCCGTCCTCCGCTCCACCTCCATAGGACCGGCAGGTCCTCCCCAAGCTCGTTCCGACCCTCACCTCCCCTCGCCGTGGCCTCCCTCGCCGACGGTGAGCCGCCTTTCCTCCCTGTCGCAAGGAGGAAGAAGGACCCGATAGGTGGGGCCCACCTGTTGGCCTCTCTTTCCCCTCCCGCGCTCTCTCCCCTCTCGTCTGAGCCGCTAGCAGCCGGGCCCCGCGCGTCAGATTTGAATCTGACCGCGCGCGCGGCTGGCTGGCTGGTCAGATGGGCCGGTCCAGCTCCTGGCCGCCCCTGGCATAGGATCTGGAGCCCTTTTCTTTTTCTAAATTTTGTGGGATTTGTAAAAATTCCACAGGGCAAAATATTTGCCCCATGCAATTATTTTCTCCACCATAAATCTTAGAATAATCTGTAGAATTTAACAGTGTCATTTGTAATAATGTTTGCAAAAGTTTTTATCACTGTTTTATTTTAAAACCTATTAAAAGCACCTTTTTAGCCTCTGTTATTTTGTTTCCAAAATGGTTTTCATAGAGAAATTTATTGTAGATAATTTTAATATGACTTTAGGTATTTAACAGAATAGGTGAACATTTTTGATAGGTAGATTGAGTGCTCTGTTTGCATGCTTGTTTATTTATTATCATTATTTCTGCATCGATAGATTGCGCCGTTGACGGAGAAGTTGGACTCGAAGACTTCGAAGACCCCGGAGACTTTGTTGAGCCAGGCAAGCAGCCCCTTGACCATGATACAAAACCTTTTTATTGCATGTCATGTAGCACCTTACTTCAGCATATCGATCATATGTTGTGGTGGTTTCCCCTTCGGTGGGATGCCTCCGATACTTTCCGTTGATACTTGCATCAAGCACGACCCTACCACCTTATGAGGGTTGTGAGGGTGGGAGTAGTTAGGTTGCTAGTAGATGCTATGCAAAGTGGGATGGGACTTATGCACGATGATACCGAGAAGGTGTGTGTTTTCAATACTCTTTCGAAAACCCCGTCAGGTGCCACTAATGCCCGAGGGAGATGATGATGAGATGGGTGACCACTTGAGAAAGAAGTGGTGTGCTAGAACAAATGGGTGTCTGTTTTCGAAAACGGAGAGTTCTAAGGTCTGCTGACCGTCCCAACATTACATGCGCAACCACGATACCCCTTATGGGACGGGGCTTTGTTGATTACCTTGGTGGGTACTGGCAAGGAGCCCGCATTACTAGTGGCGGGAGTGGCGTTGTCACTCTCGATACGGGGTCGTACCGGTATGTACGATCATGCGCGGTCTTCACAGGCACCGGGCACACCGTTGGTCCCCTCATGGATGGTACGATTAGAGCGAGGCTCATGTGATGTACATCGTGAGGGCTGTGTACCAATCGAGTGGACTCTTTTTTTAGTATCACCGGGGGAAAGGCATTGTTCGGGTGCTTACCTCGGGTATGTTATTTACCGCGAGTCGTGGATGACATGGAAGTTCCCCGAGTCTTGTGGGCAAAGTGTGCAACCTTTGCAGAGTGTAAAACTATTTGAATAGCCACGTCCGCGGTCATGGACAGTTGGAGGTCCTTCTTAGACTACGTCTGAATGTTTTCGTGAAACATTGGCGTGAGTATGGGTGTGTTGGTGACAAGAGGTCACGTGAGTCAAGTCCGATGACTTGGCATAAGAAATGAACTAAGTCCGATGACTTAGCGTGAACATGATGTGTTCAACGGATACCCGTGATGGTATCGACAATGTGTTATCATGAATACTTGGTTAGTTGTTGATGCATACTTACTATTACTTGATCGTGTCACTTGCATACAAAATCAGCTTTCCGCAAATTACCTATAGTGCTATATCATGCATCATTATTGCCTCGTTCCACTCTTGGGTTGCTTGCGAGTACATTCAAAGTACTCATTGGCTTGCCACTAGTTATTTAATTGGACAGGCATGGAAGGACAGGAGTTTGTTGAAGAGTTCGTTGGAGACGAACATGCGAACTAGGACGCTTCCCAGTCAGAATGCTTGTAGGTTAAGGCAGATGGCATGGGTTCACGCTTTCGACGAAGATTTTCGCTGCTTGTTCTAGACTTAGTGTTTGGCCCGAGTGGCCCTATCCATGTAAGACTGAGACCTTCGTGGTCATCATTTGTGTAAGACGTTATGTGTGGATGTAAGACTCTTTTATTCAGCTTCTGTGTGTTCAATGAGCATTGATCTCTGGGATCACTGTACACGTGCATTCGGTGATCTCGACTTATGAGTCGGGGTCCCCACAGTTTGCCTGCTTTGGTCGGTTGTACCGGTGCGCATAGCGGTTGTACCACTCCTATGCTATTCTGCACATAATGGGAAGATTCATGGGACCTATTTAAGAGTGTCTTCTTCCCCAATGGTCCCTATCCTTTGATATCGTGTTCTTCCCCCATTGTTGACCTTCTTAGAGCTTTCTAACTCCCAATACCTCCAATGATTCTGGCTCCTTTTTGAGGGAAAAGAGAGAGGAGATCTAGGTCCAAATTTCCACCAATCACTTTCTCCTCTATGTGAGGAGAACCCCCTGGATCTAGATCTTGGAGTTTTGTGTGAGCTCCTTGTTCTTCCTCTCATATTCCTCCATAGATGTTGTTGTTATGGTGGGATTTGGGAGTGAGGGACTTGACCACTTCATGTGTTCTTGCCATTGCATTAGTTCCATCGGTTTGAGTTCTCCACAGTGATACATGGAAGTGAAAAGTTGAGAAGCTTATTACTCTTGGGTGCTTGGTACCGAAGAGCTTGTTTCTCTTGGGTGCTTTGGCACCCTAGACGATTGGTGGTGCCTCAGAGCTCAATCATTGTGGTGCAAAGCTCCGGGCAAGCGTCGGGGTCTCCAATTAGGTTGTGAAGGTTTCCTCGAGCATTTGAGGTCACCTCGGAGCCACAATCCATTGTGGTGAAGCTTCATGGTGTTGTTGGGAGCCTCCAATTAAGTTGTGAACCTAGTGAACACTATGGCCCCCGGGTATATTTTACAAATTACATATTCAGATCTACATATAAAAACACCCAAAATACCTTGCTGCACTTTTGTTTATCTATTTATATTCACATATTATCACTATCAGATCTCACCTTGCAAGTAATCGTAAAGGGATTGACAACCCCTTTATCCCGTTGGGTGCAAGTTTGTTTGTTTTTGTGTAGGTTCCTTAGTGCCTCATCTTGATACTCCTACTGGATTGATACCTTGGTTCTCAAACTGAGGGAAATACTTATCTCTGCTTTGCTGCATCACCCTTTCCTCTTCAAGGGAAAAACCAACGCAAGCTCAAGAAGTAGCAGGAAGAATTTCTGGCGTCGTTGCCATGGAGTATTCAAGTGAAGCATATCTACCAAGTACCTATCACAAACTCATCTCTTGCATTTACATTATTTGCCATTTGCCTCTCGTTTTCCTCTCCCCCACTTCTAAAACAAAAATTTACAAAAATATTTTCCTTTCTTTATTTGCCTTTTTCGTTCGTCCTTTTCTTTCGCTTGCTTTCTGTTTGCTCGTGTGTGCTATCGTATTTATCCTCATCACCCAACCAAATGATTATGATGCTTACTATAAAAAGTTGGAGGAGATTGAAACTAATGTCAAAAGCTTCATGTCTACACAGTTTGATCATAATAGTTACTTTCGTAGAGAACTAAGGGAGCAAAATTCTTTTATGGCATATATGAATAAAGAGGTTGATAATATGGCCAAGGAATTCCTTGCGTTAAATTCTCAATTTGCTCGTCTTGAAAAATTGGTAGGCCAGATCTCTGATAAACAAGCTACCTTAGTCAATAAAATGGCTGCTAAACCTGAAATATGTGATGAGAATCACGAAGATCTTAAAGTTCTTGGTGTGACTGCTATTGAATCCTTGTTTTCTAATGTCAATCTTAATGATGATGGGGCTGGATGTGAATCCACTTTGGTTGAGAAATGCCCCAATGATTCGGAGTCTATTTATCTTGATGCTAATAATACTAAAAGTGGAGTAGAGGATATCAAAACTTTGAATAGTGATGAAATTACTACTTTGGATTTCAAGGAATTTAATTATGATAGTTGCTCTTTGATTGAATGTATTTCCTTGATGCAATCCATGCTAAACTCTTCACATGCTTATAGCCAAAATAAGGCTTTTACTAAACATATCGTTGATGCTATGATGAAATCTCTTGAAGAGAAACTTGGGTTGGAACTATCTATTCCTAGAAAACTTCATGATGGGTGGGAACCAACTATAAAATCAAGATTAAAAATTATGAATGCCATGCTTTGTGTGATTTAGGTGCTAGTGTTTCCATAATTCCAAAATCTTTATGTGATGTTCTAGGTTTCAATGAGATTGATGAGTGCTCTCTTAATTTGCACCTTGCGGATTCTACTATTAGAAAACCTATGGGAAGGATCAATGTTGTTCTTATTATTGCAAATAGGAACTATGTGCCCGTAGATTTCATTGTGCTTTATATTGATTGCAATCCGACATGTCCCATTATTCTTGGTAGACCTTTCCTTAGGACTATTGGTGCTATTATTGATATGAAGGAAGGGAATATTAAATTTCAATTTCCATTAAGGAAGGGCATGGAACACTTTCCTGAAAAGAGAATAAAATTTCCTTATGAATCCATTATGAGAGCTACTTATGGTTTGACCACTAAAGATGACAATACTTGATTCTATTGCCTTACGCCTAGCTAAGGGCGTTAAACAATAGCGCTTGTTGGGAGGCAACCCAATGAATAGATTTATTTTTGCTTTTTTACTTTATGTTTTGTTGAGTCCACACCATCATGATTCTGTTATGATTGTGTTTTTTATGTTTTAATTAGTGTTTGTGCCAAGTAGAACCTTTATGATTAGTTTTGGTGATAGTTGTTTAATCACGCTGAAAAAAGACAGAAACTTTGTGCTCACGAAATTATTTTTCATTCCTATCCAGAAAGAGCTTTTGAGTTGATTCTTTTTGATTCTGATTGATATGCAAATTTCCCTTATTTTCCTAGTTGTTTCAGATTTTTTTTGGTTAACATAGGTATATGACATATACAGATTGCTACAGACTGTTCTGTTTTTGACAGATTCTGTTTTTGTTGTGTTGATTGCTTATTTTGATGAAACTATGGTTAGTATCAGGGGGTACGAGCCATGGAAAAGTGATAATAAAGTAATATAACATCAACTAAATAGAAATTAAGTTTACTACAGTACACAAAAAGTTGGTGGTTTCTTTTCTTATGCAAATGCTATCACGAGTTTCTGTTTAAGTTTTGTGTTGTGAAGTTTTCAAGTTTTGGGTGATGTTCTTATGGACAATGGAATAAAGAGTGTAAAGAGCCTAAGATTGGGGATGCCCAAGTCATCCCAAGCCAAATTCAAGGACACCAAAAATCCTAAGCTTGGGGATGCCCCGGGAAGGCATCCCCTCTTTCGTCTTCAATCCATCGGTAACGTTACTTGGAGATATATTTTTATTCACCACATGATATGTGTTTTGCTTGGAGCGTCGTATATTATAGGAGTATTTGCTTTTTGTTTAGTCACAATCATCCTTGCTTCACACCTTTTGAGAGGGACATGCACTCATCGTGAATTTCTTAGAATACTCAATGAGCTTCACTTATATCTTTTGAGTTAGGCAATTTAGCTCCCATGTGCTTCACTTATATCTTTTGAGATCGGTGATTAGCTCACATGTTCTTCACTTATATATTTTGAGCTTGGTAACTTTGCTCCCATGAGCTTCACTTATATCTTTTGAGCTAGATAATTTTTCTCTAGTGCTTCACTTGAATCTTTGTAGAGCACGGCGGTGTCATATTTTGTAGAAATAAAAACTCTTGATCTTCACTTATATCATTTTGAGAGTGATCTCTCTAAGTAACTTGGTAATTGGTGTGTGTTATGAAATTAGTCCTAAATATGATAGGAATCCAAAGAGCATATAATAAAAACTTTCATATTCAAGTGCATTTATTAGTAAGAGAAGTTTGATTCCTCACGATTAGTTTTGAGATATGGAGGTGATAATATTATAGTTATGATAGTAGGGTGATTGTGAATCTAGAAATACTTGTGTTGAGATTAGTGATTCATGTAGCATGCACGTATGGTGAACCGCTATGTTAGGAAGTCGGAGCATAATTGTTTTATTGATTGTCATCCTTTGTGTGGCGGTCGGGATCGCGCGATGGTTAACTCCTACCAACCCTTCCCCTAGGAGTATGCGTTTAGCACTTTGTTTTGATTACTAATAAAACTTTCGCAATAAGTATATGAGTTCTTCATGACTAATGTGAGTCCATCGTATAGATGCACTCTCACCCTTCCACCATTTCTACCCTCTCTAGTGCCGCGCAACTTTCGCCGGTGCACAAACCCACCATATACCTTCCTCAAAATAGCCACCATACCTACCTATTACGGCATTTTCATAGCCATTCCGAGATATATTGCCATGCAACTTCCACCGTTCCGTCTCATGACATGTGCCATCACTTTCATTTATATAGAGTCATTATTGTTCTAAGTATCTAGTTGTAAGTAAATAAAAGTGTGATGATCATCATTATTAGAGCATTGTCCCATGTGAGGAAATAAAAAAAAGAGGCCAAAGAGCCCAAACAAAAAAAAGAGGCCAAAGAGCCCAAACAAAAAAATAAGAGAAAAAGAGAGAAGGGATAATGCTACTATATTTTTCCACACATGTGCTTCAAAATAGCACCATGTTCTTCATGATAGAGAGTCTCTTGTTTTGTCACTTTCATGTGCTAGTGGGAATTTTCATTATATAACTTGGCTTGTACGTTCCAATGATGGGCTTCCTCAAATTGCCCTAGGTCTTCGTGAGCAAGCAAGTTGGGTGCACACCCACTAGTTTTCATTTTTGAGCTTTCATACACTTATAGCTCTAGTGCATCTGTTCCATGGAAATCCCTACTCATTCACATTGATATCTATTGATGGGCATCTCCATAGCCCATTCATACGCCGGGTCGATGTGACCATCTCCTCCTTTTTGCCTCACAACCTCCACCACACTCTACTCCACCTATAAGTCTATATCCATGGCTCACGCTGATGTATTGCGTGAGAGTTGAAAAAAGTTTGAGAAAGTAAGAGTGCAAAAACAATTACTTGGCCAATACTGAGGTTGTGCATAATTTAAATTCGTTGTGTGGGGATGATGAAGCATAGCCAGACTATATGATTTTGTAGGGATAACTTTCTTTGGCCTTGTTATTTCAAAAGTTCATGATTACTTTGCTAGTATGTTTGAAGTATTATTGTTTTCATATCAATATTAAACTATTGTTTTGAATCTTATGGATCTGAACATTCATGCCACAATAAAAAAGTTACATAGAACAAATATGTTAGGTAGCATTCCACATCAAAAATTCAGTATTTATCACTTCCCTACTCGAGGACGAGCAGGAGTTAAGCTTGGGGATGCTTAATACGTCTCCAACGTATCTATAATTTTTGATTGTTCCATGCTATTATATTATCAACTTTGGATGTTTTATATGCATGAATATGCTATTTTATATTATTTTTGGGACTAACTTATTAACCCAGTGTCAGTTTTTGTTTTTCCCGTGTTTTTGACCTTTTTCAGATAGGAATATCAAACGGAGTCCAAATGGAATAAAACTTTTGCCGTGATTTTTATGGAAAATATCAAAAATACCAGAAGGAAAAGATACCGGAGAGGAGGCCCTAGGAAGCCACGAGCCTGGGAGGCATGGCCTCCCCCCTGGGCGTGCCTAGGGGGCTCGTGACCTCCTCGTGGCCCCTCTTGACTTGTTCTTGATGCCATCCGGTCTTATAAATACTGAAACCTCTAGAACTAAACCTAGATCGAAAGTTCCGCCGCCACAAGCCACCGTAGCCACCAAAAATCAATCGGGAGACCGTTCCAGCATCCTGTCGAGGGGAATCCATCTCCGGTGGCCATCTTCATCAACACCATTGCCTCTCCGATGATGCGTGAGTAGTTCACCACAGACCTTCGGGTCCATAGCTAGTATCTAGATGGCTTCTTCTCTCTCTTTGATCTTCAATACAAAGTTCTCCATGATCTTCATGAAGATCTATCCGATGTAATTCTCTTTTGCGGTGTGTTTGTGGAGATCTGATGAATTGTGGATTTATGATCATATTATCTATGAATATTATTTGAGTCTCCTCTGATTTCTTATATGCATGATTTCATATCCTTGTAAGTCTCTTCGAGTTATGGGTTTCGTTTGGCCAACTTGATCTATAGTTCTTGCAATGGGAGAAGTGCTTGGTTTTGGGTTCATACCGTGCGGTGTCCTCACCCAGTGACAAAAGGGGTAGTGAGGCACGCATCGTGTTGTTGCCATCAAGGGTAAAAAGATGGGGTTTATATAATATTGCATGAATCTATCCCTCTACATCATGTCATCTTGCTTAAAGCGTTACTCTGTTTGTTATGAACTCAATACACTAGATGCACGCTGGATAGCAGTCGATGTGTGGAGTAATAGTAGTAGATGTAGAAAGTATTGGTCTACTTGTCTCGGATGTGATGCCTATATGTATGATCATTGCCTTAGATATTGTCATGACTTTGCGCGATTCTATCAATTGCTCGATAGTAATTGTTCATCCACCATAATGCTTGCTATCATGAGAGAAGCCTCTAGTGAACACTATGGCCCCCGGGTCTATTTTACACATTACATATTCAGATCTACATATAAAAACACCAAAAATACCTTTTTGCACTTTTATTTACTTATTTATATTCACCTATTATCACTATCAGATCTCACCTTGCAAGTAATCGTAAAGGGATTGACAACCCCTTTATCGCGTTGGGTGCAAGTTTGTTTGTTTTTGTGCAGGTTCCTTGGTGCCTCATCTTGATACTCCTACTAGATTGATACCTTGGTTCTCAAACTGAGGGAAATACTTATCTCTACTTTGCTGCATCACCCTTTCCTCTTTGAATAGAGACTTGTAAAAGAGTCATGAAGGGAAGTTCACACTCAACAATATCTTGAGTGTGCAAAAATCCCCAAATGACAAGGGTGGACTTGGATTCAGTCCAGCAATAAGAAGAAATCCAAAAGCTACAAGAAGAAGGGCCAAGAACAAGTCAAGAATTCGGCCAAAATTATTTGGTCCAAGTGCAAAATAGAAGGGCACCATGTAAATCTTGCCCATTGAAGAGGAAACCTCAAAGTGGCAAGCAGCACGGGAAGAGGTCACTAGTTCAATTGCATGCTCAACCACAAGTTGCAGAAAAGCCTCTTCCAAAGAAGGCCAAAGTCACCACTCCTCAAGTTCATAAATCAATTGAGAAAAAATTGAAGGGTAGATGTTGCTGCTTATGTCGTGAGAAGGGTCATTTTGCTTCTTCTTGCACAGAAGGTAACTTATCCAACCCAATCATTATTCAAGTCTATTCTATTGGGAAGGATAAGTTTGGCTTTGTGTTTGCCAAATGTGTTTGTACTCAAATTTGTGTCAACAAAAGAACCATTTGGGTAGCCAATCGTATTGTGACTAACCTCTTAGGACCCAACTTGGTTGGGGACCAACAAGCTCAAACTTGATCAATAATGAATTTGATGTTTTGTTCATTACAAATAGTCCATAAACTTAAAAATGATTAATCTCGAACTACGATGGGGAGGGAGCCTGGGCGGCAGTGGCAGGACCAGGCCGGCGGCGGGAACCAGGCCGACACGAGGAGGACCTAGCGGTAGGGGGAGGGCCTGGCGGCGGCAGGACGTGGCGATGGGAGGATCTAGTGACGAGAGGAGCTTGTGGCTGGAGGAGCTTTCCAGTGACGGGACGACCCGACGGTGGGAGGACCTGGCAGTGGGAACTGGCAGCAGGAGGAGCTTGCGGCGGGAGGTGTTGTCCGGGGCGGGAGGACCTGGCCGATGATGGGAGGGCCTGACGGCGGCAGGAGGGAGGCCGGTCGGCGGTGCAGCAACCCTAGCTGGCGCGTGGGAGGAACTCCCCGATGCGAACATGGTGGAGAGGAGGGGAGCGCTCGATGGTTTCGCTGGGGCAAACACCTGTAGCGCTCAGTGGCAATTTGGATGTAATTATCTTTTAGTACAGGGGTATACCTCTATTTCCAAATGTTTTCTTCTGATGGACTCTCCATAATCTCGAGATTCTGGGAAAAACCAGGTATTTAAAGATTTTGAGATTGCACTAGGATTCTCTAGAATCCTGTCGAGATTCTGGAAGCCTAGTCGAGTTCTATTGGCTCAAGATTCCCGAGACTGAAATTCTCCATAATCTGGGGAAAAGAACTGGGCAAGGTTCCTGCTCATTGCTCAGGCAGCAATTGGGAGAAAGATGTGGGCTTCGGGGACGATGACGGCGCCATCATATGTTTCCTCTTGAGGACGTCGTCACCAGTTTCTTCCTCGAGGCAAGGTTCTAGATGAAAACCCTTGTCTGTTTCAGAAGTCGCGGCGACAACGATGCTTTACCTCATTTCCTCTTGCGGCATTATCATGCAACTCAGATGCCGTCAGTCGTGTCGTGGTGCTTGTATTTAGGCCCATTTACATTCTTGCTCGAAGGCTTAGTTGTGTCATTCATGTCCGATGTATGTTGTCAGATTTTTCTATGTTCTTTTTGTTGAGGGCTTCCTCATTATATGGTATTGTTCTGGTGCATATTTGTTTTCTTGAACAATCACCGGGGGGGAGAGCATCCCCACCTGAATAGAGTAGAACGGGTGGGGGTGCTTAGAAGATCCCGAGTGGCTAAGTTACATCACGGATTATAACGAGAGGAGAGAAACAAGCGCCAGGACATAGCGGCGTCTCTAGTACTAGGGTTTTTAAACCCATGTACCCATAGAGTGAAATCAGAGCACATTTTGGAGAGTAAGCAGGTCGGAGTGAGTCTAAGAGCGAAAAACCTAGGCGTTGCGAGAGTCCCAGAGCTTCCACAAAATGGCAAGGGCAACCGAAGGCCAAATATTATGTCAAGACCATCCGACGTGGGGGTGTCCCAGATATTTGTGCATATTTGTGGTTCATATTTTATATATGAAGTGGACGAAAGCTGTCTCCATGATCACCGTGGCATGCACTAAGTTTTCATACATGATATGCATATAAACGAGAGGATTTTCTAGAATAAATAAGGAAAAACTATGAGAGGCAGTGCAAAAGCATAGCATAGTTGTGTTAGGTTGATCTCTCCCGCGTGGGCCCAACAGCCCATCGGACCCCTGATCTATTCGCGCCTTGATCGGGGCGCCTTATCCTCTTATGGTTGGTGGCCCCCTGTGACCTGCGATATATAGACAGGTGGGGGCTAGGGAACACGGTACAAGGTTCACAGTGCCGCCAGTCACCCTACTAAAATCCTCTTCAGATCTAGGGTCATCATAGAGCTCACGGGAAGCACCACCACCTCTCTCTCTCAATCTCGCCGTCATCACCACCGCCACCGTGACGCGATGGAAGGCGCTCGAGCTCCTTAGGTTAGGGAGCAGGTAGTACTCCTCTCCATCCCTTCTCTCTGATCTCACTCTCTCGACGCATGGATTAGTGTAGAATACAGCAGGGCATCCGATCTAATCTAGCCTAATTGATATAGAGTTTCTATCATTGGTGTCAGAGCTTCTAGGCTTAGATTTTTGGTAGCCTAGAAATAACAACAGAAATCACCAGAGTATCCCCCTCCCCTGAAGAACCCTAGAAGGAAGAGAAAAGTCACCGGAGAAATCCCTCGGGCTCACCTGCAAAGTGGCGCCTCCATCCTGGCCGTGCCGTTCCTCTCGATCCGGATGGGCATCGGCAAGCCGAGCCATCCGGAAGAAGAACAAACCCCTTTGGAGGGGCAAACGGTGCTGCTCGCCATGCCGTTCGACGACGGCGCGCTCCCCGAAAGAGGAACGCACCACCAGCGAAGGGGCTGGCAACAACCGCCACCGTCGTTTGCTCCGCCACCGTCGTTTGCTCCACCACCGTCGTCATGATTTGAAAGAGGAGGAGTGGGTGGTGGAGAAAGAAAATCAGGGGGAAGGAGGAACAGAGGGTGGCACACGCGGCATGGTGGCTTTTGCTCGCCGTCGCCGGCGGCCAGACCCATGTCGCCGGCGAAGACCGAGGAGGCAGAGGAAAGCGAGCGACGCGGGGAAGGAGGAATGACCGAGTGTTCCCTTCGGCGCTCGTTTTGACCCAGCGAGGCTCCCGGGCCGCCATATGATCGGCACCGATGGTCGGGATTAAAACCCTAGTGCCGAGACGGGCTGACTGGGCCGAAAGTGTGCACTGTTCGCTGGCCTCAAGCCGGCGGGAGAGCAGCTGGGCCGACCGAAAATAAAATAGAAAAGTCTTTGAAAATAAAATTGAAAATTTTCAGAAAAGAAAAGTTCATGAATTTTATAAATAAAAAGCTAATGAAGTTCATGAATTTTTTTATTTAATAAAAGAAAAGTTTCTGTCAAGAATAAAAAGTTCATGAATTTTATTCATGTTTTGCGCTGCGTAAATATTTAATAGTGTGCTTTTACAAAGAAATAAAGTTTAGAGATTTTTTTTAAAATAGCACATTAAAGTGATTATTATAATTAATATGATTATGTTATTTTTATGACCAACGTTATTATTAACATGATCATGTTTTTTAAAGGTGCTTTTATTTCTATTATTTTGCCCAACGGTGATATAGATTTAATTTCATTGACAATTATATGTTTAATTTGACCAACATTAGATTAACACATATGGTTGTTATAATTTCAGGAGGTTTCAACCTGATGAGTTGTCTGAAAGAAGTTCCAACACTCAGAGGTGATAATTACACCGAGTGGAGGAAGAAAGTTGATTTGGCCTTTGTCTGTGCTGAGGTTGACTGGGTTATGGATGAACCACAGCCGGTCAGACCTACAGAGCCAGTCAAAGAGGTCACTAACGATGATGATGTATGGGACAGAAAAAAGAGGGACTATGCTCCATTGGAGTTGTCCTACACTCTCAACAATCAAAAGTGGATAGATGCCAACAAAAATTGTATGGCATTTATAAAGAATAAAATTGAGAATGCCATTGTGGGCTCAATTACAGAGTGCACTTCCGTATGTGAGTTGCTTACAAAGATAAAGAACCAGTTCAGTGGTTCTTCAAAGACATATGCCACCCAGTTGATAAAGCAACTGGTCACAGAGAACTACACTAGTGGTGGTCATGGCATTCGAGAGGACATTCTCAGGATGAGCAACATGGCTGCAAAACTCAAGCCCATGGATGCCCACTTGGAGCTCAAACCTGCGCTCCTGGTCCACCTGATTATGGTCTCGTTGCCTAAAGAGTTTGACACATTTGTTTTCAATTATAACATGTCGCCTGAAAAATGGGACATAGAAAAGACAACAGTCATGTGCGTCCAAGAAGTGGACAGACTGAAAGCCTCACATGGTGGTTCTCTCAACTATGTGAAGGACCATAAGAAGAAGAACTACAATCCAAATAGCAAAGGTTCTCCTTGAAAGCCACATGGTAAAGCACCCTATCAGCATCAGAATCAGCATAAGTTCTTTCCAGTGGACAAAGATACTTGCCTCCACTGCAAGCAGACAGGGCACTACAAGAAGGATTGCCCTGCTTGGCTAAAGTCTATTACGGCAAAGAGAGATAATGTCATTGTTTCCTTTATAAATGAATCCTTGTATACACCATTTTCAAAATCTACTTGGTGGACTGACTCAGGAGCAACTGTTCATGTTGCAAACTCTTTACAGGGATTCCGTTCGATGAGGACTATGGAAAGAAGATAAAGATGCATTGAAATCTCTAATGGAGTCCAAGCAGAAGTTGAAGCTGTCAGCGACATCTCCTTGGAGTTAGCTAATGGATTCAATCTTCTACTTCGTGATGTCTTATTTGTTCCTTAATGTAATAGAAACTTAATTAGTGTTTCTTGTTTGGACAAAGACAATTATGAGTGTTATTTTGGACATGGCAAGTGTACCATATGGTGTAATAATGCTTATGTTGGTGATGCTTTACTTCACAATGAGCTTTATTTACTATCACTCCATGAAAAAGTGCATTATGTGTCCAATGTGAATGCGTTAGCTTCCTCGTCGAACAAAGAACAAAAGAAAATAAAAAGAATTGACGACTCATCGAAATTATGGCACTATCGCTTGGGCCATATTTCCAGGGGGAGAATAGAAAAATTAGTCAAAAGTGAAATTCTTCCTCCATTAGAGTATTCAGACTTAGAACAATGTGTGGATTGCATTAAAGGAAAGTATGTCAAACAAATCAAAAAAGGCGCAATTCAAAGCACAAGCACACTGGAATTCATCCACACTGACATTTGTGGACCATTTCCGGTTAAAAGTGTGGATGGATATGACTCGTTCATAACCTTCACACATGATTACTCTCGTTTTAGTTATATTTATCCAATCAAAGAAAGATCTGAAGCATTGGATAAATTTAAAATATTCAAAGCTGAAGTTGAAAATCAGCATGATAAAAGAATAAAGATAGTAAGGTCCGATTGTGGGGGAGAGTACTACGGTCGGCACACCCCATAGGACCAAGTCCCTGGATTTTTTGCAAAGTTCTTATAGGAGACTGGCATAGTAGCCCAGTATTCAATGTCGGGTGGGCCTTAGCAAAATGGAGTAGCTGAAAGGTGGAACTGTACTCTGATGTATATGGTGCGCAGCATGATGAGTTACTCAACCTTGCCATTGGGATTATGGATGGAGGCACTAAAAACCGCCATTTCACATTCTCAACAGAGTGCCAAGCAAGTCGGTGTCCAAAACACCATACGAGCTGTGGACAGGAAGAGTTCCCTCTTTGCAACAGTTCAAAGTGTGGGGGTGCCCCGCTGAGGCCAAAATGTTTAATCCAAACATTGCAAAGTTAGATCCCAAAACAGTGAGTTGCCACTTCATTGGCTATCCAGGCAGATCAAAAGGTTTTCGTTTCTACTGCCGAGTCAGATATACAAAGTTTGTAGAAACAAGACACGCAGTCTTCTTAGAGGACGAAATGATGAAGGTTAGCTTGGTAGCTCGGAAAATTGATCTTGAGGAGAAGAGGGTGCATGCACCTAATCCGATGATTCAGGAGCCATTTTCTCACTACCAGCTATAACTCCACCCGTGACAACTATGGGAGAAGACCCAGAACCTGTCCATCTGGAGCCGACTAAGCGCGTTGTTGAGCATGAAAGGGAGGTACAACAGTCAACAGTAGAAGATGTGCCGCAAGTTGAGGCACAAAATGTGCCAGAAATTGAGGCCCTTAGAAGATCTAATAGAACAAGAAGATCTGTTATTTCTACTAAATATAAAGTTTATAACATAGAAATGGTTCATATGGAAGGTGATCCCGCTACATATAAAGAAGCCATTAAAATCCCTAACTCGTTCAAATGGCTACAAGCAATGGAAGTTGAGATGAATTCTATGAGTTCCAAAGATGTTTGGGACTTAGTGGAAATTCCTAAAGGAGCCAAAATAGTAGGTTGCAAATGGGTCTACAAAACTAAGTATGATCCTAATGGGAATGTAGAAAAGTATAAAGCTCGACTTGTAGCTAAAGGATTTACACAAACAGAATGTATAGAGTACAATGAGACTTTTCCTCCAGTCTCATGTACGGATTCCTTCAGAATCGTAATGGCATTAGTTGCTCATTTTGATTTAGAGTTACATCAAATGGATGTCAAGACGGCGTTTCTGAATGGTGATTTAAAATAAAAGGTCTACATCAAACAACCCAAGGGTTTTATCATGGAAGGCAAGGAAAATATGGGATGCCACCTAAAGAAATCCATTTATGGATTAAGGCAAGCCACTAGAGAGTGGTATCTAAAGTTTAATCAAACGATTAAAAGTTTTGGGTTCAAAGAAAATATTGAGGATAATTGCATTTATGCAAGGTTTAAAAATGGGAAATGTATTTTCCTAATCTTGTATGTGGATGATATCTTGCTTGCTAGCAGTGATGTTAGTCTACTACTAGAGACAAAGAAGTTCTTATCCTCAAATTTTGATATCACAGATCTTGGTGAAGCATCCTATGTTTTGGGCATAGAAATTCACCGAGATAGGAACAGTGGAGTCTTAGGACTATCGTAGAAGCCATATTTGGAGAAGGTTCTTCAAAAGTATAATATTCATGCGAGTGAAGTCACACCTGCTCCTATAGTCAAGGGCGATAGTAATGGGAAATTCCATTGTCCCAAGAACTAGTACGAGATCGATCTCATGAAACCAGTACCATATGCTTCGGCTATTGGAAGCTTACAGTATGCACAAGTGTGCACCCACCCTGACTTAGCTTTTGTTTCCGGGGTACTCGGTAGATATCAAGAGAATCCAGGCATGGATCACTAGAAGATGGCAAATAAGGCATTGCGTTATGCGCAAGGCGCGAAGCACTACATGCTAACATACAGGAGGTCTGACTCCCTAGAGATAAAAGGGTATTCATACGCAGATTTTGTAGGGGACGGAGATGATAGAAAATTCACGTCAGGATACGTCTTCACTCTCGCTGGAGGGGCTATTTCGTGGAAAAGCTCCAAACAGTCAATAGTTGCATCATCCACGATCTATGCAGAATTCATAGCATGCTTCGAGGCCACGGGGCAGGTGATATGGCTAAAGAAATTTGTACCCGACTTGAAAGTGGTAGGTTGTATTCACAAACCACTAAAGATGTACTGTGACAGCCAGCCCGCAGTATTTTATGCTCACAACAACAAGTCGAGTAATGCTGCCAAAACAATAGAGATAAGTACTATGTTGTGAAAGATAAAATCTAGGATCACATTATAAGTCTCGAGCATATAAAGACAAAGGATATGCTTGCGGATTCGCTAACGAAAGGCTTACCACCCATTGTGTTCAAGGAACTCTTAGCCGGCATGGGTTTAAGCGAAAGCCTATGATTCCTAGATCATGAGAGGCCCAAAAAGAACAGAATTTGTTTCTGAACAAAACATATGTTGTAGCTGTATGATTCTATCAGCAATCAAGCTGTAACGATGAGACATGCTCTATGTACCAATATGTGATGAAACAAATAAACTAGAAAGTATAAAGTTAAAAGTAAAAGGTGAGATCAAGGGGGAGAATGTTAGGTTGATCTCTCCCGCATGGGCCCAACAGCCCACCGGACCCCTGATCTATTCGCGCCCTGATCGGGGGCGCCCAACCCTCTTATGATTGGTGGGCCCCTGTGACCTGCGATATATAGAGAGGTGGGGGCCAGGGCACACGTTACGAAGTTCACTATGCCGCCAGTCACCCCACCGAAATCCCCTTCCGATCTAGGGTCATCGCAGAGCTCACGGAAAGCACCACCACCTCTCTCTCTCAATCTCGCCGTCATCACCACCGCCACCGCAACGCGATGGAAGGCGGCTCGAGCTTCTCAGGTCAAGGAGCAGGTAGTACTCCTCTCCATCCCTTCTCTCTGATCTCACTCTCTCGACACATGGATTAGTGCAGAATACAGCAGGGCATCCGATCTAATCTAGCCTAATTGATATAGAGTTTCTATCAAGTTGTAGTCTTTTGTGGTCCATTTTTCTTTTGGAAACTTAAGCTGTATACAACCTACAGTTTTGTAGTCTTACTGTGATGTGTGTGTGTGTGTGTATGCTCGGTTTGTCTTGTGTGCAGAAAAAATGTCACATTGGCAGCTTGTGGAGAAGAAAATTGGGTGGATGCAAGTGCAATGGGACAACGAAGAAATTGACACCCAAAAGAGAGAACGGTAGAAGAGCTATCTAGAGATGAATGCTATTTTCTCTATTATACATATGTGTAGCTAAGTTGTAAACATGTATGGTTGTACTATACAATATGTATTGGGTTTATGTTACCTACTTCATATTATTTGTTCTTTTCTAGATGATTACCAAAATTTTCACATGCGTGAGGTTCTTGTCTGATGATTTGCCAAAATGTTCACACATGCATGAGAGTACCTTGCGCCCACACTTTGGTTTATTAACCTAACAGTTGTTAGTCAGAAAAGAATGACAATATATATATGTTTTTGGTGGCATAACTTGGCCCGTTACCCAAACAAAGCACGCCATATGTTGCATATCTTGGTGCTCAAACAATAAGCATGTTTAAGCAGACAATACTAAATGCATGACAAGCATGCATGTCGATTCGTACGTGCCTGTCAAATGCACAATGTTTTTTCTAGCATGGGATCACCGGCTGGAAACCGTCGCAATTTGTTCCGACCATTCTTGCACGGCGAGAAAGTTCAAAAGATACCGTCACTCTCGGTACAGAGACCATCTACGAAGGGGTTCATCGATAGAACGAAGCTAAGAGCATCTCTAGCCGTGCGTCCACGACGTCCTCAAAAACAACTTTTTTAATGTTGACGGACCAAAAATGGCCCAATCATGTCCCTAGGATGTCGTTTTGCGTCGGATTTGAGCAATTATAGCCCCAACGAGCCCAGGCCAAACCCAGCCCCTAGGGGCACTTGGGGCCGTTGGCGCTATTTTTTCATGCAAAACTTCATTTGTCAGCCTCTCTTCTCCCTCTCTCCTCACTTTTTCTGTTAGACCCACCCATGTGCATGCAATAAGGAATCTTTTCTCTTTCTTTCTCTCTCCGCATGTGATGTCTGGGTGGGAAGGACGGCTGGAAAAAAATTTCACGCCCAACAAATAATTTTCGCCAGGGCAACCACAAGAGGCCGAAAAAACTCCTCGTGAGGACACAATGGCTGGAGATGCTCTAAGTATGTACACATGCTGGGCGATATTTTTCAGATTGATTCAGGGTTCAATCAGGGGCATATCCATAAATTGCAATCCCTGCCAATCATGACTTTTCTCTCTACCTAGCTTCCTTTTCACCCTGGCCATTCATCAAGATACTAGATAAGCACATCCCAGCTCGGCCGATGCAGCAACCAACACTCTAGCAAATACGTACAGACACAGAGATCAAATTAAGTGAAAACCCAATGGCCTCCAGCGATCAATACTACTTGCTCAAAATCCTACTCCCGGGTGCCACCATAGCTCTTGGTGCTACTGCTTTATGCTTCTACTCTTGGTGCCTATCAATCAGAAAGAAACTTGAGAAAGGCGAGGTCAAAGCTTCTATTGATCTGGAAAACCCGGTAGGCCATCAGTTAATCTCTCATGTCGATCTTGTCCGTGCCACTGATAATTTTAGTGAAGATTACATGTTGGGATCTGGAGGCTTTGGAAAAGTTTTTAAGGGCCAACTGAGCAGCGGTTTGGTGGTTGCAATCAAGGTTCTCGACATGCGGTACAAGCACAGTGTTAAAAGCTTTGATGCGGAATGTCGTGTGTTCCGCATGGCGCGGCACCGCAACCTGATACGGATAATCAACACATGTTCTAACATGGACTTCATAGCACTAGTGTTGCAGTACATGTCCAACGGAAGCTTAGACACGATACTTCACCGGTCAGATGATGGTGGAAGACAATTCGGCTTTCGTGAGAGGTTAGGCGTTATGCTCGATGTGTCAATGGCAATGGAGTATCTGCACCATGGATACCATGAAGTGGTTTTGCACTGCGACTTGAAGCCTAGCAATGTATTGTTTGATGAGGACATGACTGCACATGTGGCAGACTTTGGCATTGCCAGGTTACTACAAGGTGAGGAGAGCTCAACCATCTCTTCCAACATGCCTGGTACAATTGGATACATGTCACCAGGTACTTAAGATTGGCTATCTTACTTAAAATATATACCCATTTCTTGTTAGACTCATGAGCCATGTTGAAATATGTGTTCATCTTTTACTTTTGTAGAGTATGGGTCATATGGAAAAGCATCGCGATTGAGTGATGTGTTTAGCTACGGAATAATGCTCCTTGAAGTATTTAGTGGAAGGAAGCCTACAGATGCTATGTTTGTCGGAGAACTAAGCCTTAGGCGATGGGTTTACCAGTCATTTCCTACAGAGCTGATCCATGTCGTAGACGCCCGATTACTGCAAGGCTCCTGTTCAAGTTGTGACTTGCACGGTAACTTTCTTCTCCAGGTATTGGAAGTTGGTTTGCTCTGCTCCAACGACTCACCTTGCGATAGGATAAAAATGAGTGAGGTGGTTATTATGCTAAAAAGGATTCAAATGAAGTACACTGCATGGACAATGGAGACAGCACGGAGTGCAACACAGTGACCAATCACTCTTGCTTTGATATATCTATTGCATATATTTTTAGATAATGGAGTACTGTATTACTCGTGGTCTATACCAATCTATGTATATTTTAGAACCCAGGTGGTACATAGGGTGGGCAAGAAATGAGGGTTGTAAAGTAGGCTCTTCATTTATTATGATAAAATGTTTTGCATATTTCAACATAGACTACGTGCAGACTAAAACGAGTGAGCAAACACACTAAAACATGTCTAAAAAAGTTAGAACATCTGTAGTAAATGATGGAAGTATATTATGATTTTGGCTTAATTCTAATGCCAAATATAATACGTGGGACAAAAATAAAAGTCTCATGTAACAATTAATGATTACGAGTGAAACAAAATAGTGTTCATTAAGTAGTTCATGATATATCCCCACAGAAAAAAGTAGTTCACGATATGCACTTGACAAGCAAAAATTTAAGTTACTTGGAAGAAAAAAGTGTGCTCACAGCAAAACCAATTGACTGCTTGTGGAATACGAGAATTAAAACTACTGCTCATATATAGGACTATTCGCAAAACAAATGAAAAGAGCTCGTGGAATAGTTCACTTTTGATAGAGGAGTTAAATGTTGAACGACTATCCGTGGAACATGTGAAAAGTTATTACTGCAGAAAAATTCTAATACGACACATGTATAAGAGAGCATTCAACCAAATTGTGTGTGATACATAAACCACAAATGGTAATGTAATGAACCATGTCCAATAAAAAGAACTGTGTGTGATCCCTGATCTGTCAAGCACGCTTCAGATAAGTGTTGTGTGTTTGATACATGGCATACAGTTAATCCATATGAATTGTTCCTGACGAGCCAAAAAGCACAAACGATTACCCAGATCAAGATGTGTGCGATAAACGACATATCTGTCACTCGGATTAATTGTTTTTGGTGATCCAAAATAACACAAACGGTTACCCAGATAAATATGTGTGCCATAGAAGACATGCATGACATTCGAATGAACTGTTTGCGTGAGCCCAAATAACACAAACAATTACCCATATGAAGATGTGTGTGATAGATGACATATATGTCACTCAGATGAACTGTTTGCAATGAGACAAAATAACAGATACGATTATCCAGATCAAGATGTGTGCAATGGATGGCATGCAGGTCACTAGGATGAACTATCTCAATAATACAAATGATTACACAGATCAGGATGTGTGCGATATACGACATACAAGTATAGGATCAAAAGTATGTCTAGAGGGGGGTATTAGACTACTTGACCAAATAAAAACTTAACATTTTCCCAATTTTATCTCTTGGCAAGTTTTAACAATTTTACCAAGTCTAGCACACCCTACACATGCAAGGCTACGAATATAGCAGTGGAAAGAAATCACATGCAAGTGTAAGTAGAGGGTAGGGATAGGAAGATCAAATGCAATGAAGACAAAGATTTTTGGCATGGTTTCGATAGGTGGTGCTATCATACATCCACGTTCATGGAGACTTCAACCCATAGAGGGTAACGGTTGTGCGAGTCCACTGAGGGCTCCACCCACAAGGGATCCACGAAGAAGCAACCTTGTCTATTGCACCATGGCTTACGTCCACGAAGGACTAGCCTCACTCGGGGTAGATCTTCACAAAATAGGTGATCTCCTTACCCTTACAGACTTCTTGGTTTAACTCCGTACTATTTGGAGGATCCCAAGCCATACCTAACCAATCTAGGAGACACCACTCTTCAAAAGCTAATATACGTGATATGCATGATGTACTCCTTGCTCTAGTGCTTCAAAAGATAGTCTCCTCAACATACACTCACTCTCTTACATAATTTGGCTTGGTACCAGAGATTGATTGGCTGAAAAGCAACTTGGGGGAGGCCAGAAATCAAGATTCATATGGTTGGAGTGAAATATCTTGATCTCAACACATGAGTAGGTGGTTCTGTCTCACAAAATAAATGGTGGAAGTGTTTGCTTGTTCTGAGTGCTCTCTCTACCAATGAGAGGGGATGGAGGGGTATATATAGTCATCTCCAAAAATCCAACCGTTACAACGTTATTTCTCAACTTGGTGGAACCAAAGTAAAAAAGTTGGTTGCGCCGACTAGTTCATAATTTCCTAACTTTTGGGTTCTCGGTGAGACCGGTATGTAGCATCTCGGTGAGATCGATTCACTTGGGCTAGGAAGTTCCTCACTTCGGTGGCACCAAAATGTAAAACTTGGAAATTCCGATTTTTGACAATTAGATACGAGAAGGCTGGTCACTGCTTATTGGCTCTACCGAAGCGAAACTTGGTTGTACCGATGTGATAGGGCTTGGCTTGGATTCTGTGTAAGGAAAACTCGGTGGGGCCAAAATAGGAAATATTGGTGGCAATTTGATAATTTGGGTTTTGGACAAAATGTTTTGTGGGAGAATTGTTGAGGTTCTTTGTGGAAAATCTCTAAGTATATTGAGCAACCAGATCATCTTAGATACCTTATAACATTTTAATAGTATTGGCTTTCTTATGCACTCAAATTTAATTTCTCACATTAACTAAAATGTAGAGTCTTGAAGCTCTTGCAAATTGATGCTCCTTGCACTAGGGAATCTGCCTCACAATCCTAGCCGATCTATTCATTGAACTTTTCCTAAAATATACTTGATAGGTTCATTAGTTAAATGAATTATATATTGTTATTAATGACTAAAACACCTAGGGAGAAGTTGCGCTTTCAATCTCCCCTTTTTGGCAATTTATGACAATATATAGATCAAATATTCGATAAAGATATAATCAATGTAGCATCATTGCGTATGTGATAAGTAAGAGCTCCCCCTTGATTTGTGCATTATTTTAAATGTGCGTTTGAATGCAAATGTACAGTCGATTAGGATCATGGGTCACTGATACGTATTGAACATATCTATAATTTTTGATTGTTACATGCTATTATATTATCATTATAGCATAATATATATGCATTTGTATGTTGTTTTATATTAGTTTTGAGCACTAACCTATTAATCAAGTGCCTAGTGTGAGTTGTTGTTTTCTGCATGTTTTCGGCCTTTCAGGAAAATGGTACCAAACGAAGTCCAAATGACACGGACCTTTTTGATGTTTTTTTCCGGACAGAAATAAGACCCAGAAGCTTCGGAGAGATGCCGGAGTCCACACGAGGTGGCTCCAAGCAAACAGGTCGCTCCTAGGGGATGGTCGCGCCATGATGGCTTGTGACCAATTCCCGCGACCACCTGACCTAACTCCTCCTCTATAAATCCCCATAAATCTGAAAAATCCTAAAGGAGTAAGCAAAATACTTTTTCCGCTGCTGCAAGTCTCTATTCCACCGTGTGCCCTTCTCGAGCCCTGTTCCAGTGCTTGGTCGAAGGGGGGATCGATCACGGAGGGTCTCTACATCAACCTTGCTGCTCCAATGGTGATGTGTGAGTAGTTCACCACAGACCTATGGGTACATAACTAGTACCTAGATGGCTTTCTTTCTCTATGATCTACAATACAAAGTTCACCGTGATTCCTCCAGCGATCTATTCGATGTAATCTTCTTTGTGATGTGTTTGTTGATATGATGAATTATGGGTTTATGATCAGATTATTGATGGATAATATTTGAGTCTTCTCTGGATTCTTATATGCATGATTGTTATAGCATCGTATTTCTCTCCATCTATCGGTTTGGTTTGGCCAACTAGGTTGATTTATGTTCAATGGGAGTGGTGCATTGTGATGGGTTCAATTTTGGACTGCTCAATCCCAGCGGGAGAAAGGGACATGACAAATATTGTATTGCTGCCATTAAGGATGAAACGATGAGGTTTATTCATATTGATTGGGTTTACTTTGTCTACAACATGTCATCATGCTCCAAGCATTACTTTGTTTTTACGTAATACTCTAGATGCATGCTCGATAGCGGTCGACGGGTGGAGCAATAGTAGTAGATGCTGGCAGGAGTCGGTCTAATTGCTTATGTACATGATGCCTATATACATGATCATTGTCGTGAATAAATACTTTAACTATGCGATTTTTTATCAATTTCCCAATAGTAATTTGTCTACCCACCATATGATTTCTTCAAGGGAGAAGCCTCTAGTGAAAACTATGGCCCCCAGGTCTTCACACATATTATTACTAAAACACAAAAAATATTGCTGCCAATATTTACTTTATTTTTATTTCCCGTTTATATTTATCCAATTGTCAGTATTTAATCCTTGCAAGTAATGAGTTCAAGGGGCTTGACAACCCTCTTTCCCACGTTGGGTGCAAATGTTTGATTATGTGTGTACAACTGCTGAAGACAGGAATTTGCGTGGTTCTACTATTGGTTCGATAACCTTGGTTCTCACTGATGGAAATACTTATATCTATTGTGTTGCATCTCCTCTCCTCTTCGGGGAAAATCCCAACGCAGTTTACATGTAGCAGGAAGAATTTCTGGAACTGTTGCTAGGGAGACACCATCAAATTCTTATCAAGTACCTTCTCACAAATTGTCATTCGCTTGTTCTACTTTTTATTTTCATTTATATTTGCTTGCTCAAAATTATAAAAAATACAAAAATATTTCTGCTTTCTTGCTTGCTAGTTTACTTCCTTTGTCACGATGTCTGAAGATAGATTCTATAATATTTCTTATTACCAAAGGATTAGTGAAATAGAAAGTTCCATGAAAACTTGATGAGCATAATGAATGTTTTGCTCCTGAATCAAGGGACACTCAAATTCACTTGGTACTATCAGTAAACAACTTGATGGAGTCAAACGAGAAGTATCTAATCTTCAAACAAAATTTGTTCAAAGTGAAGAGCTAATAGGAAAGATTTCAGATAAGCAAACCACTCCCATGAATAGGATGGCGGCTAAACCAGAGTCTTTTCCTATTAGTAATCATGATGAAGATCTTAAAATGATTAGTACTTCTCCCATTGAATATTTGTTTGATAATATAAAAATAGATGATAAAGGGACTGGAGATGAGTCAACTTTAAGTAGAAAGCATTCCATTTGTCTGAAGGGTGATGATCTTAATGATAACAATGAAAAAAGTGGGTTCAGAGAGGTTAAAACATTAGCTAGTGATGTACCCACTATATTGGATTAAAAGGGCTATAATTGTGATAGTTGCTCTTTTGTAGAATGCATTTCCTTGCTGCAATCCATAATTAGCTCACCCAATGCTTATGAACAAAATAAGGCTCTTACTAAACAAATGATAGAGGCTATGTTTAAAGCTCATGAAGAAAAACTTGAGTTAGAAATCTCTATTCATAGAACGTTGCATGATGTGTGGGAGTCTACTATTAAAATAAAGCTTAAAGAATATGAATGCAATGCTTTGTGTGATCTTGGTGCTAGGGTTTCCACTATACCGAAATATTTATGTGACGTGCTAGGTCTCACCGAGATAAATGAATGTTCCCTTAAATTGCACCTAGCGGATTCCACTATTAAGAAACCATTTGGTAGAATAAATGATGTGCTTATTCTTGCTAATAGAAATTATGTACTCGTGGATTTCATTATGCTTCATATTGAATGCAATCCGTCTTGTCCAATGGTACTTGGTAGGCCTTTCCTATGAGCTATAGGTGCTATTATTTATATCAAGGAGGGAAACATAAGTTTCCAATGCCCAGTTAATAAAGGGGTGGAACACTTCCCTACAAAGATAATTAAACCACCTTATGAATTTATCATGGGGGCTACTTATGGACTGAGTGTCAAGGATGACAACACTTGATACTATGCATTGTGCCTAGCTAAGGTCGTAAAACGATAGTGCTTGTTAGGAGGCAACCCAATAGTTATCTTTAAATTTTTTTTGTTTTACTTTCTATCTTGGTGTGATAACATGATTATTGCTACTGTAATAATTGTTTTTATGCTTTAGTTAGTTTTTGTGCCAAGTAAAGACTTTGGGATTGATTTGGGTGATAGTGGAATTTATGACGTGAATAATTGATGCATCTTCAATGTATCTATAATTTATAAAGTATGCATGCCATATTCACCTATGTCTACAATAATTTTATACGGCTTTGATGCACTTTATATGAATCATTAAAACTACCCCGGACTGATGTTGTTTTCACCAGAATAACCATGGTGTTTTTTTTTCTGCGGAAAATAAAAGTTCTCGAAATCCCACAAAACTTTTTGATGTTTTTACTGGAACATATGAGTAATATTGGAGCAAAGAGTCACCGGAGGGGGGCCACCAGGCGCTCACAAGCTATCAGGGCGTGCCTAGGGGGCCAAAGAGCCCTCATAGCTTGTGGGCCCCTCATAACTCCGCTTTGCGTGATTCCAATGTTGAAAACTACTAGAAATAGAGGAACACTCATAAATTAACCAAGGACCTCCGCTCCACCACAGCACCTGTGTTTATCGAAGAAAAACTCATATGGAGAGAAAACAAAGAGAGGTCCAATCCCATAGGGGCTCTCGCCCCTCCGAAACCATGGAGGCCAAGGACGACAGGAGAGTGTAGGATCGAAAGTAGTGCTAGATGGGAGGGGGTGATTAGACTACTTGACTAAATAAAAATCTACTTTTTCCCAATTTTATGTCATGGAAGATTTGAGCATTCATAGTATGTCAAGTACACCCTACACATGCATGTCTAAGAGTGTACCGGCGGAAAGTAAAGACAAGCATGTAAGTAAAGGAAGGGTGGGAAGATCAAACTCAATTGGTGACAGGATGATTTTTCCCGTGGTTCCGATAGGTGGCGATATCATCCATCCACGTTTATGGAGTTTTCAACCCACAGAGGGTAACGGTAGCGAGTCCATAGAGGGATCTACCCACGAAGGGTTCCACGAAGAAGCAACCTTGACTATACCATGATGGCCTACGTCCACGGAGGATTAGCCTAACTTGGGGTAGATCTTCACAAAGTAGGCCATCTCCTTGCCCTTACAAACTTCATGGTTCACCCCACAACACGAAGTAGGAGGTTCCCAAGCGACACCTAACAAATCAAGGAGGCACCACCCTCCAAAAGGTAAAAGGCTCGATTGTGTCGACGAACTCCTTGCTCTTGTGCTTCAAGATGATAGACTCCACAACACACAGTCACTCTCTCACAGATTTGTCTTGGTAGAAGAGATTGATTGGGTGGAAAGCAATTTGGGGAGGCTAGAGAACAAGATTCATATGGTAGGAATGGAATGGCATGATCTCAACACATGAGTAGGTGGCTCTCTCTTAGAAAATCAGTAGGTATGAGTGGGGAACTGTTTTGAGTGCTTGTCTTTCGAGTGAGTGGTGGTGGAGGGGTATATATAGGCATCTCCAAAAATCCAACCGTTACACACAAAATGACCAACTCGATGACACCGATGTGTCAATCTCGGTGGTACCGAAGTGACCAAAAGGTGGAAACTTTTGAATCTCTGTGAGACCGGTATAGAAAACTCGGTTGCACCGATTAGGTGACCAACGGTCATATTGCCTAATCTCGGTGATGCCGATCCAACAATCTTGGAGGGACCAATATTGTGAATCTGCGTAACAGAAAGTTGGCAGCCTAACTCGGTGGCACTGAAGCAGAATCGGTTGCACCGAAGTGGCTAGGTTTTGGTTGAGTCTGTCTAGGGTTTGGAATCGGTGGCATCGAGTGGAGTGTGTTGGTTGCCCCGATTTTGAATATTTTCTTTGGACAGACTTTTTTGGAAGAGCTAGTGGGTGTATGTGGTGACTATCACTTGTGCACGTATGAGCATTTTGTTCACCAACAAAACCTTACCTTCTTTTAATAGTATTGGCTATCCTATGGACTCAAAGTGATTTCTCCCAAATGTAAAATGTAGAGTCCTTTGCTTGAGGCTTTGCCAATCTATTTCCTTGCATCTTGGGGTATTCCACAATCCTTATGCCAACCCATCATTGAACTTTTCCTGAAACATACTTAGTGGAAACATTAGTTCAATGACATATATGTTGTTATTAATTACCAAAAGCACCAAGGGAGCAAATGTGCTTTCAGAGAGAACCTCTCCCCGTCTAGGGAGAGGCCGTGGAGGAGGAAGCCTAAGGGGTGAGACACTGTCTCCCCTCTATCTCGGTGGCACCAGAGTGCCGTCAGGGGAACCATAGCCGCGGTAATCGTCTTGTTCACAATCACCATCTTCATCACCCGCCTCATCTATTTTCATCGGTCCACTCTCCCTCACCCTGCTATAATCGCCTACTTGAACATGGTCCTTTATGACACATATTATTATTCAATGATGTGTTGCCATCCTATGATGTTTGAATAGATTACATTTGTCATTTGTGTTGATTGATGATCTTGATTGGTTTAAGTTGTATGTTTTATCATGGTGCTGTACTAAGGTGCCTTATGTGTTGCGCACACGTGGAGGATTCCGACTGAAGGGTGTTGCAATATGTTTATGATTCTCTTATAGTGGGCGGCTAGTACACCTGAGTAAGGGGTTGTTTACGTATGTGAGTAAATGGGACTTGAAGTGTTAATGGTATGGTTGGGTTTACCTTAATGATCTCTAGTAGTTGCGGATGCTTGTTAGCGGTCCAATCATTTGTGCATATGATCCAAGTACGGAAAGTAGGTTACCTCATGCCTCTCCCTCATACAAAATTGCAATAATGATTACCGATCTTGTAATCAATTGCCTAGGACAATTCCTCACAACATATCATCATTATTCCACACTCTCTATTTGTATTATATTCTAAGATATTCTAACTTTTTTTAGGAATCACCTATGTTTCATATTTTAGTTCTCCAATATCATGCAAAGGTGTCATTTTTATACCCACAACGTAGTTTTATTTCTCGTTTCTACAAAGAAGGAAACCCTCGGTGTACATAGAGTCGTATCAGTGGAAGATACGACTTGGGAGAATATTAATATTACCTTTAACTACATGTGGGTTCGACACCCCATACTTACCGCTTCCATCTTTGAAAAGTGCTATGATAATTCCTTGCACTTGGGGATTATCAAGCTCTTTTCTCGCGTTGTTGCCGAGGAGCAATAGCGTGTGGTTAATATTTTCGTGTATGCTTGTTTCCTTCTATCATTTAGTAGATTTTTTTTCTTTTTTCAGTTTTCTTGTTTTATTTATTTAGTCGTGGATGAAACAAACAAAAAAATTGAATAATTAAAAACACATTTTTTACTTGCCTCTTCACTACTACAAAAACGACTATACCTAATATGGACATTAATGACGCACCATGTATGTGGTGCGCCACTGCTATATAGCAGTGGCGCACGGATGCGTCATTAATGGCCATATTACTAATGGCGCACCTAGTGTGTGGTGCGCCATTACTAGTTTTGTCCTGGCCCCACACCCCTCCGCAGACTTAGCAGTGACGCACCAGGGGAAAGTACGCCATTACTAGTTTTAACTAGTAATGGCGCACCACACCCACGATGCGCCACTACTAAGTTTGTCCTGTCCCCACACCCCTTTCCAGACTTAACAGTGACGCATCGTGCGTCATTACTAAATTTAACTATCGCATGGCGCACCCCTGCAGGAAGGGCGATCACTGGGCGTGTCCACCTGTCCTTTTTACTGTGCGAATTTTACTGTACCGAAGGAGGAGAGAGACAAAAACGAGTGCCTTCTCCCCTCGCAACCCAGCTTCTTTCTTTTCCCTTTTCCTCCCAGCTAGGGCTACCGTCGTCGTCGTTGCCGCCGCCGCCGTCGCCGCCGCCGGCGGCCTCTCCTCTTCTGCTCCGAGCTCCACCTCCTCCTCCTGCAGCCTATTCTCGTGCTCCTTCCCTTCCTCCTCGTGGCGCTCAATCAGACGAGCGTGAAGTACCCCAAACTACTACAGAGGGAAACGTGGATGAGGAGATCAAGCCAAGGTGAGCAGCCGCCGATTTACTTGCCGCTAGCTCTCTGCTCCTTTCTTCCGCTTCGTGCTAACCACGTCTCTGCTAGCCGGAGGGGAAATCTGGTGCACGAGCTCGCACCGCCCTCTCCTTCCCCACTATCAGTAGGGGACCAGGGCTAACCCTCTTCTCCACGGATCCGTGACGGAGGTGCTCAAGGAGGATCTTCTTCTCGGGTCGCGATGGAGACTGTCAAGGTGCGCCCCCACTCCCACTCCCTTTGTCTAGGTATGGTAGGTTCATACTGACCACCTCCGGCTCAAGGAAGGATCCACTGCACCTCTGGCCCCTTTTGGTACAGACCTAGGCACCTAGCCATAGATCCTCTATACAATTACAACTGCTTACCTCTTTGTATGGAATAATAAATTGGTTCTATTGTTAATTTAACTGTCAAACAGTAGCTGCGAAGCATCATCTCATCTCTCCAACTTTTACCAATCTGACTGCTACTATATATGTACCTTTGTTATGTACATGACAAAGAAATTTCTTTATCTGTCCCATTACTCTATGTAATTAGTAATGCTTAGATGTTATAGTTGAATACAAGTTGACACGTTTGAAGGGTTTGAAGACAATGAACAAGCTCACTTTTTCTTCGAAATTATTTTTCTTCAAAAATTATTGTGTTGTCTTTGTGTTCGCTCTTTGTTTCTGAAGCTTGCAGATTGAGGAGAAGAGGACACATGTAGATAGTTTATTAAAGTTCCTCAACTGTGGTTCATCTTCTTTCTCAGGTCAATGTATTGCAGGTTTGGTACATAGAGAACTTCTCTTCTTCTCTAAGATACAGTATACTGCTTATTTTGATCGTTTGCTGAATTATCTTATTGGAATATATTTCCATAGTTTTTAGCTCATGTTGTATACTGGTAATTTGATTGCTCTGATATTGTTTCAGGACAAACAACCCCCTAGAGCTTGCAGCTGTAGGTGTATCTATTGTCGTGTATAATAAGTTTTTAAGTCTGAACATTTTCATTTGCGAACTCTGGGTAGAGTGTCTAAATTATATTTGCCTTCTGTAGCCAACATATGAAAAAATGTACTAAACAACCAAGCACTATTTCTTATGGAATGGCATATTGTTATTTATATGTGTATTATTGACTCGCCAAAATATTGATCTCCTATAGTATGATCAGATCAATATAAAGAGTGTGGCTTCTGTTTCTTTAACGGACTCTCATATTAAACTATTGTCGAGTATATATATTGATTAGTGGTACAACATCTACCTAATGGCTAGGTGGGTATTTGATCAAACCAGGAACTCTAAAGACCGTAGACAGCCTATGAGCACAGAGGAATGTCTCAAGAGGCGTCAAACACAATAAGCTTCAGTAGACTGGCGAGTAACCGCGATGCCATGCCCACGTGTCCTTGTACTGTGCTAGTGATAGAAAAAAAAGAGGGGTAAGTAGGAGATCGTTTATTTCGGAGAAAATAGTTTAGGCATTCCCTTCTGCAGCTGTTCATGTGGATGTCCCTTTTTGTATATTCTTGTGTTAATTAAGAAAAGGCTATACCATATTATTTGGAACTTTATCTCAGCTTTTTTGTTTGTAAATTGATTTGTTGAACTTTTGGTGCAAGGAAATCAACTTCTCCTTGCTTGCATCGCATGTTAGAACACTTTGGTGAAGAAGTATGTAATATAAGAGTTGTTCTCCTCTTTCAGTTTGACTTCATAACAAATGAGATAAAAGTGAATTCTGGTTGGACATATACCTGATCCTTTCTATATGGCAATGTCAGTTCTAAGATTAGTTCTTAACTGTTTATGGCTTGTTACCGATGAGAATTCTTCAAGCCTACCTATGGCCACTTGAACAGATGTCTATCTCAGATCTGCTCATCTAAAAAATCCAAGTGGAGTAGTATACTGGTAGTATAGTATAATAATATTATCAAAAGGTAAATGCCCTGATTATTTAGCTCTGTCAGATAAATACTCGTCGAAAAAGTGGGCTCCTATCAAAATTCATTTCCATTATAATCTTACTCATACAATATTCACACCATGTAATTCTGGAAATATATGCTCATATCTAGTTCTGCATAAAAAAATGACAGTATTGACATGTTATAAATAGTTTGTTTGTCTTCTGTTTATTTTGTTACATTTTGCAGGGATAAAGTGAAGAAAAAGAAGAATAGATTACTAGAAGATTAGTTTTAGGATTTTCTTTTATTTCCTTGCCATTTTCCTTGTATTGGATACTTGTAAAGACATTGTAATATTCTTACTATAATAAAAATTATGATTCTATTTCATTTTTTGTTTTTAAATTATTTTTCCTTACAGGTTGTTTTCTGTAAATTTGGATTTTTTTTTGTTTTTCAAATACATTACTAGTGGCGCATTTCAGCCCTTATTAGTGGCGCACCTTCCTTTATTACTAGTGGCGCACCTATAAGGTTATTAGTGGCGCACCTGGAGGGAATACCAGTGGAGCACCTAAGGGTTAGTAGTGGCACACCATGTGGTGCGCCACTGGTATTTGGGTTACCAATGGCGCATCAAAGGTGCGTCATTACTAACAATTACTAATGGCATGTTAATAGTGACGCATCCATAGTGCGCCATTAATAGCAATATGTGGTGCGCCACTAATAGCCCTTTTTTCTAGTAATGCTTGTAAGATAAGAGATTGGTAAGTTAGGTACTGAAGAAGTGAGTGTCGACCTTGAACACTTCTGTTCATGCTCATGGAAACAATGTATTATTTTTCATGGAAGTTTCTCATAAAAATAATTATCCCCTTGTATATACTGTTGTACCATAAAAATAATCCTTTGGGATGATTTGGATGATACTAGATTTGATCTTGTGCAAAAAATAGAAACTTTTGCGTGTTGTGCACAATTTCTCTGATTTTACTGGAACGTCTTTTTGATCTGAATGTTTTTCAAAATATTGGCATACAAATTCACTAGCTTGTTCTAATTTGTCAGAATTTTTGGATTTACCGAAGTATGGTGTTTCTGCTCATCATTACGAATTGTTCTGTTTTAGACAAATTTTGTTTTTGCTTGCATAGTTTGCTTGTTTTTATGATGTTATAGATTACATAGGGGCGTCTATGCCATGGAGATGTTATAATACAATATCTTATGCAATAATTAAATATGAATCAATTCATAACAGTACCTAAATTTTATGATTTTTCCTATATACTAACGGATCTCACGAGGTTTCTGTTAAGTTTTGCGTGATGGAAGTTTTCAAGTTTTGGGTGAGATACCGATATGAGGAGAATAAGGTGCGTGAATACCCTTATCTTGGGGATTCTCAGGGCACCCCGAAGGTAACATCCAAGTTAGACTCAAGCGCCTAAGTTTGGGGATACCCTTGAAGGCATCCCCTCTTTCGTCTTGAAGACTATCATTATGTCTTACTTGGAGATATATTTTTATTCGTGACATAATATGTATTATTCTTAGAGATTCATTCTATTTTGTTTTTATCTGTTATGTATTATTCATAACTAGGTTTTGAATAAAATGTTCCAAGAATTGCCTTAAGATGTCTCAATTGCATGTTTGATGTGTGACTGTGTAAAAACAGAAACTTTTGCTCTAGTGTTTGCATTTTCATATTTTATTGGAACCAGAAAAGTTTCTGAAATTTTTACAAAGTACCGTCATATAATATTTTTTTCATGTCCTAAATTTTCATAATTTTTGGAGATAGAGAAGTACACTTTTTAGAATTGGTTACTAAAGATTGTTCTGTTTGGACATATTGCTATCATAGTTTGTTATCTACTATCCTAAAGTTTTCATGGCTCATATTGGTAGATATAAACTGTGGAAATGGTAGTATACGGTAACTAATGTTTGAAAGTTATTATGCAACTTGTCTTGGCAGCACATGAAGTGTTGATTAGTTCTTATGTGTACTAACGCATCTCACGAGTTCTTTTCATGTTTTATGTGGATGAAGTTTTTGAGACCTTGGTGAAACCGGGATATGAGAGGATTGAACGAGATACAAAAGCTCAAGATTGGTAATGCCGAAGGCTCCCCAAGTAAATATTACAAGAAGTGTCAAGCATCTATGCTTACGCATCCCACCTCTCTTCGTCATCAATTATCGGTTAGCCTATGCTGATCATAAGTTTATATTCGATCACTTGTGCTATTCTTGGAGCATCTTTTGTGTTTATTCTTCCTTTTTATTGTATGCACCATTCTGGTATGAGCTAATCCTTGGATTATTTATAGAATGATTCATGCGCTTCACTTGAATATTTTGAGTATGGCTTGATAGAATGCTTCATGTGCTTCACTTATATATTTTGAGCTTGGATATTCGTATCTCTATATTCATTGTAGAATACTCTATGATCTTCACTTATATATTTTTGAGAGTAGTTTGATGATCACTCTTGTGGTTCACCTACATCCTAAGATAAAATGTTCAATGTCATAACTGTGAAATTATGTATGCTTCATATGTTTGTTCCATGGGGTGTAATGACTTCACATACAAGTAGTATAAGTAGTAAAATTTATTGGGAGTTAGCAAACATATCATTGGACACTTGAAAAATTCATGAAAGAATATTGAAGAAATAGATATTTCACACATAAATATACTATCTTCGACATCTTCTATTATTGTAAGCCCCCATTATTTATTTTCAAACTTGATCAAGTAGTTGACATTGGACAAGAAACATAACGTAATGGGTATGTTTGTTTATATTCACATAGAAGTTATAATGTCATGGATCCTCAAACATGTTGTGCTTGCTTAGGATCTTTTGCTAGCTAAAAATTCGTACTAACTAGCGATACTAGTCCATCCAAAAATCCTTAAACCGAGTTTCTTGCCATGAGAGTCCACCATATCTACCTATGGATTGAATAAGATCCTTCAAGTAGGTTGTCATCGGTGCAAAAAGCAATCAAAATTGCTCCCAAATATGTATGATCTTTTATTGGAAAGGGAAAATAATCTTTGTATGAACTTGTGATGGTGAAGAAATAAAAGAGAGAAACTGCATAGTAACGGTTGTTATCACGAGGGGCAATATAAAGTGACGTTCCTTTTCATTAAGAGATTGCACATCCAAAAATGAAAAGCGCATGACAACCTTTGCTTCCCTCTATGAAGGGCCTATCTTTTATCTTTATGTATTTACTTTTCCATATTCACTTTTATGCAAGAGTCAATAATGTTCATCCCTATTCCAATCTATTACTTATTTAGTTGGCAAGCATCATGTGGTAGGGAAAGATCCAGGAACATATATCCAGTTGAATATGGGTGCTCATGATCCATTATGGCAGAACATTAAGACCCCATCTTTCTATGTGTTTTACTGAAAGTGATTGTTATAAAAATATGCTTTGAGTGTTAGCAATCATGGAAGACTAAATGATAGTTGAGTATGTGGAATTTTCTAAATCAAAGTTCTTACATAGACCCTTCCTAAAAATAACATGAATGTTAACTGTTTGATGACTAGAAATATAGTTTGCTAGTTTTTAAGTAAGTGTATGGTCTATACTTTAACATGTGAATAGCTTACTAATTGATCATGAGAAGTTCTATGAGAAAATACTTAATTTTTATGATACTAGAAAAAGTGATTGGAATTATCATTGATCAAACTTATATACTATGCTAGCATTGACACTTCATAAATTACTTCTTTTGTCATTTATGTACTCGAGTAAGAGTAGGAATTAAGCATGTGGATGCAGATACGTATCCAGCGTATCAATAATTTATGAAGTAATCGTGCCATATTCACCTATGTTTACAATACTTCTATATGTGTTTGATTCATTGTATATGATCTAATTAGAACTAACCCAGGCTGACGTTGTTTTCAGCAGAAATACTGTGGTGTTGTTTTTTGTGCGTAAAATGAAAGTTCTCGTAATATGGCAAAAAAAACTTGATTATTTTTGTGGAACATATGAACAATATGGGAGCGTAGAACCACCGTAGGGGGGCCACAGGTCCTCCCAAGCCATCAGGGCACGCCCATGGGGGTGATGGCGCCCTGATGGCTTGGAACCATCCCATGGTTCCGTTTTGCATGATTCCAACGTTGAAAAATCCTATAAATAGAAAAACCTTAGAAATTAACCTAGACCCTCTGCTCCGCCACTTCAACTCTTTGTATCGATGAAAAACTCATCTAGAGAGAAATAAGAAAAGAAATCACACAAAGAGAGAGATCCATTCCAAGAGGGGCTCTTGCTCTTCCGGTAGCCATGGAGGACAAGGACCAGAGGGGAGAACCTCTGCCCATCTAGGGAGAGCCCATGAAGGAGGAATCCTATGGGGGGAGACTCTCTCCCCCTCTCTCCCGGTGGCACCAGAGTGCCTGATACGTCTCCAACGTATCTATAATTTTTGATTGTTCCATGTTGTTATATTATCATTCTTGGATGTTTTATAATCATTTATAGCAACCTTATATCATTTTTTGGGACTAAACTATTAACATTGTGCCAAGTGCTAGTTGGTGTTTTTCCTTGTTTTTTACTTCGCAGAATATCAGTACCAAACGAAGTCCAAATGCCATGAAACTTTTTGGAGATTTTTCGGACCAGAAGACAACTTGGGAGCCAAGGAAGCACCTGGGGTTAGGCCCATGGGGCCCACAAGAAACCAGGGCATGCTAGAGGCCCCTTGCATGCCCTGATGGGTTGTGAGGCCCACGAGGGTCTCCTCCATCGCCTCTAAGCTCTATTAATCCTCAGAAATTCCAGAAACCCTAGAGGAGGAGATGAAACACAATTCCAAACGCCGCAAGTTCAAGAACCACGAGATCTAGTCTAACACCGTCATAGAGGGGTTCATCATCCCATGGCTTCGTCTCCTATGATGCGTGAGTAGTCCAACATAGACCTACAGGTCCGTAGGCAGTAGCTAGATGGATTCCTCCCTCTCTCTCTGTTTTGATTCTCAGTACAATTGTCTCTTGGAGATCTATTTGATGTACGAATTTTTGCGGTGTGATTGTTGGGATCCGATGAAGTTTGAGTTCGTGATCGTTTTCTATCCTTGAATATTATTTGAGTCTTCTTTTGATATCTTATATTCATGATTATTTATAGCCACGTATTTATTCTTCGAAACTTTGGTTTAGTTAGGCCAACTAGATCGGTTTTTATTGCCATGGGAAGATGTGCTTTATGATGGGTTCGATCTTGCGGTGTCATCTCCTAGTGACAGAAGGGGCAGCTAAGCATGCATATTTCATTGCTATTAGGATAAAAAGATGTTGTATATTCCTACATGAATAGATCTTGACTAAATCGTGTCATTGTTCTTATTTCATTACTCCGTTTCTCCATGAACTTAATACACTAGATGCATGCTGGATAGTGGTCGATGTGTGGAGTAATAGTAGTAGATGCAGGATCGTTCCGGTCTACTAATCTTGGACATGATGCCTATATATTGATCATTGCCTTGGATATCGTCATGACTATTTGATCTTGTATCAATTGCCCAACAGTAATTTGTTTACCCACCATGTGCTATTTTCTTGAGAGAAGCCACAAGTGAAATCTACGACCCCCGGTCTACCCTTTTAATATATTACTTTCCGATCTATCTTTTTTCATATTTGTTTTTAGATATATTATTCCAAAAACGCAAAAATACCCTGATGCACTTTTTATTTGCATATTTAATTTTGTGTTCTTGTGCGGTCTATTTATCCAATATCATACAAACCAATCTATATTTTACCGTGGAGAGATTGACATCCTCTCTTACGCGTCGGGTTGCAAGTATTTGTTCTTTGTGTGAAGGTACCGTTTACATAGTATTGCTTGGTTCTCCTACTGGTTTGATAACCTTGGTTTCATAACTGAGGGAAATACTTACCGTAGCTATGCTGCATCATCCCTTCCACTTTGGGGAAATACCGACGAAGTCTCAAGCCACGTCAAAGGAATTTCTGGCGCCATTGCCGGGGAGACATCATCAACATCTATTAGGTTCTGCTACTTCTTGAGCTTGCGTTGGTTTTTCCCTTGAAGAGAAAAGGGTGATGCAGCAAAGTAGAGATAAGTATTTCCCTCAGTTTGAGAACCAAGGTATCAATCCAGTAGGAGTATCAAGATGAGGCACCAAGGAACCTGCACAAAAACGAACAAACTTGCACCCAACGCGATAAAGGGGTTGTCAATCCCTTTACGATTACTTGCAAGGTGAGATCTGATAGTGATAATAGGTAAATATAAATAAGTAAATAAAATTGCTGCAAGGTATTTTTGGTGTTTTTATATTTAGATCTGAATATATAATATGTAAAATAGACCCGGGGGCCATAGTGTTCATTAGAGGCTTCTCTCATGATAGCAAGTATTACGGTGGGTGAACAAATTACTGTCGACCAATTGATAGAATCGCGCAAAGTCATGACGATATCTAAGGCAATGATCATACATATAGGCATCGCGTCCGAAACAAGTAGACCGATACTGTCTGCATCTACTAATATTACTCCACACATCGACTGCCATCCAACATGCATCTAGTGTATTAAGTTCATAACAAACGGAGCAACTCTTTAAGCAAGATGACATGATGTAGAGGGATAGATTCATGCAATATGATATAGACCCCATATTTTTATCCTTGATGGCAACACGATACGTGCCTCGCTACCCTTTCTGTCACTGGGTGAGGACACCGCACGGTATGAACCCAAAACCAAGCACTTCTCCCATCGCAAGAACTATAGATCAAGTTGGCCAAATGAAACCCATAACTCGAAGAGAATTACAAGGATATGAAATCATGCATATAAGAAATCAGAGGAGACTCAAATAATATTCATAGATAATCTGATCATAAATCCACAATTCATCAGATCTCAACAAACACACCGCAAAAGAGAATTACATCGGAAAGATCTCCATGAAGATCATGGAGAACTTTGTATTGAGAATCAAAGAGAGAGAACAAGCCATCTAGCTACTAGCTATGGACCCGAAGGTCTGTGGTGAACTACTCACGCATCATCGGAGAGGCAATGGTGTTGATGAAGATGGCCACTAGAGATGGATTCCCCTCTGGCCCGGAATGGTCTCCCGATTGGTTTTTGGTGGCTACAGAGGCTTGCGGCAGCGGAACTTGCGATCGAGGTTTAATTCTAAGGGTTTTAATATTTATAAGACCATATGGCGGCGAGAACAAGTTAGGAGGGGCCACGAGGAGGTCACGAGCCCCCTAGCCGCGCCCTAGGGGGGCGCCTCCCAGGCTCGTGGCTCCCTCGGGCCTCCTCTCCGGTATCTTTTCCTTCTGGTAATTTTGATATTTTCCATAAAAAATCGTGGCGAAAGTTTTATTCCGTCTGGACCTCGTTTGATATTCCTATCTGAAAAAGGTCAAAAACACGGAAAAACAGAAACTGACACTGGGCACTGAGTTAATAAGCTAGTCCCCAAAACAATATAAAATAGCATATTCATGCATATAAACATCCAAAGTTGATAATATAATAGCGTGGAACAATCAAAAATTATAGATACGTTGGAGACGTATCAAGCATCCCCAAGCTTAACTCCTGCCCGTCCTCGAGTAGGGAAGTGATAAAGACCAAATTTTTGATGTGGAATGTAACTAACATATTTGTTCTATGTAACCCCTTTATTGTGGAATGAATGTTCAGATTCATAACATTCAAAACAATAGTTCAATATTGACATGAAAACAATAATACTTCAAGTATAATAGCAAAGTAATCATGAACTTTTGAAATAACAAGGCCAAATAAAGTTATCCCTACAAAATCATATAGTCTGGCTATGCCCCATCATCCCCACACAACGAATTTAAATCATGCACAACCTCGGTATTGGCCAAGTAATTGTTTTCGCACTGTTACTTTCTCAAACATTTTTCAACTCTCACGCAATACATGAGCGTGAGCCATGGATATAGCACTATAGGTGGAATAGAGTGTGGTGGAGGTTGTGAGGCAAAAAGGAGGAGATGGTCACATCGAATCGGCGTATCAATAGGATATGGAGATGCCCATCAATAGATATCAATGTGAATGAGTAGGGATTGCCATGGAACGGATGCACTAGATCTATAAGTGTATGAAAGCTCAAAAATAAAAACTAGTGGGTGTGCACCCAACTTGCTTGCTCACGAATACCTAGGGCAATTTGAGGAAGCCCATCATTGGAATATACAAGTCAAGTTACATAATGAAAATTTCCACTAGCATATGAAATTTACAAAGAAAGAGACTCTCTATCATGAAGAACATAGTGCTATTTTGAAGCACAAGTGTGGAAAAAGATAGTAGCATTGTCCCTTCTCTCTTTTTCTCTCATTTTTTTGTTTGGGCTCTTTGGCCTCTCTTTTTTTGGGCTCTTTGGCCTCTTTTATTATTATTTTTGTTTGGGCTCTTTGGCCTCTTTTTTTTTATTTCCTCAGATGGGACAATGCTCTAATAATGATGATCATCACACTTTTATTTACTTACAACTCTATACTTAGAACAATAATGACTCTATATGCATGAAAGTGATGGCACATGTCATGAGACGGAATGGTGAAGTTGCATGGCAATATATCTCGGAATGGCTATGAAAATGCCATAATAGGTAGGTATGGTGGCTGTTTTGAGGAAGGTATATGGTGGGTTTGTGTACCGGTGAAAGTTGTGCATCACTAGAGAGGCTAGCAATGGTGGAAGGGTGAAAGTGCATCTATACCATGGACTCACATTAGTCATGAAGAACTCATATACTTATTGCGAAAGTTTTATTAGTAATCGAAAAAAAGTGCTCAACGCATACTCCTAGGGGAAGGGTTGGTAGGAGTTAACCATCGCGCGATCCCGACCGCCACACAAAGGATGACAATCAATAAATCAATTATGCTCCGATTTCCTAACATAGCGGTTCACCATACGTGCATGCTACAGGAATCACTAACCTCAACACAAGTATTTCTAGATTCACAACACCCTACTAACATAACTCTAATATTACCACCTCCATATCTCAAAACTAATCGTGAGGAATCAAACTTCTCTTACTAATCAATGCACTTGAATATGAATTTTTTTATTATATCCTCTTTGGATGCCTATCATATTTAGGACTAATTTCATAACACACGCCAATTACCAAGTTACTTAGAGAGAGCACTCTCAAAATGATATAAGTGAAGATCAAGAGTTTTTATTTCTACAAAATATGACACCGCCGTGCTCTAAAAAGATTTAAGTGAAGCACTAGAGCAAAATTATCTAGCTCAAAAGATATAAGTGAAGCTCATGGGAGCAAAATTACTAAGCTCAAAAGATATAAGTGGAGATCATGGGAGAAAAATTACCAAGCTCAAAAGATATAAGTGAAGCACATGGGAGCAAAATTATCAAGCTCAAAAGATATAAGTGAAGCACATGTGAGCTAAATCACCGAGCTCAAAAGATATAAGTGAAGCACGTGTGAGCTAAATTGCCTAACTCAAAAGATATAAGTGAAGCTCATTGAGTATTCTAACAAATTCACGATGAGTGCATGTCCCTCTCAAAAGGTGTGCAGCAAGTATTATTGTTATAAATCAAAAATCAAATACTCCTATAATATATGACGCTCCAAGCAAAACACATATCATGTGGTGAATAAAAATATAGCTCCAAGTAACGTTACCAATGAATTGAAGACGAAAGAGGGGATGCCTTCCTGGGGCATCCACAATTAGGCTTTTTGGTGTCCTTGAATTTGGCTTGGGATGACTTTGGCATCCCCAAGCTTAGGATCTTTCCACTCTTTATTCCATTGTCCATAAGAACATCACCCAAAACTTGAAAACTTCACAACACAAAACTTAAACAGAAACTCGTGATAGCATTAGCATAAGAAAACAAATCACCAAATTTTTGTGTACTGTAGTAAACTTAATTTACATTTATATTTATGTTATATTACTGTATTCTAACTTTTCCATAGCTCTTACCCCCCGATACTAACCATAGTTTCATCAAAATAAGCAACCAACACAACAAAAACAGAATCTGTCAAAAATAGAACAGTCTGTAGCAATCTGTATATTTAGTATACCTCTGCTAACTAAAAAATTCTGAAACAATTATGAAAATTAGGGAAATTTTCATATCAATCAGCATCAAGAAGAATCAACTCAAAATCCCTTTCTGGATAGGAATGAAAAATAATTTCGTGAGCATAAAGTTTCTGTCTTTTTTCAGCATGATTAAACAACTATCACCAAAACTAATCATAAAGGTTCTACTTGGCACAAACACTAATTAAAACATAAAAAACACAATCATAACATAATCATGATGGTGTGGACTCAACAAAACAGAAATTAAAAAGCAAAAATAAATCTATTCATTGGGTTGCCTCCCAACAAGCGCTATCGTTTAACGCCCTTAGCTCGGAGTAAGGCAATAGAATCAAGTATTGTCATCTGTAGTGCTCAAAGCATAAGTAGCTCTCATAATGTATTCATAAGGCAATTTTATTATATTTCTAGGAAAATGTTCCATTCCCTTATTTAATGGAAATTGAAATTTAATATTCCCTTCCTTCATATCAATAACAACACCAATAGTCCTAAGGAAAGGTCTACCAAGAATAATGGTACATGTCAGATTGCAATCAATATCAAGAAAATGAAATCTATGGGCACATAGTTCCTATTTGCAATAATAAGAACATCATTAATACTTCCCATAGGTTTCTTAATAGTAGAATCCGTAAGATGCAAATTAAGAGAGCACTCATCAATCTCATTGAAACCTAGAACATCACATAAAGGTTTTGGAATTGTGGAAACGCTAGCACCCAAATCACACAAAGCATGGCATTCATAATTTTTAATCTTGATTTTTATAGTAGGTTCCCACTCATCATGAAGTTTTATAGGAATATATATTTCCAACTCAAGTTTCTCTTCAAGATATTTCATCATAGCATAAACGATATGTTTAGTAAAAGCCTTATTTTGGCTATAAGCATGTGGAGAGTTCAGCATGGATTGCATCAAGGAAATATATTGAATCAAAGATCAACTATCATAATTAAATTCCTTGAAATCCAAAGTAGTAATTTCATTACTATTCAAAGTTTTGATATCCTCTACTCCACTTTTAGTATTTTTAGCATCAAAATAAATAGACTCCGAATCATTGGCGTGTTTCTCAACCAAAGTGGATTCACATTCAGCCCCATCATCATTAAGATTGACATTAGAAAACAAGGATTCAATAGGAGTCACACCAAGCACTTTAAGATCTTCGTGATTCTCATCACGAGAACACGCCTTTTTGAGCCATTCATGTCTAGCACGAATTTGGGCGGTTCTTTCTTTACTCTCATTCATAGAAACACGCATAACTTTCAAAGTTTCATCCATATTAATATTGGTAGGAACACATCTTAATTTCAAAGCATCAATATCAAGAGACATTCTATCAACAGTCCTAGCCAAGTCATCAATTTTAAGCAGTTTGTCTTCTATGGAAGCATTGAAAATATTTTACGAATTAATAAACTCCTTAATATTACTCTCAAGATCAGAGGGTATTTTATTATAATTTCCATGAGCATTGTTGTAGGAACTGCCAAAATTATTAGAGGGATTACTGGGAAAAGGCCTAGGATTAAAGTTACCTCTATAAGCATTGTTGTTACCAAAATTATTCCTACCAACAAAATTAACATCAAAATTTTCATTGCTATTCTCAATCAAGGAAGATAAAGGCATATCATTTGGATCTAGAGGAACACTTTTACTAGAAAACATCTTCATTAACTCATCCATCTTAGCACTCAAAGAGTTAATTTCTTCTATAGCATGCACTTTTTTACTAGTAGGTGACCTTTCGGTGTGCCATTGAGAATAATTTGTCATGATATTATATAAGAGTTTTGTAGCTTCTCCTAGTGTGATTTCCATAAAAGTTCCACCAGAAGCGGAATCCAGGATATTTGTAGAAGCAAAATTCAAACCAGCATAGAAAATTTGTATAATCATCCAAAGACTTAGGCCATGAGTGGGACAATTTCTAATCATCAATTTAATTCTCTCCCAAGATTGTGCAACATGTTCATGATCTAGTTGCTTAAAATTCATAATATCATTACGGAGAGAGATAATCTTAGCAGGTGGAAAATACTTGGAAATAAAAGCATCTTTACACTTGTTCCATGAATCAATACCATTTTTGGTTAAAGATGAAAACCAATTTTTTGCTCGATCTCGTAGTGAGAACGGAAATATATTCAATTTAATTATATTATTATCCACATATTTCTTATTTTGCATATCGCATAACTCAATAAAGGTATTAAGATGGGATGCGGCATCTTCACTTGGAAGGCCGGAAAATTGCTCTTTCATAACAAGATTCAACAAGGAAGCATTAATTTCATATGATTCCGCACTAGTGGCGGGAGCAATCGGAGTACTAATAAAATCATTGTTATTAGTATTAGAGAAGTCACACAATTTAGTGTTTTCAGACATGGTGACTTAGCAAGCAGACAAGCACAGAAGCAAACAGAAAGCAAGCGAAAGAAAAGGGCGAACGAAAAAAGGCAAATAAAGAAAGGCAAATATTTTTGTAAATTTTTGTTTTAGAAGTGGGGCAGAGGAAAACGAGAGGCAAATGGCAAATAATGTAAATGCAAGAGATGAGTTTGCGATAGGTACTTGGTAGATATGCTTCACTTGAATACTCCCTGGCAACGGCGCCAGAAGTTCTTCCTGCTACTTCTTGAGCTTGCGTTGGTTTTTACCTTGAAGAGGAAAGGATGATGCAGCAAAGTAGAGATAAGTATTTACCTCAGTTTGAGGACCAAGGTATCAATCCGGTAGGAGTATCAAGATGAGGCACCAAGGAACCTGCACAAAAACAAACAAACTTGCACCCAACGCGATAAAGGGGTTGTCAATCCCTTTACAATTACTTGCAAGGTGAGATCTGATAGTGATAATAGGTAAATATAAATAAGTAAATAAAATTGCAGCAAGGTATTTTTGGTGTTTTTATATTCATATCTGAATATATAATATGTAAAATAGACCCGGGGGCCATAGTGTTCACTAGAGGCTCCTCTCATGATAGCAAGTATTACGGTGGGTGAACAAATTACTGTCGAGCAATTGATAGAATCGCGCAAAGTCATGACGATATCTAAGGCAATGATCATACATGTAGACATCATGTCCGAAACAAGTAAATCGATACTGTCTGCATCTACTACTATTACTCCACACATTGACCGCTATCCAGCATGCATCTAGTGTATTAAATTCATAACAAACGGAGTAACGCTTTAAGCAAGATGACATGATGTAGAGGGATAGATTCATGCAATATGATATAAACCCCATCTTTTTACCCTTGATGGAAACAACTAGATACATGCCTCGCTACCCTTTCTGTCACTGGGTGAGGACACCGCACGGTATGAACCCAAAACCAAGCACTTCTCCCATTGCAAGAACTATAGATCAAGTTGGCCAAACGAAATCCATAACTCGAAGAGACTTACAAGGATATGAAATCATGCATATAAGAAATCACAGGAGACTTAAATAATATTCATAGATAGTCTGATCATAAATCCACAATTCATCGGATCTCAATAAACACACCGCAAAACAGAATTGCATCGGATAGATCTCCATGAAGATCATGGAGAACTTTGTATTGAGAATCAAAGAGAGAGAAGAAGCCATCTAGCTACTAGCTATGGACCCGAAGGTCTGTGGTGAACTACTCACGCATCATCGGAGAGGCGATGGTGTTGATTAAGATGGCCACCGGAGATGGATTCCCCTCCGATAGGATGCGGGAACGGTCTCCCGATTGGTTTTTGGTGGCTACGGAGGCTTGCGGCGGCGGAACTTGCGATCTAGGTTTAATTCTGAGGGTTTCAGTATTTATAAGACCATATGGTGGTGAGAACAAGTCAGGAGGGGCCACGAGGAGGCCACGAGCCCCCTAGTCACGCCCTAGGGGGGCGCCTCCCAGGCTCGTGGCTCCCTTGGGCCTCCTCTCCGGTATCTTTTCGTTCTGGTATTTTTGATATTTTCCATAAAAAATCACGGTGAAAGTTTTATTCCGTTTGGACTCCGTTTGTTATTCCTATCTGAAAAAGGTCAAAAACACGGAAAAAACAGAAACTGGCACTGGGCACTGAGTTAATAAGTTAGTCCCAAAAATAATACTCCCTCCATTCCTTGATATAAGGTGTATAGATTTTTGAGAAAAATCCCAAAATATAAGGTGTATTGCGTTGCACCATTCATTTGGATATTTTTTTAGGAATTTTATTAGATTTCCTTATATCACGCAAGCTCCTGTATTTTGTGATATCCATTAGTCAGGTGTAATCTCGCTCAAAACTTGGGAAATTTTCCCTCCATGTGCGTTCTTTAATATTTGTGCCAAAAACTATACACCCTATATCTAGGAACGGAGGGAGTATAAAATAGCATATTCATGCATATAAAACATCCAAAGTTGATAATATAATAGCATGGAACAATCAAAAATTATAGATACGTTGGAGACGTATCAGGTTCCAAATCAAAAATCTCATCTCGTTGCAATTTACATTATTTGCCATATGCCTCTCATTTTCATCTCCCCACTTCACAAAAAATTGTCGTTTTATTCACCCTTTTTTTGTTTGCCTTTTTCTTGTTCGATCATTTCTTTTCTTGTCATTACTGATTTTGGTATGGCAGAAACAAATGATGACATCACTCCTAAAATTGGACGTTCTTGTAATTTGGATGCTAAAAGTTTTGTTTTGGGGCAAGGGAACATTATAGGAAAAGAAACTATCCAAGAATTCTTCAATTGTGTTGGAAATTAAACTCTTGATGATGCTCATGTACTTAAATAACTACAACTTATGCGGAAGCTATTTCAGCACTAGTTCTGAAACTCGAAATAGGTTATCTGCACCCATCCTACCTTGCAAAGATTTTTTTATGAGCTATCCGTTATAAAGCATCCTAAAGCTAAAAATTTAGTTGCCCTTGTTCTTATGAATCAATTTGATCACATAGGACGAGAAGCTAGGGAATTTTTTGTTTTTTGGTAAGAGCCATGAAAAACCGGCAATAGATGAGATCCTTTACGATAGTGACTACATGTTGAGACATATGCTTGGAAATAATCAAATTTTTTTATGAGAACCTTAAAAAGGAAATCCCCGGTTTAGATATGATCCAACAAGTTTTCAATGATGTTAATCAACAATTATCTTGGATTTTGGTCGGGAATCAAAGAGGATATGTAGATGGATAACTTGATAGTGCTCGGATTTCTATGGATAATGTGTTTCAAGTTATATTTGAAAAACCTCTTGACAAAAATACATCTATGGAAAATAAGAAGAAAGATGACATCACTTTAATCCATGCTTTATGCCTAGCTAGGGGCGTAAAACGATAGCGCTTGTTGGAAGGCAACCCAATGAATACAATTTATTTTTACCTTTTTCTTTCTGTTCTTGTGCGTTTACACAATTGTGCTACTGTTATGATTGTGTTTTTATGTTTTAATTAGTGTTTTTGCCAAGTAAAGCCTGTGGCATCATGTTGGGTGATAATTGATTCGATCTTGTTGAAACATAGAAACTTTTGCGTCCAGTAGCAGAATTTTCAAAAATAACAGAAGTGGCAAAAAATTCTGATTTTTTTACACAATATTGATAGACAAATTTCTTAAGTTTTCCTAATGTTTTAGAATTGTTGGAGTTACAGAAGTATGGTTAGTGTACTAATTACTACAGATTGTTCTGTTTTTGATAGATTCTGTTTTCGTTGCATTGTGTGCTTATGTTGATGAATCTATGGTTTGTATTGGAGGGTATAATCCATCAAAAAGTTAGATTACAGTAGATATAATGAAATAATAAAATATGAATTGGTGTGCAATAGTAGTTAGAGTGGTGATTTGCTTTATTATACTAATGGATCTCATAAAGGTTTTGTTAAGTTTTGTGTGATTGAAGTTTTTAAGTTTTGGGTGAGATCAAATTGGATGAAGGAATATGGAGTGAAAAGATCCTAAGATTGGGGGTGTTATGGCGCCCCAAGATAACATCCAAGGAGAAACAAGCAACTAAGCTTGCGAATGGCCTAAGTGGCATAGACTCTTTCCTCTAACGACCATCAATATTTTACTTGGAGCTATATTTTTATTCGTCACATATCATCAGTTTTGCTTGGAGCATCTTCTATTATACGAGTATTTTCTTGATTTGATTTGTAGTTTGTCACAAGTATCCTTGCTGGACACACCTGTTTGACAGAGCCAGAATTATGCTCTGGTTTCTTAGAATTGAACTATATGCTTCACATTTTTTTGAGCTATGGAATTGCTCTAGTGCTTCACTTATATCTTTTTGAGCATGGTGTGCTTTAAATTTTTGAAGAAATAATCTCATCCTTAACTTAGGTTAATTTGAGAGGTAGTAAATTTTGAGGAAATTCTCTCATGTTGCACTTATATTATTTTGAGAGATGGAATTTTTATGCTCATATTCTTCACTTATATATGAAACGAGTCAAAGCAATGGCAATATATGAAATGAGTCCCAAAGTGGTTAGATATTCAAGAGGGATATAATAAAAACTTTCATGAAGATCATTGCACAAATTATATTTGATTCCTTGTAATAGTTTTGAAACATGATGATAGTAATATGTGAGTCATGTTGGTGAGTAATTATGCTTTAGTAAGAATATTGGTGTTAAGGTTTGTGATTCCCTATGCAAGCACGAAAGTCAATAGTTATGTAATGAAATTACATCCTACTCATAGTGCATCGGTGTTAGTTATGCTTAATGCCTGTTTATGAGAAATTTTGTTTCTTGGTTGGTTGCTTCTCAATCTATTTGCTAGCCTCCACTTGTACTAAGTACAAATACAACTTGTGAGTCCAAAATCCTTAAACCCAGTTTTGCCATATGAGTCCACCATACCTACATATATGCGGTATTTCCATGTCATTCCAAACAAATTTGTATCTGCCAACTCTAATTTTCGAAATGAATTTCCTTTTGTATGCTTGTACTGCTCATGAAGCGGCAAGGGGTGGTCGATATTTAACATGCTAGATGTGTTATTCTCAAGATGAGCGTTTATTCACTTGTCATTGCACGAGAGTACAACGGTAAGAGGGATGCCCAGTCCCGACATGGAAAAGAAATTTACTTTATGTTGTGAAATAATAAATTCCTTAGAAAGTGTTGGCATGGAATGTACCTGTGGATATGACTAGCCATGGATTGTGAGAGAATGGTGGAAAAAGGAATAAACTTTATTTTCTGTTTGCGAACCGCCTATGATATATCTAGCATGGAATGTATTGAAAATTCTCGGTCGGTTTTGTTGACAAGAAAGGCATGCTAACCCAAAATATTTTTCTCTCACAGTTTAAGCTTTGAGCTCTGGCACCTCTACAAATCCCTACTTCCCTCTGCGAAGGGCTTATCTATATACTTTATGCAATTTTTACTTTTATTTGAGTCTCCATATTCTCTTATAAAGCACCAACTAGGGGGGCACTATGATCATACTTGTGCATTGGGTGTAGCTAATATTCGACTGTGTTTCATGAATGGATCAATGATTGAGCATGATGGACTAGGGATGACTTTCTTTAGTGTTGATATTTTGAAAGACATGGTTGCTTGTTGGTATGCTTGAGTATTAAAGTCTTCATGTCAAAACTAGACTATTTCTTTGAGCCATCTAAATGTCCAAATGTACATGCTACAAAATAAAAAGAATATGTGATGAACATGTTAGGCAACATTCCACATCAAAAATTCTATTTTTATAATTTACCTACTCAAGGACGAGCATGAATTAAGCTTGGGGATGCTGATACGTCTCCAACGTATCTACAATTTTTGGTTGTCACATGTTGTTATATTATCATTCTTGGATGTTTTTTAATCATTTTATAGCAACTTTATATCATTTTATGGGACTAACCTATTGATATAGTGCCCAGTGCTAGTTGTTGTGTTTTTGCTTGTTTTTTACTTCATAAAATATTTGCACCAAACAAAGTACAAATGCCACAAAACTTTTTGGAGGATTTTTTTGGACTAGAAGACAACTTGGGACTCGTTTCATATATGTGCTATTTTCTTGAGAGACGCCACTAGTGAAGTCTACGGCCCCTGGGTCTAGCCTTTTAATATATTGCTTTCCGATCTATCTTTTCCCGCATTTGTTTTCACACCTATTATTCCAAAAAACAAAAAATACCTTGCTGCACTTTTTTATTTGCATCTTTTATTTTGTGTTCTTGTGCAATATATTTATCCAATATCATACAAACCAGTCTATCTTTTACCATGGAGAGATTGACAACCTCTCTTACACGTCGGCTTGCAAGTATTTGTTCTTTGTGTGGAGGTACCATTTAGATAGTGTTGCTTGGTTCTCCTAATGGTTTGATAACCTTGGTTTCATAAATGAGGGAAATAATTGCCGTAGCTGTGCTGCATCTTCCCTTCCTCTTTGGGGAAATACCGACGCAGTTTCAAGCCACGTCAGTGTCATCGGGGGAACCCTCATTGTGGTGATCGTCTTCATAAACAGCACCGTCTTCATCACCTTCCTCATCTATTATCAGCGGTCCACTCTCCCACACTCCATTCTAATCCCCTACTTGAACATGTTGCTTTATTCCACATAGTATTACTCAATGATCTGTTGCCATCCTATGATGTTTGAGTAGATTACTTTTGTCCTTTGGGTTGATTTATGATCTTGATTGGTTTGAGTTCTATGTTTTATCGTAGTGTTTTCCTAATGTGCCTCGCGTGCTGTGCACATGTGGGGGATCCCCACTGAAGGGCGTTGCAATATGTTTATGATTCTCTTATAGTTGGCGCCTAGAGTGACAGAAGCTTACACCTGACACATCCATTTTGCATCATGATTTCGTACTATTATTTACTTGTTTTGTTGAATAATAATGCTTTGGGGAGTAATTATAATGCCTTTTCTCTCATGATATGCAAGGTTTACACAAAGAGGGAGAATGTCGGCAGTTGGAATTCTGGACCCAAGGAAAGCATGTCACAGATACCTATTCTGCACAACTCCAATGAAGCTGAAAATTTACGGAGATTATTTTTGCATTTAATAAAAATTACCAGAGATTAAAACTACCGGAGGAGGGCCCCCGGGTGGGCACAACCCACTAGGGCGCGCCAGGCCCCCTGGCTACGCCCGGATGGGTTGTGCCCATCCTGGCCCGCTTTCGGTGCCCATCTTCTTGTATATGGTCACTCTTGTAACGCCCCGGACACACCCGCCGGTAGTCGTTACTCCTGGTAGGATCTAGACTGGCCTCACAGATCAATACTAGTCTTTTTTGCGCACTTTGTCCTCACTCGTGCACACCCAGGACTAACTTTCGGGTCGGTCACCCATCCTAGAACTGCTCCAAGCCAAGCACGCTTAACCTGAGAGTTCTGTTCGAATGGGCTCCTGAAAAATAAGGAATTCCTTATTGATATGAGTAGTCTATCATCTCTAATAATCCAGGCTATCACATACACCACCACTCAGAGGAACCGACGTCCTCGTCGGGTGACAGGAACGTTCCCTCTTGGCACAAATGTCTGTGCTTCCAGTCCGATACATGTGTCATTCTATGTGCCGTGACGGGTCACCAACTTCGTGAACAACATGATCACGCACCTGTCGGCAAACATCCGTGTAACCACGAGGGTCGGCTCTGATACCAACTTGTAACTCCCCGGACACACCCGCCGGTAGTCGTTACTCCTACGGGATCTAGACTGGCCTCACAGATCAATACTAGTCTTTTTTGCGCATTGTGTCCTCACTCGTGCACACCTAGGACCAACTTCCCGGTTGGTCGCCCATCCTAGAACAGCTCCAAGCCAAGCACGCTTAACCTGAGAGTTCTGTTCGAATGGGCTCCCGGAAACGAAGGAATTCCTTGTTGATATGAGTAGTCTATCATCCCTAATAAGCCAGGCTATCACAACTCTTGACCTAGAAAAATCAAAGGAGGACTTTCGTGATGAAGTTTTGCCGCCTCGAGGCGGAACTTGGGCAGGAGCACTTTTGCCCTCTGGCGGAGCGATTCCGCCAGGGGAACCTCCCTCCCAGAGGGGGAAATCGAAGCTATCGTCATCACCAACACCCCTCTCATCTTTGGGAGGCCAATCTTCATCAACATCTTCAACAGCACCATCTCCTCTCAAACCCTAGTTCATCTCTTGTGTTGAATCTTTGTACTAGAACCTCAGATTGGTACCTGGGTGACTAGTAGTGTTGATTACCTTGCTTAATTGATTACTATATGGTTTATTTGGTGGAAGATTATATGTTCAGATCCATTATGCTATTCAATACTCCTCTGATCTTGAGTTGTTTGTTATTTCTGATTAGTTACCTTTGTTCTTGAGGACACGGGAGAAGTCATGTTGCGAGTAATCATGTGAATTTGATATGTGTTCGATATTTTGATGATATGTATGTTGTGATTCCCTTAGTGGTTTCATGTGAACGTCGACTACATGACACTTCACCATTCATGGGCCTAAGGGACTGCATTGTGGAGTAGTTATTAGATTATGGATTGCTAGAGTGATAGAAGCTTAAACCCTAGTTTATGCGCTACTTCGTAAGGGGCTGATTTGGATTCAAATGTTTAATGCTATGGTTAGACTTTGTCTTACTACTTTTCTCATAGTTGTGGATGCTTGCGAGGGGGTTATTCATAAGTAGGTTGTTAGTTCAAGTAAGAATAGCATCTTAGCACCAGTCCACCCACATGATAAAAGTAGCGAACACGAATTAAACCAACATGATAAATTTATCAAAGTAGCGAACACGAATTAAACCAACATGATAAAAGTGACTAGATGAAATTCCCATGTACCCTCAAGAACACTTTGCCTATTACTAGTGATTGTTCTGGCATGTCCTTTGCCTCAATAGGATTGGGTTACCTTGATGCACCTTGCTTACCGTTACCGTTACTTGCTCGTTACAAATTACCTTGCTATCAAACTACCTATTACCTATAATTTCAGTGCTTGAAGAGATTACCTTGCTGAAAACCGCTTGTCATTTCCTTCTACTCCTCGTTGGGTTCGCCACTCTTACTTATTGAAAGGACTACGATTGTTCCCTATACTTGCGAATCATTAAGACTCTTTTCTGGCGTGGTTGCTGGGGAGTGAAGCTCTCCTGGTAAGTGTAAATCGGTAAGGAAAAACTTATACTACATGCTAAAATTTATTTCTACTTGCTACTATGGAGAACAATCCTTTAAGGGGTTTGTTCGAGGTATCTTCACCTCGACCGGAACCAAAATTAGTTACACCTCAACACATCACCTACTGAAAATGTTACTTATGAAATTCCATTGGGTATGCTAGAAAAACCGCTTGATGAACCTTATGCAGGAGATGGAACTGAACAGCCTTATATGCATCTTTTATATGTGAACGAAATATGTGGATTATTTAAGCTTGCAGGTTTATCCGAAGATGAAGTTAATTAGAAAGTTTTCCCTTTATCTTTGGAGGGAAAATCATTGACATGGTATAGCCTATGTGATTTTATTGGATCGTCGAACTGGAATCGTTTGCATTTGGAATTCCATCAAAAGTTTTATCCTATGCATCTAGTTCATCGTGATGGGAATTACATATATAATTTTTGGCCTCAGGAAGGAGAAAGTATCACTCTACCTTAGGGGAGGCTTAAGTCAATGTTATATTCATGCCCCAGTCATGACATTCGGAGGGAAGTTATAATTCAGAATTTTTATGCTCGGCTTTCTCATAATGATCAAACCGTGCTCGATACTTCTTGTGACGGTTCTTATATGAAGAAGAGTATTGATTTCAAGTGGGATATCTTAGAAACAATTAAATGCAACTCTGAAGATTTGGAACTTGACAAAGGTAATGAGTCAGGTATAAAGCTTGAATTCGATTTTATTAAATCTTTTATGGATACCAATACTTTTCATAAGTTTAGCACTAAATATGGACTTGACCCTGAAACAGTAGCCTCTTTCGTTGTCGCATTTTCTACTCATGTTGACCTCCCTAAGGAGAAGTTGTTTAAATATCATATTTTCTCCCTATTAAAGAAGAAATAAAAGAACCGGTCATAGCTAAAGAAGAAACTATTGTCTACAATGTTGATCAAGTTGTGCCTACTGCTTATATTGAGAAACCACCTTCCCTGTTAGGATAAAGGATCATGCTAAGGTATCAACTATGGTCCATAAGATTAATATAAGAGCACCTAAACCCCCTTAACATTGCTATAAAACTTTGATGGGCATGTCATTTACTTCTGTGATGAAGCTGCTAGAATTGCTAAACCCAATGAAAAAGACAAACACAGACCTATAGTTGGCTTGCCTGTTGTCTCAGATAAAAAAGGAGATCACTGTTATCATGGCTTATGTGACTTAGGTGCTAGTGTGAGTGCTATTCCTTTTACCTTATATCAATAAATTATGAATGAAATAGCACATGATGAAATAGAAGATATTGATGTTACTATTAAACTTGCTAATAGAGACACTATCACACCACTTGGGATTGTTAGAGATGTTGAAGTCTTGTGTGGGAAAACAAAATATCCTAATGATTTTCTAGTTCTTGGTTCCCCATAAGATGACTTTTGTCCCATTGGTAGACCTTTCTTGAGCACTCTCAACGCGAAGATAGATTGTGAAAAACAAACCGTCGATGTCAGTTTTGGTAATGTGTCTCATGAGTTTATTTTTTCCAAGTTCAATAGACAACCTCATGATAAACAATTATCTAATAAGCATGAGATAATTGGTCTTGCTTCTATTGTTGTGCCACCTATTGATCCACTAGAACAATTTTTGCTTGACCATGAAAATGATATGCACTTGCGTGAAAGAAATGAACTAGACCAAATTTTATTTCAACAACAACCTCTCTTGAAACATAATTTTCCTATTGAAACCCTTGGAGGTCCTCCTCCATCTAAAGTTGATCCTGTGTTTGAATTTAAAAAATTTCCTAGCACTTTGAAGTATGCTTATCTTGATGCAAAAAAGATATATCATGTTATTGTTAGTGCTAACATTTCAGAACATGAAGAAGGGAGATTATTGAAAGTTCTAAGGAATCACCGGGCTGCTATTGGATATACCCTTGATGATCTTAAGGGCATTAATCCCACTCTATGCCAGCACAAGATCAATATGGAACCTGATGCTAAACCCATTGTTGATCACCAACGGTGATTGAATCCTAAAATGAAGGAAGTGGTAAGAACTGAAATTTTAAGCTTCCAGAACCAGGTAAAATCTATCCCATAGCTCATAGTAGATGGGTAAGTCCCGTTCATCGTGTCCCTAAGAAAGAAGGTATTACCGTTTTTCCAAATGATAAGAATGAACTCATTCCACAAAGAATTGTCACTGGCTATAGAATGGTAATTGATTTTAGAACATTAAATAAAGCTACTAGGAAAGATCATTACCTTTTGCCTTTCATTGGTCAAATGCTACAGAAACTATCTAAGCACACACAGTTTTGTTTCCTAGATGGATATTATGGTTTCTCTCAAATACCTATGTCACAATCCGATCAAGAGAAAACCACCTTTACTTGCCCTTTTGGAACCTATGCTTATAGACGTATGCCTTTTGGTTTATGCAATGCACCTACTACCTTTCAAATATGTATGACTGTTATATTCTCTGATTTTTACAAAAAGATTGTGGATCTTTTCATGGATGATTTTTTTCGTTTACGGAACTTCTTTTGATGGTTACTTAAGCAACCTTGATCGAGTTTTGCAGAGATGTGAACAAACTAATCTCGTCTCGAATTGGGAGAAATGTCACTTTATGGTTAATGAAGGTATTGTCTTGGGGCATAAAATATCTGAACGAGGTATCGAGATGGATAAAGCTAAAGTTCATGCAATTGACAAAATGTCGTGTCCTAAAGATATCAAAGGTATTCAAAGTTTCCTTGGTCACTCTGGTTTCTATAGGAGGTTCATTAAAGACTTCTCAAAAATTTCTAGGCCTCTTACTAATATTATGCAAAAGGATATCCCTTTTTTTGACGATGATTGCATGGAAGCCATTGAAACGCTAAAGAAGGCCTTAATCCAACCTATCTTTCAACCACTTGATTGGAACTTGCCTTTTGAAATTATGTGTGATGTAGTGATTATGTTGTTGGTGTTTTCCTAGGACAAAGAGTTGATAAGAAATTGAATGTTATGCATTATGCTAGTAAAACTCTAGACAGTGCTCAACAAAATTATGCTACTACCGAAAAAGAATTTCTAGCAGTTCTGTTTTCTTGTGATAAATTTAGACCTTACATTGTTGACTCAAAAGTTCACACCGATTATGCTTCTATAAAATATCTTATGGAAAAGGAAGATGGTAATCCTAGACTTATGTTGGACTTAATCCTTCACTAGTAGTAAACAGACCTTTCGTCCCAAGCATTAGTCCCGGTTCGTGCCGGCTCCAACGGCTAGGATCAGGGCAACCTTTAGTACCGGCTCGTGAGCAATCTTTAGTACCGGTTCGTGTCACGAGCCGGTACTAAAGGGGGCATGGCAGGATTTTGGTCAGACTTGGGCCCCGCGTGCACCTTTAGTACGGGATGGTGACACCAACCGGTACTAAAGGGCAACCTTTAGTACCGGTTGGTGTCACCAACCGGTACTAAAGACTTCCTATATATATGCTTCGTCCGCAGCCGATTGAAGGGGCTCTCATTTCTCTGTTTCCTCCCTAGTTCTTCTTCTTGCTCGAAGCTCATCCTCCATTTGGCCAAGGATTTGTCAAGATTTAAAGGCACCCCATCTATCCAAGTGTTCATAAAGGTTAGCAACTTTGCTCCTTCATCTCTCATTGCTAGATTTGCTTATGATATGCTCAAAGATATGTGATTTGTGGGTTTTAGCTAGGTTTTGGAGGAGTTCATATTATGTGGGATTTTATTTGATTTATATGCAATTTGAGCTCAAATTAACTTGTTAGGTTGCATATGTGTAGGTGTGGTTTATTTGGTGCCTTCCCATCCCCGGCCGTCCTAACCACCGTCAATCGTCCGCACCGTCTCGTTGCGGCACCGGCCACCTTGGTGAGCCTCTTGTTCTTCTTAAAACCTTTAAAAAAATTAGTTGTATGATTTATATAGCTGCATGTACGATTTACTTACTTGTATTATTGTTAGTTATTCTATAGTGCCATGGTTATGGTATCCGCCCATGTCGGCCCTCGTCCAGTCTATGATTCAGATGTGGTATGTCATTATCTTTTATAAATATTTCACACATCATGTAATTTCTATGACAATTAATTATGCCACCAAATTGACGTAGATGTTTTTATCTATAGGAAGTAGTTGAACCAGAAATTCCAACCGACTATGCAATTCTGCTCAAGAAATTAACACAAGCTGAAAAAGAATTGATCATTTGAAAGAAAAATTGAAAAGAACTGAAGATGAGAAGATGGGATTGGAGTTGCATGTTGCCGATATCGTCGATGATCACAAGAACAAGATGGCTGGAATGTGCTTGAAGCTTAGAAAGATTAGAAAATATGCCATTGATAAAGAGGCTTGGTATCATTATGTTGTTGGCTCAATTGTTACTTTAGTTGCAATTATGATCGAATTTGTTGTTGCATTTACATGTTTTAGATAATTGTATGTTGTTTTATGAGATGTATGTACGAACTATAAGTATCTATTATTTGCAGTAATAACATTTGGTCACTGCTAGCTCCACTTTTGGTTGTAATGTGATGATGAAGTTGTATTAATTTGGTCACTTTGATGTTGTGTAGTGAACATGAGCCGGTAATGGATGTACGATGACCGACTAAGTCCAGGGTTTTTTAATGGCCTGCATGATTTTATTCGTGTGGCTGAGGCAAACAAGCAGAATGGTTTCATGTGGTGTCCATGTCGTGACTGTAAGAATGATAGGAATTACTCTACCTCAAAAACCCTTCACTACCACCTGCTGAAGTCCGGTTTCATGTCCGGCTATAGCTGTTGGACCAAGCACAGAGAAAGAGGGGTTATAATGGAAGACAATGAAGAAGAAGAGGATGATGACAACTATCATTTCGCTGATACAACAATGGGGAAGCTGAAGAAGAGGCATCAATGGGGGAAGCTGAAGAAGAGGCATCAGATGAGCCCGCTGATGATTTGTGTCGGGTCATTGCTGATGCAAAGAGAAACTGCGAAAATGATAAGGAGAGGTTGAAGTTGAAACGCATGTTAGAGGATCACAAGAAACTATTGTATCCAAATTGTAAAGATGACCAGAAAAAGCTGGATACCACGCTGGAATTGCTGCAATGGAAGGCGAAGAATGGTGTAACTGACAAGGGATTTCAAGAATTGTTGATAATGATAAAGAAGATGCTTCCAAGGGATAACGAATTGCCTGAAAGTATGTACGAAGCAAAGAAGGTTGTCTTCCCTCTAGGATTAGAGGTGCAGAAGATACATGCATTCCCTAATGACTGCATCCTCTACCGCGGTGAGGAGTACAAGCATTTGGATGCATGCCCGGTATGCGGTGCACTGTGCTATAAGATCCCCCGCGATGACCCTGGTGATGTGGAAGGCGAATGCCACAGGAAGAGGGTTCCTGCCAAGGTGATGTGGTATGCTCCTATAATTCCACGGTTGAAACGTTTGTTCCAAAAAAAAGATCATGCCAAGTTGTTCCGATGGCATAAAGAAGAAATTAAGAAAGACGGGATATTGAGAGCACCCGCTGATGGGTCACAGTGGAGAAAAATTGAGAGGGAGTTCGAGGACTTTGCAGCTGACGCAACAAACTTATGGTTTGGTCTTAGTACAGATGGCATGAATCCTTTTGGGGAGCAAAGCTCCAGTCACATCACCTGGCCCGTGACTCTATGTATCTACAACCTTCCTCCTTGGTTGTGCATGAAGCGGAAGTTCATTATGATGCCAGTGCTCATCCAAGGCGCTAAGCAACCCGGCAACGACATTGACGTCTACCTAAGGCCACTAGTTGATGAACTTCTACAGTTGTGGAAAAAACCAGGGGTACGTGTGTGGGGTGCGCACACACAGAAGGAAATTGACCTACGAGCGTTGCTGTTTGTAACCATCAATGATTGGTCTGCTCTTAGTAACCTTTCAAGACATACAAACAAGGGATACAATGCATGCATGCACTGTTTAGATGATACTAAAAGTATATATTTGGATAAATGTAAGAAGAATGTGTACCTGGGACATCGTCGATTTCTACCGATCAAGCATATCTTAAGAAAGGCAGGCAACCATTTCAAAGGTGAGCCAGATAACCGGAAGAAGCCTGGCCTCCGTACTGGTGAATATATATTTCATATGGTCAAGGATTTACAGGTAATCTTTGGAAAGGGTCCTGGCGGACAATCTGTTCTGAATGACGCCAACGGACATGCACCCATGTGGAAGAAGAAATCTATGTTTTGGGAACTTGAATATTGGAAAGCCCTAGAGGTCCGCAATGCAATCGACGTGATGCACGTGACGAAGAATCTTTGTGTGAACCTGCTAGGCTTCTTGGGCGTGTATGGAAAGACAAAAGATACACCGGAGGCACGGAAGGACAAACAAAGAATTAACAAAAAAGACGACATGCCTCCAAAGCAGTATCAAGGTCCTGTCAGCTACGCTCTTACGAAAGAAGAGAAGGAAATATTTTTTGAATGCCTACTCAGTATCAAGGTCCCGTCTGGCTTCTCGTCGAATATAAAGGGAATAATAAATATGGCAGAGAAAAAATTTCAAAATCTAAAGTCTCATGAATGCCACGTGATTATGACGCAATTACTTCTGGTTGCACTTAGGGGGCTTCTACCAGAAAATGTTCGATTAGCCATTGTGAAGCTATGCACATTCTTCAATGCAATTTCTCAAAAGGTAATCGATCCAGAAATCCTACCAAGGTTATAGAATGACCTGGTCCAATGTCTTGTCAGTTTCGAGTTGGTGTTTCCTCCATCCTTCTTCAATATTATGATGCACATTCTAGTTCACCTAGTCGAAGAGATTAATATTTTGGGTCCTGTATTTCTACACAATATGTTCCCCTTCGAGAGGTTCATGGGAGTCTTAAAGAAATATGTTCATAACCATGCTAGGCCACAAGGAAGCATCGCCAAGGGATATGGAACAGAGGAGGTTATTGAGTTTTGTGTTGACTTTGTTCCTAACATTAAGCCGATTGGTCTTCCTGAATCGCGGCATGAGGGGAGACTGGGTGGAAAAGGCACATTAGGAAAGAAAGAAGCAATAAATATGGACGGGCATTCTTTCACTCAAGCACACTACACGGTTCTACAAAATTCCACCTTGGTGACTCCATATATGGAGGAACACAAGGATATTGTACGGTCCAAGAACTCGGAGCAGTCTGACCCCTGGATTGAACGTAAACATATGTAGACTTTTACCGGTTGGTGCAAACAAAGATCATCAATGACAATGATGTTCCAGATGAACTGTACTGGTTGGCCAAGACACCAAGTTCGATTGTAACGACTTTCAAAGGGTACGAGATAAATGGGAATACATTTTACACGATCGCCCAAGATAAAAATAGCACCAACCAAAACAGTGGTGTCCGCTATGATGCAACTAACTTTCAAGACACATATTATGGTTACATAGAGGAGATATGGGAACTTGACTATGGACCTGGTCTTAAGGTCCCTTTGTTTCGGTGCAAATGGGTCAAGTATACTGGAGGCGGGTTACAGGTAGACCCGCAGTATGGAATGACAATAGTGGATCTCAACAATCTTGGATACACAGACGACTCATTCGTCCAAGCCAATGATGTGGCTCAGGGTTTCTATGTGAAGGACATGTCTAGCAAATCGAGGAGAAAAAAGATAAGGAAGCGAATACATCATACGATGAGCCAAAGCCCCACATAGTTCTTTCAGGGAAAAGAAACATTGTGGGAGTGGAGGACAAGACAGACATGTCAGAAGATTATGAAAAGTTTCATGAAATCCCTCGCTTTAGAGTGAAGGCTGACCCAAGCATCCTGTTAATGATTAAGATTCTCCATGGCTACGGCACAATCATAAGAAAGGGACAAACACGGAGAAAAAGTCTTACACCGCGAGATCCCACTCTGGGATGTGACCGGCTTCACCGTCATCACTTTCTAAGTGAAGGACATGCATGCATTTTCTAGCATGGTATCTTTGTAACAGTTTGTACACGAAGTGCATCCAGTTTGTACACGAAGTGCATCCAGTTTGTACACGAAGTGTTTGCCATAACCCTCTCAACTCTTTATAAGTTGCTATGTGGGTGAAATTATGATGTCATGCCAAGTTACAACCTTTTCAGAGTTCATTTGTACTGCTTTTCAAATTCAGGGTCATTTAGCTCAAAATAAATCATTAAATGCATGGAAAATATCAAATGAAGTCAGAAAGGGTTGAACATTGATGATGTGCCTTTTAATGGTGCATATTTAACACACAAAAAGTATGGAGTTAAAATAAGTTATTAAAAATGAAATCCCTTTGTAATAGATGAGTTTTCATCCGAAACCCTCATACTTCAAAAGAGATTGTCCAATTTGTACACGAAGTGCATCCAGTTTTTGCCGTTACCCTCTCAACTCTTTAGAAGTTTCTATGTGGGTGAAATTATGTTGTCATGCCAAGTTACAACCTTTTCAGAGTTCATTTGTACTGCTTTTCAAATTCAGGGTCATTTAGCTCAAAATAAATCATTAAATGCATGGAAAATATCAAATGAAGTCAGAAAGGGTTGAAAATTGATGATGTGCCTTTGAATGGTGCATATTGAACACACAAAAAGTATGGAGTTAAAATAAGTTATTAAAAATGAAATCCCTTTGTAATAGATGAGTTTTCGTCCAAAACCCTCATACTTCGAAAGAGATTGTCCAATTTGTACACGAAGTGCATCCAGTTTTTGCCGTAACCCTCTCAACTCTTTAGAAGTTGCTATGTGGGTGAAATTATGATGTCATGCCAAGTTACAACCTTTTCAGAGTTCATTTGTACCGCTTTTGAAATTCAGGGTCATTTAGCTCAAAATAAATCATTAAATGCATGGAAAATATCAAATGAAGTAAAAAAGGGTTGAAAATTGATGATGTGCCTTTGGATGGTGCATATTGAACACATAAAAAGTATGGAGTTAAAATAATTTATTAAAAATGAAATCCCTTTGTAATAGATGAGTTTTCGTCCAAAACCCACATACTTCGAAAGAGATTATCCAATTTGTGCACGAATTGCATCCAGTTTTTACCGTAACCCTCTCAACTCTTTAGAAGTTGCTATGTGGGTGAAATTATGATGTCATTCCAAGTTACAAACTTTTCAGAGTTCATTTGTATTGCTTTTCAAATTCAGGGTTATTTAGCTCAAAATAAATCATTAAATGCATGGAAAATATCAAATGAAGTCAGAAAGGGTTGAAAATTGATGATGTGCCTTTGAATGGTGCATATTGAACACACAAAAAGTATGGAGTTAAAATAAGTTATTAAAAATGAAATCCCTTTGTAATAGATGAGTTTTCGTCCGAAACCCTCATACTTCGAAAGATATTGTCCAATTTGTACACGAAGTGCATCCAGTTTTTGCCGTAACCCTCTCAACTCTTTAGAAGTTGCTATGTGGGTGAAATTATGATGTCATGCCAAGTTACAACCTTTTCAGTGTTCATTTGTACTGCTTTTCAAACTCGAGATATGACATTTCAAATGTCATTTAACCAAATTGTCTTATACACCAGCTTAAGTTGTGCAAACATGCATGGAAACACCATAAACAGATTCTTTATATTTTTCTGATATTTTTTCATATATTATTTATTTCCATTGGAGTCATAGTTTTTTCTATGATTTTTTAAAGTTCAGGGGGTTTTCTGAAAATAAAAACAAATAATGAATTAAAAAACCCTTTAGTACCGGCGCGAGCCCCGCACCGGTACTAAATGTCCATCGCCCGCGCATTTTTGGGGAGGACCTTTTAGTACCGGTGCGTGACTCACGCCGGTACTAAAGGGTCTTTAGTACCGGTGCAAGCCACACACCGGTACTAAAGGTCCTGCAGTATAAATACTATCTCCCTCGTCCCGATGCGAGCCACGCACCGGGAGAAGGTCATTCGTGCCCCGCCAGGCTGCCAGAAATTGCCGTCGCCACCGCGCGCCGCCCTGACGTACGCCGCGCGCCGCCCCGACGCCTCTCGCCACCCCGCCGCCCGCAGCCCCGCCGGCCGCCCCCACCCCTGTCGCCGCCGCCATGAGTTTGCCCTTTTTTAGTTTAATTATGTTTAGTTGATGTTTAGTTTAGGTTTAATTTAGCTTAGTTTAGGTTTAGTTTAGGTTTAGTTTAGGTTTTGTTTAGTTTAGTTTAGGTTTAGTTTACGTTTAATTTAGTTTAATTTAGTTTAGATTTTGTTTAGTTTAGGTTTAGTTTAGGTTTGGTTTAGGTTTAATTTAGTTTAGATTTTGTTTAGTTTAGGTTTAGTTTAGGTTTAGTTTATGTTTACTTTAGTTTAGATTTAGATTTTGTTTAGTTTAGGTTTAGTTTAGGTTTAATTTAGTTTAGATTTTGTTTAGTTTAGGTTTAGTTTAGGTTTAATTTAGTTTAGGTATAGTTTAGTTTTAGGTTTAGTTTAGGCCCCCCCGCTAGTTTAGACACCTCGACACCCCGACACGGCAACCCCGACACCCCGACCCCGACACGACACCCCCCGACTCCCCGACCCCGAAATGACACCCCGACACGGCACCCCCGACCATGACACATCAAACCGACCCCGACACAACACCCCCGACACCCCGACCCCGACGCGACACCCTGACATGGCACTCCCGACCACGACACAGCACCGCTACCCCGACACGACACCCCCGACACCCCAACACGACAGCCCCGACACCCCGACCCCGACCAAGGCACATCACCCCTATTTAGTTAGTTAGTTAGGTTATCAGGTTAGTTTAGTTAGTTTAGTTAGTTAGTTTAGTTTAGTTAGTTAGTTAGGTAGTTAGGTTTTAAGGTTATTAGGGTATGTGTTAATTTTTTTAGTTTTGTTAGATGCTAAGTGTTATTCAATTTGTCAAGTGTTATTTAATTTGTTAGATGCTAAGTGTTAATTTTGCTAAGTTTTATTTAATTTGTTTTCATAATTAAGTGTTTCTTCTCGACGTCGACGATGCCGATCCCACATCCTCGTCGTCGAGTCGCCCGAGGAGGTCACTTGCTTGAGCCAAGGGGCCTTGTCAGGGATTGGGCTCCGCCTAGCAGGTACTGGGAGGTGCTGCCTTCCAGACGGCGCAGCTTGGTGAGGAGCCAATCTAGTAGAAAGGTACGAGGCGGTGCCAAAATATTGTACGGCAACGTAAAGCTCAATCTTGATGCTTTCAAACATGACGGCGCACCGACTCACCCTGAAGCCAATGTCAAGACATTGGTGCGTCAATGCGGAGTGGTTGTTAGGTATGGAGTCCCGACCACAATGCAAGAATGGATTCAACCAAACAACCCAAAACTAGGAGTGAATTATGTCGATACAAGAATTAAAGATACCCTTTGGCGAGATCTCATGGAGCATTTCATCCTACCGGATTCTCTCTCGGAGCGCCAAAGGGACAAAGTCAAGGAGTTTGCTCTCCATAAGATGGCCGACGCGTTCCAGACTTGGAACAAAAGATTATGGACCGAGTACAACGCTAGAGGACAGAAGTGTTGGAAATATGACCTAGAGGTAATAATAAATTAGTTATTATCATATTTCCTTGTTCATGATAATCGTTTATTATCCATGCTATAATTGTATTGATCGGAGACTTAGATGCATCTGTGGATACATAGACAAAACCATGTCCCTAGTATGCCTCTAATAGACTAGCTCGTTAATCAAAAGATGGTTAAGGTTTCCTAGCCATGGACATGAGATGTCATTTGATAACGGGGTCACATCATTAGGAGAATGATGTGATGGAGAAGACCCAAACTGCAAACGTAGCATATGATCGTGTCAGTTTATTGCTACTGTTTTCCGCATGTCAAGTATGTGTTCCTATGACCATGAGATCAAGCAACTCACAGATATCGGAGGAGTGCCTTGTGTGTATCAAACATCGCAACGTAACTGGGTGACTATAAAGGTGCTCTACAGGTATCTCCGATGGTGTCTGTTGAGTTGGCATGGATCGAGACTGGGATTTGTTACTCCGTGTGACGAAGAGGTATCTCGGGCCCCACTCGGTAATGCAACATCACAATAAGCCTTGCAAGAAATGTGACTAATTGTTAGTTGCGGGATCTTGTATTACGAAACGAGTAAAGAGACTTGCCGGTAACGAGGTTGAACTAGGTATGGAGATACCGACGATCGAATCTCGGGCAAGTAACATACCGAAGAACAAAGGGAATGTTATATGGGATTAACAGAATCCTTGACATAGAGGTTCGACCAATAAAGATCTTCGAAGAATATGTAGGAACTAATGTGGACGTCCAGGTCCCGCCATTGGTTATTGACCGTAGAGGTGTCTCGGTCATGTCTACATAGTTCTCGAACCCACAGGGTCTGCACACTTAAGCTTCGGTGACGTTTCCATAGTGTAGAGTTATGTATGGTGGTGAGAGAAGTTTGTTTGGAGTCCCATATGAGATCCCGGACGTCACGAGGAGCTCCGGAATGGTCCGGAGGTAAATATTCATATATAGGAAGTCCCAGTTTGGTTTCCGGAGAAGTTTCGGGCTCATCGGTAGTGTACCGGGAGTGCCGGTAGTGTACCGGGAGTGCCGGTAGTGTACCGGGAGGCCTCCGGGAGGGGTATTTCGACCCCAAGAGGTCCATGGGCTGTGGGAGAATAATAACCAGCCCTCAGTGGGATGGGAAAACATCCACAAAGGCCCATGGCGCAGGAGAGAAGGTCCTAAAGCAAAAAGTGGAAAATCAGCCAATAGGAGGCAATCCTACTCCAACTAGGATTGGAGGTGAAGTAGGATTGCTTCCCACCTCCTATTTCGGCCGACCCAAAGGCCTTGGCTGCCTCTCCTCTCCTCCTATATATACTAGTGTATTCGGTGGTTTTTGGACAGAATTTCCGGCCACGTGCTACCCGTTTCACCGATGCACAGTTTCTCCTCTAGATCGGTTTTCTGCAGCGCTTAGGCGAAGCCCTGCCGGAGTCACTCCACCACCATCACCGGAGCGCCGTCACACTTCCGGTGAACTCTCTCTCCTCTCCACCTCCTCTTGCTGGATCAACACGGTGGAGATTGTCATCAAGCTGCACATGTGCTGAATGCGAAGGTGTCATCCGTTCGGCGCTAGATCGGAAGGACCGTGATCAAGAGCGCCAGACGGTTCGTGATGAGATCACGGAACGGATCATGATGAGTTCGCGGGACAGATCGTGATCAAGATCGTGAGACGGATCGTGATGATTTCGCGGGACGGATCATGATGTGTTCGCGGGACGGTTCGTGATTGGATCGCGGGACGCTCGGCGATTTGGATCGCGAAGAAGTTCGACTACACCAACCGCGTTTCTTAACGCTTCCCGCTTAGCGATCTACAAGGGTACATAGATCCACTCTCCCTCTCGTAGATTCTCATCACCACGGATAGGTTTGCGTGTGCGTAGGAAAATTTTGTTTCCCATGCAGCGTTTCCCAACAGTGGCATCATGAGCTAGGTTGATGGTTCGATGAGATCTCGAGTAGAACACAAAAGGTTTGTGGGCGTTGATGCTTAGATTGCTTCCTCCCTTGGTCGGATTTTGGTTCAGCGGGATTGTGAGATGAAGCGGCCCGGACCAACATTACTCGTACGCTTATGAGAGACCGGTTCCCTCGACGCAACTTGTTGCTTAGATGGCTTGCGAGTGACAGTTTCTCTCACTTTAGTTAGATCGGATCCGACAAAGGCGGTCCTTGAGAAGGTTGAAAAGCAATCTATGTATCACCGTTGTGGTTTATGCGTAGGTGAGAATCGTTCTTGCTAGATACCCATAGCAGCCACGTAAAACATGCAACAACAATTAGAGGACGTCTAACTTGTTTTTGCAGGGTATGTTGTGATGTGATATGGCCAATTACATGATGAGATATATGTGATGTATGAGATGATCATGTAATGTATAGAATTTCACGACTTGCATGTCGTTGAGTACGGCAACCGGCAGGAGCCATAGGGTTGTCTTTAATTATTGTATGACCTGCATGTCAATCATTAAGCGCTATGTAAGCTTTACTTTATTGCTAAGCGGTAGCAATAGAAGTAGAAGCAGGGCTGGCGCCACAACCCCAATGGCAACACATTGATGGAGATCAAGATGATGGAGATCATGGTGTTGTGCCGGTGACGATGGAGATCATGCCGGTGTTTCGAAGATGGAGATCTTAAACACAAGTTCATGGCCATATCATGTCACTTATGAATTGCATGAGATGTTAATACTTTTATGCACCTTGTTTTGCTTAGTACGGCGGTACCATTATAAGGTGATCCCTCACTTGAATTTCAAGATGAACTGTGTTCTCCCCGAGTGTGCACTGTTGCGAAAGTTCGTCGTGTTGAGACACCACGTGATGATCGGGTGTGATAGACTCTACGTTCACATACAACGAGTGCAAGCCAGATTTGCATGCGCAGAACACTCGGGTTAAACTTGACGAGCCTAGCATGTATAGACATGGCCTCAGAACACAAGAGACCGAAAGGTCGAGCATGAGTCATATAGTGGATATGATCAACATAATGATGTTCACCATTGAAGCCACCTTAACTCACGTGACGATCGGACTTGAGTTGGTGAATTTGGATCATGTATCACTCGAATGACCCGAGGGATGTCAATTTGAGTGGGAGTTCTTAAGTAGTATGATTAATTGAACTTATTAACATGAACATAGTCAATAGTGTCTTTGCAAATTATGTTGTAGATTACTAGCTCGCGCTGTAGCTCCCTTAAATTTTGATATGTTCCTCGAGAAATAGAGTTGAAAGATGTTGGTAGCAATATTGCGGATTGGGTCCGTGATCTGAGCATTGTCCTCATTGCTGCACAGAAGGCTTATGTCCATAATGCACCGCTCGATGCGCCACCCCCTCTAGCGTCGTCTATAGATGTTGTGAACATCTGACAGGCACGTTTTGATGACTACTTGATAGTTTAGTGCGTCATGCATTACGGCTTAGAATTGAGGCTCCGAAACATTTTGAACGTCATGGAACATATGAGATGTTCTAGGAGCAGAGATTGTGATCTCAGGCTCGTGCCTGTGTTGCGAGATATGAGATCTCCAACAAGATTATTTGCCTGTAAGATGAAGGAGAATAGCTCAATCATTGGGCATGTACTCAGATTGTCTGGGTACTACAATCGCTTGAATCAAGTGGGAGTTGATCTTCCAGATAAGATAGTGATTGATATAGTTCTCCAAGTCACTGTCACTAAAGCTACTAGAACTTAGTGATGAACTATAATACACCAGGGATAGAAGTATTGATCCCTGAGCTGTTCACGATGTTTGACACCGCGAAGGTAGAAATCAAGAAGGAGCGTCAAGTGTTGATGATTAATCAAACCACTAGTTTTGAAAAGGGCAAGCGCAAGGAGGGAAACTTCATGGATAGCAAGTCAGTTGCTGCTCTAGTGAAGCAACCCAAAGTTGAACTCAAACCCGAGACTAAGTGCTTCTATTATGAGGTGAGAGGTCGCTGAAGCGGAACAACCCTAGATACTTGGTAGATAAGAAGGCTGGCAACATCGACAGAAGTATATTTGATATACGAGTTATTGATGTGTACCTTGCTAGTACTGCTAGTAGCACCTGGGTATTGGATACCGGTTCGGTTGCTAAATGTTAGTAACTCGAAATAAAAGCTACGGAAAAAACGAAGAACTAGCTAAGGGTGAGGTGAGGATGTGTGTTGGAAATGTTTCCAAGGTTGATGTGATCAACATCACACGCTCTCTCTACCTTCGGGATTAGTGACGAACCTAAATAAATGTTATTTGGTGTTTTGCGTTGAGCATGAACATGATTAGATCATGTTTGTTGCAATACGGTTATTCATTTAAGTCAGAGAATAATGGTTATTCTGTTTACATGAATAATACCTTCAATGGTCATGCACCCAGTGAGAATGGTTTGTTGAAATCTTGATCGTAGTAATACATATGTTCATAACATTGATGTCAAAAGATACAAAGTTAAATAATGATAGTACCACATACTTGTGGCACTGCCGCAAAATGTCATATTGGTATAAAGCGCATGAAGAAACTCCATGGTGATGGATATTTGGACTCATTCGATTTCGAATTGGTTAAGACATGCGAACCATGCCTCTTGGGCAAGATGACTAAAGGACCCCGTTGGATGGAGCGGGCAAGTGATTCATTGGAAATGATACATGTTGATGTATGCAATCTAGTGAGTCTTGTAGCGTGCAGTGGATATCGTTATTTTCTTACCTTCACTGATGATTTGAGTAGATATAGTGTATATTTACTTAATGAAACATAAGTCTGAATTGTTTGAAAGGTTCAAGCAAATTCAGAGTGAAGTTTAAAGATCATCGTGACAAGAAGATAAAAATGACTGTGATATGATCGTGGAGGTGAATATCTGAGTCACGAGTTTGGCATACAACTTAAGACAATGTGAAAGTTGTTTCACAACTAAACGCCACCTGGAACACCATAGTGTGATGGTGTGTCCGAACATCATAGTTATGCTCTATTGGACATGGTGCGTGCTATGATGTCTCTTATCGTTTTACTACTATAATTTTGGGGTTATGCATTAGAGACAACTACATTCACTTTAAATAGGGCACCATCTAAATCCGTTGAGATGACACCATGTGAATTATGGTTTGATAGAAACCTAAGCTGTCATTTCTTAATACTTGGGGCTGCGACACTTGTGTGGAAAATGTTTTCACCTAATGAGGTCGAACCCAAGGTGGACAAATGCATCTTCATAGAATACCCTAAGATCAATTGGGTGAACCTTCTATCTCAGATCCAAGTGCAAAGTGTTTGTTTCTAAAACGGATCCTTTCTCGAGGAAAAGTTTCTCTCGAAAGAATTGAGTGGGAGGAAGATAGAACTTGATGAGGTTGTTAAACTTTTGTTCAACCAGAGAGTAGCGCAGTGCAGGATGTTGTTTCTATGAAGCCTACGTTAGTTCAAGAGGAAGTTAATGATGATGATCATGAAGCTTCAGGATCAAGTTACTATCGAACTTCGTAGGTCGACAAGGATGTGTACTGCTCCTAAGAGGTACGACAACCCTGTCTTGGAGGTCGTGTTGTTGGACAACGATGAACCTACGAGCTATGGAGAAGCGATGATGGGCCTGGATTCCGACAAATGGTTGGAGGCCATGAAATCCGAGATAGGATCCATGTATGAAAACCAAGTGTAGACTTTGGTAGACTTGCTCGTTGGACGGCAGGTCGTTGAGTACAAATGGATCTTTAAAATGAAGACAGACACTGATGGTGAATGTCACTATTTGTAAAGCTCGACTTGTTGCAAAGATGTTTGTGACAAGTTCAAGGAGTTGACTACGATGAGACTTTCTGACTCGTAGTGGTGCTAAAGTCTGTTGGAATTATGTTAGCAATTGCTGTGTTTTCAATTATGAAATCTGGCAGATGGATATCAAAACATCGTTTCCTTAACGGTTTACTTGAGGAAAGGTTGTATGTGATACAACCAGAAGGTTTTGTCAGGCTTGAGGATGCTCAAAGGTGTGCAAGCATCCTTCCATGGACTGAAGCAAGCATCTCGGAGTTGGAATATACGCTTTGATGAGGTGATCAAAGTTTTGATGTTTATACAAAGTTTAAGAGAAACTTGTATTTGCAATAAAGTGAGTGGGAGCACTATAGAATTTCTGATAAGTATATGTGGATGACATATTGTTGATCAGAAATAATGTAGAGTTTCTAGAAAGCATAAAACGGTTATTTGGAAAGTGATTTTCAAAGGAAGACCTGGATGAAGCTACCTAATTGTTGAGCATCAAAATCTATGGAGATAGATCAAGATGCTCGATGAGACTTTCAATGAGTGCATACCTTGACAAGATTTTGAAAGAGTTCAAAATGGATTAGGCAGAGAAAGAGTTCTTGCCTGATTTGTAAGGTGTGAAAGTTGAGTAAGACTCAAAGCTCGACAACGGCAGAAGAAAGAGAAAGGATGAACGTCGTCCCCTATGCCTTAGACATAGGCTCTATATTATGCCATGCTGTGTACCGCACCTGTGTGTGCCTTGCCATGAGTCTGTCAGGGGGTACAAGAGTGAACCAGGAGTGGATCACTGGACAACGGTCAAGATTATCCTCAGTAACTAAGAGACTGAGGAGATGTTTCTTGATTATGGAGGTGATAAAGAGTTCGTCGTAAGGAGTTACGTCGATACAAGCTTTAACACTAATCCGGATGACTCGTAGTAGCAATCTGGATACGTATAGTGGAGCAGCCATTTGGAATAGTACCGTGCAGAGTGTGGTAGTAGTGTTTACAGTTTGACATAGGTATTTGCAAAGTGCACACGGATCTGAATGTTACAGACCCGTTGACTATAAGACCTCTCTCACATGCAAAGCATGATCGAGCCCCAGAACTCATTGGGTGTTAGATTCATAACAATGCGAATCACATGGTGATGTGAACTAGATTATTGACTCTAGTGCAAGTGGGAGACTGTTGGAAATATGCCCTAGAGGCAATAATAAATTAGTTATTATCATATTTCCTTGTTCATGATAATCGTTTATTATCCATGCTATAATTGTATTGATCGGAGACTTAGATGCATGTGTCAATACATAGACAAAACCATGTCCCTAGTATGCCTCCAATAGACTAGCTCGTTGATCAAAAGATGGTTAAGGTTTCCTAGCCATGGACATGAGATGTCATTTGATAACGGGGACACATCATTAGGAGAATGATGTGATGGACAAGACCCAAACTGCAAACGTAGCATATGATTGTGTTAGTTTATTGCTACTGTTTTCCGCATGTCAAGTATGTGTTCCTATGACCATGAGATCATGCAACTCACAGATATCGGAGGAGTGCCTTGTGTGTATCAAACATCACAACGTAACTGGGTGACTATAAAGGTGCTCTACAGGTATCTCCGATGGTGTCTGTTGAGTTGGCATGGATCAAGACTGGGATTTGTTACTCCGTGTGACGAAGAGGTATCTCGGGGCCCACTCGGTAATGCAACATCACAATAAGCCTTGCAAGCAATGTGACTAATTGTTAGTTGCGGGATCTTGTATTACGGAACGAGTAAAGAGACTTGCCGGTAACGAGGTTGAACTAGGTATGGAGATACCGATGATCGAATCTCGGGCAAGTAACATACCGAAAGAACAAAGGGAACGTTATACGGGATTAAATGAATCCTTGACATAGAGGTTCGACCGATAAAGATCTTCATAGAATATGTAGGAACCAATGTGGACGTCTAGTTCTCGCCATTGGTTATTGACCATAGATGTGTCTCGGTCATGTCTACATAGTTCTCGAACCCGTAGGGTCTGCACACTTAAGGTTCGGTGACGTTTCGGTATTGTAGAGTTATGTATGGTGGTGACCAAAGTTTGTTCGGAGTCCCGGATGAGATCCCAGACGTCACAAGGAGCTCCGGAATGGTCCGGAGGTAAAGATTCATATATAGGAAGTCCTAGTTTGGTTTCCGGAGAAGTTTCGGGCTCATCGGTAGTGTACCGGGAGTGCCGGTAGTGTACCGGGAGTGCCGGTAGTGTACCGGGAGGCCTCCGGGAGGGGTATTTCGACCCCAAGAGGTCCATGGGCTGTGGGAGAATAATAACCAGCCCTTAGTGGGCTGGGAAAACAGCCACAAAGGCCCATCGCGTAGGAGAGAAGGTCCTAAAGCAAAAAGTGGAAAATCAGCCAATAGGAGGCAATCCTACTCCAACTAGGATTGGAGGTGAAGTAGGATTGCTTCCCACCTCCTATTTCGGCCGACCCAAAGGCCTTGGCTGCCTCTCCTCTCCTCTCCTCCTATATATACTAGTGGATTGGGTGGTTTTTGGACAGAATTTCTGGCCACGTGCTACCCGTTTCACCGGTGCACAGTTTCTCCTCTAGATCGGTTTTCCGCAGCGCTTAGGCGAAGCCCTGCCGGAATCACTCCACCACCATCACCGGAGCGCCGTCACGCTTCCGGTGAACTCTCTCTCCTCTCCACCTCCTCTTGCTGGATCAAGACGGTGGAGATCGTCATCAAGCTGCACGTGTGCTGAACGCGGAGGTGCCGTCCGTTCGGCGCTAGATCGGAAGGACCATGATCAAGATCGCGAGACGGTTCGTGATGAGATCACGGAACGGATCGTGATGAGTTCACGGGACAGATCGTGATCAAGATCGTGAGACGGATCGTGATGAGTTCGCGGGACGGATCATGATGTGTTCGCGGGATGGTTCGTGATTGGATCGCGGGACACTCGGCGATTTGGATCGCGAAGAAGTTCGACTACACCAACTACGTTTCTTAACGCTTCCCGCTTAGCGATCTACAAGGGTACGTAGATCCACTCTCCCTCTCGTAGATGCTCATCACCATGGATAGGTTTGCGTGTGCGTAGGAAAATTTTTGTTTCCCATGCGGCGTTCCCTAACAAGAAGGCGCCCGAATTCATAGGAATATACGATAAGGTAAGGGATCACTGGGACGCATTTATCGAGTACAAGACATCGGAAGCTGCTATGGAGAAGTTGGCAAAGAATAAGATAAATGCGGAGAAAAAAAGTATCACCATAAACTAGGGACAGGTGGATACAAGTCAGCCATTCCTAAGTGGGATGCATTAGAGAATAAGATGCATGCTGAAGGGATCACTCCAGTAACCTTCTACTGGCCCCGGAGGTGCAGGAATTGGTTTTTTGCGCATGGGAGAAAGTTGGACCTAGCAACAGGGAAGATTATTGCACTGGCCAGTCTGAAGCATGCATCATATGAGTTGATTGAAGCAATAAAATATGCCCTAGAAGGACGGTTTCACCCCGATAGAGAGAACGACGAGCTTACACGCGCCCTCGGGAATCCCGAACACCGAGGACGAACACGAGGCGTGGGCGTTGTTTCGTGGTACGAGGGGTTTGCGGGATGGAAGGACAATTATAAAAGCCATTCGAGAAAAAAGAAGGTGGAAGCAGACCAACTTTCAAAGTTGGAACAGAAGTATGAGCAACAGCAGTTGCAGATACAGATACTGACCCAGCAAAGGGAAACTCCGCAGCAGGAGGCAGGGGAACCCGTCTCATCTACACTGTCGAAAAGCGGCGTGGGTTCCACGAGGGCACCACTGGGTCACACCCCCATGGATGATATCACCGAGAAGACATCTTGTGAGCAAATCCAGAAAATGAAGAACATACACGTGCGGGTTGCAACGGGCTATGCTTTACCAAATACACCTGATGTTCTCTGGCATTGCAATCTGGTTCCAGCTGGGTATGCTCGTGTCGTAGTGGAAGCAATAGAGCCAGGATATGATGAACTATTGTTTGACATCCCTGGAGGTGAGGGGGAGTCCACATTGGCAGAAGCCGGCCGTGGTCTCATTCTATGGAGTAAGGACTGCATCGTCTTTCCACACTCGGCGCAAAGGCCACCGACTCCTCCGAGTATCGATGTTCAGCACGAGGGATCCCAGCCAGAGGCATCGCAGCGCCAGCAATCCTCCCCACGTCGCTAGTAGTCCTCCCCACCTCGCCAGCAGTCCTCCCTACCTTCCCAGTAGTCCTCCCCACCTCGAGAGGCGTCCCACCTCGCCAGCAGTCCTCCCCACCTCGCTAGTAGTCCTCCCAGCATCGGGACGGAGCATGACGCGAGTCCATAACATCGATATCGATCTTCGTCGTGTGAGCCGACTCCACCCCGGCAGCGGTCCCGCCACCAGGGCTCCCAAAAGAGGAAGGCCAACAACACTCCTCTTCAGAATAAAGCAAAGAAGAAACCCGAGCCTCTGGCCAAGAGGAAGCTGCCTTACGACATGACACCAGAGGAAAACAAAATTGAAAGCAATTGCCAAGTGAAAGCCTTTTTTGCAAAGAAGACCATGCCGCCAAGTAATACCCAAGGAAGTCCAAGAGCACTTGATGGAACACTTTATTGATTGACCCCCGGCATATGTCGAGCATATGCCGACAGACTATAAGCGATAGATTCAGAAGGCAAGTGAGCAGAGAAGTCAGCCCAGCCCAAGGAAGAAGTCGGGAAGTATGACATGAACAACAGGTGGTACTACTAGCGGGAAAACAGTTCCCTAGCTCGGGGAACAATCGAAGCAATCGATCTCTCCGCTCAAGGTGAGTACCAATCCAAGCAAGAAATCGATCCAACCAGTCGACGTGCAAGGCAACCCAATCGACCTCAAAGTACTAAAGGCTGCAGGTCTCACTCTTGGCCAAATCCTTGGCACCGAGGAAATCCGCGGGTACGGTGCAACTGAGTACGCAATGCAATATGCTGTCGGAAAACCACTTGTCACACCCAAGCAGTACAAGGAACTACCAACTACGATGCGACGATTGCATGATTGGTACCTGCGTGAAGCAAAGCGAGGGGAGACGGCGGTCATGGTCAAAGTAAGAAAAGAGCATTGTGCCAATGCATGTGACATATGTCTTGAATTCTCAGAACTTTTCTAGTTATACCACATGGACTCTATCGACAAAACTCTCGTCAGTTGTTATTGTCTGTAAGTGATTTATATCTTTAATAATTTAAGTCTCTAGCTAAGACATCGTTCATTGGCTTATCCTCACTATATATGTTTTTTTACGCTATTATGCAGATTGAAGATGTGGGAATTGAAACAAGAGGGAATCGATGACACTGGGTTCATCGACCCAAGTACTGTTAATGGTCATGTGGTAAAACATTATGCCAAAGACACAGAAGATCTCTTGAAATTTTTTCTAGAGGCACCAATGAATACCAAATCTACTATAATATTTCCTTACAACATGAGGTGAGTGTTTACTCTCTGGTATACTACTCATTCTATTTTTGCTTACTAGCTCGCTGTCAAGTGTAGTTGATGAGTTATATGCATGCCTGCTTAATTATATAAACTTCTGCGCAGAGACCACTATATCCTCCTAAATATTATCCTCGCGGATGGACTTGTTCAAGTGTACGACTCACTAGATACACTAGAACAATCATACGTGGACTTGTATTTTATGATAGAACAGTAATTTCAATCTTTATCGACCTCGCTTTCTTTCATTATTTCCTGATATCAAAAGTAATTATAATAACTCTTTCGTTCTTTTTCTTTGCCGCGTAGTGTTTGGAAAAAGATGATAGAAAAAAACCATCACGGTCGTCAATGGAAACCGAAGCTGAAGTGGAAAAAGATGCAGGTAATTAAGTAGTACTACTAGGTCCGCGCATATCTTTAATTCTAGTTTCAATACCATTATCATGCTTGATTATTAATTATCTTATTGAATTCTATTCTTTTGCAAAGTGTGCGAAGCAGCCACAGGGGACAAATTTATGTGGATACTTCCTCTGCGAGAACATTCGCATCCAGACGGAAGGCCATATACGTCGCAGAGGAGCACGTGAAAGACAACTCTAGGTTTGGCAGATGATGTCTAAGCTCTCACCCGAGAAATGCTTTGTAGCACTTCAAGAGGAATTTGCGGCATTTCTTCTTCAACATGTCATTGATGTAAACGGAGAGCACTATTACTTACCGCCGCCTCAATAATGTCAGCAAATCAGTAGTAGAAAACTGAGATTTCATTCGGAGCACTAGCTAGCTAGTCCCGGCCGGGTTTTGGGATGTGTAGTTCCATTTGTATATACACTGTGTATGATATATTGTATATTATATTACATATATATATATGCATCAACTTGTGTAATTAATGTTTACGGTATGTAGCATCGTAAAATAAATTTGAAATGAATGGAAAACACAATAAATAGAGAGGAAAACTAAAACCTAATTAAAAGCGGAAAAAAAACAGAACACTTAGTACCGGTTGGTATCACCAACCGGTACTAAAGGTCTTCCACCACCAGCCCACGCAGGCAGCCACGTGGTGGGCCTTTAGTACCGGTCCGTGGTCCGACCGGTACTAAAGGTCTGGACCTTTGACCCTTTAGTACCGGTTGGGGAACCGGTACTAAAGGCACATCCCGATCGGGACTATTGATCGACATTCTACTAGTGCTTGATGATGTTGAGTAGTTTTAAATTGTGAATTTTATGTGTATGTGTTTAGTTCTTCGGTACTAACTAAGTTCTAAAGTCTGAAGTGAGTACGTTTAGTTCAGTAGACTAAGTTTTAAAGTCTTATTATGTTTATGAGTATGTTTTGATATGTACCTTTTGTGAAGTTTAAGCTCCTAGTTTTTGAAGGAGTTTTTTTATTATCCAAAAAAACAAATTGCTGGTATTGGACAACAACGCATGACAAAGTTAGTGTAAATGTATAGCTGGCGATGGCCAATTTGGACGTCAGCATCATGTAATATACTGCTGGCGTAGGATTCAACGCCACCACTATTTTTAACTATGTCGCCATATTGGTGACGTCGGGTGTCTACGCCATCAAGGTCATTATCGCCACGCGATAGCTAGGCTTTTCTGCATAGTGAGAGACACATCCATGGTCCTTTGGCTAATATCACATTATTGTGCAGTTGTAGGAACCATTCTAATATTTAAGTTTTGATATATTTTTCTTGCACATGTAGGTCCTATTGTAAGAGGTTTAGACCCGGTGTTCGACCCTCTTTGCGTGTGGAGAAATGAGGTGTCCATGAATATCCGTCAAATCGAGAAACTCAAAAACATTATTAAGATAAAGAAACTAGTAATGAAAAACAACAACATATTTGTTTGCACAATGAAGAAGACATTAGTCAACTTTAGGATGGTATTATCTCTTTCATCTTGTCCTTTTTCCTTTGCTCCATTTTAAATTTTACAAAAGATATTTATGCATATGTTTATTTTTAGTCCTTTCCAAGGCAGTTCGTCGATTATTACGTCTCAAAGCACCTGTATGGTCAAGAGGTGAGGAAGGCATTCATATAGAACCCATGGTATAATATTGAAGTCTTCCTCAAGAGGACGAAGGATGGGCAGGTAATCATGCATCCACATGCATTGGCTAAAGTTGCAAGGACCTTCAACACCATTGAGGGCTTAATATATGCCTTCTTCTTCAACGGTTTTTTAAATGAGACTCATCTGTCTATTTACCGTCTATGATGCTACTTTCGAAATGTTTCAGATGTTGCATTTCAAACTTTTTCATGCTGTGTAATTGTGTAGCTAGGTAGTATATGCCTATATGATGTTGTACTCTTACGTAATTTAATTATGAAATACTGGTTACCTTAATACGAATATGAAATATATTGTGTGCTTGATATGAAATGTCAAATTGATTACTAAATAGATTATAAATAATAGAGCAATTAGACTGATTATTCCTATTGTTGACGATTTCTCACACAACATCATAGGCAATGACCTCAAAAAACCCACACGATTTCTAGAAAGTTGGCGTGTTACATTAGTGAACAATCACACACGACTTTCGGCCGATAACTGTGTGTGTAAGGCCACCCTACCACAAACGTTTTCGCATGACAAGTGTGTGTGATGGACAACCCTATACCAAATAGTTCCTTTTAGGCACCGTGCATGATGTATCGAATAATGCAATCGACAAAATTATAACTACTGTGTGTGATAGCCACCCCTATCACAAGCGATGTTATGTAGAAAAATATGTGTGATGTACAATATGAACAGAAACGTATCTTCGGGATTCCCTCTGTGGGATGCTAAGAACATTCACACGACTTCCACTATATATTCGTTTGTGATGGCCCTCCAAATCGCACACGACCAATTTTTGCGTGGTGTGTGTGTCGGGACCCCGATCCTAAGTCATATGAATCCAGACTATAACATATCACATCACTTTGCGGCCACACGCACGGTAAGCTCCACGGCTGCAGCCTTACCTTAGCTGGGACCGTTTGCGTCTTTTGGCGCACGTATGTGAACATGTCGCTGGCAATCAAACGACAGAGAACCCGGGCCGACATGACTAGTCATAGAACCCAAGTGGCACATCCGTACAGAAACAGGCATACGTAACCCAACAATGCAGGTGTCGGCCTCAAGTGTGTGTAGACGAGTCATAGCCAGCTAGAAGGACTCCATTACACCGCGAGACATAAATGCCATCACTGCACGTAGACAAGTCGTAGCAGGCTACAAGGACTCCATTACACTGCGAGACATTTCCCCGAAGGGACAGACACAACAGCAAAGAAGGATACATGCCGGTCAATCAATGTGTCCGGAGTAGTACCAAGCTACCATTGCTCGATGGAAGCACAAAGAGGCAGTTTCCCATAAAGAGTACTACTAAAGGCACACGACTAGGTGTCGTATCCCATACATACCGTTGCACGTCGCACGTACGCATGACATGCCCGATATGCATAGATACAACTATGGAATCACAACATAACCATACAACAACACAACTTTTATTTAAGAGGCTCAGACGAGCCTTGCATAATATGTTCTGACAGATAGGGGTCACATGACCCGACACTCAAGTCATACAAACAAGTTCATACAAACCAAGTAGAAGCATAAAGCTGTCTGAGTACAGACAGATGAAAGGGGTAAAAAGGCACATGTCCTGACTATCTACAGCCCGCCACAGGGCATAGGTCGTAGCTGGGACACCAGCTATTCGGCATCGTCAACATCTAGAAAGAACCCACCTGATGGGTGCTAGGTCTCATCTGCAACATTTATTAAGCAAACGTGAGTACAAACGTACACAACAAGTCTTTAAAGCAGACCTAGTCTATTCATGCTCATGTATCAACAAGGGGAGTGGTGGAGTTTATGCAGCAATGCCAGCTTTGACTCATGGCTAACCTACACTACAAAATGTTTAACTCTTTGTTTACATTTTAGATATCGCACACGAGTCCACTAACTCCATGACAATACACCACCATGGATTCACTTCCCTCTCCTGGGAGAGTGCCATCCACGGTACTCACACTTGTCTTGATATTTTTATGAGTATCCATTTGATTATCTATGAATAGCATAAGCTTTCCAAGTAGTCCATATTCGAGGACGCGGCTATTCGAATAGTTTCATACCCTGCAGGGGTGTACTTCTTTACACACGGTCTCGCCACTTATCATTGTGTGCTCATAAAACCATGCACCTCGGCAACCTTCAAGCGGAAGCCCAGCTAGGGAGTCGGCCACGACCGTCAATCACATAAGACCTCTAGTCCAGCCTATCGCCTATTTGAGACTGAACCCACATGGAAGTTCGGACGAAGTTTCCGCTACGGCCCCAAACGATGTGTGCAGGGTTAGCAAGCCCACCATTCGGGTGACCCTTGGTACACCGTGCCATTGCCTACCGTGTCGTAACCCACGTCGAGTTACCGGAACCCAATGTGTGGTAGTAACTAGTCTTGGATCAAAAACACGGAACTTAGTTCCTAAGAACAGTCCCAATGAGACAACCCGCTATGTACTCCTACATAGCCTCTCATCGCTACCTTTACCAAATCAGGTTCATCATAAGCTTATCACATCAGAACAACATGGTTTCACTCTAGTTCATCACCCAGATGAATCAGACCTCACACAACTCTAAGCATAGCAAGCATAGCAGGCAAAGTAAGCTAAGCACATCATGGCACAAGCATCTACCAGGTGTGCTAGGTTGCAAGGTTTAGCTATTTACTGTGACAATGATAGGTCATGCAAAAGAATAGGTTCATCTACCGTGTGTGACAGACATGTGAACATTTGTCCTAATGCAATAAACAAGAGCAGAAGCGAGAGAGAGGGATGTTATCAGAATGATCAAGGGGGGTGTTTGCCTTGCTGGGTAGCGGGAAGGTTCTCTCCTTCGTTGGAATACCCGGGGGTATCCTCAGAAGCAGGGCCTACCGCAATGCAGATAAGAAGCAATCAATACAAGCAAATGCAACAATATGGTGCATGATCATGGCATGGTAGCATGTATGGATGAGCTAATGCAACTAGTGTCCAAGTTAATTTGAAGTGAGTTTGAATATAGGTTCAAAGTCGTCCTTCATTTCAAGTTCCATATACTAACCTATTAGTAAATGTCAATGTTCATCTACATGGGTTGCCTAACATGCATGATGAAAGCACCATTAGATTCATTGGATTTTTCTGACAAATTTTCATATATAAATTATTTTCATCTGATTTACAGATTAATTTATATGAATTTTTGAAGTTTAAACATTTTCCGGAATTATTTTAAAACTGGAAAATGAATTACGGCGTCAGCCTGACGTCACTACAACGTTAGCAGGTCGGCTGACCAGGCCAGGTCAAACCTGACCAGTGGGGCCCACTGGTCAGTGACCTAGTCATTAACAAGTTAATTATTTAACTAACTACTAATTCGATTAGTATAGGGCCCACTGGTGAGTGGGCCATTAGCTTAATTAAACTAATTAATTAATTTGTTAATCTAGATTTGACTAACAGGGCCTGGCCCCACTTGCCAGTGACCCAGGGGTCAAACCCCTGGTGGTCAAATTGGTTGACTCGCTGGCGTTGAGCCGCCGGCAATGTCAGGGACGGCGGAGGGGGTCGGGATTCCTCCTCTGGCGACCAAACAGACGGCGAAGGGCACCAGACGGACCTACGCTCACGCGCGCGTCCATCCCGACACTTCCCAAGAGCTGAGATGGCCGGGATCGACGACGGCAATGAGCACGGCGGCTGCCAGAGTTCGGGCGAGCATGAGCTCGTCGAACCAGGGCATGACACGGCCGGAACTTGGCACCTACATGCACTACGCGGCCTCATGAGCTCAATGGAGGCCTCTGATGGACCAACTAGTCACCGGAGCATCACCGGCGACGAGCTCGTGTGGCGGGTCATTCGGGAGCGAACGCAATCAGGACATACAGAGGGGGAAAAGGCCGGGAAGGAGAGGGGAAAGGGCCGGGGTCTCACAGCGAACTCGAAGCCGATGAAAGCCTGCTCGGGGAGGGCTCGAAGACGACGAAGCTTTGGGTCCGAGGAGGAAGACGAGCTCGGGAACGACTCTTCGGGGCTCCTAGCGATGCGTGGCTCGGTGAGAAGGAAGAGGGCGATGAGGCGGAGATCTGGAGGTATCTACGGAGGTAGGGGAGCGGCTGGGGCGACGGTGCTACGGCCATGGAGCTTCGGCGGCCATGGCGGCAGAGGGGGAGAGGAGGAGAAATGGCGAGAGCGAGATTGAGAGAGCGATGGGGACTGCTCTCTGAGCTTATCCCCGTTGTGCTGGCAAGGAGGAGGCGGCAAGCAGCTACTGGCGTGGACGCACGCCTGTGCGTGCGCCGGCCACACGCCCGTCCTCCTGGCCGCCAGGAGGAGGACGACCTCCTTGGGCCAGGTGGGCCGGCCTGGCTTGGGCCTAGGTAAGTTTCCTCCTTTTTATTTCTTTTACTTTCTGTTTTCTAATTCTGACATTTGTTTCATTTATTTTTTAGGTCCAAATGTTAGTATTAAATATCCCAAATATTTTATAACATGAAGTTTGAATATTTCAAACTTCTGTAAAAAGTTTCAGGATATTTTGAAATCTGAAATAATGATAATGCTTTATTTGGCATTTTCAGAAGCTTTGATATTTATTTTTGAAATGCTATGAAGGTTCAAATAATTTAAATGACCCCTTGTATAATCATGTCCATATTTATCAGACATAGGGGACATTTTAGATGGGCATTTTGGATTTGTTGAATTTTCACATACTTTGAATTGGTTTGATTCAATTGAGGGTTTGGGGTTTCCTTTAGTCCCCATTTCAAATTAATGCAAAAATGATATATGATGCACACACACATGTTGTCCTACAACAACTAGCTAGGGATGTGACAACTCACCCCCACTCAAAAGAATCTCGTCCCGAGATTTTGAAATCGTTGGGAAGAGCGCGGGGTACTCTAGTCGAAGACGATCTTCTCTTTCCTATGTGGCCTCCTTTTCAGAATGGTGTGACCACTGAACCTTGAGAAACTTGATGTTCCAACGCCGCGTGGTACGCTCAGCTTGACCAAGAATACAAACAGGGTATTGTCGATATGTAAGGTTATCTTGGAGATCAAGCGCTTCGTGGTCTACTTCACGGACAGGGTCCGAGAAGCAACGCCTGAGTTGCGAGACGTGGAAGACATCATGAACCTTGGAAAGATGCGGCGGAATTTCCAATTGGTAGGCAACCTCTCCTTGTTTAGCAATAATGTGAAACGGTCCAATGTAACGAGCACCCAACTTGACCTTGACACCGAATCGATGGGTACCCTTCAGAGGTGTAACTCGAAGGTAAGCCTTCTCGTCAACTTCATAGGTCACAACCCTATGATGGCGATCATATTGGCTCTTTTGACGAGATTGGGCTGTTTTCATATTTTCACGAATAATGCAAACTTGCTCCTCTGCATCCTGCATCATATCCGGGCCATAGAGTTCCCTCTCTCTGGTTTCTGACCAGTTAAGAGGTGTTCGACACCTTCGTCCATAGAGAACTTCAAAAGGGGCTTTGCCCAAGCTTGATTGATAACTATTGTTATATGCAAACTCGGCAAATGGAAGACATTTCTCCCAATTCATACCGAAGGATATAACACAAGCTTGGAGCATGTCTTCGAGGATTTGATTGACTCGCTCAACTTGACCACTTGATTGCGGGTGGAAAGCAGTGCTAAAGGATAGATGAGTCCCCATAGTTGTTCGAAAACTTTCCCAAAATCGGTAAGTAAAGATACTTCCGCGGTCTGAGTTAATCTCCAAAGGAACACCATGAAGTGAAACTATCCGAGAAACATATAACTCCGCTAGTTGGCTAGCAGTTATACTCTCCCGAACAGGAAGAAAATGAGCCACTTTGGAAAGACGGTCGATGACCACAAAGATAGCATTATTCCCTCTCTTGGTCTTTGGAAATCCGGTAATGAAATCCATACCGACCTTATCCCATTTCCATTCAGGAATAGCTAAAGGTTGAAGGGTGCCAGCAGGCCTTTGATGTTCCGCTTTCACGTGATGACAAACGTCGCAGTTAGCAACCAACTGAGCAATTTCTCTCTTCATCCTAGTCCACCAGAACCTCTGGCGTAGGTCCTGATACATCTTGGTACTACCCGGATGAATTGTGAGAGGAGAATCATGAGCCTCCTTAAGGATCAACTGTCGTAGATGTTGCTTCTTCGGGATCACCAAGCGGTTCTCAAAGAAGACAACACCCCGATCACCTTCCGAGAAGCATCTAACATTACCCTTCTTAATGTTTTTCTTGATCCGAGATATCCCGGCATCATGCTTCTGGGCTTCTATGATATGATCCGTAAGAGTAGGTTTCGCCAACAAGTTGGATAGGAATCCTTGAGGAACAATATGGAGGTTCAACTTCCGAAATTCCTCATAGAGAAGAGGTTGACCTTGTTGTAACATCAGATTGTTACAATAAGACTTATGACTTAGTGCATCAGCCATGACATTGGCTTTCCCTAGGGTGTAAGTTATCCCTAAGTCGTAATCTGTAATCAACTCTACCCACTGTATTTGCCTGAGATTCAAATCCGGCTGGGTGAAAATACATTTCAGACTTTGGTGATCAGTGTAAATTTCGCAACGATTACCCAGAAGGTAATGTCGCCAGGTTTTCAGTGCATCGATCACAACTGCAAGCTCAAGATCATGTGTTGGATAATTATCCTCATGTGAATGAAACTTTCGAGATGCGTATGCAATCACATGACGATCTTGCATGAGAATGCAACCTAATCCTTGTCGTGAGGCGTCGCAATAGATAACAAAGTCCTTAGAGAAGTCTGGCGGCACCAGAACGGGAGCAGAGGTCAGTCGTCTTTTCAACTCATGAAAACTGTGCTCGCATTGTGGAGTCCACTCGAACCTTTTATATTTCTTGAGGAGTTCAGTTAGAGGTTTCACAACCTTGGAGAAATTCTTGACAAAGCGGCGACAATAGCTCGCTAAGCCAAGGAAACTCCGAACTTGCTTAACCGATTCAGGTTGAGTCCAATCAAGGGCGGCCTAAACTCTCTCGGGATTGACAGCAATACCTTTACCAGAGATCACGTGGCCCAGATAGGTCACTTCTGGCAAACAAAATTCACACTTGGAGAATTTGGCATACAAACGGTGCTCTCGAAGTTTCATCAATACCAGCTTTAGATGCTCGGCATGTTCCTGTTTGTTCTTCGAGTAGATGAGTATATCGTCGAGGTAAACCACAACGAATTTATCCAAATACTCCATGAAGATCGAATTCATCAAGCGAGAGAAGGTGGCTGGGGCATTGGTTAAACTGAACGACATGACAGTGTACTCGTATTGGACATAACGAGTAACAAAAGCTGTTTTTGGAATGTCCCCGTTTCTAATTCTGATTTGATGGTATCCCAACCTCAATTCCATTTTGGAAAAGATAGAGGCTCCAGCGAGTTGATCATACAAATCGTTGATCCTGGGGAGAGGATACTTGTTCTTAATGGTGACCAGATTCACTGGCCGATAATCCACAACCATCTGATCCGATCCATCCTTCTTCTTGACGAAGAGGACGGGACAAGCCCAAGGAGAAGAACTAGGACGGATGAAACCTTTCTTCAAAGCCTCATCGAGTTGGATCTTAAGTTCGGCTAGTTCTAAGGGTGCCATCTTATAGGGTCTTCTGGCTATTGGGACATTCCCTAGAATGAGCTCTATCACAAACTCAACATCTCTGACAGGTGGAATTCCTGGAAGTTCTTCTGGAAAGACACCTGGAAAGTCACGGACTACCGAAATATCTTCTAACTCTGGAAAAGGGCTAGCATTGAGGGAATAGAGTTGGCACTTGGCTGCTCGAGTGGAGACATTAACTATCTCACCCGATGGATGTGTAAGTTGAACATTCCTAGTATGAGTATCAATCTTAGCATAGTGGGCTTTCATCCAATCCATGCCTAGAATGATATTGATGTCCGAACACTTGAGGGCTATCAAGGATGCTAGGAAGACTAGCCTATCCACCAGAATCTCATTGTCATGGCTCACCCTAGAAGTTTGCCATTTTGAACCAGGAGTCTGGACTACTAAAGGAGTAGGCATATCACAAAAAGACATGTTATGCAATTGTGCATAACTTTCTGAGATGCCCTAGTATCAAATAGAACAGAAGCTGGATGACTATTGACAAGGAGCATACCTAGGATAACATCAGGATCCTCAAGGGCCTCCTCAGCAGAAACATAGTTCACTCGTCCACGAGCAGGAGCTGGCTTCACATAGAAGGCTTTTCCCGGCTTCACACGTTCAGCGGGTTTAGCATTGTTCTGAGGACACTCACGGGAGTAGTGTCCTGGTTCCCCACATTTGTAGCAGACAACGGTGGCACGGGGAGCAACATTGACAGGCGGACCTCCAAATGGCCTGGCTGGAGGGTTGGGCTGAGCTGGGCGAGGCGCTTGGAAGGATGGCCTCGCGGTGTATCTTGGCGGCAGAGTTGCGTTGGGCACCCACACCCGGCGTTTGTTGGAGCCTGAGCTAGATGCGGGGCTGAAGTCACGGGTATGCTTCCTCGTGGCCTCATAGTCAGTCTGTCCAGTCTTGGCATTGATAGCCTTGTTGACGAGAGCCTGGAAGGTTGTGCACTCATGCAGGCACAAATCTCGATGGAGCTCAGGATTAAGTCCCTTGCGGAACCTAGCCTGTTTCTTAGCATCAGTTGAAACTTCCTCCGGAGCATAGCAAGCAAGGTTGTTGAACTCACGGCTATAGGCATCCACGGACAGCCTGCCCTGGGTGAAAGCACATAACTCCTCTCTCTTGTGATCCATCGGCCCTTTCGGGATGTGATGGGTACGGAGTGATGCGCTGAATTCTTCCCAAGTTGGTGCGGGGCCTGCGGGACGCGTGGCTTCATAGCTTTCCCACCACAAATTGGCGGGTCCTTCCAGAAAGTAGGTAGCAAAGGTCACCTTGTTGGCCTCAGATATATTGGCAGCCCGGATCTTGCGGGACATGCTGGTCATCCGCATCGAGTAGGTCGACCAAATGATGATACTTAGGTGGGCACAGCTTGACGAAATCACCAAGTGACACGCCATCATTGTGATCATTGCGGAGGGCACGTGTTGTGTTCTGCTCTATTTGTTCCAACGGCCTGTTGGTCTCCCTTTTGTTCCCTTCAGCTTCTAGCATCACTTCTGCCAAAGAGGGCGCATGTGGCAGGTTCTCTTTCCTTGCCTGGCTTCCCTCGCCCTACTCGGGGGCAGGCACGGGGTTATTCCTAGTTGCCACCATCCTGGGAAAACAAACCCACAACTTAGACACAAAGGACATCATCTCTAAGACATGAGATAAGGAATGTACTAGACAACATGGCATGCAGGGTAAATAGCCAAACAACATGGTAATAACAACTGCCATATGAACACCATGATTCATACACACCATGACATAGTTCAGTACAAGCCCAAGCTGAACTACAAACTACGGAGAGATGACACAACTCATCGGAGGCATTACAAGCTTCCTATACATTATCTATCTACACCTCCGGAACTCAACTCTCAACCTCGGTCATATCCCACAAGACACGCAGGACTGTGGCGATACGACTACTACCATACTAGTACTAACAGCCACGTACTCAAGCATCACCGTAGAATGCCTCATACAGGTTACCCCCGTGACCCGGGAGCTGAACCTGAGGATCTGGAAACACTCTAGCCTGTGATCCCTGGAAACCATAAGGACACGGATGTGGCCTTAGTCCCCGTGTCGGCGGCAACAGCGGTCCTCGAAGAGGGGTGATGCCTCCAACATCGGGCCAGTCTACGTGTGCTAGCAGATGAGTCCGTGATGGGGTCAGCATCTCCAAATCTCCATAGCATGTCTGTAGGACAGGTGCCAACTGCGTCAGGGCTGTCCAAATACGTGCACGGGTAGCATAAAGCTCCATGCGAAGGGCATGTGCATCACGATCCCTGTTCTCCAACATCTGAGCTGTCACCTGTAGCCCAGGGTTCTCATGAGAACAATCATAGTAGGTTGCGCTAAGATAGCTATCCTCTCCTCCCATGGAAGCAAGAACATAACAGAACTCTGTGTTCTAAAGCAGACCATGGTGAAACCTCATGATAGTCAGCATGGTGTAAGCGGCCTCCTAAACTGCCATGTCTATGGTGAAACCTAATCCATAAGTCCAATGAAGCAGCTCTGCAGCTTCAGGATATGAAGGATATATCTTAACAGTACATAGATACTAACTCTGGTTGAAATCTCGATATTGTTCCTCCACTGTGTATTCTGGGTACCAACGGTAGCCAGCCTCCATCATAACTCTAACCAACATGGTCGTGTGACCCGGTACATCAATGCACCTGGTCAGACGGACCACTTGACGGGAAGGACGAGGGGGCATCTAAAACAGAGAATGATGCAAAGACATTAGAGACTCTAACAGAAATTGGACAGCATAACAGATGTAATTGCTCCAAAAGGATTTTGAGACAACTGCAAAAGATTGGAAAGCATAACCACTCGACTTTCTAGACTCAAATCTCTTCACCATATGTTTGTCACACCAACAATACTCAAGTACCGACATACACTTGCAAATAAGCTAGCTAGTAGTCCTTGGTTAGTAGCTCGTCATCCTAAGCAATAGATGAGAAACCTAGTTCTTATCCCTGTAGAAAAGATGAGAATGACTCAGAATAGAATAACTCGGGAAGAGGAGTAAAAAGCTGTCGGGACCCCGATCCTAAGCCATAAGAATCCAGCCTGTAACACATCACATCACTTTGCGGTCTCACGCACGGTTATCTCCACGGCTGCCACCTTACTTGGGCCGGGACCGTTTGCGTCTTTTGACTCACGTATGTGAAAGTCTCGCTAGCATTCAAATGTCAAAGAACCCGGGCCGACATGACTAGTCGTAGAACCCAAGTGGCACATCCGTACAGGGACAGGCATACGTAACCCAGCAATGCAGGTGTCGATCTCTAGCGTGTGTAGACGAGTCATAGCAAGCTACAATGACTCCATTACACTGCCAGACATTTCCCCGAAGGGACAGACACAGCAGCAAAGAAGGATACATGCCAGTCAATCAATGTGTCCGGAGCAGTAGCAAGCTACCAAGGCTCGGTGGAAGCACAAAGAGGCAGTTCCCCGTAAAGAGTACTACTAAAGGCACACAACTAGGTGTCGGACCCCATACATACCGTTGCACGTCACACGTACGCACGACATGCCCGATATGCATAGATACAACTATGGCATCACAACATAACCATACAACATTTATTTAGAAGGCTCGGAAGAGCCAATACAATAGATGTTAAAAATAGGGGTCACAAGACCCTACATACAGAGCATTCAAACAAGCAAGCGGAAGTTAGACATGTCTGGGTACAGACATCTACAAAAGTGGCTAGAGGAGCCTGAAAAGCTACAACGACCCTACCAAAGGAACCAGACCTCTGTCTGGGATTCCCAAGCTAATCCGGTCAACATCGAACTTCACGTCGTAAATACCACTAATGAGACTGACGTCTCCTCTGCAAAACATAAATTAAGCAAATGTGAGTACAAGAGTACTCAGCAAGACTTACATCAGAACTAACTACACATGCATCAGTATCAATGAAGGGGGTTGTGGAGTTTATTGCAGCAAGCCAGCTTTGACTCTTGGCTAACCTATACTACGACTACAAGTGCTTTCTCTAAGGTGGGGTAGCGCACACGAGTCCACATATTCACCAATCAATACACCACTATGGATCCACTTCCGTCTCCCTACGAGAAGGCCATCCATAGCACTCACGCTTATCTTGCGTATTATGAAAGTATCCACTTCAAGTTTTCTATGAACCACATAAGTTCTCCAAGTAGTCCATATCCGAGGACGCGGCTATTCGAACAGATTATTTCACCCTGCAGGGGTATACTTCTTCACACACACTCTCGCCACTTAGCACCATATGCACGTCATGCATCTCGGCAACCTTCAAGCGGAAGCACTGGCGTGGGCGTCGGCCACGACCGTCAACCACACAAGACCCTAGTCCAGGTTTATCGCCTATCCGAGGTTGAACCCGCACGGAAGTCCGGCCGAAGTTTCCGCTACGACCTCAAACGATGTGCGCAGGGTTCCCAAGCCCACCGTTCGGGTGCCACTTGGTACACCGTGCCACTGTGTCTGTACCGCATTATAGTCCACCCCGTCGGGCAGCACTATACACGGCCGCCAACACTTTCCCCTACAAACGCCAGAAACTAGTTGCAACTCCTGGACAGAGGTCTAGGCGATTAATAAGTCGAGAGGGTCAATTAAGTATCCTAATGTGCGGTAGTATCTTGTCTTGGATAACATACACAGAACTTAGTTCCTAAGGACGGTCCCAATGAGACAACCCACCATGTACTCCTACATGACCTCTCATCGCTACCTTTACCAAATCGTATTCACACCTTTAACTTCCACTCAGTAGGACATGTATACTGCCATCCCGATCCATCACTCAGATGTATCAGTCCCGACACGACACGACTCTAAGCATAGCAGGCACAGTAAGTAAGCAAGCATGGATGAGTAAGCACAACAAAGCTCAAGCAGTTGCTACTCATGCTAAGTGGTTTCAACTATTTACTGTGGCAAGGACAGGTCATGCAAAGGAAGGGCTTCGACTACCGATGACATGTAACAGTAGAATTGTTGTTGTCCTAATGCAGTAAAAGAGAGCAGGAGCGAGAGAGTGGGTTGATATTGATATGCTCAAGGGGGTTTTGCTTGCCTGACAATTCCGAAGAAAAACTTCTCTTCATTAGTGTCAACGTTCACATCGTCGGAACCATCGTCTACCGAGAGGGAATAACCACCGGCAAACAGGAAAAAGAACACATTCAATTTATGCAATGCACAATCATGATGCATGATATGACAAAGGAAGGTACTGATTTAATCTAGAGGGGTAGTTGGCTAGGGTGGAGGAAGTGGGATTCAAACAAGTTTGAATTTCAACCCCAAATGATATATCATATATTGACCTAATCATAAAATGTCCTATTTGGTGATGTTAACTTGTTCAAACATGTATGATCATGGCATAAATAGATTCATTGGATTTTTCTGATCATTTTTCATATATAAATTATTTTCATCTGACTTACAGATTATTTTCTATGATTTTTAGAAGTTTTAAGCATTTTCTAGAATTATTTTATTACAGAAAATTATTATTGTGTCATGCTGAGGTCATGCCTACGTCAGCAGTCAACTGGACCAGGTCCAGGTCAAACCTGACCAGTGGGACCCACTGGTCAGTGACACAATCACTAATAGATTTTAATTTTATTTCCTAATGTTAATTAACACATCAGGGCCCACCAGTCAGTGTCTAACTAAGTTAATTAAGTAAATTAGTTATTTTTAATCTAATCCTGGGTTAAATAGGGCTGGGCCCCACCTGTCATTGACCCGAGGCTAATTCCCGGTCAAACCTGGGACTAATGGAGCTTTGACCCCCTGTGGGGCCCTCTGGTCAGCGTCTAGAGGGGGGGGTTAGCATGGGGATTAGGTGCTAATCACGAGCCACGTCGGCACCCGCCGGCGACGAGTCGCCGGTGACCAAAACCACGGCGTAAGTTCGCCGGAGACGCTACTCCGACCGCGGTTGGACACGCGGCTGGGCTCTACACGGTGTTGGTGCTCGTCCGCGTCCAACGAAGCAAGCAGCTAGGTGAGGGGAGGCCTCTATCGACGGCGGCGACGACATCGACGGTCGCCGGAGCTCGGGCGCATACGAACGCGGGGCTGCAGGGCACGGGCGAGCAAAGCGAACGGCGAGGCAGACTCAAGGGAGCTCTAGGAGCACGCGGAGATGCTCGGGCGCGACCTGTGGTGGCTGTGGTCACGGCCGCACCATTGCCGGCGGCGAACTCCTCTCGGGCGTCGGCAGCTAGCAGGGATAGAGGAGGGGAGGAGCGACGGAGAGAGGGAAGAAATGGAGCAGGGCTCACTGGGGTTGCGCAAGCGGGGTCGGAGAGCTCGGGGAAGCACCGGGCGATGCGAATCGCGGCGAGGTCCGGCGGCACCATGGCGGGCAGAGGGAGGGAGAGGAGCAGGGGAGAGGGGGAGAGGCGAGAGGGAGCTCGAGGAGGATCCACGCGTCCTCCAGGATGGGATAAGGACGCGGGAGAGCTCGCCAGCGCGAAGCAGGAGCTGGCTCGCCCAGCGCCGTGGCTGCCTTCCCCTCTGCCTACTGGCGTGAGGAGGAAGACGCCCCTGCCCCTGGTGGGCTGGGCTGGTCTGGCTCTGGGCCAGGTAAGCCAGGTAAGCCGCTCCTTCTCTATTTTATTTCCTGTTTTCTTTTATTCTCACATTCTTCTTTTAATTTTTGTGAGGCCAAAATACCTAGTACAAAATGCCCAATATTTTATAAAATATAGTCTGATTATTTCAAATTTCCACAAAAAGATTTGGGCATTTTTAGACAACTATCATATTTATAATGCTTTATTAGTTGATTTCAGTAGCATTAATGGGTATTTTAAAATGCTATATTTGTTTTGAAAATTAAAATGTCCCCTAATATGTTGTTGCCAACATTTATCAGAAGACATTTTTGAATAGTATTTTAAAATCATTGAAATTTCAATTGTTGGAATTTTATTTATTTGATGAAGTGCTAGGGTTTGACAATCCCCATTTCAAGTTTCATTTGAATTCTAGCATGATGACATGATGCACATGATGCAACTAATGCAAGCAATTTCCAGGGCTGTGACAAAAGAGCCTTATGTCCCCTTCCACAATCAATTCCCCTAATCTTCTATAGTGTTTCTAGACTCAACTTCGACTGGTTTGGCTTGGTAGTCATACAGTCAGTCAGGCTCCGATACCAACGCTGTTGGGACCCCGATCCTAAGTCATATGAATCCAGACTGTAACATATCACACCAGTTTGCGGCCTCACTGTAACGCCCAAGATGCGGTCCTATCCTTATTTTGGCACGAGGGCCTCAACAGGGATAGAAGCGCATCTCATCGTGTTGCAAGAATGGATATCATTACAAGTACATGTACATAAGAGATGAGTATATGGAATTGGCTTACACTCGCCACAAGCTACATCAGAGTCACATCAATACAATAACATGTTCAAACATCATACACAAGAGCAGGGTCCGACTACGGACGGAAACAAACGACAAAATGACATCCATCCGTGCTATCCCAGGCTGCCGCCTGGAACCCATCCTAGATTGATGAAGAAGGACTCCAAATCAAATAAACATCACGCTCACGTTCAATCATCACATTACCTGTACCTGCAACTGTTGTTGTAGTAATCTGTGAGCCACAGGGACTCAGCAATCTCATTTCCAAGGGTATCAAGACTATTAAAGCTTAATAGGTAAGGTATGGTTAAGTGGTGAGGCTGCAGCAAGTGACTAAGCATTTGTATGAGTGGCTAACTTACGAGTACAGAAATTAAAATATGGTGGTCTACGCATAACGGACGTGAACTAGTAATGATCACTAACTGATCCTGAACACCTACTTACGTCAATCATAACCCACCGTGTTCTCTCTCAGATAAGGACTCACGAGAAGAGACAGTCACGGTTACGCACACAGTTGGTGTATTTTATTAGAGTGTACTTCAAGTTTGCTATGACCGGGTGTTAAACAAAGTATCCAAGTTTGCCACATAATCGCGGGTACGGCTTCTCGAAAAGATTTATCCCTGCAAGGGTGCTCCAACTCATCCATCACAAACTAACCATACGCAGTGGGAATAACCTCAACCACGGATCTCATGATCTTCCTAGGCAATTCCAAAGGAAATCCGCCACCTCGAGATAGCCCGAAGAATAATCGGAATTCCTCACTCAAGACGTTCGAGAAAGGTAAAACAAATCCAGCAAGGCCGCCCAGCGTGCCGACAATTCCGATAGGAGCCGCGTATCTCGTTCTCAGGGCACGACAGATGAGCTACGCGTACAGTGGCCTGATAGAAATCTCCCGAGTTGCCTCGGGTTGGCCCTGCACAGTGCTCTATTTTTGGACCAACACTCACCCGGGGGTCCCCATAGTGGACTAATAGGAGCACTAGCCCGGGGGTTGATTAATTATCCACCGGGTCCGGAAAGTCCCTATGCAAGTTCATTAATTATTAGGCAAATGTAGTACCAATGTTGGGCCTTGCTAGATAAGTTTTATCCCAAAATGAAAATCAGGGGGATCCCCATAACAACCCCGACCATGTTAGGAGTGCTCAATTATGGAACATAACACCGGTTCATAAGTAACTAGGGCGGCAAGAGCGGAACAAAACACCGAGCAAAAACGCCAAGCCTTCCACCCTTTACCAAGTATATATGTGCATTAAATTAAATAGCAATAATATTGTGATATAACAAAAGAATGTCCATGTTGACACATGGAAGCAATTGCACCTGCAGCTAGAAACGCTATAAGAAGGGCTGAGCAAGCGGTAACATAGCCAAACAAAGGTTTGCTGGGATGTGGAGGGGTTAGAGGCTTTCATGGCAATGTTGGGAGGCTTGCCAAACAAGTGGTAGGTAGCAAGACATAGCGATAGTAAACGAGTCATCTAGCATAGCAATGATAGTAATGGTATCCAGGGAAATGTGTCATCTTGCCTGAGATCCCGCTCGGAAGAAGATCGAATCCATGAAGAAGACGAGCCAACGTAGTCGAACGAATCCTCACACTCCGAACACTTTCGGAACTCTATCGAGAAGAAGCAATCCAAAACAAACAATCAACACAAGATACACCACAACATATGCATGACATGATGCGCAAACAATATGATGTGTGCCCGATTTAATATGCAACACATGGCATGACATGGCAAGAACAACAAACAACCACTACATATTAAGTGAAGTTCAATATGCAACGAGTTGCATATTGACGAAACTCCATGTTGAATTACTTAGTTCACTCTCGTTTAGGTACTCATCAATATTAAATGTTGTTAAACGTGGCAAGAGGTGAAGCATGAACAACTATATCATCTAGGCAATTTAAATGGGGCCGGAAGCAACATATGGCATTTCCAAACGTCCCCATATGCATATTACAAATTTGGTCCAGATCTGTACTAACAATATGTTATATTTATTAAACATGGAAATAAAGTGTGACATGAGATTCTACACATTTTTCTAGTCAAGTTAAATATATAACACATTTCAAAAGGAGCTACGGTTATTTAGCTATGAAATAAACCGTTTTAACATGGCACTGACGCAATTAATGCAAACAACAAGCTTAAGTATTTTAAACACATGTGAGAGTTGGTTATTGAGAATCTACAGGAAATTTTAGACAAGTTTCATATATAGAGTTTTTACATATGGTGCACGGTTAATTATATATGAGCCTCTCAAAAACATGCTTTTTTATGAAAATATGCAAAACTTGGACAAAAGATAATCTCACGGGTCAAAAAAAACATGTGGGCCGAATGCAGCGCATTGGGCAAGCCCACCCGCGGATCAGGCCCAAACAGCGCATTGGGCAAGCCCACCCGCGGATCAGGCCCAAACAACTAAATGTGTATGTGTGTGTGTATAAAAGGAATAAAAACATGGTAAAAATATTGGTCTGCCGGGACTCGAACCCAGGACCTCCTAGATGGATACATGCACGGGTGACCACTAGGCTGCGTTCTGATCTTCGCTAACTCATTGATCTTGCGCTACATGAAACTGAATAACGCGTGCACCTGAACCAACACATATCAAAATGTCCAAAAGAAAACGGGGCACCTGGGATTCGAACCCCAGACCCCTCGATACAGCATCATAATGTCCAAATGTGCACGCGGTGATGACCAGCTCGGCTAGCAAGGCCTGTGTAACACAATACAGCATCATAGCTAAACAATATATCATCACGAACGGATCTAGATAAAAGAGGCCAGCTTCAGACGAGGGACTTTCTCACATCGGGGACACAGCGAGCCGGGCGTCCATGAAGAGAAGACGGCGGAGAACGGCGGGGAAAAGGGGGATCCGGGCGAGGGCAGCTGGGGATGGACGGATCCAGCCGCCGAGGCACCAATTCCGGCCGATGACGGGGCTCCATGGCGACAACGGCCTCCTGTCCATGGCCCTGGTTGTTCCCTGACAAGATGAAGAGAGGGAGAGACGAATAGAGGAGGAGAACATGGAGGAAAGGGGCGACGGGTCCTACAGGCCGGTGCTGCTCCAGGAGGTAGCTCGGGGTCGGGCAGCTCCTGTTGGCTGATGCTTCTTGATGGCCGGAGTCGGGTCTTGCGGGAGGAGGAGCAAGGAGTGGAGGAGCTCGGGACACAACGGCTTGCCAGCGCACGGTGCGACAGAGGAGGCGTGGGACGCGGCTTGCACGCGCTGAGCCAGGAGGCTGCTGGGAGCTCCATGGGCAGCTGGCGAAGGTTCCAAGGAGGAGGGGGTCCTCACAGCAAATAGGGAGAGAGAGATGAGCAACGAAGAAAATGAAAGGAAGGGACGAACGAAGAGCGGGTGGCTAGAGGTGCTCACCGTTGGGAGTCTGCTGCCGGAGGAGGAGGGCGCCATGGGTGCTGCGGGAGAGCTCAAGCTCAGGCGATGGGGAATCTCTGGCTGGCTCAGGTGGCTGGGGAAAACGAGGGGGAGATCGGATGGGGATCGGGAGGGATTCCGAGAGAGAGAGAGGCGGCGGGGATGGACATTGTCCCTAGATTTTAGGGATTAGGTCTAGGTGGGTCTATTTAAAAAAAATGGGACTAGGTTAGGGGATTTGCAAGCGGAGGGGGCTAACAAGGCTAAGTGGGCTGTGTTAGAGGGGTTGTGGGCTGAGGAGAGAGGGAAGTTTGTGGCCCGTGATAGGAGTTTATAAACCAAAACGTCCGACGAATTACCGATGACCGCACTGCTACGGTTCACCGTTTGAACAACAAACGACCTCTGATTGCAACGAAATTTGGCAGACAGCCTACCTACAATAAAACAAGACCGCACGCCAAGTTTCGTCCCAATCCGAGAATATTCTATGCGTGCCTTAAAAACAATATTTTATCAATGTCGCGGGCACGTGCATGTGTGGTTGGTTTCGAAACGGGTAACGACAAGAACGGAGAGAACCGGCGACTACGAACGGATGCAAATTTTCAAAAACATGTGATGATGCCATGCAGATGATGCAAATGATGCGACGACGAATGCAACACCCAACGAAACACGGGCGAGAATGGAAATAAAAGGGGAATCTTCTGGAATTTTCTGGAACGTCGGTCCCGGGCTGTTACACTCACGCACGGTAAGCTCCACGGCTGCAGCCTTACCTTAGCCGGGACCGTTTGCGTCTTTTGGCTCACGTATGTGAACATGTCGTTGGCAATCAAACGACAGAGAACCCGGGCCGACATGACTAGTCATAGTACCCAAGTGGCACATCCGTACGGAAACAGGCATACGTAACCCAGCAATGCAGGTGTCGGCCTCAAGCGTGTGTAGACGAGTCATAGCAAGCTACAAGGACTCCACTAGGTCGTGAGACATAAATTCCATCACTGCACGTAGATGAGTTGTAGCAGGCTACAGGGACTCCATTACACTGCGAGACATTTCCCCAAAGGGACAGACACAACAGCAAAGAAGGATACATGTCGGTCAATCAATGTGCCCGGAGCAGTAGCAAGCTACCATGGCTCGATGGAAGCACAAAGAGGCCGTTTCCCGTAAAGAGTACTACTAAAGGCACACGACTAGGTGTCGGATCCCATACATACCGTTGCACGTCACACGTACGAACGACATGCCCGACATGCATAGATACAACTATGGCATCACAACATAACCATACAACAACACAACTTTTATTTAAAAGGCTCAGACGAGCCTTGCATAATATGTTCTTACAGATAGGGGTCACATGACCCGACATTCAAGTCATACAAACAAGTTCATACAAACCAAGCGAAACCATAAAGCTGTCTGAGTATAGACAGATGAAAGGGGTAAAAAGGCACATGGCCTGACTATCTACAGCCCGCCACAGGGCATAGGTCGTAGCTGGGACACCAGCTATTCGGCATCGACAACATCTAGAAAGAACCAACCTGATGGGTCATGGGTCTCATCTGCAACATTTATTAAGAAAACGTAAGTACAAACGTACTCAACAAGTCTTTAAAACAGACCTAGTCTATTCATGCTCATGTATCAACAAGGGGAGTGGTGGAGTTTATGCAGCAATGCCAGCTTTGACTCATGGCTAACCTACACTACACAATTTTTAACTCTTTGTTTACATTTTAGATATCGCACACGAGTCCACTAACTCCATGACAATACACCATCATGGATTCACTTCCCTCTCCTGGGAGAGTGCCATCCACGGTACTCACACTTGCCTTGATATTTTTATGAGTATCCATTTGATTATCTATGAACAGCATAAGCTTTCCAAGTAGTCTATATCCGAGGACGCAGCTATTCAAATAGTTTCACACCCTGTAGGGGTGTACTTCTTCACACACGCTCTCGCCACTTATCGTTGTGTGCTCATAAAATCATGTACCTCGGCAACCTTCAAGCGGAAGCCCAGCGAGGGAGTCGGCCACGGCCGTCAATCATATAAGACCTCTAGTCCAGCCTATCGCTTATTCGAGACTGAACCCTCACGGAAGTTCGGACGAAGTTTCCGCTACGGCCCCAAACGATGTATGCAGGGTTCCTAAGCCCATCATTCGGGTGACCCTTGGTACACCGTGCCACTGCCTACCGTGTCGTAACCCACCCCTCACGGCCACCAGCATGCTATAAACACCAGAAACTACTTGCAACTCCTGGACTAAGGACTAAGAGACTAATAAGTCGAGAGGGGTCGAGTTACCGGAACCCAATGTGTGGTAGTAACTAATCTTGGATCACAAACACGGAACTCACTTCCTAAGAACGGTCCCAATGAGACAACCCGCTATGTACTCCTACATAGCCTCTCATCGCTACCTTTACCAAATCGGGTTCATCAGACCAACATGGTTTCACTCCAGTTCATCACCCAGATGAATCAGACCTGACACAACTCTAAGCATAGCAGGAAAAGTAAGCTAAGCACATCATGGCACAAGCATCTACCAGGTATGCTAGGTTGCAAGGTTTAGCTATTTACTGTGACAATGATAGGTCATGCAAAATAATAGGTCCATCTACCGTGTATGACAGACATGTGAACGTTTGTCCTAATGAAATAAAAAAGAGCAGGAGCGAGAGAGAGGGATGTTATCGGAATGATCAAGGGGGGTTGCTTGCCTTGCTGGATAGCGGGAAGGTTCTCTCCTTCGTTGGAATACTCGGGGGTATCCTCAGAAGCAGGGCCTACCGCAATGCGGATAAGAATCAATAAATACACGCAAATGCAACAATATGATGCATGATCATGGCATGGTAGCATGTATGGATGAGCTAATGCAACTAGTGTCCAAGTTAATTTGAAGTGAGTTTGAATATAGGTTCAAAGTCGTTCTTCATTTCAAGTTCCATATACTAACCTATTAGTAAATGTCAATGTTCATCTACATGGGTTTCTCTAACATGCATGATAATAGCACCATTGGATTCATTGTGTTTTTCTGATAAATTTTCATATATAAATTATTTTCATCTGATTTACAGATTAATTTATATGAATTTTTGAAGTTTTAAACATTTCCTGGAATTATTTTAAAACTGGAAAATGAATTATGGCATCAACCTGATGTCACTACGATGTCAGCAGGTCGGCTAACCAGGCCAGGTCAAACCTGACCAGTGGGGCCCACTGGTTAGTGACCCAGTCACTAACAAGTTAGTTATGTAACTAATTACTAATTAGATTAGTGTAGGGCCTAGTGGTCAATGGGCCATTAGCTTAATTAAACTATTTAATTAATTTTTTAATGTAGACTTGACTAACAGGGCCCGGCCCCACTTGCCAGTGACCCAGGGGTCAAACCCCTGGTGGTCAAACTGGTTGACTCGCCGGCGTTGAGCCATCGGCGACGTCAGGGACGGCGGAGGGGGTCAGGATTGCTCCTCCGGCGACCAAACGGACGGCGGAGGGCAACAGACAGACCTATGCTCACGCGCGTGTCCATCCCGACACTTCCCAAGAGCTGAGATGGCCGGGATCGACGACGGCGATGAGCACGACGGCTGCCGGAGTTTGGGCAAGCATGAGCTCGTCGAACCAGGGGGCAACACGGTCGGAACTTGGCACCTACAAGAACTACGCAGCCCCACGAGCTCAATGATGGCCTCTGATGGACCAACTGGTCACCGGAGCATCGCCGACGACAAGCTCGTGCGGCGGGTCATTCGGGAGCCGATGCAATCGGGACCTACAAAGGGGGAAAAGGCCGGGAAGGAGAGGGGAAAGGGCCGGGAGCTCACAACGGACTCGAAGCCGTCGAAAGCCTGCTCGGGAAGGGCTCGGAGATGACGAATCAACGGCGGCGAAGCTTCGGGTCCGAGGAGGAAGACAAGCTCGGGGACGGCGCTTCGGGGCTCCTGGCGATGCGTGGCTCGACAAGAAGGAAGAGGGCGACGAGGCGGAGCTCTGGAGCTATCTAGCGAGGCAGGGGAGCGGCTGGGGCAACGGCGCTACGGCGGCGAAGCTTCGACGGCCATGGCGGCAGAGGGGGGAGAGGAGGAGAAACGGCGAGAGCGAGAGGGAGAGAGCGATGGGGACGGCTCTCTGAGCTTATCCCCGTCGCGCTGGCGAGGGGGAGGCGGCAAGCAGCTGCCGGCGTGGAGGCACGCCCGCGCGCGCGCCAACCACACGCCCATCCTCCTGGCCGCCAGGAGGACGACGACCTCCTACGGCCAGGTGGGCCGACCTGGCTTGGGCCTAGGTAAGTTTCCTCCTTTTTTATTTCTTTTACTTTCTGTTATCTAATTCTGACATCTATTTCATTTATTTTTCAGGTATAAATGTTAGTATTAAATATCCCAAATATTTTATAACATGAAGTTTGAATATTTCAAACTTCTGTAAAAAGTTTTAGGATATTTTGAATTTTGAAATAATGATAATGCTTTATTTGACATTTTCAGAAGCTTTGATATTTTTTTTAAAATGCTATGAATGTTCAAATAATTTAAATGACCCCTTGTATAATCATGTCCATATTTATCAGACATAGGGAACATTTTAGATGGGCATTTTGGATTTATTGAATTTTCACATACTTTGAATTGGTTTGATTCAATTGAGGGTTTGGAGTTTCCTTTAGTCCCCATTTCAAATTGATGCAAAATGATATATGATGCACACACACATGTTGTCCTATGACAACTAGCTAGGGATGTGACAGTGTGTGACCGGATGGAGGCATCCCCGACGATTTATCTGTGTTATGTGGGTAGCCCCCCTATAGCCCACAAGACAAGGTGACTGTTTAAAACTACGTCGCGAAAAGAGGGTAAAGACTGTTTGTATAGGACGCGACTCCACTAGTGAAGCCTTTTCCCAGCAGTGATAGTGGCGATTTAAATTTTGGCACTTGCTCACTTGAGCTCACCTTGATGTGAGCCAACTCAACACGATCCGAATAGAGCACAGCTTAAAAATCGAGTTGCATACATGGTTTATCTTTCAAAAATTGTTCAAATTTTTTAAATGGTTGGGCTAAATTGGCTAAAATTTCTCAAATTTGATCATTAAGATGTTTTGAATTATCGTAATGTGTTTTTTTAATCTTGAATGTTTTAAGAAAATTTCACCAAACCTTTAAAAACGTTTTCAATTTTGAAAATTGGCTAGGCTAAATTGGCTAAAAAAATCTCAGGCCAATCATTTCAAATGTTTTTAGAAGTCTTTTAGTTTTTTTTCTGAATTTTGGCCTCATCAATAGAAAATTGTCCAAACTTTAATTTTTCTAGCCCACTTCAGTAATTTGAGATTAATATTTTAATTTTGTAAGAAGGTTAGCTCAAGCTAAGAAATCTCTATAGTCCCCACATTTCATAATTCTCCTTAATTAACTAATAGGAGCCAATACATTTTTTTGTTACCAATTGATCTTGGAGTTGTGGTTTTTTGTTACCTCTGCACCAAAAATTGTGCGTTGTGCAGGTTTTTTCCTTATTTATTAAGTCATAAGGCAAAAAATGTTTATGTTGGACCAAAAAATTATTTTTGTCACATATCGTGGATCTAATGTTTTGCTGACCTATAAAGTTTGTCATCTATATGATTTTTTGTTTGGAAGAAACAAAATTAAGAGATACTTTTAGACATGGACCTCGACACATGGTTAGATAAAAAATGCTACACACACGGAGCTTTATGGGGCTTCAATGGACCCCCCTTCCAACCTATTACTAATTCCCCTCTCAAATTTGTTTCATTGGGTGGGCTCACTACCCCAAATAACCCAAGCAAAAAAAAAACAATCATAAACGACCATGTTGAATCAATCTATAAAAGTCGCGTAAACGCTCCGTGCTTGTACCATTGTGTTCTTTTTCGAGAATCATCAGGGGATGAGCCTCTTCCCTTGAATATATTGCTCAAAGTGGTCATATATGCAAGGAGTTATTCAGTTTATAAGTGAAACTGAATCGGAAACCTAGTGTGTAGCACTGTTGTGGCTGTGGCTACATAGTGGATGTACGTGCAAGGGAAGCATATCCCTCACTAGCTAGTTCATCCACGGATGCGGATTTTTAGAGCCTATGCATTCACGCCTCACTATCCTCACTCTCTAACTGCTGCTTTAAGATCCGTGCTATACAATTAATTTTGTACGTGAAGATTTCTCTTTTTCGTTTCTCTCACATAAGATATGTCTTGAGCTTTAAACTTCTCAGCCCAGCATAGATTTCTAACTAGGATGTGGGATAAAAAAATTCAGATTTTTTGGTCCAACATATATATATATATACAAAATTAGCTTTTTAAATTAAAAAAAGTAATTTTGTATATATATGTTGAACCAAAAATCTGATTTTTTATCCCACGTTCTGTTACAAATCTATGCTGGATTGCAAAGTTTGAAGGTCGGGACATGTTTTATGTGAAAGAAACGAAAAAGAAAAAACATATTTATACGGATCGCGATGCAGTGGATGGATGACTAGATAAGAGAAGCCCAGACGCATATGCTCTAAAATATGTTTTCGGTTCATCCACAGCTTTTCCTTCACCAAACGGAATCGAAAACCCAGTTCACCCACAGCTTTTCCTTCAGATGTTTCTTAAGAAAATTTCATAAAACTGATCAGAGGACTAGCTCCTAGCTAGCTTCGAATTCACATGGTTGTTCTTGCTTTTGTTGAGTACTAGTAGTTAATCAACAGCATACAATCCGACGATTACTTATTATAATCATTTCACAAGCACTTAAGGATCAGGGTTAGCTCTTTGGAGGCCGACGCCGAGGGCTCCATCTTCTCCCATCCCTGCCTCCCCAGCCTCATCTCCAGGCTCGGAGCCATAACCATGGCCGCATCTTGCAGCCCACGGTCGCGTGCACAGTCCCCATCTCCATTCTCATCGTGGCGCCGCGGGGGCAACGCCAACCATCTGAAGCTCTCGGTCTCATCGACGTCGTCGCTGCCGCTGCTGCTGGTGTTGCTCGAGGACGGCTTTCGACGGCGTGGGGCTGCTGGCGGCGCCATTCCGTTCTCCGGCATGATGTGTTCGTCATCATGAGGTTCGGAGGTCGTCAGGTAAGGTGGCACTGGCACCATTGCTGGCGCTGCTCCCGCTTGTCTCCTCCAAGCATCGTCATGGTCTTGCTCTTGAGCTGGTGTGTCTGGCCTCCTGCATGCAGTACGAATCGATCAGTTAATGCACACATATATGAGTCGGAGCTTCATGTCGAGGGGCCTGGCGTCAGGCAAATACCAGAAACATCACCATACGATGCCCTCTTGAAAATGACCCTAGACCACAGTTAGTAGCCGGCCGTTCAAAGGTACATCTGGCTGGATTCAAGCTTTATAGACTCGTTCCCTTTCCTATATTTTTTTATTTTACCTACATATTGAGCATTTCCAACCGACCGATTCTCAAATTGTCCACATATGTCCGGTCGGACAGCCTGGATAGTGTCCGAAGAGAAAAGAGATAAAAACAACACACAACCGAACCTCCCAGATTGCCCCATGTGTCCTATGTCTGCAAACCTCCAGATTCAGCTCATATTTGGGGATAAAATGGGGGTTCTAGAATTCACGCCACGTCGGACCCGACCCATCCCAAACTATTTTTTTTATTTTCTCTCTCTCTCCATCCCAACCAATCATATAGCATGTGTCCAGATAATTTGGGAAGACAAGGTTGACAAGAAAAATAAAACCCAAGTCCTGAAGTTGGAGGATCTAGGTAGCTACGCATCAGATATGACCATGTAGCAAGGAGAGGAGAGTTGGAGAGAAATGCATGGAGGATTCCCAACAGAAAATGCCACCACACCACACATCAGTCTGGCATTGCTAGTGTACGTGCTGCCAAGTGGCTTGTCCATGCTCGCCACTATTTCAGCAAATGGCAGGACAGGCTTTCGCCCTGGTCAAGGCCAATGGAGTTGCCCTTGTCTTCTTCCACCTGTTGTTTGCGAGATTCCAACAAACAATGGCGCAACCCCTGATAGGGCCGGCGGCCACCAGAGGCGGAGGGACAATTGATATGGATCTGAGCCATCTGATCTGATCAACCACAAACACAACCGCGCCGCAGCTGCATGCTCTGATCACTCTCGCAGAAAAAAACCACGCAGAACATTTATTTCCCTGCGAATTATAAGAGGGGAGAGGGAAAATGTCTCCCCGTGCATCATGACTCACAAGGAGCATGCAACTCAAAAGGGGTAGAAAGAGGACTGCATGCATGAATGCATGCGTGCGTGCTTGGGAGTGTGAAACCAGGAGCACACGGTACAGTGGCAGCGAAGGAGACAAGCACAACTGCCTCCTACAGCTAGCTAGAGGTATGCCGAGGTTAGCGAAAGAAAAATGCTGATCGATGGGGGTGGATTGAGGGGTGACCCGGTAAAGTGTATTATGATTGAGATTTTCATCATTTCAGCTGACAAAAGGAACCGATATGATAGAGGCTGGAAAGGCTGCACGTCGCCATGTACCTCATGAGGCTGGTCACAATGAAAGTATTATAGATAGTATGGATGCTAACTAGACATTTGTGTTGAGGTGACACATAATTAAATGAGAAAAGAGAATATTGAGTATCATGATATGATACTGTGACAATAAAAGAGACCGCTACGATGTCAATTTATAATACAATGTGGAGGTAGTATCATACACTAGTATCATATACATGATACTAGTTTATGATACTTCTCATTATGACCGGCCTAATGCATGCATGGAGCACTTTAAGTGTTCAAGATAGTAATCAAATTATTTAATGTCAACATACACTCATGTAGTGGTGGAGCTACGGCTGGGCAAAAATAGGCCATGACGCCGCCAACTTAATACAAATTTAGTGAAGGTTGGTGCTGAATTTGGGCCCTAAGAGCAAAAGTCCAGATGTATATTGTACTATTATTTTGGCTCCTTCAAAGATGTGGTTGTAGCTCCACCACTGCACTCATCTGGTTTTTAATGATGTGATATTATACGGCGCAGGCCAATAAGATCAACTACACACACATAATTAAATTCCCGGTGTTCGTTTTCTAAGAAAAAAACATTAATTCATATCAAACCAAGCACAATATGAAGGTAAAGAGCGCTTGCTGTTAATTCAACCGAGTAGCAAATGCATGCATGTGTTTGCACTGACATTGTGAAATAATCAAATAATATATGGATGTGTGCATCTATTGATGCACAGACCTCTAGTGTTATCCTCCTTTTTGAAGAAAATAAATATGCATGCATGCGTACTTGTGAATATGAAATGTGGCAAAGCATAACAATTGTGCATAGCAGTCCTTTGTCCAGCAGTTAATTTAACTACTCAATTGTGCATTATTAAACCCCAAAACCTCAGCCTATTTAAGGACTAGCTGGATTCTGCATCATATGACAGATATATAGTCCAAGCTGACCACATCGACTAAAATAGTGCATTCAGATTCCTCTAGATGCTGACATCCCAATTTAATCTCTACACATATTCGGCTGTCACACAAGGCAACAGAGCATTAAAATGCGGCACCGCACAGGTGATGTAAATGCAAGCACAACGCATACATCCATGCTCCAAATGCAGCAAGGTTGCAGACTTGGTGTGACACAAAGACCAAGAGATATGAAACAAAACAAAACACCATTATTAATTAATAACAGTTATATTTAATCAATAAACCCAGTCAGATCGTAGTACCAGATTAATGTACAAACCTAGGAGTTGTATTATTGGAAGTGGTGTTGACCATGTTGCTGTTGATCCCATCAAAGCCATTGATCAGTTCATCACCAGCGACAACCCTTCTCAGAAAACCCATATCTCTGGTCTGGCCATGGCCTGCAAACACACCCATATATAGTTAAATTAGTGCATGTGTCTTATCACACCACAAAATACAAGCATTTGTGTACAAGCTAGATGTACAGTTGTGCCTTATGGGGCACACAGCTAGCTATAAGTGCTCGCTAGCTACAGATGACAGACAATTATCCCATGCCAATAATTCACCACTGTGTGTGACATGACCTTGGATAAATTAACTCAAGCCATGAAATTAATTTCAAGGGCATGCAACGATGTGTTAAGGATCTAGGCACCATGTGTTTTACCTGCAACGCATGATCTGTCTGTGCCCTTCACTGTTCTATACATCTGCATGCAAGAAAACAAGTAGAATAATGTGAAGATGGAAATTAATTAGCTTAATCTATTATACTTCCATTTGGTTTATATTTTCTGAAGGACATATGATTCTAGAATAATTAGTGGGGTGTAGATATATTTAGGGCAGAAGACTAGCGACAAAAAAGGACAAGAGGTACTTGGTATCAACTAACAACAAGAAGCTACTATATGCATTCCATCCTTTTGTTTTTGAGTGATCGGAAGCTAGCACAGTGAGAAAAGGATGTTTGAGCTAGCACAGTGAGAAACTTATAGTAGGAGAGAAGACTCTTTAACTGTTACTTGCCTGCAGGTGGCTCTTAACATGAGCGAGTGTAAGATCCTTCACGTTCATCAGTTCCAATACTGACTTTGGTGTTGCTCCTACAATATGTTGTATCAAATTAAAATGGAAGCTAGTGAGTTCTAGAGACCGGTAAGGGTTAATCATGCATAGATGGAAACTAAATTCAGTACAAACACACAAGTTTGAATGAATTTGTATGGCACTCCTGCTCTTTTGATGACAGGAAATAACCATCTCGGAAAATTAAGATGTAGAAAACACTAAAGATCAAACAAAAGGCACCAAAGGAAACACCATGCAGCCTCCCCATAGGCAATTGGCAAGAGATCATCTGATTATATACGCTAATAATTAAGCAATTAACCATTCAGGCTGAAGAACCCACGTTACTCAAATACCAGCAGGGAAACAAAACCATCACATCAAGCACTCACATCTACTGGTGTATAATTAGATACCTATTGCTAGTTAAACAATCTTGAGTTTGTATATGAACATACTCTCATGGCCACCAAGGAGCTCCACGGCACGCACAAAGTGTGCGTGCAGCGCTGTCGTCCACCGCATCCTAGGAGCCCTCGAGCTCCTCTTCCGGCCACCAGCTGCTGGCCTTGCCACAGGGCCGCCGCCGGCAGGACACGAGCTCTTCTTGAATCCATGGGCCTTGTTCAGCTGGTGCAGCACCTCATCCAGGCCACGTTGCCTCTTTGCCGCGGCCTCGTGGAGCCCCAGCCGCACCTCGCCGTCGTTGCCCACCGCCGTGTTTGGCGACGGAGGGCTGATGTGAAGGGAGAGATCAGGAGCAATTGCCGTGGTAATAAAACAAGCCTCCGGAAGAGGGGCTGGAGGAGGAGTGCTCATTGTAGCTAGCAACGGAATCTTGTTGTGTGGGTTTCAAGGAAAAGGAGGAAGGAGAGGCCGGATTGGGTGATTAGGTCATGAGTGTCATATCATTTTCGTGTTGGGATTGTACATGTTGAGAGCAAGAGAGAGATGGGGGAAAGGGAAGATGCATGCTATTGGGATATAGATGAAGATTTTTCAATCAATGCTATGCTACTATGGTGAATTGGTGATAGAGGAGGGGAGAGGGATGGCATTTGGCAGTGCCCCAGGTTGGGAATAAGGATGAGAGAGAGAGAGAGAGAGAGAGAGAGATGGTGAGGGTTCAGCAATCATGAAATGGGAAAGGGGAGACAGAGCGTTTGGATCGTGACATGCTCTAACGGACATGGTTTTGTATTTAAGGGGTGTACACACCCCTTCCAAAAGTTAAAAAATGCCAAATAGTGTCCTTTACAACTAATTACTATTCCCTCTGTCTCTTAATATAAAAGTGTTTTCACACCGGGGAGTAGCTGGTAACTAAGATTAGAGTAAGCTGGCTCCTATACCTTACTTAGAGCAAGGTTAATAATACAGCCAACAATCGGTTATAAAGAGTTGCCATGTCATATAGAGCCAACCTAATAGCCGGTATATACAATAGTAAGTTTTAAGTGTGTACTACTTATTAGTAGTTGGTCCACCTTACAATCTTACAAAGCGTCTTGGATCTCGTGTTGTAGCTGGCTACTCACTAAGAGCCCGCTTCTTTTCTCTCTCCTCTTCTCTCTCCTCCAACTAAGCAAGGATATAATATTCTAGTCCTTATAGCCTGCTTATGTCACATTATTGTACTTGCTCTTATGCGTTCATGTATGGACCTATATAATCGTCACTCCTTCTCAAGTACTCCCTCGTTTACAGAATTAAAGGTGTATTGTTTTCCATGCAAGTCAATCATTTGAATGTTTGATCAAGATTATAAAATGATATAACAACATTTTCAAGACCTAATAGATAAAATATGAAACTACTTTTCATGATGGATCAAATGATATAAATTTTGTATTATGGATATTGATATTTTTTTTGAAAACTTGGACAAACATGCACTCGTTTGACTTTTGAAAAAACAAAAACACCTTATATAAAGGAATTCAGAGGGAGTATGTAATGGGATTCCCGATTCACTAGTTTTTTTAAAGGAGGATAACCCGACCTCTGCATTAGGACGATGCATACAACCATGTGTTATTAAGAATGCAAAATCCATCGGCCAAACAACATCGATTCAAAAATAAAGCGAAAAGAAAACTCTAGGTTGCATGCCTCGCGGCATCAACTTCATCAGATAACCACGAACCCTATATAACAAGACGACAAAAAATGGAAAATATGAATCCAAGATCTCTATGGGGAAGATTCCAAGTGTTGTAGACTCAAACCCAATATGGGAATTTATTTGGAAACTTCCCTGTCCGGCGAAAGTAGGATTTTTCTCTCGGGAACCTTGCATCGTACTCTCCCATGTCATGTTAGCCTTGCTGACATGCATATGAAAATTACTATTAAATGCCCAATTGTATTTTTTAAAAGGAGGATACACCGGCTTTTGCATTCGAATGATGCATGTAGCCATATTACTAATCAAAGCATGTCCAACGGACGAGCAATACGAAACATGAGCTCAAAAATAAAGCCCCGCGAAATGATAAAATAGATGCCACATCCCGCGGGAAAAGTAATAGGCTACGATGACTAAAAACCTAGCCTATTAGTTAGCCGTCATCCAAATCGGTTGAAGATAACCCATGTTGTCATCTCCCAATGGTTGCATCCAGTAACCAAAAGCTTCATGGACTCCGGAGGTATGAGCAACGACCATGTATGGATCCAAGTTGTGGCTCTATAAATAACATGTAAAATGTTGACAAATAATGGCATATATGGATCCAAGTTATGGATCCATGTATGGACATCGAATCACCCTGTCTTATATATACCCTTATGAGTCTGGAAATAATGGCATATATCGTCATTCATTTTAGTTCCCACACTAGCTTTCTGTATAAAGGAATCCACGTGACTCCTCCAGTTTTCATTGAATCCCTTCATGCGTATGGCTTGCTATAGAAATGGCCATTTGACCTTGTCATATGCCTTCTCAAAATCCACTTTGAATATAACTCCATTAAGTTTCTTCGAATGGATTTCGTGAAGAGTTTCGTGTAAACCCCAACCCCTTCTAGGATGTGTATACCTAGCATGAATGTCGTCCGAGTTGGTTGTACTATCGATGGGCTATCTGCGTTAACCCATTCGTGGCAACCTTAGTGAAGATTTTAAAGCTAACATGAAGCAGACATATCGGCCTGAACTGCTCAATGCGTACAGCCTCCACTCTTTTTTGGCAATAACGTGATTGTTCCAAAATTTAGGTGGAAAAGTTGTAAATGTCCGTTAAACAAATCATGGAAGATGGGCATAAGATCTCCCTTAATAATATGTCGACACCTCTTGTAGAACTCGGCTAGAAACCCATCGGGTCCTGGATACTTGTTCTGTTTCACTTGTGTTATTCTTTATACACTTGTTTCTCTGAAAATGGAGCTCACAATACCTCATTCTCATTGTCACTGAGTTGAGGTATGTCCCCTATTACGCGCTCATCAAGCGACACATGATTAACTTCACAGGCTCCAAAAAGTTTTTTATAATAATTAGAGATGTACAATTTTAGGTTCTCATGCCCCATAATTGTACCATCGTCCTGTTCTAACTGAATAATTTTCCTCTTTCTGTGCTTCCCATTAGCAATCATGTGAAAGAATTGTGTGTTATCATCTCCTTGGACAATATGTGTCACCTTGGCTCTTAGCGCCCATTTAATCTCTTCCTCTCGAAGGAGCTGATATGTCTCCAACGTATCTATAATTTTTGCTTGTTCCATGTTGTTATATTATCAATCTTGGATGTTTTACCATCATTTTATAGCAACTTTATATCATTTTTTGGGACTAGGCTATTGACATAGTGCCAAAGTGGCAGTTGTTGCTTTTGCTTGTTTTTTACTTCACCAAAAATCAGTACCAAATGGAGCCCAATGCTACGGGGATTTTTGTAGATTTTTTATGGACCAAAAGAGCTAAAATGGGCCAAACAACAACAAGAGAGGGGCCCAGGGTGGCCACCCTCAACCAGGGCGTGCCAGAGTTCCCCTCAACCAACTATTCTCCCTATAAATTCTCAAATATTCAGAAAACCCAAGGGGAGTCAACGAAACAAAATTCCAGTCCCCGCAAGTTTCAGAACCTCGAGATCCAATCTAACACCATCACGGAGGGGTTCATCTTCATCATAGGTGTCTCACCGATGATGCGTGAGTAGTCCACCATAGACCTACGGTCCGTAGGAAGTAGCTAGATGGCTTCCTCCCTCTCTTTTGATTATCAATACAATGGTCTCTTGGAGATCTATTTGATTTAATGACTTTTTGAAGTGTGTTTGTTAGGATCCAATGAATTTTGAGTTCATGATCAGTTTCTATCCATGAATATTATTTGAGTCTTCTTTTATCTCTTGTATGCATGATTACTTATAGCCTCGTATTTCTTCTTCAAATCTTTTGTTCAGTTAGGCCAACTAGATCGATTTTTTTGCCATGGGAAGATGTGCTTTGTGATGGGTTCGATCTTGCGGTGTTCTTTCCCAGTGACAGAAGGGGCAGCAAAGCACGCATGTATCATTTCTATTAAGGATAACAAGATGGGGTCTATTCCTACATGAATAGATCTTGTCTACATCATGTCACCGTTCTTATTGCATCACTCCGTTTTTCCATGAACTTAATACACTAGATGTATACTGGATAGCGGTCGTTGTGTGGAGTAATAGTAGTAGATGCAGAATTGTTTCGGTCTACTTATTCTGCATGTGGTGCCTATATAATGATCATTGCCTTGCATATCGTCATGACAATTCGATCTTCTATCAATTTCCCAACAGTAATTTGTTCACCCACCGTGTGTTATACTCATGAGAGAATCCACTAGTGAAACCTACGGCCCCGGGTCTACTTTTTCAACATATTGCTTTTCGATCTATCTTTTTGACGTGTTTGTTTTCAGATCTTTTAATCCAAAACCCCAAAATACTTTGCTGCACTTTTTGTTTACTTCTTTTATTTTGTGTTTTTGCGAGATCTATTTGACCAACCTATTACAATCTAATCTATGTTTCTATCGTTGAGAGCTTGACAACCCCTCTTACACATCAGGTTGCAAGTATTTGTTCTTTGTGTGCATGTGTTGTTTACATAGTTGCTTGATCTTCCTCGACAGATTGTGTAATAGCCTGGCATATTAGGGATGATAGACTACTCATATCAATAAGGAATTCCTTCTTTTCCAGGAGCCCATTCAACAGAACTTCCAGGTTAAACGTGCTTGGCTTGGAGTAGTTATAGGATGGGTGACCGACCGGGAAGTTGGTCCCGGGTGCGCATGAGTGAGGACAAAGTGCGCAAAAAGGGATAGTATTGATGTGTGAGGCCAGTCTAGATCCTGCCAGGAGTAACGACCACCAGCGGGTGTGTCTGGGGCATTACAAGTTGGTATCAGAGCCGACCCTCGCGGTTACACGGATGTTTGCCGACAGGTGTGCGGTCATGTTGTTCATGAAGTTTGTGACCCGTCATGACACAAGAATGAGACATGTATCGGACTAGAAGCACAGACGTTTGTGCCAAGAGGGAACGTTCCTGTGACCCGACGAGGACGTCGGTTCCTCTGAGTGGTGGTGTATGTAATAGCTTGGCATATTAGGGATGATAGACTACTCATATCAATAAGGAATTCCTTCTTTTCCGAGAACCCATTCGAACAGAACTCCCAGGTTAAGCGTGCTTGGCTTGGAGTAGTTCTAGGATGGGTGACTGACCGGAAAGTTGGTCCCGGGTGTGCATGAGTGAGGACAAAGTGCGCAAAAAAGGCTAGTATTGATGTGTGAGGCCAGTCTAGATCCCGCCAGGAGTAACGACCACCGACGGGTGTGTCCGGGGCGTTACAGATTGATACCTTGGTTTCTTAACTGAGGGAAATTCTTATCGTTGTTGTGCTGCATCATCCCTTCCTCTTTGGGGAAATACCGACGCAGTCTCAAGCCATGTCACAATCCCCTAGACTTGTGGGTTATCAAGACCTTTTTTGGCATCGTTGCCAGGGAGCAATAGCGTGGTGGTTGATATTCTCGTGTGTGCTTGTTTCCTTTATCACTAAGTGATTTTATTTTCTGTTATTTTTTTTTATTTTCTGTTATTAGTTGTTTTCTATCTTTAGTTATGGGTAGGAAATGCAAAATACCAAGTAAAATAGATGTACTTGCTAACCCAATGGTTCACGAACCATCCAAAATGTACTGTGTTGCTGAAGCTTTTTACTTGGATCATCTTCGGTCCCTTTCTGCTTGTGCTGAAAACTCAACTAGCTTAGTTGAGCGAAAATCATTAAATGAGCATGCTCATTATGTGAGACACCGCTTATCTCAAAAAGGGAAATTCTTGTGGCATCAAATCAATTCTTTGTGTTGTTATGCTTGGAATTTATGCGAAATACATGATTTTACTTGTTGTTCTAAAGAAACCAAAAAAACACCTTCCCCAGCAATGTGTGTTTAATGATAATGAAATACTATCTTCTTATGCCAAGGAGGCCTATTGTTATTGTGATGTTGAACAAGTTGAAGAATTTGTTGCTTTTAAGGGTGCTTATGAAATTGCTACTTTGATTGAAAAGTCTGATGCTACTCTTTACAAATCTAAATTTTTTGCCATACTTAAATATTGCTATGAAAACTATGCTTCTAATGCTTATATTAAAGAATTTATTGAGAGAATGCCCGCTGCCTTGGAAGAGACTAATATTTTGCAGGAATCTATGGACGAAGAAATTGCTGAAACTATGAGCTCATTAGATGAAAAAGATGAGGAGGATAGAGAAGAACAAAAGGAGGAAGAGCAGATTAGCTACCCGTGCCCACCTTCTAATGAGAGTAACGCTTCCACTCATACATTGTTTAATTTACCTTCACACATACCGATGGATGAATTCTATGGTGATTACTATGATCCCTTTGATTCATTTGTAATATCCCTTTTTGAAGAACTTGATGCTTGTTATGCTTGTGGCCAGGATGCCAATATGAATTATGCTTATGGAGATGAACTTGCTATAGTTCTGTTTGTGCATCTAGTGCCCCTTAGTGATTTTGGTGTATTGAAGACTTATAGGTTAAGGTACTAATGCGTTTGTGAGTGTACACAGGCTCTATAAGTCGACGAGGAGTTTGATTTATCGACCCCTAAAAATGTATGTCTTCAAGTGAAGACTTTGCTGAAGACTTTCTAAAGACTGTGGTGAAGACTTTGTGAAGACTTTGTCGATGATGAAGTTGGTGTGACCTTGGAGACATGAATGAGGATTATGAAGCATGAAGACTTGTTTTCATAATTTCATTTTCTATTCTTGAGTCATAGGAAACACTGTACTGTTGAAGGGGGCCGAGGTAATACTAAGGAAGTTTCCAACTGATGCTCAACTCCAAAATCCTCAACCTACACAATCCTTTGAGTGAAGCCTTTGGAAATGTCTCACGACTCAGTCAAGTTCTTCAGTGACAGAAACGATGTTCTTCTGGTCTCTGAGGAAATTGATCTGACTGAGGAGTTAGGATTTCGCCAGTGTGAATTGCCTACAAGTGAGGAACGTGATATGTCTGAGGACTTTCATAGTTCAAAAATCCGACCGTTGCTGTGCTTAGCGCTAGCTGTCCCCATTCACAACTATCCACATGATGGTCATATGATTGGAGGCATTTATGTCATATCATGTCAGGTTGCACCCTGGCTATAAATAGCCAACCCCCACAACCACTAGTTGGTTGGCTGCTCCGAGAGAGATCTGACACTTGTCATTTGAGAGCAACCCATCCTCCGAGGGCTTTGAGAGAAAATCATCAGTGAGGAAAAACCCACAACCAAACCACAAAACCCAAAGTGATTCAGCATCACTTAAGAAACTCATGTGTGGAATAGACGATTGTTACCTTTGAGGACTGTGCATCCTCCAGACCGTTAGGCGTCATGGTCTAGTGCTTCTATAGTCAATTGGGGACCATGAAGTGACCTTGGTCTAGAGCATCCAATAGTAAATTCTGGATCGCCGGGTGACCAGTTTGTGAGGGTTTTGGTAGTCTACCCTGAAGACTTACCATGAGTGTTGGGCAAGGACTGTGTGACCTTATCTCAAGGAGAATACAGTAAGGACTGTGTGTCCTGGGGCTGTGTGTCCTCTGGTTTAAATACCAGGCTGCTCCAACCAGATGTACAACTATCGCAGCAGTTGGAACTGGGTCATCAAACCATTGTCTTCATCAAGCTACCTGGTTCTATTTCCTCAACCTCCCTATTCCTCATAAAACTGTTGATGAAATTAATTGTTACTGTTTGAAGAATTTGACTGAAGACTTTCACAAATTCCTCACCTCAAATTCTTCAAGTTACCTTGTTCATCACTGCTTATCCTGTATCACGCTACTCACTGTTTGTGCATGTTTCATTTCATCATGAAGACTATGTTGTTACTAAGTCCCTCATGCACTTGAGTACTTAATCCGCTGTTAGTTATTCATCACATTTCAAATTCCTCAAAGTTGAAATTCCTCAAGTGATGAATTTGTAAAAATCGCCTATTCACCCCCCTCTAGCCGATATAACGCACTTTCAATTGGTATCAGAGCAGGTACTCCCTCGCTCTGTGTGATTTTGGTTTAACCACCTGGAGTTCTAGTTATGTCGACTGCAGGTATGATCAAGGTTTCCGCGGGCTGTCCTACCTTCGATGGGACGGACTACCCCTACTGGAAGAACAAGATGAGTATGCACCTTGAAGCTATTGACAACAATCTCTGGTATGTTGTAGAAAATGGTGTGCCTTTTGTCGCTCCCACTGTTACAGCTGTTGATGTGAAGAGATTCAAGCAACTCGACTCTCAAGCAAAGAATATCATCTGTGGCCATCTGAGAAAATGTCAGTATGGCAGAGTGAGTGCTTTGGAGTCTGCTAAGCTTATCTAGGATAGGCTGTCCAAATTCAACGAAGGCGTCTCCACTCAGCGTGACTCTCATGTCGATGTTCTTCACAATCTCTTCAACCGCTTCAAGAGGCTTGACAATGAAAATGTTCTGCAAACCTTTGATCGCCTCACTGATATCTCTAATGAATTTCAAGCACTGGGTGCCACTGATATCACTGACCATGAAGTGGTGAAGAAACTGCTGAGATCACTCGATTCCTCATTTGATACTCTGGTTTTGATGATTCAGGAATGTGGAGACTACAAAGCTCTTGATCCTGCTGATATTCTGCAAAGACTCAATACTCATGAATTCCAACAAGCTGAGAAGAGAGACCTCTACGGGACAAGCTATGGAAGATCTCGTGCTCTGAAGGCAAATGCAATTTCCTCATCTGAAGAAGAAGATTGAGACAACAGCCTTGGTGATCCTGAAGAACTAAGTCAGGAACTAGCTATGCTTGTGAGGAAATTCCAGAAGTTCTCAAGGAAAGGTGGATTTGGAAAGTCATCAAGAAGTGGCTTGAGGAAATCAGATTCCTCAGAAGACTACAATAAGAGAACCTATCATCGTTGCAAGAAGCCTGGTCACTTTATCTCTGACTATCCTCTCTGGGAAAAAGACTCAAAGAAGAAGAAGAACTACAAGGATGATAGTTCGGATGACTCGAAGAAAAGAAGAAATCTTCAAAGTCCTCATCTGCAAAGTCCTCATATTCAAAGTCCTCAAAGCACAAGAAGAATGGTTCCAGAAAAGCTCGAGCATTCATCGGCAAGGAAATGGATTCTGAGAAAGAATCTGAAGAATATGAAGAAGATGAAGAATCTGAGGAGGAATCAAAATCTGGTGTCGCTAGCCTTGCTCTCGCTATTGCTTTCGTCAGCAAGTCTATCTTCAACGATGAACAATATGACTACTCCAACGACTCTGACGTCAGCAATGATGATTATGCTCCCACCTATTGCTTCATGGCAAAAGGCTCAAAAGTACAAAAACATCATTCCTCATCTGAATCAAGTGAAGGTGAATCTGATGAATATGTGAAAGCTAGCTATGCTAAACTTGTTAAAATTGCCACCAAGCAACAAAGTGCACTTGAAAAGCTTCAGAAAATGCTAGACAAAAGCGATGATCTGTTAAACCATGAAGTGGATCGGACTCAAACTATGTTTGTCGATCTCAAAAGTCTTCAGACAAAGTATGATAACCTTCAGAGTCATCATAACGACCTCTTAGCTGATCATGAGAAGCTTTCTTATGAATTTCTTCAAAGAAAGCAAGATCTTGAGAAACTAAAGGTGTCACATGAGGATCTCCAAAGGGAAAACGATTCCTTACTGGCTCAACAGATCAGTACCGCTCAGGAAGAATTTGTTCCACCTTGTATGAAATGCATCAAACGTGAAACTGCTAATTCTTCACCTGAATGCTCAAATGCTTCTATTGCTGCCAACTCTTCAACTATTCCAGTGGTTTCAAATTCCTCATCTGAGGATACCACAAGTATCACTGATGACAATGCAGGGTTGAAGGAATTGTATGTGACAGGCATGTACAAAAGTCTTAAAGGGCATCAAATCCTTTGCGATGTCCTCAAAAAGCAGATTCTGAATAGGAACCCTAGGAAAGAGGGTATTGCCTTTGTGAGGAAACTCAACGCTTATGGATCCTACTAGACACCCGAACAGTACCCCCAAACCTCATGGGTTGCAGCAAAAGGATCTCCTGTAGATCCATCTACTTTATCTGGCTTTACATGTGAAACTTCATATTCCTCTGATGAGTCTCTTTAGTCCAACTTCAAATTCTTCAAAAATTAGAAAGGTTAAGTATTTGCTAGATTTGTTGGAACTAACTGCAGGAATGGCTCTCCATTGAAGAAAATTCGGGTTCCTAAGAGCTACCTACAAAACCTTCAAGTGAATGTCCTCAGGACACCACTCTTGAAGAAAAGGAACCCCAGATCAAATTCCTCAAGTGGATCAAAGTCCTCACTTGGACCAAATTCCTCAAATGGTCAAAATCATCATTCTCGTGCTAATGGTTCTGTTTTGCAGGGAAAACCTAAGAGTTACGAATATGTGCATTATTCTTCAAATCATTATGTTCATAAGTCCTCGAAGAACTTCTCTGCTTATTCATATGAGTACTCTAACCCTCGCCCTGTGAAATGAAGCGAACTTGCTTCAATGCCTCCCTTCTCATATGGTGCTCGCAGATTGATGAACTCTTTGACACCCCTTGAGATGTGGGTGGTGAAGAAATCGAACTAATCTCTTCATGCAGGGTCAGGTCTCCAGATGAATTTGAACATCTAATGAATTTGCTGGAGACTTGAAGAAAATGCTTAAAAGGACGCAAGCTAACCATGATGAAATGAATTCTTCATTTCTCACGTCCTCACATGCTACTTGCTTATTATCTTGTGTGATGAATTTCTACCTGATGAAATTGACGTCATATTCTTCACTCTGAAGCATATGAGTTCGTAAGTCATACTAATTCATCTGCAGGATGACACTCCAAAAGTTACTGAGTGGGTCCTCGATAGTGGATGCACAAACCACATGACTGGTGACAAAAGTCTTCTGATGAATTTGCCACTTGCTCCATCTCATCTGAAGCATATCACCTATGCTGACAAAGGAAAAAAGTAAGGTATTGGGACTTGGTAAGGTTGCTATCTCAAAGGACCGAACCATGGATAAGGTGATGCTTGTCGAATCCCTTGGGTTCAACCTTATGTCTGTCTCAATGCTTTGTGATCATGATATGGTTGTCGTATTTGGAAAATATCGTTGTGTTGTCATCATGGAATCTGACAATTCCAAAGTCTTCGAAGGCTTTAGGAGAGGAGACTTGTATATTGTTGATTTCTCTACAGGTCCTCAGCCTGCCACATGCTTACTTACAAAGTCCTCAGAAGGCTGGTTGTGGCATCGACAACTTGGACATGCGGGCATGAGGAACTTGCACACACTCATCAAAAAAAAGCATGTCATTGGCATCGAGGGCGTCAAATTCCTCAAGGACCACCTATGTGGCGCATGTGAATATGGAAAGATGACCAGATCCAAGCATCCCTCGAAGACAATCATGACCACTACTCAACCTTTTGAATTGCTTCATATGGATCTCTTTGGTCCCACTCACTACTCCGTACTAACAAATTCTTCATGTTTGTATGCATTTTTGTCATTGTTGATGATTACTCTCGTTATACATGGGTGCATATCACTCTATACAAAAATGAAGTGCGGGATGTCTTCAGACGATTTGCTTCAAGGGCCTCCACCAACTTTGGCGTCAAGATCAAGCATATCAGGAGTGATAATGGGACTAAATTCAAAAACACTAACCTTGATGAATATCTTGATGAACATGGTATTACTCATGAGTTATCTGCTCCTTATACTCCTCAGCAGAATGGCATTGTGGAACGCAAGAACATGACTCTTGTTGAGATGGCTCAAACCATGCTTGATGAATACAAGACCCCTCAACGTTTTTGGCCTGAAGCAATTGATACTACTTGCCACATCATCAACAGGGTATATCTTCACAAATTCTTCAAGAAAACTTCATATGAGCTTATGACAGGCAAGAAACCCAATATAAGTTATCTCAAAGTCTTCGGTGCAAAATGCTGGATCAGGGATCCTCACCATAGTTCTAAGTTTGCACCGAAAGCACATGAAGGTTTTATGCTTGGTTATGGAAAGGACTCGCACACCTACAAAGTCTTAAACACCTATCATCACAAAGTTGTTGAAACTGTAGATGTGCAGTTCGATGAAACTAATGGCTCGCAAAGAGAGCACGTGCCTTCTGTGTTAGATGAACAATCTCCTGAGGAATCTATCAAGCTGAAGGCAACTGAAGACGTCATTCCTACTAAGGAAATCATTCCATCAAATGAAGACTCTCCTGTTGATATACCTGAAGAAAATGGTGCTGATGAAAATCCTCAACCTTATCAGCCTACTCATCCAAGAGTGGCAAATGAAGTATAGATTGACAAAATCATCGATGACATCAATGCACCAGGTCCTCTCACACACTCAAGAGCTTCACATTTAATTAACTTTTGTGGGCACTTTGCTTTTGTCTCAATTATAGAGCCCACCAAAGTTGATGAAGCTTTCAAAGAGCCTGAGTGGATTCAAGCTATGCAAGAGGAATTGCATCAATTCAAGCTCAACAATGTGTGGGAACTTGTCAAGCGGCCAGATCCTCGCAAGCATAACATTATAGGTACCAAGTGGATCTATCGCAAGAAGCAAGATGAAAATGGCCTTGTGGTGAGGAATAAGGCTCGACTTATAGCACAAGGCTACACACAGGTTGAAGGAATTGATTTTGATGAGACTTTTGCACCTGTCGCTAGACTTGAAGCTATTCGAATATTGCTTGCTTATGCTAACCATCACAATATCACCTTATATCAAATGGATGTGAAAAGTGCATTCCTCAATGGTAAGCTTGAGGAAGAAGTATATGTTGCTCAACCCCCGGGTTTTGAAGATCCTAAGCATCCTGACAAAGTCTTCAGACTCAACAAGGCCCTCTATGGCCTCAAGCAGGCCCCTCAGGCATGGTATGACACACTAAAGGAATTCCTCACGAAGAAAGGCTTCAAACCCGGTTCACTCGACCCAACTCTTTTCACAAAATCCTATGACCATGAACTGTTCATATGCCAAATATATGTTGATGATATTATCTTTGGATGTACTGACAAACGTTACAGTGATGAATTTGCCTATATGATGAGTGAATAATATCAAATGTCTATGATGGGAGAATTGAAATTCTTCTTAGGTCTTCAAATTCGTCAACAAGACAACGACATCTTCATCTCTCAAGAGAAATACCTCAAAGATGTTCTGAGGAAATTCAACATGCAAGATTGCAAAAGCGTCAAAACTCTAATGCCCTCAAAAGGACACCTCTGCACTGATCAAAATGGTAAAGATTTCGATCAGAAGGTATACCGCTCCATGATTGGCTCCTTATTGTATCTATGTGCATCTAGGCCTGACATAATGCTAAGTGTTTGCATGTGTGCTCGATTCCAAGCAACACCGAAGGAATCACACCACAAGGCTGTGAAACATATTCTTCGATACTTAGCTCACACACCAACACTTGGATTATGGTATCCCAAGGGCTCAAATCTTCACCTCGTTGGATACTCTGATGCTGACTATGCTAGAGATCGCGTGGGTCGCAAGTCTACCTCAGGCACATGTCATTTCCTTGGACGATCCTTAGTCTGTTGGTCCTCTAAGAAGCAGAACTGCGTTTCTCTCTCTACTGCTGAAGCAGAGTACATTGATGCTGGCTCGTGTTGCGCTCAGTTACTATGGATGAAGCAAACCCTCAAGGACTACGGCATCAAGTTGAAGAATGTGCCTCTCTACTGTGACAATGAGAGTGCCATCAAGATTGCATACAACCCAGTTCATCACTCCAAGACCAAGCACATCCAGATTCGTCATCACTTTCGTCGAGATCATGTACTCAAGGGCGACATCTCCATCGACCACATTTCCACTGAAGAACAACTGGCTGATATCTTCACAAAGCCCTTGGATGAAAAGAGATTTTGCAAGTTGCGGTGTGAGCTAAATATCTTAGAATCTTCGAATGTTCTTTGAAGAAGAACACACATCCTAACACTTATGCAAAATTGATGACTTAGATGTGCAACACACAAAGTAACATTTTCCTTCAATCAATGAAGAATAACTCTCTAAGTGTGAATAAATTAACGAAGAATTTGATTCTCAGAACCCTACGACAATTGTACGCGGTGTCTGAAATCATCATTGTTATACGGTGGGTCACGCCACCAACCAAAAGTTGAAATTCCTCAAAATTGAGCATTACGTTGTCTTTGCAAATTCTTCAAATTGACAAATTCCTCAAATTTGCAAATTCCTCAAGATTTTCAAATTCATCAACTTTTCAGATTCTTCAAAACTTTTGAGACTCATATTCTTCATTGACTATATATATATATATATATATATATATTTGAGTTTTTCAATGTCCTCAATAGCATTCACTTATTTCTACTTATTCAAATTGATTTTCATCTAGGTGAATGTGATCGTACCCTTTCCCATCTATGCTAAACTCAACCCAGTCTGTTCACAATTTCTTCATATGCGTTCTACTTTGAGATTTGTTCAAAGTCTTCACTGTGTCCTTGATGGCTGAAGAATTTGCAAATGAAAACTTTAAGTCTTCTCTACCAAAATTTTCGGCGGTTCCCGCTCAAACAGTTCCGATTTCCGTGCCTGGATAACCCACGATCCCTCTCCACTACCCTGAATGTGGGTGACACCTGTCGCGAGGAGAGCAAGGGTCAGGGGTAAACCTATCCAAAATCTTCGCGTGGATCGGTTTTCACTCCCTCTATAAATACCTCCTCCCCTTCAACTGTGCTCGGTTACTCATCCCATACCTCTCCCGAGCTCCTGCATAGCGCCGCCGCTAAAGTCATCGTCACCGATGAGGAAGAGCTTCGCTGCCTCAACCTCATCATTGCCGTGCTCGCATCGGCCGCGGAAATCTTCATCCCGCCGACGGTATAGCTGTCTCCCTCTGCCAAGCTAGGGCGTGGGAGATCTGAACTAAGGAACTTCCTCATTTCATCTCTGTGTTCGTCGTGTTCTTCACCAGGGTAATTAAAATTTATTTTTACTGCCCTAGCTTGATCTTCAATTACTTCTACTATTCATCAAAAGGTGTTTATACGTTATAAATCCAACTCTCAAGCACCTTACATCTCCTCATACTTGATGATTTTCCCTAAGTAATGATTTTCTTCAAGATTCCTCAATTGTGTGAACTCTCAAATTTGCACAACTCTGGAACCTGAGACAAAGAACACTTAGTGAAATTCCTCAAGGCATCCATGGTCAAATTCCTCAAACCTATTTTTCTTCAATCTTCTGAGAACGCATATGACCTCTTCAAATTCCTCGCACCTATACTCTATTCACAGGTACAACATGGCCGCTGATGAATCACTAGATTCTCATCAACTTAACTCATTTGCAGCGCTACTTGAAGAAAAACTGTGTACCTCTTCAGAGTCTTCAAGAGTTCATATTCCTCACGTGAAGAAAATGTCTGATGGAAAGAAACCTCGGAAAGGAGGGAAGGATCCAAACATGCACACTGCATTTGAGATCCCTGAAGATTTGTATGATGATTATTGCACACCTGATGAAGAAATTCATGGAAAGGAGACGACCAAGCAGAGGAAGATCCGTTTGCAAAAGATTGAGAGGAGATGGGCCAAAGAATGCAGAGAATATCGTTATGTAACTCCAAAATACATGATGAAATTCGCTGTGAAACTACCTTGCAGCAGGCCCCCTCTTGCTCAGAATCAGATCGCTGATCCCTCAAGCCTCAAAACTGGTGAGGACTTTCCTCATCTATGGGAGAAGCAGTAAGCCAAGCTGGCGAGGAAAGCCAAAGAGGTTGTGAAAAGACATTCAACGAGGATTCTGCTGCTGCTACCTCTGCTGGAGCTTCTGCTAATGCTCCAAAGAAAATGGTAAAGAAATCTTCTCTGAAGATTGGTTCTTCAACATCAAAATCCTCAGTGCAAATTCCTCAAGGTCAAAGGCCTCAGTCTAGAAAGCCTTCAGCACCTGGAACTGCTGCTGCTCAGTCATCTGCTACACCTACAAAATCCTCAACCCCAGTGCATCTGGCAACATGCAAGAGGACTGAGGGTTTCACCAAAATTCCAAAGCTCACTGCAAGCCCCTCCACAACTGCAAAGTCTTTAACCAGTCCCTCTATGTTGAAGCTGAAGAAAACTGTTGGACGAGGTCAAAAACCAAGTCCTCACACCAGCAAGGTTGTGGTTACAGTTCCCTCAGGTTCTTCGGAGGGTAATGATGAAGATGGTGATGAAGCTGTCGATGAGGAATTGGAGGAAATCATCATACAGAGTCAGCAAAGGGCTGCCACTACAAAAGGCAGCTCCATTCCTCTTCTGTTGGATCCCAAGACGATCCTGAATTTCATCGACATTTGGCATGAAGACCCAAACACCCCACTCTCTTCACTGAATCTGCCTCTGGGTGTACATCATGTCCTCACCCACTTCATTTCTGAAGAAAAGTGGAAGAGAGAACAAGCTCTGAGAGCAAGAAGAAATAGAGCACGCAAGGAGAAGTTCCTGCGTGACAATGTGATGAACTTGACTCCCAAGCAGTTAGTCACAATTCAGTCAGAAATTCGCACTCTCTCTGAAGATCAAGAGAGATATGATGCTGAATGGAAAGGAACAAAGGTCAGATTCGTTAGGGCTGCTCAAGCTGCTGTGAAGGACCACAACTCCAGGGTTGCAGCTCGATCGCAACAACAAAAGCCTTAGTCTGAAGAAATTCCTCAGACTGCAGATGAAATTCCTCAGGCAGCTGATGAAACTGTTCAGCCTGATGAAACTTCTCCAGGAAATGCTTCTGCACCAGAAGCCACTGCGAGTGCTGCTGAGGAAACTCAGACCACTGATGAACCTGCCAGGGCAACCTCCAATGTTGTGCGTGAATAATCTGATAGGCCAACTGAAGAAACTGTTGTGCCTAAAGAAACTGAACCACCCGGGGTGGCTTCATCAGTCGTTCCTGAAGAAGCTTCTACTGCTGAGGAAAATTCTCTCAAGCGAAAGGCATCAACTTCTGATGCCCCTGTGCTGAAGAAGTTGAAAACCTCATCAAGTTCCTTAGCAACTCCAATTGATGCAACTCCAATTTCCTCGGCTACAGCTTATGCTATTACGCCCTTTGGAGAGGAGTATGTCATCCCTGAAGAAGAAGATAATCAGTCGGCTGCTTCCACAAAGCCTATTGATGAGGAAATTGTTATTGATGACACTGCATCAACTCCCAAGGTATCATCGCCCCAGCTTCTGTTAACTATTGGCGTGGAAGAAATTGATGAAGAAGTTGACATTGGTGACCCTACTCCTCTCATCAATGATGAATATTAGGAATATGCACATCCCAATTCACCAGTGGCAACTCCTCTAATGTTGATTCCTCAGTCGCCTGCACAAACTGAAGAAATACCTGAAGACTCTGAACATCTGTACCTTCCAGACACTAAAGAAATTCCAGCTGCAACAGCTGAGGAAATTGATGCTCCGGCCACTGCTGAGGAACCAGTTCTTCAAATCACTCAGTCTAGTGTTCCTCCAATGCCAACGGAGATCAAGGGGCGTACACGAACAAATCTTCAACCCAAGCCAAGACTGCCATTCAAAGGCTCTGTTCGCCCCAAATTCCTCAAGACCAATTTCTTCGATGAACACATGTTCTTCACTGGACCAAACCCCTATGACTCTACAAGGGCTGGTCATAACAGGTTCTAGACTGCCACACAACTGAATTATCATGCTTCAGTCCTCTATGAGAAGAAGAAAGTCTTCGAGCACCATCATATTCCTCACGCTGACATGGAAAGTCTTCCATCATTTACTCCTGTGCTCCAAGTTCTATAAGATGCTGGACTTCTTCCATTCTGCATTGACATCTGCGATTGGAATGAGGAAATCATCATTCAATTCTATGCCACGTTGCATATCAGCAGAGATTCCTTAGACATCAACTCTTGGATATTGGACTGGATGACTGGCATGACACACTTCACTACACAAGCCTCTGAATTGCTTCAGTGTGTCCCAGTCCCAATACCCTCAGATGGAGCCCACAAGCTGTTTGATGAACCTCCTCTACCCAATCAGCTGATGAATGTGTTGATGAAGACATTGCCACATGGAAAGCCTCAACGCCAATTCTTCTTAGTGAAGGATCTGCTCTATGTGCCTCGCACGGTCTATCGCATACTGACAAAAACGTTGTGTCCTCAGAAAGGCCATAACTCTGTGGAAGAAGAAGTTGAAGGAGTCATGAAGAATGTGCTCTTCAGTATCATACATGGTATTCCCATTAACTTACATGACTTCTTCATGAGGACTTTGGCCAGTGCAGCTGTCGCTCCATTTGAGCAGAAACCATATGCACCATGGATTATGAAATTCATCAGGGATAATTCCTCAGTGCACTACAAAGCTGATTTCCAGAATCACTTCAGTTTCCTGCCACCCATTGAAGTCATCAAGAGTACAATTTCATCAGTTGAAGGGAAAGGCAAGTCCGTTATTGATGAAGGAACTCGTCCCCTGGATGGACAGTTTTGCAAAGCCGCCTCCTTCTCCACAAATGATGATACTGCCACACAAGATTCTGATGCAAAGGCCTCATCTCCTAAAGAGTGTGCCCCTCGTTTGATGACCAATCGCGAACTTTTCATAAACCTTCATCAGAAGGTCGATTGCAATCATAAGTGGGTAAAGCATCAACTTGGGTATATTGTGCAGAATATGACTGTGACGCAGAACACTGTCAAGAGGAACCACTATTATGCTCATGAAAACCTCAAGCGCTCTTGGGCTATACTGACTCACATCATGCCTTCTGATGAATTGGATGAGCTGAACTTTGAAGAATATCCTGACTTCGCTCGCTGTCCTCAGAAGAAGTTCAAGAAAGTCCAAGTTCCTCTGATGGTCACAGGTTCATATTCTTCATCACGCGAGCGCGCTGAAGATGAAGACATTGAAGATACTGCTGCTAGCCCTGCATCAACAAACGACCCGACAACGCTGGCGCTCCTTCTTCACCAACAAGATGAACTTCCTCCAGGGAGCGTTAGTCATCAATTTTTCTTCCCTTTTGGTCTTCGATGACAAAGGGGGAGAAAATTTGAGTTGGTCTTCAAGCGGGTCTCTATATATGGGCTATTTTTGTTTAAGTTACAACTCTCGTTCTTCCAAAACTTTTGTTGATTGAGTTGTAAACTTAAGTCCGATGGTGGTCTGACACTTTTGAACTATTTCCTTGCATGTTTATTTCCTCAAAGTACCTTAATGCATACATGTTGAATTTTGTCAGGCCCCATTTTCCTCACGGATTTCAAATTCTTCATATCATATGTTCAAATGCGTGTATGGATTACAAGATATAGGGGGAGTTATCCATGTTTTAACATACCATGTGCATTTGCAGTCCAAAGAAAATTCCACAAATGTGCACATCTTCAAGGGGAGTTCCTTTATATCTTGCTATCACATTCCTCAAACTAAGTACTTTCACTTCATATGTTTATCCCGGTTGAAAACTTAACCTATTTGTCATCAATCACCAAAAAGGGGGAGATTGTTAGTGCATCTAGTGCCCCTTAGTGATTTTGGTGTAGTGAAGACTTATAGGTTAAGGTACTAATGCGTTTGTGAGTGTACACAGGCTCTATAAGTCGACGAGGAGTTTGATATATTTGGTGATTATCGACCCCTAAAAATGTATGTCTTCAAGTGAAGACTTTGCTGAAGACTTTTTGAAGACTGTGGTGAAGACTTTGTGAAGAATTTGTAGATGAAGAAGTTGGTGTGACCTTGAAGACATGAATGAGGATTATGAAGCATGAAGACTTGTTTTCGTAGTTTCATTTTCTATTCTTGAGTCATGGGAAACACCGTACTGTTAAAGGGGGCCGAGGTAATACTAAGGAAGTTTCGAACTGATGCTCAACTCCAAAATCCTCAACCTACACAATCCTTTGAGTGAAGCCTTTGGAAATCTCTTACGGCTCAGTCAAGTTCTTCAGTGACAGAGACGATTTTCTTCTGGTCTCTGAGGAAATTGATCTGACTGAGGAGTTAGGATTTCGCCAGTGCAAATTGCCTACAAGTGAGGAACGTGATATGTCTGAGGACTTTCATAGTTCGAAAATCCGACCGTTGCTGTGCTTAGCGCTAGCTGTCCCCATTTACAACTATCCACATAACGGTCATATGATTGGGGGCAGTTATGTCATATCATGTCAGGTTGCACCCTGGCTATAAATAGCCGACCCCCACAACCACTAGCTGGTTGGCTGCTCCGAGAGAGATCTGACACTTGTCATTTGAGAGCAACCCATCCTCCGAGGACTTTGAGAGAAAATCATCAGTGAGGAAAAACCCACAACCAAACCACAAAACCCAAAGTGATTGAGCATCACTGAAGAAATTCCTGTGTGGAACCGACGCTTGTTACCTTTGAGGATTGTGCATCCTCTAGACGGTTAGGCGTCATGGTCTAGTGCTCCTATAGTCAATTGGGGACCACGAAGTGACCTTGGTCTAGAGCATCCAGCAGTAAATTCTGGATCGCCGGGTGACCAGTTTGTGAGGGTTTTGGTAGTCTACCCTGAAGACTTACCACGAGTGGTTTGCGAGGACTGTGTGACCTTAGCTCAAGGAGAATACAGTAAGGACTGTGTGTCTTGGGACTATGTGTCCTCTGGTTTAAATACCAGGCTGCTCCAACCAGATGTACAACTGTAACAGTAGTTGGAACTGTGTCATCAAACCATTGTCTTCATCAAGCTACCTGGTTCTATTTCCTCAACCTCCCTATTCCTCATAAAACTGTTGATGAAATTAATTGTTACTGTTTGAAGAATTTGACTGAAGACTTTCACAAATTCCTCACCTCAAATTCTTCAAGTTACCTTGTTCATCACTGCTTATCCTGTATCACGCTACTCATTGTTTGTGCATGTTTCATTTCATCATGAAGACTATGCTGTTACTAAGTCCCTCATGCACTTGAGTACTTAATCCGCTGTTAGTTATTCATCACATTTCAAATTCCTCAAAGTTGAAATTCCTGAAGTGATGAATTTGTAAAAATCGCCTATTCACCCCCCCTCTAGCCGATATAACGCACTTTCAAGTTCCTTATGTTAAGCATGAAATTGTTGCTATTTGATACTCGTGATATTTGATGGGTTTTCCGTAAATAGGAATGGATTATCGCGGCACAAAGTGGATGCACACAAAAGAACAAAAAACTTGCACCTAATGCCGGCAAGAGGGTTGCTAATCCCCTTGATCTCGTTATTTGCAAGCAAGTGAGTTGTGTAGATAATTGTAGATGATTGTAAGTTCCTAAATAAAATAAAATCAAATAAATAACAGCAGGGTAGTAATAGTGTTTGTGAATATATATATATATATATATATATATATATATATAAGTGAATAGACCCGGGGCTGTAGAGTTCTCTAGTGGCATCTTTCATAGAAGTAGCATACGGTGGGTAAACAAATTACTACTGGGAAATTGATAGAAAAGTGAATAGTTATGCGATTTTCACGACAATGATCATGTGTATATAGGCATCACGTCCATAAGCAAATAGGCCAACTCCTGCCTGCACCTATCACTATTACTCCAGTCATCAACCGCTATCCAGCATGCATCTAGAGTATTAAGTAAAACAGAGTAATGCTTGAAGAACGATGTCATGGTGTAGACAAAGTAAACTCAATCAATATGAATAAACCCCATCGTTTCATCCTTAGTACAAAACAACACAAATATGCAACTTGTACCCTTCTGTCACTGGGATATAGAAACTCGTCAGGTTGAACCTACTACAACGCACCACTCCCACCAAAGAAATATCAATCTAGTTGGCCAAACTATCTCAATAGATCAAAGAGCATTACGAATCTATGACTATAATACCAATAAGAATCTTAGCATTGAGGTTTGACTCAAATACTTTTCATGAACAATCTGAACATAAACTCACAATTCATTCGATCCCAACAAACGCACCATACAAAGGGATTACATCGGATAGATCAAGGCAAATATGAAATGCATTGTATTGAATATCAAGAGAGATAGAGAGAGAGAGATATTGTCATCTAGGTACTACCTATGGACCCATAGGTCTATGGTGAACTACTCACACATCATGGTGAGGGCAGCAAGGTTGATGAAGACGCCCTCTATGATCGATCCACCCTCTGACAGGGTGCCAGAACGGAGCTCTAGATGGGCTCTCGTTGAAACAGAGACTTGTTGTGGCGAAAAAGTGTTTTGGAAGCTCTCCTAGTGTTTTTAGGGTAAATAGGAATTTATAGGCCAGAGAGGTGTGTTGGGAGGTGCACGAGGGAAGCATTACCCCCCCCCCCCCGAGGCTTGTGGGTCCCTCATGCCTCTCTTGGCCTCCTCCCGAAGCTTCTAGGTCTTCTTTTGGTATAGAAAAAATCATCAAAAAGTTTCGTGGCAATTGGACTTCATTTGGTACTTTAAACTTGAAAAGTCAAAAACACAGAGAAAACGACAACTAGCACTGGGCACTAGGTCAATAGGTTAGTGCTCAAAAATATTATAAATTGGTAAATAATGACCCAAAAAGTATCCTAAAATGATAATATATCAGCATGGAACAATCCAAAATTATAGATATATTGGAGACGTGTCACTATTACACCCACACACGATAGTCCTATTATCTTTTTGAATTTTCCCAACTACACTATATCGGAGAAGTTTGCACGTATTAAGGATTATATTGATGGTTGCGTCTTACTATCATGATGATTTTTATAAATATAATATGCATGTGCTTGTTGCTCCTACTTGCAATTATTATGAGAGAGGAACTAAATCTTCACCTCTCTATGTTTGCAATACGATAAAAATACAAGAAACTACTTATGCTATGTATTGGCCTTTACTTTGTGTGAATGAATTGTTCTTTTATGACATGCCAATGCATAGGAAGAGAGTTAGGCTTCGTTGTCACATGATATACATCACTTTGTGCTCACTACTAAATTTCAAATCATTGTTAATTAAAATTGGCTTTGATATACCTTGGGATCCGGGTGGATCAATTACTTGAGCACTATATGCCTAGCTTAATGGCTTTAAAGAAAGTGCTGCCAGGTAGACAACCCGGAAGTTTTAGGCACTCATTTATTTTTGTTGTGTTCTTTTAAAATAATTAAAAAAATAAAGTGGGGAACTTAAAACCTTTTCAAAAAGAGATGTGAAAGTGAGAAAGACGAACACCGTTGAAGTGGGGGCTAGCCTTGAACATGTTCATGCCCATGGAAACTTTGTGAATCTTGATTACAGAAACTTTTCAACAAAAAAATTATCCCCTTGTATAAATCCATTGTATTATAAAAATAAGGGGTTTTACATCTGTGTCCCTCTTTCCTTAGTTGTACTCATCCATCCCCACGCTCTTACAATTTGCTCACTTTTCCCCTCTCTCTTATCCAAAACCCTCACAAAAGGTCACAATGGAGGATGCCATCAGGTCAATGGTTTGATCATTAACTCTAACTAGTGGGGCCGTGTCGTAAGGGCAATTCCAAATCATACGAGCTCATTAGGTGTGTCATGGAGGAATCCACACGCACGCATGACGAGCGTCAATGGGCGGACATGGAGAGGGCAATGGCCCTCTCTGCGGTCGGCGACGAGGACATCCCTGAGCTGGAGATGACCGCCGTTGTCAAGGAGGAGGTGGCGGAGGAGCCGCACCTTGCGGCGTGGAACCCTTGACTGGTGGGCCAGACGTGGGGGTGCTCGGCCACTGTGTTGGAGATGGCCGATGCGCTGGTTGTCCAACCGTGGGCACACATGCCATCGCGGTCACCCGAATCGGAGTAGGAGCCACGGGAGGAGGTGTTGCAGGCGTCGCAAGAACCTCCGGCCTGGCAGGGGCCGCCAACCCACCTTTGGCAGCCGCCTCCCTACATCGACCTCACCAGTGACGATGACAAGTAGGACGACGCTCCTAATTAAAGACGGTGGCGGCTTCACTGGCGGGTGGTATTGTCTATATTTTATATGTGTTATATTTTTAGCTGTGTTTTTATATTAGTTGCTAATGGCCTTGTGTATAATGCATGGCGGACTTATGAACTAGGGTTCCCTAGAACTATCACTGGCCTCTGTGGCCAGCATTAATGTTCAGTTAAAGCTAATGCATGGTAATGTGATGTGATGTGATGTTTGAATATGATGTGATTTGATGTTTAATTAAGGTAAAACTTGAATTTGAACTAACATTTGAATTATAAGCGACTTGTTGATTCTAAGGCCCTTTCGAGTGCTCCAACACGCTAAAAGAGCTTACAGTAGGTGCTAAATCATTGAATAAAGTGAGCTTAGCAATAAAAAGGTAAGAACCTATCCATGGGAGAGTTGAGTTGCTAAGCTATTTAATGCACTTAGCACCATTGCATTGGAAGAGTCCTAATTTGATCCTAAGTTGTGATGATCATGTTACCCTATCATGAAATGATCTAACAGCAAACAAAACAAAAATAGACTCCTAAACTATCGGCGTTATGGGATCGGGGGTACCCAAACCTACCTGCTTGCGGCCTGCGCATGGCCAACTCGACGGCTCGGTAGGGCCTAGCGGCAAGACCCCCCCGGTCAATGCCTTTGGGAGAGCCCCGATCTCGCGAGGCGAACGATGCCAAGACCTCTAGAGGAGTGGCATCCCCAGGCTGCCTCCTGAGGAGCGAAGATTTCTATACAGGTACCCGGCCTCGTGAGGCCGGGATGACGTGGGCCATAACGATTGAGGTCAGGTGGGCGCCAGTGGGCATAGAGAATGACAGTTTCCTCTTTCGTTCTAAGGAGGCAAGGATGTACGCGGGTTCCCAAGGAATCCCCCAAAGGTTCCTTCTAGTGCAACAAGACCAAGACCACGAGCTCGACAGGGCGGATGTCATCGCTGAGCCCACCTCTGCATCATGCCTAGAAGCCTTGCAGGCAAAGATCACATTTAGTTAGGATTAGATGTACCTCCTGCCCCCTTTCAAATTTGGCCATTGTGGGAACCCTTCCCTCCTGTGCGATAAGGGAAGAGGACCAAGGCCAGTATAAATAGGGACTAGCCTCCATCGTAGAGAGGGGGACCGATTCATCCACACCCAAAAGCCCTCGCGAGGTCGCTTAGCCATTGTACTAGTTCATTCCCATACTCCTCATGAGGCCAATCCACCAAAAGCAGGAGTAGGGTATTACACCCCAAGGTGGCCCAAACTTGGGTAAATCTCTGTGTGCATCTTCTTGCTCGCTCGCACGCATTCGGCGAGGCTTGGCTGCAAGGTAGCAAGCTTTAGACTAGCGCTGGTTGAGATCTTCACACACGCCCCAGAGTTCTAACCTTGTTGGGTCTGCGGATCCCCGATTCCGACATAAACCCTAACCCTTTAATGCAAAATCCATTATTATAAAGACAACTGAAAATTTTAAAAATGAAAAATAAGTTTAGATCCTTCTTACTCACACTGAAATGGAGCTCCCGTGATTTGTTTTTATTTTTTATTTTTCGTAAACATAAACCCACTATCGCTCTCTTCTCGAACTCTATACAACCCCGTACGTGATAGCTCGTATGTGTGAAGGAGTTTTCCTGGAAATGTCTATAAATCAAGATTTTTATTTTTGCCATAATCATGTCACATACAAAGGCATTGTGAGTAGGTTTTACATTTTTTGAATTTTTTTGAATTTAGTTCTGCTCATTTCAACTTGGAAACGGTAGCTCATCTCAAAAGAAGGTTTTTTCTTTAAAAATGTCCCTAGACCAGGCTTATATTTTTTAGGGTAACTATGTCTTATAAAATGACAAACATGGAAGGTTTAATTTATTTTTATTTTATTTTTTATTAGTTAAGGTCATTTGAAAGTTGGTCAAACCTAAGATAACCTCGCTAACCGGCTCAAAAAACCCCAACATCTCTACAAACCCTAAGGTCGAACTGCAGCCATTCGATCATACCCTAGCGCCAAGCGACAACCGTCGAATATGGTCTTCTAGAAGGATTTTTGAGGGCAGGCTTTGCGTCGTTGGATGACATGGACGGCTCCGCATCGTTGGATCATTGGGTGATCCGCGAGAGGTTGGTTCTACCCGCCCACTCGTCCACGCAAAAAAAGTCCGAGTTGGTCCTTCGCTAGGCGTTGACTGTCGAGGGAGGAGGCATCGCTCTGCTCCCTGTCCTTATCCATACCCGACTATTTAAGTCCGACGGTGTCCCCCTAGCCCTAGCTCATCCGCCTGCTACCTCTCTCTGCCGGCACCCGATCACTTCCCTCTCCGAGCCCATCAGCCATGCCACCATGCTGCCAGTACTACACAGTCGAACACCGTCTCTTCCTCCTTTGGTAGGTCCAAATCCAGAGGCAAGCGAGGCTACCTATGGAACCAGGGGAGGATTTTGAGGAGGGAGAGATGGGGGAGGAGGAGCCAGAGGAGCCAGAGGAGGAGGCGTTGCCACAGGAGTCGGAGGAGGAGGCGCCGACGGTCGGGCATCTGTGGCCCGACCAGGTGGCGATCCTCAACTCCATCTGTTTGGAATCAGTTGCGTAGGCCCGGCGTTCTCATCAGCAGTAGATGGAGGCAGCGCGGGCGGTGCAAGAGGATGCGCAGGCGGCGGCGCACGCGGACCAGGCTCCGACGTAGGCGGATCAAGCCATCTTCGACGACGAAGACGCATAGTGCGCTAGGTAGTATGTAGGATATATATTGCATGCTTTTGTATGGAACTATGGATATAAGATACAATATATCTTGCATGCTTTTGTATGGAACTATGGATATAAGATACAATATTTATTGCATGCTTTATCTATTATGCTCTCTGAGCTATGTTTAGCTAACTTTGGTTGCTGGTTCTATTCTCTAGTGTCCTAGATGATTGTAATAGGGTTGTCCTGAACTATTTTGTTTTTGTATACTTGAAAAAAATATTGAATGCTTTTGTACATGGAGGGAGTGACATATGGGTGGGTAAAAAGGTGGGCGAAGCCCGCACATAGTACTCCACCCTGGCCTCGATCTCTGGTACCTGGAAGGTGGAGACACATGCGAGCAGAGGGGAACCAGCGGCAGCAACCGTCGCTAAATCCGTGGCTGCGCACATCGACGCATACAGGTAGGCTAGCTAGATCACGTGGCATGCATAGCAGGCTTCTGTATCGTGGCTGCGCGCATTGGTGCATGCAAGGGCCCAACAGTCCAACAAAACCAGGGCTCAACGGTCCAACCAGTGCCATCGTCCAATGTGACCCCACTTGTCAGGTCCAACGGGCGACACGGTCCAGCGCGGCTTGATAACCCACAAGTATAGGGGATCACAACAGTTTTCGAGGGTAGAGTATTCAACCAAAATTTATTGATTCGACACAAGGGGAGCCAAAGAATATCCTCGAGTATTAGCAGTTGAGTTGTCAATTCAACCACACCTGAAATATTTAATATTTGCAGCAAAGGTTTTAGTATCAAAGTAATATGATAGTAACAGTAACAGTAGCAGAAGTAGCAGTAGTGATTTGTGTAGCAAGTGTAACAGCAGTAGCGGTAAAGTAACGTAGCAAACACCAGTATAGGAAAAGCTCGTACACATTGGATCGGTGATGGATAATTATGTTGGATAGAATTTATCACGTAATAGTTATAACATAAGGTGATATGTAACTAGCTCCAGTTCGTCAATGTAATGTAGGCATGTATTCCGTATATAGTCATACGTGCTTATGGAAAAGAACTTGCATGACATCTTTTGTCCATCCCTCCCGTGGCAGCGGGGTCCTAATGGAAACTTAGGGATATTAAGGTCTCCTTTTAATAGAGTACCGGAACAAAGCATTAACACATGGTGAATACATGGAATCCTCATACTATGGTCATCTCCGGGAGTGGTTCCGGCTATTGTCACTCCGGGGTTGCCGGGTCATAACACATAGTAGGTGACTACAACTTGCAAAATAGGATCAAGAACACACATATATTCATGAAAACATAATAGGTTCAGATCTGAAATCATGGCACTCAGGCCCTAGTGACAAGCATTAAGCATAGCAAAGTAGTAGCAACATCAATATTAGAACATAGTGGATACTAGGGATCAAACACTATCAAAACTAACTCGATTACATGATAGATCGAATCCAAACCCTCACCGTCTAGCAAGCCTACGATGATATTACTCACGAACGATGGAGAGCATCATGAAATTGGCGATGGAGGATGGTTGATGATGACGATGGCTTTGATTTCCCCTCTCCGGAGCCCAGAACGGACTCCAAATCTACCCTCCCGAGGAAGAACAGGTGGTGGCAGTGGCTCCGTATCGTAAAACGCGATTATTTCTTCTCTCTGGTTTTTTTAGGATGAATAGGATTATATGGGACTGGAGAGGAGGTCGGAGGGGCCACGTGGGCCCCACGAGCCCACCAGGCGCGGCCTAGGGGGCTCGCGGCTCCTGGGCTCGTGGCCCACTGGCTCCTCCCCTCCGGTTGATTCTTTCGCCAATATTATTTATATATTCCACAAAAATTCGTCGTCAATTTTCAGGTCATTCCAAGAACTTTTATTTCTGCACAAAAACAACACCATGGTAGTTCTGCTGAAAACAGCGTCAGCCCGGGTTAGTTTTATTCAAATCATGCAAATTAGTGTCCAAAACAAGGGAAAAAGATTTCGGAAAAGTAGGTACGTTGGAGACGTATCAACTCCCCCAAGCTTAAAGCCTTGCTTGTCCTCAAGCAATTCAGTTGATAAACTGAAAGAGACAAAAGAAAAACTTTTACGAACTCTGTTTGATCTTGTTGTTGCAATTATGTCTAACTCATATTCAGATTTTCAGCAAGATCATAAGCTAACCATATAAGCAATGACAATTAGGTCTCATGGTATACTCATATCAATGGCACAACTAACTAGCGAGTCATAATAATAAGTTTCAAACGTCAATAAATCAATCAAAACAATCATGATACAATATGAATAGGTGGTATCTCGCTAGCCCTTTCTAAGACCGCAAAACATAAATGCAGAGCACCTTCAAAGACCAAGGGCTGACGAGAAATTGTAATTCATGGCAAAGAAGATCCAATGATAATCATACTCAATATCAATTAATAGCAAAGCATACAAATGACGGAGGTGCTCTCTAGCTGGTGCTTTTAATAAGAAGAGGACGACTTAATAGAAATGTAAATAGATAGGCCCTTCGCAGAGGGAAGCATTGATTTGCGGAGGTGCCAGAGCTCAAGCCTTTTTAACAGAGATGAATAATTTTGGAGTGGCATGCTTTCATTGTCAACACGATGACCAAGAGTTCTCAACATCTTCCATGCTACACATATTATAGGCGGTTCCCAAATAGAATAGTAAACTTTTAACTCCCCCAACCACCAATCAATCACACTCCACGGCTAGCCGAATCCTCGGGTACCGTCCATACCAACAACAATCCTGGGGGAGTTTTGTTTGCAATTATATTTTTATTTAATTTGAACATGGAACTGGGCATTCCGATTACCGGCCCCTTTCTCGTGAGTGATAGTGAATAAACACATATCAAGGATAACACGCCTAGCATGGAAGATACTGACCACCCCTTGTCACCACATGAGCAGTTCAGGCATACAAAACAGATTATTATTCGAAGGTTTAGACAATGGCACATGCAAATTTACTTGGAACGGCAGGTAGATACCGCATATAGGTAGGTATGGTGGACTCATATGGAACAACTTTGTGTTTATGGAAGTGGATGCACAAGCAGTATTCCCGCTTAGTACAAGTGAAGGGTAGCAAAAGACTGGGAAGCGACCAACTAGAGAGCGACAACAGTCATCAACATGCATTGAGATTAACCAACATTGAGTGCAAGTATGAGTAAGATATAAATCACCATGAACATGAATATCGTGGAGGCTATGTTGATTTTGTTTCAACTACATGCGTGAACATGCGCCAAGTCAAGCCACTTGAATCATTCAAAGGAGGATACCATCCTATCATACTACATCACAATCATTTTAAAATTCATGTTGGCATCCGAGATAAACCATTATAAGCTCCTAGCTAATTAAGCATGGCATAAGAAACTATGATCTCTAAGTTGTCATTGCAAACATGTTTCTCTCATAACAATGCTGAATTAGGAATGATGAGCTAGTCATATTTACAAAAACAAAATAGATCGAGTTCATACCAGCTTTTCCAGGCTCAGTCACTTCATCATATATCGTCATTATTGCCTTTCACTTGCACGACCGAATGATGTGAATAATAATAATAGTGTTCGTGCATTGGACTAAGCTGGAATCTGCAAGCAAACTCAGAGGAGAAGACAAAGTAATATGGCTCTTTGACGAATAAACAATAATGCATATGAGATCCACTAATCATTTTAATCATGGTCTTCTACCTCGACCCAAAGAAAAAGAAAACTATTTACACGGGAAAGCTCCCAACAAGCAAAAGAAGAACGGGAAATATTTTTGGGTTTTCTTTTCTTAATTACTACTAAGCATGCAAGAATGTAAAGTTACAACTAATTTTTTTTGTTTTTCTAATTTTTATTTTTTTGGGTTTTCTCAAGTTAATAAAACACACAAGAAGAATGCAAAAAAAGAAAATAAACTAGCATGGATGATACAATGAAAAAGTGTGAATACCGACTATCAAAGTGAATGTGTAAACAGGAATATAAAGTCGGTGAGAAACACGTACTCCCCCAAGCTTAGGCTTCTTGGTGTCCTTGAATTTGGCTTGGGATGCCTTGCAGATCTCCAAGCTTGGGCTCCTTCCACTCTTTATTCCATTGTCCATAAGAACATCACCCAAAACTTGTAAACTTCACAACACAAAACTTAAACAGAAACTCGTGATAGCATTAGCATCAGAAAACAAACCACCAACTTTTCAAGTACTGTAGTAAACTTTAATTTCCATTTTGATTGATGTTATATTACTGTACTCTCACTTCTCCATGGCTCATACCCCCCGATACTAACCATAGTTTCATCAAAATAAGCAATCAACACAACAAAAACAGAATCTGTCAAAAACAGAACAGTCTGTAGCAATCCGTATATTTCATATACCTCTGATAACACAAAAATTCTGAAACAATTACGACAATTAGGGCGATTTGCATATCAATCAGCAGCAAAAAGAATCAACTCAAAAGCTCTTTCTGGATAGGAATGAAAAAGTAATTTCGTGAGCACACAGTTTCTGTCTTTTCCAACATGATTAAACAACTATCACCAAAACTAATCATAAAGGTTCTACTTGGCACAAATACTAATTAAAACAAAAAAACACAATCATAACAGAATCATGATGGTGTGTACTCAACAAAACAGAAAGTAAAAAGCAAAAATAAACCTATTCATTGGGTTGCCTCCCAACAAGCGCTATTGTTTAACGGCCTTAGCTAGGCATTATTTTCAGGTCATTATTTATTGGACGGATAATGTAGAAAACAGGAAAACAATGCTATATTTATCATTTTTCTACTAAATAACAGAAAGTAAAAGTTGAGAACAGAAGGTTGTGACTTCTAGATTCATCCATCTCATGGTGATCAAAAGAAATCCATCAATGAGGTTGATCAAGTCTCCTTGACAAACTTTTTTCAAATCAAATGAAACCAGAGAATCTTCGAAAAATCACTAGGTTAACTCAATGGGAATATGCATATCCCCAACAATAAGTATATCATATCTCATCTTGATAGTAGGTAAAGGAATTTCAAAGCTTCCAACAATAAAGGATGAAGGTCTTTCAATAGGATTTATGCAATGAATCCGATATTGTTTCTTCGGAAAGTGCACTGTGTGCTCATTACCATTAACATGGAAAGTGACATTTCCTTTGTTGCAATCAATAACAGCTCCTACAGTGTTTAAAAAGGGTCTTCCAAGGATGATTGCCATGGCATCATCCTCGGGAATATCAAGGATAACAAAGTCTATTAAGATAGTAACGTTTGCAACCACAACAGGCACATCCTCGCAAATGCCGATAGGTAAAGCAGTTGATTTGTCGGCCATTTGCAAAGAAATTTCAGTAGATGTCAACTTATCTAATTCATGTCTACTATATAAAGAAAGAGGCATAACACTAACACCAGCTCCAAGATCACATAAAGTAGATCTAACATAATTTCCTTTAATGGAGCAAGGTATAGTGGGTACTCCGGGATCACCTAGTTTCTTAGGAGTCCCTCCCTTAAAAGTGTAATTAGCAAGCATGGTGGAAATCGCAATATCAGGTATCTTTCTTTTATTTGTCACAATATCTTTCATGTATTTAGCATAAGGGGGAATTTTAAGCATATCAGTCAAACGCATTTGCAAGTAGATAGGTCTAATCATTTCAACAAAGCACTCAAAATCCTCATCATCCTTTTTCTTGGATGGTTTAGGAGGAAAGGGCATGGGTTTCTGAACCCATGGTTCTCTTTCTTTACCATGCTTTCTAGCAATAAAATCACTCTTATCATATCTTTTATTCTTAGGTTGTGGGTTATCAGGATCGATAACAGGTTCAATTTCCACATCATTATCATTACTAGGTTGAGCAACAATATGAACATCATTATCAATATTATCACTAGGCTCATGTTCCTCACCAGATTGTGTCTCAGCATCAGAAATAGATATATCATTTGGATTCTCAGGTGTAACATAAACAGGTTTACTAGCATGCAGGTTCCTATCATCTTTCTTTTTCTTATTACCAGGATGACTAGGTGCATCAGTATTAATTCCTTGAGAATCTTGCTCAATTCTTTTAGGATGGCCCTCAAGATACAAAGGCTCCTGAGTCATTCTACCACCTCTAGTAACAACTTTAACAGAATTATCATTCAATTCATTAAGCAAGTCATTTTGAGCCTTAAGTACTTGCTCTACTTGAGTAGTGACCATAGAAGCATGTTTACTAATAAGCTTAAGATCATTGACATTTCTATCCACACAAGCACTTATATGATTAATTATGCGAGCATTTTGTTCCAGTTGTCTGCTAACATAATCATTAAAACTTTGTTGTTTGACAACAAAGTTATCAAATTCATCTAAACATAAGCTAGCAGGTTTATCATAAGGAATATCATTCTCATTGAATCTACGAAGAGAATTTACCTCTACTACCTGTGTCAGGTTATCAAGACCATGTATCTCTTCAATAGGTGGTAGATTCTTAACATCTTCAGATTTAATACCTTTCTCTCGCATAGATTTCTTTGCTTCTTGCATATCTTCAGGACTGAGGAATAGAATACCTCTTTTCTTCGGAGTTGGCTTCGGAGGTGGTTCGGGAATAGTCCAAGCATTATCATTGCTCAAGATATTATTTAATAGAATTTCAGCTTGTTCCACAGTTCGTTCCCTGAAAACACAACTAGCACAACTATCTAGGTGGTCCCTAGAAGCATGTGTTAGTCCATTATAAAAGATATCAAGTATTTCATTTTTCTTAAGAGGATAATCAGGGAAAGCATTAAGTAACTGGACAAGACTCCCCCAAGCTTGTGGGAGACTTTCTTCTTCAATTTGCACAAAGTTATATATATCCTGCAAGGCAGCTTGTTTCTTATGACCAGGAAAATATTTCTCAGAAAAGTAGTATACCATATCCTGGGGACTATGCACACAACCAGGAGCAAGAGAGGTAAACCAAGTTTTAGCATCACCCTTTAGTGAGAAAGGAAACAACTTAAGGATATAGTAATAGCGAATTTTTTCCTCATTAGTAAATAGGGTGGCAATATCATTCAGTTTGGTAAGATGTGCTACAACAGTTTCAGATTCATAACCATGAAAAGGATCAGATTCAACCAAAGTGATTAACTCAGGATCAACAGAGAATTCATAATCCTTATCGGTAACAAAGATAGGTGAAGTAGCAAACTTAGGATCATATTTCATTCTAGCATTCAGAGATTTTTCTTTCCACTTGCATAATAATTTCTCAAGATCATAGCTATCCTTACAAGCAAGAAAGTCTTCAGTTACCTCTCCTTACATAACATAACCCTTAGGTATATTAGGCAATTCGTATCTAGGAGGGATAGGCCTAACAGGTGTGACAGCAGGTTCAGTTTCAATAATTTTATCAGTTTCAGAAGTATCATTTGATTCAGTAGTAACTCTAGCAATTTGTGCATCCAGAAATTCACCAAGTGGCATCTCATTATAAAGCAAAGCAGTATCATAATTGTCATGTATAGCAGAAGTAGCATCATCAAGCACAGGCGACATATCATAATTAATAGCAGGTGGCGGTGTCGCAAATTTACTCATAACAGAAGGTGAATCAAGTGTAGAGCTAGATGCCAGTTCCTTACCTGTCCTCGTAGTTGAGGGCAGAACTTTAGTTTTTGGATCTCGCAGTTTCTTCATAGTGATCAACAGATATAAATCCCAAGTAACTCAGAGAATAGAGCTATGCTCCCCAGCAACGGCGCCATAAAAAGGACTTGATAACCCACAAGTATAGGGGATCGCAATAGTTTTCGAGGGTAGAGTATTCAACCCAAATTTATTGGTTCGAGACAAGGGGAGCCAAAGAATATCCTCAAGTATTAGCAGTTGAGTTGTCAATTCAACCACACCTAAAAGATTTAATATCTGCAGCAAAGGTGTTAGTAGCAAAGTAATATGATAGTAACAGTAACAGTAGCAGCAGTAGCAGTAGTGATTTGTGTAGCAAGTGTAACAGCAGTAGCGGTAAAGTAACATAGCAAAGACCATTATAGGAAAAGCTCGTAGGCATTGGATCGGTGATGGATAATTATGTTGGATAGCATTTATCATGTAACAGTTATAACATAAGGTGATATGTAACTAGCTCCAGTTCATCAATGTAATGTAGGCATGTATTCCGTATATAGTCATATGTGCTTATGGAAAAGAACTTGCATGACATCTTTTGTCCATCCCTCCCGTGGCAGTGGGGTCCTAATGGAAACTTAGGGATATTAAGGTCTCCTTTTAATAGAGTACCGGAACAAAGCATTAACACATGGTGAATACATGGAATCCTCATACTATGGTCATCTCCGGGAGTGGTTCCGGCTATTGTCACTCTGGGGTTGCTGGGTCATAACACATAGTAGGTGACTACAACTTGCAAAATAGGATCAAGAACACACATATATTCATGAAAACATAATAGGTTCAGATCTGAAATCATGGCACTCGGGCCCTAGTGACAAGCATTAAGCATAGCAAAGTAGTAGCAACATCAATCTTAGAACATAGTGGATACTAGGGATCAAACACTATCAAAACTAACTCGATTACATGATAGATATCATCCAAACCCTCACCGTCTAGGAAGCCTACGATGAGATTACTCACGAACGATGGAGAGCATCATGAAATTGGCGATGGAGGATGGTTGATGATGACGATGGCTTCGATTTCCCCTCTTCGGAGCCCAGAACGGACTCCAGATCTGCCCTTCCGAGGAAGAACAGGTGGTGGCGGCGGCTCCGTATCATAAAACGCGATTATTTCTTCTCTTTGATTTTTTGGGACGAATAGGATTATATGGGACTGGAGAGGAGGTCGGAGGGGCCACGTGGGCCCCATGAGCCCACCAGGCGTGGCCTAGGGGGGCGCGGCTCCCTGGCTCATGGCCCACTATCTCCTCCCCTCTGGTTGATTCTTTCACCAATATTTTTTATATATTCCACAACAATTCGTCGTCAATTTTCAGGTCATTCGGAGAACTTTTATTTCTGCACAAAAACAACACCATGGCAGTTCTGCTGAAAACAGCGTCAGTCTGGGTTAGTTTTATTCAAATCATGCAAATTAGTGTCCAAAACAAGGGCAAAAGAGTTCGGAAAGTAGATACGTTGGAGACGTATCACGGCCCCACTCATCAGAGTTAATGGTCAAACCACTGACCCGACGACATCCGCCATTGTGACCTTTCGTTTTGGACAAGAGAGTGGGGAAAAGTGAGCAGAAGTTAAGCGCGTGGGGATGACTGAGTACAACTAAGGAACCATGGGCACAGGAATCAAAATCTCTAAAAATAATGTGCCAAGAATTACCTTTAGGATGTTTAAATTGCTTGTTTGATATGTGTTGTGTAAAAACAAAAACTTTTGTTGTAGTGTTTGAATTTTCGTATTTTATTGGATGTCAAAAGCTTAAGAAATTTTTACACAGTACTTTTATACAAATTTTCTACCACATCCTAATTTTTCAGAACTTTTTGAGTTACACAAGCATGGTATTCATCTGCATCTTTATACACTATCCTGTTTTTCACACATTGTTGTTATAGTTGCTTTGTGTGCTTATGTTTTAATTCTAGTTGAGCCCCATTGACATGGGACCATAGAATTTTATAGCATACAATGGGTAATGTTAGATTATAATTAAGAAATAATGTTATGGCAAGACATGACGGGATTTGCTGTTATATGTACTAACCTTTCTAATGAAAGTTTTGTTAAGTTTTGTGTGGATGAAGTGTTCAAAGATCGAGGAGGTATTGATATGAGAAGAAAAAGAGAGGAAAGAGCCCAATCTTGGGGATTCCCAAGGCACCCCAATTAAATATTCAAGGGAATCAAGCGTCTAAGTGTCACGCCCAAGATGCGATCCTATCCTTATTTGGGCACGAGGGCCTCGACAGGGATAGAAGCGCATCTCGATGCGTTCGCAAGAATGGATATCATTACAAGTACAAGTACAGAAGGGATGAGTATATGGAATTGGCTTACACTCGCCACAAGCTACATCAGAGTCACAGCAATACAATAACATCTCAAACATCATACATAAGAGCAGGGTCCGACTATGGACGAAATCAAACGATAAAATGACGTCTACCCTTGCTATCCCAGGCTGCCGCCGGGAACCCATCCAAGATTGATGAAGAAGAAGAACTCCAAATGAAATCAAGCAACGCGCTCACGTCAAATCATCACATTACATGTACCTGCAACTGTTGTTGTAGTAATCTGTGAGCCACAGGGATTAGCAATCTCATTTCCAAGGGTATCAAGACTATTAAAGCTTAATAGGTAAGGCATGGTTAAGTGGTGGGGCTACAGCAAGCGACTAAGCATTCATTTGAGTGGCTAACTTACGAGTACATAAATTAAAGTATGGTGGTCTACGCATAACGATCGTGAACTAGCAATGACCACTAACTGATCCTGAACACCTACTTACGTCAATCATAACCCCACCGTGTTCTCTTACGGATAAGAACTCACGATAAGAGACGGTCACGGTTATGCACACAGTTGGTGTATTTTATTAGAGTTTACTTCAAGTTTGCTATGACCGGGTGTTAAACAAATTATCCAAGTTTTCCACATAACCGCGGGCACGGCTTCTCGAAACGATTTAACCCTGCAGGGGTGCTCCAACTCATCCATCACAAATTAACCACACTCAGCAGGAATAACCTCAACCACGGATCTCGTGATCTTCCTAGGAAATTCCAAAGGAAATCCAACACCTCGAGATAACCCGAAGAAAATCAGAGTTCCTCACTCAAGACGTTCGAGAAAGGTAAAACAAATCCAGCAAGGCCTCCCGACATGTCGACAATCCCGATAGGAGCCGCGTATCTCGTTCTCAGGACACGGCGGATAAGCTAGTGTACGGAGGCCTGATAGAAATCTCCCAAGTTGCCCTGGGTTGGCCCTGCACGGTGCTCTAGTTTGGACCAACACTCATGAGGAGCACTGGCCCGGGGGTTGATTAAATTATCCACGGGGTCCGGAAAAATATCCCCTATGCAAGTTCATTAATTATTAGGAAAATGTAGTACCAATGTTGGGCCTTGCCAGACAAGTTTTAATCTAACCCGAAAATCAAGGGGGTCCCCATAACAACCCCGAGCATGTTAGGAGCGCTCATTTATGGAACATAACACCGGTTCACAAGAAACTAAGGGCGGCAAGAGTGGAACAAAACACCAAGCAAAAGGCCAAGCCTTCCACCCTTTACCAAGTATATATGTGCATTAAATTAAATAGCAGCAATATTGTGATATAACAAAAGAAGGTCCATGTTGACAAATGGAAGCAATAGCAGCTGCAACTAGCAACACTATAAGAAGGTTGAGCAAGCGGTAACATAGCCAAACAATGTTTTGCTGGGACGTGGAAGGGTTAGAGGCTTATCATGGCAATGTTGGGAGGCTTATCAAACAAGTGGTAGGTAGCGAGACATAACGATAAAAGACGAGACAACTAGCATGGCAATGATAGTAATGGTATCCAGGGAAATGTGTCATCTTGGCTGAGATCCCTCTTGGAAGAAGATCAAGTCCATGAAGAAGACGAACCACGTAGACGAACGAATCGTCACACTCCGAACGCTTTCGGAACTCTATCGAGAAGAAGCAATCCAGAACAAACAATCAACACAAGATACACCACCACATGTGCAAGACACGATGCACAACAATATGATGCATGTCCGGTTTAAATATGCAATGCACGACAATTCACAACAATCAAATTCTACACATTAAAGTGAAGCTCAATATGCAACGAGTTACATATTGACGAAACTCCACATTCGAATTATTTAGTTCACTCCCGTTAGGGACACAACAATATTAAATGTTGTTAAACATGGCAAGAGGGGAAGCATAAGTAAACTATACTATCTAGGCATTTTAAATGAGGCCGGAAACAACTTATAGCATTTCCGAAATGACCCCATATGTTAATTATGAATTTGGTCCAGATCTGATCTAAACATATTTTATGTTTGGTAAACAGCAGAATAAATATCACCATGTTATTCTACATGGAATTCTAGTCGATTTACATATATAGAACATCTCAAACGGAGCTACGATTCAAAAGATATGAGCAACACAAGATGCACATGCCATGAATGCAAATGCATGGGAAATGCAATCATAACCCTCTCAAAACATGAATGCCGCAGGTTATTATGAAACTACATGAGATTCTAAGCAAGTTTCATATATGGAATGCTCAAGACGGAGCTACGGTTCAACCACAATCATCAAAACAAGTTTTAGTTGGAATCTGTCAAAAACAGCAAGATGGCATTTTGAACACATGAAAACAACAAGTTACAATATTCTAAAATGCACAAACTAAGCATGGGGCAATAGTATATAACACCCACAACATTTCATCTTCACATATCGTAATCAAAACATGCATGGATCACTTGGCATGAAGCTCACAAGGAGGCTACTTGAAAACAGTTTCAGACTTGGTGAAAATATCAGGTTTTGACAGTGCAGTTTTTATCACGAAGGCATATTGACAGCAGTGAAACTATATGCTACAAGTCATGAAATGTCATGAAACTTATCAGCATTCTAGAGGACAATATCAACAACAAATAACTCCATTACACCTCCCACAAAAGAGGTCTAGATCACTAGCAAATCACATGACAAGACAGCAACAAAATATAACAGATTCCAGACTTACAAATATTTTTGGACCCATCAAAATAACAGATTTTTTATAGCAAGTTGACAACACCAAAACAACACCTACACATGCATTTCTATGACAAGCAAAATGTTCATGGGCTAGGACACACATCAGCGAGCAACTTTCATGTTGAAAATAAATCCATATCACGCCCGGATTAAATCCTACGAAAATGACAAAAGGGCATCACGGCATAAATGACATGCACACCAACATGGTCAAATGACAAAACTAAATACACCGATAAATCCTATGAATTTTTCTACCCAGGGTTTAGGGCACGGGAACCGAGGGCTATAAATAGGAAATGGGGGCTAGGGTCACGCGCTGTCCGATTTCGGACTGCCGGCTGCCAGTCCGACGTCCGAAAGCGGAGGGTCGGGGATACGGCGACCGAGGAGACGTGACACGAAGGTTTATAAAACACCGAAAATGCCTGACGGTAACCCGATAACCTCACTGCTACGACTGTCCGACGGAGTATCTAACGAACTCGGATCGCGATGAAATTCGACGGGCGGTCTATCTAAGCTAAAACAAGACCGCACGACAAGTTTCAACTCAATCCGAGAATATTTTTGCACGCGCTTAAAAACGGCTTTATTTAGCGGTGCCGCGGGCGCGTGCGTGTATGGCTGGACTCGAAACAGGCAACGGCGAAACGGAGAGAACCGTCGACTACGAACGGACGCAAGTTTTCGAAAATGGGTGACGATGCAATGCAGATGATGCGATGATGAATGCGACAACCAGATGAACACATGCCGAAAACGGAAACTAATGGGGAATCTTCTAGAATCTTCTGGAGCGCCGGTCTCGGGCTGTCACACTAAGCTTGGGGGTTCCCCGAAAGGGACCCCATCTTTCTTCTTCAACAATTATCGGTATGTCTCGTTTTTTGTTATGTTAACATGATATGCGTAAATTCTTGGAGCGTCGTGTTCCTTTTATTTTCCTTTTATAAATGCACCATTCTAGTTTGGGAAAGTCGGTGGTTGATTTATAGAATGCTCTTTGCACTTCTCTTATATATTTTGAGTATGGCTTTATAGAATGCTTCATGTGCTTCACTTATATCATTTGAAGTTGGATGCTTGTTTCTCTACATATATAAAACCCTTATTTGTAGAATGCTCTTTTGCTTCACTTATATTCATTATAGCATCTTATTTTCTATAAAGAACTAAACTTTCGCTCTTCACTTATATTTATTTGAGAGTTAATAAACAGTGACGGTAAATGGCATGGGTTATAAGACTAGTTCAAAACTAATAGGTATTCAAGGACTGATAATCAAAACCTTCATGTGGCACATTAAAAAGAAATTGTGGGTTAATGATATTGATGTGGTAATGCAAAAGGGTGTGAGTGCATCATTGTTGATTCGTAGAAGTGTCGATATTAAGAGGTGTTAACTTCTTGTTTGTCTAAATATTAAAAAGGCATGGTGAGGATGTGTGAGCATTTCTATTCCTTGTTAAAATCCTAGTGTTGTTTTGGGTCAGAGGCGGGCAATGGTTAACTCCACCCAACCTCCTCCCTCGGGGCATGCGAGTAGTACTTTGATTTGTGATAAAAACTAATAAAACTTTGCAATAAGTATATAGTTCTTTATGACTAATGTGAAACCATGGACATACGCAATCTCACCTATTCATATTTTTCTAGCCTCCTCGGTATCATGCCTTGCCCATTCTCACCTCAAGAATCGGTGCAACTTTCACTGGTGCATCTAAACCCCATGACATGATACACTCTGTTGCACATAAGCATCATTATATCTTCCTCAAAACAACCATCATACCTACCTATCATGGCATTTCCATAGCCATTCCAAGATATATTGGCATGCAACTTCCACTATCACTTCATATGACTTGTACTTCCATTATCGTATTGCTTTACATGATCGTAAGATAGCTAGCATGATATTTATATGGCTTGTCCGTTTTTTGATATCTTGTGCTACACTAGATCATTGCACATCCTGGTACACTGCTAGAGGCATTCATATAGAGTCATATCATCCAATCAATTTTTCATATCGAGTTGTAGTAAATAAAAGTGTGATGATCGTCATTATTAGAGCATTGTCCTAGTGAGGAAAGGATGATGGAGACTATGATTACCCCACAAGTCGGGATGAGACTCCTAACGAAAAATGAAAAATGGGGAGGCCAAATGAGACCATCATAAAAATAAATAAAAAATAAATGGGGGAGGCAAAAAGAGATAAAAAAGAAAAGGCCCACCATGAAAAAAATGAGAGAAAAAGGGAGAAGGGGCTTTGCTACTATCCTTTACCACATTTGTGCCTCAAGGTGGCACCATGTTCTTCATATAGAGAGTCTCTTGTTTTGTCCCTTCCATATGCTAGTGGAAATTTTTCATTATAGAACTTGGCTTGTATATTCTGATGACGGGCATCCTCAAATGCCCAAGGTCTTCATGAGCAAGCAAGTTGCATGCACACTCACTTAGCCACAGTCGAGCTTCCATACACTTATAGCTCTAGTGCATCTGTTACATGGCAATCCCTACTCCTCGCATTGATATCTATTGATGGGCATCTCCATAGCCCGTTGATACGTCGAGTTGGTGCGAGACTTTCTTCTCCACTTTTACCCCTTTGAAACCTACCACCACATTCTATTCCACCTATATGATATGTCGATGGTTCATGCTCGCGTATTGCGTGAAGAATAAAAAGTTGATGCATTTTGAAAATGTACGATCTAATTGCCTGACTTGGGCACCGTGGTGCTTAACATTTGCATTAATTTGATGAAGATGGAGCAATGCCTTGCTAATATAATAAGATGAATGGGGGTAAACATTCTTTGAGGATCGTATACTTTAAAAGATTGATAATTTTTTTGCTTGTGCTTATAAGTATTACTATGTCAATGTTTGTTAATTCAAAATTTCTCAATGAGCATACATACAAAATATTACATATTGGTAGCATGTCACGTCAAAAAATCTGTTTTTATCATTTACCTACTCGAGGACGAGCAGGAATTAAGCTTGGGGATGCTTGATATGTCTCCAACGTATCTATAATTTTTTATTGCTCCATGCTATTATATTATCATTCTAGGCTACTTTTTGATTAATTATTTACCAAATTATATTATATTTCAGCACTAACCTATTGACCTAGTGCCTAGTGCCAGTTCCTATTTTTTTGTGTTTTTGGTTTCGCAGAAATTCCATATCAAATTAAGTCCAAATGCGATAAACATTTATGGACATTTTTTTGGAATATAGTGAATTTTGGGAGTCGGAATAAACGCAAGACGATGCCCAAGGGCCCCATAAGACAATAGGGTGCGGCCTGGGGCGCCTGGTGGCTTGTGGCCAGCCCTTAAGTCGGTTGAGGCTCTCCTTTCACCTCAAGAAAGATATTTTCGTGATAAAATCTCCTCAAAATTTCAGCCCGATCGAAGTTACGGATCTCTGGATATTTAACAAACGGGTCGTGAAAACATGAGAGAAACAAAGAGAGATCCAATCTCGGAGGGGCTTCTGCCCTCCGTGAGCCATGTTGGCCATGGACTAGAGGGGAAACCCTCCTCCCATTTAGTGAGGAGGCCAAGAAGAAGAACAAGGAGGGTGCTAACTCCCCCTCTCTCCTGGTGGCGCGGGATCGCCACCGGGGCACCATCATGACGGTGATCTACACCAACAACTTCGCCTCCGTCACCACCAACTCTCCCCCCTCTATGCAGTGGTGTAAAACCTGTCTTCCCCGGTGTAATATCCACTTAAACATGGTGCTTAATGCTATATATTATTATCCAATGATGTGTGGCTATCCTATGATGTTTGAGTAGATTTCTTTTGTACCATGGGTTGATTGATGATCATGATTGGTTTGAGTTGTATGTTCTATTTTGGTGTTTTTCTAAGGTGCCTTCCGTGAGGTGCACACGTGAAGGAATCCCGTTGGAGGGTTTGCAATATTTTTATGATTCGCTTACAATGGGTGGCTTGAGTGACTAAAGCTTACACCTGAGTAAGGGGGTTGTTTACGTATGGGATAAAGGGGACTTGATGTGTTAATGCTATGGTTGGGTTTACCTTGATGAACTTCTAGTAGTTGCGTACGCTTGCTAGAATTCCAATCATACGTGCACATGATCCAAGTACGGAAAGTATGTTAGCGTATGCCTCTCCCTCGTATAAAACCACAAGAATGATACCGGTCTAGTTATCGATTGTCTAGGGACAAATCTTTATCTTGTGTTACACAAAAAGCTTTCTACTAAACAATTTACTTTATTTTTCTTTATCTAAAAAGCACCTAAATTTTATTTCCAGGTTCTTTATTATCTTGCAAAACTATCTATTATACATACTAAGTACTTCTAGTTTTATTCCCACAAAGTAGTTCCATGCTTGTTCTAGGTAACGTAAGCGTTAGCGTGCGTAGAGTTGTATCGGTGGTCGATAGAACTTGAAAGAGTACTAACTCTAACTTTAGATCCTTGTTGGGTTAAACACTCTTACTTATATAAAAAGGCTACAAACGATCCCCTACACTTATGGGTTATCAGGAACACATTTAGGTTTGGTAGGTATGAGCTGATTTGCAATAAATTAAAGCATGGTAATTTGGAATGTGACAGGAAACAAGCTCAAACTTTATTGATGGTTTTTGTTTCCAAGCCCGAAATGCTTTATAGTTTTTGGAAACCGTGTGGCATGGCATATGTGGGCTCGCATTCTTGGATGTGTCTACGTGTTTGTCCACTATCACACACAGTCCACACATCCTTAGTGCCTCATCGATGGGTCATCACACCTCCCATAGGTGCCAGACGATAGTTGACAAGAAGTGGCGCCCTTCCCATTGATCCATGGTGTACAGGTGTTAAGCATGCCACATATAAGTAAAAAATGGCATGGCACAATAATAAGGAGGAGAGAGCGCACTTTGGGCAACGACATAGCATGGATTTGCATTTAATTAACCTAATTAATTAATTCCTACCAAAACATCGATATGCGAAATTTCTATATAGTTATAATAAAACATGCTAAAAAGTTAGCAATTGTGGCCTTCTGACGATGGTCTACTCGGAATCTATGGTCAGCAGACAGCAGCACCGTTCCGGCCGTTCAGCCATTCACTCCGAGTGTCCGGACCCGTGGCCACGGTACCATCTCCGCCTCAGCAGCTGCTGGCGCTGCTGGTAGACTCTTAGGACTACTGGGCAGACTGGGCCTCATCTAGTCGACCTTGACAGTGTGCAATCTCGTGCATGACAAGCCCGTCGAAACGCTCCATCTCTCTGTCCTCCCGCTGGTAGAGAATTCCATGCATGAACTGCCTCCGCAAGATATCACGGTTGAAGGGATGTGGATGTCGCCTAGAGGGAGGTGAATAGGCGCTTTAAAATAATTACGGTTTAGCCTTGAACAAATGCGGAATAAAACTATCGTTTACTTAGTCAAGCACAAAACCTAAAACAACTAGGCTCACCTCTGTGCACCAACAACTTATGCTAAGCAAGATATACAACTAAGTGATAGGAAGATATATAACAAGAAACAATATGGCTATCACAAAGTAAAGTGCATAAGTAAAGGGGCTTGGGTAAGAGATAACCGAGGCACGCGGAGACGACAATGTATCCCGAAGTTCACACCCTTGCGGATGCTAATCTTCGTTCGGAGCGGTGTGGAGGCACAATGCTCCACAAGAAGCCACTAGGGCCACCGTAATCTCCCCATGCCCTCGCACAATGCAAGATGACGTGATTCCACTAAGGGACCCTTGAGGGTGGTCACCGAACCCGTACAAACAAGGTTGGGGCAATCTCCACAACGTGATTGGAGGCTCCCAACGACACCAAGAAGCTTCACCACAATGGATTGTGGCTCCGAGGTGACCTCAAATGCTTGGGGCAATCTCCACAACCTAATTGGAGACCTCGAAGCTTTCCCGGAGCTTTGCACCACAATTATTGAGCTCTGAGGCACCACCAACCGTCTAGGGCGCCAAAGCACCCAAGAGGAACAAGCTCTAGGGTGCTCAAACACCCAAGATTAATAGCTTCTCAACTTCTCACTTCCACGTATCATTGTGGAGAACTCAAACCTATGCACCAAATGAAATGGCAAGGGCACATGGAGTGTCCAATTCCTTCTCTCCCAACTCCCACCAAAGCAACTAATGCTAGGGAGGAAATGAGAGGAAGAACGAAGGAGAACACGAAGAACTCCAATATCTAGATCCAAGGGGTTCCCCTCACTTAGAGGAGAAAGTGATTGGTGGAAATGTGGATCTAGATCTCCTCTCTCTTTTCCCTCAAGAACTAGAAAGAATCATTGGAGGGATTGAGAGTTAGCAAGCTCGAAGAAGGTTAACAATAGGGGAAGAACACGAGCTCAAGAGATAAGGTTCAATGGGAAAGAAGACCCCCTTTTATAGGTAGGGAAAAATCCAATTGTTATGCTCACAGCCCGCACAGAGTGATACTACCGCTAGGGCGGCAGTACCCCTTTGAAAAACAACACCGAGGAGGAAAAAGGCCAGTACAACCACCGGAGTAGTACTACCGCTCGTCCTCACTGTACTACCGCTATGGATAGCGTTACTACCGCTACGGGTAGGAGTACTACTGCTTGCGAGCGGTACTAAAAATTTACATCCGTGCCTACCACGGCTGGAGTTAAACCGAGATTTTGGTCCGGAGCGGTAGTACCGCTCTTGGAGCCGCGGTAGTACCGCTCCAAAGCGGTAGTAAAAAATTACATCCGCTCTAGCCGCGGTAGTACCGCTGCAGCCTTTTAAGAACACCAAAACTGCCACAACTTTTGCAAACGGACTCCAAATTCAACGAAACAAAGTTTGTTGGAAAGCTAACGACATGGGATAACACAATCTTGATTTAAATATCAATAAGAATCAAATGATAAAAGGCCCATAAGAAAATGGTGCGACCCTTCCTCGAATAAGACCGATAAAACTTCCAATGCCAAAAACACAATAGACGAAGCATATAAAATCCGTTTTCGATGTACTAGAGCTTGTCACGAAGATAACCACAAGCTCAAGAACCCACATAGAGAAAAGCCAACCAAGAACCAAGGAAGATGATGATGCCAAGAATGCAATGGTTTGAGCTCTCAACGAGCGATACGATCAAGCTACTCACTTGAGAGCCCCCCTTGATAGTAAGGAAATCGATCATATAACCCGGTATCTCAACTACCACCATGAGAACAGTAAAATATAAAGCCCTATCAAGGTCAAACCTTAGTCTTGCACATAGTCCACTTGAGCTAGATGATGACGATCTTGACTTCCTCAAGATGGACCACCTTTCTTGATTGCGTTGGCTTGATGAAGACTAGATGATTGCTCCCCCATACTCCACTATGGGTGAGCTACTCTTCGGCACATCTTCACAAGTCCATTGACACCACAATGGACGGCAAGCTTCAAGCATGATCTCTCTGTGATGCTTCACTTGAACTTGCACCCCTCAACCTTGATAACGATCACCACTTGATGTCATCTTCCATGGGTTGTATTGGATCTTCCTCTTGATGCAATCCCATGGAAATATGCCTAACCCCACAAAGAACTCTCACAAGGAACATGGGTTAGTACACAAAGCGTAATGGATAATGCTTACCATACCATGGGATCACTTGATCCCTCTCGGTACATCTTGTACGCTTTGTGTGTTGACCACTTGATTCACTCTTTGACTTAGTCTTGATCAACATTTTATCTTATCTTCTCTCTTCATAAAGATGACGTCTTGAAGGTAATCATGAATGCTCACACAATCTCCTTCTCCAAGACATGCTTGCAAGAAGCTCAACTCTCACATGACCAATCTTTGGATAAACCTTGAATACCACCTTGGTCATCATATAAACTCCTTGAAACACAACAGATGGACTTCAAGAAGTGCCTATGGACAAATCCTTCGAATGTAACTCAAGGCAACTATTAGTCCATAGGGATTGTCATCAATTACCCAAAACCACACATGGATAAATGTGCTCTTACAATCTCCCTCATTTTGGCAATTGATGACAACCACTTTCAAGAGAGTTTATATAAGGAAATAAGCACAACCAAGCACACACAAATGCATGCATGGATGTGAGATGCAAATGCTTAAGAAACAAAAGCAAAACTCTCAAAGCATTCAAAACTAAAATCTCTAAACTTCTCCCCCATTGGCATCGGTTGCCAAAATGGACAAAAGGTTTAGAAAGCCAATATAATAGGTGTTCCTCCAAAAGGTTTGTATATCTAAAAATACGTGTGCAAAGAAATACACATATCCAATGATAAGTAGTTGGAGGAAGACAAACTATATTGAGAAACCAAAGATTGCACAAAGGATCGTATGGCACAAAGACATACACCAGAGTGAAGCAATCAATCAAAAGATACTAATTGGAACAATCAATCACATGGACCAACGAGCCACATGAATAAAAGATATGATGGTATGGGTAAAAGAGTGTTTATAAAGAAACTAGAGGAGCTCCCCATGATTTGTGCACAAATAATAGTTTTTGTATTTGAATACAAGTGCACAAAATAGGATCATCACTCCCCCACAATCAATATAAACACACCACAAGTGCAAGCAAGTAGATAAGACAAAGAGAATAGTACTTGCACTAAACATATGGTTGAGCAACATGTAAAAGTGGCAATCTTAAGAATATGCTCAACCAAAATGATGTGTGTGAGTCATGGAAAATCACTTGAGAAGACTAGTATAAGGATGAGCATAAAGCATCAACATAGTCTTGATGAAATGAGACACAAAGTGCAAACCATATCCTTCCCACACACAAACCACTAGCAAAAGGGTTCACAAGCTTACTAATAGGAAAATTAAAAAACCAAAGCTTGTGACAAACCCTAGTGAAGATAGGAAAATGATAGCCTTGGCAAGAGGAGGGATACCAATCGAAATGGCAAAACCCTCGTGAAGACAAGCATGAGGAAAATAATTTTCACCACCAAAGAGTGCATCAAGATTCTAGGATATAAGATCCGCACTCAAGACAAATTCTTTCACGAAACCACCAAGTAAATAAAAAGGAAATGCAACGGTGGACATGAAAGAAAAGAGGATATCAACTAGAGATGTAACTTCTCTCATGTGTATAAGATTCTAGGTAGAGGGAAATCATGATGATATATCCACAAAGAATAATGTACACACGAAATAGTTACAAGAAGGAACAAACAAGATATCCACAAGGAAGTCATAATTATACCAATAAGATCTTTGCTTGAAAGCATAACACATAGCCTAATATTTTCTTATTGTACATAAATGAACTCCCAATACACGAACATCAAAGACATCACAACTAGCAATATGACATCATCATTAAGACTCTTTGAGAAAGGAAACAAGTACCACAAGAATGAATCAAGAAATTCATGCCATGATGCAACCTATAAACAGTTGAATGCGAGAAATGTATGCATGAAGTAGATACTTGTTACCGAGATAGCATTGGATTGATGTAGTAGACAATGGTTCTTCGATCATCCTAGTAAGGCTCCAATAAGCACATGGTGTCAACACCTTACTTGTAAGTGAGTCAAGTGTCCAATGTATCTCCAATTGTTCCTAGAACAACACCACAAAAAAAGTGGTACCAAAGCTTATTGGGACCAAAAAGTTAGTGTACCAACAATATATAGGACAAAACTCCACATAAATATGTGCATATAGATATGAAATTGAATTTCATGCACACTTTAGCCATTTTATGTCATAGTGGAGTTTCCCCTATATATTGGGTCAAGGAAAGAGAACATGCCAACGAAAGTACATGTAGTAAATATGCATGCTCAAGGCTTTCGAGAATCAAATCAACACATAGTTGATAAGATACCGAGAGAAAAGGAATCAAGTGAAAATAAAATACCAAACAAAAAATATCACTTGAAGGAATGAGATATCCATTGACACATGCCAAATAGAAAGAAACAATATACCAATTGAAGGAAAACAAGAGGTATCAAGTTCCCAAAAGAAAGCTAGGTTCCACAAACCACACCCTCCACAAATTTTCATGTTGGCACAATGTACCATAGAGAAAAGGCTTGCCTCCCTCCAACACACACTTGATGAGGATCAAAAGATTTTATGATAAACACATAAAGAGAGTGTTCTAAAGAAAATAGGAGGGCTCCCCCAAGAGATGTGCATTATATAGAATTTGCATTTGGATACAACATGCACATGATGGGATCATCACTTTCCCTATATCTATAGAAACACTAGACATGCTCAAAAAGATCCACAAGAGACAAGGAAGGCAAACGATAAACAAAATACAATGTAAAGATGATTAGAAATTTCTACCATGAAAGGGTACCAAATGTCGAAGGACAAGAAGTAATTCGAAATATTTCCTATTGGTAGATTGCAAAGAAATCCAACATCATCTTTACACGTAAATCATAAGCAAATGACACTTGTAGAGCTAACATGCCACCTAGGAACAAGATAAATTATAATATCAAATCTAAGTGGCAATATCTCAAATGTACACATTCTCTGTGATTGTAATATGCACATATCATATTACTCCCCCATAATGTGGTAACCTAACGATAATAACAAGTGGCAAATGAAGTACAACAAGAGATGATTAATGGACCTTTTAGAATTTGAATTTCTCATGAGACGACATACCACATAGAAGTTAGATAATCTTGTAATATCAATACTAAGTGGTATTCCTCATGTACACACATTTTTAGGATTGTGAAGTGCACAAAGCACATCACTCCCCCAAAATGGGATAACCCATTAATCTCTCAAGAGAGCCAACTAAGATAAGACAAGATGCAAAAAGGCTCAACACAAGACTCACACATACATGATGTGAAACCCATCATACATACTTGATTTCTCAAGATAAACAAATAGGAAGCACAACATATACAAACGCATGCAAGGTACAAAACCACAACATGCAAAGGGGCAAGTAACTAACAATGTATTCAATTTAAGTACATGTTACCGTAAGGAGGAACATTGGATATAAGTGAGAAACTTGATAATCCACATGACTTGGCTTGAGATAATATGAATGATGAAGATCCCTTAATTCTTCATGATGTTATCCAAGTCACCAGTGCCCTCCATCAATGCCTATTGGTCAAGTTTGAGCTTGTTGGTCCCCAACCAAGTTGGGTCCTAAGAGGTTAGTCACAATAGGCTTAGATACCCAAATGGTTCTTTTCTTGACACCACTTTGAGTACCAACACATTTGGCAAACACATTGCCAAGATTATCCTTCCCAAGAGAATAGATATCATCAATAATGATTGGGTTTGATAAGTTACCTTTTGTGCAATAAGAAGTGAAGTGACCCTTCTCACGACATAAGTAGCAACATTTACCCTGTGCTTTCTTCTCAATTGTTTTCTCAACTTGAAGAGCGGTGACTTGGGTCTTCTTGGGAACAGGCCTTTCTTCAACTTCTGGTTGAGCATGAGATTGAACTTGTGGCCGCTTCCCTTGTTGCTTGTTACTTTGGGGCTTATTCTTTAATGGGCAAGATATAACATGGTGCCCTTCAATTTTGCACTTGAAGCAAATAATCTTGGCCGAAATCTTGACTTGTTCTTGGCCCTTCTTCTTGTAGTTCGTGGACATCTTCTTCTTCTTCTTCTTGGAGTTGAATCCAAGTCCACCTTTGTCATTTGGGAGTTTTTGCACACTCAAGATATTGTTGAGTGTGGACTTCCCTTCATGACTCTTTTCCAAGTCTTTCTTCAAAGAAGTGACTTGGGCCTTGATCTCATTGATTTCCTCTACATGGTTAGAATCAACACAAGTGCTAGAGGAAGTACAAGCTTCATCGTTAGAGCAACAAGGCAAGGAAAGTAATTCATCATAAGATGTACCAACATTATGAGTAGATGAACTACGAGGACTAGCACATGGCAATAAAGCATTTATACTATATGTAGTGCTAATTTCCACATGAGGCTCACTAGATGTTACCTTAGTAGTACTAGCCTCATGAGCTATCTTTAGCACATTATGAGATACTACAAGATCGCCATGAGAGCTAGAAATATTTTCATTACTTTCTTAAAATTTCCCATAATTGCTAGATAGCAACTCAAGTTGAGCCCTTAGCTCAACATTCTCCTTTTATATGGATGCTTCACAAGAAATAGAGTTAGTAGCACAAGCATCATCATTAACAACAAGAGGAGAAGGGAACTTGGCAAGCTCTTTAGCATATGAAACTTTAAGTTGAGCATGAGACTCGGTGAGTTCAATGAGCGAACTCTTAACAACCCTTGAGCCATTTTCGAGGTGCTCAAAGTCCTCAAGGAGTTTAGCATGTGCAACTTCAAGCTTATCATTTTTAGTTCTAAAATCATTAGCCACCTTGAGAGCTCTTTCATGGGATTCCTTTAATCTAGATAATTCTAGATCAAAGGTCTCCTCAAGAGATTCCTTGGTGGTTTGTTCATTTTCAAGAGCTTGAGATAGCTCCGCAATCTCATTAGCGTAATCACGTTCATGACCTTCCATTTTCTCAATGGTGGCCTCATGCTCCTCGAGATGAACTTCCAATTGCTCAATATATTTCTTGCCCTCAATGGCAATAGACATGACTTCCATGAAGTTGGAACAAGTAATATTATTCTTATGAATAGCTTTAAAAACCATTTCTCCCTTAAGTTTTAAGGAAGCAATATTATCACTCTCTTAATCATTATCATCAACATCATCATCGTGAGATATATTGGGATTCAAAGTAGGATATACCTTTGAAGCCTTAGCCATAAGGCAAAAGTGAGAAATAATAGATGATGATGTAGGATCCCTTGAAGCACCATTCAAGACCACATCTTGTTCCATGGAGTGTTGGGTTTCCTCTACATTGTTAGCACAACAACTCGAGGAAATAGAAACATTTTTATCACGGCAACAAGATATAGCAAGCATATCATCATGATATTTAGTCAAGCAATTTGTACATGATATGCAAGGACTATCAACACAAGCATGTGATACATTTAAAGTGCTTGAAGTGTTAAAGTACAAAGATGAATCATTGCAATAAGATAGTGAACAAGAATTGTCAACAATAAGCCCACAATGATCATCACTACTCACCATATAATTACATTGTGCAAATCCACATGTAGGTGAAGTAGATGAAGTTGAGAAGACAACACGGCCGGAGGTGGAGGGAGAACAATCATCCCTACAAATCTTGGACTCAACAAATTTATCTTGAAGCTTTGTCCACAACTCATGAGCATCCCGGAATGGCATGAGTTCAAATATAACTACGTTTCTCAAAGCATCAAAAAGCACATTAGAAGCTTGAGCATTGATATAAAAGTTTTTCTCATCCTATAAATATATGTGTTGAGAATCCTTTGGAGGAGAAAAACCCATATCTACAATTCTCTCTAAGTTTGGGTCCATGACCCTAAAGAGATTAAGCATGCGAATTACCGAAACATCAAAATTTGTGCAATTGAAACTAAGAGTGTTAGAGAATCCTAATACCTTAGTTGACATCCTTACTCTCTAGGTTGTTAAACCTAATAATGAGAAACCTAGATCTGATACCAATTGAAGGGACGTGGATGTCGCCTCGAGGGGGGTGAATAGGCGCTTTAAAATAATTACGGTTTAGCCTTGAAAAAATGCGGAATAAAACTATCGTTTAATTAGTCAAGCACAAAACCTAAAACAACTAAGCTCACCTATGTGCACCAACAACTTATGCTAAGCAAGATATACAACTAAGTGATAGGAAGATATATAACAAGAAACAATATGGATATCACAAAGTAAAGTGCATAAGTAAAGGGGCTCGGGTAAGAGATAACCGAGGCACGCGGAGACGATGATGTATCCCAAAGTTCACACCCTTGCGGATGCTAACCTCCGTTCGGAGCGTTGTGGAGGCACAATGCTCTCCAAGAAGCCACTAGGGCCATCGTAATCTCCTCACTCCCTCGCACAATGCAAGATGTCGTGATTCCACTAAGGGACCCTTGAGGGTGGTCACCGAACCCGTACAAACAAGGTTGGGGCAATCTCCACAACTTGATTGGAGGCTCCCAACGACACCACGAAGCTTCACCACAATGGATTGTGGCTCCGAGGTGACCTCAAATGCTTGGGGCAATCTCCACAACCTAATTGGAGACCCCGAAGCTTTCCTGGAGCTTTGCACCACAATGATTGAGCTCCGAGGCACCACCAACCGTCTAGAGCGCCAAAGCACCCAAGAGGAACAAGCTCTAGGGTGCTCAAACACCCAAGAGCAATAGCTTCTCAACTTCTCACTTCCATGTATCACCATGGAGAACTCAAACCTATGCACAAAATGCAATGGCAAGGGCACACGGACTTCCCAAGTCCTTCTCTCCCAACTCCCACCAAAGCAACTAATGCTAGGGAGGAAATGAGAGGAAGAACAAAGAAGAACACGAAGACCTCCAAGATCCAGATCCAAGGGATTCCCCTCACTTAGAGGAGAAAGTGATTGGTGGAAATGTGGATTGGAGGGATTGAGAGTTAGAAAGCTCGAAGAAGGTCAACAATGGGGGAAGAACACAAGATCAAGAAATAAGGTTCAATGGGGAATAAGACCCCCTTTTATAGGTAGGGAAAAATCCAACCGTTATGCTCACAGCCCGCATAGAGTGGTACTACTGCTCCAAGGAGCGGTACTACCGCTAGAGCGGCAGTACCCCTTTGAAAAACAACACCGAGGAGGGAAAAGGCTAGTGGAACCACCGGAACGGTACTACCACTCGACCTCACGGTACTACCGCTATGGATAGCGGTACTACATCTACGGGTAGCGGTACTACTGCTTGCAAGCGGTACTAAAAAATAACATCCTTGCCTACCACAGCTGGACTTAACACGTGATTTTGGTCCGGAGCGGTAGTATCGCTCTTGGAGCCGCGGTAGTACCGCTCCGGAGCGGTAGTAAAAAAATTACATCCGCTCTAGCCATGGTAGTACCGCTGCAGCCTTTTAAGAACACCAAAACTGCCACAACTTTTGCAAACAGACTCCGAATTCTACGAAACAAAGTTTGTTGGAAAGCTAATGACATGGGCTAATATAATCTTGATTTAAATATCAATAAGAAGCAAATGTGAAAAGGCCCATAAGAAAATGGTGAGAACCCTTCCTCGAATAAGAGCTTGTCACAAAGATAACCACAAGCTCAAGAACCCACATAGAGAAAACCCAACCAAGAACCAAGAAAGATGATGATGCCAAGAATGCAATGGTTTGAGCTCTCAACGAGTGATACAATCAAGCTACTCACTTGAGATCCCCCCCTTGATAGTATGACAATCGATCCTATAACCCGGTCAATCAACTACCACCATGAGACCGGTAAAATATAAAACCCTATCAAGTTCAAACCTTAGTATTGCGGATAGTCCACTTAAGCTAGATGATGATGATCTTGACTTCCTCAAGATGGACCACCTTACTTGATTGTGTTGGCTTGATGAAGACTAGATGATTGCTCCCCCATACTCCACTATGGGTGAGCTACTCTTCGGCACATCTTCACAAGTCCATTGACACCACAATGGACGGCAAGCTTCAAGCATGATCTCTCTGTGATGCTTCACTTGAACTTGCACACCTCAACCTTGATAACGATCACCACTTGATGTCATCTTCCATGGGTTGTATTGGATCTTCCTCTTGATGCAATCCCATGGAAATATGCCTAACCCCACAAAGAACTCTCACAAGGAATATGGGTTAGTACACAAAGCATAATGGACAATGCTTACCATACCATGGGATCACTTGATCCCTCTCGGTACATCTTGTACGCTTTGTGTGTTGATCACTTTATTCACTCTTTGACTTAGTCTTGATCAACCTTGTATCTTATCTTCTCTCTTCATAAATATGATGTCTTGAAGGTAATCATGAATGCTCACACAATCTCCTTCTTCAAGACATGCTTGCAATAAGCTCAACTCTCACATGACCTATCTTTAGATAAACCTTGAATACCACCTTGGTCAGCATATAAACTCCTTGAAACCCAATATATGGACTTCAAGAAGTGCCTATGGAAAAATCCTTAGAATATAACTCAAGGCAACTATTAGTCCATAGGGATTGTCATCAATTACCCAAAACCACACATGAAGAAATGTGCTCTTACAACGGTGGCGAACTTCTACTTCACCGGGGACATCATATCCGCCAATGAGGTGCTCGAGCCTGGTCACATAATAGTCGGGATCGACAATGACACAGGCACCAGTAAGCTTGACGAAGCTACCCACATACTCACTCATCAATGAATCGCACAAGACTTTGGACAATTGTTGGCGAGGCATCAAGCTATGGAGGGGCACCGGTGACGACAACTCTTCCTATTTGGGTGGCTCATCGATCATGCCGACAAGCAGTTCTGGATCTTTTGCATGGTGGATGGCAAGCAAATCTTCATACTTCCCCTGTTATAAGACCACTACGCGCCCAAGGAACTATTGGAAATATGCCCTAGAGGCAATATAAATTAGTTATTATTATATTTCCTTGTTCATGATAATTTTTTATTATCCATGCTATAATTGTATTGATTGGAAACTCAAATACATGTGTGGATACATAGACAACATTGTCTCCCTACTATGCCTCTAGTTAACTAGTTCATTGATCAAAGATGGTCAAGGTTTACTGGCCATAGACATCAGATCTTATTTGATAATGGGATCAAATCATTAGGAGAATGATGTGATGGACAAGACCCAAACTATAAACATAGCATATGATCGTGTCAGTTTATTGCTATAGTTTTTTGCCAAGTATCTATTCCTATGACCATGAGATCATGCAACTCACTAACACCAGAGGAATACCTTGTGTGTATCAAACGTCGCAATGTAACTAGGTGACTATAAAGGTGATCTACAGGTATCTCCCAGGGTGTCTGTTGAGTGGATATGGATCAAGGCTGGGATTTGTTACTCCGTGTGACGGAGAGGTATCTCAAGCCCCACTCGATAATACAACATCACAATAAGCCTTGCAAGCAATGTGACTAAGTGTTAGCCACGGGATCTTGTATTACGGAACGAGTAAAGGGACTTGCCGGTAACGATATTGAACTAGGTATAGAGATACCGATGATTGAATCCCGGGCAAGTAACATACCGAAGAACAAAGGGAACAACGTATGGGATTAACTGAATCCTTGACATAGAGGTTCAACCAATAAATATCTTCATAGAATATGTAGGAACCAATATGGGCATCCAGGTACCACTATTGGTTATTGACCGTGGAGGTGTCCCAGTCATGTCTACATAGTTCTCGAATCCGCAAGGTCTGCACACTTAAGGTTCGGTGACATTTCGGTATAGTAGAGTTATGTATGGTGATGACCGAAGGTTGTTCTGAGTCCCGGGCGAGATCCAGAACATTACGAGCAGCTACGGAATGGTCCGGAGGTGAAGATTGATATATAGAAAGTCCTGTTTTGGTCACCAGAAAAGTTTCGAGCTCATCGATAGTGTATCGGGAGTGCCGAGAGGGTATTGGGGAACCATCAGGGGAGGTGTCTCGACCCAAGGGGGCACATGGGTTGTGGGAGGAGTTCAACCAGCCCCTGGTGAGCTGTCCTAAGCCCCCACTAAAGTTCCATGCAGCTGGGGTGGAGAAACCCAAAGGTGGAAGAGGTGGAAAGGGTTACCAAAGTGGGAGAAGGAATCCTACTCCTAGTAGGATTGGAGTAGGACTCCTACACCTCCAATTTTGGCCAAACCTTGGGGGTTTGAGGCTGCCTCCTCCCCTCCCTCCCTCCTATATATACTATAGGATTTAGAGGGAGAGCTAATCCTAATGGCCACATGCTCCCTCTACTTCCTCTAAATCATTTTCCCCTTTAGTCTAGTTCGACTATGCTTAGGCGAAGCCCTGCCGGAAAAGTACCACCACCATCGCCGCCATGTCGTCGCACTGCCGGAGAACTCATCTACCTCTCTTCTCCCTCTTGCTGGATCAAGAAGGCGGAGATCATCATCGATCTGTACGTGTGTTGAACGCGGAGGCGCCGTCCGTTCGGCGCTAGATCGGAAGGTCATGATTAGGATCGCGAGACGATTCGTGATTTGATCGCGAGACGTATCGTGACGGGATCGCGGGACGGATCATGATTGGATCGCGAGAAGGATCATGATGGGGTCGCGGGACGCTCGGCGATTTGGATCGCGAAGACGTTCAACTACATCAACTGTGGTTCTTAACGCTTCCCGCTTAGTGATCTACAAGGGTATGTAGATTCACTCTCCCTCTCGTAGATGCTCATCACCATGAATATATCTTGCATGTGCATAGGAAATTTTTGTTTCCCATGCAACGCTCTCCAATAGTGGCATCATGAGCTAGGTCTATGTGTAGATGAGATCACAAGTAGAACACAAAGGAGTTTGTGGGCGTTGATGCTTAGATTGCTTCCTCCCTTGGTCGTGTTTTGATTCAGCGGTATTGTGGGATGAAGTGGCCCAGACTAACCTTACTCGTACGATTATGAGAAACCGGTTCCATCAACTGACGTGTAACTTTGTTGCACAAAGATGGCTGGCGGGTGTCTATCTCTCCTACTCTAGTTGGATCGGATTCGACAAAGGCGGTCCTTGATAAGGTTGAATAGCAATTTGTGTATCACCTTTGTGGTTTATGTGTAGGTGAGAATTGTTCTTCCTAGATACCCGTAGCAGCCACGTAAAACTTGCAACAACAATTAGAGGACGTCTAACTTGTTATTGCAGGGTATGTTGTGATGTGATATGGCCAATTACATGATGAGATATATGAGATGTATGAGATGATCATGTTTTGTATAGAATATCACGACTTTTATGCCAATGAGTACGGTAACCGGCAGGAGCCATAGGGTTGACTTTAATTATTTTCACCGTTTTTGCTTTACTTTATTGCTATGAGTTAGCAATAGTCATCGAAGCAACGGTCAGCGCGGCAACCCCGATGGCGACACGTTGATGGAGATCAAGATGATGGAGATCATGGTGTCATGCCATATGGACATCATGCCGGTGCTGTGAAGATGAAGATCAAAAGCACAAGTTCATGGCCTTATCATGTCACTTATGATTTGCATGTGATGTTAATCCTTTTATGAACCTTGTTTTGCTTAGGACGACGGTAGCATTATAAGGTGATCCCTCACTTAAATTTCATGATAAAATTGTGTTCTCCCTAAGTGTGCACCGTTGCGAAAGTTCGTCATTTCGAGACACCACGTGATGATTGGGTGTGATAGACACTACGTTCACATACAACGGGTGCAAGCCAGTGTTGCACATGCAGAACACTCGGGTTAAACTTGACGAGCCTAGCATGTACAGACATGGCCTCGGAACACAAGAGACCAAAAGGTCGAACATGAGTCATATAGTAGATATGATCAACATGAAGATGTTCACCATTGAAACCACCTCAACTCACGTGATGATCGGACTTGAGTTGGTGGATTTGGATCATGTGACACTCGAATGACCAGAGGGATGTCAATTTGAGTGGGAGTTTTTAAGTAATATGATTAACTAAACTCATTATCATGAACATAGTCAAAATGTCTTTGCAAATTATGTTGTAGATTACTAGCTCGTGTTGTAGCTCCTTTGAATATATGTTCCTAGAGAAATAGAGTTGAAAGATGATGGTAGCAATAATGCGGACTGGGTCCGTGATATGAGGATTGTCCTCATTGCTGCACAGAAGGCTTATGTCCTTAATGCACCTCTCGATGCACCACCCCCTCAAGCGTCGTGTGTAGATGTTGTGAACGTCTGACAGGCACGTTCTGATGACTACTTGATAGTTCAGTGCGTCATGCATTACGGCTTAGAACTGAGGCTCCAAAACATTTTGAACGTCACAGAACATATGAGATGTCCTAACAGCTGAAATTGGGATCTCCGGCTCGTGTCCATGTTGAGAGGTATGAGACCTCCAACAAGATTCTTTGTCTGCAAGATGAAGGGGAATAGCTCACTCGGTGAGCATGTGCTCAGATTGTCTGGGTACTACATTCGCTTGAATCGAGTGGGAGTTGATCTTCCAGATAAGATAGTGATTGATACAGTTCTCCAAGTCACTATCACTAAGATACTAGAGCTTCATGATGAACTATTAAATGATAGGGATGGAAATAATGATCCCTGAGCTATTCGCGATGTTTGACATCGCGAAGGTAGAAATCAAGAAGGAGCATCAAGTGTTGATGGTTAGTAAAACCACTAGTTTCAAGAAGGGCAAGGGCAAGAAGGGAAAAACTTTAGGAATGGCAAGCTAGTTGCCACTCTAGTGAAGAAACCCAAGGTTGAACCCAAACCCGAGACTAAGTGCTTCTATTATGAGGAGAATGGTAGTTGAAGTGGAACAACCCTAGATACTTGGTAGATAAGAAGGCTGACAATGTCAATAGAAGAATATTTGATATACGTGTTATTGATGTGTACCTTGCTATTACTACTAGTAGCACCTGGGTATTAGATACCAGTTCGGTTGCTAAATTTTAGTAACTCAAAATAAAAGCTATGGAAAAAAGGAGGCTAGCTAAGGGTGAGGTGATGATGTGTGTTGGAAGTGTTTCCAAGGTTGATGTGATCACCATCGCACGCTCTCTCTACCTTCGGGATTAGTGATAAACCTAAATAAATGTTATTTGGTGTTTGCGTTGAGCATGAACGTGATTAGATCGTGTTTATTACAATACAGTTATTCATTTAAGTTAGAGAATAAAGGTTATTCGGTTTACATGAATAATACCTTCAATGGTCATGCACCCAATGGGAATGGTTTATTGAATCTTGATCATAGTAATACACATGTTCATAACATTCATGCCAAAAGATACAAAGTTAATAATCATACTACGACATACTTGTGGCACTACCGCTAAATGTCATATTGGTATAAATCGCATGAAGAAACTCCATGTTGATGGATCTTTGGACTCATTCGATTTTGAATCAGTTGAGACATGCGGACCATGCCTCTTGGGCAAGATGACTAAAGACCCCGTTTTCGATATGATGGAGCGGGCTTGTAACTTATTAAAAATAATACATGTTGATGTATGCGGTCCAATGAGTGTTGTAGCGTGCAGTGGATATCATTATTTTCTTACCTTCACTGATGATTTGAGTATATATGAGTAAATTTACTTAATCAAACACAAGTCTGAAATGTTGAAAAGTTCAAACAAATTCAGAGTGAAGTTTGAGATCATCGTGACAAGAAGATAAAAATGTCTACGATATGATCGTGGAGGTAAATATCTGAGTTACGAGTTTGATATACTACTTAAGACAATGTGAAAGTTGTTTCACAACTCATGCCACCTGGAACACCATAGTGTGATGGTGTGTCCGAACGTCATAGTCGTACTCTATTGGATATGGTGCATACTATGATGTCTCTTATCGTTTTGCCACTATCGTTTTGGGGTTATGCATTAGACACAACTACATTCACTTTAAATAGGGCACCATCTAAATCCGTTGAGATGACACCATATGAATTATGGTTTGATAAAAACCTAAGCTGTCATTTCTCAGAGTTTGGGAATGTGACACTTATGTCTGATAAGCTCGAACCCAAAGCGGAGAAGTGCAACTTCATAGGATACCCTAAGAACAGTTGGGTATACCTTCTATCTCAGATCCGAGTGCAAACTATTTGTTGCTAAAAACGGGTCCTTTCTCGAGAAAGAGTTTCTCTCAAAAGAATTGAGAGGGAGGAAGATATAACTTGATGAGGTTGTTGAACCTTTGTTTCAACCAGAGAGTAGCACAGCGCAGAAAGATGTTTCTGTGGAACCTACGTCAGTTGAAGAGGAAGTTAATGATGATGATCATGAAGCTTCGGATCAAGTTAATATCAAACCTAGTAGGTCGACAAGGACGCATACTGCTCCTGAGTGGTACGACAACCCTGTCTTGGAGGTCATGTTGTTGGACAACGATGAACCTACGAACTATGGAGAAGCGATGATGGGCCCCGGATTCCAACAAATGGTTAGAGGCCATGAAATCCGAGAAAGGATCCATGTATGAAAACCAAGTATGGACTTTGGTAGACTTTCCTTTTGAATGGCAGGTCGTTGAGTACAAATGGACCTTTGAGATGAAGACGGACGCTGATGGTGAATGTCACCATTTATAAATCTCGACTTGTCGCAAAGAAGTTTTCGCCAAGTTTAACGAGTTAACTGCGATGAGACTTTCTCACCCGTAGCGATGCTAAAAGTCTGTTGAAATTGTGTTAGAAGTTGCTGCCTTTTTCGGTTATGAAATTTGGCATATGGATGTCAAAACATAGTTTCCTTAACGGTTTCCATGAGGAAAGGTTGTATGTGATGCAACCGGAAGGTTTTGTCACTCCTAACGATGCTAAAAGGTGTGCAAGCTCCAGCATCCTTCTATGGGCTATAGCAAGCATCTCGGAATTGGGATATATGCTTTGATGAGGTAATCAAAGTTTTTGAGTTTATACAAATTTTATGAGAAACTTGTATTAACAAGAAAGTGAGTGGGAGCACTATAGAATTATTGATAGTATATGTGGTTGACATATTGTTGATCGTAAATAATTAAGAATTTCTGGAAAGCAAAAGGGTTGTTTGAAAAGTTTTTCAAAGGAAAACCCGAACAAAGCTACTATTATATTAAGCATCAAGATCTATAGAGATAGATCAAGACACTTGATAAAACTTTCAAATGAGAACATACCTTGACAAGTTTTGAAAGAGTTCAAAATGGATCGGTCAAAAAGGTGTTCTTGCCTCATTTGTAAGGTGTGAAGTTGAGTAAGACTCAAACCTCGACCACGGCAGAAGAAAGAGAAAAGACAAAGGTCGTCCCCTATGCCACTAGCCATAGGATCTATTTGGTATGCCATGATGTGTACTGCACTTGATGTGTGCCTTGCCCCATGTCTGACAAGGGGGTACAAGAGTGATCCAGGAGTGGATTACTGGACAGTGGTCAAAATTATCCTAAGTAACTAGAGGACTAAGGACATGTTTCTCGATTATGGACATGATAAAAGAGTTCGTCGTAAAGAGTTACGTCGATGCAAGCTTTAAACATCAATCCGGATGACTCTGAGTAGCAATCCGGATACATATAGTGGAGCAGCCATTTGGAATAGCTCCAAGTGGAGTGTGGTAGCAGTGTCTACAGTTTACATAGATATTTGCAATGTACACACGGATCTGAATGCCACAGACCAATTGACTAAAGACCTCTCACATGCAAAGCATGATCAAACCCTAGAACTCATTGGGTGTTACATTCATAAGAATGTAAATCACATGGTGATGTGAACTAGATTATTGACTCTAGTGCAAGTGGGAGACTGATGGAAATATGCCCTAGAGGCAATAATAAATTAGTCATTACTATATTTCCTTGTTTGTGATAATCATTTATTATCCATGCTATAATTGTATTGATTGGAAACTCAAATACATGTGTGGGTACATAGACAACATTGTGTCCCTAGGATGCCTCTAGTTAACTAGTTCGTTGATCAAAGATGGTCAAGGTTTCCTTGCCATAGACATGAGATGTCATTTGATAACGGGGTCACATCATTAGGAGAATGATGTGATGGACAAGACCCAAACTATAAACATAGCATATGATCGTGTCAGTTTATTGCTATAGTTTTCTGCATGTCAAGTATCTGTTCCTATGACCATGAGATCATACAACTCACTAACACCAGAGGAATACCTTGTGTGTATAAAACGTCGCAACGTAAATGGGTGACTATAAAGGTGCTCTACAGGTATCTCCGAGGGTGTCTGTTGAGTGGGTATGGATCAAGACTGGGATTTGTTACTCCGTGTGACAGAGAGGTATCTCAGGCCCCACTCGGTAATACAACATGAGTAAAGAGACTTGTCGGTAACAAGATTAAACTAGGTATAGATATACCGACGATCGAATCTCGGGCAAGTAACATACCAAAGAACAAAGGGAACACCGTACGGGCTTAACTGAATCCTTGACATAGAGGTTCAACCGGTAAAGATCTTCGTCGAATATGTAGGAACCAATATGGGCATCCAGGTCCGTCTACTGGTTATTGACCGTGGAGGTGTCTCAATCATGTCTACATAGTTCTCGAACCCGCAGGGTCTGCACACTTAAGGTTCGGTGATGTTTCGGTATAGTAGATTTATGTATGGTGGTGACCAAAGGTTGTTCGGAGTCCCAGATGAGATTCTGGATGTCATGAGGAGCTCCGGAATGGTCTGAAGGTAAAGGTTGATATATATGAAGTCCTGTCTTGATCACCTGAAAAGTTTCGAGCTCATCGATAGTTTACCGAGATTGTCGGGAGGGTACTAGGGGACCATCGGGAGAGGTGTCTCGACTCAAGGGGCCACATGGGCTGTGGGAGGAGGCAAACCAGCCCTTGGTGGGCTGGCCAAAGCCCCACTAAAGTCCCATGCGGCTGGGGTGGAGAAACCCAAAGGTGGAAGAGGTGGAAAGGGTTTCCAAAGTGGGAGAAGGAATCCTACTCCTAGTGGGATTGGAGTGGGACTCCTCCACCTCCAATTTCGGCCAAACCTTGAGGTATTGAGGCTTCCTCCTCCCCTCCCTCCCTCCTATATATACTAGAGCATTTAGAGGGGAGAGCTAACCCTAATTTCCACATGCTCCCTCTACCTCCTCTAGATTGTTTTCCCCTTTAGTCTGGTTCGGCTGTGCTTAGGCGAAGCCCTGTCGGAATAGTTTCACCACCATTGCCGCCATGCCATCACATTGCCGGAGAACTCATCTACCTATCTTCTCCCTCTTGCTAGATCAAGAAGGCAGAGATCGTCATCGAGCTGTACGTGTGCTGAACGCGGAGGCGCCGTCCGTTTGGCGCTAGATCGGAAGGACCGTGATCAGGATCGCGAGACAATTCATGATTTGATCGCGGGACGGATCGTGATGGGATCGCAGGTTAGATCGTGATTGGATCGCAAGAAGGATCGTGATGGGATCGCGCGATGCTTGGCGATTTGGATCGCAAAGACCTTCGACTACATCAACCACGTTTCTTAACGCTTCCTGCTTAGCGATCTACAAGGGTATGTAGATCCACTCTCCCTCTCGTAGATGCTCATCATCATGGATAGATCTTGTGTGTGCATATGAAATTTTTATTTCCCATGCAACATTCCCCAACAGGAATGGCACAACGAGATTGGTGTCGCTGGGCCACAGCACCACCGGCTCCTTCTCCTCGTCAAATATGTACTCCAAGAAGGGGCGAGGTCATTGTCGGCCTCCGAGATTTGGTTGCCTGGCAAGGCACCAACATGGACCTCCGAGCTTTGGTTGCCTGGCAAGGGGCCGTTGTCGACCTTTGAGCTTTGGTTGCATGGCAAGGGGCTGACGTCGACTTCTGAGCTTTGGTTTCCTGACATGCTTGGAATAATTAATGGAAAATAGGTGTGGACTAGATCAAGCACAATGTTGATGCGTTGCCGCAAGGATCATATAGACCTATCCACTCGCCGGTGGTGGGAAACCGACGGAGGGAGAGGCGGGAAGCGTTGGCGTGGATTGCACGACACACGTATACTGCCACTAACTTCTGGGCTGGGGCGTCTCTGTTCGTAGGTGCTAGCTGGTGCACACCATCACTGGTTATACAGCAGCAGGTTTCGGGGATTTTCCTAGTTTATTATGCATGTAAAAAGTTTATTGAGGTAGTCGGTTATGTAATTGCAAGTTTAATTTGTTTATGCATCTTTGTATTGTTTTTTCGCAAATACACAAAGCTTGTGTTCCATTGCATTGGTTATGCATCATGTATTTGTAAGCATTTATCTTGTTGTTCTATATGCAAAGAAAATAACATCATGCACGATTAAACCAACAAATACGAGGGTGATAATTAATTTGAACAATCACAGACAAATGTTCACCAGCAAGTGTTTTTCCACACCACACATAGCTTATTTGCAGGAATCGTGTGTACTATTATTGGCCTTCACACACAATTCAGATAACTGACCTTTACCCGGTATCACACACATCTAGTTACACTGAATTGTTTGTGTTATTTCGGATCATCGCACACAAGTCATTCGAGTGACCTGTATGTTGTATGTCACACACAGCTTAATCTGAGCTATCGTTTGTATTATTTCGTCTCATCGCACACAGGTCATCCGAGTGAACTGTATGATGTATATCACACACAACTTGATCTGAGCAACCATTTGTGTTATTTTAGCTCGTCGCAAAGAGTTCATCCGGGCAACGTGTTTATCGTCTATCACACACATCTTGATCTGGATAATCATTTGTGTTATTTTATCTCATCGCAAACAGTTCATTCGGCTGACCTCTATGACGTCTATCGCACACATCTTGATCTAGGTGATCGTTTGTGTTCTGCTTGATCATCGCACACAGTTTATCCAGGTGAATTGTATGTCGTACGTCGCACACACTTATATTAAGTTAACTGTTTGTGTTTTTTGTCCAATCACAAATAGTTTGCGTGGGTCAACTGTGTGCCACGTATCGCACACGTAAGTCTTTTCTAAGTCATATTTGATGGTTCCGCCATCGCACACAATTTGCATTATTGGCGATGGAGCTTGAACTATGTCGTTTGGGATTCATGCATCGCACACAGTTTCGTCGAAGGATCTCTGATTGATGTGCCGTCTTTGGAACATCCTGTAGTAGTGATTTATGACTCCTTGAAGTATCGCACAGCAACGGTCGGATTTTCGAACTATGAAAGTCCTCAGACATATCATGTTCCTCACTTGTAGGCAATTCGCACTGGCAAAATCCTAACTCCTCAGTCAGAACAATTTCCTCAGAGACCAGAAGAACATCGTCTCTATCACTGAAGAACTTGTCTGGGCCGTAAGAGATTTCCAAAGGCTTCACTCGAAGGAGTGTATAGGTTGAGGATTTTGGAGTTGAGCATCAGTTGGAAATATCCTTAGTATTACCGCGGCCCCCTTTAACAGTACGGTGTTTCCTATGACTCAAGAATAGAAAATGAAACTACGAAAACAAGTCTTCATGCTTCATAATCCTCATTCATGTCTTCAAGGTCACACCGACTTTCTTCATCTTCAAAGTCTTCACAAAGTCTTCACCAAAGTCTTTAGAAAGTCTTCAGCAAAGTCTTCACGTGAAAACATACATTTTTAGGGGTCGATACTCTCCGAATATATCAAACTCCTCATCGACTTATAGAACCTGTGTACACTCACAAACACATTAGTACCTTAACCTATAAGTCTTCAATACACCAAAATCACTAAGGGGCACTAGATGCAGTAACAGGAACCCACATCGACTTGGAGTTGCCAATTTTGTTGGCGGGGTCATCCTTGGAGTTGAAGTAGCACTTGATGAAGTAGAGCTTGTAGTATCTTTGGTCACCCACTTGACCATGTCTTGTGATTCTTCTTCGAATGAGTCAATCTCCTCTTGAATATTGTCATTGCCCTTGAGCTTGTGGTCTTTTGGTGGAGATCATCTTAAGATTTTGTCCCCTTAGAGAGAGTAGGATCATACTTCTCCTTTTGGGGAACAAACGTTGTCTTGGGGTATTGACCTTCTTCCCATCAACTCCATTTGCATTGAACTTTCGTTCATAACCAATACCATGGTTCTTCCGGTGCCATCCTTGCCTGCGCACAATCTCCTCGAATTGCTTACTTCCGACAAGACTCTTGTATACACCTTATTCTATAATTACTTTCAACAAATCATTTTCTTGCTCAAGTGTAACTTGGCTAAGAGGGTCATAGTGGAATCAATAGAAGTACTAGGAATAACAGCATTGGATTTAACTTCTTCTTCTTCAGAGTTATGACCCTTATGAGGACATAAGGTGTGCGTGAGTATCTGGTAGACTGTTCTTGGCACATACAGCAAATCCTTCACAAGAAAGGTTGTCCTTTGAGGCTGTCCAGGCGCCAATTTCTTCATCATGACATTCATCATCTGGTTCGGTAGTGGTGGATCATTGAACAGACAGCGGGCTTCTTCTGAGGGAATTGGAACAGGAACAGGCTGAAGCAATTCTGAAGAACTTGCAGTGTAATGTGTTGTTCGTGTCATCCAATCCAAGACCCAGGAGTTGACATCTGAGGAATTTCCACTAATGAATAGAGTGGCATAGAATTGAAGAATCAGCTCCTTGTTCAAGTCACAGACATCTACACAAAAGGGAAGGAGCCCAGCATCATGAAGAACTTGAAGCACCGGAGTGAATGATGGAATAGACTCCATGTCCACATGAGGATTATTGTGGTGCTCGAAGATTTTCTTCTTTTCACATAGGACAGAAGCATAGAAGTTCATCTGAGTGGGGGTCCAGAACCTCGAGCGACCAGTCCGAGCAGAATCATACGGATTTGGTTCGGTAAAGAACATATGTTCATTGAAGAAATTCGTCTTGAGGAACTTGGGGTGAACCGAATCTTTGAACGGCATTCTTAGCTTGGGTTGTAGATTTGGTCGAGGATGCCCCTTGATCTCAGTTGGCATGGGAGGAACATCTGGGATTTGACGAATTTGTTCCTCAACAGGAGCCTGAGCATCAACTTCCTCAGCTGTTGCAGCTGGAATGTCTTCAGGTTCTGCAAGATATAGATGTTCAGAATATTCAGGGACGGCTTCAGTTGGTGCAGGTGACTGAGGAATCAGCATTAGAGTAGTTGTCATTGGTGAGTTGGGATGAGCAGATTCCCAATATTCATCGTTGATGACTGGAGTAGTGTCACCAATCTCAACATCTTCATCAGTTTCTTCAACGCCAGCTTCAGCAGTTAACAGAAGTTGGGGCGATGATACCTTGGGGGTGGATGCAATGTCATCAATGATAATTTCCTCATCAACAGGCTCTGAGGAAGCAGCCGAATGATCTTCTTCAGGGACATCGTAAGCATCCCTGATTGGCACAATGGCATGGGTTAGTGCCTAGGAAAGTGGAGTTGCATCTATTGGAGTTTCTGAGGAATTTGAAGACGTTTTCAACTTCTTCAACACAGGGGCATCAGAAGCTGAAGCTTTTCTCTTGAGAGAATTTTCTTCAGCAGGTGCAGTTTCTTCAGGAGCGACTGATGCAGCCACCCTGGGTGGTTCATTTTCTTCAGGCGCAACATTGGAGGTTGCCCTGGCAGGTTCTTCAGTGGTGTGAGTTTCCTCAACAGCACTGGCAGTGGCTTCTGATGCAGAAGCATTTTCTGGAGTAGTTTCATCAGGTTGAGCATTTTCCTCAGCAGACTGAGAAATTTCATCTGCAGTCTGAGGAATTTCTTCAGACTGAGGCTTTTCAGGTTGCGATCGAGCAGCAACCCTAGAGTTGTGGTCCTTTACAGCAGCTTGAGCTGCCCTGACGAATCTGACTTTTGTTCCTTTCCACTCAGCATCGTATCTGTCTTGATCCTCAGAGAGAGTGTGGATCTCCTGCTGAACTGTGACTAGCTGTTTAGGAGTCAAGTTCATCACATTATCACGAAGGAACTTCTCTTTGCGAGCTTTGTTTCTTCTCATTCTCAGAGCTTGCTCTCTCTTCCATTTTTCCTCGAAAATGAAATGGGTGAGGACATGGTCTACGCCTAGAGGCAATTTCAGAGAAGCGAGGGGAGTGTTTGGGTCTTCATGCCAAATATCGATGAAATTCAGGATCGTCTTAGAATCCAACAGAAGAGGAATGGCACTTCCCTTTGCCAAGGCAGCTTTTTGCTAACTTTGCCTAATGATTTCCTCTAGTTCCTCATCATCAGCTTCATCATCCTCCTCCTCATCATCACCCTCTAAGGAACCTGAGGGGATTGTTACCACCGTCTTGCTTGTGTGAGGACTTGGCCTCTGACCACGTCCGGCTGTTGTCTTCTATTTCAGAGCAGAGGGACTGGTTGAAGACTTTGCAGTAGTGGAGGGGCTGGCAGTGAGCTTTGGAATCTTTGCGAATCCCTCAGTCCTCTTGCATGTTGCCAAATGCACCGGGGTTGAGGACTTTGTAGCTGCAGTTGATGATTGTGCAGCAACAGTTCCAGGTGCAGAAGATTTTATGGTCTGATGCCTTTGACCTTGAGGAATTTGCACTGAGGATTTTGAAGTTGAGGGAACAATCTTCAGAGCAGATTTCTTCACCATTTTCTTTGGAGCACTAGCAGAGGCTCCGGTAGAGGCAGCAGTAGCAGAATCCTCGTTGAATTTATTCACTCCTTCTTTGGCTTTCCTTGCCAACTTGGCTTGTTGCTTTTCCCATAGATGAGGAAAGTCCTCACCTATTTTGATGCTTGAGGGATCAGCGATCTGATTCTGAGCAAGCGGAGGCTTGCTGCAAGGTGGCTTCACTGCGAATTTCATCATGTACTTAGGAGTAACATAACGATATTCTCTCCATTCTTTGGCCCATCTCCTCTCAATCTTTTGCAGATGGATCTTCCTCTGCTTGGTCATTTCCTTTCCATGAGTTTCTTCATCAGGTATGCAATAATCATCATATATTTCCTCTGGGATCTCGAATGCAGTGTGCACATCTGCATTCTTCCCTCCTTTCTGAGGCTTCTTTCCATCAGACATTTTCTTCAGTTGAGGAATATGAACTCTTGAAGACTCTGAGGAGGTACACGGTTTTTCTTCAAGTAGCGCTACAAATGAGTTAAGTTGACGAGAACCTAGTGATTCATCAGCGGACATGTTGTACCTGTGAACAGAGTATAGGTGCGCGGAATTTCAAGAGGTCATATGCGTTCTCAGAAGATTGAAGAGAAATAGGTTTGAGGAATTTGACCATGGATGCCTTGAGGAATTTCATTAAGTGTTCTTTATCTCAGGTTCCAGAGTTGTGCAAATTTGAGAGTTCGCACAATTGAGGAATCTTGAAGGAAACCATTACTTAGGGAAAATCATCAAGTATGAGGAGATGTAAGGTGCATGAGAGTTGGATATATATATCATATAAACACCTTTTGATGAATAGTAGATGTAATTGAAGATCAAACTAGGGTAGTAAAATAAATTTTAATTACCCTAGTGAAGAACACGACGAACTCAGAGATGGAAGAAAGGAGGTTCATCAGTTTAGATGTCCCACACCCTAGCTTGGCAGAGGGAGACAGCTACGGCGGCGGCGGGATGAAGATTTCCGCGGCCGATGCGAGTACGGCGACGACGAGGTTGAGGCAGCGAAGCTCTTCCTCACCGGCGACGATGACTTTAGCGGCAGCGCTTTGCGGGAGCTCGGGAGAGGTATGAGATGAGAGTAACCGAGCTCGGTTGTAGGGTAGGGGGTATTTACAGTGAGAGTGAAAACCAATCCACCCAAGGATTTTGGACAGGTTTACCCCTGACTCTTGCTCTCCTCGCGACAGGTGTCACCCACGTTCTGAGTAGTGGAGATTTGAGGGGGATCGTGGGTTATCCAGTCGCTGGAATAGGAACCATTTGAGTGGGAACCGCCGAAAATTTTGGTAGAGAAGATTTAAAGTTTCCATTCGCAAATTCTTCAGCTGTCAAGGACACAGTGAAGACTTTGAACGAGTTTCAAAGTAGAACGCATATGAAGAAATTGTGAACATACTAGGTTGAGTTTAGCATAGATGGGGAAAGGGTCCGATCACATTCACTTAGATGAAAATCATTTAGAAAAATTAGCAATAAGTGAATGATGTTGAGGACATTGAAAAACTCAAATATATACAGTATATATATATAGTCAATGAGTCTCAAAGTTTTGAAGATTTTGAAAAGTTGAGGAGTTTGAAAACTTGAGGAATTTGCAAATTTTAGGAATATGTCTATTTGAAGAATTTGCAAAGACATCATAAAACTCAATTTTGAAGAATTTCAACTTTTGGTTGGTGGCGTGACCCACCGTATAAGAATGATGATTTCAGACACCGCCTACATTGTCGTAGAGTTCTGAGAATCAAATTCTTCGTTGATTGAAGAAAAAACTTTACTTCGGGTGTTGCACATCTAAGTCATCAATTTTGCATAAGTGTTAGGATGTGTGTTCTTCTTCAAAGAACATTCGAAGATTCTAAGATATTTAGTTCACACCGCAACTTGCAAAATCTCTTTTCATCCAAGGGCTTTGTGAAGATATCGGCCGGTTGTTCTTTAGTGGGGATGTGGTCGATGAAGATGTCGCCCTTGAGTGCATGATCTCGAAGAAAGTGATGACGAATCTGGATGTGCTTGGTCTTGGAGTGCTGAACTAGGTTGTATGCAATCTTGATGGCGCTCTCGTTGTCACAGTAGAGAGGCATATTCTTCAACTTGATGTCGTAGTCCTTGAGGGTTTGCTTCATCCATAGTAACTGAGCACAACACCAGCCTGCAGCAATGTACTCAGCTTCAGCAGTAGAGAGAGACACGCAGTTCTGCTTCTTCGAGGACCAGCAGACTAAGGATCGTCCGAGGAAGTGACATGTGCATGAGGTTGACTTGCGATCCACGCGATCACCAGCATAGTCAGAATCAGAGTATCCGACGAGGTGAAGATTTGAGCCCTTGGGATACCATAGTCCAAGTGTTGGTGTGTGAGCTAAGTATCGAAGAATATGTTTCACAGCCTTATGGTGTGATTCCTTCGGTGTTGCTTGAAATCGAGCACACATGCAAACACTTAGCATTATATGAGGCCTAGATGCACATAAATATAATAAAGAGCCAATCATGGAGTGGTATACCTTCTGATCGAAATCTTTACCATTTTCTTCAGTGCAGAGGTGTCCTTTTGAGGGCATTGGAGTTTTGACGCCTTTGCAATCTTGCATGTCGAATTTCCTCAGAACATCTTTGAGGTATTTCTCTTGCGAGATGAAGATGTCGTTGTCTTGCTGACGAATTTGAAGACCTAAGAAGAATTTCAATTCTCCCATCATAGACATTTGATATTCTTAACTCATCATATAGGCAAATTCATCACTGTAACGTTTGTCAGTACATCCAAATATAATATCATCAACATATATTTGGCATATGAACAGTTCATGGTCATAGGATTTTGTGAAGAGAGTTGGATCGAGTGAACCGGGTTTGAAGCCTTTCTTCATGAGGAATTCCTTCAGTGTGTCGTACCACGCCCGAGGGGCTTGCTTGAGGCCATAGAGGGCCTTGTTGAGTCTGAAGACTTTGTCAGGATGCTTAGGATCTTCAAAACCATGGGGTTGAGCAACATATACTTCTTCCTCAAGCTTACCATTGAGGAATGCACTTTTCACATCCATTTGATATAACATGATATTATGATGGTTAGCATATGCAAGCAATATTCGAATAGCTTCAAGTCTAGCAACAGGTGCAAATGTTTCATCAAAATCAATTCCTTCAACCTGTGTGTAGCCTTGTGCTACAAGTCGAGCCTTATTCCTCACCACAAGGCCATTTTCATCTTGCTTGTTGCGGTAGATCCACTTGGTACCAATAATGTTATGCTTGCGAGGATCTGGCCGCTTGACAAGTTCCCACACATTGTTGAGCTTGAATTGATGCAATTCCTCTTGCATGGCTTGAATACACTCAGGCTCCTTGAAGGCTTCATCAACTTTGGTGGGCTCTATGATAGAGACAAAAGCAAAATGCCCACAAAAGTTAGATAAATGAGAAGCTCTTGAGCGTGTGAGAGGACCTGGTGCATTGTTGTCATCGATGATTTTGTCAATTTGCACTTCATTTGCTACTCTTGGATGAGCAGGCTGACGGAGTAGAGGATTTTCATCAGCACCATTTTCTTCAGGTATATCAGCATGAGAGTCTTCATTTGATGGAATGACTTCCTTAGTAGGAATGACGTCTTCAGTTGCCTTCAGCTTGATAGATTCCTCAGGAGATTGTTCATCTAACACGGAAGGCAGGTGCTCTCTTTGCGAGCCATTAGTTTCATCAAACCGCACATCTAAAGTTTTAACAACTTTCTGATGAAAGGTGTTGAAGACTTTGTAGGTGTGCGAGTCCTTTCCATAACCAAGCATAAAACCTTCATGTGCTTTTGGTGCAAACTTAGAACTATGGTGAGGATCCCTGATCCAGCATTTTGCACCGAAGACTTTGAGATAAATTACATTGGGTTTCTTGCCTGTCATGAGCTCATATGAAGTTTTCTTGAAGAATTTGTGAAGATATACCCTGTTGATGATGTGGCAAGCAGTATTAATTGCTCCAGGCCAAAAACGTCGAGGAGTCTTGTATTCATCAAGCATGGTTCGAGCCATCTCAACAAGAGTCCTATTCTTGCGTTCCACGATGCCATTCTGCTGAGGAGTATAAGGGGCAGATAACTCATGAGTAATACTAAGTTCATCAAGATATTCATCAAGGTTAGTGTTCTTGAATTCAGTCCCATTATCACTCCTGATATGCTTGATCTTGACGCCAAAGTTGGTGGAGGCCCTTGAAGCAAATCGTCTGAAGACATCCTGCACTTCATTTTTGTACAGAATGATATGCACCCAAGTGTAACGAGAGTAATCATCAACTATGACAAATCCATACAAACTTGAAGAATTTGTTAGTACGGAGTAGTGAGTGGGACCAAAGAGATCCATATGAAGCAATTCAAAAGGTCGAGTAGTGGTCATGATTGTCTTCGAGGGATGCTTGGATCTGGTCATCTTTCCAGATTCACATGCGCCACAGAGGTGGTCCTTGAGGAATTTGACGCCTTCGAAACATGCTTTTTCTTCACGAGTGTGTGCAAGTTACTCATGCCCGCATGTCCAAGTCGTCGATGCCACAACCAGCCTTCTGAGGACTTTGCAAGAAAGCATGTGGCAGGTTGAGGACCTGTAGAGAAATCAACAATGTACAAGTCTCCTCTCCTAAAGCCTTCAAAGACTTTGGAATTGTCAGATTCCATGTTGACAACACAATGATATTTTCCAAATACGACAACCATATCAAGATCACAAAGCATTGAGACAGACATAAGGTTGAACCCAAGGGATTCGACAAGCATCACCTTATCCATGGTTCGGTCCTTTGAGATAGCAACCTTACCAAGTCCCAATACCTTGCTTTTTCCTTTGTCAACATAGGTGATGTGCTTCAGATGAGATGGAGCAAGTGGCAAATTCATCAGAAGACTCTTGTCACCAGTCATGTGGTTTGTGCATCCACTATCGAGGACCCATTCAGTAGCTTTTGGAGTGTCATCCTGCAGATGAATTAGTGAAGAATATGGTATCAATTTCATCAGGCAGAATATGATATCAATTTCATCAGGCAGAATTTCATCACATAAGATAGTAAGCAAGTAGAGTAAGGACGTGAGAAATGAGGAATTCATTTCATCATGGTTAGCTTGCGTCCTTTCAAGCATTTTCCTTAGGTCTCCGGCAAATTCATTAGATGTTCAATTTCATCTGGAGACCTGACCCTGCATAAGATGTCAGTTTGATTTCTTCACCACCCACATCTGGAGGGATGGCAAAGAATTCATCAGTCTACGAGCACCATATGAGAAGGGAGGCATTGAAGCAAGTGCGCTTCGTTTCACAGGGCAAGAGTCAGAGTACTCATATGAATAAGCAGAGAAATTCTTCGAGGACTTATGAACATAATGATTTGAAGAATAATGCACATATTCATGACTCTTAGGTTTTCCCTGCAAAACAAAATCATTAGCCCGAGAATGATGATTTTGACCAGATGAGGAATTTTGTCCAAGTGAAGGCTTTGATCCTCTTGAGGAATTTGATCTGGGGTTCCCTTTCTTCAGGAGTGGTGTATTGAGGACATTCACTTGAAGATTTTGTAGGTAGCTCTTGGGAACCCAGATTTTCTTCAATGGAGAGTCGTTCCTGCAGTTAGTTCCAACAATATAGCAAATACTTCACCCTTCTGATTTTTGAAGAATTTGAAGTTGGAGTCAAGAGACTCATCAGAGGAATATGAAGTTTCACATGTAAAGCCAGATAAAGTAGATGGATCTACAGGTGATCCTTTTGCAGCAACCCATGAGGTTTGGGGGTACTGCTCAGGTGTCCAGTAGGATCCATCAGCGTTGAGTTTCCTCACAAAGGCAATACCCTCTTTCCTAGGGTTCCTGTTCAGAATCTGCTTTTTGAGGACATCACAAAGGGTTTGATGCCCTTTAAGACTTTTGTACATGCCTGTCACATACAATTCCTTCAACCCTGCATTGTCATCAGTGATACTTGTGGTATCCTTAGATGAGGAATTTGAAACCACTAGAATAGTTGAAGAATTTGCCGTAGTAGAAGCATTTGAGCATTCAGGTGAAGAATTAGCAGTTTCACATTCGATGCATTTCAAACAAGGTGGAACAAATTCTTCCTGAGCGGTACTGATCTGTTGAGCCAGTAAGGAATCGTTTTCCCTTTGGAGATCCTCATGTGACACCCTCAGTTTCTCAAGATCTTGCTTTCTTTGAAGAAATTCATAAGAAAGCTTCTCATGATCAGCTAAGAGGTCATTATGATGACTCTGAAGGTTATCATACTTTGTCTGAAGACTTTTGAGATCGACAGACTGAGTTTGAGTCCGATCCACTTCATGGTTTAACAGATCACCGCTTTTGTCTAGCATTTTCTGAAGCTTTTCAAGTGCACTTTGTTGCTTAGTGGCAATTTTAACAAGTTTAGCATAGCTGGGTTTCACATATTCATCAGATTGACCTTCACCTGATTCAGATGAGTAATTATGTTTTTGTACCTTTGAGATTTTTGCCATGAAGCAGTAGGTGGGATCATAATCATCATTGCTGACGTCAGAGTCGCTAGAGTAGACATGTGCTTCATCGTTGAAGATGGACTTGCTGACGAAAGCGGTAGCGAGAGCAAGGCTAGCAACACCAGATTCTGATTCCTCCTCAGATTCTTCATCTTCTTCATATTCTTCAGATTCTTCCTCAGAATCCATTTCCTTGCCGATGAATGCTCGAGCTTTTCTGGAACCATTCTTCTTGTGCTTTGAGGACTTTGTAGATGAGGACTTTGAAGATTTCTTCTTTCTCTTAGAGTCATCAGAAATCATCCTTGTATTTCTTCTTCTTCTTTGAATCTTTTTCCCAGAGAGGACAGTCAGAGATAAAGTGGCCAGGCTTCTTGCAACGATGACAGGTTCTCTTCTTGTAATCTTCCGAGGAATCTAATTTCCTCAAGCCACTTCTTGATGACTTTCCAAATCCACCTCTCCTTGAGAACTTCTGGAATTTCCTCACAAGCATAGCTAGTTCCTGACTTAGTTCTTCAGGATCACCAAGGCTGCTATCAGAATCTTCTTCTTTAGATGAGGAAATTTCTTTTGCTTTCAGAGCACGAGATCTTCCATAGCTTGGCCCGTAGAGGTCTCTCTTCTCAGCTTATTGGCATTCATGAGTATTGAGTCTTTCCAGAATATCAGCAGGATCAAGAGCTTTGTAGTCTCCACGTTCTTGAATCATCAAAACCAGAGTATCAAATGAGGAATCGAGTGATCTCAGCAGTTTCTTCACCACCTCATGGTCAGTGATATCAGTGGCACCCAGTGCTTGAAGTTCATTGGAGATATCAGTGAGACGATCAAAAGTTTGATGAACATTTTCATTGTCAAGCCTCTTGAAGCAGTTGAAGAGATTGCGAAGAACATCAACACGAGAGTCACGTTGAGTGGAGACGCCTTCGTTGACTTTGGATAGCCTATCCCAGATAAGCTTAGCAGTCTCCAAAGCACTCACTCTGCCATACTGACCTTTGCTCAGATGGCCACAGATGATATTCTTCGCTTGAGAGTCGAGTTGCTTGAATCTCTTCACATCAGCAGCTGTAACAGTGGGAGCGACACAAGGCACACCATTTTCCACGACATACTAGAGATCGTTATCAATAGCTTCAAGGTGCATACGCATCTTGTTCTTCCAGTAGGGGTAGTACGTCCCATCGAAGGTAGGACAGCCCGCGGAAACCTTGATCATACCTGCAGTCGACATAACTACAACTCCAGGTGGTTAAACCAAAATCACACAGAGCGAGGGAGTACCTGCTCTGATACCAATTGAAAGTGCGTTATATCGGCTAGAGGGGGGTGAATAGGCGATTTTTACAAATTCATCACTTGAGGAATTTCAACTTTGAGGAATTTGAAATGTGATGAACACCTAACAGCGGATTAAGTACTCAAGTGCATGATGGGCATAGTAACAACATAGTCTTCATGATGAAATGAAACATGCATAAACATTGAGTAGCGTGATACAGCATAAGCAGTGATGAACAAGGTAACTTGAAGAATTTGAGGTGAGGAATTTGTGAAAGTCTTCAGTCAAATTCTTCAAACAGTGATAATCAATTTCATCAACAGTTTTATGAGGAATAGGGAGGTTGAGGAAATAGAACCAGGTAGCTTGATGAAGATAATGGTTTGATGACCCAGTTCCAACTGCTGTGACTGTTGTACGTCTGGTTGGAGCAGCCTGGTATTTAAACCGGAGGACACACAGTCCTAGGACACACAGTCCTTACTGTATTCTCCTTGAGCTAAGGTCACACAGTCCTCGCCCAACACTCGTGGTAAGTCTTCAGGGTAGACTTCCAAAACCCTCACAAATTGTTCACCCGGCGATCCACAATTTACTGTTGGATGCTCTAGACCAAGGTCACTTCGTGGTCCCCAATTGACTGCAGGAGCACTAGACCATGACGCCTAACCGTCTGGAGGATGCACAGTCCTCAAAGGTAACAAGCGTCGGTTCCACACAGGAAATTCTTCAATGATGCTCAATCACTTTGGGTTTTTGTGGTTTGGTTGTGGGTTTTTCCTCACTGATGATTTTCTCTCAAAGTCCTCGAAGGATGGGTTGCTCTCAAATGACAAGTGTCAGTTCTCTCTCGGAGCAGCCAACCAGCTGGTGGTTGTGGGGGTTCGCTATTTATAGCCAGGGTGCAACCTGACATGATATGACATAAATTCCCCCAATCATATGACCATTATGTGGATAGTTGTGAATGGGGACAGCTGGCGCTAAGCACAGCAACGGTCGGATTTTCGAACTATGAAAGTCCTCAGACATATCATGTTCCTCACTTGTAGGCAATTCGCACTGGCAAAATCCTAACTCCTCAGTCAGATCAATTTCCTCAGAGACCAGAAGAACATCGTCTCTGTCACTGAAGAACTTGTCTGAGCCGTAAGAGATTTCCAGAGGCTTCACTCGAAGGAGTGTATAGGTTGAGGATTTTGGAGTTGAGCATCAGTTGGAAATATCCTTAGTATTACCGCGGCCCCCTTTAACAGTACGGTGTTTCCTATGACTCAAGAATAGAAAATGAAACTACGAAAACAAGTCTTCATGCTTCATAATCCTCATTCATGTCTTCAAGGTCACACCGACTTTCTTCATCTACAAAGTCTTCACAAAGTCTTCACCAAAGTCTTCAGAAAGTCTTCAGCAAAGTCTTCATGTGAAAACATACATTTTTAGGGGTCGATAATCTCCGAATATATCAAACTCCTCATCGACTTATAGAACCTGTGTACACTCACAAACACATTAGTACCTTAACCTATAAGTCTTCAATACACCAAAATCACTAAGGGGCACTAGATGCAGTAACAGGAACCCACATCGACTTGGAGTTGCCAATTTTGTTGGCGGAGTCATCCTTGGAGTTGAAGTAGCACTTGATGAAGTAGAGCTTGTAGTATCTTTGGGCACCCACTTGACCATGGCTTGTGATTCTTCTTCGAATGAGTCAATCTCCTCTTGAAGATTGTCATTGCCCTTGAGCTTGTGGTCTTTTGGTGGAGATCATCTTAAGATTTTGTCCCCTTAGATAGAGTAGGATCATATTTCTCCTTTTGGGGAACAAACGTTGTCTTGGGGTATTGACCTTCTTCCCATCAACTCCATTTGCATTGAACTTTCGTTCATAACCAATACCATGGTTCTTCCGGTGCCATCCTTGCCTGCGCACAATCTCCTCGAATTGCTTACTTCCGACAAGACTCTTGTATACACCTTCTTCTATAATTACCTTCAACAAATCATTTTCTTGCTCAAGTGTAACTTGGCTAAGAGGGTCATTAGTGGAATCAATAGAAGTACTAGGAATAACAGCATTGGATTTAGCATTAGTGTTGTTGTTACTAGATGAATAATCTTTCTTGCATTTGTTACTAGTTTGGTAAGATTTAACTTGTGGCACAAATGTAGACAAGAGTAGTGGTTTGGCAAGATAATAAGAACTCTTATTTTGAAGATCGTCATTGATAGCTTTAAGAGACTCATGCGCTTGCTCTAAATTTAGCTTCTCGAAGTGTAGCTTCTCATGAGTTCTTAAAACCTCTCTATGATCTTCTTGAGTAGATTCATGAGCTAACTTAAGAGTGTTTAGTTCTTTATTTAGATGCCCAATCTCCTTCTTATCATCATCAGAGAACTTATCTTGACTAGCATGATTATTATCAAGTATGTTTTGACTAACATCACTAGTTTTATCAAAGTGCAAGTCATCATCTCCTAGTAAGTCATCCTCATCACTATTAAAGTCAATGTATTTGGGGTGTGATACCTTGGGGCCTTTAGCCATGAAGCAACTTCCACTTCCTTCATTTGGTGAGTCAAATATAGCATAGGACTTGGACGATACGAGTGCTAATCTGGCAACACCTTCATCTTGACTATAGTCGGAGTTGGAGTGATAGCTTCTCTCAGATTGGTTGTCGGAATCGGAGCCGAAAACCCATTCACCAACATGAGCTTCAGGTCTTCTTCTTGTGTAGCTCTTGGTGTATCTCTCCTTCTTGTTCGACTCCTTGCTTCTCTGGGAAGGTCTTCGTTCATAGTGATCTTATCTACTCCTTCTCTCTCTATGAGGTGACTCATCTCTTGAGCTTCTTCTTCTAGGTGACACTTCTATTCTCTTGTGGGGTGTCATGCACTAATTGGAAAAGTGTTCGGGTCTTCCACAATTGTAGCAATTCCGGTCACGACTAGAAGAACACTTCTCTTCATATCTTGAGTTGGAGCTTCTTTCTTTGCCTCTATTCTTGTAGAATTTGTTGACCTTCTTGACCATGAGGCTTATCTCTTCATTGGTAACAAGGTTGCCACTTGAGGTAACAGGAGTGTCACTTGTAGCTTTGTATGCACCGCTTGACTTGGTGTGAAGCTCTTCTTTGTCCTTGAGTGACATTTCATGAGCAACAGTCCTTCCAATGACTTCCGTGGGCTTGAGATCTTTGTAGTTTGGCATCATTTGGATCAATGTGCACACATATCGTACTTTCCATCCAAGGCTCTAAGGATTTTCTTGATGATGAATTTGTCAGTCATCTCTTCACTTCCTAAGACGACAATCTTATTTGTGATGAAAGCAAGCCTAGAGTACATTTCAACAACTTCTTCACCATCCTTCATCTTGCACGTGCCAAGTTGAATTTGTACCACATCCAACTTAGATCCCTGGCGGATTCAGTTCGTTCGTGCATATCAACCAAACTATCCCAAATTTCATTTGTATTCTCAACACGGATTATCTTGTTGAACTCTTCAGGGCATAGGCAGTTGAATAGAATGTCGCATGCTTGAGCGTTGTATTGAAACATCTACAATTCTTCTGCGGTCGCTTCACGATCCGTTCCTTTCCATCACCAAAGAATTGACCTTGCAATCCAACATGAACAACAGCCTAAATGGTGAGGTTATGATCAAGAATATGCATTTTCATTTTATGCTTCCAACTAGCAAAGTTTGTACCATCAAAATATAGATATCTAAGATGATAATTTCCCTCACTAGACGTCATACTCTCCTAGGTTGTGAAACCAATGCAATGGATATAAAATCTCTAATGCCACTTGTAGGATCCAAGGTATGTCTATAGGAGGGTTATTAGACTACTTTACTGTCGTGGGAACGAGCCTGACAGTAGATGGTAGGGGTACGAAAGGAGAGGGCAGAGTACTAGCTACGGCGAGGGTGTACACACGGATGTATGAGTTCAGGCCCCTCTCGTGGAGGTAACAACCCTACGTCTCAGTGCTCGGGAGCTTTATGTCATGTGGAATGTAAAGATTACAGTGGTTGTGAACCCCTGTGCAGGAGGGGAGGGGCGGCTTATATAGAGTTCGCTGCCCCTCATAATTATCCCGCATCTAAAGGCCTGGACGTGGGATTAATGTCTGCCGTTACAGGTAATGTACGTAGTAAATGCTACTAATGACCATTGAACCAATGTTTGCCCGTTAGGCTCTTGATGACGGCTCCTGGTCTCCTGGCGTCGAGTGAGAGCGAGGTCTTCCGAGTGACACGCGTCTGCCGAATGAGAGTGGGAGTCTCCGGGTGGATTACTGTTCAGTGGTTTTGAGCGTCTCGAGGGATCCACTCGAAAGTTCATGCTTGATCTTCAAGTCCTCCCTTGCGGTGTCCTTAGGTAGGGTACGCGGGCCTTCCTTAGGACCCTACCCTAGCTAAATATCCTCGTCATTAGCCCCCAAATGGATCGGGGTTTGAGTGGTAGAAGGAGGTATCAATGTCGACCTTCAGTTGGTGCATCAAATCCTCCGAATGATATTTGGGACTTCCATGGAACTTGCGTCAATTGAACTCTGAGTATTAACGTCCATTCAGGATCGACATGCAAAATCTTCCGAATGATATTTGGGGCTTCGACGAAACTTGCGTCGATTGAGTTCTTCTCCGCTCACCCGGATCCCTTCAGCCTTAAAAGTGCTCGAGTGGATTTTCAGCGTTCGTTTCGCTCCGAGTGAAGTAACAATATCTTGGGGAGGCGATGGGTCGGTCCGACAGACCCGGATTTCTCGGGATACGAAAATTTGGGAAGCGCACGCGCGTGCGGCGATGACGCCGCGATCAGGGCAAGTGGAGGCACGACGCCTCGATTTTCGTGCCGGTCATATCGCCACGTACTGGGCACCGTCATCGGTTGCGTGTGCGGTAATCTCGCGGGGTCACCGGCCAGTGAGACACTCGGCAGGGTATAAAAGTTTCCGTGCCGTGGTTCGTACAGTGCCTCCGCCAGTTCTTTCTCTCTTTTCCTCCGCCTCCTCTAGTCGCAACGCCACACTCTGCTCCTCCTCGACGAGAGTCGCCACGCCGATGATGAAGAACACGACGGAGAATCTGGAGCGGGCGAAGAAGGGGGCGACAAAGCTCAAGGGCAAGAAGCCCTCGACCGCCCGGTTCACCGCGCCGGCGGGGTGAATGCAGGGGGATTTCCTTCCCTCTGTTCTCACTCGCGAAGACATGGAGGGCCTCGTCTCCAATGGGCTCATGGCGGAAGGTGCTTGGAGGTTGCCGGGGGAAGAGCGCGAGCCGGAGCCGCGTGACGGGGAGCGGATTCTTCTTCTCTCCCATGTCGAAAGAGGTTTCTCCATGCCTCCCCACCCTTTCTTTAGGGGATTTTTGAACTTTTTTGGTGCTCAACTGCACCACCTCTCTCCAAACACCATAGCTTATCTGTCTGCATTCGTCACTTTATGCGAATGTTTCCTTGGTTGCTCTCCCCATTAGGGGTTGTTCAAACACCTCTTCACGGTCAGATCCCAGACCATGAAGGAAGCTCTCCCCGCTGATGGGAAGACACACGTGCTCCAGTTGTGTGGAGGCTTAGGGGTTCAGAAAAGAGCCTGTAGTTCTTTCCTTGTGATGACTTTTCTCGAGTCCGTCAGAGGCTGGCAGTCGACTTGGTTCTACTACAAAGATGTAGCAGCGCCTAATATGTCGACTGGCCTTCCCCCCTATACACCCGACCGTCCCGCTATTCCCAAATCCCTGAGGGTGACCGACGAGGAGCATGTCCAAGTGGGTATCCTAGTCAAGGCGGTGGTGCAACTGATTCGGGCGGAGTGTCAGGCATGGACTTGCTGGAGACGTTTCTCAGTCGACGCATTCAGCCGCTCCAAGCCAGAGACCACACCATGTGGCACTATGCAGGCCCAGAGGACACGACCCGAACGCACCCAGAGGAGGTTCCACAGGAAACCGTTGGCTTTGTAGCATCACTGGAGCTTGCGACAATCCTTTGGGAGCCAAGAGGGTCCGACCTTATTCGGCCAAAAACCCGTCGAAGAACCTGGTTAGTAGTGTGATCTCGACTGATATATTTATGCTGTCGAGTGGCATATTGATTTGTAAACTGACTTCTTCACTTGAATCATGTAGGAGTGGACGAACATGCACTCGCCCGTTCCCAACGGGAACCATGTCGAGGACGGTGTGGTGAGCGAGGGCGGCAGTGTGGACGGCGACGGCCTCTCTGACACCAACGACAACTACGACGACTCCGGCGATGAGGAAGAAGTTGAGTCACCTCCCCGGCATGAAAGTCGCACCAAGGCCCACTAGGATCCGGCAGCTGCTGAGGACAAGGCCCCGGGCCCAAGCGAGAAGAACCCAAAACGGAGCCGCCCCTCAACTGTTGAGTCGAGTGAAAGACTGGCCAAGCAACCCAAGCAAGCCATCTCCAAGCCTCGCAAAGCTCTGCCTCGCATGGGGGTGGTCGTACCTGTCATCTCCACGTAAGTGTTCATTTCCAAAACTTTCTGTCGACTGAAGTCTTGAGTTGTATCTGAGCGAAAGCTGTTCAATCCTTCAGAGCTGCTACATCTGTGACCTCGCCTCATCGAGATGGAGGGGACGCGATGGATGTTGACACTGGTGACGCTGCCACTTCTCATAGAGGTAAGAAAGTTGTTAGTTTGTCTGAATGGGACTCGACACATGCAGATGTTGATACTATCGGTTGTTATTGCAAAGGTTATTCAGGTGGAGGACAACGAGGAGCAACTGGACACTTCGCGGGTTCGCACCCGAAGAGCGTCATCGGCACAGGCACCTCAATGCTCAACTGCAGAGTCTTCCCATAGGAGAGGTGGCTCGATGCAACCTAGGGTTGAGCCTGCAACGCCTCTGTCACATGCTCCTCCAGTCGTCTCGATCGTTGTGACACCGACTCCAACTGGACCCCCTCAGGCTGCCTCAGCTGCCCCAGCGACCATGCCGAACCCACCTGTGACGGCCTTCTCTCTGCATTGCACCCCGAAAGATCAGACCGGAGCTGCGAAGGAAGCCATGATTCAAGCGAAGCAGCTCATGCTGAGGACCAAGGAGGCGTGTGAGGCCAGCAAACTGGCTTTTGATGTTAGCGCAGCCCTCCGCACCAATGTCCGAGTAAGTTCGATTGTAAGTCCATTGTCGATTGAATTACTGTCTTCTCTTGGCTACTGTACACCCACGGGGTGATTGCTGTAGAATGTTTGGATTTTCTCCACTCGAATAGATCGGATCGTAGTCGAGTAGGATTGGGGTTGATAGTACGCATGGTACTAGGGTGCTTGACATGTCGAGTAAATTTTTTGATGAGTTACTCGACGGATCGAGAGTTAACCGTCTCAGTGGGACCGCTCTTGGCGCACCCACTGGGTGTAGTCCCCGAGACCGCTGTCGAGTGCTTGCATCGGCAGGGGTCTTAGAGTTTATAGTATACAAGATACACTTTGCTTTGAACCACACCACTCCATAGCTACCTTGCAAGTTTCATGGATATTATTCGCAAACCATGATATGACGTTGCATAAGGATAGACTGCACTTCATAGAGTAGGGAGGCGCGTTGCTCGACATGTCGAGTGTCATGACAGGGCTGACCTTGTCGAATGTCTTAGTTCTTTTTTTTGACAAGTTACTCGACGGATCGAGAGTTAACCGTCTCAGTGGGGGTGCTCTTAGCGCACCCACTGGGTGTAGCCCCCGAGACTACTGTCGAGTGCTTGCATTGGCAGGGGTCTTAGAGTCTTTTGTGCACAGGATACATTTCGTCGTACGCGTGGTACTAGGGCCACTTGACATGTCGAGTTTTTTTTGTCTGACGAGTTACTCGATAGATCGAGAGTTAACTATCTTAGTGGGGGCGCTCTTAGCGCACCCAGTGGGTGTTGTCTCCGAGACCGCTGTTGAGTGCTTGCATCGGCAGGGGTCTTAATAGAGACAACTATTGAATTTGTTTAAGGCGCGCGGAGTGCCAGAGCCACTCGACATGTCGAGTGGACTTTCTGCTCGAATTCTTCTAAGATAGTCATTTGCCGGCGTTTGATACCTAGTCGACTGTCCCAAGCATCACTCGCCAATTGAATTCTTGTCTTGTGTTGATTGCAGAGGGCTTGTGAACTTGGGGCGGAGTACAAGGACGTGGAGGACGAAAGGAACCGGCTGCAAGTGGACCTGGCGGTCGCCAACAATGCTCTGGAGCGAGTGCGTGCGGAGATGAAGACTTTGCGAGGTAACTACTGCTAGTTTTCTGCATTCCCCTCTTCACTCTGCATGTTTTGAACCGAGTGTTCTCACTCGAACAGACGTACGCAATGAAATCCGTCGACTGCGAGTGCGACTTAACAATGTTGTTTCTTTAGATTCCATGGAGAAGGCGCTGGAGGAGAAGCACAAGGCGCTTGCTGACGCTAACGAGCGGCCAAGGAGAAGACCAAAGCTGCGAATTGGAAGTTGGCGGCTGCCAAGAAGCTGGAGGACGAGAACACCAAGCTAAAGCAGGAGCGTGCGGGCCTTGTCAAGAAGGCCGAACAACTAACCAAGAGGGGCAATGGCCCTGGAGAAGCATCTAGGCAAATTCTCGAGGAAGATGTATCTTCTGCTCGATGGTGAGTGTATCCTGTCGACTGATATTTGCAAAACTTTTGAAGGCCACAGTTCACCGATTCTCTTCCTATTCCCCCCTTCTTCAACAGACTTCTACCAGGATTTTGAAAAGGAAACAAAGGAGATTGAGCCCAATCTTGACCCTACCAAGTCACCAGTTGTTGATGCGGTGGCGATGAACATGCTGCGGCTCAACTTCCGGCTCCAAGGTGTCCAGGCCTACATCACTCGACTGAAATCTGCCATGGAAAGAATTGACAAGGAGCTATGGCCCGAGGACACTCTTCAGCTGGACCTCAACTGTGTAATGGCTCGTTTGAATGAACTTCCCAGTCGAGTGCAATCTTGGAAAAAATCTGCTGCTCGTTGCGGGGCCGACGTGGCATTATCACTTGTCAGGGTCCACTGCAGGGACGTGAGGGAGGAGAAGCTGAAGGAACTCCAGGTGGTGAACATGAAGAAACTCCAGTTCAAGGACTTCATGGAAACCTTCATCGAGGCAGCCACCAGAATCGCCGATGGCATCGACTTGGACACCTTCATCGAGCCCGCCAGTCTGTCTCTCGTTTAAAGGTTTGGTCTTTGGAAGAAACGGTTAAATTTGCCTCTGTATGCGGAGTGGAATTGTATCCTTAAAACTTCTTTCAGGCCTTAGGCCTGAGCACATTTTTTCTTCACAAGATGTTTTACCCTTTTGGATTTTACTCATGCTTTGGCTTTCAATCCTCTGTTCGACCGAGTTTATTTTTAACTTAGGCAAAGTGTGTTCGCAGCTAAGACCCCGGGTATGAGGATTGCTCGTACTCGGAGTATTTTTGAACTTAGGCGAAAGTCGATTCACAGCTAAGTCGTCGAGTGAATGGAATACTATCCACTCGACTAGATTTTTAACTTAGGCAAAATGTGTTTCACAGCTAAGCCCCCGAGTGTGAGGATCGCTCATCACTCGGGGTATTTTTGAACCTAGGCGAATGTCGATTCGCAGCTAAGTTGTCGAGTGAATGGATTACTATCCATCCGACAGGGTTTTTGACTTAGGCAAAACGTGTTCCGCAGCTAAGCCTCTGAGTATGAGGATTTCTCATCGCTCGGAGTATTTTCGAACTTAGGCGAATGTCGATTCGCAGCTAAGTTGTCGAGTGTTGGATTACTATCCACTCGATGAGGTTTTTAACTTAGGCGAAACGTGTTTTGCAGCTAAGCCCCTGAGTGTGAGGATTGCTCATCACTCGAAGTATTTCTTAAACCTAAGCGAAGACGGATTCGCAAATAGGTCGTCGAATGAATGGGCTGCTATCCACCCGACAGAGTATTTAACTTAGGCGAAACATGTTCGCAGCTAAGCCCCCGAGTGTGAGGATTGCTCATCACTCAGAGTATTTTTTGAACCTAAGCGAAGACGGATTCACGAATAGGCCGTCGAGTGAATGGACTGCTATCCACCCGACAGGGTTTGTAACTTAGGTGAAACATGTTTGCAGCTAAGCCCCGAGTGTGAGGATTGCTCATCACTCAGAGTATCCCCAAGAATATAGCTGTACAATCGGAGTCGACAATACAAATTGCAGAAATGTGAATTGCATTGATGAAGTATTCTTATTACATTAGAAAACTCTTGTCTCAAGTGTAAAAACGCCGGAGCAGATCTCCATTTCAAGATCGTGGCTCATCTATCTATTTCATGAGATTATACAGGTGATAGGCTCCATTGTTTAGCACCTTAGTGACGATAAAAGGGCCTTCCCACGCAGGAGCAAGCTTGTGAGGTCGTTGTTGATTCACTCGGAGCACCAAATCTCCTTCATGGAACGCCCGACTCTTGACATTCTTTGCATGGAAGCGCCGCAGGTCTTGCTGATAGCCAGTAGTCCGGATCAAAGCCATCTCTCGCTCCTCCTCCAGAAGATCTACCCCTTCCTGTCTGGCCTGTTCAGCTTCAGCTTCAGAGTACAGCTCCACTCGAGGAGAATTGTGGGCCAAGTCAGTCGGCAATATGGCTTTAGCACCATAGACAAGGAAGAAGGGAGTTCGTCCAGTCGACCAATTAGGCGTTGTCCTCAGTCCCTACAAGATAGACGGCAACTCAGTTACCTAGGCCCCGGCAGCATGATCCAAATCACGCATGAGACGAGGCTTCAAACCTTGCAGAATGAGACCATTATCCCACTCGACTTGCCCATTGGTTTGAGGATGCGCAACAGAAGCATAATCCACTCGGGTGCCTTGGGAGTTACAGAATCTCCTGAATTCTTCTGAGTCAAAATTAGTGCCCTTGTCTGTGATGATGCTGTGCGGGATGCCGTATCGAATAATGATCTCCCTCATGAACGTGACCGTCGTATGAGCATTTAGCTTCTTGATGGGCTTGGCTTCAATCCACTTGGTGAATTTGTCGACTGCTACCAACAAGTGGGTGAATCCTCCTTTTCCGGGTCGAAAGGGACCAACCATGTCGAGTCCCCAAACCGCAAATGGCCAGGCGAGAGGAATTGTCTTCAGAGCAGACGCCGACTTGTGCGATAGGTTTGCATAGAATTGGCAACCATCACAGTGATCAACGATGTCCTTAGCCATCTCATTAGCTCGTGGCCAATAAAAACCAGCTCGGTATGCTTTAGCGACAATCGCCCTTGAAGACACATGGTGGCCGCAAGTTCCCGAGTGAATCTCGTCTAGAATCATCCGACCTTCCTCGGGGGAAATGCAGCGCTAGGTGACACCAGTTACACTCTCTTTGAATAGCTGATCTCCCATTACAGTGAAAGCCTTGGACCTGCGCACAATCTGTCGAGCCTTTGCTTCATCTTTAGGGAGCTCTTGCCTAAGGATATAGGCAATGTATGGCACAGTCCAGTCGGGAACGATAACTAGAGTCTCCATGACCAGGTTAATCATAGCAGGAACATCGACTTCAGTCGAGTCAATGGAACTCAAAGCTTGTGGGGGCTCTTAGGTGAAGGGATCTTCTTGAACCGAAGGAGTGTTTAAGTGCTCCAGAAACACACCGCTGGGGACAGGCTGTCGAGTGGAACCAATCTTGGACAACTCATCGGCCGCTTGATTTTTCAGTCGGGGAACATGATGAAGTTCCAGGCCTTCAAATTTCTTCTCCAACTTCCAGACTACATTGCAGTCATAGCGGGGTTTCTAACATCCCACTCTTTCATCACTTGATTCACCACCAAATCTGAGTCGCCATAAACCATCAAGCGCTTGATGTCGAGTGAGATAGCCATGCGCAACCCATACAAAAGTGCTTCATACTCTAATTCATTGTTGGAGGAATCAAAGTGAATCTGCAAGACATAACTGAGCATGTCACCTCTGGGAGATATCAAGACAACGCCAGCACCGGACCCATTCAACATTTTGGAGCCGTCGAAGAACATTGTCCAATGTGCCGAATGAACTTGCATGGGTTGTTGTTGCTCAGTCCACTCGGCCATGAAATCGGCCAATGCTTGGGACTTGATCGCTTTCTTGGCTTCAAATTTGATGTCAAAGTGTTCAAGATCGATTGCCCATTTAGCCACTCGACCTGATGCGTCGCGATTATTGAAAATCTCAGACAAAGGAGCATCACTGACGACTGAAATCGAGGGGTCTTGGAAATAGTGCGCCGCCTTCTTCGCTGATAGGTAAATACCATACACCAGCTTCTGATAGTGTGGATATCTTTGCTTTGAGGGGGACAATACTTCCGAGACATAATAAACTGCCTGCTGGACTTTATAGGCTTTACCCTCCTCTTCTTGCTCGACAGTCAGCACTGTACTGATGACCTGATTAGTGGTCGCGATGTATAGGAGCAAGGGCTCTTTGCTGGCAGGAGCGGCAAGCACCGGCTGGGTGGAGAGCAGGGCTTTGAGCTCAACAAACGCTGCTTCGGCTTCAGGAGTCCAATCGAACGTGTCGGACTTCTTCATCAACTGATACAAGGGCAGAGCCTTCTCACCAAGATGAGAAATGAATCGACTCAATGCTGCCAAGCAACCTGTGAGCTTCTGAACGTCGTGCACTCGCATGGGAGTCTTCATACGGGTGATGGCGCTGATCTTCTCAGGATTGACATCAATTCCTCTCTCGAAAATGAGAAAACCGAGCAGCTTGCCGCCAGGGATGCCGAAGGTACATTTAGCCAGATTCAGCTTTATGTCGAATCGCCTCAGATTGGCGAATGTCACGGCCAAGTCAGCCAGCAGGTCGGAGCCTTTGAGGGACTTAACCACGATATCGTCCATGTAAGCCTCGACATTCCGGAGAATCTGGTCGAGTAAACATTTCTGAATCATGCGCATAAAAGTAGCGTCGGCATTCTTGAGACCAAAAGGCATGGTGGTGTAACAAAAGCACCCGAATGGGGTGATGAAGGCTATCTTTATTTCATCAGGGCCATACAGATGGATCTGATGGTACCTAGAATAAGCATCCAAAACGATAAACGCTCGCACCCCGCTGTCGAGTCAACAATTTGATCTATGCGGGGGAGCGGAAAATGGTCTTTTGGGCACACCTTATTGAGATGTTTGAAGTCAATGCACATGCGCAACGACTTATCTTTCTTTGGCACCATCACAACATTCGAGAGCCACTCGGAGTGGTAAATCTCCCGAAAGAACTTGGCTTGCAAGAGACGGGCCACTTCTTCTCCAATTGCCTTGCGCTTCTCCGCTGCGGATCGACGCAAATGCTCCCTGACGGGCTTTGGCTTTCTAATCCACTCGCAGATGGTGCTCAGCCAGCTCCTTGGGAATCCCCGGCATCTCAGCAGGCTTCCATGCAAAGATATCCCAGTTCTCATGGAGGAACTGGATGAGCTCGGTTTCCTATTTACTGTCGAGTGTTGTTGAGATATTCGTCGGGGCATCATCTGGATCCGTCGGGTGGATGTGCACCTTCTTCACTTCCCCTGCCGACTGAAAGGCCGACTCGGAAGCCGGCTTCTTTGCACGGAGCAAATCAGCAGGGTCAGCAGTTTTCTTGTACTCCTCCAGCTCGACCATGTCATCTATTGATCAGCGATCTTGGAGCCTTGCTGGAGGCACTTTTTGGCCCGCTGTCGATTGCCAGTGACCGTGATCATGCCCTTAGGGCCTAGCATTTTCAACTTGAGATACACGTAACATGGTCGGGCCATGAAACGTGCATAAGCGGGTCGACCCAAAATGGTGTGGTAAGCACTCTTGAAATCCACGACTTCAAATGTTAAATTTTCTTTTCGGAAATTTTTGTCATCTCCGAATGTCACATCCAATGCTATTTGGCCGAGTGACTTGGCCTTCTTTCTTGGGATGACCACGTGAAACTGTTGGGGAACGTCGCATGGGAAACAAAAAATTTCCTACGCACACGCAAACCTATCCATGGTGATGAGCATCTACGAGAGGGAGAGTGGATCTACGTACCCTTGTAGATCGCTAAGCGGGAAGCGTTAAGAAACGCGGTTGGTGTAGTCGAACTTCTTCGCGATTCAAATCGCCGAGCGTCCCGCGATCCAATCACGAACCGTCCCACGATCTCGTCACGATCCATCCCGTGATCCAATCACGAACTGTCCCGCGATCTTGTCACGATCCGTCCTGCGATCCAATCATGAACGTCTCGTGGCCTTGATCACGATTCTTCCGATCTAGTACCGAACGGACGGCACCTCCGCGTTCAGCACACGTGCAGCTTGATGACGATCTCCACCGTCTTGATCCAGCAAGAGGAGGTGGAGAGGATAGAGAGTTCACCAGCAGTGTGACGGCACTCCGGTGATGGTGGTGGTGGAGCAATTCCGGCAGGGCTTTGCCTAAGCGCTGCAGAAATCCGATCTAGAGGAGCACCGGTGAAACGGGTAGCACGTGGGCGTAAGTTGTGTCCAAAATCCACCCAATCCACTAGTATATATAGGAGGGAGGGAGAGGAGGGGGGCTGGCACACCAAGTCCCCCTAGGGGATTCGGCCGGCCAAGGTGGGAGCAATCCTACTCCTACTCCAATCCTAGTTGGAGTAGGATTGCTTCCTATTGGCTGATTTTTCCCTTTTCTCTTTAGGACTTCCTCTCCCTGCGCCATGGGCCTTTGTGGCTATTTCCCCAGCCCACTAAGGGCTGGTTATTATTCTCCCACAGCCCATGGACCTCTTGGGGTCGAAATACCCCTCCCGGAGGTCCCCCGGTACACTACCGGCACTCCCGATACACTACCGATGAGCCCGAAACTTTTCCGGCGACCAAACTGGGACTTCCTATATATGAATCTTTACCTCCGGACCATTCCGGAGCTCCTCGTGACGTCCAGGATCTCATCCAGGACTCCTAACAAACTTCGTTCACCACCATACATAACTCTACACTACCGAAACGTCACCGAACCTTAAGTGTGCAGATCCTGCGGGTTCGAGAACTATGCAGACATGACCGAGACACCTCTACGGTCAATAACCAATGGCAGGACCTGGACGTCCACATTGGTTCCTACATATTCTACGAAGATCTTTATCGGTCGAACCTCTATGTCAAGGATTCAGTTAATCCCGTATAACGTTCCCTTTGTTCTTCGGTATGTTACTTGCCCGAGATTCGATCGTCGGTATCTCCATACCTAGTTCAACCCCATTACCGGCAAGTCTCTTTACTCGTTCCGTAATGCAAGATCCCGTGGCTAACATATTAGTCACATTGCTTGCAAGGCTTGTTGTGATGTTGCATTACCGAGTGGGCCCCGAGATACCTCTCCGTCACACGGAGTAACAAATCCCAGTCTCGATCCATGCCAACTCAACAGACACCATCGGAGATACCTGTAGAGCACCTTTATAGTCACTCAGTTACGTTGCGATGTTTGATACACACAAGGCACTCCTCCGATATCCGTGAGTTGCATGATCTCATGGTCATAGGAACATATACATTGACATGCAGAAAACAGCAGCAATAAACTGACACGATCATATGCTACGTTTGTAGTTTGGGTCTTGTCCATCACATCATTCTCCCAATGATGTGATCCCGTTATCAAATGACATCTCATGTCCATGGCTAGGAAACCTTAACCATCCTTTGATCAACGAGCTAGTTCACTAGAGGCATACTAGGGACATTGTGTTGTCTATTTACCCACACATGCAATGTGTTTCCAATCACTACAATTATAGCATGGATAATAAACGATTATCATGAACAAGGAAATATAATAATAAACACTTTATATATTGCCTCTAGGGCATATTTCCAATAGTCTCCCACTTGCACTAGAGTCAATAATCTAGTTCACATCACTATGTGATTTACATGGTAATGAATCGAACACCCATACAGTTCTGGTGTTGATCATGTTTAGCCCTTGGAAGAGGTTTAGTCAACGGGTCTGCAACATTCAGATCCGTGTGCACTTTGCAAATATTTATGTCCTTCTCCTCGATGTAGAACTGGATGGAGTTGAAGCGTCGCTTTATGTGTCTGGTCCTCTTGTGAAACCTTGGTTCCTTGGCTAGAGCAATGGCACTAGTGTTGTCACAGAATAGGTTTATTGGATTCAGTGCACTGGGCACTACTCCAAGATCTTTCATGAACTGCTTCATCCAGACACCTTCCTTCGCTGCCTCTGAGGCTGCGATGTACTCCGCTTCGCACGTAGACTCAGCTACCACGCTTTGCTTGGAACTGCACCAGCTTACCGCTCCCCCGTTAAGAATAAATATGTATCCCGTTTGCAATTTAGAATCGTCCGGATCAGTGTCAAAGCTTGCATCGACGTAACCCTTTACGACGAGCTCTTCATCACCTCCGTAAACGAGAAACATGTCCTTAGTCGTGTTAAGGTACTTAAGGATATTCTTGACCGCTTGCCAGTGCTCCATTCCAGGATCACTTTGAAACCTTCCAGCCATACTTATGGCAAGGCTGACATCGGGTCTTGTGCACAGCATTGCATACATGATAGAGCCTATGGCTGAAGCATAGGGGATGACGCTCATCTTTTCTTTATCTTCTGCAGTCACTAGGCATTGAGTCTTACTCAACTTCACACCTTGCAACACAGGCAAGAACCCCTTCTTGGCCTGTTCCATTTTGAACTTCTTCAAAACTTTATCAAGGTATGTGCTCTGTGAAAGTGCTATTAAGCGTCTCGACCTATCTCTATAGATCTTAATGCCTAATATGAAAGCAGCTTCTCCTAGGTCCTTCATTGAAAAACTCTTATTCAAATATTCCTTAACGCTTTCCAACATTTCTATATCGTTTCCGATCAGCAATATGTCATCCACATATAACACTAGAAACGCTATAGAGCTCCCACTCACTTTCTTGTAAATACAAGCTTCTCCATAAACTTGTATAAACCCAAACGCTTTGATCACCTCATCAAAGCGCTTGTTCCAACTCTGAGATGCTTGCACCAGTCCATAAATGGATCGCTGGAGTTTGCAAAATTTGTCAGCATTCTCTGGATCGACAAAACCTTCGGGTTGCATCATATACAACTCTTCCTCCAGGAAACCGTTGAGGAACGCCGTTTTGACATCCATCTGCCAAATTTCATAGTCGAAATAAGCAGCTATTGCTAACATGATTCTGACAGACTTAAGCATCGCTACGGGTGAGAAAGTCTCATCGTAGTCAACTCCTTGAACTTGTGAAAAACCCTTTGCCACAAGTCGAGCTTTATAGACGGTGACATTACCGTCCGCGTCCGTCTTCTTCTTATAGATCCATTTGTTCTGAATGGCCTTTCGCCCTTCAGGTAGTACTTCCAAAGTCCATACTTTGTTTTCATACATGGATCCCATCTCAGATTTCATGGCCTCTAACCATTTCTTGGAATCCGGGCCCATCACTGCTCCTCCATAGCTCGTAGGTTCATTGTTGTCTAACAACATGACCTCCAAGACAGGGTTGTCGTACCACTCGGGAGTAGTACGCACCCTTGTCGACCTACGAGGTTCAATAGCAGCTTGATCCGAAGCTTCATGATCATCATCATTAACTTCCTCTTCTACCGTCGTAGGTTCCACAGAAACATCTTTCTGTGCTGCGCTACTCTCTGGTTGAAGTAAAGGTTCAATAACCTCATCAAGCTCTATTTTCCTCCCACTCAATTCTTTCGAGAGAAACTCTTTCTCAAGAAATGTTCCGTTCTTAGCGACAAACACTTTGCCTTCGGATCTGAGATAGAAGGTATACCCGACTGTCTCTTTCGGGTATCCTATGAAGACGCATTTTTCCGCTTTGGGTTCCAGCTTTTCAGGCTGAAGCTTTTTGACATAAGCATCACATCCCCAAACTTTAAGAAACGACAACTTTGGCTTTTTGCCAAACCACAGTTCATATGGCGTCGTCTCAACGGATTTCGATGGTGCCCTATTTAAAGTGAATGCAGTTGTCTCTAATGCATAACCCCAAAACGATAGTGGCAAATCGGCAAGAGACATCATAGAACGCACCATATCTAATAAGGTTCGATTACGACGTTCAGACACACCATTACGCTGTGGTGTTCCGGGCGGTGTCAACTGTGAAACAATTCCACATTGTCTTAAGTGACTGCCAAACTCATAACTCAGATATTCACCTCCTCGATCAGATCGCAGAAATTTAATCTTCTTGTTATGATGATTCTCAACTTCACTCTGAAATTGCTTGAACTTTTCAAAAGTTTCAGACTTGTGTTTCATCAAGTAAATATACCCATATCTACTCAAGTCATCAGTGAAGGTGAGAAAGTAACGATATCCACCACGCGTTGCAACATTCATTGGACCGCACACATCAGTATGTATGATTTCCAACAAGTCACTTGCCCGTTCCATTGTTCCAGAGAACGGCGTTTTAGTCATCTTGCCCATGAGGCATGGTTCACATGTGTCAAGTGATTCAAAATCAAGTGACTCCAAAAGTCCATCAGCGTGGAGCTTCCTCATGCGTTTTACACCAATATGACCTAAACGGCAGTGCCACAAGAAAGTGGTACTATCATTAACAACTCTACATCTTTTGGCATCAATGTTATGAACATGTGTGTTATCACTATCAAGATTCAATATGAATAAACCCCTAACATTGGGTGCATGACCATAAAAGATATTACTCATATAAATAGAACAACCTTTATTATGTGACTTAAATGAGTAACCGTCTCGCAATAAACAAGATCCAGATATAATGTTCATGCTTAACGCAGGCACTAAATAACAATTATTCAGGTTCATCACTAATCCCGATGGTAATAGAAGAGAGAGCGTGCCGATGGCAATCACATCAACCTTGGAACCATTTCCCACGCGCATCGTCACTTCATCCTTTGCCAGCCTTCATTTATTCCATAGTTCCTGCTTTGAGTTGCAAATGTGAGCAACCGAACCGGTATCAAATACCCAGGCACTACTACGAGAGCTAGTAAGGTACACATCAATAACATGTATATCATATATACCTTGTTTGTCGTTGGCCGCCTTCTTGTCAGCCAGGTACTTGGGGCAGTTCCGCTTCCAGTGACCAGTTCCCTTGCAATGAAAGCACTCAGTTTCTGGCTTAGGTCCATGCTTAGGCTTCTTTGTAGGAGTAGCAACTGTTTTGCCACCCTTCTTGGTTTTACCCTTCTTGCCTTTGCCTTTGCCATTTTTCTTGAAACTAGTGGTTTTATTGACCATCAACACTTGATGTTCTTTCTGGATTTCAGACTCAGCGACTTTCAGCATCGCAAACAGCTCGGCGACTGACTTGTTCATCTCGTGCATGTTATAGTTCATCACAAAGCTCTTGTAACTAGGTGGCAGCGATTGAAGAACTCTATCAGTGATTGCCTCCGGCGGAAGGGCAATTCCCAACTCAGCTAGACGGTTTGAGTACCCAGACATTCTGAGTATGTGCTCACTAATAGACCCGTTCTCCTCCATCTTGCAAGCATAGAATTTATCGGAGGTCTCATACCTATCGATCCAGGCATTCTTCTGAAAGATAAACTTCAACTCCTGGAACATCTCATATGCTCCATGACGTTCAAAACGTCTTTGAAGTCCCGGTTCTAAGACATACAATATTGCACACTGAACTATTGAGTAGTCTCCAGCACGAGCCTCCCAAGCGTTCTTAACTTCTTCGGAGGTCATGTCTTCTGGCTGGTCACCAAGCGGTGCATCAAGGACATATGACTTCTGGGAAGCCATGAGGATAATCCTCAGATTACGGGCCCAGTCAACAAAGTTATTTCCATCATCTTTCAATTTAGCTTTCTCTAGGAACGCATTAAAATTCAGGGGTGCTACTGCGCGAGCCATTGATCTACAACATAAATATGCAAAGGTTACTTAGACTATTGTTCAAGATAATGAGTTTAGTTAATCAAATTACTAAATCTCCCACTCAAATTGACATCCCACGCATAGACCTAGCTCTGATACCACTGTTGGGACACGTAGTAGTAAATCAAAATTTTCCTACGTGTCACCAAGATCTATCTATGGAGAAACCAGCAAATGAGTGGGGAGAGATTGGATCTTCATACCTTTGAAGATCGCTAAGTGGAAGCGTTACAAGAACGCGGTTGATGGAGTCGTACTCGCAGCGATTCAGATCACGGTAGATCCGATCAAGTGCCGAACGGACGGCACCTCCGCATTCAACACACATGCAGCCCGGCGACGTCTCCTATGCCTTGATCCAGCAAGGAGGAAGGAGAGGTTGGGGAAGAGCTCCAGCAGCAGCACGACGGCGTGGTGGTGGTGGAGTAGCAAGGTATCCCGGCAGGGCTTCGCCTAAGCACTGCGGAGGAGGAAGAAGCAGAATAGGGCTGCAGCGAGAGAGAAAGAGTTCGTCGTCTCAAACCTGCCCAAACCCTTGCATATATATAGGAGGAAGGAGAGGGAGGGCTGGCTTGGCCCCTCCTCCAAGGAGGAGGGATTCGGCCGAAGTGGGGGGAGAGTCCTCCTCCCACACGGGAGGTGGACCCCCCCCCCTTTTAAATCCCTTTTGCCTCTATCTCCAGATCCCTGGCGCATGGGCCCTTTCTAGAAGGTATTGGCTGGCCCAATATGGGCTGGCACACCTCCTCTAAGGGCCCATGAGGTCCTTTGGTCGTCACCCCCTCCCGGGGGTCCTCCGGCACCCTCCCGGCACTCCCGGTACAATACCGATGAGCCCGAAAACTTTTCGGTGACCAAAACTGGACTTCCTATATATCAATCTTTACCTCCGGACCATTCCGGAGCTCCTCGTGACGTCCGGGATCTCATCCGGGACTCCGAACAACCTTCGGTAATCACGTATACCTTTTCCCTATAACCCTAGCGTCATCGAACCTTAAGTGTGTAGACCCTACGGGTTCGGGAGACACGTAGACATGACCGAGACACCTCTCCGGCCAATAACCAACAGCGGGATCTGGATACCCATGTTAGCTCCCACGTACTCCACGATGATCTCATCGGATGAACCACGATGTCAGGGATTCAATCAATCCCGTATACAATTCCCTTTGTCTATCGGTATGGTACTTGCCCGAGATTCGATCGTCGGTATCCGCATACCTTGTTCAATCTCGTTACTGGCAAGTCTCTTTACTCATTCCGTAATACATCATCCCGTGACTAACTCCTTAGTCATATTGAGCTCATAATGATGATGTCTTACCGAGTGGGCCCAAAGATACCTCTCCGTCACACGGAGCGACAAATCCCAGTCTCGATTCGTGTCAACCCAACAGACACTTTCGGAGATACCCGTAGCGTACCTTTATAGCCACCCAGTTACGTTGTGACGTTTGGCACACCCAAAGCATTCCTACGGTATCCGGGAGTTACACAATCTCATGGTCTAAGGAAATGATACTTGACATTGAAAAGCTTTAGCAAACGAACTACACGATCTTGTGCTATGCTTAGGATTGAGTCTTGTCCATCACATCATTCTCCTAATGATGTGATCCCGTTATCAACGACATCCAATGTCCATGGTCATGAAACCGAGACCATCTATTGATCAACGAGCTAGCCAACTAGAGGCTCACTAGGGACACGTTGTGGTCTATGTATTCACACATGTATTACGGTTTCCGGTTAACACAATTATAGCATGAATAATAGACAATTATCATGAACTAGGAAATACAATAATAACCATTTTATTATTGCCTCTAGGGCATATTTCCAACAGTCTCCCACTTGCACTAGAGTCAATAATCTAGTTACATTGTGATGAATCGAACACCCATAGCATTCTGGTGTTGATCATGTTTTGCTCGTGAGAGAGGTTTAGTCAATGGATCTGCGACATTCAGATCCGTATGCACTTTACAAATATCTATGTCTCCCTCCTGAATGTAATCACGGATGGAGTTGAAGCGGCGCTTGATGTGTCTTGTGTTCTTGTGAAACCTGGGCTCCTTCGCAAGGGCAATAGCTCCAGTGTTGTCACAGAGTAGAGTCATCAGGCCCGACGCATTCGGAATCACTCCTAGGTCGGTGATGAACTCCTTCATCCAGACTCCCTCCTTTGCTGCTTCCGAAGCAGCTATGTACTCCGCTTCACATGTAGATGCTGCCACGACGCTTTGCTTGCTGCTGCTCCAGCTCACTACCCCTCCATTCAAAATATACACGTATCCGGTTTGCGACTTGGAGTCGTCCGGATCTGTGTCGAAGCTAGCATCGACGTAACCCTTTACGACGAGCTCTTCGGCACCTCCATAAACGAGAAACATGTCCTTTGTCCTTTTCAGGTACTTCAGGATATTCTTGACCGCTGTCCAGTGTTCCACTCCGGGATCACTTTGGTACCTCCCTACCAAACTTATGGCAAGGTTCACATCAGGTCTGGTACACAGCATGGCATACATGATAGAGCCTATGGCTGAAGCATAGGGGATGGCACTCATCTCTTCTCTATCCTTTGCCGTGGTCGGGCATTGAGTCGTACTCAATCTCACACCTTGCAACACAGGCAAGAACCCCTTCTTGGACTGATCCATATTGAACTTCTTCAATATCTTTTCAAGGTATGTGCTTTGTGAAAGACCAATGAGGCGTTTTGATCTATCTCTATAGATCTTAATACCTAATATGTAAGCAGCTTCTCCAAGGTCCTTCATTGAAAAACACTTATTCAAGTAGGCCTTGATACTTTCCAAGAGTTCTATATTATTTCCCATTATCAGCATGTCATCCACATACAGTATAAGAAATGCTATAGAGCTCCCACTCACTTTCTTGTAAATACAGGGTTCTCCATAAACCTGTACAAACCCAAACGCTTTAATCACCTCATTAAAGCGAATGTTCCAACTCCGAGATGCTTGCACCAGCCCATAGATGGAGCGCTGGAGCTTGCATACCTTGTTAGCATCTTTAGGATCGACAAAACCTTCCAGCTGCATCATATAAAGTTCTTCCTTGAGGAAGCCATTAAGGAATGCCGTTTTGACGTCCATTTGCCAGATCTCATAATCATAAAATGCGGCAACTGCTAACATGATTCGGACAGACTTTAGCATCGCTACGGGTGAGAATGTCTCATCGTAGTCAACTCCTTGAACTTGTCGATAACCCTTAGCGACAAGCCGAGCTTTATAGGCGGTCACATTACCGTCTGCGTCAGTCTTCTTCTTAAAGATCCATTTATTTTCAATGGCTCGCTTATCATCAGGCAAGTCCACCAAAGTCCATACTTTGTTCTCATACATGGATCCTATCTCGGATTTCATGGCCTCAAGCCATTTGTCGGAATTCGGGCCCGCCATCGCTTCTTCATAGTTCGAAGGTTCACCGTTGTCCAACAACATGATCTCTAGGACAGGATTACCGTACCACTGTGGTGCGGAACGTGTCCTAGTGGACCTTCGAGTAGCAACTAGATCTGATGTTTCATGATCATCATCATTAACTTCCTCTCTAGCCGGTGTAGGCTCCACAGAAACAACTTCCTGTGATGCGCTACTCTCCGGTTCGAGTGAAGGTACAATTACCTCATCAAGTTCCATTTTCCTCCCACTTACTTCTTTCGAGAGAAACTCTTTCTCGAGAAAGGATCCATTCTTGGCAACAAAGACTTTGCCTTCGGATCGTAGGTAGAAGGTATACCCAATAGTCTCTTTGGGATATCCTATGAAGACGCACTTTTCCGCTTTGGGTTCGAGCTTCTCAGGTTGAAGTTTCTTCACATAAGCATCGCAACCCCAAACTTTTAGAAACGACAGCTTAGGTTTCTTTCCAAACCATAATTCATACGGTGTCGTCTCAACGGATTTAGACGGTGCCCTATTTAAAGTGAACGCGGCAGTCTCTAATGCATATCCCCAAAATGATAGCGGTAAGTCGGTAAGAGACATCATAGATCGCACCATATCCAATAGAGTGCGATTACGACGTTCAGACACACCATTTCGCTGAGGTGTGCCTGGCGGCGTGAGCTGTGAAACAATTCCACATTTCCTAAGGTGCGTGTCAAACTCGTGACTTAAATATTCTCCGCCACGATCAGATCGTAGGCATTTTATTTTCCTGTCACGTTGATTCTCGACCTCACTCTGAAATTCCTTGAACCTTTCAAAGGTTTCAGACTTGTGTTTCATTAAGTAGACATACCCATATCTGCTCAAGTCATCAGTGAGGGTGAGAACATAACGGTAGCCACCGCGAGCCTCGACACTCATTGGACCGCATACATCGGTATGTATTATCTCCAACAAGTCAGTTGCTCGCCCCATTGTTCCGGAGAACGGAGTTTTGGTCATCTTGCCCATGAGGCATGGTTCGCATGTGTCAAATGATTCGAAATCAAGTGACTCCAAAAGTCCATCAGCATGGAGCTTCTTCATGCGTTTGACACCAATATGGCCAAGACGGCAGTGCCACATGTAAGTGGGACTATCGTTATCAACTTTACACTTTTTGGTACTCACACTATGGACATGTGTAACATCACGTTCGAGATTCATCAAGAATAAACCATTGACCAGCGGGGCATGAGCATAGAACATTTCTCTCACATAAATAGAACAACCATTATTCTCGGATTTAAAAGAGTAGCCATCTCGTATCAAGCGAGATCCAGATACAATGTTCATGCTCAAAGCTGGTACTAAATAACAATTATTAAGGTTTAAAACTAATCCCGAAGGTAGATGTAGAGGTAGCATGCCGACGGCGATCACATCGACCTTGGAACCATTCCCGACGCGCATCGTCACCTCGTCCTTCGCCAACCTTCGCTTATTCCGCAGCTCCTGCTTGGAGTTACAAATGTGAGCAACTGCACCGGTATCAAATACCCAGGAGCTACTACGAGCGCTGGTTAGGTACACATCAATAACAAGTATATCACATATACCTTTAACGTTGCCGACCTGATTATCCGTTAAGTACTTGGGGCAGTTCCGCTTCCAGTGACCGGTACCCTTACAATAGAAACACTCAGTCTCAGGCTTGGGTCCATTCTTGTTCTTCTTCTTCCCGGCAACTTGCTTACCGGGCGCGGCAACAGCTTTGCCGTCCTTCTTGAAGTTCTTCTTACCCTTGCCTTTCTTGAAACTAGTGGTCTTGTTTACCATCAACACTTGATGCTCCTTTCTGATCTCGACCTCTGCTGATTTGAGCATCGAGTACAACTCAGGAATGGACTTCTCCATCCCCTGCATGTTGTAGTTCATCACAAAGCTTTTGTAGCTAGGTGGAAGCGACTGGAGGATTCTGTCAATGACTGAGTCATCCGGGAGATTAACTCCCAGCTGAGTCAAGCGGTTGTGAAGCCCAGACATCTTGAGGATGTGCTCACTAACAGAACTGTTCTCCTCCATCTTGCAGCTGAAGAACTTGTCAGAGATGTCATATCTCTCGACTCGGGCATGAGCTTGGAAAACCAGTTTCAGCTCTTGGAACATCTCATATGCTCTGTGTTGCTCAAAACGCTTTTGGAGCCCCGATTCTAAACTGTAAAGCTTGCCGCACTAAACAAGGGAGTAATCATCGCAGCGTGACTGCCAAGCGTTCGTAACGTCTTGGTCCGCTGGGAGAATGGGTGGGTCACCTAGCGGTGCATCAAGGACATACAATCTCTTGGAAGCTATGAGGATGATCCTCAAGCCACGGACCCAGTCCGTATAGTTGCTTCCATCATCTTTTAGCTTGGTTTTCTCTAGGAACGCGTTGAAATTGAGGTTGACATTTGCGTTGGCCATTGGATCTACAATATAGATATTAAAGGCAATTTTAGACTAAGTTCATGATAATCGAGTTCACATAATCAAATTATTCAATGAACTCCCACTCAGATAGACATCTCTCTAGTCATCTAAGTGACACATGATCCATGTCAACTAGCCCGTGTCCGATCATCACGTGAGACGGACTAGTCATCCATGGTGAACATCTCCATGTTGATCGTATCTTCTATACGACTCATGTTCGACCTTTCGGTCTTCCGTGTTCCGAGGCCATGTCTGTACATGCTAGGCTCGTCAAGTCAACCTAAGTGTTTCGCATGTGTAAATCTGGCTTACACCCGTTGTATGCGAACGTTAGAACCTATCACACCCGATCATCACGTGGTGCTTCGGAACGACGATCCTTAGCAACGGTGCACAGTTAGGGTGAACACCTTTCTTGAAATTTTATTGAGAGATCATCTTATTTACTACCGTCGTTCTATGCAAATAAGATGTAAACATGATAAACATCACATGCAATCAATATAGTGACATGATATGGCCAATATCATCTTGCTCCTTTGATCTCCATCTTCGGGGCACCATGATCATCATTGTCGCCGGCATGACACCATGATCTCCATCATCATGATCTCCATCATTGTGTCTTCATGAGGTTGTCTCGCCAACTATTACTTCTACTGCTATGGCTAACGCTTAGCAATAAATTAAAGTAATTACATGGCGTTTGTGATTGACTCGCAGGTCATACAATAAATAAGACAACTCATATGGCTCCTGCCGGTTGTCATAGTCATCGACATGCAAGTCGTGAACCCTATTACAAGAACATGATCAATCTCATACATCACAATATTGGGAGACGTAGTAGTAAATCAAAAATTTCCTACGTTCACCAAGATCTATCTATGGAGAAACCAGCAATGAGAGGGGAGAGATTGCATCTTCATACCTTTGAAGATCGCTAAGCGGAAGCGTTACAAGAACGCGGTTGATGGAGTCGTACTCGCAGCGATTCAGATCGCGGTAGATCCGATCAAGTGCCGAACGGACGGCACCTCCGCGTTCAACACACGTGCAGCCCGGTGACGTCTCCAACACCTTGATCCAGCAAGGAGGAAGGAGAGGTTGGGGAAGGGCTCCAACAGCAGCACGACGGCGTGGTGGTGGTGGAGTAGCAAGGTATTCCGACAGGGCTTCGCCTAAGCGCTGCGGAGGAGGAAGAAGAGAGGTAGGGCTTCGCCGTGAGAGAGAGAGATCAAATCTTATCTCAAAACATCCAAAACCTCAAGTATATATAGGAGGAGGGACGTGGAGGGCTGGCTTGGCCTCTACTCCAAAGAGGAGATGGCCGGCCGAATTAAAGGGAGAGTCCACCTCCCACAAGGGAGGTGGATATCCTCCTTTTAAATCCTTTTTGCCTTATCTCCTTATCTCCAGCCACATGGGCCTTTAGCAAAAGTATTTCCCAGCCCAATAAGGGCTGACACACTTTATCTAACAGCCCATGAAGTCCTCTGGTCGTCACACCCCTCCCGGGGGTCCTCCGGCACCCTCCCGGCACTCCCGGTACAATACCGATGAGCCCGAAAACTTTCCGGTGACCGAAACTGGACTTCCTATATATCAATCTTTACCTCCGGACCATTCCGGAGCTCCTCGTGACGTCCGGGATCTCATCCGGGACTCCGAACAACCTTCGGTAATCATGTATACCTTTTCCCTATAACCCTAGCGTCATCGAACCTTAAGTGTGTAGACCCTACGGGTTCGGGAGACACGTAGACATGACCGAGACACCTCTCCGGTCAATAACCAACAGCGGGATCTGGATACCCATGTTGGCTCCCACGTACTCCACGATGATCTCATCGGATGAACCACGATGTCAAGGATTCAATCAATCCCGTATACAATTCCCTTTGTCTATCGGTATGATACTTGCCCGAGATTCGATCGTCGGTATCCCCATACCTTGTTCAATCTCGTTACCGGCAAGTCTCTTTACTCGTTCCGTAATACATCATCCCGTGACTAACTCCTTAGTCACATTGAGCTCATAATGATGATGTCTTACCGAGTGGGCCCAGAGATACCTCTCCGTCACACGGAGTGACAAATCCCAGTCTCGATTCATGCCAACCCAACAGATACTTTCGGAGATACCCGTAGTGCACCTTTATAGCCACCCAGTTACGTTGTGACGTTTGGCACACCCAAAGCATTCCTACGGTATCCGGGAGTTGCACAATCTCATGGTCTAAGGAAACGATACTTGACATTGAAAAGCTTTAGCAAACGAACTACACGATCTTGTGCTATGCTTAGAATTGGGTCTTGTCCATCACATCATTCTCCTAATGATGTGATCCCGTTATCAATGACATCCAATGTCCATGGCCATGAAACCGTGACCATCTATTGATCAACGAGCTAGTCAACTAGAGGCTCACTAGGGACATGTTGTGGTCTATGTATTCACACATGTATTATGGTTTCCGGTTAACACAATTATAGCATGAACAATAGACAATTATCATGAACAAGGAAATACAATAATAACCATTTTATTATTGCCTCTAGGGCATATTTCCAACAGTCTCCCACTTGCACTAGAGTCAATAATCTAGTTCACATCACCATGTGATTAACACTTACATCACTATGTGATCATATCATCATGTGATTAACACCCAATAAGTTCTGGGGTTTGTTCATGTCCTGCTCGTGAAAGAGGTTTTAGTCAACGGGTCTGCGACATTCAGATCCGTGTGTACCTTACAAACTTTCCATGTCATATTTGTAGATACTACTCCCATGCTCCACTTGGAGCTATTCCAAATGGCTGCTCCACTATACGTAGCTGGATTTCTACTAAGAGTCATCCGGATTGGTTTTAAAGCTTGCATCATCGTAACACTTTACGATGAACTCTTTATCACCTCCATAATCGAGAAATATTTCCTTAGTTCTCAAGTTACTAAGGCTAACTTTGACCGCTGTCTAGTGATCCACTCTTGGATTACTCTTGTACCCCTTGACAGACTCATGGCAAGGCACACACAGGTGCGGTACACAGCATGGCATACTATATAGAGCCTATGGCTAAAGCATAGGAGATGACACTCATCTCTTCTTTATCTTCTGCCGTGGTCGGGTATTGAGTCTTACTCAATTTCACACCTTACAATACAGTCAAGAACTCCTTCTTTGACCCATCTATTTTGAACTCCTTCAAAAACTTGTCAAGGTATGTCTTCGTCGAAAAAACTTATCAAGCGAATAGATCTATCCCTATAGATCTTGATGCTCAATAAAATAGTAGCTTTATCTGGGTCTTCCTTTGAAAAACAAAACTTTTCAAACAACCCTTCATGCTCTTCCAGAAATTCTACATCATTTCCGATCAATAATATGTCAACTACATATTCTTATAAGAAATTCCATAGTGCTCCCACTCACTTTCTTGCAAATACAAGTTTCTCATAAACTTTGTATAAACTTAAACACTTTGATCACCTCATCAAAGCATATATTCCAACTCCGAGATGCTTGCTCCAGTCCATAGAAGGATCGCTGGAGTTTGCATATTATTAGCATCCTTAGGATTGACAAAACCTTCTGGTTGTATCACATACAACTCTTCCTCACAGAAACCATGTTTTGTCATCCATCTGCCAGATTTCATAATCGAAAAATGCAGCAACTGCTAACAAAATTTTAATAGACTTTTAGCATCGCTACAGATGAGACAATCTCATTGCAGTCAACTCCTTGAACTTGGCGGAAACTTCTTTGCGACAAGTCGAGCTTTATAAACGGTGACATTTCACCATTAGCGTCTATGTTTATCTCAAAGGTCCATTTGTACTCAATGACCCGCCATTCAACAGGCAAGTCTACCAAAGTCCATACTTGGTTTTCATACATGGATCCTTTCTCGGATTTCATGGCTCCTAGCCATTTGTTGGAATCCGGGCCCACCATCGCTTCTCCATAGTTCGTAGGTTCATCGTTGTCCAACAACATGATTTCCAAGACAGGGTTGTCGTACTACTCAGGAGCAGTACGCGTCCTTGTCGACCTACGAGGTTCGATAGTGACTTGATCCGAAGCTTCATGATCATCATCATTAACTTCCTTTTCAACTAAGTAGGCTCTACAGAAACATCTTTGTGTGTTGCGCTATTCTCTGGTTGAAACAAAGGTTCAACAACCTTATCAAGTTCTATCTTCCTCCCACTCAATTCTTTCGAGAGAAACTCTTTCTCAAAAAGGACCCGTTCTTAGCAACAAACACCTTTTGCGCTTGGATCTGAGATAGAAGGTATACCCAATGTCTCATTAGGGTATTCTATGAAGATGCATTTGTCTGCTTTGAGTTCGAGCTCGCTAGGTGAAAAACCCATTTTCACATAAGCGTCGCAGCCCCAAACATTAAGAAATGACAGCTTAGGCTTCTGTCAAACCATAATTCTCACGGTGTCATCTCAACAGACTTAGATGGTGCCCTGTTAAAGTGAATGGATTTGTCTTTAATGCATAACCCCATAACGATAGTGGTAAAACGATAAGAGACATCATAGTACTCACTATATCCAATAGAGCACGACTACGACGTTCGAACACACCATCACACTATGGTGTTCCAGGAGGCGTGAGCTGTGAAACAATTTCCACATTGTCTAAAATTGCATACCAAACTCGTAACTTAGATATTCACCTCCATGATCATATCATAGACATTTATCTTCTTGTCACGATGATCTTTAACTTCACTCTGAAACTCCTTGAACCTTTCAAACATTTCAGATTCGTGTTTCATTAAGTAAATATCCCCATATTTACTCAAATCATCAGTGAAGGTAAAGAAAAACAACGATATCCACTGTGTGTTTCAACACTCATTGGACCACATACATCAACATGTATTAATTCCAATAAGCCACTTGCCCACTCCATCATATTGGATGACGGGGTCTCAGTCATCTTGCCCAAGAGGCATGGCTCGCATGTCTCAACCGATTCGAAATCGAGTGAGTCAAAAAACATCCATCATCATGGAGTTTCTTCATGCGATTTATACCAATATGACATTACGTGGCAGTGCCACAAGCATGTGGTACTATCATTATTAACTTTGTATCTTTTGGTACCAATGTTATGAATATGTGTACTACTACGATCATGATTCGATAAACCATTTCGAGTGGGTGCATGACCATTGAAGGCATTATCCATGTAAACAGAATAACCATTATTCTCTAACTTATATGAATAACCGTATCGCACTAATCATGATCTAATCACGTTTATGCTCAACGCAAACACCAAATAACATTTATTTAGGTTTATCACAAATCCTGAAGGTAGAGAGAGCGTGCGATGGTGATCACATCAATCTTGGAAATACTTCCAACACACATCGTCACCTTTCACCTAGCTAGTCTCCATTTACTCCGTAGCTTTTATTTCGAGTTGCTAACACTTAGCAACCGAACCGGTATCTAATACCCAGGTGCTACTAGGAGTACCAGCAAGGTACACATCACTAACACGTATATCAAATATACTTCCATTGACATTACCAGCCTTCTTATCTACCAATCATCTAGGGTTTTTCCGCTTCAGCGAACATTCTCCTCATAACAGAAGCACTTAGTCTCGGGTTCGGGCTCAACCTTGGGTTTCTTCACTAGAGCAACAACTGGCTTGCCATTCCTGAAGTTTTTCCCTTCTTGCCCTTGCCCCTTTTGAAACTAGTGGTTTAACTTAACCATCAACACTTGATGCTCCTTCTTGATTTCTACCTTCGTGGTGTCAAACATCACGAACAACTCAGGGATCATCTTATCCATCCCTGGCATGTTATAGTTCATCACGAAGCTCTAGTAGCTTGGTGGCAGTGACTTGGAGAACTGCATTAATCACTATCTCATCTGGAAGATTAACTCCCACTTGATTCAAGTGATTGTAGCACCCAGACAATCTGAGCACACGCTCAGCGATTGAGCTATTCTCCTTTATCTTGCAGACAAAGAATCTTGTTGGAGGTCTCATACCTCTCAACATAGGCACGAGCCTGAGATCACAATCTCAGCTCCTAGAACATCTCATATGTTCCGTGACATTCAAAACGTTTTGGAGCCTCAATTCTAAGCCGTAATGCATGACGCATTGAACTATCACGTAGTCACCAAAAAGTGCCTGTCCTATGTTCACAACATCTACAGACAACGCTTGAGGGAGTGATGCAGTTAGCGGTACATAAAAAACATAAGCTTTCTGTGTAACAATGAGGACAATCCTCAGATCACGGACCCAGTCCGCATTATTGCTACCATCAACTTTCAACTTACTTTTCTCTAGGATTGTATCAATAAAACTGTGGAGCTACAGCGCGAGCTATCTACGACATAATTTGCAAGGACATTTTTAGACTAAGTTCATGATAATTAAGTTCATTTAATCAAATTATTAATGAACTCCCACTTAGATAGACATCTCTCTAGTCTTCCAAGTGATACATGATCCATGTCAACTAGCCCGTGTCCGATCATCACGTGAGACGGACTAGTCATCCATGGTGAACATCTCTATGTTGATCGTATCTTCTATACGACTCATGTTCGACCTTTCGGTCCTCCGTGTTCCGAGGCCATGTCTGTACATGCTAGGCTCGTCAAGTCAACCTAAGTGTTTCGCATGTGTAAATCTGGCTTACACCCGTTGTATGCGAACGTTAGAACCTATCACACCCGATCATCACGTGGTGCTTCGGAACGACGATCCTTAGCAACGGTGCACAGTTAGGGTGAACACCTTTCTTGAAATTTTATTGAGAGATCATCTTATTTACTACCGTCGTTCTATGTAAATAAGATGTAAACATGATAAACATCACATGCAATCAATATAGTGACATGATATGGCCAATATCATTTTGCTCCTATGATCTCCATCTTCGGGGCACCATGATCATCACTGTCACCGGCACGACACCATGATCTCCATCATCATGATCTCCATCATTGTGTCTTCATGAAGTTGTCTCGCCAACTATTACTTCTACTACTATGGCTAACGCTTAGCAATAAAGTAAAGTAATTACATGGCGTTTATGATTGACACGCAGGTCATACAATAAATAAGACAACTCCTATGGCTCCTGCCGGTTGTCATAATCATCGACATGCAAGTCGTGAATCCTATTACAAGAACATGATCAATTCATACATCACAATGCATCACATCACATCCTTTGGCCATATCACATCACAAGGCACATGCTGCAAAAACAAGTTAGACGTCCTCTAATTTGTAGTTGCAAGTTTTTACGTGGCTGCTATAGGTTACTAGCAAGAACGTTTCTTACCTACGTCAACACCACAACGTGATTTGCCAATTGCTATTTACCCTTCATAAGGACCCTTTTCATCGAATCCGATCCGACTAAGGTAGGAGAGACAGACACCCGCTAGCCACCTTATGCATCTAGTGCATGTCAGGCGGTGGAACCGGTCTCACGTAAGCGTACGTGTAAAGTTGGTCCGGGCCGCTTCATCCCACAATACCGCCGAATCAAGATAAGACTAGTAGCGGCAAGCAAATTAACAAACTCGACGCCCACAACTGCTTTGTGTTCTACTCGTGCATAGATTCTACGCATAGACCTAGCTCATGATGCCACTATTGGGAGACGTAGTAGTAAATCAAAATTTTCCTACGTTCACCAAGATCTATCTATGGAGAAACCAGCAACGAGAGGGGAGAGATTGCATCTTCATACCTTTGAAGATCGCTAAGCGGAAGCGTTACAAGAACGCGGTTGATGGAGTCGTACTCGCAGCGATTCAGATCGCGGTAGATCCGATCAAGTGCCGAACGGACGGCACCTCCGCGTTCAACACACGTGCAGCCCGGTGACGTCTCCAACACCTTGATCCAGCAAGGAGGAAGGAGAGGTTGGGGAAGGGCTCCAACAGCAGCACGACGGCGTGGTGGTGGTGGAGTAGCAAGGTATTCCGACAGGGCTTCGCCTAAGCGCTGCGGAGGAGGAAGAAGAGAGGTAGGGCTTCGCCGTGAGAGAGAGAGATCAAATCTTATCTCAAAACATCCAAAACCTCAAGTATATATAGGAGGAGGGACGTGGAGGGCTGGCTTGGCCTCTACTCCAAAGAGGAGATGGCCGGCCGAATTAAAGGGAGAGTCCACCTCCCACAAGGGAGGTGGATATCCTCCTTTTAAATCCTTTTTGCCTTATCTCCTTATCTCCAGCCACATGGGCCTTTAGCAAAAGTATTTCCCAGCCCAATAAGGGCTGACACACTTTATCTAACAGCCCATGAAGTCCTCTGGTCGTCACACCCCTCCCGGGGGTCCTCCGGCACCCTCCCGGCACTCCCGGTACAATACCGATGAGCCCGAAAACTTTCCGGTGACCGAAACTGGACTTCCTATATATCAATCTTTACCTCCGGACCATTCCGGAGCTCCTCGTGACGTCCGGGATCTCATCCGGGACTCCGAACAACCTTCGGTAATCATGTATACCTTTTCCCTATAACCCTAGCGTCATCGAACCTTAAGTGTGTAGACCCTACGGGTTCGGGAGACACGTAGACATGACCGAGACACCTCTCCGGTCAATAACCAACAGCGGGATCTGGATACCCATGTTGGCTCCCACGTACTCCACGATGATCTCATCGGATGAACCACGATGTCAAGGATTCAATCAATCCCGTATACAATTCCCTTTGTCTATCGGTATGATACTTGCCCGAGATTCGATCGTCGGTATCCCCATACCTTGTTCAATCTCGTTACCGGCAAGTCTCTTTACTCGTTCCGTAATACATCATCCCGTGACTAACTCCTTAGTCACATTGAGCTCATAATGATGATGTCTTACCGAGTGGGCCCAGAGATACCTCTCCGTCACACGGAGTGACAAATCCCAGTCTCGATTCATGCCAACCCAACAGATACTTTCGGAGATACCCGTAGTGCACCTTTATAGCCACCCAGTTACGTTGTGACGTTTGGCACACCCAAAGCATTCCTACGGTATCCGGGAGTTGCACAATCTCATGGTCTAAGGAAACGATACTTGACATTGAAAAGCTTTAGCAAACGAACTACACGATCTTGTGCTATGCTTAGAATTGGGTCTTGTCCATCACATCATTATCCTAATGATGTGATCCCGTTATCAATGACATCCAATGTCCATGGCCATGAAACCGTGACCATCTATTGATCAACGAGCTAGTCAACTAGAGGCTCACTAGGGACATGTTGTGGTCTATGTATTCACACATGTATTATGGTTTCCGGTTAACACAATTATAGCATGAACAATAGACAATTATCATGAACAAGGAAATACAATAATAACCATTTTATTATTGCCTCTAGGGCATATTTCCAACACACAATGCATCACATCACATCCTTCTGGCCATATCACGTCACAAGGCATATGCTGCAAAAACAAGTTAGACGTTCTCTAATTTGTAGTTGCAAGTTTTTACGTGGTTGCTATAGGTTTCTAGCAAGAACGTTTCTTACCTATGCCAAAACCACAACGTGATATGCCAATTGCTATTTACCCTTCATAAGGACCCTTTTCATCGAATCCAATCCGACTAAGGTGGGAGAGACAGACACCCGCTAGCCACCTTATGCAACTGGTGCATGTCAGGCGGTGGAACCGGTCTCACGTAAGCGTACGTGTAAGGTTGGTCCGGGCCGCTTCATCCCACAATACCGTCGAATCAAGATAAGACTAGTAACGGCAAGCATATTAACAAAATCGACGCCCACAACTGCTTTGTGTTCTACTCGTGCATAGATTCTACGCATAGACCTAGCTCTGATACCACTGTTGGGAGACGTAGTAGTAAATCAAAATTTTCCTACGTGTCACCAAGATCTATCTATGGAGAAACCAGCAAACGAGTGGGGAGAGATTGCATCTTCATACCTTTGAAGATCGCTAAGCGGAAGCGTTACAAGAACGCGGTTGATGGAGTCGTACTCGCAGCGATTCAGATCGCGGTAGATCCGATCAAGTGCCGAACGGACGACACCTCCGCGTTCAACACACGTGCAGCCCGGCGACGTCTCCTACGCCTTGATCCAGCAAGGAGGAAGGAGAGGTTGGGGAAGAGCTCCAGCAGCAGCACGACGGCGTGGTGGTGGTGGAGTAGCAAGGTATCCCGGCAGGGCTTCGCCTAAGCACTGCGGAGGAGGAAGAAGCAGAATAGGGCTACAGCGAGAGAGAAAGAGTTCGTCGTCTCAAACCTGCCCAAACCCTTGCATATATATAGGAGGAAGGAGAAGGAGGGCTGGCTTGGCCCCTCCTTCAAGGAGGAGGGATTCGGCCGAAGTGGGGGGAGAGTCCTCCTCCCACACGGGAGGTGGACCCCCCCCCCCCCTTTTAAATCCCTTTTGCCTCTATCTCCAGATCCCTGGCGCATGGGCCCTTTCTAGAAGGTATTGGCTGGCCCAATATGGGCTGGCACACCTCCTCTAAGGGCCCATGAGGTCCTTTGGTCGTCACGCCCTCCCGGGGGTCCTCCGGCACCCTCCCGGCACTCCCGGTACAATACCGATGAGCCCGAAAACTTTCCGGTGACCAAAACTGGACTTCCTATATATCAATCTTTACCTCCGGACCATTCCGGAGCTCCTCGTGATGTACGGGATCTCATCCGGGACTCCGAACAACCTTCGGTAATCACGTATACCTTTTCCCTATAACCCTAGCGTCATCGAACCTTAAGTGTGTAGACCCTACGGGTTCGGGAGACACGTAGACATGACCGAGACACCTCTCCGGCCAATAACCAACAGCGGGATCTGGATACCCATGTTAGCTCCCACGTACTCCACGATGATCTCATCGGATGAACCACGATGTCATGGATTCAATCAATCCCGTATACAATTCCCTTTGTCTATCGGTATGGTACTTGCCCGAGATTCGATCGTCGGTATCCGCATACCTTGTTCAATCTCGTTACTGGCAAGTCTCTTTACTCGTTCCGTAATACATCATCCCGTGACTAACTCCTTAGTCATATTGAGCTCATAATGATGATGTCTTACCGAGTGGGCCCAGAGATACCTCTCCGTCACACGGAGTGACAAATCCCAGTCTCGATTCGTGTCAACCCAACAGACACTTTCGGAGATACCCGTAGCGTACCTTTATAGCCACCCAGTTACGTTGTGACGTTTGGCACACCCAAAGCATTCCTACGGTATCCGGGAGTTACACAATCTCATGGTCTAAGGAAATGATACTTGACATTGAAAAGCTTTAGCAAACGAACTACACGATCTTGTGCTATGCTTAGGATTGAGTCTTGTCCATCACATCATTCTCCTAATGATGTGATCCCGTTATCAACGACATCCAATGTCCATGGTCATGAAACCGAGACCATCTATTGATCAACGAGCTAGCCAACTAGAGGCTCACTAGGGACACGTTGTGGTCTATGTATTCACACATGTATTACGGTTTCCGGTTAACACAATTATAGCATGAATAATAGACAATTATCATGAACTAGGAAATACAATAATAACCATTTTATTATTGCCTCTAGGGCATATTTCCAACACTCAGGTCATCTGAGTGTCACATGATCCAAATTCACCAACTCAAGTCCGATCATCACGTGAGTTAAGTTGGCTTCATTGGTGAACATCATTATGTTGATCATATCTACTATATGATTCATGCTTGACCTTTCGGTCTCTTGTGTTCCGAGGCCATGTCTGTACATGCTAGGCTCGTCAAGTTTAACCCGAGTGTTCTGCGCATGCAAATCTGGCTTGCACCCGTTGTATGTGAACGTAGAGTCTATCACACCTGATCATCACGTGGTGTCTCAACAGGATGAACTTTCGCAACGGTGCACACTCGGGGAGAACACAATTTTATCTTGAAATTTAAGTGAGGGATCACCTTATAATGCTACCGTCGTACTAAGCAAAACAAGGTGCACAAAAGGATTAACATCACATGCAATTCATAAGTGACATGATATGGCCATGAACTTGTGCTTTAGATCTCCATCTTGAAAGCACCGGCATGATCTTGATCGTCACCGGCACGACACCATGATCTCCATCATCTTGATCTCCATCAACGTTTCGCCATCGAGGTTGTCACGCCCTGCATGCTTCTACTACTATTGCTACCGTTTAGCGATAAAGTAAAGCATTACATAGCGCTTAATGATTGACTCGCAGGTCATACAATAATTAAAGACAACCCTATGGCTCCTGCTGGTTGCCGTACTCATCGCCATGCAAGTCGTTGAAGTTCTATACATCACATGATCATCTCATACATCACATATATCACCTCATGTAATTGGCCATATCACATCACAACATACCCTGCAAAAACAAGTTAGACATCCTCTAATTGTTGTTGCATGTTTTACGTGGCTGCTACGGGTATCTAGCAAGAACGATTCTCACCTACGCATAAACCACAACGGTGATACATAGATTGCTTTTCAACCTTCTCAAGGACCGCCTTTGTCGGATCCAATCCAAGTAAAGTGAGAGAAACTGTCACCCGCAAGCCATCTAAGCAACAAGTTGCGTCGAGGGAACTGGTCTCTTGTAAGCGTACGAGTAATGTTGGTCCGGGACGCTTCATCTCACAATCCCGCTGAACCAAAATCCGACCAAGGGAGGAAGCAGTCTAAGCATCAATGCCCACAAACCTTTTGTGTTCTACTCGAGATCTCATCGAACCATCAACCTAGCTCATGATGCCACTGTTGGGGAACGTCGCATGGGAAACAAAAATTTCCTACGCACACGCAAACCTATCCATGGTGATGAGCATCTACGAGAGGGAGAGTGGATCTACGTACCCTTGTAGATCGCTAAGCGGGAAGCGTTAAGAAACGCGGTTGGTGTAGTCGAACTTCTTCGTGATTCATATCGCCGAGCGTCCCGCGATTCAATCACGAACCGTCCCGCGATCTCGTCACGATCCGTCCCGTGATCCAATCACGAACCCTCCCGCGATCTCGTCACGATCCGTCCCGCGATCCAATCACAAACGTCACGTGGCTTTGATCACGATTCTTCCCATCTAGTACCGAACGGACGGCACCTCCGCGTTCAGCACACGTGCAGCTTGATGACGATCTCTGCCGTCTTGATCCAGCAAGAGGAGGTGGAGAGGAGAGAGAGTTCACTGGCAGCATGACGGCGCTCCGGTGATGGTGGTGGTGGAGCAATTCCGGCAGGGCTTCGCGTAAGCGCTGCAGAAATCTGATCTAGAGGAGCACCGGTGAAACGGGTAGCACGTGGGCGTAAGTTGTGTCCAAAATCCACCCAATCCACTAGTATATATAGGAGGGAGGGAGAGGAGGGGGGCTGACGCACCAAGTCCCCCTAGGGGATTCGGCCAGCCAAGGTGGGAGCAATCCTACTCCTACTCCAATCCTAGTTGGAGTAGGATTGCTTCCTATTGGCTGATTTTTTCCTTTTCTCTTTAGGACTTCCTCTCCCTGCGCCATGGGACTTTGTGGCTGTTTCCCCAGCCCACTAAGGGCTGGTTATTATTCTTCCACAGCCCATGGACCTCTTGGGGTCGAAATACCTTTCCCGGAGGTCCCCCGGTACACTACCGGCACTCCCGGTACACTACCGATGAGCCCGAAACTTTTCCGACGACCAAACTGGGACTTCCTATATATGAATCTTTACCTACGAACCATTCCGGAGCTCCTCGTGACGTCCAGGATCTCATCCGGGACTCCAAACAAACTTCGGTCACCACCATACATAACTCTACACTACCGAAACGTCACTGAACCTTAAGTGTGCAGACCCTGCGGGTTCGAGAACTATGCAGACATGACCGAGACACCTCTATGGTCAATAACCAATGGCGGGACCTGGACGTCCACATTGGTTCCTACATATTCTACGAAGATCTTTATCGGTCGAACCTCTATGTCAAGGATTCAGTTAATCCCGTATAACGTTCCCTTTGTTCTTCGGTATGTTACTTGCCCGAGATTCGATCGTCGGTATCTCCATACCTAGTTCAACCCCGTTACCGTCAAGTCTCTTTACTCATTCCGTAATGCAAGATCCCGTGGCTAACATATTAGTCACATTTCTTGCAAGGCTTGTTGTGATGTTGCATTACCGAGTGGGCCCCGAGATACCTCTCCGTCACACGGAGTAACAAATCCGAGTCTCGATCCATGCCAACTCAATAGACACCATCGGAGATACCTATAGAGCACCTTTATAGTCACCCAGTTACGTTGCGACATTTGATACACACAAGGCACTCCTCCGATATCCGTGAGTTGCATGATCTCATGGTCATAGGAACATATACATTGACATGCAGAAAACAGCAGCAATAAACTGACACGATCATATGCTACGTTTGTAGTTTGGGTCTTGTCCATCACATCATTCTCCCAATGATGTGATCCCGTTATCAAATGACATCTCATGTCCATGGCTAGGAAACCTTAACCATCCTTTGATCAACGAGCTAGTTCACTAGAGGCATACTAGGGACATTGTGTTGTCTATTTACCCACACATGCAATGTGTTTCCAATCACTACAATTATAGCATGGATAATAAACGATTATCATGAACAAGGAACTATAATAATAAACACTTTATATATTGCCTCTAGGGCATATTTCCAACAGAAACTGCATGCTGCTCTCGCTCAGACGGGACATCGGAATGCCCATTCCTTTCAGAGTATCCTCATACAGAATATTCAGGCCGCTGCCGCCGTCCATGAGGACCTTTCTGAGTCGAGCCCCCTGCACTACCGGATCAACTACCAGAGCCTGCTGACCGGGAGTGACCACACGAGCAGAATGGTCTGCCTGGTCGAATGTGATAGCATATTGGGACCATTTGAGGTAGGTGGGGTGTCTGTTACAGCCATGTTGATTTCTCTGTTGATCACCTTCACACAACTCTTGCTCTCGACATCAGCAAAGATCACCAGCGTTGCAGTGACATCCGGGAATGTTTCCTTTTCCTCATCTTCATCCCCCTTTTCAGGAGATTTCTCACTCGACTGGTCTCCCTTGAACTGCTGGATAAGGGTTCGACACTGTCGAGTGGTGTGCTTGGGCAAAATCAGGTTGCCTTCTGCATCTTTCCTCGTGTGAATTACACATGGCTGATCCATGATGTCAGTTCCTGACTGACCTTTCCCTTTCTTGGGAGCATACTAGGCCTTGGCTTTGCCCTTGTTCTTCGACTAAGTCGCTAGTGCCGCTGCCCCTGCCGAAGCCGGGTCTTCAGCCTTCCGCTTCTGTTTCCGATTGTTGTCGCCACCAGACTCGTTGGCGACAGCCTTACCTTTTCCACTACGGAGGCGGTCTTCTTCCTCGCCATTGGCGTACCGAGTGGCAATTTCCATCATTTTGCCGAGTGAAATATCACCCGTGCGCCCGAACTTCAGGTACAACTCCCTGTCTCTCACACAGGCCTTGAAAGCACAAATAGCCTGGTGTTCCGACACATTCTCCATAGTATGATGCAGAGTGGATCATTAATGAATATAATCTCTTAAGGTTTCGTTGGGCTTCTGGACGTAGTGTTGTAAGTCGACCAGACCCGCCGGGCGCTTGCAAGTGCCCTCAAAGGTCTGGACAAACACTCGGGCAAGATCATCCCAACAATGTATGTTGGAGGGAGCCAAACGGTTCAACCAAGCTCGAGCTGAACCATCCAACATGAGCGGTAGGTGCTTCATTGAGACATTGTCATTTCCACCGCCAATCTGCACAGCCACTCGGTAATCATCTAACCAAGTCTATGGCTTTGTCTCACCAGAAAACTTTCTGATTCTCGCCGCCATTCTGAAATTGGGGGGATCTCTGCAGAACGTACTCTGCTGAAACACTCGGGACCCAACACCATAGCCGAGCTTCCACTCGGAACATCTCTATCGTGTCATTCTCTATAGGCTCTGCTCTTGTCGATCCGCTTCTGAACAAGGTAGGCGCGAGTGTCAAAGTCCGCGTCTCACTCACCACCGAAGGAGTGCCTGTCGTCCTGGTGCCGGGGCGTGTATGGAACACTCCGCGGAGGAGTGGGCACTCGACGGTGGTCTTCGCAGTGATGCTGATCTCTGTCTTGTCCTTCACGGAAACCGCCGCCTCAACGATGCAAGGGTGATCCAGGGCCGTGTGCCGACTGGACGGTCTCTGCCTTGGGTGAGTTGCTGTATATTCTGTTACGGGACTGAGAAACTGTTGAATTTTGACGATATGTTGCATCCAACAACGCCCTGATCTGCAACAGCCCTCTTCCAGCCTCTGACCGGGACGGATGAATGGAATCCGCTATCCTAGCAGCAGTAGCAACATTTAGCACAGGAGTTTGGTATACCTCAACATCGTCGCGAGACCCAGTCGAAAACAGTTGTCGATGATGTCGACTGGGGTGTGGCGGGCGCTGGCGAGCGCACTCATCAATCTCTGCCTGGAGCTCTTCCAAACAAATGCGCGCGGCCTCCAAAGCTTGGGCCTCGGCAGTCGCGCCGACGATCGGAGTATGAAGGACCTTCTCGTCGTGACGCGGCTGCTCTTTCGATGGGCCTCTAGCGTCGCGCTTGCCACAGCCGAAGCCAGGCGGTGAACTCTGATGGGAGCCCGCCATCAAGACCTCCGCTGCAGGATCACAACTTTCGCACTCAGAAGGCACGTCGGACGGATTGGAATCCGACTCAAACACGCCGTGAAGGGACTCGACGGGCTCGAGCACTACAATCTGCAGAGAAGCTTGGCGGCTGCTGCTTGTTCGACCCAACGCTGAAGTTGTGAGCGACCGGACCGCTTGCGATTGCGAACAGCGAGGGGGGCGACGCGTAAGGAGTCGACGGCTGGCGCAGCAACACGCCGTAGGGACTCACGCAGAAGTGCGCGGCCCCGCCGACCGGGAGCGCCTCGACATCAAGAGGCGCTTCCTGGAGCCATGCCTAATCGTCAGCGATGAAGGTGAGCACTCCGAAACGGATCTCGTGGCCCAGAGCAAAAACACCGCCGGAAGACATGTCGAAGGATGAAAATCGCAACCTCGTCGGAAGTCGCTTAGACGCCTGCCCCGCGGTGGGCGCCAACTGTCGTGGGAACGAGCCTGACAGTAGATGGTAGGGGTACAAAAGGATAGGGCAGAGTCCTAGCTACGGTGAGGGTGTACACACGGATGTATGAGTTCAGGCCCCTCTCGTGGAGGTAACAACCCTACGTCTCAGTGCTCGGGAGCTTTATGTCGTGTGGAATGTAAAGATTACAGTGGTTGCGAACCCTTGTGCAGGAGGGGAGGGGCGGCTTATATAGAGTTTGTTGCCCCTCATAATTATCTGGCATCTAAAGGCCTGGACATGGGATTAAAGTATGTCGTTACAGGTAACGTACGTAGTAAATGCTACTAATGACCATTGAACCAACGTCTGCCCGTTGGGCTCTTAACGAGGGCTCCTGGTCTTCTAGCGTCGAGTGAGAGCGAGGTCTTCCGAGTGACATGCGACTGCCGAATGAAAGTGGGAGTCTCCGAGTGGATTACTGTCGAGTGGTTTTGAGCGTCTCCAGGGATCCACTCGGAAGTTCATGCTTGATCTTCAAGTCCTCCCATGTGGTGTCCTTAGGTAGGGTACGCGGGCCTTGCTTAGGACCCTACCCCTGGTACATATCCTCGTCATTTACCAAAATAAAAATCTAGCATTTTCCCAATATTAAAGGTTGGAAAGTTTTAGCAATTATATCAAGTCAAGCACACCCTACACATGCAAGTCTAAGAGTATCGCAACGGAAAGTAAAGACATGTACATATAAGTAGAGGGCTGGGATAGGAGGATCAAATGCAATGGAGACTCGAAGATTTTTCCTATGGTTCCGATAGGTGGTGCTATCGTACGTCCATGTTGATGGAGACTTCAACCCATGGAGGGTAGCGGTCACAAGAGTCCATGGCGGGTTCCACCCATGAAGGGTCCATAAAGTAGAAACCTCATCTGTTCCATTATGGCTTATGTCCACAAAGGACTAGCATCACTCGGGGTAGCTCTTCATGAAGTAGGTGATCTCATTGCCCTTAAAAACTCTCTTGGTTCAAGTCCACACGAAGTCGGAGGCAAGTGTTGGTTTGTTCCGAGTGCTCTCTGCGAATGAGAGGGAGGTGGTGAGGTATATATAGGCTTCTCCAAAAGTCCAACCTTACAACATTATTTCCAACTCAGTGAAACGGAAGCAAAAACTCGGTTGCACTGACTAGTGCAAATTGTGGCAACTTTTGGCATTTCGGTGAGACCGATATATAAATCTCGGTGAGTCCGGTTTTGGATGGCCTAGTCAGTTCCCTGCTTTCATGGCACTGATTCCCCAAACTTAGAAATTCCGATTCTTGGAAATTGGACACCCGAAGCTTTCTCACTAGTTTCGGTTGCACCGAAAAAGAACTTGGCGTCACCGAGAGGTTAGGGTTTGGCTCTAGATTCTGCCTAGGGTAAAACTCGGTAGGGATGAATTTGTAAACTTGGTGCCACCGAATTTAGGCTTTGGGGTTTGGACAGAATAGTTTTGTGGGAGAATTCATGAGGGGTTTTTGGTGGCTAACTCTAAGCACTTGAGCAACCAAATCATCATAGATACTTCATCCCCTTATAATAGTATTGGCTTTCCTATGGACTCAAATGTGATTTCTCACAAAATGAAAAATGTAGAGTCTTGAAGCTTGTTGCCATTTGATGTTCCTTGCATCTAGGGGATCTCCTCACAATCCTTTGCCAATCCATTCATTGAACTTTTACTGAAATATGCTTGATAGGATCATTAGTCCAATGATATATATGTTGTTATTAATTACCAAAACCACCTAGGAATAAGTTGTGCTTTCACTACCCAACTTTGTAAAGAACTTAAAAGGCAAACATGCCGGTCTCAACTGCTCAATGCGAACCGCCTCTTCCTTCTTTGGTAACAACGTGATTGTCCGAAAGTTCACCTTAAATACTTGTAAATGGCCATTAAACACATCATGGAACATTGGCATCAAGTCGCATTTAATAATAGCCCAACATATCTTATAAAATTCTACATGAAAACCATCTGGACCAGGTGCTTTGTTATTTTTCGTTTGCAAAATTTCCTCAAACACTTCCTTTTCCTGTAAAACGGCTCGTGAAAATCTCATTCTCATCATCTCCTAGCGGTGTTACTTCCCCAACCAAATCCTCGTTGAGAGAGACATAGTAGTCAACCGAGGCCCCAAATAGTTTTTTCTATAAAAAATGGATATATACATCTTAAGGTTCTCATGCCCAACAATTGTACCCTCATCCTATTCAAGGTGTATGATCTATGATCCAATTTTTCCTATGCTTCCCGTTGGCGATCATATGGACAAATTGCGTATTACTATCTCCTTGAGCAACTTGCCATACTTTAGCACTAACCACCCATTTGATCTCCTCCTCTCTAAGAAGCTTTGCCAAGATGACCTCAGCCTCCCGTTTAGCAACTCTTTCATTCATTTCAAGGGCATTACTCTCAGCTTTTAAATCCAGACCATTAATAATATTAAGCAGTCCCTCTTTTTGCTGGTTATATAAACCATTGTCATTCTTAGCCCAACCCCTCAAGAAATGGCACATATGTCTAATCTTAAATTGTCATTTGTCCACGTTCGAATTTCCCCTCTGCTTCGAGGCCCATTCCCTGCCTATCAAAGCTAATAAGTCCTCTCTCTCGGACCACGAAGTTTCGAATGAAAAGATATCTTTGTTGTCTCGGTGAACCGCTTTACCGGAATCGACAAGCATGGGTGTATGATCAGGAATTCCTCTTTCTAATGCTCACACCTTTACAAAGGAAACTTTTGCTCCCATTCTACACTGGCCAACAATCGGTCTAACTTCTCATATGCTGGGTCTCTAAGTATTTGCCCAAGTGTATTGCCTCGCTAAGAGTTCAATCTCTCTCAGGCCGAGACTTTCTATGATAGCGTTAAACATGAATGACCATCTGCCATCAAAGTTATCGTTATTCTTTTCTTCTCTCCTTCTGATAATGTTGAAGTCACCCCAACTAAAATAGGTAACTTCTCTCCCCCGCATATTCTGACCAGACTGTTAGGGAATTAGGTTTGAACTCTGACTGTGTTCGCCCCATACACAACAACCAGTGCCCACCTTAAACCGTCAACTTTTGATCTCACATGAGATTTGACGGTATAGTCACCCACCCATAAACACGTTTACCACCTTAAGTGATTCGCAGTTAACCCCTAGTAAGATCCCGTTAGACCTTCCCCGAGGAGGTAAACAATGCCAATCAAAGTCCAAACCACCAAAAATAGTACCAAGAAACTACGAGGTGAAATTATCACGCCAATCAAAGTCCTATGCACCTGAACGAAGAGAGTACATTCTTTACATCTGACTACATTTATTACTTATGGTTCGCCTTTTCTTTCTCTCTACCCTAGAGATATATGAAGCCCAATGCAAGTATACTTATCTTATACTGAAAGAATGCATGGTATTCTCACATTGGCACTTGAGACGGTAATTTCATTGGAATCTTAAGATAAAACTCACAACAATAAAGACATGGATCCTCATTTATTTTTTATAAACAATTTTGTGATTTGTTTCTTGTTTAGTTATATTTTTTATTAATGTTTATTTAACATTTCATTGCAGTGCACTCTCTTTATTGTTGGCATTTAATAGACGAAAAAGCATAGTATTGATGTAGTTTATGCTTTACTATAATCGATGGGGTGGCATTATGTTCTCTTGACGTCTATGTCCGAATGTCTGATGTATGTGTCTAATTTCTGTAGTTTCAAAAGGTGATGACCCCTTTTGTTGTACAAATTCTTGGATCTGCTTTATCAAACCAAAAAAACATAAGAATATAAACTTTGATGCGTATATTTTTACAGTGGCGGGATGCATACAATTTCTCTGTTTTGTGTTCAAACTCTTGAGAAAGTTGCTTCATAACTAGAACGAATGGGAAAATTTCATGTGGTTGCACGTGCACAACAAAGTCAACAACGACAACAACATCAAAACAGTCAATTTTTCAAAAAAAAAAAAACAGCCGAACAGGATAAGCATTTCTCTCTCAAAAAAAAAAGCTGAACAGGATAACGAGAAATTAGCGCCGGGTACATCGCGCATGAGCCCGGCCCGCTACGCCGTTTTTTTTTCCGAAGCCACATTCCTCTATTAAAACCTAAACCCACCGGCCGCCAGGGCCACTTCCAATCACCACCACCACCACCGCCTCCACCCGCTCCTCCGCCTGAGCCCTAGCCATGGCGTGGCGCGGCGCTGCGTCCCGCACCGTCCTTGCCGCGGTCCGCCGCCCGGCACCCTCCGCCGCGGTCGGCGGCCTCCGCGGCCCTCCTCCCTTCGCGGCCCCGCGCCGCCGCATCCCTTCCCCCTTCGCCCCCTCCCCCTCCACCTCCCCGCTCGGGGCCGCCCGGTAAGTCAACCCCGTGCACAATTAGGCATTCGCACTGCGCTGAGATGGCGATCTGATGTCCTCATGATGTTGTTGTGTGCGCGTGCGTGTGTGCAGGCCCCTGGCGGCCATGATGGGGTCGCCGCTGACGGCGGCCGGGGTGCTAGGGCGGATGACGGCACACCCGTCGGCCAGCGCCCGGGCCTGCTGCGAGCTCTCCCAGGGTACCCTCTTTTTCCGCCGTGCTTGTCAGGATCGCTAATCTAATCTAAGTTAGTGTCGTGATGTCATTTTCAAGATTTTATTTTATCTAGGTAGATCGTGAATTGCGTATTTTGTTTCCAGTGTCGATTTCTGCGTTAGTTTTGTTGTGAGTTGCCTTGCAATATGTTGAAGGTGATCATTTCTCTTGGGGTCATAGATCGGAACTTCCATAGATCCGAACTTGTTTTCTATCTGGAAATGGATGGGTCCCTTTTGAGTGAGCCTAACTTAATTGGTTCTGTAACTCTAGTAGGATTATGAAATGATCAATACTTGAAACAGTCTGTAACTCTAGTAGGATTATGAAATGATCAATACTTGAAACAATTAACAGAAACTCATTTTGTGTATAATGGGCTAATGTTGCAATGGTGAAAATCGAAGCAATGTAGGGGGATTATATGCAATGCATTCTTATTTTCTACTTCTGTAATTAAGTTTAGTCAAAACTGATACAAGGAGATTAAAATTGGGATTTGATAGGAAATGGGGACGATGGTTGATGTTGGAGGCTGGCCAGCATGACGGGGACTTTGTCCTAGACTGATGTAGGTCTCCTCCTCTTCCCAGTGATGTATTTCTTTTGCGACGAGTAATTTTGACAACCTGCAGGATAATAATTGAACTGAAATAGTAAAAAAGCAAGAACATAGGTAACTGTTCCATTGAGATAAAGACGAGGCAACACTCAAACAGTTTTTCTCTTCCCGAGTAGCATACACATTGTCAAATGTCAATGTTCAAAATGTCTCCTCGTCTTCATCCCATTTTTCTCTTCCCAATTAGCCCTTTGTTACTATAACCTTCTCTTCCTAATGCTAAAGCACACATTCTTCACCGTTAGTTAGTTTTTACAAATTTGAACAGCTAAATTGTGCACTTCAATATTGATTGAGGATATGTATGGTTGGGCTTTCTTAGGGAATGGAAAAGATGGGTGATGCGGGAGAGGCAAGGGTAGACCATAGCTAAGGTGCTGATTTTGAACATGCACTCTTTTTGGTGATATTGTTTTTTAATCATCATCATTTGAATGAAAGCTTGATGATGTCTTTAGGTATGGGTAGTAAAACAATTAATGTGGTGTAGTTAATTCTCACAATTGCAGATTTTAGGAATTAAAATTTGACATATTGAAGACATTACCCATCAAGTACTCCCTCTTTTTGCAAGAAATGAACTATGCAACCAAGGACGCTGTGTATGTGATGCGTACGGATTATGCAGTTGGACCCTTTTTCTACCAGAAATGTCTAGAATTGAATTATGTTAAGACTGAAATATTGTTACATCTTTGAATTCAGTAGCATACATTTCCATAACTGCTCTTTGTAGGGTTAGTAAATGTTGCTGTTGAAATCTTCGATGTACTTGAGCAAACTATTCAGTCTTACTGAACCGTATAGTGTTATCATTTTTCAGGTACTTGAATTTGCCATGTTGATTCACCATCCTTTTTAAAGAGGATACAAATCTTGGATTCGTCTTTTGGAAAGCTATTCTGGTGTCGTCCTTTTAACTGTTCAGAGTTAGAAGAATATCTCCAACAAAATAGCTTCTCTCCAAATTACTAGCCTAGACTGAAAATAATCTTCCTGTCATATGACATGGTTTATGTCATGGATTTAGCTTCTACTTTTGTAGCGAAATATCTTTGTGTTGCCTGCTAAGAGGATTTGGTGGCACATTTTAAATGATTTCTTAGATTGAAAGGTCTCTCCAATCCACGAGCAACAACTGTGGTTACATTGTCACTTCAGTTTCCAGTTCAGCAGCAATGCTTGAGATATGTGTGTCTGGTTTCCAATCCTTCCTGTCTTCTGAAATGCTATGTTTCTATCTCTAAAATGTCCACTTCTGTAATCTTAGTAATGTCGAAATTGTTCGTTGATGGTGTCACGTGTGTAGGTGGGCGCCAGCCCTGACGAACTGCACCCAGCCAGCCAACCTGAGGCTCCTATAATCAAGTTATCATATTATTTTTTTAGCAAGTTAATTAATCACATAAAGTAGCTAGGATTACTGCTGTCAAAAAAAAGTTGATCGGACTAAGTTGTTAGCTACAGATTCGGTTCGCTAGTGCGTTTGTTTCTCAAGTTTTAGCTGGGAGTTTGTTAGCGGTTTGTTTCCCAAGACGTGCTATAAAGATTAAGTTTGTTAGTGATGTGTTCCCCAAGTGATTTAGTTTGTTGGTGGTTTACAGTACTCCTTCTGTCGCAAAACAATCAGATTATGTTTGACACTACGTCTCAAAATATAAGATTATTTTTTACACGGGGAGTATTTCCAAGTGCCAGCCGGCTTCAGAAATCTAGTAGTTAGTGGCTTGTATCCCCAAAGTGTTAGCAAGCCATAAGGGTCGTGCTTTGTTTCCAAGTACTATTAGCCGGCTATAAAGATTCAGCAGTAGTTTGTTTCTCATGTCTAGCCGGCTATGATTCAGTTTGTTAGTGTTTCCAAATAAAAGCCTGGTCACGTTGATGAATAAGGCAAGGCAAACAAGAGATCATTTTGCTTGCTCATCCCCTGTTCACTCCTCGCTGTTACCCCAGCCGAGAACCTTCCGTGGCGCCAGCCCAAGCCACGACCAATCCATCCTCCAATATGGTGAGCGGGGCAGTGGAGGTCAGACAACATTCACAATGCTCATACCTGGTTCCACTGTAACCATACCACACTAAGAGAAGTTACCTTTAGGTCACAAACTGGTGCACTTGCATCATACAGCTGCATGTCACTGCAAGCTATTTCCATACTACTACCCCCTAACACATTTACACACATTGAACCTCAGGCACATAGGAGGATGCAGGGACTTTAGCTCAGCAGAACGAACTTGTCGTCCACCTTCCGAAGGACGTGGACGGTCATTGTCGCCTTCCTTGCGCCTTTCATCAGCTCGAAGACGCAGACGTAGCCCTCGCACAGCCTATTGTCACGAACAAACTTGTTCCAGCGCCGGCTGTTGAAGCCTCGGGTGACCCTGCTGTGGTAGTACTTCAGACACCATTTCTCTTTCCTGTTTGGCCTGAGAAGCAGCATCTCATGTGATCTCCCCTCAAGATGATCAGCTGCAAATTTGCTGGGGATGATCTGCAAATTGCAGGAGATGATCGTCAACTGGTACAGTTTTGGCTATATATCACAATTCAAAAGCAGCATGGAATTGGACTCGCAGTTCTGGACTCCTGGTACCCAAGGAATCTCTTTAACTGTTGCAATTCTTGTACTTGGTATATCACTAGGAAAATCATTATATGTTTAAGCACCTTTATTTAGATTATATATTCAAGTACCTAGGAAATCTTTTAACTTAACCCACCAACAAGTATAAACTCGTTATTTATAACGTGGCTCAATGTAGTAGACGTTATAATAGCGCAACGTATCAGAGTTGGGATTTGTACTTTACTGTGGGCTATATGAAACACCAGAAATGATATGATTTTTAATGAGAAGAACTTCAATAACCTTTTGCAGGTTATCTTCAGAGCAACAACTTGGATCCGTATGTGGTCATTACTCAGCCATGTGGACTCCAGAAAGCATATGGATATTGGATGCAACCGGTGGGAGATGGTCGCACGGCTTATCTTCAACTGGTTTGGATGGCGTGTTAATAATAGGCTAGGTGTGTAGGCATCGTAGTCTATTGTTAAAATGCGCCGAACTGTCACGCAGAAGTCACACAGTATGCTGATCGTTTGCCTTGGTATCGTGTTCATACTGTCGTATTGAATGATCCGGGTCGGTTGCTTCTCCAGACCATACCAATGCACGGCGAGCCCATGCGAAGGGTTTGGTTAAAATATGCCAAATTCCGCCAAATACACAAATAAAACCCAACCATACATGCCCACCAATTATATCTTCTAAATCATCTACACTAACAATCCACCCTTCTCCCCCAAAAGGAGATTTTAGTAAATAACCAAATATTCAGAATTTCTACTAGAAATGACTAATGGTTAAAAAAAGTTCTATACTTTGATTTAGCGACTGCGCGCATTGTGGACTTGGCACTTGGTTTTGGTACTATTTAATAAAATGGCTGCACGCATCGATTGATGCGGAGGCCGGGGCCCTGATCCTCCTTTTCAAAAAAAAAGTACCTAGGAAATAGAAAGATGAAGTACAAGAAAGCTTTGCCTAAAAGCCCAATCTATAACAGAAAGAGGTTATATGTTCTTTTATTTCATACATAGTGGAGCCAGATATCCAGCGGTTTTCAGTAAAAACAAAACAAAAGCTGAAGTTCTATGTATGTATTTTTCAACCTAATAGCAGAACAATTAAACTAACCAGTAAGTTGTTGGCAGGGCGAACATGAGCCTTCTGCAGGACAACCACATATACAGGGTTGCCTGACTGAATTGATACCTGCCCGAATATTTCCTCTCGTTCATCTTCTGTCAGGCAATTGGCAATCCTTGAGTAGTAGTAGTTGTTGGATCGAGCATGGTCGTCGTCATTTTCCTCTTCTTCCTCAACCTCGTCCTTAAGATAGTAGTTGCTGCGGTTTGGAGATTTATTCTCTTTCCCTGTCGAAATTGCGCATTATGTCAAAATGCTGAAGTAGAACACAGTTACTCTTGATTATATATGGTTTCAGGCTTATGCATTAGCTCACTTGCACTTTCTGTAAAATTAATGGTCAAAGTTAGACATAAAAAAATGAAGTGGCCTTGTATAAGGGAATGGAGGGAGTACAAAAGTGCAAGTTTTGAGGACGCGCTGCAAACACTTTGCCTAGAAATAATACAAATTCATATATTTGGCTACCCAACTTCAAATTGACTACACAAGATTGCAGCTCTGGCACCCGGCACCGCCACTGGCTGCAAACTTGTACTCCCTCCTTCTCAAAATAAGTGTTTTTCAAATTTGTTCAAAATTTAAACTAAAACCATGAGAAGTAATAAGTGTCTTCTCAAATTTGTTGAAAAATTAAACTAAAACCATGACACGTATTTTGGGACGGAGGGAGTATTAGTTTTACTTACTTGGTTTCTCTGAAGTGGAGGCCTTGTGAGCAGACCGAACCAGCTGCGACAGTGGCATGCTAGTATCATCAGAATCGCTCAAAATGCGGTGCTCTTCACCGTGTTGACACACAATGTTATCAAACTGTTTGCGCATGTTGGCACCCTTTTTATTGGCAAAGAAACATGAAACCTTCTCACAACCGCTCGCGTCAAAGATGAGTACATCAAAGGAGCCATTGCCAGTGCATTTGAAGAGCAGGAGGTCATTCTCCTGCAGTTCGTGAGCCTTGGCAAATTCCCCCCATCCTGGCATGAAGAACAGCTCATCGGCAATCTTTTCGACACCAACGCGCCATTCCTCACCGCTTGGTGCTTTGAGGGTGAATCCTCCATTAACGATCTTCCCGATCAAATTTTTGGCAACCTTCTCCGGTATGCTCTGAGATGAACACAGTAAACAGGCGTCTCATATAATTAGTTTGCCTCGTGGATAATAATTCGGCAAAAACTCCATTTAGATGACATGAAACTAACTAATGCAACAAACCAGTGGATGAATGTCATCGGGAAATGGAAAAAAATGTTGTTGAAAAAAAAGCCATAGTGGATACACTACTTCATCCATACTTACAATGCGCTCCTGAAAGTCTCCTGTCATGAGCTTGAAGAACCTGATCTTGCTCACATCCTCCATGTGCTCCCAGTAGTAGTGCTCCTGCCACTCCCTGCACCTCCCACACCTTCCCTTCTCATCCACCATCATCTCACCTGTCACCACCATTGCAGACATGCATGAAGCTTCGTCAGTTGCCAAAGCCCCAAATCTGCATGAAGCTCCGTCAGTTGCCAAGGTCCCAAATCCATGGATGCTATGCAAGGAAAGCAGAGTATGGACGTACATGCAGGATGCCGCTGACCCGAGGAAGGAGGAGAGGAGGAGATGAGTTCTTGGCTTCTCCGATGAGGCTGTAACTCTTCTCCTTGATGTTAACGAGAAGAGGCTGCTTGGATGAGGGTGGGAGGGGTGGTTACTAGTGAGTAAACTTTGACAGGTGTTATCACCGAGAGGGAGTAAGTTGGCAGGCCTTGCTCGCTGACACGTGGGGTCAGGGTGGGCACGTGTCGGTAGGGCGAGCTAGAGTTGGTGCTCGGCGGAGAGAACAGTGATGCGCAAGTAAAAAAGGGAAGGAACCGAAGTGAGTGAGCAGGCCAAGATGTGTGAACTGTGAACAGGCAGCCGAGTTCGGACCAATATTTTAGCGACTAGAGACGATACCTAAGAGCAACGGGACGATTAATTTCGTTTGTACACGTTCGTTTGGGTCTACGTAGATAAAATGAATGCGCAACGCAATGATTCATTTTCATTGTGCGATCACTGTTCATATTCATTTCCATCCTAAATGATACATATTTGATTCGAAGACGGGCATAAAATAGACGTTTTTGTGTCCACTTCGTCTACAGCATGTGCCGTGTGGCTCACCTGTCGTCCACTTCAACGCAACGTTTTCTTCTAGTCATGACGCAGGGGCGCCTCGTCCTGCTATGCCGCGCCACGCCCCTTGCTCTCCCTGCGGCACCGGTCCTGGCCGCGCTCGCCCCGTCGTTCCCGGCAGAGCTCTTAGCCGCGCTCTTCGACGGTCTACTAGGTGTTTGTTGAAATTCCCGACGCGAACACATTCACAGATGGGTAGGGCCGTTGGGTGCATGGCCAACTCAAATCAAAAGGCGGACAAAAGCGTATGTTAGGCTGATTCAAACGGATAAAAAGCAGATAAATCAGTGTTTGTTTGGATCAGCCGATTGAAATTGCTCTAAGTTCATTATAAAATTTGTCTGTTATGTTATGCTCCAAATTCTAATATAAAGAGGAAGGCCAACTTCTAACGAGGGAGCGGAGCGAGGCCCGTCACCGGCAGGCTTGGGCCGAAGCTGAGCGTAGCGAAGTCTGAATTTGGCCCATGTGGGCCGCCCCCGTTACGACGCTTGGGGGTGCGTGGGGCTTCGCCCCTCGCGGTACGGGTCAGGGTTGACTTAGGACACTTGTGTTATATATATATATATATATATATATATATATATATATTTATTTATTTCTTGTAAGCCGCCGCACAGGATAAGTTGATCAGTTGTAAATCCCCGGTATTTGTAACCTCTCCCGATCATAGTGAAGTTTGGCTGGCTGGCGCCCGTGGTTTTTTCCCCTTCATGTTGGAGGGGTTTTCCACGTTAAAATCTTGTGTCCCTTTGGTTGATTCTGTTCTTCATCGTATCGATTGCGTGTTAATTCTCTAACAAGTAGTATCAGAGCCTTGTTTTTGTTTCGGGTTTCTTCGACGACATGGCATCGATGAAGTACGATCTTTCGCTGCTGGACTACGACACCAGATATTCATTGTGGCAAGTGAAGATGCGGGCAGTGCTGGCGCATCCCGATCTGGATGAGGCGCTCGATGGATTCGGCGGTAAAGAACAGAAGACTTGGACCGCTGATGAGAAGCGTAAAGATTGTAAGGCTATGGCTCTGATTCATCTTCATCTATCTAACAATATTTTGCAAGAAGTGTTGGCAGAGAAAACTGCAGCAGGTCTTTGGCTAAAGCTGGAATCTATCTGCATGTCCAAGGATCTGACCAGTAAGATGCACATGAAGATGAAGTTGTTCACGCACAAGTTGCAAGAAGGTGGTTCGTTGCTGAACCACTTATCGATCTTCAAGGAGATTGTTTCTGACTTATAGTCTATGAAGGTACAATATGATGATGAAGATTTAGGTCTTCTACTCTTATGCTCGCTGCCTAGTTTATTTGCAAATTTCCGTGATACTCTATTATATAGCCATGATGAACTAGCTGTTGCGGAAGTATATGAGGCCCTTCAACAGAAGGAAAAGATGAAAGATATGTTGCAATCTGAGGAATCGTCCTCCAAAGGAGAAGCATTGCAGGTACGAGGCAGGCCTGAGGAGAAAACATACAACCCCAACAATAGAGATAAAAGTAAGAACGACAGAGGTCGTTCGAAGTCTAGAGGATCTGGGAAAGAAAAGTTCTGCAGGTATTGTAAGAAATAGGGTCACCTGATTGATGATTGTTGGAAGCTGGAAAATAAGGAGAAAAGGAACGGTACGTGGAAACCTAAAAACAAATCTGAAGGCGATGGTAAGGTCAATGTTACATCTGGAAATAAATCTGATTCAGATGAGGCTCTAGTTGTTTTTGCTGGTTGTGTTTCATGTCATGATGAATTGATACTTGATTCTGCATGTTCGTTTCATATATGTTGTAACAGAGATTGGTTCGGTACTTATAAGTTTGTGTAGAGTGGAGATGTTGTGTGTATGGGAGATGATAACCCACGTGAGATTGTGCGCATTTGTTCTGTTCAGATTAGGACACATGTGGCATGATACGCACGTTGACGGATGTGAAGCACATACCAGGCATGGCCAGAAACCTCATCTCGTTGAGTACTCTTGATGTCAAAGGGCACAAACACTCCGGTTCAGGTGAAGATTTGAAGGTAACAAAAGGTTCCCTCATTCATATGATAGGTGAAATGAATTATGCAAAGTTATATGTTCTTAGAGGAAGCACTATTACTGGTAGTGCTGCTGCTGCTGTTACTTCTGATAAATCCAGTAAAACTAATATTTGGCATATGCGCCTTGGGCATATGAGTAAACTTGGCATGACAGAATTGACCAAGAGGGAACTCTTGGATAGCTGCAACGTAAGTGATTTGGAGTTTTGTGAGCACTGCATCTTTGGTAAGCACAAGAGGGTAAAGTTAAATGTTGTTGTGCATACCACCACAGAATGCATGCTGATTTGTAGGGATCTTCCCGTAAACCCTTGCTTGCTGGTGCTCGTTATATGCTTACAATTATTGATGACTACTCTAGAAAGCCTTATTTTCTGAAAAATAAATATGATGTGTTTGATGCCTTTAAGGATTGGAAAGTTATGGTAGAAAGGCAAACTGAGAGGAAGGTAAAAATACTTCGTACTGACAATGGTATGGAATTCTGTTCAAAAGATTTTAACAGGTATTGCAGAAACTTGGGCATCGTTAGGCACCACACCGTCCCATACACTGCTCAACAGAATGGTGTGGCTGAGAGTATGAACAGAACCATAATCTCTAGGGCTTGCTGCATGTTGTCCAATGCTCGCATGGGCAAATATTTTTGGGCTGAAGCAGCCTTCACTGCCTGCTACCTCATCAACAGGTCTCCATCCATTCCACTTAATAAGAAAACTCCCATTGAGGTATGGTCTGGTACACCGGTTGATTATTCACAGTTGAGAGTTTTTGGTTGCAATGCATATGCACATGTTGATAACAGAAAACTTGAGCCTAGAGCTATTAAGTGTGTGTTTGTTGGATATGGTTTAGGAGTAAAAGGATATTGCTTATGGAATCCTGAAACTAATAAGTTTTTTGTGAGCAGAAGTGTTGTTTTCAATGAATCTGTTATGTATCATGATGATCTATCCAATGATAGTTTTGATGTGGAGCCACAACGAGTTACTGTGCAGGTGGAGCATTTTGATGATGAGGAAAATGAAATTGTTCATAATAATGTTATTACTCCAGATGCACAGGTTCATGATAATGTTGATGATGCTCTAGATAGAGAGATTCATGATGATGATATTGTGCAACGCTCACCCCCTGTTTTGCAGCCACATATTCAGTCTCTTGTAGATGGCAGGACAAAGAGAGTTATTAACAAACCTAAATGCCTAGTTGAGGAGTGTGACATTGTTCATTATGCTTTTAGTTGTGCAGAACAGGTTGAGAACATCCATGAGCCATCCACATATACTGAAGCCATTGTTTCCGGTGACCGCGAGAAGTGGATTGCTACTATGCAGGAAGAGATGCAATCACTTGAGAAAAATGGCACATGGGATGTTGTGTGCTTGCCTAAACAGAAGAAGACCGTTCGTTGCAAATGGATCTTCAAAAGAAAGGAAGGTTTGTCTCCTAGTGAGCCTACAAGGTTTAAGGCAAGGTTAGTGGCTAAGGGCTTTAGTCAGATACCAGGTATTAATTATAATGATGTGTTCTCTCCAGTTGTCAAGCATAGTTCCATTCGTGCATTTTTCGGTATTATTGCTATGAATGATCTTGAGCTTGAGCAGTTAGATGTCAAGACTGCTTTTCTACATGGAGAACTAGAGGAGGAAATTTATATGGACCAACGAGAAGGTTTCATAGTGCCTGATAAGAATAAATTTGTTTGAAAGTTAAAGAGGTCCCTATATGGTTTGAAACAGTCTCCAAGACAGTGGTGTAAACGGTTTGATTCATTCATGATTGCACATGGATTTAAGAGGTCCGCATATGAAAGTTGTGTTTACATAAAATTTGTTGATGGATCACCTATATACTTGCTGTTATATGTTGATGACATGTTGATTGTTGCCAAGGGAAAGAGAGAGATCACTGCTTTAAAGACACAATTAAGTAGTGAGTTTGACATGAAGGATCTTGGTGCTGCTAAGAAAATTCTAGGTATGGAGATTACTAGGGACAGAAATTCTGGTTTGTTATTTCTTAGTCATCAAAGTTACATTCAGAAAGTTCTTCATCGTTTTAATATGCATGATGCTAAGTCCGTAAGCATTCCTATTGCTCCTCATTTCAAATTGTCATCCTCTCAATGTTCTAGTACGGATGAAGAGCTTGATTATATGTCAAGAGTTCCATATTCTAGTGTTGTCGGTTCTTTAATGTATGCCATGGTGTGTTCTAGGCCTGATTTGTCATTTGCAATGAGTTGGTCAGTAGATATATGGCTAACCCTAGTAAAGAACATTGGAAGGTTGATCAGTGGATTTTCACATACCTTTGTGGCACTTCCAATGCTTGTTTGAAATTCGGCAGGACTAGTGAGGGATTAGCTGGCTATGTGGATTCAGATTTTGCTTCCAGCGATTTGGACAATAGGAGGTCCCTTACAGGTTATGTGTTCACTGTTGGTGGTTGGGTCTTGAGTTGGAGGGCGACACTATAGGCAGTAGTTGCTCAATCTACCACTGAAGCAGAATACATGGCTATTGCAGAAGCATGTAAAAACTCAGTTTGGTTGAAAGGTTTGTATGCTGAGCTTTGTGGAGATAATTCTTGCATTAATCTGTTTTGTGACAGTCAGAGTGCCATATACCTCACTAAGGACCAAATGTTTCAAGAGAGAACAAAGCACATTGACGTCAAACATCACTTTGTTCGAGACATTGTTGAGCAAGGTAAACTGAAGGTATGCAAGATTAGCACTCATGATAATCCTGCTGATATGTTCACAAAGCCAGTTCATGTTGCTAAGTTTGAGCTTTGCTCAGACTTAGTTGGTATAACTCATTAGTCCTAGTGGTTGTTTGGTGCCGAAAGTGTTTTCTTTGTTGTTCAGGGAGAAGGTTCTCATTCATGCTACAAGATGGAATTTGTCTCAAGGTGGAATTGTTATGTTATGCTCCAAATTCTAATATAAATAGGAAGGCCAACTTCTGAAGAGCGAGCGGAGCGAGGCTCGTCACCCGTAGGCTTGGGCCAAAGCGGAGCGCGGCAAAGTCTGAATTTGGCCCATGTGGGCGGCCCCCGTCAGGGACGCCTGGGGGTGCGGGGGGCTTCGACCCCCGCGGTACGGATCAGGGTTGACCTAGGACACACATGTTATATGTACCTCTTGTAAGCCGCCGCATGGGATAAGTTGATCAGTTGTAAATCCCCGGCGTTTCGAACCTCTCTCGGTCATAGTGAAGTTTGGCTGACTGGCGCCCGTGGTTTTTCCCCTTCATGTTCGAGGGGTTTTCCACGTTAAAATCTTGTGTCCCTTTGCTTGATTCCGTTCTTCATCGTATTGATTGTGTGTCGAATCTCTAACATTTCCTAGTCTCTAGCTAACAATATACTTGGCCATCCATCAGGCTTCGGGTCGGGTCTAACAAGCTCGAGGCAGAAAACCTAGGCCCGAGCCTGGCCCAGCCTAGTCATTGGGCTTGGTTTTAAGCCCAAGCTCGACAAAGCCCCTCAGGCCTCGGGCTATCCCCTTCCCTAAAATGTCAAAAATCCAAGCCCAAGCCTGGCCCGACGTGTGTTTCAGACTCAAATATCAGGCCTAGGACCGGCCCGCAGGCAAGACCGGGCCGGGTCAGGTCGGGTCGGGCTGGCCGGGCTGAGTATCCCATGGCCAGGTCTAGCTGACAATGGGGTCCCTCTCCTGTCTTAGCGACACAGTAAGAAGAAAATAAAGATAAAGTAAATAGTGGGACATGATGTGAAAGTGCCCTTCTAATCCCAAGCTCAAATGCCCCTCTATGTATAGTTTAAAAAAATCCGACTTTCTTATAACAAACATTACTTAGTTTTCTTGTTGGGTGCAAATTTCATGATGAAATTATTAGAAATATGCCCTAGAGGCAATAATAAATTAGTTATTATCATATTTCCTTGTTCATGATAATCGTTTATTATCCATGCTAGAATTGTATTGATCGGAAACTCAGATACATGTGTGGATACATAGACAACACCATGTCCCTAGTATGCCTCTAATAGACTAGCTCGTTTATCAAAGATGGTTAAGGTTTCCTAGCCATGGACATGAGATTTCATTTGATAATGGGATCACATCATTAGGATAATGATGTGATGGATAAGACCCAAACTATAAACGTAGCATATGATCGTGTGAGTTTATTGCTACAGTTTTCTGCATGTCAAGTATATGTTCCTATGACCATGGGATCATGCAACTCCCTAACACCGGAGGAGTACCTTGTGTGTATAAAATGTCGCAACGTAACTGGGTGACTATAAAGGTGCTCTACAGGTATCTCCGAGGGTGTCTGTTGAGTTGGCATGGATCAAGACTGGGATTTGTTACTCCGTGTGACGGAGAGGTATCTTAGGGCCCACTTGGTAATACAACATCACAATAAGCCTTGCAAGCATTGTGACTAAGTGTTAGCCACGAGATCTTGTATTACGGAACGAGTAAAAAGACTTGCCGGTAACGACATTGAACTAGGTATAGAGATACCGACGATCGAATCTCGGGCAAGTAACATACCGAAGAACAAAGGGAACATCATACGGGATTAACTGAATCCTTGACATAGAGGTTCAACCGATAAAGATCTTCGTAGAATATGTAGGAACCAATATGGGCATCCAGGTCCCGCTATTGGTTATTGACTGTAGAGGTGTCTCGGTCATGTCTGCATAGTTCTCGAACCCACAGGGTCTGCACACTTAAGGTTCGGTGACATTTCCGTATAGTTGAGTTATGTATGTTGGTGACTGAAGGTTGTTCGGAGTCTCGGATGAGATCCCGGAAATCCTGAGGAGCTCCGGAATGGTCCGTAGGTAAAGATTGATATATAGGAAGTCACGTGTTGGCCACCAAAAAAGTTTCAGGTATTTCCGGTAGTGTATCAGGAGTGCCGGAGGGCCATCGGGAGGGGCCACCCACGCCGGGAGGCAACATGGGCCTGAGGGGTGTTGCACCATCCCTTAATGGGCTGGGAAAACCATCCCTACAAGGCCCATGCGGCTAGGAAAGAGTGGGAAAGGAAAAACCCCAAAAGGGGGAAGGAAAATCCAAATAAGGAAGGAGTTCTAATAGGATTCCACCTCCCTTGTGGGAGGTGGATTCCTCCCTTGTTTGGTTCGGCCGAACTTACTTGGAGTAGGGGCCAAGGCTTCCTCCTCTCCCCTTCCTCCTATATATATTGAGGGATTTTGAGGGCAGCCCCTAACCCTAATTGCCACGTGTTGCCCTCTTCTTCGTCTAGATCTGTTTCTCCTCTAGATTGATTCTATAGTGCTTGGTGGAGCCTTACCGGATCAGCTCCACCACCACCACCACCGCACCATCGCGCTGCCGGAGAACTCATCTACCCCTCCGCCCCTCTTGATGTATCAAGAAGGTGGAGATCGTCATCGAGCTGCACATGTGCTGAACGAGGAGGTGTCGTCCGTTCGGCACTAGATTGGAAGCACCACGATGGGATCTTGGGACGGCTCGTGATGAGACCGCGGGACAGATCGTGATTGGATCGCGAAGATGTTCGACTACATCAATCGCGTTTCTTAATGCTTCCGCTTAGCGATCTACAAGGGTATGTAGATCCACTCTCCCTCTTGTAGATGCTCATCACCATGGATAGATCTTGCGTGTGCGGAGGAAATTTTTTATTTCCCATGCAACATTCCCCAATAGTGGCATCATGAGCTAGGTCTATGCGTAGATGAGATCACAAGTAGAACACAAAGGAGTTTGTGGGTGTTGATATTCAGATTTCTTCCTCCCTTGGTATTTTCTTGGTTCCGCGGTATTGTGGGATGAAGCGGCCCGGACCAACCTTACTCGTACGCTTACGAGAGACCGGTTCCATTGACTGACATGTGACTTTGTTGCATAAAGATGGCTAGCGGGTGTCTGTCTCTCCTACTCTAGTTGGATCGGATTCGGCAAAGGCGGTCCTTGAGAAGGTTGAAATGCAATTTATGTATCACCGTTGTGGTTTTGCGTAGTTAAGAATCATTCTTGCTAGATACCCATAGCAGCCACGTAAAACTTGCAACAACAATTAGAGGATGTCTAACTTGTTTTTGCAGGGTATATTGTGAAATGATATGGCCAATTACATGATGAGATATATGTGATGTATGAGATGATCATGTGTTGTATAGAATATCACGACTTGCATGTCGATGAGTACGGCAACCGGCAGGAGCCATAAAGTTGTCTTTAATTATTGTATGACCCGCGTGTCAATCATTAAGCGTCTTGTAATGCTTTACTTTATCGCTATGCGGTAGCAATAGTAGTAGAAGCATGGTGGGCGCAACAACCCCGATGGCGACACGCTGATGGAGATCATGGTGCCATGCCGGTGACGATGGAGATCATGTCGGTGCTTTATAGATGGAGATCAAAAGCACAAGTTCATGGCCATATCATGTCACTTACGATTTGCATGTGATATCAATCCTTTTATGCACCTTGTTTTTCTTAGGACGATGGTAGCATTATAAGGTGATCCCTCACTTAAATTTTAAGATAAATTGTGTTCTCCCCGAGTGTGCACCGTTGCGAAAGTTCGTCGTGTCGAGACACCACATTATAATCGGGTGTGATAGACTCTAAGTTCACATACAACAGGTGCAAGCCAGTGTTGCATGTGCAGAACACTCGGGTTAACCTTGACGAGCCTAGCATGTACAGACATGGCCTCAGAACACAAGAGGCCGAAAGGTCAAACATGAGTCATATAGTAGATATGATCAACATGATGATGTTCACCATTGAAACCACCTCAACTCACGTGATGATCGGACTTGAGTTGGTGAATTTGGATCATGTATCACCCGGATGACTGGAGGGATGTCACTTTGAGTGCGAGTTCTTAAGTAATATGATTAATTGAACTCATTTGTCATGAACATAGTCTAAAGTTGTCTTTGCAAAGTTATGTTGTAGATCGATAGCTCACAATGTAGCTCCCCTGTTTTATTGATACATTCCTAGAGAAAAGTATGTTGAAAGATGATGGTAGCAATAATGTGGACTGGGTCCGTGATGTGAGGATTGTCCTCATTGCTGCGTAGAAGGCTTATGTCCTTAATGCACCGCTTGGTGCAACACCCCCTCAAGCGTCGTCTGTAGGTGTTGTGAACATCTGACAGGCACGTTCTAATGACAACTTGATAGTTCAGTGCGTCATGCATTACGGCTTAGAATTGAGGCGCCAAAATGTTTTGAACGTCGCGGAACATATGAGATGTTCTAAGAGCTGAAATTGGGATCTCAGGCTCGTGCCCGTGTTGAGAGGTATGAGATCTCCAACAAGATTCTTTGCCTGCAAGATGAAGGAGAATAGATCAATCCGTGAGCATGTGCTTAGATTGTCTGGGTACTACAATCGCTTGGATCGAGTGGGAGTTGATCTTCCAGATAATATAGTAATTCATATAGTTCTCCAAGTCACTGTCACTAAGCTACTAGAGCTTCGTGATGAACTATAAAATGCCAGGGATGGAAATAATGATCCCTGAGCTATTCACGATGTTTGACACCGCGAAGGTAGAAATCAAGAAGGAGCATCAAGTGTTGATGGTTAGTGAAACCACTAGTTTCGAGAAGGGCAAGGGCTAGGAGGGAAACTTCATGGATGGCAAGTCAGTTGCTGCTCCAATGAAGAAACCCAGGGTTGAATCCAAACCCGAGACTAAGTGCTTCTATTATGAGGAGAACGGTCGCTAAAGTGGAACAACCCTAGATACTTGGTAGATAAGAAGGTTGGCAACGTCGATAGAAGTATATTTGATATACGTGTTATTGATGTGTACCTTGCTAGTACTCCTAGTAGCACCTGGGTATTGGATACCGGTTCGGTTGCTAAATGTTAGTAACTCGAAATAAAAGCTACGGAATAAAAGTAGGCTAGCTAAGGGTGAGGTGACGATGTGTGTTAAAAGTGTTTCCAAGGTTGATGTGATCACCATCGCACGCTCTCTCTACCTTCGGGATTAGTGATAAACCTAAATAAATGTTATTTGGTGTTTGCGTTGAGCATGAATGTGATTAGATCGTGTTTAGTGCAATACTGTTATTCATTTAAGTTAGAGAATAATGGTTATTCTATTTACATGAATAATACCTTCAATGGTCATGCACCCAATGAGTATGGTTTATTAAATCTTTACCGTTGTAATACACATGTTCATAACACTGACACCAAATGATACAAAGTTAATACCACATACTTGTGGCACTGTCGCTAAATGTCATATTGGTATAAATCGCATGAAGAAACTCCATGCTGATGGATCTTTGGACTCATTCGATTTCGAATGAGTTGAGACATGCGGACCATGCCTCATGGGCAAGATGACTAAAGACCCCGTTTTTGGTATGATGGAGCGGACTAGTAACTTATTGGAAATAATACATGTTGATGTATGCGGTCCAATGAGTCTTGTAGCGTGCAGTGGATACCATAATTTTCTTACCTTCACTGATGATTTGAGTAGATATGGGGATATTTACTTAATGAAACACAAGTCTAGAACATTTAAAATGTTCAAGCAGTTTCAGAGTGAAGTTGAAGATCATCGTGACAAGAAGATAAAATATCTATGATATGGTCATGGAGGTAAATATCTGAGTTACAAGTTTGGTATACAACTTAAGACAATGTGGAAGTTGTTTCACAACTCACGCCACCTGGAACACCATAGTGTGATGGTGTGTCCGAACATCGTAGTCATGCTCTATTGGATATGGTGCGTACTATGATGTCTCTTATCGATTTGCCACTATTGTTTTGGGGTTATGCATTAGATACCACTACATTCACTTTAAATAGGGCACCATCTAAGTCCGTTGAGATGACACCGTATGAATTTTAGTTGGCAGAAACCTAAGCTATCATTTATTAATGTTTGGGGCTGCGACGCTTGTGTGAAAAAGGTTTTCAACCTGATGAGGTCGAACCCAAAGAGGACAAATGCATCTTCGTAGAATACCCTAAACAGTCGGGTATACCTTCTATCTCAGATCCGAGGGAAAAGTGTTTGTTGCTAAAAACGGGTCCTTTCTCGAGAAAGAGTTTTCTCGAATGAATTGAGTGGGAGGAAGATAGAACTTGATGAGGTTGATGAACCTTCGTTTCAATTAGAGAGTAGCGCAGCGCAGAAAGATGTTTCTGTGGAGACTACGTCAGTTGAAGAGGAAGTTAATGATGATGATCATGAAGCTTCGGATCAATTTACTATCGAACCTCGTAGGTTCACCAGGATACGTATTGCACATGGGTGGTACGGTGATCCTATCTTGGAAATCATGTTGTTAGACAACGATGAGCCTACAAACTATGAAGAAGTGATGGTTGGCCCGGATTCCAACAAATGGCTAGGAGCCATGAAATCCGACAAATGATCCATGTATGAAAACCAAGTATGGACTTTGGTAGACTTGCCCGTTGAACGACAGGTTGTTGAGTACAAATGGACCTTTAAGATGAAAACAGATGCTGATGGTGAATGTCACCATTTATAAAGCTCGACTTGTCGCAAAGTAGTTTCCGACAAGTTCAAGGAGTTGACTGCGATGAGATTTTCTCACCCGTAGCGATGCTAAAGTCTGTTGGAATTATGTTAGCAGTTGCTGCATTTTTCAATTATGAAATCTGATAGATAGATGTCAAAACATCGTTTCCTTAACGGTTTACTTGAGGAAAGGTTGTATGTCATACAACCAGAAGGTTTTGTCGGTCCTAAGGATGCTAAAAGGTGTGCAAGCTCCAACAATCCTTCTATGGGCTGGAGCAAGCATCTCGGAGTTGGAATATACGCTTTGATGAGGTGATCAAAGTTTTTGGGTTTATACAAAGTTTATGAGAAACTTCTATTTACAAGAAAGTGAGTGGGAGCACTATAGAATTTCTCATAAGTATATGTGGATGGCATATTGTTGATCTAAAATGATGTAGAATTTTTGGAAAGTGTAAAGGGTTGTTTGAAAGGTGTTTTTCAAAGGAAGACCTGGATAAAGCTACTTAATTGTTGGGCATCATGATCTATAGAGATAGATCAAGACGCTTGATGAGACTTTCAATGAGTACATACCTTGACAAGATTTTGAAAGAGTTCACAATGGATCAGTCAAAGAAGGAGTTCTTGTCTGATTTGTAAGGTGTGAAGTTGAGTAAGACTCAAACCTCGACCACGGCAGAATAAACAGAAAACACGAAGGTCATCCCCTATGTCACTAGCCATAGGATCTATTTTTTATGCCATGTTGTGTACTTCACTTGATGTGTGCCCTTCCCCATGTCTGACAAGGGGGTACAAGAGTGATCCAGGAGTGGATTACTGGACAACGGTCAAAATTATCCTTAGTGACTATAAGACTAAGGAGATGTTTCTTGATTATGGAGGTGATAAAGAGTTTGTCGTAAAGAGTTACGTCGATGCAATCTTTAACACCAATCCAGATGATTCTGAGTAGCAATTCGGATACGTATAGTGGACCAGCCATTTGGAATAGCTCCAAGTGGAGTGTGATAGTAATGTCTATAGTATGACACAGAGATTTGCAAAGTACACACGGATCTGAATGTCTCAGACCCGTTGACTAAAGACCTCTCTCACATGCAAAGCATGATCGAACCCCAAAACTCATTAGGTGTTAGATTCATAACAATGTAAATCACATGGTGATTTGAACTAGATTATTGACTCTAGTGCAAGTGGGAAACTATTGGAAATATGCCCTAGACGCAATAATAAATTAGTTATTATCATATTTCCTTGTTCATGATAATCGTTTATTATCCATTCTAGAATTGTATTGATCGGAAACTCAGATACATGTGTGGATACATAGACAACACCTTGTCCCTAGTATGCATCTAATAGACTAGCTCGTTTATCAAAGATGGTTAAGGTTTCCTAGCCATGGACATGAGATGTCATTTGATAAAGGGATCACATCATTAGGAGAATGATGTGATGGACAAGACCCAAACTATAAACGTAGCATATGATCGTGTCAGTTTATTGCTACAATTTTCTGCATGTCAAGTATATGTTCCTATGACCATGAGATCATGCAACTCACTGACACCGGAGGAGTACCTTGTGTGTATCAAACGTAGCAATGTAACTGGGTGACTATAAAGGTGCTCTACAGGTATCTCTGAGGGTGTCTGTTGAGTTGGCATGGATCAAGACTGGGATTTGTTACTCCGTGTGACAGAGAGGTATCTCAGGGCCCACTCAGTAATACAACATCACAATAAGTCTTGCAAGCAATGTGAATAAGTGTTAGCCATGAGATCTTGTATTACGGAATGAGTAAAGAGACTTGTCGGTAACAATATTGAACTAGGTATAGATACACCGACGATCGAATCTCGGGCAAGTAACATATCGAAGAACAAAGGGAACATCATACGGGATTAACTGAATCCTTGACATAGAGGTTCAACTGATAAAGATCTTCGTAGAATATGTAGGAACCAATATGGGCATCTAGGTCCCGCTATTGGTTATTGACTATAGAGGTGTCTCGGTCATGTCTGCATAGTTCTCGAACCCACAGGGTCTGCACACTTAAGGTTTGGTGACATTTCGGTATAGTTGAGTTATGTATGTTGGTAACCAAAGCTTGTTCAGAGTCCCGGATGAGAACCCGGACGTTACGGGGAGCTCCAAAATGGTTCGGAGGTAAAGATTGATATATAGGAAGTCCCGTTTTGGCCACCGGAAAAGTTTCGTGTATTTTCGATAGTGTACCGGGAGTGCCGGAGGGCCATCGAGAGGGGCCACCCATGTCGGGAGGCCACATGGGCCTGAGGGGTGTTCCACCAGCCCTTAGTGGGCTGGGAAAACCATCCCTACAAGGCTCATGCGGCTAGGAAAGAGTGGTAAAGGAAAAAACCCAAAAGGGGGAAGGACAATCCAAATTAGGAAGGAGTTCTAATAGGATTCCACCTCCCTTGTGGGAGGTGGATTCCTCCCTTGTTTGGTTCGGCCGAACCTACTTGGAGTAGGGGGCCAAGGCTGCCTCCTATCCCCTTCCTCCTATATATATTGAGGGATTTTGAGGGCAGACCCCAACCCTAATTGCCATGTGTTACCCTCTTCTTCCTCTAGATGTGTTTCTCCTCTAGATTGATTTCGTAGTGCTTGGCGAAGCCCTGCCGGATCAGCTCCACCGCCGCTGCCGCCGTGTCATCGTGTTGTCGAAGAACTCATCTACCTCTTCGCCCCCTCTTGCTGGATCAAGAAGGTGGAGATCGTCATCGAGATGCACGTGTGCTGAACGCGGAGGTGTCGTCCGTTCGGCACTAGATCGAAAGGACCACGAAGGGATCGCGGGACGGCTCGTGATGAGATCTCGGGACGGATCGTGTTTGGATCGCAAAGAGGTTCGACTACATCAACCGCCTTTCTTAACGCTTCCGCTTAGCGATCTACAAGGGTATATAGATCCACTCTCCCTCTCGTAGATGCTTATCACCATGGATAGATCTTGTGTGTGCGTAGGAATTTTTTTGTTTCCAATGCAACGTTCCCCAACAGAAATCACATTCTTGGAGTGTGGAAAAAACTGCACTCCAAAATAATTTGAACTTTTTTGGAGTACTGTCCTTTGCCCACAACATTGGGTTCACAAAAATTTGCACGTATGTAAAATATTCAACAATATTTGTTGTTTCTTTACTAATTTCACTATCCATTATGGAAAGTATTGGAACTCTATGGTATTTGTTGTTGTGCTATTGTAATTATCTGACTCTCATATTGGATATATATAGAGTACAATTGCAAATGTGAGAGACTTGGAGTAATGCGTGGTTTGAACCTATTATATCTCTATCTCCTTATATCTGACCCAAACATAATATACGTTTAACATTCCTGCTCAGTTGTAGCAAAAGTGATGCGGATGATTGCGACTGAATTTGAAGTCTTGTACTTCTATCATCTTCTCCTATGTGCCATCAACACCACGTATCTAATGAATGATAGGTGCTGACCTGTCAACCACCAAAGCAATGATGATGTCATAGCAGAGAAAATGACAGAAGCGCAAGACTTCAAGTTCAGTCACAATCATCCGCTTCACTCCTTCTACGAGCAAGAAAGAATGTTAGAAATATAAATGTGATTAAGATACAGATCGAATTAGTTTAAACACACAATATCTTTCCTTGTATTCTAAGACTCTTCTACGTTGCACTCTAGACATACCACAAGGATTAGATCAATAAAACAGAAAAATATTGTAGAATTTAATATTTTCTACATTCAGAAGGGTGCATTTGAGTTTGGGAGCAAAAATTTCATGCTCATAAATACACAATGATACGGGGCAAGCCCGTGTGTATCGATCTTTCACGAAAGGGGGATTCCACGAAGAACACGAAGAACACAAGGAAGAACGAGGAGAAATCACAAGAGGAAACACTCAATCACAAGTCCAATCACACATCCACTAGACTCACCACACACAAGATCCACAAAGGTACATGAACAACAAAGGGAAATAGGATACATGGTAGAGTTCATCCCAAATACCATGGGGAGATGGGGCCTTGATATCCAGGTGGATCTTCCCTCGTAAGAGGCCTTGACATCCACTAGGGGATCTTCTCCTATAGAGGCATCTACTCCATGGAGAGGTAGTGGAAGGAGTTAGGCTCAACTTACTAAGAGCAAAACCATAGCTAACCATAGAATGGAGGTGGGAGAGGAGTATATATAGTCCTAGGCACGAAGGCATAAGTGAGAGGGAACTACATGGGCCTCGGGCCCGTCCATGCGCGCAGGCAGGCCGGTTATACCGAAGGTTGGACCGGTTATACCGGTATTGAGACATCAACCGGTACAACCGGGGTAGTACCGGTCTTGAACCGCTCCATAACAGAATCCTGGCCGTGGTTGGAGCGGTTGTTGGCGGTGGTGGACCGGTTGTACCGGGGCAGCTATGGTTGGCCGGTGGTGGACCGGTTGTACCCCTAATTCCTGGGTTGTTTCAAGTCCTCTTCTTCCTTCTCCGCTTCCACGCTTCCCTTGCGTATGGTGTAGTTGTAAGCAGGTGTTGGCAATCCTCCTCATCATTCTTGGAACTCCGGAAATACCTATGCATGCACACGAGGGGAGTGTCAAGTAGTATACCATCCTCGAAGGGGTCAAGCGAACACGTGTAAAGGAGAAGATTCACCTTTATGTATGTGGAGTAGATGTGGCACGTGCCACTTGGCAAAGGGACTCTTGTCATGGTGACTTCCGTAGGATGCTCTGCATCATCCCCTCCCCCTTGGGAAAGATCCATCCTCAGATCAAAATTTAAATCACCATGGGAAGTAGATGGTGTTGCCATGTAGAAGTGGACGATTACCAAACGCTCATCATCATCAAGCTCGCGATGGGCGCTCTCCAATGTCACACCAACTAGCAATTCCTTCAAAAGGAGCAAACACGACAAACACTTGGAAAAACAAATGTGGTTAGCGTTAGTGCAAAACCAAGCATTCAAGCGGTTATTCACCGAACAAGTGTTGTTGTCATGCATAACATATGGTGTGACAAGGGATTGTGTCATGGAATCTAAGCATACAAATTGAGCACAAGCAATGCAATCATGGAAACAAGGATGCCTAGGTGAGGTAGGTATTCCAATATGTGAGTCAATAGAACAAGCATCTACCTCAAGGTCATAGCACTCATGCACATAGCAATCAACGAAAGGTTTGTGGTAGGTGAAGGAATCACTAGACACATGGTGCAAGTGAAAGGCAATCCAAGCATAATGTGCACATGGTGTAGTGAAGATAGTGAGGCACTCAACACAACAGAAAGAGCAAGTGTTCAACATGTGTGAGGCAATCAATTCAAGCGTGTAGCAAGCAATGTGGCATGGCAAATGTGAAGAATGGACATCCTTGCAACCAAGCATATGATAAGAGAAAACAATCCACAAGTTGGATGCAACACACAAGGCATATAAGTCATGAGGCATGGAACGATGGTAATCATGAGTGAAAGCAATATCTCTAACATGTGTGCAAGTAAGTGGTCCAAGATGACCAACATATGTCATGATACAAGCAACACAAGTATGAAGATGCACAATATCCATGCTCAAGAAGGATGTCACCTCAAAAGTGTGACCTTGTGCGTTCGTCAAAATGCCGATGCGCAAGCAAGTGCATGTAGAAACGCGTCGGTGTAGCAAGGCTCACTCTTAAGAGATCGAATCATCAACTCACATGAAGTGGAAGTTGACATTTTGTCGAAGTATCCTACACATACACACAACAAAGCAAAGAATGTATGTGCATGGTAGATAAACACATCATCCATCATGATAGTTCTTCTCTCTTGCACATAACCATTAGGAACAAAAGTGCATGAAAAATATGATGCAATAATGGCTATATTCATGGACCTAGGCATATGGTGCAAAGAAGGAAGACAAGCATGCTTCACATGAACGATGTCAAAATCTCCAATAATATGTGAGAAAGCTATGGGGGCAATCTCATTAGCAATAGTAGAAGCATTGTTGCACTCGGTACATGGCAAAGCATATAGCAAGAAAGAGGCAACACATGGAGATAAGTGACAATATGCAATGTCAATCATGTACAAAGCATGGCAATGGTGGTCATCAACCACATAAAAGGAGTACATCGGTGATGCAATATAAACAAGCATAGCAATCATATCGTGCAAGCTAGTAGTGCGAAGATGCAACATACTAGAGAAAATCATGGCAATCATGTCATGTGGACTAATAGTGTGCACAAATAATGCACATGACACATCACGAGCGCGAACACAAAGCAAGAGCAAAGCATCATCATAGACATGGGCCAACAAGCAAACATGGCAATAGCAAGTAAATCCTCCACCAAGCTTGCAAATATACATACGACTATGAGAATCAAGTGACATGTGAGATGCAAGGCATGGGTCACAAATGCATGGGAAAGACATAGAAATGAGCATATCATGCAAAGTGAACATGGCACTATGGACAAAAATAAGTGTAATGAGAAAGAAGCCATAGTCATGTGAGAGCCAGGTAGAAGAGGTGCACATAGTCCTTGCGCGAGGGGAATGTTTGGGGACACATTTCGGTGCATCCCAAAGCATCGGTGATCTCAAGAGCTCGTTTCATCAACTCGTGGGATTGCGAGCTTGACGAAGAATTGTGTGTACCTACACACCAAGGAGACACATGAAACAAGGTGTGTGCGTGGTAAATATACACATCATCCATCATGATGTGTATGTGCATGTGAGAGTTAGCACAAGATAAGCAATGCTCAAAGAAATTTGATGCATGGTATAGGAATACATCATCCATCATGCAACGATAGGTATTATTCTCAACATGATTGGGACTCAAATTGTAGCAAGTATTTGGCGCAAGCATATTATTCGTATCCATTGCAAGCATATTGTGCACACAATGAATGGGATCATGCAATGGATGGGATGGAACAAAATCTCCTATGATGTATGATGAAACTATGGGGGTCTCCTCATGTGCAATAGCGGAAACCTAATATGGAGAATATGGACAACATCCAAAACAATGCATATCTTAAGCTAGGTGGTCATGGCATGTCATATTAGAATTATTGCGCAAATGATGCAAAGGAAGCATGGCAATATCAGCACAAGAAAAGCAAATTCCAATAACCATGGGTTTGTCATCTATGCCATATGTGCAAATGGGAATTACTTTTATGGGATATGCATAGTCACTATGGTGAGATTGCGAAGATGCAATATGTGAAATTTCACGCATAGCATATGACAAGTCAAGAGGATTGTCAAACATGACGTGACCAATAGAGTTTTGACATGATATCCTATGGAGTATAGCATCACAACTAGGTAAGTCAACATGCTCATCATCATATTTATCATAAATAGGGGGCACATGTAAGCATGAAGAAGACATAGCATGTGAAGTATCCATAAGGTGATCAACATCATGCAAGCAATCAATGTCAAGATAGTCCACTAGTGGGACAAAAGCATCACCTTCACCTATTCTACCTTTCTCATTCCACTCATGTGGTGTAGGTGAGGTCGGAGAAACCAACTCATGGTCCTCGTCATCATGATGGAACCATGTGGGGTGCATCATCATCCACCATGTCTATCGTCATCCCCATTGGAGGGATGGAATCATCGAGGGTCGGCACGTCACCATGCATGAGACCTTGCACCATAGAAGAAGACATAATAGGAGTAGAGGTTAAGTTGTTATAAATCATGGTGTCCTCACGTGACATCTCAACTACCTCAGTCACTAAGTGTTGTGGCTCACTCACTCCCTCTAGGTAGTTGCACTCATACTCACATATGGTGGAGTCACTCATCTCACTCAAATGGTGGGGGTTGTGGCTCTCCTCACATGGGAAATGGCGCAACTCATCATATATGGGGCTAGTGGTGGTCTCTCTCGTCCTCTCATAGGAAATGCACTCGATGTCACATATGATGGAGTCACTCATGTGGTGGCGGCTCTCCTCACATGGAAATTGGGGCATCTCATCATATGTGGGTGTCGAAGAGATGTAAGTGCAAACGTCTCCATGCTCAACTCCTTTTGCCTCCATGGTTGAAGGGATAGTCCCATGCTCAACCGCCTCATCGTCGTCGTCGTGGATGAAGGCCGAAGATGGCACAACATCACTCGCCTCCATGACCGAAGGGAAATTCCCATGCTCATCCATCTTCCTTGGGATGCTTCCAAAGATGGAAGGGTCATCCATGCGTGTAGTCGATTGCCTTGATCTTGCCATGGAAGCTTGTCCTTGGTGGTGATCTTGGTCTTCTCGCACTTGTTTCTTCGAAGATGTGCGACTTGAGCATCTACGCCTTGACAATATCAAAGAGGAAGAAGACTTGTAGTTGGCCACCATGTGTCGAAGTTGCTCCATGTGTGCCGCCACCATGTCTCTTTTTCGAGCTTCGGAGTGTCATATGTCGATGGCGAGTTGCTCGAGCTTTTGGGTGATGTCGTTGCTCATGTTGATGTAGTCGTCAAAGACCGAAGATGGTGTGCTTTGCCTAGCCATCACAAGACTCAAGCAAAGGTGAGTGTGAAATGAGATAAACAATACCAAGATGTTGTTCCCAAAGTTGAGGATGTATCCCGTTTCACTCAATGTGAATTGAGAGAATAGTGGAATTGGTACCGGACTTGTTCACTCACACCTACAACATAAAGCTTATCGAGTGGCTTGGTTAGGACAAGTGGCACAAAATTCAAGCAAAATGAAGGCCAAGATATTGTAAATGTTGAAATAAATCCAATGGACTCAAAATGCAAAAGAGAAACACATGCGGTGGGATAATGGGGCTTGTGCAACTATAGGGATGAGAAAAGCTCGTGTTGCACAAACACAAGGAGAGACGCTAGCTTATTGCACGTTTGGGCATGATTCACCACTTGGCACCAATCCTATTTATGCAATCAAAACGTTTCTTATTCCAAGTATCCTCATGCACAAGTATCTCTTTGCATGCTCAACTCTTTGCTTATAAGCTTTGATCTTTCTTTCTTGCTTAGAAGTTCTTTTTGACTCTTCTCTTCCTTTCCACTATTCTTATTGAGCCTCAACCAACTATATGAGACAAGTATCACAATATATGCACGGAAACAAGCAATTGCACTATATGATATTTTCAATGACGCAACAATATGATATCGTATCACTATGGTGCACAAGTTTTCGCGAAGCCCGGCAATACTCGAATAGCTAGTCTCAATAGGTATGAAGGTAATCGCAAAGATGGTGGGGCTATCAAGATGTAATGGCAAGGAATGAAAAGTGTATGACAGAATGTATACCTTCGTCACACTTAATCTTTCACGAAGTCGGCGTAAACCGGCCTTGCTTCCGGTTGAAGATGGTCTCAAAGGATGGATGGTCGTCGTCGATGTCGAACCTCGGTGGTTGATGTAGATAATGGACCGATACAAGTCACCGGTGGTTGATAAAGAAGTAACCATCCCTAAGTAGATGAAACACCTTAGGAGACTCAAATCACAACTCAACCAACCACAAATGCAACGATAATCAAAATGGGTTAGGTTGCGGAAGACTATGGTGGTATTGCGGATGATATGGTGGAGGGCCTAGGCAAACTTGCCAAAATTAGAAAAATATGATGAAGTCCAATGGTGGTGAAACCAAGATGAGCATCTCCGACACGTCGATAGCTTCGAAATGAGCCAAAGAACACTCAAATCGGAGTTCGGGAGTGGAAGTTATGGTCGAAACAGTGAATCAGCCGAGGCTAAAACTGGGAGGGGCGGTTTTACCGCTCCTGGAGCGTCCTGGGGGTTGCGGAAGTGCTGCACCTGGTAATTAGCGGTTGTACCGCTTGGTGGGGCGGTTGTACCACTCCTGGAGCGTCCTGGGGGCTTTTTGGGGGGATTAGCGGTTGTACCGCTTGGTGGGGCGGTTGTACCACTGTATAGAGCGGTTGTACCACTCGTATCGGGAAAAAATTCAGATCTGGGCATGGGAAGAACTCGGGGGTGGACCAAAATTGAAATTTGGGACCAAATTGAAGGGGAAAAGAAAAAGTAGGGGATGGAGACGCAAAGGGGGTGGATCTACTTCCTAAACACCAAATCCATGGATCAAAATCGACAAAAACTCACAAGAACCAACAAATCACAAAAAAAATCGTGAGGCTATTTTTGGTGGGGATTTTCGAATTGGGACAAAAACACACAAAATTAAGGCTAGAAAACGAAGGGGAGGACTCCAAATTCGTGAGAAACATGGCTCTTGATACCAATATGATATGGGGCAAGCCCGTGTGTGTCGATCTTTCACGAATTGGAGGGAGATTCCACGAAGAATACAAGGAAGAACGAGGAGAAATCACAAGAGGAAACACTCAAGAACAAGTCCAATCACACATCCACTAGACTCACCACACACAAGATCCACAAAGGTACATGAACAACAAAGGGAAATAGGATACATGGTAGAGTTCATCCCAAATCCCATGGGGAGATGGGGCCTTGATATCCCGGAGGATCTTCCCTCGTAAGGGGCCTTGACATCCACTTGGGGATCTTCTCCTATAGAGGCATCTACTCCATGGGAGAGGTAGTGGAAGGAGCTAGGCTCAACTTACTAAGAGCAAAACCATAGCTAACCCTAGAATGGAGGTGGGAGAGGAGTATATATAGTCCTAGGCAAGAAGGGGTAAGTGAGAGGGAGATACATGGGCCTCGGGCCCGTCCATGCACGCAGGCAGGCCAGTTGGACCGGTTGTACCGGTATTGAGACATCAACCGGTACAACCGGGGTAGTACCGGTCTTGAACCGCTCCATAACAGAATCCTGGCCGTGGTTGGAGCGGTTGTTGGCGGTGGTGGACCGGTTGTACCGGGGCAGCTGTGGTTGGCCGGTGGTGGACCGGTTGTACCCCTAATTCCTGGGCTGTTTCAAGTCCTCTTCTTCCTTCTCCGCTTCCACGCTTCCCTTGCGTATGGTGTAGTTGTAAGCAGGTGCTGGCAATCCTCCTCATCATTCGTGGAACTCCGGAAATACCTATGCATGCACACGAGGGGAGTGTCAAGTAGTATACCATCCTCGAAGGGGTCAAGCGAACATGTGTAAAGGAGAAGACTCACCTTTATGTATGTGGAGTAGATGTGGCACGTGTCACTTGGCAAAGGGACTCTTGTCATGGTGATGTCCGTAGGATGCTCCGCATCACAGAATATGAAGCCTTAACGGTAAAATACAAAATAATAATTAAAAATTACTAAACTCTTTTTTCTGGCACACATGTTTCAATGTTTCACTTCCGTACAAAATTCCATGAAAAAAACCAGTACTCCCAAAAGCTCATTTTTGGATCATTTTGAGTGCATTTTTACCAAAGCATCACAAATACAATCTTTTCACGAAAATTTGTAAGAACACACAAGGATGTTTCAAATCATAATTCATTTGCTCTTTAAATATAATTTACTGTTTACCTAGGCGCATCTTAACATGGGAGGCAGAGAGTGGAATGACCCTTGGAAATAGTGATGTCTCACAAGGGATTGCAGGCATACATAACTTTTATTGTGGGTGCTCTTCTTTCCACACCGATACCGCTACAATACCGCATACTTGCTATTCGGCGCTGACGCATGCCGTCGGCTCCCCTTTGTGTATGTATTATTATGTTGGCACATGATTTATTTTTATTTTTATGAAAAACTTACGATCTATTCATCTTCAATCATGATAGTACAACAAACATGAGAAATAGTGAAAAATGCATCCAAATCTGTAGACCACCTAACGGCGACTACAAGCATTGAAGCGAGCCGAAGAGGCTGCTGCCATCGCCCCTCCATCTTCGAAGACGGGTAAAAATTATCGTAGTAGACAACCATGAATTCGTCGTGCTAAGACCCCATAGGACCAATGCACTAGAACGACAACCGCCATCAATGAAGAGGGTAGATCAGAAGGTTCCAATCCGAAGACACGTGAACAAAGACAAACGACAACCAGATCTGAGCAAATCCATCAAAGATAGATATGCCGAAGACACACCTCGACATGCCCACCAATGATGCTAGACGCACCACCGAAACGGGGGCTAGGCGGGGAGTACTGTATTTCATCTCCAGGGAGCCGCCATCGGTTCGCCTTCCTAAACAAGACACAAATCCTAAAAACTCAAAGAAACATCTAAAAAGCGGAGTCTTCCAACCGACAAGAACCGGGATCCACCGCATCCCCATAGTCCTAAGCCACCGGAGACGAGGCGGACCGGCGGCGACGGTGACGGGAGATAAACCCTAGTGTTATGGGAGAGGAGGTGACTGCATGCTATTTCTGTAGGAGCACGAGGCGATCTTATGACAATTTGGCATATGTATTTCTTTTACAGAGCATGCTGACATATGTTGATCGTGTGTCAATCTTCACTTATCCAAACATGACTCTACCAATGTAATTCCAGTTATAACATACTTCCCTCGTTTCATATTAAGTGTTGCTAATTTAGTAGAGGTATTGTACAAATTATTGACACAGTTCTAACATCAAAATATGACACAATTTTAATATAAAATACACACGTGACTGCCAAGGTTCACATAGATGGGTATGGCTAAGGTTTTGTCATAGACTTAATCAAGTCTTAGTCAAATGATATATTTTCTTCGTCCTGTCAACTTTAGTATAACTTACTAAAGTTGATACAAATTAAGACACTTATTTAAGGACAGAACGAGTAATATATATATATATATATATATATATATATATATATATATATATATATATATATATATATATATATATATATCTGTGTGTGTGTGTGTGTGTGTGTGTGTTTGTACGAGTCTCCATATAAGATCAAAAGAATATAGGATCGACTATGATATAACAAAATTCGAGTCCCCATATAAGATCAAAAGAATATAGGATCGACTATGATATAACGAAATTTTGGTTGACTCAGACTTAACTTGTACAAAGATTTGCATTTAGCAATCCCTACGTCGCACAAGCTAAGCCCAAAATAGAAAGAAGGGTGTGGATAGGTCTTAGTCATCTAAGACTTATCCAAGTCTCGATCAAGTGAGTGATATAAATGTAAGAAACAAAAATATATTTTTAAAGGATCTTGATGTAAAATTTCACGAATATTGCATAAATTGAGACGTTAAGCCTAAGTTGACTAATAGCGAGGCCATAAAAAGGACGCCGACATTCACCACATGTGTGGCACAATGGATACTTCACCACATTACACGTTTGGTCGTATCTAGAAGTCAGCCCACACAATCTTGTGTTAGCGAATATTAAAACTGCCAACACGTGTGGGCAGAGCTACAACGACCCACGCGACCCTGTGTGGCAACTACTCCCCTGTCCGTGAGCGCGAACGCGTGTGTAATTAACTTTAGTTGCCATGTCTAATTATAATAGTTGCCATGTCTAATTACTGTAGTTGCCATATGTAATTAACTTTAGTTGCCATGTGTCATTAAATATAGTTGCCACATGCGGTCAAATCATAATTATCATGTATGATCAATCATAACTGCCGTTTGTGATTACTAGTTGTCACATATACATAAATTTAGTTGTCATATGTCATTATCGTACGAGCGTCGTGTGGGCGAAGAACAGTTTCATCCACACATTCGAGCGAGCGTCGTATGGACGAAGAACAGTTTCACCCACACATTCGAGCGAGCGTCGTGTGTCCGTTCGGGTAAGGAGCGTCCATAGCACCAAATGATAACGTTCACATGACCTTGGATGCTTATGTGGCTTTCAACCTAGATGACAACTGCTACAATATTCATGCAGATGAAACAAATGCGTTTAGGCCATGTTGATAAATGAACGGTATCATTTAAGAAAAAAGAAAAGAAATCATTGAAGCCAACAACAGAAGCACCGGCTCCTAGCTCAAGCAAATGAGCAGAAAGGAACAATGAGTTGGAAAACCCAGGAACAATCTGAGCAAAAGGTCCAACAAATCATGCGTTAATTCCACCACCGGCGGTGACAGATGGACCCAACATCGATCGTTTCGCTCCCTACCGCCTGATGAACGAGACGATGGCGTCCATCTCCCTCTCCGCCTTGTCGCCCCAGCCGGACTTCTCCAGGAAGTAAACGTGCCCCTCGCCGCCGGTCTCGTACAGCACCGCCTCCTCCCCTGTCCACGAGCTCCCCCTCAGCGCCTCCACGTACCGCTGGCCCCTGTCCCGCATCGTATCCAGCTCCGCCACGGTGACCAGTGCTCGCCGGCAGCCGAGCGCCGCCCACTCCTCCGCCGGCATCGCCAGCGGGTTGATGAACGGGTGGTCGGCCCCGTACCTCCCCGCGCAGATGAAGCCCCAGGACCTCTCCACCCTCTGCAGGAACCTGGGGTCCGCGCCCTCCGACGGCACCAGATCTTTGCCGCGGAAGTACGGGTGCAAGAGCACCAGCCCTTCGATCCGCGCCCCCGCCGGCAGCCCCTTCTCTCTGCCGCCAGCCCTTGTTGCCATGTTGTGCGCGATGTTGGCGCCGGCGCTGTCGCCCGCGACGAAGACGCGCGCGGCGTCGCCGTGCTCGGCCAGCCACGGCTCCCGCCCGGCGGCGGGCGCGCAGCTCGCCAGGGCCCAGCCGAGCGCCGCCCACGCGTCCTCGTAGGCGGCCGGGAGCGGGTGCTCGGGCGCGAGGCGGTAGTCGACGGACACGGCCACGGCGCCGGCCGCGGCCACGAGGGCATTGAGGAAGCGGTGGTGCGTGTCGGAGAAGACCGAGTGGACGGCGAAGGCGCCCCCGTGGAAGTAGACGAGGACGGGGAGCTTCGCGGACCTCGGGACGTCCTTGGGCAGGTAGAGCCGCGCGGCCAGGCCGTCCTCGGCGTCGATGACGACGTCCTTGCAGGTGACGCCGGTGGTGGCGTCCGTGCCGGCGTCGACTCTGGACGTGCCCATGAGACGGTGGACGCGGCCGCTCTTGTAGCGGACGAGGAACGGTGAGAAGTCGAAGTCGACCTCGGTGTCCGGATCCATGGCCGCAGTCGAGTTTCCGACGAGGGGAAGCGAAGTGTTTGCACGGTTGCAGTTCTGCAGCACGCCTCGGTCATGGCTCCCGTCCCGGAGTAAAACCGTGCTATCACTGGTGGGCATCAGCGACCATTTCGTGGATTGAATTAACAATTCCATCCACTTTGGAATCGAGGTGGAAACAGGAGCCGTGGTCGGGCATTCCGCGCAATCGTATGCGTGCTCAAACTCGCCGCACGCTGAACAATTGAAATCGATGGCGAAAAAAGTATACTCGGTATTTATCTCCAGCCTAGCCATTTCAACGCGAACGAGCAACTCCAACGGTCGACACAAACGGATGGCAATTTTGTCTGTTTTTTGTTCGTTTGGTCGGTTAGGCGGATACAGACATCCGTTTTTGTCTTTGGGTCGACGCGTGCGTCCAACGTTTGCCCGACCCATTTTGACGACACCGAAAAAAACGCATGCATGTTTAAAAAAATATTAATTAAACATTAAAGCCGGCCACGAAGGCCGGCGAGAGTTCACACGTTCATATTTGCATTTAAGAAAAATAAAAACAACCTAAACTACGAGGCGGCGCGCTGCCTTAGGTGTCGTCGTCGTCCTCCTCGGGGTCCGTGAGGTTGATGAGCATCGGCGCCGGACCGGCCCAGGGGAGCGCCATGTTCCAGAGCACGTTCGTGCGGCAGGGTGGCGTCGGGGTACGGGAGAGGCACGCGGTGCTGCCAGTGCCACTTCGCCTGGTGCACTGGCACGTTCATGCGTTGCCTCTGCCGGCGAGGCGCCGGCGCCGGCGAAGGCGGGAGGAACTGCAAGGGAAAAGGGATGGCGGGGGCCTTGCCCTTGGCCTTGCTGCTGCTGGCGCCAGAGAAGAGCCCCATCGCGCTGTGGTGCTGGTGGCTAGGGTTTGCCGGCGACGGGAGAGCAGAGCTTGCTAGATGTGGACGGCGAGTTTGGATGAGGACGGCCCCGCCGCACAGTCGGCTTAAAAAAGGATGACCGTCATCGCTGACGCGTGGGCCCATGGTCATAAATTAAGCTGACCGCGTAGACAGCGGGTAATTGGACGGCCACCAGGTGGGAACACGACGGATACCGAGAAGGCGCACATGACGTCCATTCCGTGTCCGCGCCGACGCATTTGGGACACAAATTTAGGCCGTAAATGCGTCAGCGCGGACGCGAAGCGGACGTGATTTGAGTTTGGATCGGCACGTTGGGCCGCCATTTTTATCCGCACCAAGCCAAACGAACGACGGCAAATAAAATGGGTCTCCCCATTGGAGTTGCTCTAATGTAAACAATTTCAGGTTAACGTAAACAATCATTTTCCTTTGCAACCCTCAACCTGCCTTAAACAATGACATGTGCAATAACGTCAACGTTTTACAACGTGTTATCTTTTTTTCTTTGCAAAAACTTCATCAATCTATTCATCATTAATAAAATTAGTACAAAGAACACCACATATAATATAAATACTGGAGCGAGCCAAAGACATGAGGCGGTCATTGTTCCATCACCGGAGCCGAGCACAATTGGTTATAGTAAATACTCCCTTTTTTTATAATATATTACACTAATAACATTTTTATATTATGAGACGGAGGGATAAATAACTAGCTCCAAAGGACTAACACACTAAATAGCAACTATCGTCTATGAAGACAAGCGTAACTTGAAAGGATTCAATTTGTAGACAAACAAACATTGACGAATGAAGAATGGATTCATGTGGATCCATTAGACAAAAAGACGATCAAATCCCACGAGACCCGTTAAAGACAAACCTCCACACGACTTCAACGGTGTGATAGGCACCATCGAAACGGAGGCTAGACAGAAAGAATCTTATTCCATCCCCAGAAGTCGTCGTCGCCTCACTTTTTTGAGCAGGACATAAATATACCTAAAAACAAAACCTTCTACAGACAAGAATTGAGATCCACAATGCCTCCATGAACATTATATTTCAAGTTTTGTTCAATACATATATAATTGTGAAGAACAAATTTATGTTGTTGCTTTATTTTACATTATTTGTTGGAGTTGAACGTTTTTTATGATGTACTTTCTCTATTTGTAAATATAAGTTTTTTAGACATTTTAATAAAAGACTACATACGAAGCAAAATAAATGAATCTATAAACTAAAATATGTCTATATACATCCGTATGTGGTCCAATAGTGTAATCTCTAGAACTACTATATTTAGGAACGGAGGGAGCAGCTCTTAGGACATCTTCGACGTTGACCATGAAATCGCACGCAACCATTTGAAACGCACGATCTAAACGTGTTTTACCATCCAATGTGATTTTGCATCGATCCGTTTGGTCCACACATTTTGTGGACTGAATTAACAATTCCATCCACTTTGGAATCGAGGTGGAAACAGGAGCCATGGTCGGCATTCCGCGCAATCGTATGCGTGCTCAAATTCGCCGCACGCTGAACAATTGAAATCCATGCCAAAAAAAAGTATACTCAGTATTTATCTCCAGCCTAGCCATTTCCACACGAATTAACGTAAACAATTTCCGATGAACGTAAACAATCATTTCCCTTTGCAACCCTCAAACCTGCCTTAAACAATGACATCTGCAATGACGTCAACGTTTTACAACGTGTTGTCTTTATTTCTTTGAAAAAACTTCATCCATCTATTCATCATTAGTAAATTTAATACGAAGAACACCAGATAAAATACAAATACTAAAGCGAGCCGAAGACGTGAGTCCGTCATTGTTCCATCACGGGAGCCGAACACAATTGGTTATAGTAAATACTTCCTCCGTCCCATAATATAAGAACTTTTTTTACACTCATGTAATGTAAAAAAAAATGTTTTTATATTATAAGATGAAGGAAGAAATAACTGTATTAAGGCCCCAGGGACTAACATATTAAATAACAACTCGTGTCTATGAAGACAAATGTAGCTCAGAAGGATTCAATTTGTAGACAAACAAATATTGATGAATGAAGAACGGATTCAAGCGGATCCATCAGACAAATCAAATCTCACGAGACCCGCCAGAGACAAACCTCCACACGACCTTCAACAACGTTACAAGCACCATCAAGACGGAGGCTAGACAGAAAGAATCTTATTCCATCTCCAAAAGCCGTCGTCGTCTCACTTGTTCGAGCACATAAATCTTACCAAAACTCAAAATATACCTGAAAACAAAACCTTCCACGGGCAAGAACTGAGATCCATCATGCCTCCGTGAACATTATATTTCAAGTTTTGTTCAATACATATGTAATTGTGAATGACAAATTTATGTTGTTGCTTTATTTTACATCATCTGTTGGAGTTGAACGTTTTTATGATGTACCCCCTCCGTTCTTTTGTGTAAGGTGTATTATTTATGACACGGTGATCAAGACACGTAATCATACACATGTTAGGATAAAATTAACCTTGGTTAAATCATTGATTAGTGGCAACTAAATTATTTAGGCTAAACAATTAAGAGATACATGCAAATAGGAGAGAGATACTTTCCTTTTTCTATTTACAAGAAAGACGCATGCAATTAGGGAAGATATACTTTCCTTTTCTTAAAGAGCTAACAGCGGAATTGCGAGGAATTAGAAAAATGCACATTAAATTGTAGAATTTTATCAAAAAATTACATCTTATATAAAGGAACGGAGGGAGTAGCTCTTAGGGTATCTCTAGCATTGACCCTTCAATCACCCGCAACCGTCCGGACCGCGCGGTCTAGATGTGTTTTGCCATCCAACGCGGTTCTGCATAGGTCCATTCGACCGTCCAGACACATTTTGCTTGCAAACCGAAGACAAACTAGGGGTGGCGCTTTGAGCGCGTCTGGACCGATGTTGCGTCCGACTAACCTGGCACCCCGAAAACCGCTTTCTCGCGCATGCGCACCTTCCCGCCCAAAGCCAGCTACTCGCATTCTTGCGATCCAAAGCCGACATGGAAGCGGCTCGCCGACCGAGAGCGCGCCCTCTACACGCGGCTTCTCTCCGCTTAAAATGGCATCGCCCGCCTACCTCCATTAAACTGGCAGGTGTGCCGAGGACCTACTCCAATACCCCGAGCACCACATGTCTGTTCCTATGCCGGCGAGCATTATACACCTCGTCGGCTGGCTCATTGCATCCGCCTGCTATATAAACATTTCCAGGCGTCGGGCAGGAACCACACCTCACTTTCGTTCTCTCAATTTCCTCCGTGCACAACACCCCCCCCCCCGACCTCCCTCGAACAGAAGGAGTTCTCCGGCATTGCAGCTACCTGGGGTGCCCGATGAGTCGCCCCGATAGAGGTTGGCTTGCCGGCAAACCCCCTAGATCCGGCGCTGCCACCATCGCCCCCTCCTCACCTATCTAGACTTGAGAACGACGTCTCGCCGCAAACACGTCGTGAGCAATGGCGGAAACGCTCCAGGCAGGTCAGGAAGGAAGCCATGTCGGTGGATGCCAACAAGTCCGCGGCCACCGCAGACAGTGAGGGAAAGTTGATCATGGGAGGCTACCGCCACTTGGGTACCACGAACGCCACTGCCATTGCTTTGACGGATTACACATTCGGTGTCTTGCCCGATGAGCGGGGGCGTAGACAATGGCGACCGTCCTCCCGCCCAAAACTCAACCCTGATCCATGATTCACGGAAGCCGAGGGAGGCTATTCTCCCCCTCTCGCTGAATCATATCCCTCCAAAGCTATCGACAACCCGATGAGTAGGCTGTCGGACATGGGGAAGACATGTTGTGGGAGTGGAGATCTGTCGTGGCCTGTCGTAGAATAGTTTTACCTGTCGTAGAATAGTTTTATCGCAACCTGGTATAGTTTAGTTTAAAGTATGCCCGGAGCGAAAATGTTTTTGTTCGGTTTAAATGAAAATCATCCAGTTTGCATGTAATTGTGCAATTTGTTTAAATCTGGTTTAAATGTATGTGGATAGCATTGTTGGATGATCGATACTCGTATTTGTGTCCGTGGACTGGTCCCTTGTCCGTAGAAGGATGCAGCCCATTAACACCAAAAGGTTTCCTTCCAAAAGCAAGCACGTGGTTTACAAGTCTGTTATGCTAATCATCTCATTCATAGTCTCCCCATCATGTACTGGAACATGAACGCATCCAATCCAAACTCTTGGGCACCCATCGACGGCATCCCTAATGAACATCTTATTGCTGGATTCGACTTAAAGTGTCCCCAGCTTCAGCGTCGCTGCCAAAATCGTCTTTGCCGTCGACAAGCCTAGGCTGGAGCAAACCGTATATCTATTACTCCCGACCATTAATGAAGGAAAAAGCATATGAATCATGAAATTTTAAGGCGAATTAGTAAGATCTAGGGGCTGATGGGAGTCGGATCTTGTAACATGTTAAGAAGGGTAGTTAGAGGCGCCCCTTCACAAAAACGAACGCTGGCATTACGAAAGAAAAAGGATGCAAAAACAGACTTGCCCGTAATAACCCTCAATCCGCCCGTATACCCCGCCATTGATTCGTCAACTTTGCCGGCACCGCCGGTGAACTGTCAATATGTCTGTGTGTTCATCGTCTCTTTATCATGCACCTCTCTGGTTGTTTCATATGTCTTCGTCGTATCTATAATTTTTTATTATTTCATGCCAATATTCTACAACTTTTATATACTTTTGATAACTTTTTATACTATTTTTTGGGACTAACATATTGATCCAGTGCCCAGTGCCAGTTTCTGTTGTTGCATGTTTTTTGTTTCGCAGAAAATCCATATCAAACGAAATCCAAACGCGATAAAAACTTACGGAGATTTTTTTGGAATATATGTGATTTTTGAGCAAAAGAATCAACGCAAGACGGTGCCCGAGGTGGTCACAAGCCTGCTAGGCGTGGCCCACACCCTTGGCCACGCCTAGAGGGCTTGTGGCCACCCCTTTAGGTCGGTTGGAGGTGTCCTTTGGCCACAAGAAAGCTAATGTTTGGAAGAAGATCCTCAAAATTTCAGCCCGATCGGAGTTACGGATCTTTGGATAATTAAGAAACGGTGAAAGGCCAGAATCTGGGAGCACAGAAACACAAGGAAACAGAGAGAGAGATCCAATCTCGGAGGTATCTCGCCCCTCCGCCACCATGGAGGCCAAGGACCAGAGGGGAAACCCTCCTCCCATCTAGGAAGGAGGTCAAGGAAGAAGAAGAAGGAGGGGGTATCTCTCCCCCTCCCTCCCGGTGGCACCTGAACGCCGCCAGGGCCATCATCGTGACGAAGATCTACTCCAACAACTCCGTCATCCTCACCAACACCTCCATCACCTTCCCCCATCTATCTACAGCGGTCCACTCTTCCACAACCTGGTGTACCCTCTACTTGAACATGGTGCTTTATGCTTCATATTATTATCCAATGATGTGTTGCCATCCTATGATGTCTGAGTAGATTTTTGTTGTCCTATTGGTTGATTGATGATCATGATTGGTTTGAGTTGCATGTTTTATTATTGGTGTTGTCCTATGGTGCTCTCCATGTCGCGCAAGCACGAGGGATCCCCGTTGTAGGGTTTGCAATATGCTTATGATTCGCTTATGGTGGGTGGCATGAGTGATAGAAACACAGACCCGAGTAAGTAGGTTGTTTGCGTATGGGCATAAAGAGGACTTGATACCTTATAATGTTATGGTTGGGTTTTACCTTAATGATCTTTAGTAGTTGCGGATGCTTGCTAGAGTTCCAATCATAAGTGCATATGATCCAAGCAGAGAAAGTATGTTAGCTTATGCCTCTCCCTCATATAAAATTGCAATAATGATTACCGGTCTAGTTATCAATTGCCTAGGGACAATTCCGCAACTCCTACCACCACTTTTCCACACTCGTTAAACTAACTTAGTTGTTTCTTTACCTTAGCAGCCCCTAGTTTTTATTTACGTGTTCTTTATTATATTGCAAACCTATCCTATCACACCTACAAAGTACTTCTAGTTTCATACTTGTTCTAGGTAAAGCGAACGTTAAGCGTGCATAGAGTTGTATCGGTGGTCGATAGAACTTGAGGGAATATTTGTTCTACCTTTAGCTCCTCGTTGGGTTCGACACTCTTACTAATCGAAAGAGGCTACAACTGATCCCCTATACTTGTGGGTTATCAAGACCTTTTTCTAGCGCCGTTGTCGGGGAGCAATAGCATGGGGTGAATATTCTCGTGTGTGCTTGTTTGATTTATCACTAAGTAGATTTTATTTTTTGTTCTTAGTTGTTTTCTATCTTTAGATATGGGTAGAAATCGCAAAATACCAAAAAAATAGTTATACTTACTTCTCCAAAAATTGAGAAACCACTAGTGTTCCGTACCACCGAAGAATATTACTTGGGTCATCTTCGATCCACTTGTGCTCGTGTTGAAAACCCAACTAGCTTAGTTGAGGGGAAATCATTAAATGAGCATGCTCATTATGTGCGACACTGCATATCTCAAAAACGGAAACTCTTGTAGCATCAAATTAATACTTTGTGTTGCTATGCTTGGAATCTATGTGAAATTTACGATTTTACTTGTTGTTCTAAAGAAGCTAAAAAACACCTTCCCTACCAATGTGTGTTTAATGATAATGAAATATTATACTCTTATGCCAAGGAGGCCTATTGCTATAATGATGTTGAACAAATTGAAGAATTTGTTGCTTTTAAGGGTGCCTATGAAATTGCTTCTTTCATTGAAAAGTATGATGCTACTCTTTATGAATCTGAAAACTTTGCTATGCTTAAATATTGCTATGAAAACTATGCTTCTAATGCTTATGTCAAAGAGTTTATTGAAAGAATGTCTGCTGCTTTGGAAGAGACTAATATTTTGCAGGAATCTATGGAAGAAGAAATTGCTGAAACTGTGAGCTCATTAGATGAAAAAGATGTGGAGGAGAGCGAAGAACAAAAGGAGGAAGAGCGGATTAGCTACTCGTGCCACCTTGTAATGAGAGTAACTCTTCAACTCATACATTGTTTAATTTCCCTTCATTCTTACCGAAGGATGAATGCTGTGTTGATTGCTATGATCCCTTGGATTCATTTGAAATATCCCTTTTTGATGAACTTGATGCTTGCTATGCTTGTGGCCATGATGCCAATATGAAAGATGCTTATGGATATGAACTTGCTATAGTTCCTTATGTTAAGAATGAAATTGTTGCTATTGCACCCACGCATGATAGTCCTATTATATCTTTGAATTCTTCCAACTACACTGTATCGGAGAAGTTTGCACTTATTAAGGATTATATAGATGGGTTGCCTTTTACTAGTACACATGATGATTCTGATAGATATAATATGCATATGCTTGCTGCTCCTACTTGCAATTATTATGAGAGAGGAACTACATCTCCGCCTCTCTACGTTTCCAATATGATAAAATTGCAAGAAACTGCTTATGCTATGTATTGGTCTTTACTTTGTGTGCATGACTTGTTCTTTTATGACATGCCGATGCATAGGAAGAGAGTTAGACTTAGTTGTTGCATGATATATGTTACATTGTTCTCACTACTAAACTACAAATCATTGTTAATTAAAATTGGCTTTGCTATACCTTCGGATCCGGGTGGATCCATTACTTGAGCACTATATGCCTAGCTTAATGGCTTTAAAGAAAGCGCTGCCAGGGAGACAACCTGGAAGTTTTAGTGAGTCATTTGATTCTGTTGTGTGCTTTTATATAGTTTAAAAACAAAAAATAAAGAGGGGAACCTGAAACTTTTTCAAAACGAGAAGTGAAAGTGAGAGAGACGAGCATTGTGAAAGTGGGAGCTAGCCTTGAACTTTGTTCATGCCCATGGAAAATTTGCAAAGCTTGATTACAGAAATTTTTCAACAAAAATAATTATCCCCTTGTATAAATACATTGTATTATAAAAATAACGTGCCAAGATTTGCCTTTAGGATGATTAGATTGCTTGTTTGGTGTGTGCAGTGCCAAAACAGAAACTTTGGCTGTAGTGCGTGAATTTACATTTTTTACTGGAATGACAAAAGTTTAGAAATGTTTACACAGTACTGCTATGCAATTTTTTTATCTTTTCCTAATTTGTCAGAATTTTTAGATTTACAGAAGTATGGTGAATGTTCAGGTTGCTACAGACTGTCCTGTTTAAGACAGATTCTGTTTTTGATGCATTGTTTAGCTCGTTTTGATGAAACTATCGATTGTATCGGTGGTATAAGCCATGGAAAAATTATAATACAATAGCTAAAATGAAAAAATAAAATATGAATTGGTTGGCAAAAGTACATAGAGTTGTGGTTTGCTTTATTATACTAACGGATCTCACGAGGGTTTTGTTAAGTTTTGTGTGATTGAAGTTTTCAAGTTTTGGGTGAGATCACGATGGATAAAGGAATAAGGAGTGGAAAGAGACTAAGCTTGGGGATGCCCGAGGCACCCCAAGGTAATATAAGGACTCCCAAGAAACTAAGCTTGGGGATGCCCCGGAAGGCATCCCCTCTTTCTTCTAACAACCATCGGTAATTTTACTTGGAGCTATATTTTTATTCGTCACATGATATGCGTAAATCTTGGAGCGACGTGTGCTTTTTATTTTTATTTTAATAATGCACCATGCTGGTATGAGATAGTCCTTGGTCGATTTATAGAATTCTTCATGCACTTCACTTATATCTTTTGACTATGGCTTTATAGAATGCTTCATGTGCTTCACTTATATCATTTGAAGTTTGGATTGCCTGTTTCTCACACATAGAAAACCGCCATTTGTATAATGATCTTTTGCTTCACTTATATTTTTTAGAGCGTGGGCATATATTTTGTAGAAAGAATTAAACTCTCATGCTTCACTTATATCTATTTAGAGAGTTAACAGGAGTTGGTCATTCACATGGTTAGTCATAAAATCCTACATAAAAATTGTAGATCACTGAATATGATATGTTTGATTCCTTGCAATAGTTTTGTGATATGAAGATGGTAATATGAGAGTCATTCTAGTGAGTAGTTGTGAATTGGAGAAATACATGTGTTGAAGTTTGTGATTCCCGTAGCATGCACGTATGGTGAACCGTTATGTAACGAAGTCGGAGCATGATTTGTTTAATGATTGTCAAGCTTGGTGTGAGGGTCGGGAGCGCGCAATGGTTAACTCCTACCAACCTCTCCCCTAGGAGCATACGTCTAATGCTTTGTTTGATAACTAATAGACTTTTGCAATAAGTATGTGAGTTCTTTATAACTAATGTGAGTCCATGGATTATACGCACTCTCACTCTTCCACCTTTGCTAGCCTCTATAGTACCGCGCAACTTTTGCCAGTGCATCAAAACCACCTTCCTCAAAACAGCCACCATATATTTTCCTCAAAACAGCCACCATACCTACCTATTATGACATTTACATAGCCATTCCGAGATATATTGCCATGCAACTTTCACTATTCCGTTTAGTATGACATGCACCATCATTTTCATATTGTTTTGCGTGATCGTAAGACAACTTGCATGATGTTTTCATGGCTTGTCCATTTTTTGATGTCATTTGCTAGGCTAGATCGTTGCACAACCCGGTATCCTACCGGAAGCATTCATATAGAGTCATGTTTTTGTTCTAGGTATCGAGTTGTAAGTAAATAAAAGTTTGATGATTTTCATTATTAGAGCATTGTCCCGTGTGAGAAAAGGATGATGGAAGCTATGATTCCCTCACAAGTTGGAAGGGGTCTCCGGACTTCACAAAAAAATAAAAGAGTCTAGAGAAGCCCAAATAAAAAAAGAGGCCAAAGATGCCCACCAAAAAAAGAAAAAAATATAAAAAATATAAAAGAAAAAATGAGAGAAAGAGAGAAGGGACAATTGCTACTATCTTTTTCACACTTGTGCTTCAAAGTAGCACCATGATCTTCATGATAGAGAGTCTCCTATTTTTGTCACTTACATATAACTAGTGCAATTTTTTGCACGACCACTTAGTTTTCTTTTTGAGCTTTCATACACTTACAGCTCTAAGTGCATTCGTTGCATGGAAATCCCTACTCACTCACATTCATATCTATTGATGGGCATCTCCATAGCCTGTTGATACGCCTAGTTGATGTGAGACTATCTTATCCTTTTTCCTCATCACCTCCACCATATTCTATTCCACCTATAATGCTATATCCATGGCTCACGCTCATGTATTGCATGAGAGTTGAAAAGGTTTGAGAACATAAAAAGTGTGAAATAACTTTCTAAGGTCATCTTATTTTGAAAGGACGCAATTGCCTTGTTAGTGTGCTCAAAGTATTACTCTTTTTATGTCATAAACATAATGGATACTAGGGATCAAGCCCTATCAAATTAACTCGATTACATGATCAATCTCATATAATCCCATCACCATCCAACAAGCCTACAAAGAAATTACTCACTCCTGGTAGTAGCAATTGCTTGACTTGTGATCGGGGTTGTGCATGATTTAGATACTTTGTGTGGGCAAGATGGAGCATAGCCAGACCATATGTTTTTGTAGGGATAACTTTCTAAGGTCATCTTATTTTGAAAGGACGCAATTGCCTTGTTGGTGTGCTCAAAGTATTACTCTTTTTATGTCATAAACATAATGGATACTAGGGATCAAGCCCTATCAAATTAACTCGATTACATGATCAATCTCATCTAATCCCATCACCATCCAACAAGCCTACAAAGGAATTACTCACTCCTGGTGGTGAGCATCATGCCAATGTTGATGAAGAAGGGTTGGTCATGACAACGATGATCAATTCCCCTCTCTGGAGCCCCAAACAAACTCCAGTTCAGCCATCCCGATGAAGAATAGGATGTGGCGGTGGCTCCGTCTTGAAAAACGCAATGAAATCTTCTCTCTTTTTTCTCTAAAGATGTGAACTTATAGGACTCGAATTAGGGTCGGGTGAGCCAGGTGGGCCACACAAGACAATAGGGTGCACCCTATTGGCTTGTGGCTCCATAATTCATTATATATTCTAGAAATAACAATTTTTTTGTCCAATTCCAGGAACTTTTGTTTCTGTACAGAAATAACACCAAGGTAGTTCGACTAAAAACAGCATGAGTCCGGATTAGTTTCATTCAAATCATGCAAATTAGAGTCCAAAACAAGAGCAAAAGTGTTTGGAAAATTAGATACGTTTTAGACGTATCAAATCCCCCAAGCGTAACTCATTGCTTGTCCTCAAGCAATTCAGTTGATAAACTGAACGTGATAAAGAAAACTTTTACAAACTCTTTTATTCCCGTTGTTTTACACATGCTTAGCTAGTGTTCATGTTTTTAGCATAAGTCATAAATAATCATATCCATGATAAAATTAAACATCATATTCACTCATGGCAATATGTAACCAACTAGCGAGCAATAATAAGATATGTCACATGCCAACAATTTGTCAAAACAATGATTCTATAATATGATGACATGGTATTTCGCTAGCCCTTTCTAAGACCGCAAAACATAAATGCAGAGCACCTCTTAGGTTCAAGCAGCGACTAAACATTATAATTCAGGGTAGAAAAGACCGACTCATGCTCACATCCAACATTAACTAGACTCAATGCATAAGAATGAAAATAGTGCTCTCCAATCTGGTGCCTTTTTAGTAAGAGGATGACGACTTCAAGAATAACATAAAAGTAAATAGACAGACCCTTCACAGAGGGAAGCATTGTTTTGCAGAGGTGCGAGAGCTCAATGTTTAAAACATGATTGAAATTATAATTTTTGGGTGGTGCACTTTCCCTGACAACGTCATGGCAAAGAATTTCAATATCTTACATGCTAAACACATTATTGGCAGTTCCCAAGCGGAATTGTAAAGTTTACTCCCATCCACCATGCATACACAAGCCATGGCTGACCGAACCACAGATGCCCTCCAACATTTCAACTGTCCTGGGAGTTTTGTTTAATTATTTTTGATTTTGCAGGACCGGGTATCCTTTTTACCAGCCTCTGTCGTCTAATGACAGGCGAATAAACGCCCATGTTGAGAATAACCCACTTAGCATGGAAGATATTAACCAGCCCATCGCTCCATGAGCGGTACGAGCACACAAAACATAAGTTTATTTGAATATTAGAGATGGAACATGCAAATTTACTTGGAACGGCAGGGTAATACCGTATATAGATAGGTGTGGTGTACTCATGTGGAACAACTTGGTTTAAGGATTTTGGATCCACAAGCTGTATTCTGGCTTAGTATAGGTGAAGGCTAGTAATAGATTGAGAAGCGACCAGCTAGAGAGCGAAAACGGTCATAATCATGCATTGTGAATAATTAACATTGAATATTAGCATGGATAGGATATGAACACTCTGAATTTAAACATCATGAAGGTTGCATTACTTTTGAATCAACTACATGTTTGCACATGGGCCAAGTCAAGCCGCTCGAATTACTCAGAGAGAAATACCATTCAACCATACCACATCATAACCATTTTAATGCAAGTTGACACATAAGATAAATTATCCACTCCTAGATATTTAAGGATAGCATGAGAAATTATAACCTCTAATTGTCATCATAAAAAAGTTCACTCATGATATACTGAATCAAGATCGAATGAGCTAAACATGTTTACAAACACGGAAGACAAGAAGATTTCATACCAGCATCCTTTACCACGATCACTTCATCAAATATCGTCATTATTGCCTTTTACTTGCATGACCAAATGATGTGATAATAATAGTGCAAGACTGTTGTGGACTAAGCTGGAATCTGCAAGGCAGTTTTATACAAAGGAGAAGATGAGGTAATATTTACTCTCTGTTAGATCAACAATAATGCATATGAGAGCCACTCAACATTTTCATCGTGGTCATCTCCTTTCAATGACTCAATAGAAAGAAAAGAAATTCAGAAAACACACTCAAATATTTTTGGAGTTTTTGATTTTTCTCAAGAAAGCAAAATAAACAAAGGAAAAACAAGAACGAGAAAAATATTTACACGGGAAAGCTCCCAACATGCAAGGGAAATCTTTTTGGGTTTTCTTCTAACACTACAATCAATTAAACGGAAAATGTTATTGGATTTTCAAAGTTTTTCAAACACATAAGAAGAAAGTGGAAAAATAAAGCTAACATGGATATACAATGAAAGAGGATGAACACCGACTATTTATATGAAGTGTGTGAACACGAATGTAATGTCGATGAGAAATATATACTCCCCAAGCTTAGGCGTTTGCCTAGCTTGGTGATCACCACCGCTGGCTTGGATAATAGTTGAAGTGATAGATCGTGGAGGCGTTCTGTGCTGCCTCCTCAGCCAAATGATCGGTCTCTACTATAGCGTTGTATTTTTGCACCTTGTCCTCGAGAACATAGTATCTTCATCTAGTACGAAAGTCAAAGAGAGCAGACGCACGCAACATAACAGAAACATGCTTATATTTATAAAACGTAAGGTTGTACTCAGAACCTCTAGCACTGTCCATAATAAAGTCATGACACATGGCTTCAAAGTCTAAATATCTCTCACGAAACATAGGGTCATTAGGTTGAGGTGAGACTCTTAGTTTTGTAGCTACGCGGGAGGCATAAATTCCTCCATACAAATCACAAATACCCACGTTAAGGTGCAGCCTCCGGGCAACAACTGCATCGAGATTATACTATTTTTCACCAGTCACCACAGCGTGAATAAGGCTCAAATCAAGAGCACATTGTGCACTACAATTTTTCCTACCTACTACACATTTCCCATTCAACAGTGCAAAGTAACGAATAGAGGGAAAATGAATACTTCTTATTCTAGCTTGTGTCGCCCCTCTATCTTCTCCTACGCAAAGGCTCTCAAGAAACACATTATAATCATTTTTAATGGTTTTTCAAGTGAGCCTCAATATGGAAGTTTGCATGCATCATGAAATTCTTCTAGAGTCATACTAAAAGATCTATCATAAAGATTAAACAACACTCTAGAAGTATGGTGATTGTTGGGGATATAACCCCGTGGTAAGACCCGTCCGGGTGGGGCCGGGTCATACCTGGCGGCTCATAATCCTCGCTGATGTCTCGGGCCAAAAGACATAGGCCTGGCCGTATGGCGGCTTACCAAGATGGGCCAAGATGAAGGCCCATACGGAAGAAGATATGAAGACCCGTGCGGTTAAGAAAGAAACCCGGGGCGACTTACCAAGATGGGCCAAGATGAAGGCCCATACGGAAGAAGATATGAAGACCTCCTATATAAAGGCGAGACCCGGGGCGACTTAGAAAGAAACCAACTAATCGAGAACTAGGTCAAGCGAATCCGCTCCCTTGTAATCGATACTCCAATCAATACAACACAAGCAGGACGTAGGATTTTACCTCTTCTTGAGGGGCCGAACCTGGGTAAACTCGTGTCCTTCGTCCCAACCAACCCCTTTGAGTCCATCACCTTAGTGATGGCCTCGAACCTAAGTCCTCGGACATCTGCCATGACAAAACCACGACAGTTGGTGCCCACTGTGGGGCTCGTGCTCGGTGGTGTTGAGTTCTCAAAGGGCTCTCTCCCAGGGATCGGGGGGTACGTCGTTGGCAGGATGAACAAGAGTCGCCATGCCTAGCCCTACATCGACAATGTCGGTTGGGGCCCCGAGGCCGACTCTATGGAGTATGGTTTTCGGGTTCCCTTCGGCGGAATCCATGTCTTCATCGGCAAGATCGACGGATCTACACCTGGGCCGGACATCTACACCGACATCTTCGAGCCAGCCCGGCGGGTACAACCCGCCCGACACGTGCGACCCGCCCTTGCTGACCCGGCTGAGAAGCATGTCTTCATCGGCTTTATTCACGGCATGGATCTGGAAAGGTCTATGTCGCAGGAAACTCTCGTCTGTTCGGAGGATGGATCTTCGAGTGGAGAGACGGAATCATTTTATCAGCTGCACAATGGCAGGCTCGGGGGCTACGTCGAGCCTTACCCCAAGTCAGAATATCATGAGCCGGAGGATTATGATCCGCCGAACCATGTTGTCGTCTTCATGGCAGGGTTCGGTCCGGCCCCGAGCAGTACGGCCGCTGGTGCAGCAGGATCGGGGACTGGTAGGCCGCCGGCTCAGGTTCTTTTGGATCTGATGAATGAGCTTACAACCTTGATGGCTACCGAGGTTACAGCTAAAAACCAAGTGGCTCGAAACGCAGAGATTGCAAGGTTAAAGGATCAGATGACCGAGGTTCAACAAGAAATCAATGCAATGAAGGATCAGATGGAGGGAGAGGCGGAGCACCTTAGGGCGGATGCTTTCCGCCTAGAGCTGGAGCAGCAGTCTGTAGTGGCGGTTCATCGGATGAGGCATCAGTCCCGCTTTCCGGATCACTACGAGGCCAGAAAAATTTTCAACACTCCCGGCACAGGACGGATGGCAGAAGTACCTGGAAGTCGGCCGACAGTTCAGCAGCATAGCCCGCCCCAACAGAACCAGGCCTCACCCATGTCTTTCCCAACACCAGCGGGTCATTATTCCAATCTGGCGGAGAACTTAGTTGCAGCGGCAACCTGGCTTGGCATAATCCCTATCCCGAACAAGGCGCCCTTCGCAGAGGAGGTGCAGAACGCTATCGGGTACCTGCAGACGGCGATGGCCCAACAGGAGAAGTACACTTAAAGCCAGAGCCGAGTGCATTCAACCCCTATCCCTAGCCGTAGATATAGCCAGCGCTATGAGTCGCCAGCATTTTCTAGCAGTGATCAGCACCGAGACCCGCCACGAGACGATCGGGCGGCTCTAGATGCTCAGGCGCTGGTGGATCGGGCGAGAGTGCAGCAAGAGACGGCGGCTCAGGCGACAACGGCGGCTCATCAAGGACCCACACCTTCCATCTCGATAGGAGCAGGAATAACCTCTAGGGCCATGGGGGTGCCGTGCTTAGTGTCGGCCTTACGAAACGAACATCTGCCGAAAGACTTCAAGGGCCCTCGCAAGATTCCAAATTACACTGCTGACCTGCCTCCGGAGGCTTGGATTGAAAGCTATGAGCTGGCCATGGATATGCTAGACGTCAGCGATGCAGTTTGGCCAAGTATGTCATCATGATGCTGGAAGGGCTGGCTCGCACATGGTTGAAGGGCTTGCCGCCCAACACCATTAATTCTTGGGCCGAGTTGAAGGCAAAGTTCATCAAGAATTTTCAAGGAACATGCAAGGAGCCCATGACGATTGTGGGTTTGGATCATTGTGTGCAACATGAGGATGAGTTACCTCATCATTGGGTCTGGCGGGTCTCAACTATCATCCACTCGTCTGAGCAGATTACGGCAGCTCAAGCGGTTTTGATTCTGGAGAAGAATTGCCACTTTATGCCTCTGAAGCAGAAGCTTGGCCGGCTCAAGCGCACATGTCAAGATATGGGGGAACTCATGTCGGCTCTCACCAAGTACGCCGACTCTGACAATATGAAAGACCCCAGCTGTGATGAAGAGAAGACAGGTCAGGGTAAGAAGAGTAACAATGGTAAGGGCATGGCTGGCAGCGGCAACCATGGCAAGAGGAAAAACCCAAACGGCGGGTCAGAGTTGGTGGCTAACACCAGCACCGGGAACAACTGTGCTAAGGGCAATGGGAACTTCAAACAACCCTTTAATAAGGTTAAAACTCCGTTCAACCTAGAGGAGATGCTTAACAAACCTTGTTCGGAGCACAGCCGGCCTGATAGGGTGGCAGGTCATACATGGAGGAATTGCCACATCATGCGGCAGTTTCGGGATTATAGCTTGCGGCAGCATCATAATAATGGTGGCGGCCCGCCAGGAGGCTCAGGGCCAGGCGGGTCAGGAACCGGTCCTAGTGCAGGCGGCTCAGGATCTGGCTATCAGGGTCAGAGCAATCAAGGAGGTCATCATCAACAATCTGGCGGCAGTAATCAACAACTGAATAACCAATCTAGGTATCGGAGTAATCCGAAGCAGCTCAGCTCGGGTCAATAACATGTTTTTACAACCTGCCTCGACAGGCGAGACCAGAAGGTGCGCAAGCGGGCGGTTAGTGCCGTCACGCCGGCTCTCCCGCAATACCTGAAGTGGTCTGAGTATGACATAACTTGGAGCCGGGAAGATCACCCGTCACGTGTTGACGATCTAGGATGGCTGGCTTTGGTGGTTGCCCCCAGGTGGGAGGATATGTGTTTACTAAGGTGCTTATGGATGGCGGCAGCAGCATCAACATTCTGTACTATGACACCTTTCGTCGCATGAAGTTGCTTGATAAGGACCTTAGGCCCTCTTCGACAGTCTTTCATGGTGTGGTACTCGGAAAGTCGGCTTACCCGGTGGGTAAGATCTCCTTGGAGGTTGCCTTTGGTGATGAATACAACTACAGGGTGGAGACCTTGTGTTTCGAGGTGGTCAAGATCAAAAGTCCATATCATGCCCTGTTTGGACGTCCGGCTTATGCCAAGTTCATGGCGAGGCCTTATTATGTCTACTTACAGCTCAAGATGCCCGGGTTAAACGGAACGATTACCGTGCATGGTGATCGAAAGACAACCATTGAGTGTGAGGAAGGAGATGCATCTTATGCAGAGTCAAGCTGTCCTGAGGCAGAGCTCAAGTTTTATAAGGGAAATGTTGACCCGAAGGACATGACTCCGCTCAAAAAGCCTACCACGGAATCTGAGCCGCCCCTCAAGTTTGCGGCGGATGATACCAAGCTGGTGGATTTTGCTCCGAGTGACTCATCACAGCATTTCACTATCGGGGCCAATATGGATCCCAAATAGGAAAGCGCGCTCATCAAATTCATCCATGAGAATCGGGACATCTTCGCATGGAAACCTTCTGACATGTCGGGTGTACCGAGAGAGTTCACTGAGCATCACCTTAATGTGGATCCTAAGTTTAAGCCGGTTAAGCAGTTCCTCCGGCGATTCTGTGAGGAAAGACGCAAGGCTATTGGGGAAGAGCTGGCCCGGCTTCTGGCAGCAGGGTTCATCATTGAAGAATTTCACCCAGAGTGGCTTGCTAGCCCGGTGCTCGTGCTTAAGAAGAACGACATGTGGCGTATGTGTGTGGATTATACAGATCTTAACAAGGCATGTCCAGTTGACCCATTTTCTCTCCCCCATATCGACCAGATTATTGATGCAATGGCGGGTTGCGAGAGTTTATGTTTCCTAGATGCTGACTCTAGTTATCATCAGATCAAGATGACAGTCAAGGACAAAGAGAAGACGGCTTTCATCACGCCTTTTGGTGCTTTCTGCTATGTGTCTATGCCTTTCGGGCTCAAGAGTGCCCAGGCGACTTACCAACGTTGTGTGCAGAACTATCTTCACAGTCAAATTGGACGCAACGTTCATGAATACGTGGACGATATCATGGTCAAGTCAAGGAAGAAGGAGACTCTACTTGATGACCTGAAGGAAACTTTTGATAACTTGCGGGTCTACAAGATGATGCTTAACCCGGCTAAGTGTGTTTTTGGAGTTCCTGCAGGCAAGCTTTTGGGTTTTCTGGTCTCCAAGCGTGGCATTGAGGCTAATCCAGACAAAATAAAGGCTATTACTTCCCTGGCTGAGCCAGCATGCATCAATGATGTTCAGTGCCCGGTGGGTCGAATCGCTGTGTTAAGCCGGTTCATAAGCCGCCTGGGGGAGAAGGCTATTCCTTTGAATCAGATGATGAAGAAGACAAACAATTTCTTATGGAGTACGGCGGCGGGTGAGGCATTAGAGGCGCTGAAGAAGCACCTCACTGAGCCACCGGTCTTAGCTGCTCCAGCTGAGAAGGAGCCTTTGCTCTTATACGTGGCGGCTAATAACAGGGCAGTCAACGTCGCGACTGTTGTTGAGCGTAAGGAGGCAGGGAAAGAATATCCGGTTCATAGGCCGGTTTACTACATCAGTGAAGTCCTGACAGAGTCCAAATAGAGATACCCACATTGGCAGAAGCTGATATATGGGGTGTTCATGGTAAATCGTAAGCTGAAGCATTACTTTCTGGGACATCAGATCACAGTGGTTAGCTCTGCCCCGTTGGGGGATATAATTCAAAACAGAGAAGCCACAGGCAGGATTGCTAAGTGGGCATTGGAGCTTGGGCCTCTTAATCTGAAGTACGTGCCTTGCACGGCGGTCAAGTCTCAAGCCTTGGTGGATTTCATCAACGACTGGACCGCGTGTCAGGCGCCTGAGGAGAAGCCAGATAACACATACTAGACGATTCACTTTGAAGGATCCATGAAACTGGAAGGATCGGGGGTAGGGGTTGTCTTAACTTCCCCTAAAGGTGACAAGTTCTTTTATGTGCTAAGGTTAATGTTTCCTTGTACTAACAATGCAGCTGAGTATGAAGCTTTACTTCATGGCCTACAGGTGGCTAAGGAGATGAACCTAAGCCGGGTTAGATGTCTTGGCGACTCAGATCTCGTAGCTCAACAAGTTTTAGGCACATGGGATTCCAAGGATCCGCAGATGGTGGCTTATCGTCAGGTGGTGGATGTCATCGCCGGTTATTTCAAAGGTTATCAAGTGGATCATGTTGATTGTCGCAGGAACAAGGCAGTCGATGCACTGTCAAGACTAGGCTCTCAGCGTAAGCCGGTGCCGCCTAACGTTTTCCTAGACATACTACATCACCCGTCTGTTAAATTACCTTCGGAGGAAGACTTGGCGATACCTGACCCGGAGGGGCAGCTAGTGGCGGCTTTGCATGCTATCCTTGACTGGACGCTGCCTTACCTGGCGTACTTGACTCGCGACGAGTTACCTGAAGATGAGCACTTGGCAAGACAGATCATCAGGCGGTCTAAGTCTATGACAATCATCAATGGTGAGTTACATAAGTGCAGCATTACTGGGGGTTTTCAACGATGTGTCTCACCTGAGGAAGGCAAAGAAATCTTAAGTGAAATTCATGCCGGGGATTGTGGCCATCACGTCGGCTCAAAGTCTCTGGTGGCCAAGGCTTTTCGGCATGGTTTCTTCTGGCTGACGGCTCATGCAGATGCGGAAGACTGGTTCGCAAGTGTGATGGACGTCAGAAGTTCGGCCGACGTGCTCACGTCCTGGCTCAGGAGTTGCGTATGATTCCAATCACCTGGCCGTTTGTAGTCTGGGGGCTGGATATGGTCGGACCTTTCAAGAGGTCCAAGGACAAGAAGACCCACCTTTTGGTAGCGGTGGACAAGTTTACCAAGTGGGTAGAAGCTGAGCCGGTCGTCAAGTGTGACGTTGCTACGACGGTTCAGTTTATTAAAAAGTTGATCTACCACTTTGGTTACCCTCATAGTATCATCACAGATAATGGTACGAACTTATCCAAGGGGGCTATGCAAGCATTCTGTGAAAGTGAGCACATCCGACTTGACATTTGTGCGGTTGCTCATCCACAATCCAATGGTCGAGCAGAGCGTGCTAACCAGGAAATTTTGAGAGGCATCAAGCCCTGGCTTATGGTTCCTTTGCAATGAATGCCGGGTTGTTGGATAGAGGAATTGTCGTCAGTCTTATGGAGCATCAGAACTACTCCTAACAGATCAACAAGTTATACACCTTTCTTCATGGTTTATGGCGCAGCAGCTGTGTTACCAAGCAATATACGTCATGACTTGCCACGGGTGGCGGCTTACGTTGAGGCGGATAATGAGACAGCGCGTCAAGACGGGTTGATGCTTTGGATGAAGAATGCGATCTGGCGGCGGCTCGATCGGCGATTTATCAATAAGACCTATGTCGCTATCATAGCCGCAGAGTTAAGACCCGGACATTTCAAGAAGGCGACTTGCTGTTGCGGTTGATTCAAGATCAGACAGAGGCACACAAGTTATCCCCTCCATGGGAAGGACCTTTTGTGGTCAGCAGAAATCTCAACAACGGGTCGTATTATCTCATTGATATACGAGATGAATCAAGCACTTCTGGGCAGGAGACCCGTCGGCCGTGGAATATAGCTCATCTTCGGCCTTATTATACTTGAGTCATCAATACTCAACCTTGTACACCATCATTGTACATATCACATATACATATATGAATAAAGATTGGCATCCCTGCAAGTCGGGGCCTCTACCATTTCGCATATCTCAGTTTGCGCAAAAGTTGACACCATCAACAAGGTCATCTAGGGGGCTTCCAACCCACCGGGTTTAGTTTATCATACCCTTTTGATCAGGCTCTTAAGCCAAAGTCAGGCGGGTTATATACCCAAAAGTTGACACCGTCACCAAGGTCATCTAGGGGGCTTCCAACCCACCGGGTTTAGCTTATCACACCCTTTTGATTAGGCTCTTAAGCCAAAGTCAGGCGGGTTATATACCCAAAAGTTTACACCGTCAACAAGGTCATCTAGGGGGCTTCCAACCCACCGGGTTTAGCTTATCACACCCTTTTGATCGGATCTCAAAGCCAAAGTCAGGCAGGTTATATACCCAAAAAGTTGACTCTGTCAACAAGGTCATTCGGGGGCTTCCAACCCACCGGGTTTAGCTTACATACCCTATTGATCGGCTCCTAAGCCACCGCAAGCTCGAGTTAAACCTGCATGTAAGCTGATGCTGCTCTGCTATGTGACCCGCCGAACTCTTACCAGTTAATCTTGCTTAGAGACCCTGAGCCGGTTCAAAGAAGTTGACGGCCAATCTCGATAGAGACTCTGTACTGGTTAAGGTTAAACCGGTGGCTCTTGCACGTGAGGGCTGGTTTATGGAAAGCGAGGACAAACTCTCTCATCTACTGCCGACTCTCTGCTATGTGGCCCGTTTCGTACTCATAGACAGTTGATCTTTTAAAGACCCTGCACTGTTTAAGGTTAAAACGACGGATTTATGTCATGTGAGAGGCAGTTTTGGGGCTACCAGGGTACTCATGCCCTGTTGCGTCTCTTTCTAGGACGTTACGCTCCTATCAGTTAATCTCGCTTAGAGACCCTGAGCCATTCAAAAAAGTTGACAGACAATCTCGATAGAGACCCTGTACTGATAAGGAGTTCTAGTAGCGAGTCCACCCAGAAGAACTGACACATCAGTCATTGAAAAAGCAAGGCTGTCTCTGAAGATAAGCCGCCATGAAATTCGATCTGATTGAAGCTCAAGGCAGATAAAAATATATTAAGCCGTGCGGTCTCCTATGTGCACGATGGCATAGTTCAGGCAAGACAAGGTTTTTCTAATCCTATTACAGAGCTCTCCACAAGAGCCCAAAAGCAAGACTTAACGTTTTTTACAACGCTCAAATTTTGGCGGATCAACAAGCCCGGTTATGCCATTGCAGTATAAATTTGTTCAGCTTGACAGCGGGTCATCCTGTGGCGGGTCTTCGACCTCCTCGATCTGAAGATTGTCCACGTCCCAGTTGTAGTTGGTTAAAGCTTCAAAGTTGGCCTCTTCAAAGAGGGGAAATGGGTCATTGTCAGGGGCAAAGAGATGCTTATGGCGTGCAGGAGTTAAGTCCCTGGCCTCGAAGGTTGGACCACGCACCCGTTTGTTCTCAGAGTCGTAAGCCGCCTGGTATGTTGACAGATTCACTTCTTCCACCAACACCGATGCAAGGACCTTGGAGGCCTTCATACAGCGGGCATAGTCAGCTTTTGTGAATTCTGAGTCATCGTCCTTCTTGGATGGAAAGCCATCCATCATTTCTTCAGCAGTTAGCTCCGGGGCAAAGGCCAAAGCCCGGCTTATCGCAGCAATGGCTCCCTTCCGGACGACTAATTTTTTGAGCTCTTTGATTTGCTTTGGCAGGGTGGATAACACCTCTATGACTCCCTTCATACACTTGGGGATACTCTCTTTATTGAGCATCGCTTTGATCATGCAAAGAGTTTCGCAGTATAGCTGCTCTGATAAAGTGTAGACGGCTTTCAGCTGCAGCAAGCTGTCGGCACCAAGGTGGCGGCTCCTTTGACCTGCAAAGGACAAGTTTTGCGTGATAAGCCGCCTGCATAGTTTTTTAATTAAGAATATTGGCTGAGTTTTTAGTACTTACCAAAGATACCAGCAGTCATCTTTGAGATATGGCGCTTCAAGGAGTGCAACTCGTCTGATACGACCATGAGTCGCTGGTCAACATCGTCTGCACGTTTGGCCAAAGCAGTTTGTTCCGCCTCAGCAGCTTTCTTGAAAGCAGCAAATTCAGACTTAACTTTTGTAAGTTCTTCGTCGGCAAGCTGGCACTTCTCCTATGCCTCACTCCTGGCGGCTTGCTAGGAAGCAAGATTGCTCTTTAGGTCGGTCAAATCAGACTCAGCATTGCTCAAAGCTTCATGTGACATACAAAGGCAGATGAGGGGTGAGTTGCCAAGATAAAATATTACCAGATGGCTAGTTAAGGAAATATAATGCAAGTCTCAAGCAGATTGCAAGCAATATACTCGACACCTGGGGGCTCATGTCTGTTTTCTCTCCAAGATTGAAAGTTCCGGCTCATCTACGTCAATTTAAGTCGGCACTTGGGGGCTACAACGATGTTTTTCAAATATAAAAGTAAGTCCCGGCTCATATTCTTCAAGTTAAGACGACACTTGGGGGCTACATATGGCTCTTCATTTGATCTACACTACAGTTCTGGCTCATCTTCGACAAGTTAAGCCGGCACTTGGGGGATACATGTGGCTCTTCACTCAATCTACAGAGAAATTCCGGCCCACAAATTATATACTGACCCGGACTTGGGGGCTACATTTGATCAGCTCATCAACACTGAGTACCGGCTCAACATATACATATTTAGCCGATACTTGGAGACTACAGGCTAAGTTGTTCTATTTGTGACACGGTATGGAAGACCCGGGTTATCATTTATAAATATTAAACCAACTCTTGGGGGCTACATAAGGGTATGAGTAAAGGAAGAAGTACCTCATATTTTTTGCTTCATTAATCCGACGAGTTTGAGCTCCATATTCCGGCTTGTGGACAGGCGGTTCAGATAACCAGCATGTAGCTCGTCGGAAGTTAACTTCTCCAGCACGGGGAGCTCAAAGTTTAGGCTGTTAGAAGCTTTAGCCTTCTCGGTATGTTTGGTTAGAACATGGGGATTAGGAGATTGGAAGCCAGTACCGGTGATAATGACATCCAGAAGAATTGGTTCTTCGACAACTCTTGAAGGGCTTGGCGGCTTAGAACTGATCCTGGGAGGACTATTAATTGCCATCTCATGGGCCGCTGGCTCGAAGGACCGACGAGCATCTTCACGTGCATCTTTTGTGGCTGTAGAGGGCTCAGTATGTGCCATAGGAGAGTCCGGCTTGGCAGATTCCGGCTCTTGGGCAGTGGGGACAGAAGTAGACCCGCCGGTTTTCCTTCATTTTGCTTGAGCCCTGGAAAGCATAGAAGGTTAGTATACAAAGTTTAAGGATGACAAAGGATATGATGCAAACAGGAAAGCACGTACTCCGGGTTGATCTCCAGAGGCGGTAGTTTAGTTGTTGTAGAGTCGCCGAATGATGGAGGCGATTCCTGAAAAGACAGTCAAAGATATATAAGGCAAGGTAAAGTTATAACACAAAATTGGCAAAGCTGAACTTAGTTAAAAAGATTACCTCAGCCGGCCATTTCTGCTAAGCCGGAGAATTGGATAACCCGGCCACAAGATCTTCAAAGCCAGTGCTCCGGGTTTGACGTCGGGAAGTGTGTTGTTGCTTTTTCAAAAGAAAATCGGGGTCTAAGTGAGCAAGAGGATGAGAAAGTGGGAATTTTCGGACGCCCCGCCATATCTTCTTTGGTGGAAGAAGTTCTGAGTCAGATGAAATATAGGTTACCTCAGGAGCATTGGCATGGCTTGCCTCTGATTCTTCCTGTGAGTAAGTATTGTCAGCAAGACACACAAACAGGCGGCCAAGAGAGTCAAGTTCTACCTCTGAGTCATCAACTTCATGCTGCTCTGGGACAGCAACCTTCTTCTTACAAGCGTCGGTCTTCTCCTTAGATTTCTTTGCAGGAGGAACATATTTCTTCTTCCAAAAGTTGGAGTTGGCCTGAAAGCGAGAGCCGCCGCAAGAGGTTGAAGATCATTGCATACGTATATAGTTAACCCGGGGATAAAGAGATTTGAAGGATGTTATTACATCTGGGGTCGGGTTAGAAGCGCAGAAGGGTTGTAGCCCGGCAAAACGACAAGCATCTTGGGACTCACAGACAAGTGCCTTGATGGAAGCCACAATATTTTCTTCTGTCAGGGTGGTATGATTGAAGCAGAGAGGGTCATTGGCTTCACCCGTGTATTCACACATAAGCCGGTCCCGCCGGCTCAGAGGCATGACCTTCCAAGAGATCCAATAGCAGGTCAGGTTGATTCCTATCAGACCGTTGGCGAGGAGGGCTCTGATTTTGGCGAAGGCCGAAGCATACTTCGCTCGGGCAGAAGCTGACATCCGGTCTGGGAGCTTCGTTGTGGTGCAAAGACGTGTAGGGCGATAACCCGGTAGTGGGTGCTCCCCTCTGGAGATGTGTCCTTGCAGTAAAACCAAGTCTTATTCCAGTCCTTGGGGTGACTTGGCATTCGAACGGCCGAAAAGGCCATATACCGTCTCCTTTGAATGGAGACTCCGCCGAGCTCTAAGCTTGGGCCAGCTGCCACTTCCGTCTGGCGGTTCACGTAAAAATACTCTCGGAAGAGGTCAACTGACGGCTCTTCTTGTAAGTAAGCTTCACAGAGGATTTGGAAGTTGCACATATTTGAGACGGAGTTGGGTGCAATGTCTTGGGGATGCAACTTGAAGAAATGGAGAACATCTCGGAAGAATTTAGAATCGGGTGGGCTGAAACCACGCGCAAGATGGTCAAGGAATATGACTATATCGCCCTCCTTAGGGATAGGTTTTCTCTCGTTACCCGGAACCCGCCAATGGATGACACTTTTAGCCGGCAAAGTTCATGTCTCTACAAAGTCTTGCAAGAACTCTTCCGATACTGCAGAGCCGACCCAGTTACAGGTTGAGGACGCCCGAGACATAATGGCAGCTTAAAGACTGTGAAAGGTGACAGTACGCGGCGAGTTAGAAAGCGACAGACAACTAAGGGCGGCTGATAAATCTAAGCACTACGAAACTAAGCTGCCGATGCAGTTTATGGCGAGAGCCGGAAATCTAATGGCGGGTTAAGTTGGGAGAGCAACGAAGCAAAATACAACTAAGTGTGGAAAACAGGTTTCACATATTGTTTTTATAGTTACAGATCTACATATAGAGGAAAAACCGATTTATTTCAAACCTAGCAACAAACTGAGCGAGACTAACAAAGATCAAACATAGTGAGGGGGAACAATTGTGGATCTACACTGGGTTGTTGATGATCCTATACGATATACCGCAATGGGAAGATGAGCACTACAAGATCTACAGGGTTGTTTATCATTTCGCATTACGGGGAGAACTCGCTCTCTAATGGGGCCGAAGAACTTGACAGATTCACTACGGATTTAGGGGATAAAGAAAGACATACCAGAAGGGATGCGGCGAATGAGGGCAAGTTTCTGGTCTATTCGGGTTGATGCAGCGGCCAGGGACGACGACGACGATGGAGCGTCATGGCACGACGGATCTTGGGGGCGATGGAGTCGAGAGGAAGTAGAAGAAGCGCATGCAGCGAAGGAAATGAGAGGGACCCTTCATGGTCCTATTTAAAGAGGCTCAAAAGTGGAAATGGGCGCGAGAATCTAGGCGGTGGAAACTGACTGACCAAGACGGACGCCTCAATTTTTGGGCTGACAGTTTTATTGAAAAGATCCGTTGTAAACGTCACGGAATCTTTTTGGTGTATCTGGTGTGACGTCACGGCGGGTTACAAATTTTATTTCAGGTGATAGATTGTGAGACTCGCCGCCAGGTGAGTCTGAAGATTGACGTGAGCAGGCTCAAATCAACATGGGGCCTAATGTTGGGGATATAACCCTGTGATAAGACCCGCCCAGGTGGGTCCGGGTCATACCTGGCGGCTCATAATCCTCGTTGATGTCTCAGGACAAAAGACGTAGGCCTGGCCGTATGGCGACTTACCAAGATGAAGGCCCAGACGGAAGAAGATATGAAGACCCGGGCGATTAAGCCGCGTGGAGACGGCTTGCCCAAGATGGCAAGATGACAATAGAGATAGAGTTAGACACGATGTAAGAGTCGGTATGAGACTTAAGTGTTCCGAGGCCATGTCTGTACATGCTAGGCTCGTCAAGTCAACCTAAGTGTTTCGCGTGTGTAAATCTGGCTTACACCCGTTGTATGCGAACGTTAGAACCTATCACACCCGATCATCACGTGGTGCTTCGGAACAACGATCCTTAGCAACGGTGCACAGTTAGGGTGAACACTTCTCTTGAAATTTTATTGAGAGATCATCTTATTTACTACCGTCGTTCTAAGCAAATAAGATGTAAACATGATAAACATCACATGCAATCAATATAGTGACATGATATGGCCAATATCATCTTGCTCCTATGATCTCCATCTTCGGGGCACGATGATCATCATTGTCACCGGCACGACACCATGATCTCCATCATCATGATCTCCATCATTGTGTCTCCATGAAGTTGTCTCGCCAACTATTACTTCTACTACTATGGCTAACGCTTAGCAATAAAGTAAAGTAATTACATGGCGTTTATGATTGACACGTAGGTCATACAATAATGTAAGACAACTCCTATGGCTCCTGCCGGTTGTCATAGTCATCGACATGCAAGTCGTGAACCCTATTACAAGAACATGATCAATCTCATACATCACAATGCATCACATCACATCCTTCTGGCCATATCACATCACAAGGCATATGCTGCAAAAACAAGTTAGACGTCCTCTAATTTGTAGTTGCAAGTTTTTACGTGGTTGCTATAGGTTTCTAGCAAGAACGTTTCTTACCTACGTCAAAACCACAACGTGATATGCCAATTGCTATTTACCCTTCATAAGGACCCTTTTCATCGAATCCAATCCGACTAAGGTGGGAGAGACAGACACCCGCTAGCCACCTTATGCAACTAGTGCATGTCAGGCGGTGGAACCGGTCTCACGTAAGCGTACGTGTAAGGTTGGTCCGGGCCGCTTCATCCCACAATACCGTCGAATCAAGATAAGACTAGTAACGGCAAGCATATTAACAAAATCGACGCCCACAACTACTTTGTGTTCTACTCGTGCATAGATTCTACGCATAGACCTAGCTCTGATACCACTGTTGGGGAACGTAGTAGTAAATCAAAATTTTCCTACGTGTCACCAAGATCTATCTATGGAGAAACCAGCAACGAGAGGGGAGAGATTGCATCTTCATACCTTTGAAGATCGCTAAGCGGAAGCGTTACAAGAACGCGGTTGATGGAGTCGTACTCGCAGCGATTCAGATCGCGGTGGATCCGATCAAGTGCCGAACGGACGGCACCTCCGCGTTCAACACACGTGCAGCCCGGTGACGTCTCCTACGCCTTGATCCAGCAAGGAGGGAGGAGAGGTTGAGGGAGAGCTCCGGCAGCACGACGGCGTGGTGGCGGTGGAGCTGCGTGGTACTCCGACAGAGCTTCGCTAAGCGCTACGAAGAACGAGGGGAGGAGGAAGGTAGGGCTGCACCAGAGAGAGAGGGAGAACCGTGTGTTGTGCAGCCCCAAATACCTCCACTATATATAGGGGAGAGGGAGGAAGGGTGGCTGCGCCCTAGGGTTCCACCCTAGGGGTGGCGGCAGCCACCAGATGCCATCTGGCCGGCGGCTAGGGCAAGGGAGAGGTGGGGCGCCCTAGGGTGGGCCTTAAGGCCCATCTAAGCCTAGGGTTTGCCCCCCCCTCCACCTTTGCCACGCCTTGGGCTGGGGTGGGAGGCGCACCAGCCCACCTAGGGGCTGGCTCCCTCCCACTCTTAGCCCACGGAACCTTCCGGGGCAGGTGGGCCCACTTGGTGGACCCCCGGAACCCTTCCGGTGGTCCCGGTACACTACCGGTGACACCCGGAACACTTCCGGTAACCAAATCCTCACTTCCTATATATCAATCTTCGTCTCCGGACCATTCCGGGACTCCTCGTGACGTCCGGGATCTCATCCGGGACTCCGAACAACCTTCGGTAACCACGTACACTATTTCCCTATAACCCTAGCGTCATCGAACCTTAAGTGTGTAGACCCTACGGGTTCGGGAGACACGTAGACATGACCGAGACACCTCTCCGGCCAATAACCAACAGCGGGATCTGGATACCCATGTTGGCTCCCACGTACTCCACGATGATCTCATCGGATGAACCACGATGTCAGGGATTCAATCAATCCCGTATACAATTCCCTTTGTCTATCGGTATGGTACTTGCCCGAGATTCGATCGTTGGTATCCCCATACCTTGTTCAATCTCGTTACCGGCAAGTCTCTTTACTCGTTCCGTAATACATCATCCCGTGACTAACTCCTTAGTCACATTGAGCTCATAATGATGATGTCTTACCGAGTGGGCCCAGAGATACCTCTCCGTCACACGGAGTGACAAATCCCAGTCTCGATTCGTGTCAACCCAACAGACACTTTCGGAGATACCCGTAGCGTACCTTTATAGCCACCCAGTTACGTTGTGACATTTGGCACACCCAAAGTATTCCTACGGTATCCGGGAGTTACACAATCTCATGGTCTAAGGAAATGACACTTGACATTGAAAAGCTTTAGCAAACGAACTACACGATCTTTGTGCTATGCTTAGGATTGGGTCTTGTCCATCACATCATTCTCCTAATGATGTGATCCCGTTATCAACGACATCCAATGTCCATGGTCATGAAACCGAGACCATCTATTGATCAACGAGCTAGCCAACTAGAGGCTCACTAGGGACACGTTGTGGTCTATGTATTCACACATGTATTACGGTTTCCGGTTAACACAATTATAGCATGAACAATAGACAATTATCATGAACTAGGAAATACAATAATAACCATTTTATTATTGCCTCTAGGGCATATTTCCAACACATATCAAGCATTCATACTACTTGGAACTCAAAGAAATCAATATGAAATCTCATTTTCAGAAGCACCAAGTGCTAAAAAAATATGCAATCTATAAACCACTAAAGCGAAAACTAATTGGAGGAATGGGAGTCACATACCAAGGAGCAATTCCTCGAAATAGTTTCGAAAACAGAGTTCTGAGCAAAGAGATTAAAAATTCTAGTTTCGGGAGCAAGAATACGAGAGAGAGAGTATGAATTTTTTTTCTGGAGGTAGGGGATGACATGGGCCGAAGAGATAAGGCAGGGGGCCCTGTGCGCCCAACAAGCTATCAGGGCGTGCCCTGTTGGCTTGTGGCCCACAAGTGCGCCTCCCTGATGTGTTTTCAACACCAAAAATTCTAGAATATCCCACAAAAATTCATGTTAAAATTTTGTGGGAATGTGAAACTTTTTATTTTTTGGTCATTTTTTATTGCACGGGAAACTTAGAAAACAGGATAATCATGCCCATTTATTTTATATTTAACTAAAAAACAGAGGGTAAACTAATGATACATAAGGTTGTGCTTACTAAATTCATCAGCCACAAGTCTTTCGAAAAGGGTCCATTAATAAGGTTGATCCAGTCTTATTAACAACCGCTTCCGATTGACATGAAACCGAAGAATTTTTGTATAACACTAAGTTACCTGAGTGGGGATTTGCATATCCTTGACAATAAGAATATCATATTTCTTCTTGGCAGTGGGAAGAGGAAATTTAAAACCTCCAATGATGACTCCGGCAGTTGTCTCAATGACATTAATATTATTAACCAAAGTTTTCTTCTTCGGGAAATGCATGGTATGTTGTTTGCCATTGACGTGAAAAGTAACCTTCCTTTTGTTGCAATCAATATCAGCCCTTGCAGTATTTAAAAATGGTCTACCAAGGATAATCTACATGTTGTCGTCCTCAGGCATCTCAAGAATAACAAAGTCTGTTAAGATAGTAACATTTGCAACCACAACAGGAACATCCTCACAAATTCCAATAGGTATAGTGGTAGATTTATCAACCATTTGCAAAGATATCTTAGTAGGTGTTAGCTTATTCAAATCAAGTCTTTTATATAGAGATAAAGGCATAACACTAACACTGGCTCCTAAATCACATAAAGCAGTTTTAACATAACTTCGTTTAATGGAGCAAGGTATTGTGGGTATACCCAGATCTCCCAACTTCTTAGGCACTCCACCATCAAAAGAATAATTAGAAAGCATAGTAGCAATTTTGGTTTTAGGTATTTTTCTTTTGTTGGTAATAATATCCTTCATATACTTAGCATACGGAGGAATTTTCAAAATATCAGTCAAGTGAGTGTGCAAAAATACAGGTCTAATCATTTCAACAAAGCGTTTAAACTCCTCATCATCCTTACTCTTAGAAGGCTTACGAGGGAATGTCATGAGTTTTTGAATCGATGGCTCTCTTTCCTTACCATGTTTTCTAGCAACAAAGTATTTCTTCTCATAACGTTTATTTTTGGGATGTGGGTTATCAAGATCTTTAGTAGGTTCTATTTACACATCATTATAATGTTATTTATTATTATCTGGCTGAGCATCTACTTGAAGATCATCATTATTATTATCATCTCATTATCACTAGGTACGTGTTCACTACTATATTGTGTCTCAGCATCAGAAATAGAAACATCATTATGTTTCTCACCAGGTTTTTTATAACAGGTTCACTAGAAGCATGCAAAGTCCTATCATTTTTCTTTTTCTACTTCTTCTTAGATGGACTAGGTGCATCATCATTAGTTCGCCAAGAACCCTGTTCAATTATTTTAGGATGACCTTTAGGATAAAGAGGTTCCCGAGTCATTCTCCCTCCTCTAGTCATTACTCTAACAACATGATCATTCATATTATCATTTAATTCATCAAGCAAATCATTTTGTGACTTAGCAACTTGGTCTAGTTGAGTATGAACCATAGAAGCATGTTTACCTAGATCCTGAACACCATTAGAAATTCTAAACATGAAGTCACTCAACCAATCTATCATCATAACATTACGTCTTAATTGATCTTGACATAGTTATTAAAATGTTCTTGCTTAACAATGTAATTATCAAATTCATCCATGCATTGACTAGGAGTCTTAGTATAAGTCATATCACTTTCATTAAAGGTACAAATATATTTTACCTCTATTACCTATGTTGGGGTGTCAAGTCCATGTATTTCTTTCATAGGTGGTAATTTCTTAACATCTTCAGATTTAATACCTTTTTCCTTCATAGTTCTTTTGGCTTCTTGCATGTCTTCAGGACTGAGGAATAGAATACCTCTCCTCTTTCGAATAGTTTCGGGTAGTGTCTCAAGAAGCATCCAATTATCAACATTTTGCAATATATTATTCAGTAATTCTTCAGCTTCCCCAATGGTTCTTTCCCTGAAAACACAACCGGCACAACTATCTAGGTAGTCCCTAGAAGCATCGGTTAGTCCATTATAAGGTATCAAGTATTTCATTTTTCTTTATAGGGTGATTTGGTAAAGCTCTAAGTAGCTGGAGAAGCCCCTCCAAGATTGAGGGAGATTCTTTCCTTCACTTTGCACAAAGTTAAATATTTCATGTAAAGCAGATTGTTTCTTATGAGTAGGAAAATATTTTTGAGAGAAGTAATATATCATATCCTGGGGACTACACACACAACCAGGAGAAAGGGTGAGAAACGATTCCTTAGCCTCGCCTTTTAGCGAGAAAAGAAAAAAGCTTAATGATAAAATAGTAGCGCATCTTCTCCTCATGAGTAAACAAAGCAACAATATCATTCAGTTTAGTGAGATGTCCAACAATAGCTTCAGTTTCATAACCATGGAAAGGATCAAATTCTACTATTGGGATTAACTCGGGGTCTACAGATAACTCATAATCCTTATTAGTAATAAATATTTGAGAAGTAGCAAATTTAGGATCATGTTTCATTTTCTCCATCGTAGATTTTTCTTTCAGTTTCCATAGTAGTTTCTTCAAATCATTTATATCATTACAGTAATAAAGTCCCTAGCTACCTCTCCATCCATAACATAACCCTCGGGTACATCATGCAATTCATATCTATTAGGAGAGCGAGGTGTAATAGGTGATTGAAAATATTCATCGGTTTCAACATTTTCAAGTTCTCTAGCTTTAGCGATATGAGCATCAAGTAATTCATTCAGTGGCACAGTTCAATTTCATCAAGTGTAGCAGTAGTATCGTCATTAATTTCAGAAGTAGCATCATCAAGTTCATGCGATGTATCAGAACGAGCAACATGTTGTGGTGTTATAAGCTGATTCAAAACAATAGGTGAATCAAAAGCAGAGTTAGATGGCAGTTCCTTACCTGCTCCCATATGAGAGGGGCGATCTTGGTTCGAGTATCTTTCAGATTATTCATAGTAGTAATTGGATATCCTCAAGTTAACACAACAAATATTGCTATGCTCCCCGGCAACGACGTTAGAAAAAGGTCTTGATAAGCCACAAGTATAGGGGATCGCAACAGTTTTCGCGGGTAGTATTACACCCTGATTTATTGATTTGACACAAGGGGAGCCAATGAATATTTATTGGCCTTAGCAGTTGAGTTGTAAATTCAACCACACCTAGGATATCTCTCTGCAACAAAGTTTTAATAGCACGACAAGTAATAGTAGTAACAGTAGTAGTGACAGCAATAATTTTGTAGAAATTGTGACAGTAGCAACAACAATATTAACTTAGCAAGATTCAATATATGTAAAATGTAGGCACGTGGATCGGTGATGAATAATGATTTGGATGACATCAATCATGTAAAAGTTACATACTAGGGTGACATAGAACTAGCTCCAATTCATCAATGTAATGTAGGAATGTATTCCATATATAGTCATACGTGTTTGCGATAAGAACTTGTGTGACATATTTTGTCCTACCCTCCCGTGGCAGCGGGGTCCTAATGGAAACTAAGGGATATTAAGGCCTTATTTTAATGGAGAACCGGAACAAAGCATTAACACATGGTGAATACATGAACTCCTCAAACTACGACAATCACCAGAAAGAATCCCAATTATTCTCACCTTGGGGTATGCGGATCATGACACGTAATAGGTGTACAACTTGCAAGATAGGATCCGAATCACTCTTATATTCATGAAAACATAATAGGATCAGATCTGAAATCATGGCACTCAGGCCCTAGTGACAAGCATTAAGCATAGCAAAGTCATAACAACATCAATCTTAGAACATAGTGGATACTATGGATCAAGCCCTATCAAATTAACTCGATTACATGATTAGTCTCATCTAATCGCATCACCGTCCAACAAGCTTATAAAGGAATTACTCACTCTCAGTGGTGAGCATCATGGCAGTGTTGATGAAGAAGGGTTGGTGATGACGACGATGATGAATTCCCCTCTCCGGAGCCCCAAACGGACTCCAGATCGGCCCCCCAAGGAAGAACATGAGGTGGTGATGGCTCTGTCTCGTAAAACATGATGAAATTTTCTTTCTTATTTTTTCTCTGAAGATGTGAATTTATATGACTGAATTAGGGCTGGGTGAGCCATGTGGGCCCCACAAGCTAACAAGGCGTGCCATATTGGCTTGTGGCTCGTAGGTAGACCCCTCTAGTAGTTATTTGCTCCATAATTCATTATATATTCCAAAAATAATTCACAAAAAGTTTCATCCAATTCCAGGAACTTTTATTTTTGCACAAAAATAACACCAAGGTAGTTCGGCTGAAAATAACGTCAGTCCGGGTTAGTTTCATTCAAATCATGCAAATTAGAGTCCAAAACAAGAGCAAAAGTGTTTGGAAAAGTAGATGCGTTTGAGATGTATCACACACATAAAAATATTTTGCAAACCCACATAACATAACAAAGATTAATTCACCATCGACATAGTTCAACACAAACACAAACAAAATGCTTAGTTCAAATAGCATAAGCTAGGATGACTCGACATAGTTCAATACAAACGAATAACAGTAAAACATCATTGCCAACATTGGCATCTTCCTGTTGCTCCACGTTGTCATTGACAACATTGGTATTGTTGGTCAGATTGCATACAATCATGCCGCCGGCCATGCGACACCTCCCATACATCCACCCAAGCCATCGGCCATGCCACTACCTCCCATAGCTCCACCCAAGCTGCCGGTCATGCCACCTCCCATAGCACCCATGAACCCTCCGCCAAAACCTCCCATGCCTACTCCAAGAGCATTGTCATGGCACCCATGTAGCCACCTCCCATGCCTCCCATTGCATTTGTAAACTCTCCTTCAAAGGTCTCCATCATTTGTTTCTTTGACAACACGATCATGGCAAAGCTCCACATATGCTTTTTTCTTATCGTCCATACCACTAGTGCCCATGAACATTAACTTTTGCTCTTGCTCCATAGCTCGGACCCATTATTCCATAGCCGCCTTCCTCTCCTCCGTGGTAACCTTGAGGTCGATGACTGGACCCTCCTCTCCTCGGTCATCCTCCTCCTCTCCTCCATAGCCAACTTCTGTTGCTCCGCATGTCTTTGCTCTTCTAGTTCCTTTAATTTCATGGCCTTTCTCTAGTCGTTCATCTCTCTGCGAGAATTCATCATTGCCTCCAATGACTCCTTGATGTCATCATCTTTGGTCTTATTTCCCTTCTCCTTGGCCGCCTTTCTTCCTAATGGCTTATTGCTCTTAGCAATTGAGTTGGGAATGGTGCTTCGTTTCCCTTCATCACTTGATGCTTCACCATCTTCTTCTTCATCGCCATCCACAATGGTGGCATCTCCCACCGAGCTATTCCTGTTTAGAACCTCATAGAGCTCAGGGTTCTTCCACTTTTCATCATTCTCAAGTTCAACCCCACAATGATGCAAAGTGAATGACTTTCCCAACTTCACCGGCTTACCCTTCTTCCCCTTATTGCCGACTCCCTTAAACAAGTTTTGAGCAATGTTTTTCTACATATGACAATAGATATATGTAATTAGCCGCGTAGAAAACAATGGAAAATATGAATCATGAATAAATATATGGGAATATGAAAATGCAAACACTCACCCGGTCACCATCGTTGGTGTCACTTGGGTTCATAATATCAACTTGTACCAAACATGCACTCCACTTTTGACAAGAGGTGGATATTGTGCCCCATTGATGACGAATGGATGTCACCATGCACATGTGATACGTCTCTATCGTATCCACTTTTCCAAACTCTTTTTCCCTTGTTTTGGACTCAATTTGCATGGTTTGAATGGAACTAACCCGGACTGACGCTGTTTTCAGCCGAATTGCCTTGGTGTTATTTTTGTGCAAAAATAAAAGTTCTCGGATTGACCTGAAAATTAACGGAGATTATTTTTGGAATTAATAAAGAATATTGGCGAAAGAATCAACCAGAGGGGGCCACCCATAGGTTAAAAGCCCACAGGTCGCGGCCACCCCCTGGTCGCGCCTAGCAGGCTTATGGGGCCCCTGGAGCTCCACCGACCTCAGTTCCAACTCTATATATTCCTATTCGTGGAGAAAAAAATCAGATAGAAGAGTTCATCGCGTTTCATGATACAGAGCCGCCGCTACCTCCTGTTCTTCCTCGGGAGGCCAGATCTAGAGTCCGTTTTGGGCTTCGGAGAGGGGAAATTGACGCCATCGTCATCACCAACCAACCTTCATCACCAATTACATGATGCTCTCAGCTGTTTGTGAGTAATACCATCGTAGGCTTGCTGGACGGTGATGGGTTGGATGAGATTTATCATGTAATCGAGTTAGTTTTGTTAGGGTTTGATCCCTAGTATCCACTATGTTCTGAGATTGATGTTGCTATGACTTTGCTATGCTTAATGCTTGTCACTAGGGCCCGAGTGCCATGATTTCAGATCTGAACCTATTATGCTTTCATGAATACATATGTGTTCTTGATCCTATCTTGCAAGTTGTAGACACCTATTACGAGTTATGATCCACATCCCCCATGGTGACAATAACTGGGATTCTTTCTGGTGATTACCGTAGTTTGAGGAGTTCATGTATTCACTAAGTGCTAATGCTTTAGTCCGGTTCTCTATTAAAAGGAGGCCTTAATATCCCTTAGTTTCCATTAGGACCCCGCTGCCATGGGAGGGTAGGACAAAAGATGTCATGCAAGTTCTTTTCCATAAGCACATATGACTATATATGGAATACATGCCTACATTACATTGATGAATTGGAGTTAGTTTTGTGTCACCCTATGTTATAACTGTTGCATGATGAATGCCATCCGACATAATTATCCATCATCGATCCATTGCCTACAAGCTTTTCACATATTGATCCTTGCTAAGTCACTTTTACATTGCTACTATTACAATCACCACAAAACTGCTACTGTCACTTTTGCCTTCGTTACTGTTACTTCCATACTACTTTGCTACTAAATACTTTGCTATGGATATTAAGTCTTTCAGGTGTGGTCGAATTGACAACTCAGCTGCTAATACTCGAGAATATTCTTTGGCTCACCTTGTGTCGAATCAATAAATTTGGGTTGAATACTCTACCCTCGAAAACTGTTGCGATCCCCTATACTTGTGGGTTATCAAGACCTTTTTCTCGCATCGTTGACAGGGAGCATAGCTCTATTCTCTGAGTCACTTGGTATTTACATCTGCTGATCACTATGAAGAATCTAAAAGATCCAAAAACCAAGATCTATCCCTCTACTACGAGGGGAGGTAAGGAACTGCCATCTAGATTTGCACTTGATTCACCTTCCGTTATGAATTAACTTGCGACACCACAACCTGCTATTAATTCTGATATGTCGCAAGTAATTGATGATGCCACTTCTGATATGCATGATGCTTATGATGATACTTTGCTTGATAATACTGTGCCACTAGGTGAATTTCTTGATGAACAAATTGCTAGAGTCAATGCTGAAAATTATGATACTTCTAAAAGTGATGAAATTATTGAAACTGAACACTATGAGACACCTGCTAGACCTAGCTCTCCTAGATATGAATTGCCTAATATACCTAAGGGTTACGTTATTGAAGGTGAAGTAGCTAGGGACTTTCTTTCTTGTAAGGATATAGATGATCTTAAGAAACTGCTATGCAAGTGGTAGGAAAAATCTTTGAATGCTAGAATCCAATATGATCCTAAGTTTGCTACTTCACCTATCTTTGTTACTGATAAGGATTATAAATTCTCTGTCGATCCTGAGATAATTACTTTGGTTGAATCTGATCCTTTCCATGGTTATGAATCTGAAACTGTTGTGGCACATCTTACTAAATTGAATGATATAACCACCCTTTTACTCATGATAAAAAAAATCGTTATTACTATATTCTTAAATTGTTTCCTTTCTCATTAAAGGGTGATGCTAAGATATGGTTTAATTCTCTTGCTCCTGGTTGTGTGCATAGTCCCTAGGATATGATATATTACTTCTCTGAAAAATATTTTCCCGCCCATAAGAAACAAGGTGCCTTGCAGGAAATATTTAACTTTGTGCAAACTGAAGAAGAGAGTCTCCCACAAGCTTGGGGAGGCTTCTCCAATTACTTAATGCTTTTGCCTGATCATCCTCTCAAGAAAAACTAAATACTTGATATCTTTTATAATGGACTAACCGATGCTTCTAGGGACCACCTAGATAGTTGTGCTGGTTGTGTTTTTAGGGAACGACCTATTGAACAAGCTGAACTACTATTGAATAATATATTGAGAAATGATAATGATTGGACTATTCCCGAAAAACCTCCGAAGCCAACTCCGAAGAAAAGAGGTATTCTATTTCTCAGTCCCGAAGATATGCAAGAGGCATATAAATCTATGAAAGAAAAAGGTATTAAAGCTGAAGATGTTAAGAATCTACCACCTATTGAAGAAATACATGGTCTTGATAACCCGACACATGTAGTAGAGGTAAATTCTCTCCGTAGATTTGATGAAGGTGATATTCCTTATAATAAGTCTGCTAGCCAATGAGTTTGTTAACTTTGTTGTTAAGCAAGAAAATTTTAATGCTTATGTTAGTAGACAATTGAAACATAATGCTTACATGCTTGATCGCTTAGGTGATTATACGAGTAGAACTATCAATGATCTTAAGCTTATTAGTAAACATGCTTCCATGGTAGCTACTCAAGTAGAACAAGTACTTAAGGCACAAAATGATTTGCTTAATGAGTGAATAGTAAGAATAATGATCATTCTGTTAGAGTTGTGACTAGAGGTGGTAAAATGACTCAGGAACCTTTGTATCTTGAGGGCCATCCTAAGAGAATTGAGCAAGATTCTCAGGGAATTAATACTGATGCACCTAGTCATTCCAGTAATAAGAGGAAAAAGAATGATGATAGAACTTTGCATGCTCCTAGTGAACCTGTTATAGATACACCTGAAAACCGAAATGATATTTCTGTTTCTGATGCTGAGACACAATCTGGTGATGAACATGAGCCTAGTGATAATATAAATGATGATGTTCATGTTGATGCTCAGCCTAGTAATGATAATGATGTGGAGATTGAACTTGCTGTTGATCTTGATAACCCACAACCTAAGAATCAAAGGTATGACAAAAGAGACTTTGTTGCTAGGAAGCATGGTAAAGAAAGAGAACCATGGGTTCAGAAACCCATGCCCTTTCCTCCTAAACCGTCCAAAAAAAGGATGATGAGGATTTTGAGTGCTTTGTTGAAATTCTTAGACCTGTCTTTTTGCATATGCGCTTGACTGATATTCTGAAAATGTCTCCTTATGCTAAGTACATGAAAGATATTGTGACAAATAAAAGAAAGATACCAGAATCTGAGATTTCCACCATGCTTGCTAATTATACTTTTAAGGGTGGAGTACCAAAGAAATCAGGAGATCCAGGAATACCAACTATACCATGCTCTATTAAAGGGAATTATGTTAAAACTGCTTTATGTGACCTTGGAGCCGGTGTTAGCGTTATGCCTTTCTCTTTATATCGTAGACTTGATTTGAATAAGTTAACACCTATTGAAATATCTTTGCAAATGGCTGATAAATCAACTGCTTTACCCATCGGTATTTGTGAGGATGTACCTGTCGTAGTTGCAAATGTTACTATCCTAACGAACTTTGTTATTCTTGATATTCCCGAGGACGACATTATGTCGATCATGCTTGGTAGACCTGTTTTGAATACTGCAGGGGCTGTTATTGATTGCAACAAGGGCAATGTCACTTTTCTGTTAATGGTAATGAGCATACAGTACAATTTCCGGAGAAACAACCTCATGTTCATAGTATCAACTCCATTAAAAAAATTCAACGATTATTATTGGAGACTTTGAATTCCCTCTCCCTACTGTCAAGAAGAAATATGATATACTTGTTGTTGGGGATATGCATATCCCCATTGAGGTAACTTTTAGTGTTATTCGAAAATTCTCCAGTTTTATGTTACTCGAAAGAAGTTTGTTAATAAGACTTGATCAACCTTATTGATGGATTCCTTTTGATGAGCATGAGATGGTTGAATTTAGAAAGCACAACTTTCTGTACCCAACTTTTACTTTCTGTTAGTTAGAGTAAATAAAGTAAAAAATGCTATTAATTTTCTGTTTTCTGAGTTTTCCGTGCAATAGAAAAATGACCTGAAAATAAAAGTTCTTCAAATGCCCTGAAAATGTAGTACGATTTTTTTTGGATTATTTAAGAATATCTAGCACTGAGTACATACAAGGGGGATGCACCAGTGGGTCACAAGCCCATAGGGCACGACCACCCCCTGGTCACGCCCAAGTGGCTTGTGGGTCCCACGTAGGCCCCCTTCACTTATTCTAGAGCCCATCCACTTCATCTTCCTCCAGGAAAAAATCCCACCATTGCTCAAACCCGTGTTCTAGCTCATTTTGCTGCCATTTTCGATCTCCTTGTGCCAAGCTCCATTTGCAAAACTGTTTTAGGAGATTGTTCTTCGGTATGTGACTCCTCCAATGGTCCAATTAGTTTTTGTTCTAGTGCTTTATATATTGCAATTTTTTGCTGTTGTGGCGACCTTGTTCTTGAGCTTGAATGTCAAATTTGTATGGTCCCAAGTAGTTTTGATGCATGATATAGCCTCTAGGCACTTGTGGGAGTAGTTGCTATAAGTTTTGTTGAGTTTTGTTCACCTTTATTTTGAGTCACTAAAAATTTCAGAAATTTTCCAGAGCAATAAAAATGTTGAGGCGAATATACCAAGGGGGTTCCTTGAGCAAGAAGGCCCCGAGACTTGCGATACTTGAGCTCGACCTTGAACCATCATGGGAAGCTCATGTGTGACCTTGTGAATGGTCATCAGATCAGTTCATGGTTGATGCCGGTTTCAAGGAAGAATTTTACGCATACACACGAAATGCTGGCCTTGAAGATTTCCTTTCACACTAGTGCAAACAATATTATCAACTCGCGAATTCTTTCGTGCGAAGGTTTGAATTTTCATCCAGGCGTAATAAGCCTTCCGTTCTATTAAATCTTTATGATGAATCTTATACTTTGGACCTAGAGGATTTTAACCGTGCATGCAAAATTACACAATTGGGCAGTCATAGTGATCCTCACAAAACTGAATATAATGATTTTCTTGCTAGCATCACTGTGGGAGAAACTAGAAATATTACACAGGCTACCTTGGGGAGCATTCACTTTCCTGCTATACATTATTTTGCTCTCTTCATAAGTAGATGTATTAACGGTAAAACTAATCATAGCCACCTTTGTGTACCTGATCTTAGTATTCTTCAAAGTGCGGTAATGGGTGATAGACGATATAACTTGGTGGCCATTATTGCTAGGAGGCTGCATAATAATGTTAAGGATGGAGATTTCTTTGGTGGGATCTATGCCACTCGTGTAGCTAATTATCTTGGGGTACCCATACAGGGGAATGATATTGAACTACCACCTGTTTTTCTTGATTATGAGGCTTTGGTGCGTTATCAGTTTCTTGAGAGGAACAAACAGTCTCTCCTGTACCGACTAATATTTGATAGACAGCGTGCTGTCCATATTACCCTTCATGCTCCTGCCTTCTTTAACTTTCATGAAAAACAAAGATACTTTATAACCAGAGAGGAGGCAAACGAGTATGAGAGAAATGCAGAAGTCGCTCGCCTCCATGCTGCAGTCGTTCAGGCAGTAGCCGCCGCAGCCTAGTACAACCCCGACTATGACTTTGGATATCATCCGGGCCAGCCATGGCCCTAGACCAACTTAGGCCAAAAGCCTAAGCTTTGGGGAGTACATATTTCTCGCCGCCTTTACATTCATGTTCACACACTTATTCTAGTAGTCGGTGATCATACTTTTTCATTGTGCCATCCATGGTAGTTTATTTCTTCTTTGCGCTTTCTTCTTGTGTGTTTAATTAACTTTGAGAAAAATCCAAAAAAAATAGTTCTAGCTTTACCTTTCAGTTTGTTTAATTGTGGTGTTAAAAGAAAACCCAAAAAGATTTCTCATTCTTCTTTTGCTTGTTGGGAGCTTTCCCGTGTAAATAGTTTTTCCCGTTCTTGTTTTGATTTTTCTTTCTTTGGGTCGTAAGGAGAAGACCACGATGAAAATATTGAGTGGCTCTCATATGCATTATTGTTTATCTATTAGAAAGCCCATATTACCTTGCCTTCTCCTTTGAGTTATTGTTTGCAGATTCCAGCTTAGTCAAATGCATGTGCACTCTTATTATTATTCATGCCATTCGGTCGTGCAAGTGAAAGACAATAATGACGATATATGATGAAAAGATTGAAATGGAGAAAAGCTAGTACGAACTCGACCTATTTTGCTTTTGTAAATATGATTGGCTCGTCATTCCGAATTCAGTTCATTATGGGTGAAACATATTTGCAATGACAATTAGAGATTATAGTTACTCATGCCATGCTTAATTAGCTAAGAGTGTATAATGGTTTGTCTTGAGTGCCAACATGCATATTAAAGTGGTTGTGATGTAGTATGATAGGATGGTATCCTCCTTTGAATGATTCAGGTGGCTTGACTTGGCACATGTTCATGCATGTAGTTAAAACAAAATCAACATAGCCTCCATGATATTTATGTTCATGCTGATTTATATCCTACTCATGCTTGCATTCAATGTTGGTTAATCTCAAAGCATGTTGATGACTGTTGTCGCTCTCTAGTTGGTCGCTCCCCAGTCTTTTGCTAGCCTTCACTTGTAATAAGTGGGAATTCTGCTTATGCATCCACTTTCTTAAACCCAAAGTTGTTCCATCTGAGTCCACCATACCTACCTATATCCGGTATTCACCTGCCGTTCCAAGTAAATTCACATGTGCCAAACTCTAAACCTTCAAATAATATTTTGTTTTGTATGCCCGAATCGCTCATGTAGCGACTGGGGGCGGTCAGTATATTCCATGCTAGGTGGGTTATTCTCACGATATGTGTTGATTCACTATCATTCACGAGAAAGTGGCTGGTATTTGGGATGCTGATACGTCTCCAACGTATCTATAATTTTTGCTTGTTCCATGTTGTTATATTATCATTCTTGGATGGTTTACAATCATTTTACCACCACTTTATATTATTTTTGGGACTAACCTATTAACCTAGAGCCCAGTGTCAGTTCCTGTTTTTCCTTGTTTTTGAGTTTTACAGAAAAGGAATATCAAACGGAGTCCAAACAGAATAAAAATTTACGGTGATTTTTTTTGGACCAGAAGAGACCCACGGAGCATCGGAGTTGGGCCAGAAGACCCACGAGACAGTCACAAGCCTCAAGGGCGCGACCCCCCCCCCCCCGGCCACGCCCTGCAGGCTTGTGACTCCATCATGGCCCATCCGGACTTATTTTCACCGCCATAATTTCCTATAAATACCAAAAAATCCAACACAGAACCTAGATCGGGAGTTCCGCCGCCGCAAACCTCTAGAGCCACGAAAAACCAATCGGGAGCCCGTTTCGGCACCCTACCGGAGGGGGAAACCATCACCGGAGGTCATCTTCATCATCCCGACACTCTCCATGATGAAGAGGGAGTAGTTCACCCTCGGGGCTGAGGGTATGTACCAGTAGCTATGTGTTTGATCTCTCTCTCGTGTTCTTGAGATGGCACAATCTTGATGTACCGCGAGCTTTGTTGATATAGACTGAATCATATGGAGTGTTTCCCATCTCTATCTAGTTGTGATGAATTGAGTTTTCCCTTTGAAGTTTACTTATCGGATTAGGTCTTTAAGGATTTGAGAACACTTGATGTATGTCTTGCGATGTGATATCTATGGTGACAATGGGATGTTATATTGATACACTTGATGTATATTTTGGTGATCAACTTGCGGATTCCGTGACCTTGGGAATATATGCATAGGGGTTGGCACACGTTCTTGTATTGACGTTCCGGTAGAAACTTTGGGCCAGTCCTTGAAGTTCTTTGTGTTGGATTGAACATGACGAATCTGAAATTATGTGAAGCATATCGTATAATCAAGCCCATGGGTACTTGTGGTGACAATGGAGTATCTAGGTGACATTAGGGTTTTGGTTGATGTGTATCTTAAGGTGTCATTTTAGTACGAACTCTAGGGCTGTTTGTGACACTTATAGGGACAGCTCATAAGATTGATTAGAAAAGATAACTTTGAGGTGGTTTCGTACCCTACAATAATTTCTTCATTAGTTCTCCGCTATTTGTGACTTTGGAGTGAACTCTTTGTCACACGAGAGGTATTTACATATGATTCAACTGTGTCAATATTGTTGAGAGAACTTGCACTAGTGAAAGTATGAACCATAGGCCTTGTTTCCAAGCATTTAGACAACGTTTTGCTCGCCGTTTACTATTTGTTACCTTGCTGTTTTTATATTTTCAGATTACAAAAAAAACTATATCTACCATCCATATTGCACTTGTATCACCATCTCTTCGCCGAACTAGTGCACCTATACAATTTACCATTGTATTGGGTGTGTTGGGGACACAAGAGACTCTTTGTTATTTGATTGCAGGGTTGCTTGAGAGAGACCGTCTTCATCCTACACCTCCCACGGATTGATAAACCTTAGGTCATCCACTTGAGGGAAAATTGTTGTTGTCCTACAAAACTCTACGCTTGGAGGCCCAACACGAGTCTACAAGAAGAAAGTTGTGTAGTAGACATCAGATGCCTAGTTCCATGCTCAAAATCAAATCAAAATATAATGAATCAAAAATCCCCCAGGATTGTGTTTGTATGGACGGTACCCATGGATTCGGCTAGTCGTGGAGTGTGTTTGATTGGTGGAGGGGGAGTAAAAACTTTATCATTCTGTTTGGGAACCGCCTACAATGTATCTAGCATGGAAGATGGTGAAATCTCTTGGTCGTTATGATGACAATGAAAGCATACCGCTCAAAATTATTATTCATCTTTGTTTTAAAAACTCGAGCTCTGACACTCTGCAAATCAATGCTTCCCTCTGCGAAGGGCATATCTATTTACTTTATTATCGAGTCATCATCCTCTCGTAAAAAGGCACCGGTTAGAGAGCATCACCGTCATTTGTATGCCCTGCTATTAATTGATATTGAGTATGAGTGTGACTGGATCTCTTTTACCATGAATTACAATGTCTGGTCAGTCCTTGTTCTTCAGAGGTGCTCTGCATTTATGTTTTGCGGTCTCAAAAAGGGCTAGAGAGATACCATTATATCATATTGTATCATGCTTGTTTTGATAAAAGTGTTTTCATCCGAGAGTTATCATTATTGCTCGCTAATTATGCCATTGACATGAGTAAATGTGAGACCTAAATGTTATTGTGAACGTGGTTAGTCTATAATCTTTGCTGAAAATCTGAACATCAGTTAGACATATTTACAACAACAAGATCAAACAGAGTTTGTAGAAGTTTTTCTTTATCACTTTCAGTTTATCAACTGAATTGCTTGAGGACAAGCAATGGGTTAAGCTTCGGGGAGTTGATACGTCTCCATCGTATTCACTTTTCCAAACTCTTTTGCCCTTGTTTTGGACTCTAATTTGCATGATTTGAATGGAACTAACCCGGACTGACATTGTTTTTGTTTTCAGCAGAATTGCCTTGGTGTTATTTTTGTGCAGAAATAGAAGTTCTCGGGTTGACCTGAAAATTTACGGAGATTATTTTTGGAATTAATAAAAAATACTGGCGAAAGAATCAACTGGAGGGGGGGGCACCCACAGGTTACAAAGCCATGATGCTCTTAGCCGTTCGTGAGTAATCCCATCGTAGGCTTGCTGGACGGTGATGGGTTGGATGAGATTTATCATGTAATCGGGTTAGTTTTGTTAGGGTTTGATCCCTAGTATCCATTATGTTCTGAGATTGATGTTGCTATGACTTTACTATGCTTAATGTTTGTCACTAGGGCCCGAGTGCCATGATTTCAGATCTGAACCTATTATGTTTTCATGAATATATATATATATATTATATATATATATGTGTGTGTGTGTGTGTGTATGTGTGTTCTTGATCCTATCTTGCAAGTTGTAGATGTTGGAAATATGCCCTAGAGGCAATAATAAAATGGTTATTATTGTATTTCCTAGTTCATGATAATTGTCTATTGTTCATGCTATAATTGTGTTAACCGGAAACCGTAATACATGTGTGAATACATAGACCACAACGTGTCCCTAGTGAGCCTCTAGTTGGCTAGCTCGTTGATCAATAGATGGTCTCGGTTTCATGACCATGGACATTGGATGTCGTTGATAACGGGATCACATCATTAGGAGAATGATGTGATGGACAAGACCCAATCCTAAGCATAGCACAAAGATCGTGTAGTTCGTTTGCTAAAGCTTTTCAATGTCAAGTGTCACTTCCTTAGACCATGAGATTGTGTAACTCCCGGATACCGTAGGAATACTTTGGGTGTGCCAAACGTCACAACGTAACTGGGTGGCTATAAAGGTACGCTACGGGTATCTCCGAAAGTGTCTGTTGGGTTGACACGAATCGAGACTGGGATTTGTCACTCCGTGTGACGGAGAGGTATCTCTGGGCCCACTCGGTAAGACATCATCATTATGAGCTCAATGTGACTAAGGAGTTAGTCACGGGATGATGTATTACGGAACGAGTAAAGAGACTTGCCGGTAACGAGATTGAACAAGGTATGGGGATACCGACGATCGAATCTCGGGCAAGTACAATACCGATAGACAAAGGGAATTGTATACGGGATTGATTGAATCCCTGACATCGTGGTTCATCCGATGAGATCATCGTGGAGTACGTGGGAGCCAACATGGGTATCCAGATCCCGCTGTTGGTTATTGGCCGGAGAGGTGTCTCGGTCATGTCTACGTGTCTCCCGAACCCGTAGGGTCTACACACTTAAGGTTCGATGACGCTAGGGTTATAGGGAAATAGTGTACGTGGTTACCGAAGGTTGTTCGGAGTCCCGGATGAGATCCCGGACGTCACGAGGAGTCCCGGAATGGTCCGGAGATGAAGATTGATATATAGGAAGTGAGGATTTGGTTACCGGAAGTGTTCCGGGTGTCACCGGTAGTGTATCGGGACCACCGGAAGGGTTCCGGGGGTCCACCTAGTGGGCCCACCTGCCCCGGAAGGTTCCGTGGGCTAAGAGTGGGAGGGAGCCAGCCCCTAGGTGGGCTGGTGCGCCTCCCACCCCAGCCCAAGGCGTGGCATAGGTGGAAGGGGGCAAACCCTAGGCTTAGATGGGCCTTAAGGCCCACCCTAGGGCGCCCCACCTCTCCCTTGCCCTAGCCGCCGGCCAGATGGCATCTGGTGGCTGCCGCCACCCTTAGGGTGGAACCCTAGGGCGCAGCCACCCCTCCTCCCTCTCTCCTATATATAGTGGAGGTATTTGGGGCTGCACAAGACACGGTTCTCCCTCTCTCTCTGGTGCAGCCCTACCTCCTCCTCCCCTCGTTCTCCGTAGCGCTTAGCGAAGCTCTGTCGGAGTACCACGCAGCTCCACCGCCACCATGCCGTCGTGCTGCCGGAGCTCTCCCTCAACCTCTCCTCCCTCCTTGCTGGATCAAGGCGTAGGAGACGTCACCGGGCTGCACGTGTGTTGAACGCGGAGGTGCCGTCCGTTCGGCACTTGATCGGATCTACCGCGATCTGAATCGCTGCGAGTACGACTCCATCAACCGCGTTCTAGCAACGCTTCCGCTTAGCGATCTTCAAAGGTATGAAGATGCAATCTCTCCCCTCTCGTTGCTGGTTTCTCCATAGATAGATCTTGGTGACACGTAGGAAAATTTTGATTTACTACTACGTTCCCCAACAGTGGCATCATGAGCTAGGTCTATGCGTAGAATCTATGCACGAGTAGAACACAAAGCAGTTGTGGGCGTCGATTTTGTTAATATGCTTGCCGTTACTAGTCTTATCTTGATTCGACGGTATTGTGCGATGAAGCGGCCCGGACCAACCTTACACGTACGCTTACGTGAGACCGGTTCCACCGCCTGACATGCACCAGTTGCATAAGGTGGCTAGCGGGTGTCTGTCTCTCCCACCTTAGTCGGATTGGATTCGATGAAAAGGGTCCTTATGAAGGGTAAATAGCAATTGGCATATCACGTTGTGGTTTTGGCGTAGGTAAGAAACGTTCTTGCTAGAAACCTATAGCAACCACGTAAAAACTTGCAACTACAAATTAGAGGACGTCTAACTTGTTTTTGCAGCATATGCCTTGTGATGTGATATGGCCAGAAGGATGTGATGTGATGCATTGTGATGTATGAGATTGATCATGTTCTTGTAATAGGGTTCACGACTTGCATGTCGATGACTATGACAACCGGCAGGAGCCATAGGAGTTGTCTTACATTATTGTATGACCCGCGTGTCAATCATAAACGCCATGTAATTACTTTACTTTATTGCTAAGCGTTAGCCATAGTAGTAGAAGTAATAGTTGGCGAGACAACTTCATGGAGACACAATGATGGAGATCATGATGATGGAGATCATGGTGTCGTGCCGGTGACAATGATGATCATCGTGCCCCGAAGATGGAGATCATAGGAGCAAGATGATATTGGCCATATCATGTCACTATATTGATTGCATGTGATGTTTATCATGTTTACATCTTATTTGCTTAGAACGACGGTAGTAAATAAGATGATCTCTCAGTAAAATTTCAAGAGAAGTGTTCACCCTAACTGTGCACCGTTGCTAAGGATCGTTGTTCCGAAGCACCACGTGATGATCGGGTGTGATAGGTTCTAACGTTCGCATACAACGGGTGTAAGCCAGATTTACACACGCGAAACACTTAGGTTGAATTGACGAGCCTAGCATGTACAGACATGGCCTCGGAACACGGAAGACCGAAAGGTCAAACATGAGTCGTATAGAAGATACGATCAACATGAAGATGTTCACCATGGATGACTAGTCCGTCTCACGTGATGATCGGACACGGGCTAGTTGACATGGATCATGTATCACTTGGATGACTAGAGAGATGTCTATCTAAGTGGGAGTTCATTGAATAATATGATTATGTGAACTCAATTATCATGAACTTAGTCTAAAATTGCCTTTAATATCTATATTGTAGATCCAATGGCCAACGCAAATGTCAACCTCAATTTCAACGCGTTCCTAGAGAAAACCAAGCTGAAAGATGATGGAAGCAACTATACGGACTGGGTCCGTGGCTTGAGGATCATCCTCATAGCTTCCAAGAGATTGTATGTCCTTGATGCACCGCTAGGTGACCCACCCATTCTCCCAGCGGACCAAGACGTTACGAACGCTTGGCAGTCGCGCTGCGATGATTACTCCCTTGTTCAGTGCGGCATGCTTTACAGTTTAGAATCGGGGCTCCAAAAGCGTTTTGAGCAACACGGAGCATATGAGATGTTCCAAGAGCTGAAACTGGTTTTCCAAGCTCATGCCCGAGTCGAGAGATATGACATCTCTGACAAGTTCTTCAGCTGTAAGATGGAGGAGAACAGTTCTGTTAGTGAGCACATCCTCAAGATGTCTGGGCTTCACAACCGCTTGACTCAGCTGGGAGTTAATCTCCCGGATGACTCAGTCATTGACAGAATCCTCCAGTCGCTTCCACCTAGCTACAAAAGCTTTGTGATGAACTACAACATGCAGGGGATGGAGAAGTCCATTCCTGAGTTGTACTCGATGCTGAAATCAGCAGAGGTCGAGATCAGAAAGGAGCATCAAGTGTTGATGGTAAATAAGACCACTAGTTTCAAGAAAGGCAAGGGTAAGAAGAACTTCAAGAAAGACGGCAAAGCTGTTGCCGCGCCCGGTAAGCAAGTTGCCGGGAAGAAGAAGAACAAGAATGGACCCAAGCCTGAGACTGAGTGCTTTTATTGCAAGGGTACCGGTCACTGGAAGCGGAACTGCCCCAAGTATTTAGCGGATAAGAAGGACGGTAACGTTAAAGGTATATGTGATATACTTGTTATTGATGTGTACCTAACCAGCGCTCGTAGTAGCTCCTGGGTATTTGATACCGGTGCAGTTGCTCACATTTGTAACTCCAAGCAGGAGCTGCAGAATAAGCGGAGGCTGGCCAAGGATGAGGTGACGATGCGCGTCGGGAATGATTCCAAGGTCGATGTGATCGCCGTCGGCACGCTACCTCTACATCTACCTTCGGGATTAGTTTTAAACCTTAATAATTGTTATTTAGTACCAGCTTTGAGCATGAACATTGTGTCTGGATCTCGCTTGATGCGAGATGGCTACTCCTTTAAATCCGAGAATAATGGTTGTTCTGTTTATATGAGAGAAATGTTTTATGCTCATGCCCCGCTGGTAAATGGTTTATTTTTGATGAATCTCGAACGTGATGTTACACATATCCATAGTGTGAGTACCAAAAAGTGTAAAGTTGATGACGATAGTCCCACTTACATGTGGCATTGCCGTCTTGGCCATATTGGTGTCAAACGCATGAAGAAGCTCCATGCTGATGGACTTTTGGAGTCACTTGATTTCGAATCATTTGACACATGCGAACCATGCCTCTTGGGCAAGATAACCAAGACTCCATTCTCCGGAACAATGGAGCGAGCAACTGACTTGTTGGAGATAATACATACCGATGTATGCGGTCCAATGAGTGTCGAGGCTCGCGGTGGCTACCGTTATGTTCTCACCCTCACTGATGATTTGAGCAGATATGGGTATGTCTACTTAATGAAACACAAGTCTGAAACCTTTGAAAGGTTCAAGGAATTTCAGAGTGAGGTCGAGAATCAACGTGACAGGAAAATAAAATGCCTACGATCTGATCGTGGCGGAGAATATTTAAGTCACGAGTTTGACACGCACCTTAGGAAATGTGGAATTGTTTCACAGCTCACGCCGCCAGGCACACCCCAGCGAAATGGTGTGTCTGAACGTCGTAATCGCACTCTATTGGATATGGTGCGATCTATGATGTCTCTTACCGACTTACCGCTATCATTTTGGGGATATGCATTAGAGACTGCCGCGTTCACTTTAAATAGGGCACCGTCTAAATCCGTTGAGACGACACCGTATGAATTATGGTTTGGAAAGAAACCTAAGCTGTCGTTTCTAAAAGTTTGGGGTTGCGATGCTTATGTGAAGAAACTTCAACCTGAGAAGCTCGAACCCAAAGCGAAAAAGTGCGTCTTCATAGGATATCCCAAAGAGACTATTGGGTATACCTTCTACCTACGATCCGAAGGCAAAGTCTTTGTTGCCAAGAATGGATCCTTTCTCGAGAAAGAGTTTCTCTCGAAAGAAGTAAGTGGGAGGAAAATGGAACTTGATGAGGTAATTGTACCTTCACTCGAACCGGAGAGTAGCGCAGCACAGGAAGTTGTTTCTGTGGAGCCTACACCGGCTAGAGAGGAAGTTAATGATGATGATCATGAAACATCAGATCAAGTTGCTACTCGAAGGTCCGCTAGGACACGTTCCGCACCAGAGTGGTACGGTAATCCTGTCCTAGAGATCATGTTGTTGGACAACGGTGAACCTTCGAACTATGAAGAAGCGATGGCGGGCCCGAATTCCGACAAATGGCTTGAGGCCATGAAATCCGAGATAGGATCCATGTATGAGAACAAAGTATGGACTTTGGTGGACTTGCCAGATGATAAGCGAGCCATTGAAAATAAATGGATCTTTAAGAAGAAGACTGACGCAGACGGTAATGTGACCGCCTATAAAGCTCGGCTTGTCGCTAAGGGTTATCGACAAGTTCAAGGAGTTGACTACGATGAGACATTCTCACCCGTAGAGATGCTAAAGTCTGTCCGAATCATGTTAGCAGTTGCCGCATTTTATGATTATGAGATCTGGCAAATGGACGTCAAAACGGCATTCCTTAATGGCTTCCTCAAGGAAGAACTGTATATGATGCAGCCGGAAGGTTTTGTCGATCCTAAAGATGCTAACAAGGTATGCAAGCTCCAGCGCTCCATCTATGGGCTGGTGCAAGCATCTCGGAGTTGGAACATTCGCTTTAATGAGGTGATTAAAGCGTTTGGGTTTGTACAGGTTTATGGAGAACCCTGTATTTACAAGAAAGTGAGTGGGAGCTCTATAGCGTTCCTTATACTGTATGTGGATGACATGCTGATAATGGGAAATAATATAGAACTCTTGGAAAGTATAAAGGCCTACTTGAATAAGTGTTTTTCAATGAAGGACCTTGGAGAAGCTGCTTACATATTAGGTATTAAGATCTATAGAGATAGATCGAAACGCCTCATTGGTCTTTCACAAAGCACATACCTTGAAAAGATATTGAAGAAGTTCAATATGGATCAGTCCAAGAAGGGGTTCTTGCCTGTGTTGCAAGGTGTGAGATTGAGTACGACTCAATGCCCGACCACGGCAAAGGATAGAGAAGAGATGAGTGTCATCCCCTATGCTTCAGCCATAGGCTCTATCATGTATGCCATGCTGTGTACCAGGCCTGATGTGAACCTTGCCATAAGTTTGGTAGGGAGGTACCAAAGTGATCCCGGAGCGGAACACTGGACAGCGGTCAAGAATATCCTGAAGTACCTGAAAAGGACAAAGGACATGTTTCTCGTTTATGGAGGTGCCGAAGAGCTCGTCGTAAAGGGTTACGTCGATGCTAGCTTCGACACAGATCCGGACGACTCCAAGTCGCAAACCGGATACGTGTATATTTTGAATGGAGGGGCAGTGAGCTGGAGCAGCAGCAAGCAAAGCGTCGTGGCAGCATCTACATGTGAAGCGGAGTACATAGCTGCTTCGGAAGCAGCAAAGGAGGGAGTCTGGATGAAGGAGTTCATCACCGACCTAGGAGTGATTCCGAATGCGTCGGGCCCGATGACTCTACTCTGTGACAACACTGGAGCTATTGCCCTTGCGAAGGAGCCCAGGTTTCACAAGAAGACAAGACACATCAAGCGCCGCTTCAACTCCATCCGAGATTACATTCAGGAGGGAGACATAGATATTTGTAAAGTGCATACGGATCTGAATGTCGCAGATCCGTTGACTAAACCTCTCTCACGAGCAAAACATGATCAGCACCAGAATGCTATGGGTGTTCGATTCATCACAATGTAACTAGATTATTGACTCTAGTGCAAGTGGGAGACTGTTGGAAATATGCCCTAGAGGCAATAATAAAATGGTTATTATTGTATTTCCTAGTTCATGATAATTGTCTATTGTTCATGCTATAATTGTGTTAACCGGAAACCGTAATACATGTGTGAATACATAGACCACAACGTGTCCCTAGTGAGCCTCTAGTTGGCTAGCTCGTTGATCAATAGATGGTCTCGGTTTCATGACCATGGACATTGGATGTCGTTTATAACGGGATCACATCATTAGGAGAATGATGTGATGGACAAGACCCAATCCTAAGCATAGCACAAAGATCGTGTAGTTCGTTTGCTAAAGCTTTTCAATGTCAAGTGTCACTTCCTTAGACCATGAGATTGTGTAACTCCCGGATACCGTAGGAATACTTTGGGTGTGCCAAACGTCACAACGTAACTGGGTGGCTATAAAGGTACGCTACGGGTATCTCCGAAAGTGTCTGTTGGGTTGACACGAATCGAGACTGGGATTTGTCACTCCGTGTGACGGAGAGGTATCTCTGGGCCCACTCGGTAAGACATCATCATTATGAGCTCAATGTGACTAAGGAGTTAGTCACGGGATGATGTATTACGGAACGAGTAAAGAGACTTGCCGGTAACGAGATTGAACAAGGTATGGGGATACCGACGATCGAATCTCGGGCAAGTACAATACCGATAGACAAAGGGAATTGTATACGGGATTGATTGAATCCCTGACATCGTGGTTCATCCGATGAGATCATCGTGGAGTACGTGGGAGCCAACATGGGTATCCAGATCCCGCTGTTGGTTATTGGCCGGAGAGGTGTCTCGGTCATGTCTACGTGTCTCCCGAACCCGTAGGGTCTACACACTTAAGGTTCGATGACGCTAGGGTTATAGGGAAATAGTGTACGTGGTTACCGAAGGTTGTTCGGAGTCCCGGATGAGATCCCGGACGTCACGAGGAGTCCCGGAATGGTCCGGAGACGAAGATTGATATATAGGAAGTGAGGATTTGGTTACTGGAAGTGTTCCGGGTGTCACCGGTAGTGTACCGGGACCACCGGAAGGGTTCCGGGGGTCCACCTAGTGGGCCCACCTGCCCCGGAAGGTTCCGTGGGCTAAGAGTGGGAGGGAGCCAGCCCCTAGGTGGGCTGGTGCGCCTCCCACCCCAGCCCAAGGCGTGGCAAAGGTGGAAGGGGGCAAACCCTAGGCTTAGATGGGCCTTAAGGCCCACCCTAGGGCGCCCCACCTCTCCCTTGCCCTAGCCGCCGGCCAGATGGCATCTGGTGGCTGCCGCCACCCTTAGGGTGGAACCCTAGGGCGCAGCCACCCCTCCTCCCTCTCTCCTATATATAGTGGAGGTATTTGGGGCTGCACAAGACACGGTTCTCCCTCTCTCTCTGGTGCAGCCCTACCTCCTCCTCCCCTCGTTCTCCGTAGCGCTTAGCGAAGCTCTGTCGGAGTACCACGCAGCTCCACCGCCACCACGCCGTCGTGCTGCCGGAGCTCTCCCTCAACCTCTCCTCCCTCCTTGCTGGATCAAGGCGTAGGAGACGTCACCGGGCTGCACGTGTGTTGAACGCGGAGGTGCCGTCCGTTCGGCACTTGATCGGATCTACCGCGATCTGAATCGCTGCGAGTACGACTCCATCAACCGCGTTCTAGCAACGCTTCCGCTTAGCGATCTTCAAAGGTATGAAGATGCAATCTCTCCCCTCTCGTTGCTGGTTTCTCCATAGATAGATCTTGGTGACACGTAGGAAAATTTTGATTTACTACTACGTTCCCCAACAGTAGACACCTATTACGAGTTATGATTTGCATCTCCCGGGGTGACAATAACTGGGATTCTTTCCGGTGATTACCGTAGTTTGAGGAGTTCGTGTATTCACTAAGTGCTAATGCTTTGGTCCGGTTCTCTATTAAAAGGAGGCCTTAATATCCCTTAGTTTCCATTAGGACCCCGCTGCCACAGGAGGGTAGGACAAAAGATGTCATGCAAGTTCTTTTCCATAAGCACGTATGACTATATATGGAATACATGCCTACATTATATTGATGAATTGGAGCTAGTTCTGTGTCACCCTATGTTATAACTCTTGCATGATGAATGCCATCCGACATAATTATCCATCACCGATCCATTGCCTACGAGCTTTTCACATATTGATCCTTGCTAAGTCACTTTTTTGTTGCTACTGTTACAATCACCACAAAACTGCTATTGTCACTTTTGCATTCGTTACCGTTACTTCCATACTACTTTGCTACTTAATACTTTGCTGCAGATATTGAGTCTTTCAGGTGTGGTTGAATTGACAATTCAGCTGCAAATACTCGAGAATATTCTTTGGCTGCCCTTGTGTCGAATCAATAAATTTGGATTGAATACTCTGCCCTCGAAAACTATTGCGATTCCCTATACTTGTGGGTTATCAACATGTTGTCGGTCTTATTTCTTGCATCGAAGAACTCCTTCGTCCTTCTCAATATGTGTCCTTTGGTTGCTCCATGCCAACAACCGGATCTAGGCCCACCTTTTTCCATGCCATGACAATCAACTTGTCTTCATCCATGGTGTAGTTCGCCGATCTTCCCCTTGGTGCCTCATCCAAAAAACCCTCATTGTACCCTTCAATATTCTCCTCATCATATTTTGCCTCATGTTCGGTTGATGGGGTTTCATACTCTTGGGAACTCACATTCATTTGTTGTAAAACATCCCGTTGTCAACACTACATACATGAACACCACACATCGATCACACAAAGTGGCATACAAATTAATAAAATCAAAAGGAAACTAAAGAAAAAAAAAGAAAAAAACTATCTTTGCGACATTTCGTCGAGCATGTGCAGGGCGACCATCGACGGCGTTGGGAGGACCTCCTCTTTCCCCACGGGGGGCGGCGGTGGTCATGTGAGTAGAACCTCCTTGACGACAGCAACCTTGAGGACAACGCTCCGCCTCGGTCCACGGCAAGCCGTGGCCCTTTGCTTCTTCGCTTTCTTCTCGGTAGACGCGAGTTGCTGCCACTTCGCCCCCGCACTAGAGGCTGACTTCTGCCCTTTGACCGACTTCTTGATCGTCGCGGGGATGGCTTGGGCAGGATTCGCGTCCGCAGTGACCCGCCGGGGGCGCGGAAAGCACCATAGTGTTTGGAGCGGCGGCAACGACGGCTGCTGGGGCTGGCGGAGGCACGCTATTGATCGTCGGATGGATGTGAGGGGCGTCAGGGGTCAGGCCGGAGCCGTCCATGGGAAGGTTCAGAACAACGGTTTGGGGCCTTGGGCATGTGTGTTTTCGTTTTACATCATCTTGACATGTGATCTATATAACTATATTTGCATCACATGGGGCCAAATATACACCGCCATGTAAAATCGTTACATCACCAAATAAGTCCAGTTCACCTTGGAGAAGCATTTTTGGGCCCAAGTGATGTACTCCCTCCATCTTTATTTAAGGTGTATTATTTTTGACACGGTAACCAAGACACACAATTATACACATGTTAAGATGAAAATAACCTTGGCTAAATCATTGATTAGCGGCAACTAATTCATTTTGACTAGGAAAGTAAGAGATATACGCAATCAGTAAAGAGATACTTTCCTTTCTTCTCGTTACAAGAAGAGATGTATGCAATCAAGGGAGAGATACTTTTCTTTTTTAAAGGGCTAACATCGAAATTAAGAAAAAAATAGAAGAGATTCACCTTACATTGTGAAATTTTATTAAAAAACAAATACACCTTTTATAAAGTAACAGAGGGAGTATAAGTTAGTTTTTACATTAACAAACCTATTACCCATCATCTGTCGAGCATCTTCAATAGAAGATACAAATTTAAAGATGCAAAAGGAGGAGATGTAGAATTTACATCTTAAAAAAATGCATTTTATTTTACATCTTTAAAAAAGAGCCAACTCCAGTAAATGATGCAAAAGGGAGATGTAAGAATACAACTCCAATAGATGATGCAAAATGGAGATGTAAAATCGGGGATTCGCCGCGCAGCCGCTGTACAACCCCATACAACCGCTGTACAACCAAACAATTTCAAATATAAACATTCTGTATTGAAACTTAAAATTTTAACATGTATAGACCCCTAGCCATGACGGTGATGGGAGGCTAGAAACAAGCGCAACTCGTCCACGACTGCGCCGTTGAAGCCATGATGGCAGCCGGATCTCCGGGGAAACTTGGATTCAAAGCGGCGGCCAAATCGATTTGGCTGCTACGGGGAGCAGCCACCGCTACTTTGACGAGGCAGGCGACGGGGACAGGCGGACATAATCGCAACGGGGTCAGAGGTGGGTGGGCTGCGACGACGTCGTTTATTTTGGCTGGAATCGGATGTCGGCGAGGGGCGAGTAGGCGGGCGGGCGGGCTGAACGAGAATGAAAGTTCTTGGCAGTTGGCGTGCGACCGATAGTTTCACATATCCTGCACTCGGAGATGTTACAGATGTATATTTGTATCCTATTGTGTTGTATTTTACATCTTTAAAAGACAGAGATGTATTTTTTTTTCATCTACATTATCGGTTGAAGATGATGTTTTAGGCCTTAAAGATACAAATGTTGGTTATTTTTGGATTTAAATTTTTTATTGGAGACGTTTTAAAATAGTGATAGATTCCGTTTGGGTGCGACAGAAGACGCCTGGTGCGCGTAGCTCTATCTCCTGACTTCTCCCTGTCCGCCACACGAGTTTGCGACTGTTCCTGTCCCGTTTGGCCACAAGGCAACGTAACCAGAAGTATGACCTGTGGACCCAGGAGGCTGGGGTGGACACAGACAGCAAGCAAGTCAGCAGCAGTTGGTTCGACCCGACTGGCAGCACGAGCACAAGGAGAGGAGGGGAGCGGAGCCATCCATCCCCAAAACCCCAAATCCCGCGTCAGCTGCGCCCTTCCCGGAGCGGGAGCGACGGCCGACGGCTCGTCCACAGGTTCGCCCGCCCGCCCTCCCGCTAATCCCTCCCCAGGTTCTCCCTTGCGTTCCTCCGTTGGTTTCGCGCGGACTTTTTTTCGACCACCGATGCGGTTTCGCGGATTTCGCCTGACAACTAGCAGCTCGCGGCAGTTTCGATTTTTGCTGTGGGCGGGGGATTAGGGTTTTCCTCGGTTTCGGGTAGATTAATGGGCGATTCGTGTGTTCTAGTGGTCTCGACGGTGTTTAGTTCCTAGACGCGAATTCGGGGCAGCCTTTTTCTCTGGGGTCGGGGGTTGGGGATGGGATGTGGGTGAGGGTTGGGTACTTGCGTGGGCGTTCGGTGTTGGGCTCTGGATTTGGTTGTTGAGGAGGCTGCGCTGACGGAGATTATTGTTAGGTAATGTCGAACACTTGTGAGAACCGGACCGAGATGTGAGGTTTTGGAAGGTAAAAGAGGTTTATGTAGATTGGGGATTGTCACTTGGAGGATGTGAGGGAGGCAAGGTTTTGGAGGGGTCTTAAGGTTGCGCGGTAATGTCCTTAGATGCGAGTATGCTTGATTTATTTCATGAGAAGTAACCAACTAACCACCCCATCCTTGTTGCAAGTATGGTTGCAGCTGTATGGCGGCAGGCTTATTGCTGCGCTGTGTGGTAGCTGTGAATTGGCAGCTAGTACATTTGATTGATGTGTTCCCCAGGTTCACGTTAATTGCCTTGTCTCATTGCGGTGCATGGTTCACGTAGGATGCTCGTAGGTCTCTGTTTGCTGTTGCTTACATCCTGTAATACTTGGGGTCTCACTATTTTCTTCTTTTGTGGGAACCGCCAGCTTGGTGCCGTAACTCGTGACCGTACCTTGTGCTGTCTGCAATCGGTGTATTGGTTAGACCTTGTTAACAAAGGCATAAGGGCGACCACCAAACATTGTAGATGTCTGGTGTGAAGTAAATCTGTACTCGTTCGGTCCCTAGGGCCTCTGAATTTCTTAGCTCATCCCAAGGTCGAACATTGGAACTTCCTTTTGTCCAAGCCCTTGCCATGTGGTCATCGAATACTCTCTGGAGAATATTCGTAGTCCACCTTTCACTGAAGCACACATCTCGCAGGTTGACGTGTTGTCCACTCTAATGGTGTGTATTGATCTCTTTTGTCGGCGACGAACCCTGACTTGCTTGGATTGTTCACAGGATTTTGCCCTGATCTTTCTATTTTTGTGAACAATCTAATCCGAGCATTTCTTTATGGGATGGGTACTTCAATCCCTATTTAGCCTTTTAGATTTGTTGCTACTTGGTGGATTACTATTAGCAGCTTGTTTTTCCAATTCTTGTTGGGTTTAATTGATGCCACGTGGCAGAGATGTGAGGTTCTGCAAGGGTTTTAAGGAGATTTGGTGTGATGTTAGTAGATGCTATTGTGTGCGTGTGTAAATTTATTTGGTGACAAGCAACCGTCCATAAGTATGTTGTGGTGATTGTTGAATTGGCAGCTCATAATTTTTGATGTGTAAACAGTTCTCTGATGGTGATGTTCATTATGAGTCATCGTTAAGGTAGGATACTCTTAGGTCTGTTTGTTTGATTGTCAGCCTGTAATACTTGAAAGTGAGTAGATAAAAATGCCTGGAGTTCGGAGCTACACTTATTTCTCTGCTTATCTTTGTTGTACTTGCAGTTACAGACTTGAGGTCACATTGGGTGCCTAGTGATGACATCCAATATGAGACCGCTTAACAGCAAAAAGGGCGAGGTCCCTTCCCATGGTCGTGAGAACTGTGGAGTTTCTGACCAAGCTTTTCATGGCAAATGTCAAAGCTGCGATGGTGTTGGAAAACCATCCCATTCTAGAGCGAATGGTGTTTCCCTTAAAGAAAGTGGAACATGCAGTTTTAGTTGTGATCATGCTAATGCTTTATTAGTAGATGGGCCCAAAGGTTCTCCAGCAAGGCCAGGACATATTGACAGCACAGATTGTGATCAGCATGGTTGTCTGCATGCCAAGAATGAAAGTTGCATGCCTTGCAATGATCTGCAGGAAGAGTCTGATAGAGAACAAGCTGGAGATACCCTGGATGATCTGTTTTTCTTTAACGATGAAGAGGATGATGATATTGATTGGGAACCTTCTGCTCGCCTGGCTGAAAACAGATGGTTTTGCTTGAACTGTACAATGCCAAATTTGGATGAGGTTAAACATTGCCTGGTAAGATCCTTTTGTTTTGTGAGTAGTCGGGCCATATAGCTCATTACAAACTTATCTGAGTATATCCAGTATGTTTGACATGTGCTTTCTCGGTTCTTTTCTCATACCCTAGAATTGCCATGAGCTTAAGGGATCTGAGGTAGCTGCTGGATATGATGTTTTCAAAACTCACATTGCACGGGCAGCTTTGGTATCTGCTGACACAGGTGCCGTTTCCACTCGTAGCTATGTTTTTCCGTTACTTCCTGTCATCAAGTATCAAATATCCGTTATGAATATAACTCATTTAAGTATTCCCTTTCACAAACTTATCTGAGTACACCAATGGCCTATTAACAGAATTTGTAACTGTCTTTGCTACTAGATCATGGACGATATGCTTTCCGTACCAAAGTCCACAATCAACTCCCAAAATCTCCCTGTCCGAATCATTAACTTAAAAGTTCAATAGAAACAGCATTAATTAATAATGCTATTGGGAATATTTTAATCCAGCTGAAAATACTCCAGAAGATACAAAAAGAACTAGGATGGACCAGGGGTTTCTTGGTTCGATCCCAAGCCTACCGTACAATTTTTTTGGTTAGACCAAATATTGGCTGAGGCTATAGTTGCCCATGTTGTGGTCAGCATCTGCAAGAAAATAGATTGGGATTGGCCATGCCAAAACTTGCCAGTCATCCAATCCCGGGCCAGGTAGATTCGGGCGCAATCCAAGCATACCCTAGGCTAATTTTCGTTGCCTAGAAATCCACCTTCCTTATACTTAAATTTTTTCCTCATACTTAAAATTGTAAGGCTAGCTAAAGTCTTACGGGAATAGCTCTCCCATGGAATGATTTTGAGTTTTGACTCCTGAAATACACAATCAGTCCAAGAAATCAAAGATCCTTACTAAACCTGATTTACTAAGACCAATGGCAACTGTGAAGTAGCATCCCTGGACACAACTATACAAAGCAAATGCTTTACTTCTTTTTGTGGACAAATGTTGACATCCAACGTTACTGATTGAATTAGCAACATACTTAGTAGTCCCACAACGACTTCCCAAGATCCTTTGATTCATGGATCTGACTAATGACCCGTTTACACTTCAGAACAGCTGTCTGATTCACTGCAAACAGAACATACTCCTTATCCCTCTCCTGTCTTTCCAAATATGTGGTCGACTGGCCAGCTGTATCCTCCTCCCCACGCTGTAAAAACTTATCTCTGAGTCTGAAGCCTCCTCTTCAATGTAGTAAAACTATCTTGGAGGAGATTCTGAAACATTGGAAAGGTGATAGAGAAGGAGTTGGAAAGGTGTGATGCTTATACCTTGACGGAGTGTATTCAGGCTTAGTGCAGTCCCAGTTTAGACCAATTGACCGTATGTGCCTATGCGTATTAACGTCTTTTTTTGGTCACACTGTTTATGCAGCATCGGTACTGGTATCTACAGCGATTGGTTTTGATGAAAGAATGTTGCTCCACAGTGAGGCAAGCTATGGACTTCTGATTTATTTAATTTGAGCTAGCATATTGCATGGTATAATGTTCCCACGTCAAGGGTGTCCATTCTTTCTGTGAATAGCATGGATGATCGTCATAAATCTTTAAGTGCTCCTAATTGTGGTGTCAGTGAAACTTTTCATTTGATTGCTTCTTGTGTCTGGGAGATGCTTCTTCTGCACCATGTTAAAGGACAACAGAAACTTATAATTATTAATTTTGCAATTATACAACTCATTTCATTTTTATTTGAAGCGAGGTTAAAATAGTATGGAAATATTTGAAGATGGGAGCTCAGTTTCTGTATTTCTGTCCACTTTGTCCAAGTGATGATTTATTTTCTTCAAACATATGTGCTTGTAATTATTTCACAAAAATAGCTGCCTTTCAGAAGTTAGTTTTTGTGAGGTCTTGTCTTTTTGGCCGCCTCTATTTTCTGTATCAGAATGTACTGTCTGTAATTTTTGTAGAACTGACATATCATATTTGTATATCCTATCAGATGGAAACTAAACCAAATCCACATCCCGAAAGACCCAACCGTCTTCGTGCAATTGCTGCTAGTCTGGCCGCTGCAGGTGCACACTAGAGATTAGTGTAATTATTTACTAGTGTTTCAGCTTTGTATATCCAGAAAAAAGCCGCAGAGAAACTCGTGTGTACAAGTTCTGTGATTATTCTTTATGCAAATATTCAATCAAGATATTTATGATTTGATGATGCTCTGTTGAACTGTTCTTAGGCATATTATCGAATATAAACTAAAGATATCAATCATATAATTCTAATCTATACATAACTAAATAATTATTTGTTGATGTACTGTAGCAGGATAACAGATAACATGATTAGTCTCCCAGTCATATTAATTAAACTGGGTTGATGAACCAACCTTTCTATCTACTGCAGCTTATCAAGTAAACAACAACCATTATTTCCATTTTCAGGAATATTTCCCTCAAAGTGCGCCTTGGTACCTCCTCGAGAAATAACTAAGGAGGAACTCGTAATGGTAAGAGTCCGACAAGTGGTTTGAAAGATTCATTAGTTTTGCTGCCATGTGTTACCCCTGTATGCATTGTTCATTTCAGAGTCTTGTTGATAGTCCTCATATATTTAAACTGTGGTAAATTTAGGTCCATACTTCAGATCACGTCGAAAGCGTAGAGCAGACAAAGAACATGCTTTACAGGTATTACTTGTTTAGTTTGTGATTAGAACTGTCATTGTGAGTACAGTCTTTAGTTTAGTATTGTACCTTCTGTTTTGATTATAATGGATACATGTTTAGCATGTATTCTCGTTCTTATGTCCTAGCATTTCTGAAAGGTTGCATTGTTATAACATAATTCTGGGATCAATCTGTAGTTACTTCACTTCGGATACTTACGCGAATGGACACTCGGCATGTGCTGCCAAACTTGCAGCAGGCCTATGTGCTGATCTTGCTAGTTTGATAGTGTCTGGGCGTGTCCAGAATGGCTTTGCACTGGTACTGTCTGATGATCTCATATATTCAATTTTTCATCTCATTCATTATGATGCACTTGGTTATTATTTATCAATCCGCTTTGCATTTTTGTTGTACATGATGTTGACCTTGTGTCCTTGTCTACCTGACGACAGGTGAGACCTCCTGGGCATCATGCTGGGGTAAAGCAAGCCATGGGCTTTTGTCTTCACAACAATGCAGCAGTGGCTGCATTAGCTGCACAAAAAGCAGGCGCCAAGAAAGTCTTGATAGTTGACTGGGTAATGCTAGTCACAAGCTTGCATTTAAATATGCACCATTAAATTTTGTTGGCATGCACCAATTTTTTTTCTTGTATTATATCTATTTTATTGCAAATAGATGCAGAAGTAAGTTTACCATTCTCATCAGTAGCATTGTTAACTATTATTGCAGGATGTGCACCATGGCAATGGCACACAGGAAATATTTGAAGGGGATAAATCAGTAAGTTCTCATCTTTATTTATTTACATTTCTAATTGCTCTATGCTCCTCCTTTTGGAGTGTATCTGTTATTTATTTGTATTTCCAATTGCATGTGTTGTTACTACTATGAGCTTACCAGTTCCAAAATTTGCAACTCTTATGTGGACAACCTTTTATCCTTCAGATTTTGTACATATCATTACATCGCCATGAGGATGGAAGCTTCTACCCTGGAACTGGAGCAGCAGACGAGGTGACTATCTTTGAAGTGTTTGTAGTTTTGGAATAATTCACCAAAAAATCAACTGAATGAAACTAAGGCCGAACTGAATATGTGTAAGGAAGAATGCACATGTAATTCATTGTATCCTTCAGTACATGCCATAAGAAGCCTTTTTCATCAGCACCACATGGATCTCGAAAGCTAATTACTGGTGGAATCCAGCTTTTCATCTCTATTTGTATGAGATGGCCTAATAAGATTCAGTGAATCTAAGAGCTTTGGACAATAGGGTATTAGGACCTGAGTTTATATACTATTTCTGTATTTCATACATTAGCTTTAAGTACTACTCCCTCTGCCCAGAATTAGTTGTCTTAGATTTGTCTAGATACGGATGTATCTAGATACACTTTAGTTTTAGGTACATCCCTATCTAGACAAATCTAAGACAACTAATTTGGGACGGAGGTAATATTTCGTATTATACATGTCTAGCATATATTAAAATTCATTTTTGCTACTGTACAACTGTACTGCGTCCAATTGGACCAAACCATCCATTATAACCAACTTTCAATTGACAATGACATAGTTCCTTTTCAATATAGTTTGATCCAAGCTGTGAAAACTTGCATCTCATTTCTTGAATGTATATTACTTAAGGTGGGAGTTTTGGATGGTAAAGGATACTCGGTAAATATACCTTGGAGTTGTGGTGGTGTCGGAGACAATGACTACATCTTTGCATTTCAGCATGTGGTGCTTCCAATAGGTAACGATTAAAAGAGTAAATATTTAGTCTGCTTGGATTTCTAATAGTAGACATTTCACAACCCATGATATCCTCATTTTTCAGTTAGTAATTTCATTGTCTTAATGTGGTATTCTAGATCCTTAATAGAAATGATGGGTAAGATCTGTATTCACCACGATGGAATAAAGACTAGTTCGTTTAATATGCCATGCTGCTATTTTTGTTTGGAATACAACACCTTTTTTTTAAGGATACACCACTTCATTTCATTTTCACGTTTCCATGGACACCTCTTTATGTGATATTACCCATTGTTTTTTTATTGATTTTTACGTCTGCACTGCATATTCTCATTTAGTGTTTTACCTGTACGAGTGCAGCTACAGAATTTGCCCCAGATATTACCATTATATCTGCAGGATTTGATGCAGCAAGGGGTGATCCTCTGGGTTGTTGCGATGTAAGATCTCTCTTAATTTTAGTTGTTTAATTCTAAAACATACATGTTATTTCCTCTTTTGTGCATGTTTTCTCTTAGACTGAGATGATTGTGGGTACATATGTATAAAGACTTTAGACTTATGCTGAAGACTTCTCTTTTTGCAACATAGGCAGACCTACTATATTCACATTATGTAGGAAAGCTATGTGTTGCTTGGGCTTCCTCACTTGTGAAAGCTAGACTTTTAACCACATCGGTAATTTTTGTACCTACTTTGGAACCACATTGATCCACCGAACTTCATCAAGAAATCTTAGGCTTATATACTATACCGCTGTTGCTTATTTAGGGAAGAGTTCACTGGTGTGGATGTGAGATTTATTCAGTTTGTTTTATCATACTAGAGCTTGCTCAAATAAGAAAATGATAAAGTTGCTTCTCAAAGTTTTAGGAGCATCTCAAAGTTGGTTGAGATACCAGCTTGAACATTCAATCAAACTTTGATATTATCCATTCATACTTGTGTGCTACTTGGGTCCTTCAAATTTTTAGGTGCTTCATTTTTCTGGTTGACATGAATGCAGCCCAAATCATGTAATGACAATGCTTATTTAATTTGATTATTTTTAGGTCACTCCTGCTGGATACTCTCAGATGACGTCCATGTTAACTGCTTGCTCAGAAGGAAAATTGTTGGTTATACTTGAGGGAGGGTAGGTATCCTATTCTTATCTGAACTTATGGAGATAATAAAAGTAGACAGACCTAGAATTTAAAATTTAAAGCAGGATTTGTGATATGTAACTTGTACACTGTAAAGCTGGACACCAAACCCTGTGTCACCATTATGCTCATAGTTTTTTGTAACCGTGGCATGTGAAATTTCTAACACCACTAGAATGTGTATATGTGTTCATCTAATGCTAGTGCGACAGAGGAACTTCTTTTCCTGGATCTTTCCAATGGATCCAAACGTTCTTATAATTTTTGCAGCCAATGTTCTTATAATTTTGTGCTGTTGTGGACACGAATATAACATCACAAGAGATGATTGCCTGTCTGTTGTGGAAACTAAGATGCATGCCATAGTGCTTAGATTTGAACTTTTGAGCATTGTTCTCATACATTTTTTCATTTTTGATCAAACAAGTTAAATCATGTGTTATTTGTTATTGAAGCACACATCAATACTTATGCATTGTTTTCATTGTCCTGTCACCAATTTACAGATACAATCTTCGGTCTATATCTTCATCGGCAACTGAAGTTGTCAAGGTTTGTATTCTTCTCAACAATAACTATTTCTTGTAAGATGGGATTGGGATATATAAATAACACAAACATGTTTGATTGGAGTCAGCTGCTTCAGAATTCATCAACAAATAAAACTTTATGTATACATTGACATCAAAAGTTGAAGAGTCACATTTTGGCATTCGGTTCAGTTATTGTTTCCTTTTATTGTTAATGCAGAGAAAGAAATGGGATTTGTATGATGAACTATGTGAATACTTGCTACAAAGATTATGGTCGTAGATACTTCAGCGTTTTCGTATTGTCATCCTCCATTTGTCGTAGCATGCGTCTATAAAAGAATACAAGCAACTGCTTGAATCATTGCAGCTGAGAGAGATCTATGGTTACACTGTTAGTGTAACATGATGATACTTTGACGTATGTAGGTCCTACTCGGGGACGGTCCAAGTTATGGCACAGATGCAGCCGCACCATCAAAGGAGGGCATGCAGACTGTCTTACATGTTCTGGACATCCAGCAAAACTATTGGCCAGTTTTAGTTCCAATCTTTGCATCACTTCAAGCGCAGCGGGGGCAGACTTCTTCCAAATATGGTAAGGACAATGCAACCAACAATGAATTTAAAATTTTGTTCTTCAACTCTCGTCTAGTATTGGTTTCTAGCCAACCTTCTAGAATCTTGGGGCATGCTGGTTGTGTTGATCTTGATAGCCAGATGTTTTGTGATTTCAGCTCCCACATTAGTTTATTACATGCCATAGAAGCTATCTGAGGATTAATAGACCACCTTGCTTTTGTTTATTACATGCCATAGAAGCTATCTGAGGATTAATAGACCACCTTGCTTTTGTCTAGTTAACGCTGAAAACAAGCTGAAGAGAAGGATGCTTATGGGAGGAGCAGGGCCTGTGTGGTGGAAATGGGGAAGCAAGAGGCTTTTGTACGAAGTAATGTTTGAGGGCGGCCGTCCAAGAAAGAGCAGGGCGAAAGGAAAATGAAGCCCTGACTGATGAAACAAAACCCTAGGTTGTTTTAGTGAGTAAGATGCTGAAGCTGCCTAACTGACTTTCTGGTCAGTATAGTTGACATGGATAGTGTAGCTGGCTGATTGGTGTTCGGAAAGTAGATTACCTTAGCTTGCGTGCACCGAGCCGATTTTTTGACTGAACAGTTGAACGGTGGCCGTTGTTCGTTGTTGATTGTGGTCAGAGTTTCACAGGCAGCAATCTTGTTGTGTAGACATGTGTTTGGTGTTGTAGCAATGCATGAAATTTGCCATCAGCCGTCCATGGTATGGGGCGTGTTTGGCGCACGTAGTTGCTACCACACCGGAGGCTGTGTGAGCAAATCCAGCCTCTAAACCAACATTTGCACATTGTTTGGCTCTCTGCATCTAGCTCTTTCGCATTAGAGGATCAATTTTAGTATAGCGTTTGGTTGCTTGGTTGCTTGCATTGGCTCGGCTCACGCGTTTGGGCGCTTGCATTGTCTTGGCTCACGCAACTGCATGGTGTTTGGTTGTGATTGTATACGTGGGATATGATCAAGAGCTAACATTTATACTTAGCATATACACTGTCTCTTGTGACTTTGGTGGATGGTGACCGTCGCGCCGCGTTTGACAAGATGAGCATGGAGTCTTGGACGAGCGTTCTTGCCGACGTTGCAGCGAACTAGTTGCTAGCATCGTTACCGCGACGTACTAGTACTAGTTGCTAGCGTCGTCACCGTCACCGCATAGAAAGTCGAGAGAATTCCTTATTTGGCCTTTTCTAAAAATTTGATTCCCTATTTGGCCTACAATAAAAAATCCCTTCCAATTTGACACCTTAAGTAATTTTTTTCCTTATATGTCACTTTCATCCATTTTAGACACCAACGTTGTCAAGCTTGAGGTAAAAAGATCATTTTACCCCTAGTACATTTTGCAACTATCCTGGATGAAGTAAAAAAGGCAAACGGTTCATCCATATTTTAGGGATGTTCAATGAACGTTGCACGTGTATATGTGTGCTCCAATATTTTGTCTTTTTTTTGTGGGGTATCAATATTTGTCTTAGGTAATCTGATATCTACACGTGAAAACCATACAAAACATCCATACAACTCATACTAGCATATCTATGTCTATAGACTAGTTACTACCTCCGTTTAGAAATGTAAGACGCATTTTAACACTATAGTAGTATAAGAAAACGTCCTATATTTTAGAACGGAGGGAGTAGTATATATAGATGACCTACCTATGTAAAGCTGTCACTTATATACCGTAAGAAAAAGGTAATGAAGAGATTAACGAGAGCAGCACAGTCACCGTCTCATGTTCTCTCGTGCGTGCAAGTTTACTAGCCGGCGACTTGTACGAGTACGTGCATCGATCAACTAACCGGCGACTTGTACGTATAGTACGTGCAAATCGATCCAGCTGCCTGCAGACTACTTGTACGCGCGCGATCGGCAGCCGGAAAGCAATTAACCGCACCTCGCTCGTACATGCATCTCATCGGAAAGTACTCGGTTATACAAGCTACTATGTCGTGTGAAAAAGTATCTGCATCGTGCCGAAAAGTATATGATACTGTTCTTATTCGCAAAAAGTAAGTACTATACTGATCATTTATATATGTATCCGTACAAGTTCTATGGATGTTTTGTACGGATTTGTTGAACATCCCTAAAACATACTTAGCATTTGCTGAACATCCCTAAAATATGAGTAAACTAATTGCTTTTTTAGTACATCTAAGATAGTTACACAATGCACTAGGGGTAAAATGGTCTTTTTACCTCGCACTTAACCCGGTTAGTGCCTAAAACGGATTAAAGTGTCATATAAAGAACAACATTTACTTTACGTGTCAAATAGGGAAGAATTTTTTTATTTGGACCAAATAGGGAACCGAATTTTAAGAAAGGGTCAAATAAGGATTTCTCTATAGAAAGTCCGTGCGGAGGAGTGTTGAGACAGAGGACGAGTGAGCAGAAATGCGGTGTGCGTCGGACCATGGCGACTGCGGTGGACGGTGGTCGTGACGCCACGTTCGACACGACGTGCATGGAGTCGTGCACGAGCAACCCCGTCGGCGGCTCGACAAACTAGTTGCTAGCCTTGTCGTCGCGTAGAAAGTCTGCACGGAGACAGTGGATAGAGGAGAAGAAATGGAGTGCTCGCGCCATGGCAACAACATCACTGCAGTGGGACGAGAGAGAAGAGGCCAAGATGACCGACACTGGAATGACTCCAGTGTAGTAGGTTGCCAGCAAGGAGGTCAGGAGGAACGACGACGAGGATATGTACCTAGGACAGGGTCCTAGACCTGCCCTACATACCCTACCTAAGGACACTGCATCGGAGGACTTGAAGATCACAAGAAAGATTCCGACCGGATTCCCATGACGCTCAAGTCACTCGACAAGCAATCCACTCGGAGGCTTCTTCCTCCACTCGACAGTCACCCGTCACTCGGAAGACCTCAATTCCAGTCGACGCCAGAAGCCCAGAAGCCACCCCCGTTAGGCCAACAGGCAGACGTTAGGCCAGTTGTCATTAGTAGCAATTATGATGTACGTTACCAGTAACGCTAGTCTTTATACCCATGATCAGACCCTTGGATGCCTGGTAATTATGAGGGACAGCGAACTCTATATAAGCCGCCCCTCCCCTCTGGCACAAGGGTTCGCAACCATTGTAATCTCTATTCTTCACACGACAAAGCTTCAGAGCACTGAGACGTAGGTCCGTTACCTCCACGAGAGGGGTCTGAACTCATACATCTGTGTGTACATACTCGTCGTAGCTAGGACTCCGCCCTCTCCTTCCATACCCCTACCTTCTACTGCCAGGCTTGTTCCCACGACAGTTGGCGCCCACTGTGGGGCAGGCGTCTAAGCGACTTCCGGCGAGGTTGCGTTTTTCACCCTTCATCATATCTTCCGACGGTGTTTTCGCTCTGGGCCACGAGATCCATTTCGGAGCGCTCACCTTCATCACCGACGATTCAGCATGGCTTCAGGAAGCGCCTCTCGACGTCAAGGCACTGCCAGTTCGTGGGGCTGCGCACTTCCGCGTGAGTTCCTACGGCGTGTTGCTGCGGCAGCCGTCGACTCCATATTCGTCGGCTTTGCCCGCTGTTCGTCGTCGCAAGCGATCTGGTCGCTCACGACTCTAGTGGTGGGTCAAGTGTGCAGCGGCTTGCCAAATTTCTTCTCTACAGATTGCGGCGATCGAGCCCGCCGAGCCTCTTCACGGCGTGTTCGAGTCAGACTCCGATCAGTCCGACGTGCCCTCCGAGTGCGAGGGCTGTGATCCTGCTGCGGAGGTCCTGATGGCTGGTTCTCATCAAAGCCTGCCGCCGGGTTTCGGCCACGACAGGCGGGAAGTTGGCGGATCGTCGAGTGAACAGTCGCGTCGCGATGGGGAAGTCCTTCATACTCCCATCGTCGATACGACCGCCGAGGCCCATGCCTTGGAGGCCACACGCATACGACTTGAAGAGCTTTAGAGAGAACTCGATGAGCACGCTCGTCAGCGTCCACCAGTTTCCAGTCGACGTCAGCGACAACTGTTTCCGACTGGATCTCACAACAATGTTGAGGTATATCGTACTCCCGTGTTAAACGTTGTAGCTGCTGCTAGGATAGCAGATTCTATTCAGCGTCACGGTCAGAGGCTGGTAGAGGGTTGATGCAGATTAGAGCTTTGCTGGATGCAGCGCAACGTCAGAATTCTGTTGTTTCGCAGTCGTGCAATAGGATTCATAGTAACTCACCCAGGACAGAAACAGTTCAGTCGGCACATAGCCTTGGGTCACCCTTGTGCTGAAGGGGCGGAGGTTTTCGTGAAGATCAGCTCAGAGATCAATTTCACCGTGATGACCACCGTCGAGTGCCCACTCCTCCGCAGGGTGGTCCGCACGTGCCCCGACACCAGGACGAAAGGCGCTTGTTCGGTGACAAGAGGAATGTAGGGTTTGATGCTCGTGATCTCCTCACTCAGAGGTGGATTGACAGAGGCTGAGCCCATAGAGATGGTCTGGACACAAATTTTCTGAGTGGTAACACAACTGTTATCTCTGGCCCCGAGTGCTTTAGCAGGGCCATACGCTCTGTAGAGATCCCCCCAACTTCAAGTTGGCGGCTGGGATCGGGAAGTTTTCTGGCGAGTCAAAGCCAAAGACTTGGTTGGACGACTACCGAGTGGCAGTCCAGATTGGTGGTGGCAATGATAATGTCGCAATGAAACATTTGTCCTTGATGTTGGATGGTTTGGCTCGTGCATGGCTGAATCGCTTGGCTCCATCTAGTATATATTGCTGGGAAGATCTCGCCCGAGTGTTCGTCAGAACTTTTGAGGGCACTTGCAAGCGTCCTGCCGGGCTGGTTGACTTGCAGCATTGTGTTCAGAAGCCCAATGAGACCTTGAGAGATTACATTCAGCGCTGGTCCATTCTGCATCATACAGTGGAAAATGTTTCTGAACATCAGGCTGTTTGTGCTTTCAAGGCTGGTGTGAAATACAGAGAGCTTTACTTGAAGTTCGGTCGAACATGCGACATATCACTTAGTAAAATGATGGAAATCGCCACTCGGTACGCCAATGGCGAAGAGGAAGACCGCCTTCCCAGCGGCAAAGGAAAGGCAGTCGACAACGAGGCCGGCGGCCATCACAGTCGGAAGCAGAAGCGGAAGGCTGAAAACCCTGTCCAGGCAGAGGCGGCCACTCTGGCGGCCCAAGGAAAGAATAAGGGGAAAGCCAAAGGACAGTTTTCCCCCAAGAAAGGAAAGAATCAGTCGGGGTCTGATGTCTTGGATCTACCGTGTGCAATTCACACGAGGAAAGATGACGAGGGCAACTTGATATTGCCCAAGCATACCACTCGGCAGTGTCGACTGCTCATTCAGCAGTTCAAAGAAACTCCGTCGAGTGAGAAAACTCCTGAGAAGGATGATGAAGATAAAGAAACGTTCCTTGATGTCAATGCTACATTGATGATTTTTGCTGATGTCGAAAGCAAGAGTCGATTGAAGGTCATCAACAGGGAGGTCAACATGGCCGTTCCTACCACCCCCACCTACCTCAAGTGGTCTCAGACTGCCATCACATTTGATCAGTCGGATCATCCCGCTCACGTGGCCACTCCCGGTCGATAGGCTTTGGTGGTTGATCCAGTTGTGGGGGGCACTCGACTCCGGAAGGTCCTCATGGACGGTGGCAGTGGCCTGAACATCCTCTATGCAGATACCCTTAAAGGGATGTGCATTCCGATGTTCCGACTGAGTGAGAGCAACATGCAATTTTACGGAGTCATCCCAGGGAAGAACGCCAAGTCACTCGGCCAGATTGCATTGGATGTGACATTCGGAATAGATAAAAAATTTCGAAAGGAAAAGTTGACGTTTGAAGTTGTGGATTTCCAGAGCGCTTATCATGCCATTCTGGGTCGGCCTGCTTACGCTCATTTCATGGCCCGTCCATGTTACGTGTATCTCAAGTTGAAGATGCCATGTCCTAAGGGTGTGATCACGGTCACTTGCAATCGACAACGGGCCGAAGAGTGCCTCCAGCAAGGCTCCAAGATCGCCGATCACTAGATGGCCATGGTTGAGCTGGAAGAATACAAGAAGAGCACTGGCCCTGCTGATTTGCTGTGCGCTAAGAAGCCTGCTTCCGAGTCGGCATTTCAATCGACAGGAGAAGTGAAGAAAGTGCACATTCACCCAACAGATTCAACTGCCGCTCCGACCAACATATCATCAACACTCGACAACAAATAGGAAGCCGAGCTCATCCAGTTCCTCCGTGAGAACTGGGATATCTTCACATGGAAGCCTACTGACATGCCAGGGGTTCCCAGGGAGCTGGATGAGTACCGACTGAGAGTTGATCCAAAGGCCAAACCCGTCAAGGAGCATTTGCATCGATCGGCGGCAGAGAACCGTAAAGCAATCGGTGAAGAGGTGGCTCATCTCTTGCAAGCCAAGTTCATTCGGGAGATTTACCACTTCGAGTGGCTCTCAAATGTTGTCATGGTTCCCAAGAAGGACAAGTCGCTACATATGTGTATTGACTTCAAGCATATCAATCGGGCCTGCCCAAAGGATCATCTTCCGCTCCCCCGCATAGATCAGATTGTTGACTCGACTGCGGGGTGTGAGCGTTTATCGTTTCTAGATGCTTACTTCTGGTACCATCAGATCCGTCTGTTTGGCCCAAATGAAATAAAAACAGCCTTCATCACCCTATTCAGGTGTCTTTGCTATATCACCATGCCATTCGGTTTGAAAAATGCCGGCGCTACTTTCATGCGCATGATTCTGAAGTGTTTACTCGACTAGATTCCTCAGAATGTCGAAGCGTACATGGACGATATAGTGGTCAAGTCCCGCAAAGGTTCCGACCAGCTGGCTGACTTGGCCGAAACATTCACCAATCTGAGGAGATACAATATAAAGCTGAATCCGACTAAGTGTACTTCCGGTGTCCCTGGCGGCAAGTTACTCGGTTTTCTCGTTTCCGAATGAGCGATCGAAGTTAACCCTGAGAAAATCAGCGCCATTACCCGAATGAAGACTCCCATGTGAGTGCACGATGTTCAGAAGCTCACAGGTTGCTTGGCAGCATTGAGTCGATTCATTTCTCATCTCGGTGAGAAGGCATTGCCTTTGTACCGACTGATGAAGAAGTCAGATACGTTCGAGTGGACTCCACAGGCCGAAGCAGCGTTTGTCGAGCTCAAAACCCTACTATCCACCCAACCGGTGCTTGCTACTCCTCGCAGCAAAGAGCCATTGCTCCTGTACATCGCGACCACTAATTAGGTCATCAGTATAGTGTTAACCGTCAAGCGGGAAGAGGTGGGCAAGGCTTACAAAATCCAACACCCAATCTATTATGTGTATGAAGTATTGACTCCTTCGAAGCAAAGATATCCTCACTACCAGAAGCTAGTTTATGGCATTTATCTGTCAGCAAAGAAGGTGGCACATTATTTTCAAGACCACTCCATTTCAGTCGTCAGTGATGCTCCATTGTCCGATATTCTCAACAATCGAGACGCAACTGGTCGAGTGGCTAAGTGGGCAATCAAACTCCTGTACTTTGACATCAAGTTTGAAGCCAAGAAAGCGATCAAGTCTCAGGCACCTGCAGATTTTATAGCCGAGTGGATTGAACAGCAGCAGCCAATCCAGGTTCACTCGGCACAGTGGACATGTTCTTCGATGGTTCTAAAATGTTGAATGGGTCTGGTACTGGCGTGGTTTTGGTATCTCCGAAGGGCGACAAACTTAGTTATGTCCTACAAATCCACTTCGATTCCTCCAACAATGAAGCAGAATATGAAACACTTTTGTATGGGTTGCGCATGGCTTTCTCGCTCGGCGTCAAGTGCCTGATAGTTTATGACGACTCATATTTGGTGGTTAATCAAGTAATGAAAGAGTGGGATGTTCGAAACCCCGCTATGACCGGATACTGCAGTGCTGTCAGAAAGCTGGAGAAGAAGTTTGAAGGTCTGGAACTTCATCATGTTCCCCGAGTGAAAAATCAAGCAGCTGATGAGCTGGCAAAGATCGGATCCACTCGACGACCTATCCCCAACAATGTGTTTTTAGAACATCTCCATACTCCTTCGATACAGGAAGATCCTTTCACCGAAGAGCCCCCGCAAGCTATGAGCTCCATTGATCCGACTGAAGTCGATGTCCCTGCAGTTATTGATTTAGTCATGGAGATTTTGGTCATCATTCCTGATTGGACGGTGCCCTATATTTCATATATCCTCAGACAAGAACTCCCTGAAGATGAGACAGAAGCACGACAGATTGTGCGCAGGTCGAAAGCTTTTACTGTGATCAGGGACCAACTGTTCAGAGAAAGAGCAACTGGCGTAACGCAGCGTTGCATTTCCCGCGAAGAAGGTTGAGTGATTCTGGATGAAATCCACCCGGGAACTTGCGGCCATCATGCGTCCTCACGGACAATCGTCGCTAAAGCATACCGAGTTGGTTTCTTCTGGCCACGGGCCAATGAGATGGCCAAATATATTATCGATCACTATGAGGGGTGCCAGTTTTATGCAAACTTATCCCACAAGATAGCGTTCGCTCTGAAGACAATCCCCCTTGCCTGGCCATTTGCTGTCTGGGGCCTAGACATGGTTGGTCCCTTTCGGACTGGAAAGGGCGGGTTCACTCATTTTCTCGTTGCAGTCGACAAATTTACAAAGTGGATTGAGGCCAAGCCGATAAAGAAATTGAACTCTCGTACATCGATCACATTCATGAGGGAAATAATTTCCCGATACGGCATTCCACACAACATCATGACAGATAATGGTACCAACTTTGACTCAGAAGAATTCAGATACTTCTACACCTCCCAGGGCACTCGAGTGGATTATGCCTCTGTTGCGCATCCTCAAACCAATGGACAAGTTGAGCGAGCTAACGGCCTCATCCTTCAAGGCTTGAAGCCTCGTCTCATGTGCGACTTGGATCATGCCGTCGGAGCCTGGGTGACAGACCTGCCATCTGTTTTATGGGGCTTGAGAATAACGCCTAATTGGTTGACTGGACGAACTCCTTTTTTCCTGGTCTATGGAGCCGAAGCTGTCCTGCCGAGTGATTTGTTTCACAACTCTCCCCGAGTGGAACTTTATTCTGAAGCCGAAGCTGAACAAGCAAGACAAGATGGTGTTGATCTCCTGGAAGAAGAGCGGGAGATGGCACTGATCCGGACCACAACTTATCAGCAAGATCTGTGACGTTTCCATGCGAAAAATGTTAAGAGCCGGTCGTTTCATGAGGGAGATTTGGAGCTCCGAGTGGATCAAGAACGACCCCACAAGCTCGCTCCTGTGTGGGAGGGTCCCTTCATCGTTACCAAGGTGTTGAACAACGGAGCTTATCACTTGTACAACCTCAAGAAGCAGATGGACGAACCGCGAGCCTGGAACGCAGATTTGCTCTGGCGTTTCTATACTTAGGACCCGAGTGGTTTTGATGTAATAAAAATATTCCAGAGCATGTCATGTATGCAAGTGTGAATTCTGCAGTCTTTTTGTCGACTCCGATCAAGTAATTTCTTGCTTGGGGTCACTCCGAGTGTTGAGCAATCCTCACACTCGGGGGCTTAGATCCGAACATGCTTTCGCCTAAGTTAAAAACCCTGCCGAGTGGATATCAGTCCATTCACTCGACGACTTAGCTGCGAACCAGTCTTCACCTAAGTTCAAAACTACTCCGAGTGTTGAGCAATCCTCACACTCGGGAGACTTAGGTGTGAACATGCTTTCACCTAAGTTAAAAACCCTGCCAAGTGGATAGCAGTCCATTCACTTGGCGAATTAGCTATGAATCAGTCTTCGCCTAAGTTCAAAACTTCTCCGAGTGTTGAGCAAGCTTCACACCCGGGGGCTTAGCTGTGAACATGCTTTCGCATAAGCTAAAACTCCTGCCGAGTGGATATCAGTCCGTTCACTCGGTGACCTAGCTGCGAATCAGTCTTCGCCTATGTTCAAAACCACTCCGAGCGTTGAGCAATCATCACACTCGGGGGCTTAGCTGTGAACATGCCTTTGCCTAAGTTAAAAACGCTGTCGAGTGGATAGAAATCCATCCACTCGACAACCTAGCTACGAATCAGTCTTTGCTTAAGGTCGAAAGTATTCCGAGTATTGAGCGATCCTCACACTCGGAGGCTTAGCTGCGAACTAGCTTTTGCCTAAGTCAAAAAACAAATTCGGTCGAATAAATGATTGAAAATCAAATACGGACAAATTCAGAAGCTTCGTCGTGGATAAGTGTTTCGCACGCAAGCGATCCTGCTCAGGCTTAAGGCCCGAATGAAGTTTTTACGTCGATACATTTCCACTCGGCATACCGAGGCAAATAAAGTTTTCTCACGAATCAAGTTTATCAAGCACCCGATGGGCTGGCTAGCTCGACGAATGTGTCCAAGTCGATTCCATCTGCGATCCTTGTGGCTGCGTCGATGAAGGTCCCATGAAATCTTGAAACTGAAGTTTCTTCGTATTCATCCCTCGAAGCTCCTTCAATTTCTCCTCCCTTGCCTCCTTGCAGTGGACTCTTACAAGGGAGAGCACTACATCAGCTCCGCAGTGGGCAGCAGATTTCTTCCAGGCCTGCACTCGACTGGGTAGGTCATTGATGCACGCCATCATGGATGTAAGGTCGAGCTGAAGGGTGTCTTCTGGCCATAGTTCCTTGTCAATCTTCTCCATCATAGTTTTTAGTCGGAGGACATATGCTTGAACACCTTGGAGCCTGACGTTGAGTCGGAACATGTTCATTGCCACTGCGTCACCAACAGGCGACTTGGTGGGATCCAAATTTGGCTCAATTTCTTCAGTTTCCTTCTCACAGTCCTGGCAGAATTCTGTTGGAAAGAAGAAACGAGAGGAGGTTCAATGAAGTACAATCGTCAAGGATTTTATGAAGTTCAGCAGACAAGGATAGTTACCGTCGAGCATGATGTACATCTTTGTTGCGAACTCCCCCAAGTGCTTCTCCAAGACGTTGCTCCTCTTGGTCAGCTGTTTAGTCTTCTTGATGAGGTCCACCCATTCCCGCCTCAGCTTGGAGTTCTCCGCCTCCATCTTCTTGGCGGCGGCCAGTTTTTGCTTAGCAGCTTCAGTCTTCTCCCTTGCCACCCGTTGGGCATCAGCAAGCGCTTTGTCCTTGTACTCTAGCGCTTTCTTCATGGTATCTAAAAAATAGCATTGTTGAGTCGCGCTTGGAGTCGACGATTTTCATCGCGTACGTCTGTTCGAGTGAAAACACTTGGTTCAAAGCATGGACAGTGAGCATAAGAATGCATTGGGTCGACTTACCTCCCAAAGTTTTCAATTCGGTTTGCACTCGCTCCAAACTGCTGTTGGAGACCTCCAAGTCCACTCGCAGCTAGTTCCTTTCATCCTCAAGGTCCTTGTACTGCATGCCAAGTTTGCAAGCTTTCTGAAATCAACAAAGAAAGAAATTCAGTCGACAAGCAACACCCACACTCCCGAGTGCAAAAGGTCAAAAATAGTCGACTAGATGGCACACCCAGCCCCACCCCACTACCCTAAAGTAGCGTTATATCATGGTTGATGAAATGATGTCCATGAAACCTACGTTCAGGAGAAAAAGAATTCAAGGAAAAGTCCACCCGACATGTCGAGTGGGACGTGTACTCTGCGTACCGTAAACCCTGAGGTCAAGATGGTCTCTATGAGACCCCCGTCAGTGCAAGCACTCAACGGCGGTCTCGGGGACTACATCCAGTGGGTGCACTCAGAGTGCCCCCACTGGAACTGTTAATGCTCGATCCGTCGAGTGACCCGTCAACCCCACTCTGCTTCTTTGTAGTGTCATATCATGGTTGATGAAATGATGTTCATAAAACCTACAAGGTAGCCTCAATGTGGGACGACTAAGAAAAAAGAAAGTACACTCGACATGTCGAGTGGTAAGCATACCCACGACAAAAAGTCCTGAGTTCAAGTTTTTAAGACTACTGCTCATCCTCTACGATCAACAGTAGCCTCGGGAACAACACCCAGTGGGTGCACTCAGCGTGCCCCCACTAGTTCTTAAAACATTTGACATGGTCTGCCCTATCTGAGCATTTGACGGTCTCTATCAGACCCCTGCCAGTGCAAGCACTCGACGACGGTCTCGAGGACTACACCCAGTGGGGGCATTCAGTTTGCCCCCACTGGATCTGCTGACTCTTGATCTGTCGAGTGGCAGAGGATATAAACAAAAAACATGCGCAAGCATATGAATATTGTATCTTCTAAGAACCCTACCAGTGCAAGCACTCCACAGCGGTCTCGAGGATTACACCCAGTGGGTGCACTCAGAGTGGCCCCACTGGACCTATTCACACTCGATCTGTCAAGTGATCCCCCCCACTATGCTCCTTTGTAGCGTCATATCATGGTTGATGAAATGATACCCATGAAACCTACAAAGAGGCGTCGGTGTGGTGCGGCCAAGACAAGAACTTCGCTCAACATGTCGAGTAGCAAACGAACTCTAAGACCCCTGCCAGTGCAAGCACTCGACAACGGTCTCAGGGACTACACCCAGTGGGTGCACTCAGCGTGCCCTCACTGGACTGAAACCTACTCGATTAAGACCTGATCTATTCGAGTGGAGAACTTTCAAACATCATCCAAGTGGAAAACACCCAGTGGGTGTACAATCAAAGAAGACATGAATTCAATCGGAAATGTACTTACAATCGAACTTACTCAGACATTAGTGCGAAGCGCTGTGCTGGCATCGTAAGCCAATTTGCTGGCCTCGTATGCCTCCTTGGTGCGCAGCATCATCTGCTCCGCCTGGATCATGGCCTCCTTTGCAGCCCTGGTCTGATCTTCCGGAATGTGGTGCAGAGGAAAAGCAATCACCAGCGGGATCATTGTGGCAGCTAGGGCAGTCGAGGTAGTCTGTGCTGGTTCGGTTGGAGTCGACGTCACGATGGTCGAAACGACTGGTGGGGCACTCGACAACGGTACTACAAGGTCGGTTCTGACCTGTGCCGAGTCGCTCATTCCTTGGGAAGATCCAGCAGTCGACCGCTGGAGCGTCTGACCCGACTGAGCCCTTTGGGCGCATACTCGCGGGGCACCTAAGGTCTCACCCTCACCCCCGGTACCCCGAGGTTGTTCTTCGTCATCCTCTAGTTGAATGATTTCTGCAAATACCAATCGGCGATATTGACCTTCGCAATCGACGAGCTTGAAGAATCAGAGCTGCGTAAAGATTTACTTACCTCTCTGAGAAGTATCCGCATCAGTAGTGTCCACATCCATATGCTCCTCTCGGTCCCTCGGAGGCGATGTCATTGAGGTAGCAGCACTGGGAGATCAAAATCCACTCGGTCAACAAAAAATAGAAGTTGCAATCGATAGAGAAAGATGAAAGCAAATACTTACGTTGAGATGACGGGCACAACCACCTTCATGCGGGGCAGAGCTTTGCGGGGCTTTCCTGTATTGGGCTTGGGTTGCTTTGCCGATCGCTCACATGACTCGACAGTCGAGGGTCGGCTCCGCTTCGGGTTCTTTTCACTCGGAGCCGAGGCCTTGTCCGCAGCGGTCGCAGGGTCTTGACGGGACTTGGAGCGGCGTTCGGTGCATGGGGGAGACTCGACTTCCTCCTCGTTCTCACCCGAGTCTTCATATTCGTCTTCACTGTCATAAGAGCCGTCGACGTCCACGCTGCCGCCCTCGCTCTCCCCACCATCTTCAGGCTGGTTCCCATTGGGCACGGACGAGTACATGTGTGTCCACTCCTGCATGGTTCAAACAATGAAGTCAGTCACAAATTAATCAACCACTCGAAACTATACTGTGTCAGTCGACAAGGTGTAATTTTACCAGATCCTTCGGCGGATTCTCGGCTGAGTAAGGTTGGATCCTCTTGGCTCCCAGGGGATTGTCGAAAGCTCCGGTGATACTGCGTAGCCACTGCTCGACAGTTGCTTGCGAAACCTCTTCTGGATGCGTTCGGGTCGAGTCTTCGGGGCCTGCATAATGCCACATAGTGTGGTCGCTGGCCTAGAGTGGATGGATCCGTCGACTGAGGAATGTCTCCAGGAGGTCCATGCCGGTCACTCCGCCACGGACAAGTTTCACTACGGCGTCCACCAAGATTCTCACTTGGACTTTTTCTCCTTCTAACACCTTTAGGGACTTGGGGACGACATGACGATCAGATGTGAAAGGGGAAAGGCCAGTCGACATATTAGGGGAAGCTATATCTTTGCAATAAAACCATGTCGACTGCCAGCCTCTAACAGATTCAGGAAAGGTCATGGAAGGAAAAGAACTACAATCTCTCTTTTGGATTCCTAGAGCCCCACACAGCTGGACTACATGAGTCTTTCCATCCTCATGGAGGGCCTTTTTTACAATCTACGATCTAACGGTGAAAATGTGCTTGAACAGTCCCCAGTGGGGAGAGCAGCCCAGGAAGCATTCGCACAGGGTGATGAAAGCGGACAAGTAGGAGATGGCATTCGGTGGAAAGTAGTGGAGCTGAGCTCCTAAGAAGTTCAAGAACCCTCTATAGAACGGATGGGGGGCATGGATAAACCTCTTTCGATGTGGGAGAGGAGAAGAACCCTCTCTCCTTCATGCGGCTCTGGCTCACGCTCCCCCTCTGGCAGCCTCCAGGCACCATCCGCCACGAGCCCATCGACGACAAGATTCTCGACGTCCGTGCAGGTGACGATCGATGGGAGAAAGTCCCCCTGGATCCACCCCGGCGGCACGGTGAACCGGGCGGTCAAGGGCATCCTGGCCTTGTCCTTCACGGCTCCCTTCTTGGTGCGCTCCAACTTCTCCGTGGTTCCCTTCGTCATCGCAGTGGCGAAGCTCGTCGGAACAAAGCAGAGTGGAGCGCTGGAGACAAGGGAGGTGGAGGAAGAGAGGGGATTTGGGGAAAAGATACTATGCAAACCGCATCGCCCCAAGATTTATACCCCGTCGAGTGTCTCACTAATGTGTGGGATCGTGAGATCCCCGCATATCCCAACCGCAAACGACGCCCTGTATGTGGCAAAATGAGCGGCGTAGACATCGAGGCGTCATGCCCCCACTCACTCCGGTCATGGCATCATCATCGCGGACGCGCGCGATTCCCAAATTTTTGTATCCCGCAAGATCCGGGCCTGACAGGCCGACCCGTCACCTCCAAAGATCCCTTCAGATCACTCGGAACAAGATTGACATTGAATATTCACTCGAGAACTTTCAAGGCTGAATCGATCTAGGTGAATGTCGAGGAATTCAGTCGACGCAAGTTTTGTTGAAGCTCCGAATATCATTCAGAAGATTTGGTGCCTTGTTCTGAACTGGCATCGATACCCCCTTTCACCACTCGAACCCTAATCTATTCGGGGGATAATGACGAGGATATGTACCTAGGGTAGGGTCCTAGGCCTGACCTATATACCCTACCTAAGGACACTGCATCGGAGGACTTAAAGATCACAAGAAAGATTCCGACTGGATTCCCCATGACGCTCAAGTCACTCGACAAGCAATCCACTCGGAGGCTTTTTCTTCCACTCAACAGTCACCTGTCACTCGGAAGACCTCACTTCCAGTTGACGCCAGAAGACCAGAAGCCACCCCCGGGAGGCCAACAAACAGGCATTAGGCTAGTCGTCATTAGTAGCAATTATGATGCATGTTACCAGTAACGCTAGTCTTTATACCCACGATCAGACCCTTGGATGCTGGTAATTATGAGGGGCAGTGAACTCTATATAAGCTGCCCCTCCCCTCTGGCACAAGGGTTCGCAACCATTGCAATCTCTATTCTCCACACGACAAAGCTTCAGAGCACTGAGACGTAGGCTGTTACCTCCACGAGAGGGGCCTAAACTCATACATCCATTTGTACATCTTCGCCGTAGCTAGGATTCTGCCCTCCCTTTCATACCCCCACCTTCTACTGTCAGACTTGTTCCCATGACAGCGCCAGTGTCGAAATGGATGAACAAGAGGGCTTTGAGACAGAGGATAGAGGAGAAAAATACAGTGTGCACGTAATTGTGGCATCAGTGTAGTAGGATCGTCGAAATAGAAAACTTGCAACATGTATGTGGTGTGGAACCGCGTGATGAAGCTGCCGGTCAAAGGAAATTTCAAAGGGACGACTGTACGCGACAAGTTTGATAAAATTCGTCCAAAATAGCTCCGAACATGAACACGAGATTAAGCATTTACGGTCGACGAAACTACGAACCGATCGCAAAGATGGAACCATAACATCTATGTGCATCTTTTTCGTGTAGATCTTATCTCGAATCGAAGCATTGTTGTGTAGATTAGAAGAGAGAAAGGAGAAATGAGATTAGGGAGGAGCTTACTGGAGGTAGAAGAAGATAACACGTACAGGCTGTGTACGTGCTCGCATCCCTCCAGTATCCTCTCGTGCAAGGGGTCCATCGATGTGCGTTCGCTGTGTGTCGCTCAGGCTAGCCTCTAGAGAAACTGCCACTTTGAGAGTGCCCAGCAAGATAGGCCTAGATGCGCTTTAAGTTCCATGCGATGTAGACCCAATAGTGAACGCAGGTAACCAAACAACCCACTTTTTTTTCCCACACAGGCCTGGTTAGCCCATACGTGGCCAACCAAACGTGCCCATGATGATTCTGTGGTAGCTTGAGGTGGCAGTAAGGAGCCTGATTGGAATAGGATGCACCATTTCCATGACTTTAGGAACAAGAGCAAGTGTTATTTTTACTAAATGGCCCCCGGAGGATCTTATGTCGTGCATTGACCCTCCAAGAAACTTATTTTGTCGCCTGACTCCTGCCCTATCGCGCTTGACCGTCCGACGTGTCACGTATATGTATACACGCCTTCCATCTTAGAGCCTTTGACCGTCAACGACGATCGGCCACAAGCGTGGCAAACACCAAACATGCCAACCCGGTCGACGTGATATCGTTGGATGGTCCGCGTTTCTATGCATGGCCTCGTTCAGATCGATTGATATATCGAACTACTAGTTGCTCTCATGGATGCACCAGACAAAAATGTTGGATAGTCTGGTGTGCTCCAAAGACACACATATCCGTCAAGCGTGATATAGCTTTGTGGGCCCGTGCCGCATGTCGCCGTGCCTGCATAGCAGGTGCTTAATTGCAATAGGAAAACTTGCGATGATTGACTTAAAGTTTCGGACGTTTTGGCTCTCCATTACTCTCTGATTGCTATGTGGATCCCCGATGCCATTTGGTTCATCCTATTTAACTTCCGAAACCCTATTTTCCTGAAACCATTTGGCATTACTCACCATCGACCGCCCGCCGCCCCTCGTTCTCCTCTTCCCTGCAGCCATCCTTCATCCTCTTCGTCGCCACCGACGCAGCCGCCTGCACGTGCAGGAATCGATCTCGATGGTGGACAAGCCGAATACGTCCTCAAAGTCAAGGAAAGAGTTGATTGATGAGCACTTCGAAGAACTGGAGTGGCAGGTTCGCGCAAAGATGGTCGGAAAGCAGGCTGTTAGTGCCACCTCCATGGAGGGAGGATCCATTAATCCTTGTGCTCATGTAAGTAACCCCGACCCACCATACGTACCGTTCGGTTGTTTCAAATTGGTAGGATCTATGTGCTTTTGGTGGTTAATATTCTTGAGCATGCACAATTTAAATCGTAGGTTTGGGGGATGACCTGGATTCTTTGTGTGAGTCCATACATATGTACCAATCTTGTTTCGATCCAAAAACCAGTCAGGTATTATTTGATATTTTTTGAATGCATAGATTGCTGATCCACATTGCTCTAGTTATCCCTCTGTATTTAGATTTTTCATTTCGATTTTCTGTGGCACATCCAGTTCTCAATTGAATCTAGTTAATTCGTCCTTAGATTGGTGATTTAGCAAACGACAACCCTACTATGGAGAATCTGGGTGTCACTGTTGTCATCAATGTTCTGGAGGATACTAATGAGCATGTGCTAGTTACGCGCATTTTAGCGAAACAGCAAACGAGATTGACAATTAAAGTTAACAGGGAGCAAAGGCGAGCAGTACATCGGCTGGTGGGATTCCTCCCGCCCTTAGAGGAGGATTGGAGGGATGTAGTTTATAGCTCTGGCAGTGAGCAAATAAAGTTGGACCCATATTGCGCTTTCGACCGGTACCTTGGTAGTGATCATGGTGATGGTCGCAAGGGGAAGCGAAAGAAGAAGAAGGGGAAGGCGACTGCTAAAACTATCATGGCCAAGAAGAAGCAGCTGTACATGGACATGTCGGATTTGCATCAGCACATAGTCCGTTGGATGGAGGTGTACAAGCATACCAATGACTCAGTGGAGAAGTTGACTGCCATCATCGAGGAACTTGTGGATGACAAGGTGAAGCTGACAATCGAGCGTGACCAACTGATGGAGAAATCTGTCCCACTCCTGAAGCAACGTCGTGAGGACGTGCAACAAATCATCGCCGCTAACCTCGAGAAATCCAAGGCCATTGACGCAATGACGGAGTTGGCAGAAGAGAGGCGAGAGCAGATTAAGTTCGTGGATGCGCTGAAGAAGAGATAGAGGAACTCCGTGCCCAGTAACTCTCAACCCAGTGTTTGTCTGCGTCCTCCTCCTTCTTTTGCGTGTGTGTCTTTCGGGAGTTGCCGCCTGTGGCATTTTGAAGATGTTGTCTATCTTTAGCCGCCCGTGGCATTTTGAAGATGTTGTCTATCTTTAGCCGCCGGTACGAGATGTGTCGTAATTTCATAAGGTTTAGGCATGTTTTAGCTATTATGATCTCGCAACATCTGAGTTGTCGCATGTCATGTCCTCACCCTCCATTCGCTAGGTTTGTGTTTATGTAGATGAATTATGTATGTGGTTGTAACATCCACAAGACATTGCTCTACCAGATGCATATGAATTGATCATTTTGTATGCTGGTTCATTGACCTGCCAATTGCCATTCAGGTACCGCACTCAAGCACTGGACGGTCGCGCTTACCACCTGCCGTGGATGCTGAACTGGGCCTCCTTGCTGTACAAAAAGCACTATGTTATGTTGTCCGATGTTGTATGTCATTCAACATTCAACCCCCTTGCATGAGGTATCTGTCAGATAGATTAATATGTGAATTTTCTCAATGCAGGCGACAATGCCACCAACTAGTATAGTTTCATCACCTGCACATGTTTCTCTATCCACTGGTGACAAAGCCAGTAAGGTATGTTCACGTTGGTTTTGCACTGTGATAATTTGTACTTATCAAAGGGTATAAACTTTGCATTGTTAAAATTGACAGGGGAAGTCAACGTATGAACTGAAAGCGCTTTATGCTAGCATGGGGCACTACCATGAAGAAATGGTGCCAAACTGTTTCGTGAGGATCATGCAAAAGAGGTGTGAATCTCGTTTGGTACTACCTGACGGCGCCGCCTCTCTTTTAAAGGCCACGAAGCTGACCATGCCTAGGTTTACCAAGATGGACACAAGCAACGGTTGTTGTTGGCGTGTGGAGTTACAGGAAGAAGATGGAGTCCTGGTGTTGCGTTCATGGTGGTGTGCGTTTGCCAAGTTCCATGACCTTGTTCCTGGCTGCGTTGTTGAATTTGAGTTTGTGCACCCTCAGCTCATGAAGGTGATCATCTATGACAAGACATGAATGAAGATGAGATACAAAGAATGTGGTACCACGCATTTGTTTATGCCTATTAAGTGAGATTTCATCATGTCTGCCTATTCCGGTAGTAACTCTGTGAGTTGTGAACTGGCAAGAACTAGATGAGTTATCATAAGTTTAGTTGTTCCGTGAGTTGTGTGAACTGCTTAGCATTGATGTAGGATCCGTGCCAGAGGCTCTAGCTTGTGACTTTTGTGAACTGCCAAGAACTAGATGAGTTATCAGATGTTTAGTCGTTCTCTCAGTTATGTGAACTCCTTATGGTTGATGTATGAGCCGTGTCAGCGATGAACAAACAACTTTTCACTTGTTCGAATTGAAGCTAAATTTGGTCATGAGCTGTAAGAATTCTTATCCTAGTTTCTTTGTAAATTACTCTGCGTCCATGTATATTGTTCGGGAAAGGTGTTGTCCGTTCATGATAACCTTGGCCGCTGGGGGCCTGGGCCGGGCTATTGCATCTTGGGCCTCGCGTCTTACATTGAGCCTGTTCTTTGCACTCCTATCTTCGAAGGAAGCGCCGGTCCAAGTTTGTTTTCCCGATTCTCGCCTAGTAGTCTGGCGCCGCAACCGATGGCTCATATAATTGGACCTTCCATGCCTTCTAGTCCGATGCTCCCACTGGTGGTCATTTAATTGGACACTTACGAGCCTAGTAGTTGGGCGTTTTTAATACGCCTGACAGTGTGGGCTAGGCTCCCCCTATATTTTGTGCGGTTGCGATCCTTGCTGCACACAAACCCGTTCCTCGCTGCATACAAAACCGTTCTCACTATCCCCTTCCTCGACGCAGTTCCACAACCACCTCCCTCCTGGTGGCGATGGACTTCTCGGCGTTGCCAGAAGAATAGAAGCAAAAGTTGGTTTAAAGTTCCTGGAAACGACAATAAGCATAGTGGGAGATCTTGGAGGCCAATATTGATGCTAGCCGGCAACGAGATGTCCAATCCAGTAGCCGCAATGTGCCGGCTTCTGCAAGTAATAATCATCATTCTGAACTGTTATGAAATAGTTAGAAGAAAGAATGATTTGCATGTTTGAATGTATGCTGGGGCACTAGTATGTTGATTTGTTTGTGTTTTAAGCATTAGGATCCCCTTCACTGCTTATTGTACTCACTACACTTTTTCATTGGGGTAATTGGGGTTTTGTAACGTGTCGATTTGTTGGTGTTTGAAGCATTAGGATCCCCTTAGTTCATCCGTTGGCTCGTACTTCCCTTAATCCCCCTTTTCCCCCACACCGCTAAATGAATGAAGGACGTAACAACGACTATAGTGACTCCTGAGGAGTGCTCGTTGCTTCCAGCACAATGGGACAATAAAAGACAGAGAGAAGTTTTGCCAAGTACCACCAAGAAAGTAACTAGCGCTACGCCTGCACCTGTAGTTAACCGGCATCCCCTAGATTACACACACACTTTACTAGTCGCTCGAAACTACATTCATAGCAAACCTTACGCATTTGCAGGTTCCACATTCCGCTTCACCTCGGCCTGCGTCTCTAGCTGCTCCCGTGCCAGATCACAACAAATTGGCACTTAACATGTTATTTGAGAAGACGATTGTCGTCACTTATCCCGTCGCACCTGTACAGTCCAAGGGAAGGGGCCGTCCTTTTAAAACCAGGCACGTTCATGATTTTCATACTCCTAGGTGTTTTATGGTTCAGATACATGAATTTGAGGATCTTCATCTGTTCGTGCTCCCGAAAGCAATAGAAGAACATTTCAAGGGGGTTGTCCCTCATTTCATACAGGTGTCCACAAGCCCTCGTTGCCACTGGAACATCTGTATGACCCGCTACGAGGACAAACTGGTCTTCAACATTGTGGAAGCTGGTTGGCGGAGTTTTGCAGATCAACATGATCTCAGGAAGGGCGATATCCTCACCTTCACCGTGGTTTCTACTCACAATCTGAAGGTCAAAATCTACAACGCAAGAAACTCCATGCAGAAGCAGATGAAGTGCCATGAGCACACACATTTCGTCTGAATAGTCGTCCGCTGTACTGTATTTCGTGTCTAGATCATCTTTTGTGTTGGCCCGTTCTAGTAGTGGAACTCCTTCATTTAAGTGATCTTTAGAACTTTGTTGGTTTGTTACTTTGCCTTTTGGTTGTATCAGGACGCACTCTCTGAGATTTAAGTGATCATTTAGTTGAACTGTGTTGCCATTTAAGTGATCATTTAGTTCAACTGTGTTGGACCGTTGTAGTAGTAGATCATCTTTTGTAGGACACACTTGCTGTAGTAGTAGCTCATCTTCTGAGATTTAAATTATCAACTTCTTTGTGTTATGCTACTTGTTGGCGTATCGTCTAATCATTTGGCGTATTTCGTGAGGATAAGTCTGACGTTCTGCACACACGCCAGCTCCTAAGGCGCTATATATATGTATATAAAATAATAATTTGAAATTCTTGCCAAACAGTACAACGGGTCGTGTCCAGTCCAATCGGTAGCACACGGACAAGGCCGAACAGGCTGCCTCACATGCCTATTTCACTGGTGCTACATCCAGTGTTTTGGCACGATAGATTCCTTCCATGATGGACGGTGTGCTCAGTCCCATATGCCACGCTCGGTCTATCACGCTTAGCTAGTTGGCATTACGCAGACCTGACCAGTCCACCACAATTTTAATACATCGAGCTGGATTCCTGTGATGCCTTGCTTAATGGCGTTGCAAACATCATTTCGTTAAGGTTGGATGCTCCGAGTAACTGTTCATCGGGCACGACTGAATTTTACTTTGCTTCTACCCTCCAATGTTGTGAAGTTCATTGTGTTCTACCCTGCAATGTTGTGAAGTTCGTTGTGTTCTACCCTGCAATGTTGTTCTTTACTTTGCTTCTGGTTCTGATGTTGTTCAATTAGCTCTGTTTATGACCGCATGTTAATCTCAAGTTAGCTCTGTTCCATATTGTGCACGTACTATTCTTTTGTACAAAATTCAGTTAGTTCTGTTTTTGAGCGCAAAAATTGTTCAGTTCTGAGTAATTGGCATGTTTTGCCACGTTTAATCATGCATAAGCTTGCTACTATATTGTGTTGAATCTACAGAAGAAACAATTACTGCCAAAAACCACAATTCTACCATGGTTTTTGAGCAAAATCCTAAAAAGCAATCACGCCATCAAACTTATCATCTCACTGATGATTATCACATTCTCCTTTGTTGAAACAGCCCTAGGAAGAAGAAGACTCTGACACGCAAAGGTAGAAGAACACACACATGGGCTTGGCACCGTACACAACTTGTGCCACTTTTCTGTATTTCTTCTCACTTGATGCAACTGGTTACAAGTCCTATTAATAGAGATACATGCACACATACTGCCTGCTGATCCACTATTTTCTCTCCACTAGCCGGTAGCTAAAACTACGAGTAAGAACCTCCAGATAAGGCCACATTATTCGGCCGGCTCCATCCTCTTCGTGGCTGATTACTCGGTCACATTTGAGCCAAACCAACGGCCTTGCAGCTTGGTCATGCAATAGCCCGCGTACGTGCGTGCTACTACTCTGCTCGATGCCCCGCACATGCATCCACTCTCCACTATCTCAATTAAGGACTAACCCAACTGACTAAACACACTTAGCTTGCTTGTGTACACATGCTCACATCTTTTCGTGCACACAAAGCCGCAGCCTCATGTCTATGCAACTCAACTACATGCATGAAGGACCTAATACAATGAAGTCAACATGATGAATGCGTACACAACAAGGTTAATTCTAACAATCACCTTCTTAACCTTGTTGAGGTTTATTCGAACACCTCCATGGCAACCTCAAAAAGCAGCACCGGCTCGTCGTCGGCGTCTGTGATGGCGAGATGGCCCTGCTCCTACCTTGGCGAGGTGCAATCCCTCTAGAAATTCCCGTAATCTTAGCAGTTGTAGCAGCAAACTTTGCGGATGTCGAAGGTGCTCTTTTTCTTGCCGGCGCCGCGGCGGTTATTTTCGCGAGCAAGCCACTCCTCCTCCATGAGGAGCAGCCGAGTGCCGTCGTTGCTGCTGCGTGCGTCGTCCATGTCGAAGCTCTCCTCCACAACCAAGAAATGGCCCGTGAGCTCCTTAATCATCAAGGTCTTGAGGTCGAGTAACAACTGGTGGAGTGCGTGAGCTGCTGGTAGCATTGCGGCACGCTGCGGAGAAACTTGAGTACCACCTTGTGCTCGGTGATTGATACGCCTCCAACGTATCTATAATTTTTGATGATGGCATGCTATTATATTATCTGTTTTGGATGTTTCATATGCATTAATATGCTATTTTATATTATTTTTGAGCCTAACCTATTAATCTGGAGCCTAGTGCCAGTTTCTGTTTTTCTCCTTGTTTTTGAGTTTTGCAAATATGAAATATTAAACGGAGTCCAAACGGAATAAAATCTTCGGAATGATTTTTTCTGGAAGGAAAGAGATCTACCACATTTGGAGTGCACGCCAGGGCACCTGCCAGGAGGTCACAAGCCCTGGAGGCGCGACCACCCCCTTGGTCGTGCCTGACAGGCTTGCCGTCTTCTGGCAGGTCTCCTAACCCTATTCTTCGTCCTATAAATACCTAAATATTCACCCAACACCAAAAAGAGCCAGGCAAATACTTTTCCGCCGCCACAAGCCTCTGTTCCCGAGAGATCCAATCTTGGAGCCTTTTCCGGTAATCTGTCGGAGGGGGATCCGATCACGGAGGGCATCTACAACAACTCCATTGCCCCTCCAATGATGCGTGAGTAGTCCACCACAGACCTACGAGTCCATAGCTAGTAGCTAGATGGCTTCTTATCTCTCTTTGATCTTCAATGCCATGTTCTTCATTATCTTCATGGAGATCTATCCAATGTAATACTCTTTTGCGGAGTGTTTGTCAAGATCCGATGAATTGTGGGTTTATGTTCAGATTATCCATGAATCTTATTTGAATCTTCTTTGAATTCTTATATGCATGATTTCATATCTTTGCAAGTCTCTTAGAGTTATTGATTTGGTTTGGCCAACTAGATTGGTAATTCTTGCAATGGGAGAAGTGGTTACTTTTGGGTTCAATCTTGCGGTGTTCTCACCCAGTGACAAAGTAGGGGTAGCGAGGCACATATTGTATTGTTGCCATCAAGGGTAAAAAAATGGGGTTTTCATCATATTGCTTGAGTTTATCCCTGTACATCATGTCATCTTACCTAATGCGTTACTCTGTTCTTCATGAACTTAATACTCTAGATGCAGGCAGGAGTCTGTCGATGTGTGGAGTAATAGTAGTATATGTAGAATCGTTTCGGTCTACTTGACACAGACGTGATGCCTATATGCATGATCATTGCCTTGGATATCTACATGATTATTCGCTCTTCTATCAATTGCTTGATAGTAATTTGTTTACCCACAGTGATATTTTCCTTCAAGAGAGAAGCCTCTAGTGAAATATATGGCCCCCGAGTCTACTTTCCATAATATATTTTCAGATCTATAAACCAAAAATACCTTGCTGCAATTTATTTATCTTTTACTCATTTACATGTATCTCTATCAGATCTATCCTTGCAAATAACCGTGAAGGGATTGACAACCCCTTTATAGCGTTGGGTGCAAGAGTTTGATTGTTTGTGTAGGTGCATCCATTGATGACTTGCTTGTTCCTCCTCCTAGATTGATACCTTGGTTCTCATCAACTGAGGGAAATACTTATCTACTTTGCTGCATCACCCTTTCCTCTTCAAGGGAAAACCAACGCATGCTCAAGAGGTAGCAAGAAGGATTTCTGGCGCCGTTGCTAGGGAGGATACATAGCAAGTCAAGACAAGAACTCTCCCGTCAACTTGCCAATTTCTGGTGCCGTTGCCGGGGAGGATACATAGCAAGTCAAGACAAGATCTCTCCCGTCAACTTGCCAATTTTTGGCGCCGTTACCGGGGAGGATACACATCAAGCCTAGCAAGTACCCATCACAAACTCATATCTTGCATTTACATTATTTCCATTTGCCTCTCGTTTTCCTCTCCCCCACTTCTAAAACTATTCTTAGAAAAAACCCAAAACGATTTTCCATTTTATTCGCCTTCTCTTTTTTCGTTTGCCTTTTTCTCGTCAGATCTCTTGTTTGCTATGTTTGCTTGTGTTGCCATGTGCCTTCTATTTGCTTGCATCTTTGCTTGCTAAAAATCTATTGATATGGATCCTCATCCACTTGCCAATTTTTTCAAAAGACCAAATTATGACGAACCAATTGCTAGCGAGTTGAGTGCACTTCATTATCTCTATGAAGTTTTGTTTGAAAATCATGAATCTGAAATTTTTGATGAAGTGTTGAAAGAAGAAATTTTTAAGGAGATTCATGATAGTTCCTTGAATTAAAAGCATGATTGCCATGTTGTTAATATGAATTCTCTGAATATCCATGATGCTAATGATATGAAAAACCACAAGCTTGGGGATGCTATGCTTGATGAATATGATATCTTTGTTCCCCAAGTTTTGATGATGACACGTATGCTGTAATTGATGATGGAAATAATTCTTTATTTGTTATTTATATTGTGAAATTCCTTCATGATGCTACTAAAAATTATTATGAGGGAGGAACATATGCTTGTAGGAATTTCAATAATATCAAGTTTCCTCTCTATGTGTTCAAAGTTTTGAAGTTATGCTTGTTTTGGCTTCGTATGCTAGTTGATTATTTCTCCCATAAATTGTTTGCTCACAAACCCCCTATGCATAGGAGTGGGTTATACCTAAATTCTCTTGTCATGAGATTCATGATTCTCTCTTGCATGTCTCAATTACTATTTTTTATGTGAGCATCATTGAAATCATTATGCCTAGCTAGGGGCGTTAAACAATAGCGCTTGTTGGGAGGCAACCCAATTTTATTTTTATGTTCTGTTTTTTGCTTCTATTTTTGAGTGTTTCACACATTATTACTTCTGTAGTAATTGTGTTTTGGTGTTTTTATTAGGGTGATCTATGGTGGTTGTTGGTTTGATCTTGCTGAAAAGCAGAAACTTTTGCGCTCAGTCCAGGAATTTCATAAATTTTTGAGAGCATCTAATGAGTCTGAAATTTTTACACAAGATTGATATATAATTTTACCAGGTTTCACTAATTATTCAGAATTGTTTTAGTTACATAAGTATACAAAGTTTTCATATTGCTACAGACTGTTCTGTTTTTGAGATATTCTGTTTTCTTGGAGTTGTTTACCTATTTTGATGAATTTATGGGTTGAATCGTGAGGTATGAACCACGGAGAAGATAAAATACAGTAGGTACAGCAATATAAATAAAGAATGAGTTCACAACAGTACCTAAAGTGGTGATTTATTTTCTTATACTAACGGATCTCACGAGTTTTGTGTTGTGCAGTTTTCAAGTTTTGGGTAAGGATTTGATGGACCATGGAATAAAGAGTGGCAAAAGCCTAAGCTTGGGGATGCCCAAGGCACCCCAAGTCATATTCAAGGATGACAAAGATCCTAGGCTTGGGGATGCCCCGGAAGGCATCCCCTCTTTCATCTTCAATCCATCGGTAAATTTACTTGAAGCTATATTTTTATTCACCACAAGATATGTATTTTGCTTGGAGCGTCTTGTATGATATGAGTCTTTGCTTTTTAGTTTGCCACAATCATCTTTGCTACACACATATTTTGAGAGAGACACGCTGAATCATGAATTTATTAGAATACTCTATGTGCTTCACTTATACCTTTTGAGATAGGCAATTTTGCTCTATATACTTCACCTATATTTTTTAGAGCACGATGGTGTTTGTGTTTTATAGAAATAATTGAACTCTCGTACCTCACTTATATTATTTTGAGAGTATTTAAACAGCATGGTAATTGGTCTAGGTTATGAATTTAGTCCTCATATGATAGGCATCCAAGACGGATATAATAAAAACTTCCATATTAAGTGCATTGAGTATTTTTGAAAGTTTGATTCCTTGCATAAAGTTTTGAGGCATAAAGATGGTAATGTTAAGAGTCATGTTAGGAAGTAATTGTGATTTGGTAAAAATACTTGTGTAAAGGTTTTTGATTCCCTTAGCATACATGTATGGTGAACCGTTATGTAAGGAAGTCGGAGCATGACTTTTTTAAAGATTTTAACCATTGTGTGAGGGTCGGGAGCGCGCGATGGTTAACTCCTACCAACCTCTCCCCTAGGAGCATGCGTCTAATACCTTGCTTCGATAACTAATAGACCTTTGCAATAAGTATGTGAGTTCTTTATGACTAATGTGAGTCCATGGATTATAAGCACTCTCACCCTTCCACCTTTGCTAGCCTCTCTAGTACCGCACAACTTTCGCCGGTACATCAAACACCTTCCTCAAAACAGCCACCAAACACCTTCCTCAAAACAGCCACCAAATATCTTTCCTCAAAACAGCCACCATACCTACCTATTATGGCATTTCCATAGCCATTCCGAGATATATTTCCATGTAACTTCCACTGTTTCCTTTTATCATGACATGTACCATCACTTTCATATTGCATATAGAGTCATATTTTGTTCTAGGTATCGAGTTGTAATTTTCTTTTGAGTTATAAGTAAATAAAAGTGTGATGACTATCCTGATTAGAGCATGTCCCATGTGAGGAAGGGATGATGGAATCTATGATTCCCTCACAAGTGGGGATGAGATTCCCGACTTTATGAAAAATAAAAGAGGCAAGCGAAGCCCCCCCCCCCCCAAAAAAAGAGAGGCCTTAGATGACCACTAAAAATGAGAGAAAAGAGAGAAGGGACATTGCTACTATCTTTTCCGCACTTGTGCTTCAAAGTAGCACCATGATCTTCATGATAGAGAGTCTCCTATTTTGTCACTTTCATATAACTAGTGGAATTTTTCTTCATGATGCACATCCACTTAGTTTCTTTTTGAGCTTTCATACACTTATAGATCTAGTGCATCCGTTGCATGGCAATCCCTACTCACTCACATTGATATCTACTAATGGGCGTCTCCATAGCCCGTTGATACACCTAGTTGATGTGAGACTACCTTCTCCTTTTCCTTGACAACCTCCACCATATTCTATTCCACCTATAGTGCTATATCCATGGCCCACGCTCATGTATGGCGTGAGAGTTGAAAAGGTTTGAGAACATAATAAGTGTGAAACAATTGCTTGACTTGTCATCGGGGTTGTGCATGATATAAATACTTTGTGTGGGGAAGGTGGAGCATAGCCAGACCATATGATATTGTAGGTATAACTTTCTTTTGCCATTATATTTTGAAGAGATACAATTGCTTTGCTAGTATGCTTGAAACTTTATTGTTTTTATGTCAATATTGAGCTTTTGTTTTGAGTCTTATGGATCTGAATATTCATGCCACAATAGAGAATATTACATGGATAAATATGTTAGGTAGCACTCCACATAAAAAATTCTGTTTTTATCATTTACCTACTCGAGGATGAGCAGGAATTAAGCTTGGGGATGCTGATACGTCTCCAACGTATCTATAATTTTTGATGATGGCATGCTATTATATTATCTGTTTTGGATGTTTCATATACATTAATATGCTATTTTATATTATTTTTGGGACTAACCTATTAATCTAGAGCCTAGTGCCAGTTTTTGTTTTTTTCGTTGTTTTTTGAGTTTTGCAGATATAGAATATTAAACGGAGTCCAAATGGAATAAAATCTTCGGAATGAAATTTTTCTGGAAGGAAAGAGATCTACCAGACTTGGAGTGCACGCCAGGGCACCTGCAAAGAGGTCACAAGCCCTGGAGGCACGGCCACCCCCCTGGCCGCGCCTGGCAGGCTTGCCGTCTCCTGGCAGGTCTCCTAACCCTATTCTTTATCCTATAAATACCCAATTATCCCCCCAACACCAGAAAGAGCCACACAAATACTTTTTCGCCGACAGAAGCCTCCGTTCCCGAGAGATCCAATCTTGGAGCCTTTTCCGATAATCTGTCAGAGGGGGATCGAATTACGGAGGGCATCTACAGCAACTCCATTGCCCCTCCAATGATGCGTGAGTAGTCCACCACAGACCTACGGGTCCATAGCTAGTAGCTAGATGGATTGTTCTCTGTCTTTGATCTTCAATACCATGTTCTTCATGATCTTCATGGAGATCTATCCGATGTAATACTCTTTTGGGATGTGTTTGTCAAGATTCGATGAATTGTGGGTTTATGTTCAGATTATCCATGAATCTTATTTGAATCATCTCTGAATTCTTATATGCATGATTTCATATCTTTGCAAGTCTCTTCGAGTTATTGATTTGGTTTTGCCAACTAGATTGGTAGTTCTTGCAATGGGAGAAGTGGTTAGTTTTGGGTTCAATCTTGCGGTGTCCTCACCCAGTGACAAAGTAGGGGTAGCGAGGCACATATTGTATTGTTGCCATCAAGGGTAAAAATATGGGGTTTTCATCATATTGCTTGAGTTTATCCCTGTACATCATGTCATCTTACCTAATGCATTACTTTGTTCTTCATGAACTTAATACTCTAGATGCAGGCAGGAGTTGGTCGATTTGTGGAGTAATAGTAGTAGATGCAGAATCTTTTCGGTTTACTTGACATGGACATGATGCCTATATGCATGATCATTGCGTTGGATATCTACATGATTATTCGCTCTTCTATCAATTGCTTGACAATAATTTGTTTACCCACCGTGATATTTTCCTTCAAAAGAGAAGCCACTAGTGAAATCTATGGCCCCCGGGTCTACTTCCCATAATATATTTTTCAGATCTATAAACCAAAAATACCTTGCTGCAATTTATTTATCTTTTACTTGTTTACATCCATTTCTATCAGATCTAATCCTTTCAAATAACCATGAAGGGATTGACAACCCCTTTATAGCGTTGGGTGCAAGAGTTTGATTGTTTGTGTAGGTGCATCCATTGGTGACTTGCTTGTTCCTCCTACTGGATTGATACCTTGGTTCTCATCAATTGAGGGAAATACTTATCTACTTTGCTACATCACCCTTTCCTCTTCAAGGGAATTCTAAGGCATGATCGAGAGGTAGTAGTGATGCCATCGCCAAGGGCATCGAGGTCGTTGACGATGTCGGTGAGGCAGACCGAGAACTCCTCCATCTTCTCACCATCCTTGAACCGGAGATTCTCGAACTCCGGTCGATGCGTCTGCGCCCATGCTTCACGGATATGCTCGGACCCATCCTCAAGGTCTTGAGGGCGTCCCAAGCCTCCTTTGATGAGTCCTTCGCAGCCAAGGAGTGTAACATCTCCGGCGGCACAATCTGGAGGATGATGCCCAAAGCTTCATGATCGTCGCGATAATCGACGATGATGCCATGCTCGACCACCTCCCATAGGCCTTGATATTGGAAATATGCCCCAAAGGCAATAATAAATGGTTATTATTGTATTTCCTTGTTCATGATAATTGTATATTGTTCATGCTATAATTGTGTTAACCAGAAACCATAATGCATGTGTGAATACATAGACCACAACATGTCCCTACTAAGCCTCTAGTTGGCTAGCTCGTTGGTCAATGGATGGTCACGGTTTCATGACCATGGACATTGGATGTCGTTGATAACGGGATCACATCATTAGGAGAATGATGTGATCGACAAGACCCAATCCTAAGCCTAGCACAAGATCGTGTAGTTCGTTTGCTAAAGCTTTTCAATATCAAGTATCGTTTCCTTAGACCATGAGATTGTGCAACTCCTGGATACCGTAGGAATGCTTTGGGTGTGCCAAACATCACAACGTAACTGGGTGGCTATAAAGGTGCACTACGGGTATCTCCAAAAGTGTCTGTTGGGTTGGCACGAATCGAGACTGGGATTTGTCACTCCGTGTGACGGAGAGGTATCTGTGGGCCCACTCGGTAAGACATCATCATAATGAGCTCAATGTGACTAAGTATTTAGCCACGGGATGATGTATTACGGAACGAGTAAAGAGACTTGCCGGCAACGATATTGAACAAGGTATAGGGATACCGACGACCGAATCTCGGGCAAGTATCATACCGATAGACAAAGGGAATTGTATACGGGATTGATCGAATCCCCGACATCGTGGTTCATCCGATGAGATCATCATGGAGCACATGGGAGCCAACATGGGTATCCAGATCCTGCTGTTGGTTATTGACCGGAGAGGTGTCTCGGTCATGTCTGCGTGTCTCCCGAACCCGTAGGGTTTACACACTTAAGGTTCAATGATGCTAGGGTTATAGGGAAAAAGTGTACGTGGTTACCGAAGGTTGTTTGGAGTCCCAGATGAGATCCCGGACGTCACGAGGAGTTCTGGAATGGCCCGGAGACGAAGATTGATATATAGGAAGTGAGGTTTTGGTTACTGGAAATGTTTCGGGGGTCACCCGTAATGTACCGGGACCACCGGAAGGGTTCCGGGGGTCCATCAAGTGGGCCCACCGGCCCCAGAGGGCTTCATGGGCCATAGGTGGAGGGAACCAACCCCTAGGTGGGCTGGTGCGCCCCTCCCACCTGGCCCAAGGCACATGAGAGAAGGAGGGAGGGGAAACCCTAGGTCTAGATGGGCCTAAGGCCCACCTAGGGCTACGCCCTCCTCTCCTCCCCCTCTGGCCGCCACACCAGATTGATCTGGTGGCTGCCGCACCACCCTAGGGTGGAAACCCTAGGGTGCAGCCCTACCTCCTCCTCCTCCTATAAATAGAGGTGCCCTTGGGTCTGTTTGGGACACGGTTCTTTCTCCCTCTCAGGCGCAGCCCTACCTCTCCACCTCCTCGTTCTCCGTAGTGCTTAGCGAAGCTCTGCCGGAGTACCACGCAGCTCCACCGTCACGATGCCGTCGTGCTGCCGGAGCTCTCCCTCAACCTCTCCTTCCTCCTTGCTGGATCAAGGCGTAGGAGACGTCATCGGGCTGCACGTGTGTTGAACGCGGAGGCGCCATTGTTCGGTGCTGAGATCGGAGTCCACCGCGATCTGAATCGCTAAGAGTACGACTCCACCAACCGCGTTCTTGTAAGCTTCTGCTTAGTGATCTTCAGAGGTATGAATATGAAATCTCTCCCCACTCGTTGCTGGTTTCTTCATAGATAGATCTTGGTGACACGTAGGAATTTTTTTGATTTACTACTACGTCTCCCAACACTTGCGCCTGCAGCCGCACTCACATGCCGAGCACCCACTCAATGTAGTTCGTGCGGGCTAACGGTGGAAGCTGCACCATTGACGAGTGTCGGTGTCAAAACGGGCGGATCTCGAGTAGGGGGTCCTGAACTGTGAGACTAGAATCGATGGTAACAGGAGACGAAGGGGACACAGATTTACCCAGGTTCGGGCCCTCCTATGGAGGTAATACCCTGCGTCCTCCTTGATTGTATTGATGATATGGGGATTATAGAGTTGATCTACCTCAAGATCGAATAGCTAACCCTAGATGAGTTGTTCTGTCCCTATAACCTAAAACCCTTCGGCTTATATAGACGTCAAGGGTACCTAGGGTTTACACATGGTCGGTTACACACCGAAGAGATAAACATGCCTATTTGCTACATCAAACATGGAGCACAAGCCGTACTTCCTAAAGCTTCCATCTTGGAGATAAGGTCTTCAATGAACCATGTGTTCGGTAAGCAGCCCATACAGTCCGACCCATGTAGATAGGTCGGCCTCCCGAGGACCCCTTAATCCAGGACTCCCTCAGTAGCCCCTGAACTGGCCTCCAACGCCAAGGTCCCCAGCTTTGATTGCTTCACATGAGAAGGGTCTTCAGCTTGCGAGGTGAGTTCTTCCTGCCGAACCTAGTTCGACCTCTGATGATAAGTAGCTTTCCGCATAGTGGCGCGTCCAAACACTACAAACAGGCTGGCCTTGAAGGCCAAACGTCAAGGGTAAATAATATTCCTCTGACGGCCCTCTGACGAAAGGTCACGGCCCACCACGACCGCTTGTCCAGCTACACAAACTCGATTCGCGGTTCGAGGCCATTTTAATCATGACGATCTATCAATATACTGATCGTGTCTTGTTTTATACGGGATATGTTTAATCATGCGTGCACAATGGCTCGCCCATCTCAGGAAGCGGAGGGATTCACGGTGCAGCAAGGGGAGACCAAATCGATAAGCCTCATAAAAGGGGAAGAAAACCCCGAAGCCTATTCACGCTTCCCATTTGCTTTCTCCGTCTTCCATTCCCCTGCGTCTCGAAAGCACAGATCTAGGTATTCCGCCATCCAACTCTGAGCTCATCAATGGCGGGTTCTAACGGCCAGTGGGAGGCCTCCACGGTTACCAACCGGGACATTCTCGACCTCAAGAATGCCGGCTACCTCTCCGCTGACATCCCTCATCGCGCACCGGAGGAGGGCCAAGTGATCCCCACCCCCCGGCCGGGCGAAAGGGTGTTCTTCCTCCCCCACTTCATCAGGGGGTTGAGCTTCCCGCTCCACACCTTCGTCAAGGGGTTGCTGTTTTTCTTTGGCCTCGACTTCCACGACCTCCCGACAAACTCTTTCATGCACATCTCGGCGTTCATCCTCGTCTGCAAGGCTTTCCTGCGAGTCGAGCCACACTTTGGGCTATGTCTCAAAGTGTTCAACGTCAAGCCGAAGTGCGTTGGCGGGAAGCATGCAGACTGCGGTGGGGCTGTCATCGGCAAGATCACCCACTTCATGTGGCCATCGGGCACCTTCATCGACACCATCAAAGCATGGAAGGAGTGGTTCTATATCACAGAACCACAAGAAGAAGGTCAGATCCCTCCTGCCAAATTCAGATCTGGTCCCCCCACCAGACTGGCTTCATGGCTTAAAAAGGGCCTTAATTGGGAACCGAGCAAGGAGGTGAGTGACCTGGAGAAGGGCATCAACTCCATGGTCGAGGAGGACCTCAAGCTGACCAATGTGGTCGAGGTGATGCTCCGGAGATGCATCCTCCCCTGCCAGTGCCGGGACACTCCCTTGTGGGCTCATCAGCTTGATGATGCGCCCACAATCCGAAACCTCTTCCGCACTACGCGGGAGAAGCTAGGGAAGGCGCTCTTCAAGTCACAGGAGAGCTGGCCATCCGAGGAGGAAGACAGAGGCCTGCAGACCTCCAAGACCATCACCGAGCTACATGTTACTTCTGCTCAATCGACTTTTACCCTTCCCAAAGAGGATCCATAATGTTTTCTTCTGATCATTCTTTCGCAGAAATGGCTGAAAAAGGCCGTTAACATCAGCAGTCCGACACCTCAGCCCGAGGACATCAGGTCCAGGCTGTTGGCGGAAATGCTCGTGGAGAATCCTTACGATCCCCCCACGAAGAAGGAGAAGAAGAAGCCAGGCCGAAGCGGCCTTCGTATCCGGGACCAGTAAGAGACTGTTTCCGGGGAAACTCATGCCTCCTCGAATCAAGAGGAGTATAAGGAGGAAGAGGAAGAGGAGGAGTAGGAGGAAGAGGAGAAGGACGAAGCCGAGGGGGAAGGCAATCCCCCCTCTCAAGAAATAGAGCGGCATCATCGGATGCCCCGGAGGAGGTTCCCCCTCTAGCCCCAAAGAGGACGTGTCGGGCACAGGTGATCCTGTCCGATGACAGCTTGGACTCAGATACTGAGTCCGGTGACCTCGAGGTGGTTCCGCAAAGGAACCTCAGGGTCAAGTCCCCGGCTCGAAGGTTAGGATCCGAAGACCCCTTGTTTGTCCTTTTAAAAGTTTTAGAGTTTACTAACACACAAGTGCTTATGGATTTTGCAGCTCCCTGCGCGTCCTCCCTACCGATCAAATATCGGATGGGGAGACCCCACCCGCTGAACTAGCGGAGAGCGGGAATGCCTCGCATCCCACCACTCCGGACACTGCGAAGGATACCGCAGAGGTGTCATCCCAACATGCTCCTATGGAGCCAGACATCGGCGGCAGGGGAGATGACATAATGGCTAAGGCTAACACCTCGATCACCGAAGACCAAGGGGAGGTACCCCGCCCAAACACTGAGGGGGCCGGACGAGCGGACGCTCATTCCCCTCCAAGGGCATTTCCGGAGCGTACCACGCCTCCGGAGGTACTAGTTCAAACTCCGGTTGGTGATCGGGTTATTCGATCACCTCCAGCGCCACCGACCAATAGGTGGTAGGTCATGGAGGAGGCTTTAATGAGCGCCTCCGTCTCTGAGGAGCACCGCACCCTTATGGGCACACTATTAGAGAGCATTTAGTCCGTCGACAACGGACTGAAGGAGGCCTTCAAAGGTCTTCTAACGGGTTTTCAAGTAAGTCACATGAAACTCTTATTTGCCAAGTTTTTACTTATTTTTATTATAATGTACCCGGAAGCCCTCGAGCCCTAGGTGAGTTTGAAAAAACTTGCCTAGGGGTCAATCCCGTATCCGATTCCGGACTAAATACCAATTATGTGTCCGAAGCGTTAGATCAGCCCCTAACAAGGTCAGACATATGATCAGATTGAATATGATACAGGAGTATATAACCCATGTAACATGTTAACTGCATATGTATTGCAAGCTTCATCATCGGCGGTGGCCATAAATGGTGCCGAACTGGACGAACTGAATCGGAAGCTTAAACCCTCCGAGGATGAAGTTGATGCCCTCAACAGAAGATTCGACGAGGCACAAGGTAGGTCAAAACAAAATCCGAATACCTTTGCCCGAACACCTTTACCCGAACACTGTCCGTGCAGTTTTTCATAATGTTTTAATGTTTAAACAGCTTCGGCGAAAGAGGTGGAGAGTCTCAAGGCCGAGCTCCAACAAGCAAAAGACCATGCAGCCGTCGAGAGAGCGGCGGCCAAAGAAGCGGCGACCGCCCTCTCTGCCGTGTGAATCACCAACCAGAAGCATGAGGCTTGTGTGGTGGAGGTTCAGCAGGAGCTAAAGGACGCCAGCCGGAAGTGTGAGGTCCTTGAGCAGAAGGGCAATGAGGGCACAGCTGAACTATCCACCTTTAAGAACGATCTTCACAAGGAGCAGGTGGACAGGCGGTTCTATGAGGAGCAGGTCCGCCAAGCGAAGGGCATAGTGGATGGTAAGCCATACTTCCTACAATGCGTCTTCGAGGATATAAAATTCAAATTGCTTACCCAGGTGTGGTGTTCTTCAGGCGCCTCCTCCGATATCCAGAAGAGCGTGGTGGACGCCAATATGCTGTTCGCCTCGAGGGAAGAAGGAGACGAAGCTCGACTGTTCTGGGAACAATTCAGAGCCCCGGAGTGCTCACCTCTTCTCGTGGAATAGCTAAAACAGCTGATGGAGCTGAACCAGATGGCAGAGCCGGCCGTGAAGGACCTCTGCATCCGCTTATGGCCCGATGAGCCGTTGCTTGGCAGCTACTTTGGCCTGGTGCAGAAGTTGATTGCCGCCTCGCCCCGCTTCGACACTGTGAAGCGCTCTTCCTACATAGAGGGAGTCCGGATGGCCCTTGCCAAGGCCAGGGTGCACTGGCCGAGGCTTGATTCGATGAAGGTAGCCACTGCCCCACCGCCTCCCGGGAAGGAGCATAGACGCCCCAAGCTGTACTTCGCCAGAGTAATGGAAGGTGCTCGAGCGATAGCTTCTCAGTGTTCGAGCGAGGATGTATTCGAGTGAATTGTAATACGTCCAAAGACTTTGCAAAGTGTTTAATGTTATAAGTTATTCATTCGGCTTTGATGTTTTTGCATTCCTTTATAACTCCTGTGTGGTCGTTTAAAACTGAAAGATGCGAGTCGTCGGCTTCAGCCCCCATGTAGATACTAAAAGGGGTGTCTCTGCACAATATTCCTTAGCCAAGTGATCGAAACCAGAAGAAGGTAGAGTGCGGCGGACTAGGCAATCGGACTATAGTGCTTTATTTATTTCACTTAGCCACAGGGGCATGAAAAAGGGTTGTGGGGGGCTAAGGACTAGCCCCCGGAGTGTTGCGATGTTCGGATGAACCACGGCTAAGGCCAGCATCACATGGTTCACATGGATAGCAAACCCCCGCACAACATTGAATGTCCTCTGACGAGGAAGTAAGTATAATACTTATGGCTCGGATTCATAGACCGGCTCTCGCATACTATGTCGGCCAATTTTTGGCTTTCTCCCCTGAGGTGCTTGACCACACTAACCGGAAGCACAATCGTAGGGGTTCGCCGTTTGCCCTTTTAGCCGAACAAGTGGAACGTAAAGGGGCAATCACATGATTCGAGCAACCCAACTATTGACCCGAGACAAAGTTCGGAACCGATGCATATAAAGTGTACTCCAAGATGCCGAACACATAATAAAACATACGTAAGGCGATTTGTTTGTATGCTCGAGCCCCCGATATATAATCCGGCTGCATCGTTGCATAAAGAACTGTGTTGCAAGAAGAGGGAGAAAAATAAAATATGTGCCAAAAAGGACAAAGAGACAAACATGTAAAATGATGTTGTATATTTTTGTTTTCTCCATAACTCTTATTACTCGGAGTGCCGAAGCAATTGCTTATAGGTATGTGAAAAGATATTACAGGAGTGGTTGTACCAGGGTTTTTCGATTGGTGGCCTTACGTCCTCGATAGGCCCTGTTGCTAGATGACTCCTGATACTTGGTTGTTCGGCGTACGGATCTTGTAAACAAGGTCTTGAAAAGTCACCGAGTTATGAATAAGCTTTACGCCCTTGGTGGGGCCTTTAGTGGTCCCCGTATTGTGTCCGAAGACGTACGGAATGGTAGTAGTCCGGTCCAGCCAGTCTCCAACCTTTGTTTCCCCACCGCTGCTCATGGAATTTTAAGTGCGAAGTTGTGCCTTCTTGGCACGTACTTCACTAATAATGGGGGCATGCAGTGGGGAGCGAGTCCCTATTTGAGGGGCGAGGAAGGCTCTGGGAGTTTGGCCTAAAGCCGAGTTCGCTTCCCAACCTTACGTACCTTTACGACAGATGCCGATACTTGCCGATCATATTTGTAACTAAATTCGGCCGCCAGGGCCAATGCATATTCCTCAGTTCATAAGGATCGCTCCGTATTGCCGTTAACAGTGATGACCCCTTTGGGGCCAGGCATCTTGAGCTTGAGGTATGCGTAATGCGGGATGGCGTTGAAACGAGTGAATGCTATCCGTCCGAGTAGGGAGTGATAGCTGCTGCGGAAGGGCACAATGTCGAAGATCAAGTCTTCGCCGTGAAAGTTATCGGGCGAGCCAAACACAACTTCCAGGGTAACGGAGCCCGTGCATCAGGCTTCGACACTTGGAATCACCCCTTTAAAGGTGGTGTTACTGGGTTTAATTCATGTTGGGTCTATGCCCATCTTTTTCACCGTGTGTGAATAAATAAGGTTAAGGCTACTTCCTCCATCCATTAGGACTTTTGTGAGGTGATACTCATCGATAATGGGGTCGAGGACGAGCGTGGCCAAACCCCCTTGACGGATACTCGTCGGGTGATCGGATATGCCGAACTTGGGTTGTACTTCGGGGCCACTGGCTCTACAGCATAGACCTCTCGAAGGACGCATTTCCTCTCCTTCTTGGGAATATGGGTGACGTATATCATGTTTACCATCTTGACTTCTGGAGGAAATTTATTTTGATTGCCACCAATCGGACCCCGAGGCTCGTCCTCATCCTCGTTGTGAGGGCTCTTGCTTTGATCCTCGGGTGGGAGCTTGCCAACCTGTTTAAACACCCAACAATTGTGGTGTGTGTGGTTGGCGGGCTTCTCTTGGGTTCCGTGGATTTGGCAAGGCCCGTCCATGATTTTTTCCAGTGGGGTGGGTTCGTCATGATTGCCTTTAGGAGGCTTCTTCCGCTGCCCAGGATTGGAGTTGCGGAATCCATCGTTGACGGCCGTATCATCGGCATCACTGTTATTGTGCTGATGCTTGTTCTTGTTTCGTTTGGGCTTCCCGTTGCCACCCCGAACCTTTGAGGTTTTGGGCGCTTCGGAGTTGTGGTTGCGTCTTGCCAGCCAATTGTCTTCACCCGCGCAGAATCGGGTCATCAGGGAAGTTAGGGAGGACATGGTCCGAGGTTTATCCTGGCCGAGATGGTGAGCCAGCCATTCGTCCCGAATATTATGCCTAAAAGAGTCTATTGCCTCAGCATCCGGACAATCGACAATCTAGTTCTTCTTGGTCAAGAACCGATTACAGAATTGTCATGTAGACTCTCCGGGTTTTTGTACGACGTTACTTAGGTCGGAGGAGTCCGGCGGCCGAACACAGGTTCCCTGGAAGTTAGAGCGGAATGCATCCTCCAGGTCCTCCTAGCATCCAATGGAGTTTTCGAGGAGGCGTTTTAGCCAGTGCCGAGCTGGGCCCTTAAGTTTAAGGGGGAGGTATTTTATGGTGTGGAGATCATCTCCTCGAGCCATGTGTATATGGAGGAGGAAGTCCTCGATCCATACAGTTGGGTCAGTTGTCCCATCATACCGTTCGATGTCCACGGGTTTGAACCCATCCGAGAACTGATGCTGCATCACCTCATCCGTGAAACACAGTGGGTGAGCGGTGCCTCGAATCCAAGATATGTCGCGCCTGTCATCGGCGTCTGTTCTGGTTTGGTTGCGTTCCCGGTCTCTGTTATTAACTCATTCGAGCCATGGTCTATACCCATCCCGTCTATTGGGTGAGTAATCTCTGGATCTGTAGATGGATCTTGTGCGTCCTGCTCTGTGATTTAGGTCGTCACGCAGGTCGAACCTGTCATTGGGCTCTAGTGGCTCCTTTCCCCATCTCTGGGGTATTGCCGGCCTATAGCCGGCATCATCAGCCGTCGGATCACGCCCGCGAGGAGTGCGGTCTTGCTTGTCGTATGGAGTATGTTTCGGAGACGGAGTATCGGTTAGCTCGTCGTCGAATTGTGGCAACAGCCTTCTTTGTGGGTAGCTTTTGGGCTGGTCCAATAGACCAGCTCCATGTCCTTCCTCAGCTGAGAGGACTCTTGTCCATCGAGGTCATCCTGTTTGGCTTTAAGCTGCCATTCCTTAGCTTTCAGGCTGCGCGGGATCGCTATGAGCTGCTGTCGGAACAGTTCCTGATCTTCATGGCTATCAGGGATGTCTAAGTCATCGGCTGCCGAGATATCCTCCTCTTCGATAGGGGGGGAGGTAGTTATCGTCCTCGGAGTCATTGATGTCGTCGGGGTTGCTTTGGTCTTTAGACCTTTCTTGACCTTCTAACGGGTGTTCGGGGATATCAGGGTCACCACGGTCTTCAGGGGTAACTCCGTCCCCGGTGCCGATGATGGCTTTCCTTCCCTTCTTGCCTTTGGACCGCTTATGCGGTTTCATGCGCATTGTTAGGTGCATTGCCCGACTTATCGCCGTCATTGTTAGGCATTTTGTCGCCATTGGGAGTGTCCACCATGTAGACATCATGTGTTGAAATGGCGACCCATCTGCCAGTATTAACAACGGCTGGGGCACACTCGTCTTCATCCATGTATTCTGCCTCATCAGAGGCATAGTCCAACATGTTGATTAAATCTTCGACTGTGGCTATCAAGTGGGTGGTGGGTGGGACGAAAAATTCTTCCCGACCCATACTGTGGCCGATCCGAACAGAGATCGGGGCCGGATCGTCGGAAATCTCCATCGACGAGATCCGATCCAGAATTTCATCGAACACCAAGGGCTCGATCGGATTATACTGTTCGGAACCTTCAGAGTTGACCCATGATGTGTCCGAACGAGATGGATGTTCAGAAAGAACAAGTGTCTGGCCTTTCGGCGTTGAGGCGGATCCGGACCAGGAGTGGGTACACCACCATGGCTGACCCCGCTGGTGTGACCGGAGAAGGAACTCGAGGTTAAAGCCTCAAAGTCTTCGGGCATGACAAGTGAAGTTGCAAGCCCGGTTAGTGATAAGTCGTCTCGAGAGTCTACGAGGAACTCCAGGTTCCCAAATCTGACCTCTCAATCGGGGGTGAAGCTCTCAACTCGGCCTAGATGGACGGTCGGGTCGGCGTGTAGCACTACCCTATCGAAGGTGAAGATCTGTCCCGGGATGAAAGTGTCAACATTGCGGACCTCTTCGCTCATGACAAGGCGAGACATCGATCCCTTGAGTGCTCAGAGAGGAACTCTCAGTGAAAGCACCAATGTTGGTGTCAAAACCGACGGATCTCGGGTAGAGGCTCCCGAACCGTGAGACTAGAATCGATAGTAACAAGAGAGGAAGGGGACACAGATTTACCCAGGTTCCGGCCCTCCTATGGAGGTAATACCCTATGTCCTGCTTGATTGTATTGATGATATGGGGGTTACAAAGTTGATCTACCTGGAGATCGAAAAGCTAACCCTAGATGAGTTGTCTTGTCCCTATAACCTAAAACCCTCCGGCTTATATAGACGTGGAGGGTACCTAGGGTTTACACATGGTCGGTTACACACCAAAGAGATAAATATGCCTATTTGCTACATCAAACATGGAGCGGAAGCCGTAGTTCCCGAAGGTTCCATCTTGGAGATAAGGTCTTCAATGAACCCTCTTTCGGTAAGCAGCCCATACAGTCCGGCCCATGTAGATAGGTCGACCTCCCAGGGACCCCTTAATCTAGGACTCCCTGAACGAGTTCTGCCGGACCACGCGCTCGATGATGCAAAGCTCGCTGCTGCCGCTGCCGTCAGTGAGCCGCGCCTTCGATGGAGTCGCCGGCTCCTCCAGCTTCCCTTTGCCCAGCTTTGCCGCCTTGGACGCATCATCTCCCTCGGTGCCGTCTATCATTGGGATGGACCAACTCGTAACTCTGATACCAAATGTTGGAACAGCCCAAGGAAGAAGAAGACTCTCACACGCAAAGGTAGAAGAACACACATAGGGGCTTGGCACCGCACACAACTTGTGCCACTTTTATGTATTTGTTCTCACTTGATGCAACTGGTTGCAAGTCCTATTAATAGAGATACATGGACATGAACTGCTACTGCTGATCCACTATTTTCTCTCCACTAGCCGGTAGCTAAAACTACGAGCAACAACCTCCAAATAAGGCCACACTATTCGGCCGGCTCCTTCCTCTTCATGGCTGATTGATACATCTCCAACGTATCTATAATTTATGAAGTATTCATGCCATGTTTACAATAATTCTATATGATTTTGGTATGATTTTGTTAGAACTAACCAGGACTGACGCTATTTTCAGCAGAACTACCATGGTGTCGTTTTTTGCGCAGAAATAGAAGTTCTCGGAATGGGATGAAAATTTAGTATGATTCTTTCTGGACCAAAAGAGACCCTCGAAGCATTTGAGTTGGGACAGAAGAGCCACGAGGAAGTCACAAGCCTGCCAGGCGTGACCACCCCTTGGTCGCGCCTAGTAGGCTTGTCACCGCATCGTGGAACCCCATGACGTGATTCCAACGCCAAAAATTGCTATAAATATATAACCACCAAAAAGAAACCTAGATCGGGAGTTCCGCTGCCGCAAGTCTCCAGAGCCACGAAAAACCAACCAGGAGCCTGTTTCGGCACCCTACCGGAGGGGAAACCATCAGCGGAGGCCATCTTCATCATCTCGACGGTCTCCATGACGAGGAGGGAGTAGTTCACCCTCGGGGCTGAGGGTATGTACCAGTAGCTATGTGTTTGATCTCTGTCTCTCTCTCATGTTCTTGAGATGAGACGATCTTGATGTACCGCGAGTTTTATTGATATAGATTGAATCATATGGAGTTTTCCCTCTCTATCTTCTTGTGACGAATTGAGTTTTCCCTTTGAAGTTTTCTTATCAGATTGAGTCTTTAAGGATTTGAGAACACTTGATATATGTCTTGCGATGGGATACCCGTGGTGAAAACGGGACGTTCTATAAATCCACTTGATGTATGCTTTGGTGATCAACTTGCGGGTTCCGTGACCTTGGGAATCTATGCATAGGGGTTGGCACACGTTCTTGTCTTGACTTTCCGATAGAAACTTTGGGGCACCCTTTGAAGTTCTTTGTGTTGGATTGAACATGATGAATTTGAAATTATGTGATGCATATCGTATAATCAAGCCCAGGGGTAATTGTGGTGACATTGGAGTATCTAGGTCACATTAGGGTTTTTGTTGATGTGTATCTTAAGGTGTTATTTTAGTATGAACTCTAGGGCTGTTTGTGACACTTATAGGGATAGCTCATAAGATTGATCGGAAAAGCTAACTTTGAGGTGGTTTCGTACCCTACAATAATTTCTTCGTTAGTTCTCCGCTATTTGTGACTTTGGAGTGAGCTCTTTGTCGCACGAGAGGTATTTACATATGATTCAACTATGCCAATATTGTTCAGAGATATTTCACAAGTGAAAGTATGGACCCTAGGCCTTGTTTCCAAGCATTTATACAACATTTTGCTCGCTGTTTACTATTTGTTACCTTGCTTTTTTTATATTTTCATATTACAAAAACATATATCTACCATCCATATTGCACTTGTGTCACCGTCTCTTTGCCTAACTAGTGCACCTATACAATTTGTCATTGTATTGCGTGTGTTGGGGATACAAGAGATTTCTTGTATTTGATTGCAGGGTTGTTTGAGAGAGACCATCTTCATCCTACGCCTCTCACGGATTGATAAACCTTAGGTCATCCACTTGAGGTAAAAATTGCCACTGTCCTACAAAAATCTACGCCTGGAGGCCAAACACGAGTCTACAAGAAGAAGGTTGTGTAGTAGACATCATGTTCTTTTCTGGCGCCGTTGCCGGGGAGGTGAGTGCTTGAAGGTATATCTTTAGATCTTGCAATTGAATATTTTATTTTCTTGTTTTTCACTAGCTTGGTTTTATAAAATAAAACTACAAAAAAATGGAATTGAGGTTGCCTCATATGCTTCATCTTTTTAGTGTCTTTCATGAAAATGATGGAAAGGAAAATTGTGCTCAAGTGTTAGAAGAAGAAGTTATTAAAATGTTTGGCACTAAATCTTTGAGTGATGAGCATGATGTCAATATTGTTAGTATGAATTCTCTGAATATTCAAAGCCACAAGCTTGGGGATGCTATGTTTGATGAAGAAGATATTTTTAGCCCCCCAAGTTTTGATGAGCAAAACTATTATGATTATGACATGCTTCCTATCTATGATGGTTATTATGAGGACACATATGATATAAATATTAATGAAAACCATGAAACTTGTCACCATGATTTTAATATTGAACGTGCTTATGTAAATCAAGTATCTCATGATAGTTATTTTTTTGAGTTTGCTCCCACTATTATGAATGAGAAGAAAATTGCTTATGTGGAGAGTAGTAAAATTTCTATGCTTGTAGAACATGAAAAGAATGCTTTATGTTCTGGTTATATTGTGGAATTCCTTCATGATACTACTTAAAATTATTATGAGGGAGGAACATATGCTTGTAGGAATTGCAATAATATCAAGTTTCCTCTCCATGTGTTCAAAGTTTTGAAGTTATGCTTGTTTTGCCTTCCTATGCTAGATGATTCTTGTTCCCATAAATTGTTTGCTGAAAAAATCCCTATGCATAGTAAGTGGGTTAGACTTAAATGTTCTTGTCATGAGATTCATGATGCTCTCTTGCATGTTTCAATTACTATTCCTATGTGAGCATCATTGAAATCACCATACCTAGCTAAAAGGCATTAAAGAAAAGCACTTGTTGGGAGACAACCCAAGACTTTTACTTTCTATTTTTGTGTGTTCACATTATTAATCTACTGTATTAATCATGTTTTGTGTCTTTTATTTCAATAAAGTGCCAAGTAAAGCCTTTGGGATAGTCTGGATACTTGCTTGTTTGATTCTGTGTAAAAACAAAAAGTTTTGCGTCCAGTATATGAATTATCTGATTTTACTGGAGCATCAAACAATTCTGAAATTTTAAAAAAGATTTATGTGCAAATACCTAGAGTTGTACTAATTTTTCAGAATTTTTAGATTCAGGGAAGTTTGGTGATCATTCAGATCTTTACAGACTGTTCTGTTTTTGACAGATTCTGTTTTGCATGCATAGTTTGCTTGTTTCAAGTGTTCCTATAGCTTATATAGAGGAATATAAATTGTGGGAATTATGGAGTACAGTAGGTATCATGTGGGAATAATTATGAATCTTGTCTTGACAGTACCTAAGTGAATGATCTATCTTTATTACACTAACCCTTCTCACAAAGTTCCGTTAAGTTTTGTGTAATTGAAAATTTCAAGTTTTGGGTGAGATACCGATATGAGGAGAATAAGGAGTGACAAGAACCTAAGCTTGGGGATTCCCAAGTCACCTCAAGGTAATATTCAAGGAAGACTCAAGCATCTAAGCTTGGGGATGCCTCGGAAGGCATCCCCTCTTTCGTCTTCAACACTATCGGTATATCGTACTTGGAGCTATATTTTTATTCGTCACATAATATGAGTTTTTCTTGGAGCGTATTTTTTTGTTTTTCTCTGTTAGGTGTTATTTATAATCTTTTTTTCAACAAAAAGTTCCAAGAATTGCCTTTAGGATGCTTGAGTTGCATGTTTGATATGTGTTGTGTAAAAACAGAAACTTCTTCTATAGTGTTTGAATTTTCATATTTTACTGGAACGTGGAAAGTATCTGAAATTTTACACAGTATTTCCATATAAATTTTATAGCATGTCCTATATTTCCATAATTTTTGAGTTAAATAAGTACACTGTTTTCATAAATTGCTACAGACTGTTCTGTTTGGATAGATTGCTGTCATAGTTTTGTTATCTACTTATCCTATAGTTTGCATAGCCTATATTTGTATATATAAATTGTGGAAATGGTAGTATACAATACCTAATGTTTGAAAATTATTGTGCAACTTGTCTTGACAGTACATGAAGTGTTGATTTGTTCTCATGTGTACTAACTTATCTCACGAGTTATTTTTGAGTTTTGTGTGGATGAAGGTTTTGAGAATAGGTGAAACCATGATGTGAGAGGATTGAACGAGATGCAAAATCTCAAGATTGGGGATTCCCAAGGCACCCCAAGTAAATATTTCAAGAAGTCTCAAGCATCTAATCTTGGGGATGCTCCGCATCCCATCTCTCTTCATCAACAATTATCAGTTAACCTATGTTGTGCCTAAATTTTAATTCGTTCACATGATGCGTGTTATTATTGGAATGCTTTTTTTTTATTTTTCTTGATGTTTAAATAAAATATTCATATATGAAAATCTTTATTGAGAGATAGAGAGAAAGTCCTCACATAGCTACTTAATTGTTTGACTACTCATTGATCTTCACTTATATGTTTTGGAGTAGTTTTGTCATTTACTCTCGTGCTTCACTTATATCCTATGAGTAAATGGTTGAATGAATTGAACATCATAAATCTGAAATTATATATGTTTTATATGCTTATCCCATGGTGAGTAATTAGTTCACATATAAGAAGTATAGGTGGTAAAATTTGTTGGAAATATGCCCTAGAGGCAATAATAAATTGGTTATTATCATATTTCCTTGTTCATAATAATTGTTTATTATCCATGCTATAATTGTATTGATCGGAGACTTAAATGCATGTGTGGATACATAGACAAAACCATGTCCCTAGTATGCCTCTAATAGACTAGCTCGTTGATCAAAGGATGGTTAAGGTTTCCTAGCCATGGACATGAGATGTCATTTGATAACGGGGTCACATCATTGGGAGAATGATGTGATGGACAAGACCCAAATTACAAACATAGCATATGATCGTGTCAGTTTATTGCCGCTGTTTTCCGCATGTCAAGTATATATTCCTATGACCATGAGATCATGCAACTCACTGACACCGGAGGGATACTTTGTGTGTATCAAACGTCGCAACGTAACTGGGTGACTATAAAGGTGCACTAAAGGTATCTCCGAAGGTGTCTGTTGAGTTGGCATGGATCAAGACTGGGATTTGTTACTCCGTGTGACGGAGAGGTATCTTAGGGCCCACTCGGTAATGCAACATCACAACAAGCCTTGCAAGCAATGTGACTAATATGTTAGCCACGTGATCTTGCATTACGGAACGAGTAAATAGACTTGCCGGTAACGAGGTTGAACTAGGTATGGAGATACCGACGATCAAATCTCGGGCAAGTAACATATTGAAGAACAAAGGGAACGTTATACGGGATTGATTGAATCCTTGACATAGAGGTTCGACCGATGAATATCTTCGTAGAATATGTAGGAACCAATGTGGATGTCCAGGTCCCGCCATTGGTTATTGTCCGTAGAGGTGTCTCGATCATGTCTACATAGTTCTCGAACTCGCAGGGTCTGCACACTTAAGGTTCGGTGACGTTTCGGTAGTGTAGAGTTATGTATGGTGGTGACCGAAGGTTATTCAGAGTCCCGGATGAGATCCCGGACGTCACGAGGAGCTCCGTAATGGTCCGGAGGTAAAGATTCATATATAGGAAGTCCCAGTTTGGTCGCCGGAAAAGTTCCGGGCTCATCGGTAGTGTACCGGGAGTGCCGGTAGTGTACCAGGAGACCACCGGGAGGGGTATTTCGACCCAAGAGGCTTTATGGGATGTAGGAGGATGAATACCAGCCCTTAGTGGGCTGGTGGAAGTCCTACACAAAGCCCATGAGGCTGGGAAGAAAATACCAAAAGGAAAAAGGTGGAAAAAGGCAAAAAAATGGCCAAATAAGGAAGGAGTCCTAATCCTACTAGGAGTGGAGGAGGAGGACTCCTCCCTCCTTGGTTTGGACGACCCAAGGGCTGACTTTTTGGCAGCCAAGCCTCCTCCTCCTCTCCTCCTATATATACTAGAGGATTTTAGGGTTTTGGCACAAGATTTTCAGCCACGTGCCACCCGTTCCTCTAGTGCATAGCTTCTCCTCTAGATCGGTTTTCTGCAGTGCTTAGGCGAAGCCCTGTCGGAATAGCTCCACCACCATTGCCGGAGCGCCGTCACGCTGCCAGAGAACTATTCCTCCTCTCTGCCTCCTCTTGCTGGATCAAGACGGTGGAGATCATCATCAAGCTGCACCTGTGCCGAACGCGGAGGTGCCGTCCGTTCGGTACTAGATCGGAAGGATCATGATCAAGGCCACAGGACGTTCGTGATCGGATCGCGGGACGGATCATGACGAGATCGCGGGACGGTTCGTGATTGGTTCGCGGGACGGTTCGTGATTAGATCGCGGGACGCTCGGCGATTTAGATCGCGAAGAAGTTCGACTACACCAACCGCGTTTCTTAACGCTTCCCGCTTAGCGATCTACAAGGGTACGTAGATCCACTCTCCCTCTCGTAGATGCTCATCACCATGGATAGGTTTGCGTGTGCGTAGGAATTTTTTTTGTTTCCCATGCGACGTTCCCCAACAGTGGCATCATGAGCTAGGTTGATGGTTCGATGAGATCTCAAGTAGAACACAAAAGGTTTGTGGGCGTTGATGCTTAGATTGCTTCCTCGCTTGGTCGTGTTTTGGTTCAGCGGTATTGTGGGATGAAGCGGCCCGGACCAACCTTACTCGTACGCTTACGAGAGACCGGTTCCCTCAAATGCACTTGTTGCAACAAATGGCTAGCGGGTGTCAGTTTCTCCTACTTTAGTTGGATCGGATTCGACAAAGGCGGTCCTTGAGAAGGTTGAAATGCAAACTAGTGTATCACCGTTGTGGTTTATGTGTAGGTGAGAATCGTTCTTGCTAGATACCCGTAGCAGCCACGTAAAACATGCAACAACAATTAGAGGACGTCTAACTTGTTTTTGCAGGGTATGTTGTGATGTGATATGGCCAATTACATGATGTGATATATGTGATGTATGAGATGATCATGTGATGTATAGAATTTCACGACTTGCACGTCGATGAGTACGACAACCGGCAGGAGCCATAGGGTTGTCTTTAATTATTGTATGACCTGCGTGTCAATCATTAAGAGCTATGTAATGCTTTACTTTATCGCTAAGCGGTAGCAATAGAAGTAGAAGCAGGGATGGCGCCACAACCCCAATGGCAGCACATTGATGGAGATCAAGATGATGGAGGTCATGGTGTTGTGCCGGTGACGATGGAAATCATGCCGGTGTTTTGAAGATGGAGATCTTAAACACAAGTTCATGGCCATATCATGTCACTTGTGATTTGCATGTGATGTTAATCCTTTTTATGCACCTTGTTTTGCTTAGGACGATGGTAGCATTATAAGGTGATCCCTCTCTTAATTTCAAGATAAATTGTGTTCTCCCCGAGTGTGCACCGTTGCGAAAGTTCGTCGTGTTGAGACACCACGTGATGATCGGGTGTGATAGACTCTACGTTCACATACAACGGGTGCAAGCCAGATTTGCACATGCAGAACACCCGGGTTAAAATTGACGAGCCTAGCATGTACAGACATGGCCTCGGAACACAAGAGACTGAAAGGTCGAACATGAGTCATATAGTAGATATGATCAACATAATGATGTTCACCATTGCAGCCACCTCAACTCACGTGATGATCGGACTTGAGTTGGTGAATTTGGATCATGTATCACTCGAATGATCGGAGGGATGTCAATTTGAGTGGGAGTTCTTAAGTAATATGATTAATTGAACTCATTATCATGAACATAATCAATAGTGTCTTTGCAAATTATGTTGTAGATTACTAGCTCGTGCTGTAGCTCCTTTAAATTTTTATATGTTCCTAGAGAAATAGAGTTGAAAGATGTTGGTAGCAATATTGCGGACTGGGTCCGTGATCTGAGGATTGTCCTCATTGCTGCATAGAAGGCTTATGTCCTTAATGCACCGCTCGGTGCGCCACCCCCTCTAGGTTCGTCTGTAGATGTTGTGAACATCTGACAGGCACGTTTCGATGACTACTTTATAGTTTAGTGTGTCATGCATTACGTCTTAGAATTGAGGCTCCGAAACGTTTTGAACATCACGGAACATATGAGATGTTCTAGGAGTAAAGATTGTGATCTCAGGCTCGTGCCTGTGTTGTGAGATATGAGATCTCCAACAAGATTCTTTGCCTGTAAGATGAAGGAGAATAGCTCAATCGTTGAGCATGTACTCAGATTGTCTGGGTACTACAATCTCTTGAATCAAGTGGGAGTTGATCTTCCAGATAAGATAGTGATTGATATAGTTCTCCAAGTCACTGTCACTAAAGCTACTAGAACTTAGTGATGAACTATAAAACACCAGGGATAGAAGTATTGATCCCTGAGCTATTCGCGATGTTTGACACCGCGAAGGTAGAAATCAAGAAGGAGCGTCAAGTGTTGATGGTTAATCAAACCATTAGTTTCAAAAAGGGCAAGAGCAAGGAGGGAAACTTCATGGATAGCAAGTCAGTTGCTGCTCTAGTGAAGCAACCCAAAGTTGAACTCAATCCCGAGACTAAGTGCTTCTATTATGAGGTGAGAGGTCGCTGACACGGAACAACCCTAGATACTTGGTAGATAAGAAGGCTGGCAACATCGACAGAAGTATATTTGATATACGAGTTATTGATGTGTACCTTTCTAGTACTCCTAGTAGCACCTGGGTATTGGATACCGGTTCGGTTGCTAAATGTTATTAACTCGAAATAAAAGCTACGGAATAAAGGGAGAACTAGCTAAGGGTGAGGTGACGATGTGTGTTGGAAATGTTTCCAAGGTTGATGTGATCAACATCGCACGCTCTCTCTACCTTCAGGATTAGTGACGAACCTAAATAAATGTTATTTGGTGTTTTGCGTTGAGCATGAACATGATTAGATCATGTTTGTTGCAATACGGTTATTCATTTAAGTCAGAGAATAATGGTTATTCTGTTTACATGAATAATACCTTAAATGGTCATGCACCCAGTGAGAATGGTTTGTTGAAATCTTGATCGTAGTAATACACATGTTCATAACATTGATGTCAAAAGATACAAAGTTAAATCATGATAGTACCACATACTTGTGGCACTGCCGCAAAATGTCATATTGGTATAAAGCGCGTGAAGAAACTCCATGCTGATGGATACTTGGACTCATTCGATTTCGAATCGGTTGAGACATGCGAACCATGCCTCTTGGGCAAGATGACTAAAGGACCCCGTTGGATGGAGCGGGCAAGTGATTCATTGGAAATGATACATGTTGATGTATGCAATCTAGTGAGTCTTGTAGCATGCAGTGGATATCATTATTTTCTTACCTTCACTGATGATTTGAGTTGATATAGTATATATTTACTTAATGAAACACAAGTCTGAATCGTTTGAAAGGTTCAAGCAAATTCAGAGTGAAGTTTAAGATCATCGTGACAAGAAGATAAAAATGACCGCGATATGATCGTGGAGGTGAATATCAGAGTCACGAGTTTGGCATACAACTTAAGACAATGTGAAAGTTGTTTCACAACTAAACGCCACCTGGAACACCATAGTGTGATGGTGTGTCCGAACATCATAGTTATGCTCTATTGGACATGGTGCGTGCTATGATGTCTCTTATCGTTTTACTACTATAATTTTGGGGTTATGCATTAGAGACAACTACATTCACTTTAAATAGGGCACCATCTAAATCCGTTGAGATGACACCGTGTGAATTATGGTTTGATAGAAACCTAAGCTGTCATTTTTTAATATTTGGGGTTCGACACTTGTGTGGAAAATGTTTTCACCTAATGAGGTCGAACCCAAGGCGGACAAATGCATCTTCATAGAATACCCTAAGATCAGTTGGGTGAACCTTCTATCTCAGATCCAAGTGCAAAGTGTTTGTTACTAAAACGGATCCTTTCTCGAGGAAAAGTTTCTCTCGAAAGAATTGAGTGGGAGGAACATAGAACTTGATGAGGTTTTTAAACCTTTGTTCAACCAGAGAGTAGCGCAGCGCAGAATGTTGTTTCTGTGAAGCCTACATTAGTTGAAGAGGAAGTTAATGATGATGATCATGAAGCTTCAGGATCAAGTTACTATTGAACTTCGTAGGTTGACAAGGATGTGTACTGCTCCTAAGCGGTACAATAACCCTGTCTTGGAGGTCATGTTGTTGGACAACGATGAACCTACAAGCTATGGAGAAGTGATGATGGGCCCGGATTCCGACAAATGGTTGGAGGCCATGAAATCCGAGATAGAATACATGTATGAAAACCAAGTATAGACTTTGGTAGACTTGCTCGTTGGACGGCAGGTCGTTGAGTACAAATGGATCTTTAAAATGAAGACAGACGCTGATGGTAATTATCACCATTTGTAAAGCTCGACTTGTTGCAAAGTTGTTTGTGACAAGTTCAAGGAGTTGACTGCGATGAGACTTTCTTACTCGTAGCGATGCTAAAGTCTGTTGGAAATATGTTAGCAGTTTCTGCATTTTTCAATTATGAAATCTGGCAGATGGATGTCAAAACATCGTTTCCTTAACGGTTTTACTTGAGGAAAGGTTGTATGTGATATAACCATAAGGTTTTGTCAGTCCTAAGGATGCTAAAAGGTGTACAAGCTTCAGTGATCCTTCTATGGACCGAAGCAAGCATCTCGGAGTTGGAATATGCACTTTGATGAGGTGATCAAAGTTTTGAGTCTATGCAAAGTTTATGAGAAACTTGTATTTACAATAAAGTGAGTGGGAGCACTATAGAATTTCTGATAAGTATATGTGGATGACATATTGTTGATTGGAAATAATGTAGGATTTCTGGAAAGCATGAATGGTTGTTTGAAAAGTGATTTTCAAAGGAAGACCTGGATAAAGCTACCTAATTGTTGAGCATCAAAATCTATAGAGATAGATCAAGATGCTTGATGAGACTTTCAATAAATACATACCTTGAAAAGATTTTGAAAGAGTTCAAAATGGATCAGTCAGAGAAAGAGTTCTCGCCTGATTTATAAAGGTGTGAAGTTGAGTAAGACTCAAAGCTCGACAACGGCAGAAGAAAGAGAAAAGACGAACGTCGTCCCCTATGCCTTAGCCATAGGCTCTCTGTAGTATGCCATGCTGTGTACCGCACCTGTGTGTGCCTTGCCATGAGTCTGTCAAGGGGTACTAGAGTGGTCCAGGAGTGGATCACTGGACAGCGGTCGAAATTATTCTTAGTAACCAGAGGACTAAGGAGATGTTTCTCGATTATGGAGGTAATAGAGAGTTCGTCGTAAAGAGTTACGTCGATGCAAGCTTTAAACACCAATCCGGATGGCTCGTAGTAGCAATCTGGATACGTATAGTGGAGCAGCCATTTGGTAAAGTACCAAGTGGAGTGTGGTAGCAGTGTTTGCGGTTTGACATAGATTTGCAAAGTACACACATATCTGAATGTTACAGACCCGTTGACTATAAGACCTCTCTCACATGCAAAGCATGACCGAACTCCAGAACTCATTGGGTGTTAGATTCATAACAATGCGAATCACATGGTGATGTGAACTAGATTATTGACTCTAGTGCATGTGGGAGACTGTTGGAAATATGCCCTAGAGGCAATAATAAATTAGTTATTATCATATTTCCTTGTTCATGATAATCGTTTATTATCCATGCTATAATTGCATTGATCGGAGACTTAAATGCATGTGTGGATACATAAACAAAACCATGTCCCTAGTATGCCTCTAATAGACTAGCTCGTTGATCAAATGATGGTTAAGGTTTCCTAGCCATGGACATGAGATGTCATTTGATAACGGGATCACATCATTGGGAGAATGATGTGATGGACAAGACCCAAATTACAAACGTAGCATATGATCGTGTCAGTTTATTGCTGCTGTTTTCCGCATGTGAAGTATATGTTCCTATGACCATGAGATCATGCAACTCACTGACACCGAAGGGATACTTTGTGTGTATCAAACGTTGCAACGTAACTGGGTGACTATAAAGGTGCACTACAGGTATCTCCGAAGGTGTCTGTTGAGTTGGCATGGATCAAGACTGGGATTTGTTACTCCGTGTGACGGATAGGTATCTCAGGGCCCACTCGATAATGCAACATCACAACAAGCCTTGCAAGGAATGTGACTAATATGTTAGCCACGGGATCTTGCATTATGGAACGAGTAAAGTGACTTGCCGGTAACGAGGTTGAACTAGGTATGGAGATACCGACGATCAAATCTCGGGCAAGTAACATACCGAAGAACAAAGGGAACGTTATACGAGATTGATTGAATCCTTGACATAGAGGTTCGACTGATGAAGATCTTCGTAGAATATGTAGGAACCAATGTGGACGTCCAGGTCCCGCCATTGGTTATTGGTCGTAGAGGTGTCTCGGTCATGTCTACATAGTTCTCGAACCCGCAGGGTCTGCACACTTAAGGTTCGGTGACGTTTCGGTAGTGTAGAGTTATGTATGGTGGTGACCGAAGGTTGTTCGGAGTCCCGGACGTCACGAGGAGCTCCGTAATGGTCCGGAGGTAAAGATTCATATATAGGAAGTCCCAGTTTGGTCGCCGGAAAAGTTCCGGGCTCATCGGTAGTGTACCGGGAGTGCCGGTAGTGTACCGGCAGACCACCGGGAGGGGTATTTCGACCCAAGAGGCTTTATGGGCTGTAGGAGGATGAATACCAGCCCTTAGTGGGATGGTGGAAGTCCTACACAAAGCCCATGAGGCTGGGAAGAAAATACCAAAAGGAAAAAGGTGGAAAAAGGCAAAAAAGGGCCAAATAAGGAAGGAGTCCTAATCCTACTAGGAGTGGAGGAGGAGGACTCCTCCCTCCTTGGTTTGGCCGACACAAGGGCTGCCTTTTTGGCAGCCAATCCTCCTCCTCCTCTCCTCCTATATATACTAGAGGATTTTAGGGTTTTGGCACAAGATTTTCAGCCACGTGCCACCCGTTCCTCTAGTGCATAGCTTCTCCTCTAGATCGGTTTTCTGCAGTGCTTAGGCGAAGCCCTATCGGAATAGCTCCACCACCATTGCTGGAGCGCCGTCACGCTGCCGGAGAACTCTTCCTCCTCTCTGCCTCCTCTTGCTGGATCAAGACGGTGGAGATCTTCATCAAGCTCCACGTGTGCTGAACGCGGAGGTGCCGTCCGTTCGGTAGTAGATCAGAAGGATCGTGATCAAGGCCATGGGACGTTCGTGATCGGATCGCGGGACGGATCGTGACGAGATCACGGGACGGTTCGTGATTGGTTTGCGGGACGGTTTGTGATTAGATCGTGGGACGCTCGGCAATTTGGATCGTGAAGAAGTTCGACTACACCAACCGCGTTTCTTAATGCTTCCCGCTTAGCGATCTACAAGGGTACGTAGATCCACTCTCCCTCTTGTAGATGCTCATCACCATGGATAGGTTTGCGTGTGCGTAGGAAATTTTTTGTTTCCCATGCGACGTTCCCCAACAAAATTTATTGAAAATTAGCAAACACCGCATTGGTCACTTGAACCATTCATGAAAAAATATTGAAGGAATAGTGATTTCACATATAAATATACTATCTTGGACGTCTTCTATGATTGTGATTACCCATTAATTATTTTCAAACTTGAGAAAATTAATTGAAGTTGGACAAGGAAGACATCATAATGAGTTATGCTTGCGTATATTTGTTGGAAATATGCCCTAGAGGAAATAATAAAATGGTTATTATTGTATTTCCTTGTTCATGATAATTGTCTATTGTTCATGTGATGATTGTATTAACCGGAAACCGTAATGCATGTGTGAATACATAGACCACAACATGTCCCTAGTGAGCCTCTAGTTGGTTAGCTCGTTGATCAATAGATGGTCACGGTTTCATGACCATGGACATTGGATGTCATTGATAACGTGATCAAATCATTAGGAGAATGATGTGATGGACAAGACCCAATCCTAAGCATAACACAAGATCGTGTAGTTCGTCTGCTAAAGCTTTTCTAATGTCAAGTATCGTTTTCTTAGACCATGGGATTGTGCAACTCCCGGATACCGTAGGAATACTTTGGATGTGCCAAACGTCATAACGTAACTGTGTGGCTATAAAGGTACACTACGGGTATCTCCGAAAGTATCTGTTGGGTTGGCACGAATCGAGACTGGGATTTTTCACTCCGTGTGACAGAGAGGTATCTCTAGGCCCACTCAGTAAGACATCATCATAATGAGCTCAATGTGACTAAGGAGTTAGCCACGGGATGATGTGTTACGGAACGAGTAAAGAGACCTGCCGGTAACGAGATTAAACAAGGTATAGGGATACCGACGATCGAATCTCGGGCAAGTATCATACCAGTAGACAAAGGGAATTGCATACGGGATTGATTGAATCCCTCACATCGTGGTTCATCCGATGAGATCATCATGGAGCATGTGGGAGCCAACATGGGTATCCAGATTCCGTTGTTGGTTATTGACCGGAGAGGTGTCTCGGTTGTGTCTACATGCCTCCCGAACCCGTAGGGTCTACACACTTAAGGTTCGATGACGCTAGGGTTATAGGGAAATAGTGTACGTGGTTACCGAAGGTTGTTCGGAGTCTCGAATGAGATCCTGGACGTCATGAGGAGTTCCAGAATGGTCCGGAGGTAAAGAATGATACATAGGAAGTGAGGTTTTGGTCACCGGAAGTGTTTCAGGCATCACCGGTAGCGTACCGGGACCACCGGAAGGGTTCCGGGGGTCCACCAAGTGGGGCCACAAGCACCAGAGGGCTGCATGGGCCCTAGGTGGGCTGGTGCGTCCCCCACAAGGGCCCAAGGCGCAACACTTGGTGGGAGGGGGGCAAATCCTAGGGGCAGATGGGCCCTAGGCCCACCTAGGGCACCGCCCCTCCCTCTCCCTCTCTGGCCGCCGCACCAAATACCATCTGGGGCTGCCGCCGGCCCTAGGGTGGGAACCCTAGGGGCTGCGCACCCTCCTCCCCTCCTCATATATATAGTGGAGCCCTTGGGGATGCTAGAGACACATATCTCTCTCTGTCGGCACAACCCTACCTCTCCACCTCCACGTCCTCCATAGCGCTTGGCAAAGCCCTGCCGGGGTACCACGCACCTCCACCGTCACCACGCCATCGTGCTACCGGCGCTCTCCCTCAACCTCTCCTTCCTCCTTGCTGGATCAAGGCATAGAAGAGATCACCGGGCTGCACGTGTGTTGAACGTGGAGGCGTCGTTGTTCGGTGCTTAGATCGAAATCCACCACGATCTGAATTGCTGCGAGTATGTCTCCACCAACCGCGTTCTAGTAACGCTTCCGCTTTGCGATCTTCAAAGGTATGAAGATGCACTTCCCCTTTGCTCATTGCTGGTTTCTCCATAGATAGATCTTGGTGACACGTAGGAAATTTTTGATTTACTACTATGTCTCCCAAAATTATTTGCATAGAAGTTATATTGTTATGGATCCTCCAATATGTGGTGCTTGCTTCCACCTCATACTAGCCAAAACTTCCGCACCAAGTAGAAATACTACTTGTGCATCAAAACACCCTTAAACCCAAAGTTGTTCCATATGAGTCCACCATACCTACCTATATGCGGTATTTACCTGCCGTTCCAAGTAAATTTCCATGTGCCAAACTCTAAACCTTCAAATAATATTCCGTTTTGTATGCCCGAATCGCTCATATAGTAACTAGGGGCTGTCACTATCTTCCATGCTAGGTGGGTTATTCTCACGATATGTGTTGATTCACCATCATTCACGAGAAAGTGGCTGGTAATAGGGATTCCCAGTCCCAAAATAAAAATAATAATAATGCAAATAATTAAACAAAACTCCCCTAGGAATGTTGTTGGTATGGACGGTACCCGTGGTTTCGGCTCACGGTGGAGTGTGATTGATTAGTGGAGGGGGAGTAAAAACTTTACCATTCTATTTGGGAACCACCTATAATGTATCTAGCATGGAAGATACCGAGATCTCTCGGTTGTTATGGTGACAATGAAAGCATACTGCCCAAAATTATTATTCATCTCTGTTTTAAAAGCTCGAGTTGTGGCACCTCTTCAAATCAATGCTTCCCTCTGCGAAGGGCCTATCTTTTACTTTCTAGTACTTACCTTTATGCAAGAGTCATGGTGATCTTCACCACTTCCTATATTTTGCCTTTTTTATCTTGGCAAGCGTCATGTGTTGGGGAATGATCCAAGCATATATGGCCATTCAAGTATATTTGATCATGAATTATTATTGTTGACAATTATCTATATGATAAATAAGTTGGGAGGCAAAACTTTAAGCCCCTATCTTTCTTTGTGTTCGACGGATGCCATTTGCTCTAAAAATATGCTTTGAGTGTTAGCAATCATGGAAGACTATATGATAGTTTAGTATGTGGAATTTGCTAAATCAAAGCTCTTACATAGACCCTTCATGAAAATAAGATGAATCGCAATTGTTTGGTGACTAAAAGCATAGTTTGTTAGTCTATACTTCAACATGTGGATAGATTGTTATTTCATCATGAGAAGGTTTATGAGATGAGCTACTATTTATGATATATAATGATGCTAGAAAAAGTGTTTGGAATTATCATTGATCAAATTTATGCACTATGCTAGCATTCACACTTCATAAATTATTTCTTTTATCATTTACCTACTCGAGGACGAGCAGGAATTAAGCTTGGGGATGCTGATACGTCTCAAACGTATCTATAACTTATGAAGTATTCATGCCATGTTTACAATAATTCTATATGATTTTGGTATGATTTTATTAGAACTAACTCGGACTAACGCTGTTTTCAGCAGAACTACCATGGTGTCGTTTTTTGTGCAGAAATAAAAGTTCTCGGAATGGGCTGAAAATTTAGTATGATTTTTTTTGGACCAAAAGAGACCCCCGAAGCATTGGAGTTGGGCCAGAAGAGCCACGAGGAGGTCACAAGCCTGCTAGGCACGGCCACCCCCTCTAGCCATGCCTAGCAGGCTTTTCACCGCCTCGTGGCACCCCTTGACGTGATTCCAATGCCAAAAATTCCTATAAATATAGAAACCTCTGAAAAGAAACCTAGATCGGGAGTTCCGCCACTGCAAGTCTCCAGAGCCACGAAAAATAAATCGGGAGCTCATTCCGGTACCCTGCTGGAGGGGGAAACCATCACTGGAGGCCATCTTCATCATCCCGACGGTCTCCATGACGAGGAGGGAGTAGTTCACCCTCAGGGCTGAGGGTATGTACCAGTAGCTATGTGTTTGATCCCTCTCTCTCTCTCTCGTGTTCTTGAGATGACATGATCTTGATGTACCGCGAGCTTTATTGATATAGATTGAATCATATGGAGTTTTCCCCTCTCTATCTTTTTGTGATGAATTGAGTTTTCCCTTTGAAGTTTTCTTATCGGATTGAGTCTTTAAGGATTTGAGAACACTTGATGTATGTCTTGCGATGGGATATCCGTGGTGACAATGGGATGTTCTATTGATCCACTCGATGTATGTTTTGTTGATCAACTTGCGGGTTCTGTGACCTAGGGAATCTATGCATAGGGGTTGGCACACGTTTTTGTCTTGACTTTCTGGTAGAAACTTTGGGGCACTCTTTGAAGTTCTTTGTGTTGGATTGAACATGATGAATCTGAAATTGTGTGACGCATATCATATAATCAAGCCCATGGGTACTTGTGGTGACATTGGAGTATCTAGGTGCCATTAGGGTTTTGGTTGATGTGTATCTTAAGTGTTATTTTAGTACGAACTCTAGGGCTGTTTGCGACACCTATAGGGATAGCTCATAAGATTGATCGGAAAAGATAAATTTGAGGTGGTTTCGTACCCTACAATAATTTCTTTGTTAGTTCTCCGCTATTTGTGACTTTGGAGTGAGCTCTTTGTCGCGCGAGAGGTATTTACATATGATTCAACTATGCCAATATTGCTGAGAGAAATTACACTAGTGAAAGTATGGACCCTAGGCCTTATTTCCATGCATTTATACAACATTTTGCTTGCTGTTTACTATTTGTTACCTGGCTGTTTTTATATTTTCAGATTACAAAAACCTATATCTACCATCCATATTGCACTTGTATCACCATCTCTTCACCCAACAACTGCACCTATACCATTTGCCATTGTCTTGGGTGTGTTGGAGACACAAGAGATTTCCTGTATTTGATTGCAGGGTTGTTTGAGAGAGACCATTTTCATCCTACACCTCCCACAGATTGATAAACCTTAGGTCATCCACTTGAGGGAAAATTGCCGCTGTCCTACAAAACTCTGTGCTTGGAGGCCCAACACGAGTCTACAAGAAGAAGTTTGTGTGGTAGACATCATTGATTACTTGGTCACATCTGAGCCAAACCAATGGCCATGTAGCTTGGTCATCCAACAACCTGTGTACGTGCATGCTACTACTCTGCTGGATGCCCGCACATGCATCCACTCTCCACTATCTCAACTATGAACTAACCCAACTAACTAAACACTCTTAGCTTGCTTGTCTACACGTGCTCACATCTTTTTGTGCACACACAGCCGCAGCCTCATATCTATGCAACTAGACGCCCATGCTTGCATAAAGAAAAATAACAAGATCTCATACATACCTAGCTAACTGGCTGTCGGTGGGCCATCTGACTAATGCATGATGTCGAGACAAGCTAATTTTGTTTTATCGCCATCTTCATGCCTATCTCCCAAGTTTTTTAAACATAGTACAGACGTAAGCGCTTATCTACATGCGCATAAACGCACCCCTATGAATGCACACATACACACCCTATCCCTATGAGCATTTTCGAGAGACTAAGCCGACATATCATATTGAAATGTACTAAATAACCGTAGACACCTTGTCATTGACGGGAACGTCTCCTCTCATTGGATGTTCATCGCGAGAAATCTAGAAATAAATCCAGGAATAAATGCAAGCAATAGGCTTTGAACCCTGATGGGCTGGGTATACCATAGTCCCTCTAACCATCCAACCACAGGTTGGTTCACACCTATCTCCCAAGTTTAGTAGATGGATCAGTTGCGGGTATTCGAGTATGTATACATATTTTCCAACCGGTATACGAGTATTCAGAATAGTTCATACGCAGATGTGGGGGTATTCAGGTACACGTACAATGACCATGCAAAAAAGGTACACGTATAATACGCGTTGTTCAAGAATTCGTTCAATTAACCAGTTAACTTGTCGATTAATCCCTACTCGTAGGGTCATCGAACAACCAATAAACTGATAAATCGGTCGATTAATTGATTAAATGACCGATTAACTTGCCGATTAGCCGATTAATCCCCTACTCGCCAGCCAACCGAGCAGGTACCAGTTAACGATTTCCTCAACAATGATACGTTTGGAGGTCCATGGAGACGTAACTGCACCAGTCTTAGATGCCTGCATGGTTAACTTGATGACAAGTTCCATAGTTATCACTACTCTTTATAGCATACATGTCATCATCATAATCATCATAGATAGGAACTTTTTTTTGTCATAGTCCATTGAAACCTCTCCCAAAATAGTGGACTCATCACTAAATAAAGTCACGACCTCTCGAGATCCACTTTTATCATTATTATAATAAGATTGAACACCCTTCAAAATAGTAGGATCATTAGTACCAAGAGCTGACACTCTTCCAAACCCACTCTCATAAATATAATCATCATAAATAGGAGGCATGCTATCATCATAATAAATTTGCTCATCAAAACTTGGGGGACTAAAAATATCATCCGCATCAAACATAGCATCCCCAAACTTGTGGCCTTGCATATCATTAGCGTCATGGATATTCATAGAATTCATAATAACAACATTGCTATCATGCTCATAATTCAATGATTTAATGCCAAACATTTTATTGAACTCTTCTTCCAACACTTTGGCATAATTTCCTGATCCATCATTTTCAAGAAAAACATCTAAAGTTAAAGAACTTGATGCAACATCAATTCCATTTTTTGCAGTTTCTTTTATAAACCAAACTAGTGCTAAATAAGAAACTACAAGACTTAATTGGAAGATCTAAAGATATAACTTCAAGCACTCACCTCCCCGACAACGGCGTCAAAGAACATGAAGCATTCTAGAAATCAACCAAGGATTATCTCATACCAACATGGTGCATAAATAAAATGGAAGAATAAACACAAAAGATGCTCCAAGAATAGCAAAGGCTAACCGATAATTATTGACAAAGAGAAGTGGGGTGCGTAGCATCCCCAAGCTTAGATGCTTGAGTCTTCTTGTAATATTTACTTGGGGAGACTTGGGCATCCCCAAGCTTGAAATTTTGTATCTTGTTCAATCCTCTGATATCCCGGTTTCACCTAAGTCTCAAAAACTTCATCCACATAAAACTTGAAAAGAACTCGTGAGATAGGTTAGTACATATAATAATAAATCAATACTTCATGTACTGTTAAGACAAGGTTTATAATAATTATAAACCATTAGGTAATGTATACTATCATTTTCACAATTTAAGGCAACACTCTAGGATAAGTAGATAACAAAACCATGACAACAATTTTCTAAACAGAATAGTCTGTAGACATTCATTTAAAAAGTGTAATTATGTAACTCAAAAATTCGGAAAATGTAGCTAAAGCTAAATAATTTGCATGAGAGTACTGTGTAAAAATTTCAGAAACTTCCCATGTTCCAATAAAATATGAAAATTCAAACACTACAACAAAAGTTTCTGTTCTTACACAATCACACATCAAACATGCAATTGACACATCTTAAGGCAATTCTTGGAACCTTTTATTGAAAAAAAATGATTATGAATAACATATAACAGATAATAAAGAAATAAAACGATGCTAGTAGAAAAACACATATTATGTGATGAATAAAAATATAGCTCCAAGTAAGGTATACCGATAATGTTGAAGACGAAAGAGGGGATGCCTTTTTAGGCATCCCCAATCTTTGTAGCTTCTTCCTTGGATATTACCTTGGGGGTTCCTCTGGCATCCCCAATCTTAGGGTCTTGATGCTCCTTATTCTTCTCATATCGGTATCTCAACCAAAACTTGAAAATTTCAATCACTCAAAACTTATCAGACACCTCGTGAGATACGTTCTTATAATAGGCAAATCATAAACTTTAGGTACTGTTATAAATTGATTCATATATAATTATTGAATAAGGTACTATACTATAACTTCTCCATGGCTTACACCCCTCGATATAATCCATAGAATCATCAAAACAAGCAAATTATGCAAGCAAAAACATAATCTGTCTAAAACAGAACAGTCTGCAATGATCAACACAAACACCATACTTCTGTAACTCCAAAAATTCTGAAAATTTAGGAAAACCTGGGAATTTTTATACCAATATGGTGTAAAACATTCAGATCGAAAATACGTTCCAGTAAAATCATAGAAATTCTGCACTTGACACAAAAGTTTTTGTTTTTGCATAGGATCAAATCTACTATGATCCAAATCATCCCAAAGGATTTACTTGACACATTATTTAAATAAAAGACACAAAACATTTTTACCACAGTAGCTTAATCATGTGAATACACAAAAACAGAAAGGATAAGTGTTGGTTTGTCTCCCAACAAGTGCTTTTCTTTAAAGCCTTTTAGCTAGGCATGATGATTTCAATGATGCTCACATTAGAATAGTAGATGAAACATGCAAAAGTGCATCATGAATATTATGAAAAGATCATTATTTTTATGGTACAATGGTATATACAAGGGGATAGTTATTTTTATGAGAAACTTCCATGAAAACTTCCACATTGTTTCCATGAGCATGAACACAAGTGTTCAAGGTCGACCCTCACTTCTTCAATGCATAACTTTCCAATCGCTTCTCTTTTAAGAGGCAAGTATTTTTTTTCATTTTTTGTTTATTTCGCACAGAAATAAAGAAAGAAAACAAGAAAACAACAGCAAAAGTAAAACAAAATCTACTTAGTTATAGAAGTAAACAAACACACACAAAAATATTAACCCCACACTATTGCTACCCGATAACGGCGCGGGAAAAGAGCTTGACAATCCTCAAGTGAAAGGAATCATCATAGCACTTTACAAAGATAGAAGTGGTAAGTATGGAGTGTCGAACTCACAAGGAGCTAAAGGTAAGATCAATATCTCTCAAGTCCTATCTGCCACCGATAGGACTCTACGTACACCGAGCGCTTGCTTCTATTTAGTAACGAGAAATAAAACTACATTGTGGGTATGAAGAGGATACCTTGCATGATATTGAGAACTAAAATATCAAAATAGTTGCTGCCTAAATATAGTTAGAATTTATTACAATATATTATAAATAGCAAGTGTGGAAAAATGATGGTATGGTATGCAGAATTTTCCTAGGCAATTGATAACAATATTGGTAATCATTATTGTAATTTTATATGAGGGAGAGGCATGAGCTAACATATTTTCCGTACTTGGATCATATGAACTTATGATTGGACCTATAGAAAGCATCCACAACTACTAAATCATTAAGGTAAACCCAACCATAGCATTAAACATCAAGCCCCCTTACTCCCATAAGCAACTATCACCTTACTCAGGTGTAAGCTTATGTCACTCTAGCCACCCATTATAAATGAATCATGAATGTATTTCAACACCCTACAACGAGAATCCCTCATGTGTGCACGTCATGAAAGGCACCACATGACAACACCAAAATAAAACAAACAACTTAAACCAATCAAGATCATCAATCAACCCAAAGGAAAAAATAGATCTTCTCAAACATCATAGGATGACAACACATCATTGAATAATAATATGTGTCATAAAGCACCATGTTCAAGTAGGGGATTAAAATGGGGTGCGGGACAGTGGACCGCCGAAAAGGGATGAGGAAGGTGATGAAGACGGTGATGTTGATGAAGACGATCACCACGGCGATGGTTCCCCTCGCGGCACTCCGGCGCCACCGAGAGAGAGGGGGAGAGTCTCCCCTTTGGCATTCCTCCTCCATGGCCTCTCCCTAGATGGGGGAGAGGTTCTCCCCTCTGGTCCTTGGCATCCATGGATACCGGAGGGGCGAGATATGAAAGTTTAGAATATTGCTATGAATACTTCATAAATTATCGATACGTTGGAGACGTATCACTAGAGCACCCCACGGTCAGTCCGGTCCGCGATCTGGAGCTCAAAGTGCACAAGCTGGAGCTTCTTAAGCTTTTCTTTCATCAGCTTCTCCTTGGCCTAATATCTATAACGTTCTTCGAACACGCCCTTCAGAGTCTCCTCGACCTCGACAACCCGCACCTGGTCCTTCACCCTAGCCACCTTCTTGGCAGCTCGGGCCTTCTCCGCCTTCACGACTGTAGCCTTCTGCAGCTCCGCCTCCCGCCAAGCCTTCTTGAGCTCGACGTTAAGCCCCTCAAGCTCGGACAAGGCTTTTGTCATTCAAAAAGTTTGGCATCAACCCCTAGATCAACAACAAACATAGTATGTTTCTCGCGTTCGAAGTAACATTCACAGAACAAGAAGTACTGATCATTTACCTTGAGACTGCTCGAACCGTTGGTTCATCAGGTCAAGGTCTTTCTCAGAACACTCGAGCTTCCGGTTTACCTTTCCTATATCCTCCGAGACAGAGCCTAGAGCTAAGGTAGAAACTTGCAAAAAAGGATTTTTTCACATAAGCCCCATAACCAATTTATTAACCTCGTACGAGCGCCTCATATCACTGGGCAACGTCTTGGGGGCTATGATACGTCCATTTTGCATCATGCTTTTATATTGATATTTATTGCATTATGGGCTGTTATTACACGTTATGGTACAATGCTTATGCCTTTTCTCTCTTATTTTACAAGGTTTACATGAAGAGGGAGAATGCCGATAGCTGGAATTCTGGACTAGAAAAGGAGCAAATCTGAGATACCTATTCTGCACAACCCCAAAAGTCCTGAAAATTTAGGGAGAATATTTTTGGAATTAATAAAAAATACTAGCGCAAGAATCAACCAGAGGGGTCCACCTGCAGGCCACAAGCCTGCTAGGAGCGGCCACCCCCTGGCCGCGCCTAGCAGGCTTGTGGGCCCCCTGTGGCTCCTCTGATGCCCATCTTCTCCTATATGAAGCGTTTTGACCTAGAAAAAAAATCAGAAGAGAGCTTTCGGGACGAAGTGCCGCCGTCTCGAGGCAGATCTTGGGCAGAATAAATCTAGAGCTTTGGCAGGGGAACTTCCCTCCCGGAGGGGAAATCGAAGCCATCATCATCACCAACGATCCTCTCATCGAGAGGGGGTCAATCTCCATCAACATCTTCACCAGCACCGTCTCCTCTCCAAACCGTAGTTCATCTCTTGTATCCGATCTTTGTCTCAACACCTCAGATTGGTACATGTGGGTTGCTAGTAGTGTTGATTAATCCTTGTAGTTGATGCTAGTTGGTTTACTTGGTGGAAGATCATATGTTCAGATCCTTTATGATAATTAATACTCCTCTGATCTTGAACATGAACATGCTTTATGAGTAGTTCCGTTTGTTCCCGAGGACATGGGATAATTCTTGTTATAAGTTATCATGTGAATTTGGTATTCATTCGATATTTTGATGAGATGTATGTTGTCTCTTCTCTACTGGTGCTATGTGAATGTCGACTACATAACACTTCACCATTATTTGTGCCTAGGGCAAGGCATTGGGAAGTAATAAGTAGATGATGGGTTGCTAGAGTGGCAGAAGCTTAAACCCTAGTTTATGCGTTGCTTCGTAAGGGGCTGATTTGGATCCATATGTGTCATGCTATGGTTAGGTTTACATTAATTCTTCTTTCGTAATCGCGGATGCTTGTGATAGGGGTTAATAATAAGTGGGAGGTTTGTCCAAGTAAGGGCACCACCCAAGCATTGGCCCACCCACATATCAAACTATCAAAGTAACGAACGCGAATCAAATGAGCATGATAAAAACTAGCTTGACAGAAATTCCCATGTGTCCTCGGGAGCGCTTTGCTTTATATAAGAGTTTGTCCAGGCCTGCCCTTCACTAAAAAAAGGATTGGGCTACCTTGCTGCACCTTTGCTACACTTGTTACTTGTTACTCGTTACGAATTATCTTATCACAAAACTATCTGTTACCGATAATTTCAGTGCTTGCAGAGAATACCCTACTGGAAACTGCTTGTCATTTCCTTCTGCTCCTCGTTGGGTTCGACACTCTTACTTATCGAAAGGACTACGATAGATCCCCTATACTTGTGGGTCATTAGGCTACGCATCAAGCTCCTACTTCTATTCGATCCCAACACTGGTTCCTCAAAACCGGCCTTGGGATCGGGGGCTACTCACTGACTAGGCCGTTTAGAAGGCCATGAGAACATATCCTCGGATAGAAGGATTTGAAAATTAAACCCAAAACAAAAATTATTTTTTCACAAGGGTAAAAGAATACCTTGAATCTCGTAACGAGGCCCTTGAAGACCTCTTGCAATCCGTCCCCCACGGACCGCAAGCCCTGCAATGCCACGCCTATCAAGGCACGGTGCTCTTCCCTGAGGGAGGTGCCCTTGAAGCTCTCATCCATCTCCTTAGTCCACCCCGCGCTAGCCTGCCCTTGGGCAGGAGGTGGGGGTGGCAATACCTAGGATCCAAGCACCTGGGAGCTAGGCGGAGGGGTCTTCGGGCGTGGAGCTGGAGCCATGACAAACTTCGGCTGGGCCCCACGATTGGCCCAACGTTTCCTTGGCGACCTCGGGTATCTTGTCCACTTGACCCTGCGGGACTGAGGCGTTAGCCTCTGTCATGACGATCGACTCCCCGACCCCCACTATGTCAACCTGGAAATCCAGAGTAGTAGCCGTCTCCCCTAGCCCATCATGATCTGGAGGAGGAGTGGAGGGGTCCGGGGTCCCGCTGGCGGATGGCAACCCACTTGAAGAATCACTTGGGTGCACCTTCGGGGGACTGCAAAAATATGCTCGTATGAGCTCACTCTTACTAAAACACAGATCTAATGAAACATAAAACATGGAAAACAGTAACGTACCCTCGGGGTGTCGTTTTTCCCTCCCCAGAACAAGGGGATAATCTTTGGACTGGTCGAAGAGCACGATCTTCGCCGATGACTTGCCGGCGGCCCCGACTAAGGTTCCCATCAACCTCTTCTGGCCCTTAGGCCACGCCCCGGCTTTGGCGTCCTATGACGGTGCCCTCTTCCCTTTAAGTAAGGGCCATCCTTCTCCTTATCCTCCCCTGCATCTTCATGGGTGGCGAGGGTGTGGATCTCCTCGGACCGGGCAACCAAGGTCTCCCACTTCCCAAGACCCGCCCTGCCCCTCTGGGAATTCGACCCCTTGGGGACCACCACGTGTGGCTCCTCCACTGGGAGTGCCGTGAACAGAGGGTTTCTCGCCTCCTATGGCAATGGGGTCGGGCACTACATTTTCTGCATCCTGGCTGACCATTTATATACATATCGAGTAAAATGATTCATCGAAATCTGTCTCACCATGTGAAGAAAGAAGAATATAAACATGTCTATTAGAACACTTACTAGTGCAACTTCATGGGCAGCCTCGAAGTCGAGGTCTTGCCCCTCCTTGGGTATCTTGTCCTTGGCTAACTTGAGTAGCCGCATCCACATTTCAGCCAAGTTGGTTTGGAAAAATCAAAGGGTGGCCCCCACTTTCTTGGGTTTATACTCCCACATCAGGGCGACTAAGAGTTGGAGTGGGAGGATCCAGCGGTTTAGCATGACCTTGACTATGTCGGGGAGCTGGAGGTCCTTCTCGATGGACCATCACTTGATCTTCTTGATCAGTGCCTCCACCTCTTTTGATCCCCCCAGGCGATGGGTTTCTCCGTCGAGGACTTGAGATTGGGGGCCCGACCGAAAAGGCTAGGACTTCGATTCGTCCAGGGGTGAGCGGATCAGTGTTGTAAAACCACTTGCACTACCAGTCCTTTACCGTCTTGATGAAGGTGCCCTGGAACGAGTCATAATTTTGGTTCTTGCTGACCATGGCCCCTCCACACTCTGCCATATCGAAGCAGTTGGGCTTCGGCTTGACCACGAAGGTCTTTAGCCAAAGGCTGAAGTGCGGTTCGCAGTGGAGGAAGGCCTCACAAACCATGATGAAGGCGGTGAAATGAAGGATGGAGTTTGGGGCCATGTGGTGGATGTTGAGCCCATAATAGTACATCATCCCACGTATGAATGGGTGCAGTGGGAACCCCAGGCCTCGGATGAGGTGGGGAACTAAGACTACCCGCTCCCTTGAGTTGGGAACGGGCACTTGCTGGTTGGCACCGGTAGCGTGGGTGCCGATGGTTCCGGAGAGGTATCCCGCAACACACAACACCATGATGGTGCCTTTTTGGGGTATCGGCCATGGCTGGATGGGGGAGTTTGGGTTTGCTAGAAAAGAGGGATGCGAGATTGAATCTGGGCGCTGAAGCTAGGCGAAGCAACAGGCGGGAGGGGGGATGAGAGCGTGGTTGCTTGCGCTGCTCTCTTTTTACTCTTATAGGCTGATGAAAGTCCAAGAGTCTCCATTACCGCGTCGGTAAAAATGCCACTCCCGCAAAAGATGTCATTGTGCATATGGGGGGAACAAAATCTTGATGATATCTCTAAGAAAACGGGCACACTCTCTACCTCGATGGGACGCACCAGTAAAAAGGCTGTCTCGAGCCGCGATTTTGGGTAGGCAGTAACTTCTTGACCAACCGTGGGGTGCGCCTCTTCAATAAAGTTGTCAGGGTAGGAGGCACTATTCACACCTACGTGGTCGACCTTCAAGGCTAGGTTACCCCACCTTTTCGGGTAAAGTATGAGCTCGGCTAGGTCTTGTTTATAAGAGCCACTTCTTTTGAGAGCAGATCGGGAGTTTGGAAGTCGTGAAGGGGAACTCGTCTGCCAAACCAAGGACTTCGGATCCAAGGTTATCTTCATCAAGGGAATCGTCCTCGTCATAGAAGACCAGTTCGGAGGCTACTGACGGTGTCCTGAACTAGCTAGGTGGTACTAGCCCAGTCGGTCGATGCTCATCGGATAGGACCGATGGGCCCTCATTCTTCTCAAGATGGACTATAGAAGTTGTACGACATGGCGTTATCTAGACTGCATATGCTGAAGGTTTGACGTATACTCCAAGACTTCTCCTGCCGACTCCATGCCAAGATACCGACCTTGTAACCCTAGATACCCTACTTTGCGTGTATATAAGCCATAGGGTTTAGCCCCTATAGGGTACATCAACACAATATCATTCACCTAGCCCTAGAGTTAGAACACTCTAACGATCTCGAGGTAGATCAACTCTGTACTCGATACTTCTCCATTAATATAAAAAAGAGTAGGACGTAGGGTATTACCTCCATCAAGAGGGCCCAAACCTGGGAAAACATTGTCCCCTGTTCCTATTACCATCCGTCCGAGATCAATAGCTCGGGACCCCCTACCCCGAGGTCCGTTGGTTTTCACACCGACACAAGCATTAGGTCTTCACAATCTGGCGACGCTTCACCGCCAAGACCTTACCTTTGCCGGAGAATTAGAGGGAGAATATTAGAACCACACTTGTTAATGATAAGGACTAGAGAAGATTCCATCAAGCTCTAATTGGATCAACTAGAACTAGAACTAGAGAACTAGATAAGGCTCCAAAACTTGTGTGTTGAAAAGTGCGCAACACCTCTAGTATATATAGGTTGGAGGAGAGGGGAGTGGGCACCACAAGGGGGTACGGTTTTCCTCCTCCCTGTGCTGGCCTAGGAGGGTAAATCCCCCTCCAATTCAGCCTCCCCTAGCTTCTCGAAGAAGCTAGGGGGGCCTCCACCTAATGGGCCTCATAGGCCCATTAACTTTTCCCCTATAGGCCTTCTTAGTATTTTTCTTGGACCGTTGATATTTAATTAAATATAGAAGCCTCCTAATCATTATTGGAGCCTTCTATTATTAATTTAATATCTTTGGAAACATTTTCCACATATATATCAATTACCTATAATACCCGGTAAACCCCGAAACCCTTCCGGTAGCCCCGAAACGCTTACGGTTCCTCTCAAAACTATTTTCAAGATTAATGAAACTATTTCAAAGTATAACAAACAAGTTGAGTTTATTCAATATGAAAGTTCTTCCAACATCATGCTCTCAAAGTTGTTTTGGGACTAGCTTTACACTTAACGATATCCCAAGATGCGGAAAACATGATCACAAACAACACTTGAGCTAGTCCTAGAGGCCAAACTAGGAATCAGGTTTTACTGTTCATCATTCCACATGTCCATATGAGTTTTCCATTGAATCACATATTCCAGGATCATAGAAGTTATAACATAGAATATAAATTTCTTAATTATAAACATGGAAATTAATGATCCAAGATTACTGCCTCTTAGGCATATTTTCAACATGTTGAGAATAGGTAAAACATCTAAGTGAGGTAGTTGTCTTAGGTATGTCCAAGTGTCCGGCTTTGCAAAACACCCGCACAATAAATTTTTGCCGTGCTGGGCATTTGTCAGCCCACCACGTGTTTGTGAGCCCGTCACCAGAAAATTTAGCTATATAAACCCATTTTTTTCATTATGTTTCCAGACCATTTAAACTTTAAACTTTCGCTATGATTAATACACACCATACAAATCCACGTGCTAAAAATTGGCCACTTTTTGAGTAGGTCTTCTATTTTCGAGGCATCATCTTATTTGCCACTCACTAAAAGGGGCAAAACGCTCCTTACTGTGAAATAACATGGAAGCACATTTTGAAAGTGACGAGGCCTTGCATACTTTCTGCATCTCACCCATGTAGGGTGTGGTAGAAATTTTAGAGCGTTATGAAATAATGCAATGCACATCGTCTACAAAACGGACACTCTCCCTCGAAGTGTCAAGGTTTCGGACAGAAACTCTGCTTGCCACACACAACTCCATCTTGTTATATCTTTGGAACTTCAAACATTTTTCTATAGTTAATACACACCATAGAAGGTCACATGCTAAAATTATCACTTTTTGAGTAGGTCTGCTATTTTTGAGTCATTTTCTGTTTTCGAGTCACTGAAAGGGCAATACGCGCTCTTCGGTATGAAATAATGTGCAGATGAGTTTCGAAAGTGATGAAACTTTGCATGGTGTCTGCATCTCACCCATGTAGGGTGTGGTAGAAATTTGAGAGTATTGCGATAAAAAACTTAATGCACCTCATGTACAATATGAACACTCTCCCCCGAAGTGTCAGGTTTCGGACAAAAACCATCGCGTGCCGCACATAACTCCATCTTGTCATATCTTTGGAACTTCAAACTTTTTTCTATAGTTAATAGCCACACTACAAAGCCACATGCTGAAAATAGACACTTTTTGTGTAAGTATGCTATTTTCAAGGCATTATGTGATTTTCCAGCCACTAAAAGGAAAACACACACTCTTCGGTATGAAATAATGCGGAAACGAGCTTCGAAAGTGATGAAACTTTGCATGGTGTCTACATCTCACCTATGTAGGGTGTGACCAAAAATTGAGAGCGTTATGAAAAAACTTGATGCACCTCGTGTGCAAAACGGACACTCTTCCCTAAGTGTCAGAGTTTTGTACGAAAACCGTAGCCTGCCGCACATAACTCTTTTTATATCTTTGGAACTTAAAACACTATTTTGGAAGCCTCATGCACAATTTTGAGACTATTCTCGGTGTAGAAAATTTGATTTTGAAGGTTTTTTCAGACTTTAACATATGTCTGATGGGTGAACCACAGGGACCGCCACTGCAAACTCTTCGAGAGTTTAGAAAATGGCCCAGGTTGCCCAAATAATGTTGTGGCGGGTACTTTTTTGGCCCGCCACTAGTGCAGAAGATAGCAGTGTCGGGCGTATAAAACTAACCTTTGTTTGCGTTTTTGACCCACGAGCAAAGTCGGAAAGGTTTAAGAGTGACGGGTAGTTACTGACGCCCACTAATGTTGTGCTACACAACAATGGCGGGCAGAACTCACAAGCCTGCGAGTGATGTTTTTGGCCGGAGAGCAAATTCGGAAGACATTAAGACTGGCAGGTTCTAATTCCTGCCCGCCACGTATGTGCTAGTATCAGTGACGGGTCTGTAGTTTTACCTGTCAATGTAATTTTCCGAAATAGCTATGGCGGTTCTTGATTGTGCTCGCCTTTAAGGTCACCTATAAGCATTCTCTCAGCAGTGTTTGGGTCTTTCTATATCGCTAAAGATAAATTTGTTGGGCCCTATTGGACCCATCCTCGACTAATGCTGTGTCTACAAAAGGTTACTTAACTTTTTTACAAAACAAACTGATGTGCGGGATTATGATTGGTAATAGGGGATGAATGACCCACTCAAGTTAAATTCAAGGAAGGAGAGAATGATAGTTCGGAAAGTTAAATAAAACGTTTGCACTCCTTTGTAGGTCTCTATTATTGCCCATCCTCTGTCAAAAATAAATAAGTGAACTATTTCAGGTTGGAGTAGAATATACTATTAATAGTGTCAGCACACTATTCATGCAAACTTTTCTAGAGTTGACGAGCGTTTTTTAATGGTCAAGAATTGTTCTACGGTATATATTTATTAATTATAACCAAGTACAAAATAAAGAAAAAAGAAAAAGTACAATCATCCTATGCCTGTTTTGTAAAACATAAATGTAGTTCAAGGATTATTCTCTATTCAGTGTTTGATCTTGTCTGTTTTGTTTGCTTTGGCTTTAAGTTCTGTTCCTTTCATTCCTTCTTTAAGGTAGAGTTGACAAGCATACTGTTGTCTGAGTGGGTTCCAGTCAAGATTTTATGCCGCATACGGTCCTCAAGCACCGTAGCTGTAAAAACAACTCCAACCGCATGACCCTAATGAACACGTGCTTTATTCATTTTTTTATTCGTTTGGATCGGCCCATCCGCTCTTATTTGCAAATAGGTCGGCACGTGCGTCAAACACGTCGACCCATTTTTTGTCCGTGCATAAACAATTTTTAATGTTAAAATATCCTGCAGCCACAAATCTGCCAGCTACCATGCCAGCGTCAAGAGTTCACGCCGGCTATATGCCAGCGACCGACATACATATGCCAGCCTACAAAAAGAATGCGCAGTTTTCAAACTGGACGCACTTACCAACGGGTCGGCACACATGCCAGCATACAAAATGAGAATGTATTTCGGCAACGCCATGTCGGCCGCGGTCATGCCTGCACACCGCAACATGGATCACTCGTCTTCAAGGCTAAACATGTCGGCCTGCATCTTCTCGAACCAAGACCGCTTTCTTGGAGAGACCGTGCTCAACTCCACCTTCATGATCTTGACCCCCTTCATCATGCAAGCTAGCCGAACTTCTCTTACTTTGGTGGCTGTTTTGGTGGCCTCGATCTCTAGCATCTTTGCTTGCTTTTCCGCCTTCAACGCGAGCTTCTTGTTTTGTATCTCCATGAAGACCCTAATTTGCTCCTCCTTGTCTTGCCGGTGCTTCTACTCTTTTGAGTCTTTGTTGGCGATCATGCCTTGCAAAGTAGCTTGCAAGGCAAGGGCCGCCACCTCACGCTTGTCCTCTTTCTTGGAGTTGGTCTTCCCCCACGGCCACGACTTCTCCCCCTCACCATGCTCTTAAACGGCTTCCTTCCCTTCACGTGCCTTGATGGCATCGTATTGCACTTTGAACTTCTCTTCTTCATTGATGATCATCTAACAATGAGTGAGGTTGAAAGACTTTCCCTCATAGTGGAGCTTAATGCTTCCAAAGCTTGGAAGACCTACAGTTGAGCAAGCATGTCGGTATACCAAAATAAGCAATGTACGGGTCAATCAATATAAGCAAGCATGTCGGCATACCATGTCTTTCATGCCAATGCCGCTCACGGGACGGGCCTCGATGCTCTCGAGAGTGAAACAAAACTTGTTGCACCCTTGTCGTATCACCCTCCGACGCTTGCCGATAGAGACACACCCACGCTTGCTCTCCATTTGGTATGGTTTAAACTTCTTGCGCTCGTGGAACTCGCGACGCACTCTTTGCCAAAAAGCTGAAGCCTTTTGCTTGGAGCCTATTTTGGGGTCTTGGCCAATGCCTCTCCAACATTCACAAAGGAGTTTGTCCTCATTTTATGTGTATGCTTTGGTCCGCTTGCTCTTACGCTTGTTCTTCTTGGCATTGGCTTCGACGAGGATCTCATCGAACAATGGCTCTCCATCGATGTCCACTTCATCATCCTCTTCATCAAGGCCATAGTCACCCAGGAACTCGTGATCTAGCAGGAAAGAGTTGCCCAAGCCGATTTGATCCTCCATGAGGGGGTCGGACATGTCTTCACCAAACGAGTACCCCATGCCGTCATGCCCGGCCATGGAGGGTGTGCGGCCATCTTGGTTTTGCGTCTCTTCGGGATTGAAGGGAATGCCACCGCCACCACCTTCGAAGACGAGGCCCTTCATGAACACGCGGTTGGGCTCGTCTTCCGCAGCTAGCATTCTGTCGAACAGGTTGCGGGCGTTCCCCATGGCGTGCACCCGCGGACGACGGTCCACCACCCTCAGGTATTACGTTGAGGTCGATGCCCGCGGGGGCTGGAGTGGTAGGTGCGACCACGCTCACATCCAGTGAACCGGAGCCCATAGAGTAGGACAAACATGAGGTCTACGGGTGATGCCACTGGAAGCCGTGCGCTGCCAGCTTGGAGGACATGCCCGACGATTCCGGAAGTGGGTGACGAAGGGGCGATGAGCCGGTGCTGGCCACGGCCGTAGCGGCAGCGGCAACGACGAACCCGTGTTGCCCAGGGTTTAACCCTAGTATCAGCAGGGTCTGCCTCGTGGCCTCGCGGACGAGCTGGCTGGTTTTCGTGGAGTTGGCCTCTTGCTCTAAGGCGGCGGCGAGGGTGGGCACGGCCGCGGCCTCATTCCGGGCTTCTTGCTGACGCCGACGGTTCTTCCTCCTCAATGATTTTTCGACGCGCTCCGTGGGCGTTAGCACCTTCTTCTTCTTGGCCGATGTCGACCCTTTTTGCCTGCCGTGACTATCGACGAAGGTGAGGGAGGCAAGGCCGCCGCCGACGTCGAGGGTCGCGCGTCGTCATCCATGGCACGCGCGGGGAGGGATGGGCGGGAGGTTTTGAGGAAATTTGAGTGGAAATGATGGCTGTGTGCCACCGATGGGTGTGCCAAGGGGAAGAGAGGGGCGGGTGTCTCGCGCGTCTGTTCCTTGTCCGCGTGGACGCAACTTGAGTCTGGAATAGGTCACGGGCGGATAAAAACGGACGCACGTCCGTTTGGGTCGACGTGTTGGGCCGACTTTTATGTCCGCGACGACCCAAACGGACATGGACGGACGAAATAGGTCGCGTGATTGGAGTTGCTCTAGTGACACTATTTTTTCCAGAAAAGAATGATAAACTTCCTGTCCTCTGCATTTTCAGATGTACACACTAATAATAATTTCATTAAAGTTGAGCATTGCTAGATATGCGTAATATACTCGTTTTACCATGAGAAAAAGGACAAGGTTCATTTATAGAAATGTCACAATTTTGATCCAAACCTGCATATGTTGAACGTATGAGTTTACTTTACACAAATTACACAAGTTGATTCCTTCGTAGTTTCGTACTAATGCTCCGGTTTCTTTCCCAAATTGGCCCTTAACTAATCCATCTGGGCTCTTTTGTTAAGAAAAAAGAACGCAAAGGCGGGAACATTGTGCTCACGACATACTTTGGTGTACACGTCAAACCCTTCCATGTGCGGTGCCCTTCTTCTAGAACATACATGCGACAAAGCGAGGAAAAGATTGATTCGGAAATCTATCAAAAGTATAAAAGGCTCCTGCATCACTCAAAACAAATGTGACAGCGTCCAAAAATGCATCCGATTCCATATATGGTACACTACATGCTAGGTGATCAGTTTACCCTTTCCTGTATATGCCTATATAACTTTTGAAATAAGGAATGGGATATTTTTAGTTAGTTATTGTGATAGGCCAGGTACGTACATATGTAGACTCATGATTTGCCTGCGACTTTACTCTTTCTTAAGCACCTGTACGTAACCCTGACGTTGTTTTGATTACGTATATAAGGTTCTCCTTTACAGCGTCAGCAAGTTAATTAACAGTTGATTCCAAGCTCAATCGATCGGCACATGCACCATTGACCAGTTCGTTGGCAATTAGCCACTGATTAGCCAGGACACAGTACACTACTGCCATTTAAGTATTACTATAGCGCAAGCTACATGCGCGCAGCACTAATTCGCCACGTCCGCATGCATTGGATCCAAACAAATTCTACTCCATCCTTGTCCACACAAAATAAAAAGAAGAAACCATATTAGAGCATTCATGAGGGAGATCTTTGTTAGCCTCAACCATGCATAATCATACTCTTATTTAAAGTTTTCTTTTGTGGGAAAGTCTTATTTAAAGTTCGAAGACAACTACCTTCACATACATATATTGCTCTCCCACATGAATACTCCCTTTTTTTTCATAGATTTTTTAAGTTAAATTCTCAAAGTTAACTGTGTTTTTAACATACAATGTCGATTGTGCATTCTATGGATGTGCGTATCATGTTATTTAATGAAACGTGAATATCATATGTGTAATGAGTAATCAAGTTAATTTATAATTTACAACAGTGTCGGTCTGAAATATGATGCCATCAATTTTTTCTCAATACCCTTTATAATATATAGGTCAATTTTCCAAATATATAACATAATTTTAAAGAGAAATTGGTGAATTGCCTTGCATATGTTCATCGCAGTTAAATTTCATCTGCTCAGCTCTTTCATGGTCTATTACGACCTTAATACAACTTTTCTTCAACCTCAAACCTTAGAACAATTCTTCTATGGTATCTCATTAATTATAAAGAAAAATATACAAGTAATAGTTAATGTACAACTAATAAGAAAAAAGAAACAACTATACACTATCCAATTCCAGCTCGTGGGATCATTTCAAGTATGGTTTTAAGCTTCTAGTGGCAACATTATAGATGTGTACCCACCCAATCCTTCAAAGAGTCCAATCATTTTCCTTGATCATGTTCTCCTGTAAGGAAACGTCTTTCTTAAGCATGTATTCCAAGAATTTGCTCTATGTGCCTCTATTTCAAAAAATGCATTTCTTTTGATTCCAAATGTTCCAGCAACCTAGGATGATTATGTCCATAGCAATGTTACTAGGCAGTTTTTGATGTGCCAACAGTGTTTTATCATCGATAGAAGTTCATTTTTTGTTTAATATGCATAATGTTGGTCTGATGGTCTTGCGCAAATAAACAATCCCAAAATAGGTGCATTGCAGTTTCTTCAGTTCCCTCATTACAGAAGACACATTCATAACAATACAGGTGCATGGATTTTTGTTTTTAGCAAATTCCTAGCATTGACTCTGTCATGTAGAAGTAGACAGAAGAATAATTTACGCCTAATTCAACAAGAACATTTCCATGAACATTAGATGTCCCTGAGTATCCGTTTTCAAGCATTTATACATCCTGCTGGAAGAATATTTGTCATTGTTCACATGGCATATCCATTTATATTGTGTTTGTGGGTTACTCCATTGTGCAACCAAATCTTGAAGTTGTGAGAGGGAAATTGTCTCCCTAACTTTTGATCGATCCGTAACCACTACCTAGGCATGCCTTAGAAACAACCTTGATACAATGGACCAGCGGAGTTGTTTGACATAATGTGTCATATTTAAGTTTCCGACAAACAACGCTTTGTCGACCCATGATGTCCCCACCTATCGATACCATATAAGCACAAGACGCACATGAGTACACACATGGCCACTGCATGACTAAGATACACACAACCTCACATCCTCCCCCCCCCCCCCCCCAACATAGCTGTAGTCAGTCATGCAAATTCAAACATTAAGACTAAATGGACGGCCACAGACTAGGTAGACGCAAATGTAATCTGAAGACTATGTTGCCACCGTAGTTGGGTAAAAGCATCCATGATCACCTGGTCCAAACGCATACACACGCCATATAGAGTGGTTGGCGATGCTGTCACGCTAGAATAGACCATGGACATAGCCAGTGGAACTTTCTAAACAGGGCCACTTCTTGCTGATTAAACCTCTTTGCGTCATCTAGAGTAGAAACTAAAATAACCGACAAGATAAGTTTCTAGTTAGTTATTTTGTGTGTGTGTGGGGGGGGGGGGGGTTGCGTTGTATGCTTCAGTTTTGACTCGGGTTTCTGTAATTAACTGAGCAAATAAAACTTCTTATTATATGAGAAAAAACTCGACGCTTTTGCCTTGGTTTACAAAACCAATTAAAGGTGTGTGGCATACTAAGGCAATGAGGTTGTCTCTACAGATGTATTGTTCATAGAGTCTACCTCTTAAGTAAGAGTTCGGTCTATTATCTTTCCTCCTCGCTCCTCCAAATCAAAAACTATCTTATGTGGCAGGTTAAAGAGATACTAGACATAAAGTCTTTGTAGATGCCCTATGTGGGCAGTTTACCTCGATCTTATCACACAGTTAAGTCACAATATGCTAGAAATTATATGAAGTCTCCTAAGATTATTAAGGTAAGCTTGGGCTTACATGAATATTTTGCAAAAAACTTTTCCTATTCCAGCAAAATTCAGCAAAAGGCTGGCATTAGAAAGCATATATGCATATATTATGTGTTATGTGTTTTTGGGTGTTGAAAGAACAAATTTAGAACATGTGAAGACGCCTTTTAACCCTCATCCTTATGATTTTGATTTAGACCACAAGTCAAACTATTTTTCGAAAGAAAAATCAAATGCATACCATATTCTGATATTACAATCTAGACTGTTTTTAGTTTAAATTATACTAGTTACTATTTTCAAAACAAACGGAACAGATGTGCATGGGAGTAGAAACCCGTATCTGGTGACTGCCGCGTTTAATTTTGCCTCCAATTTGCTCTCACAGAAGAAATTCTGGATACTTGAAGCAGCTACTTCCATCCCATTCCAATTCAGTTTATAAATTAGGCATCACCTGCACTTAATAGTTACAATAGAGTACTTGATCTAAATTGGCTGAATAGAGGGTGTACCTGCGGTGGGGTTCAGCAACAACTTTCCATATGTGAGGATGGTCTTTAGTTCAGGTCATGCAGCTAAATTCTTTCTGGCACATATACCATCGAAAGCAATTCTTCGACCACTCATGCATCCGTACGTGAAGATATGTAGTACATATGTAAAACAGCTTTTGCTTGCTATTGGATGGCTAGATCTGCCACTACTGACCACTCACTGTGTGACATTTGAGAATTTGTACCTTGGACGAATAGTTAGCTAAAAATCCTGACAATCACATTTTATGTTCCAACCATATATTGCATGCACCCATGTTGTCTAATTTTGTTGGCATCAACAAATACGTTGTACTATATGCTAGTTTATGCTAAATGCGTGACCAATCAATTAGCTGGGAAACATTAATTATATAGGCTAGCAATTCCAGATCCTCTAGAGATTTTCGCATGCATGCATGATCTACCAAAATTTATATACGCGGGTGGGGACTAAGAGAGGAGAAGAAGGTGATTAATCCAACAAGCAACCCAATTCCATAACTTGCATGATGACATATACGATCAAGTACGATTAATACAGGGTTCCTGATCAGCTCACATCAGATCGACCACTTTCATATATAGTTTCATTGAACACCTAAGAATTACTGAAATCCAACCTTAACATACATGCATGCAAAGCACGGATCGGAAGCTCGCAGCCATAAATACGACCAGGTGATGGTGCATGAATTGATCTCACGATCAGTAGTTCAGTATTCAAATTTGGTAGTGTTAATTATTCCTTCCACCTTCCCCATCCCTGAGCATGTCCTGCAGCACCTCATCATCCAGGCACTCGAGCTCAATCACCTGCTGCCGGGACGAGGAGGAGGCGGACGAGCCGCCCCGGACGTAGTTGCGCGCCTCGGCGGGGAAGTTGAGCACGGCCAGGTGGCCGCGCATGGCGTAGGCCGAGCGGTCGTAGGCACGTGCGGCCTCCTCAGCTGTGTCGAACGTGCCGAGCCATTTGCGGACGCTCTGCCGGCTGGAGTCGCGGATCTCCGCCGCGAACTTGCCGGACGGGCGGCGTCGGACCCCACGGTACTTGGTGCTCTCGCCTCCGCCATCCTTCCCGGCCTGATCACCCCATCCACCGCCACCCTCCATTACTTACTGATCTAGTCGATCGATCCAAGATCGTTCTTAATTAGCTAACCCTAGTAAGCAGAAGCTGAAGCTAGCTAATTGGGTTGTGTGGCTGTGTCGACCACGATGGCGATGTGAATGGTAGAGAGTGAGAGTGTGGTATTTAATATAGTACTCCGTCGTGATACCTAGGTAGAGGCAGCCTTAACGGATTCTCTCTCGCGCGCGATTGAGATTGTGGACGACGGGCCCCACATCGCTAGCTCCGGCCTCTATCTGCAGCACCTGCTTAAAAGTTCAACGTTGCAATTTAAGAAACACTAACTGGTGCAAGTTGTTAATTAGACTAGTTTAGGTTAAAGGTAAAGCAAGTGCATCGATCCTTTGTTGGGCTTGAATGAATGCATGCCCTGTACCTGGACGATCATTACATTTCATTTTTCAATAAGCTGCATGCATGTGTGATTTTGACTAATTAGTTCTCTCGTATTAAAAGAGGAAAAAATAGAACGTATGCATTTTATTAATTAAACAACATTACAAATAGTCTGTGAAAACTCGGGTCGAGTAATTCGGGTTATAAATTTTTTGGGGTTTTCAAAACAATACCCATTTTTTCTCCAATTTTTATGATACCCCACAATTCGGGTGCCAGAAAAATCGAGACGCTCCTAGGTGGTGTTGCGGTGTGTTTTTTACTCGCACGAGGGGTTGGGGCTTCGTGACACAGACACATGAGTGGCCACTATGACCTAGGTTTGTGGGGGCTTCTTTGATGATTTTTAGTTGGGCCTTATCTATTTTGGGTAATTTGGAAAAATTGGGTATCATGGCCTTTTACCCGAATAACCCAAATAAAATTTGGGTTTTCTCAAGTTACTATCTGACATAGTGTTCGGGGTTTTCGGGTTTTGGTAATACGGGTTCGGGTTCAGGTTTGTCAGGTTTGGGCTTTGGGTATCACGTTTTATGCCCACAGTGACCCGGATTGTACCTTCTTCGTGCTGAGAGAGAAAGTATGCAGACATGTATCAGCTGGTTCTCTTGATTGATCATCATATGCATAGAGAGAATACTTCCGATACTTACGTGGGTGGATGCAAATTAAATTAGCTCAGGTGACCGGCCAATGACGGGTGCATATGAAGTCATGCTCATATCAACATACCATCATATTAATATTCATGCCTCGTGCCTGAATTGTCTGCTTAATTAGTATAACAAAAATTGCGCGAGAGATCTACTAGCTAGTAAGGAAGCTTCCAAAGATAATGAATTGGGTGTGTGGCCATCCACTGTCCCGATATAGTTGACTATTCATACAAATGTGAGTTGGTTTGGGTTGGGTCCGGTATACACTTGACTACCTGGAGTGTGTTTTGGCAACGGATGGCTCACATTAATTAAGTTCCATCGAGTCATATCTTATTTCAGCAGGGAGGGCATTTTCCCTTTAAATTGTGCGCACGTTGTTACATTCAATAGTCCAACATACACGTTTGCAACTCAAAAAGAATTGCAGTAATGTGATGGTCACGAGCGTAAGAGATTTGTCCTCCTTTTTGCATGCACAAATCTAAAGCTTTATTCTGCAGATATATGTTTAGCGAAGTAAATGTTTGTACCCTCTATCTTTTCAGTAAATAAGTCAAATTTGGTCTAGATATATGTGTAGAGACGTAATCTAGATTTACAAGGAAGAGAACAGTCAAATTTGGTCGGTTTCCATTTCTTAGTTTTAAAGTAAAATGCTTGTTGAAAAGCGAACTTAACGTATTCCTGGCAAGAAAAAACATGTTATTAATTAAATCTTCAAATATATACTAGCCCTATTTCAACGCTTTTTTTGAATTTTAGAATAAAGAAGGAACGAGTACTACCACATCGACTCGCTCTCGCTAGGAAAACAGCCCCAGCGCGTTCCACGCCGCAGGCCACTCCGTCCGCGGTGGCCACCCCACTCCACCCCGCTCGGGCCCGGACGCCCGGCTGCGCCCATGACGGCTCCCTTGCCACGTCGGGATCCCGCGACCCCAACTGTCAGCCTTCATTGCTCCATGGTGGGGGGCCTGGATCTATCCCCTGGTCCTTCCGAAGTCCTCGCAACCCCATCCCCTTGCCGGGCAGAGCCCCGGGTCGCCGTTGCGGCTCCCGCCCCGGGATGCTGACTCCAAGGAGGACCCCCTCAATGGACCGATGGATTCAGGTGCGCCTCCCCTTTTCGAGCCACCCTGCCCCAGATCCATTGTGGTCAAGCCTCCTTCTTAGCCAGATCCGTCCGCCGAGGCCGACACCATTGATGGGGGAGGTTGATCGACCTACCAATCCCTCAAGGAGCGGCACACTATCAAGTCTCCGACATTTAGCTCAGGGCCTCAATTTCAGGGACGCCGGGCGACATCCTCCCCTGGGCGCGAGGCCTTTTTAAGAAGGTTCAAAGGATTGTGCTTTCGATGCCTCAGTGCCTTCCATCGCCGGGTTGATTGCAGAGACCCTCTCCACTGCATCATCTGCAAAAAGCCTGGCCACCTAGGCAGAGAGTGCCCACAAAACCCAAGAAACCAGCGGGAAGGGGGATCGGTGAAGGAGAGGTTGGGGAACGCCAGCCGGTTCGTGACCGCCTCATTTTCCCTAGCCCACCGGCGATTGCTGCGGTGGACGCTCCCTACTTCGACCATGGGAGCCGGCCGCAAAACAACCACAAGGTCATCTCCTCCTCATCGGCCATGGAGCAGTAGCTCTTCCTGCTCCAGCAACACGCGGTCGTGGTCACCGCGGTCAGCAAGAACCACGCGGCCACCTGCCCCTCCATTGGGAAGGCCATTGAGAAGGAATTCTAGATCCCTGCACACTTTCTTGCTCGAGCCATGGAGGGAGGACACACACGCGCTTTTCGACACGTGGATGCTGCACGTGTGCATCGTCATTGAGAAGCTGCCAATGATGCTCTAGGCGTTGGAGGGCACCACCGACGTGCTCGGGGACAAGGTCGTCATCGACCGGCTTGATAGCCGCACCTTCAAGCGCGCCGATACGAAGACTTTTACCGTGTGGGCATCGGTGTGAGATCTCTCTCACATCCCCACACGCCGTATGCTGTGGAAGCATGCCAGGGGGCGGGCCGCATTGACGAGGCATTCGGCTTCTCGCCGCCTAGTAGGGCAGTGGCACCACCATCGCGGCTCAAAAGGTGGGAGGTGCTCCTGCATCTAGACCGCATCGAGTATTGGACGTAGCTATCCTCATGCTCTTCTCACTCGCGGCTGAGCGGCCTCCCCTCCTCGAAAAACAAAGACGATGATTGCCTATACCCATGACACCCACCTATGGGCGGCTAGCTGCACGGCAATGAGGAGGGCAAGCCGGTGCAGGGTCAGGAGCACCATGGCCGCTCCCAGGTGCGCATAGCGTCCACGGGCTATCGGGGCATGCACTCAGCTCGCCCCAAGCGCAGCCATGATGGGGACGATAAGGGAGGCTAGTGGTGGTCTTGGAAGGAGGCCCTGCTGGGCAGGGGACGCCGGAAGGAAACTGTCGCGACTTCCTCTTCCTCAAACCGTCACAAGAGCCGCACCCCTGCTTCCTGCCATCGCCCAGGTGCACCCCACAATCGCTACTCCTCCTTGGACCACGGTGACAAGCAGAAGGCACCGACGCGCACAGCAGCAAGGGCAAGGGGAACACAGCTGCAGCTCATCCCTCACCCAGGCTACATCAGTGCTAGCCCCCTAGGCCACTTCCTACACCGACCACAATAGAGGTCGACCCCGTGGCCGAGTTCTTCTAGGGAGCTGACAAGACCATACCTCCTCGACCACACCCAGACGCGTAGGCACCAAAGATCGACGCCGTGATGGCGGCAAAACTACACAAGCCGCTCGACTTCACCAATGAGGAGAGTGCGGGGAGCGACGACCCGCTCGACATGGGCCCAACACTCTCACTGGCGCACCACACCCTGGAGGCGGCGATCACCCACTCACTCCAGTTGGGGGCGGTGACCAACCAGGTGTGCCACATGCGTCTTGAGGAGGGGAGCTGCAGTAGGGGTCAAGGACGTCCCCAGCAAGGGAGCGGCAGTAGGGCTCCGGGGCGGTTGTTCACCTCTGCCCTCCTTGTTGCTAGGAAGAGGAAGGGTGGACCACCCAAATACTCCTGTCAGGACCAGGAAGACGACGACTCCAACTCGCCAACGCAACCATCAGGAATCCAACCCATCCACGGTGCTAGTGAGCCAACGGGCCACTCTCCGACTAGTGCATGGGCTCGGCATCCTGGGCCAAAAGAAAGGATGACGACCAATGCGGCGGAGGCCCTCATCTGCCATTTGTACGAGTCGCTGTCTGATGCGGACCTGGCTGCCATCGCCATGCTCACCCACCTGGATGTCGAAGCACTGAAGGTCGCGACCTTCATGAACGATCGTGACAGAGAAGTCCCCGGGGATGAACCTTCCCCATGTTAGTTTTCTATAGCTTTAGTAGGCTCCGATGGCGGCTGGCGGATGGTTGGTTAGAGTTAGGTTCTTCTGAGTGTTGTATCGGTAACGTCTACAGGGAGGTAGCTGGTCGTGTAGCTGTTCGCCGACGGAATTTGGGACCTATTGGTGGCCGCCAATGACCCCCTACGCAAAGGGTGGTGTACTTGTCTTTGATCAATAGAATTTTTAGTCATCAGAGCAAAAAATGGTTTCCAAATGAGTAACACATCAACTCCGATCATGAGTTGGAATGTTAGAAGTTTGAACACTCCAGCAAGACGTGCAATAGTTAGTGACTAATACGTCTCCAACGTATCTATAACTGTTGATGATGGCATGCTATCATATTATCTGTTTTGGATGTTTTATATGCATTAATATGTTATTTTATATTAATTTTGGGACTAACCTATTAATCTAGAGCCTAGTGCCAGTTTCTATTTTTCCTTGTTTTTGAGTTTTGCAAATATGGAATATTAAACAGAGTCCAAACGGAATAAAACCTTCGGAAGGAATTTTTTTGGAAGGAAAGAAATTGATCAAGCTTGGAGTGCATGGCAGGGGAGGTGCCACAAAGCCACAAGCCTGCTAGGCGCGGGCCCCCTCGCCGCGCCTAGCAGGCTTGTCGCCTCCCGGCATGTCTCCTAACCCTAATTCTTGGCCTATAAATTCCCAAATATTCCCCCAACACCAAAGGGAGCCACGTAATTACTTTTCCGCCACCAGAAGCCTCCGTTCCCGAGAGATCCAAGCTTGGAGCCTTTTCCGGTAATCTGCCGGAGGGGGTTTCGATCACGGAGGGCATCTACATCAACTCCATTGCCTCTCCGATGATGCGTGAGTAGTCCACCATAGACCTACAGGTCCATAGCTAGTAGCTAGATGGCCTCTTCTCTCTCTTTGATGTTCAATACCATGTTATTCATGATCTTCATGGAGATCTGTCCGATGTAATCCTCTTTTGTGGTGTGTTTGTCAAGATTCGATGAATTGTGAGTTTATGTTCAGATTATCCATGAATCTTATTTGAATCTCCTTCGAATTCTTATTTGCATGATTTCATATCCTTGCAAGTCTCTTCGTGTTATTGGTTTGGTTTGGCCAACTAGATTGGTAATTCTTGCAATGGGAGAAGTGCTTGGTTTTGAGTTCAATCTTGCGGTGTCCTCACCCAGTGACATAGTAGGGGTAGCGACACACGTATTGTATTGTTGCCATCAAGGGTAACAAGATGTTTTTTGATCATATTTCTTGAGTTTATCCCTCTACATCATTTCATCTTTCTTAATGCGTTACTCTATTCTTCATGAACTTAATACTCTAGATGCAGGCAGGAGTCGGTCGATGTGTGGAGTAATAGTAGTAGATGCAGAATCATTTCAGTCTACTTGACACGGATGTGATGCCTATATGCATGATCATTGCCTTGGATAATTACATGATTATTCGCTTTTCTATTAATTGCTTGCCAGCAATTTGTTTACCCACCATGATATTTGCCTTCAAGAGAGAAGCCTCTAGTGAAACCTATGGCCCCCGGGTCTACTTTCCATAATATACTTTCAGATCTACAAACCAAAAATACAAAAAAATACTTTTCTTCAATTTATTTACCTTTTACTTTCCGTTCCTTTTTACATCTATATCTATCGGATCTAATCCTTGCAAATAATCATGAAGGGATTGACAACCCCTTTATAGCGTTGGGTGCAAGAGTTTGATTGTTTGTGTAGGTGCAACCATTGGTGACTTGCTTGTTCCTCCTACTGGATTGATACCTTGGTTCTCAACAACTGAGGCAAATACTTATCTACTTCGTTGCATCACCCTTTCCTCTTCAAGGGAAAACCAACGCACGCTCAAGAGGTAGCAAGAAGGATTTCTGGAGCCATTCCCGCGGAGGATACACATCAAGCTTACCAAGTACCCATTACGAACTCATCTCTTGCATTTACATTATTTGCCATTTGCCTCTCGTTTTCCTCTCCCCCACTTTAAAGCGACTTTCAAAAAATACCAAAAAGATTTGCCTTTTTATTCGCCCTTCTTCCTTTCGCCTTTTCGTTGCTATGTTTGCTTGTGTTGCCATGTGCCTTCTATTTGCTTGCATCTTCTCTTGCTAAAAATCTATTGATATGGATCCTCATCCACTTTCTAATCTTTTCAAAAGACCAAATTATGATGAACCAATTGCTAGTGAGCTGAGTACACTTGATTATCTGTATGAAGTTTTGTTTGAAAACTATGAAGCTAATTTTTTTGATGAAGTGTTGAAAGAAGAAATTTGTAAGGAGATTCATGATAGTTCCTTGAATGAAAAGCATGATTGTGATGTTGTTAGTATTAATTCTTTTATTATCCATGATGCTAATGATATGCAAAACCACAAGCTTGGGGATGCTATGCTTGATGAATATGATATTCTTTATTCCCCAAGTTTTATGATGACACGTATGCTATAATTGATGATGGAAATAATGATTTATTTGATAGTTATATTGTGAAATTCCTTCATGATGCTATGGAAAATTATTATGAGGGAGGAACATGTGCTTGTAGGAATTTCAATAATATCAAGTTTCCTCTCTACGTGTTCAATGTTTTGAAGTTATGCTTGTTTTGCCTTCCGATGCTAGTTGATTCTTGTTCCCATGAATTGTTTGCTCACAAAAGCCCTATGCATAGGAAGTGGGTTACACTTAAGTGTGTTTTTCATGATATTCATGATGCTCTTTTGCATATCTCAATCACTAATTTTTATGTGAGCATCATTCAAATTGTTATGCCTACCTAGGGGCGTTAAACAATAGCGTTTGTTGGGAGGCAACCCAATTTTATTTTTGTGTTATGTTTTTGAGTGTTTCCCACATTATTACTTCTGTAGTAATTGTTTTTTGGTGTTTTGATTTGTGTTTGAGCCAAGTAAAACCTTTGGGGTGATCTATGGTAGTTGTTGATTTGGTCTTGCTAAAAAACAGAAACTTTTATGCTCGGTCCAGAAATTTTCTAACTTTTCCAGAGCATCTAATGAGTCTGAAATTTTTAGACAAGATTGATATATAAATTTCCAAGATTTTCCTAATTTTTAAGAAGTTTTTTAGTTACATAAGTATACAAAGTTTCCAGATTGCTACAGACCGTTCTATTTTTGACAAATTCTGTTTTCTTTGAGTTGTGTGCCTATTTTGATGAATCTTTGGGTTGTATCATGTGGTATGATCCATGGAGAAGTTATATTACAGCAGGTATAACACAAACATAAATAAACAATGGGTTCACAACAGTACCTAAAGTGGTGATTTATTTTCTTATACTAACGGATCTCACGAGTTTTCTGTTAAGTTTTGTGTTGTGAAGTTTTCAAGTTTTGGGTAAAGATTTGATGGACTATGGAATAAGGAGTGGCAAAAGGCTAAGCTTGGGGATGACCAAGGCACCCCAAGTCACATTCAAGGATTCCAAAGAACATAAGCTTAGGGATTCCCTGGAAGGCATCCCCTCTTTCGTCTTCAATCCATCAGTAAATTTACTTGAGGCGATATTTTTATTCACCACATGATATGTGTTTTGCTTGGAGAGTCTTGTATGATATGAGTATTTGCTTGTTTGTTTGCCACAATCATCCTTTCTGCACACATCTTTTGAAATAGACACTCTGAATCGTGAATATGTTAGAATGCTCTATGTACTTCACTTATATCTTTTGAGTTAGGCAATTTTGCTCTGTGTGCTTCACTTATATTTTTTAGAGCACAGTGGTGTTTGCGTTTTATAGAAATACTTGAACTCTCGTAACCCACTTATATTATTTGAGTCTCTAAATAGCATGGTAATTGTTCTAGGTTATGAATTTAGTCCTAATATGATAGGCATCCAAGAGGGATATAATAAAAACTTCCATATTATGTGCATTGGGTATTTATGAGAACTTTGGTTCCTTGCATAAAGTTTTGAGATATAAAGATGGTAATATTAAGAGACATGTTAGGAAGTAATTGTGATTTGGTAAAAATACTTGTGTAAAGGTTTGTGATTCCCATAGCATGCATGTATGGTGAACCGTTATGTAAGGAAGTCAGAGCATGACTTGTTTATAAATTGATGACCTTTGTGTGAGGGTCGGGAGCGCGCGATGGTTAACTCCTACCAACCTCTCCCCTAGGAGCATGCGTTTAATACTTTGCTTCAATGACTAATAGATTTTTGCAATAAGTATGTGAGTTCTTTATGATTAATGTTGAGTCCATGGATTATACGCACTCTCACCCTTCCACCTTTGCTAGCCTCTCTAGTACCGCACAACTTTCGCCGGTACAACAAACACCTTCCTCAAAACAGCCACCATATATCCTTCCTCAAAACAGCCACCATACGTACCTATTATGGCATTTCCATAGCCATTCCGAGATATATTGCCATGCAACTTCCACCGTTTCCTTTTATGACTTGCACCACTACTTCCATATTGCATATAGAGTCATATTGTGTCATAGGTATCGAGTTGTAATTTTCTTTTGAGTTGTAAGTAAATAAAAGTGTGATGATTATCATTAATAGAGAATGTCCCATGTGAGGAAAGGATGATGGAAGCTATGATTCCCTCACAAGTGGGATGAGATTCCAGACTTTATGAAAAAAAGAGGCCAACGAAGCCCAAATAAAAAAAAGAATAAAAGAGGCCTTAGATGCCCACCAAAAAAACGAGAGAAAAGAGAGAAGGGACGTTGCTACTACCTTTTTCAACACTTTTGCTTCAAATTAGCACCATGATCTGCATGATAGAGAGTCTCCTATTTTGTCACTTTCATATAGCTAATGCAATTTTTCTTCATGATGCACGTCCACTTAGTTTCTTTTTGAGCTTTCATACACTTATAGCTCTAGTGCATCCGTTGCATAGCAATCCCTACTAACTCACATTGATATCTATTAATGGGCACCTCCATAGCCCATTGATGCGCCTAGTTGATGTGAGACTACCTTCTCCCTTTCCTTGACAACCTTGACCATATTCTATTCCACCTATAGTGCTATATCCATGGCTCACGCTCATGTATTGCGTGAGAGTTGAAAAGGTTTGAGAAAATAAAGGTGTGAAAACAATTGCTTGACTTTTCATCGGGGTTGTGCATCATATAAATAATTTGTGTGGGGAAGATGGAGCATAGCGAGACCATATGATATTGTAGGGATAACTTTATTTTGCCACTATATTTTGAAGAGATACAATTGCTTTGCTAGTATGCTTGAAACATTACTGTTTTTATACCAATATTAAGCTTTTGTTTTGAGTCTTACAAATTTGAATATTCATGCCACAATAAAGAATATTACATGGATAAATGAGTTACGTAGCACTCCACATCAAAAATTCTGTTTTTACCATTTACCTACTTGAGGACGAGCATGAATTAAGCTTGGGGATGCTGATATGTCTCCAACGTATCTATAATTTTTGATGATGGCATGCTATTATATTGTTTGTTTTGGATGTTTTATATGCATTGATATGCTAGTTTACACTATTTTTGGGACTAACCTATTAATCTAGAGCCTAGTGCCAGTTTCTGTTTTTTCCTTGTTTTTGAGTTTTGCAGATATGGAATACTAAACAGAGTCCAAACAGAATAAAATCTTCGGAAGGAAACAAATCTATAAAGCTTGGAGTGCATGGCATGGGAGGTGGGAGGGAGTCACAAGCCTGCTAGGCGCGCCCCCTGGCCGCGCCTAGCAGGCTTGTCGCCTCTCGGCAGGTCTCCTAACCCTAATTCTTGGCCGATAAATTCCCAAATATTGCCCCAACACCAAAGAGATCCACGCAAATACTTCTCCACGCCTTCGTTCTCGAGAGATCCAAGCTTGGAGCCCTTTCCGGTAATCTGCCGGAGGGGGTTTCAATCACGGAGGGCATCTACATCAACTCTATTACCACTCCGATGATGCGTGAGTAGTCCACCACAGAGCTACGGGTCCATAGCTAGTAGCTAGATGGCATCTCTCTCTCTTTGATGTTCAATACCATGTTCTTCATGATCTTCATGGAGATCTATCCGATGTAATCCTCTTTTGTGGTGTGTTTGTCAAGATTCGATGAATTGTGAGTTTATGTTCAGATTATCCATGAATCTTATTTGAATCTCCTTTGAATTCTTATTTGCATGATTTCATATCCTTGCAAGTCTCTTCGCGTTATTGGTTTGGTTTGCCCAACTAGATTGGTAATTCTTGCAATGGGAGAAGTGCTTGGTTTTGAGTTCAATCTTGCGGTGTCCTCACCCAGTGACATAGTAGGGGTAGAGACACACGTATTGTATTGTTGCCATCAAGGGTAACAAGATGTTTTTTTATCATATTGCTTGAGTTTATCCCTCTACATCATGTCATCTTTCTTAATGCGTTACTCTGTTCTTCATGAACTTAATACTCTGGATGCAGGCAGGAGTCGGTCGATGTGTGGAGTAATAGTAGTACATGCAGAATCGTTTTGGTCTACTTGACACGGACGTGATGCCTATATGCATGATCATTGCCTTGGATAACTACATGATTATTCGATTTTCTATTAATTGCTTGACAACAATTTGTTTACCCACCATGATATTTGCCTTCAAGAGAGAAGCCTCTAGTGAAACCTATGGCCCCCCGGGTCTACTTTCCATAATATACTTTCAGATCTATAAACCAAAAATACAAAAAATACTTTGCTTCAATTTATTTACCTCTTACTTTCCGTTCTTGTTTACATCTATATCTATCAGATCTAATCCTTGCAAATAATCGTGAAGGGATTGACAACCCCTTTATAGTGTTGGGTGTAAGAGTTTGATTGTTTGTGTAGGTGCAACCATTGGTGACTTGCTTGTTCCTCCTACTGGATTGATACCTTGGTTCCCAACAACCGAGGGAAATACTTATGTACTTCGCTACATCACCCTTTCCTCTTCAAGGGAAAACCAACGCACACTCAAGAGGTAGCAGTGACCTGGCAGAGGCACACAAGCTTGTGCTCCTCTGCCTGCAAGAAACAAAGATTGAGGAGTGGAGTTGTGCCGTGGCAAGGGAGGTTGGAGGTAGCAGGCTAGGAGAATGCGTCGTGCTCCCGGCCATTGGTACCAGAGCAGGGGCCGTGATCTTTTGGGATAGCAACAATGTCCAGGTAGCCATGCATGAAGTAGGCAGTTTCTCCATCTCGGTAGACGTCACGGTCATCTCTTTTTCGACTAGTTTTCGCCTCACCACCGTCTATGGACCAACTGACGACGATAGAAATGACGACTTCCTTGCTGAACTAACTAGGATTGCGCCACCCCCGGGCCACCCTTGGTTACTCAACGGGGACTTCAACCCCATCTACGAAGCCCGCGGGAAGAACAATACCAACATCAACCATAGAATCATGGGCTAATTTCTGGCAGTCATTGATGCAGCCGGCCTTAGGTACATCAAATGCAAGCACCGTAGATTTAATTGGAGCAATGAACGAGAAAATCTAATGCTAGTTAGCATAGATAAGTTTTTCTGCAACACCCAATGGGTTGCTCTATTTCCGGACTTCCTCCTTCATGCAGCATCAACATCCTGCTCCGATCACTGCTCGTTCCTCGTGGCTTTTGCCGCCGCCCCCCACCGCCCAGCCAAATTTCACTTGGAGTCCTTTTGGCCGCGTTTCCCATGCTTTCACATCATGGTGCAAAGATCCTGGCAGCGACCGGTGGCCACCAGATGCGCCTTTAGACGCATGAACATCAAGCTAAACCGCGTAGCTAGGGACCTAAAAATCCGGGCTAAGGGATTTTTCAGTGGAACAAAACTACAACTTCACTTGGCCAGTGATATTGTACTCCGCTTAGACGTCGCCCAGGAGAGTAGGCAGCTCTCTGATGAGGAATTCAAGCTAGGAAAACTTCTTAAGATGCACATACTAGGCTTGGCAGTAGTTGAGCGAGCTAGGAAGCGATAGGCCTCTAGAGTTAGATGGCTGAGGGCTGGCGATGCTCAGACAACTTTTTTCCAAGCTAAAATCAACTCGCGGCGGCAAAAGAACTCTATCCACTCCTTGCATGCCACCGGAGCTGTAGCCACATCTCATGAGGACAAATCAAAGATGATCCACAACCACTTTAGCTCATCCATAGGGGACTCCGCCTGCAGGCAGACCATAATCGATTGTAGCTTGATCAACCTGCCAACTATAGCGCCTGGAGGCCTGGAAAACCCTTTCACCGAAGGGGAGGTTTGGAAGGTGATCTTTGCGTCACCACAGGAGAAATCACCAGGCCCAGACGGCTTCAATGGCATGTTCTTCAGAGTTTGCTGGCCCATAATCCAACAAGACGTCATGGCTACCTTCGATCAGCTCTACCACCTAGCTAGAGGAGACATTGGGTCCCTGAACAATGCCCTGGTTGTTCTTATACTAAGAAAGATGGGGCAACGACAATAAACGACTTCCGACCCATCAGCCTCATCCACCCCGTAGCTAAGTTAATTCCAAAGGTGCTCTCCATGACGCTAGCAGACGTGATCCACATCATCATCTCCCCGATGCAGGCGACTTTCCTTAAAACAGAATGCATCCACGACAGTTACCTCTTTGTGCAAAAATCCATGCGCGCTCTTCACCGCAAAAAAATCCCAGCACCGCTCATGAAGCTGGACATCGCCAAGGCTTTCGATACGATCTCCTAGGATTACCTTCTAGAACTACTACAACAGCTAGGTTTTAGTGCATGTTGGCGTGATTGGATCGCCCTTCTGCTGTCCACCTTCACCTCCGCATACCTGTTTAATGGAGTGGACGGAAACCCCATCAGCTGATCCAGGCGGCAGTAGAACAACAACTTCTGTAGCCAATACCGGGTCGTGAACTACATCTTAGGGTGAGCTTATACGCCGACGACGCTGTAATCTTTGTCAACCATGTCCGACACGAGGCAGACAATCTGATGAGCATCCTTCATGACTTTTTTTGACCAACAACATCCTTCATGACTTTAGCGATGCCACGGGACTATGCATAAACCCGGGGAAATCATCGGTCGCCCTGATTAGATGTGATGGCATCTTATTTGAGGAGGTCCTCCTGGGCTTTGGAGGAACCGTAGTGGCTTTCCCAATGAAATACCTAGGACTACCGATGACGCCAGGACGACTACGCCTCGTGCACTTGCAGTTCATCATTGATAGGATAATGGCCCGGCTAGCAGGCTGGAAGGGCAAGCTACTACCGATCTCAGGGCGAGGCATCCTGGTACGTTCTGTACTCAGTGCAATGCCGACTTTTGCGCTGAATGTACCGCGTGCACCAAAAAAGCTGTTCAAAGAAGTGGACAAGTGTCGCAGGAGATTCCTATGGCGACATGTTGAGGAGATTTCTGGTGGCAGCTGCAAGGTGAACTGGCCAAGGGTATGCTCGCCTATGGTCAACGGTGGACTCAGAGTCCATGATATGCAACGTTTCAGGCGCGCGTTGTGCCTACGGTGGCTCTGGTGCATCTGGTAACACCCGGATCGCCCATGGAGGGGCTCGGAAATACCCTGCGATGCAGAGGATAGAGCTGTTTGCGCAGCTGCAACTTCGGTGTCGGTCGAGAACGGAATGAAGGCATCCTTTTGGAACTCCTCTTGGGCTAGGCCGGGCACTCTAGCTCAGTAATGCCCCACGGTCTTCTCCCACTCGAGGAGGAAAACCAAAATGGTGGCCGAGGCGCTCACTGCTACCACCTGGGCCAAGGATTTGGCTCATGACAGCACACAGGATCTGCTCCCTGAATTCCTTAGTCTGCATAGGTCCATCCGGGATGCCGCAAGTAGCTTGGTGGAGTGGGCGCATGACATGATCACTTGGAAGTGGGAGAGCTCCGGCCAATACTATGCAAAGTCAGCCTGCAAAATGCAATTCATGTGCCGAGCAACCTCCACGTTCGACCAGGACATCCAGAAGGTATCGGTGCCAGGGAAGATCAATTTTTTTGCGTGGCTGCTGTTTCAAAACAGACTTTGGTGCAACGATAGACTCCAACGCAGGGGATGGGCTAACAACTATTTCTGTTAGTTGTGTATGCGAAATCTTGAATTAGCCAAGCATTTGTTTTGGGAATTTCCTACGGCCCAAGAGGTTTGGTCCAAGATCGGACAATGGCATGGGTGTGCGGCCTTTACAACGAAGGAGCACTGGCCCAATACCTCATCCATGGAAATCAAACATATCATTCAAGAGGATGCACTACCATCATGGAGGAAGGGAGCCAAGACTCTGTTGCTCCTCTCCTGTTGGGAAGTATAGCAGAAACACAACAATTGCACCTTTAGAAACAAAGTGTCCTCACACAGCGAGATCATCTCACGGATCAGGGACTTCATCAGCCTATGGAGGATTGCTCGTGCATCGTGCATAGAGAGCCCATTCGGGGATCCTCCATGAGAGATCGGGCGTAGGTGGGGCGAGGGGGAGATGGCCAACTGTTTTTGGACACCCCCAAACTCCCCTTTTTTGTGTGTTCTCCAATGTTTTCTTTTTTCCTTTGATCCTAGGATCCCCACCAATTTTGTATTCCCACTGCTTTCTGCTAATGGTCAATGCAAGGCGAGAAATTGCTGGATCTTTCAATTTTTATAGAATAAATTAGCACAAGTGCTCAACAACAAGAGGATGCTTACAATCATGAAAAAGGCTCGTACTTGGTGCCCCACTAGATTAAGAATCAACAACATACAAAGAGCCCCATACACACACAACACTACACACACCAAAGGGGGGATACAAAAGTGTTGAAGAAAAGCTACATCACACCATACACCTTCAAGCAAACGAAAGATAAGCATAACATAGAATCATATGAAGTTGACAGGGATAAAGCCGGACATCGACAAGTCGGCGCCTGCAAGGCGGTGCCTTTAGGAAAGGCATGACACTGGAGCACTACCACTGCTGGATGCAAATGATTTGGGATTTCTCCCTGAGTGTCTGGACGGAACATAAGAGTTACAACGGTTTCAAGAAGGAGACGATGTCCACAGGTGCCGCTGTCATCGTCCTGACCAGAGGCAAACAAGGTTTTCACCCCTAGCTCACACTATCCTCACCCGAAATGTGGTGGAGACTGTCGCACCACCACCGCCACCACCGACCGCCAATCATGAGCCACCACACAGCCCTCATGACCATGGTTGTCAGCAACCACCCGTGTCGCAGGCTACGCCTACAAGCAACACAACTCCCACCACCAGAATTGCCACATTGTCATCCGTGACCATCCCGCCACCCTCTCCATGATACACATAATCCACTGACAGGCAAAGGGGGAAAAGACATCTACTTCCACCTCAGAATGAGCCCCTTGGCATGACTGGAGCTCACCCGATCAGATCTGGCAAGGTGAAGTCACCAGTGGCTAACAACCACCTCGCCACGACAGATATATACTAGGGACCAGAGCCGCCATCGCATTCTATCTGGCATATCCAGATCGTGGCAACGACAAGGCCAAGAGGCCCATGCATTCCTCCCAGGAACACCCCTACCACCTCTGGTCGACCATGCACAGATCTTTCTTCGGCCATCGTTCCCCAGCTCAAGGCCCACCATCGCCCACCAGTCGTAGATCGAGACCCATGAGCAAGGGAACTGGAAGATCGAACCACCACCACTGCGCCACCACCTCCACCAACCAAGATGGACATGGAAGAGGTTGTTGCCCTTAGCCCGTGTTGCGGCGTGGCTAGTCTGCGGGAACACCACTACACGAACCAGGTCCGCCGCCCCCAACCGCTCAACACAAAGATCCACCACACCGCATGTCCTAGTGTTGCAACCTAGCCCAGCCGCTCGACCCATGCCAAGCCTTGCATGAGAGGACGAGAGTTCCCCGCTACCACCATCCAGACTTCGTCTAGATGTATGCTTTGGCGGCATCAAGGGATAAAGGGAATGAGCAAGGGGAGCCTCGACAGCAGTGGCGGCAGGTAGGGTTGTCTCCGAGACGCTTGCGAGGGAGACACATGAGGGGGCAGTTTAAATTTCTGTTTGCAAAGATTTCTTTCAATCTAAAATTTGCATGCTCACAATCATGTCACTTGTTCTTGTCAGAGTGTTGTATATAATTACAATGCCCAGGTCAAAACAAACGGATGAGCCTTGTTTTGATGAAGAGAGTGTATGCTACACTAATGAGTTGAGTCGACCTATACAAACTTTGCTACCAAGTTGAAGTTATTGCCCACCATACTTGAAATCTGTGACCTTGAAGAACTTGATATTTTTCACTTCCATGTGTGATGACCCACAATATAGGGGATCAATCGTAGTCCTTTCGATAAGTAACAATTTTGAACCCAACGAGAAGCAGAAGGAATTAATAAGCAGTTTCAGCAAGGTAGTCTCTGCAAGTGTTGTAAAATTGTAGTAACAGATAGTTTGATAGTAGGGAAATTCGTAACAAGTAACAAGTAACCTAAGTAACAAGGTATAGTAAGGTGGAACAATCCTTATATTGCAAAGGACAAGCCAAGATTATTTTTTATAATGATCACAATGTTCCACTATTAAGGAAAACCCTAGCAGTAGCACGGGTTAAATGCCTACAAGTACCACGGGTACCTGTGCTACTGGTACGATGCTACAACTAAGTTTTAGCACTAGCGCTGGTCCACCCGTGCTACTGCTATCCATATGGTAGCATTAGCACATTTTGTACAGCCTGCGCTACTCTAATTATTTTCTGATTTTTTTGCAGTATATTTTCTTTGTATTTGTACAAGTTTTATTCAATAGTCTATATCATATCATACACACAATAACTCATCATGATCATAATAAGTCATCATCATCATCATATTCATATAAGAACTCATACATCATCATCATAATAATAATAACAACTCATCATAATAGTCATATAGGAACTAGCTCATCATCCTATCACAATGTAGCACATAACTCATCATCATCATCATCATCATCATCACGATAACAACTCATCATCATAGTCATATAAGAACTAGCTCGTCATTCTAGTACAATGTGTAGCACATAACTGCCTAAGACCTAGTACTCTATCGAAGGTAAAATAGCATAAAACAGGTAAACCCCGAATCTCCATTATGGAGAATACACATGAACTTGTCTCCCATTTGTGGGTTACGCTTGATGTCGCCCCCAAGTAGTTCCCTATGATCATTCAGATTTTTCTCTAGTCTTTGACTGCGAGGACGTCATTTGTTCGAAAAATCGTGTATGCATTACGGTGACACGTAGACCAACTTGACCGTAAGCTAATAATGTTCATGCCCCCTTTCATTTCCATAATACGAGGCACACAATCTGCTGGGATTTTACGTTGAAGAAAAGCATAATAACATACTTAGCAAAATGTAGTTTAGCTTCAAAATAATGTATGCAAAAGATGCACTGGTGACATAATAGGAAAAATCTTACCATGATCTCAATGGATGTTACCGTAGTTCAACACGTGGACTAGTGGCACACATTGATCATAATTGGAGGAATATGATGTCTCGTCTTAAAAGTCTCAACATCTTTAATCCATGAAACAAAATGATTTATCTCCTCACATGTTAGCTTAGACCCATAAGTGGAGTAGGTTTTGTCTACTACTTTCCGTACATTTCTTGAAGAATGGAAATAAGATGTCGATGGAAATAAGTTGTCAACTATTTTAAAATAAACAATATAAATTACTTAATAAATAAGTTTGAGAAACTCACATAGATGTAGAAGTGGAAGCGTATCAACATCGACCCAAATGTCGATATTATCTTCGATGTCATCTTCAGGAGCAAGATCGAAGGTGACATGCATACCCTCCTGAAAGCCATATGCCTTGCATAGTGCGGCCTAATTCGAGCAACCAAAATGGAAGTATGTCACCTCATTGTATAGCTTTATGACAAAAGTGTAACTATGTTGGGTCCGTAGGTGAACTTTCTTTGTCTCCATATTCTCATGATCTTCGAAAGCGAGCTTCTCCAAGACATAACATCTCGCATGGCAGGGGATGCACTACTCGAATTGTAAAAAACAAAAAAAACATGTTGAAGAAGCATAACTCATGCTTAATTATGATAAAAATACTTGTCGTCATTGCGTACCGTACAAACATTGAAGGTCTCGTCGAGCTTAATAATGAAGCGTTGACCATCTTCCAGGTGAGGCCTGTCGGACAGACCCCGGTCATCGCTACAGTTGTAGCACCCAGGGATCCAATCGTCATAAGATATTTCCTATGTTCCTAATTCAAAAATTAAAAATTGATCGATGGTAATACCAGGAAACACAACACATAGATCACTATTCAGCATAGGTTGACTTCTAGTTCATCGAGTCTTCCTTGCTGCACTCTATCTCACATGGTGTATATGGTGGTCACTCCCTCTCTGATATTGTGACTGTTTGTGATGGTCGCTCCTCCCTTCGTTCTCAAGTGCATTACACAAAAATGTCTAGCACACGTGAACGAAGGAGAAGCGACCCCCACGACAATAGTCGGGATTCTTCCTCTCTGATATTTCGACAATATATGGTGGAAACTCCCTCACAGATATTTTGACTGTCGGTGATGGTTGCTTCCCCTCCTCATCTTGTGCATTAACAAGGTATATCATGAGAAGAAGGAATGAAAACGACCACCACAACAATAGTCGAGATTCTTCTCTCTCATATATGGAGCAAGGATCCCCAACAGACCGAAAGTCATCCCCTTAGCATTTGGCAAGCACATACACATGCTAGTACTACACATCACTACTCCACATATCACATGTCCAAATAGATCATATTTACTCACTAGACAACTATCGAGGATCTTCTAGGTGTCGTCGTGTGGCTCGTTGATGTGATCTACCCTGCAGCACATGAGGAGTCACACATGAGAATGTAAACACTATTGACATTTTCATTTTTTCACATTTTCATTTCAAAAACACTTGCTTCATTTCTTCACATTTTTATTTCAAAAACACTAGCTTCATTTTTTCACATTTTGATTTTCATTTCTCCACATGTTCAAGTAGAGTCAAGTTCGTTACATTTTTATTTCAAAATAAATCCTATCTTCAAATTTAAATACAAGCCTCACATTTTCATTTCATATAAAAATACATGGCTCACATTTTCGAATTTAACATTGTTGGATTCTACTTCTCCCAATAGTTCCCCTAAAATGTTCATGTATTTTTAATGCACTTGATAATCAATTTATAATGAAACTTTTGAAATTCAATATATCTACTACAAAAACTAAAATACTAAAAAACTCTAGTCATAGCCCTAACATCTATCCATTCATCCATCTATCTATCCATCTACCATGGGGGGGGGGCGATGGTGCCATCCATGTATGAGAGGATGGGAGCATTACAGGGAGATGGTGGGAGGGTGGGAGGGAGGGAGGGTGAAGGGAGGGGTGGAGGGAGAGGGTGAAAGGGAGGGAGGGAGAAGGGAGGGATGGAGGGAGAGGGTGGGAGGGAGACATACCGGGGGGGGGGGACGGTGCCATCGGGCGACGACGACAACAGCAAGGCAATGCGGGCCGACGGGAGCGGGGGCAGATGTAGAGGACGGTGAGAGTGGAGAGGTAGAGTGAGGCCATGCACGTGGGCAGGAGAGGATAAGGTGGGATTAGTAGTAGCACGGGTCACATGCCCACGTTGTTGTTAGCCCACCTAGTTGTAGCGCGGGGAAGCAACACACACTGCTACTAAGTTGGGACGATGAGCTGGGCCCGGGCTGGCCGCAGTAGCAGCGCTCGTAGGGCAGATCGCACTACTGCTAACTGCCTTAGTAGTAGCGCTAGCCCAGGACCAACACCGTCACTATGTCTAGATCCGGTGAGTAGGGGGGCACTTAGCAATAGCGCTGGTCCGCTGACCCGCGCTTCTGCTACTTCCCTACCTATAGCGCGTGTAATGCCAAGCGCTACTACTAATTAGTAATAGCGTCGCGCCCCAACCCAGCGCTACTGCTAAATTTCTACCTATAAGCTTTCTCCTAGTAGTGTTCTCGAGGTCCCATGGGAATTTCATCTCATCACACTCATCATGTTTTAGTTGATTCGCATTCACTACTTTCATAAATTGTAATGTGGGTGGACCAGTGCTACGGTGCTGTTATAACTTGAAAAAACAACCCACTTATTATTACCTCCTCTAGCAAGCATGTGTAACTATGAAATAAGAATTTATATAAGCCTAACAATAGCATGAACCGCGTGTGAGGGTGGAGAGGAATAACTACATACATGTCATCAAAATATTGAATGAATACCAACTTTACATGATAATTTATAACAAGACTTCTCCTATGCCCTAAAGAACAAACAAAATTACTCACAAATCATATTCAGGTTCATGATCACAGAGATAAATATATGATTAACAATCTGAACATATGATCTTCCACCTAATAAACCAACTAGCATCAACTACAAAATGTAATCAACACTACCAGCAACCTACCGGTACCAATCTCATGTTTTGGACAAAGATTGAATACAAGAGATGAACTAGGATTTGGATATGAGATGGTTTCGGTGAAGATGTTGATGGAGACGTGTCCTCCCATGATGAGAGGAGTGTTAGTGATGACGAAGCACTAGTGCAAAAAAGCCTATCTATGGCGTGGAAAAAATTGCCTTGTTGGCATGGACACCTGATGCCACCAATATGGTGCCACTTTTAAAAAATAGTGGTGACATTGGAGACGATGCAAACAATATTTGACATGTTGATGGCATGTCACATGGCCAACGCCAGCAGTAATATACGTCAACAGTGGCATTCCATGTTAGTGCGACGCAATCAATTTCATTTTTAGATTTCGAATTTGTATAGCAGCGTGATCCCAACCAAAATGATGACATACTCGAAGTTTAAGAACAATAATTATATCAACTTTAAACAGTACAATGAAAATACCGGAATCTAAGTTCAACAATATACACTTATTAATATAGTTCAAAAAAGTATCAAAATAGGCAAGTAACACAAGTACATAAGTTCAACTAAATTGGAGGTGGTAACAACATGAGATTTGTCATGCATGCCTACTAGATAGCTAACTAGACTTTTCGGCGGCCGACCTCATGGTGATAGTTTGGAGTAAGTTGTTAGGACACCGATCCTAAGCCATAAGAATCTAGCATGTAACACATCAGATCACTTTGCGGCCTCGTGCATGGTATATGCCACGACTGCCACCTTACCTTGGCCAGGACCATTTCTGTCTTCTGGCTTCACTATATGAATATGTCGTTAGCAATCATATGTTAGAGAACCTAGATCGACATGACTAGTTATAGATCCTAGTGACACAACCATACAGGGACGTGCATACATAACCCAACAATATAGGTGTTGGTCATCAGCGTGTGTAAACGAGTCATAGCAAGCTACAAGGACTCTAGTAAACACCGCGTGACATTTCTCTGTAGGGATAGACATAGTAGCAAAGAAGGATACATGTCGGTCAATCAATTTTTCTGGAGCAGTAGCAAGCTACCAGGGATCGATGGAAGCACAAAGAGGAATTTCCTCATAAACAAGGCTACTAAAGGCATACAGCTAGGTGTCGAATCCCACACATACAATGTATTTCAAATCATACACGCAATATGCACGATATGTGTAGATAAAACATGGCATCAGAACATAAACTCTATGACTCAAAGTATTTATTAAAAGCTCATAGGACCCTACATAGGGTGATATTACAAACATGGGTCACATGATCCAACACATAAATCATACAAGCAACAAGCGTAAGCATACCATGTTCGGCTACAAACATCTACTAAAAGTGGTCTGATGTCTACTACGCAACTTTATTCTTGTAGACTCGTGTTGGGCCTCTCCAAGCGTAGAGTTTTGTAGGACAGTAGAAATTTTCCCTCAAGTGGATGACCTAAGGTTTATCCATCCATGGGAGGTGTAGGATGAAGATGGTCTCTCTCAAACAACCTTGCAATCAAATACTATAAATCTCTTGTGTGCCAACACACCCAATACAATGGCAAATTGTATAGGTGCACTAGTTCGGCTAAGAGATGGTGATACAAGTGTAGTAATGATAGTAGATATGGATTTTTTTAATATGAAAATATAAAAACAACAAGGTAGCAAGTGACAAAAGTGAGCACAAACGGTTTTGCAATACTTGATAACAGGGCCTACGGTCCGTACTTTCGCTAGTGCAATCTCTCAACAATGCTAATATAATTGGATCACATAACCATCCCTTAACGTGCAACAAATAATCACTCCAAAGTTCTTATCTAGCGGAGAGCATAAGAAGAAATTGTTGGTAGGGTATGAAACCACCTTAAAGTTATCCTTTCCGATCGATCTATCCAAGAGTTCATACTAAAATAACCAAGTTATCCTTTCCGACCGATCTCTCTAAGAGTTCGTACTAGAATAAAACCATATGATACGCATCAACCAACACTAATGTCACCTAAATACTCCAATGTAACCACAAGTATCCATGAGTTAATTATACGATATGCATCAAACAAATTTAGATTCATAATACTCAATCCAACACAAAGAACCTCAAAGAGTGCCCCAAGATTCTACCGGAGAAGCTAGGACAAGAATGTGTATCAAACCCTATGCATAGATTACCCCAATAATTCCTCGGGAATCCACAAGTTGAGTACCAAGACATAGATCAAGTAAATCACTTGAATACCCCAATGTCACTACGGGTATCCACATGCAAGACATATATCAAGTGTTCTCAAATCCTATATTCAATCCAACATAACAAAATCACAAAGGGAAAACTCAATTGATCACAACAAGATAGAGAGGGGAAAACATCATGTGATCCAACTATATTAACAAAGCCCATGATACATCAAGATCGTGCCATCTCAAGAACACGAGAGATTGATATTGAACACATAGCTACTGGTACAAACCGTCAGCCCCGAGGGTGGACTACTCCTCATCATGGACTCCGCCGAGATAATGAAGATGGCCACCGGAGCTGATCTACCCTCTCTGACAGGGTACTATTTTCTCGCTAGATTGGTTTTTCATTGATACAGAGGCTTTGCAGCGGCAGAACGAGGAGTCTAGCATTATTTCTCATGATTTCTATATTTATAGAAAATTTTGGCGTTGGTTTCACACGGAGATGGGTCACGAGGTGAGCACGCTCCACTAGGGCACCGTTTGGGGGCCTAGCACGCCCTGGTGGAGGGTGGCCACCTCGTGACTCTTCTGGCCCTCCCACGAAGCGGCTAGTGGATCTTTTATTCCAAAAAAATCGTCAAAAAGTTTTGGGAGATTCTGAGAACTTTCATTTTCTACACAAAAAGAACACCACGGTAGTTTTGCTGAAAGCATCGTCAGTCCAAGTTAGTTCTAAATAAATTATATAAAGTGCATCAAAACCATATAAAAGTATTGTGAACATAGGTGAATATGGCATGAATACTTCATAAATTATTGATACGTTGGAGACGTATCAGCATCCCCAAGCGTAATTCCTACTCGTCCGCGAGTAGGTAAATGATAGAAGAAATTATTTATGAAGTGTGAATGCTAGTATGGTGCATAAGTTTGATCAATGATAATTTCAATCACTTTTCCTAGCATCATAACCAGCAATATTTTCTCATAAAAATCATCATGATAAAGTAGTAACCAATTCACATGTTATGGTTCAAACAATGAAATCCCTTGAAACTTAACAACCTATGTTCTTATTCACCAAACAATTGTAATTCAACTTATTTTCAATCATCATATAGTCTTCTATGATTGCTAGTACTCAAAGCATACTCAATCATCATATAGTATTCTATGATTGCTAGTACTCAAAGCATATTTTTAGAACAAATGGCATCCATCGAACACATAGAAAGACATGGGCTTAATTATTTGCCTCCCAACATACTTATCACAAAGATAATTGTCAACAACATGATCAAATATATTTGACTGGCCATATGTGCCTAGATCTTTCCCCACCACATGATGCTTTCCAACTAATAGAAGTAGGTTGGAATAAGAAGTTGACTCAACGTGAAAACTAAATAATATGAAAGTAAATAGATTGTCCCTTTGCAAAGAGAAGCAATGATTTGCATATGTGCCAGAGCTCATTGTTTAAAATAGAGATAAATACTCCCTCCGTTCCTGAATATAGGGTGTATAGTTTTGGCACGAAAATTAAAGAACACACGTGGAGGGAAAATTTCACAAGTTTTGGGCGAGATTACGCATGACTATTTGACATCAGAAATAGAGGAGCTTACCTGATATAAGGAAATGTAATCAAATCCCTAAAACAAATATTCAAACGAGTGGTGCAACGCAATACACCTTTATTCTGGATTTTTTTTTCAAAAATCTATACACCTTATATCAAAATGACCAAGAGTTTTGGGAGGTGCACCCTTCCTCTCAACATTACGACCAAGAGTTATCAATATCTTCCATGTTAAACACATTAGCGGTGGTTCCCAAGAAGTAAAAGTAAAGGTTTACTCCCCCTCCACCAACAAACACACTCCACGGCTAGCCGAATCGATGGGTACCATCCATACCAACAACATTCCTGGAGGATTTTTGTTTAATTATTTAATTTTTTATTTCGGGACTGGGAATCCCTATTACCACCCCTCTTGTGTAAGGATGAGTGAATAAACACTCATCATGAGAATAACCCGCTTAAAATGGAAGATACTGACTGCCCCATGTCGCTCCATGAGTGGTACGAGCACACAAAATAGATGCTCATTCGAAATATTAGAGGTGGCACATTGAAATTTACTTGGAACGACAGGGAAATACCGTATATAGGTAGATATAGTGGACTCTTATGGCAAGAAATTAAGTTTAAGGGTTTGGATGCACAAATAGTATCTCTAATTAGTACGATTTTTTTGGCTAGGAAAAGATCCTAAGCAAACACCACAAGTGCATCAAAACCATATAAAAGTATTGTAAACATAGGTGAATATGGCATGAATACTTCATAAATTATCGATACGTTGGAGACGTATCATGGTTGTAGGAGCATGAAAATCCACAATGACCGTCCCAAAGGATCTAGACCCTCTATTTGGGTTTCCTAAGCTAATAGGTCAACGTCGAACTTCGCATCGAAACCATTAGTGGGACTAAGGTCTACTCGGAAAAAAGATAATTAATCAACCATGAGTAGAAAGGTACTTAGCAAGACTTACATCAGAACTATCTACGTATGCATCTGTATCAACAAGGGGGTGACGTGGCTTGAGACTGCGTCGGTATTTCCCCAAAGAGGAAGGGATGATTCAACACAACGATAGTAAATATTTCCCTCAGTTATGAAACCAAGGTATCAATCCGTAGAGGAAGATCGCGCACCCACGTAAACAATACCTACACACAAACAACAAATACTTGCAACCAGACGCGAAAGAGAGGTTGTCACTCTCTCTACGGTAATAAGATAGATTAGGTAATGATAGTTCTGGCAAATTGATATCGCAAGAACATAAAGTAAAATAAGTAAAAAAAAGTGCAGCAAGGTATTTTTGTTTTTTTGGATTAATAGATCTGACAATCAAATTTGCAAATAGTAGATCGGAAAGCAATATGTTGCAAAGTAGACCCAAGGGTCGTAGGATTCACTAGTAGCTTCTCTCATGAGTATAGCGCACAGTGGGTGAAGAAATTACTATTGGGCAATTGATAGAAGATCAAATAATCATGACGATATCCAGGCAATGATCATTATATAGGCATCACATCCAAGATAGGTAGACTGAAACGATTCCGCATCTACTTCTATTACTCCACACATCGACCACTATCTAGCATGCATCCAGTGTATTAAGTTCAGGAGAAAATAGAGTAATGCAATAAGCATGGTGACATGATGTAGACAAGATCTATTCATGTAGGTATAGACACCATCTTGTTATCCTCAGTGGTAATGATAAATGTGTGTCTTGCCGCCCTTTCTCTCATTGGGAAAGAACAACGCAAGATCGAACCTATCACAAAGAACCTCTTCCCATGGCAAGAAAAATCGATCTAGTTGGCCTAACTAAACCAAAGATTCGAAGAAGAAATATGAGGCTATAAGTAATCATGCAAATAAGAGATCAAAGAAGACTCAAATCATATTCATGGATAGAAACTGATCATGAACTCAAAATTCATAGGATCCCAACAAACACACCACAAAAGTCATTACATCAAATAGATATCCAAGAGACCATTGTTTTGAGAAACATAGAGAGAGAGAGTAAGCAATCTAGCTACTGCCTACGGACCCGTAGGTCTATGGTGGAAAACTCACGCATCATCAGAGAGGCACCTATGAATAAGATGAACCCTTCCATGATGGTGTTAGATTGGATCTCGAGATTCCAACACTTGCAGAAGTTGGAATTGTGTTTCGTCAACTCCCCTAGGGTTTTTGGATTTTCAAGGAATTTATAGGCTCGATAGTCGGTTGAGGGGTTGCCCGAGGTGCCCACCCTCCACCAGGCCGCGTCAGGGGCCTCTGGAATGCCTTGATGGAGGGTGGCCACCCTGGGTCCCCTCTTCTTGTGTTGTTTGGCCCATCTGCTTCCATATGGTCCAGAAAAGATACACAAAAATCCCCGTAGTGTTTGGGCTCCATTTGGTTCTGATTTTATGCAAAGTAAAAAACAAGAAAAAACAAGAACTGACACTTTGGCACGATGTCACTAGGTTAGTCCCAAAAAAGATATAAAGTTGCTATAAAATGATTGCAAAACATCTAAGATTGATAATATAATAGCATGGAACAAGAAAAAAATTATTGATACGTTGGAGACGTATCAGCATCCCCAAGATTAATTCCTACTTGTCCTCGAGTAGGTAAATGATAAAAACAGATTTTTTGATGTGAAATGCTGCATATCATGTCCATCACATATTCTTCTCTTTATAGCATGGACATTTGTACTTTTCACATGGTTCAAAGTAATAGTCTAGTATTGACATGAAAACTTTAATACTCAAGCATATCAACAAGCAACCATGTCTTTAAAAATATCAATGCTAAAGCAAGTTATTCCTAGCCCATCATGCTCAATCATTGATCCTGTCACAATACACACTCAAATATTAGCTACACCTAATGCTCAAGTACGATCATAGTGCCCCCTAGTTGGTGCTTTATAAGTGAAGATGGAGACTCAAATTGAAAAATAAAAATTGCATAAAGTAAATAGCTAGGCCCTTCGCAGAGGGAAATATGGATTTGTACATGTGCCAGAGCTCAAGTGTTTAAATTGATAGAGAAAAATATTTTGAGTGGCATGTCTTTCCTGTCAACGAAAACGACCAAGAGATCTCAATATCTTTCCACACTAGAGGCATCATAGACGGTTCCCAAACAGAAAATAAATTTTAGTCCTTTTTCCACCATACTTTTACTTTCCATGGCTAGCCTAATCCATGGTTGCCTTCCATACCAACACTTTCCAAGGAATTTATTATTTGACAACATAAAGTAAATATTTTTCTTTTTCATTTTGGGACTGGGCATCCTATTACCCCCATACTCTCGTGCAATGAAAAGTGAATAAAAAATTATCTTGAGAATAAGACATCTAGCATGAAAAAATATCGGTCACCCCCTACCGTTTCATGAGCGGTACGAGCACACAAAAAGGAAAAATTATTTTGAAAGTTTAGAGATGGCACATACAAATTTGCTTGGAACGGCATGTAAATACCGTATATAGGTAGGTATTGTCATGCCCAAGATGTGATCCTATCCTTATTTTGGCACGAGGGCCTCGAGAGGGATAGAAGCACATCTCGTCGTGTTGCAAGAATGGATATCATTACAAGTACATGTATAGAAGAGATGAGTATATGGAATTGGCTTACAATCGCCACAAGCTACAACAAGATCACATCAATACAATAAAATATTCAAACATCATACATAAGAACAGAGTCCGACTACGGACGAAAACAAACGACAAAATGACATCCATCCTTGCTATCCTAGGCTGCCGCTTGGAACCCATCCTAGATTGATGAAGACGACGAAGAAGAATAACTCCAAATCAAAACAAGAATCGCGCTCACGTCAATCATCGCATTACCTATACCTGCAGCTGTTGTTATACTAATCTGTGAGCCACAGGGACTCAGCAATCTCATTTCCAAGGGTATCAAGACTATTAAAGCTTAATAAGTGAGGTATGGTTAAGTGGTGAGGCTGCAACAAGCGATTAAGCATTTATTCAAGTGGCTAACTTACGAGTATAAAAAGTAAAGTATGGTGGTCGACGCATAACAGACGTGAGCTAGTAATGATCACTAATTGATCCTGAACACCTACTTACGTCAAACATAACCCCACCACGTTCTCTCTCGGATAAGTACTCACGAGAAGAGACAGTCACGATTACGCACACATTTGGTGTATTTTATTAGAGTTTACTTCAAGTTTGCTATGACCAGGTGTTAAACAAAATATCCTAGTTTGCCACATAACCGCAGGCATGGCTTTCCGAAAGATTTAACCATGTAGGGGTGCTCCAACTCATCCATCACAAATTAACCACACGCAGCGGGAATAACCTCGACCACGGATCTCGTGATCTTCCTAGGCAATTCCAAAGGAAATCCGACACCTCGAGATAGCCCGAAGAAGATCAGAGTTCCTCACTCAAGACGTTTGAGGAAGGTAAAACAAATCCAGCAAGGCCACCCGGCGTGTCGACGAACCCGATAGGAGCCGCGTATCTCATTCTCAAGACACGACCAGATGAGCACATCATATAGTGGCCTGATAGAAATCTCCCGAGTTGCCCCTGGTTGGCCCCGCACACGACTCTAGTTTGGACCAACACTCATGAGGAGCACTGGCCCGGGGTTGATTAAATTATCCGCGGGTGCCGGCGGGTCCCTATGTAATTTTATTAGTTATTAGGCAAATGTAGTACAAATGTTGGGCCTTTGCCAGACGAGTTTTATCCTAAAACGGAAATCAAGGGGGTCCCCATAACAAACCGAGCATGTTAGGAGCGCTCAAGTATGGAACATAACACTGGTTCACAAGTAACTAGGGCGACAAGAGTGGAACAAAACACCGAGCAAAAGTCCAAGCCTTCCACCCTTTACCAAGTGTATAAATGCATTAAATTAAATAGCATCAATATTGTGATATCAAAATGTCCATGTTGTCACATGGAAGCAATTGCACCTGCATCTAGAAACGCTATAAGAAAGGCTGAGCAAGCGGTAACATAGCCAAACAATGGTTTGCTAGGAAGGTGGAAGGTGGAGAGCCAACGTAGTTGAATGAATCATCACACTCCGAACGCTTTCGAAACTCTATTGATAAGAAGCAATCCGAAAGAAACAATCAACACAAGATACATCACAACATATGCATGACATGATGCACAAACAAATATGATGCATGTCCGGTTTAATATGCAACGCATGGCAAAACACATCAAACAACAACTACACATCAAAGTGAAGCTCAATATGCAACGAGTTGCATATTGACGAAACTCCACGTTCGAATTATTTAGTTCACTCCCGTTTAGGTACTCATCAATATCAAATGTTGTTAGACATGGCAAGAGGTGAAGCATGAACAACTATATGATCTAGGCATTTTAAATGGGTACGGAAGCAACATATAGCATTTCCGAAACATCCCCATAAGCATAATATGAATTTGGTGCAGATCTGTCCTAACACAATTTTATATATATTAAACATGGAAATAAAGTGTGGCATGTGATTCTACACGTTTTTCTAGACAAGTTTCATATGTGAAACATTTAATTCAGAGCTACAGTTAATTAGTTATGTAATAAATCATTTTCACGTGGCATTATGCGAAATAATGCAAACAGCAATTATAAATATTTTAACATGTGTGAAAGCTGACACATGCGAAATTACATGAGAATCTAAGCATTTTTCATACATAAAACATTTCATTCCGATGCACGATTAATTATTTATTAACACTTTTAAAATGATGGTGTTCTCTAAAAATATGCATGCATTGAATAATGCTAAATCGCAACAGACAGGGAAAAAACATAAATGGGTCGGGGGGCAGCACTGCAGCGGCGCATGGGAGGTTTGGGCCTAAGTGGATGTGTGTGTGTGTGCACGAAAATACAATAAAAAGCGGGCAGCGCAAAGATTTGGGAATTCCTAGACTCGAACCCATGATCCCTAGCGTTCTCGTGCACAAATATAGTGACAAAACTAAATAGCATCTGCAATGAGAACGGACCTATGAAGATAAAAATTTCAGGCTGAGGGCTCACAGCGGGGAAACAGGGGCCAACGTCGATGGCGAGGCTGGCCCCTGGCTGGCTCAGCGTGACCTGGGTTTGAGGGAGCGGCGGTTGGGGGCTGCTGCACGCGAGTTGGAGGCGCCGGGTCAATGTGTACACGACAGCATGAGCAGTTGTAGCAGGCGACGACGAGGGAGCTCCAGCCTTCATCCATGGCGGTCTCCTGATGCTGAACAAACAGAGAGAGAGGGAGATGTCAGTTTGAGAGAGAAGAGAAAGGAGGGAGAGAAAGAAACACAGATGGGGAAGGAAGGGAGCAGGGAGCAAGGGCAGCACCTGGTCACGGTCTCGTCGGAGACTGGTGGCTGTGAGACTTGGGCGATGAGGAGCGAGTCTGGATGGGGTTGAGGTCAGGCTGCTCACCGGAGTTCCAACGGCGGGAGGGTCTGACAGGCGGACTCGGGGGCGACGACCAGGGGCTCGGGTGCGGGCGAGAGCTCTGGCTCGATGTAGAGGATGCAACGCTCAAGGCCGAGAGGTCATCTTCTCTTGCCCGAACTGCTGCCGCCTCATGCCGCGAAAGGAGGCCATCTGAATCATCCATGGCGTCCTACGGGACACAGAGAAAAGAAGAGAGTTGAGATACAGAGAGAGACCGAGGGAAAGAGAAGGAGGCAGGGGCATGACCTGGGCAGGGGAGGTCCTTTGGCTGGATATGCATGGGCACGGAGCAGGGGGAGGACGAGCCGCTGATGCTCTCCTGCTCGGGCACGCTGGGAGGAGACAACGGCCTCGATCCCAACTGGATTGAGCATCGGCTGTGGCTGGCTTTGGGGTTGCGAACGCAGGGATCTGAGGGAGGCGTTGGTTGGATCGGTTTGCAGATCAAGGAGATGGGTGGATCATACAGATCCCAAGGAAGGGGGAGACAGGTAGGTGGGTGGCGGCACGCGCGATGGGAATGCATTGATGGGACAGGCTAGAGACTAGGGTTTGACTGGTTATATAGGTATGGGGGATTTTTGTGCCGTTTTGAGCCGTACGATCGAGATCGGGTGGCTCCGGTCGCGGGAATAGGTTAGGTGGGCCAGGTGGGCTAGGTGGGCTGTGTAGAGAGGGTTGGGCCAAGAAAAGAGGAGAGAATTGTGGCCCGTGACACGAGTTATAAAACACTGAAAACGTCCGACGAATAACCGATGACCACACTGCTACGGGCGACCGTTCTAGTATCAAACGACCTCGGAATGCGACAAAATTTGGCAGGCGGTCTACCTACGCTATAATAAGAACGCACGACAGGTTTCGACGCAATCCGAAAATATTTTTGGCGCGCTTTAAAAATGGGTTTTTCTAATCGATGCCGCGGGCGCGTGCGTGCGTGGTTGGTCTCGAAACGAGCAACGACAAGAACAGAGAGAACCGGCAACTACGAATGGATGCAAGTTTTTGAAAATGAGTGACAAAGCTATGCCGATGATGCAAATGATGCGATTATGAATGCAACAACCAAACGAAACAGAGACGAGAATGGAAATAAAAGGGGAATCTTCTGGAGTGTCGGTCCCGGGCTGTTACAACTCTCCTCCACTACATGAGGATCTCGTCCCGAGATCTAGAATGAGAAGGGGAAGAGAAAGAGCAAGAGGTAAAACATAGTTGCTTCTTTGTCAAACGAGTGAAACCAACGAAAACATGAAGGTTGGAAGAGATGAATAATAACATGGGAACAAGCAACAATTCACAAGAAATTTTGGCAGCACTTCGGTAGGACATAAAGGAAAAATTGATATGATGGAAAGAATTGAAAGAGAGACACCAAACTTCGGTTGGATTAGAATAAAAACCTCATAAGATGGAAGGAACATGAACATATTTCACAACACTCCGGTTAATGGACAAGCAAGGGAAGAACATGATCTTAATCAAACTAGATGAGAGTTGAAAAGAGCAACACCACACTGCCTCCGGAACAAAGAATAAAAGCTAGAACTTTGGATAGAAGAGAATGGAGAAGAAAATAACAACTTCTACCACCATTGAACATGAGAAGCATGGTTGAACGGAGTTGATGGAGAATCAACAATGAAAAGAATAGCTTGTTATGGCTTATGGAAAACATCTCGAAATTATGAGGTGACAACCTACCACAACAGAAACAAATGATTGCTTGAGAGCAACAAGATATGCAAAAATTCTTTCACCAAGAGGTGGAGGAGACCTTGAATCATTTAATACACCATGATAGCAACAATTAGGAATTGCTTTAGGTGAAATTCAACCCAAGATAACTCCGAGAAGACATGATGGGTTTACTTATCTTTTTCTTGACAATTTTCCTTTGAGACTCCTCATAATCAAGAATTTAATAACACCATCTCAAAAGACCATGGAGAAGGAATTGAACTTAGAAACTCAAGATAGAGAACACTTGAGCACCTCCAACAAGAATCTTGATGAATACTTCGAGAAAGAATTAACTCCTTGAAGAACCACCATGAGGAACCTTCGGAATTGAGAGGACGATAGTAAAGAATTGAAGGTTGAAAAAGAACAAAATTGGTGCCTTCCAATGATTTAGATGAAGCTTCGCGATGAGATACTTCAGCAACTTGAACTCCGGAACAGAAAAGACGAGAACACTTGAGATCGATAATTTGATACCATGAGCACTCCGGAAAAGGATTGAAATGACCTTAATGAAACTAGAATAAGAATTACGTCATGCTTATACTTCATCAAGTTGAATTGGTGACAAGCAACGGATTTCGCATGCCACTTATTCTTCTGGAAATGATAGAAAGAGAGATAGATCACAAACTTGAAGAAGTCTTTAACGAGAACACCAGTAAGAATTAGAAACTAAAGAGGAAAATACAAATGATTGATATAACATGAGAATGAAGAGAGCATGATCCACCTAATGGAAAACTTCACAAGGCACCGGAATAATTGAGATATAACAAAGGGACAACAATAGAGAAGAATTTGAGAAGGAAAGCTGAAAGCTGAGACTGAAGAAATCTTCGGAAATGATGGCCTTCGGAGGATCGAGAAATGAAAACAATATGAAATGCACCCGATAGATAAGGATGGAATTACTCATGATCAAAACAATTTGAGATGATAGCAACAATGAAACCATGAATATCTAGGAGAATGAGCAAAGATTTAAGAGAAACTCTTCTTCGATCTTCAATGCTGAGAATAATGGCGAGAAGCAACACCATGAATTACTAAGATACTCTGGAACAATGAATAAGGAAGGGTTGAGATAATGATGAAAATGATCTAGAAGCGATCTTCGAGAAGGGATATGACTGATGAAATTCATTCTTACGTCATATTAAAAGAACTTGAGAACATCTCCGGAGAGATTAGAAGAGCCAGGTAAGATCCTGGGGAAAAACCTGTGGGTTATGAGCCCACTGAAAAGAAACCACTATTGAAACAATTGCTTAGATAGAGATAATGCACCGGTACAAATGAAAAACTCGATGAGGTTAGAACCTCAAAATAATTTAGAAGGATTGAAAGAAAACAAGAATCTCCTAAGATATCTTCAGCACTCCGGAAAGAAAAGAGATATGAATAAGCAAGATAGGCATGGAAAAGAAATTCCAACATGGAAACCATTGAATGAATGAGAAAGGATATGATGAACACCGAGAGCTTGAATTGAATCCACTGGAGAAGAATAACAACGAGAACAAGGAATATGAGGATAGATCTTGAAATTGTAACTCTTGAGAATCTCCACAAGAAATCACCGAATACAATATGAAAGAAAAGAAAGCGACAGCGTCACATGAATAGAAAAGGCACTTGGATTAGAATTTAATCATTGAATAAAAAGGGCGGGAGGGTGGGGTAAAACAAAGACAACTTGGGACAGATGACATGAACTCCGGAAAGAATAAGAGGATTGATCTTGCAAATATTGAAGAGGATAGAATTATCTTGAAGAGAAGTGCACCGGATGACAAGACTTGATAAGACAACTTGATTGAGCAAAAGAATTAGCAACCCCACAGAAATACGAGAACACTACTTCAGAAAGATATGAGATCACCAATTGACATTGAAGCAACTCGAATTACCATATACAAAACAAAACAAAGGATGGGGCTTACGAAACAAGCCAGAACAAATGCATAACATAGATTTCGCTCGATATTTTTGTGGTAAGGTTCGCACGGGCTTGATCGTACATTGGATTGTCATATTGAAATGACGCACGAATATGCTCCCTAGGCGTAGCGAACTACAAGGCTTGACGAAGCATATATCGAGACTGTCCTCTGTAAGAAAGACCATGAACAAACGAATCCACTAGATGTCGAACCCCAACCTCACATCATGATCTGTTGGAAGATAACCTAGGTAACTACTTGAATTCCCACCTAAGAACTTCTGAAAACTTTCTTGGTTATGCAATCGGGTGTTGGGGATACAAGGAGGAAATATCTCACACAACTAACAAACCTACACCCCAATTGTATCCATCCTTCAACACATAACCAGAGGCTTTCGCAAGTCCATCTAACTCAGATCCTCGAAAGCACAACGATACTAACCATGGTGGTACCCCGGACGCCTCCCCAGTACTGGGTGACTCCGACCTTATCTCACCAAAACAAGTATTGAAGCAATTCCGAACACCCTCCGTCCTGAGATACTAAGGAAGCTGAATGATAACGATGTGCCAAGAATTCCCTGGAGCTCAACTCCCCGGAAGAAATCAAGTCAGACAAGAGGCACCAAGAAAGAACTCCATCACATCGACATCATATAGTTTCCAAAATACCCACGTGATCCTAAATTTTTTTGAGCGAGAAGGGGAGTAGAATCAAAATTCCAAAGTCGTAATTGCTCACCAGAGCATAGAAGAGGAGTAAAAAGAATCCTACTCTCCGATATAACTAGACTCAAAATAATTTTTTCACTAGCCTCGACTCGGCTAAGTTCGATCAATCAAGGGGGCTCCTAGGTCGGTACAGGCTTTGATACCAACTTGTCACGCCCAAGATGCGATCCTATCCTTATTTTGGCACGAGGGACTCGACAGGGATAGAAGCGCATCTCGTCGTGTTGCAAGAATGGATATCATTACAAGTACATGTACAGAAGATATGAGTATATGGAATTGGCTTACACTCGCCACAAGCTACAACAAGATCACATCAATACAATAACATATTCAAACATCATACATAAGAGGACGATCCGACTAGGGACAAAAACAAACGACAAAATGACATCCATCCTTGTTATCCTAGGCTGCCGCCTGGAACCCATCCTAGATTAATGAAGACGAAGAAGAAGAATAACTCCAAATCAAAACAAGCATCGCGCTCACGTCAATCGTCTCATTACCTATACCTACAACTGTTGTTGTAGTAATCTGTGAGCCACAGGGACTCAGCAATCTCATTTCTAATGGTATCAAGACTATTAAAGCTTATTAGGTGAGGTATGGTTAAGTGGTGAGGCTGTAGCAAGCGACTAAGCATTTATTTGAGTGGCTAACTTACGAGTATAGAAAATAAAGTATGGTGGTCTACGCATAACAGACGTGAGCTAGTAATGATCACTAATTGATCCTGAACACCTACTTACGTAAAAAATAACTCCACCGTGTTCTCTCTTGGATAAGGGCTCACGAGAAGAGACAGTCACGGCTATGCACATATTTGGTGTATTTTATTAGAGTTTACTTCAAGTTTTCTATTACCAGGTGTTAAACAAAATATCCAAGTTTGCCGCATAACCGCGGGCACGACTTTCCGAAAGATTTAACCCTGCAAGGGTGCTCCAACTCAGCCATCACAAATTAACCACACGCAGCGGGAATAACCTCGACCACGGATCTCATGATCTTCCTAGGAAATTCCAAAGGAAATACGACACCTCGAGATAGTCCGAAGATGATCAGAGTTCCTCACTCAAGACGTTCGAGAAGGTAAAACAAATCCAGCAAGGCCGCCCGGCGTGTCGACGAACCCGATAGGAGCCGCGTATCTCATTCTCAGGACACGACTAGATGAGCACATCATACAGTGGCCCATAGAAATCTCCCGAGTTGCCCCAGGTTGGCCCCGCACACGACTCTAGTTTGGACCAACACTCATAAGGAGCATTGGCCCAAGGGTTGATTAAATTATCCGCGGGTGCCGGCGGGTCCCTATGCAATTTTATTAGTTATTAGGCAAATGTAGTACCAATGTTGGGCCTTGCCAGACGAGTTTTATCCTAAAGCTAAAATCAAGGGGGTCCCCATAACAACCCCGAGCATGTTAGGAGCACTCAATTATGGAAAATAACACCGGTTCACAAGTAACTAGGGCAGCAAGAGTGGAATAAAACACCGAGCAAAAGGCCAAGCCTTCCACTCTTTAACAAGTGTATAAGTGCATTAAATTAAATAGCAGCAATATTGTGATATCAAAATGTCCATGTTGTCACATGGAAGCAATTGCACTTGCAGCTAGAAATGCTATAAGAAGGGCTGAGCAAGCGGTAACATAGCCAAACAATGGTTTGCTAGGAAGGTGGAGGGTTAGAGGCTTTTCATGGTAATATTGGGAGGCTTGACAAACAAGTGGTAGGTAGCAACACACAACGATAAAAACGAGACAACTAGCATGGCAATGATAGGAGTGGTATCTAGGGAAATGTGTCATCTTGCCTGGGATCCCGCATGGAAGAAGAACGAGTCCATGAAGAAGACGGGACAACGTAGTCGAATGAATCCTCACACTCCGAACGCTTTCGGAACTCTATCGAGAAGAAGCAATCTGACACAAACAATCAACACAAGATACACCACAACATATGCATGACATGATGCACAAACAAATATGATGCATGTCCGGTTTAATATGCAACGCATGGCAAAACACATCAATATTAATTAGTTCAATAATATTATTTAGTTCAATAACATTAAAGTGAAGCTTCATATGCAACGAGTTGCATATTGACGAAACTCCACGTTCGAATTATTTAGTTCACTCCCGTTTAGGTACTCATCAATATTAAATGTTGTTAGACATGGCAAGAGGTGAAGCATGAACAACTATATCATCTAGGCATTTTAAATGGGTCCGGAAGCAACATATAGCATTTTCGAAACATCCCCATAAGCATAATATGAATTTGGTGCAGATCTGTCCTAACACAATTATATATATATTAAACAGGGAAATAAAGTGTGGCATGTGATTCTACACGTTTTTCTAGACAAGTTTCATATGTGGAACATTTACTTCGGAGCTATAGTTAAGTAGTTATGAAATAAATCATTTTCACATGTCATTATGCAAATTAATGCAAACAACAATTATAAATATTTTAACATGTGTGAAAGTTGTCTATTGTGAAACTACATGAAAATCTAAGCATTTTTCATATATAAAACATTTCATTTCGATGCACGGTTAATTATTTATTAACACTTTTAAAATGGTGGTGTTCTCTAAAATATGCATGCATTGAATAATGCTAAATCGCAACAGGCAGGTAAAAAACATAAATGGGCCGGAGGGCAGCACTGAAGTAGCACATGGGAGGTTTGGGCCCAAGTGGATGTGTGTGTGTGCACGAAAATACAATAAAAAGGGGGCAGCGCAAAAATTTGGGAATTCCTGGACTCAAACCAAAGATCCCTAGCGTGAAATTGAGCTGCGCTAGCCAACTCTGCTACTAGTGTTCTTGTGTGCAAATATAGTGACAAACCTAAATACCATCTTCAACGAGAATGGATCTATGAAGATAAAAAGTCCAGGTTCGGGGCTCACAACGGGGAAACAGGGGCCAACGTCCATGGCGAGGTTGGCCCTTGGCTGGCTTGGCATGATTTGGGTTTTAGGGAGCGGCGGTTGGGAGCTGCTTCACGCGAGTTGGAGGCACCAGGTCAATGCATACACGGCAGCGTGAGGAGTTGAAAGACGCGACGACGAGGGAGCTCTAACCTTCGTCCATGGCAGTCTCCTGATGCTGAACAAAACAAAGAGAGAGGGAGAGACGTCAGGTTCAGAGAGAAGAGAAAGGAGGGAGAGAAAGAAATAGAGATGGGGAAGGAAGGGAGCAGGGAGCAAGGGCAGTCCCTGGTCATGGTCTCGTCGGAGACTGGCGGCTGCAAGACTTGGCCGACGAGGAGCGAGTCTAGCCGGGTTGAGGTCAGGCTGCTCACCGGAGTTCCAACGGCGGCAACGTCCGGAAGGCTGACTCAGGGGCGACGACCAGGGGCTCAGGCGCGGGCGAGAGCTCCGGCTCGATGCAGAGGATGCAACGCTCAAGGCCGAGAGGTCATCTTCTCTTGGCCGAACTACTGCTGCCTCATGCCGCGAAAGGAGGCCATCTAAATCATCCATGGCGTCCTACGGGACACAGAGAAAAGAAGAGAGTTGAGAGACAGAGAGAGACCGAGGGAAAGAGAAGGAAGCAGGGGCATGACCTGGGCAGGGGAGGTCCTTCGGTTGGAGATGCATGGGTGCGGAGTAGGGGAGGACGAGCCACTAATGCTCTAGTGCTCGGGCACGCTGGGAGGAGACAACGACCTCAATCCCAACTAGATCGAGCATCGGCTGCGGCTGGCTTCGGGTGCGCAGACGTAGGGATCTAAGGGTGGCGTTGGTTGGCTTGGTTTGCGAATCAAGGGGATGGGTGGATGAGACAGATCCCGAGGAAGGGGGAGACAGGTAGGTGGGTGGCGACGCGGGCGATGGGAATGCGTGGATGGGACATGCTAGAGACTAGGGTTTGACTAGTTATATTGGTATGGGGGATTTTTGCGTCGTTTCGAGCCATACGATCGAGATCGGATGGCTCCAGTCACGGGAATAGGTTAGGTGGGCTAGGTGGGCTGTGTAGAGGGGGTTAGGCCAAGAAGAGAGGAGAGAACTGCTGCCCGTGACACGAGTTATAAAACACTGAAAACGTCCGACGAATAACCGATGACCGCACTGCTACGGGCGACCGTTCGGGTATCAAACGACCTCGGAATGGGACGAAATTTGGCAGGAGGTCTACCTACACTATATTAAGACTGCACGCCAGGTTTCGACCCAATCCGAGAATATTTTTCACACGCTTTAAAAACGTTTTTTTAATCGATGCTGCGGGCGCGTGCGTGTGTGGTTGGTCTCGAAAGAGGCAACGGCAAGAACGGAGAGAACCAGCAACTACGAACGGATGCAAGTTTTTGTAAATGAGAGACAAAGCTATGCCGATGATGCGAATGATGCGATGATGAGTGCGACAACCAAACGAAACAGTGAGAGAATGGAAATAAAAGGGGAATCTTCCGGAGCGTCGGCCCCGGGCTGTTACAGGTATACTGGACTCATATGGCAAAACTTGGTTTAAGGATTTTGGATGCACAAGTAGTAATTCTACTTATTACAAGTGAAGGCTAGCAATATATTAAGAATCCAACAAAGAAACGAAAATCACATAAGCGAGCATTAAGCATAAATAAGACTGAATAATGTACCATAAGTAAGATGTAATTTCGTAGCACAACTATTGACTATCATGCTTGCATAGGGAATCATAAACCTTAGCACCAATATTCTTACTAAGCATAATTACTAATCAACATAACTCACATACCACTATTGTCATGTCTCAAAACTATTACAAGGTATCAAGTTTAATTTGTCCAATGATCTTCATGAAAGTTTTTATTATATCCCTCTTGAATAACATCACTTTGGGACTATTTTCATATATTGCAATTTCTTTTGATAAGGTCACATGGATATAAGTGAAGAACATGAGCATACAAGTTTCATCTGTCAAAATAATACTCCCTCCATCCCAAAATAAGTGACTCAAAAGTGACTCAATTTTGCACTAACTTTAGTACGAAGTTGAGTCATTTTTGAGTCAGTTATTTTGGGACGGAGGGAGTATAAGTGAGGCATGAAACGATTTCTTCAAAATTACTAACTATAAAATTAATATAAGTGAAGTATGAGAGCATTTCTTCAAACATGTAAAAGCACGTCGTGCTCAAAACCATATAAGTGAAGCACTAGAGCAATTCCTTTGGTCAATAGTTTTAAGTGAAGCATAAAGAGCAATTGTAACAAATAATAGCATAATTTTGTCTCTCTAAAATAGGTGTGTTTAGCAAGTATAAAATAAAACAAATAAAAGATACAAGACTCTCCAAGCAAAACTCATGATATGTGACGAATAAAAATGTAGTTTCAAGTAGTATACCGATGGTTGTTAGAAGAAAGAGGGGATGCCACGCGGGGCATCCCCAAGCTTAGTTGCTTGTTACTCTTTGGATATTACCTTGGGGTGCTTTAGCATCCTCAATCTTTGACTCTTCTAACTCCTTATTCTTTCTTCCATCGTGATCTCACCCAAAACTTGAAAACTTCAATCACACAAATTTTGACAAAATTCTCGTGAGATCCGTTAGTATAATAAATAAAATTACCACTTTAGGTACTGTTGTAAACCCATTAATATTTTATTATTGCATTATACCTACTGTATTATAACTTTACCATGACTTATACTCCCGGATACAAGCCATAGATTCATAAAAACAAGCACATAATGCAATGAAAACAGAATGTGTTTCACATAGGACAGTCTGTAGTAATCTATACTCTACCTATACTTATGGAACTCTAAAAATTATGAAAAATAGTAAAACATAAAGAATTTTTATAGCAATAGTTTTTAAAAATTTAAGATCAATATTGGGGTCTAGTAAAAAAGGAAAATTCATTTACTATGAACAATGTTTCTGTTTCAGATGCAACATTGTTTCTACTCATCTTATTGATCATCCTAAAGGCATTACTTGGAACAAACACTAAATAAAAAACACAATAATAAAATAATCATAATTTTGCAAAACACTCAAAAACATAAATGAAAGATATAAATAATTTATTCATTGGGTTGTCTCCCAACAAGCGCTATCATTTTACGCCCCTAGCTAGGCATGATGCATAGATTGAAGTATTGTCATCCTTAGTTTGCACTCCATAGAAGGCCCTCATGATTGATTCATATGGTGGCTTAATTATTTTTATTGGGAAGTGTTCCATACCCCTTCTAAGATGAAAGATAAACTTAATATTTCCTTCTTTCATATCAATCACGACACCTATAGTGCGTAAAATGGTCTACCAAGTATGATAGGACAAGACTGATTGCAATCAATATTAAGAACAATAAAATAAATGGAACATAATTACTATTTTAAAGAATAATAACATCATTAATTATTCCCAAAGGATTTTTAATAGTAGAATTCACCAAGTGCAAATTAAGAGAACATTCTTCAATATTGGTAAGACCAAGCACATCACATAGAGATTTCGGAATTGTGGAAACACTAGCACGCAAAATCACACAAAGCAAAACATTCATAATTTTTAATCTTGAACTTAATGGTAGGTTCCCACTCATCATGTAATTTTCTAGGAATTGAAAGATCTATTTCCAACTTCTCTTCTGAGGATTTCATCATGGCATCAACAATATGTTTAGTAAAAGCTTTATTTTTTCACAAGCATGGGGTGAATTTATCATAGATTGCAGAAAAAATAAAATCAACCAAGGAGAAACTCTCATAATTATAGTATTTGCAATAAAAAATAGTGGTCACATCACTAGTTAAAGTTTTGACCTCTCCAAACCCACTTTTATCAAAATTTCCATCAAGATTTTCACCTTCCAAATCATCGGGACGCTCTCTAGCTAAAGTTGACTCTTCTTCAGTCCCTTTATAATCAATTTTAACATTACTAAACAAGGAATTGGTAGAGCAAACACCAATCATTTTAAGATCTTCATCATTGTTATGAAAGTAATCACTAGAAAATGCTTTTTCTAAAAATTCTCTTTTAGCTCTAAGCATAGCGGTTCTTTTTTTCTTTCATCCATAGAAACATATAAAGCCTTAATTAATTCGTTGATCTTAGACAGGAAAACGTGCAACTTGAGATTTTCTACATCATTGGAAATTGTATCAATGCTTCTAGAAATATCATCAATCTTATTTGTAGCGACCCGACCTGAAAGGTCGAATCTCCGGTGTTTCTATACCATCCCAAGATCATGCTGGTACACACACGGTACATCAATGTATATATCAAAGGGAAATCATGCAGCATTAATAAATCGAAATCTCATATCGAGTCCTTTATTACAATAAAGATTACAATAAAGTGGCTAAAGGCCAACTCATGAGATAAACTAAACCAAAAACTTGCGGAAGCTCCATAGGTAGTTGAGTCCATCTGACTCCAAGGGCATCTCACCGAGCATAGAGCGTATCCTCACTCCTGGTCGGAAAAGTACTCTGCAACATGATATGTTGCAGCCGTATAGGTCAGCATATTGAATATGCTGGCAAAATCACAAGAGAGGGGGTAAAGTAATCATCTAGTCTATATGCAAATATGGCAGGTGGGGTAGTAAGTTTTTGCATAAAGCCAAATTTTTCCTACAACAAGAGAGGGCAAAGGCATAATTACTACAATGTTGGTTGATTAATGAGATGGTTCCACCAACCAATTCTCATACCCAAGTTGACATTAATAACCCACATACTTATAATTAATTGTGTTGAGAGTTCCAGATAGTTTCAGTTCCTTTGGCTCAAACTGTCCATGGCCGTGGACACGGCTAATCGATTAGGTTTGGGTACTCTACAGAGTTTTGCACACGTTCCCCACAAGATTTGATCGCCTCCGTTGTACTTCTCACACTTCATGGTGTTTGAGAAATGGATGACCAAAACATGGTCTTCAAAAGGGTTTCCCCGAGACACTGTCGGTGCCCATCCTTTCCTACCATTCTTCTACATCTCGTAGCACCGCCTGTCCAGGGTCACCACGATATCCAACCAAGCCAGAGCCCATAATGGCTTGTGGCTGTGCATGTAAGCCTTGGGTCTTGAAGCATCCATCCTTCTCTTTGTGCCTGGGTGGACCTTTCCGCATGAATACTGGCACTTCTCCAGCATCATCTAGGCTAACCACTGGTTTCTCCAGGGCGTCGTTCAACCATCATCCACCCAGAGGTAAGTTGAAAACTTGGAGTCTTGAAGACTTGATCATCATGTAGGTCTTGAAATTATTAACTCACAACTCTCATGAATCACACAACCAACCCCATCTACTAATAGCATAGCAAAATGTAAAACAACGTTTCCCGGGGCCAATGTATCAAAGGGTTGAGGGGTACCTACCACATGATACTACAACAAGTAACCAAGTTTCCAATTTACCTACTTTGCATGCAATTGGGGTGATGGAAGAACTAATGCAATAAAACATAGCTATACATGTTCAAAGTGACTTGCCTTGCTGACGATCCTCGTAATCAAGTGACTCTAGATAACAAGCTTCGCACTCCGGATGATCTAACGAATCAAATAAGAGCACACCATAAGCATAAACACAAAACAATTCATACAACAGCAAGGTAAACAAATGCTTCAATAAACCAAAAGCACAATCAAGAGAATATTCACTTAATGTATAAGACTATAAATTTTTTGGTGTCAAAATCCCTACTAAGATATACAAGTCAAAATTTGGTTTTGAACAACTAGACATTTAAGTAACAGAAAAGTAAATATAAAATTTTATTTTAAAACACAAAGTATTTCATTATGAAAATATTGTGCTAAAAGAAGTATTACAAAACTTCTTCTAAACAATATACATGGTGAAAACAAGATGAACCTATTCCAACTAGAGTACAAAACAATTTGAAACACATTTTATTAACAGAAGAAAATACACCTAAAGTTGAATCAACAAAACCTAATTAAATCTAAAACAAAAGTTAAACTAATTTAGGTTCAAATTGAATAAAAATCAATTTAGTTAAAACCTATTAAGAACTAGACAGATTCTGTTTCTGTTAAAAACAGTAACTAAATTTATTCAAAAAAAATTCAAATTATGCAGAATGATAGGTCTAACTAATACCAAACGGTGGCAAAAATATTCACTCAAATATATATTTTTAAACTCTAGTTATACAGATTTTAGTAATTTAAACAAATTTGATTAGATTCAAAATTTATAGTTAAAATTTAAAATCTAAGCACACAGACATAAACTAAATCAAATATGTGAACTAATGCAAAAAGAATCAACTAAAAACACTAAATTTTTTAAAAGATATGATAAAAACAAAATCAGGATGCATTTTGTTTTCTAAAACAAAAATAGAAAAAGAGAAACTAATAACGATCGGTTAGGGCCACGTGTCAGGTTGTGACTAGCCGCGAGGGCGTGCGAGTGAGAGTTCATGAGCGGTTATCCGAGACTTAGTGCGTATCTAATATTAGGTCGTTGACTGCGGATCCGACGGCTACGGCGAGGTGGGGTGACTTATAACGGAGGGGGTCAGGGTTTCGGCGAGGTCGACGGCGGCCGGAGGTCGGTGGTGGTCCTGGGCGACGGTGCAGTGGTCGGGGGCGGCATCCGAGGTGCTCAGGCGACGGCGGCGAAGCTCTGGCGTCGATTGGCAGCGTCAGAGGGGGTCGAGGGTGAGTGTGGCGATGGGCACGAGCTCCGGGAGGTTCGGTGGTGGTCGAACTCCGGCGAGGTTGTGGGGCAGCGCTCTGGCAAGGTAGAGTGGGGGCTTGGGGTGGAATGGAGCACGGCAAGGGCTGTGGCTTTTATAGGCTAGGTGCGGGGTTGGGGAAAGGAGAGAGGAGGGAGATCCGGGAGAGAGATCTCCCGCGACGGCGGCGCGCGAGGAAGGGAACGGGCGTGAGGATGACGCCATCGGTCGGTGGGTCCCGCTTGCCAGTGAGAGAAGAGGCGAGGTTAGCGCGTCGGTTGACCGGTTCGAATTGAATTCGCGAGTTAACGTCTATGGGCCGGCCCGATTCGATTTAAAAACCTTCCTTTTCTAATATCCAGTGTAGTAAAACTCTTTTAAAAGCATTCAAAACAAATCCAAACTTAGGAATTATATATATCAAAATGATCAGGAGAATTAATGCTATTTAATGAACATTTTTCCTCTATCATCTTGAATACTTAATTTTTTTCTTCAGAAATTGCTTATTTGATTTTAAATCCTTTTGTAATAATTTTTGAAATAGCCCCCTGGTTTTATTGTTCAAATATTTCACCAAGATGCCCCTGGTGTGGAGTGTCATGTTACTCCCCTCTTTTCTTTGAACTTTACCAGAGGTTTTCGAATAGGTGAAACAAGAAAAAGGGAGAGATGAAAGTGGCCTTTCAGAAATTCAAAAGAAGCACTTCAACCATTTTATTCATTCAAACAATGATGATGATGCATAGCTATATATCATAACATTCCAAAATGGAATTTTGGGATGTTACATTATTCAACTTTTCTTCTATTATAGTATTGAAAGACTTTTGAGCATTGATAAATTATCTAAAAATATTCTCAAGATCAGAGGTGTTACTATTATTATTATAAGAATTACCATAATTATTAGAGGAATTTCCAGGAAAAGGCCTAGGATTAAAATTACGTCTATAAGCATTGTTATTGAAGTTGTTTCGCGAGATGAAATTCACATCTACAAAATCAATATTTTGATCAATCAAAGTAGACAAAGGAACATCATTAAGATCAAGACGAGCATTTTTACTAGCAACCAACTTCATAACAACATCAACCTTTTCACTCGAAGTACTAATTTCTTCTACCGAATTAACATTTTAACTAGTAGGTGCTCTTTCGGTATGCCATTGTGAATAATTTAGCATGATATTATCTAGCAATTTGGTAGATTCAGCCAAAGTAATTTCCATAAAGGTACCACTGGCAGCGGAATCGAAAAGATTTCTAGAGACAAAATTCAATCCCACATAAAAAATTTATATGACCATCCAAAGATTTAAAGCATGAGTAGGACAATTTCTTAGCATCAACTTCAATCTTTCCCAAGATTGTGCAACATGTTCATGCTCAAGTTGCTTTGAATTCATGATTTGAGTTCTAAGGGAAATATTTTTTGCGGGCGGAAAATACTTAGTAATAGAAGCGTCCTTGCACTTGTCGGTGCACTAGAGTTTTGGGCTGTCCAGTGCCCCTTACTGATGCACGGGCAGTAGTAGCCACCCTGGCAGCAAGGCCTAGCAGGGACTTGCCAAATACCAACACAGGAAAATCAAGATCACCGGCAAGGTCTTGCCGGGAGGGCTATTGAACCCTAGGCGAAGCAAGGTCCCGGCAAGGCGGCCTGAACCTGGGAAAAGATCCCTGCGTGCTGTTCATCAGACCGTCTCTTTGTGCGATCCTCTCCCCAGCCAAACCGAAAGGGATCCCCGCGATCCCATAGGTGTTCGTTCCCACGACATCTTTGGCGTGCCAGGTAGGGGGATTTAGGTCGTGTGAACCCGTTCTGGTAATCAGCACACCAGTTTCTTCACGCTCATCATCACCATGGCCCCCAAGAAGAAGGGCCTGCTAGTAGTTGGCCCGTCCACGTCTGCCATCCCTGTATCTGCGTAGACAGGCGACAACGTAGAAGTAGGTGGAGGAGGAGGTGGTGGAGGTTCGGAACATCTGCGACACTCCAGTGACCAAGGCCAAGCAAGCGGCGACACTCGCCGCGGAGACGCCCATGGCGACGGTGGGAACCCCCGCGCCCCTGGGCTTCAGGACGGAGTGGTACCGCCTGCGGGTGGTACGGTGAACTCAAAGAGCAGAATGGTATCTTCCAGGTCACCCACGCCGGCGCCTACACCGCGACCTCAGGACGCGCGTGGAGGGCCGTGCCACGGCACCCGCAGTTCTCAACGCATCCATGGAAAAGCTCCTGTGCATCGCTCCCAAGATGTGCATGACCAACATGCTCACTAGCATGCAAGAGGGAGTGGCATGATAATACGTCTCCAATGTATCTACTTTTCCAAACTCTTTTGCCCTTGTTTTGAACTCTAATTTGCATGATTTGAATGGAACTAACCCGGACTGATGCTGTTTTCAGCAGAATTGCCTTGGTGTTATTTTTGTGCAGAAATAAAAGTTCTCGGATCGTCCTGGAAATTAATGAAGAATATTTTTCGAATTAATAAAAAATATTAGCGCAAGAAGTAACCAGAGGGGGGCCACCTGCAGGACACAAGCCTCCTAGGCGTGACCAGCCCCCTGGTCGCGCCTAGCAGGCTTGTGGGGCCCTCGTGGCTCCTCCGACCTCCTCTCCAGCTCGATATAACCCTATTTGTTGACAAAAATCAGGGAGAAGAGTTCATCGCATTTCACGATACGGAGCCGCTGCCATCGCCTGTTCTTCCTCGGGAGACCAGATCTGGAGTCCGTTTTGGGCTCCTTAGAGGGGAAATTGACGCCTTCGTCATCACCAACCATCCTTCATCACCAATTCCATGATACTCTCCACCGTTCGTGAGTAATCTCATCATAGGCTTGCTGGACGGTGATGGATTGGATGAGATTTATCATGTAATCGAGTTAGTTTGGTTAAGGTTTGATCCCTAGTATCCACTATGTTCTGAGATTGATGTTGCTATGACTTTGCTATGCTTAATGCTTGTCACTAGGGCCCGAGGGTCATGATTTCAGATCTGAACCTATTATGTTTTCATGAATATATGTGTGTTCTTTATCCTATCTTGCAAGTTGTAGACACCTATTATGAGTTATGATCCGCATCCCCTAGGGTGACAATAACTGGGATTCTTTTCGGTGATTACCGTAGTTTGAGGAGTTCATGTATTCACTAAGTGCTAATGCTTTGGTATGGTTCTCTATTAAAAGGAGGCCTTAATATCCCTTAGTTTCCAATAGGACCCCGCTGCCACGGGAGGGTAGGACAAAAGATGTCATGCAAGTTCTTTTCCATAAGCACGTATGACTATATATGGAATACATGCCTACATTACATTGATGTCTTGGAGCTAGTTCTGTTTCACCCTATGTTATAATTGTTGCATGATGAATGCCATTCGACATAATTATCCACCACTGATCCATTGCCTACGATCTTTTCATATATTGATCTTTGCTCAGTTACGTTTCCGTTGCGACTGTTACAATCACTACAAAACTGCTACTATCACTTTGCCACCATTACCGTTACTACCATATTACTTTGCTACTAACTGCTGCAGATATTAAGTCTTTTAGGTGTGGTTGATTTGACAACTCAGCTGCTAATACTCGAGAATATTCTTTGGCTCCCCTTGTGTCAAATCAATAAATTTGGTTTGAATACTCTACCCTCAAAAACTGTTGCGATCCCCTATACTTGTGGGTTATCACATGCCGGCGTGGGACCACAACGGTGCTCCTTCTAACATAGTTAGGAGTTAGAGCACCTCACATTCCTCACGCTGTTCGCTGCCGGCTATGTCGGAGGAAGCGATGGCGCGGGCACAGCTACTCCTAAACTTCCCTCCTGCTGCGGAGAAGCTCGACGAATGGAGAGCCACCATTCAGAGCCTCCTCAGCCTTATGGATAAGTTTAGGTCCATCGAGCCGGCTCATGCTAGTGGTGATAGGGTCGGAGGCGGCGCGACTTCGGTGCACTCTCCCCCACAACAACATCACCGGTCGCCGAGTCGACGGACCGATGCTTACGACGGCTACTCGACGGCATCGTCCGACCCACGGACACGCTGCGATCATCATCAAGTTCTTTGGGAACGTGGCAAAGAAGACGCTCGAACTGCAATCAAGCGGAGGTGGGAAGCACTCCTCTAGTCTGATAGGCGTGCGGGACCCACTGTAGATAAGTCTACGCTAGGGTATCCTGTCAGCCTACGTTATGGGGTGGGTTGTTCAGTGTTTACCCGTGAGCTGTGACAAGTCGAGTGGCCCAATTCCTGCACGTTCAAGCCAGAAGTCCCAGAGAAGTATGACGGGAAGACTCATCCGTCGGATTCCCAAGCATCTACGCCATTGTTGTGCAAGCTGCCAGGGGTCGATATGATAAGATACTCGCCAACTACTTCCCGTTGGTGCTTAAGCCCAAGGCCAGGTCATGCTTGATGCACTTGCCAGAGGGGGCCATTGCCTCCTGGGCAGACCTGTGCCACGAGTTTGTTTGCGCCTTCATAGGAGGTCATCAAGCTCCTGGCCAAGAAAGTGATCTACACATCATCCCTCAAAAGGAGGGAGAAACTTTACTCAAGTACATCCAAAGGTTCAGCCGCGTGCACCACAACATCCTAGACGTTCATCCTACCGCTGTTATCAGCGCGTTCCATCAGAACATGCGCAACCGTAGTATGCGGGAAGAGCTAGCGATGAACAGAGTCAGGGACATCGCCAAGCTTTATGATTTGGCAGACAAATGTGCTCGGGCTAAAGAGGGGAGGAGACTCCCCGGCGAAGACGTCGACGCAGGGGTCGACTCCGAAGATGAAGACACCGCTGCCCCGACAAAGAAGGGGTGATGGTAGAACAAGATGCGCAAGGGCAAGACCGTAGTTGCCTTCGAGGGATCCGGCAACGCTGGTGCCGCCAAGAAGGATAAGGTTGTTGGCGGGTGCACCTACTGACATGCCCTGGCGGCTGCCGGTAAGCCAGAAAACTCATGCAAGCAGTATTGCAAGATCCATCGCACCAAAGGCCACAATCTCCAAGACTGCCGACAAGTTGAGCAGCTTGTCGAGAAGCAGAAGGCCGAGTATGAGAGGCGAGACAAGGAGAAAGGCGAGGACGGTGCCGAGGGGTCCAGCAAGAAGCGTGTCAGCCGAGGGGGTCACCGTGGCAAGGCCAAGCAACAAAAAGACCGGCTCGCGTGCGGCCGCGACAAGCAAGAGGGAGATGATGGTGACGTCGAAGAGGACAACGAGTCCAGCGAGCAAGAGTTTCACAAGGCTATAGAGATGATGTGCATAGAGGGAGGTGCCTCATCGCATTCCTCTGACCGCCAACTCAAACAGTGGACGCGCGAGGTTAACGCGGCAGAGCCCTCTATCGGTGCACAAAGACCTCTGAAATGGTCCAACACTCCTATCATCTTTGACGCCGAGGTTCACCCTGATCGCGTAACTACGGTCGGGTGCTTGCCACTGTTGGTTTTGCCAACAATCCACAACCTCAAGGTCACGAAAATGTTAGTCGACAATGGGGCCAGCCTAAACCTGATCTCACCTCATGTCATCCAGAGGCTGCAAATTCCTGACGAAGATCTCGAGCCGACAGGCGCTTTCCAAGGGGTCAATTCATGAAGAACTTGGTCGAAGGGTAAGGTCACGCTGCCGGTGACGTTTGGCAGCGATATCAATTTCAGAACAGAGAAGCTTGTTTTTGATGTTGCCAAGATCTTGTTGCCGTACAACGATATTCTTGGCCGCCCCGGAGTGGCCAAGTTCATGGCGGCAGCCCACTTCGCTTACAACATGCTGAAGATGCCCAGGCCAATGAGCGTCATCACCATCAATTCCGACAAGAGAAGCGCACTTATCTGCGCCGACCAACTCTACCGGGGGCAGTCGAAGCACCTGCCGCTAAGGCACTTGCTCCTACTGCTAAAGTGATAGAGGCGAAGTTGTCCCTGTCTTTCGATGAGATGGTGGCTATCGGTTTTGGTGGAGTAGACTTTGACGATCCGACTACGAACGTGTGATGACGTCGCGCCTTAGCAATCGCTAAACCAACTCCGAGAGGTTATTGACCACGCCAGAGCACGATCAACCTGACCACGAGGGTCTATTTCCTGCACGCAAACGAAGAACAAGCAAGGAACTAAGATTGCAATCCGGATATTGCGAATATAAGAGGAAAGCTTTATTGACGAAGTGGGGTTCTATGACGCCTTTGTCTGGTCGTGTAACACAAACGAACAACGCGAAGTTGCAGGTAAGGCGAACCTGTAATCTAAAAAAAACCCAACCCTAAAACGACGCCCTAAGGGCTGTATATATGGGGGAATAGAGGGGAATTTCGTGGCCCCTTGGAGGAGGGGTCCGAAACCGACCTTAACTCAGTTTCCCCATACATACGAACTCTAAAAACAGCCTATAATATGGTATTTCGAAATTACATGGGCTTGGCCCAACAATAAGGTGGCGCAGCACCTATATTAGCCTAGGGATGAATTTTATAAAGTAGCATCATGCATATTTCATCCAAGGCTTCTTGCTCCCATTATGGTGGCTTCAAAGTATGAAAATCATCACTAGAAGCTCCATTGTTCTTTCCCGCGCATGCACCTTCTTCTCCATGCTTGATCCCGCTCCCATGGTCATCCTTCTTGTCCATGCCAGGTCCTTCATTCATAAGTAAAATAAAATTATCTAATTTAGGTAGAATCATATGTTCATGAACATTACAAATGATTTGCAAGAAACGAAAGTACCTGGTAATTCAATTGAGGTGCGCGAGCTCTAGTAATTGGTCCTGTATGTATAGCAGTCAGAGTTGTGGGTGTAGCATTAGTAGGGATGTCCTCATCATAAAGCTCCCGGGGGGAAGAAGACCGACAAGGCCTCCGGCGCACATTCCGGCAAGCGCACCTCCTCGGAGTGTTGCGCTCCCGTTGACGATGTGCCAGAGAGCTCCACCGGAAAGAGCAAAAAGTCCAAGGCTGCTCCGCCAGAGACCAAGAAGGTGCGTGCCAAGGAGGACGGCACGGGGGGGGGGGGACTTTCACCATAAGTTACACCCTTGACGACAAATAGGAAAGCACGCTCGTCGCCTTCTTGCAGGCGAATGTTGATATGTTTTCCTAGCAACCATCTGATATCTCCGGTGTTCCCAGGGAGGTGATTGAGCACCACCTTGCCACCTGCCCACACGCTTGGCCCGTCAAGCAGAAGCTACGGAAGGAAGCTTTTGCAGCGGCAACCGTTTATTGCCGAAGAGATTAAGAAACTAGAGGCAGCTAGCTTGATCAGAGGAGTACTCCATCCAACTTGGTTGGCCAACCCGATCGTATTGTGCAAGGCGAATGGAAAATGGAGGTTGTGCATTGATTTCACAAACATCAACAAAGCCTGCCCCAAAGATCCTTTTCCCTTGCCGTACATCGACCAAATTGTGGGATCCACCGCTGGTTGCAATATGTTGTCCCTCCTTGACGCCTATTCGGATTATCATTAGATTTTTATGGCCAAGGAAGATGAGGAGAAGACCGCATTTATCACCCAATATGGTACGTATTGCTTTCTGCGTATGCCTGTCGGGTTCAAAAGTGTTGGTTCTACCTTTGCAAGAGTGGTCCAGATTGGTTTTGAGCCCCAGCTACATAGTGGTCAAAATCAAGGACAAGGCTAAGCTCACATCTGACCTAGAAGAAACATTTGCCAACCTGTGCAAGATCAACATGAAGCTCAACCCTAAGAAGTGTGTGTTCGGCGTCCCATCTGGCAAGCTTCTTGGGTTCTTTGTATGTCAACGAGGAATCTAAGCAAATCCCGACATGATCAAAGCAATTGAGCAAATTGAAGCACCAAGACGGGTCAAAGACGTGCGACGTCTTGCCGGCTGTGTTGCTGCTCTGAGTGGATTCATCTCAAAATCTGCTGAGCGCGCCCTGCCCTTCTTCAAAATCTTGAAGAAGGCAGGTCCAATGAAATGGACTCCAGAAGTGGAGGCAGCACTGCAGGATTTGAAGAAGTACTTCTCCTCTTCACCAGTCCTAGTCAAGCCAAAACCACAAGAGCCGTTGCTACTGTATCTGGCGGCAACAAATCAAGTGGTGAGTGCTGCACTAGTGGCTGAAAGAGAAGTTGATGAAGAAGCAACGGCAACGGCAGGGCCGCCAAGGGATGAGCCAGGACATTCTTCGGCAGGGTCTGGTGCCGGCAAAGAAGGATCTGCGCAGTTGAATGAGACAATCCAGAAGAAGAAGGTAGGGCAGCGATCAGTTTATTTTGTCAGGTCCTTGTTGCAGGGGGCTAGATCAAGGTATTCTGGTGTGCAAAAATTTCTCTTCGTCCTTCTTATGGCCTCGAGGAAGCTGCGTCACTAATTCCAAGCACATGAGATCACCGTTATCAGTCTCTTTCCGTTACATCGGATCTTGTGGAGCCCAGAAGCTACTGGTAGGATTGTAGAGTGTGCTTTGGAACTATCAAGATTTGGTCTTAAGTTTGAAAGAACTTCGACCATTCAGAGTAGGGCCTTGGCGGAGTTCTTTGTAGAATGGACCCCAATGCCCGATGAAGAGATTCCAGAGTCAACTCTCCCCGACAAGGAAACCGATCGAGAATGGATCATGTATTTTGATGGAGCTTTGTTGCTGTAAGGTGCTGGTGCCAGAGTGCTTCTTGTCACACCCACCGGAGAGCACCTCAGATATGTGATCCAAATGGACTTTCCCCAAGAGAGATCAATGAACAACACTACTGAGTACGAAGGACTGCATGTCGGTCTCAGGATCGCGGCAGACCTTGGGATGAAGAAACTTATTGTCAGGGGTGATTCTCAACTTGTCATTAGACAACTGAACAAATATTACCAGAGCCCATGATGGAAGCTTATGTAGATGAATTGAGGAAGTTGGAAGAGCGTTTTGACGGCCTGCAAACGGAGCACGTTCCATGTGTAGAGAACAGCGTTGCTGATGGCCTGTCAAAGTGTGTTGCCCTTAAGTTACCCGTGGATCTGGGAACTTTCATGCTCCAACTAACTCAACCCTCCGTGACACCATCAACTGGGCAAGAGAAGAGAAGGAAGGTAAGTTCTGGCAAGTACTTCCCGGCAGGGCTCCCGGAAGCTGCCGGCAAGAAGGTTGCCAGAGAGAACGGCAGGCTTGTCGGTGAGAACTGTGCTCCGACAGGGCCCCCAAATCTTGCCGTAGAAGCGCACGCTCCCGCCAGGCTTGCCGGGGTGCAACAGGCTCCAGCAGGCCCTCATGCCTTTGCTGTTGAGACAAATGCTACCCCGGCAGAGGATATGCCTTTAGTCCATGCTGTCGAGCCCCAGGCTCCAGCATGGGCACAACACATCGTCCGTTTCCTTCAGACAGGAGAACTTCCCAGGGAACAAGAGGAAGCAGAGAAAGTAGCCCACTGGTCTAGTATGTACCAGTTCGTGGAAAATGACATGTATAGAAAAAGGCCAAATGTTGTGAAACTCAAGTGCATTTCTTGCTAAGATGGACTGGAGCTGTTGGCAGAGATACATGAAGGCATATGTGGCTCCCACATAGGGTCAAGAGCCCTTGCCGAAAAGGCATTTTGGCAAGGCTTCTTTTGGCCCACCGCCCTCCAGGATGCAACGACATTAGTAACCTAGTGTGAAGCATGCCAGTTTCATTCAAAGAGATTACATCAACTGGCTCAAGCACTTCAAATGATCCCTCTCTCCTAGACATTTTCGGTCTGGGGGCTTGGCATCTTTGGCCCCTTTCCCGCACTGTCGGGGGCTTTGAGTACTTGTACGTTGTAATCTACAAGTTCACAAAGTGGCCGGAAGTGGAAGCAGTGAGAAAGATGACAGCACAGTCAGCCGTCAAGTTCTTCAAGGGACTAGTTTGCCGCATTGGTGTTCCCAACAAGATCATCACTGATAACGGCACACATTTCATGAGCCGCACCTTCATGCAGTATGTCCAAGACCTTGGTAGAAAAATCTGTTTTGCCTCTGTTGCCCACCCGAGGAGCAACGGCCAAGCGGAGAGGGCTAACGCTGAAGCGCTGCGTGGCCTCAAGACAAGAACTTTTGACAGACTGCACAAGTGCGGAAGGAACTGGATTTCAATCAAAACGACACCAAATCGAGCTATTGGCAGACACCCTTCACCCTCATCTATGGGGCGGAGGAAGTTCTTCCCATGGAACTCATAGACAGGTCACCTCGAGTTCTCCCTTATGATGAGCTAGAGCAAGAGCAGCTGTGGCAAGACGATGCGACACTCCTTGAGGAAGACTGTCTTTAGGCTGCTGTGAGGGCTGCATGCTACTAGCAAGCTTTGTGCCGCTACCATAGCCGCAAAGTTAATGCCAGAAGTATTGAGGAAGGTGACCTTGTTCTTCGACAAGTTTAGTCCACCAAGAATTCCAACAAGTTGATGGCAAAGTGGGAAGACCCTTATCGGGTAGTACGAGTCACCAGGCCTGGTGTAGTCTGCCTGGAGACCAAAGATGGCATCCTAGTGAGAAACTCCTGGAATATCAAACACCTTCGCAAGTTCTACCCATAAGGCGCGGTTGCTAGGCCTCTTGGCAACCACCTTTTGTACAAGTCTTTCCGTTGGAGCATGTAATCCTTGGTACAAAGCCAGGTCAGACCCTATGCACAGTTGAATAAAGATAAGTGTACTGCAATCTTATTGATTCTTGTGTTTACTTATGTGCATGTTTATCTAAAGTGTTGCATTGCACTTAATCCTGGAAAGGGCTAATGGACCGCCAAGGTTCCATATCCATATTTTCTCTTCTTTCTTTTTCTCCAACAGGAGGTCACCTCGCGTGCAGCTTTGCCGAGGTGGGGGAGGGGGAGGGAATGGTGGTATGGATACTTATGAGCGACGTCCCAAAAAATACTTGCCGAAGGGAGCACGACAACAAAAAGATAAGTTGCAAAAACCCCAAGTGAATTCTTGCTGTAAGGTTATTTTCCTTGGGCGAATCAACTTCATTATGGAAAACCTACACACGGAGGGACCTTGTTGCGATTGGTTTCATCCCTATTCTGTTTCGAGTTCGCTCAATAGTGTAGGAGATTGCATTGGAAGCACCGGGGTCGCTTGCCGGTGGCAATTTCACTAGCAGGCTGCTAAGGTCCCAGACCTAGCGCTCGCGGCAGAGATGTGCATGCCGGCAAGTTTCTAACCAAGCCTAGAGTGAATACATACGGAGAGAAATCGAGTAAGGAAGATAACATAACGATGTTCAAAACATAATGAGCAATATTACACCGGCCTTGCCGAGGTTCTAACATAAAGCAATTTTTTTGACATGTGCGGCAGCGAGGAGCGAGGCAGCTAATCCCGGCAATCGCCTTCGACCCGCTTGACTTGGCTTACCCTCTCGACGATGGTCGTGATGAAGTCATCGAGCGCCTTGACTTCGGCGTCCTTCGGAAAGTGGTCGAGGACGTTGGTGAGGTTGAGGTTTGGGTTCTTATACGCTATCTTGATGAGCACCTTGTAGAGGACGGCCTGGCAGAGCTTACGCAACTCGCTGTCCAAGTTGGACACTAGGTCAGAGTGGAGCTGCTCCAAGGCTCCAAGCAGGCTGTCAAAGAACATGGTCACCTTGGCTCTCGTGGACACCCCGGCGTTAGCGAGCTTTTCGGTCCAGATCTCCACTCCGTGCACATAATCGTTGTGGGCGATGGTGGCGCTCTTTACCCGCTCCTTCTCGTCATTGAGATCCTTGACCAGAGCCCTCTCATGGGCCTTGGCGATCTCAAGAGTCCTGGTCAGCGTGACCAGTTTCAGATTCAAGTCGCTGATGGACTCATTGGCCAAATAGAGCTGCTTGGTCCTGTCAGAAATGGCAACCTGCGTCTCCATCAAGCTGGCGACGGCCTTGTCCCTTCCATCCTCAAGCGGCTAGACCTTCTTCCGAGATCCTCAAGATCGGCCTCCAGTTTCTTCACTCGCTCCTCCTGTAAGTTCTTGGCAGCCTCAGCAGCTTAAGCTGCATCGACGTCCCCCTTCAGCTTGATGGCATGGTCCGCTGTTAGGGCCTCGAGTGTCTCCTTATGCTTCCGCTCCAGCTCCTGGGTCCACCACGCGACGAGATCCTTGAGCTCCAATTCCTTGCCATGGAGCTTCTCGGCAAGCACCTTCTCGCGTGCGGCGAGGTCCTCCTCATGGGTGTCGAGCAAGACATGACACTCTGTCAAGCAAGCATCCTCTACGGCGGCCTGTTGTTTTGCCTCTTCCTATGCCTGCTCGGCATCGGACTACTGCATGAAGAGTTGGCTCCAGCCCTGGCTCAGTTGCATATCTAGTCTTCAGGTCATGGGAGACTTGGGTGAACCAGGCCTAGGTTTCCTCGACGAGCTCGTGGAAGTTGGCCTCAGCCGCTTCCATGACTGCCGCCCTGGAGTCCAATTTCTCCTTCCGAGCGCGGTGGAGTGCTCGAAGCTTTTGGAAGCTGTCTCCCATAGTTTGGAGGAGCTGCTCCTCTTGAGATTTGCTGCCGGAGCTTGGCTCTTCAACGATATCGAGGCCGGCAACAGTGATGGCTTCCTTAATGAGAACTCCATCTTCAAGTGGCACCCTCGTGTTTTCCATGCCGGGGATGCTGACGAACAGGTTGTCGCCGACCTTGAAGTATCTACTCGATGAAGGGGCTTCAGAAGGATGCGGATGGTCCTTGATGGCCGCCTCCCCGGCGGCTAGGGGCTCAGTGGTCGACGTAGCGCCTGGCGCTCCTGCGGCAGGGATGGCGTTAGTGTGACCACTGGTCTCCCCACTGACCTTCTCGGCAGACTTCTTGGCGGGCTCCTCTTCTTGCACAGCCTTGGCGGCCTCGGCGCCAGCAGCCTCAACGGCAGCGTTCTTGGCGGCTCCGGCGACCTCAGCGGGAGCACCCTTGGTGGCCTCCTCGGCAACGATCCTGTCAGCCTCGGCGGCGGCATCCCTGGCGGTCTCCTCGATGATGGTGTTGACGTCCATGCCGTCCATAGAGTGAACATCCGTAGGCCAAGGAAACAAGCCAAACAAAGTTTAGGTGTAAGTTCAAGAAGACAAAAGGGAATACTAGAGAGACGAACATAACAAGGAATAGCTGCACCAACGATGGTTGCCGGTGAAGACCTACCGGTGCTTGTGCTTGCGGGATCCCCCTCGTCACGGTAAAGTGTGCTGGAGGAAGTCCTTGCCGGGGACCCATCTCTGGGCGACATGGACGATGGGGGTGGCATGTCCGGAACGGTCGCTGGTGGTTCTCTTTGCCGCCGTCCTCCTCCTACATGTCCGGTGATGTCAGCAGTAAAGATGCACACCGAGGCACTTGCCAGTGGGAAGTGAGTGATGGGATCACGCTGGGGGCTCCACCGCCGACTCCTTCGCCGTCATCGTCAGAGGGCTGCACCGCGGGCTAGCTTCGGGGTTGACGGCAGTCGTCCTCGGTATGCCTGAGGCGCTTGTCGGCGACTCCTTGGCCGTCGAGGTCCTCTCCCTCTTTGCTACCCGTTGCGCCAGTGTTTCCGCGTCGCTGTAGAGGCAAACCAAAGCGAATCAAATGAGTAAAGTAAAAACCAGAAATTGAAAAAAGTGAAAGACGCGGCAGGACTCTTACTCCTCATCTTCTTCTCCCGAGTTAAGTATGGAAAGGTTGAAGGCTACCTCTACCGTGGTGCCCGTGGGATGAGGTGGAGGGGGTTCTCCTAGGTCGCTTGGCCATGGCAGGCGCGGGTTGCCGGTGGGTTTCTTGCCGCCGTGCGGCCTTGCTGACCGCTCCCTTGCCGGAGGCTGTGCTGCTCGAAGAAGCTTGGCGAACGGGGAGCCCAGTGGTGGCGCTCCGGAGGACGCGCCTTTTCTCTTGCACGAGGGACGGGGCCTCCTCGGACTGCTCCTCCTCAGCTACGTCTTTGGCAGAACAGCCCCGAGCGGACGTGCCGCCTTGCTCCCCAGCGGTCCCGCCCTGTCCGGCAAGGCCTTCGTTCGGCAGTGTTTCCCCTTTACCGGCTTCCTCTTCCAAGAAGCCGGCGCTGCCGGCCTCCGCGACAAGATCTGCTTCCTCCACCCTGCTGGCAATATAAGCCAACTCCTCCTCGGTGGTGTCACAAACGAGGCCCTCTTCCCCGCGGATGGCCCTTTCCACTAGATTATCGAAGAATTCTTGCACCTGCTCAGTAGGTGGCTCGATCCAAGATGCGTCAAGGATATGGGCATGAAACACCGACATCATGGCGATGATTCTCCCTAGGGCGGCATTGTTGCATATGGGGACTATGCCTGCTGGCATCTCAGGTACCGGGGCACTCTTGAACAACTTCTGGTAGAGGGCCCCGTGTTGCATGACGGTCACGTTGTGGTTTAGCCCGAAGCGCAATCTCATGATGTCCTCCACATTTTGGAAATCACAAGCCGTCCTCCCCTTATTCTACAAGGGAGCGATGCGCCGATGAAGGAAATCGGCACCTATCATCTCTACGGAAAGTCCGACGTCCTTGAGGCGGAGGATCCTGGTGGTCACGACTGTAAGTTTCTCGTCCTCAGGATCGACGGCACCCCAGTCCTCGCCGTGCACAATTTTGGCCTGCCGCGGCGAGCAGAAGGGCAAGACTTTCTCCTCCCGAATCCATCACCACCTGCCTCGCCACTTGTCCCACCTATCACAGTAGGCCCCATCATGGTAGAGCTCCTTGGTTCCTGGCCTTGGAATCCAAGTGACAGCACCAGAAAGGGCTCCGCCTGGTTGGATGCGAGGGGAAAGTAGTGGCAGAAAAGAGCGGTACTGGGGTCTACTCCGACAAAGTTTTCACAAAGGTGAGCGAAAACTGCCATGGACATCATGGCATTCGGCGTGAAATCCAAGAGATGGAAGCTATAGGTGAACATGAGGTCATTGAAGATGTCCAAAAAGGGGGGACAGAGCCTGCAGTAAAAGTAATTGGCAAAGAATGGGTATTTTCTTGGCCATCCCCGGAAGGGCCTGGTCTCACGTAGGTGGCGGGATGCACCGTCGTCCTCGTCGCCCACATACACCGGTATTGCTTCTTCAGGACGTCCAAGCTAAGCCCCGGCGGAAAGACGACATGCTCCTTCTGCATCCTCACCATCTTGTTCTCCGAGATGGCCTCCTCTTCCTTTCCCTTGCTAGCTTTAGGCGGCATGGCGGCGATGAACGCGTGGGCTGAGGATGAAGAGAGATCAGGGGCGTGGATGGGAGGGAGGGGTTGTGTTGCGAGCTCGAGGAAGAAGGCGAGAGGTAAATGAGCAGCGTCTCTGCAATTTCTGCTTTTATGGGGAAGGCGTGGGGCGATCTCTTTACTAAACTAAGCTAACACAGAAACATTTCGCGGGTGCGCTGCTATAACGGCTACGTCGCGCATGTATCCCATGTCCCGCATTCAATGGTGTTGTGGGGGAAGCACAGCGAGCGCAATGATCGCAACTGCAAGGCCCTGCCACGCGTGCCCATTCAGTGATTGGGCCTAGCCCAACAGCGTCTCGCGACGTGTATGGCCCAGGCCTAGGGGCTCCTGTCGGTGCACTAGAGTTTTGGGCTCTCTAGTGCCCCTTACTCGTGCACGGGCAGTAGTAGCCACGCTGGCAGCAAGGCCTAGCAGGGACTTGCCAGATACCAACACAGGAAAATCAAGATCACCAGCAAGGTCTTGCGGGAGGGCTATTGAACCCCCAGGCAAAGCAAGGCCCTGGCAAGTTAAGGCCCCGGCAAGGCGAAGCCCCGTCAAGTTCCCGCCAGCGCAGAGGGCAGGTGTCAATCCACCTGGACGCGTGTCATGGCGTCGACGTTGGAGGGAGCTAAGCGGCACCGATGGGACGGGCTCCCGTCCCGTCCCACTAACGGACAGAGATGCCTGACGGTGCATTAAATGCGCCTGTCTTACTCCGTCAGTGTTAGGTATGATAGCACTGTAGCTCTATACACCCCGTGTACGCACAATACGCCACTTTTGGGATCCCCTTCGGGGTATAAAAGGAGGCCCAGGGTGATACGGTGGAGGACTTTTTGACCTCTCAACTTTTGGGACTTTCTAGCTCATTTATGTGGCAGCTGCTCATAGCGCTCATGTAGCTAGAACCCTAAGAACACTCTAAATACAACCAAGCAGGAGTAGGGTTTTACGCATCCGTGTGGCCTGAACCTGGGTAAAGATCCCCGCGTGCTATTCATTAGATCAGCTCTTTGTGCGATCCTCTCCCTCGGCGATCCGAAGGGGATCCCTATGATCCCATAGGTGTTCGTTCCCACGACAACACTTATCCCACGAATCGATACTATTGCGAGGTAAAGAGGAAAACCAATTTTTTGCATGATCCCACAAAGAGAAAGGAAACAATTTCAACTTCACAATATCATTGTCCACATCTTTTTTCTTTTGCATATTGCATAATTCCATGAAGTTATTTAGATGGGACGCGACATCCTCAATAGGAGTACCGAAAAATTGATCTTTCATGAAAAGATTCGACAAAGCGACATTAATATCACACGACTCCACACTCGTGGCGGGAGGAGCAATAGGAGTGCTAATAAAATCATTCTTATTGGTATTGGAAAATCACACAACTTGGTCTTCTCTTGAGTCATCGTGACAACGCAAACAAGATTGCAAGCAAACAAGAGATCTAACAAGAAAAAGGCAAACGAAAAAGAGAGGGCGAATAAAACGGAAAATTTGTGAAGTGGGGGAGAGGAAAATGGCAAATAATGTAAATTGCAAGGAGATGAGATTTGTGATTAGGATCCTGGTAGACGATATTGTTTCCTCCCTAGCAACGACGCTAGGAATTCCTTTGACGTGGTTTGAGACTGCGTCGGTATTTCCCCAAAGAGGAAGGGATGATGCAGCACAACAACAGTAAGTATTTCCCTCAGTTATCAAACCAAGGTATCGATCCGTACATGAAGATCACGCACCCATGTAAACAACACCTGCACACAAACAACAAATACTTGGAACTTGATGCTAAAGAGAGGTTGCCATGCTCTCTACAGTAATAAGATAGATTAGGTAATTATAGTTTTGGCAAATAGGTCTCACAAGAACACAAAGTCAAATAAGTAAACAAAAAGTGCAGCAAGGTATTTTTGGGTTTTTTGGATTAATAGATCAGATAACAAAAGTTGCAAATAGTAGATTGGAAAGCAATATGTTGCAAATAATCATGAGGGTATAGCGCACGCGGGTGAACAAATTACTGTTGGGAAATTGATAGAAGATCAAATAATCATGACGATATCCAGGCAATGATCATTATATAGGCATCACGTCCAAGATAAGAAGACCAAAATGATTATGTATCTACTTCTATTACTCCACACATCAACCACTATCCAACATGCATCTAGTTTATTAAGTTCATGAGAAAACAGAGTAATGCAATAATCATGGTAACATGATATAGACATGATGTATTCATGTAGGAATAGACCCCATCTAGTTATCCTTAATGGAAAAGATATATGCGTGTCTTGCTGACCTTTCTGTCACTTGGAGAGAACACCTCAAGATCGAACCCATCACAAAGCACGTCTTCCCATGGCAAGAAAAATTGATCTAGTTGGCCTAACTAAACCAAATATTCGAAGAAGAAATACGAGGATATAAGTAGTCATGCAAATAAGAGATCAAAGAAGACTCAAATCATATTCATGGATAGAAACTCATCGTGAACTCAAAATTCATCGAATCCGAACAAACACACCGCAAAAGTCATTATATCAAATTGATATCCAAGAGACCATTGTTTTGAGAAACATAGATCGAGAGAGAGAGGAAGCCATCTGGCTACTTCCTACGGACCCATAGGTCTATGGTGGAAAACACACGCATCATCAAAGAGGTGCCTATGAATAAGATGAACGCCTCCATGATGGTTTTTGATTGGATCTCAAGATTCTAGAACTTGCGGCCGCTGGAATTGTGTATCGTCGATGCCCCTAGGTTTTCTGGATCTTCAGGGAACTTATAGGCTCGATAGTCGGTTGAGGGGGTGTAGAGGTGCCCACCCTCCACCAAGCCACGCCAGGGGCCTCTGGTGCGCCCTGGTGGAGGGTGGCCACCCTATGGCGCCCTCTTCTGGTGTTGTTTGGCCCATATGCTTCCATCTGGTCTTAAAAAAATCAGAAAAATCCTAGCTGCATTTAGGCTCCGTTTGGTACTGATTTTCTACGAAGTAAAAAACAAGCAAAAATAGCAACTAGCACTTTGGCACTATGTCAATAGGTTAGTCCCAAAAAATGATATAAAGGTGATATAAAATGATTGTAAAACATCCAAGATTGATAATATAACAACATGGAACAAGCACAAATTATAGATACGTTGGAGTCGTGTCAGGGGGTTGTGGTGAGAGAGCGCACACGAGTCAGCTTTGACTCTTTGCTAACCTGAACTAAGACTACATTCACTTTCTTTGAGGTGAGACGAAGCACACAAGTCCACATATTCACCACTCAATACACCATTATGGATCCTCTCTTGTATCCTTACAAGAAGGCCATCCATAGCACTCACACTTATCTTTCACATTTTATATTATCCATTTCAAGTTATCTATGAACAATGCAAGTCTCGAAGTAGTCCATATCCGTGGACGCGACAATTCGAATAGATTAGTTGGCCCCGCAGGGGTATACTTCTTCAAACACGCTCTCACCACTTATAACCATACATATGCCATCTATCTCGGCAACCTTCAAGCGAAAGCACTAGTGAGGGTGTCGGTCACAAGCCTAACCACGCAAGATTCTAGTCCATGTTTATCGTGTATTTGAGACTGAACCCTCAAGGAAGTCTGGACGAAGTTTCCTCTACAAACCCAAATGATGTGATAAGTGTTCCACAAGCCCACCATCCGGGTACCACTTGGTACACCGTGCCACTATGCATCTACCGTACTAAAGTCCACCTCGTCGGGTAGCGATAAATGCATCCACCAGCATGTTTCCTACAAACATGAGAAACTAGTTGCAACTCCTGGACGGAGATCAAGGCGATTAATAAGCTAAGAGGATCCATTGGTTTCGGGCCCAATGTGTGGTAGTATATCATCTTGGATAACATACATAGAACCCAGTTATTGTGGATGGTCCCAATGATACAACCCGCCATGTACTCCTACATGGCCTCCCATCGCTACTGATAACCCACGAGTATAGGGGATCACAATAGTTTTCAAGGGTAGAGTATTCAACCCAAATTTATAGATTCGACACAAGGGGAGCCAATGAATATTTGAGAGTATTGGCAGTTGAGTTGTCAATTAAACCACACCTGGAGATTAAATATCACCAGCAAAGTTATCACTAGCACAGTAATATGATAGTTTGATAGCAGTGGTAACAATAGCAGTAGTAGTAACAATAGTAGTAATGGTTTTGTAGCAAGTGCAACAGTGACATCAGCAGTAGTAACTTAGCAAGAAAATATGTGGAAAACTCGTAGGCACTGTATCGGTGTATTCGTTGGATGATATTCATCATATAACCATCATAACCTATGGCGACACAGAACTAGCTCCAGTTCATCAATTTAATGTAGGCATGCATTCCGTAAATAGTCATACATGCTTATGGCAAAGAACTTGCATGGCATCTTTTGTCCTACCCTCTCGTGGCAGCGGGGCCATAAGGAAACTAAGGCATATTAATTAAGGCCTCTTTTTAATAGAGAACCGGAACAAAGCATTAATACATAGTGAATACATGAACTTCTCAAACTATGGTCATCACCGGAAAGTATCCCAACTATTGTCACTTTGGGGTTTACAGACCATAACATGTAATAGGTGCATATGACTAGGCAAGATCGGATCAAGAACATAGATATAATGGTGATAACATAAACGGTTCAGATCTGCAATAAAGGCACTCGAGCCCTAGTGACAAGCATTAAGCATGGCAAAGTCATAACAACATCAGTCTCAGAACATAGTGGATACTAGGGATCAAGCCTAACAAAACTAAATCGATTACATGATGAATCTCATCCAACTCCTCATCGACTAGCAAGCCTACAAGGGAATTACTCACTCCTGATGAGGAGCATCATGGAATTTGCGATGAAGGAGGGATGGTGATGAGGAAGACCAAAGATTCGCTTCTATGAAGCCCCAAACGGGCTCCAGATCTAGCCTCCCAATGAAGAATAGGATGTGGCGGCAGCTCCGTCTTGTGAAATGCAATAAAACTTCCTCCCTGATTTTTCTCTCCGAATACAGGAATTTATTGTGCCGAAATTAGGGTCACCGGGGCCACGAGGTGGGCACAACCCACCAGAGCATGCCCTGATGTCTTGTGCCCAGCCAGGCCCCATCCTCCGATGGTTTTTGGCTCCAGTATTTTTTATTTATTCTGAAATAAATCTCCAAAAAGTTTCAATCAATTCCAAGAACTTATATTTCTGCACAAAAACAACACCATGGTAGTTCTGTTGAAAACAACGTCAGTTCGGGTTAGTTGCATTCAGATCATGCCAATTAGAGTCCAAAATAAGATCAACTACATTGGAGACGTATCAGCTACATTTACTAAATCGGATTCACACGCTTAGCTCTCACACAGAAGGACATGAACACATCCTTTCTGATTCATCACCCATATGGATCAGACCCAACACGACTCTAAGCATAGTAGGCATAGAATGTAATCATGTATGAGTAGTCACATCAAAGCTCAAGCAATTGCTACTCATTCTAAGAGGTTTAAACTATTTACTATGACAAAGAAAAGTAATGTAGAGGAATGGGTTCAACTATCGAAACATGTACGGGGTTGAATCGTTGTTGTCCTAATGCAGTAATAGAGAGTAGGAGCAAGAGGGTGTGATTGTATCAGAATGCTCAATGAGGGGTTGCTTGCCTGGCACGTCTGAAGATACTACCGCTCTTCCTCGGTGTCAATGATCACATCTTCGGAATCGTGTTCTACCGAGAGGGAACAAACACCGGTAAATAATAAAAAACAAAATTCAATGCAGTTCTCAACCAATACATGATATGTCATATTAAGGTACAAGATTTAACTAATGCAACATTTAATCAAGTTAAGTGAAGTCGAATTCAAATATACATCAAATTATAACTCCAACACTATTTATCAAAATTTCCTAATCATGACGTGTCCTAGTTGGTGATGTTAACTTGTTCAAACATGCATGTAAATGCCGTAAACAAATTCTTCATATTTTTCTAATCATTTTCATATATAAATATTTTCCATCCAAGTTATAGATTATTTTATATGATTCTTCAAAGTTTAGAGTATTTTCTAAAATTTATAAATCATATTCTAATTTATTTTAATTCCATAAAGACTTTATTGCATCAGCGTAGCATCACCATGACGTCAGCAGGTCAACTGACCCGTTTTAGGTCAAACCTGGCGAGTGGGACCCATTAATCAGTGAACCAGCTAATTAATAAGATTAATTAGTGTTAAATTAATTCCTGAATAAACTATTAGTGAGTCATTAGGTTAATTAGGGTTAGTTAAAACTTAACTAAGATTATTAGAGTGTGTGGGCCCACTTGTTAGTGACCCAGGGGTTAACGCTAGTGGGTTTGGTTAAAACCCATGGGTGGTTACTCTCTAGCGAAGACTGAGAAAGCGAAGGGCATCGGGATCACTCCTTGATACGTCGCCAACATATCTATAATTTTTGTTTGTTCCATGCTGTTGTATTATCAATCTTGGATGTTTTAAAATAATTTATAGCAATATCTTTTTCTGGGACTAACCTATTGACATAGTGCCAAAGTGCCAGTTGTTGCCTTTGCTTGTTTTTTACTTCATAGAAAAATAATAGCAAATGGAGCTCAAATGCTACGAGGATTTTTGTGGAATTTTTATTGACCAAAAGAAGTAAGATGGGCCAAAGGTCGCAAGAAGAGGGGGCCCAGGGTGGCCACCCTCCCCAGGGTGCACCAGAGGCCTCTAGTGCGGCCTGGTAGAGGGTGGGCACCTCAGGACTCCCCCCAACCAACTATCGAGCCTATAAATTCCCGAATATTCAGAAAACCCTAGGGAAGTCGATGAACCACAATTCCAGCCGCCGCAAGTTCCAGAACCTTGGGATCTAATCTAACACCATCATGAAGGGGTTCATCTTCCTCATAGGTGCCTCTCCGATGATGCGTGAGTAGTCCACCACAGACCTACGGGTCCTTAGCTAGTAGCTAGATGGCTTCCTCTCTCTCTATCTTTCTCAATACAATGGTCTCTCGGAGATCTATTTGATGTAATGACTTTTGCGTTGTGTTTCTTGGGATCCGATGAAGTTTGAGTTCATGATTAATTTCTGTCCACGAATATGATTTGAGTCTTCTTTGATATCTTATTTTCATGATTACTTATAGCCTCATATTTGTTCTTCGAATCTTTGGATTAGTTAGGCAAACTAGATCGAATTTTTCTTGCCATGGGAAGAGGTGCTTTGTGATGGGTTCGATCTTGTGGTGTTCTTTCCTAGTGACAGAAGGGGCAGCAAGACACGCATGTATCATTGCCATTAAGGATAACAAGATGGGGTCTATTCCTACATGAGTATATCTTGTCTACATCATGTCCCCGTTCTTATTGCATTACCCCGTTTTCCCATGAACTTAATACACTAGATGCATGCTGGATAGTGATCGATGTGCGGAGTAATAGAAGTAGATGCAGAATCGTTTTGGTCTACTTGTCTTGGACGTGATTCCTATATAATGATCATTGCCTGAATATTTTCATGATTATTTGATCTTCTATTAATTGACAAACAGTAATTTGTTCACTCACCGTGCGCTATACTCATGAGAGAAGCCACTAGTGAATCCTACGACTCTCGGGTCTACTTTTCCAACACATTGCCTTCCGATCTACTATTTGTATCTTCTGTTTTCATATCTATTAATCCAAAAAACCAAAAAATACCTTGTTGCACTTTTTATCTATTTATTTTAGTATGCTTTATTGCGAGATCTATTTGCCAAAACTATCATTACCAAATCCATCATATTACCGTAGGGAGCGTGACAACCTCTCTTTCGCGTCGGGTTGCAGGTATTTGTTGTTTGTCTGCAGGTGTTGTTTACGTGGGTGCATGATCTTCTTCTACGAATTGATACCTTGGTTTCATAACTGAGGTAAATACTTAACGTCACTGTGTTGCATCATCCTTTCCTCTTTGGGGAACTACCGACGCAGTCTCAAGCCACGTCAAAGGAATTTTTTGCGCCGTTGTCGGGGAGAAAGCAATCTCATCTACCAGGTTCCTAATCACAAATCTCACCTCCATGCAATTTACATTATTTGCCATTTGCCTCGTGTTTGCCGTTTTATTTTCCCTCTCTTTTTCGTTTGCTTTTTCTCGCTAGATCACTTGTTCACATGTCTCTTCACTATGGCTAGTTCCTCCGTTATTGCGCTTACCCCCGAGAATGAGGTTCTTAATTTTAAACAAAGGAGTGGGGAGAATCTTAAAGATGCTTGGTATAGGATTTGCAACGCTCATAATAGATCTATTTGTAAAGAATCTACCATTGTTCTTCTTCGTTGTTTTTATGTGGGCATCACCACTTGATACAATTACCGGTGGAAATTTCCTGACGTGTCCCATTTTGGAAGCTTATAATGCTATAGGAAATTTAGTGGCCTCCCCACCTATCATTATCAATGAAACATTTTTAACTCTTGAGGATGTTATGAGAAGGTTAGATGCTATTGAAAATAAAATGCTCACCGAGGAAAGTATTGAGAACTTGGATGAAAGGATGCATAATCTTGGTAATAGAGTTGGGTCAAAGGTGGGAGACGCTCTTAAAATATTGAAGGAAAAAGAATCCGCAGTCAACAAAAGAATTGAAGAAAGGCCCACTAGAATTGATAAGTTGGAAGAAATCTTTTGTAATTTAAGTTTAGCTTTCTCTACCGATAAGTCTATTGAAAAAACTCCCATTAGTAGAGATTGCAAATCCATGCAAGTTCCTAAGAACAAGGGTACCACTTCTAGTAGAAACAATGAGGATCATAAAATGATTAGTATTCATCCCAATTTTGTTGAAGTGGTAAACAATCTTCATGGCAACAACAATTTTTTCAATCTTACTCCTAGAAGTATTGTTATTGAAAATATGCATGATAGATTCTTGAAAAACTCTTGTTGTGTGCTTAAGGAGTCGGAAACTAAGGATGACAATACTTGAATCCATGCATTATGCCTATCTAGGGGCATAAAACAATAGCGCGTGTTGGGAGGCAACCCAATGAATAATATATTTTTATCATTTTCTTTCTGTTTTTGAGTGTTTTGCACAATTATGATTCTGTTATGATTGTGTTTTTATGTTTTATTTAGTGTTTGTGCCAAGTAATGCATTTAGGATGATCCATAAGATGAGTAGAAACAATGCTGATTCTGAAACAAAAACTTTGTTCCCAGTGAACGGATTTTCATTTTTTACTGGAACGTGATATGGAGCTGAACTTTTAACATAATATATATATATAAATTCTTTATGTTGTACTAATTGTTCAGAATTTTTAGAGTTCCATAACTAGGCTAGAGTACAGATTACTACAGACTATCTTGTCTGAAACATAATATGTTTTCATTGCATTGTGTGCTTCTTTTGATGAATATATGGCTTGTACCGGAGGGTATAAGTCATGGTAAAGTTAGAATAAAGTAGGTATAATGCAATAATAAAATATGAATGGGTTTAAAACAATACCTAAAGCAGTAATTTTCTTTATTATACTAACGGTTCTTGATGTCGCTTGAAGCTACATCGGTATTTCCCCAAACAGGAAGGGATGATGCAGCACAGTGGCGGTAGGTATTTCCCTCTGATATGAAACCAAGGTTATCGAACCAGCAGGAGAACCAAGAAGCGCAACGTAAACAACCCCTACACACAAATAACAAATACTCGCAACCCGATGTGTTAAGGGGTTGTCAATCCCTTTCGGGTAACGGCACCAGAAATTGGCACGGAGACGGGAGAAAGTTGTAAATGTTGATAGATCAAATGCAAAATAAAGTAAATTGCAGAAAATTATTATTGGTTTTTTGTAAATATAGATGTGAAAATAAAAGCAAAGGAAAAGTAGATCGCAAAGGCAAATATATGAGAAGAAAGACCCGAGGGCCGTAGGTTTCACTAGTGGCTTCTGTCGAGAAAAAAATAGCAAACGGTGGGTGAACAAATTATTGTTGGACAATTGATAGAACTTCAAATACTCATGATGATATACAGGCAATGATCATTAATAGGCATCACGTCCAAGATTAGTAGACCGACTCCTGCTTGCATCTACTACAATTACTCCACACATCGACCGCTATCCAGCATGCATCTAGTGTATTAAGTTCATGAAGAAATGGAGTAATGAAATAAGAACGATGACATGATGTAGGCAATATCTATCTATGTAGATATAGACCCCATCGTTTTATCCTTAGTGGCAACGATACATACGTGTCGTTTCCCTTTCTGTCACTGGGATCAAGCACCGTAATATCGAACCCACTACAGAGCACCTCTTCCCATTGCAAGATAAATAGATCAAGTTGGCGAAAAAAACCAAATATCAAAGAAGAAATACGAGGCTATAAGCAATCATGCATATAAGAGATTAAAGAAACAAAAATAACTTTCATGGATATAAAAGATAGATCTGATCATAAACTCAAAGTTCATCGATCCCAACAAACACACCGCAAAAGAGTTACATCATATGGATATCCAAGAGACCATTGTATTGAGAATTCCGCGCGAGAGAGAATGCCATCTATCTACTAACTACGGACTCGAAGGTATACAAGGAACTACTCACGCATCATCAGAGAGTCACCAATGGAGGTGGTGAACCCCATCCGAGATGGTGTCTAGATTGGATCTGGTGGTTCTGGACTCTGCGGCAACTAGATGAATATTCCGTCTGTCCCCCTAGGGATTCTGGAATATTGGGGTATTTATAGAGCAAAGAGGCGGTCCCGAGGGCACCCGACGTGGGCACAACCTACCAGGGCACGCCTGGGCCTCCTGGCGCGCCCTGGTGGGTTGTGCCCCCTCGGGACACCCCCCAGGCACAGCCAGGGCCCGTTGTGTTCCTTCTGGCCCATATAAAGTCATCACAAAGTTTTGTGGCATTTGGACTTCATCTGGTATTGATTTTCAGCGATGGAAAAAACATGGAAAAATAGCAACTGGCACTTGGCACTATGTCAATAGGTTAGTACCAAAAAATGATATAAAATGACTATAAAATGATTATAAAACATCCAAGATTGATAATATAACAGCATGGAACAATCAAAAATTATAGATACTTTGGAGACATATCAGCATCCCCAATCTTAACTCCTCGTCCTCGAGTAGGTAAGTGATAAAAACAGAATTTTTGATGTGGAATGGTTCCTAACATGTCATATCATATTATTTTCCTCATAGCATGGACATTTGGACTTTTAGTTGTTCAAAGCAATAGTCTAGTTTTGACATAATAATTTAGATACTCAAGCATATCAACAAGCAACCATGTCTTTCAAAATATCAACGCTAAAATAAGTTATCCCTAGCCCATCATGCTCAAACATTGATCCATTCATGAAACACACTCGAATATTAGCTACACCCAATACTTAAGTACGATCATATTGCCTCCTAGTTGATGCTTTGGTAAGAGAAGATGGAGACTCAAATTCTAAAATAAAAATTGCATAAAGTAAAAGAAAGGCCCTTCGCAGAGGGAGGTAGGGATTTGTAGAGAAGTTAGGGCTCAAAGCGAAAAACTTAGAGATAAAAAGATTTTGGGAGGTGTATCCATCCCACCAACGAAAACGACTTAGAGTTCCCAACACTTTCCATGCTAGATATATCATAGGCGGTTCCCAAACAGAAAATAAAGTTTATTCCTTTTTCCACCATACTTTTACTTTCCATGGCTAACCGTATCCACGGGTGCCCTCCATACCAACTCTTTCCAAGGAATTTATTATTTGACAACATAAAGTAAATTCATTTTTGCATTTCGGGATTGGGCATCGCTAACACCTTTGCCTTACTCTCATGCAATGACAAGTGAATGAACACTCATCATGAGAATAACACATCTAGCATGGAAACTATTAGACACCCCTCACCACTCTGTGAGCGAAACAAACACACAAAATAGAAGTTTATTTTGAAAATTAGAGATGGCACATACAAATTTGCTTAGAACGGCACGGAAATACCGCATATAGGTAGGTATAGTGGACTCATTTGACAAAAACTAGGTTTAAGGATTTGGATGCACAAGTAGATCTCATACTTGGTGCAAAATGAAGGCTAGCAAAAGATTGAGAAGCGACCACCAAGAAACGGATAATCTCATAAGCAAGCATTAAGCATAAATTACACCGAATAATGCACCACAAGTAGGATATAATTTCATTGCATGACTATTGACTTTCGTACTTGCATAGGGAATCACAAACCTTAACACCAATATTCTTACTAAAGCATAATTACTCATCAACATAACTCACATATCACATCATCATATCTCAAAACTATTACTAAGAATCAAGTTTACTTTGTCCAATGATCTTCATGAAAGTTTTTATTATATCCTTCTTGGATATCTATCACTTTGGGACTAATTTTCATGTGTTCCTTTTCATAAGCTCAAACAAATATAAGCGAAGATCAAGAGCATAATTTTTGTTCTTTCTCTCAAAATAATTGAAGTGAAGCAAGAGAGAATTTCTTTAAAAATTTACTAACTCTCAAATAAATCTAAGTGAAGTAAGAGAGCATTTCTTCAAAAATACTAAGCACACCATTCTCAAAAAGATATAAGTGAAGCACTAGAGCAATTCCATTGCTCATAAAAAAATTTAAGTGAAGCATAGAGAGCAATTCTAACAAGTCATGACATAATTTTGGATCTCTCAAATAGGCGTGTCCAGCAAGGGATCAAGACTTAGAACACAAAATAAAACAAGTAAAGACTCATATCATACAAGACGCTCCAAGCAAAACACATATCACGTAACGAATAAAAATATAGTTTCGAGTAAAATACCGATGATCGTTGGAAGAAAGCGGGGATGCCACTCAGGGGCATCCCCAAGCTTAGTTGTTTGCTCATTTTTGGATAATAGCTTGGGATGCAGGGGCATACCCAAGCTTAGGCTCTTCCATCCTTCCTTCATCCATCATAAGATAACCCAAAACTTGAAAACTTCAATCACACAAAACTCAACAAAACTTTCGCGAGATCCGTTAGTACAAGAAAAATAAATCACTACTATAAGTACTGTATTAAACCAATTCATATTTTGTTCTTGCACTATACCTATTGTATTCCAACTTTTCTGTGGCAAAAACTCTTCAAAGAAAACCATAGAGCCATCAAAATAAGCACACATCGAAAAGAAAACAGAATCTGTCAAAACAGAACTGTCTATAGTAATCTAATTTGTTCGAATACTTCTGTAACTTCATAAATTCTACTAAATTAGTAAGTCCTAGGTAATTCGTTTATCAATCTTCTGTAAAAAATTCAGATCAAAATCACGTTTGTGTGATTTACTAAATTGTTTTTGTGAGCGCATAAGTTTCTGTTTTTTCAGGAAGATCAAACAACTATCACCCAAGAAGATCCTAAAGGCTTTACTTGGCACAAACACTAATTAAAACACAAAAAACACAATCATAACAGTAGAATAATTGTGTAAAAACTCAAGAACAGAAAGCAAAAGGAAAAAATAAATTTTATTGATTGGGTTGCCTCCCAACAAGTGCTATTGTTTTACGCCCTTAGCTAGGCATAAAGCAAGGATCTAAGTTTTGTCATCTTTGTTCTATGATCCATAAGATGCCCTCATGATTGATTCATATGGTGGCATAATTCTTGTTTTAGGAAAGTGTTCCATAACCTTCCTCAAAGGAAATTGGAACTTAATATTTCCTTCTTTCATATCAATCACGACACCGATAGTGCGTAAAAACGGTCTACCAAGAATAATTGGACAAGACAGATTGCAATAAATATCAAGAACAATAAAATCTATGGGCACACAATTCCTATTTTCGAGAATAAGAACATCATTAATTCTTCCCATGGGCTTTTTAATAGTAGAATCCTCCAAGTGCAAATTAAAATAACATGATTCAATATCGGTAAGACCAAGCACATCACGTAAAGATTTTGGAATTGTAGAAACACTAGAACCCAAGTCACACAAAGAAAAACACTCATAATTTTTAATCTTGAATTTGATAGTAGGTTCCCATTCATCATGCAATTTTCTAGGAATTGATACTTCTAATTCCAATTTTCTTTGAAAGCTTTCATCATAGCATCAACAATATGTTTAGTAAAAGCTTTATTTTGTTCATAAGCATGGGGTGAATTTATCATGGATTGCAACAAAGAAATACAATCAATCAAAGAGCAACTATCACAATTAAAGTCTTCGTAATACAAAAGAGTGGGCACATCACTAGTTAAAGTTTTGACCTCTCCAAACCTAATTTCATCAATTTTCTCAACAAGATTTTCACCCTCCAAAATATTGGGACGCCTTCTACATAAAGTTGAATCTTCTCCAGTCCCTTTTCCATCAATCTTAACTTTACTAAAAAGGAATAAATAGAAGAAACACCAATCATTTTAAGATCTTCATCACTTTTATGAAAGAAATCACTAGAAAACGCTTTTTCTAAAATTTCTCTTTTAGCTCTAAGCATAGCGGTTCTTTTCTTACTCTCATCCATAGAAACATAAATAGCTTTAATTGATTCATCTACCTTAGGCACAAAAAAATCATATTGAGATTTTCCACATCATGAGCAATTCTATCAATACTTCTAGACAAATCATCAATCTTACTCAACTTTTCTTCTATGGAAGTGTTGAAAACTTTTTGTGTATTCATTAATTCTTTAATATTATTCTCGAGATCAGAGGTGTTCCTATAATTATTATAAGATTGATTTCCATAGGAATTACCATGATTATTAGAGGAATTACTAGGATTAAAATTACCTCTATAAGCATTGTTATTGAAATTGTTTCGAGAAATAAAATTCACAACTATGGCATCACTATTTTGCTCAATAAAAGTAGATAAAGGCATGTCATTAGAATTAATAGGAGCACTTTTACTAGCAACCAATTTCATAAGAGCATCAAATTTTTCATTCAAAGAAGAAATTTCTACAACCAAATTAACTTTTTTACTAGTAGGAGCCCTTTCGGTATGCCATTGTGAATAATTTGCCATGACATTATCAAGCAATTTGGTGGCTTCACCCAAAGTAATTTCCATAAAAGTACCACCAGAAGCGGAATCTAAAAGATTTCAAGAAACAAAATTCAACCCCGCATAATAAAATTGTATGATCATCCAAAGATTTAACCCATCAGTTGGGCAATTCCTTAGCATCATTTTCATCCTTTCCCAAGATTGTGCAACATGCTCATGTTCAAGTTGCTTGAAATTCATGATCTAGGTTCTAAGGGAAATAATTTTTGCGGGAGGAAAATACTTAGTGATAAAAGCATCTTTGCAATTATTCCAAGAATCAATACTATTGCGAGGCAAAGAAGAGAACCAAACTTTTGCAGAATCACGCAAAGAAAATGAAAATAATTTCATATTAACCACATCATTATCCACATCCTTTTTATTTTGCATATCGCATAATTCCACGAAGGTATTAAGATGGGACGCGACATCCTCATTAGGAGTACCGGAAAATTGATCTTTCATAACAAGATTCAGCAAAGCAGTATTAATATCACAAGACTCCGCACTAGTGGCGGGAGGAGCAATTGGAGTGCTGATAAAATCATTGTTGTTGGTATTTGAGAAATCACATAACTTGGTGTTCTCTTGAGTCATGATGACCACACAACAAGATTGCACTCAAAAATAGATCCGGCAAGAAAATGACAAACGGAAAAAGAGATGCGAATAATACGGCAAATTTTTGTGAAGTGGGGGAGAGGAAAATGAGTGGAAAATGGCAAATAGTGTAAATTGCAAGGAGATGAGATTTGTTATTAGGAACCTGGTATATGTTGAAGATCCTCCCCGGCAACGGCGCCAGAAAGGCACGTGGCTGGGAGACTATCTTGACTTGATCCTCCCCGGCAACGGCGCCAGAAATTGCTTTTGATGTCGCTCGAAGCTACATCGGTATTTCCCCAAAGAGGAAGGGATGATGCAGCACAATGGTGGTAGGTATTTCCCTTAGATATGAAACCAAGGTTATCGAACCAGTAGGAGAACCAAGCAACACAACATAAATAGCCCCTGCACACGAATAACAAATACTCGCAACCCGACGTGTTAAAGGGGTTGTCAATCCCTTTTGGGTAACGGCGCCAGAAATTGGCACGGAGAAGGGAGAAAGTTATAAATGTTGGTATATGGAACACCAAATAAAATAAAGTGCAGCAAGGTATTTTTGGGTTTTTGGAAATATAGTTCTGAAAATAAAAGCAAAGGAAAAGTAGATCGCAAAGGCAAATATATGAGAAGAAAGTCCCAGGGGCCATAGGTTTTACTAGTGGCTTCTCTCGAGACAAAATAGCAAATAGTGGGTGAACAAATTACTATTGGGTAATTGGTAGAACTTCAAATACTCATGATGATATCTAGGCAATGATCATTACATAGGCATCACGTCCAAGATTAGTAGGCTGACTCCTGCCTGCATCAACTACTATTACTCCACACATCAACCGCTATCCAGCATGCATCTAGTGTATTAAGTTCATGGAGAAACGGAGTAATGCAATGAGAACGATGACATGATGTAGACAAGATCTATCTATGTAGGGATAGACCCCATCGTTTTATCCTTAGTGGCAACAATACATACGGGTCATTTCCCTTTCTGTCACTGGGATCAAGCACCATAAGATCGGACCCACTACAAAGCACCTCTTCCCATTGCAAGATAAATAGATCAAGTTGGCCAAACAAAACCCAAATATCAGAGAATAAATATGAGGCTATAAGCAATCATGCATATAAGAGATCAAAGAAACTCAAATAACTTTCATGGATATAAAAAGATAGATCTGATCATAAACTCAAAGTTCATCGATCCCAAAAAACACACTGCAAAAGAGTTACATCATATGGATCTCCAAGAGACCATTGTATTGAAAATTCAGTGAGAGAGAGAAAGCCATCTAGCTACTAACTACGGACCCGAAGGTCTACAAGGAACTACTCACGCATCATCGGAGAGGCACCAATGGAGGTGGTGTACCCCATCCGAGATGGTGTCTAGATTGGATTTGGTGGTTCTGGACTCTGCAGCGGCTAGATGTATATTTCGTCTGTCCCCCTAGTGTTTCTGGAATATTGGGGTATTTATAGATCAAAGAGGAGGTCCGGGGGGCACCCGAGGTGGGCACAACCCACTAGGGCGCGCCTTGGCCTCCTAACGCGCCCTGGTGGGTTGTACCCCCCCTTGGGGCACCCCCCAGGCACAGCCAGGGCTCGTTGCATTCCGTTTGGACCATAAAAAATCATTGTGAAGTTTCGTGGCATTTGGACTTCATCTGGTATTGATTTTCTATGATGTAAAAAATATGGAAAAACAACAACAGACACTTGGCACTATGTCAATAGGTTAGTACCAAAAAATGATATAAAATGACTATAAAAATGATTATAAAACATCCAAGATTGATAATATAACACCATGGAACAATCAAAAATTATAGATACATTGGAGACGTATCAGTTCTCATGAGAATTTTGTTAAGTTTCGTGTGATTGAAGTTTTCAAGTTTTTGGTGAGATCACGATGGATGAAGGAATAAGGAGTTAGAAGAGCCAAATCTTTGGGATGCTACATCAGCCATAGGTAATATCCGGAGAGTAACAAGCAACTCAGCTTGGGGATGCCCCGAATGGCATCCCCTCTTTCTTCTAACAACCATCAGTACACTACTTGGAACTATATTTTTAGTCGTCACATATCATGAGTTTTGCTTGGAGCATCTTGTATCTTTGCATGTTTTGCTTTTTGCCTTTTCATTAGTGTCCCTGCAGGACACACCTATCTTAGAGAGCCAAAATATGCCATGATTTGTTATAATTGGTCTTTATGCTTCATTTAAATCTATTGATCAAAGGAATTGGTCTTATGCTTCGCTCATATCTTTTTGAACACGGTGTGCTTTTACATGTTTGAAGAAATGATCTCATGCTTCGCTTATAATAATTTGAGAGTTTGTAATTTTGAATAAATCCTATCATGCCTCACTTATATTATTTTGAGAGATGAAACTGGCATGCTCATTTTCTTCACTTATATCCATGTGAGCTTATCAAAAGTAATTGCAATATATGAAACTAGTCCCAAGGTGATAGATATTGAAGAGGGATATAATAAACAATTTCATGAAGACATTGGAAAAATTAAACTTGATTCTTTGTAATTGTTTTGAGACATTAAAATAGTGATATGTGAGTTATGTTGGTGAGTAATTTTGCTTAGTAAGAATATTGGTGTTAAGGTTTATGATTCTTTATGCAAGCACGAAAGTCGATAATTGTGCTACGAAATTACATCCTACTTATGGTCCATTATTCAGTGTTCGTTATGCTTAATGCTCGCTTATGTGATTTTTCGTTTCTTGGTTCGATGGTTCTTAATCTCTTACTAGCCTTCACTTGTACTAGGTAGAAATACTACTTGTGCATCCAAAATCCTTAAAATCAGTTTCGCCATATGAGTCCACTATACGGTATTTCCATGCTGTTCCATGCAAATTTGTATGTGCCATCTCTAAACTTTCAAAATAAAATTTCCTTTTTGTGTGCTCGTACCGCTCACGAAACGGTAGGGGGTGACCGATATGTTTCCATGCTATATGTGTTATTCTCAAGATGAGTGTTTATTCACTTGTCATTGCACGAGAGTATTGCGTTAATAGGGATGCCTAGTCCCAAAATGTAAAAGAAAATAAATTTAATTTATGTTGTCAAATAATAAATTCCTTGGAACGTGTTCGTATCGAAGGCTATCATGGATTCGGCTAGCCATGGAAAGTGAAAGTTTGGTGGAAAAAGGAATAAACTTTATTTTATGTTTGGGAACCGCCTATGATGCATCTAGTGTGGAAAGATATTGAAATCTCTCGGTCATTTTCATTGACAGGAAAGGCTTGTCACCCAAAATATGTTTCTATCTCCATTAAAACACTTGAGCTCTGGCACCTGTACAAATCCCCACTTCCCTCTGGTAAGGGCCTATCTATTTAATTTATGCATTTTTTATTTTTCAATTTGAGTCTCCATCTTCTCATATAAAGCACCAACTAGGGGGCACTATGATCGTACTTGAGCATTAGTTGTAGCTAATATTTGAGTGTGTATTGTGAATGGATCAATGATTGAGCATGATGGGAGAGGGATAACTTTCTTTAGCTTTGATATTTTGAAAGACATGGTTGCTTGTTGATATGCTTGAGTACTGAAGTTTTCATCTCAAAAGTAGACTATTGCTTTGAACCATATGAAAAGTACAAATACCCATTCTATAAAGAAAATGATATGTGATTAACATGATAGGCAGCATTCCACATCAAAAAATCAGTTTTTATAATTTACCTACTCAAGGACGAGTAGGAATTAAGCTTGGGGATGCCGATACGTTTCCGATGTATCTATAATTTTTGCTTGTTCTATGTTGTTATATTATCAATCTTGGATGTTTTACAATCATTTTATAGCAACTTTATATCATTTTTTGGGACTAACCTATTGACATAGTTCCAAAGTGCCAGTTGTTGTTTTTTACTTCGTAGAAAATCAGTACCAAACGAAGCTCAAACGCTATGAGGAAGAAGGAAGATGGGCCAAAGTTCGCCAGAAGAGGGGGCCTAGGGTGGCCACCCTTCACCAGGGCGCGCTAGAGGCCCCTAGTGCAGCCTGGTAGAGGATGGGCACCTCGGGACTCCCCCCAACCTACTATCGAGCCTATAAATTCCCAAATATTCAAAAAACCCTAGGGGAGTCGACGAAACACAACTCCAGTCGCCGCAAGTTCTAGAACCTCGAGATCCAATATAACACCATCAGAGAGGGGTTCATCTTCCTCATAGGTGCCTCTCCGATGATGCATGAGTAGTCCACAATAGACCTACAGGTCCGTAGCCAGTAGCTAGATGGCTTCCTCTCTCTCTATGTTTCTCAATACAATGGTCTCTTGGAGATATGTTTGATGTAATGTCTTTTGTGGCGTGTTTGTTGGGATCCAATGAATTTTGAGTTCATGATCAGTTTCTATCCATGAATATGATTTGAGTCTTCTTTGATCTCTTATTGGCATGATTACTTATAGCCTCGTATTTCTTCTTTGAATCTTTGGTCTAGTTAGGCCAACTAGATTAATTTTTCTTGCCATGGGAAGAGGTGCTTTGTGATGGGTTCGATCTTGCGGTGTTCTCTCCCAGTGACAAAAGGGGCAGCAAGACACGCATGTATCGTTGACACTAAGGATAACAAGATGGGGTGTATTCCTACATGAATAGATCTTTTATACATCATGTCACCGTTCTTATTGCATATCTCCGTTTTTCCATGAACTTAATGCACTAGATGCATGCTGGATAGCGGTTGATGTGTGGAGTAATAGAAGAAGATGCAGAATCGTTTCGGTCTACTTGTCTTGGATGTGATTCCTATATAGTGATCATTTCCTGGATATTGTCATGATTATTTGATCTTCTATCAATTGCCCAATAGTAGTTTATTCACCCACCATGTGCTATACTCATGAGATAAGCCACTAGTGAAACCTACGGCCCTCGGGTCTACTTTTCCAACATATTGCTTTTCGATCTAGTATTTGCATCTTCTGTTTTCAGTTCTATTAATCCAAAAGAAACCAAAATACCTTGCTACAATTTTATCAATTTATTTTAGTGTGATTTATTGCGAGATGTATTTGCCAAAACTATCATTAACTAATCTATCTTATTACCGTAGAGAGCGTGACAACCTCTCTTTCGCGTTGGGTTGCAAGTATTTGTTGCTTGTTTGGAGGTGTTGTTTACATGGGTGTGTGATATTTCTCTACGGATTTATACCTTGGTTTCATAACCGAGGGAAATACTTACCGTTGTTGTGCTGCATCATCCCTTCCTCTTTGGGGAACTATCGATACAATCTCAAGCCACGTCACTCCTCTGGCAACCAAAACAGCGACGGAGACCAAGACCGGGGTCCTGGGACTCATCCGCGTCAGATGGAACAAACAAGAGGTGCGGAGTTCGCCAGAGCTGAAGGCGGCAAGGTCGTCTGTAACGATCGGAGCATGCAGATGGCGCAGATAAGGCTGCAAGGCACGGGGCGGCCGAGTTTGATTCTCTACGGGATCCTAGGGACTCAAGAGTTTAATTTCATGCTCAAACACGAGCTATGGGTGCTTGAGTTATGGTGGTTCCATGGATGGCGGCACCAGATCTCGGCCATGATGGAGGTCACAACTAGGAAACACAAACGATGATGGTAGCATGGGGGAATCGAAGAATAGCTCACAACAATTCTTCTGGGAAACAAGGAGAGATCGGTGAGGTAGCAAGCTCACTGCAGGGTATCCAACAATATTGCAAGTCAGAGGTTGAAGACGACATCAATTGCGGTGTTGCAGGGCTTCTGACAACGTGTGGCTCGGCGAAGATGCATCTGGCCATGAGGTGAAGCACCTAGACATGGTTGGACGCCGATGGGTGTACAGGGGGCAATGATAGAGCCATGGTGCTCTCTAGTGCAAGCAGAGGAGCGAGAGAGAGCGAGGGAAGACGGATGGAGAGGCAGGAGCGATGCGCACGGCAACATCCCGCTTATCCCCCCACTTTGTGCTGGCGGGGAGGAGAGTAGGCAGGCAGGTGGCGTGGCATGCGCAGGCGCCGTGCCCTGCCTAACCTCTACCTACTTGTGGAGGTTGAAGATGCGCTAGGTTAGTTCCCTCCCTCTCTTTCTTTATTTGTTTCCTTTTTCTATTTTTCTTCAATTTATTTTAATTTGGTTTTCAAACCAAACTATTTTACATCCTTCTAAAAATTAGCATGGGAACTAAGAGAGTTATTCCAAAGCAACATAAACTATTTCGAAATTATTAGTGTTATAATAATTTTATAAAAATTTATAACCCCAATTCAAATATAATACATATTAATTAAAAACCAAAATTCCTAGGAAAAATGTGCATCACCTATCGTTGATGATTTCATCATTTTCTAAAAACCAGGAACAATTTTGAAAGCCATTTTGGTTTCACTGAAAATTATTTTAGGTTGAACCTATTTTAATTAAATTGAATCTAGGGTTTGATCATCCCCATTTCAAAGTTTCGAATTTTAATCATGACGCAAAGATGTTGATGCAACTATTTTCAAACAAATTCTAGGGTTGTGACAACTGACCCCCACTTAACAAGAATCTCGTCTTGAGATTTAGGCGTACGGTAAGAGGACAGAGGGGACACAAAACAAACACAATCTTCCTGATCCAATTACCCTTCTTGGAAACGTTGATTCATTGTATCATGTTGATATTTACATCTTTTCTTTCGAGATATTCATCCAACACAGCGACGAGAATAACGGAAAGCCGTACAAGAATCAATCTTCTCGAAGATCGAGCAACTCGTGATCAAATTATGGAATGAGATGTAAGAACGTATCTAGAGTAGAGACACAAAACACACTTCAGGAACGATATGAAGAAGGAGACAATGGACATTCAATTTGGTAGGGAATAAATCCACGCTTAAGTAAGACGGTGCATGGGATTTCAAGGTAGTGAGGAGTTAATTGCCATGAATCCATAACGGGGGACGGGAGGTGACTCCTAGATTTGTTCCCTTAAGTGGCGAAAAGGATTATTTTTGATACAAAGATCATTGAAACTCTTCATACTAGGCTAAGGCAATTCACAAACAATCGTTTGAAGGAATTCGATAGACTGGCTTGCTCAATTGGAAAGGAAACTTGAGTTATAGGACAACTTGGCAAACAGAGGCACATTCCAATTGATAACGAGGATATAACCTAGTGTCTGAGCTTGCCTAAAGAAGTTGAGCATTTCCATATTCATCAGGGTTTTACCAACATCTATGAGGAAGATCCTGTCAACACTTCATACTACCATGATGAGCAATGATGGAAGCTGCACAGGCGAAATAAGACAACACTTCTCTCAGATTTCACCTTAGCTACGCCAAGGGAACAAAATCTAGATGACCGAGTGAGAGACATTTAGCAATCCGCTTTCTAATGTTATCCTTTGCGTTGCTAGCATAATCCAATTATAGATAATGCTTGGTATCTAGAACACAAAGTAAAGGTCGGACTTCAGGGGCACAAGGGAGCCATAAGGAACAACTTCTAGAATAAGTCATACAAAATTCATGGGGTGTCCAAGTCGCTCAATGAAGAACTACAATAATAGGTCTCCCGATTAGGTGTTTTATCCACAACATCCACTTTAGCGGGTTACACAAAGACCAATATTATAATTCTTGGGAAACGTGCAATCATCGTATGCTTGAGATTCAGATCCGGTTGGTGGATACTTTAGACTCAACATGTCTAAAAATAAGGTTTGCAACACAAATCAACGAGATGACATTGCGGGAATATCAGGAATGAACTACTGAATCCAGCTCCAAAACATCAGCTGGATTACAAGACACACGTAACACACTGTCCAAGGCAAATGTGGTCATACGGAAATCTTACAACAAAAAACTACTGAGTTCTGGTTTGGAACCATCATTGGACGATAGCGAAGTCCTTATATAAGCCCGGCTTAGCTCTTAATTAAGAAGGAACTTCTTTTCCTTGAAAAAAATCAATCAGTGACTTGGTATGCTAGGGAAGGCATATGGATTGGAGATGATTAGTCTATCAACCCACAAAATACTGCAAACATGCATGACTGAATAGGGGATGATTCTAGAGGTAACAAAACAAACTTTTCTTTAATTCGCATTGGAAACTTGCACCATATGCACATGAACTTAGAGCAAGTCACTTCTTACACCAAACATATGCTTCACGTACGGGACACGAAGACAATGCCTACAATAGTTTCCAACACTAGCTTAATGTCTAACATGAGTCATGGAACAAATGAAAATGTTGCCGATGGGCTCAACAGCAATTCATCGAGATATCCATATAGATGGAATACCACAATTATCTGAGCAAGACCATAGTATTGGTCAGGTCAAAGAATATAATGATACATGGTCGAGAAAATAACCACGAGTAAGACAACATTACAAGAATCATTGGTTTTGATTTCGAGTTGACTATAGCCCACACTCAAATCAATGATTGGACAAGACAATAGATACAAAAATTGATCATAACGACCAACCGATGAGGATATCAACTTTCTTCAACTCACACAAACACAAAAGATATCCCTTTGACATGAACTAAGTTAGATCAAGATTTTATCTTTCAACTCTCCAAATTGTTGTTTAGCTAAACCAAATAGTTAAGGGGTATCCAACACAGATTCTTGGATACAAGATGGTTTATAGGGAAACCAATTTGATCACGAACTCAACATAACGGTCAGGGCAAAACTGGTAATACTTCCGAGATGATACTGGAAAAAAATATGAACTATCGATATGTTATAGAGCTCGAGGACAATCTTGCTTTTTAGGGCAAGACGATATGATCAAAAGACCAAAGGATTGACACAATCATAACTCATTGGTAGAAAGTGCACCATGGAAAATGGAGTAGGTAACACGATCAATCTTATAATGGTGATTCAATAACCATCACATTAAGAATGAAATTATTGTCTATTAAACTTCCAGGAATAGGATTGCTAGGAGTATTGATTTCACACATTATGATTCACTTGTCAGTATTCCGGTTACATCCAACATGGAAACCAATGAATGAGTAATGATGGCGTGACGTATCACTGCATCAAGAATTCATAAGAGGTTGTGAAATTCTCCCGACATTCTTGACATTAAAGAGGGTAATACTCTAAGTTAGAACATAGCAAAAGCTGGATTGACATTTCGATCTATGGAATACAGCTTCTTTTATCCAATCCTAGAAATGTATGAGGTGCTGGAGTTTGTTTCTCCTAGTCATTCGGTAATAGAATGGCTCGATGGACCACAAGAGCAATAGGCATCAATGAACACGAATGCTCGGTTACCCTTGAATGCCAAGTGACAAGTAAGGTCACAATACAATTGAAGAGGGGCAACTCAAGAGCACATGATTTTCTGAGTTGTAGATGCGTATATTAGCATGTCGAACGAGTTAAACATAATTCTTCTGGATATCCCATGCAGAAGGAAGGGTTGGCAAATGTCACAAACATGGAGTGGAGAACTCATTAAGAGCACTCTTACTGTGATCTTTTGGTTCAAGCAGAACTTCTACCATAATTGGTTCATGGTATTGGAACAATGATATACCATGGACCTTGTCGTGGTTTTGTCACGGCAGATGTTCGAAGACTTAGGTTTGAGGCCATCGCTAAGGTGGTGAACTCAAAGGGGTTGGTCGAGACGAAAGACATGGATTTACCCAGGTTCGGTCCCTAGAGATAAGGTAAAAGCCTATGTCCTGCTTTGTATGTATTCATTGGAGTATCGACTACAAGGGAGAGGATTCTCTTGACCTAGCTCTCCATCAATTGGTTTCTGTCTAAGCCATCTCCAGGTCTTGCCTTTATATAGGAGGTCAAGACCTCGGGTTACACAACTCTCATACCGACTCTTACAATGTGTCTGACTCCGTCTCTAAGCCACCTTGCCTATCCTAGTAGGTTGTCTCTGGGCGGCTCACCCGCCCGGGTCTTGTGTCTTCTTCCCGTCTCTGGGCCTCCGTCTTAGCCCATCTGATGAAACATCGTGCAGCCCAATCTTCCTCTTCCAAGCCATGTGATAACGAGCCACCAGGTATGTCCCGCCCCCTCCTGGCGGGTCTTACCACGGGGTTATATCCCGAACATTGGGCCCCAGATTGATTTGAACTTTCCCATGTCAATCTCCACTTTATTTAGCGACAAGTCTCACATCCTTGTTATCTGAAAAAGAACACATAACCCGTCGTGATGTCACCTTCGTATATGCCGAAAATATTCCATGACATATGTAGCAGATCCTCTCATTAAACAGTCGGCCCGAAAATCGAGGTGTCTGTCCCGGTCAATTATCATTTCATCCCTCGATTCTCGCATGCACTGTTGCCAATCCCATCTCTTAAATAGGTCCATGAAGGGGTCTTTTTCTTTTCTCTGCCGCCACCATTCTTCTTCCTCCTCCCAACGCCCGCGCTCCTGACCTTGGCCTCGCCGGTGGGATCTCATCATCGTCGACGTCCTTGGCCGCTGCATCAACCTGAACGCTCCAGATTCTCGCCCGCATCAGCCGCATCCTTGAGGTACCCTTTCCAACCTCCATTAGATCTGTAGCTCTTCACTTGAATCCTCTCAAGTTTCACCGGACATCCATTAACATGCTTGTTCATCCAACCATCCTTGTAATGCTAACTGATAAGTAGTCTTTTTGGATCTCGCGATGCTATTAATCCACCGCGGGTACCCGTGCAAATCCAACAATAGTTCATCCTAGATCTGCACTCTATTCCCTTTCTTGCGTCAACTGCTTGCTCTTCCTCGGCTTCTCTTTTAGGGTTGAATTAAATTTGATTTTTTCCTTGCCTGTTGATCTTGCAGTCATAACAAAATATGTAAACACCTGTTTGTATGTCCTTAGTAATATTTGTAGCATGGCATTGCTCACTTAACCAACCATCAAATCATCGGCTCTCCCGATAAACTATATCGGTGTCTTAACGTCATACTATTTAATTTCATTAGTCGTCTTGGTTGTCTGGTCGCTTTCTAACCCGCCGCGTCCTACCCCTTTCATAGTTTGACCCGCCATCAATGCTTGAGCATATGCGTCGTGTGACTGGGTTGGCTCTGGCATCACCGAGCAATTTTTATTGGATTTCATAGAGGCGGGCACATTACCGGCTCAGGATGTTATTCATTGGCGGGTTCCGGGGCCAGAGAAAAGACCTACCCCAAGGAAGGAGAAGTTGTTATCTTTGCAAATCACCTTCTTCGTGGTTTCAGACCGCCTGGATCAATATTCTTCCGAGATGTCCTCCATTTCTTTAAACTGCATCCTCAAGACATTGCCCCAAATTCGGTCTCCAACCTATGCAACTTTCAGGTCTTGTGTGAGGTTTACTTGCAAGAGGAGCCATCCATCGACTTCTTCCATGATTTCTTCTATGTCAACCACCAAAAGAAAGTGGTAGCCGGTCCAAGCTTGGAGTTCAGCGGAGTCTCCATCCAAAGACGAAGATATTTGGCTTACCTAGCCATCCAAATGCCAAGCCATCCCAAGGACTGGAACAGAATTTGGTTCTACTACAGAGACACCTCTCCATAGGGAGAAAACCCATTGTCGGGTTATCATCCTACCCGGCTCTGCACCTCTACTGAGCTTCCGGATCGGATGTTGGCTACAACACGAGCAAAGTATGCTCCGGCTTTCGCCAAAATCAAGGCTCTTTTGGGAAACGGGTTGACGGGAGTTGAATTAACCCATTGTTGGACTGCATGGAAAGTCTTATCACTAAGACGGCGCGACTGTCTTATGTGTGAATACACACGCGATGTGAACGACCCTCTCCGCTTCAACCACACACCCCTGACAGAAGAAAACGTTAACTCTGCTATCAAAGGACTTACCCGTGAATCCCAAGAGGCTTGCCGTACTGTCGGGTTAAGACCCTTCTGCATCACAAATCCAGCTCTAGACGTAAGGATGCCTTTCAAATTTGCTTTCTCTCGGTCTTGACTTTATATATATGACAACCTTAAATCTTTTGGTGGCTTCGCCTACAGGTCTGCTCCAGCTTCTGGAAGAGAAAATATACCCCCCCCCCCCGTGAAGAAGAAGTCTCGAGCGGGGAACATCCACGGCTGCAAGGCAAAAACCTCGGTCAAAACCTGCTTGAACTTGACGACTCAGAGGTAGAACTTGACTCCCTTGGTCGTCTTTTTATGCAACTTATTGAAAATGACTATACAAAGGAGGAGACAGAGACAAGCCACGCCAATGCTCCTGAGGTAACTTATCTTTCTTCTCACTCAGAAATCTTACCACAAGAGAAGATACGGTGGGTCGTCCGAAAATTTCCTTTTTCGCATCCTCTCACTTAGTTAGATCCCAAATTTTCCTTGAAAAAACAACAGCACGACTCTCGACGTCAGACCCGCAGCACCGGCTCTAGGGATCTTATGGCCGGCTTACCCAACTCCCCGACACCGTGAAAACGTCCCACTGAGGTACTTACCAGGAACAAAACATCTGTCTTATATTTTTCTAATGTTGTCTTACTATTGTGCTTTATTGACTTAATTTGTAGGAGTCACCTCCTTCTTCTGGCGACTTGACTGCTTCCAAATTTCCTCCCGTGAAGATCAACCCAAAGTATGCTTTCACCCTGCCGTGTGTACATTACCTGTATTACCCTCTATACTGTGTGCTGACTCTTTGCAACTTCAGGGCGCAAGCGAAACGTAGGAAAGCAGGCGGGTTTACCATTGCTCCTACCACTCAACAGCCGGATCCTGCTGAGCCATCTCTCTCCCCTCATGCTAAACCTTCTGACGCTAACAAGGAAGCACCTGAGTGCTCTCCCCCACCCTTAGAATTGGCGGGTCATCATATGGCAGCTTTCAATAGTCCAGCGGTTGTCCCTAAGCCGCCTAATCCTACCGCCGAAGAGTCATCTCTCCCGGATGTTACCATCACCGGGACGGGTTATCAATCCCCAATACATCATACATTGGCAAGACATTCTAGCAAGATTGATACTTGCTCTCTAGAGAAGCTTAGCTTCGAGTTCCCCGTCTTGGAGAAGATGACTGCAGATGACCTGCATGCCGGTTACCTAAACCACCTTTCTGCCAATCACAACATGGAGACCAAACTTGTTGGTTTGATGAAGAAAAAATATGAGGTATCTTTCATCTTCTGCATTTCTCTTATACCCGTAGAAAGCCCCCAAGAACCGGGTTAATATTGCAAATATGGACCGGGTCTTCCAAACCTTTGACAAGCTGTGTAGAGCTTAACCTATAACCCCCAAGTAACGGGTTAAATTGCATATAAGCCGGTACTTTATATTCAATCGTAGATCCAACTGTAGCCCCCAAGTCCGGAGTATTAAGATAATGATGAGCCGGAACTTTCATATTTGAGAAGTTCGATGGGTGTAGCCCCCAAGTCTAGAGCATTATGACAATGATAAGCCGGAATTTTACCTTAGACTTGGAGTGAAAACATAGACATTAGCCCCCAAGTGCCAAGTACATTGCTTGCAATCTTCTTGGGACTTACCAAAAAATAGCTCCACCCTGGCGACTTAATCTTTATAATCTTTCACTTGTATAATGCAGGAGGCGCTAGATGCAACCAAGTCTGAATGTGCTGGCTTAAGGGAAAACCTGACCACACAACAAAACGCCTGAGCCGCCACAGAAGAAAAATTATGGGTAGCTATCGAACAACTTGAGAAACTCCAGGTCGACTTCACCGCATATAAAAAGACTGCTGAATCTGAACAAGCTGCCTTGTCCAAGCGTGCCATCGATACTGAGGAACAGCTCAATCTTGCATCAGCGGAGCTGAAGACTCTCAAAGACCACATATCCAAGATGACTATCGCTATCTTTGGTAAGCACGTATGGCCTAACAAATTTCCTTATGACAAAAAATACCAGTCAGGCGGCTTATAACTCTGACCTGTTTCTAGCAGGCAAGAGGAGCCGCCAGCTATCCTCTGATAGTCTGATGAAATTGAAGGCAGTTTATACTTGGACTAAGCAACTCTACAGTCGAGCTCTTTGTACCATCAAGGCCATGATGACAACCAAGTATGTCCCCAAATTTAAGAAGGGTGTCATAGAAACCTTATCAACTTTGCCCAAGCAAGTGGATGAAATAACGTGATCAGCTGCCAGGAGAGGGGCCATAGCTGCACTAAGTCGGTCCCTGGCATTTCCTCCATAGTTAACCTCTGAAGAAATGATGAATGGCTTCCCCTCCAAGAAGGATGACGATTCGGATTTTCCTGAAGCGGATTACGACAAATGCATTAAGGCCTTCAGGAGGCTTGCCTCCATACTGGTTGATGAGACGGATCTGACTCCTTATTAGGCGGCTTATGATGAGGACAACCAATGGCTTAACCAAGGATTTAATCCTTGCATGTCGTAAGCCGCTCTTCGCCCCTAATGTTGATCCGTCCCCACTTTTGAATGATGCTCAATTCGAAGCTTTATTAAAGTAAAACTGGGATGTGGATAATCTTTAGATCGAAGAGCGTGAACACCCGGTGCAAGATGACCCGCTAGCCAGTTAAATTTTTTGTTGTTCTCAACTAAATGTAACCTGGCCAGCTGAGCCGCTGAGATGAAGTAGTGTATGCAAAACTTTAAGTCCGTCGTCTTTTGAGCTCTTGAAGATCTTTGTAATATACCTCGCAATCTTCTTATGATGTCTTAACAATGACTCATCTTTAGAGATAAAGCCTGGAAAAAACAAAACAGAAAATATCCTGCAATGTTTGTATGGGCGGCTTGAAAAAGCATAACCCGAAGATTTTTAATATCTGCATAGCCTCGCTTCTTTCATAATCTTGCTCTAACCCGGCTTATGGTATGTATGTAATGTATGACACAATTTATGATGCAATGTATGATGTTCTTGGTTTCCCTTTTTTGTTTTTTGAAAATTCATTACCGGCCCTTCTGGTGGGAAACTGTTACTTTGCTTCCTAACAGTGCAAGGTCTCTAGCAAGAGTGACCATCAATCTTGACCGGCTCACGGTCTCTAGGCGAGATTAACTGTTAAGGGCGCAATAGACCAGAATTTGCAACGGGGTGAGAGCCCCAGGCTCGCGTGACATAAATGCGTCGTTTGAACCTTAAACATCGTCACTTGCTTAAGAGTACGACGGGCCACTTGGCGGAGTGTACGTAGTAGATGAGAGAGTTTCCCTCGCCTCTGTATGAGTCCCTCATAGGGGGTGAGTTGACAGCTCATAGCACCTCTTGCAGACTGACATTTGCATACAATCTGGTATAACTCGGCCTTGCGAATCAAAAGGGGGTAAGTTCACAACTCGCAGCACCCCTTTTGACCTTGTTTGATGGAGTAAGTTTGGGGTCCCCAACCCCGCCTGTCGTGGACTTGTCATGCAAACTTCCGGGTGAATGGACTTAGGTTTGGGGCAAAGACGCAACTATGTGGCGGCTTGAAGGGATTGATCGGAATCAAGAGACTTACCCAGGTTCGCCCGCTCCGATGGAGGTACAAGCCTACGTCCTTCTTATCTTGGTATTGATGAAGAAGATCCCTCGGTTACAAGGGTGCAGTTTTGCTACCTCTAATCACGAGAGTCTCTAATATCTTGTGTCTGTCTAAACTTGTGGACTTGTGAATCTGTCTCTCTTGGGCGCTCTACCCCTCCTTATATAAGTGGAGAGGGTAGGTTTACAAATAGAGTCCTACTCCGAGTAGGACTAGGACTAGTCTTTCACGAATCCTACTCCGGGTCTTGTTTCTCTTGTGAGTCGCCTGGCGCCGGCTTACACACCGGGTCTTAGGCATGGTCGTCCTGCGACCCTCCTACCGGGTCATCAATAAAATGCCATGTCTTGACTGGGTCTCCTATGAGTTGCCAGGCCGGGTCATACCGCGGGGTATATCCCTAACATTAGCCCCCAGGTTTGCTTGAATTTATTCATGTTAAGCTCCTGAAATAAGAGTAACAAATATGTTACGTGGCTGGCTTGCTCCTTTGGCCGGCTTATAAAATGGCTCCTTAGAAATCCGAGTCTTTTCTGCATATGAATAATCATCTTGCTTGTCAATGTCCTTTGAAAAATATTGAGAACAGAACACCCATATGCCATTGAGTCGGCTTCCAATACTCTTGGTGGGTCATCTCCCCCGGGTCATAATCATTAATGATGCCGGCTCATTATCGTTGGTAACGCCGGGTCAAATAACTAGAATCCAGCTGACTTGATAAAAATATTGGGATGAAAATCCATCTGATGTAAAACCGGACTTCCATTGTTGTGAAGCAGGGCGGCTTATATGAAATCTGGTGGGTTATGATCTTTTGATAACGCTGTGTCATAAATGTTGGTGACACCGGGTCTAACAACTGAACTCCGTAATTAACATCTTGAAAATTCTCCTCAAAGTTTTTGATATGTCCATATTACCTATAGCCCCCAAGCTTCGAGATTATCCATGATAACTTGGTGCTTTGCAATAATATTTTGGATTGTGTAGCCCTCAAGTGCCGGGTTGTCCTGCCTGCAGCAACCTGGGACTTATAACTGTCTTATACCTTATGAAACTTCAGCAGGTGTAGCCCCCAAGGGCTGGCTCATCATCATGTGATGGGCCGGCTCTTCAATTTGAACCATATAATCTATTTAAACAGTTGAGTACTGTAGCCCCCAAGTGTCGGGTCAGTAAGAATTACTAGGCCGGGACTTAGAAAAATATAGAAAGGCCGGCTCATCTCCTTGAGATAATAGGGTCTTGCTAACAATGTAATGATTTGAAAACCGGTTTGCATTAGCCCCCAAGTGTTGTGGTGCATGCTTGCAGCGACATGGGACTTGCATATTTGATATAAACTGGACTTGAATAATGTAGCCCCCAAGTGTCGGATCGTCTGCGTGCGGCGATTTGGGACTATGTAAGAATAATATGACTCACCACAATTTGTCGAATGAATCCTTGACCATGGTTGTAATATAACCCGGAATGAATATCCTGGAATAATTCCTTTGTCTTTAACATGAAATCCCTACTCGTGGTTGCGATGCAACCCGACAAATATATGTTTGAGAAATCCATGAGTGTTGTAGTTTACTACAGAGCACAATTGAAGAAATCCAAGAACTGGTCAATTAGATGACACGACATTATATCTGATAGGGTGGCTCCTGAAAAATAATGAATTCCCCGAGCTGGCTTTAAAACCCCAAACATTTAGTACTGGTTATGATAAACCATGAAGATCCAGCCAGGTTGGCTATTAAAGATACATTTTCTTTCGCAGAATACTTAACAGCGGCTCACTTAAGATATAAAACCTGCAAAAATAAAGAAGACAAAATATATTCTGCATTGTTGTAAGGGCGGCTTGAAAAAGCACAACCAGGAGATGTTATATCTTTCCTGATTTGTTTTTTTTAATTTTTTTGAACAAGTCATGTGCCGGTTCTACTGGCTCACTCGCCACTTAAAACTCCTTAGCAGTACAGGGTCTCTATCGAGATTGGCCATCAATTTCTTTGAGCGACTCAGGGTCTCTAAGCGAGATTAACTGAAAGGAAGTGTGACGTCCCAGGAGAGACACAGTAGGGCATGAGTACCCTGATAGCCCATAAAATGCATCTCATGTGACATAAATGCATCATTTTAACCTTAAATATTGCAGGGTCCTTGAAGGATTAACTATCTAAGAGTACGAACGGGCCACATAGCGGAGAGTCGGTAGTAGATGGGAAAGTTTATCCTTGATTTCCGTAAGCCGGCCCTCACGTGACAAGAACCGCCGTTTTAACCTTAAACAGTACAGGGTCTCTATGGAGATTGGCCGTCAATTTCTTTGAGCCGTCTTAGGGTCTCTAGGCGAGATTAACTGGTAAGAGTTCGGCGGGTCACCTAGCAGAGCAACATCAGCTTACAGGAAGGTTTGACCCTGTTTGGCTTAAGAGTCGATCAAGAGGGTGTGTAAGCTAAACTCGGTGGGTTGGAAGCCCCCAAGTGACCTTTTTTTACGGAGTCAACTGTTTGGCTTAAGAGCCGACCGATAGGGTGTGATAAGGTACACCTGGTGGGTGGGAAGCCCCCTGGACGATCATGTTGACGGAGTCAACTATTTGGCTTGATAGCCGATCGATAGGGTGTGATAAGCTACACCCAGTGGGTGGGAAGCCCCCTGGACGATCATGTTGATGGAGTCAAGTATTTGGCTTGAGAGCCGACCAATAGCGTGTGATAAGCTACACCCGGTGGGTGGGAAGCCCCCTAGACGATCATGTTGACTCCGTCAACTATTTGGCTTGAGAGCCGACCGATAGGGTGTGATAAGCTACACCCGGTGGGTGGGAAGCCCCCTGGACGATCATGTTGACGGAGTCAACTATTTGGCTTGAGAGATGACCGATAGGGTGTGATAAGCTACACCCGGTGGGTGGGAAGCCCCCTGGATGATCATGTTGACGGAGTCAACTTTTTGCATCATCTTGTAAGTCGCCATCTTGTAATGAAGAAAATGGCAGAAGCCTCCAAGCGACTTTATGATGATCCAATGAATCCGAGCACCCGTGTTTGAACGGTATATCTCGGCGGTTCGTCCTCTTGGGCAATTTTTTAATTCTTCCGCCAGTAATGTAATGGCCCCCAAGATTGGGTTTTCACTTGCAAAGACCTGGGGTTCTCTTTGAAAAATGACCAAATGTGTCTCGCCATGTCTGTAGCCCCTGAGTCTTAAGCTGACTCAAAGAGGCGGCTTGAGAATCTCCACTAAAAGTTGAGGTTGGCCATGGCGGGGTATAGATGATCCCGTATGATTTGTTCCAATAATCCGGTCGGTGGTTCGTTCCGGCTAGTTGTTGAAGTTAACCAAACTGCAATGGTGGCAATTTGTGCGCCTGTCCATTGGGCGGCTCATATCGACGAGCACTGCACCGATATATTGATATAGATCAGACCGTGGGCGGCGTCGTGCGCGCATCAGTTGGGAAGCTCATATAGGCGAGCATTGCACCGATATGTTGAGGCAGAATTAGACTGTGGGCGGTGTCTTGCGCTCGTCCGTTAGGCAGCTCATATAGACGAGCCCGACACTATTATGCCAATGTAGATTGGACCGCAGGGCGGTGATTCAAAACCGTCCGTTGGGCGGCTCATGTTGGTGTATGTGGTCATTGGCGTGTTGATGTAGACGTGGAAACTAGCAGCGGCATTGTAAGTCGGTGTTGTTGTGAATGATGCCACGACGTTGTAAGCCGGCGTGGGTGGCGAGAGACAGCCACAGCGTTGTAAGCCGGCGCGGATGGCAAGAGACGGCCACAGCATTGTAAGCCGGCGCGGATGGCGAGAGACAGCCACGACATTGTAAGCCAACGCAGATGCGTGAGACGGCCATGGCGTTGTATGCCGGCGCGGATGGCGAGTCGTCCGTGGCGTTTGTTGGTGAAAACCATACTATGGGTACGGCAGCTTTCCGCGTCCATTGGGCGGCTCACGCACATCTGTTGGACGGACAAACAAGCAGGCGTTTCCCTGGCGTGTGCGATGTAGTCTGGACCATGTGGACAGCGGTTGACGCGCATCCATTGGGTGACGCACCGCAGACGAATACCAGGACAGAAAGATGCTGGCCTGCGCTCCATCTCCATGGCATAATGCCACTTGAATAACCATCCTACGTAAAAACAGCACAAAGTAATTGTCCTCGGACAAATAACATGTACTGGGAAAAATAGATTGGATGAATATCACCTCGTATTTTTATCAGATGAATGTGGATGCCCGCTCTGGATAATAGTGGATGTAGTCACATGACCTCCTAGATACACTTTGAAAAAAAGTTGTACCACCCACGTGGCCTTCCTTCATATTTCTTCCTCAGTTTTTTATTTGCAGTGGCTGTAGCGGCTATCCCGTGTTTGATTTGCTAACACTATTAGGCCCCAGATTAAGCCGCTGGCCTGGCAAAGCAGACAACAGCTGCGGTAGGTGCAGCGGAGGCAAAACTGAGCCGGTCGGGCCGTGATGGCGGGTGAGAGAGGCGAGAGGAATCACGGCTTGCAGAGGCTCCTCGAGGAATGTGGCGAGGCGGAGGCCAGGCGGGGCGAACGCTCGGGATCGACCCGACCGGTGCGGCGGGCGAGCGGGGCGGAACGGCCGACTTAGGCACACGAACGCAGGGGTGAGGGCGACAGCGGCTCACGCGCTGCAGAGCCAGCATAGGTGCATGGGTGGGAGCCAGGGCAGAGCCGGTGGACGGGGGCATAGCGGCGGGGCATTGAGCCGCCGAAGCATGGCGGAGCGTGCAGGGCAGCGAGCCACCAGAGCTCGGCCGCGCGGCGGTGGAGGCGGCCGGCAAGGGCGGTATGGGGCGGTAGTGGAGGCGAGCGGAAGCAGAGCCGGCCGATGGCGGAAACACGGTGGCGGAGTCGAGTAGGTGACATGGCGGCAGAGGCACGCCGACGAGGCGAGGTGGAGTTGTAAGGGCAGGACCGGCACAGGTGGGCAAGGCAGAGCGGCTAGGGGCCTCATGAAGGCGACGCAGGAGGCACGGGGCGGCTCCAGGCCAGGCGAGGTTGCCATGGCAGGGCGAGCGGGCATCTTGTTCAACGGAAGACGAGTCCGACCCATGTCCTGCAGGCGTGGTGGTTACTTTTTGCAAGTCCACATCCACATCCACCACCGGGTCGTGGCCCTCTATTCCCCTTTCCTTTTTCTTCTTCTTGATTTCCATATAACGTTTATGCACTATCCACGTGTACCAAACTCTGATCTCTTTTGTTTGGACCTGAACCAATATTGAGTAGTAATCGGCGACGTACAGCAGTAGTAGTGGAAACTCATCTCTCGAATTTGACTTGGCGACGCACTTAACACCACCTTAATCTCTCTTGATCTCAAATTTTGTATATGCCGTTCCGACTACAAACCATGGAGATTGTGTAGATCCTTTCGCGCTGACTTTTCTTCATCTGGCGCATCGCAAGCTTCTCGATCCCTAGAAGAGATCCCTCAAGAACAACACCACCGTGCGGAGCCCCATGGTGGGCGCCAACTGTCGTGGATTTATCATCGCAGATGTTCGGGTTAACGGACTTAGGTTCGGGGCGAAGACGCAACTATGTGGCGGCTTGAAGGGATTGATCGAAATCGAGAGACGCGGAGTTTACCCAGGTTTGGCCCCTCTGATGGAGGTAAAAGCCTACTTCCTGCTTATCTTGATATTGATGAAGAAGATCTCTCGGTTACAAGGGTGCAGTTTTGCTACCTCTAATCACAAGAGTCTCTAATCTCTTGTGTCTGTCTAAACTTGTGGACTTGTGAATCTGTCTCTCTTGGGCTCTCTACCCCTCCTTATATAAGTGGAGAGGGTAGGTTTACAAATAGAGTCCTACTCTGAGTAGGACTAGGACTAGTCTTTCACGAATCCTACTCCGGGTCTTGTTTCTCTTGTGAGTCGCCTGGCGCCGGCTTACACGCCGAGTCTTAGGCATGGTCGTCCTGCGACCCGCCTACCGGGTCATCAATAAAACGCCATGTCTTGACCGGGTCTCCTGTGAGTCGCCAGGCCGGGTCATACCGCGGGGTATATCCCCGACACCGCCTTAAATCTGGGCACCCATGTTTGAACGGTCGCAACGTGGCGGCTCATCCTCTTGGGCGACTTTAACTCTTTCGCCAACAAGGTAGTGCACCCATGTTTGAACGGTCGCAACATGACGGCTGATCCTCTTGGAGGACTTTAAATGTTTTGCCAATAAGGTAGTGCACCCATGTTGGAACGGTCGCAAGATGGTGGCTCATCCTCTTGGGCAACTTTAAATCTTTAGCCAATAAGGTAGTGCACCCATGTTTGAACGGTCGCAATGTGGCAGCTCATACTCTTGGGCAACCTTAAATCTTTCACCAATAAATTGTACCGCCAACTTATAATTCGCTGTCTTGCAAGACGCCGCACAATGCTGCTATTTTGGCTAAAGAGCCGATCAAGAGGGTGAGGGAACTAAACCCGGTGGGTTGGAACCCCCCAAACGACCATGTAGAAGTGTTCATCTTTTGCACAAATCTTTAATGCAAAAAAGAGAAAATGGCAAAGGCCCCGGCTTGCAGGGATGCCAACTTTATTATATGAGAAATATAAATACAATGAAGTATTTATGTACAAAAGATGGGAGTCGATGACTCAAATATAGTTAAGGCCGCAGATGAGCAATGTTCCACGGATGGTGATTCTCCTGACCGGAGGTATGGGACTCGTCCCGCACGTCAATGAGATAGTATTACTTATTGTTCAGATTTCTACTAACCATGAAAGGTCCTTCCCATGTGGGAGATAACTTGGCATATCTGTACGATCTTGAATCAAACGTAACACTAAGTTGCCTTGTTGGAACATCCAGGTCTTGACCCGGCGGCTATGGTAGCGACGCATGTCCTATTGGAAAATCGACGACCGAGCTATTGCAAGATCGCGTGCTTCATCTAGAGCATCCAGCGCATCCTAACGCATCGTCTCATTGTCAGCTTCCACATAAGCCGCCACCCGCGGCGAATCATGACATATGTCGCTTGGTAACACGGCCTCCGCACCGTAAACCGTGAAAAAAGGGATGTAACCTGTCAACCTGTTAGGCATAGTATTGATGCTCCACAAGGCGGAAGGCAGCTCCTCAACCCAACAGCCCGACGTTCTCTGCAAAGGAACCATAAGCTGGGGCTTGATACCTATTAAGACTTCCTGATTAGCCCGTTCCGCCTGACCATTGGATTGTGGATGAGCAACGGCCGAAACATCAAGTCGGATGTGCTCGCTTTCGCAGAACACCTTCATAGCCCCCTTGGATAAATTTGTGCCGTTATGTGTCATGATGCTATGAGGGTATCCAAATTGGTAGATCAATTTTTTGACAAATCGAACCACCATGGCCACATCACATTTACTGACCGGCTCAGCCTCCACCCACTTGGTGAACTTGTCCACTGCCACCAAGAGGTGGGTCTTCTTATCCTTAGACCATTTGAAAGGTCCAACCATATCATGCCCCCATACTGCGAATGGCCAAGTGATCGGTATCATCCGTAACTCCTAAGCCGGCACATGAGCACGTCTTCTGAACTTCTGGCACCCGTCGCACTTAGCGACCCGATCCTCCGCGTCCTTATGAGCCGTCAACCAGAAGAAACCATGTCGGAAAGCCTTAGCACCAAATTTTTTGACCCAGCGTGATGTCCGCAATCACCAGCATGTATTTCATATAGAATTTCCCTGCCTTCTTCCGGAGAAACACAATGCTGGAAGATGCCGGTAACGATGCACTTATACAACTCACCGCTAATGATGGTCATGGATTTAGAACGCCTTGTGATTTGCCGCGCCAGAGTCTCATCCTTAGGTAACTCGCCTCGGGTCAGGTATGCCAGATATGGCAGCGTCCAATCCAGAATAGCATGTAAAACCACCACTAGCTACCCCTCCGGGTCAGGTATAGCCAAATCCTCCTCTAAAGGTAGCTTAACAAATGGGTGGTCAATTACATCCAAGAAAACATTAGGCGGCACCAACTTACACTGAGAGCCTAGTCTTGACAACACATCAGTCGCTTTGTTCTTGAGACGATCAATGTGATCTACCTGATAACCCTTGAAATGGCCAGCGACGATATCCACCTCCTGTCGATAAGCCGCCATCCACAGGTCCTTGGAGTCCCACGTGCGTGAAACTTGCTGCGCTACAAGATCTGAGTTGCCAAGGCATCTAACCCGGCTCAGATTCATCTCCTTTGCCACACGAAGTCCAAGAAGCAAATCCTCGTACTCAGTTGCATTGTTTGTGCAAGACATCAGCCTTAGTATGTAACAGAACTTATCACCTTTGGGGGAAATCAAGACAACTCCAGCCCTGGATCCATCCAACGTTCTCGACCCATCAAAGTGAATTGTCCAATAGTATTGTCTGGCTTTTCCTCCGGCAACTGACACTCCGTCCAATCAATTATGAAATCCACCAATGCATGAGACTTCACGGCCGTGCGAGGTACATACTTCAATTTGAGAGGCCCAAGCTGCAGCGCCCACTTAGCAATTCTGCCAGTGGCTTCCGGTTCTGAATTATATTTCCCAGTAGAGCAGAGCTAACCACTGTGATCTGGTGTCCAAGGAAATAATGCTTCAACTTGCGATTTGCCATGAACACCCCATATATTAGTTTTTGCCAATGTGGGTATCTTTGCTTGGACTCTATAAGAACCTCTATGACATAGTAGACCGGCCTCTGGACCGGGTACTCCTTCCCTACTTTCTTGCGTTCTACTACGATCGCAGCACTGACCACCCTGTTATTAGCCGCCATATAAAGGAGCAAGGGTTCTTTGTTAGCCGGGGCAGCCAAGATCGCTGGCTCCACCAACTACTTTTTGAGCACTTCTAGAGCTTCATCGGTAGCCTTACTCCAGACAAAGTCATTCGTCTTTTCATCATCTGGTACAGAGGAATAGCCTTCTCCCTGAGGTGGCTGATGAGGCGGCTTAAAGCGGCAATACGACCCACCAAGCGTTGCACATCATTAATGCTCACTGGCTTAGCTAGTGACATGATGGCCTTTATTTTGTCTGGGTTGGCCTCGATTCCTCACTCTGAAACTAAGAATCCCAAAAGTTTACCTGCAGGAACTCCAAAAAAACATTTAGTCGGGTTAAGCATCATCTTATAAACCCATAAATTATCAAATGTTTCCTTCAGGTCGTCCAACAACGTCTCCTTCTTCCTTGACTTAACCACAATATCATCCACGTAAGCATGAACATTGCACCCAATCTGACCGTGAAGGCAATTCTGTACACAACGTTGATAAGTCGCATGTGCACTCTTGAGCCCAAACGGCATAGACACATAGCAGAAAGCCCCAAATGGTGTTATAAATGATGTCTTCTCTTGGTCTTTGACTGCCATCTTGATCTGATGATACCCAAAATAAGCATCTAGGAAGCATAAGCTCTCACAGCCCGCCATTGCATCAATAATCTGGTCGATACGGGGGAGAGCAAACGGGTCAACTGGACAGGCCTTGTTAAGATCTGTGTAATCTATACACATATGCCACGTGTCATTCTTCTTGAGTACTAGCACGTGATTGGCTAACCACTCCGGGTGAAATACTTCTAGAATGAACCCTGCCGCTAAGAGCTGAGGCACCTCTTCTCCAATTGCTTTATGCCGCTCCTCATTGAAACGTTGGGAGGAATTGCTTAATCAGCTTAAATTTAGGATCCATTAAGGTGGTGCTCAGCAAATTCTCTCGATACACCCGACATGTCAGATGACTTCCATGCGAAGATGTCCCGATTCTCACGGATGAATTTGATGAGCATGCTTTCCTATGCGAGGTCCATGTTAGCCCCGATAGTGAACTGTGTGGATGAGTCGCCCGGAGTAAAATCCACCAGCTTCGTGTCATCTGCCACAAACTTCAAGGGCGGTTCAGACTCTATACTAGGTTTTTTCAACGGAGTCATATCCGTCGGGTCAACGTTCTCCTTGTAAAACTTAAGCTCTGCCTCTGTGCAACTTGACTCTACATAAGCTGCGTATCCTTCCTCACATTCAATGGCAACTTTTGGATCATCAAGGACCATGATCGTTCCGTTGAGGTCCGGCATCTTGGGCTGCAGATAGACATAACAGGGTCTGGCCATAAACTCCGCGAAAGCTGGTCGGCCAAATAGAGCATGATACGGGCGCTTAATTTTTACCAACTCAAACCACAAGGTCTCCATCCTATAATTGTACTCATCTCCAAATGCCACTTCCAAGGCAATCTTTCCCAGTGGGTATGCCGACTTGCCTGGCACCACCCCATGAAAAACAGTCGATGACCATTTAAGAGCCTTGTAAGTTAACTCCATCCACTGGAAGGTGTCGTAGTATAGGATATTGATACTGCTACCACCGTCCCTGAGCACCTTTGTGAACTTGTATCCTACAACCTGAGGAGTGATCACCAGAGCTAGATGACCCGGATTGTCAACCCGTGGCGGGTGATCTTCCCGGCTCCACGTAATCGGGTACTCTGACCACTTTAAGTATCGGCGGAGAGACGACGTGGCCGTATTAACCGCCCGCTTGTGCAGCTTTTGATCCCGCTTGTCCAAGCTCGTAGTGAACACATGGTACTGCCCCTCGCTATGTTGTTTTGGGTTGCTCTGATATCCTGAGTGCTTATTCTATTGTTGACCATCATTGCCCTGTTGCTGATGATTTCCTCGGTTTCCTTGACTCTGATTCCCTTGACCCTGGTAACCTGCACCTGACCCACTGGCACCAAAACCGGCTCGTGAGCCGCCCGGACCTGGACCGCCTGATGGGCCATTACCATTATTACGGTTTTGACGAAGGCTGTACTCCTGGAACTCATGCATAATGTTGCACTCCTTCCAAGTGTGGATGGCCTCCCTATCCGGCCGGCTGTGCGTCAGACAAGGTCTGTTTAGTGCCTCTTCCAAGTTGTGAGGTGCAAGTGCCTTATCTTTGTTGAATGGCAGCCTAAAATTTCCGTTGCCCCTAGGACGATCATTCCGAGCATTGGTGGTCACCACCAACTCTGACCCGCCATCTGGGTTCTTCCACTTGCGTTGGCTGCCGTTCCCAGCACCGCCCTGTTGGTTCTTACCATTGTTGCCCTTCTTACCCTGAGCTGAATTCTCATCGTCGGAGCTCAGATCTTTGGTAGTGTCCGAATCCGCATACTTTGTGAAGGCCGTCATGAGCTCACCCATATCCTGACAAGAGTGCTTCAAACACCTGAGCTTATACTTTAGGGGTACAAAGTGACAGTTCCTTTCTAAAACCAGAACCGCTTGGGACGCCAAAATATTCTCAGACGAGTGGATCACCGTTGAGACCTGCCAGACCATCTTTCTGTACACAATGATCCAAATGCACAATCATCATAGGTTGCTTGCAGGTTCCCCTAAAGTTCTTGATAAAGCGTGTTTTCAACTCGGCCCAAGATGTGATGGTGTTAGGTGGCAAGCCCTTCAACCAAGTGCGGGCCGACCCTTCTAACATCATGATGAATTATTTTGCACAAACCGCCTCGGTGACATCCAGCATCTCCATAGCCAGCTCATAGCTTTCGACCCAGGCCTCTGGCGGCAAGTCTGTTGCATAATTAGGCACTTTCCATGGCCCCTTAAAGTCCTTGGGCAAAGGTTCATTCCTTAGATCTGCCATAGGACACTGCACACCAACTCCCCTGGAAGAAGCATCGACGGGGGTTGCCAGTACCGGCTCAGGGATCTCTGGGTAATCAGTCACCGGTGTTGACCCTCGCTGAGGCCGGCCTCCATTCATAGCCCCCTGAATATTCCACTTAGGCACGTCATCATTGGGCGGGTTCCGTCTTTCTTCACTACTGGAAACCGCTGGTGACTCAATGCACCGGCTATAGCTGCGGCTGTGAACTAGCGTAGAGTGCACCCGGCTCCGGTTGTGCATGTACTTTTATTGCTAGGCCACCGATCTCTATAACAGGCTAATTGCGTTCCTCTCCTCGTCAGCGAATGGCGTTCCTTAAGCCAAGGGGAGGGTGTCAAGTCGGGGGGGCGCTGCTATCATGTTTTCCACCAGGTTAGAATAATGGCCAGGTGGCGTCCCGACGTGTAGCGGAAAAGCCCTATTCCTCCGCAGCGTGTCTTGTTGCCGCGACGCCTCCTCCGCCTGGGTTACCCCCGGCTGCAGGAGTATTGAAGAGATTCCGAGGCTAAATAGGGAGACCAACTTGCGTCCTTCTACGCTTGACCGCCTCTAAAGCCTGTTGATCCAGATCAAAACCGAGGGCCTCCGCCCTCAATCGCTTTGAGTCAGCATTCAGCTGTACTTGCATTGCATTGATATCCTCCTCGGCCTGAGCCATCAGTCCCTTGATCCAGTTAATTTCAGTATTGCGCTCCGCCTGATTCTCCGCAGTCACCTCTGTGGCCATCAGAGTTGCTAGCTCATCCATGAGCTCTAGTAAAACTTGAGCCAATGTCTGATGAGGCTCAACATCGGGTGGGGCCGCTACCGCCGCTGCTCCGGAAGTCGCTCCGTTCGAAGCCGGCATCGGGCCTACCATGAACACGGCGGCTCGACTCAGCGGGTCATAGGGTTCCGGAATACTGTCACCATCGGCATAGCCCCCTAGTGTGCCGTCATGAAGTTGATAGATTGATTCCGCGTCCTCGCTGGAAGATCCTTCATCTGAGAAAGCCAATGTCTCTACCGACAAGGAATCCCCCCTGTCCTGCTTAAAGCCGATGAAAACACTCTTCCGCCCGGGTTGAACACGGGCGGGTGTCATGCGCTGGGCCGGCTCGACGAGGTCAGTGCAAATGTCCGACCCTCGTGTAGATCGATCAATCTTGCCGATGAACACATGCATCTTGCCAATGGGAACCTGATACCCGTACTCAATTTAGCCGGTTTCAGGCCCCCATCCTGAATTGCCGCGACGACTCTTCGTCATCAAGCCGACGACATATCCTTCAATCCATGGGAGAGACCCCTTCGAGAACTCAACACCACCGCGCGCTAGCCCCATGGTGGGCGCCAACTGTCATGGTTTTGTCACGGCAGATGTCCGAAGACTTAGGTTCGAGGCCATCGCTAAGGTGGTGGACTCAAAGGGTTGGTCAGGACAAAAGACATGGATTTACCCAGGTTCAGCCACTCGAGATGAGGTAAAAGCCTACATCCTGCTATATATGTATTGATTGGAGTATCGATTACGAGGGAGCGGATTCGCTTGACCTAGCTCTTTATCGATTGGTTTCTGTCTAAACCGTCTCCGGATCTTGCCTTTATATAGGAGGTCAAGACCTCGGGTTACACAAGTCTCATATCGACTCTTACAACGTGTCTGACTCTGTCCCTAAGCTGCCTTGCCTATCCTAGTAGGTTGTCTCTAGGCGGCTCACCCACCCGGGTCTTGTGTCTTCTTCCCATCTCTGGGCCTCCGTCTCAGCCCATGTGATGAACCGTGGTGTAGCCCAATCTTCCCCTTACAGCCCATGTGATAACGAGCCGCCAAGTATGTCCCGGCCTCTCCTGGGCGGGTCTTACCATGGGGTTATATCCCCAACAGACCTTGAAGACTAAAAGAAGGTTGATAATATTCTAAAAGAATGAGAAAACACTATCAACAGGAGTAAGCAGAATGATCCTTGGATTCAAGAACCAATAAATAGAGTACCTACTAACTAAAAACAACACATCATGCTTTCAAAACCGATGGCCAAAATTATCACACTAGGATCACAATACATTGATGAATCTCTAGGTGGTTCACTGGGATGGCATGGTTTTATGACGCCTTGATCAGATACGTCAAGGCAATAGAGTACCTTAACATATCAATTAGTGTGTCTGGTTTGGCCCAAAGACATTGAATCAGGTTGAAAATATTTGCAATTGCATTAGATTATGTAGAAACCTTGGGTAACTTGGATAGCATAACAGTTGTACAGGCTTGAAATATGAGGCAACCTGCAAGACAACTAGCAACATAACAACTAAATTCTTATGGCAACGCCAATCCATGAGGACAAAAATCTTCCTACAAGTCTGGAGCATAGTAACTCATCATCATGATAGACATATGAGAAGCATAATTCTTAAACCCCGTAAAAAATAAGAGGGTTACTCGGAATAAAAAGGACACAAGAAAAGGAGGAAAAAGAATCTTATGTTCTCTTCCACAATCAATTCCCTTATATAGCTAAAGCATTTTTAGACTCAACATCGACTAGTTTGGATTGGTAATCCTGCAGTCAGTCATGCTCTGATACCAACACTGTCGGGACACGGATCCTAAGCCATACGAATCTAGCATGTTACACATCATATCACTTTGCGGCCTCTCACATGGTGTATGCCATGACTTCTACCTTGCCTTGGTCGGGACCATTTGCGTATTTTACCTCAGTATATGAATATATCGCTAGCAATCATATATGAGACAACCCGGGTCGACATGACTAGTTATAGACCCAAGTGGGACAACCATATAGGGACAATCATACATAACCCAACAATGCAGGTGTTGTTCATTAGCGTGTGTAAATGAGTCATAGCAAGCTACAAGGAGTCTAGTAAACATCGCGTGACATTTCCCTATAGGGACATACACATCAGCAAAGAAGGATACATGTCGGTCAATGAATGTGTCTGGAATAGTAGCAAGCTACCAGAGCTCGATGGAAGTACAAAGAGGCATTTCCCTATAAAGTAAGCTACTAAAGGCATGCAGCTAGGTGTAGAATCCAACACATACAATGCATTTCAAAAACATACACGCAATATGCACGATATGTGTAGATACAATATGGCATCACAACAAAACTCTATGAATCAAAGTGTTTCTTAAAAGCTCATAGGATCCAACATAGGATGTTATTACAAACATGGGTCACATGACCCAACACAGAAAGTCATACAAGCAACAAGCGGAAGCATAACATGTTTGGGTATAGACATCTACTAAAAGTGACTGGAGGAGCCTGAAAAACTACAACAAGCCTCCCAAAGGAGCCATACCTCTATTTGGGATTCCCAAGTTAACTGGTCAACGTCGAACTTCGTGTAGAAACCATTAGTGAGACTAAGGTCTCCTCTGCAAAAACATAATTAACCAACCGTGAGTACAAAGGTACTCAACAAGACATACATCAGAACTATCTACATATGCATCAGTATCAACAAGGGGGTTGTTAAGTTTATCACAACAACCTAGCTTTGTCTCTTATCTAACGTGAACTACGACTACGAGTACTTTATTTGAGGTGAGAGAACACACATGAGTCCACATTTCATCACATCAATACATCACTATGGATCCTCTCCCATATTGCTACAAGAAGGCCATCCATAGCACTCACACTTAACTTGTACATTTCAAGTTTGCTATGAACAATGCAAGTTTCCAAGTAGTCCATATCCACATGCCTGCTATTCAAATAAATTAGTCAACCCTGCAATGGTATACTTCTTCACACACGTTCTCACCACTACCACCATCTACACGTCATGTATCTTAGCAACCTTTTTGATACAATTATTGCTAGGCACATTCGTATAGGAGTATGTGCACTCCTTTGGTCTATATGGAATTGCAGGAATGATGTTGTTTTTAACAGGCAAACACATCTTAAATTTTTGCAGGTATTGCACAAAGCATCGATGTGGATCCGTACTTGGTCATTACTCACTCCTGCGGATACCAGGGAGCCTTTGGTTACTAGGTCTACCCGGTGGGAGACGGTAGCGCGGGATATCTACAAATGGTTTGGATGGCAGTCTAGTAATAGGATAGATGGTTAGGCATTTAGGCCTATTTCGCCGTCTGTGGCACTTTTTTCTTTACATATTTCTTTCGCTTTGATTATTCGGACACTATCTGGAAACATGGATTTAGTGATTATTTTATTTAATAAAGGGGTCGGATGCATCGTGCTAATGCAGAGGCCGGAGGCATACCTCCTTTTCTAAAAAAAATCTCAGCAACCTTCAAGCAGAAGCATTGGCGAGGGTGTCGGCCACAATCGTTAACCAAGCAAGACTCTAGTCCCTGTTTATCACTTATTTGAGACTAAACCCGCAAGGAAGTCCGGCCGAAGTTTCCTCTACAACCCCAAACACATACTGAAGCCTAATCGTGTTTTGTCCTAGTTTGCGATGTTAACTTGTTTAAACATGCATGCTAGTTCCATAAACAGATTTTTCATATATTTGGGTCATTTTTCATATATAAATCTTTTCCATCCGAGTTATAGATTATTTTATGTGTTTTTTTGAAGTTTATTGTATTTTTTGAAAGTCAAAAATCATTTTTTGATTTTTTTAATTCCGGAAAGAATTTATTGCGTAAGCATTGCGTCACCATGACGTCAGCAAGTCAACTGACCCGTTTCACATCAAACCTCGCTAGTGGGACCCACTGATTGACGACCCAACTAATTAACAGGGTTAATTACTGTTAATTTAATTCCTAACCAAACAATCAGCGGGTTGGACCCGCCTGTTAGTGAGTAAGTATCTTAAATAGGGTTAGTTAACACTTAACAAAGATTAATATGGCACCTAGGCCCAGTTGTCAGTGACCCAGGGGTTAAACCCAATGGGTTTGGGTCAAACACATAGGTAGTTAGTCGCCAGCGACGCCCGAGTTGTCGTAGGCCGTCGGGATTGCTCCTCTAGTGACCAAAACTGCGGCAGAGACCATGCTAGGGTCATGGGACTCGTCCGCATCAAATTGAATAAACGAGAGGTGCAAGGCTCGCTGGAGCTGACGACAGCAAGCTCCTCCATGGCAGCTAGAGCACGGGGATTAGGTAGGTGAGGCTGCAAGGCATGGGGAGGCCGGCTTCGATACTCTACGTTCTCCTCAGAACTCCAGAGTCGCATGGCTCGATGAAGACACATCTGGCAGCGAGGCAAAGCACCTAGACATTGTTGGATGGAAAGGGAGCACGGGGGCTACATGGGCAATGACGACAGAGTCATGGCACTCTCGGGTGTGAGCAGATGAGCGAGGGGAGAGGAATGTAGAGGAGGGAGCGATGCGCATGAGAACAAGAGGCTTATTAAACGCGTCGTGCTGGTGGTGAGGAGAGAAGGCAGGTATGTGGGATGGTGTGCACGGGCGTCGTGCTGTAGCGACCCGACTCAAAACGAGTCAAGCCTCTGTGTTTTCTGTGCCATCCCTGGATCAGTATGCTAGCACACACGGTACATCAATGTATATATCAAATTGCAATCACATGTAATTAACGTAAAACTGATATATACCTTAAAATAGCAGCGGAATACAGTCAACGGGAGTGGAGTCCCAATAACACCAACGGCAGGTTGAGTGTAGACCATAACCCTGAATCGTACTCTTACCCGTCGTAGAAGAGTATCTGCAACATAAGACGTTGCAGCCGTGTAGGTCAGTACATGGAATGTACTGGCAAGATCACCATAATAGAACAGAAGAATAAAGACTATTCTATATGCAAAGGCTTTGTGGCTCTGTGTCTGAGTTTTTGCATAAAAGCTGATTTTATTTTCCTACAACAAAGGAATATCAGGAACTTTCACTATAGAGTTACCTAACATGACATGGTTCCACCAACCGATGTCTCAATGCCCATAAGTATCATAAGTTGCCCACAATTAGTTATCAGTCCAGTGTTGAGAGTTCAAAGATAGATCCAAGTCTAGAAGCTCAAATTGTCCGTAACCGGGACACGGCTAATCGATTAGGTTTAACTCTGCAGAGTGTTGCACACGTTCCCCACAAGATTTGGTCGCCTCCATTTGATTTCTCGCACTTCAGGGTGTTTGAGAAACGGATGACCAAAACATGGTCTTCCAAAGGGTTTCCCTGTGACTCTGTCGGTGCCCATCCTTTCCTACCGTTCTTCTACATCTCGTAGCACCGCCTGTCCAGGGTCACCACGATATCCAACCAAGCGAGAGCCCACAATGACTTGTGGCTGTGCAGGTAAGCTTCCGAGCATGAAGTATTCATCCTTCCCTTTGAGTCTGGGTGAGTCTTTCCGCGTGAATACTGGCCATCTCCAGCAACACCTAGGCAAATCCACTGGCTTCTCCAGGGTACTGTTTCAACCATCCCTCACCCAGTAGCGTGTATTGAAAAACTTGCTTCTCGAGTCTCGAAGTCTTGAGGTCTTGAATATGCAGGTCTTGAAGAAGCCTTCATGAAGTCGTCGTTTTGACGTGGAGTCCTTCTTCACACCACTCACGAACACTCATACCAGACCCCGTCTACTTTAGCATAGCATTGAACTAACTAGCGTTCCCGGGGCTTTAGTAACAAGTGGTGGGTTCCTACCTCATGCATTCTACTCAACTACAAGAATTACAATAACACTACGGGAGGGATTTGTTTGAATGATGTCACTACATGCAATAAAACATAGGTATGAAAAGATGGTCAAAGTGAACTTGCCTGTAATGTTGATGAAGAGAAAGATCGCTCTCAGATATAACGTGATAGACTATTCGTCACTCTCCAATGAAAATCTATATAACAAACATTGCATTCATAAGCAAACACTTCTAGCAATCAAAACTAACAATCACAAGGTAACACAAGAAACAAAAGCAACAAGGTTGATGAAGGAAACACTTAAGACAAAACTCAAAGTCAAGAAACTTTTCATAAAAACAACTAAGGTAGTTTTCCTCTACAACAACTAGTAACAAAACAAAAAAAAAGTAAAATATAAAAAAAGTATTTTAGTAAAAGAATTACTTTTGAAGAACAAGTAAGACTTATGAAAACAAAACTCTAAACAACATAAGTGTTTGGCCACTAAGCTTAACAACAAGTAAAACAATGCAATATTAAAATAAGGGAAAAACAAAGTACAAAACAATTAAGTTAACAGAAAATAAAACTTATAAAACAAGTTATAAAAATATTTTCAAATAAGAGTTCCAACTAGCAATGAAATCAATTTGCAAGTTATTATGAAACTAGAATTGATTTCATGCTATCAAAATAATAACATAAAATAAGTTTAGTTGAAGTACTACTGATAACTAACAGAAAACAAAATATATATTAACTAAGTTAACAGAAAGTATATTTTATAAAACAAAATTTTATTAAAAGTATTTTCAAATATCAAATCAAACTAGCAATGGAAATCCAATTGCAAGTTATAATTGAACTAGAATTGATACCATGCGATCAACTAATAAAATAATATTTGTTTTGAAGGACTACTATCTTCTAATAGAAAACTTTATAAAATTTATCAACTAATATAAAACAAAATAATTTTAACACAATTTAAAACAAAAGGAAGATAAATAATCCTAACAAGAACTAAACAAAATCTGTTTTGGCTGAAAATACTATTTTAAGTTATTCTAAAAATTCCCAAACTCTACCTAATGATAACTAAGGTCACTAGTGACAAGTAGCAAAAAGAATCAATCAAAACTATCTATTTAAACTCAAGTTATTCAGAAAATAAAATTTAAATCAAATCTGTTTAAATTCAAATTTAATTATTCAAATATTGTCAAACTTGGCGTCTGCATAAACTAGATAAAATTTGTGACCTAATGCAAAAATAATCAAGTTAAAACACTTAAAAACATAAAAGATATGCTAAAAACAAAAATAGAACTAAATCTGTTTTTAAAACAAAAGAGAAAATAAAAAATCCTATAACTAACGGACAGGGGGGTGACGTGGCTGGTTCTGATTGGTCAAAGGGGTGCCCGTGCGGGGTGTTTCGGGCGGACGGCCGAAACTTACAAGAAAATGGTTCGGGTTTTAATTAAATCTAATCTGGATCGTCGGATCCAGATTAGAGGGTGGAGAGGGGGTGGAGGCTCACCGTGGTCGCCGGCGAGGTCGACGTCGACGGCAGAGACGGCGAGGACGACGTAGAGGCATGTACGGTGGTCGGGGAAGGCGTCCAAGGGCTTCAAACAACGGCGGCGGGGCTCCGGTGCACTCTGGTGGTGTCAGAGAGGAGAGGGGACTCCAGAAACGAGCTCCTCGAGCTCTTGGAGCTTCGACTAGGGGTGGAGCTCCGGCGAGGTCGATGGCGACGGAACTCTGGGGGGTCTGCAGCTCGGGCAGGTGGCTGGGGAGGTGCGGGCGAGCGAGGGGAGCTCGGTGGTGGGCTCGGGTGCGAAGGGGTGGTCGGGGTGGAGCAGTAGGGGAGAAGGGATGCGGCGGCGGCGCTCGGGTCCGGCGAGGGATTCCGGCAAGGTGGGGGCTCGGGCAGAGGGGCAAAGGGGTGGAACGGATCGAGGGGTCCTTGGGCTTCTTATAGATGGCCTCGGGTGGTAGAATAGGCAAGGAGGAGCGAGATCAGGGGAGGATTCGTCGCCGGCGATGTTAGGGGAGGGGATGGAGGAGGAAGGTGACCGGCGGCAGCTTTTGGTCGGGTGGTGGGGCCCGGTTGCCAGCGAGAGAGAGAGAAAGGAAAGAGGAGAGGGCGACCGGTGTGGAGCAGTTTCGGGGAGGCTAAATAGGTAAGTGGGCCGGCGGTTTTAAAAGTCTTTAAAGGTTTTCCTATTTTATTTTACCAGCGAAATCAAAACCATTTAATGTCCATAATTACTAGCCTAAAAGTAAAATAGTTTTATACCAGAATTATCAGCAGAATAAATGCCATTTAATGGAGATTTTTCCCTGGCCAAATTAAATACTTTAAAAAAATTATTTTTTTCAGAAAATTGCCTAATTGGCTTTATTTATTTTGGCAAATTATTTTTCATATAACCCCTTGGGTTTTATGATTAAGTACTTCACATAATACCCCCTGGTTTTGGAGTGTCATATTACTCCTCTCAAAAATCTTCGCAAGGGGTTTGGATGCATGCAAATTCAAATAGGGAATTCAATTGAAAGTGAAACTCCATATGGGAAACTTTCAAATAGTTTTTCAAACTTCCAACTCCTATTTCATACAATTTGAAGAAGTCATATTATCCTCTCTCATGAAAATCATTGATTGCATAAAGTTTCTAAATTTGAAATATTTTCAAAATGAAATTCAAATCACATGGGACAGTCATTTTATTCCCTCTCATTCAAAAGTTTTCAAAAGTTTCAAATTTTCACTCACTTTCAATCACTCAAGCAAACAAACAAACATTCTAATAATTATTATAACATTCCAAAATTTGGGATGTTACACGTGCCCTATCTTGCCTCTGCCTACTGACAGGGGTTGACAATGACTGGCACTATGGGTCAGATGGGCTGCACAATGATGGGACGCCAAGTTAGTTCCCTCCCTCTGTTTTCTTTATTTGTTTCTGTTTTCTATTTTTCTGCCATTTGTTTTAATTTGGTTTTCAAAAAAACTAGTTTATATCCTTCTAAATTTAATGTCAGAGCAAAAAAAGTTAATCCGAAGCCCCACACAATATTTCAAAATTATTGGAATTATAAATAATTTTATAACAATTTACAACCCCAATTCAAATATAATATGTGTTAATCCAAAAATTGAAATGACTAGGAAAAATATGCATCACCTCTTGTTGATGTTTACATCATTTTCCTAAAATCATGAACAGTTTTGAAAGCCATTATGGGTTTATTGAAATTTATTTTAGGTCGAACCTATTTGAATTAAATTCATGCTAGGGTTTGATCATCCCCATTTCAAAGTTTTAAAAATTTAATCATGATGCGAAGATGTTGATGCAAAAATTTACAAATAAATTATAGATCTGTGACATAAGTGAACCATAGCTAGCAGCAGGCCTGTAGTAGAGCATGATATCGTGATGATCGTAGTCAAGGGAGAATGTGGCTCTCTACCCAGATTCCATTTCGTAAGCAGTTGCAAGGGCTCACCAACCTGGGCAACCAAAATAGTGCTGGTTTGACTCGTTGGTGACAACACAAATAAAGTTTTGGTCCATCAGCATCTTTATGAGGGTGCATTGGAATGTGATGGCTGCATCATGCAGAACCCAAAACTTCTCTAAGAAGTCACGCCTTGCCCCGCAAGGGATTACCTGAGAAATATTGAAAAAAATAACTAGTTAGACAATTTCGGCCATAACTATACCATATGAAACTCAATCAGAACATGTCCAACTAAATCATATATATATCACCTTAGTGATGAAGTCTTTTAGAAGATCTTTGAAAAACTTAGTATCCTTCTGGCATCTCAAAGCACCACAGGTCTCACACGTGGCATCCATTTATTGGTGTCATCATTGTTGGCCAAAATAAGCATAGTTCATTAAAGTATATTACTAACATAGAAATATATAACACATATACTAGTAATTAAGCAATTCTTGAAATGGTGCATAGTTCAAACATAAAATAACATGCATAAAGTTAAACAACCATTCATATACGAAATAGTTAGTGCTACTCATCTTTCAAGCTAATGGCCAGAGAGGTTGGCCTCGTGGTCATCCCTAACAGACCTACGATGACGTTGTAGCGGTTGAACCTCCTCCTCCTCCTCCTCCTCCACGAGCTTATACCAATCTATGGGATCCTCCTCCACGCTCTTCCTTGCTACATACTGAAGGAGCATCATCGTGTTGGTCTCTACGAGTTTGTCATCTCTTGCAAGCTCCCTCACTAATGGGTCAAATAACTGTTGCTCGGCTTTGTATTTCTCCTTCTCCTCAACCCTAGCGCATATCCCTATGTTCTCTGGTGCGAGGAACTTCGCGAACTCATGACAATTAGGGAACTCCAGAATCGCATTCACTTATGATAGTCAACCGCCTTTGCATCATAGGCACGCACCACTAACTCTAGGGTGTCCTAGTGGCTAAGCTCGTGGACGACATTGTCCTTCCTGATGGTCGCATAGTACTTCATACTTTCTATTGCACACAACGAAAATAGATCAAGATGTATTTCTATCATATACGTACATTTCCATGGTTGGCGCGGATGTAGAACTCTCTCTAGATTCCATTCTGTGTGTGACATATGCTTATCAATAGGGCGTTGACAATCGCAAAGCAGCCCAAGTGCCCTTCCTCGATTCTTGGTAGCTTTGACGCTCGTAGAAACCTTGCCGGACTGAACAGAAGTCGCGCTGCTGCGGCGGGATGATTCGCCGAATAGGGATGGCTACATTGTTCATGGCGAGCTCATGGCGTAGTCAATAGGGCCAAATGAGAGCTCGACCAAGGCAGCAGAGTCCTAAACTTTTGACACGCTCCACCAAAGTGGGTCCATAACTTAGAGGAGCTAAGTAGTTAGGGAGAAGAATTTTGTGGAGTATTGAAAGTGAATGCATTTTGAGAAACAAAGGGACTATCAACACTTCCTTATATAGGCAAAAATTGTAGCTGGCGTTCACAAACATTGCACACACACTATATTATTTAGCTGTGATGTGCGAGAAAATCATACGCCACCAATATCTTTCGATTGGTCAGCACATGAGGGCCCACACGTTGGTGGTGTTTCCATTTATATCCGTACCAACACTACCTGTACAAAGCTGACATACCAATTTGTTCAACGCTAGCGCTATTTGAAAAAAATAGTGATGACATAGCTTAAAAGTGGCGCACCACCAACACAAATTGTGACTAGCCATTTCTCTACTAGTGAAGGTTTTGATTTCCCTCCCCCGGAGGGAAGTTTCGTCGGTGGAATCACTCCACTGGGAAGCAACAGTACTCCTGCCCAGGTTCCACCTCAAGACGGTGGCGCTTTATCTCAAAAGCATTATCTTTTTTCTAGGGAAAATGGATCCATATAGCAGAAGATGGGCGTCAGAGGGCCTTTGTGGGTTCCATAAGGGGGCTAGGCATGCCCCTGCCTTGTGGACCCATGGTGGGCCTTCTCTAGCACTTCTTTATTCTAGTATTTTTATATCTTCAGAATAAATCTCCATGAAAGTTCAGGTCATTTGGAGCTCCGAAGAATCGCTATCATAGTTGTATATCTTTTAGGTCCAGAATTCCAGCTACCGGCAATTTGCTTCTCCAAGTGTATCTTTCAAATTAAGAGAGAGAGAGAAAGAAAAGAGATAATAATTGAATCATAAAGTGAAAATATTGATAAAATAATCATCATAAATAACATTATGAAAACATGATGCAAAATGGACGTATTAATGTGCTCCTAGTACTAGCGTTCTTGCCATTCTTACATCTCTCACACCCTTCTCAGACATTACCTGCCACTCAAGAATCACAGAAAAGCATAGTCATTGGTCAATCACGGGATGTGGAAGAGAGAGGGAAGCTTTACTTCCTACCTCGCTCTTTAGGAATTTTCTCATTCTTGGCGAGTGAGAGAGCATTTGTCCGTGGTCCAACCGGTAGTGTGATTGAGTGACAACGTATTTGTTTAGTGAGGCGTGCGATTGGCGGATCGAGATAGTGAGGCATGGGACATTAGAATTGCACCATAATACGGAATATAGCAATGATGTAACGTAAACTACAGTAAAAAATAATAATGAAAAATGAACGTATCAGTGGGCTGCTTGGGGGCATGGTCAACCTAGTGGCTCCATCTTCTGGCCACTTGACTCTTTATCCGAAAACTAGAGAATTACACCATATTTTTTTTATTTTGGGAACTTTTTTTGCACAGAAAATAACACCATCCCAAATTGTGATGAAAACAACATCTGTTCAGTTAATTTTTATCTAAATTATGCAAGTTAGAGGGCGCAAACATAGAAAAAAAAGTGTTGGGAAAGTGGATAGGATTGAGATGTACCCCATACTCATGCCTTTGGTGGTTTTATTGTTCAGTTGATTGTCGGTGATTGAGGAGATCATCGAGACGCTCTGTTTCCTGAATTACAAGGTCTCAGCCTGGCGGTGAGAGGTAGAAGATGGTGGTAGGTAAGAAAACCTGGTCCTATTGTTTCTAATGAGTCCTTGTATGGTCAAGTTAGGGTTGCATGGCTAGTACGTCCAACTGGTGGCCTACATCGTTGGATCGCGTCAAACCACATCTTACTTAGTCGTCCTGAGCTTCTCAGGATTCCCCAAGTACTTGCACACCATGGTATGTTGCTTCCTAGTACGTTCAGTGAATGTCTTTGCATTCGGGATCCTCGTCAATAGCCCCCGGGTGTCATATTACTTGTGTATCCGGGGTCATTCATGACTTGTTAGCTTGGAGGCATGCGCCAATATGGTCCCTTCATCTCCTGGGGAAACTTCTAGCTCCTAAAAGAAGTGTCATTTGTCTAGTATAAAATTTGTACTAATTTAGTACACAATCTGCAACACTTATTTTGGAACGGAGCAAATACATTGTTTGCTTTGCTGCTTTTCTCCATTAAAATCACACAACTTCAAGCACATTATGTTTCACTAGAACACTTTTGATGTCTCCCCCTTCCACTTTAGCAATGGATATGTCTCACTTGGTACACCACCCTCTGATTCCCCTCCCCATATCAGGGATTGTTCATGTGATCGTTCGCATGAACAATGTGGTATATTTACCACGATTCACCCCTTCCTTCATGAGATCCTCCACAATATGTGTTGGATCCCCATCATCTAAATTTGAATTGGATTCTTCAGGTTGCAAGCTTCAATACCTATTGTGAAATATTCTTGGGGGTCGAGCTCCACTTCTCCTTATGGAGGACGATCTACTTTGTGAAGCCTTCAAAAATCTCAAGATGATCTCCATCATGTTGATGTGGATGACATCTTGAGGCGCCAGGGGAATGTAGGCTATGATTTGGATGAAGTCTTGTCCATTTGTATCAACAAGGGGTGGCAACATGATTGGTTTTATTGTTCCAACCCCATACCGACACTACCATCCTTTGCTATTTGAGGTTCAATGCATAACGATGCTTGGGCCGCTCATCATATACTTCGGATGATAATATTGCCATGAAGGAACTAGCGAGGCATGTGTCAAGGCTTCCCGAGGTGGACCTCTTGGGGAACATTGATGTTCACCTTTATTCACTGTAGGATTCATCCTCCGAGGTTCAGGCGCCATCCAATGTGGTAATTTAGGGGTCCCGGACCAAACCTGGGAAGTACTCGATGAACGCAAGGAGGAGTAAGTGCACCGGGGGGGTGCGGCTGGTAATGTCTAAACCGTTGCCTTATCTGATAAATCTACTTTTACTGACCTTATTCACCCGATGAGGTAAGCATGTTGACTTGTCAAACTATCCCACCTCTCTGTGATGTTCCTCCTTCCTTCCTTTGATTCCGACAGTTGCGCAGGAGGGAGCCTCCTTGGTACCTCGCCCCGCTCCATATGTACTGGGCGGGATGTTGTCGATGCCACCGACCGCGGTCCAAGAAGTGGGTGTCTGATGCAATTGCCTCCCGTGGTACCCATTGCTCTGGCTTTGGATGGCATTCTTCCAAGGAAGCTCCTCCTCGAGAAATAGGAACGTGCTTCCGAGGGCTTCCTAGGTCATCACCAAAGTGGGGTTGTTCCCTGGGGACATCAGCCCTAGGCACACATTAAGGCAGGCAGAGCCCCCGAGTTAACAATGAAGAATACATTAGTGGAGAAATGGGTAACCATAACTTTTGTTGATGGCACACATTTCAAAGCAATGTCGTTCAAATAGTGCTGGCATTGGTAGAATTTTCACGGCATTGCTATGTACATAGTGGCGGCGTTTAAATTCGGTTGAACTTCACTTGTATGTGAGGTCCATCTTCCTCACCTTTTGCAAATTACTATTGGCGTGGCCAAAATTCCTACACTAGAACTATGCCATATAGTTGTGGCGTACTTGTTGTGTTACATGCCATAGGTATATGTTATGGGGTTCACAAATATATTGGTCGCGTTCCTAAAGGTAGTACGCCATAAGTATTTGCATGTTTATATATAGCCCTAGTTAAAGGCAATCTCTTGACGGTATCTCTATCTAATTACACATAGTGACATGCCTGGCCGGCCTCTTCCTTCGATTGATTGAGAACTATATCGACAACTATATCAATCGTCTGTAATCTAGGTATGTATGCCCAATTTTTGGTTTTTTTTATTTAGAAAATATTCATATATGCATGTGTAGTAATGCGATATATATATTGAAATATAAATAGGTTCTTCAAGGTCGCGTAGGAAGATATTAATCGGAAAGGTGAAACATGGATATTATGTGAATGTAAGAAGTGTGAAAACAATGTTTTGATTGACCCCTCTACTGGTCGTGTGAAGATGCCTGGTTACACATGGTGGACAAGTCATGGTGAGGAAGGAGGATGCCAGATTTGAAGGGGCGGGACATGATGATGAGCTAGAAGGAGATGTGAAGATCATTTCGAAACATGAAAATCACGTTGACAGTCACGAGGTTCGTGCGAAGGTTCATGAACCAATAAACAATTCATACAAAGGGTAGGAAGAACACCACAAAGATAGAGAACTATCCAATAAAGAAGATCTAGATGCCTATGACCAATATGGCATCTATCAAGAACAAGATGACGTTCTTTGGTAAGAAAAGTGTAAGAAAAGGCGCAGAAGCACGTCGAATGAGGAAACTTCTATTGAGAGTCCCCGTAGAAACAAAGAAACTTCCGAGAGAAATGAGAAACGATGTCATAGTTGATTTTATATATCTTTTATATTAATGTAAACCTTATCCATCCCCATCTAACATTTTTATGTTGACTGTATTTTATTATCACCATTTGTATTCCTGTCAAATTAAATTATACTTCTCGACAAAAGTAACTATGGCGTTGGTAACGTCACCAGCGCCATAGCTATTTTTCCATTGTCTTAGCTGTTTCGAGGGGGGATGTTCATAGCGAAAGTTTTGTTTTGCGCCCTCACTCACTCCGCTTCTCGGGTCACTGCCGCCACCTTACCTCCTCCCTCGACTTTGCGCCACCTACCCCAACCATCTCAACCTTGCTGCGTTTGCTTTACCCTCTCCCCCCTGTCGCATCTGCCTCGCCGGTGCCAATACCTCAATTCTTTTGGTAAGTGAGATTCCTTCTTTTCTTTTTTGTTTTAAGTTCATAGTCATATGGGTTATTTGCTACACATCTATATTATAGAGTAAATTAGTTGTAGTCCTAACATTATGAGTTGTTTTGGAGATGTATTTGAGGAAACGTGGTTGAAATTTTGCTTGTTGCATTTTTGGATGGATGGATATGTAGTCGATTTTTTGAGATGGATGTAATGAATTGTGGTTGAATTTTTGTGTTTCTTGTGTATTGTTTGTAGGGCATGTAGGGTTGCCAATGTTTTGGAGAAAATTTGGTTAATTTCCCTTTCGTCAAATTTCTGGCAACCAATATGTCCTATTTTCAACAAAGGTCATTCCGAAATTTGTATTTTGTATATGAATTAATAAGTATATGTCCTACTCATTTTTGTAGATGTCTAATCGAGAGGACGGCATGGTATCTTCTTAATACATTCGGCAAACAACGAAGATGCATTTATGGACGCGCAAGGCTAGGAAGATTATTTGGAGATTAATCCAGATGACTGCTATGATAGAGGTAGTGCCTACACAAGTATTCCTGGTGCGGAGAGTAATCCTGATAAGGGCACAGACAAAGAGGATACAAATGAGTATTATCCCGAGGAAGAGGTGGAGGTGGACGCACATGTTTTAAAATCCAAGAAGCAGCAGAAACCCGGGAGCCGAAATGCTATCGGCACCAATAGGCTTGTTATGACACGATCCAACGACATCGATGAGCCTGTTAGTCCACGGAAGGTCATTGCTCATTACAGCAATGCCCTAGGTGCCATCCTTTGAGAAGTTTGCTCCAACAACAAGTCTAGTCTAAGGGATATGGACTAAGCTAATCAAAGAGAACTCCTCATAAGAAGTGTCTGCACAAGATTCAAGTTTCCTGACGAGTACGACAACCTATCATACCCAAAGAATTAGGTAAACAACCATGCAATCCATAAGTTCCTAAACAATTTGAGTTCTTGGAAATCAGCAGCAATAAAAGAGATTGCAAAGAAACTCGACATAGATATTTCCGAGATCCAACAGAGGCCAACCATTAGTTTAGGTGAATGGAACATTTTAAAGATGCAAAAAATTAGGAGAACCCTACAGACCCAGTCATCATGGGGGAAGGACATGCGATCAAGGACATTAATTAACCTCACCCTCGTAAGTCATGGTTTTGTTGGGAGAAAGCCCGTGTGGGACAAGCAGGATGCTATGCTTGCAGCAAAGGGCATCCCAAACTACTTCGAGCAATACAAGGACCCCCACGAATACTCCTATGTCAGGGGCCGCTACCATTATGATCATAAGACAAGGGAACTTTCCACAAATCACCAAACAAGGAGACTAGAAGAAGAACATGCAATGTAGCATGCTGAACCTCAGAGCTTGCAAGGCCACGGCCAGGTGGAACACTCCTCTTAATCGGTCAATCACCATTACCCTTGACAAGGAGCCATTAGCGCCGCCAACGGGTAGCCATGTGAACGACGTTGGATGCAGTGCCAAATGGGACTATCATTATCCCGAAGACCGCCAACTTCAACTATAGAAAAGGGGAGTTAACAAGCGGAGTATCAAGCAGAAAATACCGCAGCCACAACCACAGCCATAGTCACTTCTAACATCAAAGAACATCAACATGCAAAGCCAAGCCCATGACCGAGCCATGTTGTCTTCAATAATCAACAGCGTGAAGAATTGGACCAAGAACGACGCACTAGGAAACATTGTCATGGAACCTTTGCCCAAGGATAGCAACCCGTCTGTCTCTTTCATTGGCAACTCGTTGCCAATGGATGCTCTCAACGCTCTTACGGAAGACACTCTGTGCAGTCTCTTAGCCTATGTGAGTGGTGAGCTGGCTAAAGTTGCAAATTGCTCGATCATTACCCCCAAAGACACCATGATGCACAGAGTTACCATTCCCCGGGCGAACCCATTGTTTCGAAGGAGCTTAGAGATCTTATGCACACAGAATTTTGATTCTGCATGACACAGTTCTATGTAGGGAGAACTACGCATTTACTAGTGAAGGTGCATTTCACCCCATTTTTTAGTGATGGTGCCACCAAATATTCGTTTTGTGCGACAATTTCCATTCGGACATATTCTATGTGTTGTTCGAAGACATCTTCAACATGTTCCATCTAATGAAGATTAGTTCTTCCTTAGTACACATATGACAATTGATAGTGCCTAAACTGCCAAATGTGAGCTCAACAAGGATGTCACCATAGCGGACTCCTACCTCATGTGCGATACCAACATCAATTAACTTGACTGTCAACAAGCTATGAAGAAGTATTTGACAGGCTTCATGATTGCCAACATGGACATAGACTGCCTTCTCGTGCCCTACTATCTAAAGTAAGCCACTTTGTCAAGTTAAACTGTATACATACTTTCATACAATCTCGTTATGCATTCTTGCATGTAAATCCATTAACTAGAGATAATTGGTCTTTTCAACTTTTTATGTAGAGAACATTGTGTCCTGATCCTTCTTACCTCGAAGTTCGCTGAAACTTATGTCTTGTATTCGATGAGTAAAGTGAAGAAACACTAAAAAGGAATCAAAAAGGTCTTGGATGAAGCATTTTTCAAGTATACCAGCTCAGAAGGTGTGTCATAGAGGGATCTCGGAAGTTTGACAAATTTGAAGCGGTACGCTTTCGCCACAAAACTAACTTCTGTTGCATGCACCAGTTAGAAAATAGTGATTTAGATGGCTACGACGCCGTCGACTAATACGTCTCAAATGTATCTATAATTTTTGATTGTTCCATGCTATTATATTATCTGTTTCGGATGTTTTTATATGCATTAATAAGCTATTTTATATTATTTTTGGGACTAACCTATTAATCTAGAGACTACTACCAGTTTCTGTTTTTTCCTTGTTTTTGAGAATTGCAGAAAAGGAATAAATGGAGTCCAAATGGAATAAAACCTTAGGAATAATTTTTTCTGGACCGGATGGAAACCACCAAGCTTGGAGACCAAGGCAGGAGAGCCACCGTGGGGCAAAAACCCTAGGGGCGCGCCTAGGCGGGTAGGGCGCGCCCCGCAGGCTTGTGAGCCCATGGCAGCCCTCCTAACCCTAATCTTTGGCCTATAAATTCCTAAATATTCCATTATTATCATAACGAGCCACAAAAACACTTTTCCACCGCCATAAGCCACCGTTCCCAAGAGATCCAACCTTGGAGCCTTTTCCGGTAATCTGTCGAAGGGGGATTCAATCACGGAGGGCATCTACATCAACTCCATTGCCCCTCTAATGATGGGTGAGTAGTTCACCACAGACTTTCGGGTCCATAGGTAGTATCTATATGGCTTCTTCTCTCTCTTTTCTCTTCAATACCATGTTCTTCATGATCTTAATGGAGATCTATCCGATGTAGTACTCTTTTGCGGTGTGTTTGTCGAGATCCGATGAATTGTGGGTTTATGTTCAGATTATCCAGAATATTATTTGAGTCCTTTCTGAATTCTTATATGCATGATTTCACATCTTTGCAAGTCTCTTCGAGTTATTGGTTTGGTTTGGCCAACTAGATTGGTAATTCTTGCAATGGGAGAAGTGCTTAGTTTTGGGTTCAATCTTGCGATGTCCTCACCCAGTGACAAAGTAGGGGTAGCGAGGCACGTATTCCATTTTTGCCATCAAGGATAAAAAGATGGGGTTTTCATCATATTGCTTGAGTTTATCCCTCTACATCATGTCATCTTACCTAATGCGTTACTATGTTCTTCATGAACTTAAAACTCTAGATGCAGGCAGGAGTCGGTCGATGTGTGGAGTAATAGTAGTAGATGCAGAATCATTTTGGTCTAATTGACACGGACATGATGACTATATGCATAATCATTGCCTTGGATATCTTCATAACTATTCTCTTTTGTATCAATTGCTTGACAGTAATTTGTTCACCCAGTGTAATACTTGCTATCATGAGAGAAGCCTCTAGTGAAACCTATGGCCCCTGGGTCTATTTTCCATCTTATACTTTCAGATCTAAAACCAAAGATAGCAAAAATACTTTCCTACATTATTTTTACCTTTTTTCCTTTACGTTCAAGCAATCTATCTCTATCAGATCTCATCCTTGCAAGTAACCTTATAGGGCTTGACAACCCCTTTATAGCATTGGGTGCAAGAGTTTGATTCTTTGTGTAGGTACACCTATTGGGGACTTTCTTGTATCTCCTACTGGATTGATACCTTGGTTCTCAACAACTGAGGGAAATGCTTATCTACTTTGCTGCATCACCCGTTCCTCTTCACGGAAACCAACGCATGCTCGAGAAGTAGCAAGAAGGATTTCTAGCGCCATTGCCGGGGAGATCTACATCAAGCCTACCAAGTACCCATCACAAACTCATCTCCTGCATTTACATTATTTTCCATTTCCTCTCGTTTTCCTCTCCCCCACTTCTAAAATGATTTTCAGAAAATACCAAAAAGATTTGCCTTTTTATTCGCCCTTTTTCGTTCGCCTTTTCGTTTGCTTTTTTGCTTGCTTGTGTGCTTGATTGCTTGGTTTGTCACGCTGACTCAAGAGAATACCAAGTTGTGTGACTTTTGCAATACTAATAATAATGGTTTTTTAGTACTCCGATTGCTCCCGCCACTAGTGCAGAATCTTATGAAATTAATGATGCTTTGCTCAATCTTGTTATGAAAGAATAATTTTCCGGCCTTGCTAATGAAGATGTTGCATCCCATCTAAATACTTTCGTTGAGTTGTGTGATATGCAAAAGGATAAAGATGTGGATAATGATATTGTTAAATTGAAGCTATTCCCGTTCTCACTACGAGATCGTACTAAAACTTGGTTTTCATCTTTGCCTAAAAATAGTATTGATTCATGGAATAATAGTAAAGATGCTTTTATTTCCAAGTACTTTCCGTCCGTTAAAATCATCTCCCATAGGAATGATATAATGAATTTTAAGCAACTTGATCATGAGCATGTTGCACAATTTGGGAAAGGATGAAACATATTATTAGGAATTGCCCCGCGCATGGTTCGAGTTTATGGATGATTATACAAATTTTCTATGCTGGATTGAATTTTGCTTCTAGGAATCTCTTAGATTCCGCCGCGGGTGGTATTTTTATGGAAATCACACTACGAGATGCTACCAAACTCCTAGATAATATTATGGCAAATTACTCTCAATGGCACACCGAGAGATCTCCCACTAGTAAAAAAGTGCATGCTATTCAAGAGATTAATACTTTGAGTGAAAAGATGGATGAATTAATGAAATTGTTTGCTAGTAAGAGTGCTCCTATTTATCCTAATGATATGCCTTTGTCTTCTTTGATTGGAAATAATAATGAATCTATGGATGTGAATTTTGTTGGTAGGAATGATTTTGCTAATAACGCTTATAGAGGTAATTTCAATGCTAGGCCATTTCCTACTAATTCCTCTAATAATTATGGTAATTCCTACATAAATTCTTATGGAAATTATAATACGATGCCCTCTGATCTTTATAATAATATTAAAGAATTCATTAGTACGCAAAAAGGTTTCAATGCTATGACTGAAGAAAAATTGCTCAAGATTGATGATTTGGCTAGGAACATTGATAGAATTCCTCTTGAGATTGATTCTTTAAAAAATAGATCTATTCCACCCAAGCATGATATTAATGAGTCTTTAAAATCCATGAGAATTTCTATTGACGAGTGTAAGGAAAGAACCACTAGAATTCATGCTAAGCATGAATGGCTTGAAAAAGTGTGTTCTCGTGATAATATTGATGAAAATCTTAAAGTGATTGTTGTGACTCCTATTCAATCTTATTTTTTCAATGTTAATCTTGATAATGATAGGATTGGAGATGAGTAAGATTGATAAAAGTGGGATTGAATAGGTCAAAACTTTAAATAGCAATGAACCTACTCTTTTGGATTACAAGGACTTTAATCATGGTAGCTGTTCTTTATTTATTGTATTTCCTTGTTGCAATCCATGTTGAACTCTCCTCATGCTTATAATCAAAACAAATCTTTCACTAAACATATTGTTGATGCTATGATGAAAGCTTTTGAAGAAAACTTGAGTTGGAAGTTTCTATACCTATAAAGCTATATGATGAGTGGGAACCTACTATTAAGATTAAGATTAAAGATTATGAGTGCCATGCTTTGTGTGATTTGGGTGCTAGTGTTTCCACGATTCCAAAAACTTTATGTGATGTGTTAGGTTTGCGTGAATTTGATGATTGATCCTTCAATTTTCATCTTGCGGATTCCACTATAAAGAAACCTACAGGAAGGATTAATGACGTTCTTATTGTTGCAAATAGGAATTTTGTGCTCATAGATTTCATTGTTCTTGATATAGATTGCAATCCTACATGTCCTATTATTCTTGGTAGACCTTTCCTTAGAACGATTAGAGCAATTATTGATATGAAGGAAGGGAATATTAGATTACAATTTCCATTAAGGAAAGGCATGGAACACTTTCCTAGAAAAAAATAAAATTACCTTATGAATCTATCATGAGAGCTACTTATGGATTGCATACCAAAGATGACAATACCTAGATCTATTGCGTTTTGCCTAGCTAGGGTGTTAAACAATAGCGCTTGTTGGGAGGCAACCCAATTTTATTTCGCTTTCTGCTTTTTGCTTCTGTTTTGGTGTGTTTTGCACATTATTACTTCTGTATTAATTGTGTTTTTGTGTTTTAATTAGTGTTTGAGCCAAGTAAAACCTTTGGGGTGATCTATGGTAGTTGTTGATTTGATCTTGCTGAAAAAAAGAAACTTTTGCGCTCAGTCTAGGAAATGTCTAATTTTTCAGAGATTCGAATTGATCTGAAATTTTTACAAAATATTTATATAAAAAAATTTAGAGTTTCATAAGTATTCAAAGTTTACAGATTTCTACAGGCTGTTCTGTTTTTGACAGATTCTGTTTTCTTTGTGTTGTTTGCTTATTTTGATGTATATATGAGTCGTATCGGGGGGTATGAGCCATGGAGTAGTTAGAATACAGTAGGTATTACACAAATATAAATACAAAATGAGTTCACAACAGTACCTAAAGTGGTGATTTGTTTTTCGTAAACTAATGGATCTCATGAGTTTTGTGCTGAGTTTTGTGTTGTAAAGTTTTCTAGTTTTGGGTGAAGATTTGATGTACTACGGAATAAAGAGTGGAAAGAGCCTAATCTTGGGGATGACCAAGACACCCCAAGTTATATTAAAGGATACCAAAAAGCCTAAGCTTCGGTATGCCCGAGAAGGCATCCCCTCTTTCGTCTTCAATCCATCAATAAATTCACTTGAGGCTATATTTTTATTCACCACATGATATGTGTTTTGCTTGGAGCGTCTTGTATGATATGAGTATTTGTTTTTTAGTATGCCACAATCATCCTTGCTCCACACATCTTTTAATAGACACATGCTGAATCGTGAATTTATTAGAATACTCTATGTGCTTCACTTATATCTTTTGAGCTAGGCAATGTTGCTCTAGTACTTCACTTATATCTTTATAGAGCATGGTGGTGTTATATTTTATAGAAATTATTGAACTCTCGTTCCTCACTTATATTATTTTTAGAGTTTCTTAAAACAGCATGGTAATTTGTCTAGGTTATGAATTTAGTCCTAATATAATGGGCATCCAAGAGGGATATAATAAAAACTTTCATATTAAGTGCATTGAATACTATGAGAAGTTTCATTCCTTGCATGTACTTTTGAGATAATAGGGATGGTAATGTGAGAGTCATGCTGGTGAGTAGTTGTGAATTGTAAAAGATACTTGTGTTAAAGTTTGTGATTCCCGTAGCATGCACGTATGGTGAACCATTATGTAACGAAGTCGGAGCATGATTTGTTTAATGAGTGTCAACCTTTGTGTGAGGGTCGGGAGCGCGCGATGGTTAAATCCTACCAACCTCTCCCCTAGGAGCATGTGTCTAATGCTTTGTTTGATAACTAATAGAATGTTGGAATAAGTATGTGAGTTCTTTATGACTAATGTTGAGTCCATGGATTATACGCACTCTCACCCTTTCATGTTTGCTAGCCTCTCTAGTACCTCGCAACTTTCGATGGTACATCAAACCCTCCTTCCTCAAAACAGCCACCATATATTCCTCAAAATAGCCACCATACCTACCTATTATGGAATTTCCATAGCCATTCCGAGATATATTGCCATGCAACTTCCACCATGTAGTTTTTCATGACTTGCACCATCACTTCATATTGCATATAGAGTCATACTTTGTCATAGGTATCAAGTTGTAATTTCTTTTTTTTGAGACATAAGTAAATAAAAGTGTGATGATTTTTCATTTATAGAGCATTGTCCCATGAGAGAAAAGGATGATGGAAGCTATGACTCCCTCACAAGTTGGGATGAGTATCCGGACTTTGCAAAAAAATAAAAGAGGCCAGTGAAGCACAAACAAAAAAAATAAAAGAGGCCAAAGAAGCCCACCAAAATAAAAAAAATAAAAAAATGAGAGAAAGAGAGAAGAGACAATTGCTACCACCTTTTCCACACTTGTGCTTCAAAGTAGCACCATGATCTTCATGATAGACTGTCTCCTATTTTGTCACTTTCATATTACTGGTGGATATTTTTGCACGACCACTTAGTTTTCTTTTTGAGCTTTCATACACTTATAGCTCTAAGTTCATTTGTTGCATGGCAATCCCTACTCACTCACATTTATATCAATTGATGGGCATCTCCATAGCCCGTTGTTACGCCTAGTTGATGTGAGACTATCTTCTCCTTTTTCTCCTTGCACCTCCTCCATATTCTATTCCACCTATAATGCTATATCCATGGCTCACCCTCATGTATTGCATCGGAGTTGAAAAGGTTTGAGAACACCAAAAGTGTGAAACAATTGCTTGACTTGTTCATCGGGGTTGTGCATGATTTAGATACTTTGTGTGGGGACGATGGAGCATAGCCAGACCATATGATTTTGTAGGGATAACTTTCTAAGGCCATGTTATTTCGAAAGGACACGCCTGCCTTGTTGGTGTGCTCGAAGTATTACTGTTTTTATGTCAATATTAGACTAATGTTTTGAATCTTATAGATCTGAATATTTATGCCACAATAAAGAATATTACATGGATAAATATGTTAGGTAGAATTCCACATCAAAAAATCTATTTTTTTCATTTACCTACTCGAGGACGAGCTGGAATTAAGCTTGGGGATGCTCATACGTCTCCAACGTAACTATAATTTTTGATTGTTCCCTGCTATTATATTATCTGTTTTGGATGTTTTATATGCATTAATATGCTATTTTATATTATTTTTGGGACTAACCTATTAATCTAGAGCCTAGTGCCTGCTTCTGTTTTTTCCTTGTTTTGAGAATTAAAGATAAGGAATGTTAAATGGAGTCCAAATGGAATAAAACCTTCAGAATATTATTTTCTGGAACGGAAGGAAACCACCAAGCTTGGAGACCCAGGCAGGAGAGCCACCGTGGGGCCACAAGCCCTAGGGACGCGCCCAGGGGGGTAAGGCGCGCCCTGTAGGCTTGCGTGCCCATGGCAGCCCTCCTAACACTAATCTTCGGCCTATAAATTCCCAAATATTCCATTATTATCAGAACACGCCATGAAAACACTTTTCCGCCGCCAGAAGCCTCCATTCCCGAGAGATCCAATCCTGGAGCCTTTTTCGGTAATCTACTGGATGGGGATTCGATCACGGAGGGCATCTACATCAACTCCATTGCCCCTCCGATTATGCATGAGGAGTTCACCACAGATCTTCGGGTCTATAGCTAGTATCTAGATGACTTGTTCTCTGTCTTTGCTCTTCAATACCATGTTCTTCATGATCTTCATGGAGATCTATCCGATGTAATACTCTTTTGCGGTGTGTTTGTCGAGATCCGATGAATTGTGGGTTTATGTTCAGATTATGGATGAATATTATTTGAGTCTTTTCTGAATTCTTATATGCATGATTTCATATCTTTGCAAGTCTCTTCGAGTTATTGGTTTTGTTTGGTCAACTAGATTGGTAATTCTTGCAATGGGAGAAGTGCTTAGTTTTGGGTTCAATCTTGCGGTGTCCTCGCCCAGTGACAAACTAGGGGTAGCGAGGCACGTATTGCATTGTTGCCATCAAGGATAAAAAGATGGGGTTTTCATTGTATTGCTTGAGTTTATCCCTCTACATCATGTCATCTTACCTAATGTGTTACTCTGTTCTTCATGAACTTAATACTCTAGATGGAGGCAGGAGTCGGTTGATGTGTGCAGTAATAGTAGTAGATGCAGAATCGTTTCGGTCTACTTGACACGGACGTGATGCCTATATGCATATTCATTGCCTTGGATAACTTCATAACAATTCGCTTTTCTATCAATTGCTCGACGGTAATTTGTTCTTCCACCGTAATACTTGCTATCATGAGAGAAGCCTCTAGTGAAACATATGGCCCCCAAGTCTATTTTACATCTTATACTTTCAGATCTAAAACTAAAAATACCAAACATACCTTGCTGCATTATTTTTACCTTTTGTTTTACTTTCCGTTCAAGCAATCTATCTCTATCAGATCTCATCCTTGCAAGTAACCTTAAAGGGATTGACAACCCCTTTATAGCGTTGGATGCAAGAGTTTGATTCTTTGTGTAGATACTCCTATTGGGGACTTTCTTGTATCTCCTACTGGATTGATACCTTGGTTCTCAACAACTGAGGGAAATACTTATCTACTTTGTTGCATTACCCGTTCCTGTTCACGGAAACCAACGCATGCTCGAGAAGTAGCATCGACCACATGGAGTAGTACATACGGGAGGGAGAACACTATAAAAATAACTCAAGTGTCATCGCATGGGGGAGTAAAACGGAGGAAATTAGTCAGGGAAATATCAGAGATGAGTTTAGAGGCATGCATGTGAAGTTTGCTACCATCCTCAACAAGTATGTCATCGACCATGCCGGGGTTTTCAACGGCGGCACACCTACTGGTTTGGAGGAGATAAAATTCCACATTCTGAAGCAGGGGCTAGATGCTAATGGTCTAGTGTCTCTCGCGGATCCTTCGAAGAAATACATTGATGATCTATTTTCCTATATGTAATAGGATAGTGATAGCTAGCTATGTTGTTGTGGCTCTACAATACTTGATCACCTACATGTGTGGTTCTGTCTTATCGTACTTTAAAACTTCACTAGCTATTTTAACTAATTAATTAAGTAATATGTATGTTACATAGTTATCTTAAATGTCTTTGAATTGTCGTTACTTGTTTCCTTATTCTGCCATGTGAACGTCATTGTTTCCGTTGCCATGGTAGGGAAACCGTTGCCTTGGCAGCGATTTTCCGATGCTTACAAACTAAGTAATGGCGCACTGAAGTATTACGACGCCTGCAATGTTTCTTAATATTAAAGTCATTGGAAAATATAATGAACGTCATAGATACATATGGTAATGCCGTCGTGCAACAAGATCCAACGTCTTAGGTATCTAATATACTGTTGGCATGGAATCCAACGTCACCACTATTTTTGCACAATGACGACATATTGATGATGTTGTGTCCACACCAGTAAGACCATTTTTACCATGTCATAGCTAGGCTTTTATGCATTAGTGATAGAACAAGGGAGGCTTATCAGAGATGCATTCAGGGATCCATAGACGGCTTGGTGTTGAAGTTGTCTTCTTCGGTCACTCGGTTCGGCACGTGGGTGTTTCAGCTTCCTTTGGTTGCAGACCAAAATCCAACTTCGCCACGCCTAGTGCCATCCTCGGCTATGTGGGAAGTTTGGCATGAAGGACTCCAAAGATAGCTTGATCAGTTGTTGTCTTCCCAAGGACCCTTCAAAGGGAGGGTGTCTCCTACTCAAGATCCCTTAAGAGAGAATGTGAAGCTTGGAGCTCCTCTCGTAGAAGGGGAGCCAGGGTTAGTGCTTGCTACTCGCGACCCTAGCCCAAAATGTCCGCGGACCTCCCAACGGGTGCCAGCCATCCAACTCTATCCCTCAAAACAAGGCATACACTAATCTATGCAATGTTGATACATAAATAGTTTATACATTCTTTACACTACAAACAAACTAAAACTACTCTACTCCTCCCCGTCGAAGGTGAGGTTGGTCACCTAGGAGTCATCGACCTCATCGCCATTGGCGGCTGGCCCAGCCCGTGACATCCTGGTGAAAACAGGAGGTTGTGCATTCGTCATCGTCTAGCTCCGCAAAGAGGATTATGTGGCATGTGTTATTGGTGCGGATCTAGAGGCGATCACGCTCGACTATGCGGGCACTCTACATGGATGTGTAGACCTCTATGTTATGTTCTCATCGACAAGGTTCGGTGCCACGAAGAGCTTTGCCACGACTATGGCATCTCTGCGCTCAATCTCATGCTGGGACCTTGTCTCACAATGCTCCTAATCTAGTGTGAGGTGGACTTGCTCCTCCACCTTCATCAATGGCCATCACCCTCTTCTTTTCTGTGGGCACCTCCTCCTCCTCTTGGACCTCGTCCAGTGCGATGGGGTCGTTCTCGTCCTCCAAGATTAGCTTCAAATAGCTCCGAGGTTGGACCATTGCAAATGCAGGCTTAGCATCCTGTGCCCGTGGCATGGACCTCCCCCACAATTTTGGTGCAGCGCTTTGGTGTCAATATCTTGTACCATCTTCTCTAAGAAACATCTTGTACCATGTGATCTTGGAATGGACCATGGCACCAACAGGTAATTAATGACGCGACGGACTGCGAGAGGTAGCGACAAAAGTGTGGGGAAGAGGTGAGAAGGACATGTAGGGTTTGGTGGATGTCAAGCGACTTTTAAATCTAAAGCATGCTCCTGAGACGCGCGCTGACTGGTCCGACATGATGGCAAGTAGGCAGGTGAGTCTGTGAGCCTCGATGGATGTGCATCGAAGAGTGAAACAACAAGCACCAACAAGGGTTTTAGGTGGGATTGGACTATTGTAGTCTGAGTTGGTGGAGGCTCTGGACTGGCCTAAAGCACTCCCTCCCCGTCCCCGGCCCCCTGATTTGGGGACATACTAGAGGATTTCATATGTTCATACCGGTCCATCCAATTTGGGTTGCCACGTTTGAGGCCTAAAAGTGTTCAAAATATAGGGGAGGTTTTCAAGTCCTTCGGTATGAATCTCGTGATGCACATTAAGCATATCGCTTAGGTCCCGGTTAATGGGCCACTGTCGTGGGATCAAACACCTATAGGATCATAGGGATCCCTTTCGGTTCGGCAGGGGAGAGGATCGCACAAAGAGCTGATCTGATGAACAGCACGCGGTGATCTTTACCCAGGTTCGGGCCGCGCGGATGCGTAAAACCCTACTCCTGCTTGGTTGTAGTGAGAGTGTTCTTAGGGTTCTAGCTACAACAGCACTATGAGCAGCTGCCACGTACGTGAGCTAGAAAGTCCCAAAAGTCGAGAGGTCAAAAAATCCCCCACGTATTGCCCTAGGCCTCCTTTTATACCCCGAAGGGGATCCCAACAGTGGCGTACAGTGCGTACACGGGGGTGTATAGAGCTACAGTGCTATCATACCTAACACTGACGGAGTAGGATAGGCACATTTAATGCACCATCAGGCATCTCTATCCATCAGTGGGATGGGATAGGAGCCCATACCATCGGCGCCGCTTAGCCCCCTCTAGCGTTGGTGCCGCGACACGCGTCCAGGTGGATCGACACCTAGCCCTATGCGCTGGCGGGGCCTTGTCGGGGCTCCGCCTTGCCGGGACCTTGCTTCGCCTGGGGGCTCAATAGCCCTCCCGGCAAGACCTTGGCAGTGATCTTGATTTTCTTGCATTGGTATCTGGCAAGTACTTGCTGGGCCTTGCTGCCCGGGTGGCTACTACTGCCCGTGCATGAGTAAGGAGCACTAGAGAGCCCAAAACTCTAGTGCACCGACAGGAGCCCACAGGCCTGGGCCACACACGTCGCGAGACACTGTTGGGCTAGGCCCAATAACTATACGGGCACGCGTGGTAGGGCCTTGCAGTTGTAATCATTGCTCTTGCTGCACTTCCCCATGATGCCCATCGAATGTGGGACGTGGGATATGTCCGCAGCGCAGCCTTAAAAATTGTAATTACCGCGGCAGGTCAATTCCTCCACGCATACCGCATGCATGGTGGGGAGCCAGCAATGGGCGCTCGTGATTTAAAGTCCCTGGGAAAAGAAGTAACTGCAACGCCATGGATTGGGGCAACGGGGTGGTTGTTGTTCGCCCCATGATCGAGGGTGCCGCTACTGGAGGAGGTGGGCGGCGTCCTTTGGAGTGGGGGAGAACCGACCCTCGCACTTTCCCCTATAAATAGAGGGGTAGCGAGGGCAGTGCTCAGCCATCCTCCCTCCGTCTTCCGAGTGCAAACCCCCATAGTTCGCCCTCCCACGTCTTCACAACTTTCGAGCGGTGCTCGCCCTCAGCCATGACCAGGGGGCGAGGGCGGCCACCATCCTCAGCTTCAATAAGAAACTCTCGTTTGGATCATGCCACCGCTTCAGCCATGGAGGCGGAGGGCAGTCCGAGCGCGCGTGGTGGAAGAAGCGCGAGGGGCCGCGGCCACCATGGAGGCCGAGGTCGGGAGAGGCGGAGCACCACTTCACCTCCTCCTCCGATGCCAGGCCTCTCCATTGAGGAGACCCATGCCAAGGGGACGTCGTTGGACTACGTCCTCGAGTTGGCCGGAACCCTCAGGAGCCATCTGCGCCTCCCCCGCCTCTTTGCCAGAGAAATGGAGGGCGACGAGCCACCCGTCCTATGGCTGTGGTTGGCGGGTTGTTGTAATGGCACTACGCGGGTAAACGTCGATTACCCAGCAAACCGCGTCATGTTCCTTAGGAGCGGCTGGAAGACCTTCGCCCGTGCCCACAACCTCCAGGTGGGGCATGTCCTTCATTTCAAAATGACGGAGGCCAATCTGCTCTCCGTCAAGATTTATGGGCGCTCAGGCGTCCATCTCGGCTACTGCGAAGAGTGCTCGAGGGGCACCGACACTCCCCTCGAGCGACAGCGATGAAGAGGAAGGTGTCGGTGAAAGCGACGACGAGTCCGGGCGTCAGGCCGTTAAGCCGGAATATGACGACCAGAGCTCTGACTGATCGGCGATCGCATCGTCATCTCCATCCTCGTGCCTCTCCTCCTCCCAGTAGGCTGGGCCTTCTGGGTCTCTCCTGACCCTCTCCTCGATGCAATGCTGGCCCAGGAAGGGCCAGGTTCTTACCTGCCCATCTAGCATCCCTGCTCCTCCGAGCAGTGCTGGTCCAGAGGGGCCAGGCCGATCTTTTGCCGGGAGCCTCTTGCCATCTTTTTCTTCTTGTAGTCTGCATCTCCTTCCCATCTTTTTCTTGTTGTAATTTCCCATAGGGGAGAAAGTCAAATAAAGATGAACTTCGGAAAAGGCAATATCTTATGTAAATTTCACCCTATTTTGAATGAATGTGTATTATTTTCCTTGTTAGACCTCTTCTGTGTATGGAACTTTCCCTATGCTTTCTTGGAAAAATCTTGCCGGCATGCGTAGCCCTACAACGAGCGCTTTGAGGAACGGATCCTTAGCAGCTTGCTGGCGGTGCTACTGCCGGCAAGATACCTCAGCGCCCTTGGTACAGCCGTTCAAGGTGTTGGTCTTGCTCGAAACAGAATAAAGGCATGAGCGCTGTCACTTGAGTCGTTGAGCGGACTCGAAACGAAACAAGGAGCGCGAGCGCGGCCATTTAAGCCATCGAGCGGTCCCGAACACGATGAGGGCATAGCCAGCCGCGGCAAGGTTCCTTCGTGTGCAGGTTTTCCAAACAGAAGTTGAGACCGCCCAAGGAAAATAATCTTATGGCAAGAATTCACTTGGGGTTTTTGCAACTTATCTTTTTGTTGTCGTGCTCCCTCTGGCAAGTTTTTCTGGGACGTCGCTCATAGGTATCCGTGCCACCATTACCCCCCAGAAAAGCTGCACGCGAGGTGACCTTCTGTCCTTTGAGAAAAATAAAGAAGAGAAAATATGGATATGGAACCTTGGCGGTCCGTTAGCCCTTGCCGGGATTAAGTGCAATGCAACACTTCAGATAAACATGCACATAAGTAAACATGAGAATCGATCAGGATTGTAGAACACCTACCTTTATTTAACTGCACACAGGGTCTGAGCCTGGCTTTGTACCAAGGATTACATGCTTCAGCGGCAAGACTTGTACAAAAGGTGGTTGCCGGGAGGCCCGGCAACCGCGCCTCATGGGTAGAACTTGCAAAGGTGTTCGATATTCCAGGAGTTGCTCACTGGGATACCATCTATGGTCTCCAGGCGGACCGTGCCAGGCCTGGTGACTCATACTACACGATAAGGGCCTTCCCACTTCGGCGTCAACTTGTTGGAATTCTTAGCGGACTGAATTCGTCGAAGAATAAGGTCGCCCTCCTCAAGACTTCTGGCATTAACTTTGCGGCTATGGTAGTGGTGCAAAGCTTGTTGGTAGCATGCAACTCTCATAGCATCCTGAAGATAGTCTTCCTCAAGGAGTGTCGTGACGTCTTGCCGCAACTGCTCTTGCTCTCGCTCATCGTAAGTGAGCACTCGAGGCGACCCATATATGAGTTCCGTGAGGAGAACTACCTCCAACCCATAGACAAGGGAGAAGGGTGTCTGGCCGGTAGCTCGATTTGGTGTCGTTCTGATTGACTAAAGAACCACCGACAACTCATCAATCCAGTTCGTTCCACACTTGTGCAGCTTGTCAAAAATTCTTGTCTTGAGGCCTCGCAGCACTTCAGCATTAGCCCTCTCCGCTTGGCCGTTGCTCCTCGGGTGGGAAAAGCAAGCAAACCAGATTTTGCTACCAAGGTCTTGGACATACTGCATGAAGGTGCGGCTCGTGAACTATGTGTCAATGTCAGTGATGATCCTGTTGGGAACACCAAAGCGGCAAACTAGTCCCTTGAAGAACCTGACGGCTGATTGTGCTGTCACCTTTCTCACTACTTCCACTTCCGGCCACTATGTAAACTTGTCGATTGCAACATTCAAGTAATCGAAGCCCCCGGCAGCACGGGGAAAGGGGCCCAAGATGTCAAGCCCCTAGACCGAAAATGGCCAAGAGAGAGGGATCGTTTGAAGTGCTTGAGCCGGTTTATGTAATCTCTTTGAATGAAACTGGCATGCTTCACACTTGGTTAGTAATGCCGTTGCATCCTGGAGGGCAGTGGGCCAAAAGAAGCCTTGCCGGAATGCCTTGCTGGCAAGGGCTCTTGATCCAATGTGGGAGCCACATATACCTCCTTGTATCTCTGCCAAGAGCTCCAGTCCATCTTCTCGTGAAATGCACTTGAGTTTCCCACCATTTGGCCTTTTTCTGTATAGGTCATTGTCCACGAACTGGTACATACTAGACCGGCAGGCTACTTTCTCTACTTCCTCTTGTTCCCCGGGAAGTTCTCCTGTTTGAAGAATACAAACGATGTGATGTGCCCATGCTGGAGGCTAGGGCTCGACAGCAAGGACTAAAGGCATATCCTTTGCTAGGGTAGCATTTGTCTCAACAGCAAAGGCCTGAGGGCCTGCCGGAACCTGTTGCACCCTGGCAAGCCTGGCAGGAGTGTGCGCTTCTAGAGCAAGAGCCAGGGGCCCTGCCGGAGCACAGTTCTCACCGACAAGCCTGTGGTTCTCTCTGGCAACCTTCTCGCCGGCGGCTTCCGGGAGCCCTGCCGGGAAGTACTTGCCGAAACTTAACTTCCTTCTCCTTTCTTGCCCAGTTGATGGTGTCACGGAGGGTTGAGTTAGTTGGAGCACGAAAGTTCCCGGTTCCACAGGTAACTTAAGGGCAGCACACTTTGAAAGGCCATCGGCAACACTGTTCTCTGCACGTGGAACATGCTCCATCTATAGGTCGTCAAAACGCTCTTCCAACTTCCTCACTTCATCTGCATAAGCTTACATCAATGGTCTCTGGTAATCTTTGTTCACATGTCTAACAACAAGTTGAGAATCACCCCTGACAATAAGTTTCTTGATCCCAAGGTTTGCCGTGATCCTGAGACACGTAAGCAGTCCTTCATACTCAGCAGTGTTGTTCCCTTATATCTCCTGGGGAAAGTGCATCTGGATCACATATCTGAGGTGCTCTCTGCTGGGTGCGACAAGAAGCACTCCTGCACCGACGCCATGCAGCGAGAAACATCCATCAAAATACATGATCCATTCTCGATAGGTTTCCTTGCTGGGGAGAGTTGACTCTGGAATCTCTTCATCGGGCGTTGGGGTCCATTCTGCAATGAACTCCGCCAAGGCCCTGCTCTCAATGGTCGAAGTGCTTTCAAACTTAAGACCAAATCTTGATAGTTCCAAAGCCCACTCTACAATCCTGTCAGTAGCTTCTGGGTTCCGCAAGATCCGCTATAGCGGAAAGCGAGTGACAACGGTGATCTCATGTGCTTGGAAGTAGTGGTGTGATACATCTCCATCGTATATATAATTTTGATTGTTCCATGCTATTATATTATCTATTTTGGATGTTTTATATGCATTAATATGCTATTTTATATTATTTATGGGACTAACCTATTAATCTAGAGCCAAGTGCTAGTTTCTGTTTTTCCTTGTTTTTGAGATTTGCAGATAAGGAATATTAAACAGACTCCAAACGGAATAAAACCTTCGAAAGGAATTTTTCTGGAATGAAAGGGAACTATGAGACTTGAGAACCAAGACAAAGGAGCCACCATGGGGCCACAAGCCCTAGGGTCGTGCCCAGGGGGGTAGGGCGCGCCGGGCAGGCTTGTGGGCCCACGACAGCACCCATAACCCTAATCTTTGGCCTATAAATTCCCAAATATTCCATAATTGTCACAACAAGCCACAAAAACTCTTGTCCGGTGCTAGAAGCCAAAGTTCCCGAGAGATCCAATCTTGGAGCCTTTTCCGGTAATCTGCTATAGGGGGATTCGATCATGGAGGGCATATACATCAACTCCATTGCCCCTCCGATGATGCGCGAGTAATTCATCACAGACCTTCGGGTCCATAGCTAGTAGCTAGATGGCTTCTTCTCTCTCTTTGCTCTTCAATACCATGTTCTTCATGATCTTCATGGAGATCTATCCGATGTAATACTCTTTTGCGGTGTGTTTGTTGAGATCTGATGAATTGTGGGTTTATGTTCAGATTATGCATCAATATTATTTGAGTCTTTTCTGAATTCTTATATGCATGATTTCATATATTTGCAAGTCTCTTCGAGTTATTTGTTTGGTTTGGCCAACTATATTGGTAATTCTTGCAATGGGAGAATTGCTTAGTTTTGGGTTCAATCTTGTGGTGTCCTCAGCCAGTGACAAAGTAGGGGTAGCGAGGCACGTATTGTATTGTTACCATCAAGGATAACAAGATGGGGTTTTCATCATATTGCTTGAGTTTATCCCTCCACATCATGTCATCTTACCTAATGCATTACTATGTTCTTCATGAACTTAATACTCTAGATGCAGGCAGGAGTCGGTCGATGTTTGGAGTAATAGTAGTAGATGCAGAATCATTTAGGTCTACTTGACACGGACGTGATGCCTATATGCATAATCATTGCCTTGGATATCTTCATAATTATTCGCTATTCTATCAATTGCTCGACAGTAATTTGTTCACCCACCATAATATTTGCTATCATGAGAGAAGCCTCTAGTGAAACCTATGGTCCCCAGGTCTATTTTCCATCTTATACTTTCAAATATAAAACCAAAAAACATTTTCTGCATTACTTTTACCTATTGTTTTACTTTCCATTTAAGCATTCTATCTCTATCATATCTCATCCTTGCGAGTAACCTTAAAGGGATTGACAACCCCTTTATAGCATTGGGTGGAAGAGTTTGATTCTTTGTGTAGGTACACCTATTTGGGACTTGCTTGTATCTCCTACTGGATTGATACCTTGGTTCTCAACAACTGAGGGAAATACTTATCTACGTTGCTGCATCAACTGTTCCTCTTCACAGAAACCAACGCATGCTCGACAAGTAGCATGGCGCAGCTTCCTCGAGGCCATAAGAAGGCTGAAGAGCAGTTTTTGCACGCCAGAATACCTTGATCTAGCCCCCTACAAAAAGGAGCTGACAAAATAAACTGGTCGCTGCACCACCTTCTTCTTCTGGATTGTCTCATTCAACTACGCAGATCCTTCTTTGCCGGCACCAGACCCTACCGGAGAATGTTCTGGCTCGTCTCTTGGCGGCCCTCCCGTTGCTGCTGCTTCTTCGTCAACTTCTCTTTTAGCCACTAGTGCAACACTCACCACTTGATTTGTTGCCGCCAGATACAGCAGCGACGGCTCTTATGGTTTTGGCGCGACTAGGACTGGCGGAGAGGAGAGTTACTTACTCAAATCCTACAGTGCTGCCTCCACTTCCGAGTCCATTTCATTGGACCTCCCTTATTAAAGATTTTGAAGAAGGGCAGGGCGTGCTCAGCAGATTTTGAGATGAACCTACTCAGAGCAGCAACACATCTCGCAAGACTTCGCATGTCTTTGACCTGTGTTGGTGCTTCAATTTTCTCAATTGCTTTTATCTTCTCGAGATTTGCTTCGATTCCTCGTTGAGATACAAGGAGCTCGAGAAGCTTGTCGGATGGGATGCCGAACACACACTTCTCACGGTTGAGCTTCATGTTGATCTTGCGTAGGTTGGCAAATGTCTCTTCTAGGTCTGATATGAACGTAGACTTGTCCTTGGTTTTGACCACTGTGTCATCCGTATAAGCCTCCATATTTCACATGCGGTGATAAATGCGGTCTTATCGTCGTCTTCCGTGGCCATGAAGATTTCATGATAACCGGAATAGGCGTCAAGGTAAGATAACAAGTCGCAGCCGGCGGTGGAGTCCACAATCTGGTCAATGCGTGGCAAGGGAAAAGGATCTTTGGGGCAGGCTTTGTTGATGTCTGTGAAATCAATGCACAACCTCAATTTTCCATTTGCCTTGCGGCTATGACCGGGTTGGAGAACCATGTTGGATGGAGTACTCCTCTGATCAAGCCAGTTGCCTCTAATTTCTTAATCTCTTCGGCAATAAACATTTTCCGCTCCAAAGCTTGCTTCCGGACGTTTTGCTTGACTACCGCGTGTGTGGGCAGATGACAAGGTGGTGCTCAATCACCTCCCTGGGAACACCGGGAATATCAGATGGTTGCCAGGCAAACACATCGACATTCGCCCGCAGGAAGGCGACGAGCGCGCTTTCCTATTTGTCGTCAAGGGTGGAACTTATGGTGAAAGTTCCCCCCGTGTCGTCCTCCTTGGCGGGCACCTTCTTGGTCTCTGGAGGAGCAGCCTTGGACTTTTTAATCTTCCTGGTGGAGCTCTTCGACACATCGTCAACGGGAGTGCAACACTCCGAGGAGGTGCGCTTGTAGGAATGTGCGCCAGAGGCCTTGCCGATCTTCTTCCCCCCAGGAGCTTCAGCGGCAGGAGCAAGTTCCTTGGCGGTAGGTGCTGTGACTGAACCCCAGTAGAGTTGGTTGGCGCAGATAAGTGCGTTTTTCTTGTCGAAGTTGATGTTGATGATGCTCATCGGCCCGGGCATCTTAAGCACATTGTAAGCAAAGTGGGTGGCCACCATGAACTTGGCCAGCGTCGAGCGACCAAGAATGCCGTTGCATGGCAACGAGATCTTGGCAACGTCAAAAATGACCATCTCCGTTCTGAAATTGATAACGCTGCCAAATGTCATCGGCAGCATGACATTGCCCTTCGGCCAAGTTCTTCCTGAATTGACCCCTTGAAAAGCGCATGTCGGCTCGAGATCTTCGCTAGAAATTTGTAGCCTCTGGATGACATCAGGTGAGATCAGGTTCAGGCTGGCCCCACTGTCGACTAACATCTTTGTCACCTTGAGGTTGCGAATTGTTAGCGAAACCAACAACGGCAAGCACCTGACCGCAGTTATGCGATCAGGGTGATCCTCGACATCAAAGATGATAGGAGTGTTGGACCATTTCAGAGGTCTCTGTGCACTGATAGAGGGCTCTGTCGCGTTAACTTCGCGCGCCCACTGTTTAAGTTGGCGGTGAGAGGGATGCGACGAGGCACCTCCCTCTATGTACATCATCTATGTAGCCTTCTGAAACTCATGCTCGCTGGACTCGTCGTCCTCTTCGATGTCATCATCATCTCCCTCTTGCTTGTCGCGGCCATGGGTGGGCCAGGATTTTTGTTGCTTGGGCCTGCCGCGGCGACCTCCTCGGCCGACATGCTTCTTGTCGGACCCCTCGGCACCATCCTGGCCCTTCTGCTTGTCTACTTCTTGGCAAGCTGCTCAACTTGCCGGCAGTCTTGGAGATCGTGGCCCTTGGTGCGATGGATCTTGCAATATTGCTTGCCGGAGTCTTCTGGCTTGCCGGCAGCCTCGAGGGCGTGCGAGGAGACGCACCCGGCAACATCATTGTCGGGGCCATCACCCTTGCCCTTCTTGGTGGCACCGGGGTTGCCGGATCCTTTGACGGCAAGTACGGTCCTACCCTTGCGCTTCTTGTTCTGTCACCGGCCCTTCTTCGCCGGGGTAGCGATGTCTTCATCCTTAGAGTCGACCCCTGCGCGGGCTTCTTCGCCGGGGAGTCTCCTCCCTTCTTCAGCCCGAGCACATTTATCTACCAAAGCATAAAGCTCGGTGACGTCCTTGACTCTGTTTATCGCCAACTCTTCCCGCATCCCGCAGTTGCACACGTTCTGATGGAACACGCTCATAACAACGGCAAGATGAACGTCTGGGATGTTGTGATGCACGTGGCTGAACCTTTGGATGTACTTGCGTAAATTTTCCCCTCCTTCTGAGGGATAATGTGTAGATCACTTTCCTAGCTAGGAGCTTGATGACCTCCCGTGATGGCGCCAACAAACTCGTGGCACAGGTCTTCCTAGGAGGCGATGGACCCCTCTGGCAAGTGCATCAAACCACGACCTGACGTTGGGCTTAAGCACCAACAGGAAGTAGTTGGTGAGTATATTATCGTCGCGGTCGTCAGTAGCATGCACCACAATGGTGTAGATGCTCACGAACTCCGACAGTTGAGTCTTGCCGTCATACTTCTCTAGGACTTCTGGCTTGAACGTGCGGGAATTGGGCCACTGGACTTGCCGCAGCTCATGGGTAAAAGCTGGACAACCCATCTCATAAGGTAGGGTGACAGGATACCCTGGCACAGACTTGTCTACAGTGGGTCCCGCGTGCCTATCAGACTGGAGGCGCGCTTCCCGCCTCCGCTCGATTGCAGTTTGATCGTCTTCTTTGCCACATTCCGGAAGAACTTGACGCTGATCGCAGCATGTTCATTGGTCGGACGACACCGTCAAGTAGCCGTCGTAAGCATCGGTCCATCAAGTCGGCGACCGGCGATGTTGCTGTGGGGGAGAGTGCGCCAAAGTTGCGCCCCTCCGGCCCTCTCACCACTAGCGCGAGCCGGCTCGGTGGACAAAAACTTATCTGTGAGGCTGAGGAGGCTCTGAATGGTGGCTCTCCATTCGTCGAGCTTCTCTGCACCAGGAGGGAAGTTTAGGAGTAGTTGCGCCCGTGCCATCGCTTCTTCCGACGTGATCAGTAGAGAACGGCGCGAGGAACGCGAGGTGCTCTAACTCCTAACCGTGTTAGAAGGAACACCGGAGGTCTCGTGTCGGCATGCCACTTCCGCTTGCATGATGGCGAGCATGCTGGTCACGCGCATCTTGGGAATGATGCGCAGGAGCTTTCCCATGGGGATGTTGAGAAATGCGGGTGCCGTGGCGTGGCTCTCAGCGCGCATCCTAAGAAGGTCGAGGCGTAGGCACTGGCATGGGTGCCCTGGAAGATACCCTACCACCCCGGATTTCGCCGTACCACCCGCAGGTGGTACCACTCCGTCTTGAGACCCAGGGGCGCGGGTGTTCCCATCGCCGCCATGGGCGTCTCCGCGGCAAGCGTCACCGCTTGCTTGACCTTGGTCACTAGAGCGTCGCTGAAGTTCAGAACCTCCGACTCCTCCTCCTCCACCCGCGTCTACGCCATCGCATGTCTGCGCAGATAAAGGGATGGTGGACGCGAATGGGCCAACTTTGTAAGGCCCTTCTTCTTGGGGGGCCATGGCGATGATGAGCGTGAAGAAACTGGCGCGCTGATTACCAGAACAGGTTCACACGACCTAAATCCTCCTACCTGGTGCGCCAAAGATGTCGGGGGAACGAACACCTATGGGATCATAGGGATCCCTTTTGGTTCGGCGGGGGAGAGGATTGCACAAAGAGCTGGTCTGATGAACAGCATGCCGGGATCTTTACCCAGGTTTGGGCTGCACGGATGCGTAAAACCCTACTCCTTCTTGGTTGTATTGAGAGTGTTCTTAGGGTTCTAGCTACAGGAGTGCTATGAGAAGCTGCCACGTACCTGAGCTAGAAAGTCCCAAAAGTCGAGAGGTCAAAAAGTCCTCCACCGTATTGCCCTGGGCCTCCTTTTATACTCCAAAGGGGATCCCAACAGTGGCGACAGTGCGTACACAGGGTGTACAGAGCTACAATGCTATCATACCTAACACTGACGGAGTAGGACAGGCGCATTTAATGCACCGTCAGGCATCTCTGTCCGTTAGTGGGACGGGACAGGAGCCCACCCCATCGGTGCCGCTTAGCTCCCTCCAGTGTCGGCACCGCGACACGCGTCCAGGTGGATCGACACCTGGCCCTGTGCGTTGGCGGGGCCTTGTCGGGGCTTTGCCTTGCCATGGCCTTGACTTGTCAGGGCCTTTCTTCGCTTGGGGGATCAATAACCCTCCCGACAAGACCTTGTCGGTGATCTTGATTTTCCTGTGTTGCTATCTGACAAGTACCTGCTAGGCCTTGCTACTAGGGTGACTACTACTGCCCATGCACGAGTAAGGGGCACTAGAAAGCCCAAAACTCTAGTGCACCGACAGCCACTGACCAAGTTTGTGGTCATATTGTTTCCCTTCACTAATGCTCCTAAGGTTCAGCGTTTAGCTTTGTTTAATGTGTTCTAGTTTTTTGCCGGTTTGCTATTTCCTATCAAATACAATTTTCTAGAAAAACTGTGAAATAGTTACGTGAATTTTTTTGGGAGTTACATAAATATTTTAAAAAGATACATGAACATTTGAATAAAAAATCAGGTAAAAACAATTGTATAAAAAATGCATGAACAATGTCATAAACGAAAATGTTCGACATATATTAAAGTAAAGTTCCGTGTATTTACAGAAAAGTTCCCCGTGTATTAAAAAATGTTCATCAGGCTTGAAAAAATGTCCGCCATGTAGTTAAAAATATTCTCCGCATAATAAAAAATATTCCTGGTATATTGAAAAATATTTGAATTATTAGCAATGTTCTATGTGTATTTTAAAAAATGTTCTCCACATATTGTATAGGACAAATAAAAAATGAAAAGTGAATGGAAAAGAAAAAAACCAAAAGAGGTGCAGCAAAAGAAAACCAGTATAAATGATAAATAAAAATTATGAAACACAAGAAAAAACTAAAACAAAATAGATGGAATCCCAACTAACTGGTAAGGAAACAAATGAATAAAAAACCCGAAAATACCAAAGACATGCCTATGTGCAACAAGCAAAATTTATGTTAATGGTTCAGTCCTGTTTATGGGCACCTATTTGACGTATGGATTACCGGTTTGGGATTATTGGAGATGACCTTAAAGCTCAAGAGACAACAGTGGGACAGGGCCCGTCAGAGACCTCTCGCGAAGAGCCTGTGTTGCGTTACCCTTCGGGGGGGAGACTCCCGCAAGGGTCACTTTTCTTTATATATATATATAGTGAAGCATAGATGTGCTTCTAAAAAAAGTACAACTTTCAAGCACGGACCATGGTTCCACGAGAAGCACAATTGTGTTTCTTGTAGAAGCATAGATTTACTTCTGTGAGAAGCATAGTGTGCTTCCGTTGGAAAGAGAAAAGCACAACATGTACTTCTACAAGAAGTACATCATATTCTTTTACGAAAGGCATGGCTATGCTTCCGCGAGGATCACAACGTATGTTTCCCCGAAAAAGGGAATTAGCACGGCCTATGCTTTTCAAAAAAACATAATCATAATTGTGCTTTGACACTTACTTTCAGATAAAACATTTTATTTAAAATATTTAATGATGAAAATGGTTTTTCAATCGGGATTTTTTATGTAAGAGATAAAACCGTAATCTCGCTGCCACAGATTTAATGGTGAAAATGGTTTTTTAATTGTATTTTTAATTAAGAGATAAAAAATTCTAAGAACTGAAAATACGAAAGATTCATGTCAATTTCATCAATTTCGTCACTTGTGCATGCATGCGGTGACATGACCCAATCTGTAGTCATGGGGAGTGTGGTCGGGTGTTGCTCCCACCACACGTCTGGTGGTTATCGTCGTCCAAAATAAATAAGAATACTGCATATAAAATGGAACGACCCATACGACATCCAACGCACACTTAGCAACTTTCAGCATCGCAAACAGCTTAGCGACTGACTTGTTAATCCTTTGCATGTTATTGTTCAACACGAAGCTTTTGTAGCTAGGTGACAGTGATTGTGAACTCTGTCAGTGATCGCCTCCTGCGAAAGGGGCATCCCTAACTCAGCCAGATGGTTTGAATACCCAGACATTCTGAGGATATGTTCGCTAACAGACCCGTTCTCCTCCATCTTGCAAGCATAGAACTTATCGGAGGTCTCATACCTCTCGATCCGGGCATTCTTCTCAAAGATAAACTTCAACTCCTCAAACATCTCATATGCTCCATGACGTTCAAAACATCTTCGAAGTCCTGGTTCTAAGCCATACAACATTGCACATTGAACTATTGAGTAATGATCAGAACGCGCCTGCCAGGCGTTCATAACGTCTGCACATGACACTGCGGCGGGTGCTTCATCGAGCGGTGCATCTAGGACATAAGCCTTTTAGGAAGCCATGAGGATAATCCTTAGATTACGGCCCAGTCTACAAAGTTACTTACATCATCTTTCAACTTGGCTTTCTCTAGGAACGCATTGAAATTTAGGGGAACTACTGCGTGAGCCATTGATCTACAACATAATTTTTTAATGGTTACTAAGACTATTGTTCAAGATAATGAGTTTAGTTAATCATATTACTTCAAAAAAATCACACTCAAATTGACATCCCTCTGGTCATCCGAGTGATAAATGATCCAAATTCACCAATCCAAGTCCGATCATCACGTGAGATGAGGTGGTTTCAACGGAGAACATCTCCATATTGATCATATCTACTATATGACTCATGGTCGACCTTTCGGTCTCTTGTGTTCCGAGGCCATGTATGTACATGCTAGGCTCGTCAAGTTTAACCCGAGTGTTCCGCACGTGCAACACTAGCTTGCGCCCGTTGTATGTGAACGTAGAATATATCACACCCGATCATCACGTGGTGCTTCAAAACGACGAACTTTTGCAAAGATGCACACTCAGGGAGAACAAAGTTTTATCTTATAATTTTAGGGAGGGATCACCTTATAATGCTACCATCGCCCTAAGCAAAATAAGATGCATAAAATGATTAACATCACATGCATATAATAAGTGACATGATATGGCCATGAACTTGTTCTTTTGATCTCCATCTCCAAAGCACCGGCATGATCTCCATCGTCACTGGCATAACACCATGATCTCCATCATCATGATCTCCATCATTGTGTTGCCATCAGGGTTGTCATGCCCACCATGCTTCTAGTACTATTGCTACAAATTAGCGATAAAGTAAAGCATTATATAGCGCTTAATGATTGACACGCAGGTCATACAACAATTAAAGACAACCCTATGGTCCTGCCGGTTGCCATATGCCTCGACATGCAAGTCGATATGAACTATTACAAACGTGATCATATCATACATCAAATATATGTCATCATGTCTTTGGCCATATCATAACAACATACCCTGCAAAAACAAGTTACACGTCCTCTAATTGTTGTTGCATGTTTTACGTGACTGGTATGGGTATCTAGCAAGAACGATTCTTACCTACGCAAAACAACAATGGTGATACACAAATTGCTATTCAACCTTATCAAGAAACAGCCTTTGTCGAATCCGATCCAACTAAGGTGAGAGAGACAGACACCCACCAGCCATCTTTATGCAACAAAGTCACATGTCAGTCGATGGAAACGGTCCGCTTCATTCCACAATACCGCCGAATCAAGAAAACACCAAGGGAGGAAGCAATCTGATCGTCAACGCCCACAAACTCCTTTGTGTTCTACTCGTGATCTCATCTACGCATAGACCTAGCTCATGATGCCACTGTTGGGGAACGTTGCATGGAAAACAAATTTTTTCCTACGTAGATACAAGATCAATCCATTGTGATGAGCATCTACGAGAGGTAGAGTGGATCTACATACCCTTGTAGATCGCTAAGCAGGAAGCGTTAAGAAATGTGGTTGATGTAGTCAAACGTCTACGTGATCCAAATCGCAAGCCGTCCCGTGATCCAATCACGACCCGTCCCGATCTAGCACCGAACGAACGACACCTCCGCGTTGAGCACACGTACAGCTCGATGATGATCTCCATCTTCTTGATCCAGCAAGAGGGGGAGGAGAGGTAGATGAGTACTCCGGCAGCATGACGCTGTGGTGGCGGTGGTGGTGGAGTTGATCCAGCAAGGCTTCACCAAGAACCACTGTGTCAATCTAGAGGAGAAAACGATCTAGTGGGGGGAGAGAGGGATGCACCGTGGCTTAGGGTGCGGCTTCCCTCTCTCCCCTCCAATATATATATGATGGAGCTGAGGGGCTGGCGTCCTAGGGTTCCCCCCTAAGGTGGGCCGAACCAGGGGAGGAGGAGCCCCCCTCTAATTAGGAGGTGGGAGTGGGAGGAGTCCTCCTACTAGGACTACTCCCCTTCTCCTCTTCCCTGTGCATACGCCCATAGGGGCTGGCCGCCCAGCCCACCAGGGGCTGGTGCACCACCTCTTAGGCCCATGTGTCCCCTTGGGGTGGGTGGGCCCCACTTGGTGGACCCTCAGAACCCATTCGCCACTCCCAGTACACTATCGGAAATGCCCGAAACTTTTTGGAGTCCAAACACCACTTTCCTATATATCAATCTTTACCTCCGGACCATTCCGGAGCTCCTTGTGACGTCCGGGATCTCATATGGGACTCTGAAGATCCTTTGGTGACCAACATACATAACTCAATACTTCGAAACGTCACCGAACGTTAAGTGTGCAGACCCTACGGGTTCGAGAACTATGTAGATATGACCGAGACACCTCTATGGTCAATATACAATAGCGGGACCTGGATGCCCATATTGGTTCCCACATATTGTACGAAGATCCTTATCGGTTGAACCTCTATGTCAAGGATCCAGTTAATCCCGTATGTAGTTCCCTTTGTGCTTCGGTATGTTACTTGCCCGAGATTCGATCGTTGGTATCTCTATACCTAGTTCCATCTTGTTACCCGCAAGTCTCTTTACTCGTTTTGTAATACAAGATCCCATGGCTAACTCTTTAGTCACTTTGCTCGCAAAGCTTATTGTGATGGTGTATTATTGAGTGGGCCGTGAGACACCTCTCCATAAGACGGAGTAACAAATACCGGTCTTGATCCATCCCTACTCAACAGACACCCTTAGAGATACGTGTAGAGCACATTTATAGTCACCCAGTTATGTTCCGACATTTGATACACCCAAGGTACTCCTCCGGTGTCAGTTATTTGCTTGATCTCATGGTCATAGGAACAGATATTTGACATGCAGAAAACTGTAGCAATAAACTGACACGATCGTACGCTACGTTCATAGTTTGGGTCTTCTCCATCAAATCATTCTCCTAATGGTGTGATCCCGTTATCAAATGACATCTCATGTCTATGGATAGGAAACCTTGACCATCTTTGATCAACGAGCTGGTCTACTAGAGGCATACTAGGGACACAGTGTTGTCTATGTATCCACACATGTATTTGAGTTTCCGATCAATACAGTTATAGCATGGATAATAAATGAGTATCATGAACAAGGAAAGATAATAATAACCACTTTATTATTGCCTCTAGGGCATATTTCTAACACAATTAGCCTCTAAGAATAAGAAACACTCTAAGAAAAAAATCTTGGCTCGACTCCTGAATTTCACAGAGGAGACCCATAATATCCGATATATTCTGTTTTCTTTAGTTCCACATCTCCACCGGTACTTGACAATCATATTGAAAGGTAATATCAGGCTATTCGTCATCCTTCACAGGTCATACATACGACATCTTGAGAGCAAGTATTTCAACAAACAGAGAGTTTGGGATATTTGCAGTAAAAATCAGAGTTACCTAAAATGTAGAACCCATCAAAGAATCTTGTTCCAACATACCGTCTCACAGAAGCACTAAAACAGAGTTTGCTACACTTGGCATGGAACATGCAGAGGGGAGTGTGCTATGTAACAATAAAATCATTTATCTAGTGAACATTACCTAGGAAGTTTTCTTCCAAGTACCGCAGACAAGTCGACATATCCGACAACCCCTTGATGAACATCGTCAATATATTTGCTCAGTCAAGTCCAGTTTTGGCAATCAAACCCTATTTATCAAAAGAATGTTAACAATAGTAACATAAGATCTGCAAATGTGGCTAAATCAGTAGATTGAATATTTCTATAGTCGGCATCAAATGAAGTTGTCATTGCAAATAGTACGGGCATAAGTTAACCATTTTTAATATTCAATTTCAGATACGATGCGGGATGTTGGACTTGGAGTGCCCGTAGCATCTCCAGCAATTACAATTTGGCATGTCATCGTGAAATATAAACAAAGAGAGGTGAGAAGGGAAAATATACCAGGTGAAGTACGTAGATAGTTAGATTGTTGTGTGTGTTGTTGTATAGATGTTAAGGAGGATGCAGGCGACAACAACATATTGGTTCTTTATTTTAGCTTCAGAGATAGATACCTTGTGCAATGCAAAATAGTGTTGTTGCTAGTCATAGAGCATCATTGGCACTATGTACTGCAAATTAAAACACATCAAAGGTTATAAAATGACCCCAAAGAATACAATAATGATAAAATTGGGATTCACGCATACATATGTCAAGTTGGCAAGCTAAAACCAGCCACCTGGATCACAAATATTGTTCACTCAGCTTGAACCTTAAATAAAGAACCAAGATGTTCTTGTAATCCATGAAACATGCACATCATACCTCATTATTTTTGAAATCTGTCATTTGCATAGAATATCAGATCTTAGACCTAAAACTTTACCTGGAGAATGGGGAGGATAGTGCTAGCATGTGCAGCAAAAAAGATGATTTTGGCATTGCGGAATGATACGTCCATTTTGCATCATGATTTTATATTGATATTTATTGCATTATGGGCTGTTATTACACATTTTGGTACAATACTTATGCCTTTTCTCTCTTATTTTACAAGGTTTGCATGAAGAGGGAGAATGCCGGCAGCTGGAGTTATGGACTGGAAAAGCAGCAAATCTGAGATACCTATTTGGCGCAACTCCAAAAGTCTTGAAAATCTATGGAGAATTATTTTGGAATATATAAAAAAATACTGGGCGTAAGAAATACATCATGAGGCCCACCAGGGAGCCACAAGCCTGCTGGGCGTGACCACCCCCTAGACACGGCTAGCAAGCTTGTGGCCCACCTGGCAGCCCTCCGGTGCCCATCTTCTGATATATGGAGGGTTTCGTCGAGAAAAAAATCATAAGAGACCTTTCGGGACGAAGCGCCGCCCTCTCGAGGTGGAACTTGGCAGAACCAATCTAGAGCTCCGGCAGGGTGATCCTGCCGATGAAACTTCCCCTTGGGAGGGGGAAATCGAAGCCATCGTCATTACCAATGATCCTCTCATCAAGAGGGGGTCAATCTCCATCAACATCTTCATCAGCACCATCTCCTCTCCAAACCCTAGTTAATCTCTGGTATCCGATCTTGGTCTCAAAACCTCAGATTGGTACGTGTGGGTTCTAGTAGTGTTGATTACTCCTTGTAGTTGATGCTAGTTAGTTTACTTGGTGGAAAATCGTGTGTTCATATCCTTAATGATAATTAATATTCCTCTGATTATGAACATGAATATGCTAATCATGTGAATTTGGTATTCGTTTGATTTTTTGATGAGATGTATGTTGTCACTCGTCTAGTGGTGTCATGTGAACATCGATGCCCATCTTCTCCTATATGTTGGGTTTTGACATGGAAAAAATCAAAAGAGATCTTTCGGGGAACTTGGACATGATCAATCTAGAGCTCCGACAAGGCTGTTCTGCCGGGGAAACTTCCCTCTTGGAGGGGGAAATCAAAGCCATCGCCATCACCAACGATCCTCTCATCAAGAGGGGGTCAATAAACATCAAAATCTTCATAGCACCATCTCCTCTCCAAACCCTAGTTTATCTCTTGTATCCGATCTTTGCCTCAACACCTCATATTGGTACCTGTGGGTTGCTAGTAGTGTTGATTACTCCTTGTAGTTGATGCTAGTTGGTTTACTTGGTGGAAGATTATATGTTCAGATCCTTGATCATCACTTATACTCCTCTTATTATGAACATGAGTATGTTTTGTGAGTAGTTACGTTTGTTCCTGAGGACATGGGATAAGTTCTGTTATAAGTAATCATGTGAATTTGGTATTCGTTCGATATTTTGATGAGATGTATGTTGTCTCTCCTCTAGTGGTGTTATGTGAACGTCAACTACATAACACTTCACCATTGTTTGGGACTAGAGGAAGGCATTGGGAAGTAATAAGTAGATGATGGGTTGCTAGAGTGACAGAATCTTAAACCCTAGTTTACGCGTAGCTTCGTAAGGGGCTGATTTGGATCCACACATTTCATGCTATGGTTAGGTTTATCTTAATTCTTCTTTCGTAGTTGCGGATTCTTGCGGGAGGGGTTAATCATAATTGGGAGGCTTGTCCAATTAAGGACAGCACCCAAGCACCGGTCCACCCACATATCAAATTATCAAAGTAGCGAATGCGAATCAAATGAGCATGATGAAAACTAGCTTGACATAAATTCCCATGTGTCCACGGGAGCACTTTGCTTTATATAAGAGTTTGTCCAGGCTTGTCCTTTGCTATAAAAAGGATTGGGCCACCTTGCTGCACCTTTCTCACAATTGTTACTTGCTACCCATTACGAATTATCTTATCACAAAACTATCTGTTACCGATAATTTCAGTGCCTGCAGAGAATACCTTACTGAGAACCGCTTCTCATTTCCTTCTGCTCCTCGTTGGTTCGACATTCTTACTTATCGAAAGGACTACGATAGATCCCCTATACTTGTGGGTCATCAAGATTCTTTTCTGATGCTGTTTCCGGGGAGTGAAGCGTCTTTGGTGAGTGGAACTTGGTAAGGAAAAAAAAATATAGTGTGCTGAAATTTACTGTCAGTTGTTACTATGGAAAGTAATACTTTGAGGGGCTTGTTCGGGGTATCTTCACCTCGACCAGAAACACAAAGAGTTGTCCCTCAACCTACTGAACCTATTGAAAATATTTATTATGAAATTCCTTTGGGTATGATAGAGAAACTGCTAGCTAATTCTTATCCAAGAGATGGAACACTACATCCTGATTTGCATCTAATCTATGTGGATGAAGTTTGTGGATTATTTAAGCTTGCAGGTCTGCCCGGGGATCACGTCAATAAGAAGGTCTTTACTTTATCTTTGAAGGAGAAGGCATTGACATGGTATAGGCTATGTGATGATATTGGATCATGGAGATACAACCGGTTGGAAATGGAATTTCATCAGAAGTTCTATCCTATGCATCTAGTTCATCGTGATCGGAATTATATTTTTAATTTTTGGCCTCATGAAGGAGAAAGAATCGCTCAAGCTAGGGGGAGGCTCAAGTCAATGTTATATTCATGCCCCAATCATGAGCTCTTGAGAGAAATTATTATTCAGAATTTTTATGCTCGGCTTTCTCGTAATGATCAATCCATGCTCGATACTTCTTGTGCTGGTTCTTTTATGAAGAACGATATTGAATTCAAATGGAATTTATTGGAAATAATTAAACACAACTCTAAAGATTGGGAACCCGGCAAAGTTAAGGAGTCGGGTATAAATCTTAAGTTTGATTGTGTTAAATCCTTCGTGGGCACCGATGCTTTTCATGAATTTAGCACTAAATATGGACTTGACTATGAGATAGTAGCTTCTTTTTGTGAATCTTTTGCTACTCGTGTTAATCTCCCTAAGGAGAAGTGGTTTAAATATCATCCCCCATTGAAGTGAAAGTAATGGAACCTATTAAAGTTGAAGAGAAAATTATTACTTACAATGTTGATCCTGTTATCCCTACTGCTTACATTGGGAAACCACATTTCCCTGTTAGGATAAAGGCACATGCTAAAGCTTCAACTGTGGTTTGTAAGAGTTGTATTAGAACACCTATAACCCTGAACAAATCAAAGTTGAACCTAGTATTGCTATGGTTAAAGAACTCTTGGTTGATAATATTGATGGGCATGTTATCCATTTCTGTGATGAAGCTGCTAGAATTGCTAGACCTGATACTAAGCATAAACATAGACCAGTTGTTGGCATGCCTATTATTTCTGTTAAAATAGGAGACCATTGTTATCATGGCTTATGTGATATGGGTGCTAGCGTAAGTGCAATCCCCTATTCCTTATACAAAGAGATCATGCATGATATTGCACCAGTTGAACTAGAGGGTATTGATGTTACTATTAAGCTTGCTAATAGAGGCACTATTGCACCGATAGGGATTATTAGAGATGTTGAAGCCTTGTGTGGGAAATTATAGTATCCTACTGATTTTCTTGTTCTTGATTCCCCACAAGATAATTTTTGTCCCATTTTATTTGGCATACCCTTCTTGAATACTGTTAATGCTAAGATTGATTGTGAGAAAGAAATAGTTATTGTGAGCTTTGGGGATGTGTCCCATGAGTTTAATTTCTCTAAATTTCATAGACAACCTCATGATAAGGAATTGCCTAGTAAACATGAAATTATTGGTCTTGCTTGTATTGTTGTACCTCCTACTGATCCCTTAGAACAATATTTTCTAGACCATGAAAATGATATGCATATGAATGAGAGGAATGAAATAGATGAAATTTTCTTTGAGTAGCAGCCTATTTTGAAACATAACTTACCTGTTGAAATACTTGGGGATCCTCCTCCACCCAAGGGTGATCCCGTGTTTGAGCTCAAGCAACTACCCGGTACGTTGAAATATGTCTATCTTGCTGAAAAGGAGATATATCCTGTTATTGTTAGTGCTAACCTTTTAGAGCATGAAGAAAAGAGATTATTGAAAACTCTAAGGAAGCACCGTGCTGCTATTGGTTATACTCTTGATGATCTTAAGGGAATTAGTCCCACTCTATGCCAGCATAAAATTAATATGGAGCCTGATGCCAAACCAGTTATTGATCACCAACGACGATTGAACCCTAAGATGAAAGAAGTGGTAAGAAAAGAAGTACTAAAGCTTCTGGAGGCATGTATAATTTATCCTATTGCTGATAGTAGATGGGTTAGTCTGTTCCATTGTGTCCCTAAGAAGGGAGGTATTACCGTTGTTCCTAATGATAAAAATGAATTGATCCCGCAAAGAATTGTTACAGGTTATAGAATAGTAACTGATTTTAGGAAATTAAATAAAGCTACTAAGAAATACCATTACCCTTTACCTCTTATTGATCAAATGCTAGAAAGATTATCCAAACATACTCATTTTTGCTTTCTAGATGGTTACTCTAGTTTCTCTCAAATACCTGTATCAAGCCACAATCAAGAAAAAACCACTTTTACTTGCCCTTTCAGTACCTTTGCTTATAGACGTATGCCTTTTGGTTTATCTAATGCACCTTCTACTTTTCAAAGATGTATGATGGCTATATTCTCTGACTTCTGTGAAAAGATTCTTGAGGTTTTCATGGATGATTTTTCCGTTTACGGAACTTCATTTGATGATTGTTTGAGCAACCTTGATCGAGTTTTCCAGAGATGTGAAGAAACTAATCTTATCTTGAATTGGGAAAAGTGTCACTTTATGTTTAATGAAGGTATTGTCTTGGGGCACAAGATCTCCTAAAGAGGTATTGAAGTTGATAAAGCTAAAGTTGATGCTATTGAAAAAATGTCATGCCCTACGAATATCAAAGGTATAAGAAGTTTCCTTGGCCATGCTAGTTTCTATAGGAGGTTCATCAAAGATTTATCTAATATTTCTAGGCCTCTCACAAACCTTTTGCAAAAATATGTTTCGTTTGTTTTTTATGATGATTGCGTAGAAGCATTTGAAATTCTTTAGAATGTCTTGATTACCGCACCTGTTGTTCAACCACCCGACTGGAACCTACCCTTTGAAATTATGTGTGATGCTAGTGATTATGCTATTGGTGCTGTTCTAGGACAAAAAGTCGATAAGAAATTAAATGTTGTCCATTATGCTAGTACAACTCTAGATAGTGCTCAAAGAAACTATGCTACTACTGGAAAGGAATTTTTATTAGTCGTGTTTGCTTGTGATAAGTTTAGACCTTATATTGTTGATTCCAAGTAACTGTTCACACCGATCATGTTGCTATTAAGTACCTTATGGATAAGAAAGATGCTAAACCTAGACTAATTAGGTGGGTCCTTCTGCTACAAGAATTTGATTTGCATATCATTGATAGAAAGGGTGTTGATAACCCCATGGCAGATAACATGTCTAGGTTAGAAAATGTTCTTGATGACCCGCTACCTATTGATGATAGCTTTCCTGATGAACAATTAGCTGTCATGAACACTTCACTTAATGCTCCATGGTATGCTGATTATGCCAATTACATTGTTGCTAAATTTATACCTCCTAGTTTCACATAACAACAAAAGAAAAAGTTGTTCTATTATTTAAGGCAATATTTTTGGGATGACCCACATCTTTATAAAGAAGGAGTAGATGGTATTATTAGACGTTGTGTACCTAAGCAAGAACAGGAACAGATCTTACGGAAGTGTCACTCTGAAGCCTACGGAGGACATCACGCTGGAGATAGAACTGCACACAAGTTATTACAATCTGGGTTTTATTGGCCTACTCTATTCAAGGATGCTCGTAAGTTGTCTTATCCTATGATGAATGTCAAAGAATTGGTAATATTAGTAGATGTTAGGAAATGCCCATGAATTACTCTCTTGTTATCAAACCATTTGATGTTTGGGGCTTTGATTATATGGGGCCTTTTCCACAATCTAACGGGTATACTCATATTCTAGTTGATGTTGATTATGTCACTAAGCGGATAGAAGCTATTCCAACTAGTAGCGCTGATCATAACACTTCTATTAAAATGCTTAAAGAAGTTATTTTCCCTAGATTTGGAGTCCCTAGATATTTGATGACTGATGGTGGTTCACATTTTATTAATGGTGCTTTCCATAAATTGCTTGCTAAATATGATGTTAATCATAGAGTTGCATCTCCTTATCATCCTCAGTCTAGTGGTCAAGTAGAATTGAGCAATAGGAGATTAAATTGATTTTACAGAAGACCTTTAATAGATCTAGGAAGAATTGGTCTAAGAGACTCGATGATGCATTGTGGGCTTATAGAACTGCTTACAAAAACCCTATGGGTATGTCTCCGTATAAGATGGTTTATGGTAAAGCATGTCACTTACCTCTAGAGCTAGAACATAAGGCTTATTGGGCAATCAAAGAGATCAATTATGATTTTGAACTTGCTAGTGAGAAGAGGTTATTTGACATTAGCTCACTTGATGAATGGAGAACCCAAGACTATGAGAATGCTAAGTTGTTTAAAGAAAAGGTTAAGAGATGGCATGATAGAAGGATACAAAAGCGTGAATTTAATGTAGGTGATCATGTCTTGCTATACAATTCTCGTTTAAGATTTTTGCAGGAAAACTTCTCTCTAAATGGTAAGGTCCTTACGTCATCGAAGAGGTATACCGTTCCGGTGCCATAAAGATTAACAACGCCGAAGGCACAAACCCGAAGGTGGTGAACGGTCAAAGAATCAAACATTATATCTCAGGTACTCACATACATGTTGAAACCAATATCATCAATACCATAACTCCGGAGGAGTACATTAGGGAGACTTACCAGAACGTTTCAGACTCCGAAAAGGAATAGGTATGTGGTACGGTAAGCAAAAAGACTCCAAAACTTTTTCAATGAAAATTTTATCTGTTTTGGAATATTTAAAAAATTAGGAAAATTTAAAGTAGTCTAAATAGTGCACAAGGAGGCGACAAGCCTGCTCGGCGCGGCCACCCCCGTGGTCGCGCCCCTGGGCTTGTGGCCACCTCGTGCACCACCCGGACTCCGTTTTCTTGTGGCATACTCCTTCGGGTCGGTAAAAATTCATTATATAGTCTCCCGAAGGTTTTGATTCTCGTATCACGACAATACCTCCCATTTTATTTTTGAGTTGTTTCTGCAGTAGATTTAGCAAGATGTCTTTGCAATAGTCGGTCGGGGAGAACTGCTTTGGGCCAGCTACAGAAGAAGCGATGGAGGCCGACTTGAAAAGGATAGATGCCATGGAGGAAGACCAAGAAGTTACCTCTCATTCAAAACCTGGCGATGGTGGCGGCTCATCAAGAACCGACACCTTGTATCTCGGTAGGAGCAGGAGTAACCACCAGGGCCGTGGGAGTGTCGTGCTTGGTGCCGGCTTTACGGAACAAACGTCTATCGAAGGATTTAAAGGGCCCTCGCAAGGTCCAAAATATACTGCTGATCTGCCTCCGAAGGCATGGATTGAGAGCTATGAGCTAACGATGGAGATGTTAGACGTCAACGACGCAGTGTGTGCCAAGTATTTTATCATGATGTTGGAAGGGCCGGTTCGCACATGGTTGAAGGGCTTGCCACCCAACACCATTAATTCCTGGGCCAAGGTAAAGGCGAAGTTCATCAAAAATTTCTAGGGAACGTGCAAGAAGCCCATGACGATTGTGGATTTGGATCATTGCGTGCAGCAGGAGAATGAGTCGGCTCGTCATTGGGTTTGACGGGTCTCAACCATCATCCACTCGTCTGAACATATTACAGCGGCTCAAGCAATTTTGATTTTGGAGAAGAATTGCCACTTCACGCCTCTGAAACAGAAGCTTGGCCGGCTCAAGCGCTCGTGTCAGGACATGGGGGAGCTCATGGCGGCTCTCACGAAGTACGCTGACTCTAACAATACGAAGGATCCAGGCTCTGACAAGGAGAAGCCTGGTCAGGGCAAGAAGAGTAACAATAGCAAGGGTCCAACAGGCAATGGCAACCAAGGCAAGAGGAAGAATCCGGACGGTGGATCAGAATTGGTAGCCAACGCCAGCACCGGGAACAATCGTGCTAAGGGCAATGGGAACTTCAGACAACCCTTTAATAAGGGTAAAACTCCTTTTAATTTGGAGGAGATGCTCAATAAACCTTGCCCACAGCATAGCTGGCCCGATAAGGTGGCAAATCACTCATGAAGGAATTGCCATATTATGCACAAGTATCGAGATTACAGTGTGCGGCAGCATAACAACAATGGCGGAGGGCCGCTAGGCGGCTCAGGGTTGGGCGGGTCAGGCGCCGACTGGGGGTCTGGCGGTTTAGGATCCGGCTACCAGGGCCAGGGCAGCCAAGGAGGGCATCATTAGCAAACCAATGGCAATAATCAGCAGCAAAATAATTAGTCTGGGTATCAGTGTAATCCGAAGCAACTCAGCTCGGGTCAGTATCACGTTTTTACAACCAGTCTTAACAGGCGGACCAGAAGTTGCGCAAGCGAGCGGTCAATGCTGTCACACCGGCTCTCCCGCGGTACTTGAAGTGGTCAGAGTACAACATAACCTGGAGCAGAGAGGATCACCCGTCACGTGTTGATGACCCCGACGACTAGCGTTGGTAGTTGCCCCCCAAGTTGGAGGTACATGTTTACCAAGGTGCTTATGGATGGTGGCAGCAACATCAATATTTTGTACTACGACACTTTCCACCGGATGAAGTTGCTCCATAAGGATCTTAAGCCCTCCTCAACAATTTTCCACGGTGTGGTGCCTGGCAAGTCAGCTTATCATGTGGGGAGGATTTCGTTCGAAGTCTCCTTCGGTGATGAATACAACTACAAGGTAGAGACCTTGTGTTTTGAGGTGGTCAAGATCAAAAGTCCGTATCATGCTCTGTTCGGACGTCCAACTTATGCCAAGTTCATGGCTAGGCCTTGTTATGTGTACTTGCAGCTCAAGATGTCAGGCCTAAAGGGAACAATTACGGTGCATGGTGATCAAGATACGACTATTGAGTGTGAGGAAGGAGATGCAGCTTATGCTGAGTCAAGTTGCGCGGAAGCAGAGCTCAAGTTCTATAAGGAAAATTTTGACCCGGAGGACATGACTCTGCTCAAAAAACCCACCACGAAATCTGAGCCGCCCCTCAAGTTCTCGGCGGTTGACACCAAGCTAGTGGATTTCACTCCAGGCAACTCATTGTAGCAGTTTACTATTGGGGCCAATATGGATCCCAAATAGGAAAGCGCGCTCATCGAATTCATCCTTGAGAATCGGGACATCTTTGCATGGAAGCCTTCTGACATGTCGGTTGTACCGAGAGAGTTCGCTGAGCACCACCTTAATGTGGATCTTAAGCAGTTTCTATGGTGGTTCAATGAAGAGAGGCGCAAGGCCATTGGGGAAGAGGTGGCCCGGCTCCTGGAGGCGGGTTTCATCGTTGAAGTGTTTCACCCAGAGTGGCTTGCTAACCTGACACTAGTACTTAAGAAGAACGACACGTGGCGTATGTGTGTGGATTACACGGATCTTAATAAAGCCTGTCTGGCTGACCCGTTTGCTCTCCCCCATATCGACAAGATCATCGATGCAACGGCGGGTTGTGAGAGTTTATGTTTCCTGGATGCTTATTCTGGCTACCATCAGATCCAGATGGCAGTCAAGGACCAAGATAATACGTCTTTCATCATGCCTTTTGGCGCCTTCTGCTATATGTCTATGCCTTTCGGGCTCAAGAGTGCTCAGGCGACTTACCAGCGTTGTGTGCAAAATTTTCTCCACAGCCAAATTGGGCGCAACATTCATGCATACTTGGATGACATTGTGATTAAGTCCAGGAAGAAGGAGACTCTGCTTGATGACCTAAAGGAGACCTTTGACAACTTATGGGTCTACAAGATGATGCTTAACCCGCTAAGTGTGTTTTCGGTGTTCCTACAGGAAAGCTCTTGGGTTTCCTAGTCTGAGCGTGGCATTGAGGCTAATCCAGATAAGATCAAGGCTATCACTTCCCTGTCTGAGCCGGCATGCATCAATGATGTTCCGCGCCTGGCGGGATGGATCGCTGCTTTAAGCCGGTTTATAAGCCGCCTTGGTGAGAAGGTCATCCCTTTGTAACAGATGATGAAGAAGACAGATAACTTTGTCTGGAGTATGACGGTGGGTGAAGCGTTTGAGGCCCTCAAGAAGCAGCTCACAGAGCCGCCACTCTTAGCATGTCCGGCTGAGAAGGAACCTTTGCTCTTATATGTGGCGGCTAACAACAAGGCAGTCAGCGCTGCGATCGTTGTTGAGCGAAAGGAGGCAGGAAAGGAATATCTGGTTCAGAGGCCGATTTATTACATCAGTGAAGTCTTGACAGAGTCCAAGCAGAGGTATCCACACTGGCAGAAGCTAGTATATGCGGTGTTCATGGCCAATCATAAACTGAAACATTACTTCCTGGGGCACCAGATCATGGTGGTTAGCTCTGCCCCGTTGGGAGATATAATTCAAAACAGAGAGGCCACCGGCAGGATTGCTAAGTGGGCATTGGAGCTTGGACCTCTTAATCTGAAATACGTGCCTCGCACGGCGGTCAAGTCTCAAGCCCTGGTGGATTTCATAAACGACTGGACGAAGTGTCAGGCGCCCGAGGAAAGGCCTGATAACACATATTGGACAATCCACTTTGATGGATCCGGGCAGCTAGAAGGATCAGGGGCAGGGGTTGTCTTGACCTCTCCCAAAGGTGACAAGTTCTATTACATGTTAAGGTTGACGTTTCCTTGTACTAATAATGCTGCTGAGTACGAAGCCCTGCTTCATGGCCTCCGGGTGGCTAAGGAGATGAACCTGAGCTTGGTTAGGTGTCTCAGCGACTCAGACCTGGTGGCCCAGCAAGTTTCAGACACTTGGGATTCCAAGGACCCGCGGATGGCGGCTTATTGTCAGGCGGTGTATGTTGTCGCTGGTCATTTTAAGGGTTATCAGGTGGATCATATTGATCGTCGTGGAAACGAGGCGACTGACGCCCTGTCAAGGCTAGGTTCTCAACGTAAGCCGGTACCGCCTAACACTTTCTTAGATATATTACATCACCCGTCGGTTAAGTTACCTTCAGAGGAAGACTTGGCCATACCTGACCCGGAGGGGCAGCTGGTGGTGGCTCTACATGCTATTCCTGACTAGACCATGCCTTACTTGGCGTACTTGATGCGTGGCGAATTACCTGATGATGAAAGTCCAGCTAGACAGATCACCAAACGGTCTAAGTCTATGACCATAATCAATGGTGAGTTACATAAGTGCAGTGTGACTCGCGTCTTCCAACGTTGTGTTTCACCTGAAGAGGTCAAGGAAATCTTGAATGAAATTCATGCTGGCGATTGCGGTCATCATGTCGGCTCAAAATCTCTGGTGGCCAAGGCTTTTCGACATGGTTTCTTCTGGCTGACGGCTCATAAAGATGTAGAGGACTTTGTTCACAAGTGTGATGGATGTCAAAAGTTCGGCCGGCGTACTCATGTCCCGGGTCAAGAGTCCACATGATTCCAATTACTTGGCCGTTTGCAGTCTGGGGGCTTGATATGGCCGGGCCTTTCAAGAGATCCAAGGACAAGAGGACCCACCTCTTGGTGGCGGTGGACAAATTTACCAAGTGGGTAGAAGCTGAGCCGGTCAGCAAGTGTGACGCGGTTACGACGGTTCAATTTATTAAGAAGTTAATCTACCACTTTGGTTATCCTCACAGTATCATTACAGATGATGGCATGGACTTATCCAAGGGGGCTATGCAAGCGTTTTGTGAAAGTGAGCACATCCGACTTGATGTTTCTACGGTGGCTCATCCGCAATCAAATGGTCACGCAGAACATGCTAACCAGGAAATCTTGAGAGGTATCAAACCCCGACTTATGGTTCCTTTGCAGCGCACGCCGGGTTGTTGGGTGGAGGAGTTGTCGTCCGTCTTATGGAGCATCAGAACCACTCCCAACAGATCAACGGGTTATACACCATTCTTCATGGTTTATGGCGCAGAAGCCGTATTACCGAGCGATATCCATCATGACTCGCCACGAGTGGCAGCTTACATTGAGTAAGATAACGAAACAGCATGTCAAGATGCGTTGGATGCCTTGGAGGAAGAACGTGATCTCGTGGTGACTCGATCGGCGATCTATCAGCAAGACCTGCGTTGCTACCATAGCCGCGGAGTTAAGACCCGGACATTTCAAGAAGGCGACTTAGTGTTGCGGTTGATTCAAGATCTGATGGATGCACACAAGTTGTCCCCTCCATGGGAAGGGCCTTTCGTGGTCAGCAAGAATCTCAACAACGGGTCATATTACCTCATTGACGTCCGGGACGACTCAAGTACTTCTGGGTAGGAGACCCGCCGGCCGTGGAACATAGCTCATCTGCAGCTTTACTACACCTGAGTCATTGAGACTCGACATTGTACGCCATCATTATACATATCATATATATATATGAATAAAGTTGGCATCCTTGCAAGCCAGGGCCTCTGCCATTTCACATATCTCAGTTGCGCAACAAAGGTTGTCTAGGGAGCTTCCAACCCGCTGGGTTTAGCTTATCACACCCTATCGATCGGCTCTCAAGCCAAACAGTTGATTTCGTCAACAAAGGTCATCTAGGGGGGCTTCCAACCCACTGGGTTTAGCTTATCACACCTTATCGATCGGCTCTCAAGCCAAACAGTTGATTTCGTCAACAAAGGTCGTCTAGGGGCTTCCAACCCGCTGGGTTTAGCCTATCACACCCGATAGATCGGCTCTCAAGCCAAACAGTTGATTTCGTCAACAAAGGTCGTCTAGGTGGCTTCCAACCCGCTAGGTTTAACCTATCACACCCTATCGATCGGCTCTCAAGCCAAACAATTGATTTCGTTAACAAAGGTCATTTGGGGGCTTCCAACCCACCGGGTTTAGCTTACATACCCTCTTGATCGGCTCTTAAGCCGCCAGAGTTAAACCTGCCCGTTTGCAACTTGCCACTCCACCAGGTGACTCGCCGAACTCTTACCAGTTAATCTCGCTTAGAGACCCTGAGCCGGTTCAAAGAAATTGACGGCCAATCGCGTTAGAGACCCTGTACTGGTCAAGGTTAAACCGGTGGTTCTTGTCACGTGAGGGCTGGCTTACGGAAAGCAAGGATAAACTCTCTCATCTACGGCCGACTCTCTGCTATGTGGCCCGTTCGTCCTCTTAGACAGTCAATCCTTTGAAGACCCTGAACTGTTTAAGGTTTAAACGATGGATTTATGTCACGTGAGAGGCAGTTTTTAAGCTACCAGGGTACTCATGCCCTGTTGTGTCTCTCTCTGGGACGCTACACTTCCCATCAGTTAATCTCGCTTAGAGACCCTAAGCCGTTCTAAGAAATTGATGGCCAATCTCAACAGAGACCCTATACTGATTAGGAGTTTTAATTAGCGAGTCCACCCAGAAGAACCGGCACATGAGTTCAAAAAAAATTCAAAAACAAATCTGGAAAGATATAACATCTCCGGATTGTGTGGTTTTAAGCCGCCCTACTAAACAGTATGGAACATATTCTGTTTCCACAGATTGGTAGTCTCAAGAAGAGCCACTACGACATCTGGTATGAATTGGAGCACTACAATATGTTAAAGCAGTGCATGATGGTACAGTTTAGGCAAGACAAAGTTTTTACTAAAATTCTATTACAATGCTCTCCACAAAGCTCAAAAGCAATGACTTAAAGTTTTTACACGCCCCAAAGTTCGGCGGGTCACGAGAGCCGAATTATCCATGACATTATCAAAGGGCTCAGCTGGATGGCGGGTCACCCTGTGCCGGGTCTTTGACCTCCTCGATCTGGAGATTGTCCATGTCCCAGCTGCAGTTTGTTAAAGCTTCAAAGGTTGCCTCTTCAAAGAGGGGAGACGGGTCAAGCTCAAGGGCAAAGAAGTGCTTACGCCGTGCAGGAATTAAGTACGTGGCCTCGAAGGTTGGGCCGCGCACTCGCTTGTTCTCGGCATTGTAAGCCGCCTGATATGTTGATAGGTTCACTTCTTCTGCTAGTACCGATGCAAGGACTCTGGAGGCCTTCATGCAACGGGCGTAGTCGGCTTCTGTGAACTCTGAGCCGTCGTCCTTCTTTGATGGAAACTCGTCCATCATCTCTTCAGGAGTTAAATTCGAGCGAAGGCTAAAGCCCGACTTATGGACGCAATGGCTCCCTTTCTGGCGGATGATTTCTTGAGCTCCTGGATTTGCTTGGGCAGAGTGGACAACGTTTCTATAACTCCCTTCATGGACTGGGGGATACTCTCTTTGTTAAGCATCGCTTTGATGGTGTAGAGTGTTCCGCAGTACAGCTGTTCTGAGAGGGTATAGATGGCTTTCAGAGACAACAGGCTGTCAACGGTGAGTTGATGGCTCCTTGCACCTGTATAAGACGGATTTTTGGTTATAAGCCGCCTGTATAAGTCTTCACACAAGTATATTGGCTAAAGTACTTACCAAAGATAGCAGCAGACATCTTTGCAATATGGCGCTTCAGGGCGTACAGTTCATCGCATACTTCCATGAGCCGCTGGTCAGCGTTATCTGCACGCTAAGCCAGGGCAGTTTTCTCCATCTCAGCAGCTTTCTTGAAGGCGGCGAAATCAGCTTTAGTTTTTACAAGCTCTTCGGCCGCAAGACAGCACTTCTCTTCTGCTGCACTCCTGGCGGCCTGTTGGGAGGCCAAATTGCTCTTCAAGCCGGTCAGTTCAGACTCGGCATTATTTAAAGCTTCCTGTGACAAACAAAGGTACAAGAAAGGTAAGTCGCCAGGATAGCATGTCGTTAGATGGTTAAATTAACAAATATAATGCAAGTCTCAAGCAGATTGCAAGCAATATACTTGACACTTGGGGGCTAATGTATGTTTGCTCTTCAAGACTACAAGTACGTTTCGGCTCATTTTTATCAAGTTAAGCCAGCACGTGGGGGCTAATGTCTATTTTCTCTCCAAGACTACAAACTACAAACCACAAAGTAAGTCCTGGCTCATCTTTATCAAGTTAAGCTGGCACTTGGGGGCTACATTTGGCTCTTTGTTCAAGTCTACATTGAAGTTCCGGCTCATATTTGTCAAAGATAAGCCGGCCCTTGGGGGGCTACATTTGGCTCTGTCCATGAGGAAATTCGGCCCATTATTTCTATACTAACCCGAACTTGGGGGCTACAGTTGATCAACTACTTAAAATTGAGTACCAGCTCAATATTTGCATATTAAGCTGATACTTGGGGGCTACAGGTTAAGTGGTTCTACTTAAGGCATGGTTTGGAAGACCCAGTTTACCATTAACAAATACTAAACCGGCTCTTGGGGGCTACATAAGGATATAAGGAAAGAAAAGAGTACCTCGTATTATTTCTTCATCAGGTTGACGAGCTTGACTTCCATGTTCCGGCTCGTGGTGAGGCGGTTTAGATAACCGGCTTGCAGCTCGTCAGCATTTAACTTCTCCAACACAAGGAGTTCAAGGTCCAGCTTGTCAGAGGCTTCAATTTTCTCAGTGTGTTTTGTCAACACACGAGGTTCAGGAGTTTGAAAGTCGGTCCCGGTGATGATGACATCTGCAGTAGTTGAATCATCAATGGCCGTTGAAGGGCTCGGAGGCTTAGAATTGGTCCTTGGAGGGCTCTTAGTGGCCGTCTCATGGGCTGTTGGCTCGGCAGAACGGCGAGTGTCTTCAGGTGCATCCTTTGATGCAGTAGAAGGGTCAGCATGTGCAACCGGAGAGTCCGGCTTGGCAGCCTCCGGTTCTTGAGCAGTGGGGGCCGGGGTAGACCGGACAGTTTTTCTTTGCTTTGCTTGAGCCTTGTAAGGCATAGAAAGGTATTATATAAAGTCCAAAGGATGACAAAGGATAGGATGCAAATATGGAAGAACGTACTCTAGGTTGATCTTCAGAGGTGGCAACTTGGTTGCTGTAGAGTCACCGGAAGAAGGGGGTGATTCCTGAAAGAAGTTAAAGTATTATAAAGACAGAATAAAGTTGTAAGGCAGGATTGACAAAATTAAGCCAAGTGAAACAAATACCTCAGCCGGCCGTTTCCGTTAAACTGGCGAGTGAGATAACCCGGCCATAAAATCTTTAGAGCCGGTGCTTCGGGTCTGGCGCCGGGAGACTTGCTTTTGCTTTTTCAAAAGAAAGTTGGGATCTAAGTAAGCAAGAGGATGAGAAAATGGGACTTTTCGGATGACCCGCCATATCTTCTGTGGTGCAAGATGTTCTGAGTCAGATAAGACATAGGTTACCTCAGGGGCGTTGGCGTGGCTTGTCTTCGTCTCATCCTGTGAAGTTATTATTGTCAGTAAGGTGTATGAAGAGATGGCCAAGAGAGTCAAGTTTTACCTCTGACTCGTCAGCTTCAGGCCGCTCTTGAGGTGCAGGTTTCTTCTTGCGGCCAACGGCCTTCTCCTTCAACTTCTTCAAAGGAGGAACGCATTTCTTTTTCCAAAAGCTGGAGTTAGTCTGGAAGTAAAAGCAGCCGAAAGAGGTTAAATATTATAAAACATACATGGATAGCTAAATGCGGAAGTCTAGAGATTGAGAGTCACCCTTACATCTGAGGCCGGATTTGTGGCGCAGAAGGGTGATAATCCAATGGTGCGACAAGGATCTTGAGATTCATGGATAAAGCTTTTGACGGCAGCAACGATGTCGTCTTCTAACAAAATGGTAGGATTAATACAAAGGGGATCGCTGGCGTCACCCGTATATTCACACATAAGGCGGGTTCTCCGTCTTAGAGTCATGACTCGCTAAGAGACCTAACAACGGGTCAGATTAATCCCTGTCAGACCGTTGGCCATGAGGGCTTTGATTTTGGCGTAAGCCGGAGCATACTTCGTCCGTTCAGAAGCTGGCATCCGGTCAGGGAGTTCGATTGTGGTCTTGAGTCGGGACGGGCGATAACCCGGTAATGGATGCTCTCCTTCTGGAGAGGTATCTTTGAAGTAAAATCAGGTTTTGTTCCAATCCTTAGGATGACTTGGCATACGAACAGCCAGAAAGGCCATGTCCTGTCTTCTTTGAATGGAGATACCGCCGAGTTCCAAGCTTGGGCCGGGTGCAACTTCTGTCTGGCGGTTGGCATAGAAGAACTCCCGAAAGAGATCAACCGACGACTCTTCTTATAAGTAGACTTCACAGAGAATTTGTAAGTTGCACATGTTTGAGACGAAATTGTGTGCAATGTCTTGAGGTCGCAGCTTGAAGAAGTGAAGGACGTCTCGGAAGATTTTTGAGTCGAGCGGGCTAAAACCGCGTGAGAGGTGGTCTGCGAATACAACCACTTCACCCTCTTGGGGGGATGGGTTTCTTCTCATTGCCTAGAACCCGCCAATGAATGACGTTTTTGGCCGGCAAGGTCCCCGTGTCTACGTAATCCTTCAAAAACTCTTCAGTAACGGCAGAGCCGACCCAGTTACAGGAATTAGACGCAGGAGGCATAATGGCGTCTTAAAAACTGTGGAAAGTAACAACATGCGACGAGTTAGAAGGTGACAGACAACTAAGGGCAGCTGATGAAGTCTAAGTTCTACGAGGCTGAGCCGCCTGTGCAATTCAGGGCGAAAGCTGGAAGTTTAATGGCGAGTTACGTTGCAGAGCAATGGAGCAAAATGCTACTAAGTGTGGAAAACAGAATTCACATGTTATTGTTGCAGTAACAGATCTACGGACAGAGGGAAAACATATTTATTCTAAACGTAACGTTGAACGAAGGAACTGGTGATATTCGCGGACGGTAAAAGGAAGCAACTACCAATCTGACTTGAATTATTGATGATTTCCTACGATTTACCACGTCAAGGAGAGGTTCATTACAAGATTCATGGGGTATTATGTCGTTGGGCATTATGAGGTACTCGCGTTCTAAGCGGACTGAGGAACTCCATGGATTTACTACCCTAGACTACAGATCTATGCGGTGAAGAAGGACGTACCAGAGGAGATGCGACGGGCACGAAAGATGCTCTGGTCCGTTCAGGTTGATGCGGCGGCCTCCGGCGATGACGGCGTAGGAGATTCACCGGAGCAAGAGAGTTCGGGGGCAACGGCGTCGAGAGGAACAAGAAGAGGCGCGAGTTGCGGAGGAAATGAGAAGGACTGTTCGCGATACTATTTAAGAGGCTGGAAAGAGGAAACGGGCGCGAGAATCCAAGCGACCAAAACTGACCGACCCAAACGAACGCCTTAATTTTTGGGCCATCTGTTTAATGATGAAAGATCCGTTGTGGTCGTCACGGAATCTTTTTGGCATATCCAATATGATGTCATGGTGGGTTACATTTCTTACTTTCAGGTGTTGAAGGAAGAGACTCGCCGCCAACTAAAATGGACGATTGACATGAGCAAGCTCAAATCAACCTGGGGCCTAATGTTAAGGATATAACCCCATGGTAAGACCCGCCCAAGTGGGGCCGAGTTATACCTGGCGGCTCATAAGCTAGACCAAGGCCGATGGGCCTGGAGACGTAAGCTTAGAAATATGGCGGTTTACCAAGATAGTCCTAGGAAAGGCCCAGACCAAGAAGGCATGAAGACCCGGGTGGTTAAGCCACCCGGAAACGGCTTGCCCAGGAAGACAAGGCGACATAAAGATAGAGTCGGATACATTGTAAGAGTCGATATGAGACTTGTAACCCGTGGTCTTGGCCTCCTATATAAGGGCGAGACCCGGTGCGACTTAGACAAAAACCAATCGATCGAGAATTAGGTCAAGCGAATCCGCTCCCTTGTAATCGATACTCCAATCAATACAACACAAGCAAGACGTAGACTTTTACCTCATCTCGAGGGGCCGAACATAGGTAAACTCGTGTCCTTCGTCTCAGCCAACCTCTTTGAGTCCATCACCTTAGCAATGGCCTCGAACATAAGTCCTCGGACATCTACCGTGATAAAACCATGACAAAATCCCTATGAAAAATCTCAACTTCGAGATAGCCCGAAGTGTCGTAGAAATCCCACGCGCAAGACGTTCAAGAAAGCTTAAATAAGTTCAGCAAGGCCTCCCGACGTGTCGACGATCCCGATAGGAGCCGCGTATCTCGTTCTCAGGACACGTCGGATAAGCGACGCGTATATTGGCATGATAGAAATCCCTCGAGTTGCCCAGTGGTGGGCCCACACATTACTCTGTTTTGGACCAGCACCAGCAGCACTGGCCCTCTGTATTATTTAAATTACTCCCTGGGTTCATGACGCCCTATACTTTAGAAACGATATCCAGTATTATTATGTTGGGCAAATGTAGTATCAAAGTTGGGTCTTGGCAGACATGTTTTATCCTAAAACGAAAATCAAGGGTGTCCTCATAACAACCCCGAGCATGTTAGAAGCGCTCAATATGGAACATAACACCGGTACACAAGTAACTATGGCGGCAAAGGTGAAACAAAACACCAAGCAAAAGGCCAAGCCTTGTCTCTTTACCAAGTATATATGTGCATTAAAATAAATAGCAATAGTATTACGATAACAAAAGAATGTCCATGTTGTCACATGGAAGCAATTGCACCTACAGCTAGAAACGCTATAAGAAGGGCTAAGCAAACGGTAACATAGCCAAACAAAGGTTTGTTGGGATGTGAAGGGGTTAGAGGCTTATCATGACATATTTGGGAGGCTTGTCAAACAAGTGGTAGGTAACGCGACATAGCGATAGAAAACGAGACAACTAGCATGGCAATGATAGTAGTGGTATCTAGGGAAATGTGTCATCTTGCCTGAGATCCCGCTTGGAAAAAGAACGAATCCATGAAAATACGATATGTGAAGTAGACGAACGAATCCTCACACTTTCAAAACTCTATCGAGAAAAAGCAATCCGGAACAAACAATCAACACACGATACACCACAACATATTCATGACAAGATGTGCAAACAAATATGATGCATGTCCATCTCATTATGCAAGGCATGGCAAAGCACAACAATCAACTCCTACACATTAGGTGAAGCTCAATATGCAACTTGTTGCATATTGACGACACTTCACATTTGAATTACTTAGTTCACTCTCGTTTAGGTACACGGCAATGTTAAACGCTGTTAAACATGGCAAGAGGTGAAGCATAAGTAAACTACACTACCTAGGCATCTTAAATGAGGTCGGAAACAAATTATAACATTTACGAAATGACCCCATATGTTAATTTCAAAATTGGTCCAGATCTAAACTAATCACATTTTATATTTGTTAAATAATAGATAAAGAATATCATGCAATTCTATACATCATTCTAGTCGATTTACATGTATGAAACATCTCAAACGGAGCTACAGTCTAAAAGTTATGACCCTTTGAAGATAATATGCCATGAATGCAAAATGCATGAAAATGACAATCATGAGCACTTCAAAACATGGATGCAACATGATAATATGATACTACATGAAATTCTAATCAAGTTTTATATATGGCATGCCCAAAACGAAGCTACGGTTCAACCACAAACACCCATACAAGGTTTAGTACAAATCTGCCCAAAACAGCAACATAGCATTTTGTACACATGAAATCAACAAGCTTCAAGATCCTAAAGTCCACAAACTAAGCATGGGGCAGTAGCATATAACACACACTTCATTTCATCTTTCCCTATCATACTCAAAATAGTCATGATCACATGGTAGGAAGCTCACAACATGGCTAATTGAAAACAGTTTCAGACTTAGTGAAAATAGCAGTTTTCACAATGCAATTATATCACGAAGGCATATTATCAGCAATAAAAGTATAAGCTAAAAGGCATATATTTGCATGAAACTTAACAGCATGCTAGGGGACATTACAAACTACAAATAACTACATTGCACCAACCCCAAAGGCGTTTTAGATCACTAGCAAAACACATGGCAAGACAACAACAAAATATTACAGATTCCAGACTTCGAAATATTTCAGCATCTCAAATCAGCCACATTGATTAAGCATGTTGACAACAAGAAAACAACACCTAAACATGGATTATCATGGCAATCAAAATGACCAGTGGCAAGTGCACATGTCAAAGGGCATATCTCATGTTCAAATATAATTCATAAGATGTATGTATTTAATCACACGAAAATAACAAAAAGACATTACAGCAAAATAACATGCGAACAAATTTCCTCAAATGACAAAACTAATTGCACGGATAATTTCTATGAATTTTTCTACCCCAAAATCATATATAATATGCCTATGTTAATGTAGGAAAAAATATTACAATTAATTACGCAAATTTATGACATAAACCTATTAGCAAGTAGTTTATGCAAATTAAATGCAAACAACAAGTTAATGATTTCTATCATGCATGAAAGTGAGAAATAATGAATCTACACAAAACTCCACACATTTTTCATAAATAAAGTATTTGGATATGATGTAGGGTTATTTATTTATGTGCATTTTAAAATCATGCTTTTTTCTACAAATATGCAATGACATGAATAATTAGAGAAAATCGCACACGGGGAAAAATACTACACGGGCCGAATCTGAAAAAAAACTGGGCCAACCACATGGAGCGCAACATAGCAAAATGGCGCCATGGGCGAGGGATAGCCAGGGCTGTGGGCTCACCTAGCGGGTTTAGCCCATGTGATGGAGCAGCTGGGCCGAGGCTGGTTTGGCGACCCACCTGGCGCCGATGGGCGAGCGCACCGGGCCTGGCTGGCGCTGATGTGGCCCACCCGAGGGAGCGGGGCGCTCGGCATCTTCGTCCTCCCGTGCGCCTGAACAAGGGCAGGGGCCATGGCGCGGTCAACGGCGCCGACAGCGACGACCGACGGGCACGGGGAAGCCGGCAGATGACGGGAACGGAAGGATCTGGTCATGGGGGTTCGGATCCGGGCAGCAGCATAGAGGATGGTCACCGGCTGGAGGAGATCGACAGCGGCTCGCCATGGGTGTTCCTGCTGGTGGTCATAGGGAGAGAGCACTGAGAAGAGAGAGATCGTGAGGAGACGAGGGAAAAGAGAGGCGGAACGGGAAGGACTGGAGCCTGGCCTCGTGCTCGCTGGCGGCGGGGTTCCGGTGTTGGACTCCGGCGAGGTGGCTCGCTGGCAGGAGCAGCGGCAGCTTCCTTCCCTCGATCCAGATCGGGATCGGGGAGGCTCTCGTTGCGGGATCTGCGGGGCTGCGGGATGCATCTTGGGTCGTTGGATCTCAGATCCGACGATCCAAACTAAGTAGGGTTTGGTTGGCTCCGGGTTGGACTGCCAAGTAGCGAGATCCAGCTGGGCAGCGTGGAAAAAAAGATGGTGGCGGAGCCTGGTGGCTTAAGGAGACGTAGGGGCTAGGGTTTTGTTAAAAAATGTCTAGGGGAGATGCTTAAATAGGAAAAGGGGCTACGAAGAGGATTTTTTGCATCGTTCTTCAACCGTCAGATCTTGATCGGACATTCAAAAGCGAAGGGGGTCTAACTAGGTGGGCTTTGGGCTATGTAGAGGGGCTTGGTGGGGATGAGAGGGAATGGATGGCGGCTCGTGACAGAGGTTTTTAAAACACCGAAACGTCCAATAAATAAACCGATGACGGTGCCACTATGGTTGACCGTTGGGGTATCAAACAACCTCTGATTGGGACGAAATTTGGCAGGCAGTATACCTAAAATATAACAAGACCGTTCGCCAAGTTTCGATCAAATCCTAGAAAGTTTACACGCACTTTTGAAACAATATTTTGAAGATGTCGTGGGCACGTGCGTGCGTGGTTGGTCTCAAAATGGTCGACGACACGAACGGAGAGAACCGGCAACTACGAATGGATGCAAATTTTTGAAAACGAGTGATGATGCTATGCAGATGAAGCGAATGATACAATGATGAATGCGACAACGAAACGAATCACACGACGAGAATGGAAATAAAAGGGGAATCTTCTGGATCGTCGGTCCCGCGCTGTTACACATGGGTATCGATATATCATATAATAGTAGAAATTTGCTTCAAAAATAAACATAGCAGAAGTCCCAACAAGAGAAGATAATACCACTAATTCCCCTTGATTCAGTTGAGCCACTCCACTTCAGTCTTCAGTATTATCTTGTAGGTCACCATGGCCATCTCACGGTACGTGGCGGCCATTGGATAGTGAGTCAACAAAGAAGGTGTTGATATTCAGATGAAATCACAAAAAGGAAGTAACATGGCCTCTGATGGTGATTGAAGTGTATCCTTGCGCACGTAACTAATACGCTTCCCACATAAATCACCATTTTTACTAAAATTGCATTGTGTATGAATTTTTAGATGAAGTAACCTCATTGGAGATGTAGAAGGAAGAGGGATGCTCTCTACTTACCTCTTCCAGAGTCTGCACAAATGACCGAGTAAGCTGATGATAATTGTATACCATGCCGATTGTAGACTATCGGAATTAACTCCACTAGCTGGTAACGAAACATAACATGTGTGTCCTAATTCCTAAATGGGCATTGAAGGTCTACAATGATCAGAGGACCAGTCCTCTTCTTATCTTTCTATCTACAGGGATCTCAGTGTGTTGACAGAATCAACATACATGTGGCCTCAAAATAGAAATAATCATTAATTTGACATGTAATAATTCAAATCTAGCAAACAGCAGGATAAATCATGGAAATATTTTGTATGGACTAGCCTGCTAGCGACCAAAATGTACCCAATATGCATAACCTTTGTCCTGCGATCCAAACGGTTGCCGTTGTTGCCCCGTAGGCCCGCGTCGATGTCGTACGCGGTGCGCCGCCTCTCATCGGATCCCATCGCAATTGAAGGTTCACCGTCAGGGTCACCACGCTCCTGCCCTTCCTCCTCTCCCTTGCTTATGTTCTTCTATATCTCCTCCTCATCTTCAAAGCTCTGTCTCCTTGGAATTATACTGGGCCATGGAGAAGCTCAGCCACCGCCGCCGTCCATCTGACCCGCCGGAGCCACATGTCGTACAAACATCATTTAAGGGCAACCGGGTCTGCATATTGTTGGCGAAGACTCGACGCGATGCCACTAGCCGAGGAGTACTTTCCGTTAGTATACGCACATACGAAGCTAACCAATAGTTACTAGATTGATTGCAAGTATACTTGGGCATCTCCGGCCCGGCCCGTTCGGCCCACCCAGGCCTGGCCCCAAAATCTAGGGACTAGGCCCGACGGGCTTGCCTGTGGGCCGAGCTTGGGCCTGAGTTTTGAGCCCACCCGCAGGGCCGGGCCGGGCTTGGGCTTGGCATATTGGGATTTTAAGGAACAAGCCCGGCACATGGACCCAAACTCGACGAGCTTTTCAGGGCCTAGGCCAAGCTTGGGTTTCAAAGTAGGCCCGATGATAGGGCCTGGACCGGGCATGGGCCTTAGTTTTGTGCCATGGGCTTTTTAGGGCCCGGCCCAAGCCCGGCCCAGTCCGGCCCATGGCCAGATATAATTGCAAGAGAGACTCACATACGAGAAGCTAGCTGGTTTGCTTTAAGCTAGCACAACTCTTTAAGACAGCCAATTGATGGCAAAAAGGCTCGTGACACGCCTTTGCTTTCTATTGCTTTGTTTGATCTGGTGTTACAAGCGTACAGGTACCTGGCTATTTATATTAGCAAAACTACCCCTACGCCTACTCGTATACAGTGACTGCTACTACTACCAGTCCGTGCAGGACTAGGGAACCACGACATCATGGTTAATTCCAACAATCACCCCCTAAACACGATGTCCTCACTTCATAGCTTGGACGCCAATCCTTCTCCGCATCTCCATGAACTTCTGTCGCCCCAATGATTTATTCAAGATATCTGCAAGCTGGTCATCAGTGCAAACGTAGTTGACTTCAATCTTGCCTTCTTCCACGCACTTTCGTATGTAGTGATACCTCGCATCGATGTGCTTGCTTCTATCATGATGCACTGAATTCTTACATAGGGCAATCGCAGACTTGTTGTCAACATTGAGCACCACTCCTTCCGGTTCCTTGTTTGTGAAGTCACTGAGTAGCCTTTCTAGAAACACACCTTGACAGCCCGCGGTTGCAGCTGCAATATATGCTTCACAGGATGATAATGCGACCACCTTTTGCTTTTGTGATAGCCAAGTCACTATGCTTCCGCCCAAGAAATATGCCACTCCTGGTGTACCTTTACGGTCGTCCACATCTCCTGCTAGGTCACTATGACTATAGCCGAGTAGCTCCACCATCTCCTTCTTCTTCCCTCTCAAATAGACACAACCAAAGTTTGTTGTCCCTTTGATGTATCTGAGTATATGTTTGACACCTGTCCAATGTTCCTTCGTGGGTGCTTTCATGAAGCGACTCACTATGCCAACGGAATAGGCCAAGTATGGTCGTGTATTCACAAGATACCTTAGGCTTCCGACCATAGTCCTATACTCCGTTGCATCAACTGTGTGTGCTTCGCTTCATAGCCAACTAATATCATTGGAGTACTTTGAACCGCCAACTTGCTAGTATGCCCGGCCACCGTCTTCATATGCGCCACGCACCCAAATGTGCGAAGATGATCAACCACGGGCTTGTGTTCGTACCATGCTTCGTACGGCGTCATCCCAACCACACTCTTGGTTGGAGCCCGATTCAGCAAATAAACAGTCGTATTGACCGCCTCACCCCAGTACTTGCCCAGCATGCCTTTACTCTTTAACATGCTTCGTGCCATCGCCACCACGGTTTGGTTCCTCTGCTCCACAACACCATTTTGCTGCAGTGAGTATGGTGTCGTAAGATACCGCTTAATCCTGTGTGTTTTGCAGAATTTTGTTAATTCGCGAGACTTAAACTCACCCCTCCCCCCGATCGGTACGGAGGGCCTTCAGCTTGGCTTCGGATTCTACTTCGGCCGCCATCTTTACTATCCTAAACGCTTACAAAGCTTGATCCTTCGTAATCAACAACACAATCCACATGTATCTGCTGAAATCATCGACGATGAGCAGGAAATATCTATTTTCGGCAGGGGTGGCTGGTGTAATCGGTTTGCACAAATCTCCATGGGCCAACTCAAGAGCTTTACTCGCTCTAAATTGAACGGGGCTCGGCTTTGTTTCCCAATGAGACAGTCGTCGCACACTTGGTCAACATGTTCGATGCACGGTAGACCACGTACCATCTCTTTTTGTCCAAGTTGCCGAAGAGCCTGGAAATTTAGATGTTCGTAGCATGCGTGACACTTCCATGCCGAGTCATCCATGCTCGACAAGAGACATACTAGATCGACAAGAGACAAGTTGAGGATGTAAAGCCTATTCGGTGACCTATGCACCTTCATAATTAGCATCCTCTGGCGATTATACCCTCATAGATAGCTGTCTTCGAGCACAATCTTGCAACCATGCTCCTTGAGCTGACCAAGTCTTATGATGCTACTCTTTAGCTTGGGAATATAGTACACGTCCGTGAGTACGTTGTGACCGCCATTCTTCAACTCAAACAAGACAGTACCTCGCCCTCTGATGCCAACGGTCCGTCCATCCCCGAACCGAACCGTGCCTCCCACCGAAATTCTGAGCTCAGAAAAATGGTCTTTGTCGCCGGTCATGTGGTTGCTAGCACCGTGTCTAGGTACCACACATGCCTCGCTGAGTTCACCCTCTTTTTATCATGAAGGTAAATCGCCTCTTCTACGAGCGTGACAACCTCTTTAGCCGGCGCCTTCGGAGCTGGACGATCCTCAACCATTAGCTTGCATACTTCGACCATGAGCATCATATCACCGTCATCAGCTTCCTTGGCCATGAAAGATTCCTCCTTTGGTGGCTTCTTCCACTCCGACTTGAAGTGCCCCTATATGCCAGAGTTGTGACACTTGATCTTGCGCTTGTCGAACTTCTTCTTCTTCGGAGCGCCGTCAGTGGCATTCTTCTCATTTTGTTCGTTGGGCACATGATCTTGCCGACTATAACTGCTTGAGCCCTCACCTTCTCTCCTTGAGTCCGGCTCCTGCCACTTAGCCCGCCTGAGCATGACATGCTCATCATTCCTCCCGTCCCCAAGACTGTACCACATATGCTCATTGTCGTGGTTTTCTCATGGCGGATGTCCAGGTGAACGGACTTGGATTCGAGGCCATCACAAAGGTGATGGACTCAAAGGGGTTGATTGGGATGAAGGACACGAGTTTACCCAGGTTCAGCCCCTCAAATAGAGGTAATAGCCTACGTCCTGCTTGTGTTGGTATTGCTTGGTGTATCGATTACAAGGGAGTAAATTGATTGACCTAGTTCTTGATCTCTCTCTAAGTCGCCCCGGGTCTCGCCTTTATATAGGAGGTCAAGACCACGGGTCATACAAGTTGTAACCGACTCTCACTACGTGTCTGAATCCGTCTCTACATTGTCTTGCCTTCCTGAGCAAGTTGTCTCCGGGCGGCTCACCCGCCCGGGTCTTCATGCTTTCTCCATCTGGGCCACGTCCCGGCCCATCTTATTAAGCCGCCTAACGTCTTGGGATTAAGTCTTCATGACTCGTTCTTGGGCTGGTGTACGAGCCGCCAGGTGTGGCTCGGAGCCTCATGGGCGGGTCTCACCGTGGGGTTATATCCCCAACATTAGGCCCCAGGTTGATTTGAGCCCGCTCACTTCAGCCTTCTTCTTGACCATCGGCGAGTCTCACTCATGTCACCTGAAAGTAAACAATAACCCGCTGTGACGTCATGTCAAATCTGTCAGAAAGATCCTCTGACATCCGCAACGAATCTTCCCTTATTAAATGGACGGTCGAGCAATCGAGGCATCCGCCTTGGTCAAATGACATCCGTCGTCTGGATTTTCGTGCCTGTTTCCACCTTTGCCTATTAAATAGGACCGCGAGGGGTGGCATTTGCTTTCCTCCTAGCTTGCTCTTCGTCTCCTTCCTTCCGACGCCGCCGCTCCAGCATACTTCGCTCCGGTGCTGTCTCCACACCGTCGTCATCGAGGCCGCTGCATCAACCTGTTCGTTCTAGAGTTCTACCCGCGTCCGCCATGCCATCTCCGGTGAGTCCTTCCTCCCCTAGATCCGTAGCCATTTCGGTAGGGTTTTCACGGAGTTCTTCCACCGCTTTCGAACACGAGCTTCTCTCCAATGCTAGCCATGCTTAGTCCATAAGAACTCGGTGATATCTTGTCCCCAATGAAGCGTTCTGTAGGAGACCGATAGTAGCACCGCGTAGATTTGTAACGGCTCCGCCTACCATTTTCAAACTTTCACCGTTTCGACAGTTCGTCTCTAGGTTTGAAATAAAAACATTTTTCTCTGTTTTGTAGATTCATAATCTTAGAGATACTTTGTGAAACCTGTTTTCCACACTTAGCAAAATTTTGCCTTGTCTTCTCATAAACTTGACCCGCCATGTAATTCTGGCTCTCATCAGCCGGATCCTGGCGGCTTAATCTTAAAATCTTAGGCTTTTAATCGCCCATAGACGTCTGCTGTTCCCTGACTCGCCGTACATTGTTACCTTTCAAAGTTTTGAACTGTTGCCATGTCTCGTGCATCCAACTCATGTAACTGGGTTGGCTCTTGCATTACTGAAGAATTCCTGATGGACTTTGTGCACGCGGGCACCATTCCCGCCAAATATGTCATCCATTGGCCGGTTCCAGGTAACGAGCTAAGGCCCATTCCTCCGGAGGGCGAAGTAGTTGTGTTTTTTGATCACGTTGAACGTGGGTTTGTACCCCCCGGCTCAAAATTCTTTCGAGATGTTCTTCACTTCTACAAGCTGCGCCCTCAAGACCTTGCTCCCAACTTCGTTTCTAATATATGCAACTTCCAAGTACTCAGCAAAGTCTACTTGCAAACAGAACCATCCATTGGTCTATTTCGCGAGTTTTTCTATGCAAACCGCCAGACAGAGGTGAAGGCCGGCCCAAGCTTGGAACTTGGCGGAATTTCTATTCAAAAGCGCCGGGACATAACCTTTCCGGCTGTTCATATGCCAAGCCATCCAAAAGACTGGAACAAAACTTGGTTCTACTACAAAGATACCTCCCCAGAAGGAGAGCATCCCCTGCCGGGTTATCGCCCATCCCGGCTCAAGACGACCTCTCAGCTTCCTGGCTGGTTGTTAACTGCTGAACGGGAAAAGCACGAGCCGGCTCACGCCAAGATTAAAACCCTTATGGCCAATGGACTGACGGGATTGGACTTCATCCGCTGCTGGATCTCTTGGAGGATCATGCCCTTGAGCCGACGAAATCGCCTTATGTGCGAATATCCAGGCCAGTATGATGATGCCCTCTGCTTTGGCCGGACAACGTTATCAGAGCATGATATTACAATTGTCATCTGGAGTCTTGTCCATGAAACTTCAGGAGCTTGCAGTGCCATTGGGCTGGCACCTTTTTGTGCCACTAACCGGCCCGAGCCGTAAGGCGACTCTTTAAAATCTCCTCTCTTTATTAAATATGTCTTAGCAATCCCCTCACTACTTGCCGGCTTATCTTTTCAGGTTGAATCCGACTTCTGGAAGAAGAAATATGTCCCTCCTCTGAAGAAATCCAGGAAGAAGACCGCTGCCAAGAATACGAAGAAGAAGACCACTCCTCAGGAAGAATGGTTTGAACAGCCGGAAACAGACGGCTCAGAGGTATAACTTGACTATTTTTTGCCACCTCTTTATTCACCTTATTTACAACAACCATTCACAAGATGAGACGGAGACCAGCCACGCCAACGCCCCTGAGGTAACTTATGTTTCATCTGACTCGGAATACTTTGTACCCCAGAAGATACGGCAGGTCATTCGAAAATTTCCCCTTTCTCATCCTCTTGCTTACTTAGACCCCCAATTTCTTTTGAAAAAGCAACAGCAAGCCGCCCGACGCCAGACCCGGAGCGTCAGCTTTATCGTTCTCATGTCCGGGTTGCCTAATTCCTCGACTCAGAGGAAACGTCCAGCTGAGGTAGACATTCCTTCTCTGCTTGATTTTACTAATCCTTCCTTTGTAATTCCAAAATGGCTTTACATTATCTGAACTGTTTTTCAGGGATCATCTCCTTCGTCGGGCGACTCTACGGCCACTGCACTGCCGCCTCCAAAGATTAACCCGCTGTACGTGCTTTTCATGTCTTATGCCCGAGCCTTTGGTGGTTGTAAACCTTGGGCTCTAATCTTTATGCTTTTCAGGGCTCAAGCCAAGCAAAGGAATACCAACAAGTCCTCCCCTGGCCCTAATGTCCAAGAGCCGGAGCCTGCCAAGCTGGATGTTCCCATGCCGGATGTTGATCCTTCGGCGGCTTCTAAGGAGGCTCCTGAAGAAACTTGTCCTTCTACAGAGCCGGTGGCTAACAATGTGATTCTTGAGAGTCCTCCAAGGGAACATTCTAAGCCTCCCAGCCCCACAAAAGTTGCTGAGGAAACAACCGCTCCGGATGTTTTTACTACTGGCGCCGGCTTCCACTCTCCTCAGCCTCATGTGCTGACAAGGCATAGTGAGACGGCTGAAGCCTCCAAGAAGCTGGATTTTGAGCTCCCCGCCCTTGAGAAGATGACAACTGACGAACTTCACGCTGGTTATTTGAACCACCTAACCACAAGCCGGGACCTGGAGCTGAAGCTTGTCAATTTAATGAAGAAAAAATATGAGGTGTTCTTTACTCTCTTTATACCCTTACTTAGCCCCCAAGAGCCGGATTAATATTGGCTGATGATAATTCAGGTCTTGAAAACCTGCTAGAAGTAAAAATGCTTAGCCTGTAGGCCTCAACTTATTTAGAAGTAATAGCAAATAATCATTTGTAGACCCCAAGGGCCGGCTCAAATTTGAGAACATTGAGCCGGAGCTTCATTGAAGATAGTTATTAGAGCCAATTGTAGCCCCCAAGGGCCAGCTCAATCTTGTTAAATTTGAGTCAGATATTTATTGAAGATAGTTATTAGAGCCAATTGTAGCCCCCAAGGGCTGGCTCAATCTTGTTAAATTTGAGTCGGATCTTTTTATTGGAAACCAGTTAGAAAACCAAAGTGTAGCCCCCAAGTTCCAGGTTAACTTGATAAAGATGATCCGGAACTGCCTTTGAATCTAGAAGATCAAATAGACATTAGCCCCCAAGTGTCATACATATTGCTTGCAATCTGTTTGAGACTTGCTGAGTCTTTTAACTTCTCCTTCTGGCGGCTAATTCCATATTTTGATATGTCACAAGACGCTTTAAGCGAAGCCGGGTCAGAAGTGGCCGGCTTAAAAAATAATCTGGCCACGCAGCAAGCCGCCCGAAGTGAAGCTGATGAAAAATGTGGGCTCCTCTCAAAAGAACTTACCAAGATCAAGGCCGACTTTGCAACCTTCAAGGAGTCTACTAAAGCTGAACAAGCCGCCCTGACTAAACGGGCGGATGATGCAGATCAGCGGCTTATGATCGTGTGTGATGAGCTGCAGTCCTTGAAGCGCCACATCAAGAGGATGACAGCTGCCCGCTTTGGTAAGTATTTGATAACTTAACTCAATTTGTGTATTGTACTTGTGCTGGCGACTCATGACGAGGCGTCCGTCTTATGCAGGTCCTAGGAGCTGCCAACTTGCCTCTGACAACTTGCTTCCCTTGAAGACCATGTATACTTTGACAGAGCAACTTTATTGTGGCGCTGTGTGCACAATCAAGGCTGTACTATACAAGGATACTACCCCTCCAACTATCAAAGGGGTCTTAGAGCTTCTGTCCACGCTGCCAAAGCAAATTTTAGAATTAAAGAAATCAGACGCCCGTCAGGGGGCGATCGCAGCCATAAGCCGGGCGCTGACCTTTGCTCCGGAGTTGACTCCTGCAGATATGATGGATGGGTTTCCCTCCAAAAAAATATGATGGCTCCGAATTTAAGAACGCTGACTATGCCCGGTGTGTGAAGGATTCCAAAATCCTTGCCTCTGTGTTAGCAGAAGAAGTCAATCTGGCGACTTATTAGGCAGATTACAACACAGATCAGAAGAGAATCCGTGGCCCCCTCTTTGAGTCCAAGGATCTGACACCCGCCCGTAGTAAGCACATTTTTGCTTTTGAACTTGACCCGTACCCTTCTTTGAGGAAGGACACTTTGCAGCTTTAACCCACTCCAACTGGGACTTGTACCATCTTCAGATCAAGGAAGTTGAAGACCCGGAGCAGGGTGACCCACCAGCCAGCTAAAGGAGTCGTGAACGCCGTTGATAGACGGCTCTTTGTGACCCGCCATGAGCGGTGTAAAAAACTTCAAGATATTTTTGGGCTCCACAAAGAACATATGTAATAGACTGGTAGTAACTTTGCCTTTGCTTGAATTGTGCCATCGTGCACATACGAAATAGTCCGGCTTAACATATATATGTCACCTTCCTTGTGCTTCTCATTGGATGCTTTACCGGCTCTTGGCAGCTTAATTTCCTGCAAGAATAGATGTATTTTTATATTGTTAGGAGGGCGGCTTAAAAGCATAACCCAAAGATGTTGTATATTCCTAACGTGTTGACGGAGTCAACTGTTTGGCTTAAGAGCTGGCCAATAGGGTTTGATAAGCTACACCCATAGGGTGGGAAGCCCCTGGACGGCTATGTTTACTTGTCAACATTTTTGGCTTAAGAGTTGGCTGTTAGGGTTAGATAAGCTACACCCAGAGGGTGGGAAGCCCCTTCGACAACCAAGTTGACTTGTCAACTTTTTTGGCTTAAGAGCCGGCTGTTAGGGTTAGATAAGCTACACCCGGAGGTGGGAAGCCCCCTTCGATAGCTATGTTGACTTGTCAACATTTTTTGGCTTAAGAGCCGGCTGTTAGGGTTAGATAAGCTACACCCGGAGGTGGGAAGCCCCCTTCGACAACCAAGTTTACTTGTCAACTTTTTTGGCTTAAGAGCCAGCTGTTAGGGTTAGATAAGCTACACCCGGAGGTGGGAAGCCCCCTTCGACAGCTATGTTGACTTGTCAACATTTTTTTGGCTTAAGAGCCGGCTGTTAGGGTTAGATAGCTACACCCATAGGTGGGAAGCCCCCTTCGACAACCAAGTTTTGGATCTTGTTTGCATGGAGGAAGATATGTGAAATGGCAGAGGCCCCGGCTTGCAGGGATGCTACTTTATTCATATATAAATATGATATGTACAATGATAGTATACAATGTCGAGTCTCAACAACTTAAGTATAATAAGGCCGCATATGCTCTATGTTCCATGGCTGGTGGGTCTCTTGACCCGAGGTATCTGAGTCGTCTCGGATGTCGATGAGGTAATATGACCAGTTGTTGAGATTTCTGCTGACCATGAAGGTCCTTCACATGGAGGAGATAGCTTATGCATATTTGTCTGATCTTGAATCAGCCGCAGCACCAAGTCGCCTTCTTGAAACGTCCGAGTCTTGACTCTGCGGCTATGATAGCGGTGCAGGTCTTGTTGATAGATCGCCGAACGAGCAGCCGCCAGCTCTCGTTCCTCCTCCAAGGCATCCAACGCGTCTTGATGCGCCGTCTCATTGTCCGTCTCAACGTAAGCCGCCACGCGTGGCGAGTCATGCCAGATGTCACTTGGTAACACGGCCTCTGCACCGTAAACCATGAAGAAAGGTGTATAACCTATGGATCTGTTAGGCATAGTTCTGATGCTCCATAAGACGGACAGCAATACCTCCACCCAACAACTCGCCGTTCATTGTAAAGGAACCATAAGCCGGGGCTTGATACCTCTCAGGATTTCTTGGTTAGCATGCTCCGCCTGACCGTTGGACTGTGGATGAGCAACTGCAAAAACATCAGGCCGGATGTGTTCAAGATCACAGAACGTTTTCATAGCCCCCTTGGACAGGTTCGTGCCATTGTCCGCGATGATGCTGTGAGGGTAACCAAAACGATAGATCAGTTTTTTGATAAACTGAACTGCTGTAGCCGCGTCACACTTGTTGACCGGCTCAACCTCTACCCACTTGGTAAACTTATCAACCGCCACCAAAAGGTGTGTCTTCTTGTCCTTGGATCTCTTGAAAGGCTCGACCATATCAAGCCCCCAGACTGCAAATGGCCAAGTAATTGGTATCATGCGCAATTCTTGAGCCAGAATACGAGCATGTCGGCCAAACTTTTGACAGTCGTCACACTTGCGGACCAAATCCTCTGCATCCTTGTGAGCCGTCAACCAGAAGAAACCGTGTCGGAAAGCCTTGGCCACTAGAGACTTTGAGCCGGCGTGATGTACGCAATCTCCAGCGTGAATTTCATTCAAGATTTCCTTACCCTCCTCTGGTGAGACACCACGTTGAAACACCTCGATGACACTGCACTTGTGAAAATCACCATTAACTATTGTCATGGACTTAGACCACCGGGTGATCTGTCTGGCCAGATTTTCATCATCAGGTAACTCACCCTGAGTCAAATACGCCAAGTAAGGCACAGTCCAATACGGAATAGCATGTAGAGCTGCCACTAATTGACCCTCCAGGTCAGGAACAACCAAATCTTCCCCTGAGGGTAATCTGATATTCGGGTGATGTAAGACGTCTAGAAAGATATTGGGCGGCACCGGATTTCGCTGAGAGCCTAACCTTGATAGGGCATCAGCCGCCTCGTTCCTACGACGATCAGTGTGATCTACCTGATAACCCTTGAAGTGACCAGCAATGATATCCACTGCTTGACGATAAGCATCCATCCGTGGATCCCTTGAGTCTCAAGTGCCTAAAACTTGCTGAGCCACAAGATCTGAGTCGCCAAAGCACCTTACCCGGCTTAAATTCATCTCCTTGGCTACTATGAGGCCATGAAGCAGGGCTTCATATTCAGCCGCATTGTTGGTGCAAGGGAACATCAGTCGGAGCACATAACAGAACTTATCACCTTTGGGGGATGTTAAAACAACTCCTGCCCCTGATCCTTCCAGCTGCTTGGATCCATCAAAGTGTATGGTCCAGTACGTGTTATCCGGCTTTTCCTCAGGCGCTTGACACTCTGTCCAGTCGTTTATGAAATCCACAAGGGCTTGAGACTTGACAGTCGTACGAGGTACGTATTTCAGATTGAGAGGCCCCAGCTCCAATGCCCACTTAGCAATCCTGCCTGTGCCTTCTCTGTTTTGAATTATGTCCCCCAATGGAGCAGAGGTGACCATGGTAATTTGGTGCCCTAAGAAGTAATGCTTTAACTTGTGGTTGGCCATGAACACCCCATACACTAGCTTCTGCCAATGTGGATACCTCTGCTTGGACTCTGTCAGGACCTCACTGATATAATAAACCGACCTCTGAACCGGAAACACTTTTCCTGCTTCCTTGCGCTCGACCACAATTGCAGCACTGACAGCTCGGTTGTTAGCCGCCACGTATAGGAGCAAGGGCTCTTTCTCAGCCGAAGCAGCTAAAACCGGCGGCTCAGTGAGATACTTCTTGAGCGCCTCAAATGCTTCACCCGCCGCCGTACTCCAGACAAAATTGTTTGTCTTTTTCATCATTTGATATAGAGGGATAGCTTTCTCACCAAGGCGGCTTATGAACCGGCTCATCTCGGCGATCCGCCTGCCAGGCGTTGGACATCATTGATACAAGCCGGCTCAACCAGGGAGGTGATAGCCTTGATTTTATCCGGGATAGCTTCAATACAACGCTTAGAAGCCAGAAACCCCAAGAGCTTGCAAGCCGGAACACCAAAGACACACTTTGTCGGGTTAGGCATCATCTTATAGATCTGCAGATTGTCAAAGGTTTCCTTTAAGTCATCAACAGGGTCTCCTTCTTCCTTGATTTGATCACAATATCATCTAAGCATGAACGTTGCGTCCAATCTAATTGTGAAGACAATTCTGCACACATCACTGATGAGTCGCCTGGGGACTCTTGAGCCCAAAAGGCATAGACACATAGCAGAAGGCTCCAAAAGGCATGATGAAAGCCATCTTCTTCTGGTCCTTAACTGCCATCTTGATCTGATGATATCCCGAATAAGCATCCAGGAAGCATAAACTTTCGCAGCCCCCCGTAGCATCAATGATTTGATCAATATCAGGGAGAGCAAAAGGATCAGCCAGACAAGCCTTGTTGAGATCCGTATAGTCCACACATATACGCCACGTGTCGTTCTTCTTGAGCACAAGCACTGGGTTAGCAAGCCACTCCGGGTGAAAGACCTCGACGATGAAACCCGCCGCTAAGAGCCGGGCGACCTCTTCCCCGATGGCCTTACGCCTCTCCTCCTTGAACCACCATAGAAATTGCTTGATAGGTTTAAACTTAGGATCCACATTAAGGTTATGCTCAGCCAACTCTCTCGGTACACCCAACATGTCAGAAGGTTTCCATGCAAAGATGTCCGGATTCTCACGGATGAATTTGATGAGCGCGCTTTCCTATTTGGGATCCATATTGTCCCCCAATAATGAACTGTTTGGATGAGTCGCCCGGAGTAAAATTCACCGCCTTGGTATCATCCACCGAAAATTTGAGGGGCGGCTCAACCTCCGTCGTAGGCTTCATCAGCGGGGTCATATCCTCCGGGTCAACATTCTCCTTATAGAACGTGAGCTCCGCCTCAACACAACTGGATTCCACGTAAGCCGCATCTCCTTCTTTGCACTCAATAGCCGTATTCCGATCACCATGAACAGTAATCATGCCTTTTAATCCGGGCATCTTGAGCTGTAAGTAGACATAACAGGGCCTAGCCATGAACTTAGCATAAGCCGGCCGCCCAAACAATGCTTGATAAGGGCTCTTGATCTTGACCACTTCGAACCACAAGGACTCCACCCTATAGTTATACTCATCACCAAAGGCGACTTCCAAAGAAATCCTGCCCATTGGGTAAGCTGACTTGCTCGGTACCACACCATGAAAAAGGGTTGATGAGGGCTTAAGGTCTTTATCAAGCAGCTTCATCCGCTGGAAGGTATCATAATATAGGATGTTGATGCTACTGCCACCATCCATAAGTACCTTATTCACCATATATCCTCCCACTTGGGGGGCAACTACCAAGGCTAGCCGCCCCGGGTCATCAACACGCGGGGGGTGATCCTCATGGCTCCATGTTATGTCATACTCAGACCACTTCAAGTATTGCGGCAGAGCCGACACGACTGTGTTAACCGCTCGCTTGTGCAATTTATGATCCTACTTGTTAAGTCTGGTCGTAAAAATATGATATTGGCCTGAGCTGAGCTGCTTTGGATTACTCTGATACCCAGATTGATTATGCTGTTGCGGATTGTTGTTACCAGAGTGTTGAGGATGTCCTCCTTGATTGCCATGACCATGATGACCGGACCCTGAGCCGCCGGATCCAAATCCGGCTCCTGACCCGCCTGGTCCCGAGCCGCCGGGCGGACCACCACCATGCTTGTTGTGTTGCTGCATGCTGTAATTCTTGAACTTCTGCATGATATGGCAATCACCCCATGTGTGCACCGCAGGTTTATTGGGCCGGCTGTGCTCCGGACAGGGTTTTTTGAGCATTTCCTCCAAATTGAAAGGAGTCCTATTTTTGTTAAAAGGTGGTCTGAAGTTCCCATTGCCCTTAGGATGACTCTGGCCTTGCTCACACTGGCCACCAATTTTGACCCGCCATTCGGGTTCTTCCGCTTGCTCTGGTTACCATTATTTGCTGCACCCTTGCCCTAGTTGTTCCTATTACCTTGGCCGGCCTTCTCCTCATTAGATCCTGGATCCTTCGTGTTATCAGAGTCAACATACTTTGTGAGAGACGCCATGAGTTCTCCAATGTCCTGACACGTGCGCTTGAGCCGGACAAGCTTCTGCTTCAGAGGGACGAAGTGACATTTCTTTTCTAGGATCAACACCACTTGAGCCGCCGTGATCTGTTCAGATGAGTGGATGATGGTGGACACCCGTCGGACCCAATGATGAGCCGACTCATTCTCTTGCTGGACACAATGATCGAGATGCACAATAGTCATAGGCTGTTTGCTAGTCCCTTGAAAGTTTTTGATGAACCTTGCCCTCAACTCAGCCCATGAGTTAATGGTATTGGGTGGCAAACCCTTTAACCACGTGCGAGCCGGACCTTCAAGCATCATGATGAAGTACTTAGCACACACCGCCTCACTGACATCCAACATCTCCATAGCCAGCTCATAACTTTCGATCTAGGCCTCCGGAGGTAAGTCAGCAGTGTAATTCGGGAACTTGCGAGGTCCTTTAAAGTCCTTCAGCAACCGCTCACTCCGCAGAGCCGGTGCTAAGCATGGCACTCCCACGGCCCTGGTGGTCACTACCGCTCCTACTGATATGGAGGGCGCGGGCTCTTGGTGAGCCACCGTGGCCAAAGTTGTCGCCTCTTGTTGGTTTCTTGCCCGGTTTATGAGCACTTGTGCATCTAGAGCATCCTGATCATCCCCCAGAGGCCCTCTATGCCGATCGCTGCTGGAGACCGCCGGTGATTCATAGCGCCGGCTAAAGCTGCGGTCGGGGAGGGGAGTTGAATGAACGCGGCTCCGGCTATAAGCATATTTCTCCTGTTGGGCCATCGCCGTCTGAAGATACCCAATGGCGCTCCATACCTCTTCTGCAAAGGGTGCCTCATCTCGGATAGGGATTGTTTCAAGCTGGGTGGCCGTGGCCACCATATTCTCTGTCGGGTTGGAATAATGACCCGCCGGCATTGGAAAAACCACTAGTGAGGCCTGGTTTCGTCGGGCGGGTTAAGTTGCGGTCGAGCCACCAGCCGACTTCCAGGTGCATCCGCTGCCCGTCCCGTTCCTGGCGTATTGAAGAGATTCCTAGCCTCATAATGTTCTGGTAAGCGGGATTGATGCCTCATACGATGCACCGCAGCCGCCGATTGCTGTTCTAGCCCAAGGCAGAATGCATCCGTCTTAATGCATTCTGCCTCTGCCTCCATCTGAACTTTTAGCTTAGCTATCCTGTGTTGCTCCTCCACCATCCGGTTCTTGAGTCTCACAATCTCCAAATTCCGAGTGGCTTGATTATCTGGCGTGACTTTAGTGGCCATCAGGGCCACGAGCTCATTCATCGGCTCCAGAAGAACTTGAGCCGGTGGCAGTGGGTCAGCCCCCGAGGTTGCTACTTCGGCGGCTGTGCTGCTCGCGCCTGGGGCCGATCCTGCCATGAAAACGGCCGCATGAACCGACGGCCCGAAACCGTCCGGCTCAGACCGCTCCGACTCAAGGTAAAGCTCGTCGTAGCCTCCGAGCCCACTGTTCTGAAGCTGGTAGATCAATTCTGCTTCCCCGGTCGAAGATCCGTCCTTTGAACACACAAGAGTCTCCTGCAATGCAGAAGCTTCAAGATCCATACCCTGAGTGAAGCCCACAAAGACGTTCTTCCGGCCCGAGTCGACCCGGGAGGGTCGCACACAACGGGCGGGTTGCACGCGCCGAGCTGGCTCGATGATGCTGGTGCAGACGTCCGGCCCAGGTATAGATCCATCGATCCTGCCGATGAAGACATGGATCCCGCCAAAGGGAACCCGGAATCCATATTCGACACAGCCGACATCGAGACCCCAGCCGGCGTCGTCGATGTAGAGCCGGCCGCGGCGACTCTAGTTCATCCTTCCGACCAACCCTCGAGCCCTGGGAGAGAGCCCTTTGAGAACTCAACACCACCGAGCGCTAGCCCCACGGTGGGCGCCAACTGTCGTGGTTTTTTCACGATAGATGTCTGGGTGAACGGACTTGGATTCGAGGCCATCCAAAGGTGATGGACTCAAAGGGGTTGATTGGGACGCAGGACACGAGTTTACCCAGGTTCAGTCCCTCAAATAGAGGCAATAGCCTACGTCCTGCTTGTGTTGGTATTGCTTGGTGTATCGATTACAAGGGAGCGAATTGCTGGCCCTAATTTTTGATCTCTCTCTAAGTTGCCCCGGGTCTCGCCTTTATATAGGAGGTCAAGACCACGGGTGATACAAGTTATAACCGACTCTCACTACGTGTCTGAATTTGTCTCTACATTGTATTGCCTTCCTGAGCAAGTTGTCTCCAGGCGGCTCACCCGCCCGGATCTTCATGCTTTCTCCATCCGGGCCACGTCCCGGCCCATCTTGTTAAGCCGCCTAACGTCTTGGGCTTAAGTCTTCATGGCCCTTCTTGGGATGGTGTACGAGCCGCCAAGTGTGACTCGGAGCCTCATGGGCGGGTCTCACCGTGGGGTTATATCCCCAACACTCATCGTGAGCCTTGTAGCATCCGACGAGATCATCAATGGAGAGAGTCGCGAGATTGACACACTGCTCGACCGCCATGACAATTTGCAGGTACCAGGGAGGAACCGCGCACAAGAATCGATGGACAACCAAGGCCTCCATAAGGTTTTCCCCAATTGAGCGGATCCAATTGACGAGAGTAGCTACCCGTGAAGTGAACGCATCCATGGACTCATTGTCGCCCATGACCAAAGTCTCATAGTTACTTAAGAGAGTTTGGAGATTGGCTTGCTTGACGCGGATGTGTGACTCAAACATGAGCCTCAAGGTATCCCAGGCCTCTTTCACCGTTTCTTTTGCAATCAGGTGTTGGAGGACATCCATCGACATCACCAAATAAATTGCCGATGCCGCCTGCCGATCCTTCCGGTGCTTGGCTCCCTCCTCCATGAAAATGTCGCCTCCTAGATCGATTACGTCCCACAACTCGTCGGTGCGGAGAACACACTTCATGAGAGGATTCCATATGTCGAAATTCTCGCGATCAAACTGTGGGTACGACAAACCGGGCTCAACAAGTACTTTAACGGCACTGGTCAATTCCACGATCTCCTTGTCTGCCATGACCTTCCTTTACTAGAAGATCAAACAGACTCTAGATACCAATTGTCGACGAAGCCTCGACACAATGCCACCAGCCGATGTGTAATTTCATCAGTATACGCACGTACGAAGCTAACCAATAGTTATGGGATTGATTGCAAGAGAGACTCAAGTACCAGAAGCTAGCCAGTTTGCTTTAAGCTAGTAAAACTCAATAAGACAGCCGATTGATTGCAGAAAGGCTTGTGATGTGCCTGTAGGGAACATTGCATGGGAAACAAAAAAAATCCTACGCACATGCAAGATCTATCCATGGTGATGAGCATCTATGAGAGGGAGAGTGGATCTACATACCCTTGTAGATCGCTAAGCGGGAAGCGTTAAGAAATGCGGTTGGTGTAGTCGAACGTCTTCGCGATCCAAATCGCCGAGCGTCCCGCGATCTCATCACGATCCGTCCCGCGATCCAATCACGATCCATCCCGCGAACTCATCACGATCCATCCCGCGATCTCATCATGATCCGTCCCGCGATCTCATCACGATCCGTCTCGCAATCTTGATCACGGTCCTTCCGATCTAGCGCCGAACGGACGACACCTCCGTATTCAGCACACATACAGCTTGATGACGTTCTCCGCCTTCTTGATCCAGAAATAGGGAGCGGAGAGGTAGAAGAGTTCTTTGGCAGCATGACAGCGCTCCGGCGATGGTGGTGGAGCTATTCCGGCAGGGCTTCGCCTAAGCACTGCAGAAAACCGATCTAGAGGAGAAACTATGCACTAGAGGAACGGGTAGCACGTGGCTGAAAATTCTGTGCCAAAACCCTAAAATCCTCTAGTATATATAGGAGGAGAGGAGGAGGAGGCTTGGCTGCCAAAAAGCCAGCCCTTGGGTTGGCCAAAGTGGGGAGGAGAGGAGGACTCCTCCTCCAATCCTAGTAGGACTAGGATTCCTCCTTTTTTTTGGCTTTTTTCCACCTTTCTCCCTTTGGGCTTTTTCTCCCAGTCGCATGGGCCTTGTGTGGGACTTCCACCAGCCCACAAAAGGCTGGTATTTACTCTTCCACAGCCCATGAAGCCTCTTGGGTCGAAATACCCCTCCCGATGGTCTCCCGGTACACTACCGGCACTCCCGGTACATTACCGATTAGCCCGAAACTTTTCCGGCGACCAAAATGGGACTTCCTATATATCAATCTTTACCTCCGGACCATTATGGAACTCCTCGTGATGTCTGGGATCTCATCCGGGACTCCAAACAACCTTCAATCACCACCATACATAACTCTATACTACTGAAACGTCACCGAACCTTTAGTGTGCAGGCCCTGCGGGTTCGAGAACTATGTAGACATGACCGAGACACCTCTACGGTCAATAACCAATAGCGGGACCTGGATGCCCATATTGGTTTCTACATATTCTACGAAGATCTTTATCGGTCGAACCTCTATGTCAAGGATTCAGTTAATCCCGTATGATGTTCCCTTTGTTCTTCGGTATGTTTACTTGCCCGAGATTCGATCGTCGGTATCTCCATACCTAGTTCAACCTCGTTACCGGAAAGTCTCTTTACTTGTTCTGTAATACAAGATCCCGTGACTAACACTTAGTCACATTGCTTGCAAGGCTTGTTGTGATGTTGTATAACCGAGTGAGCCCTGAGATACCTCTCCGTCACACGGAGTAACAAATCCCAGTCTTGATCCATGCCAACCCAACAGACATGCTCGAAGATACCTGTAGAGTACCTTTATAGTCACCCAGTTACGTTGCGACGTTTGATACACACAAGGCACTCCTCCGGTGTCAGTGAGTTGCATGATCTCATGGTCATAGGAACAGATACTTGACATGCAGAAAACAGTAGCATTAAACTAACACGATCATATGCTACGTTTGTAGTTTGGGTCTTGTCCATCCCATCATTCTCCTAATGATGTGATCCCGTTATCAAATGACATCTCATGTCAATGGCTAGGAAACCTTAACCATCTTTGATCAATGAGCTAGTCTATTAGAGGCATACTAGGGACATGGTTTTGTCTATGTATCCACACATGCATCTAAGTCTCCGATCAATACAATTATAGCATGGATAATAAACGATTATCATGAACAAGGAAATATGATAATAACTAATTTATTATTGTCTCTAGGGCATATTTCCAACAGTCTCCCACTTGCACTAGAGTCAATAATCTAGTTCACATCACCATGTGATTTGCATTGTTATGAATCTAACACCCAATGAGTTTTGGGGCTCGATCATGCTTTGCATGTGAAAGAGGTCTTATAGTTAACGGGTCTGCGACATTCAGATCCGTGTGTACTTTGCAAATTTCTATGTCAAACCGTAAACACTGCTACCACACTCCACTTGGTACTATTCCAAATGGCTGCTCCACTATACGTATCCAGATTGCTACTACGAGTCATCCGGATTGGTGTTAAAGCTTGCATCGATGTGACTCTTTACGACGAACTCTTTATCACCTCCATAATCGATAAACATCTCCTTAGTCTTTTAGTTACTAAGGATAATCTTGACCGCTGTCCAGTGCTCCATTCCAGGATCACTTTGAAACCTTCCCGCCATACTTATGGCAAGGCTGGCATCGGGTCTTGTGCACAACATTGCATACATGATAGAGCCTATGGCTGAACCATAGGGGATGACACTCATCATTTCTCTATCTTCTGTAGTCACTGGGCATTGAGTCTTACTCAACTTTATACCTTACAAATCATCCGAGAACTCTTTCTCTCACTGATCCATTTTGAACTCTTTCAAAATCTTGTCAAGGTATGTACTCATTGAAAGTCTCATCAAGTATCTTGATCTATCTCTATAGATCTTGATGCTCAACAATTAGGTAGCTTTATCCAGGTATTCCTTTGAAAAAAATCTTTTCAAACAACCCTTTATGCTTTCCAAAAATTCTATATCATTTCCGATCAACAATATGTCAACCACATATGCTTATCAGAAACTCTACAGTGCTCCCACTCACTTTATTGTAAATACAAGTTTCTCGTAAACTTTGTATAGACTCAAAAACTTTAATCGCCTCATCAAAGCGTATATTCCAACTCCGAGATGCTTGCTTCAGTTCATAGAAGGATCACCGAAGCTTGCAAACCTTTTAGCATCCTTAGGACTGACAGAACCTTCTGGTTGTATCACATACAACCTTTCCTCAAGAAAGGAAACGATGTTTTGGCATCCATCTGCCAGATTTCATAATTGAAAAATGCTGCAACTGCTAAAATAATTCTAATAGACTTTAGCATCGCTACGAGTGACAAAGTCTCATCGTAGTCAACTCCTTGAACTTGCCGGAAACTTCTTTGCGACAAGTCGATCTTTATAAATGGTGACATTCACCATCAACGTTTGTCTTCATTTTAAAGATCCATTTGTACTCAACGACCTGCCGTCCAACGAGCAAGTCTACCAAAGTCTATACTTGGTTTTCATATATGGATCCTTTCTCAGATTTCATGGCCTCTAACCATTTGTCAAAATCCGGGCCCATCATCGCTTCCCCACAGCTCATAGGCTCATTGTTGTCCAACAACATGACCTCCAAGACAGGGTTGTCGTACCGCTCAGGAGCAGTACACATCCTTGTCGACCTACGAGGTTTGATAGTAACTTGATCCGAAGCTTTATGATCATCATCATTTACTTCCTCTTCAACTGACGTAGGTTCCACAGAAACTTCTTTCTACGATGCGCTACTCTCTGGTTGAAACAAAGGTTAAACAACCTCATCAAGTTCTATCTTCCTCCCACTCAATTCTTTTGAGAGAAACTTTTTCTCGGGAAAGGACCCGTTTTAGCAACAAACACTTTATGCTTGGATCTGAGATAGAAGGTTCACCCAACTGTTCTTAGGGTATTCTACGAAGATGCATTTGTCCGCTTTGGGTTCGAGCTCATTAGGTGAAAACATTTTCCACACAAGCGTCGCAGCCCCAAACATCAAGAAATGACAGCTTAGGTTTCTATCAAACCATAATTCACACGGTTTCATCTCAACGGATTTAGATGGTGCCCTATTTAAAGTGAATGTAGTTGTGTCTAATGCACAACCCCAAAATTAGTAGCAAAACGATAAGAGACATCATAACATGCACCATATCCAATAGAGCATGACTATGACGTTCGGACATACCATCACACTATGGTGTTCCAGGTGGTGTTGTGAAACAACGTTCACATTGTCTGAAGTTGTATGCCAAACTCGTAACTCAGATATTCACCTCCACGATCATATCGCAGATATTTTTATCTTCTTGTCACGATGATCTTAAACTTCACTCTGAATTTGTTTGAACTTTTCAAACGATTCAGACTTGTGTTTCATTAAGTAAACATACACTATATCTACCCAAATCATCAGTGAAGGTAAGAAAATAACGATATCCACCGCACGCTACAAGACTCATTGGATTGCATACATCAACATGTATCATTTCCAATAAATCACTTGCCCGCTCCGTCAAACCAGAAAACAGGGTCCTTAGTCATCTTTGACCAAGAGGCATGGTTCGCATGTCTCAACCGATTCGAAATCGAAAGAGTCCAAAGATCCATTAGCATGGAGTTTCTTCATGCGTTTTATACCAATATGACATTTAGTGGCAGTGCCACAAGTATGTGGTACTATCATTATTAACATTGCATCTTTTGGCATCAATGTTATGAACATGTGTATTACTACGATCAATATTCAACAAACCATTCTCACTGGGTGCATGACCATTGAAGGTATTATTCATGTAAACAGAATAACCATTATTCTCTAACTTAAATGAATAACCGTGTTGCAATAAGCATGATCTAATCACGTTCATGCTCAATGCAAAACACCAAATAACACTTATTTAGGTTTGTTACTAATCCCGAAGGTAGAGAGAGCATGCGATGTCGATCACATCAACCTTGGAAACACTTCCAACACACATCGTCACCTCACCCTTAGCTAGTTCTCTGTTTATTCCGTAGCTTTTATTTCGAGTTACTAACATTTAGCAACCGAACCGGTATCCAATACATAGGTGCTACTAGGAGTACTAGCAAGGTACACATCAATAACACGCATATCAAATATACTTCTGTTGACGTTGCCAGCCTTCTTATCTACCAAGTATCTAGGGTTGTTCCGCTTTAGCGACCGCTCTCCTCATAATCGAAGAACTTAGTCTCGGGTTTGAGTTCAACTTTGGGTTGCTTCACTGGAGCAGCAACTGACTTGCTATCCATGAAGTTTCCCTCCTTGCTCTTGCCCTTCTCGAAACTAGTGGTTTGGCTAACCATCAACACTTGACGCTCCTTCTTGATTTCTACCTTCGCGGTGTCAAACATCGCGAACAGCTCAAGGATCATTATTTCTATCCCTGGCGTTTTATATATCATCACCAAGTTCTAGTAGCTTAGCGACAGTGACTTGGAGAACTATATCAATCACTATCTTATCTGGAAGATCAACTCCCACTCGATTCAAGTGATTGTAGCACCTAGACAATCTGAGCACATGCTCAACGATTGAGCTATTCTCCTTCATCTTGTAGGCAAAGAATCTTGTTGGAGATCTCATATCTCGCAACATGGGCACGAGCCTGAGATCCTAATTTCAGATCTTAGAACATCTCATATGTTTTGTGACATTCAAAATGTTTTGGAGCCTCAATTCTAAGCCGTAATGCATGATGCACTGAACTATCAAGTTGTCATTAGAACGTGCCTGTCAGATGTTCACAACACCTACAGACGACGCTTGAGGGGGTGTTGCACCAAGCGGTGCATTAAGGACATAAGCTTTCTATGCGGCAATGAGGACAATCCTTAGATCACGGACCCAGTCCACAATATTGCTACCAACATCTTTCAACTCTATTTCTCTAGGAACATATAAAAATTCAAGGGAGCTACAGCACGAGCAAGTGATCTACAACATAATTTGCACAGACACTATTGACTATGTTCATGACAATGAGTTCAATTAATCATATTACTTAAGAACTCCCACTCAAATTGACATCCCTCCAGTCATTCGAGTGATACATGATCCAAATTCACCAACTCAAGTCCGATCATCACGTGAGTTGAGGTGGTTTCAATGGTCATCATGTTGATCATATCTACTATATGACTCATGTTTGACCTTTCGGTCTCTTGTGTTCCAAGGCCATGTCTGTACATGCTAGGCTCGTCAAGTTTAACCCGAGTGTTCTGCATGTGCAACACTGGCTTGCACCCGTTGTATGTGAACGTAGAGTCTATCACGCCCGATCATCACATGGTGTCTCGACATGAAGAACTTTCGCAATGGTGCACACTCGGGGAGAACACAGTTTATCTTGAAATTAAGTGAGGGATCACCTTATAATGCTACCGTCGTCCTAAGCAAAACAAGATGCATAAAAGGATTAACATCACATGCAAATCATAAGTGACATGATATGGCCATGAACTTGTGCTTTTGATCTCCATCATGGAAGCACCGACATGATCTCCATCGTCACCGGCATGACACCATGATCTCCATCATCTTGATCTCCATCAACGTGTCGCCATCGGGGTTGTCACGCCCACCATGCTTCTACTACTATTGCTACAGTTTAGCGATAAAGTAAAGCATTACATTGCGCTTAATGATTAACACGCAGGTCATACAATAATTAAAGACAACCCTATGGCTCCTGCCGGTTGCCGTACTCATCGACATGCAAGTCGTGATATTCTATACAACACATGATCATCTCATACATCACATATATCACATCATGTAATTGGCCATATCACATCAAAACATACCCTGGAAAAACAAGTTAGACGTCCTCTAATTGTTGTTGCATGTTTTACGTGGCTGCTACGGGTATCTAGCAAGAACAATTCTCACCTATGCATAAACCACAATGGTGATACACTAGTTGCTTTTCAACCTTCTCAAGGACCGCCTTTGTCGAATCCGATCCAACTAAAGTGAGACAAACTGGCACCCGCAAGCCATCTATGCAACAAGTTGCGTTTGAGGGAACCGGTCTCTCGTAGGCGTACGAGTAATGTTGGTCCAGGCCGCTTCATCTCACAATACCGCTGAACCAAAACACGACCAAGGGAGGAAGCAGTCTAAGCATCAATGCCCACAAACTCTTTGTGTTCTACTTGAGATCTCATCTACACATAGACCTAGCTCTGATACCACTGTAGGGAACGTTGCATGGGAAACAAAAAATTTCCTACGCACACGCAAGATCTATCCATGGTGATGAGCATCTATGAGAGGGAGAGTGGATCTACATACCCTTGTAGATTGCTAAGCGGGAAGCGTTAAGAAATGCGGTTGGTGTAGTCGAACATCTTCGCGATCCAAATCGTCGAGCGTCCCGTGATCTCATCACGATCCGTCCCGCGATCCAATCACGATCCGTCCCACGATCTCATCACGATCCATCCTGCGAACTCATCACGATCCGTCCCACGATCTCATCACGATCCGTCCCGCGATCTCGTCACGATCCGTCTCGCAATCTTGATCACGGTCCTTCCGATCTAGCGCCGAATGGACGACACCTCTGCGTTCAGCACACGTACAGCTTGATGACGATCTCCGCCTTCTTGATCCAGCAAGAGGGAGCGGAGAGGTAGAAGAGTTCTCCGGTAGCGTGACGGTGCTCCGGCTATGGTGGTGGAGCTATTCCGGCAGGGCTTCGCCTAAGCACTACAGAAAACCGATCTAGAGGAGAAACTATGCACTAGAGGAACGGGTAGCACGTGGCTGAAAATTCTGTGCCAAAACCCTAAAATCCTCTAGTATATATAGGAGGAGAGGAGGAGGAGGCTTGGCTGCCAAAAAGCCAGCCCTTGGGTCGGCCAAAGTGGGGAGGAGCGGAGGACTCCTCCTCCAATCCTAGTAGGACTAGGATTCCTCCTTTTTTGGCCTTTTCCAACTTTTCCCTTTGGGCTTTTTCTCCCAGCCGCATGGGCCTTGTGTGGGACTTCCACCAGCCCACAAAAGGCTGGTATTTACTCTCCTACAGCCCATGAAGCCTCTTGGGTCGAAATAGCCCTCCCGGTACACTACCGGCACTCCTGATACATTACCGATTAGCTCGAAACTTTTCCGCCGACCAAAATGGGATTTCCTATATATCAATATTTACCTCCGGACCATTCTGGAGCTCCTCATGACGTCCGGGATCTCATCCGGGACTCCAAACAACCTTCGGTCACCACCATACATAACTCTATACTACTGAAACGTCACCGAACCTTAAGTGTGCAGACCCTGCGCGTTCGAGAACTATGTAGACATGACCAAGACACCTCTATGGTCAATAACCAACAGCGGGACCTGGATGCCCATATTGGTTCCTACATATTCTACGAAGATCTTTATCGGTCGAACCTCTATGTCAAGGATTCAGTTAATCCCGTATGATGTTCCCTTTGTTCTTCGGTATGTTTACTTGCCCGAGATTCGATCGCCATACCTAGTTCAACCTCGTTACCTGCAAGTCTCTTTACTCGTTCCGTAATACAAGATCCCGTAACTAACACTTAGTCACATTGCTTGCAAGGCTTGTTGTGATGTTGTATTACCGAGTGGGCCCTGAGATACCTCTCCGTCACACGGAGTAACAAATCCCAGTCTTGATCCATGCCAACCCAACAGACACCCTCGGAGATACCTATAGAGTACCTTTATAGTCACCCAGTTACGTTACGACGTTTGATACACACAAGGAACTCCTCCGGTCTCAGTGAGTTGCATGATCTCATGGTCATAGGAACAAATAATTGACATGCAGAAAACAGTAGCATTAAACTGACACGATCATATGCTACGTTTGTAGTTTGGGTCCATCATTCTCCTAATGATGTGATCCCATTATCAAATGACATATCATGTCAATGGCTAGGAAACCTTAACCATCTTTGATCAATGAGCTAGTCTATTAGAGGCATACTAGGGACATGGTTTTGTCTATGTATCCACACATGCATCTAAGTCTCCGATCAATACAATTACAGCATGGATAATAAATGATTATCATGAACAACGAAATATGATAATAACTAATTTATTATTGCCTCTAGGGCATATTTCCAACAGTGCCTTTGCTTTCTATTGCTTTGTTTGATCTGGTGTTACAAGTGTACAGATACCTGGCTATTTATATTAGCAAAACTACCCCTATGCCTACTCGTATACGGTGACTGCTATTACTACCAGTCTGTGCCAGACTAGGGAACCACTACATCGTGGTTAATTCCAACACATATAACCCTGCATGATTTAGTACATCAGCTATGCTCTATTATAATAATTGATTAGAGTGTTTAAACCTCCAAGAGTATGCATAAGCTATACCCTATTCCCGGAGTTGCAATCATTAGGTTGAGAAGGGAAGAAAACCAAATGAGTCTGGTGCATAATTTCTAGCTGAGAGCCAATCTGTAGTTTGATGTATGATTTGGACATACCATTTGCAGTGGTGCCTCACCAATCAGGTTTTCAATATCACCGAGGAAAAAAGAAGGCCATGCACAATGCTGTGTGGATAGATAGCCATCTAGTATCAAGCAACTAAGAGCATCTCCAGCCGTTGGCCCCCAGGGGCCGATTTTAGTGCCGCCTGAGCGGCAGCCGGCGCTAAAATCGTCCTGGGGCGGCTCGGCTTCCCAGCCGCGCCCCCGGGGTCGCCCCCAACCGCCGTTTTCAGCCCACTATGGGAGTAGAATCGGCCCAAGAACGTTTAAAAGGTTCCAACTTCATTGAAATATTAATACAAAAGCTAAAATAAAAAATACTACGTCGTCCTGTCGCCGCCGTCCCATCGCCACCGTCCCGTCGCCGCGCGCCGCATTCTACATGTCAGGGAGCTTGTAGAAGTTGGTGTAGTCGCCGTTGTCGTCCCCATCCCCGTCGCTGTCGTCGCCGTCCGATGCGCCGCGGCCGCTGTCCCTACTACAACCCTGCCCTGCATCGTCGAGACGGTACAGGTCGGGGTTGGAAGGACCGGGTGCCTCCCCGTCGCTGTCGTCGTCGAGGATGATGAGGCCGGCGATCTACTCCTCGCGGCAGGCATGGTGGGGAGCCTCAATCTCCTCAAGGGTCTGGCGCTACCGCTCCACCTCCTCCCGGACATAGTCGTCCTGTGCCCACTTCAGGGCGGCCTCGTCGGTGGCGGTGGCCATGGCCAGGTACTCCTACTTGACCACCGCTGGTGTGCCAGGCTCCGTCTTCGGCCTGACAAGGCGGAGGTGGCCGCGGGGAGGCGAGGGCTCGCGGTGACGGCCCTCGTTGATGGTGATGCAGCTGCGTCCACTATGTCGGAGCGGCGACAACAAGCCGGGCTCGGCGTTGACGGCGACAAGCGACGTGCGCGTTGTTCCGGGGGAGTGGGAGGACTGGGAGCCGGAGGAGTACGAGGATGACGACGACGGTGCCTCCATATGCCAGGGCTGCCACGACGAGCCCCTCTGGCGGGAGACGGACGTCGCCTCCGGGTACCCGAGGCACGGCTCGTTGCCACCCTCGATGTGCTCGAGGACGGCCTCGAGAGTGCATCCGGGGACGCCCCATCAAAGACGGCAACCCTCGCTGTTGTTGCGGCCGAGCACGAGGCCACCGTTGGTGGAGGCGAGCTTCTCCTCGCGGTGGCGCTCGAAGTAGGCCGTCTAGAGGGAGGTGCTGTCCGAGGCATACCTCGGCTGCCGGCGATGTTCCTCCGACAGGGTGGACCGGATCCGGGCGATCTTGGAGTGTCGCTCGGCTCCGGTGGGCACCGGTGACACGGGAACGCCGCCCGGTATGAGCCTCCAAGCGCCGGGTGCCCGCATGTCCGGCGGCGCCGGGTACTCCACCTTGAACAGCAGGCGGGCCTCGTCCTCGTGGAGGTGCCGGCGGCCGAAGCCGTTGCGGGCCGCTCCGTCGCCAGGGTAGCGCTCGGCCATTGCAGAGAGAGGGAGAGGGGAGATCGCCGGGAAGAGAGAGGGCGTCGCTGATGGGATTGGGGGCAGGTAACGAGGTGTGGCAAACACCGGCGAGATCGCCTTTTATAGCAGGCAACGAGGTGTGGCGAACACCGGCGAGATCGCCTTTTATAGCAGGCGAGCGGGCGGCACCGTGCGGACACATGGGAGGTGAGGTGTGGACGCGCGTCGCCATACTGACTGCGCCGCCAGTGAATGGCGGCCCGTGAAGGCGCGACATCAATGGAAGGCTGACCGGCGGCAGCCTTGCATTGATTCGATTCCCCGTGGGGAAACCGAGGCAATGAGGACAACGACACGTGCTCGGGGTCGCTGACTCGGCGGACCCACCCATGTTTTCATGCCAAATCATTTCGCCCGGTGCCCCCAGGCGCCCCCAGCGTGCCAGGTTCGGCCCAGGTTCGGCCTAGGTATGCCGGTGCTAAATTAGGCCCTAACCGGCGAAAAATGGGCTCATGGGGGCGCGACTGGGCCGATTTTCGACCGCCGGCACAAAAAAGGGCCTTCGGGGGCCCTCTTGGGGGGTCGGCTGGAGATGCTCTAACTAGAAAAATACGTGAAGATGGTAGTAACATTCTGCATTCGACACTACTCCTATGATTGTAGAATGGACAGGAAAAGACCATATCAAGCTTTTACATCCGCTTCCTAGTGGGTGGCTTAGCGGCTGCCTTCCTTTTCCCCATGGTTCAACTTCTCTTCTTCTTTTAAAAACCTATGAAGACCAGTGGTTAGAATCTACCTATCGAATGATGAGAAGATATTTCACACACTAATGGAGTTCCGCAAAGAAATTAATACTTTATACAATATATCTTCTAAACATATACTGAAATTCGTAAAAGGCACCAAGCTATGACACATCATTAGTTGTAAAAGCAATCGAAATTTGTAACAACACAAGATGAAGATACGAAATCATACACCAATCATCACCAGGACGAAATTCAGGTACACAACATCATGTATGATCGTGCCATGGTCACTACACCCAGGGCGAATCTGACCCGGAAATTGCAAAGGTCCCATCCCCAACCTAGTGGGATTGACCGATTGAATTAGCAAAGAGGAGAATTGATGTTGTGAAGAAGAAATCAGACAACCTAGCTGCTCACGCATACCTCAAAGGGAGGGAGGAGACCCGATGGCCGGGCGAACAACATGATGTCTTGGGGGCGGGGGGGGTCTAAGAAGAAGGGGAACAATGATGGCGTCGAAACGGCGGGCCTTCGAAGCCCACTCTCCCTAGAACTACAACAATCCATGGAGGAGCTCTACCGTCGGCGTGACCCTTATGACTTGCTGGAGTCGCACGTCATCACTCCGATCCGGCTACCATCTGCCAAATCCATGCCAGCCCCACCGGAGCCGATGCATCCTTGCATCGAGCTGCCGTCCCTCCCGACGGGGGCGGTGCTGAGCGACTAGTGACCGATGGCAGAGTGGGTGGTGAAGCGACCGACATCCGATACGGGTGGGGGCAGAGCAGGTGGCGGCCGGTGTGGGCAGGGGCGGTGATGTGCGATGGGCGAGGGGCGTGCGGGTGGTGAGGCGGAGGCGAGGCGGGGCGAGCGGCGGCATGCAGGGGGTGTGGGTGAAAGCACACCTTCTCCCTATAGGTGGTTTTGGTAATTAATAACAACATATATTTCATTGGAGTAATGTTTCCACTAAGTATATTTTAGGAAAAGTTCAATGTTTGATTGGCGAAGGATTGTGAGGAGACCCCAAGATGCAAGGAATAAAATTGGCCAAGCTACAAGCATGAAGACTCTACATTTTACTTTGTGGACAATCACTTTGAGTCCATAGGAAAGCCAATACTATTAAAAGGGGGTGAGGTAATAATGGTGAATGAAATGCTCAAAATGATCAAGTGTTAGCCACCAAAAACACTCACAAGCTCTCCCAAAAATATTCTGTCTTATGCCTTACCACTCAAAACCGGTGCCACCGACAATATCACTTCAGCTACACCAAGTCAAAACCCTAGACAAAAACCCTAACCAAAACCTACTTCTTGTTACTACTAAGTTTTATATCGCTGCAACCGAGTTTCAATTACCAACTTCCTATTGCCACATTTACAAGAATCAGAATTTCCGAGAAACGTGAATCGGTCTAACCGAGATGTGTAACTTCCCTTGGCCACTCATATCGGTACCACCAACAATTCTATATCGGTCTCACTGTAAACACCAAAATTGCCACATTTTGCACTATTCGGTGCAATCGAGTTTTCACTTCGGTTTCACTGAGTTAGGCAATAATGTTGTAACGATTGGATTTTTGGAGATGCCTATATATACCCCTCCACCACATCCCACTCGCAAGAGAAGCACTCAGAACAGACCCACACTTCCATATCCAAATTTCTGAGAGAGAACAACGTATCCTTGTGTTGAGGTCAAGATCATCCACTCCAACCATATGGATCTTGATTTCTAGCCTCCGCAAGTTGCTTTCCACCCAAACAATCTCTTCTACCCAAGCCAAATCTATGAGTGGGTAATTAAGTGTTGAGGAGACTACCATTTGAAACATAAGAGCAAGGAGTTCATCATTACTTTCGCATCTATTACCTTTTGGAGGGTGGTGCCTCCTAGATTGGTTAGGTGTCGCTTCGAAGTCTCCTACTTTGTGTTGTGGAGTTGAACCAAGAAGTTTGTAAGGGCAAGGAGATCGGCTACTTCGTGAAGATCTACCCCGAGTTAGGCTAGTCCTCCATGGACGTAGGCCATCATGGTACAAACAAGGTTGCTTCTTCGTGCAACCCTTCGTGGGTAGCGCTCTGTGTGGACTCTCAAGACCGTTACCTTCCATGGGTTGAAGTCTCCATAAACGTGGATGTATGACAGCGCCAACTATCGAAACCACATGAAAAATCTTCGTGTCTCCAAATTGTGTTTCATCTTCCTACCCTTATCTTCTTACATTTGCTTGTCTTTACATTCCGCTGAAATACTCGTAGACATGCATATGTAAGGTGAACTTGATATGCTAGAATCTATAATACATAAATAGTTCATCCCCACTAACATATTTCTCTTAACATGCAGGCTATCCATCTCATCAGCCTTGCCACATCATTAATTACTCTTAATTACTTCGCTCATGCAACTCACCACGTCAGCCTTTTAGAAAATCGTGTGATTCAAATATGTGGGAAGCGAAGAGACCTAGACAGGATAGTCTACAACCAAGAAGCAGAAGCCCCAAAAAATCTAATCATTCCATTCTTCGCATGTCTTACGAAGGAATTATGACATCTTCACAATCCTTCCGTTTCATCCTCCCCGTAGGCATCCATTATCTCATCGTCTGTCCCACACCTCCCACTGCTCAAAGCTTCAATACATCCCCTCCCTAGCGATTCTCCATCACACAAGACCAACAAGAACGCCGACACCCCAGTTCGACATGAGATACGTACATGGCATGAGCCATCCCGCATTCCCACTATCGGCGACGCCCGCCTCCAAATGAAGGACAACCCGATAGAAACAGAGCTGCGCTCACCAACATGCGTTGACGCGGTTCTCTCCGATGTATTTACCTCACACACAGATGCCGATGACAGTGGCGGCGAATAGCAAGATCTTGGACTGGCGGTGACGTCCACGCAATATGGTCTCCTGTGTCCGCGGCTCAAATGGACAACGTCCATGCCCGCTCATGACGCGTGGCGCCTGGCCTGGCGGCTCTCGGCCCTTCACTGCTCACGACGAGGCCCATCCTGCGGCATGGCTGCCGACAGCAGCGGCATCACATGACCCCGCCTGATAACATCTAACCCCCTGCCACTGCTGCAATGATGGATGGCCTGTTTTTAGGGCATGTACAATGGTGGCATATGGATACATATGCCTCATGATAAAATATAGATTGAAGCATCTACATTGATTTGTTTTCCCCAATGCAAGCTACCACTAGTGACCTCATCAAGAAAAAAAGATAAAGATTTCGATACACATGCATTTCTACTTTTCACTTCAACTTTTCAGCTTTTTGCATCGGACCACACTTTTTCTCCTCAAGCACCCGCCTCTTGCTGAGGATCCCGTTACCCCATATGAACCTATATCCGAGCCTACATGGCACATGGAGCATCACCCTGGGGCTATGCATTGGCCATGCCCTTACAACCGAGCTCTGCCGGAAAGGTGAGGGCAAAATGATTTGTTTTTCTTGTTGCATCATTGGAAGATTTGATCCAAATTCTTTCTTGGATTGTGAGCATCTAGAGTTTGATAAGGTGAGAGAGATCACATAATTTATTTTGCTAAAGGCATTTTGTTCAAAAATATCGTCATGGGATTTTAGACGACATCGACATAATTAGAAGAAGATTCTTGGGCAGCTAATAAGGGGTATGTAGCATGCTTTTCTTTTTTGTACATGAGTAGCATACTTTTCAATGGAGTAATTCGTGCATTTGGTTGAATACCTATATTTTGGAGACTATCACCTGGTGATATGTGTGGTGTGCTCCTTCAAGGCATTAGGTGGTTTGTAATTTATGTATGCTGCCTACATGTGAGGGTACTGCCTAGCTGGTACCAGAGACAATGTCACTATTCGTACCACCTGATCGCATTATCAAGCTCACATTTTTTAATGGTACTGATCAGTGACCATTACCTACTTGATTTGGTTCCTAACCGATAGGCTGATCGCCAGGAAGGAGGTAATGCAGACAATTTGGATGAAGCCCGGGTGGAAGAAGGGGACCAAGGTGACATTTGAGGGCATGGGTTCGGTTTTATTATTCTCATTAGATGAAAATTAGCATATGAACCTTTCTCTTAGCTAATTTACCATCATTTCTTCCACCTTTTTTGTACAAATCCATGAAGGGTGATTCATATCACATATGAACGTCCCTGTGCTTAAAAAGTCAGATTATCATGTATATCCTGAAGATGCATCTATATTCGCCTCCTATGGTTGGTTCAACATTGGGAAGTTTATATTGTGAGATATAATAGTGTAAGGATTCTTCTATACATGGTTGGTTTTCCAAATTCTACACATTTTAAATAACTTTGGGAGGTATGCTATTTTGAACTCTGAAGCCCTCTTGATGAATTTTTAATATTGGAGGAATTAAGCTATATACTTTTGTTAAGCATGTTTCCCATTCTCTTGCATTTCATAAAACACTTCTTAGTTTGACTTGATATATATGTTCTTTCAGGAGGGAGGGAGGTTTAGATGTTATGTCTTGACAACTGATAATGGTAGTTGCACCTGCATGTCCGTAGAGTATTAGTAACTCAGTTCACTGTCTTCTGATAATGATGGTTGCAAATTATTTCCAATCTCCAGTGCCGATAGTAGGATTTGTAAGTAGGTATCATTGAGATACTAAGATGATTTGTACGTAGGTATCATTGAGCAAAGATTTGAAGGTAGTAGTCACTTCATGTTGTATTTGTTTTTCAACCTGGAGATAATGTTTGTCCTTCTCAAGTTATGTTTCCATGCAAATTCCACTAAAGTGTTGTAGAGTCTCTTTTGGTATTCATGTTATCAAGATATTTGGCTTATTTGAGTCCAAGCAAAAACAAACTGACTGTACAAGTTCATTCTTGATTGAGAAGTTGTACTATTTAGCCAAAAATAGATAAGAAAGAAACAATTTAGGGCCAGTGATTTTTATGGATTTTGTTCACATATATTTCAAGGGAAAAATTGTACAACAAGAACTCCTACTGTTTGATCATTATAGACGCAACTATTATTTTGAGCTTCGTAAACAACTGAATTTGTTGATCGTGGATGAGATATACTTTAGTTTCGATTGCACAAGATTGCAACCTACTGAATGTGGTCAAAATAATCTCATTCACACATCATGCAATCTATGAAAAATTATTAACCACATGTCCCGCAGCAACGTACGGGGTTTTATCTAGTTGCTAAAATCTGCCAACCAATTAACTTGGGAAAAGGTTATGTTTTTATTTGGTCAAATAGTCTAATCATCCCCCTCTGGACCTACTTTCAATACCTACAAGTGGTATCAGATCTTTGGTCTCCATTGCATTGGTCTCACAACCAAGGAGAGTATGGCATCTAGTGAGGAAAACAATCATCGTAGAGGTCCATATTTTGATGGTATTAACTTTGCTAGTAGGAAGCATAAGATGAAAATGCATATTCTTGGTCATAACCCTGCCGTATGGGTTGTTGTTCGTGTTGGCTTGCAAGGTGAATTCTTTGGTGATGGAAAGGAACCGGATCATGAAGCGACCACGGACGAATTGAAGATGTTGCAATACAATGCTGAAGCATGTGACATTCTATTCAAGTGCCTATGCCCCGAAGAATACAACAAAATCAGCCTTCTTGAGAATGCAAAGGAAATTTGGGATACTTTTGTTGATATGCATGAAGGTACCGACTTCGTCAGGGAATCTAAGTTGAATGTGCTTCAAAGTAAACTTGACAAGTTCAAGAAGAAGGATGGTGAAGGAGTCGCCGAAATGTACTCTAGGATTGCTCTCATCATAAATGAGATTGCCGGCTTAGGAAGCAAAGAAATGTCCGACAAATTCATTATCAAGAAGATACTTAGAGCCTTGGATGGAAAGTATGACACTATCTACATATTAATCCAAATGATGCCAAATTACAACGATCTCAAGCCTACAGAAGTAATTGGAAGGATTGTTGCTCATGAGATGTCACTCAAAGACAAGGAAGAACTTCACAACAAGTCTAGTGGTGCTTACAAGATTCAAGTGACACTCCTGCTACATCAAGTGACAACCTTGTTACCGATGAAGAGATAAGCCTCATGGTCAAGAAATTGAACAAGTTTTACAAGAGTAGAGGCAAAGAGAGAAACTCCAACTCAAGATATGAAGAGAAGCATTGATCTAGTCTTGACCAGAATTGTTACAAGTGTGGAAGGCCCGGGCACTACTCCAATGAGTGCACCCCCCCCCACACACAAAAGAATGGAAGAGTCACCTAGAAGAAAGAGCTCGAGACATGAGTCGCCTCGAAGAGAGAGAAGGAGTAGAGATGATCGTTATGACCGAAGACTCTCCCGGAGAAGCTAAGACTTGGAGAACAAGGACAAGTACACCAAGAGCTACACAAGAAGAATACATCAAGATCATGTTGGTGAATGGGTTTCCGACTCCGAATCCAACAACCACTCTAAGAGAAGTTATCACTCCGACTCCGACTATAGTCAAGATGAAGGTGTTGCCGGCCTTGCACTCGTTTCCTCCAACTCCTATGACATATTTGAATCACCAAATGAAGGAAGTGGAAGTTGCTTCGTGGCTAAAGTCCCCAAGGTATCACACCCCGAATACATTGACTTTCATAGTGACGAGGATGACTAAATTGGAGATGATGACTTGCTATTTGAAAAATCTAGTGATATTAGTCAAAATGAACTTATTAGTAAGAACTTTAGTCAAGATAAGTCATGTGATGCTGATATGTTGGAAATAGAGCGACTAACACAATAATTAAATACTCTTAAGTTAGCCCATGAATCTACTCTATAGGATCATAGAGAGCTTGTAAGGACTCATGAGAAGCTTCGCTTCGAGAAGCTCAATTTCGAGCAAGAGCATGAATTCTTTAAAGCTATCAATGAAGATCTTCGAAAGAAGACTTCCTCTTATCTAGCCAATCGACTAATCTTGTCTAAATTCATTAATTCCACAAGTTAAGGCTAAACAAACTAGTAACAAAGGCAACAAAGTTTCTTCAACTAGTAGCAACAAAAATTATAAATCCAATGATATTGATTCTAGTAGTTCTATTGATTCCACTAACGATCCTCTTAGCCAAGTTACACTTGATCAAGAAAATGTTCTATTGAAAGGGATTATAGAAAATGGTATCTAAAAAAGTCTTACCGGATGAAAGCATTTTGAGGAAATTGTGTGCAAGCATGGAGGATACCGGAAGAACCATGTCATTGATTACTTCAATGCAAATGGAGTTGAATGGGAAGAAGGTAAATACCCCAAGCACAAGTTTGTTCCTCAAAAGGAGAAGTATGAACATACTATCCCCAAGGGAACAAAAGCTCAAGATGACCTTCCACCACAAGACCACAAGCTCAAGGGCAAGCTTCAAGAGGAGATCGATTCATATGAAGATGAATCCCAAGCTACGGTCAAGTGATTTCCCAAGGCTACTACAAGCTCAATTTCTACAAGTTCTACTTAAACTCCAATGATTCCCATCAAGTTGATGTGGATCCCAAATAAGAAGAACTAGAGAAGTTCTTGAGGGGTGACTCTGGCAACAAAATTCACTCACATTCATTTTTGGCAAGGAATATTTGCAATCAACTCCAACTTTATGCAATAGTTCAAGGAATCACACATTCCCTCAAAGGTAAGCAAGAGACAACATAATGAAAGAATCCATGGATATTATCATGTATACATTACACTCCATGTCCATAAATATCCTTCTATTTGCCTCTTGTGTGGGACTAACCCATGTAGGTGAGAAGAGTAAGAAACAACGAGGATTGCTCCCAACTCAAGATGATATTCATCAACTATGAGCATCCACCACTGCATCACCCACATGAAGTCTTCTACGACAAAACCCAAGGTTAGTTTATCCCTCTTAAGGGGGATGTGACATCAAGGGGGAGCTTTACTCTAAGGATTGAGTTAAAGAATCTCTTAAAGATGTGAACACATTTAATTATTTATGTAAAAGTGGTAACCCAACTTGTGCTTAAAAGATGAGTATGACCTATGATCAAGTATTCTTAATTGGCTCCTAAGACAATACACTCATATGTAGATGACTTCGTGCCAAAAGTGCCTCATAGATACTAGAGTGGTTTTGCATGTTTTCCATATTTCATTTGACATATTATTTTGTGAGCATGTTGGTATGCAAATTTTTAATCATTCGAGGATATCCAATTGTTGTTATTTTGGTCTCATCTTTATTTGGCCAATTGGATATACAAGAATTCCTAGAACCCCTCTCTAGCTATCTATGCTTTCTCTTCTCAAATTCTATTCATGCTACATAAGAAAATTTGAGCAAGCACTTCTCGAACCCTCTATGTGAGGAGCACTCGGAGTTTCGTCTCATAAAGAGCTGACCACCAAAACCTCCCCAGTGCAACTCGGTGGAACCAACACAAAATCTCGGTTTCACCGATGCCTAGGGTTGATCTGGTTTTCCCATCTCGGTAACACCGGTTCCATAATCTCAGCTTCATCAAGTTTCCTATCAACTAACAGTTGAGGAACTTAGTGGCGCTGATATTTTTGAACCGGTGTCACCGACAGCGAAGGGTACATATTCTGGCAGACCCAACTTTTTAAATTAAATCTTCAAACGTTCATTTCCCCCAACACCTAGCTGCCACACTTGGACCCCTGGTCATTGCCCTTGTCTCCCTGTGTGCCCTCGCAGCTAGCATCATCGCCGTCGACGGTAATCTTCACCCTCACCGCCCCCGTAGTGAAGCCCTCATCGGACTAGGGTATGGTTTCGACCACTTATTTGGCACTACTGTCAATTTCTTTCTCATTAGGGTTGCTCCTTCTATAATCCACAATTTGAAATCAATCTAATCCATTGCAAACTCCATTAGATTAGAGAATGGGGGATTCTTAGGTCTAACCTTCCACAAATTGCATATCGGTGACACCGAGTTGTAAAAATCGGTTCTACCGATGTTGTTTCTAGGTTTACCAAGGACAGCTTCAATGAGACAGAGCAGTTTCTCTGTTAAGGCAAGTTGTCACTCTTGGTGGCTCCGAAAAATGAACTCGGTGCAATCGGCATTCCAATTGCAGAAGTTAAAAACTAAGATTCTAACTTCAAAATTTGAAAAATCATCTGTGTTTTGTGATGTTGAACCTCTCTGCTCCACTATGCTCTATTCTGAAGGTCAGCATGTCAGGATCTGATGATAGCCAAAACAACTTCATAGAGAGAGTTGTGGACATGAGTTCAGGCACTAGCCCTAAAGCAAGTTTATCTTCTTCTGATGACAACCCACTTCACCTAATTCGAAAAGGATGCCAATAGGGCAAGGAAGAAGCTAAATTCTGATGAAGAGGATTGTAATTTTGTGCCATAGGAAGAGATAGCCAAGAGGCATATAGAGAAGGATACTAAGATTTCCACTAAAGAGGCTACTTCTTCTAAGAGGCTTGTCAAGAAGATCTATGCTAGTGCTGATGCTATGAGGGCACCTGAGTGTGCCAAGGCCAACACCTAAGATGGCCTCTCTCGAACAACCCTGTAACCAAATAAAAAAGAGTCTCTTGTGTCCCCAACACACCCAATACAATGGTAAAATGTATAGGTGCACTAGTTCGGCGAAGAGATGGTGATATAAGTGTAATATGGATGGTAGATATAGGTTTTGGTAATCTGAAAATATAAAAACAGCAAGGTAGCAAGTAACAAGAGTGAGCAAAAACGGTATTGCAATGATTGAAAACAAGACCTAGGGTTCATACTTTCATTAGTGCAATCTATCTCAACAATAATAACATAGTTGAATCATATGTAAATGTTGGGGAACGTCGCATGGGAAACAAAAATTTTCCTACGCACACGCAAACCTATCCATGGTGATGAGCATCTACGAGAGGGAGAGTGGATCTACATACCCTTGTAGATCGCTAAGCGGGAAGCGTTAAGAAACGCGGTTGGTGTAGTCGAACATCTTCGCGATCCAAATCACCGAGCGTCCCGCGATCTCATCACGATCCGTCCCGCGATCCAATCACGATCCGTCCCGTGAACTCATCACGATCCGTCCCGTGAACTCATCACGATCCGTCCCGCGATCTCATCACGATCCATCTCACGATCTTGATCATGATCTGTCCCGCGAACTCATCACGATGCGTTCCACGATCTCATCACGAACTGTCTCGCGATCTCGATCACGGTCCTTCCGATCTAGCGCCGAACGGACGACACCTCCGCGTTCAGCACACGTGCAACTTGATGACGATCTCCACCGTCTCGATCCAGCGAGAGGAGGTGGAGAGGAGAGAGAGTTCACCGGCAGCGTGACGGTGCTCCGGTGATGGTGGTGGAGTGATTCCGGCAGGGCTTCGCCTAAGCGCTGCGGAAAACCGATCTAGAGAAACTGTGCACCGGTGAAACGGGTAGCACGTGGCCGGAAATTCTGTCCAAAAACCACCCAATCCACTAGTATATATAGGAGGAGAGGAGAGGAGAGGCAGCCAAGGCCTTTGGGTCGGCCGAAATAGGAGGTCGGAGCAATCCTACTTCACCTCCAATCCTAGTTGGAGTAGGATTGCCTCCTATTGGCTGATTTTCCACTTTTTGCTTTAGGACTTTCTCTCCTGCGCCATGGGCCTTTGTGGCTGTTTTACCAGCCCACTAAGGGCTGGTTATTATTCTCCCACAGCCCGTGGACCTCTTGGGTTCGAAATACCCCTCCCGGAGGTCCTCCGGTACACTACCGGCACTCCCGGTACAATACCGATACTCCCGGTACAATACCGATGAGCCCGAAACTTTTCCGGAAACCAAACTGGGACTTCCTATATATGAATCTTTACCTCCGGACCATTCCGGAGCTCCTCGTGACGTCCGGGATCTCATCCGGGACTCCGAACAACCTTCGGTCACCACCATACATAACTCTACACTACCGAAACGTCACCGAACCTTAAGTGTGCAGACCCTGCGGGTTCGAGAACTATGTAGACATGACCGAGACACCTCTACGGTCAATAACCAATGGCGGGACCTGGACGTCCACATTGGTTCCTACATATTCTACGAAGATCTTTATCGGTCGAACCTCTATGTCAAGGATTCAGTTAATCCCGTATATCGTTCCCTTTGTTCTTCGGTATGTTACTTGCCCGAGATTCGATCGTCGGTATCTCCATACCTAGTTCAACCTCGTTACCGGCAAGTCTCTTTACTCGTTCCGTAATACAAGATCCCGCAACTAACAATTAGTCACATTGCTTGCAAGGCTTATTGTGATGTTGCATTACCGAGTGGGCCCCGAGATACCTCTCCGTTACACGGAGTAACAAATCCCAGTCTCGATCCATGCCAACTCAACAGACACCATCGGAGATACCTGTAGAGCACCTTTATAGTCACCCAGTTACGTTGCGACGTTTGATACACACAAGGCACTCCTCCGATATCCGTGAGTTGCATGATCTCATGGTCATAGGAACATATACTTGACATGCAGAAAACAGTAGCAATAAACTGACACGATCATATGCTATGTTTGTAGTTTGGGTCTTATCCATCACATCATTATCCTAATGATGTGATCCCATTATCAAATGACATCTCATGTCCATGGCTAGGAAACCTTAACCATCCTTTGATCAATGAGCTAGTCCATTAGAGGCATACTAGGGACATGGTTTTGTCTATGTATCCACACATGCATTTAAGTCTCTGATCAATACAATTATAGCATGGATAATAAAAGATTATCATGAACAAGGAAATATGATAATAACTAATTTATTATTGCCTCTAGGGCATATTTCCAACAGTCTCCCACTTGCACTAGAGTCAATAATCTAGTTCACATCACCATGTGATTCGCATTGTTATGAATCTAACACCCAATGAGTTCTAGGGCTCGATCATGCTTTGCATGTGAGAGAGGTCTTATAGTGAACGGGTCTGCGATATTCAGATCCGTGTGTACTTTGCATATCTCTATGTCAAACCGTAAACACTGCTACCACACTCCACTTGGTACTATTTCCAAATGGCTGCTCCACTATACGTATCCAGATTGCTACTACTAGTCATCCGGATAGGTGTTAAAGCTTGCATCGACGTAACTCTTTACGACGAACTCTTTATCACCTCCATAATCAAGAAACATTTCCTTAGTCCTCTGGTTACTAAGGATAATTCCGATCGCTGTCCAGTGATCCACTCCTGGACCACTCTTGTACCCCTTGACAGACTCATGGCAAGGCACACATAGGTGTGGTACACAACATGGCATAATATAGAGCCTATGGCTAAGGCATAGGGGACGACGTTCGTCCTTTCTCTTTCTTCTGCCGTTGTCGAGCTTTGAGTCTCACTCAACTTCACACCTTACAAATCAGACGAGAACTATTTCTCTGGCTGATCCATTTTGAACTCTTTCAAAATCTTGTGAAGGTATGCACTCATTGAAAGTCTCATCAAGCATCTTGATCTATCTCTATAGACTTTGATGCTCAACAATTAGGTAGCTTTATCCAGGTCTTCCTTTGAAAATCACTTTCCAAATAACCGTTTTATGCTTTCCAGAAACTCTACATTATTTCTGAACAACAATATGTCATCCACATATACTTATCAGAAATTCTATAGTGCTCCCACTCACTTTATTGCAAATACAAGTTTCTCATAAACTTTGTATAAACATCAAAACTTTGATCACCTCATCAAAGCGTATATTCCAACTCCGAGATGCTTGCTTCGGTCCATGGAAGGATCACCGAAGCTTGCACACCTTTTAGCATCCTTAGGCCTGACAAAACCTTCTGGTTGTATCACATACAACCTTTCCTCAAGTAAACCATTAAGGAAACGATGTTTTGACATCCATCTGCCGGATTTCATAATTGAAAACACAGCAACTGCTAACATAATTCCAACAGACTTTTAGCATCGCTACGAGTGAGAAAGTCTCATCGTAGTCAACTCCTTGAACTTGTCACAAACATCTTTGCAACAAGTCGAGCTTTACAAATAGTGACATTCACCATTAGTGTCTGTCTTCATTTTAAAGATCCATTTGTACTCAACGACCTGCCGTCCAACGAGCAAGTCTACCAAAGTCTACACTTGGTTTTAATACATGGATCCTATCTCGGATTTCATGGCCTCCAACCATTTGTCGGAATCCGGGCCCATCATCGCTTCTCCATAGCTCGTAGGTTCATCGTTGTCCAACAACATGACCTCCAAGACAGAGTTGTCGTACCGCTCAGGAGCAGTACACATCCTTGTCGACCTACGAAGTTCGATAGTAACTTGATCCTGAAGCTTCATGATCATCATCATTAACTTCCTCTTCAACTAACGTAGGCTTCATAGAAACATCTTTCTACGCTGCGCTACTCTCTGGTTGAACAAAGGTTTAACAACCTCATCAAGTTCTATCTTCCTCCCACTCAATTCTTTCGAGAGAAACTTTTTCTCGAGAAAGGACCCAGTTCTAGCAACAAACACTTTGCACTCGGATTTGAGATAGAAGGCATACCCATCTGTTCTTAGGGTATTCTATGAAGATACATTTGTCCGCTTTGGGTTCTAGCTTATTATGTGAAAACATTTTCCACACAAGCATCGCAGCCCCAAACATTAAGAAATGACAGCTTAGGTTTCTATCAAACCATAATTCACACGGTGTCATCTCAACGGATTTAGATGATGCCCTATTTAAAGTGAATGTAGTTGTCTCTAATGCATAACCCCAAAAATTATAGTAGTAAAATGATAAGAGACATCACAGTATGCACTATATCAATAGAGCATGACTATGATGTTCGGACACACCATCACACCATGGTGTTCCAGGTGGCATTAGTTGTGAAACAAATTTCACGTTGTCTTAAGTTGTATGCCAAACTCGTAACTCAGATATTCACCTCCACGATCATATCGCGGTCATTTTTATCTTCTTGTCACGATGATCTTTAAACTTCACTCTGAATTTGCTTGAACCTTTCAAACGATTCAGACTTGTGTTTCATTAAGTATATATACACTATATCTACTCAAATCATCAGTGAAGGTAAGAAAATAACGATATCCACTGCACGCTACAAGACTCACTAGATTGCATACATCAACATGTATCATTTCCAATGAATCACTTGCCCGCTCCATCCAACGGGGTCCTTTAGTCATCTTGCCCAAGAGGCATGGTTCGCATGTCTCAACCGAAATCGATGAGTCCAAATATCCATCAGCATGGAGTTTCTACATGCGCTTTATACCAATATGACATTTAGCGGCAGTGCCACAAGTATGTGGTACTATCATTATTAACTTTGTATCTTTTGACATCAACGTTATGAACATGTGTACTACTACGATCAATATTTCAACAAACCATTCTCACTGGGTGCATGACCATTGAAGGTATTATTCATGTAACCAGAATAACTATTATTCTCTGACTCAAATGAATAACTGTATTGCAACAAACATGATCTAATCATGTTCATGCTCAAGGCAAAACACCAAATAACATTTATTTAGGTTCGTCACTAATCCTGAAGGTAGAGAGAGCGTGCGATGTTGATCACATCAACCTTGGAAACATTTCCAACACACATCGTCACCTCACCCTTAGCTAGTTCTCCGTTTATTCCGTAGCTTTTATTTCGAGTTACTAACATTTAGCAACCGAACTGGTATCCAATACCCAGGTGCTACTAGGAGTACTATCAAGGTACACATAAATAACTCGTATATCAAATATACTTCTGTCGATGTTGCCAGCCTTCTTATCTACCAAGTATCTAGGGTTGTTCCGCTTCAGCGACCTCTCACCTCATAATAGAAGCACTTAGTCTCGGGTTTGAGTTCAACTTTGGGTTGCTTCACTAGAGCAGCAACTGACTTGCTATCCATGAAGTTTCCCTGATTGCTCTTGCCCTTTTCGAAACTAGTGGTTTGATTAACCATCAACACTTGACGCTCCTTCTTGATTTCTACCTTCGCGGTGTCAAACATCACGAACAGCTCAGGGATCAATACTTCTATCCCTGGTGTATTATAGTTCATCACTAAGTTCTAGTAGCTTTAGTGACAGTGACTTGGAGAACTATATCAATCACTATCTTATCTGGAAGATCAACTCCCACTTGATTCAAGCGATTGTAGTACCCAGACAATCTGAGTACATGCTCAACGATTGAGCTATTCTCCTTCATCTTACAAGCAAAGAATCTTGTTGGAGATCTCATATCTCGCAACAAAGGCACGAGCCTGAGATCACAATCTCTGCTCCTAGAACATCTCATATGTTCCGTGACGTTCAAAACGTTTTGGAGCCTCAATTCTAAGCCGTAATGCATGACGCACTAAACTATCAAGTAGTCATCGAAACGTGCCTGTTAGATGTTCACAACATCTATAGACGACGCTAGAGGGGGTGGCGCACCGAGCGGTGCATTAAGGACATAAGCCTTCTGTGCAGCAATGAGGACAATCCTCAGATCACGGACCCAGTCCGCAATTTTGCTACCAACATCTTTCGATTCTATTTCTCTAGGAACATATAAAAATACAAGGGAGCTACAGCGCGAGCTAGCAATCTACAACATAATTTGCAAAGACACTTTGACTATGTTCATGATAATGAGTTCAATTAATCATATTACTTAAGAACTCCCACTCAAATTGACATCCCTCCGATCATTCGAGTGATACATGATCCAAATTCACCAACTCAAGTCCGATCATCACGTGAGTTGAGGTGGATGCAATGGTGAACATCATTATTTTTTGTACAAAATTCATAATTTTTTGACGCTCCACTAAAACCAGACAATTCATATACTGGACGCAAAACTTTCTATGTTTGCACAGAATCAAACAAGCAAGTATCCACACTATCCCAAAGGCTTTACTTGGCACTTTATTGAAATAAAAGACACAAAAGATCATTACTACAGTATCTTAATCGTGTGAACACATCAAAACAGAAAGTAAAACTTTTGGGTTGTCTCCCAACAAGCGATTTTCTTTAATGCCTTTTATCTAGGCATGATGATTTCAATGATGCTCACATAGGAATAATAATTGAAACATGCAAAAGAGCATCATGAATCTCATGACAAGCACATTTAAGTCTAACCCACTTCCTATGCACAAGGATTTTTTGAGCAAACAATTTATGGGAACAATAATCATCTAGCATAGGAAGGCAAAACAAGCATATCTTCAAAACTTTGAAGACATAGAGAGGAAACTTGATATTATTGCAATTGCTACAAGCATATGTTACTCCCTAATAATTTTCAGTAGCATCATGAACTAATTACACAATATAACCATCACATAAAGCATTCTTTTCATGATCTACAATCATAGAAATTTTACTACTCTCCACACAAGAAAATTTCTTCTCATGACTAATAGTGGGAGTAAACTCAACAAAATAACTATCATGTGAAGCATAATCCAATTGAAAATTAAAATCATGATGACAAGTCTCATGGTTATCATTATTATTTATAGCATACATGTCATCACAATAATTATCATAAATAGGAGGCATGCTTTCATCATAATAAATTTGCTCATCAAAACTTGGGGGACTAAAAATATCATCTTCATCAAACATAGCATCCCCAAGCTTGTAGCTTTGCATATCATTAGCATCATTAATATTCAGAGAATTCATACTAACAATATTTCTATTGTGCTAATCACTCAAACATTTAGTGCCAAACATTATAATAACTTCTTCCTCTAACACTTGAGAACACTTTTCCTTACCATCATTTTCACGAAAGACATTAAAAAGATTAAGCATATGAGGCAACCTCAATTCCATTTTTTCTGTAGTTTGCTTTTATAAAACCAAACTACTGAAAAATAAGAAACTAAAAGATTTGATTGCAAGATCTAAATATATAACTTCAAGCACTCACCTCCCCGGTAGCAGCACTAGAAAAGAGCTTGATGTCTACTACACAACCTTCTTCTTGTAGACTCGTGTTGGGCCTCCAAGCGCAGAGTTTTGTAGGACGGTAGCAATTTTCCCTCCAGTGGATGACCTAAGGTTTATCAATCCGTGGGAGGCGTAGGTTTAAGATGGTATCTCTCGAACAACCCTACAACCAAATAACAAAGAGTCTCTTGTGTCCCCAAGACACCCAATACAATGGTAAATTGTATAGGTGCACTAGTTAGGCTAAGAGATGGTGATACAAGTGTAATATGGATGGTAGATATAGGTTTTTGTAATCTGAAAATATAAAAACAGCAAGGTAGCAAGTAACAAGAGTGAGCAAAAACGGTATTGCAATGCTTGAAAACAAGGCCTAGGTTTCATACTTTCACTAGTGCAATTTATCTCAACAATACTAACATAGTTGAATCATATGTAAATACCTCTTGTGCGACAAAGAGTTCACTCCAAAGTCACCAATAGCGGAGAACTAAAGAAGAAATTATTGTAGGGTATGAAACCACCTCAAAGTTATCTTTTCTGATCAATCTTATGAGCTATCCCTATAAGTGTCATGAACAACCCTGGAGTTCGTACTAAAATAACACCTTAAGACACACATCAACCAAAACCCTAATGTCACCTAGATACTCCAATGTCACCACAAGTACCCATGGGCTTGATTATACAATATGCATCACACAATTTTATATTCCTCGTGTTCAATCCAACACAAAGAACTTCAATGAGTGCCCCAAAGATTCTGTCGGAGATTCAAGACGAAAACATGTGCCAACCCCTATGCATAGATTCCCAAGGTCACGGAACCCACAAGTTGATCACCAAAACATACATCAGGTGGATCAATAGAACATCTCATTGTCACCACGATCCCATTGCAAGACATACATCAAGTGTTCTCAAATCCTTAAAGACTCAATCCGAAAAGAAAACTTCAAATGGAAAACTAAATTCATGACAACAAGATAGAGAGGGGAAAACTCTATATGATTCAATATATATCAATAAAACTCACGGTACATAAAGATCGTGCCATCTCAAGAACACGATAGAGAGAGATCAAACCCATAACTACTGGTACATACCCTCAACCCCGAGGGTGAACTACTCCCTCCTCATCATGGAGAGTGTCGGGATGACGAAGATGGCCTCCCCCTCCGGAAGAGTGCCGGAACGGGATCCCGATTGGTTTTTCGTGGCTCTAGAGGTTTGCGGCGGCGAAACTCCCGATCTAGGTTTCTTTTCGGAGGTTTCTATATTTATAGGAATTTTTGGCGTCGATCTCATGTCAAGGGGTGCCATGAGGCGGTGGCAAGCCTATGAGGCGCGGCCAGGGGGGTGATCGCGCCTGGCAGGCTTGCCGCCTCCTCGTAGCTCTTCTGTCCCAGCACCAATGCTTCGGGGGTCTCTTTTGGTCCACAAAAAATCATACTAAATTTTTAGCCCATTTCGAGAACTTTTATTTCTGCACACAAAAAATGACACCACGGTAGTTCTGTTGAAAATAGTGTCAGTCCGGGTTAGTTCTAATAAAATCATACCAAAATAATAGAGAATTATTCTAAACATGGCATGAATACTTCATAAATTATAGACATGTTGGAGACATATCACTCCTCCTGCCAAGAAGAAGAAGCTTCTTGCTGATGTTATGCCAAAGTAACCTTCTACAAGCAAGAAATCTGCACCAAGAAGCGAGTTGCTCCGAAGTCCAAGAAGACTACTAGGAACATCCCTCTTGCTGCCAAGAACAAGACTTCAACTTCCAGATATGCCGAGGAAGATTTGACAGTGTTGAGGAAACTCATGCCCCATCTACGAGCTCATGATGATTCACATCCTATAGCTGAGGATATAAAGAAGAGGAAGGACTCAATGCTGAAGTTGTGGAGAGCAAATGACCCCTATGCCTCCAGGAGAAGGACAGTTGTGGATGCCAGATTTTACACCAAGGAATAGCAGGACTTTTATGAGACTGGCGTATTGGACAAGACCCCAGCAGTCCGTCACATGAGGTATGTTGACTGGGCTTACATCAAGGAAAATGAAGATTATTTTCCAAGTGTGCAAGACAACTTCCAGAGCATTGACATTGCGAACATCATTGGAACAGAGTTTACTACTTGGAATGAGTAGATTATCATGCCGTTCTACTCTACTGCTCACTTCTATCCAGATGGTTGATAATCCCCAAGTGCAAGGAATCATCGTAGCAATTTCCAAAGGTGGAAGTGATAAGTATGGAGTGTTGAACCCACAAAGAGCTAAAGGTAAGATCAACATTCTCCCGAGTCCTATGTCCCACCGATACAACTCTACATACACCGAACGTTTGCTTCCATCTAGAAAGGAGAAATAAAACTACGTTGTGGGTATGAAGAGGATAGCTTTGCATGACATCGGAGAACTAAAATATAAATATAGGTGTTGTTATCATAATATTACAATATATTAGAAATAGTGAATGTGGAATAATGATGGGTCAGTGTGCGAAATTATCCTAGGCAATTGTTAACAAGATCGGAAATCATTATTGCAATTTTATATGGGGGAGAGGCATAAGCTCACATACTTTCTCTACTAGGATCATATGCACTTATGATTGGAACTCTAGAAAGCATCCGCAACTACTAAAGATCATTAAGGTAAAACCCAACCATGGCATTAAAGCATTAAGTCACCTTTATCCCATATGCAACAACCCCCTTACTCAGGTTTATGCTTCTATCACTCAAGAAACCCACTATAAGCAAATCATGAACGTATTGCAACACCCTACAGCGGGAATCCTTCACGTGTGCGTGGCACGGAAGGCACCATAGGACAGCACCAAAATAAACATACAACTCAAACCAATCTAGATCATCAATCAACCGAAAGGACAAAAGTAATCTACTCAAAACATCATATGATGGCAACACATCATTGGATCATAATATGTAGCATAATGCACCATGTTCAAGTAGGTGATTACAGCGGGGTGCGGGAGAGTGGACCGCTAAAAGGAGATGAGGATGGTGATGAAGAAGGTGATGTTGATGAAGACGATCACCATGGCGATGATTCCCCCGGTGGCACTCCGGCACCAGCAGGAGAGAGGGGGAGAGGACCTCCCCCTTGTGCTTCCTCCTCCATGGCCTCCCCTCTCTATGGGGAGAGGTTCTCCCTATGGTCCTTAGCCTCTATGGTGTTGATGGCCCCTCCGGGACGATGAAGATGGCCTCCGATAATGATGACCCCCTCTGATAGGGTGCCGGAGAGGGCCAAGATTGGTTTTTCGTGGCTTTGGAGGTGTGCGGTGGCGGAACTCCCGATATAGGTTATGCCTTGGGGATTTTGGAATATTTGATATTTTATAGAGCTAAGAGGGAGGTCAGTGGACTCCCGAGTGGCCCACAAGCCTGGGGGCGCGCCCTAGGGGGGTGGTCGCGCCCCTGAGGCTTGTGCCCTCCTCGGTCTTCCTGTCCGGTGACTCTTCGCTCCAGTATTTTTTATATTTTCCAAAAATATTTTCCTTAAATTTTCAGCTCATTTCGAGAACTTTTATTTCTGCACAGAAAGAACACCACAGTAGTTCTGCTGAAAATAACGTCAATCTGGGTTAGTTCTAATAAAATCATACCAAAATCATATAGAATTATTGTAAACATGGCATGAATACTTCATAAATTATAGATATGTTGGAGATCTATCAGCATTCCCAAGCTTAATTCCTGCTCGTCCTCAAGTAGTAAATGATAAAAGAAATAATTTATGAAGTGTGAATGCTAGCAAGTGCACAAGTTTGATCAATGATAATTGCAAACACCTTTTCTAGCGTCATTATATATCATAAATAGTAGCTCATCTCATAAAACTTCTCATGATGAAGTAACAAGCTATTCACATGGAAAATTATAGACCATAAAGTTTCTTGAAAACTAACAAACTATGATTTCAGTCACCAAACAATTGACATTCATCTTATTTTCAGGTAGGGTCTATGTAAGAGCTTTGATTTAGAAAATTCCACATACTCAACTATCTTATAGTCTTCCATGAATTCTAACTCTCAAAGCATATTTTTAGAGCAAATGGCATCCTCAAACACAAAGGAAGATAGGGGCTTAGAGTTTCGCCTCCCAACTTATTTATCATATAGATAATTGTCAATAATAATAATTCATGATCAAATATATTTGGACGGACATATATGCATGGATCTTTCCCCACCACATGATGCTTGCCAAGAGAAAAAGGCAAAATATAGGAAGTGGTGAAGATCACCCTGACTCTTGTATAAAGGTAAGTACTAGAAAATAAAAGATAGGCCCTTCGCAGAGGGAAGTAGAGGTTGTCATGTGCTTTTTGATTTTAGATGTGCAAACTCTTAATGCAAAGAAACGTCATGTTGTATTTCCCTTTGTGATAGCAACCTTTATTATGCAGTCCGTCGCTTTTATTTCTTTGTCATCACAAATTCGTACAATGCTTATTTTTCCCTTACAAGAAAAGATCTTACATATTTTGGAGCAATTTTTATAGCTTTTTGCACCGATGACAACTTACTTGAAGGATCTTATTCAATCCATAGGTAGGTATACTGGACTCTCATGGCAAAACTGGTTTAAGGGTGTTTGGATGCACAAGTAGTATTCCTACTTGGTGCTGAAGTTTTGGCTAGTATGAGGTGGAAGCAAGCACCATATGTTGGAGGATACAAAACAATATAACTTCTATACAAATATACCCAAGCATAACTCATTACGTTGTCTTGCTTGTCCAACTTCAACTAAATTGCTCAAGTTTGAAAATAATTAATGGGTATTCACAATCATAGAAGATGTCCAAGCACTACAAGAAATATGTTATCTTGTGACCTTCTGTCAGTGACCTTGGAAAAAATGGTCGTAAATCTATAAACTTTTGAGGCAAATTGGCCGTAAGTTGCCCGGAGGGGTCCTAACCCTAAACACCAACGACCATTTTGGTCAGAAAGGTCATAATTTCCTTAATTGAAATGGTCATAAAGCGAACAACACTAGTCCACTGCCTTATTTCTAGCTGATAATGACCAATATAAATGGTCGTAAGCTATGACTTGGCACCACCTCATCAGTTTGGCCTATGTGTCATGTCCATGTGTCAATTTTTGCCTACGTGTCATGTCCATGTGTCAATTTTTGCCCTAGGTTGTGAAGCAACCTATATCTCTGTTATTCCAAAAATTCCCAAACAATTCTCATAAATTCTTTGTATCATATCTCCATCAAATATGTCGAAAACCTTCCGTACCTAGTTCAAAAATAATTCAAAAATATTCATTTTCCTATTCTGTTCAAAACAACACTTTGTGAAGGAAGTGCTACTTATATATTCTTGATTGCCCTTAAAAATTTTGGGAACTCTTTCCTATCCAAATCATTGCCTCATGGAAAAATCCAGCTCCATTTGCCCAGTAAATTGTCCTCGGCAAATTTCAAAAAAATTCGTTCACCTAGAAGCTTTGTGAAGGAAGTACTGGCTATGCACATCATAACGAGTTGAATTTTTCCTAGATCTTCTATATGCCCAAATAATAGCTATCCACAAAATTTTAGCCCCGTCTAACAATCCATGTGACCTCACCATCCAATCTTTGTTTCTAGTAATATTTTTAGTTTGTGAAGCAACTACATTGTATATTTCTTTATAATTGCTGAAACTTTACCAGTACATGACCATGATCACAGAACCTCCCTCCACCAAATTTTAGCTCCTTTAATTTAGCCAATTTCCCTCAACATTTTTCCTAATATTCTCTTCAACGGAGAGCATTGTGAAGCAAGTACCATTTTTATTTACCCAAATTATCATCCTCCTACAAATTGCAGCTTAATCCAATCATCTATGTGAGCCCAGCTTCAATTTCTACTTTATGTCCAGATTGGCACATTGCAAAGCAAGTGCTATATAGACCCCTCGTATTGCCCTCAAACTTTTTGGGCGATCTTCCATATCCAAATAATTGCCACATGCCAATGTTCAGCTCAATCCATTCATTATTTTGAGCCCAGCTTCAACATTCATATTTCTGTCCAGTGTGGTACTTTGCAAAGGAAGTACCACCTAAGATCATCCATTTGAGCTGAAAATTTGTGAAGATGGTCTTCTTAGTAGATGATCATCCTCAGCCAAAACTCACGTCCATTGTCCAAGTGCATTTCCCGTACCGCTAATCAAACACTTGGATGCTAATTCATGTTTGAGCATAGTTCCGTCTCCTCGTAAGATTCTTCTACTGTAATTTCCTTCCTAGCACCTACCTGGGGAGTGTCCAGCCCACTAGACATGCCTATGCCGTCTAGAATGCATGGCAATGCCACGGTCATGCGGTGACCACGCGGCGGGCATGCGAGTTTACACGCTCTGGAGTTGGGGCACTCGTCCACTGTCCAAACCTCGACGTATCGCCACCAAACCATGTATTTCTGGTTAAACAAATACTTATGTAACTAGAAATGATTTTTTGAAAAAATCATGAGCAAACTATAAGGCAGCTACAGTTCAAATTTGTCTCGATTCCTCCTGAATCGACATAGTTTTGTCTTTTTCACTAGAGGTGGATCGAAACCTTTTGGCACCCAAATATTTTGTCAATTGTGAATTAAATATGTTCTAATATTTTATAAAATTGATTTGGTCCAATTTTGCAACAAATATTTGGTAGGTCCTTCACAAAAAAAACTCATTTTGGGCACTCGAAAAAAGGGAAATGATTTTTGTGTGCAAAGAAAACGAAAACTCCCTTTGGAAACATTGTTTGCCATTTCAATATTCCATGAACAAGTGGACGTAAGATTGATCATTTGAAAACCCTTGTGCACAATATGAGATCATTTGAACAAACTATTCCATGAATGTGGACGTAAGATTGATCATTTCGCTTGAAAACCATGAATCTTCACACATGATAGCTCATTTCTGAGAACACTTTTTAAAAATAATTACCGTATTACAAGTTTATTATTTTTCCTGGTAACTTGTTCACATATGATGACACATCCCTAAGGTTTTGCATTTTTTTGATTTTTTTGAATTTGTTATGCCCGTTTCAAAATGCGGTCAAAACGGCGGGCATGACCGTTCATAGCTTCGGGTTGAATCTTGCCAAAATTTTGTTGGATCTCCGATTAAATAGATACTTCCTTACCTAAAAATGATTTTTGGAAAAAATCATGAGCAAACTATGAGGCACCTCTAGTTCAAATTTGACCCGCTTCCTACTGAATCGGCAGTAATTTGTCTTTTTCACTAGAGGTGGATCAAAACCTTTTAGCACCCAACCATTTGGTCAATTGTGCATTGAATATGGACTAATATTTTAGAAAAATGATTTTATACAATTTTGCAACAAATATATTGTAGGTCCTTCACAAAAAAACTCATTTTGAGCACTCGGAAAAAGGAAAATGGTTTTTTCGTGCAAAGAAAATAAAAAGTCCCTTTGAAAACATTGTTTGTCATTCCAACATGCACCCTTCTACAAAATATGAGATCATTTGAACAAACTATGGCATGAATGTGGCCATGAGATTGATCATTTGGCTTGAAAGCCATGAATCTTCACACATGATAGCTCATTTCTAAGAAGACTTTTTTAAAATAATTACCGTATTACAAGTTTATTATTTTTCCTCGTAACTTGGTCACATATGATGACACAACGCTAAGGTTTTGCATTTTTTGATTTTTTTTGAATTTGTTATGTCCGTTTCAAAATGCGGTCGAAACGGCGGGCATGACCGTTCATAGCTTGGGGTTGAATCTTGCCAAAATTTTGTTGGATCTCTGATTAAATAGATACTTCTTTACCTAAAAATGATTTTTGGAAAAAATCATGAGCAAACTATGAGGCACCTCTAGTTCAAATTTGACCCGCTTCCTACTAAATCGGTAGTAATTTATCTTTTTCACTAGAGGTGGATCGAAACCTTTTGGCACCCAACCATTTGGTCAATTGTGCATTTAATATGCACTAATATTTTAGAAAAATGATTTTATACAATTTTGGAACAAATATATTGCAGGTCCTTCACAAAAAAACTCATTTTGAGCACTTGAAAAATGGAAATTTAATTTTTAGTCAACTATGACCAATTTTTAAGTTAACTATGACCAATTTAGATGGTCATGACATCGTACGCGTGTACTGCATTTTGATTGGTCCGTGGGCATTTCACACAGACTATGGATGGAACATCGTCGGATGCTCGTGGATCCAACGGCAGTCCTCACCCAAGCCCACCTAAGCCGAAACCCTAGCTCTCTTGAGTCCTCGTGGGCATTTTCCATCCACCCCCGCCTCCTTTCTTTCTCCCCTCGCCCTCTTCTCCTTCCTCTCTCCCCTCCCCTTCCCTGTGCCACGCGCCCCTCTACCTCCTTCGAGACTGCCGGAATCCATCCATCGATCGACCGGACCAGCGGGCCGATCCAGCCAGCCCGCAGGCCATCCGACGGGACCAGCAGCAAGGGAGCGGGGATAGTGAGCGCCTTCTTCCTCTTCTGCGGGTGCGTCGAGCAGGCCAACATGGTCATCATCTGGGGCAGCATCGGCGCCACCGGCCTCGCCGAGGTGTTCCTCTTTGGCGGCAAGGTAACCAACCGACCACCACGCCGTGTCCTCCCCCTCCTCTCCAGCGAAACCCCATCACCGACCCACCTTCGCTCCATAGCGTGGTTGCTTTGGCTTCTTGATCCGTGCGTCCGCCCAGTTAGATTTGATTCGATTTGATTTGCAGCTGAGCACCAGATCCGCATGTCCGCCCCGTTAGACGAACGGAGGTAAGGTAGGCCGAATCTGCCAGTCTACTCACACCATACAAGTAAGTAGCAACACCATAGGGCGACGCGAGACACGAGGATAGGAGTGGTACATGAACGGGAAATTAACGCCGGGTGTTTTCCCTGACCTGAATAACCATGGATTCTACGACGAGGGAACACGGCAGGCGATCGAATACCACAGGGGGAGTTGGCGGCATTAACCGAAGCTCTGATGCTTTTGTATGTATAACACTCTGTACTGCTTCTCCCTTGCATGATGGGAAAATGAACAGAAATAACGTGGGTAATAAAGGGGGAAATTTTCCTTTTTCCTTTTTGGGGTCACATTGGAGTGCTTGATCTGTATGACAGATCGTGTGGTACGTATCAAAATTGTTCTGTTTTTATCCTGAAATTGTGATTCAGTGGATATATGTAGGCAAGGTAATCAAAATCATGATCCTGGATATATCCGCAAAAACAGGTAGTCAAAATCATGATCCTGGATAGGGTTGATCTCTTAACTATCAGAACATAGAAATGTAGATTCTACTACTATATATCAGTTGTTTTAGATCCTGATCGTATGATTGAATTGCTAGAATCATATGACAGAATCATGATGCCGACTGTATGATTGAATCGTATGCCATAATCATGATTCCGACTGTATGATTTTGCTACGCGCGCTTAGCTGCGGATCTAGCGCTCCGTTCGTTAACATGTTCGCTTCTTCTCTGACAGGAACATCCAACTACAAGACAAGCGGCAGCGTCAACACCAGCAACAGCACCACGGGGAAGCTCTCCTCGGGGGGCAGCAGCACCTTCATGGCCTCCGTGGGCAGCAGCGGCACTAGCGGGGTCTTCGACGAGGCGGCCGCGGCGGGCTTCCTCGAGGGCCAGATCTTGGAGGCGCCAAACCTTTGCACCTTCACCTTCCTCGAGCTCAAGACAACCACCAAGAACTTTAGGACGGACAGTGTGCTCGGGGAGGGAGGGTTCGGGAGGGTGTACAAGGGGTGGGTGGACGAGAAGACGATGAACCCCACCAAGAGCGGCACCGGCATGGTCATCGCTATCAAGAAGCTAAACTCGGAGAGCATGCAGGGGTACGAGGAATGGCAGGTAGAATAAATCTTGAATTTCTGGGAATTCCATATTGATGATTATGATGAGCATTGGAATTTGGGTTTTTGACTTAGTTTCGTTTGCTCTTGATAACTTCGAATCGGCTTTAGCACATGTGGAAGAACTGTCATGAGTTTACTTTTGTAGTTTTACCTAAGTTTCCAGTCCACTTTCTGCACACACACACACACCACTAGTGGTTAGGTTCAAAAAAATCATCACATCAATTTTGAAGATTCTCCCGGTCGTTACATGCTTCTAGAGCTATGGTCCTATGTGCTTTGTTTAGCTTCAGAAGCATACTGAGATTGCTCCTGTTGCCGAGATTGCTCCTGCTCGGCATGGGCTATATAACATCATCCATGTGTTCACTGGTCATAAGAGGCAGCAGTGTATAAACAATACCTTGCAAACCAGACCCTGAATGATGTACGTTGTCCAATCTGGCCATCGTTATCAACCTTATTATACGCTTGTGAACATTATTAGAATGAGGTGTGGTTTGCCAGCACCACCAGTTCCTTTTATGCACCGGCTCAACTACAACATTGTGGTATGCATACCTACCCGTTTCCCCAACTACCTGTTTATCTACCTGTTTACAACATTGTGGTATGGATACTTGCCTGCCTTAGAGCTTAGCAAACAATTTTCCTCAATTGCTTTTGCATACTTAAATCTGGATGTGTATTTAATGTTAGTGGTTTCAATGTTTATTAGGACATAATTTTGATTTATATCATATCATATATATATACATGCTTGGATTGGATTGTGTGTGATTCATGTGCTCTTTTGTTTCCCCAACTACAGAAGTCAATCAATGAGGCAGCTGAAACTTGGGGTTTGGAGTGTCTTCGCTATGAAATCAGTATGCTTCTTTTGTTTCTTTCTTTCTTAAATCAACTGGCTGAAGCTTATCCAACCAAAACCAGCATAACATCACATTACTAACATCTATCCATCTCTCTATCTCTATCTATCTTTCGAGGGGACATCACTCCTCCAGATGGAGTCAAGAAGGCTATGGAGATGCAGGCTGCAGCAGAGCGCAAGAAACGTGCTCAGATCCTTGAGTCTGAAGGTAGCTTTTATTAGTAACTTGATTGAAACTGCTCTTCTCAGTTTCTATATGATGATAAGTTGAACATTGAATCCTGCTTGCTACCTACCATACTCATGTTGCTTCCCGATGACTGATTTTTCCAAGTATACAATGTTAGATTTCGTTAGATGTCAGTTTGTGTTTTTATGTGATAAGTTGCACACTCAATACTGCTGCCATACTAGCCCTAGTTGCACTTTGACAAGTGCTCTTGTTCAACCCATATACTAGTGCGTGCTAGATGTAAGCTGTAAATTAATGAGTATTAATGAGTATTAAGATGTATATATATATCCTCCTAGTCAGTCGTTTGACTACAGTTTTGTAGGCAAGTTAATGAGTATTAAATGAACCTGTACTAAATGGAAACAATTTCTGTATGGTGTACATAAATATCGAGTTGAAAGCTGATCTATAGCAAATATTGTTGCATGTAACTTTTTTAGTTGGTTCCTCTTTTACAGGAGCTCCACGCCTAAGATGGTTGGAAAGTATGAAAACGTGAACAGAAGTGCAAAGTCGTGAAGCCCTATCCAGCAAAGAGTTGTTTGTTCTATTTGACTGTAATAGATGGTAAAAATTATAATATTGTAATATCTCACACATCTGGGTGTAATAAACTGTAAAGTTTGTAATAGACTAATTTAGTTTTATTTCACGAATTTCATGTGTTCCTTGTTATGTTTGAAATATTTGATTATGAGTGAAACATTTGATTATGAATGTCATTTGTGTGTGAAATGGGAACATCCTGGCCCATCTATACATAGTGTGAAATTTCTATCATGTGAGCCCAATGTGTGAGACTATGACAAGTGCGACCTATCTAATTGGTGGGACCGGCTCCAAAATATAATTGCGAAAACAATGTTAAAAGGCCACAGCCCAGAAATAAATAAAAGGCTGAATTGCTGGGCTAGGCCCATCTAGCTAGTGAAAATTAACAAGGAAAAATATATATGAAAAAGCCTAAATTAATGGGCTCGGCCCATATAAACATAAAATTGGATCGGGCTGATTCTAATTTACGACCTTTTCATTTGGTCGTAATTCTGCCACGTCAGCTTGCCACGGTGGATCCGACGTGGTGTGGGCAGACTTCTAACGACCAAAACAATTGGTCATAGAACCTAAGACCTTTTTTTGGTCGTAAACGTCTATGACCAATCCAAAAGAAAGGTCCTTAATTTACATTCTTGACCCTCAGCTTTTGACCAACTGTTTTTGGTCATAAAAAGGTCGTAAATGAAAAACAATGACCATTCGGTGACCAATATTGATGGTCGCAAGTTAGCATATTTCTTGTAGTGAAGATAGTATATTTATATGTCAAATCTCTCTTCCTTCAATATTCTTTCATGAATTGTTCAAGTGAGCAATGCGGTGTTTGCTAACTTTCAATAAATTTCACCACCTATACTTATTATGTGTGAAGTCATTACTCCCCATGGGATAATTATATAAAGCATTTTTAATTTCAGATTTGTGATATTCAATTCATTAAACCATTTACTCATAGGACATAGGTGAAGCACGAGAGAGAATGACAAACTACTCCAAAAAGATATAAGTGAAGATCAATGCGTAGTTAATTAGATAAATATCCACATGATGACTCTCTCTTATTCAAAATTTCAGATCCAATGATTTTATTGAAACAACAAACAAAATAAAAATGGTTCTCCAAGAATAGCATGCATCATGTGAATGAATAAAAATTTAGGCTCAACATAGGCTAACCGATAATTGTTGATGAAGAGAGGTGGGATGCGTAGCATCCCCAAGCTTAGATAGTCGAGAGTTCTTGAAATATTTTCTTGGGGTGCCTTGGGCATCCCCAAGCTTGAGCTTCTGTATCTTGTTCAATCCTCTCATATCCCGGTTTCACCGATAGTGTTGAAAACGAAAGAGGGGATGCCTTCCGAGGCATCCCCAAGCTTAGACGCTTGAGTGTTCCTTCAATATTACCTTGGGGGTGCCTTGGTAATCCCTACTCTAGGGTTCTTGTCACTCTTTATTCCCCTCATATCGGTATCTCACCCCAAACTTGAAAACTTCAATCACACAAAACTTAACGAAACTTCTTGAGAAGGGTTAGTGTAATAAAGATAAATCATTCACTTAGGTATTGTCAAGACAAGATTCATAATTGTTCTCCCATGATACCTACTGTATTATATCATTCCCATAATTTATATTACTCAATATAAGCTATAGGAACACTTGAAACAAGCAAACTATGCATGCAAAAACAGAATCTGTCAAAAACAGATGAGTCTGTAAATATCTGAATGATCACCATACTTCCCTAACTCTAAAAATTCTGAAAAATTAGCACATATCACAGATTTTTTATATAAATGTTGTGTAAAAAAATCAGAATTGTTTGACTCTCCACTAAAATCACACAATTCAAATATTGGACACAAAACTTTCTGTTTTTGCACAGAATCAAACAAGCAAGTATCCACACTATCCCAAAGGCTTTACTTGGCAATTTATTGAAATAAAAGGCACAAAAAATTATTACTATAGTATCCTAATCATGTTAACAAATCAAAACATAAAGTAAAAGTATAGGGTTGTCACCCAACAAGCGCTTTTCTTTAATGCCTTTTTAGCTACGCATGATATTACAATGATACTCTTCCAAGCCAAATTCCGATGATCATTATATTCATACTCGAAAAAATATAAGAGAAGTTCACACAACATTCTTAATTAATATAGATTAACCAATATCCACTCAAAATATATAAGTGAAGCACACGAAGCATTCTATTAAGCCATACTCAAAATGTTTAAGTGAAGCACAATGAGCATTCTACAAATCCATACTCAAAATATTTAAGTGAAGAACAAAGAGAATTCTACAAATCCATCAAGGACTATCTCATAACAGAAGGTATCATAAAGTAAAACACAAACATTAAAGACACATATCATGTGAACAAAACAAAAACCGAGGTATACCGATAATTGTTGAAGAATAAAGATGGGATGCCTTTCGGGGCATCCCCAAGCTTAGGTGCTTGAGTCTCCTTAAAATATTTACTTGGGGTGCCTTGGGCGACCCCAAGCTCGAACTCTTAAATCTCCATATTCTTCTTATATCGATATCCCCTCAATCTTTGAACACTTCATTCACACAAAACTTAACAAAACCCTCGCGAGATCCGTCAGTATAATAAAGCAAATTACTACTTTAAGTACTGTTGTGAACTCATTTCAAATTCATATTAGCATTATATATACTGTAATCCAACTTCACCATGGTTCATACCCCCCGATACAAGCCATAGATTCATCAAAATAAGTGAACAATGCATAGAAAACACAATCTGTTAAAAACAGGACAGTCTGTAGTAATATGGAAACTTCGTATACTTATGTAACTCAACAAATTCTGAAAATTTAGGAAAAATTAAAAACATTGCATAGAAGTTCTGTGTAATAATTTCAGAAACTTTTGATGTTCCAGTAAAAAAATATAAATTGACGCACTACAGCCAAGATTTCTGTTTTTGCACTGCACACACCAAACAAGCAATCCAATCATCCTCAAAGTAAATTTTGGCACATTATTTTTATAATACAACGTATATATACAAGGGGATAATTATTTTATAGAATCTTCCATGAAAAATTCTACATTGTTTGCATGAGCATGAACACAAGTGTTCAAGGTCGACCCTCACTTCTCCAATGCACAACCTACCAATCACTTCTCTTTTTGAAAAACTTCTTAGGCATAAGAGGCAAGTAAATCTTTTTGTATTTCTAATTTTTTTCATTTTTTGGTTTGTTTCACCCAAAACTACAGAAATTAAAAAGGGAAAACAAAATCTATTTAGTGAAGAAAGCAAACAAGCAAACACGAGAATATCAACCCCACACTATTGCTCCCCAGCAACGGCGCCAGAAAAGAGCTTGATAATACCCAAGTGCAAGGAATCATCATAGAAATTTCCAAAGGTGGAAGTGATAAGTATGGAGTGTCAAACCCACAAGGAGCTAAAGGTAAGATCAATATTCTCTCAAGTCCTATCTACCACCGATATGACTCTACGTACACCGAATGTTTGCTTCCATCTAGAAAGGAGAAATAAAACTACGTTATGGGTATGAAGAGGATAGCTTTGCATGACATCGGAGAACAAAAATATAAATATAGGTGTTGTTATCATAATATTACAATATATTACAAATAGCGAGTGTGGAATAATGATGGGTCGGTGTGCGAAATTATCCTAGGCAATTGTTAACACGATAAGAAATCATTATTGCAATTTTATATGGGGGAGAGGCATAAGCTAACATACTTTCTCTGCTTGGACCATATGCACTTATGATTGGAACTCTAGAAAGCATCCGCAACTACTAAAGATCATTAAGGTAAAACCCAACCATACATTAAAGCACCAAGTCCCCTTTATCCCATATGCAACAACCCCCTTACTCGGGTTTATGCTTCTGTCACTCAAGCAACCCACTATAAGCGAATCATGAACGTATTGTAACACCCTACAGTGGGAATCCTTCACATCTACGCGACACAGAAGGCACCATAGGACAGCACCAAAATAAACATACAACTCAAACCAGTCTAGATCATCAATAAACCCAAAGGACAAAAGTAATCTACTCAAAACATCATAGGATGGCAACACATCATTGGATCATAATATGTAACATAAAGCACCATGTTCAAGTAGGTGATTACAGCAACGTGCGGGAGAGTGGACCGCTAAAAGGAGATGAGGATGGTGATGAAGAAGGTGATGTTGATGAAGATGATCACCGCGGCGATGGTTCCCCCGGTGGCACTCTGGCACCACCTAGAGAGAGGGGGAGAGGATCTCCCCCTTGTGCTTCCTGCTCCATGTCCTCCCCCTCTATGGGGAGAGGTTCTCCCTCTGTTCCTTGGCCTCTATGGTGTTGATGGCCCCTCCGGGACGACGAAGATGGCCTCCGGTGATGATGACCCCCTCCGACAGGGTGCCAGAGAGGGCCAAGATTGGTTTTCATGGTTCTAAAGGTGTGTGGTGGCGGAACTCCCTATCTAGGTTATGCCTTGTGGGTTTTGGAATATTTGAGGATTTATAGAGCTGAGAGGGAGGTCGGTGGACTCCCGAGGGGCCCACAAGCCTGGGGGCGCGCCCTAGGGGGTGACCGTGCCCCTGAGGCTTGTGGCCTCCTCGGCCTTCCTCTCTAGTGACTCTTCGCTCCAGTATTTTTTATATTTTCCAAAAATATTCTCCTTAAATTTTCAGCTCATTCCGAGAACTTTTATTTCTGCCCAAAAACAACACCATGATAGTTCTGCTGAAAACAGTGTCAGTCCGGGTTAGTTCTAATAAAATCATACCAAAATCATATAGAATTATTGTAAACATGCCATGAATACTTCATAAATTATAGATACGTTAGAGACATATCAATGGCAGGATCATATGGATGTCTGAAGGTGTTAGGTACCAATCTACTGCCGATGAGTGGGCTACCATCTTAGGAGCCCCACAGGTACAAGAAGTTGACTTGGATGTGTAGATTGAGGACAAGATGTGTCACAACTCTATGACAAAGATGTACAAGGAGAACCCTGTTGATTATGTGCATTGAGATATGTTTGGTTCAGTTTACTATCTGCAAGAAGGATTGCCTACTACCAACACTATCTTGAGGTACACTTTGATGCCCAAGTCAGGAGATGACAACATGATTTGAGGCTACTCCATCAACATTCTACACCACATTGACACCCACACTAGGTTTAGGGTGATGGATTTGATAGTTGAGACAGTGAAGAGGACAGTTGTAGATCGAAAGAGATCTTGTGGATATTCACCATACATTCAGATGCTCGTCAACTCTAAATTAGAGAAGAATATATATGCACTTGATCACCCACATTTGCCACCCTAGCCAGATTTCAAGGATAATGTCATGGTGATGGATCCCAGTCATTCCACTTCATCCACTTCACAGGTAGAGGCAGAGGCAGCCAGAGCCACTAGTGCTCAGGTGCCTAGGACAAGGAGTGAGGAAATGGATCTTCTACTTAGCACAGTTCAGGGCATGCAGAAGGACATCAAGACCATCCTACGTAATCAAGGGAGTCTTGTGAGGATCATGGAGGACAAGTTTTCCACTTTGAACAGCAAGGTGGATGGGCTGACAAAGACAATGGATGAACTTAAGAAGGAAGTGGATGCAGTTCCAATTCCCCACTCTTTAGATTATGATGATGATGATGGAAGTCCACCTCTCAGGTCCACCACTCAGTTCAAGACACAAGACAAAAATCCTATAGTGCCTACTCCAGAGTTGAGGCCTTCTTCTTCAGCACCTACCGCAGCTCCACCAGCTCCATCAGCTTTAGTGTCTACTCCACCACCTCAGAGTACTTCAACTGAAGCCTTCAGGGATGCTCTTCTCTCCACTCCTTTGAAACCCACCGAAGCAGCTTCATCGTCTCATGGAGGAGATCATGCCCAAAGCAACGATTAGCTCTATAACTTTGAACTTTTTGGTAACTTGTTGCCAAGGGGGAGAGGTTATAGATCATAGGGCTTCGAGAGAGAGAGTGTGTGTGTTACATTTTGATCCTCTCTGCATTTCAAAAACATTTGATTTACCGTTTGGTCGCAAACTTTTGTCGGTGCTTGATCATATAATCTTGTGTGATGCTACTATTTCCTATCTTGGAGGTGTCTATATGATGATCATTCACTTGATGTTTGGTGTGATCTGCTTATGTAATTCACTCATATTAATTTTTGAGCACCACCATGTTGTATGTGACATGGAAGAGTATCCCATGATCCTAATCGATTGTGCTTTGCATTCAAACACAAATTTAAACAAAAGCACAAATTTAGGGGGAGCTCTTGCTTATCACATACCTCTCAAAGCGAAGATGTTGTTCATTGATTAGATCTCTACAAAGCTTCGATCTATATATTGTCATTAATTACCAAAAAGGGGGGAGATTGAAATCACCACTTCTCCCTAGGTGGTTTTGATAATTAATAACAACATATATTTCATTAGAGTCATGTTTCCACTAAGTATATTTTAGGAAAAGTTCAATGTTTGATTGGCAAAGGATTGTGGGAGACCCCAAGATGCAAGAAATAAAATTGGCCAAGCTACAAGCATGAAGACTCTACATATTACTTTGTGAGAAATCACTTGGGGTCCATAGGAAAGCCAATACTATCAAAAGGGGGTGAGGTAATAATGGTGAATGAAATGCTCAAAATGATCAAGTGTTAGCCACCAAAAACACTCACAAGCTCTCCCACAGATATTCTGTCTTATGCACTACCACTCAAAATCGATGCCACCAACAATATCAATTCGGCTACATCGAGTCAAAACCCTCGACAGAAACCCTAGCTAAAACCTACTTCTCGGTACTACCAAGTTTTATATCGGTGCAACCGAATTTCAGTGACCAACTTCCTATTGCCACATTTACAAGAATCAGAATTTCCAAGAATTGTGAATCGGTCTCACCAAGTTGTGTAACTGCCCTTGGCCACTCATATCGATACCACCAAGAATACTATATCGGTCTCATCGAAAACGCGAAAGTTGCGATGTTTTGCACTAGTCGGTGCAACCGAGTTTTCACTTCTGTTTCATCAAGTTGGGCAATAATGTTGTAACGATTGGATTTTTGGAGATGCTTATATATACCCCTCCACTACATCCCACTCGCAAGAGAAGCACTCAGAACACACCCAGACTTCCCATAACCAAATTTTTGAGAGAGAACCACCTATCCTTGTGTTGAGGTCAAAATCATCCACTCCAACCATATAGATCTTGATTTCTAGCCTCCCCAAGTTTCTTTCCACCCAATCAATCTATTCTATCCAAGAAAAATCTGTGAGAGAGTGATTGAGTGTTGAGGAGACTATCATTTGAAACACAAGCGCAAGGAGTTCATCGTTACTATCACATCTATTACCTTTTGGAGGGTGGTGCCTCCTAGATTGGTTAGGTGTCTCTTGGGAGCCTCCTACTTCGTGTTGTGTAGTTGAACCAAGTAGTTTGTAAGGGCAAGGAGATCGCATACTTTGTGAAGATCTACCCCGAGTTAGGCTAGTCCTCCGTGAACGTAGGCCATCATGGTATATACAAGGTTGCTTCTTTGTGCAACCCTGATACGTCTCCAACGTATCTATAATTTTTGATTGTGTCATGCTATTATATTATCTGTTTTGGATGTTTTATATGCATTAATATGCTAATTTATATTATTTTGGGGACTAATCTATTAATCTAGAGCCTGGTGCCAGTTTTTGTTTTTTCCTTGTTTTTGAGTATTGTAGATATGGAATATTAAACGGAGTCCAAACGGAATAAAATATTCGCGGTGATTTTTTCTGGAATGAAAGAGATATACCATGCTTTGAGTGCAAGGCAAGGAAGTTTCCAGGACGTCACAAGACATGGGGCGCGGCCACCCCCCTGTCTGCGCCTGGCAAGCTTGCCACCTCCTGGCAGGACTCCTTTCCCTAATCTTCATCCTATAAATACCCAAATATTCCCCCAATACCAAAAAGAGCCACGCAAATACTTTTCCACCACTAGAAGCCTTTGTTTCTGAGAGATCCAATCTTGGAGCCTTTTTTCAGAGGGGGATCCGATCATGGAGGGAATCTACATGGACTCCATTGCCCCTCCGATGATGCGTGAGTAGTTAACCCTAGACCTACGGGTCCATAGCTAGTAGCTAGATGGCTTCTTGTCTCTCTTTGTGCTTCAAGACCATGTTCTTCATGATCTTCATGGAGATCTATCCGATGTAATACTCTTTTGCGGTGTGTTTGTCGAGATCCAATGAATTGTGGGTTTATTTTCAGATTATCCATGAATATTATTTGAGTCTTTTCTGAATTCGTATATGCATGATTTCATATCTTTGCAAATCTCTTCAAGGTATTGGTTTGGTTTGGCCAACTAGATTGGTAATTCTTGCAATGGGAGAAGTGCTTAGTTTTGGGTTCAATCTTGCGGTGTCCTCACCAGTGACAAAGTAGGAGTAGTGAGGCTTGCATTGTGTTGTTGCCATCAAGGGTAACAAGATGGGGTTTTCATCATATTGCTTGAGTTTATCCCTCTACATCATGTCATCTTACCTAATGTGTTACTCTGTTCTTCATGAACTTAATACTCTAGATGCAGGTAGGAGTCAATCGATGTGTGGAGTAATAGTAGTAGATGCAGAATCGTTTCGGTCTACTTGACACGGACGTGATGCCTATATGCATAATCATTGCCTTGGATATCTTCATAATTATTCGTTTTTCTATCAATTGCTCAATAGTAATTTGTTCACCCACCATGATACTTTCCTTCAAGAGAGAAGCCTCTAGTGAAACCTATGGCCCCAGGTCTACTTTCCATATTATATTTGCATATCTATAAACTGTCGATGCACTAGAGTTTTGGTCTCTCCAGTGCCCCTTACTCGTGCACGTGTAGTAGTAGCCATCCTGGTGACAAGGCCTTGCAGGGACTTGCCAGATACTAACACAGGAGAATCAAGACCACCGGCAAGACCTTGTCAGGAGGGCTATTGAGCCCCCAAGCAAAGCAAGGCTCCGGCAAGGCAAGGCCCCAGCAAGGCCCCGCCAGCGCATGGGCCAGGTGTCGATCCACCTGGATGCGTGTCACGGCATCGACATTGGAGGGGGCTAAGCGGTGCCGATGGGACAGGCTCCCGTCCCATCACACTGATGGACAGAGATTCCTGGCGGTGCATTAAATGCGCCTGTCCTACTCCGTCAGTGTTAGGTATGATAGCACTGTAGCTCTATACACCCCTTGTACACACTGTATGCTACTATTGGGATCCCCTTCAGATTATAAAAGGAGGCCTAGGGCAATACGGTAGAGGACTTTTGGACTTTTGACTTTTGGGACTTTCTAGCTCTCACGCGTGGCAGCTGCTCATAGTGCTCCTGTAGCTAGAACCCTAAGAAGACTCTCAATACAACCAAACAGGAGTAGGGTTTTATGCATCCGTGCAGCCTGAACCTGGGTAAAGATCCCGCGTGCTGTTCATCAGACCGACTCTTTGTGCGAGCCTTCCCCCCGCCGAACCGAAAGGGGTCCCTATGATCCCATAGGTGTTCGTTCCCACGACATAAACCAAAAATACCTTGCTGCAATTTATTTACATTTTTTACTTTCCGCAATCTTTTACATTTATCTCTATCAGATCTAATCCTCACAAATAACCGTGAAGGGATTGATAACCCCTTTATAGCGTTGGGTGCAAGAGTTTGATTGTTTGTGTAGGTGCATCCATCGGTGACTTGCTTGTTCCTCCTACTGGATTGATACCTTGGTTCTCATCAACTGAGGGAAATAATTATCTACTTCGCTGCATCACCCTTTCCTCTTCAAGGAAAAACCAACGCACGCTCAAGAGGTAGCAAACCCCTCGTGGGTAGACCCCTCCATGGACTCTCATGACTGTTACCCTCTGTGGGTTAAAGTCTCCATAAACATGGATGTATGATAGGGCCACCTATCGGAACCACGGGAAAAATCTTCATGTCTCCATATTGCGTTTGATCTTCCTACCCTTGTCTTCTTACATTTTCTTGTCTTTACATTTTGCTGCAATACTCATAAACATGCATGTGTAGGGTGAACTTGATATGCTAGAATCGCTAAAATCTACCAACCAATTAACTTGGGAAAAGGTTAGGTTTTTATTTGGTCAAGTATTCTAATCACCCCCTCCTCTAGACCTACTTTCGATCCCTACAACGGGGCGAGCGTGTGGCGAGTTAAGGGCGCAACTGCGACATGAAAGGGGGAGGGGGTGGTGAGGCAAGAGGTTCGCGTGCGTGGGGGCAGGGGCAAGTCATTCCGTTAGCGTGGGGAATTAAGATCTTATTAACAATTAATTTCCTTAACTGTGATTTGTAACTATTAATGATGTAATTAAGTGGTTGAGATGGTGAGTTGTATCTGCATCTTCATCCTTTTATAGGGGTATCAGATAGTAGTTAGCAGCACTATGCGAGACCCTTTGCCCGACACCCAACTGCCAACCGCCACTTCCCCGCCTCTGCCTGCCTTGCTGGCCATCGAACACCCCATCCGCGTCTCTATCTGCATTGCTGGTCCTCTGCTCCTGCCTCCTCGTTGCGCCCTCGGCCTACCCAGCAGTCGGCGCCAGCCGTACCACCATCCCAAGCCGTGACCCTGTCGTGTCCCAGCTGTCTGCGCCCCTGCAAGCTGTCAGCAACCTCCCAGTCCACACTCCGGCACTCGGCTCGGTCTGCTTTGAGGTATGGTTCATCGATTCTCCAATTCTTCAATTTTTTATTTAGGGTTTGCATGCTGTTTTTTGTGTTGTGCATTGGACAGTACAATACATGCTTATGAACATGAACCGATGGAAAAATACATAATTAATCATATATTTCGGTTCCATTGTGTCATTACAATTACACGCATTTAGGACTACTTCTTGTCGACAACGGATGATGACTACTTTGACCATGACACATTGATCTCCATGCCCGATAACACCACAAAGAATCTCAATGTATTGGTGCAAGAACACATGTACGTGATCGATCATTAGTGATGTGACATGAGAGCAGAGTCATTGGAGCCTTTTACCAGTGGCGGCGAGCTATGAACCATCACTAGTGATCTACTGGATGACACATGTGAAAAATACCAATGGCGTCCCACTGAATTTTCCCATCATCGTTATGGCGGTTGGAATCCCTAGGCGATCATATGTTCTAGAAGCAATCATGTGATAATGGCATTCCTTATGTATTTATGAGTTATTTGAACTATTCTGAAATGTCGTCACTAATATGTATTAACAAATATGGGACTTATTTTTGAGATTATATATCACTAGACGATGCCCATGCGTTGCAATGAAATTAAAATATGAGTAAGGTCACGGTTTAAGAGCATAATTCTGAGTTGGAGTCACATTTTTTGCATTTTTTTATTTGTGCATTCTTAAAGTGTGAAAGTAGTAGTGTACTTGTTATATTTTTTAGATTCCACATGTGAGTTAAGTGCATTTGTTTATTTATGTATCTTGGAAGGTCGCTAGTCCACATGTGGGTAAGGGTGCATTTCTTTATTGGTCAAGGTTGTTAGTCCCACAAGTGATTTCACCACCGACTCCAACCTTTATAAGTAGGAAAGATATAATGATTTTTGTAACAACCTATGTTTGATAAGGTTATATGACTCGGTTGATGATAATGGTTCACAAGTCATGAGCATAGAGAGGCCAACCCAATAGTACAAACTTATATAATATCTTAGTGACTCAATCAGATGGATCGCCAAGTCAGTCATGCCCGCTGTGAGACGTAATTGAGATATTGTCATACGTTACTCTCAAATGCAATAAATACGCCATATCCTACACTTAATCTTCATATGTCCTTGGGTTGTCAATCAACTTACTTAGGTCCTACCAAACTCTACTTTGTAACTAGGTAGTTACAAAGGTAATTTTTGGATGAGTTGAGAAACATGTTGTGGAGCATGGTTGACAAATATATGATTTACTAGGATCCATATTACAGAAATCATGATAATAATGGTCTTCAATCTTAATATAAACAAAAGGCATGTCAACAACTCTTTTGTTTTTATCTATCATATCATGTTTAATCCGAACAGCATTAGCAATTTTAGTTCCTTCTTCACACAAATATATAACATGCCCATCAGTATTATCAACCAAGAGATATTTAACCATATTGCTATTGAAGATTCAATTTTAGTTTGTTCAGGAGGTTTGGGTGCTTTAATATAACTCTTACGAACCACATTTATAGATTTAGAATGTTCCTTAATTCTAATCAGAAAACAAGGCTTTTCAATATAAGCAGTGGACACACAAGATTAACGAAATAAGCTTGTGTTTCTATTTTACAAATAATATGTTCATCACAAGTATCTTTAATGGCTTCTTGATATTTAAACCACTTCTCTTTAGGCATGTCAACATGAGCAAAAAAATATTTACAGAAACTAACTACTATTTGAGAATCAAGTCCATATTTTGCATTAAGCTCATGCAAACATCTCTTTCTAGAAAAGACTTAATAAAATAATATTTAACTTTTATAACTAACTATTTATCTTTGTCGACCATTCAATCTTCAAAGTAATTCGTACAATAAGATATAATGTTAATTCAATTTGTCGACTTGAGAACGAACCAACATATGAAGAATCAAGCATTTATTTATCATTAAGAGAAAGCCTAGCATAAAAGTTAAGAACAATAATATCTCTTGAGAGCTCATCATTGGGGGCATTTGAGCATTAAGTCCTGAAACCTCCCCAAGCTTGAGTGATTCTTTATCCTCCCCGTGCCCATGAGTTATAGGTATAATTCCAATCACGATGAACCAAATGCATAGGATATTTTTTGGTCGGATTTCAGCTTTGTTTGGTTCCAGCCCTATGAATCGGAATCATGCAATAGTGTATACCATGCAAATTATTTTCTCTCAAAAGATAAAGGGAATAACTTATTTTTTACTTCATCCCTTGGTAATCCTGCTAGCTTAAATAATCCACATAGGTATTCCATAAAAAGTGCATACCGGTGATACACATTAGTAAAGTCATACCATAGAAATGCTTAGACATTAGAGATAGTCTAATGGCATTGACGTCTCCACCTCCATGCTCAAGTTGTGTGACCAGATATAGTAGTATATCGCTCAGCATCCCTATTTACATGCCCAAATACCTTGCAGGCTTTGCACTTGCATTGATTTGACAAATTGTTAGTGGATCCATGAGGAGGGAGGAAGTTTGTTAGCATTACACCGATGCGATGCACGAAATCTACTTCTATCGTGGGACCGCAAGTCCATTGGTAAACTTGTGATCTATCTCCATAGCATGTTCTTGGTTCGTGTAGTAGAATTTTGGTTTTTTAGCATGCATGCCTGGTGTCGCTTTAGATCTGGTTTTGACAGCGAAGGTTTCACTGCCCTTTCCCCAAGGAGTGACCTTAAGTTTATCGAACCCATCAAAGGCTGTGTATTATCACAAAGGCTCTGCCAAGTCATTCGAGAGAAATAAATTCCAACTTTTGTATCTAGGCCTTAACAACTTTAGGTTGTAAACACTCAAAATTAAAACATGCATGGATATGAGGACTTGATTCTTACAACCATATATTTGTGCTCGGGGAAATAATGGTCTTAATTTCTGCTCTCGAAGACACCCGTTAATATCTGCTTCCAACAAGTTGGATTGGGGATGTGTTTGAATTACATCTTGACCGGTTGGCAACCTGCATCAAGAGTCGGTTGTCCAATCCCAGGCCTTACCTCGTGCGGGGTTACCCTGGTTATTAAGAATATAGTTCAGACAAAAGATTGTGTGTTCAATGACTACACCTCATGTATCTCCAAGGATTGGCTTTCTGCTACCGTACTAGACCTTATGTCACCGGTGTTCAGAACCGCTCTCCATGTCCTCCCTGCAACTAAACTCCTCCTTGATCGAACTGTGGTGTCCTGGCTACCTGTAGGGTTGAAGAATGAGAAAAAGACAATCATGTTGCAATTATAACACATACACGGCATTAATTCAAACTCATTCCATCAATCTCTCATACAAATACACTGGCTTGCAAGGTTATGCATCCATCCATTGCCTTACCAGATTACTCACGCATGGCAATCGAATTGCAAGAACAAATCATCAGAAAAGGTATAAAGTTGAATGCTTTATTGATAATATGTCTTATGATTTTTGTATTCTATACACAATTATGAGTATAGCTAACTTGTAGGTGGTTTGATGTGGTGATGGCGATGATGGTGGCTATGGATATGAGATGGGAAATGGTGGTGGCTAGGATCGAAGAATAGCTCCTGTTTAGTTGATGGTGGTTTTCGACGATGCTCCTCTAGGATTCTGGTGTTGGCCCCTTTATAAAATTCGTTGGGTTGGATGTCACAGAGCCACTAACACCTGGTACGAGTGCTGGTGCTCATACCAGGCAGCGTCTTCTGCTCTGGATCAATTGATGCGCCTCCAGTTTCCTTCCTTCTTCATTTTGTAGTATATCTTGTACCTGTTTTCATAAACACAAATTTATCCTTCCTTCTTCTTTTGATGGATGCCAGATGGAAGGTTTGTAATTCTATATCCATGTTTTTCCCTTTGCTTCTTTGCCATTTGCTTGTGAAATTTAGTTAATTTGGACATAGTGCTCTCATACTGTTTGAGGAGCTTCTCTTTTTTAGTGTGATCTTGCATTTGAGGGATCTAGCACTGAATCTCCACAATTTACTTCTCTATGTCATGTAGCTGATTCTGTAGAGGTTTTTAATTCTTGAAGAAAATCTTCAAATGTGTGGCTAGTCTTCTAGTTTTTATGGGAAAAGGAAGTAGACTAGAGCGGACCGAAGTTTTGTGAGACATGAGTTGATAATCATCTTCCACTAACCACCAATTCTCAAATTTGAAATGTTTAGGGGGCTTTTAAAATTAGGAATGCAACATTAGTAGAACCGGACCATGATCACCAGAGATAATAGGAAGATTGTAAACATTCGGATTGGAAAATAAACTACACCATTCAACATTAGCTAAACAACGGTCCAATATTTTTTAAATATGACGAGAAGAGGATCTTTTGTAAGTCCAAGTGTAAGCTGGACAACTGAATCCCAAATCCTTAATGTAAGAGATATGCTCTAGAGGCAAGAATAACAATTGTTTTGCATCTCCAAGTTTGTAATGAATGTTTATGTTCTATGCTATAACTTCAATCACTACTACAGAATGGTCGAAATACAACACATCAATCAGAGACCCTTCGACAAAACTGTGTGCGATCCACCAATCGCAAACGGTATAGTTCAAGCTTTGTCTCTAATGACACAAACTGTTTGCGATGGTGGATCCATCAAACACGATTCGGAAAAGATTTGCGTGTGCGATGCTTTACACATGGTTTTTACAAATGATGTGTGTATGTAATGCACTATATCATTACACACAGTTATTATAATGCAACGTGTGTGATGGCATGCACACATTTTTTGCAAAAATTGCATGTGTGATGTAGCATATCATTCCACACTATGTTAAAAACGAAAACGTGCGTCACGCCTTGCACACGTTTTTTTTGCAAACATTGTTTGTGCGATGTAGTCTATCCTCATACACACTTTCACAAATGCAATCGTGTGTGATGCCTGCAATTAGTATTTTTTTGAAAGAATACTGGATTGTGTGATGCGTTTGAAGACGAACTGACATTTTCCATCGTCGCCTGACTTGGAATTTTTGTTCTACACTTAACATGCACCATAGAATCCTCCCTGTTAAAATTTGACACTTTTCAGAGCTTATTTTCTATATTTGAGTCATTATCTGCATTTTCAGCCATTTAATGGATAATTCAAATTTGAACTATTCATGCATGAAATAGTACACAAAAATGAGTTGGAAAATCATAGTTAGGTTATTGAGTATATTTGTATGCCTCATACAAGAAATGAATATAAATTTATTAGACATATGAAGCAAGAGTCAACCACGAACATGGAGTTTATTGGTATTGAAATGATAAAAAATTGTAAATAAAGTCTGAAAAATATGAAACTTGGCATAGTGTCATGATATTACCTCACCATGATGTAGTAAAAATTTGAGAAGGTTTCACATTTTTTTGATGTAAATACTTTAGAAATCTGACAACCTCCGAGGATAGATCATGGTTTCGAGAGTGAATGTACCAAATTGGTGGCAAACTTACGTTTTCCTTTATCATTTGACCTCAATTTTTTTCTATAGTTAAGATACACCATAGAGTCCTCCACATTAAAATCTAACACTGTTCAGAGATCATTTGCTATATTTGAGTCATTAACTACAATTCTAGTCATTTAACGAATGCATTCAAATTTGTACTACGAGTACAGAAAAAGTATACAAATATGATTTGAAAAATTATATTTAGGACAGTGAGTATATGTCTATGCCTCATACAAGAAATAAATATAAAAGTCAAATATTTATGTGGCACGAATCAACCGGGAACACGAAGTTTATGGTATTTTAGTTCTACAAAATGTAAATAATGTCTGATAAATAAGAAATTTGGCATGGTGTCAATATAAGACCTCAGTATACTATAGTAAAAATTTGAGAACGATTCATATTTATTTTGATGGTGTAAGGGGCAAAAATCAAATGGCAAGAAAGCACACATATGTGTACTAAATTCTTATTGGTGAAGAGATTGAAGACTTGGATCGATGACATGGAATGAATCCATCCGTCCACACTCCACAGCCAAAAAAATATCTAGCCTTATCTTCTCACCACGTACTCTACCACATCCATATATATATATCTAACTACCACCAATCCAACCTCTTGTAGAACCATGGACATGACACACACTTCTTCCATGCCATGGCCGGTGAGGCATACGACACCTGCTCCAAGCTCCGACTAGGAGCAGGATACGGAGGCGCCGCTTGGCGTTGGGCGTCCATGCGTGAGGTGGGTTCCATGGAAGCCATGAGGCTCGTCATCGCCCGTAGATGCGAGCACAAGCACTAAGCAGTCGTATAGCTTTGAGATCTCATCCGGTGTCACAACTACTTCAAAAAGTTCTCCATCCTAAGAGGCAGCATCATGAAGGTGTAGCTCATGGCCATGTAAGATAGCTTCTCGTGCATCTCTTTCCAAGAATCCATCCACCGGGCTGGCTGCTAGCTAGCTTGCCGGGTAGTACTAAACTAATCTTGTTTTTTGTATGTCTAAGTATGATGTCTCTGGCAATCTAATCAATTCTTGATTCTTCTCATCCATCAAGATTTCCCAAGACATCAAACTAATCACAAAATATCTCTTGTGAAGTCCTGAACTTTCTCTTCTAATACTTTTTGATAAAAATATTGTGCATAACTAGTGTAAGAACTAATTTCAAGTAGGATACTTGAGTAAGAAGGGAAAAGAATCATTAAAAGTAAAAATAAAAATAAAATACAAAAAAATCCAATTTTTTGCGTGGTAGAAAATTTATTCCGTGAGGTACGCTCGAAATTTCAGCTCATTTGGACATATGAGTCGCTCTCAGCAAAAAACAAATTGGGTCAGAACAATACATGAATAGTAAACTTTTTTACAAACCCCAAATTTTTCTTTTTTGCCGAGGGACACTTAGAAGTCCGAATGATCTGAAATTTTGAGCGAACCTCACGCACCAAATTATCTACCATGCAAAAAATGGAATTTTTTCAAATTTTCTATTATTTGTCTTGATTTTTTTACGATCGAAGGTGCAGATGAGCCTGGGCACTGAATCACTGTTGTGTGTAAGGATTTACTTTTTTTGACCTTGTCACCCTTTTATCTTGTTTTTTTCCGGATGAGATACAATAAGAAATCTGGGAAGGTTTGAGAGCTGATGTCATCAATGAACAAGAGACTCATGAAGCTTTACGATGTATTTAGATGTGATTGCTAGTTGTATGTGTTGGCTGTCTTGTGATGTGAAATAGTACGTTTGTATTTTTGTATGTTGTATGGCAAACCTTGAAAGGAAATTATATAGTGCATTTTGACTGAGCATTTTTGTGTTTTGTGTGATTGTCAAAAAAGACGATCATAGTAAATTGATTACGTCTAGATGATTTTAGGACTAATTAACACGTCATTAAGATCACACATTGCACACAGTTTTTTCGATCCAATTGTGTATGATGACATTTACATTATTTATAATCGTGTGCATTGAATCGCACATTACATACAATTTTCGTGAAATAACTGTGTGTGATGCTAATCCAAATTGCAAACAGTTTTGTGTTAAACTGTGTTGGATATATTGCGTGTGCGATGGAACCCCCCAATCGCCCACACTAGCAAGGTGATGGTTTGAAACTACGTCACTGAAAGGCGTTTAAACCGTTTTCATAGCACGTTGCTGCATCAGTGAATGATTCTCCAGTCTACAATATTCACGAGGCTCGGAGGGAAACTCATATGCACGTGTGGTATAATAAATGGTAAAATGTATTCCTAGTCATGCCTCTAAGACTAGCTAAGTATTGCATGATGATCCTATTTTCTTGATCATGGGCATGGCTATGTCGACAATTTTGAGGGCACAATGTTAGCAGAACACTTGTGTTGAATCGACCCGATTGATGTTATGCTATGAGATACATTCGTCACAAGATTAATGGTTAATAACATAGAGAAAGTTAACGTTTGCATAATTCCTTAGACCATGAGAGTATCGAGTTTCTTCATGCTTGCTTCATGAACTTTGGTGTTTGTTAAATGTCATCCGTAAATGGGTGGCTATTACGGCGGCTTACGGGTTCATGGAAAAGTATGTCAAGTAACTTGATAGCTCAAGATTGGGATTTGCTCCTCCGACGATGGAAAGATATCTCTAGGCCCTCTCAGTGTTACGGTATCCACCATCGTCTGGCCAGACACAATGTGATTTGATCATAGGGATGCCGGAATGCAGAAACGAGAAAAGAGAACAAAAACGGTAACGAGGTAACTGACATAGTGGACAAAGTTGTTTATCCAATGGGATTCCAATAAATCTCACCTCAGGTATTTGTAACATATCGCGAAGAAACAGGAATAGCACACAACAATTGGAGGTTCACTCGAATATTTATTCCTGTGGGTATAGAGGTCAATATGGGTGTCCACGGCTCCGATGTTTATCATTAATCGGAAAGTGTTCCGGTCATGTCTATACTTCACTGAAATTATAGGGTGACATGCTTAAGGGTCATCTATCTGCTGAATACTAGACAGGGAGTCTGAGAGAAAGTCACTGGAAAAGTTCCGTAGACGACAGAAAAGTTCCAAAGAGAAAGCCGGAGGTGTTTTGGGTTTAACGAAAATGTTTTGGAATAAAACCATCATACAAGAAATGTTCTGGAGCGCATCCATAATATTTTAGAGGCTGTCGGAAATGTTCTGGGACCTTCCAAAAATTTCCAAAAGTAATAGTCGCGGAAAACATCTTGTCCCAACGAGAGGGGACAAGATCCCACGGATCGTGGGGGCTATTTTGGGCTATTTTGGGGGTGCCCCCATGAGGGGCCAGACCCTTGTGGCTGGACAAAGGTGTTGGGGGGCCCCATGGTGGGGGGCAGCCCCCACAAATGGTGGAATGTGTTGGGAGGTGGTGGGGCCCCATGTGGTAGCACCATGGACAAGGGGACATGTTTTCTCCATGTTTGGTGCAACATGTTTTCCTTATTTGGTGGGTGCATGTTTTGTGGGCTGAAATTTCATCCCTATCCACCCCTTCCACCACTATATAAGGAGGAGGAGAGGAGCTCTACAACTCACTCCAACTCTCCCACACACATGCCATGCTTGATCTGACTTTCTTGTCTCCCTCCCATGAAATAGTTTCGTAGAGCCGAAAGGCTGTCTGGGTTCCCGTGGGAACTAGTTCTGGACGGTGAAGCCCTACCGGATAGCTGACGCTGTACATGTGCAACTCCGTAGAGAGGTCATAGGTTCGATATTTTGCCCGAGGGGCTATTCGAGGGTCCTCCCGAAGGGCTGTCCGAGTTACTGTTCAAGCTTCGAGGGTCTTCTCGAAGGGCTGTCCGTGACATCATCTGAGGGACTGTCCGACCACCTCCCGAAGGGCTATCTGGGTGTGAATACATCCTTGCGATTGGGAGGTTGTAAATCCTAGCTGCGGGGATCTGTACCGACGATCTACGTCAACTCTACTTTTGTTGCGCTCCGAGTCTGTAATGATCAGATCAAACCTTGTATGCAGTCTCCATAGTGGTCCTGGGCTTGCTCGTTGTACCAAAAATTTTGTTTTTTGTCGCGTTCCCCTACACTTAAGACCACATTGCTTGATAAGATAAGAGAACTTAGACAACCGAGCATAATTAACATCAATTAGAGCCACAAATATTTTGTGGGGATACTCTTGATAAACCTCTAGGGAAAACTCTAGTAGTAGCACGAGTTTTCGGCCTAGCAGTAGCGCGTGGGGCCACGTTACTGCTAGGCCACAAGAGTAAACTGTTAGCAATAGCATTGTTATACAAGCACTATTTCTAAGACCCTCAGTAGTAGCGCGCTCTGTTGACCCATGCTACTACTATTAGTTCGTATTTTATTTCTTCTGTTTTTTGTTGTACTATACAATGTTATACAAATTTTGGTACAGTAGCAATTAATAGATTGTTATATCATAGTAACAACTCATCATCAACAACTTTTGTACAGATGGATCCATCCATCTAAATCTAATCCAGGTTTCTTTCACCCACTTGATATAATAACTCATCATGATCATAGTAACAACTCATCATCATTATAATAATAACAACTCATCATCATCATCATCACCATCATTATGATAGTCATATTAGAACTCATCATCATAATAACAACTCCTCATCATCATTTATGAGTCATATAACCACTCCTCATCTAACAGATTCTACCACGTAACTCATCATCATCGTAATAACAACTCATCATCGTCATCATCATCATAGTCACAACCAACAATAGTTAATTGTTCTTATCACATGATGAGTACTACCTAGGACCTACTCCTTTCTCTTTCCTAAAATAGCATGAAACAGGTAAACCGGTCCATCTCCATAATGGAGAATGGAGATCCACCTATCTCCCAACTTTTGGCTTGCGCACATTCATGTTGTCTCCATTGGGTTGCGCACGTGAGTTTATTACTTTGCTCCATTCTTTGATATTGAACCATCAATCATTGCAAGAAATCGAGTATGCACTATGGTAAGACGTAGACGGAGTTGATCGTAAGCTAACCATATGCATATTCCCTTCGATAAACATCAAGTCAGGCACAACCTCCTTCGGGAGCTTCTATTGAAAAATATAATAGTAACATGTATAGTTAGCAATGTTATGTACTTAAGAATAATCTATGCAAGCATAGTTAACAAAATCATACCATCTTTTTTTTGCAATGAAGTTACCATCATTCAACACGTGCACTAGTGGCACACATCCACTTATATTTGGGCTGACTTGATAATTGGTATTGAAAGTCTCAACACGTGGACTAGCGGCACATCCACTTACATTTCTGGAGCAATGACATAAATATGACCTATGTTTTGCCGGAATGTTATCTAATTCTTGTTCCGACAAATCATGGGCACTTGATATTTCCTACTTTATAGTAAAAGTCATGCTGAAATCCACGAAAAAAATTGGCATGACCGTTGCTAAAATAGGACATACCGAGCGCCTGAAATTTGCAGGACGAAAATGATCAACATTTTAGAAAAACATAGGCCACCCAGAGGTATTTCTACAAATTCATGTATCATGGGCATTTGTCTTCCTTTGAACATCAACATAGCATATCGTAGGCCCCTCTCAAATCAAACATCACCTAAATACAAAACAAAAAGTTCTAGTGTTGTTGAACTATTGCACCTACACAAAAAGGATGCGAGTGTCATCGATGATCTACCGGGCATCGTCAATCGGCTCGGCGGTGATCTACCCTGCATCACATGAGCAGTCATACATGAGTATTCAAAGCAACAACACCATCACTAGATTCACATTTTAAGCATGATTAGAGTCAAGTTCTTTTTCATATAGAAAAGTTCATGCTCGAAATGCCATCCAAATCTTCTATTATATAAAAAAAGCACTAGCTTCACGGTTGCATTTAAAAAAAATACACGCCTCACATTTTCATTTCAAAAAAATACTATATGCACATCTTTCGAGCTACTCATCTACTACTAATAATACATATGTGGAAACATCTATGAATTTTCTAAACATCATCTCCATCTAGACCTACAACATGAAGAAATTCTTAGCAACAATGATTTTTCACAGCTAGGGAGGAGGGGTGGCAGTTGGAGGAGGAGGGGGTCGGCGGCTGGAGGAGGGCGGATGGAGGAGGGAAGAGGGTCGGCGGCCGGAGGAGGGAGAAGGGGAGGCGGCCGAAGGAGGGAGGAGGGCGAGGATGAAGGAGGGAGAAGGGCGACGAGGGAGGAGGCTTATGACAACAGGACGGCGGTGCGGTCACGATGGCGATGACGTGGGAGAAGGGGCACTCGGTGAGGGAGAGATAGAGTGTGTGGAGGGAGAGGGAGCAATGCGGGCGGGGCAAAATGGTAAGGTTAGAATAGCCGTAGCGCGGGGCGGCGACACGGGCTACCGCTAGAGATTTAGCAGTAGCGCGTCTTCGGAAGACGCGCTGCTACTTACTATGCGTAGTCTGGTGGGTTCAATGAGGGCCACTATATAGCAGCATTGTTGTTTCTAGACACAAACTAATGCTAAAATAATAGCAGTAGCGCGGGTGCGCCACTGTAAAGTAGCAATAATATGTTTCTTTTAACCGCTCTATTGTTTAGCCTGCATCTATAATGTTTTTTCTATTACTGCTAGTTTATATGGGTGATCTTAACCCGCAATGTATATCTAGTTTTATTTACTAAGTGAAGCAAACACTTGGTGTACGTAGGATTATCTTATTGGTAAAGAGGACGTGCAAGAATATGAATCTTATCTTTAACACTTTGTGGGTTTGATATGACAATTCCTTGCACTTGGATTATCACTCACATCCTCTCTCTCTCTCTCACTATCTCAACGGTATTTTCTACCAAAAATGTCCAGGCCGTACTGTTCATTTTCTATCAATTTTCATACTGGAGAGCTCAACACAATTAAATTGAACTTTAAATTGTCTAGATAGTAGAGATAGAAAAAGAAACGATTGATTATCAACTGTGAATTTATTGTGCTATCAAATATTGAGCTGATTTGACCGGCTAGATAAAAGCCGTTGCCAAATCTTTTTCTGAAAGGGGGGTGAAACCTCCGGCATGTGCATCACTCCGACACACACATCCATTCTTATTAATTATTAAAAAAGATCCGCCGCAAGTGGGTTACACTAAATTTCGATGAAGGTCACTACACGCCGTTAGCGCATGACACTAGATCCGTCAACCCAATCTACCTAAAGTCCGGATAGTTGAACTTCATCACCTAGGCCGGTCTCAAGATGTGTATCATCGTCGCATACGTTAGGAATGGGCCAAGCACCATGCCACTTTGTGCATTTTAGCTACATGCAACGAAGGGAACGTGCCTCATGCACCAGGCCGTGGTTGGAGCTGCTTGGGGCCTATCTCTACCATTGGGTATCGTTGTAATGATGGACAAATTTTCCTATATTAGCCTCATTCGTAACGGTTGTTGACCAAACAGACATGCACTACCGAGTTTGGCGAAGGAGTGAGCCAACCCATTTATCAAAGTAGCATAGATTTTCTCTGAAACAATTTTTACCGGTTTTGGGAAACTACTAGAAGGTTCCTGAACAGGATTGTTTTGTTGTTTTTATATATTTTTTTAATTTTTTTTTCTTTTTTACATAAATTCACAATTTTCATAAAAAACAAAATCTTCAAAAATTGTTCAGATTTTGAAATTTCGTTCACTTTTTCCAAACATTGTTCAGAAATTTCAATTTTTATTTTTCTTAAAAATTGTTTGGAATTTCAAAAAAGTGTTCATTTTTTCAAAATAGTAAAAATCTTCATAATTTTATAAAAAATCATAATTACAAAATTAGTTGTGGTTTTTAAAAACACTTAAATTTAAAAATGTGTTGAGGTTTTTATTTTTTCATAGTTTTGAGTTTTTTGATAATTTCAAAATATGTTTGCCTTGAAATCAAATGAAATTTTAAAATATTTTCGTATTGTCAAAAAAATGTTCGGATTTTCAAACATGATTTTTATTTTAAACATTTTTTAACAATTTCCAGGAAAAGTTGGAAAAAATTCAAAGAAGTGTTCTGATCTTCCGCTGCTGTTAGTTCTTATACTTTCGCGCTATTCATTAGTCAGTTATAATCGTGAGCTCCACTTGCTAGCCATAGTCTTTCATCAACCGGATGTTTGGAGTTTGATTCCTGGTGAGAGCATTGCTCTTTTATGAATTTTTCTGTTGCACAACGGTACCAGTAGGGCGAACGGATGCGCACGCCAATTGGCTGGCCCAATCGAGGCTGTGGATGCGTCGCGAGCCTATTCCATACAAAATGCGTCAAATGGGAGCTCCCAGAACTTCTTAAACATGAGCTATACAATAAAGTGCTTGTTAGCATAACTATCCTTAACAAGGCTACAAAAGGTGCCATTGCATTTTCATGCAAATGCATCACCAGGAACAATTAGTTAAGTTTTGCGTGGCAGGTCGGTACAACATATTGCATACCAAAATGTAGGAGAAAGGGTGTGCAGGAACTTATAATTAGCCCACCGTAACAAACCGGCCATCTTTCTTCCTCCTGGCGACATGGACGGCCATGGTCGTCATCCTCCTTGCGCCTTTGATCAGCTCGAAGACGCAGACGTCGCCCTCGCGCAGCCCGTTATCCATTACAAACTTGACCCAACCTTGGCAGTTGAAGCATCTGGTCCTGCTGGAATAGTAGCACCTGACATGCCACTTGTCTTCTCTGCTCGGCCTGAGCAGCAGGACCTCACGGGGCTTGCTCTGAAGATGATCGGCTTCAAATTTACTGGGGATGGTCTACACAAGAAACATTGACTATGTTAGCACTATAGAAAGTAAACTTGATGATAAACCTTGATGTTAACAAATCAAAGTGCTCTAGATGCAAATTAACCTTGTTTCTGCGTTGATTGAAACACGGAATACAACACAGACTTTGCGAATATCAAATGGTTGAGTCATTCTAAAATAACTGACGAAACTGACCAGAAAGTTGTTCTTGCGTTGGAGATGGGTCATCAGCAGAACCACCACGAATGCAGGATTCCCTGGTCGGATCGAAGCCCGCTCGATGATTTCCTGTTTTTCATCACCGTTTAGCTGACTCGCAGTCCTAGAGTAGTAGTAATCCGCGTCAGAGTATGTGTCATCATCACTCTCCTCTTCCTCAGTTGCCTCAAGCTTAACATGACAGCTGCTGCTGCTTGGTGATTCAGGAAGCTCTTCCCCTATGGACAAAAATCAATGTGTGCATGAACTACACTGGAACTGACCAAGAAAAACACATAACTTGATTATGCAATAATTGCATACTTACAGATGGAGTATTTGTCAGCTAACTATAAAGCTGTAGAAATTAAGATACTGTCTCATTTCTTGTAGTGTTACTTACTTGGTTTAGTTTTGCTGTATTTCTTTGAAGTAGAGGCCTTGTAAGGTGATCCATCGAACTGAGACGGCACACTAGTATCACCATCATCAGAATCAGAATCATCAGTCAGTGTGTATTGCTCAACACCGCCTTGACCCACCATATTGTCAAAGTGTTTGCGCATTCTGCCAGCGAAGAGAGGAGACAGTTTCTCGCAGCCACTCGCGTCGAAGATTAGGACCTCGAAGGAGGTATTACCAGTGCATGTGAAGAGCAGAAGGTCATTCTCCTGTAGTTCATGAGCCTTGGCAAAATCTCCCCATCCTGATCTCAAGAACAGCTCATTGGCAACCTTGCTGACACCCACATGCCATGTCTCACCGCTCGGTGCTTTCAGGTCGAGCCCCTCTGAGGTCTGCATCTGTCTGATGAAATTGCTCGCAAACTTGTCCGGTATGCGCTAAGATGGGGAAACATATTTTTACAAATTATTCACATAGTTTATAGGAGATTATTCACAAGGCTAGTTTCACAGGATTTTTTCTTTAATTACACAATATAATAAAAAGTTAAAATGAATAGAATCGTAGGATTTTTTCTCTAGTTCTTAATATTTTTTTCCATTTTCGTTACTCAGTCTTGCTAGTTTAATTAAATCGTCCATTGAAAGAAACCTAATCCTGGCTTGAAAATTTCAATCGTTTTACTGAAATCTCCGTATATAAAGTATAAACTAGCTATATTTGACCATTTTTTTGGTAAAAGTAAATTAGCACAAGCGCTCGACATTACCATGTGATGCTTAGAATTCTGTCACTTGTTACTTGTCAGCAGGGTGATCTATATATACTTACAATGCCCTGCGTGAGATCTCCTGTCATGCGCTTGCAGAACCTGATCTTCACATCCATGTGCTCCCAGTAGTAGTGTTCTTGCCACTCCTTGCATCTCTCACACCCCTTCCCACTCGTCACCTGCCATTCAAAAATCATAGAAGCAACATCGTCAGCCACAAGAGAGAGAGAGAGAGAGAGAGAGTTCTTGCCTTCCTGCCATGCTTTTCTAGCATTGTCTCGTTCCAGACGAGTGAGAGGGTGTTCTTGTTCTTTGGTGAGGGTGAGGGAGTGATTGCAAACATAAATAGATTTCACCTACAAGTTCTCAGAAGAGACGAGTGGGCTAGGTTCATGAACCTCACTCACTAACAAGTGGGGTCACCATGGTAAATGCACCACGTTTTGTGCAGTGTTTGCTCCATGTAATCACCTTGGGTAGAGGAAGACTGGCATTGCAGTAAGTGGGGTGAAGAGGGCACGTTATTTAAGTTCCTTGTCTCATTGACTTGCCTGCTCGATTTCATCCAGTAACGATGCGCGCTGTGAAAAGGCACTCCCGGGATCCTCGAGGCTGTGTGGGAGCAACGCTAGCCTAGCCTCCGCCTCTCGGGCCGCTGGCCACTCCGGCCGCGGCGGCCACCCCCCTCCCCAGCCACCGCTCTCTAGGAGCCCGCCCATCCGGCCGCCTGCGCCAGCCATGTCGCCCTGCTCGGAGCTGGCCGCCCCGGAGTCACCGCTGCCTCCACCTATCGGCCTTCAATGCCGGACCGAGGCGGATCTCGACCCACCTGCAGGATCTCCCGAGGCACCCTGCCCCTCGCCTCTCCCTTCGGACCGCTCCGGGGTCGCCTCGCTGTGGATCCCGCCTCGGGACGAGGCGCCGAGGGCAGACGCGCCCCTCAGACCGGCGGATCTCTCTACGCCGCCCCCGTTTGAGCAGCTCAGACTCAAATCCGTCGTGGTAGTGCCCTTCTCGCATCCTTTTCTGCCAAATCAACCCGACGACGCCATTGATGAGGAGGGATGGTCGATCTACCAATCCCGCAAGACGCGGCGGGGGAGTAAAGACTCCGAAATACACAGCCACCATCGAGGCAGCAAGAACTCCCCCTCCCCTGGCCGAGAGGCCTTTTTAAGCAGGTTCAAAGGCCTCTGCTTCTGATGCCGAAGTCCTCGCCATCGCCGCTCCGACTGCCAGGATCCGTTGCGTTGCATCATTTGCAAACAGCAGGGCCACTTCGGCAGAGAGTGCCCGCGGAATCCTAGAAATCGCCGGGGGGAGGCACGGTCTGGGAGCGGTTGGCAACCCAGCGGCCTGTCGCCGACCGGCTGGTGTTCCCCACCCACGAAGACATGGCTGCTGCTGACGCCCCCTGCATGGACCACGGGCGTCGGTCGCGCCACAGCCACAAGGTGATCGCGTCCACTCCGGCCATAGAGCACCAACTCTTCCTTCTGCAACAGCACGCCGTCGTGGTGACGGCGGTGAGAAAAAACCACGTGGCCAGTCCTTAGTCCATCGGCAAAGCATTGGATATTTTACTTTCTAACACAAAACTTCAACATCTCTAATAATCCTAACAGGTGATATAGTATCTCTATTAGCAACTTAATTATAACATCAATTTTCTCTAACTTAGCTGGTGCAATATCATTCATAATCTCTTTATATAAGATAAAGAGAATTGCACTCACACTAGCACCCATATCACATAAGCCATGATAACAATGATCTCCTATTTTAACGAAAACAACAGGCGTGCCAACAATGGGTCTATGTTTATCTTTAGCATCGGGTTTAGCAATTCTAGCGGCTTCATCACAAAATTGAATAACGTGCCCATCAATATCATCAACTAAGAGATCCTTAACCATAGCAATACTGGGGTCAACTTCAATTTTCTTAGGGTGTAGGTGTTCTAGAACAGCTCTTATGAACCATAGTTTAAGCTTTAGCATGTTCCTTTATTCTAACAGGGAAAGGTGGTCTTTCAATATAAGCAGTAGGAATAATAGGATCAACATTATAAGTAATAGTTTCCTCTTCAACTTTAATAGGTTCAACTACTTTCACCTCAATGGGAGGATGATATTTAAACCACTTCTCCTTAGGGAGATCAACATGAGAAGCAAAAGATTCACAAAAACAAGCTACTATCTCAGAGTCACAACCATATTTAGTTCTAAATTCATGAAAAGCATCGGTGTCTATGAAGGATCTAGCACAATCAACCTTCAGGTTCATACCCGACTCCTTACCTTCGTCAAGTTCCCAATCGTCGGAGTTGCGTTTAATTCTTTCCAATAAATCCCATTTGAAGTCAATATCTTTCTTCATACAGGAACCGACACAAGAAGTATCGAGTATGGATTGATCATTAAGAGAAAGCCGAGCATAAAAATTCTGAATAATAATTTCTCTCGAGAGCTCTTGATTGGGGCTTGAATATAACATTGAATTAAGCATCCCCCAAGTTTGATAGATTCTTTATCCTTCACGAGGCCAAAAGTTATAAATATAATTCCGATCACGATGAACTAGATGCATAGCAAAGAACTTCTGATGAAATTCCATTCTATCATCACATAGCCTATACGATGTCAATGCCTTCCCCTTCAAAGATAAAGGAAAGACCTTCTTCTTGACGTGATCCTCGGGCAGACCTGCAAGCTTAAATAATCCACAAACTTCATCCACATAGATTAGATGCAAATCAGGATGTAGTGTTCCATCTCATGCATAAGGATTAGCCAGCAGTTTCCCTATCACGCCCGAAGAAATTTCATAGTAACTATTTTCAGTAGGTTCAGTAGTTTGAGGGACAACTCTTTGTGTTTTTCCGGTCGAGGTGAAGATACCCCGAACAAGCCCCTCAAAGGATTACATTCCATAGTAACAAGTAACAATAAATTTCAGCACACTATATAAATTTTTCCTCACCAGATTCCACTTACCAAAGGAGCTTCACTCCCCGGCAACGGCGCCAGAAAAGAGTCTTGATGACCCACAAGTATAGGGGATCTATCGTAGTCCTTTGGATAAGTAAGAGTGTCAAACCCAACGAGGAGCAGAAGGAAATGACAAGCGGTTTCCAGTAAGGTACTCTTTGCAAGCACTGAAATTATCGGTAACACACAGTTTTGTGATAAGCTAATTTGTAACGAGTAACAAGTAACAAGTGTAGCAAAGGTGCAGCAAGATAGACCAATCCTTTTTGTAGCAAAGGACAGGCCTGGACAAACTCTTATATAAAGCAAAGCGCTCCCGAGGACACATGGGAATTTCTGTCAAGCTAGTTTTCATCATGCTCATTTGATTCGCGTTCGTTACTTTGATAATTTGATATGTGGATGGACCGGTGCTTGGGTGCTGCCCTTAATTGGACAAACCTCCCACTTATGATTAACCCCTCTCGCAAACATCCGCAACTATGAAAGAAGAATTAAGATAAATTTAACCATAGCATGAAACATATGGATCCAAATCAGCCCCTTACGAAGCAACGCATAAACTAGGGTTTAAGCTTCTGTCACTCTAGCAACCCATCATCTACTTATTACTTCCCAATGCCTTCCCCTAGGCCCAAATAATGGTGAAGTGTTATTTAGTCGACGTTCACATAACACCACTAGAGGAGAGACAACATACATCTCGTCAAAATATCGTAACTACTCACAAAGCATGTTCATGTTCATAATCAGAGAAGTATTAGTTATCATAAAGGATGAGAACATATGATCGTCCACCAAGTAAACCAACTAGCATCAACTACAAGGAGTAATCAACACTACTAGCAACCCACAGTTACCAATCTGAGGTTGGAGAGAAAGATCGGATACAAGAGATGAACTAGGGTTTGGAGAGGAGATGGTGCTGGTGAATATGCTGATGGATATTGACCCCCTCTCGATGAGAGGATCGTTGGTGATGACGATGACTTTGATTTCCCCCTCCGAGAGGGAAGTTCCCCGGCAGAACAGCCATGTCGGAGCTCTAGATTGGTTCTGTCCAAGTTCCGCCTCGAGACGGCGGCGCTTCGTCCCGAAAGCTTCCTTATGATTTTTTCCAAGTCAACACCCTCCATATAGCAGAAGATGGGCATTGAGGGCCTGCCAGGTGGGTCACAAGCCTGCGAGGCGTGGCTAGGGGGGTGGCCGTGCCTGGCAGGCTTGCCACCTCCTGGTGGGCCCCCTCTGGTATTTGTTTCACCCAGTATTTTTAATATATTCCAAAATAATTCTCTGTAAATTTTCAGGACTTTTGGAGTTGTGCAGAATAGGTATCTCATATTTGCTCCTTTACAGGTCCAGAATTCCAGCTGCCGGCATTCTCCCTCTTCATATAAACCTTGTAAAATAAGAGAGAAAAGGCATAAGTATTGTACCATAACATGTAATAACATCTCATAATGCAATAAATATAAATATAAAAGCATGATGAAAGATGGACGTATCAACTCCACCAAGCTTAGACCTCGCTTGCCCTCAAGCGAAAGCCGAGATCGATAAATATGTCCACATGTTTAGAGATAGAGATCTCGATAAAATAAAATATAGACATGATGGCATCATGATCATCTTTAGAACAACAATACATATTGTATAAGATTTCTTATGCTAGAGTAACAATTCATTCACAAGATAAAGTATGAACCAAAAACTCTATTGACAACCAACAAACTATGATCTTAGTCATTGAAGCAATTGACAATTTATCATAACATCAGAAAGAGTCAATATAAGAGCTTGTAAAGCAAACCCATAGACTCAATCATCTTTTAGTCTTTCACAATTGCTAACACTCACGCGGCACTCATGAGATCAAAGCTTCAATCGGACACAGAGAAAGATAGGTGCTTATAGTTTTGCCGTCCAACTATTCACCTCAAGGGTGATGTCAACAATAATAACTCATGATCACCCACATCCGATTGGATATATGCGTCTAGATCATTCCGCAACACATAATGCTTGCCAAGAGAGAAAGGCGAAATATAGAAAGTGGTGAAGATCGCCATGACTCTTACATAAAGGTAAATATTTAAAAAGTAAAAGTAACAGATAGGCCCTTTGGAGAGGGAAGCATAGGTTGTCATGCGCTTTTTTTGGGATGCACTAACCCTTAGTGCAAAGGAACGTCGCATTGTATCCATCGCTTTTATTTCTTTACTATCACAAGTTAGTACAACGCTTATTTCCTTTACAATAAAAGATCACAAGTATTTAGGAGCAATTTTTATTGCTTTTTGCATAGATGTCAACTTACTTGAAGGATCTTATTCGATCCATAGGTAGGTATGGTGGACTCTCATGAAAAAACTGGGTTGGGGTGTTTGGATGCACAAGTAGTATCTCTATTTGATGCGAAAGTTTTGGCTAATTATGAGGTGGAAGCAAGCACTACATGTTGGAGGATCTAAAACCATATAACTTCTATCCGGAGGCAAGCAAACATGACCCATTATGTTGTCTTCCTTGTCCAACATCAACTTCTTAGCATGTAATATTTTAATGAGTGGTCACAATCATAAAAGATGTCCAAGATAATATATTTATAGGTGAATCTCTCTTTCTTGATCACTTCCTTTTCAATTGCACCAATGACCAATCACTATGTTTGTTAACTCCCAACAAATTTCAATCGACATGCTTCTTATATGTGAAGTCATCACTCCCCATAAGATCATTATGTATACTCTTTGCTTTTATCCTATTCTTCTTTTATTTGTTACTATCAAGAGCATAGTAAGCTAGTAGAGCCCTCACATCAAAACTACTTTTTATTATATAACTCTCAGGCTTGCTTACATAAGGGGAACAAAAGCAAAAACTAAAAGCTAGATGATACTAAAATTTTATTCTACTAGATCAAAACAAAATAAAAAAGGATCGAACTAAGAAAAATAAGAGAAAGAAAAAAGGAAAAAGGGTGTGATGGTGAGACGATACCGGGGAAACTCCCCCAAGCTTGGCACAAGCCAAGGGGAGTGCCCATACCCATGTGCTCATGTCTCCTTCTTCGGAGGTGATGGTGGTGGAGTTGCTGATGAGGTTGGAAGCTTGTTCTCCGTCTTCCAAGGCATAGGATCACCATCGTAAAAAGATGAACGAGTCTCCGAAATCCTCAAATCTGCAGCCAAACTCATTCTCTTAAATCTGTATTCATACTCACAGTTTTGGTTTTGCAAATCATAGATCTGGGCTTGGAGATGCTCAATTTTGTCATAGAGCTTGAAGATGTGCTCCCCGATGTCCTTGGTGTCCATCTTGTGTTTATGGGTAAACTCCAAGATCATCATATGATTGGCACTGAGTCCACGTTCCACCATCCCATGGCACTTGAAGACTTGTTGCTCCATTGCTTTGAGCCTTGTTTCCATGCTTCCGGTCTTCTTTGGCCCTTCAACGTCATGGATGTGCAGCACCCCCTCACGCATCTCAATGGCTTGAGGGTGTCGCAGAACTTCCGCAAGATAGGGGTTGATGACCTTCTCGAAGAACTTGTCCTTCGGAGCACTTGGGGACGCCATGACGTTCTAAATCTATAACAGAAACAGCTCAAAGCGAAAACAGGTAGTATTGTCGTGATACGAAAGTCCAAACCTTCGAGAGATTATATAATGAATTTTTGCCGACCCGAAGGAGTGTACCACAAGAAAACAAAGTCCGGAGGATGCACGGGGGGGTGGCATGCCAGGGGGTGGCCGCACCTAGTAGGCTTGTCACCTCCTCGTGCGTCTTCCGGACTACTTTTGATTTTCCTAATTTTTTAAATATCCGAAAACTAAGTAAAATTGCTGTTGGGAAAGTTTTGGAGTTGGTTTACTTACCGTACCACATACCTTTTCCTTTTCGAAGTCTGAAACATTTCGGTAAATCTCCCTAATATACTCTTCTGGAGTTATGGTATTGATAACATTGGTTTCAACATTTATGGGAGTACCTGAGATATAATGTTTGATTCTTTGCCCGTTTACCACCTTCGGATTTGTGCCTTCGGTGTTGTTGATCTTGATGGCACCGGAACAATATACTTCCTCGACAATGTAAGGCCCTTCCCATTTAGAGAGAAGTTTTCCTGCAAAAAATCTTAACCGAGAATTGTATAGCAAGACATGATCACCTACATTGAATTCATGCTTTTGTATCCTTTTATCACGCCATCTCTTAAATTCCTATTTAAATAACTTGGCATTCTCATAGGCTTGGGTTCTCCATTCATCAAGTGAGCTAATGTCAAATAACCTCTTCTCACCAGCAGGTTTGAAATCATAGTTGAGCTCTTTTATTGCCCAATAAGCTCTTTGCTCTAACTCTAGAGGTAAGTGACATGCTTTACCATAAACCATTTTATACGGAGCCATACCTATAGGGTTCTTGTAAGCAGTTCTATAAGCCCATAATGCATCATCAAGTTTCTTAGACCAATTCTTCCTAGATCTATTAACCGTCTTTTGCAAGATCAATTTAATTTCTCTATTGCTTAATTCTACTTGACCACTAGACTGAGGGTGATAAGGAGATGCAATTCTATGATTAACATCAGACTTAGCAAGCAATTTACGGAAAACACCATGAATAAAATGTGAAACACCATCAGTCATTAAATATCCGGGGACTCCAAATCTAGGGAAAATAACTTCTTTAAGCATATTAATAGAGGTGTTATGATCAACACTACTAGTTGGAATAGCTTCTACCCACTTAGTAACATAATCCACAGCAACTAAAATATGAGTATACCCGTTGGACGTTGGAAAAGGTCCCATATAATCAAAACCCCAAACATCAAATGGTTCAATAACAAGAGAGTAATTCATAGGCATTTCCCGAAGGCTACTAATATTGCCAATTCTTTGACATTCATCACATGACAAGACAAACTTAGAAACTTACGAGCATCCCTGAAGAGAGTAGGCAAATAAAAACCAGATTGTAATACCTTATGTGTAGTTCGATCTCCAGCGTGGTGCCCTCCGTAGGCCTCGGAATGACACTTTTTTAGGATCTGTTCCTGTTCATGCTCAGGTACACAACGTCTAATAACACCATCTACTCCTTTATAAAGGTGTGGGTCATCCCAGAAGTAATGTCTTAAATCATAGAAGAACTTTTTATTTTTTTGGTATGTGAAACTAGGCGGTATAAATTTATCGACAATGTAATTAGCATAATCAGCATACCAAGGAGCATTACGAGAAGCATTTATGACAGCTAATTGTTCATAAGGAAAACTATCATCAATAGGTAGTGGGTCATCAAGAACATTCTCTAACCTAGACAAGTTATCTGCTACGGGGTTATCAACACCCTTTCTATCAACAATATGCAAATCAAATTCTTGTAGCAGAAGAACCCACTAGATAAGTCTAGGTTTAGCATCTTTCTTTTCCATAAGATATTTCATAGCAGCATGATCAGTGTGAACAGTCACTTTACAATCAACAATATAGGGTCTAAACTTATCACAAGTGAACACAACTGCTAAAAATTCTTTTTAAGTGGTAGCATAGTTTCTTTGAGCACTGTCTAGAGTTTTGCTACAATAATGAGTAACATTTAAATGCATATCAACTCTTTGCTCTAGAACAACACCAACGGCATAATCACTCGCATCACACATGATTTCAAAGGGTAGGTTCCAATCAGGTGGTTGAACAACAGGTGCAGAAATCAAGGCATTCTTAAGAATTCCAAAAGCTTCTACACAATCGTCATCAAAACGAAAGGAACATCTTTTTGCGAGAGATTAGTGAACGACCTAGAAATTTTAGAGAAGTCTTTAATAAATCTCCTATAGAAACTAGCATGACCAAGGAAACTTCTTGTACCTCTGATATCCGTACGACAAGGCATTTTTTCAATAGCATCAACTTTAGCTTTCTCAACTTCAATACCTCTTTCGGAAATTTTATCTCCCAAGACAATGCGTTCATTCACCATAAAGTGGCATTTCTCCCAATTCAAGACAAGGTTAGTTTCCTCACATCTCTGCAAAACTCGATCAAGGTTGCTCAAACAGTCATCAAAAGAGGTTTCGTAAACGGAAAAATCATCCATGAAAACCTCAACAATCCTTTCACAAAAATCAGAGAATATAGCAATCATGCATCTTTGAAAGGTAGCAGGTGCATTGCATAAACCAAAAGGCATACGTCTATAAGCAAAGGTACCAAAAGGGCAGGTAAAAGTGGTCTTCTCTTGGTCGTCTTTTGACACAGGTATTTGAGAGAAACCAGAACCATCTAGAAAGCAGAAATGTATGTGTTTGGATAGTCTTTCTACCATTTGATCAATAAAAGGTAGAGGGTAATGATATTTTCTAATAGCTTTATTTAGTTTCCTGAAATCAATTACCATTCTATATCCTATAACAATTCTTTGCGGGATCAATTCATTTTTATCATTAGGAACTACGATAATACCTCCTTTCTTAGGAACATAATGAACGAGACTAACCCATCTACTATCAGCAATAGGGTAAATGATACCTGCCTCCAGAAGCTTTAATATTTCATTTTGTACCACTTCCTTCATTTTGGGATTTAACCGTCATTGGTGATCAACAACTGGTTTAGCATCGGCCTCCATTTTAATTTTATGCTGACATAGAGTGGGGCTAATGACCTTAAGGTCATCAAGAGTATATCCAATAGCAGCACGGTGCTTCCTCAGATTTTTGAATAATCTCAGTTCTTCATGCTCTAAAAGGTTAGCACTAATAATAGCAGGATATATCTTCTTTTCATCAAGATAAGCATATTTCAGAGTATGCCATAATTGTTTAAGCTCAAACACGGGATCACCCTTGGGTGGAGGAGGATCCCCAAGTATTTCAGTAGGCAAGTTGTGTTTCAGAATAGGATGTTGATCAAAGAAAATCTTATCTATTTCATTCCTTTCACTCATATGCATATCATTTTCATGGTCCTGTAAATATTGCTCTAAAGGATCAGTAGGAGGCACAACAATAGAAGCAAGAACAATATTTTCATGCTAATTACGCAATTCTTTATCATGGGGTTGTCTACAAAATTTAGAGAAATTAAACTCATGAGAGGTATCCCCAAAAGTTACGGTAACCGTTTCCTTCTCACAATCTATCCAGGCATTAACGGTATTCAAGAAGGGTCTACCAAATATAATGGGACAAAAATCATCCTGTGGGGAGCCAAGAACAAGAAAATCAGTAGGATATTTTACTTTCCCACACAAGACTTCAACATATGTAATAATCCCAACTGGTGATATATTATCTCTATTAGCAAGCTTAATTGTCACATCAATTTCCTCTAACTCAGCTAGTGCAATATCATTCATAATCTCTTTATATAAGGTAAAGGGAATTGCATTCACACTAGCACCCATATCACATAAGCCATGATAACAATTATCTCCTATTTTAACAGAAACAACAGGCATTCCAACAATGACTCTATGTTTATCTTTAGCATCAGGTTTAGCAATTCTAGCGACTTCATCACAAAATTGAATAACATGCCCATCAATGTCATCAACTAAGAGATCCTTAACCATAGCAATACTGGGCTCAACTTCAATTTTCTTAGGGGTGTAGGTGTTCTAGAACATCTCTTATGAACCATAGTTTAAGCTTTAGCATGTTCCTTTATTCTAACAGGGAAAGGTGGTCTTTCAATATAAGCAGTAGGAATAATAGGATCAACATTATAAGTAATAGTTTCTTCTTCAACTTTAATAGGTTCAACTACTTTCACCTCAATGGGAGGATGATATTTAAACCACTTCTCCTTAGGGAGATCAACATGAGAAGCAAAAGATTCACAAAAACAAGCTACTATCTCAGAGTCAAAACCATATTTAGTTCTAAATTCATGAAAAGCATCGGTGTCTATGAAGGATTTAGCACAATCAACCTTCAGGTTCATACCCGACTCCTTACCTTCGTCAAGTTCCCAATCATCAGAGTTGCGTTTAATTCTTTCCAGTAAATCCCATTTGAAGTCAATATCTTTCTTCATACAGGAACCGACACAAGAAGTATCGAGCATGGATTGATCATCAAGAGAAAGCCGAGCATAAAAATTCTGAATAATAATTTCTCTCGAGAGCTCTTGATTGGGGCTTGAATATAACATTAAATTAAGAATCCCCCAAGTTTGAGCAATTCTTTATCCTTCACGAGGCCAAAAATTATAAATATAATTCCGATCACGATGAACTAGATGCATAGGATAGAACTTCTGATGAAATTCCATTTTCAGTCGGTTGTAGCTCCATGATCCAATATCATCACATAGCCTATACCATGTCAATGCCTTCTCCTTCAAAGATAAAGGAAATAACTTCTTCTTTATGTGATCCTCGGGCAGACCTGCAAGCTTAAATAATCCACAAACTTCATCCACATAGATTAGATGCAAATCAGGATGTAGTGTTCCATCTCCTGCATAAGGATTAGCCAGCAGTTTCTCTATCATACCTGAAAGAATTTCATAATAAATATTTTTATTAGGTTCAGTAGGTTGAGGGACAACTCTTTGTGTTTCCGGTCGAGGTGAAGATACCCCGAACAAGCCCCTCAAAGGATTACTTTACATAGTAACAAGTAATAGTAAATTTCATCATACTATATAATTTTTTTCCTTACCAAAGGTGCTTCACTCCCCGGCAACGGCGCCAGAAAAGAGTCTTGATGACCCACAAGTATAGGGGACCTATCGTACTCCTTTCGATAAGTAAGAGTGTCGAACCCAATGAGGAGCAGAAGGAAATGACAAGCGTTTTCCAGTAAGGTATTCTCTTCAAGCACTAAAATTATCGGTAATAGACAGTTTTCTGATAAGATAATTTGTAATGAGTAACAAGTAACAAGTGTAGCAAAGGTGCAGCAAGGTAACCCAATCCTTTTTGTGGCAAAGGACAGGCCTAGACAAACTCTTATATAAAGCAAAGCACTCCCGAGGACGCATGGGAATTTCTGTCAAGCTAGTTTTCATCATGATCATTTGATTCGCGTTCGTTACTTTGATAATTTGATTTGTGGGTGGACCAGTGCTTGGGTGCTGCCCTTACTTGGACATACCTCCCACTTCTGATTAACCCCTCTTGCAAGCATCCGCAACTACGAAAGAAGAATTAAGTTAAACATAACCATAGCATGAAACATATGGATCCAAAACAGCATCTTACGAAGCAACGCATAAACTAGGGTTTAAGCTTCTATCACTCTAGCAACCCATCATCTACTAATTACTTCCCAATTTGTTCGACCAGGCCCAAATAATGGTGAAGTGTTATGTAGTCGACGTTCACATAACGCCGCTAGAGGAGAGACAACATACATCTCATCAAAATATCGAACGAATACCAAATTCACATGATTACTTATAACAAGACTTATCCCATGTCCTCAGGAACAAACGTAACTACTCACAAAGCATGTTCATGTTCATAATCAGAGGAGTATTAATTATCATAAAGGATCTGAACATATGATCTTCCACCAAGTAAACCAACTAGCATCAACTACAAGGAGTAATCCACACTACTAGCAACCCACAGGTACCAATCTGAGGTTGGAGACAAAGATCGGATACAAGAGATGAAGTATGGTTTGGAGAGGAGATTGTGTTGGTGAAGATGTTGATGGATATTGACCCCCTCTCGATGAGAGGATCGTTGGTGATGACGATGGCTTTGATTGCCCCCTTCGGGAGGGAAGTTTCCCCGGCAGAACAGCCCTGTCGGAGCTCTAGATTGGTTATGTACAAATTCCGCCTCGAGACGGCTGCACTTCATCCCGAAAGCTTCCTTATGATTTTTTCCATGTCAAAACCCTCCATATAGCAGAAGATGGGCATCGAGGGCCTGCCAGGTGGGTCACAAGCCTGCTAGGCACGACCAGGGGGTGGCCGTGCCTGGCAGGCTTGCCACCTCCTGGTGGGTCCCCTCTGGTGTTTGTTTCGCCCAGTATTTTTTATATATTCCAAAATAATTCTTCGTAAATTTTTAGGACTTCTGCAGTTGTGCAGAATAGGTATCTCAGATTTGCTCCTTTCTTGGTCTAGAATTCCAGCTGCACGCATTCTCCCTCTTCATGTAAACCTTGTAAAATAAGAGAGAAAAGGAATAAGGATTGTACCATAACGTGAATAAGAGCCCATAATGCAATAAATATCAATATGAAGGCATGATGCAAAATGGACGTATCATGCGCCGCGGCGCGCTGGTGGTGGACGACGTCACTTTCCTGCTGGATCCATGGCGGGAGGATACGCACGCCCTGCTGGAAATGTGGATGATCCATGTCTACCTAGTCATCGAGAAGTTGCCCATGATGATGTGGAGCTTGGAGGAGGCCGCTGAAGCGCTCGGCGACAAGGTCATCGTCGACCGCCTAGATAGTCGTACTTTTGAGCGTGTGGACACAAAGACTTTTGCGGTGTGGGCATGGGTGCTTGACCTTGCGCACATCCCACGCGTCACACTCTATGGAAACATGCCCGTGGCACGGGGCGTGTCAAGGAGATGCTCGACTACTTGCGCCGAGCCGGGCGGTGGTGCCGTCACCTCGTCTCAAGAGGTGGGACGTCCTGATGCACCTCGACCACATCAAGGATTGGACGCCCCTCACTCTGCGCTCCTCCCACTCCAGGAAGAGCGGGGTGCCCTTGTCCGCTGACGATGATGATGACCGGAAGTTCCCACGTTGGCCTCCGGCGGGCGGTTGGCTCCACGGCAATGAAGACGGCAGGTCGGAACCGAGGCATGGCTCGGAACAACATGGACGCACCCTGGTGCGCGTCACCTGCACGGGCTTCCGTGGCATGCCCTCCGCGGGCCTCAAACGCGAAAATGATAACGATGGTGATTGCACTGGCCACCGGCGCTCCTCAAAGGACACCCTGCTTGGGCGCGGACGCAACAAGGAGGCGGTGCCGGCTAGCTCCTCCAACCGCCACCGAAGCCGCACCCCCGCCTCGCACGACCGCCAGGGGGCGCCCCATGGGTGTCGCTCCTCTGCCGACACCGCCAAGACACCGGAAATGCCGGGGCCAGAGCAGAACAAGGTTGCTGGCAAGAAAGCCACAAGTTCGGGACTCATGCATCCCAAGGAGGCCGGAACCGGCCACACCATGCGCAAGGGCACCCAGTGCAACCCCCTCCTCGCCCCACCAAAGCTGTTCCAACTTGCCAGGGCCTCCCAAGGTGATCGGGACAAGGCGCTGCCCCCTCCCGCTCGCACTGACAATCGCGCCCTGCCCATCAACATGGTGGTGGTTGCAAAGCTCGACAAGCCGTTGGACTTCATCTCCGGGGACAGCGCCGGAAGCGAGGAGCCGCTGGACATGCTGGGGCCGGCCGTGTCGCTCGCCCGTCATATACCTGTAGCGACGGCAACCCACTATGTGCAGCTGGGCTCCTCACTGCCCATGAAAGCCACCTGCAGCTGGAGGTGGGAAGTAGCAGCAAGTCGTAGGGGCAGTTCTTCACCGAGCTCACTCCATCGCTGCTTGGGCATGGCAAGGCACGCGCCAAGACTCCCGTCAGGACTCGGCCGTCGGTGACCCCAACCAGGCAGAGCGCAAGGTAGGCAAGCAACCCTTGCGCTGTGACTGTCAGCCAAAGGGCCACCCTATGCCTGGTGCATGGGCTCGGCATTTTGGGGCCCCGTGAGAAGATGACTGCCAAGGCGGCAGAGGCCCTAATCTGACGTTTCGATGATGCCCTTTCCTACAACGACCTTGCTACTATCGCCAAGCTCACCAATATAGTTGTAAAGGCCTTGAGGATCGCCACGGGCATGGCAGGCCCTGATGGAGACGCCCCTGGGGCACCACTTTCTCCATGTTAGAGTCCAGATGGTGTAGTAGGCTCCAAAGACGATCAACCTTAAGCTGGTTCGAGTTAGGTCCATCCAGATGTTGTAATCATAGTAGGGTCAGTAGTGCAGACTATTTCCGACAGGGTTTGGGGCCTATTGGTGGCCGACCGCGACACCTTGGAATGACAGTGGCATACCAGTTTCATTTGAATTCCAATAGTAGTCTTTCGGAGCACATCCCGGTTCCCCATGAGTAACATGCCATCTCCGATCATGAGTTGGAATATCAGAGGTTTAAACAACCAGGCGAGGCGTGCAGTAGTTAGAGAAGTTGCAGAGCTAAACAAGCTAGCAATCCTGTGCCTACAGGAGACTAAAATCAAAACCTGGGATCGCACCCTCGCGATAGAGATAGGAGGTACCTGACTCGCCGACTGCATGGTGCTCCCTGCGCTGGGAACCAGGGGAGGCGCGGTGATATTTTGAGACAAAAATGTTGTCACCATGCACACACACACAGTGGGGGTCTTCTCCTTGACTGCAAAAGTGTCTCTTGTTTCATCAACAGAGTGTTTTTGGCTAACTACGGTCTACAAGCCGATGAAGGACAGTAGGGAAGATGAGTTTCGGTCGGAGCTAGGAAGGGTTGCCCCGCCAAATGACCAACCATGGCTTATCAATGGTGACTTAAACCTCATGTACGAGGCTAGGGACAAGAATAATAGTAACATCAACCGTAGAATCCTGGGCAAATTCCGGACGGCCATCGACGAAGCCAGCCTCTGTGAGATCAAGTGCAAAAATCGCCGCTATACATGGAGCAATGAACGAGTCAACCCAACACTAGTTAGCATTTACAAGTTCTTTTGCAAGGGAGCTTGGGACTCTAGGTTCCCATCTCTCCTACTCCATGCGGCATCGACTTCTTGCTTACATCATTGCCCCCTTCTTCTGGCTGATGCGGTAGCCCCGTGTCACCCCGCTAGGTTCAGATTTGAGTCCTTCTGGCCACGGTTCCCACACTTCAACATCACGGTGCAACAGCCTGGCAAAGACCGGTGGCGACACGATGTGCCTTCCGTAGAATCAACATCAAATTCCAGAGAGTGGCCTAGGACCTTAACATATGAGCCAAGGGCTTTTTCAGCGACACTACAGTGCAACTCCATATGGCAACCGAGATGGTGCTGCGGCTCGATGTGGCCCAGGAGCATCGACATCTATCACCCGGGGAATTCCAGCTTCGGAAGCTCCACAAGATGCGCATCCTTGGACTATCTACGATCGAGAGAGCTCGTAAGCGCTAACCTTCCAGAGTTACTTGGCTACAGGTGGGTGACGCAAAAACGGCATTTTTCCAAGCGAAAGTGAACTTCTGGAGGCAAAAGAATTTCATCCACTCCATCCAAGGACCAACCACGATTGCCACTACTCATAGGGACAAGGCCACACTGATCCACGACCACTTCACCGCCTCTGTGGGACAGCGCTCAACGGGGACATCCATCTTCAACTAGGACGCCATAAACTTACCATCGCTGCAACACAACGGCCTCGACAACCCGTTCACCCAGGAGGAGGTGTGGAATGCAATTGCTGCTTCACCATGGGAGATGTTGCCAGGCCTCGATGGCTTCAACGACACTTTCTATAGATCATGTTGGTCGATCATCAAATCTGACATCATGGAGGTGTTTCACCAATTCCACCATATAGCAGGAGGATACATGACGGCCCTGAACTCGGCCATGCTGGTGCTGATCTCTAAGAAAGATGGCACTGAAGCGATCAACGACTTCCGAACAATCAGCCTTGTCCATCCGGTGGCAAAGCTCATCTCCAAGGTACTCTCCATTAGTCTAGCGGCAGTCATCCACACCATCTTCTCGTTGGCCGAGTCTGCCTTCCTAAAAACCAAGTGCATCCACGACAGCTACCTCTTCATGCAAAACACTGTCCGAGCCTTACACTGGCAAAAAACACGGCGCTGCTGCTGAAGCTAGACATAGCAAAGGCCTTCGACACTGTGTCATGGGAGTACCTACTAGAGCTACTCCAAAGGTTAGGTTTTAGTGCATGATGGAGAGACTGGATTGCATTACTACTCTCCTCCTCCTCACCCAGATTCATGCTCAATGGTGTGGTCGGCACACCCATTGCTCACCACCATGGCCTCTGGCAAGGGGACCCACTATCGCCCTTCCTCTTCATCCTTGCTATTGACCCACTACACCACCTCATCACGGCGGCAATCGGACAAGGACTCCTAGACCCACTGCCCGGTCGGAACCTCAAGTTACAAGTTAGTTTATACGCCGATGGCGCGGTGATCTTCGTCAATCCAACCAAGTGGGAAGTAGACAACCTGATGATGATCTTGCCAGAGTTCGATGGCACGACGAGGCTTCGCATAAACCCTACAAAATCCTCGGCCACCACGATATGTTGTGAATAAATAAACATCACCGAGGTCCTGGGTAGCTTTGGTGGCACCACTGCATCTTTTCGGTAAAGTACTTAGGCCTCCTAGTCTCGCCGGGACGGTTGCGGGTCGTCCACTTGCAGTTCATCATCGACAGGATTAGAGCTAGGCTGGTAGGTTGGAAGGGTAGGATGATGCCTTTCTCGGGAAGAAGGGTGCTGGTTAGATGCGTGCTTACCGCAATGCCAACTTTTGCACTTACCGTTATTAGGGCCCTAAAGAAACTATTTAAAGAAATTGACAAGTGTAGGCGGCGTTTCCTCTGGTGACATGACGAGGAGGTCTCGGGCTGTTGCTGCAAGGTTAACTGGGCAAAAGTATGCTCCCCAACTACATATGGCAGATTAGGTATTCATGACTTGCAACATTTCAGCTCGGCCCTGCGCCTTAGATGGCTTTGGTCGACATGGCAACATCCCGATAGGCCATGGGTGGGCATAGAAGTGTCATGCAACACGAGTGACAAAGCCATGTTCACCGTTGCTACCACGGTTTGCATTGGAGATAGAGCACTGACCTTCTTTTGGCACTTCTCCTGGTGCGGACCGGAAATGCTAGCCCATAAATTTCCAACAATCTTCAAGCACTTCAGGAGGAAGAACAAGACTATCCAGCAGGCCATCTCTACCAACACCTGGATCTCAGACATCGCACACGGTGACACCAGCAGCTTGCTACGCCCCTTCCTGCAGATGCATAGGTGCATCAGAGATGCGGGGGCAGAGCTCTCGCCGGGCATTCCTGATCGGATAAGGTGGAGCTAGGAGGGCTCTAGATTATACTCTACAAAATCTGCATATGAGATGCAATTCATGGGACGCGAGTCCTCCAGCCTTCGACCATGATATCTTGAAAGTTTGGGTCCCTGGAAAGATCAAGATGTTTGCATGGATCCACTTCTAAAACCGGCTATGGTGCAACGATAGGCTACAGCGGAGAGGTTGGCCAAACGAGTACTTCTGCTAGCTATGCCTCCGGAACTTCGAGTCGGCTCACCACCTTTTGTGGGAGTGCACACACTCACGTAAGTTGTGGGATGCAATAGGGCAGTGGAGGGAATACTCATCATTCTCACCTAGGGAGGACTGGTGGAAGGAGCTGGTCGCTTCAATTGCCCACCACATATACGACCATACAAACGCCAGTAGGAGAAGTGGAGCAAAAACGATGTTTCTTCTTGCTTGCTGGGAGATATGGCACGAGGCAAACGAGTGCACCTTCCGACAAAAGATACCATGAACATGAGTGATCGTTCAAAGGATTAGGGACTCCATCAAGCTGTGGAGGCTGGCAGGAGCGAAGTATATCAAGAGCCCCTTTAGGGAACCACCATGAAATATCGACTATAGCTTGTATGGGAGGACCAACATGTGGTTTCCCCCAACCCCACCCCATAGAGTTTTGCCAGTTTTCTTTTTATCATTTTGATCTTAGGATCCACACCACCATTTTGTACTCCCATTGCTTTCTGCTAATGATCACTTAAGGCCAATAGTTGCTGGATCTTTCAAAAAAAACAATGCGTGATGTCACAAAATCGACCAGAAGATGATTACTCCTTCGATTGGGTTTATAAATTACTTGCTTTTAGGTCTTTAATTCAGATTATGTTCCATAAAAAATAGTATATCTTTGGCATTGTCAAATGTAGCTTTTAACCATATAATTGTTATGGCATATTATACATAAACTCAATAAGAGCAACTAGCTATTGATGTCGCACATGCATCGCCCTCCTCTAGGGACTCTTGGGGAAGGGGGCGAAACCTACTGCCTCCTCCTCTCCTACTCACGCCCGTCTCGTTGCCGCCAAAGGAGCCCGCACGCGAAACTCGGCTAGGCTTCACGGATTGCGGCGGGGCATCGTTGGCTGCTCGGAGGCGTGGTGTCGGTATTGTTTAGGATCTGGCATGGCGGTGAATCTACGTAGATGCACGGAAGGCATGCTGGGCGCACGTGCCTAGTGCATGATGACGACGCTCCTGGCTTCGTGCAAGGGCAAGGGTGTGATAGGCTTGTCATCTGTATCTTTAGTTACCTTTGACAAATTCAATTAGGTGTAGCTTATCCGGCAACATATCACTTCGACAATCCAACGACCCACAGTATTTCCCCGGTCTTTGATGCGTCACCACAATTTGATCCCTTTTACTATAGTTTACTGTTACCTTTCACATACTGTCGGCATTTGTAGTAAAGCATGTCCTACATAACAGCCAAGATGTGGCTAGCATGAGTCACTGAATCATTCCCCAAGTTTTCTACTATAGCCTCTCATGGCTTAGAGACTAATACTACAAAAATATACTCCGATCCTCTGGATCTGGATCTCAAATTAGAATCCTATAGTTCATTCCCTGCTTAAATTCTTAGTAGGGCCTGGCAAATTGGTATCATGAGTCATCGATCTCTGGCTGAGGCATTTCCTGGTGAGCAAAATTTTCTTCAGATCGGAGATTTCCGCCCTTTCTCATGACCAGCGGTAGCCATGTTCTTTTGCACGACATTGGCGGTGGGGTTGGATTTCTTGGTGGCGGGTTAGAGGCTTAGTACTCGGTGAGAGTTCGGGCACATATCGGTAGAGCAGAGGTGGTTGTTTGAGTACTTTTCTCGAGCGGTAAAACTCCACACTCGGGCCTTAATCCGTGTGCTAGGGCGGTGTGTATCGTGGAGGTGATAGGATCAAAGGATTGGGGAAGGTTGCTAGGTATTTGCTAGTGGTAAATTTCCTGACCTACACCTCACATCAAGGAAATGGACCACGCAGAAACAATCGATGAGGCGGATCTTCAGGAGGCCATGTCCTTGCGCAATAATTTTGGGGTTCTCCAAAAATATAGTGCTCGGATGCAAACTCAGGTTTCCAAGCTGCAAGAGCGGTACAATCAATTAGTCCCAAGCAAGGTGAGATATTAGTAACAATGGGCACAAAAGAGCATGTATTGTTGGAATTGAGTAAGCAATTGTCAGCATTCGATATTTTTCTTCAAACACCAGTAAAACCAAATTAGCCGGTGTCCCAAATGGATAACCGTTCCAGTTCCACTCAATTGGTTAGATCTCCTACATTGTGTCAAGAGCAAACACAATAATAGGTGGTCATAATAGACCAGTTAAGAAAACTATTAGAAGCTAAAAAATGAAAAGTCCAAGCAACTTGAGGAATTGCAATTATAATAGTTGCTACCTATTAGAACTAGTAGAGTAGTAGTATACCCACTAGTTATGCTACTCAAGGGAGACTAGACACTAATAGTGTGATTGGCAACTTGGAACACATGTCACTGTAAAAAACAATATGCATACTCCTGCATTCATTCAGTTCTATCAACAGAATAAAGATAGGCAACTATGGAAAGGACGATATTACAAGACTTATGAACAAGATATACAAGCCAAATTCATGAAGTCCACAACCAAAGGTCATAAACTGGATTTTCCAAGATTCTCTCATGAAGACCCAGTGGGTTTGATAAGGTAGTGCAATAAATATTTTCCCGCAAGGAGTACAAAGTATCTCTTCCTCAAATGTATGCCACTAATGAAGCTAACATTTGGTTGATAAGATCAGATTTATTGAAGAAAGAAATTTCTTGAAAACAATTTGGAGCTGAAGTGGTTAATAGATTTTCAGCACAAAGCTCTTATGATTTAACTTGGTAATTAAAAAAATTGAAATAGCTCAACAATCCAGTGTCTGACTATACCAACAGCATTGAAGATTTGATGGCAGATGTGTAATAAGAAAATCTAGAGTTAGGGGAATTGTGGTTTGTCAGGTTTTATGTGAATTGTATTAGGGAAGGAATTAAATTTCAGATCAAACCATTTCAACCATAATCACTCACTGATGCTTATTGTCTAGCTAAGGATGTAGAACCAAATTATCCTCCTGCCCATTCAGTTCCTAAGAAACAACATCTGTCTTATGTCAATTATTACCAGAAGAGCACTGTGGGGTTTTAGAATAGAAACAATAATGTTTCATCTCCCGTATAGTAGAATATGCCTGCTAAAATTAGAGAGGGTAATACAAGAACTTTTCAAAAACTTAGGAAAGTGGGAGAATGTTAGAGATGTGGAGATAAATCGATGTATGGGCACGAATGCAAACTTATCCCAAATGTGCATCTCTTATAGCAAGACACATAATAGGAAATGTCACTTGATCCAGAGGAAAATATACACTAGGAACAAGAGGACAAACATGAGGAACATGAACAAGCAGTAATTATCCATGCCAATGAAAAGAGAGCAGTGGCACTTCTAGACTCTGGAAGCTCATGTTCCTTCATTAATCAAGAATTTGCAGTCGAGGCAAATTGTCAATTATTGCTGGTGAAACCTAGAACTATTGAAGTTTTTCAGGGAAGAACATATAGTTCACTACCGTGGTGCCCAACTGTGAGCGCCTGTTGGCCAAACTTAAATTAAATACACTTCATTTACCCAACCATGATGTTATTATGGGATATGATTGGTTTACATTAGTTAGCCCAATTCCCTTTGTTATTCTCGAAAACACTTTCAGTTTTACACAAGATGGAAAATAGACAATATGCAAGGACCAAGAGTATATCGACCAGAGGGTGGGTGAATGGGAGATTCAAAATTTCTTTCAAAACTTTGGATGATCTCAGTCGCCCCAGTAGAAAGAAGAAAACGAGAGGATTGCAATGGGCACAAGAGATAAAAGTACTATGTGATAACTATATTAGATCGTATGTTGAGCATATTTGCCAAGGAAATGCTTGTCTTCCTTTTTAGCATAGTGATTGATAACATTCACATATATAACAATGGACAACAATAGTGTACTTTGGCTATCATTAGTACAATCTCCCTACGAGGGAAATAGTATCAAATGAGTTCAATCGAGGAAATATGTGAGAGACAGCTATGATAGAGCAAGAACTATGCAACCAATGAATCTTAACAAAGAATACAATTAGAGCATAGCGAGTAAAAATCAATGATGAAAATGAGAGGAGGTAGTGAACCAGTGGTGCTCGATGATGATAGATGATTTGGTAGACCAGTTCACTCCACTACAGAAGAGCTACGACAATTTCTCTTCGTCACTCAAGCCGAAGCCTATCCGTCTAGAGAGTGTGCAGCTCTCAAGAGTAATAAGCACAAGAACACTAACTTAGCTCTACTGTGATGCTCAACCACTGTCTATGTTTTGGCTCTTGATTTTCCCTCGGTGGATTTTGAACTCAAATTGTTCAAAGAGGGTATTCTCAATCAACCTTCTCAGAAATCTTAAGTGCGGCAGCCAATGATCAATGTTGGAGCGAGGTGGCTATTTATAGCCCTTCTCTCGAGGGAAAATACCAAATTGGACTTGAGTATCAGCCAGTGACCAAATGCCACGAGCCCAACATCCGAAATTTGAGAACAATGGAAACATTCCTTGTTGAGCAAGAAATGCTTACTCCTAAGTATGAAAGATATCTTGTTCAATATCGAAGAAGTTCGTCTTCTACTAATAGGTAATCATTTGAAGCATAATGAGATTTCTCTTGATCTCTCTTGGGTTAAGTTTAAGCATCACAGTGAACCTAAGCTTAGAGAAATTGTACTCGTCTTAATAGTATGGTGGTCCTATGACTCAATGAAAGAGAAGAATGATAACGAAACAAATACTGCGTCTTCACTTCGGCTTCAACATCTTGACTACAGTCATTTCCTTCGGACACACCGAATGAATTGCTTGTTCAACAATATTTTAAGAGGTCAATTATTTCACCAAGAGATGATTATCAACACTTCAACGTGAAGGATAGATCATCCTTGTATGGAAAACAATAAGGATTTGGTGAAGTTCCTTGAACATGACCCCAAATCCAGTATTCTTCTCTAACTAACATAGACTATTTATCTTTGTGTGCACTAGCAAACAAATAAATCCATGCCCGTTTCTAGAAACAATCTCCAAAACACAAAGGGACAATGCATTGCACCAACAATCTCCCCCATTTTTGACCATTGTTGACAAAACAAAGCACATCGAAGGATGGATAAAGGAAGTGGTGATAATGTGAAAAAAATAAAGTGGTGAAGAATACCAACGAAGATTGAATGCTCTCCCCCTAAATATATACATATGACTTTAAAAGATTTCGCAGGGAACCATGCATAGATACGAAGTGTCATTGAGGTATCATATCATTTGTCTAGCTGGTCGATGCACTCGGAGAGGGCAAAGAAGATTCTTTCGATATAATACCTTGAAAAGATTAATTAGAAAGTATCGATACTTTGAACTGATTTGTCGCAGAAACAAGCCATGGTGATTTTCATCGAAGCAGATATTTGAGGATCATGAGAAAGTGAGTACACTGCATGTTAGTTATCCAAGATGCAATTCTATCACAAGATACACGAAGATATCTTCTCAGAACCGATATGTTTCTTAGATAGATTCCCTGCAAGAAGGATTTGATAAAAGGATTTTTGCATTGAAGAATGCTACTGAAACATATTCAAGTGCATTCTCTTTAGAGATGTATGACTCGATTCTTCTCTGCATGTTAGATAGAAATAGAAAAGCATAGGCGGAGAATCTATTCGAATATGAACATGGATTCGTAACTAGCTCAAAATCATGTACTCACTCCCGCATGATAAGTTAGTGAGTGAAAATTAGGCATGAGAGTAAACATTTGAGGACACCTGCAAGCATAGATACCAAAGAAAACGTAATTGTAGGGGTTATTAACATTACATGACGAAGAAATTTACGAACACCACAGGTGGTGCATTTAAAGTTTATAGCCACAGAACAACAATACGTTTGAGTACAGAAAGACCAAATTGTTCTGAAGAGCAAAAAGGGAATCTAAATCCCCTACAAATAACCCGTGCATCTCCATTCGATGTTCTCCTCCCCTTTTTTAACAAGTGTCAAAAAGGACAAGAGAGGACATGAGGATCTACTTGCCCGAAGAACCCTCAAAGCTCGGGTTTTTTGACGAAGGAGATCGAGCAATGGTGGAAGCCGATGCTAGAGTGGAGTTCTTAGCTTTGAGATTCTTGATCGGTGGTTGGGGCTTCAGAGCTGGTAGCCTCTATCTTGTAAATGAAGGTGCATGATGTGTCTTCTTTCATCGTTAGGCTCAACAAATAGCAAATTAGTGGAATCCAAACACTTAAGCAAAACATGAGTTTGTCTTCAAATGCGAGGCACTTCAAATAACTCGAGATAATCCTAGTTCTTATCTATTCCTTGTGAAAGCAGCTGCTTGCGACCATAATGCTTCCAAAGTAGAGTCCGGTAGCACTTTTTTTTGTTCTTGTTCATGCAGAAGAGTTTGATGAAGATAATTGTGCGACAAGTTGATCTCAATCATCATCTCTGTCTTTACCTTGCAATCAAGTTTGATATGGCTCTCAAGGGCTTGTTGAGTGCCAAGGCAAACCTCATAGAGCGATGGATTTTCTTTTTGATGAACTTCAACTTTAGCCTTATTGACTCAAGGTGCATGACCTGATGCAGAAGCAGCAGCACCAACATGTGTTTTTCCTTTAGAGATTTTATTGACCATGTGAATGGTATCTCTCACAGGAGGGATGAAATTTTGGGTTTGTGAGGGCATAAGAAATATTTCTTAGTAAGCTTCTCAATAGCGAATATGATCCAAGGTGCAAACGACTTCAAGGATTGAGCATTGTGAGCAGGATATGCTAGGTTTTAGATAAAGAAGTATGGGAGATCAAAGTTTATACAGAGAGATAATGCATGAATCACATTTTCTATGATACCTCCAATGCTTTTTGTCCTATTTGTTGGAGTGGGGGTATTGCAAAGAATGTAGAACATGACCTTATTCTCATATGCCTGATTCTTTGGATTAGTTTAAGTGCAGGCATCTCCAACAAGATTCTGATCAATGAGCAAATGGATTTGAGCAGAGCTAACTTCTTAGAAGTGTACACGATGTTCATTCGCTACATCAAACTCAAAATGAGGGACATTCGGCAATGTGAGAAACTATTCACCGAGCATTTTATCAGTTCTTCTTCGCTCATCCATTCGAGCACCCATGTGCTGATATCCTCAAGATTTCCAGAGATGTATATAGTTGCATAGAATTGAAGAATTACTTATCTATTCGAGCTGTGATTGAAACACATGAACGCTTTCAGATAAGTTTCTTCAAATAGCTCGGTAGTTTTTTGGAAGTAGGAAAAACTTTCGAGTTCAAAAAGTTTTAGCACCTTGTTATTAAAGATGCGGTTCTTGCAAAACAATATCGTTGCATAGTACACTACTCCTTATTCCAGAACCTAGGAGATAAAAATGTTCTCTCTCTCATAGTGGCTTATTCCGAAGAAACCAAGGTTTGAGCGATGCAATTGTTCATTGAATGTCGGGCTAATCGGGCCATTCTTGATAGAAAACCGTGGGAAGGTTTCCAGAGGGTTTCTTGGTGCTTTCTCTTTGGGTTCATACTAGGGTAAATGATCATCAGGTGTTGGTATACCTTCTTCTATTTGCTTGAGAGGAGCATGTGGCATCCTTTTTCTCTGTGCCGGCGACTTCGAGGGACTAGGAGAACCATCACTTTTACTCGTTGGAACTCCATCAGTGGCTAGTAGTTCATCAGATTTCAGGGCCTTGTCTTTCTCTTTATTCTCGAAAGAAACCATAGGTGCAACTTTATCAGGAATTGGTGGTGCAACAGGTGACACATTTTCATCATGAGCCATGGGCTCTTTAATCTTCTTCTCTTCCTTCTGTGTGGCTAAGGAACGAGGAGTGGGATCAACATCCATATGTGTAGGGGCACCAAATGATGCATCCGAGGTGGCTTTATTTTGGGAAGCTGTTATATCCCCTAACTCTTTTTAGTCTCCTCCTTAAGAATTCTGGAGGGCTCAAATTATAAATCCTTCAGAGGTGATGGAACTACCATTTCAACTTCAATATCCTCATTAGTCTCTTCGACTGGGGCTTGTGGTTTGGAGGAAGCAATATCACCAACGGTTTTCTCGAGAAATAATTCAACTTCCTCATGCTGCTCGTGTTGGTGTATGGGCACATGAATTATAATCTCTTCGGTGTGAACATGCACAGGTTGTTCTTCGTGAAGCAGTGATGGAGGGACTTGTTGCAGAGGCACACTGGCACTCACAGGGACATCATCAACCGCCACGGTATGAAGGCGACAATCTTTATTATCTTTCGACTTACTTGCCCTGTCTTGTGCCTTCTAACGTTTTTCTTGTCTTTCTCTTCTGCGATCAAGATCCTCCTAGTGAGCAATTTTATCATTCCTTCTATCACATAGTCGAGAGATATCCAAGTGCATGCGGGAATGCCAATCAACTTTCTCTTTCAAAAAACTCTCAGAGTTTTGGTGAGCTTAATTATTTCCTTGCTTAGCCTCCTCTCTTCTCCATCAGTTTTAACATCCTTTCACATTTTCTCCAAGGCTTGTTTATCACTTACGGCCTATTCGAGATTATTAGAGATTTTCTTTAGATCATAAAAGTGTTTAGTCACCAATTTGGTAACATCATTGGGCAGACCAAGACTTCTTAGTTCATCGGATTTGGCATAATAAGTAGCATTGTCAACAATATCAACAATCAGTTTGCAGTCATACTTTGGTTCCTCTATAGGAGCAGGAACACTTGGCTTTGCTTTCTTGGATGATGCTTCAACCTTATTTTTGGATTCACTCTTTCTCTTTGTAGTGCCGCTGGACAAAGGTTTCGAAGCTATAGGGCTAGTGAGCTTATCAATGACAGGGGTTGAAGCATGTCTTGGAGACCTCCCTGGACTAGACATAAACTTCATAGGTGAGGAACTTTCATATGGTTTGTTGAGAAGCGTTGGCTTATAATATATAGGTATTTCATCAGCAACATCTTCGCTTGACTCATTAGCAGAGTCAGAGGTAGATTTCTTTGATCTTTTTGCCATGGTTTTCCTTTGAACCGCTGGAGGAGAAGTGGAGTTCTTCGATTTACTTACTTTAGAAGCAGAGCCCAACTCTTTCTGCTTCTCCATATGTTTTTTGGTTAGGGGCACATTCCTGGCTTCAACCTGGTTTTTCTTTGCCTCCCCGGCATCACGCCTGGCCTTAGCCAAAGCTCTCTTTTCTACTTTGTTCAGGAAGTCGGGTGGGGTGTTGATGTAGTCAGGATGAGGATTTTCTTTTAGTGCCCTGACTTTCGGATCACCTTCATTTAAGAGTCCTTTAGCAATACATCCGTTCCATGGAGGGGTGAAAGCAAAAAGGATCCGGTACTTCTATCTAACATTCTCATCTAGAAACCACTTTCTTGCCCAGTGGCAACAAATAATTTGCAACCTGTTGTTGCGATTATTTGCGGACTCAAAAGCCTGGTAGAGTTGCATATCCTTTGAGACTAGACATTTCTGTCGGATTTCCATCAGAAAACATGGTTAAAGCATGTGTGACTAGATCATAATCAGGTTGACTTACGGATGTGGTAACTTCTTTATCAAATTCCTCGAATTCAGTCGCTTTCTTTCTTTTAGGTGCCTTGGGAGGGGCTACCTGTAAACTATTTTGGGTTATTCCCAAAGAGGAGAGGAGATACAACACAGTAGAGTTAAGTATTTACCCCAATGAGATCCAAAGTTATCAAACCAATAGGAGAACCACACAAATTCTCGTCGTCAGTACCTACACACAAAAGATCAAACACTTGCACTCAACGCGGGCAAGAGGGTTGTCAAGCCCCTTGAAATCGTTACTTGCAAGTATTAAGTAGTGATAGATACAAAATACGAATATAAAATGAAATAACACAAAATAAATGGCAGCAGTATTTTTGGAGTTTTAGTAATAGTATTTGTGAAGACCCGGGGGCCATAGTTTCCGCTAGAGGCTTCTCTCTCGAAGAAAGCAAATGGTGGGTAAACAAATTACTGTTGCGCAATTGATAGAAAAGCACATAGTTATGAAATATTTATTCACGACAATGATCATATATATAGGCATCACATCCATAAGCAAGTAGACCGACTCCTACCTACATCTACTACTATTACTCCACCCATCGACCACTATCCAGCATGCATCTAGATTATTAAGTAAACATAGAGTAATGCTTGGAGCAAAACAACATGATGTAGACAAAGTAAAATCAATTAATACAAAAAAAACCTATACTTAATGGCAGCAATACAATACGTGTCAAGTCCCGTTCTACCACTGGGATTGAGCACCGCAAGATTGAACCCATCACAAGACACAACTCTCACTGAAGATAAATCAATGTAGTTGGCCAAACCAAACCTATGGATTAGAGAGAATTATGAAGCTATCATAATGATGCATATAAGAAACCGGCAAAGACACAATACATTTTCGTGAATAATCTGATCATAAACCCACAATTCATCGGATCCCAACAAACACACCGCAAACAAGATTACATCGAATAGATCACCGTGGGAATCATAGTGAACTTTGTGTTGAAGACCATAGAGAGAGACATCTAGGTACCATCTATGGACCATAGGTCTGTGGTAAACTACTCACACTTCACAATTGGAGCAGCAAGGTTGATGTAGAGGCCCTCTATGAATGATCCCCCCCTTCGGCAGGGCACCAAAACAGGGCTCCCTATGGGATCACGACGGAATAGAGACTTGTGGTAGCGGAAAAAGTGTTTCGGGTAGCTCTCCAGTGTTTTCCCAATGTTAGATGAAATATAGAGGTGAAGTTAGGCTAGGAGGCATCGGGAAATGGTTGATGCTTGTGATCGGTGTGGGGTTTTCCGTGAAGTGGAATGGGTTATCGTAGCACAATGTGAGTAAGTAGTTCCCTTAGTTATGAAACCAAGGTTTATCGAACCAATAGTCATACCAATCCTCAACCGTCTTCAGCGGCTGCACAGAAAAGAACAAACAACTTGCACCCAACATCAGCAAGAGGGTTGTCAATTCCCTTGATCTCGTTATTTGCAAGCAAGTGAATTGTGTAGATAACTGTAAATTGCAAAATAAAATGAAAGCAAATAAATAACAACAAGGTAATGGTAGTGTTTGTGAATATGTAACTGAATAGAACCGGGGGCCGTAGATTTGTCTGGTGGCATCTCTCATAGAAATAGCATATGGTGGGTAAACAAATTACAGTTGGGCACTTGATAGAAAAGCGAATAGTTATGCGATTTTCACAACAATGATCATGTGTTTATAGGCATCACATCCATTAAAAAATAGGCCGACTCCTGCCCGCACCTAGTACTATTACTCCAGTCATCGACACTATCCAACAAGCATCTAGATTATTAAGTAAAGCAGAGTAATGCTTGAAGAACGATGACATGACATAGACAAAGTAAACTCAATCAATATGAATAAACACCATCGTTTTATCCTTAGTAGCAGCAACACAAAGACACAACTATCCCCTTCTGCCGCTGGGATATAGAAACTCGTCAGGTTGAACCTACTACAATGCACCACTCCCACCGAAGAAATATCAATCTAGTTGGCCAAACTATCTCAATAGATCAGAGAGCATTATGAAGCTATCATTATCATGCAAATAATAATCTTAGTATTCAGGTTTGACTCAAATACTTTTAATGAATAATCTGAACAAAAACTTACAATTCATCGGATCCCAACAAACACACCATACACACGGATTACAACGGATATATCAAGTAAAAGATGCATTAAACATTGTATTGAAGATCGAGAGAGAGATTGCCATCTAGGTACTACCTATGGACCCATAGGTCTATAGTGAACTACTCACACATATTGGTGAGGATAGCAAGGTTGATGAAGAGGTCGTCCGTGATCGATCTCCCCTCCAGCATAGTGCTAGAACAACGGTGTAGATGTCCTCTCGTTAGAACAGAGACTTGCGACGGCGGAAAAGGTGTTTTGGGAGCCCTTCTAGGTTTTTTGGAATATATGTAAATTTATAGGCTAGCGAGGGGCATCTGGAGGCACACGAGGGAGGCACAAGCCATCAGGGTGCCTCCCTGGTAGCGCGCCATGTTGGCTTGTGGGCCCCTTGTGGCTCTCCTGACCTCCTCACCAAGCTTCGAGGTCATCTTTTGGTCCAGAAGAAATCATCAAAAAGTTTCGTGGCAATTGGACTTCATTTAGTACTGTAAACCTGAAAAGTCAAAAACACACAGAAAACATCAACTGACACTGTCGTCATTTTCTCACGACAGATGACATGGGTAGGCTTATCGTAAGTGGTTGGGGCCGGAGGACGCCAATGGGCTTCGGGTGTGGGATTAGGCACAAGCGGTGGTGATACATGATGTACCCAGGTTCAGGGCCCTCTGTGGGAGGTAACACCCCTAGTCTTGCTTGGTCTAGTTGGATGGGTTGATGTGTTTACAAGGGTGCTCCTAGAGCTGTGTCTAGAGGAGGAAGAAGGAGCAGCCGGCTCGTCTTCCCCCATTGCTAAAGATGATATGTAAGGAGAGTTCCATGTGGGGTGTGTGCATGAGAGTTCTCTCTCTATCCCCGTTGCATGGGGGGCTCGGGGGGTTTTATAGGCCAACCCCCCGGCTTACAATATTTCTAAGGTACAATGGTGGGGGACCCGGCTGGCAGCCTCTTCGGCTGACTATGGGGTCCCGCCCTTCGAGCCGTCTCATCGTCTGTAGGCTCCACCGGCTGTGCGGTCCTGTCGCCTGCGGGGGGGCGCCAACCGGCTCTACGATTGGGCCTCGCGCACTTGTCGCGGCAAGGGTCGCCCGAGAGGCGGCGTCTAGTGCCAGCCGGCCGAAGTCTCCGGTACGGCCGGCTGAATTGTAGCCACGCGCGGGGCAGGTAATCGAGTGGGCGAGGGCGTGCCGACACTGTTTCCCCGCCCGGTCGTGCTCGCCAAGATCAGTGGCCTGGACGGCCGGACTATAGCCATGCGCGCCTGTGCATCAGCGGCCACTGTGGCCATAGTGTCGCCCGTCATGGTGGTCACGTCGTGTCGTCGTACCCGCGTGCAGAGGGATGGGACATTGCATGTCCGCTCGAGGGTCAACGGAAGAGGCTGCCCGGCGGCAGCCGGCTGCGCCCAGTCGACCGGGGGTCAAGCCAGCTCCTCGACCAGCCGTCTGTGTCACCAGCCGGCGGCAGCTCGAGCTGGTCGTGCCCCAACCGGCCGTGGGCAGCCGGTCACATAGTTTTTCTTCGAAGCGAAAGGGGGAACAACCCCGTTGCTTTGGCCTACCTGGGGGTAATAACCCTGTTAGACATTCGGCACTGGGTCAATAGGTTAGTGCTCCAAAATATTATAAATTGGCACTATAGGAATCAGCTATTTTGACGACAGGTTTCATCTTTGCCACCAGCTTATTATCGGGGAAGACGGCAAATGGTTATTCTGCCATCATGGATAGACAGCAAAAAATATTAATGGCAAAAAAAAGCAGATAGCATAAGACAACACACGGGAAAGACAGGTTTGCCGTCAACTAGTTTCACAAATGACGACAAATGTTACATCTTTGCCGTCTTCTCCCTCTGCGGATGACGGCAAAAGGATGTCCACGGCTGCGTTTAACGGTCCTAAATGGGCATATATTTTGATGTCTTGTATGTGGGTCAGCTGACGGCAATTTTGTTGCGCCACATAGATGATGGCAAAGAGTGAAAACATGAAAAAAAGAAACCCCCCAGCACACCGAGACCCAAAACAGTTTCCCCGCGCACCCACCTCGCGACCTGACCCCTCTAGCTAGGGTTCCCCACCGCCCTCGGCCTCCCCGGTCACCACCGCTGCCCTCCGCGATCACTGCCGCGACATGGCCGAAGGATAGGCCAGCCCGTCTCCTCCCCGCCAGTCGCCACCCCATCGTTCGCCGCCAGCCGCCACCAAAGAGATCGATCGGTTTGCGCCTCCTGCCGGTCGCCTTCCCATCGGTCGCCGCCAGCCGCTCGTGTCGTCCGCGTCGCTCCGGATCCAGGCTGCCCGCGGCCCTCGACCCCGAGCCCTGCCCCCGTCCGCCCGGTATACAACCTTTGCACCCTAGCCCCGTGTAACCTCTGCCCATATCTTGTATTTTCTCTAGGAGTCTAGGACAGGCTGGAGCATGTAGCAATTTTCGGCAAAGAGACCATGGGCATAATTATTAGTGCCAAAATTATTCTTCCAAGTTACCTGATTTGTTCATAAATCAGTTCAGATTTGAAAATGTGAGGCATAATTACCTAGTAATTTGTGATTTATTTAATCGCTATAGTAAGCATTTTAATTGTGAAATGTGCCATTCTAATCCTGAGTACACTTATATTTAGTGTTGAATTTTTATAACTGGTGCATCAGGGTGACTTTGGCTCAAGCTCCGCCGCTGCCCACCCCCCATTCCCATGGACACCATACTACCTCATACGAACCTTCCGTGCATTGCGTGCGAATTTAGGAACCTGGTCATGTAGCTAGTAGCATTTGTGACAGGCTTTTCTAAAAATTAACAGACATTCACAGTTATTATGCATTTGAACCAAAAAATTATGAAAGCACAAAAGCAATTAAGTTGGGTGGTGCATGCATGTGTTGCGAGGTGTTTTTTCTGGTAGCTGCCTGGCAGATCCATCCATCCATGCCTAAATCACTCGGCGCCGGCCGGTCCACACCCATGGCTGGCCATGGTCCAATTCATCAAAGCAGATTACAACAGCAAGCTGCCCAAACAGTAGCTCCTACAGTACCTAGTCTAGCCTCTCCTCTCCATCATCTTCTTCTTCCTCATCTTATTTTTGAAATAGGAAAGATACGAGTTTTGTATTATTTTGCTACAAATGTTACACTTGCATATGCTATACTGGCTTGAATGTTGACCATCCATTTGGCTCCATCTCCGATGCTGCTTCTTATATTCTGAATCAAAATAACAAATTGTTTATGGAGTCAGCAACTCAACACACAAGAAACGGGAACCTTCTACCACTAGTAGTTCCCATTACTTGGAGGCGCATGGAAAACAAAGGCCACACGAACACAAAACATATTATTTTTTGGGGTTCTTTCTTTCTTGCTTATTTTCTATAGGTTAGATGTTGTTGAATTGCGAGATTATGGTGTTGATGTTGTTTATTAGATTGTCGTGTGAGTGCTTATGTTGGTTGTGTCAGTGCTTTCATGTGCAGGGATATTCTCTACATCTCGAGGAGCACCATCGGTCCCGTTCTCGTTGCCCTCGTAGTTTGACTACTGCCTCTACGGTCTAGGGGTGAGCTCGACTATCATCTCCTCCCATCCCCTATTTTCTTTGTTCCAGTCGTCATGCCGATGCCACTAGTTTTACTTTCCTATCAAGTCTCGTAACCTAGGCGAATCCTGTTCGAAAGGGCGGCATCTATAAATATGCGTGCTGTTGCATATTTATAACCATCATCCTTTAGAATTGTCCACATTATCCATGGACAGCCCGAGTACGTGTAGATTGGGTTTCGTTTCCTATGATCTACTTCAGTTCGAGGCAAAATTTCGTCAGTGCCACCCCGTTGTTCTCCGGGTACACATTCTCTCTACTTGTTGTCGAGATGTGTATCTGGAGAACAGTGGGGAGGTGCTACCGAAAATTTGCCTCGGGCCGAAGTAGAGCCCGTGGAACGAACCCAATCTACACGTACTCGGGTGGCATTAGTACGTACCCATATTTACCTATTATAGATAGGGTTCGATCCGTGGATGCCCGTTTCCCTTTTGTATGGTAAAAAATAAAATTGTGACATAAATAATATGACAAAAGTAATTAGTTATGTATCTAGTCTTAATTACATTATATATAACATATGAATATGAATTTGGTGCCCGTATTGTTAGTGCAAGTAGCGGTATGGAAGATCGTGAGTGGATGTATACTGGCCACCCTAGTCAGGCTGGCATAACCACTTAGTGGGTGGACAAGACCAATGAATTCGTAGAGGCAACATTTGCTATTGGCAAGAGAAAAACTTGGTGTCCCTGCTTGAAGTGCGAAAACTATAAAGAACAGCCAAAGAAGATGATGTGCTTAAACATGTAGAAGCATGGCTTTAAGCCTGGGTATACCCGATGGACCTTTCATGGAGAGACTAAATGTAGCAGAGAGGAGGTGGTGCGTCGGCACACTGACGACAATTATACTGGGATTGATGACATGGTAGCTGACTTCAACGATGCACATGATGTCGGATCAGAGGAAGAACCAGAGGAGTCCGCGAGGGCATTCTTAGAAAGGGTGAATTTGTCATAACAACCTCTTCACGACTACACACATCAGTGCCAACTGGATGCCATTGGACAAGCAATGCCTGTGAAGACCCAGTTCAACATGAGCAGAGATAACTTTGATTCTATGATGACCTCTTGGGGTCGCTCTCTCCCTGAAGGTCACAAACTGCCTAAAAGCCAGTAGGAAGTGAAGAAAACCCTATGTGCACTTAAAATGCCGTATGAGCAGATACATGCTTCCCCAAACAGATGTGTCTTATTTACGAAAGAGTATGCGGCCGACAAGTACTGTGCCAAGTGCGGATCCTCTAGGTATAGCGAGAGAGTCCTTGGTGATGGTACGAAGAAGCAAACCAAATTCCCTACAAATGTTCTTTGGTATCTTTCAATCCTGCCAAGAATGCAACGCCTTTACTTGAACGAAGATACGACCAAATAGATGGTGTGGCACAAATATGGGATAAGACGTGACAAGGATGATCATGGGGGACCAATGCTGATACATCCATCTTTTGCCCAAGCATGGAATAGTTTTGATCGATTACATCCTGAGAAAGCAGAAAGGCAAGGAATGGATGAATTGCCATCAGACTCAATGGGTTCAATCCGTTTTGTTTTGTCTCGAAGACATATAGTTGTGGGCCTATGTTTTTTGTTCCCCTCAACCTCCCCCCCCCCCCCGGTGTCCTAATGAAGCGCAAGCACATATTCCTATCGTTGATAATTCTAGGGCCCAAGTACCCTGGGAAAAATTATAAATGTGTACCTCCAGCCACTAATAGATGACTTGAAACAAGCTTGGGTGAATGGGATACAAACATACGATGTTGCTAGCAAGAAAAACTTCAAAATGCATGTTTGGTACCAATACTCAATGCATAACCTACCAGCGCTTTCACTTTTCATGGGATGGTTTGTGCATGGGAGGTTCACATGCCCTAGATGCAAGCCAAACCATCATTGTCGTTGGCTACAACATGGTTGCAAGCATTCCTGCTTCGATTTCTGTGGACAACATTTGTCGCCTGACCATCCATTCAGCCAAGACAAGAAGAACTTCATGAAAGGTGAAGTTGTCGAACACTCGGCACCACTTGAGATGACGGGTGAACAGATTCGTGATCAACTAAATGCTCTCAAGCCTGATCCCAGCTGTCGAGGGTATTTCTTGGGATATAATGAAAAACACGCATGGACTAATAAGCCATGCTTTTGGGATCTCCCCCTACTTCCATCAACTCGAGCTTCCACATAACATTGATGTAATGCACACTAAAAAGAATATCGTCGAGGCCATTTTTGGCACATTGTTCAACATTACTGAGAAGACGAAGGACAATACTAAGGCTAGACTAGATGTGATGAAGCTATGTGATATAACCGAACAAAACTTGCGGCAACACATAGACCGAAAGAATTGGACAACACCACGGGCTAGGTTTGTTCTTACAAGGGAACAAAAGAAGGAGATACTCACGTGGTTCAAACTTTGTTGTTCCCCGATGGGTATGCAACGAATCTAATGAGGGCAGTGAATCTTGATAAATTGAAGCTAAACGGGCTGAAGAGTCATGATTGGCACATATGGCTTGAGCGGTTAATGCCAGTGATGATTCGAGGCTATATCCCTCAGGATGATTGGGAAGCATTGGCAGAGCTTAGCTATTTCCTTTGTGTTCTTTGTGCTAAAGAAGTATCTCCTACTGTGACAGATGACATGGAAAAACGGTCACCCGAGTTGCTCTGCAAGCTACAGAAGATATTTCCACCAAGCTTCTTTAATCCGATAGAACATATGATTTTACACCTCCCGTCTGAGGCAATATTGGGTGGCCCCATGCAGAACCAGTTGTGCTATGGACTTGAGAGAATGTAAAAGACTCTTCGAGCTAAATGTAGAAATAAATGTATAATTGAAGCATTGATGACCCACAAGTATAGGGGATCCATCGTAGTCCTTTTGATAAGTAAGAGTGTCGAACCCAATGAGGAGCAGAAGGAAATGACAAGCGGTTTCCAGTAAGGTATTCTCTACAAGCACTAAAATTATCGGTAATAGATAGTTTTATGATAAGATAATTCATAATGAGTAACAAGTAGCAAGTGTAGCAAAGGTGCAACAAGGTAGCCCAATCCTTTTTGTAGCAAAGGACAGGCCTAGACAAACTCTTATATAAAGCAAAGCGCTCCCGAGGACACATGGGAATTTCCGTCAAGCTAGTCTTCCTCATGCTCATTTGATTCATGTTCGTTACTTTGATAATTTGATATGTTGGTGGACCGGTGCTTGGGTGTTGCCCTTACTTGAACAAACCTCCCACTTATGATTAACTCTATCGCAAGCATTCGCAACTACGAAAGAAAAATTAAGGTAAACCTAACCATAGCATGAAACATATGGATCTAAATCAGCCCCTGACGACGCAACACATAAACTATGGTATAAGCTTCTATCACTCTAGCAACCCATCATCTACTTATTACTTTCCAATGCCTTCCCCTAGTCACAAATAATGGTGAAGTGTTATGTAGTCAATGTTCACATAACACCACTAGAGGAGAGACAACATACATCTCATCAAAATATTGAACGAATACCAAATTCACATGATTACTTATAACAAGACTTATCCCATGTCCTCAGGAACAAACGTAACTACTCACAAAACATGTTCATGTTCAAGATCAGAGGAGTATTAATTATCATAAAGTATTTGAACATATGATCTTCCACCAAGTAAACTAACTAGCATCAACTACAAGGAGTAATCAACACTACTAGCAACCCACAGGTACCAATCTGAGGTGTTGAGACAAAGATTGGATACAAGAGATGAACTAGGGTTTCTAGAGGAGATGGTGCTGGTGAAGATGTTGATGGAGATTGACCCCCTATCGATGAGAGGATAGTTGGTGATGACAATGTCTTTGATTTCCCCCTCTGGGAGGGAAATTTCCCCGGCAGAATAGCCTTGCCGGAGCTCTAGATTGCTTTTGCCCAAGTTCCGCCTCGAGACGGTGGCGCTTCGTCCTGAAAGCTCTCCTTTGATTTTTTTTTCCAGGTCGAAATGCTTCATATAGGATAAGATGGGCGTCGGAGGGGCCATAGGGCCCCCACAAGCCTGCTAGGCGCGACCAGGGGGTGGTCGCGCCTAGCAGGCTTGTGGCCTGCTGGTGGCCCCCCTCTAGTTGATTCTTGCGCTAGTACTTTTTATTAATTCTAAAAATATTCTCCGTAATTTTTCAGGACTTTGGGAGTTGTGTAGAATAGGTATCTTAGATTTGCTCCTTTTCCAGTGTAGAATTCCAGCTACCGGCATTCTCCCTCTTCTTGTAAACCTTATAAAATAAGAGAGAAAAGGCATAAGTTTTGAACCATAACGTGTAATAACGACCCATAATGCAGTAAATATCAATATTAAAGCATGATGCAAAATGGACGTATCAACTCCCCCAATCTTAGACCTCGCTTGCCCTCAAGCGAAAGCCGAGATCGATGAATATATCCACATGTTTAGAGATATAGGTGTCGATAAAAATAAAAATATGGAAATGAGGGCATCATGATCAACTTTAGAACAACAATACACGTTGTATGAGATTCTTTATACTAGAGTAATAATTCATTCACAAGATAAAGTATGAACCAAGAACTCTATTGACAACCAACAAACTATGATGTCAGTCATTGAAGCAATTGATAATTTATCATAACATCCGAAAGAGTCAATATAAGAGCTTGTAAGGCAAATCCACATACTCAATCATCTTTTAGTCTTTCACAATTGCTAGCACTCACGTGGTACCCACGAGGTCAAAACTTCAATTGAACATAGAGGAAGATAGGAGCTTATAATTTTGCCTCCCAACTATTCACCTCAAGGGTGATGTCAGCAATAATAACTCATCAAAACCCACATCCGAGTGGATATATAAGTCTAGATCATTCCCCAACACATAATGCTTGCCAAGATAGATGGAATGTAGGAAGTGGTGAAGACCACCATGACTCATGCATAAGGGTAAGTACTACGAAGTAAAAGTAAAAGTAACAGATAAGCCCTTCGTAGAGGGAAGCAGAGGTTGCCATGCACTTTTTATTTTTGGATGCACAAACTCTTAGTGCAGAGGAACACCGCGTTGTATTGCCCTTTTTGATAGCAACCTTTATTATGCAATTTGTCGCTTTTATTTCTTCACTATCACAAGTTCGTACAACGCTTATTTCCCTTACAATAAAAGATCACATATATTTGGGAGCAATTTTTATTGCCTTTTTAACCGATGACAACTTACTTGAAGGATCTTATTCAATACATAGGTAGGTATGGTGGAATCTAATGGAAAAACAGTGTTGAGGTGTTTGGATGCACAAGTAGTATCTCTACTTGGTGTAGAGGTTTTGGCTAATATGGGGTGGAAGCAAGCACGACATGTTGGAGGATCTAAAACCACATAACTTCTATCCGGATGCAAGCAAACATAACCTATTATGTTGTCTTCCTTGTCCAATATCAACATCTTGGCATGTAATATTTTAATGAGTGGTCACAATCATAAAAGATATCCAAGATAATATATTTATATGTGAATCTCTCTTTCTTTATCACTTCCTTTCAATTGCACCAATGACCAATTATTGTGTTTGTTAACTCCCAACAAATTTTAATCACCATACTTTTTATATGTGAAGCCATCACAACCCATAATATCACTATGTATTCTCTTTGCTTATGTTTCATTATAATTTATTGCTTCCAAGAGCATAGTAATCTAGCAAAGCCCTCTCATAAGATCACTACTTTTTATTATATAACTCTCGGACTTGCTTACATAAGGGGCGCAAAAGCAAAAACTAAGAGGGGTAGATCATACTATAAACTTTTATTCTACTAGATCAAAGCAAAAATAAAAAGGATCGAACTAGGGAAAAAACAAAAAGGGAAAAAGGTGTGGTGTGATACGATACCGGGGCACCTTCCCCAAGCTTCGCACAAGCCAAGGGGATTGCCCATACCCATGTACTCAGGTGTCCTTCTTCGGGGTTGATGGTGGTGGAGTTGTTGAGGAAATTGGAGGCTTGTTCAGTTTCCTCTTAAGCATGAAATTGTGTTCCCTCGGGTCATCTACTTCCCGCTCGAGCTTCAATATCGTTTGACATAATCCTTCTTTACTCTCTCGCAGAAAACGAGAAGGGATAAATAGAACTTTGGGTTTTCTTTTTGCATTTGGGAAGCATTTATGACAGATAATTGTTCATCAAGAAAGCTATCATCAATAGGTAGTGGGTCATCGTGAACATTTTCTAACCTAGACAAGTTATCTACTACGGGGTTATCATCACCCTTTCTATCCACAATATGCAAATCAAATTCCTGTAGCAGAAGAACCCATCTGATAAGTATAGGTTTAGCATCTTTATTTTCCATGAGATATTTAATAGTAGCATGATCAGTGTGAACAGTTACTCTAGAATCAACAATATAGGGTCTAAACTTATCACAAGCGAACACAACTGCTAAAAATTCCTTTTCAGTGGTAGCATAGTTTCTTTGAGCACTGTCTAGAGTTTTGCTAGCATCATGAATAACATTTAATTTATTATCAACTCTTTTTCCTAAGACAGCACCAACAACATAGTCACTAGCATCACACATAATTTCAAAAGGTAGGTTCCAATCAGGTGGTTGAACAACAGGTGTAGAAATCAAAGCATTCTTGAGAATTTCAAAAGCATCTACACAATCATCATCAAAAATGAAGGGAACATCTTTTTGCAAAAGATTAGTGAGAGGCCTATAAATCTTAGAGAAATCTTTAATAAATATCCTATAGAAACCAGCATGACCAAGGAAACTTCTTATACCTCTGATATCCATAGAGCACGGCATTTTTTCAATAGCATCAACTTTAGCCTTATCAACTTCAATACCTCTTTCGGAAATTTTATGTCCCAAGACAATGCCTTCATTCACCATAAAGTAGCACTTCTCCCAATTCAAGGCAAGATTAGTTTCTGCACATCTCTGCCAAACTCGATCAAGGTTGCTCAAACAATCATCAAAAGAAGTTTCGTAAACGGAAATATCATCCACGAAAACCTCAACAATCCTTTCGCAAAAATCAGAGAATATAGCATTCATACATCTTTGAAAGGTAGCGGGTGCATTGGATAAAGAAAAAGGCATACGTCTATAAGCAAAGGTACCAAAAGGGCAGGTAAAGGTGGTCCTCTCTTGGTCCTATTTTGACACAGGTCTTTGAGAGAAACCAGAATAACCATATAGAAAGCAGAAATGTGTGTGTTTGGATAATCTTTCTAGAATTTGATCAATAAAAGGTAGAGGGTAATGATCTTTTCTAGTGGATTTATTCAATTTCCTAAAATCAATTACCATTCTATAACATGTAACAATTCTCTGCAGGATCAACTCATTTTTATCATTAGGAACTACGGTAATACCTCCTTTATTAGGGACACAATGAACGGGACTAACCCATCTACTATCAGCAATAGGATAAATGGTACCTGCCTCTAGAAGCTTTAATATTTCATTTCTTACCACTTCCTCAATTTTAGGATTCAACCATCATTGGTAATCAACAACTGGTTTAGCATCAGGCTCCATTTTAATTTTATGTTGACATGGAGTGGGACTAATGCCCTTAAGATCATCAAGAGTATATCCAATAGTTGCACGGTTCTTCTTTAGAGTTTTCAATAATCTCTGTTCTTCACGCTCTGAAAGATTTGCACTAATAATAACAGGATATATATACTTTTCATCAAGATAAGCATATTTCAAAGTATCTGGTAATTGTTTAAGATCAAACATGGGATCACCCTTGGGTGGAGGGGTGTCCCCAAGTATTTCAATAGGAAAGTTGTGTTTCAGAATAGGATGTTGATCAAAGAAAATCATATCTATTTCATCTTTCATTCATATGCATGTCATTTTCATGGTCTAGCAAATATTGCTCTAAAGGATCAGTAGGAGGCACCGCGATAGAGGCAAGACCACCAATTTCATCCTTACTAGGCAATTCTTTATCATGGGGTTTTCTACAAAATTTAGAGAAATTAAACTCACGAGACGCATCCCCAATACTTAAGGTAAATGTTTCCTTCTCACAATCTATCCTGGCATTAACGGTATTCAAGAAGGGTCTACCAAATATAATGGGACAAAAATCATCTTGTGGGGAACCAAGAACAAGAAAATCAGTAGGATATTTTATTTTCCCACACAAGACTTCAACATCTCTAATAATCCCAACTGGTGATATAGTATCTCTATTAGAAAGTTTAATTGTAACATCAATTTCCTCCAATGCAGCTAGTGCAATATCATTCATAATCTCTTTATATAAGGAAAAGGGGATTACACTCACACTAGCACCCAAATCACATAAGCCATGATAGCAATGATCTCCTATTTTAATAGAAACAACAGGCGTGCCAACAATGGGTCTATGTTTATGTTTAGCATCAGGTTTAGCAATTCTAGTAGCTTCATCACAAAATTGAATAACATGCCCATCAATATTATCAACCAAGAGATCCTTAACCATAGCGATACTAGGTTCAACTTTAATTTGCTCAGGGGGTGTAGGTGTTCTAGGACAGCTCTTATGAACCACAATTGAAGCTTTAGCATGATCCTTTATTCTAACAAGGAAAGGTGGTTTGTCAATATAAGTAGTGGGAATAATAGGATCAACAATATAAGTAATAGTTTTCTCTTCAACTTTAATAGGTTCAGCTGCTTTCACTTCAAGGGGGGATGATATTTAAACCCCTTCTCCTTAGGTAGATCAACATGAGTAGCAAAATATTCACAAAAAGAAGCTACTATCTCAGAGTCAATTCATATTTAGTGCTAAATTCATGAAAAGCATCGATGTCTACGAAGGACTTAACACAATCAAACTTAAGGTTCATACCTGACTCCTTAACTTCGTCGAGTTCCCAATCTTCAGAGTTGCGTTTAATTCTTTCCAATAGATACCATTTGAAGTCAATATCTTTCTTCATATAGGAACCAACACAAGAAGTATCGAGCATGGATTGATCATTACGAGAAAGCCGAGCATAAAAATTCTGAATAATAATTTCTCTCGAGAGATCATGATTGGGGATCAATATAACATTGACCTAAGCCTCCCCCAATCTTGAGCGATTCTTTCTCCTTCACGAGACCAAAAATTATAAATATAATTCCGATCACGATGAACTAGATGCATAGGGTAGAACTTCTGATGAAATTCCATCTTTAATCGGTTGTAGCTCCATGATCCAATATCATCACATAGCCTATACCATGTCAATGCCTTTTCCTTAAAATATAATGGAAAAACCTTCTTCTTAACGTGATCCTCGGGTAGACCTGCAAGCTTAAATAATCCACAAACTTCATCCACAGATATTAGATGTAAATCAGGATGTAGTGTTCCATTTCCTGCGTAAGGATTAGCCAGCAGTTTCTCTATCATACCCAAAGGAATTTCATAATAAATATTTTCAGTAGGTTGAGGGTCAACTCTTTGTGTTTCTGTTCAAGGTGAACATACCCCGAACAAGCCCCTCAAAGGATTGGTTTCCATAGTGACAAGTGACAGTAAATTTCAGCATGCTATATAAATTTTCCTTACCAAATTCCACTTACCAAAGGCGCTTCACTCCCTGGCAACGGCTCCAGAAAAGTCTTAATGATCCACAAGTATAGGGGATCTATCGTAGTCCTTTCAATAAGTAAGAGTGTCAAACCCAACGAGGAGCAGAAGGAAATGACAAGTGGTTTCCACTAAGGTATTCTTTGCAAGCACTGAAATTATTGGTAAAAGATACTTTTGTGATCACATAATTCGTAATGAGTAACAAGTAACAAGTGTAGCAAAGGTGCAGAAAGGTATACCAATCCTTTTTGTAGAAAAGGACAGGCCTGGACAAACTCTTATATAAAGCAAAGCGCTCTTGAGGACACATGTGAATTTCCATCAAGCTAGTATTCAGCATGCTCATATGATTCACGTTCGTTACTATGATACTTTGATATGAGGGTGGACCGGTGCTTGGGTTCTGCCCTTACTTGGACAAACCTCCCACTTATGATTAACCCCTATCGCAAGCATCCGCAACTACGAAAGAATAATTAAGGTAAACCCAACCATAGCATGAAACATATGGATCCAATCAGCCCCTTACGAAGCAACGCATAAACTAGGGTTTAAGCTTCTGTCACTCTAGCAACCCATGATCTACTTATTAATTCCCAATGCCTTCCCCTAGGCCCAAATAATGGTGAAGTGTTATGTAGACGATGTTCACATAACACCACTAGAGGAGAGACAACATACATCTCATCAAAATATCGAACGAATACCAAATTCACGTGATTACTTATAACAAGACTTATCACATGTCCTCAGAAAACAACATAACTACTCACAAAACATGTTCATGTTCAAGATCAAAGGTGTATTAATTATCATAAAGGATCTGAACATATGATCTTCCACCAAGTAAAATAACAAGCATTAACTACAAGGAGTAATCAACACTACTAGCAACCCACAGGTACCAATCTGAGGTGATGAGACAAAGATCGGATACAAGAGATGAACTAGGGTTTGGAGAGGAGATGGTGCTAGTGAAGATGTTGATGGATATTGACCCCTTCTCGATGAGACGGTCGTTGGTGATGATGATGGCTTTGATTTCCCCCTCCGGGAGGGAAGTTTTCCTGGCAGAACAACCCTGCCAGAGCACTAGATTTGTTCTGCCCAAGTTTCGCCTCGAGACAGCGTCCCTTCGTCCCAAAAGTTCTCCTGTGATTTTTTTCCAGGTCAAAACTCTTCATATAGGAGCAGATGGGCGTCGGAGGAGCCACAGGGGCCCCACAAGCCTGCTAAGCGCAGCCAGGGGGGTGGCCGCCCTACTAGGCTTGTGGCCTGCTGGGGGGGGCCTCTGGTTGATTCTTGCGCTGTTATTTTTTATTAATTCCAAAAATATTCTTCATAAATTTTCAGGACTTTTGGAGTTTTGCAGAATATGTATCTCAGATTTGCTCCTTTTCCAGTCCAGAATTCCAGTTGCCGGTATTCTCCCTCTTCATGTAAACCTTATAAATAAGAGAGAAAAGGCATAAGTGTTGCACCATAACATGTAGTAACAGTCCATAATGCAGTAAATATCAATATAAAAGCATGATGCAAAATGGACGTATCAAGCATCCATAGCCGAGGCATTCTTGGCAGAAGAGGTGACAAACTTCACGACATCACTCTATGCGGCCAATATTCCAAGCTTGCATAATGCAAAGTCCCGTTACAATACTGGTGACCCCAAACATGAATCCAAGCTCAGCCTCTTCAAAGGGCAACCCGGACCTGTGGGTGCTTCTGGTTCAAAGAATTTGACTCTGAAAGAGTGGAGCTCGCTTACGTTGTATATCCTCACCAACCTAAAAGAAGTGCGGCCATACATTGAGTAAGTGATTGGTACATCATGTAACATTTACTCATATGTTTGTATCTAACCACGCTCAATTCTCATTGCTCAGTGAATTTGTTGCTCAACTCTCAAATGGAGCGGTCGAACGTGATTCACTCGAAGAGTATGAGCTTCTTGTTGGCAAAGGATATGGCAATTACAGTTTCACTTCTTGGTTCAAAGGAAAGGTACATATATTTTTTATTATGGAAGAACTTAAGTTGGTATTATGTGTGACTAATATCTATCTGTCCTGCTTAAACTTGTAGGGTACATCAATATTGGACAAAGAGTTGAAACAAATTGCTAATGGCTTTGACTATATGGTCGATACATTCGATAAATATGACATCAATGGGTATCGCTTCCGCACACATGAGAACGAGGAACGTCGGGCCATTCTAAAATCAAAAAACACCGTAGTGTCGGCTATTTGCAATGGAGTTGACTATTATGGAAGACTTAATGAAATATACGAATTGCATTACTTTGGGGCAAACCGTCCAAAAGTCATTGTCTTGAAATGTCATTGGTTCGATCCTGAGAAGGTTAGGCGGAGAGATGATATTGGGCTAGTCGAAATTCGACAAGATAGAAAATTAGAATGCGAGGATGTCTATATTGTGGCTCAACAGGCAACACAAGTTTTCTATCTCAAGTACGCATGCCAAAAGAAGGCATATCTTAAGGGTTTAGATGTCGTGTATGATGCGCCACCACATGGTAAACAATGTTCCCCTAGTGAAGAGGATTATCAACCTCACATCAACCCCGACACATATGATGGAGAATTCTTCCAAGAAGAACATGGGCCTAGAGGCTGTCGCAACATCCATCCACGCACAAAAGTACACATTGAAAATTATGAAGAAGAAGCATATGAGGAAGAATAAGAGGTTACGAACGTGGAAGACCTATCAATGCTTGAGCGGTTATGTCAAGGCATTGTCGATGATAGTGACGATGATGATCAATAATCCAATGACATCATTGAAAACACGCGTGATACTGATGATGACGAGAAAGTAGAAGAGGAAGAAGAGGCAGATTGTGATCCAGATGATCCCGACTATTTTTAGTTGTAATGTTGAACTATAATGTTGTTTTTGTACTAGTTGCTTTACCATGATCCCGAACATGTTGTGTTAGTGCACTAGAGTTTTGGGCTCTCTAGTGCCCCTTACTCATGCACGGGCAGTAGTAGACACCCCTGGCGACGAGGCCCAACAGGGAGCTACCAGGTACAAGCACATGAGAATAAAGACCCCGGCAAGACCTTGCCGGGAGGGATATCGAACCCTCAGGCAAGACAAAGCCCCGACAAGGCCCCGCCAGCGCACAGGCCAGGTGTTGCCTCGCCTGGGCACGTGTCACGGCATCGACGATGGAGGGACTAAGCGGTGTCGATGGGATAGGCCACAGTCCCGTCCCGCAGACGGACAGAGATGCCTAACGGTGCATTAAATGCGCCTGTCCTACTCCGTCAGTGTTAGGTATGATAGCACTGTAGCTCTGTACACCCCGTGTACGCACTATACGCCACTATTGGGATCCCCTTCAGAGTATAAAAGGAGGCCCAGGGCGATACGGTAGCGGACTTTTGGACTTTTAGCCTTTTGGCTTTTCGACTTGGGACCTTCTAGCTCACACGTGTGGTAGCTGCTCATAGAGCTCCTATAGCTAGAACCCTAAGAACACCCATAATACAACCAAGAAGGAGTAGGGTTTTACGCATCTTTGCGGCCCGAACCTGGGTAAAATCCCCGCGTGTTGTTCATCAGACCTGCTCTTTGTGCAAGGCTTCTCCTCCGCCGAACCGAAAGGGGTCCCTCTGACCCCACAGGTGCTTGTTCCCCACGACATGTTGTAATGTTGAATTTGTAATATTTTGGACTAATGCTTATTTATTGAACTATAAAGTTGTATTTGTGCTATAATCGCCTTTGTAAGTCTCATTTATGTATGATTTTTTTGAACCTATTCGTATTTGTACTATAATTGCTTTAGTGTTTCGCATTCCATTTTTTCTTTAAACTTATGCTTATTTATTTAAACTATAATGGTGTATTCATACTAATTGCTTTACTATTTTTGAAAACAGGTGAGTGAAGCATGGTGGGAATGAATCAGAAAAGGACTGCTAGTGCTACGACAAAGAAGGCCCCACTCAAGATAGCGAAATCTGCTATCCAGTTTCCTCACCGATCCTCCTAAGGCATCCTCTCATGCTCAACATCATCGAGGAAGAGGCCGAGGAAAAGGCGGATGTGGATGAAAGTCTAAGAGAAACCCGGTTCGGCCTTGCTCGCCATCACCTGTCGCAACACTGCCTGGAGAGGGGAGGTTGGAGGAGCCGGTGTCTCACTCCCCTATGTTTGAGGAGGAATGGGTGGACGAGTCGGCGTCTCACTCCCCCACGCTTGAGGACGAGCCGATGTCTCACTCCACCATGCATGACGACAGCGAGGAGGGTGATGGTGTAATCGTAGTTGGCGGAAAAATTACTAACGCCGTCCGTTAGGTCGGGCATTCCGTCTGTTCCCTTTTTTTGCCGTCTACACATTCTTGATGACGGCAAAATATGCTCACTGATGGCAACCATTTTTCCATCTGCTCTTCTAGGTGCTGATGGCGAACTACCCTTTGCCGGTTTTGTGTATGCCGAATTTTTTTGCCGTCATGGGCTGACGGCAAAATCTTTGTCGTCAGTAATTCGTTCTTTGCTGTCTGTAGCAACCTGACGGCAAAATGACTGATTCCTGTAGTGTGGTAAACAAATGCCCGAAAAGTATCCTAGAATGATAATATATTAGCATGGAAAAATAAAAAATTATAGATACGTTGGAGACGTATCAGCATCCCCAAGCTTAATTCCTGCTCGTCCTCGAGTAGGTAAATGACAAAAATAGAATTTTTTATTTGACATGCTACCCATTATGTAATGTTTTGTATGTATGCTCATTAAGAAATGATGAATAACAAACAACAACATTGTAATATTTATTAGTATAAGAAACACCATCGTTGATTTTTCAAAGTATACGATCGTCAAAAGAATGTTTACCCCACCTCATATTATTATATTAGCAAGGCATGACTCCGTCTTGACCACATCAATACAAATGTTAAGCACCACGGTGTCCAAGTCTGGCAATTGGATCGTACCTTTTCAATATGCATCAACTTTTTATTCTTCACAGAATACATGAGTGTGAACCATTGGACACAGCATATAGGTGGAATAGAGTATGATGTTAGATATCAAAGGGGTAAAAAGTGGAGATGATCGTCTCACATCAACTAGGCATAATAACGACCTATGGAGATGCTCATCGATAGATGTCAATGCACGGAGTAGGAATTGCCATGCAAATGACGCACTAGAGCTATAAGTGCATGAAAGCTCAACTGAAGCTAAATGGGGTGTGAATCCAACTTGCTTGCTCATGAAGACCTCGGGCATACAAGGAAGCCCATCATCGGAATATACAAGCCAAGTTTATTATGAAAAGGTAATTCCCACTAGCATAAGGAAGTTACAACATAGGCGACTCTCTATATGAAGAACATGGTGCCACTTTGAGGCACAAGTATGATAAAGGATAGTAGCAAAGTCCCTTCTCTCTTTTTCTCTCATTTTTTATATTATTTTTTTCATGGTAGGATTTTATCTTTTTTTATTTTTGCCTCCCCCATTCATATTTTTTTATATGGTGGGCTCATTTGGCCTCCCCCATTTTTATTTTATTTCTCGTCTGGAGTCTCATCCCAACTTGTGGGGGAATCATAGTCTCCATCATTCTTTCCTCACTGGGGCTATGCTCTAATAAGGATGATCATCATACTTTTATTTACTTGCAACTCAATATGAAGAACTGATAGGAACATATGTGTCTATATGAATGCCTCTGGCAGTGTACCCGGATGTGCAATGATCTAGCGTGACATGTATCAAAAACATGATGAATGGTGGCTTTGCCCCAAATACTATGTCAGCTCTATATGATCATGCAAAGCAATATGATGATGAATGAACTAGTCATGTGAAGTGACGATGGAATTTGCATGGCAATATATCTCGGAATGGCTATGGAAATGCCATAATAGGTAGAAATGGTGGTTGTTTTGAAGAAGATATAATGATGATTATGTGCAACACAGCATATCATGTCAAGGGGTTTGGATGCACCGGCGAAAGTTGCACCAATCCTCGAGGTGAGAATGGGCTATGCACGGTACTCGAGAGGCTAGCAAATATGAGAAGGTGAGGATGTGTATGTCCATGGTGTCACATTAGTCATTAAGAACTCATATACTTATTTCAAAGTTTTTTTTAGTTTTATCACAAATCAAAGTACTCATCGCATGCCCCAAAGGAGGAGATTGGTAGGAGTTAACCATCGTGCGCCCCCGACTCGGAACAACACTAGGATTTCAACAAGGAGTAAAAATTCTCACAAATCATCACCATGCCTCTTTAGTATTTAGATGAATAACAAGTTAACACCTCTTAATCTCGACATTTCCACGAATCAACAATTGTGGACTCACACCTTTTTCATATTACCACATTAATGTCATTAACAGAAAATTTCTCTATATGTGCTAGATGATGGTTTTGATTATCATTCATTGAATACCTATTATTTTTGGACTAGTCTTATGACCCATGCAAATTACCATCAATATTTATCAAGCTCTCAAAAAAATATAAATGAAGAACGAAATCATGTTATTTCTATAAAATCTACACGCCACCATGCTCAAAAAGATATAACTGAAGTACTACAACAACTGCCAAGCTCAAAAGATATAAGTGAAGCTCATAGAGTATTCTATAGAATTATTATGAAGGTGTGTATCTATCAAATATATGTGTATATAAAATGATGATTGTGGCAAACTGAAAGTAAAAAACGACGCTCCAAGGAAAACACATATCATATGATGAATAATACTGTAGCTCCAAGTGACACACCGATGAATTGAGATGTAACAGAGGATGCCTTCTGGGACATCCCCAAGCTCAGATTATTGAGTCTTCCTTATAATTTTATTTGGGGTGCCCTAAGCATCCCCAAGCTTAGGCTCTTTCTACTCCTTATTCCGTGGTCCATCATGATCACACCCAAAACTTGAGAACTTCAATCACACAAAACTCAACAAAACTTCATGAGATCTGTTAGTATAAACAACATATTGAATACTTTAGGTACTATTATAAATTTATTATTACATAATTTTTGAATAATAGATACTGTATTCTAACTTCTCCATGGCTTATACCCCCGGTACAATCCATAGCATAATCAAAACAAGCAAACTTGCAAGCAAAACAAAATTTGTTTAAAACAGAACAGTCTGTAGAAATCAGTAAAGAGACCATACTTTTGTAACTCTAAAATTTCTTAAAAATCAGTAAAACTTAAATAATTTGTATATAAATACTTTGTAAAAATTTCACATCGTTATTACGCTCGAGTAAAAAATGAAAATTCATGTACTTGAGTCAAAGTTTCCGTTATGTTTCAACATCGTTTCTACTCATCTTGTGAGTCATCCCAAAGGCTTTACTTGGCACAAAAACTAATTAAAACATTAAAAACATAATAATTACATATTAAAAAATCATTTTATAATAAAATAACATAAAGTAAAAACAAAAATTAAGATACATACTGGATTACCTCCCAACAAGCCCTATTGTTTTATGCCCCTAGCTAGGCATAATGCATAGTTTCAAGTGTTGTCAAATTTGACACTTAACCCATAAGTGGCTCTCATGATTAATTCATAAGGTGGTTTAATTCTCTTCCTAGGTAAGTGTTCCATTCCTTTCTTTCATGGGAATTGTAATCTTATGTTTCCCTCTTTCATATCGATAAGTGCACCTATAGTTCGTAAGAATGGCCTTCCAAGAATTATGGGACAAGAAGGATTGCAATCACTATCAAGCACAGTAAAATCTTCAGGCACATAATTTTTGTTTTCAGTGATAAGATCATCATTAATTATACCTAAATGTTTCTTTATGGTAGAATCAGCAAGATGCAAGTTTAGGGAACACTCTTCAATATTAGTGAGACCAAGCACATCACATAAAGTTTTAGGTATGGTTGAAATACTAGCACCAAGGTCACACAAAGCATTGCATTCATATTTATTTACCTTCATTTTGATAGTAGGTTCCCACTCATCATGCTAATTTCTAGGAATAGAAACTTCAAGTTCAAGTTTCTCATCATAAGCTTTTATCATCGCTTCTACTATATGTTCGGTAACAGCTTTGTTTTGTTCATAAGCATTGGCTGATCTAATAATGAATTGCAGCAAGGAAATAAATTCCATTAAAGATCATTTATCATAATTAAATTCCTTGTAATCCAATATAGTGGGCACATCAATAGTTAAAGTTTTGACCTCTCCAAACCCACCTTTTCTATTTTAGCATTAAAATCATCACCCTCTAAGCAAACATAACTCATCTCCAGTACCTTTATCATTCATATTCAGATAGGTAAAAAATATTCAATAGGATAAACACCAGTTATTTTATGATCTACATCATGATTTTGATAAAAACCGGGTGGAAGAGCTTTTTCTAAGAATTCTCGCGTAGATCTCAACTTAGCGGTCCTATCCTTACTTTCATCAATAGATAATTTGATATACTTAATAGTCTCACTAAAATCATGCTTGGATGGCAAACATTTAGTTTTAAGAGTTTCAACATCAAGATCAATTATATCCATGTTTTTAGCCAAAGTATCAATCACATGCAACTTTTCTTGTGCCGTAGTGTTGAAAACCTTTTTAAGATCTAATAAATTCTTTAATTGTGTTCACAAGATTAGAATGTATCCTATTTGATTTTGTACAAGGATTTCCATAATAATTACCATAAGAATTTCCATAGTTGTTAGAGGAATTACCGGGATACGATCTACCATTGAAATTTCCTCTATAAGCATTGTTATTGAAATTATTTCGCGAGATGAAGTTCACATCAATAACATCATTATTTTTCTTAATAAAAGTAGACAAAGGAATGTCATTGGGATCAACATTAGTATTTTTACTAGCAACCATAGTCATAAGAGCATCCACTTTTACACTCAAAGTAGCGATTTCTTTGACATAATTTACCTTCTTACCAGTTGGAGCCCTTTCGGTATGGCATTGAGAAAATTTGTCATAATATTGTACAGAAGTATTGTGGCCTCTCACAAGGTCACATCCATAAAGGTACCACCTATGGCAGAATCTAGAAGATTTCTAGACACAAAGTTTAGTCCACCATAGAAATTTTGGATAATAATCCACAAGTTTAAGCCATGAGTTGGACAGTTTCTTATCATCAATTTCATTGTATCCCAAGACTTTGAAAAATTCTATTGATCTTTCTGTTTAAAATTTATTATTTGATTTCTAAGAGAGATGATGTAAGTAGGAGGAAAATACTTGGCAATAAAAGCATCTTTACACTTAACCCACATTCCAATACTATTACGAGGTAAAGATGAAAACCAAGCTTTAGCTTTATCTCTTAGTGAAAAAGGAAATAATTTTAATTTCACAATATCATTATCCATATATTTTTTATTTTGCATATCACATAATTCAACAATGGTATTAAGATGTGATGCGGTATCCTCATTAGGACTTCCCGAAAATTGATCTTTCATGACGAGATTCAGCAATGCGGCATTAATATCAAATGCATCCATGCTAGTGGAGGGTGGTATAGGAGTACTAATAAAATCATTATTATTAGTATTTGATAAACCACACAACTTAGTAGTATCTTGAGACATGGTGACCGAACAAGCAAAGCAACAAGCGAGACAAGTAAACTAGCAAGTAAAGCAAACAAGGTAGTAAACTAGTAACTAGCAAAGATAAATATATTTTTTATTTTTATGAGACAAACTTAATATAATAGCAAATGAAAAGAATAACAAGTGAATGAAAATTTCTGTGAAGTTACTTGATAGTTAGTGATGGTATTCCCCGGCAACGGCGCCAGAAATCATTCCTGATACTTGTGATCTATGTTTGGTTTTCCGTGAACAGGAACGGGTTATCGCACCACAATGTGGGTAAGTATTTCCCTCAGTTATGAGCCCGAGGTTTATCGAACCAATAGGAATACCAATCCTCAACCTGTTCAGCGGTTGCACACAAAAGAACAAACAACTTGCAACCAACACCGGCAAGAGGGTTGTCAATCAAGTGAGTTGTGTAGATAATTGTAAATTGCAAAACTAAATAAAGCAAATAATTACAACAAGGTAATGATAGTGGTTGTGAATATATAACTGAATATACCGGGGGCCATAGAGTTCTCTAGTGGCATTTCTCATAGAAGACGCATACGTTGGGTAAGCAAATTACTGTTGGGCAATTAATAGAAAAGCGAATAGTTATGCCATTTTCACGGGAATGATCATGTGTATATAGGCATCACGCCCATAACCAAATAGGTTGACTCATGCCTACACCTACTACTATTACTCCACTCATCGACCACTATCAACCATGCATCCAGAGTATTAAGTAAAGCAGAGTAATGCTTGAAGAACGATGGCATGATGTAGACAAAGTAAACTAAATCAATATGAATAAAACCCATCATTTTATCCTTAGTAGCAGCAACACAAAGACACAACTTGTCCCCTTCTATCACTGGGATATAGAAACTCGTCAGTTAGAACCTACTACAGCGCACCACTCCCACCGAAGAAATATCAATCTAGTTGGCCAAACTATCTCAATAAATTGGAGAGCATTGCGAAAACCTATGATGATCATGCAAATAAGAATCTTAGTATTCATGTTTGACTCAAATTCTTTCATGAATAATCTAAACATAAACTCATAATTCATCGGATCCCAACAAACACACCATACAAATGGATTACATCGGATAGATCAAGGCAAAGATGCGATGAACATTGTATTGAGCATCGAGAGAGAGAGACTGCCATCTAGGTACTACTTACGGAACGATAGGTCTATGGTGAACTACTCACACATCATGGTGAGGGCAGCAAGGTTGATGAAGAGGCCCTCCATGATCGATCTCCCCTCCGGCAGGGTGCCAAAACGTAGGTGTGGATGGCCTCCCGTCGGAACAGAGACTTGCGGCGGCGAAAAAAGTGTTTTGGGAGCGCTTCTAGGGTTTTTGAAATATATGTGAATTTATAGGCCAGAGAGGGGCATCGGGAGGCGTACGGAGGAGGCAGAAGCCATCAGGGCGCGCCCTTGGTGGCGTGCCCTGTTAGCTTGTGGGCCGCTCGTGGCTCTCCCGGCCTCCTCCCGAAGCTTCCAGGTCTTTTTTGGTCCAAAAAAATAATCAAAAAATTTCGTGGCAATTGGACTTCCTTTGGTACGGTAAACCTGAAAAGTGAAAAACACGCAGAAAACAACAACTAGCACTGGGCACTTGGTCAATAGGTTAATGCTCAAAAATATTATAAATTAGTAAAAAAAATGCCCAAAAAGTATCCTAGAATGATAATAAATTATCATGGAACAATCAAAAATTATATATACGTTGGAGACGTATCGGTGGTCCAAAGCCATCAGGGCGTGACCACCCTCCTGAGCATGCTATTTTAGCTTGGCACCACACTGTGTGGTGTCTGGTCTCCCTCCAAAGCTTCCAGGTTTTATTTTTGTCTATAAAAAATCTTCCAAAAAGTTTCATTGCATTTGGACTTCGTTTGATATTGATTTCTTGAAAAGCCAAAAACACGCAGAAAACAATAAGTGGCACTAGGCACTGGGTTAATAGATTAGTTCCCAAAAATTATATAAAACAACATATAAATTCCTCTAAAGTATCCAAGAATAATAATATAATAGCATGGAATAATCAAAAATTATAGATACTTTTGAAAATTATCAGGAGGTTTCGAGGGATTTCGTCCTCCAATCATCAGTTTCCTACCAGACTTTGCTGACATCTGAGGCAAATCGTCCTTAGACTCTGAGTGATCTATTGAGCTCCAAGCCATGACCCACCCGTGAGAAAGAAAATGATACGAGGGAAAATAGGGTAGGGACACAAACATGCATAGATTCATTTGAAGAGAAAATATTTCAAGGAAATTTATTCACTTCAATAATGGAAAATATCATTGATAGATTTTCGTCTAGTCATATGAACAACTAGGCAGCTCAGATCTATCTAATCTTGGGAAACAACCAGTGAATAAGGGACGGGAAGGATATGTGCGAGGAAAAACTACAGATCGTACACATAAAAAATAGTGATGCTACAATTTCTACCAGAGCAACATAAAATCTAGAGAAATTACAGCGGAAAGAACAACTTTTAGAACAGATGATTGGAAGGAGCAGTTCAGGATCTACATGCCCTAACTTACCAATATAGATTTGCTATGGCAATGCAACGAGAAGATTTACTGCACCATGAGATCTTCCATGACGAGGTTCCAACGGAGTCGCAGGACAAAGCTCCTTTCGGGAGAAGCTTCGAGCGAGGGCTCGGAATGTAGCAGAGGATAGGTTTTGATGGAAATAGAGCAGAGGAACAGATGAACAAGATGAGGGGAGGGGTATTTATAGCTTTGAGAGCAAATCACCTCTCCGCGATCTACTATCCTCATCAATGAATGCTCTGCATTCAACGCACAAGATCATGATCAGGAGATCGTGGGCACATGTCATCCATTTTCTGCTAGAAAATAGGGAACTAGAGGAGATGGTCGAAAGGTTGAAATGGGTTTGTGCCAAAATTTGATAAACCTTCGAGATTCATTTCTTTCGAGAGCAAATCTTTAGAGAGAAATTCAATTCAGATCAAATTGTGTTCTTATGACGGACAACATAGATTTAGAAAAGATAGAATAGAGATGAAATAGGGTTTGAAACAAAACAAATAGCCAAAGAAACACAAACCTCTTCGAAAACTATAAATAAGTTGTTTATCGAACAGAACACAAACACATTAGAGGAAAAATAGCTGGCCAAACGAAACACAATAAGAGAAGGGAAGAGATACAACAGGGTAGGTCTCACAACGTGCAGTATACGAAAAAAATCATGAACATGTCCTGCAAAGAAAAGTTAGTTCTTCTTCACAACCCACTGTTGAGTGGGAGGTGGATATCATGTGTTCCTTCTCTAGGTTGGGGCCATGTTCCTTTTTTGTTTTCGGTAACCTAGATATGAAATGCGAGTGTAATCATAGGAATAAGAATACAATTTCTTTCCAAATACATGAACATAACGATATGAGGAGGTGTGCATATATTCGTTCTGATGAGAGTTTAACCAGTTTTCATTCAATGGAATCATAGTACCGTACTATGAGTGATTTTCATTTTGTTGAATGGAATTCCCTTGCAGAAAGGTTAGCAGTGACGGGTAAATTTTCAATCGAGGCCTCTTTCACCCAGATTTGTTTCCTGGGAGGACTTGACGTGGCTTGAGACTGCATCGGTATTTCCCCAAAGAGGAAGGGATGATGCAGCACAACGACGGTAAGTATTCCCCTCAATTATGAAACCGAGGTATCATTCCTTAGAGGAAGATCACACACCCACGTAAACAACACATGTACACAAACAACAAATACTTGCAACCCAACGCGAAAGAGAGGTTGTCACGCTCTCTACGGTAATAAGATAGATTAGGTAATGATAGTTTTGGAAAATAGATCTCGCAACAATACAAAGTAAAATAAATAACCAAAATGTGCAACAAGGTATTTTTGGTTTTTTTGGATTAATAGATCTGAAAACAAAAGATGCAAATAGTAGATCGAAAAGCAATATGTTGGAAAAGTAGACCCGTGGGCCATAGGTTTCACTAGTGGCTTCTCTCATGAGTATAGCGCAGGGTGGGTGAACAAATTACAGTTGGGCAATTGATAGAAGATCAAATAATCATGATGATATCCAGGCAATGATCATTATATAGGCATCATGTCCAAGATAAGTAGACCAAAACGATTTTGCATCTACTTCTATTACTCCACACATCGACGCTATCCAGCATGCATCTAGTGTATTAAGTTCATGGGAAAACAGACTAAAGCAATAAGAATGACGAGATGATGTAGACAAGATCAATTCATGTAGGAATAGACCCCATCTTGTTATCCTTAATGGAAATGATACATGTGTGTCTTGTTGCCCCTTCTGTCACTGGGAAAGAACACTACAAGATCGAACCCATCACAAAGCACCTCTTCCCATGGCAAGACAAATCGATCTAGTTGGCCTAACTAAACCAAAGATTCGAAGAAGAAATACGAGGATATAAGTAATCATGTAAATAAGAGATCAAAGAAGACTCAAATCATATTCATGAATATAAACTGATCATGAACTCAACATTCATCGGATCCCAACAAACACACCGCAAAAGTCATTACATCAAATAGCTCTCCAAGAGACCATTGTATTGAGAAACATAGACAGAGAGGAAGCCATCTAGCTACTGCCTATGGACCCGTTGGTGTATGGTGGACTACTCATGTCTCATCAGAGAGACACCTATGAAGAATATGAGCCCCTCCGTGATGGTGTTAGATTGGATCTTGAGGTTCTGGAACTTGCAACGTTTGGAATTGTGTTTCCTCGACTCCCCTAGGGTTTTTGGATTTTTTTGGGAATTTATAGGCTTGATAGTCGGTTGAGAGGGTGCTCGAGGTGCCCACCCTCTAAGAACCCGTGTCAGGGGCCTCTGGCGCGTCCTGCTGGAGGGTGGGCACCCTGGGGCCCCTCTTCTGGTGTTGTTTGACCCATCTGCTTCCTTCTATTCCATAAAAAATCCACAAAAATCCCTGCAGTGTTTAGGCTCTATTTGGTACTGATTTTCTGCGAAGTAATAAACAAGCAAAAATAGCAACTGGCACTTTGGCACTATGTCAATAGGTTAGTCCCAAAAAATGATATAAAGTTGCAATAAAATGATTGTAAAACATCCAAGATTGATAATATAACAGCATGGAACTAGCAAAAATTATAGATACATTGGAGATGTATCAGCATCCCCAAGCTTAATTCCTACTCGTCCTCGAGTAGGTAAATGATAAAAACAGAATTTTTGATGTGGAATGCTGCCTATCATGTTCATCACATATTCTTTTCTTTATAGCATGGACATTTGGACTTTTCATATGGTTCAAAGCAATAGTCTAGGATTGACATGAAAATCTTAATACTCAAGCATACCAACAAGCAACCAGGTCTTTCAAAATATCAACACTAAAGTAAGTTATCCCTAGCCCACCATGCTCGATCATTGATCCATTCACAATACATGCTCAAATATTAGCTACACCTAATGCTCAAGTACGATCATAGTGCCCCCTACTTGGTGCTTTATAAGAGAATATGGAGAAAAACAAAAATTGCATAAAGTAAATAGATAGGACCTTCACATAGGGAAGTAGGGATTTGTAGAGGTGCCACCGCTCAAGTGTTTAAATTGATAGAGAAAAAATATTTTGAGTGGCATGCCTTTTCTGTCAACGAAAATGACTAAGAGATTTCAATATCTTTCCACACTAGATGCATCATAGGCGGTTCTCAGATAGAAAATAAAGTTTATTCCTTTTTCCACCATACTTTCACTTTCCATGGCTAGCTGAATCCATGGTTGCCTTCCATACCAACACTTTCCAAGGAATTTATTATTTTACAACATAAAGTAAATTTATTTTCTTTTTCAGTTTGTGACTGGGCATCCCTATTACCGCCATACTCTCGTGCAATGACAAGTGAATAAACACTCATCTTGAGAATAACACATATAGCATGAAAAAATATTGGTCACCCCTACCATTTCATGAGCGGTATGAGCACACAAAAAGGAAAATTTGTTTTGAAAGTTTAGAGATGGCACATACAAATTTGCTTGGAACGGCATGGAAATGCCATATATATAGGTAGGTATAGTGGACTCATATGGCAAAACTTGGTTTAAGGATTTTGGATGCACAAGTACTATTTCTACTTAGTACAAGTGAAGGCTAGCAAGAGATTGAGAATCATCCAACCAATAAACAAAAAATCACATAAGCGAGCATTAAGCATAACTAGCACTGAATAATGCACCATAGGGAATCCCAAACCTTAACACCAATATTCTTACTAAGCATAATTACTCACTAACATAACTCACATATCACTATTGTCATGTGTCAAAACTATTACAAAGAATCAATTTTAATTTGTTAATGATCTTCATGAAAGTTTTTATTATATCCGTCTTGAATATGTATCATTTTGGGACTAGTTTCATATATTGCAATTGCTTTTGGTAAGCTCACATGGATATAAGTGAAGGACATGAGCATAGAAGTTTCATCTCTCAAAATAATATAAGTGAGTCATGAGAGGATTTCTTCAAAAGTACTAACTCTGAAATTAATATAAGTGAAGCATGAGAGCATTTCTTCAAACATGTAAACGCACGCCGTGCTCAAAAATATATAAGTGAAGCACTAGAGAAATTCCTTTGCTCAAAAGTTTTAAGTGAAGCATAAAGAGCAATTCTAATAAATCATAGCATATTTTGGCTGTCTCCAATATGTTTGGGCATAAAGGATAAAAGCAAACAAACAAAAGATACAAGACACTCCAAGCAAAACTCATGATATGTAACGAATAAAATTATAGTTCCAAGTAGTATACCGATGGTTGTTAGAAGAAAGAGGGGATGCCACTCGGGGCATCCCCAACCTTAGTTGCTTGTTACTCTTTGGATGTTACCTTGGGTTGTTGTAGCATACCCAATCTTGGACCCTTATAACTCATTATTCCTTCATCCATCGTGATCTCACCCACAACTTGAAAACTTCAATCACACCAAACTTAACAAAATTCTCGTGAGATCCGTTAGTATAATAATGAAAATTACCACTTTTAGGTATTGTTGTATTAATATTTTTTTATTGCATTATACCTACTCTATTCTATATTTACCATGACTTATACCATCCGATACAAGCCATAGATTCATCAAAACAAGCACACAATGTAATGAAAACAAAATCTGTTTCAGACAGGCAGTTTGTAGTAATCCGTACTCTACCCATACTTATAGAACTCTACAATTTCTGAAAAAATTACGACATCGTAAAGAATTTTTATAGAAACACTATGTTAAAATTTCAGATCAATATAACTTTCCAGTAAAAAATTAAAATTCGTCCACTGGGAACAAAGTTTATGTTTCAGATTCAGCATTGTTTCTACGCATCTTATTGATCACCCTAAAGGCATTACTTGGAACAAACACTAAAATAAACATAAAAACACAATCATAACAGAATCATAATTGTGCAATACTCACAAAAACATAAAGCAAAATATAAAAATAATTTATTCATTGGGTTGCCTCCCAACAAGCGATATCGTTTTACGCCCCTAGCTAGGCATAATGCATACATTCAAGTATTGTCATCCTTAGTTTGCACTACATAGAAGGCCCTCATGATTGATTAATATGGTGTCCTAATTATTTTTCTAGGGAAGTGTTCCATACCATTTATAAGGGGAAACTGAAACTTAATATTGCCCTCTTTCATATCAACCACGACACCTATATTGCGTAAAAACGGTCTACAAAGTATGATAGGACAAGACGGATTGCAATCAATATCAAGAACAATAAATTCAATGGGAACATAATTCCTATTTGCAAGAATAAGAACATCATTAATTCTTCCCAAATGCTTTTTAATAATAGAATCCTCCAAGTGCAAATTAAGAGAACATTCTTCAATATTGGTAAGACCAAGCACATCACATGGAGATTTCAGAATTGTGGAAACACTAGCACCCAAATCACACAAAGAAAAGCATTCATAATTTTTAATCATGAATTTAATGGTAGGTTACCACTCATAATGTAATTTTGTAGGAATTGAAATCTCTGACTTTAGCTTCTCTTCTAAGGATTTCATCATGGCATCAACGATGTGTTTAGTAAAAGCTTTATTTTGTTCATAAGCATGGGGTGAAATTATCGTAGATTGCAGCAAGGAAATACAATCAACCAAGGAGAAACTCTCATAATTAAATACTTTGTAATCATAGATAGTGGGCACATAACTAGTTAAAGTTTTGACCTCTTCAAACCCACTTTTATCAAAAAAAATCAAGAGTTTCACCCTCCAAATCATTAGGACGCCCTCTAGCTAAAGTTGACTCTTCTTTAGTCACTTTATCGTAAATTTTAACATTACTAAAAAAGGAATCAATAGAGAAAACACCAATCATTTTAAGATCTTCATCATTGTTATGAAAGTAATCGCTAGAAAACACTTTTTCTAAAAATTCTCTTTTAGCTCTAAGCATAGCGGTTCTTTTCTTACTTTCATCCATAGAATCATATAAAGCCTTAATTGACTCATTGATCTTAGGTGGAAAAGCATACAACTTGAGAATTTCAACATCACTGGAAATCTATCAATGCGTCTAGACATATCATCAATCTTATTCAACTTTTCCTCTATCGTAGTATTGGAAGACTTTTGAGATTTGATAAATTGTTTAAAATGTTCTCAAGATAAGAGGTGTTCCTATTATTATTATTATTATTATTATTATTATTATTATTATTATTATTATAGGAATTACCATATGAATTACCATAATTACTAGAGGAATTTCCAACAAAAGGCCTAGGATTAAAATTACCTCTATAAGCATTGTTATTGAAATTGTTTCGCGAGATGAAATTCAAATCTAAGGAATCACTAATTTTCTCAAACAAAGTAGACAAAGGAACATCATTAAGATCAACAGGATAAATTTCATTAGCAACCCAGTACATGAGAGCATCAACTTATTCACTCAAAGTGCTAATTTCTTCCACCGGATAAACCCTTTTACTAGTAGGTGCTCTTTTGGTATGCCATTGTTAATAATTTTCCATAATATTATCTAGTAATTTGGTAGATTCACCCAAAGTAATTTACATAAGAGTATCACCCACTGCGGAATCTAAAAGATTTCTAGAGACAAAATTCAATCCCACATAAAAAATTTGTATGATCATCCAAAGATTTAAACCATGAGTAGGACAATTTCTTAGCATCAAATTCATTATTTCCCAAGATTGTGCAACATGTTCATGATCAAGTTGCTTAAAATTCATGATTTTCATGGGCGGAAAATACTTAGTAATAAAAGTGTCCTTGCACTTATCCCAAGAATCGATGCTATTGCAAGGCAAAGAGGAAAACCAAATTTTTGCACGATCCCGCAAGGATAAAGGAAATAATTTCAACTTCACAATATCATTATCCACATCTTTTTTCTTTTTCATATCACATAATTCCACAAAGGTATTTAGTTGGGACGCAACACCCTCATTAGGAGTACTAGAAAATTGATCTTTCATGACAAGATTCGTCAAAGAGGCATTAATATCACAAGACTCCTCATTAGTGGTGGGAACACCAATAGGAGTGCTAAAAATCATTATTATTGGTCTTTGAAAATCTCACAACTTGGTGTTTTCTTGAGTCATCGTGACTATGCAAACAACATTGCAAGCAAACAAGAGATCTCGCGAGAAAAAGGCAAATGAAAAAGAGAGGGCTAATAAAATGGAAAATTGTGAAGTGGGGGAGAGGAAAACGAGAGGCAAGTGGAAAATAATGTAAATTGCAAGGATATGAGATTTGTGATTAGGAACCTGGTAGATGATATTGCCTCGTCCCCAGCAACGGCGCCAGAAATTCCTTTGACGTGGCTTGAGACTGCGTTGGTATTTCACCAAAGAGGAAGGGATGGTGTAGCACAACGACGGTAACTCTTTCCCTCAGTGTCGAAACCAAGGTATCAATCCATAGAGGAAGATCACGCACCCATGTAAACAGCACCTGCATGCAAACAACAAATACTTGCAACCTAACGCAAAAGAGAGGTTGTCACGCTCTCTACGGTAATAAGATAGATTAGGTAATGATAGTTTTGGCAAATAGATCTCGCAAGAACACAAAGTAAAATAAATAAACAAAAAGTGCAGCAAGGTATTTTTTGGATAAATAGATTTGAAAACAAAAGAAGCAAATAGTAGATCGGAAAGCAATATATTGGAAAAGTAGACCTGGGGGTGTAGGTTTCACCAGTGGCTTCTCTCATGAGAATAGCGCATGGTGGGTGAACAAATTACTGTTGGGCAATTGATAGAAGATCTAATAATCATGACAATATCCAGGAAATGATCATTATATAGGCATCACGTCCAAGATAAGTAGACGAAAATGATTCTGCATCTACTTCCATTACGCCACACATCGACCGCTATCTAGCATGCATCTATTGTATTAAGTTCATGGGAAAATGGAGTAATGCAATAAGAATGGTGACATGATGTAGACAAGATCTATACATATAGGAATAGACCCCATCTTGTTATCCTTAATGGTAACGATACATGTGTGTCTTGTTGCCCCTTCTATCACTGGGAATGAACACCGCAAGATTGAACCCATCACAAAGCACATCTTCCCATGGCAACAAAAATCGATCTAGTTGGCCTAAAGAAACCAAAGATTCGAAGAAAAAATATGAGGCTATAAGTAATCATGCAAATAAGAGATCAAAGTAGACTCAAATTATATTCATGGATAAAAAGTGATCATGAACTCAAAATTCATCGGATCCCAACAAACACACCGCAAAAGTCATTACATCAAACAGATATCCAAGAGATCATTGTATTGAGAAACATAGAGAGGGTGTCTTAGGGGGATAACCCCGGGGTAGCCTAAAACGACCCACAACTCCAACTTTATGAAATGAATGAAGGTTGAGCCTGTAACAACCCGGGACCGACGCTCCAGAAGATTCCCCTTTTATTTCCATTCTTGTCCGTGTTTCGTTTGGCTGTTGCATTCATCATAGCATCATTCACATCATCTGGATAGCATCGTCACTCGTTTTCGAAAACTTGCATCCGTTCGTAGTTGCCATCACTCTCCGTTAGTGTCGTCAGCCTTTCAAGACCAACCACACACGCACGCGCCTGTGACATCGTTTTAAAAAAACGTATTAAAGCGTGCGAAAAATATTCTTGGATTGGGTCGAAACTTGGCGTGTGGTCTTGTTATGTTGTAGGTAGGCTGCCTGCCAAATTTCGTCGCATACCGAGTTCGTTTCATACCCCACCGGTCAGTCGTTGCAGTGCAGTCATCGGTTATTCGTCGGACGTATTCGGTGTTTTAAAACCCTCTGTCACGGGCTGCCACCTTCCCTCTCATCTCCACCTAGCCCATATACACATCCACCGCAGCCTAACCCTAGCCCCTCTGCTTCTGGGTCGTCCGATCGAGATCGAACGGTCCGAAAACGGTGCAAAACTACCCTCCTAACCCCCTGCCTATATAAATATGAGCTTCCATCCATTTTAGGCAGAAAACCATAGCCCCTAGGCCTCCTCGAGCCACCAGCCGCCGCCACCACCTTGTTTTCCGTGCTGCCCATCCGGATCTTGCCACTTGGCAGCCCATCCCGCAGCCATCCAAGCCTTATGCAGTCTGGAACGTCGGATCTGAGATCCAACGGTCCAAGATGCATCCCGCAGCCCCACAAATCCCGCTGTGAGAGCCTCCCCGATCCCGATCTGAATCGAGGGAAGGAAGCTCCCGCTACCGGTCGGCGAGCCCCGCCGGTCCCCCGTAGCCCGCCGGAGAACCTCTGCGCCGCCCCTCGCGCCTCCCTCCCATCGGCCGCCAACCCCGCGAAGCCTGTGACCCGCCGATCGTCGACATTGCGAGCCCCGCCGCCGCTCGCCCCGCAAGCCCCGCCGGTCCTGCAGCTCGTGTCGCCGGGAATGGGCCCCTTCGGCCTGGATCTGGCCTCTGCTTCGGCCCAGCCTTCTCGTGCCGTCGACCAATGCCCAGTCGCCGGCGCCGCCGGAGTCCCCGCACCGCTCCTGTGCGGGACGAGGACGAAGCCTCATCGGGCATTGACCGCGCGTCGCCTCCACTGGGCCTCCTTGGCCCTCCCGTGGGCTTCGGCCCAGCCAGCTCACCCACCGGCCCAAGGCCACGCTGGTGAGCCCCCGTGCCCAACCCTCGCCCATGTGCAATTGTTAGTATTTAGCGCTCACCAGATTCGGCCCAGGCATATTTTTTCTGTCCCGCGAATCTGTCTAATTTCCACCATTTTCAGAATTGCAAAAAAGTCCCCCTAGATCATGCATTTAATAACTCCATAACCGTGCATCGCATGTAAAAACTTAATATATGAAACTTGACTAGAATTTCGTGTAGATTCACAATAACCATTTTTCACATGTGTTTAAAATGTTTAAACTTGTTGTTTGCATTAATTTGCACATATGCTATGTTAAAATGGTTTATTTAATAACTAATGAACCGTAGCTCCGTTTAAAATGTTCCACATATGTAACTTGACTAGAAAAACATGTAGAATCACATGGTGACATTTATTTTACTGTTTAACAACTTTAAAATGGTGTTAGGACAGATCTGGACCAAATTCATATTATGCTTATGGGGATGTTCGGAAATGCTATATGTGGTTTCCGGCCTCATTTAAAATGCCTAGACGATATAGTTGTTATTGCTTCACCTCTTGCCGTATTTAACAACATTTAATATTGACGAGTACCTAACATGAGTGAACTAAATAATTCGAATGTGGAGTTCCATCAATATGCAGCTCATTGCATATTGAACTTCACTTAATGTGTACTAGGTATTTGTTGTTCTTGCCTTGCCATGCCTTGCATATTTAAACCGGACATGCATCATATTTGTTTGCGCATCATGTCATGCATATGTTGTGGTGTTTCTCTTGTGTTGATTGTTTGTTTTTGATTGCTTCTTCTCGATAGAGTTCCGAAAGTGTTCGGAGTGTGAGGATTCGTTTGACTGCGTTGGCTCGTCTTCTTCATGGACTCGTTCTTCTTTCGAGCGGGATCTCAGGCAAGATGACACATTTCCCTGGATACCACTACTATCATTGCTATGCTAGTTGTCTCGCTTTTATCGCTATGTCTCGCTACCTATCACTTGTTTGTCAAGCCTCCCAACATTGCCATGAAAGCCTCTAACCCTCCACCTTCCCAGCAAACCTTTGTTTGGCTATGTTACCGCTTGCTCAGCCCTTCTTATAGCGTTTCTAGCTACAGGTGCAATTGCTTCCATGTGACAACATGGACATTCTTTGTTATCACAATATTATTGCTATTTAATTTAATGCACTTTTACACTTGATAAAGGGTGGAAGGCTTGGCCTTTTGCTCGGTGTTTTGTTCCACTCTTGCCGCCCTAGTTACTTGTGAACCGGTGTTATGTTCCATAATTGAGCGCTCCTAACATGCTCGGGGTTGTTATGGGGACCCCCTTGATTTTTGTTTTAGGATAAAGCTTGTCTGGCAAGGCCCAACATTGGTACTACATTTGCCTAATAAATAATAAAATTGCATAGGGACCCGCCGGCACCCGTGGATCTTAATCAACAACCCGGGCCAGTGCTCCTCATGAGTGTTGGTCCAAAATAGAGACACTTGCGGGGCCACCTCGGGGCAACTCGAGGGATTTCTATCAGGTCGCCGTACGTAGTGTTCATCCGGTCATGTCCTGAGAACGAGATACGCGGATCTTATCGGGTTCGTCGACACGTCGGGCGGCCTTGCTTGATTTGTTTTACCTTTCTCGAACATCTTGAGTGAGGAATTCCGAAAATACTTCGGGCTATCTCGAGGTGGCGGATTTCCTGTGGAATTGCCTAGGAAGATCACGAGATCCGTGGTCGAGGTTATTCCCGCTGTGTGTGGTTAATTTATAATGGATGAGTTGGAGCACCCTTGCAGGGTTAAATCTTTCGGAAAGCCGTGCCCGCGGTTATGTGGCAAACTTGGATATTTTGTTTAACGCCTGGTCATAGCAAACTTGAAGTAAACTCTAATAACATACACCAACCGTGTGCGTAACCATGACTGTCTCTTCTCGTGAGTCCTTATCCGGGAGAGAACACGATGGGGTTATGTTTGACGTAAGTAGGTGTTCAGGATCAGTTAGTGATCATTACTAGTTCACGTCCGTTATGCATAGACCACCATACTTTATTTTCTGTATTGGTAAGTTAGCCACTCAAATAAATGCTTAGTCGCTTGCTGCAGCCTCACCACTTAACCATACCTCACCTATTAAGCTTTAATAGTCTTGATACCCCTGGAAATGAGATTACTGAGTCCCTGTGGCTCACAGATTACTACAACAACAGATGTGGGTACATGTAATGCGATGATTGAACGTGAGCGCGATGCTTGTTTGTTTGGACTTATTCTTCTTCTTCTTCATCAATCTTGGATGGGTTCCAGGCGGCAGCCTGGGATAGCAAGGATGGATGTCATTTTTCCGGGGGGTTTCGTCCGTAGTCGGACCCTGCTCTTCTGTATGATGTTTGATGTAATATTGATGTAGCTTGTAGCGAGTGTAAGTCAATTCCATATACTCATTTCTTCTGTACATGTACTTGTAATGATATCCATTCTTGCAACATGACGAGATGTGCTTCTATCCCTGTCGAGGCCCTCATGCCAAAATAAGGATAGGACCGCATCTTGGGCGTGACAGAGCCGCCTCCCCCTACAGTCCAGATTGCACCCACCCGGCTACACCATGTCGGCTCGGTCCTACCGGCTATGCCTGGCCGGCTCCGGTGGGCTTGCTGACTGGGGACAAGGACCCTTGGCCCCTTAGCCGGCCATGCCTTGGATCCCACGGCCAAGGCGTGGGTGGAAATAGTGGCCCCCATCCCGACGAGGGTCAACGCCCGTATGGCTACAGTGAAGGCAATGGTGCCGCTGACTTCGGTTGGCCGCGACCAGGTCTCCAATAGTGTCGGCACGCCTCCAACAACTCCATTACCTACCCCCGGCGTGGCTATAGTGCAGTCGGCCATACCGTTGACCTCGGCCGGCTACCACAAAGCGACGCCCCAAAGGACGACTCGTGACGTGAAGTGACCGTTGCAGGAACCTACCGTGCAGGCCCCTCCGGCTCTCGACAGGACCTCCCAGCCAGCGGGCCCTACCAGCGACAAGACCCTACAGTCGGGGGGGCATGGACGGCTACAGAGGCTGCCATCTCGGGCCCTCTCGTGGCTTTCCATCCATATTGTAATCCGTAGGGTTGGACTATGAAACCCCCAGAGTCCCCCATGCAAAGGTAAGCAACAGATAGACCAGAACACACACACACACACACACAGGAACACATCGTTCCATAGCCACCATCATAGCAAGGGAAGGGGAGCCGGCTGCTCCTTCTTCCACCTCTAGACACAGCTCAAGGAGCACCATTGTAGCCTTTCCCCAATCGATCAACTAGATCAGACAGGACTAGGGGCATTACCTCCCACGGAGGGCCCCAAACCTGGGTACATCGTGTGTTAGTCATCGCTTGTGCCTAATCTCGCTCCCGGAGCCCGTCGGCATCCTCCGGCCCCAACCACCTTTGATAAGCCTACCCATGGCATCTATCGTGAGAAAACGACGACAGTTGGCACCCACCGTGGGGCCGTACGCGGCGCCGGCCGGAGTCACGCTCCGGGCTGGACCCTTCACCACCTCCCGCGGCTGCTGCACATCCAGGAGAAAGCACGGGCTCGTGGGGCTTGCTCCGGCAGGCCCTGCGAGCAGCATCGTCGACCTCACGCTTGACATCGATGTGCTCATAGAGGCCTTTAGCAAGCCGAGCCTTGCCGAAGCACCAGTCCTCGATGAGTACCCTAGCCAAGTGCTCGACTGCACCGACCCGCCCACGTCCGTGGGAACACTCGTTGTGATCAATTCTAGCAGCTCCCATGTTCGCGTGGGAGTGATGGCCATCGTCTCCTCCACCTCCTCTGGCTGCACACAGGCCGAGGCCAAAATGGCTGCTGCCTGCATCGGCACCTCCGACCCGCTCGGCGCAGCCCTCCAAGGCCTGAGCACCCCCATCGCTCCGACGTCGAACCCCGATTTCACCACGGCCGAGCTGGAGGCAGCTCGCCGCCTGCTGTTCGAGGACACCAGCGCCCTCATGGCCACGTGGCGCCGCATGGAGGCCGCTCAGCGGGAGTACGCCTCTGCCTATGGTCACACCCTGGCTGGCACCGAGCCCAGCCGGCATGGGGCTGTGTGCGACCGCGGCCGCGTGGTCGCAGAAATCCTCGACGGCAACATGCCCGTCTACGACACCCCCGCGGCCAACCTGTGGGCTGCCAAGGTAGCCTATGAGGATCTGGCTACCTTGGAGGGTGAAGAGTGTGCCGCCCATGAGCGTCACATCAAGGACCTCATCGACGCCGCCGACGCACAGCAACACCAGCTCGCCGCCAGCGGAGCTGCCTCCGAAGGTCCCTGACCCGAGGGCAAGGGCGCTGGGACTGCTAGCCCTCAGCCGACTCAGAACTCCTGCTCCCCTCGCGCCTCCGGCCGGCGTCCCGAGGCGAGCAACCCCCAGCGGTCCCAGCTGCTTGGAAACGAGCAGCCGGTTGTGAATAGCCGGAACAACAACAATCGGTCCCGTAGCAACCGCCGCGACGAGGCGCCGGCTGGCGGTAGCCGGCGCAGCCGCGGGCACATGCCGCCTCTGCGGTACGAGCCAGCGCAGTCTGTCCCACCAACCGTCCGCTCTGATCTCGCGGCCCAACTCGAACCGAGGGTCCCCCACAGCAAAAATGACGCCCGTCTCCACATCGACCGTCTCGCGCAGTCGGCCCTCCTCGAGGAGGAGGGCTCGATTGGACCGACATGTTTCGGTCCTCGGATCCGCAATGAGCCATTCCTGCCCGGCTTCACGCTACCACGAGACACCCCGAAGTACAACGGGGCCGCCAAGCCCAAAGATTGGATGATCGACTACACCACCACAGTCGGCATAGCTCGGGGGAACAAGGGCGTAGCCGTCCGCTATGCTCCCCTCATGCTGATCGGCTCGGCCCGCACCTAGCTGAATAGCCTAGCGGCCTACAGCATCAACACCTGGATGGACTTCGAAGAGGCATTCGTCCGCAACTTCACCGGCACATACAGGCGACCCGACCGACCCCGCGAACTAGCCATGTGCATTCAGGGGCCAGACGAGGCCCTCCGCGACTATCTCACCCGGTGGACCGAGCTCCGCAAATCCTATGAAGGGGTGCACGAGGTGCAGGCCATACAATACTTCATCGAAGGCTGTCACAACGTTACCCACCTCAAGCACAAACTCCCGTGTTCTGAAATGGCCATGTTGGCCGAGCTCATGACCTAGGCGGACAAGTACACCACGGCCGACTCCGCCATCCGGGTCAAGACGACCCCGCCTGCCAAGGCAACATCGACGCCGACAGTGTCATGACCGGATGCTGACAACCAGTAGCCGCAGAACAACAAGCACAAGAACGACCAGCCCGACTCCCACTATGAGAGCCGGCAGGATGCCACCATCGAGGAGCAAGAGCCGGCTGCCTAGCCTTCTGATCAGCGTCAGCGCACTGGCAAGGCTGCCTGGAATTCCAAGCTCACGTTCAAGAAGATGCTTGACCTCCCCTGCAAGAACCACTCAGGGGCCAAGCCCTCTACGCACACGCTCCAGTAGTGCAGCTTCTCACAGCGGTTGGCCCGGGGGGACGGCCTTCCGGCTCCGGCCCAGAACTACGGTCGCCTTCACGACCAGTTCCCCAACCAGGACGGTTGCTACGTCGTCTTCACCGGTGAAGAGACGGACAAGCACGCTCAGCACCGGCTCCACCATGAGGTGAATGCCACCTTGTCGGCAACTCCCCAGTTCATGCACTGGTCGGAGAAGCCGGTCACCTGGAGCCGGGCTAACCACCTGGCCGTGATGCTGAATCCCGGCACCTACGCCCTGGTCCTCGACCCCACCATCGCCTCCGAGAGGCGCACCTGCCGCTTCACGTGGATGCTGATCGATGGTGGTAGCAACAGCATCATCCTCTACCTCGACATGATGCGCAAGCTGGGGCTGAAAGTAGAAGATCTGTAGGTGAGCCGGACGGTCTTCCACGACATCGTGCCGGAAAAGTCCTGCTCCCCCATTGGCAAGATCAAGCTCGACGTCCTCTTCGGGGGTCCTAGCCATTCTGCCGCAAGCTGGTATGGTTCGAGGTAGTGGACCTCGACAGTCCCTACCACGCGCTGCTGGGCCGACCGGCTGTCGTCAAGTTCATGGTGGCTCCCCACTACGCCTACCTCAAGCTCAATATGTTGGGTCCCAAGGGGGTCATCACCATCGCCGGCGACTACAAGATGTCGATCGAGTGCGCTCGAGACGGCAGCTGGCTGGCCGAGGCCCTGGAGATAGCTGAGGAGAAGCGGCATCTCGACCGGCTCGTGGCCCTTATCGCCAGCTTGCCATCCGTGCCGGATCCACCCTCGCAGTCGGTCGGCGAGGCCTCATTACAGCCGCCCAAGGACACCAGGCAGGTCCTGCTCGACCCGGCCAACCCCGGGCAGTGCGTCACCATCGGCTCCCGCCTCAATAAAAAATAGGAAGGCGAGCTCGTCGACTTCCTCTATGAGAAACGGGACATCTTTGCATGGTCCCCCAAGGACATGTCGGGTGTTCCGAGGAAGTTCACCGAGCACAAGCTTCACGTCCGGCCGGACACTAAACCGTTCAAGCAACCCCTGCGCTGTTTCTCCAAGGAGAAGCGGTGCACTTTAGGAGAAGAGTTTGCCCGGCTGCTCGTAGCCGGCTTCATCATGGAAGTTTTCCACCCGGACTGGCTGGCCAACCCAGTCCTGGTGCTAAAGAAGAACAAGACCTGACGCATGTGCATCGACTACACCAGCCTGAACAAGGCGTGCCCCAAAGACCCATTCGCCCTGCCACGGATCGATGAAGTCATCGACTCCACGGCCGGCTGCGACCTGCTATCCTTCTTGGACGCCTACTTCAGCTACCATCAGATCAAGCTGGACCTGGAGGACCGGCTCAAGACCTCCTTCATCACCCCCTTTGAGGCCTACTCCTACATCACCATGTCCTTTGGCCTGAATAATGTAGGCGCTGCATGCAGAAGTGTCTCCTGCCTCAGATAGGCAGGAACGTCCACGTCTACGTCGACAACATCGTTGTCAAGACCAAGAAGCACTTTAGCCTCCTCGACAATCTCTGGGAAACATTCGCGAACCTGTGCGAATACAAGATCAAGCTCAACCCGGAGAAGTGTGTCTTTGGCGTCCCAGTCGGCCAGCTCTTGGGTTTCTTCGTGTCCGCTCGCGGCATCGAAGCCAACCCGGAGAAGACAGCGCGATCGAGCGCATGCCCAAGCCTGTCCAGCACCGCGACGTCCAGAAGTTCACCGGCTGCCTCACCTCGCTTAGCCGGTTCATTAGCCGGCTGGGGGAGAAGGCCCTGCCCCTCTAAGGCCTCCTACGAAAGACGGCTCTGGCCGAGCCGAGCCGCGGTTCCTCGATGAAGCGGGCCAGGTTCGACTGGCCCGACAAGGCGGACGAGGCTTTCCGCGGCCTCAAGCGGGCCCTCACCAACGCGCCCTTCCTAGCCGCGTCGGCTAAGAAGGAGCCCTTGCTCACCTACTTTGCGATGACCACGCGTGTCATCAGCGTTGTTCTAGTGGTCGAGCAGCCGGAGGAGGGCAAGACGCTGTCGGTCCAGCGCCCCATCTACTACCTCAGCCAGGTCCTCTCCGCCTCCAAGCAGAACTACCCCCACTATCAGAAGATGTGCTACGGCATATACTTCGCCGCCAAGAAGTTCAAGCAGTACTTCTAGGAGCATGTCATCACAGTGGTAAGCACGGCCCCGCTCGGCTAGATCATGAGCGGTCGGGACTCCAGCGGCCGGATCACCAAGTGGGTCATCGCCCTCGCCGTCCACGAGATCCGGTACGAGACGCGCACCACCATCAATTCACAAGTGATGGCCGACTTCCTCGTCGACTGGGCGAAGACCGAATCCGTGCCGCCTCCCCCAGACTCCACGCATTGGCGCATGCACTTTGACGGCTCGAAGATGAGGACCGTCCTAGGTGCCGGCATCGTCCTCTCCTCCCCGAAGGGAGACCACCTCAAGTACGCCCTCCAGATCCACTTCACCGCCTCCAAGAACATGGCCGAGTACGAGGCGCTCGTCCACGGCCTCCGGCTCGCCAAGGAGATCGGCATCAGGCGCATCCTATGTTTCGGCGACTCCGAACTTGTGGTGTAGCAATTGTCTAGCGAATGGGACGCCAGAGACGCCAACATGGCCAGCTACTGCTTCCTCATCTAGCAGCTCACTGGCTCCTTCGAGGGCTATGAGTTCCACCACGTCCCGTGGGCGGACAACGAGGTAGCTGATACATTGGCAAAGATCAGTTCCACCCGGTAGGCCATCCCAGCCGGCATCTCCTTCAAACCGTTGCTCAAGCCGTCGATCAAGCCCTCCCCCAAATCAGAGTCCATCTTCATGTCGGCTGACGCTGCCGGCCCATCAGCAAATCCGGTTGCTCCACCGGCATCTTCTCCACCGGCTCCGTCAACTCCGGCTGTCTTGCCAGCCACATCAGCGCCGGCTACCCAGCCAGTGTCACCAGCTCCAATTGTACAACCGGCTGCATCCGAAGCGGCCGTCTCTGACGCCACTATAGTGATGATGACGATCGATGCCCCTCCCACCGTCTCCACCCCGGGAACTAGCGAGCCGGTCCCGAGGGCTAGCGAGCTCGTTCATCGCAGCACCACTAGCGTCTTCCAATGGTGCATCAAGTCGGAAAAGGGTCAGGAGATCCTCCTCGACATCCACTAGGGCGAGTGCGGGCACCATGCTGCCTCCAGGACCTTGGTGGCCAAGGCTTACCGCCATGGATTCTACTGGTTGGCCGCCTTGGAGGAGGCCAAGCGACCGGTCAACAAGTGCGAGGGCTGCGAGCGCTTCAGCACGCAGAGCCACCTACCGGCCACGGCCCTCCAGACCATCCCCCTCTCGTGGCCCTTTGCCGTCTAGGGGCTAGACATGGTGGGTCCCTTCAACACTGCACGAGGCGGCATGACGCATCTGCTGGTGGCCGTCGACAAGTTCACCAAATGGATCGAGGCTAGGCCGATCAAGAAGCTGGACGGCCACACGGCCGTCCGGTTCATCGAAGATATCACAATCCACTACGGCGTTCCCACAGCATCATCACCGACAATGGCACAAACTTTACCAAGGGCGCGCTAGCATGTTTCTGTGCCAAGCAAGGCATCCGGCTCGACTTGGCGTCCGTCGCACATCCAGAGTCGAACGGCCAGGTCAAGAGGGCAAACGGCCTGATCCTGGCCGGCATCAAGGCCCGGCTCGTGGCGCCACTGGTCAGGTCAGTCGGCTGCTGGATCGAGGAGCTGTCAGTTGTCCTTCGGAGCCTCAGGACCATGTCTAACCGGTCAACCGGCTACACTCCCTTCTTTCTCGTGTACGGGTCTAAGGCAATCATCCCCACCGACATCAAGTTTGACTCGCCTCGGGTCGCCTTGTACACGGAGAAGGACGCGAGAGAGGCAAGAGAAGACGGCGTCGACCTACTCAAAGAAGCATGTGAGCTGGCCTTGAGCTGAACGGCCATCTACCAGCAGAAGCTCCGGCACTACCACAACAAGCAGATCCGTCCACTCTCCTTCCGCGAAGGGGGCTTGGTGCTCAGGCGGATCTAGCGAACAGCCGACCAGCACAAGTTGTCCTCCCCATGGGAGGGCCCATTCATCGTCGGCAAGGCGCTACACAACAACGCGTACAACCTCATAGACGCCCAAAAGCCGCAGAAGCGCAAGAGAGACGCCTCCAGCGAGGAGACAGAGCGCCCATGGAACGTGGAGCTCCTCCGCCTGTTTTACTGCTAAGAACCAGTGTATGTATGTATGTATCCTTCCCTTTTGGGCTTATGAATGCAATGGGTGCCCCAAGCCAGCTCTTAGGACACGCTCCTTTCCGCTTCCTTCCAAAGATTGTTGACTCAGTTCGCCGGCTCCTGGATCTGGCTCCCAGTCCTGGGGCCTTGTCGGCTAGTCCTGATGTCCTCCCTCGAAGTAGATCAAGTAGTGTGAGCTGAGTAAGTCCTCCCACCCCATCCAGCTACAGACCGGCTCCCGGCTGTCCAGCTAATGGGGTCCAGGGGCGGCGAAGCTTAGCACACATGAAAAACCGATCGCAAGGGGGATGACGGCTAGGTCTAGCATGTCCACTTTTCTCGCCTTTGTCACTTACCTTACCTGAAAAAAACCTTACGGTTCCCAAACTCAGAGCCGGCTCCCTCGAGGCGGACGCCCTGTCTCAGCTACAGACTGGCTCCCGGCTGGCGGGCTGGCGGGGCCAAAACCAAGGAGGAAAAGAATTTGGGAAGACGAAACCAAAAGGGCAAACAAGGGGAAGGACAAGCCGACACGCATAAAAAACAAACATTGCAGCAACTAGATACTTCTTTAAACTTAAAAGGCCTACGGCCATGAGTTCATTACATTTACACCCCCAGTGGGTGGAATTGAATTTCTAACAAAAGCGCGGGGATAAAAAGGCTCTAGGTGGCGGCCACTCCGTCTCCTCCTCCGTCACCTCCCGTGGCGCCTCCCGTCTCTGGGTCCTGAGTCGGCTCGGAGTCGGCGTAGTCATCGATGTTGGAGCCTATAGGAGATATGCCCTAGAGGCAATAATAAATGTTATTGATTATCTCCCTATTCATAATTAGGTTTATGTTCCATGCTATAACTGCTATGGTTCTCGAGTCTACAATAACCACGAGGCTCGGAGGAAGACTCATATGCACGTGTGGAATAATAAACGGTAAAACTTATTCCTAGTCTGGCCTCTAAGACTAGCTCAAGTGTTGCATGATGGTTATGTTTTCTTGATCATGGGCATGTCTATGCCAGCAACTTTGAGGGCACAATGTAAGAAGAACATCTGTGTTTAATCGACCCGAATTGATGTTATGCTATGAGATACATTCGTCACCAGTTAATGGTTAATAACACAAAGATGGTTAATGTTTGCATGATTCCTCATACCATGAGAGTATTGAGTTTCTGCATGCTTGCTTCATGAACTTTGGGGTTTGTTAAACGCCATCTGTAAATGGGTGGCTATTACGGCGGCTTACAGGTTCATGGAAAAGTATGTCAAGTAACTTGATAACTCAAGATTGGGATTTGCTCCTCCGACGATGGAGAGATATTCTTGGGCACTCTCGGTGTTAAAGTATTCATCATGGTCTGGCCAGACACAGTGTGATTTGATCACAGGGATGCCGGAACACGAAAACGAGAAAAGAGAACAAAAGCGGTAACGAGGTAACTTGCATAGTGGACAAGTCGTTGATCCACGGGGATGTAGAATATCTCACCTTGCGTGTTTGTAACATATCGCAAATCAACAGGAATAGCTCACGACAACTGGAGGTTCAGTCGAATATTCATTCGTGTGGGTATAGGGGTCAATATGGGTGCCCACAGCTCCGATGCTGATCATTGATCGGAAAGTGTTCCGGTCAAGTCTATACTTCACTGAACCTATAGGGTCACATGCTTAAGGGTCATCTATTTGCTGAATACTAGACAAGGAGTCCGAGAGAAAGTCATTGGAAAAGTTTCGGAGACAACAGAAAAGTTTCGGAGAGAACACCGAAAAAGTTTTGGTAAAACCGAAAAGTTGTTTCGGATAAAACCATTGATCATAAAAGATTTCGGCAAGCACCAGGAATGTTTTGGAGGTTTCCAAATTGGTCTGGTAATTTCTGGAATTTTTCCGGAGAAAAAACCGAAAAAATGTTTTCGGAGCTGCCAAAATTGTTTACCGGGTAAACGAAGATGGTTTTAAATTAAACCACCGTACCAGAAATGTTCCGGAGCGCATCCAAATAATTTTAGAGGGTGCCGGAAATGTTCTGACATGCTATTTCCACGGCTTCTGCCCAAAAGTGTCTTGGCGTCTTGTATTCGTCAAGCATCGTTCTAGCCATCTCAATAAGTTTCCGGTTCTTCCTCTCAACAAATCCATTTTGTTGAGGGATGTACGTAGCCGAGAACTCATGTGAGACACCTTCTTCATCAAGAAAGGTATCCACATCGGTGTTCTTGAACTCCGATCCGTTATCGTTTCGAACCTTCTTGATCTTCACTTCAAACTGATTTTGTGCTTTGCAAACGAAGTTCTTGAAGATCTTTTGAACCTACGACTTATCATCAAGGGAAAATACCCACTTCAATCTGGGAAAATCATCAACTATAACTAGACCATAGGAATTTCCACCGAGACTCTTGTAAGCACTGGACCAAAAAGATCCATATGAAGTAACTCGAGTGATCTCCTAGTAGTCATGATATTCTTAACAGGATGACTTCCACCTACTTGTTTTCCTGCTTGACAAGAGCTACAAAGTCTATCTTTGTCAAAGATAACATCTTTTACACCAGAATATGATCACCTTTGATTAGTTTATCTAAATTGCGCATGCCTACATGTCCAAGTCTTCTATGCCAAAGCCAACCTTTAGAAGATTTAGAAATTAAACAAGTGCGAGGCTTGGATCTTTTAGTGAAATCAACAATGTATAGATCACCTCTACGGAAACTGGTAAAGACCCTTTTATGATTATCTTGATGAAACACTTGGCAATCTACTTTCGTGAATAACACATTGAAACTGAAATCGGCAAGTCTAGATACGGAAAGAAGATTGCAGCCAAGGGATTCAACAAGCATAACATTTTGAATAGAGCTATCATGGGATATGGCCAACTTACCAAGGCCAATTACCTTACCTTTAGTGTTGTCTCCAAATGTCACGTACCTTCGAGGACCTTGATTAGTCATGATCTCTTGAAACATGTCTTTATCACCATTCATATGATCCGTACATCCATTGTTGAGAATCCACTCTTTTCCTTCGGACATATAATCCTTGAAGTTTGCCATGAAACTAAGATTCTTCATGATCTTCTCATACTCGATGTCGAACAACTCATCTTCACCAAAGTAGTCATATTCCACATTGTCATCATCAAGTGGGAAATCCTCGTCATAAAGAACAAGAGATTTGTTAGAATTGTGATCATGACAATGCTCAAGTTTATGAATGTGAATGGCTTCAAAGTTAATGTTGTTGATAGTGGTGACATCTCCTTTAGCATGCATAAGATCATGAAGCTCAAATAGGCATTTATCATACTTTGGATCCCTAGGTTTCATTTTGTGGAAAGCAACAGTTTTATGAAGAATTTCATCCAAATTTCCTAAGGAAAGATTTGGATATCGTTTCTCTAGATCAGTCCACAAGGTATAGGCACATGCAAAGTTCTTCAATTGAGAAAGCACGAATATTTGTAAACCTCTAACAATGAGATTCACAGTTCTTAGGTTACCAAGCTTGTTAATTTCCTCTTCGTGTGTGGGATGCAAATCATCAATAGGAGGCTCATAGGGGCGCATAACATATTTGCTCAATTGAAATTGATTAAACAGTTCGAGCATCAAAGTTTTCGATTGACTAGAATACTCTCCATCAAGTATAGGCACTCTAAAACTCAAACTCCCTATACTAGACACATCCATCTTCCTTCTTAGTGATTAAACTGATGCAATGGAGACCAAAGCTCTCATACCAATTGAGGGATCACTAGAAGAGTGTCTAGAGGGGGGGTTAATAGACTACTAGCAGAAAATTAAAACCTAACCTTTTCCCAAGTTAATTGGTTGGCAGATTTTAACAATTTTAGCAAGGCTAACAAGTCTATATACCCTACACATGCATGTACACAAATATAACATCAGAAAGTAAAGACATTGCACATGAAGTAGAGAGATGAGATATGGAGATCAAACGCAATTGGAGACGCAAGGATTTTTCCTGTGGTTCTGATAGGTGGTGCTATCGTACGTCCACGTTCATGGAGTCTTCAACCCACGGAGGGTAACGGTCGCGAGAGTCCACGGAGGGCTCTACCCATGGAGGGTTCCACGAAGAAGCAACCTTGACTATACTATGACGGCCTACGTCCACAAAGGACTAGCCTTACTCGGGGTAGATCTTCATGAAGTAGGCGATCTCCTTGCCCTTACAAACTGCTTGGTTCACTCCACAACATGAAGTAGGAGGCTCCCAAGCGACACCTAACCAATCTAGGAGGCACCACCCTCCAAAAGGTAATAGGCTCGGTAATGTCCAGGAACTCCTTGCTCTTGTGCTTCAAGATGATAGACTCCACAACACACAATCACTCTCTCACAGATATGGCTTGGTGGAAGAGATGGGATTAGTGGAAAGCAACTTGGGGAGGCTAGAAATCAAGATCCATATGGTTAGAGTGGAAGATCTTGACCTCAACACAAGGGTAAGTGGTTCTCTCTCAGAAAACAGATAAGATATGTATGGAATGGTTCTGAGCTTCTCTTTCGAGTAGGTGGTGGTGAAGGGGTATATATAGGCATCCCTAAAAATCCAACCGTTACACACAAAATGACCAACTCGGTGACACCGATGTATTAATCTCGGTGGTACCGAAGTGACCAAAAGGTGGCAACTTTTGAATCTCAGAGGGACCGATATAGAAATCTCGGTTGCACCGATAAGGTGACCAATGGTCAGAATGCCCAATCTCGATGACGCTGATTCAACAATCTCGGACGGACCGAAACTGTGAACTTGCATAACAGAAAGTTGGCAGCCCAACTCGATGGCATCGAAAGCAGTATCGGCTGTACCGAAGGGTTAGGGTTTGGCTAAGTCTGTCTAGGGTTTGGAATCGGTGGCACCGAATGTGGAATTTTGGTTGCACCGATTTTGAGTGTTTGGCTTAGGACAGACTTTGGTGGGAGAGTTTGTGTGTGTCTTTGGTGACTATCACTTGCGCACGTATGAGCATTTTGTTCACCAACAAAACTTTACCCCCTTTTAATAGTATTGGCTTTCCTAGGGACTCAAAGTGATTTCTCACAAATATAAAATGTAGAGTCCTCTTGCTTGAAGCTTTGCCAATCCATTTCCTTGCATCTTGGGCTATGCCACAATATCTTTGCCAACCCAACTCTCCATGGACTATTATCTGAAACACACTAGATAACAGTATTAGTCCAAGAGACAATGTATGTTGTCATGAATTATCAAAACCACCAGGGAGCATGTTGTGATTTCAATTGTCAAAGAACTCACACTGCTCTTGAGGAAGTTTCAAAAGTTTTCCAAGTCAAAACGCTTTGGAAAGTCTTCAAGGCGTGAGTCCAAGAAATCTGGAGAATTTTCTTCACGCCATGGCAAGAACCAGACTTGTCACAAATACAAGATAGTAGGTCACTTCATTGTTGATTGTCCACAACGAGAGAAGGATTCCAAGAAGAAGAGTAAGGACTATGATTCCGATGACAATAAGAAGAAGAAACACTCCAAGTCTTCACGAAAGACTTCATCACACAAGAAGGGCTCATTTGGTAGAGCTCATGCATGTATCGTCAAGGAGATGGATTCTGAGGTAGAATCTAAGTCTGAAGAGGTTGAGGAGGAATCTAATTCAGGAGTAACCAGTTTGGCGGTGGCTTGAGCTTTCATCGCCAAGTCTATCTTCGACCCCGAAGACAATGGCCACCTCATCAACAACGAAGCCAATGAATATGAAGCTACTCCTGCCTACTGCTTCATGGCAAAAGGTTCTAAGGTATCCTCAAAATATTCTTTACATGACTCTAAATCTGAAGATGAATCTGATGATGGCTTGAAACCTAGCTATTCTAAACTTGTCAAGATTTCCACTAAACATGTAGCGACCCGACCTGAAAGGTCGAATCTCCGGTGTTTCCGTACCATCCCAAGATCATGCTGGTACACACACGGTACATCAATGTATATATCAAAGGGAAATCACACAGCATTTATTAATCGTAAATCTCATATCGAGTCCTTTATTACAATAAAGATTACAATAAAGTGGCTGAAGGCCAACTCATGAGAATATCTAAATCTTGCGGAAGCATCGAAGGTGGATGAGTCCATCTGACTCCAAGGGCATCTCACCGAGTGTAGAGCGTATCCTCACTCCTGGTCGGAAAAGTATTCTGCAACATGATACGTTGCAGCCGTGTAGGTCAGCATATGGAATATGATGGCAAAGTCACAAGAGAGGGGTGAAAAGATAATCATCTAATCTACATGCATATATGGCAGGTGGGGTAGTAAGTTTTTGCGTAAAGCCAATTTTTCCTACATCAAGAGAGGGCTAAGCAAAATTATTACTAAGTTGGTTGATTAATGAGATGGTTCCACCAACCAATTCTCATACCCAAGTTATTAATACCCACATCATCATATTAATTGTGTTGAGGGTTCCGAAAGTTTCAGTTCCTTTGGCTCAAACTGTCCATGACCGTGGACACGGCTAATTGATTAGGTTTGAGTACTCTGCAAAGTTTTGCACACGTTCCCCACAAGATTTGGTCGCCTCCGTTTGATTTTCTCGCACTTCAGGTTGTTTGAGAAACGGATGACCAAAACATGGTCTTCCAAAGGGTTTCCCTGCGATTCTGTCGGTGCCCATCCTTTCCTACCATTCTTCTACCTCTCGTAGCACCGCCTGTCTAGGGTCACCACGATATCCAACCAAGCCAGAGCCCATAATGACTTGTGGCTGTGCAGGTAAGCCTTGGGTCTTGAAGCATCCATCCATCTCTTTGTGCCTGGGTGGACCTTTCCGCATGAATACTAGCACATCTCCAGCATCATCTAGGCTAACCACTGGTTTCTCCAGGGCGCCGTTCAACCATCATCCACCCAGAGGTAAGTTGAAAACTTGAAGTCTTGAAGACTTGATCATCATGTAGGTCTTGAAATTATTATCTCTCAACTCTCATGCATCACACAACCAACCCCGACTACTAATAGCATAGCAAAATGTAAAACAACGTTTCCCGGGGCCAATGTGTCAAAGGGTTGAGGGGTACCTACCACATGATACTACAACAAGTAACCAAGTTTCCAATTTACCTACTTTGCATGCAATTGGGGTGATGGAAGAACTAATGCAATAAAACATAGGTATACATGATCAAAGTGACTTGCCTGATTGACGATCTTCGTACTCGAGGGATTCTAGGTAACAAGCTTCGCACTCCGGATGATCTAACAAATCGAACAAGAGCACTCAATAAACATACAACAAAATATTGCAACTCACAAAATCATAAACGAACTAGTAATCACTCAAGACAAAACAAGGCACAATCAAAAGAAAAGAAGAATAGAAATATTTTATTAATAAACAGAATTAAATCCATTTAAAGTTTTGTTAAGAAAAATCTTAGTAGGTTTTTAAAAGTTTTGAAAAACACTACTACATGAAGTGGGCTAGGGTTTTCTAGCAAAAGTAAAACTAAACTTATTTTTTTTATTAACAAAACATTATTTTAACAGAAAATAATTTACTAAAACTTTTCTTAGAAAACAAAATCTTTTTATCTAAAACTTAGTTAAAGGAAACTATTACTAGCTAGTTTGTTTTAATTAAATTATACCTAGTTGAAAAATAGTAGAGATTCCTATTGTATTATAGAAATTAATCTAAGAAAATTATATTATCATTATTAGCAAGTAAAACACCTAATGTTTAAACAACAGAACCTACTAAAAACAACATATAACAATTCTAATTAAAACTAGCTAAAATCTAAATTAACTAAACTATACTAAACACTAGGCAGATTCTGTTTATAGTTAAAACACTAAACAAATCCATCCTAAAAATTCTCAAACTAAGCATGCTTATAGTCCTAACTAATACCAAGCAGTAGCAAAAATATTCATACAAAAATCTATTTTTAAACTCTAGTTATTCAGATTTTAGTAATTTGAACAAATTTGATTAGATTCAAAATTTAAAGCTCAAATTTAAAATCTAAGACTACAGGGTGAAACTACTTGAAATATGTGAACTAATGCAAAAAAGAATCAATTCAAAAAAGTAAATAGTTTAAAAGATATAATCAAAACAAAATCAGAAACCATTCTGTTAACTAAAACAAAACAGAAAATAGAAAATAAAACTAACGGACGGTCGGGGCTACGTGGCAACTCCCTATTGGCTGCTAGCATGAGCGCGGGGAAAATGCGTGCAATCGACCGAACTAAAGAAGAAAACGATTCGTGCTATTAAACGATCTAACCTGGATCGTTGATCCACGATCGAACGGAAGAGAGCGGGGGAGGGGCTCACAGTGAAGGAGGTCGCCGGCGAGGGGGTCCTCCGGCGAGGCCGAGGCGACGAGGTCGTCGGGGGCGTCGCTCCGGTGGCTGGGGACGGCGTCCGAGGGCTTCAAAAGACGGCGGCGGGGCTCCGGAGTACTCTGGTGGCGTCGGAGAGGAGTGGGGACAACAGAGGCGACGGGCACGAGCTCGGGAAAGATCCGGTTGGGTGGTGGAACTCCGGCGAGGAGAGGGGAAGCGCTTCGGCGAGGGAAAGAGGGGGGTTTCGGTGTGGAATGGAGAGAGAGGGGCAGGGGCTACTTATAGGGTGCTCGGGTGGGTGCGGGGAGGAGAGAGGAGGGAGATCCGGGGGAGAGATCTCCGGCGACGGCGGCGCTTGCGCGAGGACGGGGACGACCGTGCGGATGGCGCCATCGGACAGTGGGTCCGGCTTGTCAGCGAGAGGGAGAGACGCAGTTACCGCGTCGGTGGCCGGCTCGCAATGAATTCGCGAGTTAATGCCCGTGGGCCGGCCCGTTTAAATATAAATCTGTTTCCTTTTTAATATCCAGGGTAGTAAAACCTCTTTAAAAGCATTCAAAACATTTCCAAATATAGGAAATATATATATCAAAATGATCAGGAGAATTAATTCCATTTATTGAACATTTTTCCTCTGTCATTTGAATAATTTGAAAAAATAATTATTTTCAGAAATTGCCTATTTGGTTTTAAAACCTTTTGCAAATATTTTTCAAAAGACCCCTGGTTTTTATTGTTCAAATAATTCACCAAAAAGTCCCTGGTGTGGAGTGTCATGTTCCTCCCCTCTTATTTGAACTTTTTACCAAGGTTTTCAAATAGGTGAAAGCAACATAGGGGAAGTAGAAAGGGGCTTTCAGAAAGTCAGAAGAAGCATTTCAACTATTTCATACATTCAAGAAATGATGATGATGATGCATAGCTATATTTCATAACGTTCCAAAATGGAAATTTTGGGATGTTACAAACCTACCCACCTTAAGATGAATCTCGCCCTCGAGATTCGGGTTGGCTAGAAAATAGGTGCGGGTGGTCTCTACGAAGATTTTCTTCGCGTTCCCAGGTGGCTTCTTCCTCGGTGTGGTGACTCCACAAAACCTTACAGAACTTGATGATCCTGCTGCGGGTAACTTTGTTGGCAGTCTCGAGGATTTTGACAGGCTTCTCCTCGTAGGTCAGATCACTATCAAGTTGTATGGCCTCTAGGGGCACGGTGTCTCTCAAAGGAATATCAGCCATCTCAGCATGGCATTTCTTCAGCTGGGACACATGGAAAACATCATGAACTCCGGACAATCCTTCCGGCAATTCCATCTTGTATGCAACTTTGCCTCTATGTTCCAGATTTTGTAGGGGCCTATGAATCTGGGTGCTAACTTTCCTTTAACACCAAACCTCTTGATTCCTCGAAGTGGGGACACACGAAGATATGCTCGGTCTCCCACTTCATACGTCACTTCCTTACGTTTGTTGTCAGCATAACTCTTCTGTCGAGATTGAGCTATCTTGAGTCTGTCACGAATCAGCTTGACTTTCTCTTCAGAATCTCGGATAAGGTCAGGACCAAAAAGTTGTCGGTCTCCAACACCATCCCACATCAATGGTGTTCTGCACCTCCTTCCGTATAAAGCTTCGAAAGGGGCCATCTTCAGACTGGTTTGATAACTGTTGTTGTATGAAAATTCTGCGTAAGGTAAATTGTCATCCCAACTAGATTCATAATCTAGCGCACAAGCTCTCAACATGTCCTCCAGAATCTGGTTGACTCTCTCAGTCTGTCCATCGGTCTATGGATGAAAAGTTGTACTGAACTCCAGCCTCGTACCCAAAGTTTCATGTAGCTGATGCCAAAACTTTGAGGTAAATTGTGTTCCTCTATCTGACACGATACTCCTTGGAACTCCATGCAGACATACGATCCTGGTCATATATATCTTGGCTAGCTTAGCACTGGTATAGGTGGTCTTCACTGGAATGAAATGAGCCACCTTGGTCAAATGATCAACCACTACCCAGATGGAATCATAACCTGAACGGGTCCTGGGCAATCCTGTGATGAAGTCTATACCAAGCTTTTCCCATTTCCACTCGGGTATCGGCAAAGGTTGGAGTAACCCTGCTGGCTTCTGATGTTCCGCCTTTACTCGCTGACAAACATCACATATTGCAACGTGTTCCGCAATATCCTTCTTCATACCTGTCCACCAGTAACTTTCCTTCAAATCCAGATACATCTTGGTGTTGCCTGGGTGTATTGAGTAAGGGGAATCGTGGGCTTCTTGAAGTATCAACTTCCTGAGCTCTGGGTCGTTGGGCACATAGATTCGGTTCTTGAACCACAAAGTTCCGTGTTCATCCTCACGAAAACCTTTAGCCTTGCCTTCCTCCATTATTTGCTTTATCTCAGCTATCTCCTTGTACGATTTCTGGGCTTCTCGAATTCTTTCGGTCAAGGTGGAATGGATCTCCAGTGTGGCAACATATCCTCTTGGAACTATCTCTAGCCGGAGCTCTCTGAGATCATCGGCTAACTCCTGGGATAATCCTCCCGCGGTGAGTGTGTTTACATAACTCTTCCGACTCAAAGCATCTGCCACAACATTGGCTTTTCCTGGATGGTAATGTAATCTCATGTCATAGTCCTTGATTAACTCTAACCATCTCCTCTGTCTGAGGTTCAACTCTTTCTGCGTGAAGATATACTTCAGGCTCTTATGATCGGTGTAAACATCACAACTATTTCCGACAAGGAAATGTCTCCAGGTCTTGAGTGCGTGCACTACGGCTGCTAGTTCCAAATCATGGGTGGCATAATTCAACTCATGAGGTCGTAGTTGTCTGGATGCATAAGCTACAACCTTTCCATCTTGCAAGAGTACTCCTCCAAGTCCTTGACGTGAAGCATCACAATAAACCTGGAAGTCCTTCCGAATATTGGGCAAAATCAACACTGGGGCTGTGGCCAAACGTTTCTTCAACTCCTGGAATCTGGCTTCACATTCCTCAGTCCAAATATACTTAGACTCTTTCTTCAACAACTCCGTCATGGGCTTGGCAATCTTTGAGAAATTCTCAATGAATCTCCGGTAATATCCGGCAAGTCCGAGGAAACTACGGATCTCCTTAACTGAGGTGGGTGACTTCCACTCGGTGACGGCTTCAACCTTAGCGGGGTCCACTGCTATTCCTTCTCCGGACATAATATGTCCAAGGAATCCGACTTCCGTCAGCCAAAATTCACATTTGCTGAACTTGGCATATAGCTGATGCTGTCTCAGCTTCTCCAGAACTAAACGCAAATGTTCCTTGTGTTCTTCCTCGTTCTTGGAGAATATCAATATGTCATCGATGAACACCATGACAAACTTGTCCAAATATTCCATAAACACTTTGTTCATCAAATTCATGAAGTAGGCAAGAGCATTAGTCAAACCAAAGGACATGACTGTATACTCGTATAAGCCATACCTGGTGGTGAAAGCTGTTTTGGGTATATCCTGTTCACGAATTTTCAATTGGTGATACCCTGATTGAAGATCGATCTTGGAGAATACTTTGGATCCTACGAGCTGATCAAACAAGTCATTAATCATCGGCAGAGGGTACTTGTTCTTGATAGTCACCTCGTTCAAGGCACGATAATCGACTACCATTCTCAAGGTTTTATCCTTGTTCTCCACCAAAAGAACTGGGGCTCCCCAAGGTGAAGAACTTGGGCGAATATACCCTTTGTCCAATAACTCCTTAATTTGCTTCTTGATTTCCACTAAATCATTTGCGGGCATCCGATAGGGTCTCTTGGAAATTGGGGTTGTCCCTGGTTGTAGCTCTATTAGGAACTCAATCTCCCTATCTGGTGGCATGCCTGGTAATTCTTCCGGGAATACATCCGGAAAGTCTTTTACCACAGGTACTTCCTCCTGAACAACTCCTGTGAGGGAATTTAACCGAGCACTCATACGTGTGCGTCGGGATACATACTTAATCCTCTTGTTCTCCGGGGTGGTGAGTGAAACAGACTTGCTAGGGCAATCAAGATTTCCTTCATACTTAGTCATCCAATCCATGCCTAGGATTACATCCAATCCCTAGGATTCTAAGACGATGAGGTCGGTGGGAAAAACATGGTTTCCTATATTGAGTTTCAAAGCATGGCATCCTATCCCTGCCATCATCATACCTCCTGGGGAACTGACCTTAATGGGCTGACTAAGGGTTTTGGTGGGCAAACCATACTTTTCCACAACTACCCTTGATATGAATGAATGAGTTGTACCGGAATCAAAAAGTACTGTAACTGGACGTGAATGCAATAAAAACTTACCAACCACAGTCTCGGGCTGATCATAGACTTCTTCCACATCGAGGTGGTTCACCTGGGCACGAGGAAACGGATTTGGCTTCTTGGCTACAGAGTTGCCGTTTCCATTTCCCTGCTTGCTCTAGGGACACTCAGTAGCATAGTGCCCTGTCTTCTGGCACTTGAAACAGGTGATGTGTCTCAGATCCTTCTGAGTAGGAGCGTGACGGTGCTGGTTGTTGTTCCCATTCCCATTGTCAGTCTTGAAATTGCCATGGTTGGGAAGGGCATTCCCATTTCCTTCATGGTTGTGCACGGCATGAGTGTGCCTTCCAAACTTACCGGTCCCTGATCCGGTATTCCCTGAGTACGAGGAGTAGCGGGGCTTCTGATGAGCTCCAGAGTTGAACTTCCCCTGAGTATACTTCCTCTTGCGGTTCTCAATTTGTTGTTGCTTTCACTCCAAGATGAGGGCCCTGTCCACCAGCTCTTGGTAGTTGTTGAAGGTAGCCACTACCAGCTGCATGCTCAACTCATCGTTGAGTCCTTCCAAAAACTTCTCCTGCTTGGCCGCATCATCGGCCACATCTCCTGGTGCATAACGGGCCAACATGCTGAATTCGTCCACATATTGGGCCACGGAGCGATTACCCTCGCACAAGTTGCGAAACTCGCGCTTCTTCAGACTCATGGCTCCAGCTGAGACATGAGCGGTGCGGAAAGCAAGCTTGAATTGTTCCCAAGTCACACCAGCAATAGGATATGTGGTGGTGTAGTTCTCCCACCATGAAGCTGCTGGTCCATCCAGTTGATGTGCGGTAAAGCGCACCTTCTCAGCGTCAGTACATCCAGCGGTGACGAGTTCTCTCTCCATCTTACGGAGCCAGTCATCTGCCACAATGGGCTTAGTGCTGCTGGAGAAAGTTGGAGGGTTCAACCTCAGAAAACGGGTGAGGTTGTCAGCGTGAGGTGGATGGTGGTTGTTGTTGTTCTGGTTGTTGGTCTGATTCTGGATCAATAGCTGCATCAGTGCATTCTGCTGCTGAAGGAGTTGCATGAGTTCCGGCGGGAAGGTGAAGTCGGACTCACGTCGTGGAGGCATCTTGCTGTTCCAGAGGGGTGAGAATTAGAATAGAACAAGGACCTAAAAGGGGAAATTCACTACCCATATGCAATGCAACAAACATATCACACCAAACACTCATTCATTTATTCAATCAATGTCAACATCGAGATACAAATCTCCATTCAAACTAGACATCGACCTACGCTTTAGCGTCGAAAATTAAGATACATGGGGGCATAACTAAAGTTTTCCTCAAAAGTACATGGTGACTGAGCCTCCTCCAGTGGTGCTCTCCTCATAGTCATCATCGTCGCTGATGAAAGGAGCCAAGTCTCCCTCGGGGTGAAGATTTTCCCCCATGTCGAGCTGTTCCTCCAGAGTTGCGATACGAGTGTTCAGCTTGTCGATCCTCTCTAAGAAATCCTTCACCTCATACTCATGCTCGTACTCGGCTTCCCGTAAGTCAGCTTCGAGGTCAATCTCGCGGTTCATCAGATTCTTGATTGTCTTCGTATCTGCATGTACCTGAAGCTCCAAAGTCCTGACGTGCGTCTCCAAGGTTTGGATATAGGAAATGGTGGTGTCTTCAGTGGGAGTGGTTATGATGTTTCCATGGGCATCCCTGCGACAAACCATGCTGAGTCCTGGCGAAATGGTTCCACCTCTGTATTCCTCCTGAATACGTCCAAGGGCACGATGAATGGTCATGTCTCCCAAGTATCCAGCTGGGTGCCACAAACTTGAAGTCGATGGGTTCCTTCCGATTCCCAAAAGTCTTCCCTGGGATGTGCACCTCAATCCTGTAGCGTACGTCTTGGGGAAAAGACATGATAGGAGTCCCGGTGATGCTCGTCAAAGCAATCCTCACGTCCCTGACGATCCTCATTTGCTCCTTGCCAAAGGGCATCGTTGCGTCAGGCTGGCAAAACTCCGTGATCAACACTGGGATGAAGGTGGCCATCTATAAATTTTGAAATAATCGGAGGGAAGTCAGAAACGAGTAGATGAGAGTAATAGAATTTTAAAGACAAAAGGGAAATAAATCCTAAGGCTTTTCCAATCCTAGAGGTTACGTCCTACGGTCAGCGTGTGCTCTGATACCATTTCTGTAGCGACCCGACCTGAAAGGTCGAATCTCCGGTGTTTCCGTACCATCCCAAGATCATGTTGGTACACACATGGTACATCAATGTATATATCAAAGGGAAATCACACAGCATTTATTAATCGTAAATCTCATATCGAGTCCTTTATTACAATAAAGATTACAATAAAGTGGCTGAAGGCCAACTCATGAGAATATCTAAATCTTGCGGAAGCATCGAAGGTGGATGAGTCCATCTGACTCCAAGGGCATCTCACCGAGCGTAGAGCGTATCCTCACTCCTGGTCGGAAAAGTATTCTGCAACATGATACGTTGCAGCCGTGTAGGTCAGCATATGGAATATGCCGGCAAAGTCACAAGAGAGGGGTGAAAAGATAATCATCTAATCTACATGCATATATGGCAGGTGGAGTAGTAAGTTTTTGCGTAAAGCCAATTTTTCCTACATCAAGAGAGGGCTAAGCAAAATTATTACTAAGTTGGTTGATTAATGAGATGGTTCCACCAACTAATTCTCATACCCAAGTTATTAATACCCACATCATCATATTAATTGTGTTGAGGGTTCCGGAAGTTTCAGTTCCTTTGGCTCAAACTGTCCATGACCATGGACACGGCTAATCGATTAGTTTTGAGTACTCTGCAGAGTTTTGCACACATTCCCCACAAGATTTGGTCACCTCCGTTTGATTTTCTTGCACTTCAGGTTGTTTGAGAAACGGATGACCAAAACATGGTCTTTCAAAGGGTTTCCCTGCGACTCTGTCGATGCCCATCCTTTCCTACCGTTCTTCTACCTCCCGTAGCACCGCCTGTCTAGGGTCACCACGATATCCAACCAAGCCAGAGCCCATAATGACTTGTGGCTGTGCAGGTAAGCCTTGGGTCTTGAAGCATCCATCCATTTTTAAACTCTAAATTAACTAAACTATACTATACTAAACACTAGGCAGATTCTGTTTATAGTTAAAACACTAAACAAATCCATCCTAAAAATTCTCAAACTAAGCATGCTTATATTCCTAACTAATACCAAGCAGTAGCAAAAAGATTCATACAAAAATCTATTTTTAAACTCTAGTTATTCAGATTTTAGTAATTTGAACAAATTTGATTAGATTCAAAATTTAAAGCTCAAATTTAAAATCTAAGACTACAGGATGAAACTACTTGAAATATGTGAACTGATGCAAAAAGAATCAATTCAAAACACTAAATAGTTTAAAAGATATAATCAAAACAAAATCAGAAACCATTCTGTTAACTAAAACAAAACAGAAAATAGAAAATAAAACTAACGGACGGTCGGGGCTACGTGGCAACTCCCTATTGGCTGCTAGCGTGAGCGCAGGGAAAATGTGGGCGGTCGACCGAACTAAAGAAGAAAACGGTTCGTGCTATTAAACGATCTAATCTGGATCGTTGATCCACGATCGAACGGAAGAGAGCGGGGGAGGGGCTCACAGTGAAGGAGGTCGCCGGCGAGGGGGTCCTCCGGCGAGGCCGAGGCAACGAGGTCGTCGGGGGTGTCGCTCCGGTGGCTAGGGACGGCGTCCGAGGGCTTCAAAAGACAGCGGCGGGGCTCCGGAATACTCTGGTGGCGTCGGAGAGGAGTGAGGACAACAGAGGCGACGGGCACGAGCTCGGGAAAGATCCGGTTGGGTGGTGGAACTCCGGCGAGGAGAGGGGCAGCGCTCTGGCAAGGGAAAGAGGGGCGTTTCGGTGTGGAATGGAGAGAGAGGGGCAGGGGCTACTTATAGGGTGCTCGGGTGGGTGCGGGGAGGAGAGAGGAGGGAGATCCGGGGGAGAGATCTTCAACGACGGCGGCGCTCGCGCGAGGACAGGGACGACCGCGCGGATGACGCCATCGGACAGTGGGTCCGGCTTGTCAGTGAGAGGGAGAGACGCAGTTAGCGCGTCGATGGCCGGCTCACAATTAATTCGTGAGTTAATGCCCGTGGGACGACCCGTTTAAATATAAATCCGTTTCCTTTTTAATATCTAGGGCAGTAAAACCTCTTTAAAAGCATTCAAAAAAATTCCAAATATAGGAAATATATATATCAAAATGATCAGGAGAATTAATGCCATTTATTGAACATTTTTCCTCTGTCATTTGAATACTTTGAAAAAAATAATTATTTTCAGAAATTGCCTATTTGGTTTTAAAATCTTTTGCAAATATTTTTCAAAAGACCCCTGGTTTTTATTGTTCAAATAATTCACCAAAAAGTCCCTGGTGTGGAGTGTCATGTTCTTCCCCTCTTATTTGAACTTTTTACCAAGGTTTTCAAATAGGTGAAAGCAACATAGGGGAAGTAGAAAGTGACTTTTAGAAAGTCAGAAGAAGCATTTCAACTATTTCATACATTCAAGAAATGATGATGATGATGCATAGATATATTTCATAACATTCCAAAATGGAAATTTTGGGATGTTACGAAACAACAAAATGCCATAGAGAAAATGCAAAAATATCTAGTGAAAAATGATGACCTGTTATGCGACGAGTGAGTCTGAACGAAACTATGGATGAAGACATGCAAAGTCTTTGTTCAAGGTTTGAGGATCTCCAAGGTCGTCATGATATTCTCACAACTGATTGTAAGAAACTTTCTTATGAATACCTTCAAAGAAAGCAAGATCTAGAGAAGTTGAGAGAAGCTCATGAAGACCTTCGGAAGGAAAACGATTCATTCCTAGCAGAACAAATGAGTATCGCTTAGGTCAAATTTAATGCTCCATGCTTAAAATGCCTTTCTCGTGAAGCTAATGATTCAAATGCTGAATGTTCAAATGCTTATGAAAATGCATTATGTTCAACTATATCTCTCGTATCTAACCCCTCATCAAAGGAAACCACTGCTATCAATGATGATAATGACATGTTGAAGACATTGAATGAGACAGGCATGTACAAAAGTCTCAAAGGACATCAGGTTCTTTGTGATGTCCTCAAGAAGACAATCTTGAACAAAACTAGGAAAGAGGGTCTTGGTTTCGAAAGAAATATCAATGTTGATAGATCTTACTAGAAGCCTAAGAAGTATCCCAAAACCACCTGGGTTACTGCAAAAGATCCTACAGTTGATCCATCCACACTATATGGCTATAACTGTGCTAACCCTATTATCATTGATGAGTAGTATTTCGATTCAAATTATAAATTGTTCAAAAATCAGAATTGTGAAGTGTTTGCCAAGTACATTGGAACTAACTACAGGAATGGTTCACCTATGGAGAGGATATGGGTCCCCAAATGTCTTCTTGAGAAGCTTCTTGTGAATATCGTCATGACACCATCAAGGAAGAAGACAAACCCCAGACCACAGTCTTCATATGGACCAAAGACTTCATATGGACCAATGTCTTCATATGATCATTCTAACACCTATGTTTTGCAGGGTAGAGCTGAAAAGACTCATGAATATGAGCACTATGGCATGAACCGTTATGTTCATAATACTAGGAATTTCTCTGCATATTCATTTGAGTACTCTAACCCTCCTGTGAAGCGTACTGTTAGGGCAACATTGCCTACATTCTCTGATGTTGCTTTAAGACTCATTGCTTCTAAGCCACCCCTTTGGATGTGGGTGGTTAAGAAGAACTAACATCTTCATGCAGCATCGAGTCTCCAAATTGGATATAGCCTAAATCTAAGATAATCTTTGGAGGCCCGAAAATGTTCCTGTTTGTACGCAAGATAACCAATGCTAATCGTTGTACCATTTTTATCGTCCAGTTTACTATTAACTATGTACTGCAATATCTTCATAAATGCATGTTACTACTGCATGCCTTGGTGAACAAGACTAATTATAATGAGGAGGATAAATCTAGTCCCATTGAATGGATCATGGATACTGGATGCACTAATCACATTACTGGTGACCGACCCTATTGATGGACTCTAATCTTTGTCCCCTACCAAAGATCACATCACGTTTGTCGACAAAAGTAGCAGCACAGTGTTGCTAGGTAGAGTTTCTATCACAAGGGATCGACACATGGATAAAGTGGTGCTTGTTGGATCCCTTGGTTACAACTTAATGTCTATCTCAATGCTTTGTGATCTAGACAGGATAGTCATATTTGGCGTGGTACTAACATCTTCTGATAATACCAAAGTCTTCGAAGGTTTTCGAAGTGGTGATCTGTACATGGTAGACTTGTTTGTAGGACCGCAGGCTGCCACATGTCTTCTAGAAAAAGCTTCAGAGTGTTCACTATGGAATCATCGACTAGGACATGCTGGCATGAGGAACTTGCACACTCTTCCAAGAAGAAGCTCATCATTGGCATCTAGGGTGTCAAGTTCAAGAAAGATTACTTGTGTGGTGCATGTGAAGCCGGGAAGATGACTAGGGCGAAACATCCCTCAAAGACAATCATGACGACTTCTCGTCCCTTCAAACTTCTTCATATGGACATATTCGGCCCCACTCCATACTCCACTTTCTCTACCACTGCAAATTTATATGGCTGCCTAATTGTTGATGATCATTCTCGATATACCTGGGTGCACATCTTACTCTACAAGAACGAAGTGCAGGATGTCTTCACGCTCTTTGCCAATAGGTACATGACGAACTATGATGTCCAGTTCAAGTGTAGCACAAGTGACAACGTCTTCGTCCTGCTCAGCAGCAACAACAAAATTTTCGTCCTGCTCATTTGCGTGTGGGTAATGAAGTTCAAATCAAGAAGGTGCTCAATAGCATAAATGCACCGGGTCCTCTCACTCTGTCAAGAGCTATTAGCTAACTTTTGTGGGCACTTTACTTTCGTGTTTATCTCGGATCCCACCAAGATAGATGACGCTTTCATGGAACTGGAATGGATTCAAGCTATGTAATAAGAGCTTCATCAATTCAAGCTCAACAATGTACGGGAACTTGTCAAGCACCCTAATCCATGCAAGCACAACATAATTGGCACGAAGTGGATCTACTGCAACAAGAAAGATGAATCTGGCCAAGTAATTAGAAACAAGGCTCGACTTGTGGCCCAAGGCTACACACAGGTTGAGGGTATTGACTTCGAAGAAACGTTTGTACCTGTTGCTAGACTCGAAGCCATATGTATACTGCTTGCTTATGCTAATCATCATGACATATGCTTATATCAAATGGATGTCAAAACTGCATTCCTTAATGGTAAGATTGATGAAGAAGTATATGATGTGCAACCACCAGGGTTTGAAGACCCAAAGCATCCTCACAAAGTCTACAGGCTCAGCAAGGCATTGTATGGCCTCAAGCAAGCACCAAGGGCTTGGTATGACACACTCAAGGAGTTTCTCATGGAGAAAGCCTTCACACCTGGTTCACTCAATTCCACTCTATTAACCAAATCCTATGATGGTGAACTATTCATATGTCAAATCTATGTGGACGACATTATATTTGGCTATACCAATAATCATTATAGTGATGAGTTTAGCTTCATGATGCAAGAGCAATACCAGATGTCGATGATGGGAGAGCTGAAGTTCTTCCTAGGCTTCAGATTCAACAATAACCAAACGACATCTTTATATCTATGGAGAAGTATCTTAAGGATTGCCTCAAGAAATTTGCCATGCAAGATTGCAAGGGCTACAAGACGCCAATGCCAACAAACGGCCACCTCTGGACTGATGAAAATGGTAAATGTTTTGAACAGAAGGTATATCGCTCCATGGTTGGCTCTTTATCGTACCTATGTGCATCTAGGCCAGATATAATGGTTATGTTTGCATGTGTTCCCAATTTCAAGCGATACCAAAGGAATCGCATCACCTCACAGTAAAGGAATACTTTGATATTTGGCTCACACCCCAACGCTAGGATTATGGTATCCAAAGGGCTCAGAGTTTGATCTCATTGGCTTCTCCGATTCTGATTATGTTGGTGAGAGAGTTGATTGCAAGTCTACATCAAGCAGTTGTCACTTTATGGGTCGATCTCTTGTATATTGGTCTTTGAAGAAGCAGAACACGTATCACTCTCCATTGTTGAAGCAGAATACATTGCTGTTGGCACCTGCTGCACTCGGCTTCTCTGGATGAAGCAAACTCTCAAGGACTATGGCGTCAACAAGAAGAAAGTTCCTCTCTACTTCGACAATGAGATTTATATCAAGGTCGTCCACAACCCTGTATATCACTCAAATACAAAGAACATTCAGATACAACATCAAATCCTTCGTGATCATGTCTTGAAGGGATACATTGTCATCAACCATGCGAAGATCCAAGAGCAGTTGGCTGATATCTTCACAAAGCCTTTGGATGAGAAGAGGTTTTGCAAGCTGTAGTGTGAATTAAATATCTTAGAATCCTCAAATCGCCTCTGAATAGACACACATCCTAACGCTTATTCATTTTGATGACTTCGATGCGCAACACACAAAGTAACGTATATCTTCAAATCATGAAGATTTACACTCTAAGTGTGGATACATAAGGAAGAATATGACTTCAGAGTGCAATGATAATTATGCGTCGTGTATGGGTCTAACATTCTTATATGGTGGGTAACGCCACCACCCTCATTTGAATACATTGTTTTATCTTCGCAACTCTGTCTATGTCTTCAAGAAAATGAGTTTATCTTCGAGTTCAATTTTTTTTCTTCGATCTTAAAACACTTGTCATTTGAATATAAGATATATAATATTCTGTAGTTTTGTCCTTTATAGCATTTCGCCTATAGCTATGTCTTTGAATTTTATCTAGGCAAATGTGAGCGGACTCGATAACCTCATATGTGCTTATCTCTCCTAAAACTGTTGACTCCAGACATATGCATTCTAATTGACATGCGTTGATGGTCTTCACAGTATCCTTGGTTGTCGAAGACAAACTCCACCAATAGTTAAAATTTTCAATCCTCCGTTTTTACCACCCTTTTCAGAGCACTTCCGCCGCACGTCACAACAGTTCGTAAGTATTCGGGTGTCATACATGGTGCATGCTTTCCACACGTCCCACTAAGCTGAAGGGTCAAGGGCATATCAGTGCCAAAATTTCGGATCGTCTCACCTCTTTACCCCTCTACAAATACTTGACACCCGGCAAATTTCTCGCTCTCAAGCTCAACCAAACCCTAGCGCCACCACAGAAATTCATCATCGCCAGAGGAGAAGCGCTTAACTGCCGCGACTTCTTCATCTTCGTACTCATGCCGGCCGCGGTTTGTCTATGCGTCACCGCCGCCATAGTTGTGTACCATCACCAAGTTAAGGTGTGGTAGATCTAATCGCTCGGCTTCTATGCCTTGTCGAGTTGTTCTTCAGTTGTTGATCCTTGCGGTAAATAAAAACTTATTTTTTACCATGAGTTTGATCCATAAATTACCAAATATCTTCGACTGCTGCTTTTCCACTTCCTTTTCAACATCACTCAAAAATCAATCTCATAACTTGCTAAGTTCTTTCACTTGTGTTGCAAATACGGTTTGATTCCTCACTTGTGCAATTTTTTCGAACTTGCACAAGTCTGGAACCGACTCATCATATACAAAAGTGAATGTCTTTGTGGTATGTGGTCATTATCTTTGAATCATGCTTTTATCTTCAAAATCTTCTGAGAATGCATATGACCTCTCCTATTCCCTTCGCATCTCTAATTCTTTCACAGGTACATGACCATGGCAGAATCACTTAGATCTCATGCTCTGAAGTCATTAAATCAGCCAAAGATGATGGTCAAGGATCAAGCCCCCAAGAAGGGCAGAAGACAAAAGCATCTGAACAAAGCTCAAGATCTTCCACCAAATCTATATGAAAAATACAAGTTTGATCCTGAGGAAAGCTATAGCAAGAACTAGGTCCTATGGATCTGGAGATATTGGGTAGAAGAATGGTTCTTCTATCGCTTTGTCACGTCCCGAATTTGCCGAAAAGAATGCAGTCTGAGCTTTATGGACTGATATCATTTATAGAAATCTTCATCCAAAGACAAAGGCCGATGCTATAAGGATTGGCTTATACCCATGCATGGTCAGACCTCCAATGCCTGAAAATCCTGACCCATCATGCATTTTATGGTGTCAATATGATGATCTCTTTGAAGCCAATTATGCATCTCCTGAAGCTTCGGCTGCCCAGAACAAGAAGAACCAGGGCATTGACTTCGATTATGGCCCAACTGCTCCAGGGCCACATGGCACACGCCATGCAAACCCACATCGAACATATAAAGCTGGCTGTGCTACCCGCCTCCCTGGAGCAACTGCGTCGCGTGGTCTTTTTCGTTCGAGCGATTACACAGCGACAGGGATTTTTACGATGCTATCAAAGTCCTGGCCGTTGGTTTTCTTCATTTCTTCATTTTTCTTTTTTGTGCATGACAGGTGGGCCTCAAATGTCCTCGGGCCCATCGTTCCCGTGCGTCCCGTGTGCGTCCTGCGTGAGAGAAGAGAGGGAGGTGGGGTGGATCGAGCCGCGAGGTGAAAAACCTAGCGCCACCAATTCTGTGCGTCTTCGAGCAGCCAATCCAGCCCCGCTCCCCTCCCTCTCCACGGTGCCGCCGCCACCTCCCCTTCTGCCCTCCTCTCCACCGGACCACCTCTTCCTCCCCCTCACTTATCGCTCCAGCAGCGACAAAGATCTGCCTGCAAAGGGAGACGACGACGGCGCTCGATCAGATCTGCAGAAGAGAAAAGATGAGAGGCAGAGAGACAACGAGGGAGAGGAGGGAGAAAGAGATAGGAAAGAGGAGAGGGAGGTGTGGCGGCGGACGAGAGAGAGTCACCGGAAGGAGCTCGACGATCTGCGGGCAAAGGGCGGCGGCGGCGCCGCTTGATTTGATCTACGGGAGAGAGAAGACGAGAGGGAGAGAGAGAAGGAAGAATAGGAGAGGAGAGAGAAACGGAGAGGAAAGAGGAGAGGGGGCGACGACGGACGCGAGAGGATCACCGCAAGGAGTGCCGCCGGCTCATCGTCTTTCACACCGCGCTATAGCAGAGCTACCTCTATACAACCCACATGACGCAGGTTCGTCCTCCTTCCTTTCTGCTACTCCCCTCTTTTGATTAGTGAAGCTGCAACTACATGTCCCTCTATCTATCCCCCTGTCCTCACTCACGTTTCCTCCCTTTGTCTCATGGATGAAGCTGCCGGCTGCAGGGGTGTTGCGAGGAGTTAGAGGTCGTGCGCCGGCCGGAGCAGCAGGAGCAAGGATCTGGCTGCCTCTCTTCTCTGCCACGTTTCCCTCCTCTTCCTTAAGCTCTCGAGACGTCGACCTGCAGGTGTAGGTGCTTGTGTCTCAACCATTTTCCTCCCTGTATCCTCACATTTTTAATTTCTGATTCGCGTGTCGCCATATTATTGGTAGGCTAGAGTTTGTCCATGTGTTGTTAATGCTCGGGTTTAATCCCCACAAAAGATGGCCCACACTACTTTACAAGGAGCTGCTGCAGTCCAGTTCAGAGGTATGTTTTCTAGCTGAAGCATTGTTTGAATTTCTATGGCCCAGGCTCCAAGTGAGATTAATTCTTTTATTTTGTTTGTGCTAATGTGAGTGATTTAGCTCTCATAGAAACAAAATTCCGACTGATGTACTGACAAATGTGTATGGCATACTATTTTTAGGCAAACCGTTGTTTAACAACGAATATGCGGAGGCGTTTTTATGGATGTGCATTTCCCCTGAATCTGGAGAGCTATTCAACCTGTCGCGGACATTTTTGGTGGAATTCAATGCTTCAACATGTATTCTTGACCTCTATATTCCCTAGCATGTGTATTTAACAAGTAAATATTCAGTGATTCTTGATTTTGCCTTTTTAATCTACGAATGCAATCCTTAATGTGATGGTAAATGTACTATACATTTTTTGTCGAGCAAATATTGATTCACGCAATGCATGTTATGGGCTGGTTTTAAAAAATTCTTCCTGAGTGTAGTGTGACAGCTTTAATCAAAGTTGTTTTAGTTACCCAGCCTTCTATTTTCATTGCTTTTGTATGATTCTTGAAAACAGAGTGTGGGTTGTGTTTATCAATAATATGCTTCAGATGTCAGTTATGTTGCCAAATGATCTAAGCTTGATTTACCCACTTCTAGAACAGAAAAGAATGTGGTATTTACCTTCCATGATTTACTTGAACGACTATACAAGTATCTTGGCTTGGTTTGTTTCCCATCTCCAATTTGATTAATTGTTTGCCAAGATATTTTTATGGTGTTCTTACTCCTGATTTACTGACATGTTTGATTTGTAGTCTCTTCGTATATAATCAAGTAGTTGTAGATAAACAAACGTATATCTTGCCATGCTTTGGTGAAAGTATTAAAGTTTGTCTCTGGTTTTACTTTCCATGTGCTATCCATACCCTTCCTTTATGTAGTTAATTAATAAATTCTCTCTAAATATGATGATCCCATGAGATCAGACAGGTTCATGGGGTGATCTTGTAGCTGAGTTGAAAGTCAGGGTTTGTGCTATGGGTGATAACGAATGGTCATAACCTTATTTGTTGGAATATTGCCGAAGATGATCCAAGCTAATTATTTTAGGCACTTGATCTGTTATATTGCCATAAACTGATTTTGTACTACGCGAACATGAGGATCTTTTAGCAGGTGACCATGTCAAAAACAAGATATATGTCTAACATCTAATTTGAGATGGAGTTGACCTGCTCAATTAATTTTTAGTTTTCTGGATGTTCTGGTTTTCAGCTTGGGAGCAAGCAGAAATACCTGATTTGATGCTTATGCTTCTGAATTTTTCACATTTCGCGAGAGCTAGGCGTACTTCTCGGTGACCTTGCCGTCTCCAACCGATCTGTGGGTATTTCAACTCCCCTTCTGTTCTTCCATTTTTCTGTGCACATTTGCTCTACTCTCACTTTTAATTTGCATGGTATTCTCTCATTTTCTTAATGATTTAGTGTTGATTGTTCTATCTCCTTCCATGTGCTATTTAGAGTTCTTTTCTCTGTTTTTAATTTGGTTTTTTAAATCCTATTTTATTTGAGCTTTTTGGGTACGACATAATGAATGGATTATTGCTTTATTTGACCTTTGTTGTATTGTTTCCTATCTACTATATGGTTCACTTTGCTAGCTATAAAAAAAGCATTATGGATTACTGCCTGCTGGACCTCTGAATATATTTTCACCTCAGCTTGATTGACAAGCTCACCGGCAGGAAATGTAGTATGAGATGATTTTTTTTAATTTCTCTAGCTTTTCTTATTGGTATGTGCAAAAAGGATAAATTCTTGTATACTTATATCGAGTCTTATTCATCTGCATTTTTGGAATACCATTGAAAATCTTGAATTAGTTTTGCTTTGATGGGTAATCTATCACTAAACAGACTATAGCTTCCAGCCTTCACACATAGAGACTAATTTAGTACTTGGGTTGGGCTGTCCTATTTTCTGTGTGGTCGAACAGGAAAGCTAAATGTACAATTTATTTGCTCTGCACCATTTATTGTGCCAGATAGAAGTTAATCTTTTTCTTGTTTCTTTCTAATGCAATCATCAATACCGTACCTTCGTTAATCTTCCCAATTTTTGTTCTCTTTTTGGTCATACATTTGGATTATTATGGATTTTCTGATGGTGGTGGTGGAGGTTGCACGGCATGTTCCATCTGGTTACAGAATTCTTGGGTTGTCTCTCTTCGTATTTCCCTGTAAAATCTCAGTGTAAGAGTTGTTCCTTCAAGTAAGATTTTGATTGTGGTTTTCCCTGTTGCCTAGCAAAACATATATGATGCTTCTAATTTGTAGGCTGCTAGCCTGACCATTGCCGGACAATATAGCAAAGCATTGCTAAACTTGATAAAAGCAAACATGGAAGCCCTCCCTAATTCATCAATTTACAGAGATCACAGGTGATTCTCTTGCAGACCAGTTAATTAGATTATGAATTTTCTTTATGTTATTGTTGATCTCAAATGCTTAGTTTCTAAGTTTATATCAAAACTACATCCTTCCTCCTTGCTTATTGGAGAAGATGTTTGTATGCTTTCTCTCTTATGCATGATTGTGTAGTGTCATCATTTTTCAATGCACTGCACTACCTGTTTGGGTTAGTTCTTTGGGTGTTATGTATGCACATGTGGTGCTTGATGCTTCCTAGCTAGGGGGTCTAACAGTGATTGTGTAGACTACCAAACAATGGTTGCTGCTTACTGATTGTAGCCTTGTAGCCATGGTCAGTGTAGCCACAGAAACGATATTCCTTTTGGGTTGGTCGAGCATAAAACATGTTCATACAGATTTTGAATCTGAATTTATTGAACTCTCTACATGGTTGCTGCATTCGAATTTATTGTTCCGTGCTGGAAGTTCCTGAAGAGCTTTAATCGTCCCTTTTTTTTATTTTGAATGAGGTTTAAGATTCGATACGGGAGTGAAGATGTTAATGAGAGGTCTGTCCGTTTAAACTCAACTAAAATTTGGTTTTGTACAATGTTTACTGCGTTTTACCTCCTGTTTTGTTGGCAATCTGGAATGATTAAGGTATTAATGAAATAGACCCCATTAGGTGGACTGGTCAAAGTGGAAAAGCCTGCTGGTAGGCATTTCAGTCGGTCATATTAAGCCTTTACGGCTTAGCAATTCATGACGCCATTTTCTTTGGGCTGCCTTCCAGTATTTTAGATAATTGTATTTTTTTCTGGATCTTTTATATTACTTGGCCATGAATCTGACTTAAAATGCTCCTAATGAGGCTTGAAACAGTTGAAAATGCTCGCAATGTGCTAAGACCCACCCTCAGTCCCTCACATTCAGGTTTATTCACCTTTAAAGTTTTGTAAAGAGACTTACCGTTCCACCTTATGTCCTTACCGAAAGAGAGTGCTTACACATAGCCTGAAATATAATTTTTTAGATTTTAGGTATGCGTATTCTTTTATTTAGATTTTAACCTTAAGGTAGGGGTACTTTCTAAAATATAAAATGGTAATGAAAATGCCTTCTTAGAAAATGAATTGATGCCTTAAGAGTTGATACTGGAATGTTATGTCCTAATTTGCTCTAGCTGTAGAATCACTGAAGATGCATTAAGATTTGTGCCTCTTTATCAAGCATGAATTGCTCATTTTATTTGTCTTAGTCCTGAAATGGACCTTGCTCATGATGTGTTTGTTTTACATGATAATCTTCAAATTTCAAAATCATAGCTCTGTGTAGTGGTACTATATACTGTATACATACTTCCAAAGGAAGGTCGTATTTCTGAAGCACCTTCCTCAGGATTTGATATTTCTCTGTTTGTAGGGTGCAGGTTCCTTTATGGTCTACTACTTTACAAGAGAAAACATTTCTCTGGAAGGAGCTGCTGATAGGGCTACCTTAACAACAAACAGGACTGAGTTCTTCACATAGCAAACATAGATGAAGGAATGATGTATGCCTTCACCTTCAGGCGCAAGGCAAAGCGCCTCTGCCTCTGTCTAACCATTCACTCCCTATGAGGACACCATCGTAAACCTTCAGTGTCACATAAATATAGCTTGTATACCGGACTTCATGTTTATAATGCTCTTATGCAATCTCCACATTGTTTCGCCTTTCCTTATGGATTACCTCTTAGTATAGATATTATAGATCATCCATCTGAACTACTATAAGTATGAGCACAAATAGATACACCTATATTTCTCTCTTCCTTAGGGTGCCCTACAATATGCACATAATACACGGTTCTAATTGGCTTTTTGCGCCATTGGTGCAACGGGTCATCTAGTGTCACTAAAACTTAGGAAAGTTATCAAGCCTATCTTGAGCATCAGTCTCAACTTGCTTCAAATAGAGGAGTTGCAGCTGAAGATGCTGATGGCGAAGCTCCTGCTTCTGATCCGAAGCCGATCAAGATAAAGGAGGCTTCAAAGCCTAAACACTCAAGGGCTTCAAAGCCTGCCCTCGCAACACCAAAGGCTTCAAGATCAAGGCCAGCTCAATCTACTCCTCCTGAAACTAGCTTGCAAATTGAGCATGAATCACACAACTCTCCTAAGATGAAGAGAAAACAAGCTGCTGACCAATGGGCAAAGCCGTCTGTCACCTTGATGTATGGATATGGCATTATCGACCTTTCTGATGATGAATATGATTCTGAAACACTTGCAAATATTATCAAAGAAAAGGTAGAAGTTGCCAAACTTCAAGATCTACCTCTGTTTGATCTAGAAATACTTGATAATTTCATTAATGAATTGTTTTGTGATCCCACCACTCATGTAGAAAAGCCTAGCTATGACATGACAAAAGGGGACATGCTAGCAAGGACACCCGGCGCCACCAATATGGCACCACTCTTAGAACTTAGTGGTGCCGTTGGAGATGCCGGCAGTATTTTGAATACCTATGGCGTTGTGTAGAGTTGCATCCCGGCACTGTCATATTTAGCTAATAAAAAAATTACGCCATAATTTAGTGGAAACTTCACAAACTAAATGTTTCAAAAATTCACAAAAGATGCTACCAACTTTAAAAACTAAAAGTTTCACCAATTCACAAAAAAGTCCCAACTTCACAATGTATCGATCTGCCCATCTCGACACTACCTAGCTTCGTCTAAGGACTAACTTAATCTCATGAAACTTACTCCTATGCATCTGCCCCACCATGATGTAATGGGCTTTCTCTGTCTTTAGTTGAGTCCTCTCGGACTTCAGGACTTGTATGTCCTTGTTGAAATCACTTATCTCGTCGTTTAGCGACGCGATCTAACTTGTGGGACTGGAAATCTTATCATAGACAATAGCATTGTCATTGGTAATCTTATCCCTCTACTTCTTCAGGGAGTCATTCACCTCCTCCAAGGCCCTCATGTTACTCTTGTGTGAAGCAATCATCTCGTGATTGAGCACTTCCATGTCACATGTCTGTTGCAGAACCGGTGCGGGAGAAGGCAGACCTGGTACGTTTGCTTGGCTAGTGTTTTAAATCATGAAAAATTAATTAATGGTTAAATATATGGATGTGTGCAATGCTCTATGCATGTTTTTAACCTTAATTACCTGCTTGGTGCTCACATCGCCTTTATCTTCGATATACCCCGACCAATGATCAGAGGAGCCTACCGAGACGCTAGATTCGGCCATGTTGTTTGGCTAAAGAATAAAGGCCATGGGAGTGTTTAATGCATGAAAAGAAGAAGTATCTTCTAAAATTAACATGAAGAAGCCTCAAACAAATTAAATAGAAACACAAATGATTATAATTCTTTTCAAGATTGTTTATTATTTAGGGTATGTTATCAATGTTTCTTTAAATACATTTTAGCTATTTTGAATATGTTACAATAAATGTATCTTTTAAAAAAGTATACATTTGCAAGCTCTATCATGATAGCTTATTATCCTTAACCATGTTCATGTTGTTTGGTCTTTTTGCTATAGAAACAATTCTTAGCGATTGTGTGAATTGAAAAGAAGAAGCAAGAAGATACCTATCTTTTTTGCTACAGAAACAATTCTTAACTAATTATGAGTATGCTGGCTACATAAAAGGAAAAGGCAAATCAATTGTGTAGATACCTATTTTTTTCTATACCACTTTGAAAGCTTGAGATGGGGATTTGTTAATATAATCTCACTGATTTTATGTGGTATGTTGCATCTAGAAACCATTTGAAGTATAATTCTTCGAGGTGAATAAGTTTGATTTGTAGGCCCGTAAACTTGTAGTCCATATGATGGTACCAAACTAAAAAATGACCAAAGTCAACCAAGAGGAGGTGCACCCCGTTATTTTGTAAAATAAGTGGCCAATCTTACTATTTAAATACCACCTTCACATGATTCATATGATAAGGTAAAAAATACACAACAGGAGGCGCCAACACGCTCCCCGTCCTGTAGTCCTAATAAAATGATTGATTGCAGTTGGCATGTTCGTTGAAAGACTAGGAATTTGAGATAAGTCGGGTGTCGGACTTACCGCAGAGGTGCTTGGGGTGAGGAGGTGTGCGGGTGGCATTGGGTAGAGAAGGGACGCATCAAGTGGCGGTGGCGGGGGGTGGGGCTACGGCGGGGATCGAGAGGAGGACGGGTGTGGAGTTAGGTATTGAGAGTGAGGACGAAAGGATAAGTTTTTTTACTATGTCGGGGTTGTTAAAACCGACTATTGCTGGCATGTGCATAATGGGCCTAATATGCAACTCCGGGCCTAATGTAGCAACCCGATCTCAAGGGATCGGAGTCTCTGTGCTTAAGTGTCATCCCTGGATCGGTATGCTGACACACACAATACTTGAGGATTTACAACAGAGTTCAATCACACATTTATTACATCGAGAATCCTCAAAGAGTATTTATTACAATAATGTGGCCTAAGTCCAAGTAAAACAAAAACATGCGGAAGCAATAAAGGTAATGAGTCCATCAACTCCACGAGCAAGCTGAGTGCAGAACAACGACCTATCGCACCTTATTCGTCGTCGGATAAATCTACAACATGATAGGTTGCAGCCGTGTAGGTCAGTACATGGAATGTACTGGCAAGTCACATCATAAAGTGTAATGAACCTACATATTACATGCACTTTGGCTGGTGGAAAACTCGAAGGTTGGTTTTGCATAAAGCTAGTTTTTCTCTACCAGAAATGATTGCTCTACTTCTACAATTATCATAAGTCTGAGATGATGCCCATCTCAACCATTCCAAAAGTTTATACCCAATTGATTAATTAAGAGTGATGAGATCTCCCTATATTTCCACTACTAAAAGCTCAAGTTGTCCATGACTGGGGACACAGCTAATCGATTAGGTTTTAACTCTGCAGAGGTTGTGCACTTTTCCCCACAAGACTCGACCACATCCTTGATCGGAAGATCGAGACATAGTCTTTCGATAGCATTTCCCCTAACCCACAGATAGGCCTGTACACCTACATCATCTACATCTGCTAGCCTATCCCGGAAGAGGTCACACCATCTACTCAACTAAGCCAGAGCCCATATTGGCTTGCGGCTGCACACGGAAGCTTGTAGACATGAAAATACGGTTGATCCCTTTGAGCCTGGGTGGACGGACCACTAGTGTGCACTCCCATGGATTCCCATGAATGCTCCCACTGTACTTCGCCACCGTACAAACCAATTTCCACCCAGGTAGTTCATTAAAGTTGGTGCTAGTTACTACTTTTTCACTCACATCTCAAGGTGATAACACTCCCCAATCCACGTCTACTTTGGCGAAGCACTGTACCCTAACACGATGGCGACAAAGTGGTACGGTTCAGACCTACCTCAATAGAACTACTGGGTGATAGTAGAACCAACAAGTATAAACTCCTATCATGCACTCCTACATCAAAGGACTAAGTGCACAAATAAAACATAGGTAAAACTGATATGATCAAAATGTAACTTGCCTTCGTGCTGGGAGTGAAGTTCTAGCGAATGATAGTATTCTGCTTCGCACTCCGGACAATCTATCGTAAAATAAACAAAAGCACACATAAACAAGCATTCACACAATTCAAAGACATGCAACAAAATATTTGCAAAAAACCAAGTAAAAAATCCAACACAAGTCATTAACATGAAAATTTTCAAAGTATGAATAGTGTTGAAAATTTGTGATGTGGACTAGTGTCCCTACAAGGCATTCTACTAAAATTATGGTGAATAGAAAATAATTGTGTAGGATATATCGTGGCAAAAGCTCATGGCAAAGGATTTAGTTCGTGTGACATGTCGCAAAAAGAATCACTTCAAACGGGTATACCGTTTGAAAGATATGGCCTAATGAACTTTAAATTCAAACCTGGATTAATTTCAAATTTGAACTCTCAAAAATCTGCAACTATGGGTTCTCTAGTTAGGGCTATTCGAGACGAAAATTTAGCTGCTTGTTTCATCTCGTTTCGACCTACGGTTAAAAAGTTACGGGTGTTTGAAGTTTTGAATAAAATCTGAAAAAAGTGCTATAGAACATTTTTTTTGAAAATGCTAAAGTGTGGACGTTCGCGGCTAGAGCACGACGCGGACAGCCCTGGTTGGTTGACTACGTGCGCCGCGGCGGCTATGCGGTGAACGTTTGCAAACTAAGCAAGTTCTCCGGTTAGCTAGAATAAAAAGAAAAACCGACGTTCGGTTTAAAATAAACCGCACGGTTTCTATTAAGACGCGGTTAACCGCGTACCGGTTTGGTCTAAAAATAATAAAAATAAAAAATAAAAAAAACCTAAACTAATCTACGTACAGGCGCTTACAGAGACGAATACGTCGTCGGGCAGGAACTCGGCGTCGACGGTAGTGACGACTCCGGCGATCTCCGGCGCGGGCGAGGTTGTCGGGCAGGTGCGGCGTGGCAGGGGCGACCGAGCGATGGTGACGGCGGACGGCGGTGACGACCGGAAGGAGTGGAGGGAGCGGGCGGAGCTCCTGTGCTCCGGTGAACTCCGGCGACGCAGGTCGTCGGGGCGGCGTCTCCGGGGCGTCCTAGGGCAAACAAAGATGTCAGGGGGGGTGCGCAATGGCATGGGGATCCGATTCCCCTAAAGAAAATAGGCCATGGTGGCTCACCGGCATCGCAGTTTTCTGGTGAACTGACTCGGCTCCGGCGAGATGCAAATGGACGGGGCGGCGGCTACGAGCGGGGAGAGGAGGTGCGGGTCGGCTGAATGGAGAGAGGAGGTCAAGGGCTACTTATAGGCGCGGTTTGGAGGGTTGGGGCTGCGGGACAAGGCTTATCCCAAGAAGTTCGCCGGCGGTTGCGACCGAGCACGGGGCTGGCTCTATCCGAGCGTCTTGTGCGGGAGGTTGAAGGCGATCCTGGTCGGGCCCCACTTGGCAGTTCGAGAGAGAGAAGGAAGAGAGAGCGACCGAGGGAGAGAGACGAGCGTGCGACGGCTCGGTCGCTAGGGCTGGGGTCGGGCGCTGGCTCCTGGCAGCGCCAGGAAGGAGCGCTCGCTTCCCTGGTCGAGCGGGTGGCTGGGCCACGTGCCTGGCTGGGCCTCCTGGGTGCGTGGTGTGTGTTGTGTTTTTTTTCTCTTTTTTTTAGATCTGAGAAGAAAACAAAAATATAGGATATTATATACCAAAACGATCAGAAAAATAAATCCTACAACGTGAACATTACTTTAGAGTCTAAATAAAAACTTTATAAAAACATTATTTAAAGACATCCAAAGTGAAAGAAAATCAAAATCAGAATATATATATATATATATCAGAAAATTTCTAAAATCCATATTGATAAAATAGAGCACAAGGAATATTAACTCCTGCTCATATAATTTTAGAAAAAATTATATATATATCCAATGCAATATCTAACTTTTGGCTAACAAAATAATTTTCCCAATGCAATTTTAAAACATCAAATGCAAAGAAAATATTTTTCCCACTCGAATATATATAATGTTGAGGAAGTCATATTATCCCCTCTCTATGATTTTATGTGAGTGGAAAACTTGAACATCATAAGTGGAAATATAGGGAGATCTCATCACTCTTAATTAATCAATTGGGTATAAACTTTTGGAATGGTTGATATGGGCATCATCTCAGACTTATGATAATTGTAGAAGTAGAGCAATCATTTCTGGTAGGGAAAAACTAGCTTTATGCAAAACCAACCTTCGAGTTTTCCACCAGCCAAAGTGCATGTACTATGTAGGTTCATTACACTTTATGATGTGACTTGCCAGTACATTCCATGTACTGACCTACACGGCTGCAACCTGTCATGTTGCAGATTTATCCGACGACGAATAAGGTGCGATAGGTCGTTGTTCTGCACTCAGCTTGTTCGTGGAGTTGATGGACTCATTACCTTTATTGCTTCCGCATGTTTTTGTTTTACTTGGCCTTAGTCCACATTATTGTAATAAATACTCTCTGAGGATTCTCGATGTAATAAATGTGTGATTGAACTCTGTTGTAAATCCTCAAGTACTGTGTGTGTCAGCATACCGATCCAGGGATGACACTTAAGCATAGAGACTTCGATCCCTTGAGATCGGGTTGCTACAAGATGGTATCAGAGCACACGTTGACTGTAGGACGCGACCCTAGAAAATGGAAAGCCATAGGATAAAAACCATATTTTTACAACACGTTCATACCCCTGTTTTGGTCTCATACTTTTCCCTGCTTCACTACTAATTTCTCCTCTCTTTCAAACTGTAGATGTCGACCCCCATCATTGAGTTTGCTCAGCCCGACGCAACCATGCCCTTTGGAAGACAGCTCGTGGATATCGCAGGACATCTGCGCATTGCCCTGCCCAGCTTCACCGGTACCTTCACGACCACTCTACCCGAGGAGATGCGCTAGAAGATTGATGTCCACATTCCAGGGCGAACTTTTGGAGATGCCATTGAGCCGATCGTCTTCTACATAGAAGTAAGATCATGGGGCATTGGCAAAGGGATCGCTGCGCTCTTTGCACTCGGGCGCATCCGCCAGGACTACCGCGAGGATCTCAGGAAGACTAACTACGACCTGTACGCGCGTCGCGACCAGGATGGAGATGTGGTGCGCACCAGGGAGGATGACACCATCACCTCACACATTGAGGACCTGGAGGAGCTCATCACCAGGATGAAGGAAGAGATGGACGACTACCTCATCACCACCCATAACCTGACTACCCGCAAGGTCGAGGTGGAAGAAGAGCTGCAGAATGCCCGCGCAGAACATGAGGCGGAGCTCGATGCGCTGCAGGAAAAGTTTGACGACTTGAAGCTTCAGCTGGAGGAAGCTGAGGAAGAGCTTGATAACGGGGAGAATCTCCAAGAGGATCACTCTTATGGGGACTACGTGAGTCAGGACAAAGACTATGAGGATGACGACGAGGAGATCCAGAGTGATGCCGCTGGAGCCGACATCAACATGATAGATCTCTCTTCCGATGAGGAGTAGACTTAGACCACCATGAGAGATTAGGATTCAATAGTCGATTAGTATTTGATTGATTTATTTGTGGGACCTTGTCAAACCTTGTGACATGGCTCACCCTAGATTTGTTTCGTGTGAACTCTTTGATTGAATTGAATTGGAGTGATTTGGATTTTTCTTTGACATCATGTGCATATGGGTAGTGTTTCTCCCTTAGGCCTAATTCTATCTATACCTCATCTATTCTGACCCAACAGATGCGACCAAGGCGTGACTCTTCTGGGGGTGGCTCAGGGAATGATATCCCACCCGCCTTGGAACAATTGCTTCAGACCCAGAACCAGATGATATAGTTGATGATGTAGAATATGGCCCAGAACAACAACAACAACCCGCCTCCACCTCCACCTCCACCTCCACCACAAATTGACAGCCTTACCCATTTTCTGAGGCTGAATCCTCCAATCTTCACAAGCAGCCCTGAGCCGATTATCGCAGATGACTGGCTTCGCAACATGGGTAGGAAGCTAGCCACAGTAGGATGCACTGATCAGGAGAAGGTGAGGTTTGCCTCTCAACAACTGGATGGACCAGCAACTTCGTGGTGGGAGAACTACACCGCCACGTACCCCATGGAGAATGTGACTTGGGCTCAGTTCCAGCAAGAGTTCCGCACTGCTCATGTTTCAACGGGAGCTATGGCTCTCAAGAAGAGGGAGTTCTGCAACTTACGCCAAGGAAGTCGCTCAGTGTCTGAGTATGTTGATGACTTCAGCAAGTTGTCCCGTTACGCCCTAGGTGACGTGGCAACCGATGCAGCCAAACAAGAGAAGTTTCTGGAAGGACTGAATGATGAGCTGGGAGTTCAGTTGATGGTAGCGACTTTTGATAACTATCAAGAGTTGGTGGACAAGGCGATCACTCTAGAGGGTAAGCATCAACAGATGGAAAATCGCAAGAGGAAATATGGCCAGGGCAAGTTTCAGTCTGGAGCTCAGCAGAAGCCTCGCTCCGCCCCTTTCTCAGGATATACTGGTACAGGACACATCAAGTTTGGAGGGCACAATCATCACAACCATGGTGGTCATTCTCAGCATGGAGGAAATGGACACAACCACAATGGCCATAAAAATGGCAACGGGAATGGAGGAAACGGCAATCACAATCACCCTACCTCGGCTACACCAGTGAGGAAGGATCTGACTCACATCACCTACTTCAAATGCAAGAAGACAGGGCACTACTCCAACGAGTGTCCTGAGCTACAGAATGGGAATGGCAATGGAAGTTCTGGAGGCAAGAAGCCCAATCCTTTCACTAAGGGGCATGTGAATCATGTCAATGTGGAAGAAGTCTATGAACAACCGGATGCGGTGATTGGTAAGTTCTTGGTTAATTCATTTCCAGCACTTATTCTATTTGACACTGGTGCATCGCATTCATTCATATCGAGGGGATTTGTGGATAAGCATAAGTTGCCTACCGTAGCTCTTAAGTCACCTATTCTAGTGAGTTCCCCAGGAGCAGAGTCTATGACTAGTCAGGCATGTTTTCAGTTGCCTTTGAACATAGGGGGACATGTTTTTCCCACAGATATGATCGTACTTGAGTCACAAGGGTTGGATGTAATCCTAGATATGGATTGGATGTCCAAGTATCAGGGAAGCATTGATTGTGCCAGTAGGTCAATTATTCTCACCACTCCAGAGCAGAAAAGGATCAAGTATGTATCCAGGCTTAAGCCTAAGAAGACTCAAGTGAACTCTCTTACGGGAGTTGTCCAGGAAGAAGTACCACTGGTGAAGGATTATCCCGATGTATTTCCAGAGGAGTTACCTGGTATGCCACCGGATCGGGAGATTGAGTTTCTCATTGAGTTGCTGCCAGGCACTGGACCTATCTCCAAGAGGCCATACCGGATGCCTGCTAATGATTTAGCAGAAGTCAAGAAGCAGATTGAGGAGTTACTAGAGAAGGGGTATATTCGCCCGAGTTCATCACCTTGGGGAGCCCCAGTACTCTTAGTGGAGAAGAAGGATGGAACCTTGAGGATGTGTGTGGATTATCGTTCCTTGAACGAGGTGACCATCAAGAACAAGTATCCGCAGCCGATGATCAATGACTTGTTCGACCAGCTAGAAGGAGCTAGTGTTTCCTCCAAGATTGACCTTCGATCGGGTTATCATCAGTTGAAGATCCGTGAGAAGGATATTCCTAAGACAGCTTTTACCACGAGGTATGGGCTTTATGAGTATACAGTCATGTCGTTTGGTTTGACTAATGCCCCTGCCTATTTTATGAGCATGATGAACAAGGTATTCATGGAGTACTTGGATAAGTTTGTCGTGGTATTCATTGATGATATATTGGTTTTCTCCAAGAATGAGAAGGAGCACGCTGAACATCTGCCCTTAGTTCTGGAGAAGCTCAGAGAACACCAACTTTATGCCAAGTTTAGCAAGTGTGAGTTTTGGTTGAAGGAAGTCGGATTTCTCGGACATGTTGTGTCAGGAGAAGGAATTGCCGTGGACCCTTCCAAGGTGGAAGCAATCACAGAATGGAAGGCACCGACCTCAGTTAGCGAGATCCGCAGTTTCCTTGGACTTGCAGGATATTATCGGAGGTTCATTGAGAATTTCTCCAAGATTGCAAAGCCCATGACGGAGTTGTTGAAGAAGGACACCAAGTATATTTGGACTGAGGAATGTGAAGCCAGTTTCCAGGAGTTGAAGAAACGTTTGGTTACAGCTCCAGTACTAATTCTGCCCAACATACACAAGGATTTTCAGGTATATTGTGACGCTTCACGCCAAGGACTTGGAGGCGTGCTTATGCAAGGAGGAAAGGTTGTAGCTTATGCTTCACGACAACTTCGACCTCATGAGTTGAACTATGCCACACATGATCTAGAGTTAGCAGCAGTGGTGCATGCACTCAAGACCTGGAGACATTTCCTTATCGGGAACCAATGTGATGTTTACACCGATCACAAGAGTTTGAAGTACATCTTCACGCAAAAAGAGTTGAACCTTAGGCAAAGGAGATGGTTGGAGCTCATCAAGGATTATGACATGAATTTGCATTATCATCCAGGAAAAGCCAACGTTGTGGCAGATGCGTTGAGCCGTAAGATCTATGTCAACACTCTTGTCGCAGGAGGATTGCCTTAGGAGTTGTGTGATGAACTTAGAGATCTCGAGTTGGAAATAGTTTCAAGAGGCTATGTTTCCGCACTCGAAGTTCAGTCCACCTTGTTGGGAAGGATCAGAGAAGCTCAGAAGTTGGATCAAGGTATTGCTGAGATAAAGGAGAGGATCAGCAAAGGAAAGGTAGAAGGATTCCGTGAGGATGAGCATGGAACCATATGGTTTGAGCAGCGTATTTGTGTGCCCAATGATCCAGAGATCAGGAAGTTGATACTTCAGGAGGCTCATGATTTGTCTTACTCGATACATCCGGGAAACACCAAGATGTATTTGGACTTGAAGGAAAGTTTTTGGTGGACCGGTATGAAGAGGGAAATTGCTGAGTATGTAGCAGTATGTGATGTATGTCAAAGGGTAAAGGCAGAGCATCAGAAACCAGCAGGTTTACTTCAGCCATTGCCGATACCTGATCGGAATGGGATAAACTTGGCATGGATTTCATCACGGGATTACCCAGGACCCGTTCAGGTTATGATTCCATTTGGGTAATAGTTGATCGCTTGACCAAGGTTGCTCACTTCATTCCCGTGAAAACTACCTATACAAGTGCCAAGCTGGCGAAGATATATATGACCAGGATTGTATGTCTGCATGGAGTTCCGAGGACCATTGTATCAGATAGAGGAACGCAGTTTACTTCAAAGTTTTGGCATCAGCTACATGAAACTTTGGGTACCAGGCTGGAATTTAGTACAGCTTTCCATCCACAAACAGATGGGCAGATAGAGAGAGTAAATCAGATTCTGGAGGACATGTTGAGAGCTTGTGCGCTAGACTACGGGTCTAGTTGGGATGATAACTTACCTTATGCAGAGTTCTCATACAACAACAGCTATCAAGCCAGTTTGCAGATGGCCCCTTTTGAGGCATTGTATGGGAGGAAGTGCAGAACACCGTTGATGTGGGATGGAGTTGGTGATCGCAAATTGTTTGGATCGGACTTGATTCGAGATTTTGAGGAGAAGGTCAAGTTGATCCGTGATAGACTCAAGATAGCTCAGTCTAGACAGAAGAGTTATGCCGATGCTAAACACAAGGAAGTGATTTATGAAGTGGGAGATAGAGCTTATCTGCGAGTGTCTCCACTTCGAGGTATTAAGAGGTTTGGAGTCAAGGGAAAGTTAGCACCACGATTCGTGGGGCCATACAGAGTTCTGGAATGCAGGGGAGAAGTTGCATACAAGTTGGAACTACCATAGGGTTTGTCAGGAGTTCATGATGTGTTTCATGTTTCCCAACTGAAGAAGTGTCATGCAGAGATGGCAGATATTCCTTTGAGAGATACAGTGCCTCTAGAAGCAATTCAGTTGGACACCGACTTAACTTATGAGGAGAAGCCTGTTAAGATTCTTGAGACTGCCGAGAGGATCAGTCGTACCAAGGTCATCAAGTTCTTCAAGGTTCAGTGGAGTCACCACACCGAGGAGGAAGCTACTTCGGAACGAGAGCAAGATCTCAAGCGTGACCATCCTCACCTTTTTGCTAGCCAACCCGAATCTCGCGGACGAGATTCATTTTAAGAGGGGTAGGTTTGTAACATCCCAATTTTATTAAATTAGGATGTTAATAGGATCATCATATTGCATGTCATATTTTTATTGCATTTGGAGTTTATGATGTTCAAGTTTTCCACTCACATAAAATCATAGAGAGGGGATAATATGACTTCCTCAACATTATATATATTCGAGTGGGAAAAATATTTTCTTTGCATTTGATGTTTTAAAATTGCATTGGGGAAATTATTTTGTTAGCCAAAAGTTAGATTATTGCATTAGATATATATATATATATATATAATTTTTTCTAAAATTATATGAGCAGGAGTTAATATTCCTTGTGCTCTATTTTATCAATATGGATTTTAGAAATTTTCTGATATATATATATATATTCTGATTTTGATTTTCTTTCATTTTGGATGTCTTTAAATAATATTTTTATAAAGTTTTTATTTAGACTCTAAAGTAATGTTCATGTTGTAGGATTTATTTTTCTGATCGTTTTGGTATATAATACCCTATATTTTTGTTTTCTTCTCAGATCTAAAAAAAAGAGAAAAAAAACACAACACACACCACGCACCCACGAGGCCCAGCCAGGCACGTGGCCCAGCCACCCGCTCAACCAGGGAAGCGAGCGCTCCTTCCTGGCGCTGCCAGGAGCCAGCGCCCGACCCCAGCCCCAGCGACCGAGCCGTCGCACACTCGTCTCTTTCCCTCGGTCGCTCTCTCTTCCTTCTCTCTCTCTCTCGAACTGCCAAGTGGGGCCCGACCAGGATCGCCTTCAACCTCCCGCACAAGACGCTCGGATAGAGCCAGCCCCGTGCTCGTCTGCAACCGCCGGCAAACTTCTTGGGATAAGCCTTGTCCCGCAGCCCCAACCCTCCAAACCGCGCCTATAAGTAGCCCTTGACCTCCTCTCTCCATTCAGCCGACCCGCACCTCCTCTCCCCGCTCGTAGCCGCCGCCCCGTCCATTTGCATCTCGCCGGAGCCGAGTCAGTTCACCACAAAACTGCGACGCCGGTGAGCCACCATGGCCTATTTTCTTTAGGGGAATCGGATCCCCATGCCATTGCGCACCCCCCTGACATCTTTGTTTGCCGTAGGACGCCCCGGAGACGCCGCCCCGACGACTTGCGTCGCCGGAGTTCACCGGAGCACAGAAGCTCCACCCGCTCCCTCCACTCCCTCCGGTCGTCACCGCCGTCCGCCGTCACCACCGCTCGGTCGCCCCTGCCACGCCGCACCTGCCCGACAACCTCGCCCGCGCCGGAGATCGCCGGAGTCGCCGCTACCGTCGACGCCGAGTTCCTGCCCGACGACGTGTTCGTCTCTATAAGCGCGTGTACGTAGATTAGTTTAGTTTTTTTTCCTTTGTTTTTTTATTTTTAGACCGAACCGGTACGCGGTTAACCGCGTCTTAATAGAAACCGTGCGGTTTATTTTAAACCGAACGTCGGTTTTTCTTTTTATTCTAGCTAACCGGAGAACTTGCTTAGTTTGCAAACATTCACCGCATAGCCGCCGCGGCGCACGTAGTCAACCAACCAGGGCTATCCGCGTCGTGCTCTAGCCGCGAACGTCCACACTTTAGCGTTTTCAATTTTTTTTGTTCTATAGCAGTTTTTTTTCAGATTTTATTCAAAACTTTAAACACCCGTAACTTTTTAACCGTAGGTCGAAACGAGATGAAACAAGCGGCTAAATTTTCGTCTCGAATAGCCCTAACTAGAGAACCCATAGTTGCAGATTTTTTAGAGTTCAAATTTGAAATTAATTCAGATTTGAATTTAAAGTTCATTAGGCCATATCTTTCAAACGGTATACCCGTTTGAAGTGATTCTTTTTGCGACACGTCGCACGAACTAAATCCTTTGCCATGAGCTTTTGCCACGATATATCCTACACAATTATTTTCTGTTCACCATGATTTTACTAGAATGCCTTGTAGGGACACTAGTCCACATCACAAATTTTCAACACTATTCATACTTTGAAAATTTTCATGTTAATGACTTGTGTTGGATTTTTTACTTGGTTTTTTTGCAAATATTTTGTTGCATGTCTTTGAATTGTGTGAATGCTTGTTTATGTGTGTTTTTGTTTATTTTACGATAGATTGTCCGGAGAGCGAAGCAGAATACTATCATTCGCTAGAACTTCACTCCAAGCACGAAGGCAAGTTACATTTTGATCATATCAGTTTTACCTATGTTTTATTTTTGCACTTAGTCCTTTGATGTAGGAGTGCATGATAGGAGTTTATACTTGTTGGTTCTACTATCACCCAGTAGTTCTATTGAGGTAGGTCTGAACCGTACCACTTTGTCGCCATCGTGTTAGGGTATAGTGCTTCTCCAAAGTAGATGTGGATTGGGGAGTGTTATCACCTTGAGATGTGAGTGACAAAGTAGTAACTAGGACCAACTTTAATGAACTACCTGGGTGGAAATTGGTTTGTATGGTGGCGAAGTATAGTGGGAGCATTCATGGGAATCCATGGGAGTGCACACTAGTGGTCCGTCCACCCAGGCTCAAAGGGATCAACTGTATTTTCATGTCTACAAGCTTCCGTGTGCAGCCGCAAGCCAATATGGGCTCTGTCTTAGTTGAGTAGATGGTGTGACCTCTTCCGGGATAGGCTAGCAGATGTAGATGATCTAGGTGTACCGGCCTATCCGTGGGTTAGGGGAAATGCTATCGAAAGACTATGTCTCGATCTTCCGATCAAGGATGTGGTCAAGTCTTGTGGGGAAAAGTGCACAACCTCTACAGAGTTAAAACCTAATCGATTAGCCGTGTCCCCGGTCATGGACAACTTGAGCTTTTAGTAGTGGAAATATAGGGAGATCTCATCACTCTTAATTAATCAATTGGGTATAAACTTTTGGAATGGTTGAGATGGGCATCATCTCAGACTTATGATAATTGTAGAAGTGGAGCAATCATTTCTGGTAGGGAAAAACTAGCTTTATGCAAAACCAACCTTCGAGTTTTCCACCAGCCAAAGTGCATGTACTATGTAGGTTCATTAGACTTTATGATGTGACTTGCCAGTACATTCCATGTACTGACCTACACGGCTGCAACCTATCATGTTGCAGATTTATCCGACGACGAATAAGGTGCGATAGGTCGTTGTTCTGCACTCAGCTTGCTCGTGGAGTTGATGGACTCATTACCTTTATTGCTTCCGCATGTTTTTGTTTTACTTGGACTTAGGCCACATTATTGTAATAAATAATCTTTGAGGATTCTCGATGTAATAAATGTGTGATTGAACTCTGTTGTAAATCATCAAGTACCGTGTGTGTCAGCATATCGATCCAGGGATGACACTTAAGCATAGAGACTCCGATCCCTTGAGATCGGCTTGCTACACCTAATGTGCAACGTCAGCACTAAGAAAGTAGCTATGATGTTCGAATTTAGCCAACGCCAGCACTATTTGAAAATATTAGTGCTGACGTTGGTGAGAAATGGCATGTCATGAACAAGAGTAGTGGCTAGACATCTCTCCACTAGTGCACCATCACCATTGATGCCCTTCAGCTTCCTCTTGGTATCACTACTAGGAGAAAGCTTAGTAGTAGCATTGGTGGCAGCGCTACTACTAAGGCGCTACAGCTAAGTTGTAGCAGTAGCACTGGAAAACCAGCTCTACTAGTAAGTAGGGTTAAGAATAGCGCTGGAAAAAAAGCAAGCGCTGTTGATAAACTAGCGCTGCCGCTAGATGCCTACCAGCGCTATTGCTAATATTCCTGCTTTTAAAGATTACATTCCCCTCTACGTATTTGTCCATGATCTATAGTGTAGTTTCATCATATGACAACATCAATAATTATTGTGCCAACTAGTACATTTAGATTAAAGTGCATGGATGCAAGTGATCATGTTGAATTAGAAGAAAATATGATGTTGCCAATCACAACATCATATTTTCCTCTAACTCAACATGATCACTTACATCCATCCACTTAATGAAATATATGTCATATAACTCAACATCATCTTACTCATCTAACAACTCATGATCATCTTAATCATACCAAGTTAAAATCTCATAAAATAGAAAAACATCATAATAGTAATCATCCTAATCGATCATACAAGTTAACTAAACTTTTTTCTCATAGGACCTAGTCCTCCCTCCTAAGTAAATGATATAAAACAAAATAACACCTATGTCTCCATGATGAAGCAAAGAGATCCAACGCTCTCCAACTTGTGGCTTGCGATCCTTCTTTATTTCTCCCCATGCTTCAATTTGGAGCCTCTTAGGTGGTTTGTGCTCACTCGAGTATGCAAAAGAGAATTGGGGCCTCATAGGGCTTTTAATTGTCATATTACCTTCGCCATGCATCAACGGAGGCACAACTTCATATGGCAGTTTCTGTTGAAGAACATAATAATAGCCTAGTTAGCAATGTAATCAACACCATTTACGCAATAGTAGTGTACTTAATAATTCTTACCAAGACATTTCGACGAATGTCATGCACCCTCAACCTAGGCACTAGTGGCATGTAAAGTGTATAATTTGGGTCAGTTCCCAAATTATACGGGAAGATCTCCCTACCAACTAGGACACCAATAACAAAGTTGGTAAGAACATCCTTCTCCTCCCAAGTTAGATGTGATCCATAAGTGTAGTGTGTCTTGTCAACTATTTGATGTGTTTCACTCGGAGGAACAAAATAAGCTGTAAATTATAAATTCACAAATATAGTATGGATGAACACCAACTATTTTTAAATATAGAATGCAAATTACTTGAAAAATATGCATGGTTGACAAACTCACATGGAGGTAAAACAGGAAGCATATCGACATCCACCCAAATGTCGATGTTACCTTCAATATGATCTTCAGGACAAAGATCGAAGGTTATTTCCATATCCTCCTGAAATCCATATGCCTTGCAAAGAGCTTCCCAATTTGAGCACCCCAATCCTGTGTTATTAAGTGCATTCATTACTTTCACCAAAAATGTGTGACCATGTTTAGTCCTCAGGTTGGTTGTCCTCGTCTCGAAACTCTTGTGCTCTTCGAAACCGAGCCTCTCCAAGAAATACCGTCTTGCATGACAGGGGATGAACTAATCCAATTGTATAAAATAGAAATTACGTGTTGAAGCAAAGAAACAGAAGTCATTCTTAATTATGAAAAAACACTTGTCATTGTTGTGGCGTACCGTAGAAACATCGAAGGTCTCGTCAAGCTTGATGGTGAAGAACCTATCGTCTCGCAGCCCAGGCTGGTCGCAAAGACCCTTATCTTCATCTCAAAATTCACACACTTGGATCCTATCGACGTCTGATAACGACGACATTTCCTGTGTTCATGATTCAAAAATTATGACACGCTTGGATCATAATGCGTGTGTGACTTTCGGTCCGTCAAGGATTTTCTTAAATAACTCTAATATCTCATGGTGTGTTGGTGCGCACTCTCTCACACTAATATGGTGGTATATATATGTTGGTGGACACTCTCTCACAATAATAGTTCGACCGTCGGTGATGGACGCCCCCCTCTCCTCTCCTTGCGCATTATACACTACTGGAATTTAGTTATTTGCCGTCTGCTAGCGGGCGGCAAAGAAAGCCTTTGCCATCAACTTACAGAAAACGGACGACAAAGGACGGGCAGACGGCAAAGAAATCCTTTACCATCAGCCCTCCATTTGCCGTCGGCTAGCGGACGGCAAATATTGGGCAGGCAGACGACAATGGTCACGGGCGGGCCCCACCGCACCCTAGGTATATCGTTGTCGTTGGGTAGGATCTGCCATCTGCCTCCCCCCTCTTTGTCGTCCGCTAGCAGACGGCAAAGAGGACGTCCCCCACCGCCTAACGGTTACGACAGGGCCCCACCCCCCGTTCCCCCCGCTCTTTGCCGTCTGGTAGCAGACGGCAAAGAGCCCTCCCCCCAAAACGGCCAGATCCACCTCCACCCCCTCACTCACCCGCGTCTTCTTCCCGCCCCACCACCATGCTGCCACCCTCTCTCTCCCTCCAGACGCTCGCGCCCCGACCAGACGCCCACCGGAAGCCGCCCCATCCACTGGCCGCTCTTCCCAACCAGTCGCCCCCACCCGGCCGCCCCACCGCCCTGCGGCGAGCCCGCCCTCCCCACGGCTCCCTCTCTCTCCCTCCCTCTCCTTCCCTCCCGCCACTCCCCGACGCCCACCGGCCGTTGCCCCCACCCATCAGCCGCCCTGTCATCTCGCCGCCCCGCGGCGAGCCCCCCTCCCCGCGGACCCCACCCATCGGTCGCCGCCCCACCCACTGGCCACCCCACTGTCCCACCGCCCACCGACCGGCCTGCCGTCCTGCCGCCCGTGCAGCGAGCGCACCCTTCTTGCGACGCCCCACCTCCTCCCTCCCTATCCACTCCACCGGCCCCCTCCTCCACCGGCACCTTCAAAGGTAAATTTTTTCTGTTTTTTATTTATGTTAGTTAGTTAGTTAATTTAGGTTAGTTAGTTAGTTAGGTTTGTTTAGGTTAGTTAGCTAGTTAGTTTAGTTTAGGTTAATTAGTTAGGTTAGCTTAGGTTAGCTTAGGTTAGTTTAGTTTATTTAGTTAGGTTAGAAGAAAAAAGAAGGAAAAAGAAAAAGAAGAAGAAGAAGAAGAAGAAGAGAGGAGGAGGAGGAGGAGGAGGAGAAGAAGGAGAAAAATAAAAGGAAAAAAAGAAGAAGAGGAAGAAGAACCAACTAACCCCCGACCCCCGACACCACTGACCCCGACCCCCGATGCCATTGACCCCCGACCCTCGACACCACTAACCCCCGACCCCAGATGCCACTGACCCTCGACCCCCGCAATATAGGAATCAACAACTTTGCCGTCAGCCATCCCGGATGGCAAAGGCTTGCATGGTGGATGGAAAAGGCTTTGTCATCGGCCAACAGACGGCCAACCGTCCGGCTGAATAAGCCACGGTAAAGGGCGCTTTGCCGTCTGCTGGCAGACGACAAAGATCCTTAGGTCTTTGCTGTCTGCTAGCAGACGACAAAGACCGTGGACGGCAAATGTGGCAGCTTATGGCCGTTAAGGGGTTTACAACATGCTTTGCCGTCCGCTGGCAGACAGCAAAGACCTAAGGTTCTTTGCCGTCTGCCAGCGGACGACAAAGCACCTATTTTTTTGTCGGCCTAGGTGGTTTCTTTGCCGTCTGCTGGCAGACGACAAAGAACCTTAGGTCTTTGCCGTCTGCCAGCGGACAACAAAGAAACCACCTAGGCCAGCCTAGTGCCACCCTAGGTTGCACATGTAGCTGCCACGTGGCAGCTTTGCAGTCTCAGAGCTGACGGCAAAGACCTTTGTTGTCTGCCAGCAGACGGCAAAGTTGCTATATAGCCCCTGTTTTTTCTGTTTTTTTCCTAAATTCATTCAATTTGACAGAATTTCACACATATATATACACATTTCAAAATAATTTCAACAAGCATACCAACAATAAGTTTCCAACAACTTATCCAACATACAAGTTTCCAACAACATATCCAACATACAATGGTTTCCAACAATATATCCATCCATACATATCCAAAACAAGTTTCCATAAACAAAAAGGAAGCACAAGTAGAAGAGTACACTCCATCAATGCAAGCTTCCTCATCTATAGCAAATCTACAAATTAGGAAAGATGAAAGTTAGAAGAAGAAGAAGACTAGCTAGAAGAAAAAGAAGAAAAAGAAGAAGAAAAAGAAGAAGAAGAAGAATTTATCTTCTCTTTCTTTTTCTCCTCTCCTCTTCTTTATCTTCTTCTTCTTCTAACTAAGGTAGGTAAAATGCCATTTTTTAGCTAAGGTAGGTAAAAATGCAAAGTGTGTAGGTAATTTTAGAGCTAAGATAGGTAAATAGGTCATTTTGGAGCTAACCTAGGTAGTTATGCCATTTTTAGCTAACTAAGCATATTTATTCATTTTGGAGGACAAAATGGTAAGTGTAGGTCATTTTAGAGCTATCCTAGTTAAAATCGGTCATTTTGGAGCTAGGTAAGGTTATTTTGTCATTTTGGAGGAAAATAAACTAATTATATGATAGTTTGGAGCTAAACCAAGGTTATTATAATATTTTTTACCTAAGTAAGCTAATTATGTCATAAATGAACTAGGTAAGCTAAGTATAGATTATTATTTAGCTATCCAAGGTAGTTATGACATTTTTCAGCTAACTAAGCATATTAAGTCATTTAGGAGGAAAAATGCTAAGTATAGGTCATTTTATAGCTATCCTAGGTAAAGTATGTCAGTTCGGAGCTAAGTAAGGTTATTATGTCATTTTCGAGGAAAATAAGCTAAGTATAGGTCATTTTGGAGCTAAACCAAGGTTATTATGCCATTTTTTTACCTAAGTGAGCTAATTATGTCATAAATGAACTAGCTAAGCTAATTATAGATCATTATTGAGCTATCCTAGGTAGTTATGCCATTTTGTACCTAAGTGAGCTAATTATGTCATAAATGAACTAGCCAAGCTAGCTATAGATCATTATTGAGCTATCCTAGGTAGTTATGCCATTTTCTAGCTAACTAAGCATATCAAGTCATTTTGGAGGAAAAATGCTAAGTATAGGTCATTTTATAGCTATCCTAGGTAGAATATATCATTTTGGAGGTAAGTAAGGTTATTATGTCATTTTTGAGAAAAATAAGCTAAGTATAGGTCATTTCTTAAGCTAAGTATGCATTTGTTAAGCAAAACACTTGGGAAAACTTACCATCATCACGGAGGTGAAGGACCGGTCGGGTTTGCGCCAGGGTGAGACGTAGAAGGACTGGTCGGGGTTGCAGCAGACACAGAAGGATCGGTCGATGCTTGTCGGGAGGCATGCTGCACCAAAGATCATTTGCAATGTCTCCTTAGCATGATGCAACTCAAATGTGAATACTAGTAACTAATGACCATTCAAATGAAACTCACCGTGGGTGCTATAGCAATATCGGGCATCGACGGAGGGGTCTGACCATTGTTATGGCACACAATGTGCACATTTTGTTTTCACGAGTCATTCATATTAGTTAGTGATGAAACGAACATTACGTGCATGATTTGGCTAATATGTAGGAGAAACTTAGCATGAGGGACTCGTATAGGGCTCGGTGAGACGCGTCGTTCCGGTTCCTCTCCTCCTCCAATAGCCTAGCCGTCCTCTCCTCCATGTCCCTCTCCCTCTGTGCCGCCTGCCTATTTGCCTCCGCCAAAAGCTCCTGGGCCCTAGCCTCAATGGCGAGCTCCATTGGCCGTGGACGAGGCCTTATCTCAGCATCAGAGCTCGTCTGGAGCTTCTTGATCTCCGAGAGAGTTCTAGGACAACGTATCAGTCCATCCCCAATGGCTATCGAGCCATGGGGCCTCCCGCCACCAGATATCATCACGAGCTCTAGATCAAAAGGACTCTGGCTCGGGTTGAAGTCCTCCCCTTTCCTCGCTTTCCCCTCATCTCTGTACCTCACGAGCTTGTTGTGGGAGGAGATGTTGCTGAAGCTCTCTGGATGATCGAGGTCATCCTCAGAGAATGCCTTGGCCTTCTTGTACGAGGCAGTATGGGCCATGGCATAGAGGTCGAACAGAGGTGACACCTCCTTCTTGTTTTCTCGTGCCTAAAAGAGAGGAACAAAATATTAGTTAAGGGCTCAAGCTAGCATGAAGAATGAAATTGCATGAATCATGAAGCAAACCACATACCCAGTGATCCCCGTACTCAAACAGGTTGGAGCTCCCTTGATGGTGTGGCACACCTCTCATTTGGGCACGCTTATCCTTGGCCTTGTTATGTTCGGCTAGCCATTCAGGAGAGCACCACTCATCCACCAATGCCTCCCAACAGTCCATCCTATCCGCACACCATCTCGGGGGCACCTAAGATAGACAAGAGAAATTTCAGCGCTACGCCTACGAATCAAATCAAGGAAACTAAGTACAAGGCCTTAAGAATAGATAATTACCTTCATTAACTTCTCCTTACCTAGATAATTTTTGCGGAACTTCTTCTTGGCCCTCTTAATGTTAGTCGAGGTGTAGTAGTCTCGAATAGCCTGCACTCGAGCCTCGTGCCGTAAGTTCTAAAGTGGGCGCTTGCACTCGGCTTCGAGAACAACAGCCGCTTTCGCCTCGTGTTCCTCAAGACACCTGTAGAAGGTCTGCAATCAAACAAGACAACATTGATTAGTACAATCACTAGGTGCTGTTGATTTTTAACTCTATAAAGGAGAAATTACCCAAAAGCGACGGATCACAATGTCAGCCACCGTCTCGCACAAGACACCATCGACCATCTCCTCCGACGGGGCCGGGGCAGCCATGTACAGCTCCCAGGTCAGTGATACCTGTGGAACCTCACCCTCACCGAGCAAGTGGACCTTCCCCGGGAAGTGGTACCGGAGAAGCACACCAAGGACCTGGTTGGGCCTGCGGACACCACGCTCGTGTTTCCAACCCCTGCAGTATGACAAGACCAACACATTAGATATTAATTTGAAGAAACATGAAGGAAAAAGGTTAAAAAAGAGTAAATGCACTTACTTCTCTGCATTAGGCTCAATCAAACACCTCTGATCGTGGGTCGTCGGCACGGGCGGGAGCTTTGTACAATGCTAGTAGACCTTCTTGCCCTCCTCAACCAGCTCGCCCTCGCTATAGGTGTCCTGAGACAAGTTGTCCTCGCCACCATCAGCATGGGCACTAGCCACCGGAGTCACGTGGGACGAAGACTCTGGGACCCGAGTCTCTTATGACGAAGACTCTGGGACCGGAGTCTCTTGGGACGAAGGCTCGGTGACCCGAGGCTCGACGACCCGAGGCTCGTAGACCGGAGTCCGTGACGGGTCCAAGTCAGACGGGTCCACCTGAGACAGAGCACTCCTGTGGTCGAGAGAATCAGCTGGGGGTGGCAGCGAGGAAGGCGCAGCATCCTTCCTACTTCTAGCACCTCTCTTCGTCTTCCCCCGACCTCTCCCGATCGAAGAAGAAGCACCCGCCGGTGTCTGCATACTATGTACCAATGCTCTCCGGAGTTGCTGGGGTGGAATAATAGCACCCCTCCCAGCACGTGCCAAGGAAGGAGGCTCAGAGCGCTCTCGACCCGAGCCCACCATCTGTCAACACCTGCAATGACAAAGAGTGAACGAAATTAGTTCAACATGAAAAAATTGAATACCTAATAACATGAACTAATTAATAATATATGTGTACATAATAATAATTGAATACCTCACATTACTAATATTAATCTTCATCATCTATATATGCTCCGGGATCAATAAATGCATAATCATCATCACTATCAGTAATGACGTGCTCATCAACATCATCAATAAATGCATCAACATGTGGAAGGCCTCTATGTAATCGGTCAAGCATTGACAGGTCATCCACAGCAGTAACCTCTTCTTATTCCGTCTCTTCTTGTTTCGGCTCAGGGGTGAAGTCGGATTCACTGTCGCTGTCGACCTCAATGTTCTGGGGTGAAGTAGAGCGGTTCTTGAAACGTTTTTTGGAAACACGTGTTTCTTGGAAGAATTCTCCTTCATATGTGTCTAGGTTAATGTGAGGCTCTGTGGGGAGGTGGTCTAAAATGTGGTGGCACATCATAAACGACACCCCAACCTTTCAAATTTGGATCCGTTTGGCAAGCCCACGGTAGATAGAAAACTTGGGTCGCTTGTTGAGCCGTAATATAGACATTGGGAACATCTAAATGGGTGTTTTGTTTGATTTCGACTAGCCCTATATGTTCATGAGTCCTTCTAGTCTCCTTCGGCTAGAACCAATAACATTTGAAGACTACGATGTTTGGTGGGTTTTCACCAAAGAATGTAAGTTCATAAATTGCTTCAACTCTTCCATAATACTCGACCCATCCTTTGTCGACAGCGAAGACACAACAATTTGTAGACTTTCGGTCGGCCATAGATAGCTCTTTGCCAAAAGTACGAAAGCGATACCCGTTGATGTCGTATTTGTCAAATGAACAGACCTTATAGTCAAAACCATTAGCGACTTGTCTCAATTTGGAGTCCATAGACTCTACATTAGCCTACAAGTTTAATATGAAAGGATTGATGCATTAGCCAAAAACTAGGCGAAGAAATGAAATCGTCTAATTAATGGAAATTACCGTTTGCTTGAACCAAGAGATGAAACCGGGATAGCCGCCTCCATGCTTTGCCAGAAGCTCATACTCTTCGATGGAATCCTTTTGGATCACCGCTCCATCCGACAATTTGGCGATGTATCGACTGTATCACATATCCGAGAATAAGAGCATTTCAAAGGAATTAGAAGTTGCAAAACAATGTACTGAGAACTTACTTGATGTACGGCCACACTTCTGTTAGGTTGTTGAACATATACAACGAAATGGTCCGCCATTCTTCGACATCCAACGCTATTGCTTTCAAGCACCGATTGGTGCGAGTTTCCCTTTGAATAGGCTGAGGTTGGATCGACCTTTTTCACGGTCGCCATCATTGTACCGAGGCTTCGGATTATGCAAATGATGATTCTTGGCTTTGTAGTGTGCTGTCACGAAGTTTGCCGCCTCTTGAGTAATGAATGCCTCGGCCATCGATGCTTCAACTCGACGTTTATTTTTTACATTTTGCTCGAAGCGTCTTCTGCATCCTCTCAGTTGCGAAGCACCAACGATTTTGCACGGGCCCCCCCAATCTTGCCTTGGTCGGGAGATGCAAAATCAAATGCTGCATTGGATTAAAGAAGTCCGGTGGAAAGATCTTTTCTAACTTGTAGATCAACTCCGGCGCCAACTCTTCCAGTTCGTCTAGCACGTCAGGCAATAGTTCTTTCGCACAAAGAGCACGGAAGAAATAGCTCAGCTCTGCCATTACTAGCCATTCATCCTCAGGGATAAAGCCACGCAACATCACCGGCATTACCCGCTCAAGCCATATGTGCCAATCATGACTCTTGAGACCAAATATTTTCAATTTGTCAAGACTCGCTCCCCTCTTTAGATTTGCTGCATACCCATCGGGGAACATCAACTGCATTTTCACCCACAAGATCATTTGCCTCATAGATGGCCTTCCAAGATTGAACCATGCCTTTGGCTTCCTTCAGTTCTTCTTTCCTTCCGGTTGTTGAATGTTTTGTAACGGTCTATCACATAGAGCCTCCTGATCGACTCTAGCCTTAGGATTATCCTTCGACTTCCCCTCTATGCTGAACAATGTACCAAAAAGGGCCTCCCTGATATTCTTTTCAGTGCGCATCACGTCGATGTTGTGTGGGCAAAGGAGGTCTTTAAAGTAAGGCAGATCCCACAAACATATCTTGTGAGTCCAGGCGTGTTCCGTATTATACCCTTTGAAATACCCTGGACGATTTGGATTCGGCTCGAGAGTGTTTATCTGATCCAGGATCTGTTGGCCTGTCAATGCAGGTGGTGCAGTGTTTTTGACAACTCTACCTTTGATGAAATTCTTCTTGTCTTTTCTGAACTTATGGTCAGGATCCAGGAATTGTCTATGCATGTCGAAGCAAGAAAATTTCGACCCGCCTGCAGCCAACGGAACTCAAGAGTTGCCTTGCATGTGGGGCACGAAAACCTTCCATGCACGCACCAGCCAACGAATAGCGCATACGCCGGAAAGTCATGCGATGAGTACATGTACCACACATGCATTTTGAAGTTCTTTTTGGTAGCAGCATCGTATGTTTTGATCCCATTATCCCAGGCTTCTAGCAATTCATCCTTAAGCGGCTGCATGTACACATTCATATTCTTCCCCGGATATTTGGGCCCTGGAATTATCAACGTCAGGAAAATGTTCTTTCTTTTCATAATCTCTCCGGGGGGGAGATTGAGTGGAATGACAAATACAGGCCAACAATTGTATTGTGCTGCCGTCATACCATAAACATTGAACCCATCTGTGCTGATGGCAACTTGAGGATGCCTTGGATCTGCCGCTTTATCCTTATGTAATGCATCAAAGTGCTTCCACACAAAAGCGTCTAAAGTGTGTCCCAACATCGGATTCCCATCTGCATCTAGTTCTGTTCTTTTGCCCAATTCATGCCACGTCATCTGTCTGGCCGTCTCTTCGACCATGAAAAGATGTTGAAGTCTTGGTATGATTGGCAGATACCGAAGAACATTAATGGGGATGTTGGTCTGACTCTTCTCACCCATACCGTTGTCTACCAGAACATACCTGGAAGCATTGCAAATGGGACAATAGTTCAAGCCCGCATACTCAAGCCTAAATAAGGCACATCCATTCTCACAGGCATCTATCTTCTCATAGGGCATCTTAAGCGCACGTAGGATTTTGTCCGACTAGTATAGGTTTGCTGGCAATACATGGCCTTTGGGTAGAAAGCGTCCAAATATCGTCATCATCGTGTCGTAGCATTCTCTGCCCAGGTTGAACTGAGCCTTCAGAGCCATTACTTGCGCGATGGCATCCAGCTGACAAAGCTCAGTGTGCTGGTGGAGAGGATGTTTTGAAGACTCCAACATTTCATAAAAAGCATTTGCAGGTTCCTCCATCTCATCGTCCGAATCCCGAGCATCATCAAAGTCTTGCACCACGTCTTCGATCCCGGTACCATGCTCGTCGGTGCGACGACGAACCACCTCAGCTCTGGCACGTTGGGCAGACTCACCATGAAATGTCTAGATCGTATAATTAGGCGTAAAACCCCACTTCTGCAGGTGCTTGATCATTTCAAACTCTGACTTCTTCTTAAAGTTTTCGCAATCGACACAAGGGCACCAGGTTGTTTTCTGTCCATTTGCAAATGCAACTCTCACAAACTCCTTGGTTTTTGTTATCCATCCACGGGTCATGTCTTTCTGACTAGTGTGACCGGTGTACATCCACCCACGATCACTCATCTTGCCTAGCTACTGGACACACAAAAAATATATACATAATTCAGCAAACCATATTCATCAGATAATAGAGTTTGTCAGTTTTATTACGTCGATGCAACCTAGACGCTAATAGGTAAAGATAGGTCCTAATCCCACCCGAGTATGTGTAGATTGGGTTCGTTTTCCCATGCTCCTCTCCGGATTCGATGCACAATTTCGGCAACACCTCCCTGCTGTTCTCCTGATACATGTCTCGGCAATAAGCAGAGAGGATGTGTACCCAGAGAACAACAGGGAGGCACTGACGAAATTCTGCATCAGATCTGGAGCAGAGCATATGGGAAAACGAACCCAATCTACACATACTCGAGCTGTCCATGGATAACGTCGGACAATTCGAAAGAATCATGGTTATAAATATGCTAATGAATGCATATTTATAGCTGTAACCCTTTCGAACGGGAGACACATAGGGGTCACGCATACTGATGATTGAAGACACCTATAGCTAGCAAGTTTCATCGGCACGAAGACCGGAACAGAGCAATTTTTTTAAGGATGCCGGGGGAGAAGATGTCATTTGTTCTCACCAACGAACACAGCAAGGGAGCTCGTCAAATGCATGGGGAGGTCGTCGAACAACTACACATTGAAATTCACCCGATCAACACAAAATATGATGTTTTTTATAACAAAGTAGGAAAATATGTGACCTAGCTCACAATTTACAAAGCTATGACCTCCTCGGCCTCACGAAAGCCAAAGAGCACCTTTTTGGTCAACAGGAGGCAGAATAGGTGTTGGGGGTCGGGGGTCAATGGCATCGGGAGATAGTGGCATCAAGGGTCAGTGGAGTCGGGGGTTGGTGGCGTTGGTGGTCGGGGGTCGATGGTGTCGGTGGTTGGGGGTCGGTGGTGTCGGTGGTAAGGGGGCGATAGCGTCGGTGGTTGGGGGTCGGGGGTCCGGGGGGTCGGGGGTCTGAGGCGTCGGGGGTCGGTGGCGTCGGGGGTCGAGGGTCGGTGATCAGGGGTCAGTGGAGTCGGGGGTCAGTGGCGTTGGTGGTCGGGGGTCGATGGCGTCGGTGGTCGGGCGTTGGTGGTGTCGGTGGTCGGGGGGCGATGGCGTCGGTGGTTGGGGTCGGGGTTGGTGGCGTCCTTCTTCTTCTTCTTCTTCTCTTCTCCTCGTCCTCTTCTCCTCATCCTCTTCTTCTTCTTCTTCCTTCTTTTCCTTTTTCCTCTTCTTCCTTCTTTTCCTTTTTCCTCTTCTTCCTTCTTTTCCTTTTTCCTCTTCTTCTTCTCCTCTTCTCCTCCTCCTCTTCTTCTTCTTCTTCTTCTTCTTCTTCTTCTTTCTTCTTTTTCTTCTTCTTCTCCTCTTTTTCTTCTTCTTCTTCTTCTTCTTCTTCTTAACCTAAACTAAACCTAAAAGTAAACTAAACCTAAACTAAACCTAAACCTAAACTAAGCGTAAAACTAAACCTAAACCTAATTAAACAAAATCTAAATTAAACCTAAACCTTAATAAAAGAGGGCGGAGAAGAGAAGTACCTTGGGCGGCGGCAGGGGCGGGGGCGGCCGGCGGCAGGGCGGGGCGGCCGCTGCAGGGGCAGGGCGGCCGACGGCAGGGCCGGGGCGGCCATCGGCCGCTGCAGGAGCGGGGGCGGGCGGCTGGTGCACGGGGGCGGCGGCGGCGGCCGATGGCACAGGGGGGCGGCGGTGGCTCGAGCACAAGGGAGTAGGGGGTGCGGGGAGGGGAGAGAGAGAGGGGAGAGAGGGGGTGGGGCGCGCTGACAGGTATACTAAGGCTCTTTGTCGTCTGCTAGCATATGACAAAGAGCCTTAGTTAGTGGGGCGGGGACGGGGGAAACGGCCGTTAGACGGCCACTCTCTTTGCCGTCTACTAGCGGACGGCAAAGAGAGTGGCCATTAGCTGGTTCTCGTTGTGGGACACCCTTCCTCTTTGCCGTCGGCTAGCAAACGACAAAGAGATGGCTGACGGCAATGATATCTTTGTCGTCAGCTCTTTGTTTGCTGTTAGTTTTATTTAGGCTGATGGCAAAGACCTTCTTTGCCGTCAGCTGGCAGACGGCAAAGAGCTGGCAGACGGCAAAGATCCTGATTCCAGTAGTGCCGATGTAAATTATGAGTTAGGTCATATATATATTCCAATTATAGATGTTATGAAAAACATCATATTTGTGTTGATCGAGTTTCATTTCAACGTGCAGTTGTTTCGTCGCTGCGAGGGTCTGCTGTTCAATGACCTTCCCGTGCGTTGGACAAGCTCCCCTATTGCATTCGTTGGTGAGCACAAATGACATCTCCTCCCCCGACCCCCTTAATTTGCTCGGTTCCAGTCTTCGTGCCAATGAAACTTGCTAGCTATACGTGTCTTCATTCATCATTATGCGTGACCAGTATGCGTCTCCCGTTCGAAAGGGCGGCATCTATAAATATGCATGTCTTTGTGTATTTATAATCGCCATCCTTTCGAATTGTCCAACTTATCCATGGACAATCCGAGTATGTGTAGATTGGGTTCGTTTTCCCGTATGCTCTGCTCCAGATCCGATGCGGAATTTTGTCAGTGCCTCCATGTTGTTCTCTGGGTACACATCCTCTCTGCTTATTACCGAGACGTGTATCATGAGAACAACGGGGAGGTGCTGCCAAAATTCTGCATCGGATCCGGAGTAGAGCATGGTAAAACGAACCCAATCTACACATACTCGGGTGGGATTAGGACCTATCTCTACCTATTAGCGTGTAGGTTGCATAGACGTAATAAAACCGATAAACTTGATTAACAGATGAATATAGATGATGAATTATATATATATATATATATTTCTTGTGTGTTTAGTAGGTAGGCAAGATGAGTGATCGTGCTTGGATGTACACCGGTCACCCTAGTCAGAAAGAAATGACCATTGAATGGTTAACAAAAACCAAGGGGTATCTGAGCATCGCATTTGCAAATGGCTAGGAAATAACCTAGTGCTCCTGTGTCCGGTGCGACAACCATAGAAAGTGGACCCGGGATGAAATGGGTAAACACTTGCAGAAGTGGGGTTTCACGCCTGATTATATGGTGTGGGGATTTCATGGTGAGTCTGCCCAACGTGCCAGAGCTGAGGTTGTTCGTCGTCACACCGACGAGCATGGTACTGGGATCGAAGACATGGTGCAAGACTTTGATGATGCTCGGGATTCGGACGACGAGATGGAGGAATCTGCAAAGGCCTTCTATGAAATGTTGGAATCTTCAAAACGTCCTCTCCACGAGCCCACTGAGCTTTGTTAGCTGGATGCCATCGCACAAGTAATGGCTCTGAAGGCTTAGTTCAACCTAGGTAAAGAATGCAACGATGTGATGATGACGATACTTGGACGCTTTCTACCCAAAGGCCATGTATTGCCAGCAAACATGTACCAGTCGGACAAAATCCTACGTGCACTTAAGATGCCCTATGAGAAGATAGATGCCCGTGAGAATGGATGTGCCTTATTTACGCTTGAGTATACAGGCTTGAACTATTGTCCCATTTGCAAGTCTTCCAGGTATGTTGTGGTAGACAACGGTATGGGTGAGAAGAGTCAGACCAAAATCCCAGTTAATGTTCTTCGGTATCTGCCAATCATACCAAACCTTCAAAGTCTTTTCATGGTCGAAGAGACGACCAGACAGATGACGTGGCATAAATTGGGCAAAAGAACCGAACTAGATGCAGATGGGAATCCGATGTTAAGACACACTTCAGACGCTTTTGCGCGGAAGTACTTCGATGCATTACATAAGGATAAAGCGGCAGATCCAAGGCATCCTCGAGTAGCCATCACCACGGATGGGTTCCAAGTGTTTCGTATGACGGCAAGTCAATACAGTTGTTGGCCTGTATTTGTCATTCCACTGAATCCCCCCCGGAGAGATTATGAAAAGAAAGAGGATAAAGAGGATAAAGAGAAAGATAAGAAAAATGCTTCTTCTTCTTCTTCTTCTTCTTCCTCTTCTTCCTCTTCTAGAACTTCTTCTTCTTCTTCTTCTTCTTCTTCTTCTTCTTCTTCTTCTTCTTCTTCTTCTTCTTCTAGTATTCTTCTTCTAACTTTCTTATTTCCCATTTTGCAGATTTGATTCACTTCACGGAATCTTGCATTGATGGAGTTCTTGTGTTTACTTTCTTTTTTGATTTTGTATCGATCAACATTGTGAAACTTGCTACCTATGGATGAAACTATTGGAATATGGATGAAACTATGCATGTATGGATGAAACTATGCATGTATGGATGAAACTTGTACTTTTAATTTGGTATGTTTGTTGGATGATCATATCCATATGGCAGGGATATAGTTTCTGTGAATTATATATATCATATACGTGCTTGTGAAAATGATTGGATATAACAAAAAATAGAATAAAAAGGGATAATACAGGCTCTTTGCCGTCTGCCACCGATGGCAAAGGGCTCTTTGCCGTCTGCCCCATTCAGCAAAGGTGCCACGTGGTGGCCACCTGTGAAACCTGGGAAGCCTAGGCTGGGGACATTTTGTCCCTTTGCCGTCTGTGGAAGATGGCAAAGGGGGAGGAGGCAGACGACAAAGAAGGGGAGGGAGGCAGACGACAAAGAAGGGGAGGGCGGCAGACAACAAACGTCGGGGTAGGCGGCAGACGGCAAAGGGGGGGCAGACGACAAAGTGGTGGGGTCCATTAGCCACCTCTAACAGCGACACCGTCAGTAGTTGTCGTCCATGCCCTTTCTCGTCTGCAAGATGACGACAACAATCCTTTGCCATCCGCTGGGCTGAAGCAGACGGCAAAGAACCCCTTTGCCGGAGCTAGCTGGGCCCAAATTTGTGTCATCCGCTAGCGGACGACAAAGTCCTTTGCTGTCCGCCTTTGTGCCTTTGCCGTCTGACATGGCATATTCCTGTAGTGATACCAACGAATATATCGTAAACAAGAGGAGATGAGGAGGCGCCCCCCATGACAACATTCGGGATTCCTCCATCAAGAACACACATGAAAGTCACACAAGGAGCAACGACAGACAGAATGTCACACACGCATTATACCGATAAAATATCACTAACACATTTATAATGAACTCAAATATAATATCATCTTGAATAATCCATCACTAATACAGTTAATGCATCATCAAAAATTAACTAATGCATCTCGAATATTATCCTATAAGATCACTAATACAGATCAGATATCCTAGAATCCAAAGTGGAGGACGGTGAACTCGGTTCACTAGCGGTCTCTGAGTCGCTGGCGGTGGACAACCAAAGATAAGGAACCATCACCACCGGATCATAACTCAGATGAGATCCCTGAAGAACCTGGCAGGTATTGGAGAACCTGGTGTCCAATGCCACCATATAGCGACGGACGTGCTCCTCCTCCTCCCACAGCGACATACCACCTCCGGGGGGGGCTCCCTCTGCACCTAAAGTGGCCCACGCGACCGCCACCAAAGAAGCTCCGGGTCGACGATGAGACCAGGATTCCTCACCAAGCTCTGAGCCCGGGAAGGTAGCACCTCCTAGTGCCAGTCCGATGGAGCCTAGTCCCGGACATTGCGCTTCTCAAGGATGTCGACGCCGACTCGATGACGACGAGGATGCGGGCCAGGCATCGTCGACGTTGAGACAAATTCCTATGAGAACATTTTCTTATCATTTAATCACTAATTTTTTAAACTCATTTTGATACGGTTTTCCGGAATGCCGCTTCCCAGGAAATCACAACACTCGATATGCCTACTTTCTAGCACAAGTCATGCCAAAATTTTGACATGTACTTTGCTAAAAAGTGGACATATTGAGCGCCTGAAATTCACCGGAATGGAAATGAATCAACATTCTGACGAAACAGAGGCCACTCGAATCATTTGCATATAACAGTAAGAAAAATATAGGACTTGAAAAAAAATTCAATAAGGTTTTTCATATTTGGCACATTCATATTTAGCTCTAAACTAATTAAGCTAACAAACCTAACCATAGAATCAACCTAACCCAAGAATCAACCTAACCCCCCTAATCAATCTAACAAACCTAACCCTAGAATCAACCTAACCCCCCTAATATTACAAAATGGCCAGATGCGAGAGGGGTGAAGGGAGTGAGGGGAGAGGGAAGAGGGAGGAAAGATGGAGTAGGGGCTACCTGCGGAGGGAGGAGGAACGGCAGTGAGGGAGGGGGCAATGGCAAGGGAGGCCGCGATGGTGAGGGAGGGATGACGGTTGTCGGTGTCAAAACCGGCAAATCTCGGGTAGGGGATCCCGAACTGTGAGACTAGAATCAATGGTAACAGGAGACGAAGGAGACACAGATTTACCCAGGTTCGGGCCCTCCTACCGGGGGTTACAGAGTTGATCTACCTCGAGATCAAATAGCTAACCCTAGATAAGTTGTTTTCTCTATACCCCTAAACCCTCCGGCTTATATAGACGCTGAGGGTGCCCTGGGTTTACACATGGTCGGTTACATGCCGAAGAGATAAACATACCTAACTACAGCTAATAACTTGGACAGTACGTCATGGCTCCTCTAAGCTTCCATCTGGCGTAGGTGGTCTTTGATCATCCGATGCTCCCTTTGCGACCCACACAGTCTGGCCTACAAACAATAGGTCGGCTATCCGAGGACCCCCTAATCCAGGACTCCCTTAGTAGCCCCCGGACTAGCCTTCAACGCCGATACATATCCGGTCAATCTCCTCATGTCGTCATCTTTGGCTTGCGAGGCGAGTCCCTCACCCCTCTTTGTTCGGCAACCGACCAGTCTTCGGTAAGATCCCAAGCATCGCGGGCGCAGGTTCATTATAATAACTGCGCTTGTTCCTCGATTTTCGCACGTCATGGGGAGGCGAGTGGTCAGTGATTTTTACAATCTTACCCCTCCATAACGGAGGCTCCATTCATTTAATCAAACAAAACCGTGGCTCATACCACATCCTCTTTTTCCCCATCGAAAGAAACTCCTAGCGGAAGCTCCACATAGAACATGGCTAACGCCCCTAGCTCCTCCGCGCGTCCCTACGGCTCACGCCTAGGGGACTGGACCAGCTGTTCCGTTACACTCCTGCAGCTCCGCAATCTGGAGACCCAGGGGTATCTCCCTTCTTCAGATCTGGCGGCGACCCATGCAGGTCTGCTTTCTTACGACGATGAAGTTTTCGTTGAGCGTTTACCCAATCCTAACAAGGAGGAACGCGTATGCTTCATCTCCTTTCTCCTCCGGGGTCTTGGGTTTCTAATCCATCCATTCCTGAGGGGGTTGCTGGAGTTCTACGGGATCTAACTCCACCACCTTACTCCAGGGTCCATCTTGCACATCTCGGGCTTCATTGCTCTCTGCGAGATGTTCCTGGGGTGCGAGGTGCACTTTGATTTGTGGAGGAAATACTTCTGTCTCGTCCCCAGAACTCGGTACAAGACGATCTTGGAGGTCGGCGGAACCGAAGTGTGCCGCATAGCGGGGACAGGGTATTTGGCGGGCACACTGAAGAAATCCGAAGAGTGGACTTCAGAATAGTTTTATATTGAAGACATCCCCCTGTTCGAGCCAACTCGAACAGGTCTTCCCGAATACTCTGTCGCCCTCCCAAAGAAGAGATACAACTGGTGCCTAAGGAGTTCGTCCCAGGAGGAAAGCGTGGTGCCTAGCAGCTCAAGTGTGGATGCTCGCCCACCACCAACTGACCATGAACGACGTCATGGGCGTTGTCATCTCCCGATGCGTGCAGCCCCTTCAAAAAAGGGTGCACCCCTTGTGGCAATACAACAGGACGAGCGACAACAGGCGCTCCCAAAAGCTAGGGCCTGCCAATCCGACGGCGTTGGCCACTACACTTGCCAACATGTACAAAGAAGAGCAAAAAGACTTTCACTACAAGAAATATGCTAACTTGCGACCATCAATATTGGTCACTGGAAGGTCATTGTTTTTCATTAATGACCTTTTTGTGACCAAAAAGAGTTGGTCAAAAGCTGGCCGTCGTTAATGAAACTTAACGACCAAAACGAAAGGTCATTGGTCCTACGATCAATTGTTTTGGTCGCTGCCACACTGCCCAGGCCACATCGAATCCAACGTGACAAGATGACGTGGCAAAATTACGACCGATTGAATTAGTCGTTGATAAGAATGAGCCCGATCCAATTCGATGTGTATATGGGCCGAGCCCATTAATTCAGCCTTTTTAATAAAAACAATTCCTATTAAAAATGCAGCTACATGGGCCTAGCCCAACAATTTGATGTTTTTATTTCCTAGGTCATGGGTTGTATATTCCATATTATTCGACCTCAACCTTTTTACAATCCATTTCTATTTTGGGCCCCAGCCTTTTTACTGTCCATTTACTTTTTGGGCCTTAGCCTTTTTAATAAGTTGGTCCCACTGTTCAACTTCTATTTCTCACACTTTCATGGTACAGAAATGACAAATATTTCAAATGGCAAGAGAACATACGAAATTATTGAAATGATACCCAAAAATACCACTAAAAACATACGAAATTACAATCTTTACAGTGTTAACCAGATACGCTGACTATTGTATAACATAAGTAGCACTACATTATAACTAGCTACCTTCTACTTTGTCAGGCTTCAGGCTTCTTCAAATTTCTTCATCCTGGAGCTCTTGTACATGGGAGGTAATGCAACACTTTTAGAGATTGATGAAGGCAAGCAAGTCATGTTGCAACACCCACATAGAAGCATAATTATAAGCACAAATACAACAATCATCTCAATTCAAGCAAATGATCTGGTATCAGAGCATGAAAAAGGAAGCAACCCATGACATGAATGTTTATAACATCTCAATCAATGACTTCAAATAGGAATAATGTATACAAGTATATAATACAAAAATACGAGAAACTATCACAATACGGAAATGACATCATAGAATTATATAGCTAACTCAATGACAGATTGCAATGTTTTACTCAACGTATGAAACTCAAAGAACTTGTCTGCTTAGTTACGAGCATCATGCATTTCAACTTCAATAACTGCAGAAATTAAATAGCATGAAGACAATATTCTAAAGATCAAAACAGATGAAGCTGGAAACAGAACCAGGTGAAGTCATTCATATAATATTCTCCTAACAGTGCAAAATAGCTGTCGAATTTGAGATCTAATAAAAAAAATGCATATAACATTGTCACAACAGCAAAAATTGAGAGAAAGTTATGGACCAGGTGAACAAGCTGACCTTCAAGGTAGCAGCATGATCTGTTGTGGTGCCTTCATCTGGAGTTGCTTGTAGGAGTTGTGACCTGCTACTTTGCTTCCCCATATAGCACACTAGGATCTCAACCCGAAAAACAAAAAACGTGATTAGGGAGCTAGTACATAAGAAAAGGAATTCATGCACGAATGACATATACAACTAGAAAAAATCAGGATATCACATATATTATTATAATAACATACTAGTAGGAAGAAGGCGCGGTGACACGCCGCGCTCATGGTTGAGCCCATATAGTGTGTACCTGTGTATTGTTATTTTTATTTTATAGTAGGTGGTCAAGCTGGTTGCAGACATTATTCATATTTCTTACATTAAAAAAATGTCCAACTGAAAAAGGGAGTAATTTAAATTTTTGCATGATATATACATCCAACAGAAAATAAGAGTAATAATTAAAGCTATTCCAACTCATCACAGTATGATTTGTATAGCTTCATTTCAACAGGTTCAAGATGGCAAATCTTACTGCAAAGCTATTCTTTAACTATATATCCTTCTCTGGACTTATATTTGGGCAGATTAAGCCAAGGGAATTTAGGAGTTTCCTAGGTCCGGTTTTGAGTTCAACTCTGTTGATAGCAAGCAAACAGGAAGGGTAGGCTAAGTAAGGTTCACACTTTTTAAGTTAAATTGTTACATCTCCTTCAGATGATTAGCTGGTCCTTTAATTCACACTTCTTAACTGGAGCTTAAAACATGACAGTAGAAGCATGAGCCTCCAGTGCTTCTGAATTTTCTTTTAAACTCTACTTCTAAACTTTCTACGTTACTGATTATCACTTTGTACATAGACACACATTGACTTCTTAAATAATAGAACTAGACAACTGCCATGCCATCCAACATCGTCATGACAATTAAGGTGCGACTCCACATTTTTTGTTGACACAAATACAAAAGGAATGAAACATAAAGGATATAGTAGTACAGAGTACATAATTTCCATCCCCTCGCTCTCTCTGCACTACTATAGTAGTATATAGTAGTACTACTATTTCCTTTTTTTCCTTTTGCGACAAATACATTTTTTTCTTTTTCAAATTAGAGAGTACAGAGTGCACAGGATAGTTAAACATGCAAGATATAGTAGTAGATAGCAGAAGTCGAGGGTGCAGGATATAGCACCAGTAGATAGTACAAGTTGCGGGTGCAAGATATAGCACTGGTAGATAGTAGAACTTGCGGTGCAGGATATGTAGCACTAGTAGATAGTAGAACTTGCGGTGCAGGATATATAACACTAGTAGATAGTAGAACTTGCGGTGCGGGATAGATATCCCAGTCATTAACCATTGACGCGTCCCTTCAGCTGAATCGACGGACCACGGCAAAAAAGGTGAGTGCTCCAAGACTGAAGCCAACATTGCAGGCCAAGACCTCGTTCCTGCACCTCTTCCTGTGTTGCTCTGCCAAAGAGGAAGGAGAATGAATGTTAGGATGTGTTGTGCAATGAATGAATGAATGAATCAGACAACAATCATGCATGTTTAGTGCCTTACCAAAACTCTGGGATGAAGGGGTCAAGGTCAACATCAGCCGGTGCCTACATGCAGTTGAGTTTGAATCGTTAAAAATGGGATGGCAGCTAATGCAGGCTGCCCAAAGTAAAATGACATGGATAATTTCATCTAAACACATATATTGTCTGTCTAGGGCAACAGAGAGATTTTGGACTGGACAACACATGATGATTTCATCCAAACTTGTGTGCTTCTAGTTAGCTAGCTACTCTCCTCCCTAAGTTGGTAGCCACCAAGCTGTTGAGCACGAGCCAGATCAAATCGTGAGCATGCGACGTCTAGCCAAATCTCGACGCTCACAGCCCAATGGGAGCTGCAAAGTGCAGCAGATTCGACACGCCTACGCCACCTACAAGCCAGAGAGCTGGCAATTCGAACCGCGGGGAGGATCAAGGGGCCGAGATCGCCGGAGACCAACCGAAACGAGCAACATGGAATTGGGGGAGGTGGGTGGAGGTGGGTAGGGGGAGATCCGTGGTAACCTGAGCTAGGACGGGCTGCGGGAGGCCGGAGCCCTTGCAGAAAGCGACGACCTCCTGGCCACTGATCCGTCTGTCGCGGTCCAGATCCTCCATGCGGAAGTAAGCATCGAACGCTGCCACCATCCCAGCAAGGCGGCGAAGGAGGAGGAGGCCGGCGGCCCATGGGAAACGCGCCGGGCCCGGTGGATGTTCGGTCGCCGGCGGCGGCAAGATCGGTGGGCGGCGCACGCTTGGGCGTTGTGTGTGTGGAGGGGAAGGGAGGGTGGTGTATGTCACCGAGGCCCGAGCGGTGTGGTGATGGGAAACAAGATGCCGACAGTGGGGTAGAGGGCAGAGGTGAGGCTAGGGGAGAGGTGGACGCCGGCGGCTGGTTGGGTGGATCGGGGGTGAAGACAGAGTGAAGGAGGTGGCGGTGGTAAAGGAGGAGCGAAACCTAGGGTTCGCCTCAGACAGGGAGGGCACGAGGGTTTGGTGGGCAAGAGAGAGATAGGTTTGGTGCGGTGGGTTGGATGGACGGATGGACGGATGTTGGACACGTCATTCATCCATGCCATAACCGATTCCATCAATCAGAATTAAGCAAAGATATTTTTGTTTTTTTGCTTTTGTTTACTTAATTATAGTTTGTTAAAATGACCCAATATTGTCCACATGTGTATCTTGTTATGAAAAACGATGTTGCCAAAGAGAGTTCACACTTTCTTTAAAAAAAACCATTTCCTATTTTTTGAGTGCGCAAAATAACTTTTTTGTGAAGGATCTACCATGTATTTGTCATAAAATTGAACCAAATCAATTTACTAAATTATTAGGTCATATTGAATGTACAATTGACCAAATGGTTGGGTGTCAAAATATTTGATCCACCTCTCGTGAAAAAGATAAATTTTCGTCGAATCAGCTGGAAGCGGGTCAAATTTGAACTGCACCTGCCTCATAGTTTGCTCATGATTTTTTCGAAAAAATAATTTCTACGTATAAAAGTATCTATTTAATGAGAGAAACACCAAAAAATCAAGATTCAACCACTGGCTAGGACCGGTCATGCCCGCCGTTTTGACCGCATTTTGAAATGGGCATGAAAAATTCAAAAAAAACAAAAAATAGAAAACCTTCGCATTGTGTCATTATATGTGACCAAGTTACGAGGAAAAATAATAAACTTGTAATGCGGTAATTATTTTAAAAAGTGTTCTCAGAAATGAGCTATCATGTGTGAAGATCGGTGGCTTTCAAGGCAAATGATCAATCTTATGGCCACGTTCATGTCATAGTTTGTTCAAATGATTTAATATTGTGCACAAGAGTGCATCTGACAATGTAAAACAATGTTTCCTAAGGGAGTTTTCATTTTCATTGGACAGAAAATTCATTTTCCATTTTTCGAGTGCCCCAAATGAGTTTTTTTGTGAAGGACCTACCATATATTTATTGCAAAATCATACCAAATCAATTTAATGAAATACTAGGTCATATTTAATGTACAATTGAACAAATGGTTGGGTTTCAAAATCTTTGATCCACCTCTCATGAAAAAGACAAATTTTCACCGATTTAGTTGGAAGCGGGTCAAATTTGAACTCACTTGCCTCATAGTTTGCTCATGATTTTTTTAAATAATTTATAGGTACAAAAGTATCTATTTAATCATTAAAACATCAAAAAAAATTATAAGATTGAACAACTAGCTAGGAACAGTCATGCACGCCGTTTCGACCGCATTTTGAAATGGGCATGAAAAATTAAAAAAAATTAAAAAATTGGAAACCTTCGCATTGTGTCATTATATGTGACCAAGTTACAAGGAAAAATAATGATCTTGTAATATGGCAATTATTTTAAATAAGTGTTCTCGGAAATAAGCTAACATGTGTGAAGATTCATGCCTTTCAAGCCAAATGATCAATCTTATGGCCACGTTCATGACATAGTTTGCTCAAATGAACTTATATTGTGCATAAGGGTGCATCTTGGAATGACAAACATTGTTGCCTAAGTAAGTTTTCATTTTCTTTGGACCAAAAATTCATTTTCCATTTTTTGAGTGCCCAAAATAAGTTTTTTTGTGAAGGACCTACCATATATTTGTTGCAAAATTGGACCGAATTTTAATTCTAAAGTATTAGGCTATATTTAATGTACAATTGACTATATGGTTGGGTGTCAAAAGATTTGAGCCACCTCTCATGAAAAAGACAAATTTCTGCCGATTCAGTAGGAAGCGGGTCAAATTTGAACTGTAGTTGCCTTATAGTTTGCTCATGTTTTTTTTCCAAAACTAATTTATAGGTACATAAGTATCTATTTAATTAGATATACATGGTTTTGTGGCGAGACATCGAGGTTTGGTTGGTGGACGATGGCCTCGACTCTAGCCCGCGTGAACTGGCATGCCAGTCGCGTGGTCACCGCATGAACTTAGCGTTTCCACGCATTCTGGGCAGCCTAGGCATGTCGGATGGGTTGGGCACTCCCCCGGTAGGTGCTAGGAAGAAGAATATAACAGAAGAATCTCACAAGGATATTGAACTAAGCTCAAACATGAATTAGTAGACAAGTGTTTGATTAGAGGTGGGGCAAATGAACATGGCTAATGGCCCTGAGTTTTAGTTGAGGACGATCATATACTAAGGAGACTGTCTTGGCAAATTTTCAGCTCAAATGGAGGAGCCTAAGTGGCACTTCCTTTGCAAAGTACCACACTAGACAGAAATATGAATGTTGAAGCTGGGCTCAAATTAATGAATGGATTGAGCTCCATTTTTTGTGGAGGATGGTAATTTGGGCATAGGAAGAGACTGTAAAAAAATTTATACCATTGGAATAGGCCAAAGTGGTACTTCCTTCAAATTACTCTTCTTTGGACAGAAAACAGAAATTTATTCTGGGCCCACATAGATGATTGGATTGAGCTGCAATTTGGAGGAGGATGATAATATTGACATATGAAGGAGTTGTACAAATTTCATACCATTTGGATAAATAAAAATGATACTTCCTTCAGAATGCTCTCGACCGAGCAGAAAACTGGGAACCATATTAAGGAAAATTGGGTCAATTAAAATCGGCTAAAATTTTGTGTAGGGAGGTTCTTGGGGAAGGGTCATGTCTTGGTAATCTTTCAGCAATTAGAAAGCAATATAAAATATAGTTTCTTAACAAATTGAAAATATTACCAGAAAACAAAGATTGTATGGTAACCTCACATGGATTATTATATGAGGATCAAATTTTGTGGAGAGCTATGATTTGGGCATATAGAATATGTGGCAGAAATTCGGATCATTAGGAGATACCTAGCTATAGTACTTACTTCACAAAGCTTCTAGCTGAACAGAAGCTTTGGAAATTTGTTGAGGCAGATTTAATAGGCAAATGGATCTGAATTTTATCATGAGACAATGATTTGTATAGGAAAGAGTGCCCAAAAATTTCCAACTCAAATGGAGGACCCTGGGTTGCACTTGCTTTGCAAAGTACCACATTTGACAAAAATATGAATATTGAAGCTAGGATCAAATGAATGAATTTATTGAGCTGAAATGTTGCGAGGGGTGACCATTTGTGCATAGGAAGGCACTATAAAAATTTCATACCATTTGGAGAAATAAAAACAGTACCTCCTTCACAATGCTCTCCACTGAACAGAAAATTAGGAAAAATATTGAGGGAAATTGGATAAATTAAATGAGCTAAAATTTGGTGTAGGGAGGTTATATGGGCATGGTCGTTCCTTGGTAAATTTTTAGCAGTTATAAAGCAATATAAAATACAGTTGTTTCACAGACTGAAAATATTACCAGAAACAAAGATCGGATGGTGAGCTCACATGGATTGTTTATATCTGTTTAACATTTCTCAAATACATGATTAACATCTTTTCATATATTCCCAACAAAAAACATATTTTCATACATACGTTTTGATGTCTATATTTGGTTTTACACATTGTAATTTTTTTGTATACATATAAAAAGGAAGTGGCCTTAAGTACCAATGCATCCACGTTCACAACCTCATGACCATTTATATTGGTCATAATCAGGTAGAAATAAGGTCGTCGACCACCGCTGTCTGCTTTATTACCATTTGGTGTAAGGCAATTTCAGGGTTTGAGCCCTTCCTAGCGAAATGGCCATGGATTTACGACCAATTCAGCTGGGGTCACTAAGAAAAGGTCACAACTTGACATATTTCTTGTAGTGTTTGTTCGGCGGGCAACCAAGGAAGGATATTCGGCCCACAATCCTATGGAATGGGTAAGCCTTTCTCTCTCAAACACGAAAATAGTTCAGGGTTTCCGTTCCGCACTTTATTTAACCGAAGCCTTGCACGAACAGGAATGGAGGAGTTTCATCGAGATAGTCAACTTTCGGGCTCCTCAGCCCGAGAACCATTCACGCGACAACGATCCGGGTTTCAACAAGGACTCGGATCTTCTACTTGACTTCGAAGACAGAGTCTATCTGCAAGATAGCATCGTCCAATCCCTGGGGGCTATCATAGTTGATTACCCCGGGACATTCTCCATCCCTGCAACGAGCAAGAAGAAAAGCTCTTGCCGCAAGAGGCCAGCTACCAACAGCACCCCGGACGTGCTGGTCCCGACTCCCAAATGTCTCCGATTCATGAGCCATACACCGACAGTCGAAGCCGCGGCCGAGTCGGAGGCCAACAAGGATCCTGCGAAAGAGCCGGACATGGGGACGAATCCGCTTGCCCGCTCATCCTGAAGGTACATTGTTCAGTTATCCGCTTATTGTTGCAATCATTAAAATACTTAGGCAAAACATCCAGTCCTCGCCTTCTGAAGAGGTTACCCGTGTGTCTGGGGACGCCCGAAATCCCTGAGCCACGGCTCATGCGGCTTCTGCTACAGAAGCCCCCATGGCCAATCCGACACCCCCAGATTCTGGTGGTGTATCCATCACCAAATCAGAGGTGGAGAGTGCCATGAATCACCGGCAACAATGGGAGGCCATGCGGCACCCAATATTCTCTAAACAGGAGTTTGGCGCCCTATGCTCAGCGGATGCGCATCTTGGTGCCGCCCGAGCTGGGTTTGGCGAATCTATGAAGTTGATATCAACCAGCATACAGGTAAGTGATTGGTTTTTATAGAAACCAAACACTCGTGTAAGCCCAGTAGCCCCCGAGCCTTAATTTGGTTTGAAACAAACGAATTAAGGATCTGCTCACTGTTTGACTGCTGACGTAGGCTTCAAAGCAACAGGCTGAGCAATTGGCCAAGGAGCTCGAGGAGAGCCGCACGGAAGTGCAATCTATGAAGGCCGAACTGGCACAAGTAAAGAGCTTCACGTGGGAGGCCCATGGTGAGTGTACCTTTACTGCTAATCTTAATGTATCATCATGCCTGACATACGGATTCCGTGTAGCAGCCGAATCAATAGGGCACATGGAAAGGCAGTTGGAGGAAGCCCGAGACTCTCAGCGGTACACCGAGTCCCAACACCAGGCTAGCTTCCTTGTTGTGCAAAAGCAGGCCAAAGAAATTAAGAATTTGAAGATTTAGTTGGCCCAAGCTCAAGAGGAAAGCCAAAAGCTTCATAGGGGCATGTTCGGTAAGTGTGATTATCAGCAAATATTTCTGATGTAGGAAATAATAGTAAGCGCGATGTTGCCTCATGTATAGGCCTCCTGTCCGGGCATCCTGAAGAGGAGATCAGATCATACCAGGGGGACCCACTGAAAGAGCTAACCGCTCTCCATAGGCATGTGCAGAAAGCAATGAAAGGAATGGTGAAGGCAATATGGCCTGCCGAATAGCCACCTAAAGGGCTAGCCGAACTCGTGGATTGATTCAAGGGGGCTCGGAATAGGTTCAAGCTGTGGAAGACTTCGGCTTGCCGTGAGGGAGCACGGGAAGCATGGGCAATCATCAAGACCCGTTTCACTGGACTTAATCCCGAGCATATGGCACGGGTTGGTCTCGTGGGATCGGATGGAGAAGAAGTGCCATTCCACCTGGTGTATGACCAAGTGATGCATGCCGCCCGTCTTTCACAAGAGGATTGCCCCCTTGACAACATAATCGATAATCTCGATCAGTAGCCGCACATGTAATTTATATGTACTTGTGTATAAACAATCTGTGTTGTAAACTTTGTCTTAACCGTCCATCGGCTTCTCCCCTCATGCGAAGAGGTCGGTAGTGTTCCTCCTTATTTTTCCCTCCAAACGAGTGAACTGTATTCGGGGAACCAGGCAATCCGGCCATGCGGTGCGAACAGACAGAAAGCACACAGAAAGATATATTATATTACTGCTTAGCATAAGAAACATCTTCCGAGGGAAATAGTACCTCTATCGATACCTTTCATCGGGGCTCTACGAAAACTGTAGATAGAAGTCCGCATAATTTTAGTATGTGGCTAATTGTTCTTTGGGAAGAAAAGACCCAAACAACGGTGATAACGACTGGAGCCGTATAAGGTGTTTCCGTCACAGTCGGCCAATTGTCTACGTAAGATAGCTAGCTTTCGACTTCACCCGTCTGAGGTACGTGTACGGATGACCCATTCATAACAATCGTAGAGGTGCTCCCTTTACTCTCTAGCCGAACAATCGAGAACGTAGAGGGCAATCACAGGAGCGAGGCAATCCAGCTTGGCAAAGTCTTAGTTCAAATTGATGCATATGATGGCTAGAACATGACGAAAGAAACATGTGCGCACGATAGGTGTGAGCAAATACTTGTAATAAAAAAGGTTGGCTACTAGAAGAAGCCCCCACGTGTTGTGTTCGGATTTAACACTTTATGGTGTATGCCGATAATCTTTAGTACAAGATCGATTCAACCGAACATAGGGAAAGAAAATAAATTGGCCCTGTGAAACACTAAAATGGGAAGGTAAGAATAAAAAAAGGAAAAAAAGAACAAAAGGAAATGGAAAAAATATAGGGGAGTTAGACGACACCGGTTTATCCATAGAAGCGCCAAAGACGAGTTGCGTTCCATGGGTTTGGTACAAAGCGGTTAGCGGATGGACTCCGAAGACTATAGGCACCTCCCGTTTGGGGTTGAGTTTATGCTTCTGCTTCTCCAGGAGTCATAGGACGAGTTTGCCTATGTTGTATGGTTTTTCCCTGACCTCCCTACTTTGGCAACGTCGAGCTTGCTGTTGGTAAAAGTGGAGCGAGCCAATTCTATGTCGCGCTCTCCCTGCAAGGCGTCTAAGTCGTCCTGCCGATCCAACTCAGCCTGCTTTTCCTCGTACATGCACACTCTTGGTGTGTCGTGAATAATGTCGCAAGGGAGGACTGTCTCTGCCCCATAGACCATAAAGAATGGTGTGTAACCCATTGATCTGTTCGGGGTAGTGCGCAGGACCCATAGAACGGAGTCGATTTCCACCACCCAATGACAGTTGGACTCATGAAGAGACCGGACCAAACGTGTCTTAACACAGCTCATAATGAGACCGTTTGCTCATTCTGCCTGTCCATTGGTTTGCGGATGATATACTGACGCGTAATCGAGCTTTATGACCATTTTTGCGCACCAGTCCTTGACCTCTTGGGCCGTGAAGTTGCATCCATTATCCGTTATTATACTATGCGGGACACCGTAAAGGTGTACCATGCTGGATATAAAGTCGATCACTGGTCCGAATTTAGCTGATTTGACGGGCTTTGCTTCTATCCATTTGGTGAACTTGTCAACCATGGCCAGTAGGTATTTATGTTTCTTGGTCTCCCCTTTAAGTGGGCCGACAATGTCCAGCCCCCAGACCGCGAAAGGCCAAGTGATCGGGATAGTCCGAAGAGCCGTTGGGGGCATGTGACTTTGATTGGCGAAGAGTTGGCACCCTACACAATGTTGGACAAGTGACTGGTCGTCCGTCTGAGCTGTGAGCCAAAAGAAACCAGCTCGAAAGGCCTTGCCGAGAAGGGCTCTTGCCGCGGCGTGATGGCCGCCCATTCCTGCGTGGATTTCGACGAGGAGCTCCTGTCCTTATTCCTCGAATATACACTGCTGTAATATTCCGGTTGTGCTTTTCTTGTATAACACACCCTCGTGTACTTTGTAGGCCTTGGATCGCTGAACTATGTGTCGTGCCTCGGTTTGATCGTCGGGGAGTTCCTTGTGAAGAAGGTAAGCGAGGAAGGGCTATGTCCATGGCGCTATTACTGCCATTACCTCATGAGCCGAGGGTGTTTCATTCATTACGGAGCCGCCGATAATGCCATCATCTAGTTCATTTATGGGGGGGGGGAGGGTCAACTTTGTCCGCTGTATTTGGACCGGCGCCATTGTCATCGTCCTGGCACACTATGGAGGGCTTAAAGATCTGCTCTAGGAAGGTGTTTCTCGGGATAGGATCGCGCTTGGCTCCCATACGGGCCAATATGTCGGTGGCTTGGTTGTTGTCGCGAGCGACATGGTGGAATTCCATCCCCTCGAACCGAGCAGATATCTTGAGGACGACATTCCTATATGCCGCCGTCTTCGGGTTTTTGGCGTCGAATTCGCCGTTAATTTGGGACATGGCCAAGTTTTAGTCTCCCTGTACCTCTAGCCGTCGTATGCCCATTGATACCTCCATCCGATGACCATGAAGGAGAGCTTCGTATTCGGTTGCATTGTTGGAGTCGGCATACATGATTTGCAACATGTATCGCACGTTGTCGCCTATGGGGGATGTGAGGATAACTCTAGCCCCTAGTCTAGCCAAGGTCTTGGATCCATCAAAGTACATTGTCCAATAGGAGTATGCACTGTATTCCTTGGGGAGCTCGGCCTCTGTCCATTTAGCCAAGAAGTCTGCCAATACCTGAGATTTAATCGCATGGCGTGGCTTGTAGGTTACTTCAAAAGGAAGGAGCTCAATGGACCATTTGGCTATGCAGCCAGTGGTGTCCTTGTTGTTGATTATATCATTCAGGGGGACCTCAGATGCCACTGTTACCGCACATTCCTGGAAGTAGTGTGTGAGTTTCCTCGATGCCATAAATATTATATAGGCTATTTTTTGGTAATGTGGGTATCTGGACTTGCAATGCGTTAGCACCTCTGACACATAATATACCGGTTTATGAGTCCGGAATTTGTGTCCCTCCTCATCTCGTTCAACGATGAGCACTGCGCTGACAACTTTGTTGGTGGCCGATATGTATAATAACATGGGCTCACCGGCCCTGGTGGCGTGAGTATGGGATTGAATGCCAGTACCGTTTTGATTTCTTCTAACACAGCCGCTGCCTCATCGGTCCATTTGAACTTGTTGGTCCGCTTCAAGAGCTTATAGAGCGGCAAAGCCTTTTCACCGAGGCAAGAGATAAAGCGGCTTAATGCTGCTATGCACCCAGCTAGCCTCTAGACATGCTTCAGCTCTATGGGAATTGCAAGTTCCGATAGAGCATGGATTTTAGTTGGATTTGCCTCTATTCCTATATGGGAGACAATGAATCCAAGCATCTTACCATAGGGAACTCCGAATACACATTTTTCCAGATTGAGCCGTATATCATATTCGCGTAGACTCGCAAAGGTTTGCCGTAGGTCGTCGATCAACTGGCTGGCATGTTTGGTTTTGATTACCACATCATCCACATATGCCTCGACAGTCTTACCGACTTGTGTTGCGAGACAGGTCCAGATCATGCCTTGGTATGTGGCCCCAGCATTTTTTAGCCCGAAAGGCATCATGTTCAAGCAGAATGGCCCGTAGGGGGTGATGAATGTGGTAGCCGCTTGATCAAATTCCTTCATTTTAATTCGATGGTATCCGGAGTAAGCGTCAAGGAAACACAATGAACCGTGTTCGGTTGTGGCATCAGTGATCTGGTCTATGCGTGGTAAGGGGAAAGGGTCCTTGTGGCTGGCTTCGTTAAGGTCTTTGAAGTCGACACACAGCCGCCAGGACTTGTCTTTCTTAGGTAACATCACCAGGTTTGCCAGCCACTCGGGGTGTTTAATATCTCGAATAAATTCGGCCTTGAGCATTTTAGCTAATTCTTCACCCATGGCTTGTCATTTGGGCTTGGAGAAGCGATGCAGAGTCTGTTTCATGGGCTTAAAGCCTGGGATAATGTTTAGACTGTGTTCGGCGAGCCGTCGTGGGATTCCCGACATATCAGAAGGATGCCATGCAAAAATGTCCCAATTTTCACGAAGGAAATTCTGCAATGCTTCATCCACGAGAGGATCAAGCTGGGCTCTGATGGACGATGTCTTATTGGGGTCCGTCGGATGTATCTGAAATTTAACGATTTCCTCTGTGGGTTTGAAGGACGTGGACTTGGGCCTTTTGCTAAGGATCACATCGTCCTTATGAACTATCGACCGTAATGCGGTCAACTCTTCAGCAGCGAAAGTCTCCGCTAATGCCTCAAGGGCGAGCACTGTCATCTTTTTTTCGGCCCGAAGGGCTATGTTCAGATCACCGGTGATCGTGATCACTCCATTTGGTTCTGGCATTTTGAGTTTCATGTACCCATAATGAGGTATAGCATGGAACTTTGCAAAGGCGTCACGTCCCAGTAGGGCATGATAGCCACTCGGGAAGGGGATGATGTGGAAGAGAAGTTCTTCGGATCGGTAGTTTTTGGGCGTGCCGAACACCATGTCCAGGATGATACATCCGAAACAACGTGCCTCTTTCCCTGGGATAATTCCTCGAAAGGTTGTATTGCTATGTTCGATGCGAGATCGGTCGAACTGCATTGTTCCTAGGGTGGCTTCGTATATAAGGTCCAAAGCACTGCCGCCATCCATTAACACTTTATGTAGCCTATATCCATCAATGATGGGGTTCAAGACTAGTGCGGCCGGTGAGTGGTCGGGAAGAATGGCCGGCTGGTCAGTGTCTTCGAAAGTAATCGGCAAGTCTGCCCATGGGCTAGTGGCTGCCACATGGTAGGCCTGCTCGAGCTCCCTAAGAGCCTGCTTACACCTGTTCCTTGAGGGGAATGTCTCGTAGACCGTCAGGACTTTGTAATTGTGTTCGGGCGACAAAGGGAAGTGTCTGCTCGATGGAGGTGTTTCAAGGATGGCCTCGCCGCTTTTTGCGACTTGCCTGACGACCCAGCAAGCTCGAAGGCTATGAGTTGGGTTCGTGTTTAACAACACAGAATGTATAGGGCAAGGTTTGTCCAATAGTCCGTCGAGGATAGTGCCGGTCCCAGAAAGGGGCTTGTTTCTTTTTTCGATGGGTTTGTACCCGGCTGGCCGCTTTGGAGGTATCCTCTTTATCCGAGCTCCTATAGGGTGTTCTGGGAAAATTGGTTCCAAGAACAACTGTTCAGATTGCCAAACGCTCTCCATGGCACAGTACTTTTGTACCAAATTGGATAACTCCGAAAAGTCGCTTATGTGTCGGCTGGCCAGGGCATTAAAAATCCCTTCATCATGGCAATTGCGAATGAAAATTACCATCATGTCTTGGTCACTAAGACCTTTTACTCTGCTTCTAGCAAGTAGGAGTTTGGCCCAAAAGTGATGGACTGATTCTCCTTGTAGTTGCTTGATATCCCGAAAGTTCGAAGACACGGGCTTTGGTGCGATACTAGGATGATCGTCTTGGGCGGTGGGTGGGAAAAAATTCGATTCCATGCCGCATTGAGTGTTCGAAACTATAGTTTCCAAATCTTGTGAAGGATCCCAGACCGGTGACGGTCTGGCTTTAGAATGGTTCCCTGCCTCTGGCTCACTGACAGAGTCTCGGTGATCGAGGACTGGGGTATAGATAGTTTTCAATTCCGGCTGTCGGGCAGAATCCGCAATCGGACACTCGATGGTAGCGACAAGGTGGGTGACCGGAGGGACATGAATCTTCCTGTCATCGGGTCTGCTCCCGAGCCAATCATAGATCGAACAACTCATTTAAGAAGGAGGCAATGGTAGGATGCGTGTTGTTGAGATGAGTGGATTCATCGAGTGGCGTGAAAGTTCTAGAGCTACGCCAAACCGGATCTATGTTTCATCCAACCATGAGACCTGATGTCTTCGACGTCAAGGCGTGCGGACTTACAGGTTTCTTTTCGAAGGTCGAAGGTTCCATTATAACAAGTGTTCCCCGTGAATCAACCATGAACTCTAAAGTTCCGAACTTGATACTCTGATTTGGGGAAAAGCTTCCGGTCTGGCCATGACGGCTGATCGGGCTGGCATGCGACAAGATGTCGTTGCCGGTGAGACTCTGATTGGGGGCGAGAGTCCCCTCGATGCAGATCTCGCTGCTTGTGATGAGGTGAGCCATCGATTCCTTTGGCGCTCACAGAGGAACTCTCAATGAAAGCACCAATGTCGGTGTCAAAACCGGCGGATCTCGGGTAGGGGGTCCCGAACTGTGAGACTAGAATCAGTGGTAACAGGAGACGAAGGGGACACATATTTACCCAGGTTCAGGCCCTCCTATGGAGGTAATACCCTATGTCATGCTTGGTTGTATTGATGATATGAGGGGTTACAGAGTTGATCTACCTCGAGATCGAATAGCTAACCCTAGATGAGTTGTTCTCTCTATACCCCTAAACCCTCTGGCTTATATAGACGCCGAGGGTGCCTTGGGTTTATACATGGTCGGTTACATGCCGAAGAGATAAACATGCCTAACTATAGCTAATAACTTGGAGAGTATGTCATGGCTCCTCGAAGCTTCCATCTGGCATAGGTGGTCTTTGATCGTCCGATGCTCCCTTTGTGGCCCACACACTCCGTCCTATAAACAATAGGCCGGCTATCCGAGGACCCCCTAATGTAGGACTCCCTCAGCGGTGAGGGAGGGTGCGACGGCAAGGGAGGGTGCGACGACGAGGGAGGTGGCGCGGCAGCGAGTGAGGACCGGGGAGCGACGGTGGCGGCATCGAGGCGATGACGACGACGACAGCGGCGGTCGGGGGAGAGGACTGATGAGAGGGAGAGGGATGGAATGCAGAGGGAGACGTGGGGATCGAATGGGGAGTGGGAGTCAACAGTGGGGGTCGAGTAACAGTAGCGCTGGTCGGAGCCCATGCACTACTGCTAATCAGGGCCCACCTGTTAGCATCGTACAACCATAGCAGTAGCGGTGGTCCAGCGACAAGCGCTACTGCTACTGCTGTAGTAGTAGTGCCGGTTTTGGAGAGCCGCTACAACTACAGGTAGCCGCTGGCGGTGGCGCCAGGACCACTTATCAGTAGTGCTGGTTAGCTAGCCAGCGCTGTTGGTATGGTTCTACTTGTAGTGCTGGTTTGTATCCAGCGTTGCTACTACCTAACAATAGTGCTTTCCCTATATCCAGCGCTACTGCTAAAATCCTGTGTATAGGCTTTCTCCTAGAAGTGTATGAGTGTAAGATTTCAAGGGCTTGTGAATGAAGAACTTGCAGTTGCTAAAAGAGTTGTGCAGCAATGCGAGAAAATTCGCCATGAAAAGGCACTCTTTAGGAAAAATCTTCACAAGCTTGGCGTCAAATAGATTCAAGGCTATCAATAGATGATTGCTGACTTGAAAGCTGAATTCCGCAAGTGCTGCGAAGGTGTTCATGGAACCCTTGTGCACCTGAAGAGAAGGGATAGACTGATGGTGGATGCCCACAATGCTATGCTAAAGAGAAAAACACTTGGTCTGCCCGCTCTAGACCCAAAGTATTTGCCGAAGACAAAGCAAACTTCAATGTCTTCGAGCCAAAGCATGCTACTGTTAGTCAGGAAATGCCACATATGATCTTTCCAGTTGGCTTCTATGGCTCCAAAACACCCCCTCCTTTCTCTGCTGCATCCAAAAAGAACATCAACATGGCTGAGGCCCGAGCGAGAAAGCCCAAGTCCTTGCAAGCTGATGATTCACAACCTGTCAAGAAGTTGTAGACAAAGAAGTCTAAGTCTTCAAGCAAAGCCCAAGTGCCCCCTGAAGTTCCATCTGTGACTCCACCTGCTCATGAGGAGCCCCTCCTTGTGACTGCAATCTTTGTGGCTCTTCCCCCATCAACAAATACTGAGAGACAAGTTATTCTTCATGAGTCTGCTTCCATAGAGGCTCATGCTACTGAAGAGACCCCAGCTGCAGACCCCACCATAGCTGAAGACATTGTCTATGTTGAAGCCATCCTTGAAGACAATGTGGAACAAGAACCAAAACATGTTCCTTAAATTGATGCGTATGTGGTATCATCGCCTCTTCCAGAGGTCAGTGAACATGTGAACATTGGCTCTCATGGTATGCCAATTGTTCCTGATGAGTTTTGGGAAGAAGCTCACCCCAACACCCCTCTGCATGAAGTCATTTCTTGTACTCCGCCAACGCCAGTTTCAACTCCACTGCTTGAGTCACCCCAGTCTCCATTTGAATATATGGAGGTTGAAACTTTTGAACATGTGTCGCCCCTCAAAAGGCTTCGCAAAGACCCTAGGCCCTCATCATCGTCTATGACAAGCATACCTAAGGAGGAAGTACATGCATACACAACTACAACAGTCGTTGACAACCCTATGGCTGAAGATGTTCCTAGTCAACTAGTGGAAGCCAAAACTGTTGAAGACATTGCACCTGAAATGACTACCATTCCACCTGAACCACAACCAACTGAAGCCAATGTGGGAGAATCTAATGCCCCATCTCCTGATGATACTTCTATCCCTGCCACGCCATCGACTGATGATAATGCTGAAAACATTATCATGGCTCACAATCGTGAAGGAGAAATGGTGGCAGTTAAGTGGCCCAGGCTAGTTCCTCCACCAAGAATGGGACCTCAAAATGACTTCAACATCCATCATCATCCCAAGGTTCTGAATCCAATTCCCGGACTTCCAAGTCTTCGCAATCAAGGCCCAGTTGACCGCATGGTCTTTAGTGAGAAAGGCTTCAAGTGTGATAATATCGTCTTCGATTAAGATCACAATCCATATGCTTATCAGAAGATTCATTCTGGCCGCTTTTGGAGCCACTACCTGTAACACCCCGTTACGCCTGGCGGGATCTAGACTGGCCCCACAGACCAACACTAGTCTTTCCTGCACAATTTGTCCTCACTTTCCTGCACAATTTGTCCTCACTCGTGCGCACCCAGGACCAACTTCCCGGTCGGTCACCCATCCTAGAATCGCTCCAAGCCAAGCACGCTTAACTTTGGAGTTCTTTTCGAATGGGCTCCCGAAAAAGAAGGAATTCCTTGTTGATATGAGTAGTCTATCATTCCTATTAAGCCAGGCTCTCACATACACCCCCACTCAAAGGAACCGACGTCCTCATTGGCCCATCAGGAACGCTCCCTCTCGGCACACTTATGCGCGTCCAGTTCGGCACATGTGCCATGCCGTGTGCCACGACGGGCCACATGCGTCATGCGTCACATGCCTGCGCACCTGACCCATGCATGCCCATGTAACCGCAAGGGTCGGATCTGGCTACCGACGTGGCTAGAGGAGGGGAATGGCGTCGGGCTTGGGGGGAAATGATCGGGGGCCTCACCGGAGGGTCTTCTGGCGCCTTGGCGTGGTCGGGGACGCACAGGAGACGGCGAATCGCCGGCGTCTTCAATACGGTGAGGGGAAGAACAGAGGAGAGGAGGGGAAAGAGAGAGCACGCGAGAGAGAGCGCGCAGGGGAGAGAGGGAAGGAGAAGAGGCCATGGCGAGGAGGCCTCGCGCTGGCGCTCTCTGATCCCTCTAGGCCAGCAGCCAGGCAGGAAGGAGCTGGCCGGCGCGTGCCCGCGTGCGGCGAGCACGCGCCCCTGTCCTCCTGGCGAGAGGACAGGATGACTAGCACGAGCCGGATGGGCCGGTTCCCCCTCGGCCTCTGCCCTTTTTTCTTTTATTTCTCCCTGTTTTCTAATTCTGACATTTATTTTATTTCTTTTATAGGTACAAATGCTTTTATAAAATATCCCAAATATTTTATAACATCAAGTTTGAATATTTCAAACTCCAATAAAAAGTTTCAGGATATTTTGAAATATAAAGTATTGATAATGCTTTATTTGATATTTTCAAAAGCTTTATCATTTATTTTTAAATTGCTATAGCTGTTCAAATATTTTAAATGACCCCTTGTATAATCATGTCCAAATTTATCAGACATAGGGGACATTTTAGATGGGCATTTTGGATTTGTTGAATTTTCACAAACTTTGAATTGGTTTGATTCAAATGAGGGTTTGGGGTTTCTTTTAATCCCCATTTCATGTTGATGCAAAATTGAAACATGATGCAAAGACATGCTATCCTATGAAATCTAGCTAGGGATGTGACAACTCACCCCCACTCAAAAAAACCTCGTCCCGAGATTTTGAAGTCATCGGGAAGAGCGCGGGGTACTCTAGTCGAAGACGATCTTCTCTTTCACATGTGGCCTCCTTCTCAGAATGGTGTGACCACTGAACCTTGAGAAACTTGATGTTCTGACGCCGAGTGGTACGCTCAGCTTGATCAAGAATACGAACAGGGTATTCTCTATATGTAAGGTTATCTTGGAGATCAAGCGCTTCGTGGTCTACCTCATGGACAGGGTCCGAGAAGCAACACCTGAATTGCGAGACGTGGAAGACATCATGAACCTTGGAAAGATGCGGCGGAAGTTCCAATTGGTAGGCAACCTCTCCTCGTTCAGCAATAATGCGAAAAGGTCCAATGTAACGAGGAGCCAACTTGCTCTTGATACCGAATTGATGGGTACCCTTCAGAGGCGTAACCCGAAGGTAAGCCTTCTCGTCAACTTCATATGTCACAGCCTTATGATGGCGATCATAGTGGCTCTTTTGACGAGATTGGGCTGTTTTCAACTTTCCCCAAATAATGCGAACTTGCTCCTCTGCATCCTGGATCATATCCGGGCCAAAGAGTTGCCTCTCTCCGGTTTCTGACCAGTTAAGAGGTGTTCGACAACTTCGTTCATAGAGAACTTCAAAAGGGGCTTTGCCCAAGCTTGATTGATAACTATTGTTATATGCAAATTCGGCAAATGGAAGACATTTCTCCCAATTCATATCGAAGGATATAACACAAGCTCAGAGCATGTCTTCGAGAATTTGATTGACTCGCTCAACTTGACCACTTGATTGCGGGTGGAAAGCAGTGCTAAAGGATAGATGAGTCCCCATAGCGGTTTGAAAACTTTCCCAAAATCAGGAAGTAAAGGCACTTCTGTGGTCCGAGTTAATCTCCAATGGAACGCCATGAAGAGAAACTATTAGAGAAACATATAACTCCACTAGCTAGGTAGCATTTATACTCTCCCGAACAGGAAGAAAATGAGCCACTTTGGAAAGGCGGTCGATGACCACAAAGATAGCATTATTCCCTCTCTTAGTCCTAGGAAATCCGGTAATGAAATCCATACCGACCTTATCCCATTTCCATTCAGGAATAGCTAAAGGTTGAAGGGTGCCACCAGGCCTTTGATGTTCAGCTTTCACGCGACGACAAACATCGCAATTAGCAACGAACTGAGCAATTTCTCTCTTCATCCTAGTCCACCAGAACCTCTAGCGTAGGTCCTGATACATCTTGGTACTACCCGGATGAATTGTGAGAGGAGAATCATGAGCCTCCTTAAGGATCAATTGTCGTAGATGTTGCTTCTTCGGGATCACCAAGCGGTTCTCAAAGAATACAACACCCCGATCATCTTCCAAGAAGCATCTAACATTACCCTTCTTAATGTTTTTCTTGATCCGAGATATCCCGGCATCATGCTTCTGGGCTTCTATAATTTGATCCGTGAGAGTAGGTTTCGCCACCAGGTTGGATAGAAATCTATGAGGAACAATGTGGAGGTTTAACTTCCGAAATTCTTCATAGAGAAGTGGTTGACCTTGTTGTAACATCAGGTTGTTACAATAAGACTTACGACTTAGTGCATCAGCCATGACATTGGCCTTCCCCGGGGTGTAAGTTATTCCTAAGTCGTAATCTGTAATCAACTCAACCCACAGTCTTTGCCTGAGATTCAAATCCGGCTGGGTGAAAATATATTTCAGATTTTGGTGATCGGTGTAAATTTCGCAACGATTACCCAGAAGGTAATGTCGCCAGGTTTTCAGTGCATGGACCATAGCTGCAAGCTCAAGATCATGTGTTGGATAATTATCCTCATGTGGACGCAACTCTCGAGATGCGTATGCAATCACATGGCAATCTTGCATGAGAATGCAACCTAATCCTTGTCGCGAGGCGTCGCAATAGATAACAAAGTCCTTAGAGAAATCTGGTGGCACCAGAACGGGAGCAGAGGTCAGTCGTTTTTTCAACTCCTGAAAACTGTGCTCGCATTGTGGAGTCCACTCGAACCTTCTATCTTTCTTGAGGAGTTCAGTCAGAGGTTTCGCAACCTTGGAGAAATTCTCAACAAAGCGGCGACAATAGCTCGCTAAGCCAAGGAAACTCCGAACTTGCTTAACCGATTCAGGTTGAATCCAATCAAGGACGGCCTGAACTCTCTTGGGATTGACAGCAATACCTTTACCAGAGATCATGTGGCCCAGATAGGTCACTTCTGGCAACCAAAATTCACACTTGGAGAATTTGGCATACAGACGGTGCTCTCGAAGTTTCATCAATACTAGCCTTAGATGCTCGGCATGTTCCTGTTCGTTCTTCGAGTAGATGAGTATGTCGTCGAGGTAAACCACGACGAATTTATCCAAATAATCCATGAAGATCAAATTCATCAAGCGAGAGAAGGTGGCTGGGACATTGGTTAAACCGAAGGACATAACAATGTACTCGTATTGGCCATAATGAGTAACAAAAGCCGTTTTTGGAATGTCCCCATTTCTAATTCTGATTTGATGGTATCCCAACCTCAAATCCATTTTGGAAAAGACAGAGGATCCAGCGAGTTGATCATACAAATCATTGATCCTGGGGAGCGGATACTTGTTCTTTATGGTGACCAGATTCACTCGCCGATAATCCACAACCATCCGATCCGATCCATCCTTCTTCACAAAGAGGACGGGACAAGCCCAAGGAGAAGAACTAGGATGAATGAAACCTTTCTTCAAAGCCTCATCGAGTTGAATTTTAAGTTCGACTAGTTCTAAGGGTGTAGGAGATATGCCCTAGAGGTAATAATAAATGTTATTGATTATCTCCCTGTTCATAATTAGGTTTATGTTCCATGCTATAACTGCTATGGTTCTCGAGTCTACAATAACCACGAGGCTTGAAGGAAGACTCATATGCACGTGTGGAATAATAAACGGTAAATTGTATTCCTAGCCTGGCCTCTAAGACTGGCTCAAGTATTGCATGATGATCCTGTTTTCCTGATCATGGGCATGGCTATGCCGGCAATTTTGAGGGCACAATGTTAGAAGAACATTTGTGTTGAATCGACCCGAATTGATGTTATGCTATGAGATACATTTGTCATAGGTTAATGGTTAATAACACAGAGAAGTTAATGTTTGCATAATTCCTTAGACCATGAGAGTATCGAGTTTCTTCATGCTTGCTTCATGAACTTTGGGGTTTGTTAAACGTCATCCGTAAATGGGTGGCTATTATGGCGGCTTACGGGTTCATGGAAAAGTATGTCAAGTAACTTGATAGCTCAAGATTTGGTCATCTATCTGCTGAATACTAGACAGGGAGTCTGAGAGAAAATCACCAAAAAAGTTTCGGACACCGGAATAGTTTCGGACAGCGGAAAAGTTCCGCAGAGAGAACACCGGAACAGTTTTGGTGAAGCTGAAATTTTTTTTAAGGGGATACCATTAAGTCAAATTGGTTTCGTCACATGCCTGATAATTCTTGGAGGGTACCAGAATCGTTCTGGAAACTTTCTAGAATTTTGCAGAAGAAAAACCGGAAATGTTCTGGAGCTGCCGGAACCACATCAGTTGCTTTTCACAGATGAAAATCACTAATCCGGAATTGTTCCGGATCGCATTGAAAATTATTTTAGTGGGTGCTGGAAATGTTCTAAGCCCACATAAATATTTTCAGTTTGAACGGACGCTGAAAAATGTCGTCATGAATAGTGAAAGTGCTTTTTGGGAGAAAATATCTTGTGAATAGTGAAAACACTATTATGAATAGTGGGAAACACTATTGGGAGAAAATATCTCATGACTAGTGAAAACACTATGACGAAATAGTGGAAAACACTATTGTGAATAGTGGGAAACACTATTTATGAATAGTGGAATCACTATTATGAATAGTGAAAATATCTGAGGGCATTTTGGTATTTTTACCATAGTCTCTCACCCTATAAATAGGGGTGAGGAGGCAGCCCAAAAACTCACTCCTTCTCACATACAAGTGCCATTGCAATGATCTGGCATCTTCTCTCCCTCCCAGCAAAATAGTTTCGTAGAGCCGAAAGGCTGTCTGGGTTCCGGCAGGAACAAGTTCTGGACGGCGAAGCCCTGCCGGATAGATGACACCGTATGTGTGCAACTCTGTAGAGAGATCGTGTTTCGGTCTTAGTTCGAGAGTGCCTCCCGGAGGGCTTTCCGTGTGACCGTCCGAGTTTAGAAGGTCCTCCCGAAGGGCTATCCGAGTGACAGTCCAAGTTTTGGAGGTCCTCCCGAAGGGCTGTCCGTGACACCGTCCGGGGGACTGTCTGACAGCCTCCCGGAGGGCTGTCCGAGGGGCAGATGAGGGTATACATCCTCGCAGTTGGGAGGTTGTAAATCCTAGCTGCGGGGATCTGCACCGTCTTTCGTCATCGACTGTACTTCCGCTGCGCTACGAGTCGGTAACGAAAAAGATCAAACCTTGTATGCAGTCTCCATAGTGGTCCTGAGCTGGTGCGTAGGTCGGGAAATTTTTGATTTCTACTGCATTACCCTATAGTGGCATCAAGATTCGTGCTATGCGTAGATGTAGGTTGCGATCTAGAATACACAGAGATGTATGGGTGTTGCACAATATAATTAGGTACTAGATGAGATCTATTGCTAAAAATTATTTGTGGGGGTAGCAGATGAAATCTGTTACCCGATGTTCTTGTTGCTTCCCTGGAATTTGTGTAGTCCTAATCTTAATGGCATGGTGGAATCTCAGAAAGTTCTGGCAATCCGCGATCCTTTCGTGCTGCTCCTGAGTATGCTGATTGACAGATCAACGAAGTGCTAACAGTTCTTTGGGTTCCACCATAGTTGAGAAAGATGGATGTTTCGCAAACGAAAGGGCAATGCAGATATGATCTGCACGGGGGTCACGCGTATGGCAAAGTTTAGTATGGGGCTCGAGATTTTATTATCTCATGTTTCATACACCCTGGAAAGTTAATCTAGCAACTTGGATTATCATGCTTGATGATGAACATTGGTAGCTTCGGTTTGTTTCGAAACCTTAGAAGCCACGTAAAACAAGTTTTTGCATGAACCGATTAGAGGCGTCTAACTTGGTTTTGCAGGATGGTTTGCATGTGCATATGATGTGGTATAGCAAGTCTTATATTAATTCGATTATGTATGAGATGACTATATGATGTAATTTGATTAACATGACCCGCGTGTCATGATTCGGCGTGATGGCTGGAGCCATATGATTGCACTTTAATGACCTGCGTGTCAACCTTATGTAATGCACCTATTTTATTAGCTATTGAGATAGCAATATTATTTGGTGCATCAACAAGGTGGTGGCAATCTTCGCGAAGGTGAACACCGACACGAATGCCGAAGATGAAGAAATGAAAGACTTCTCCATCAGAAAGGGCTATACCATCATGCTATTATAAATTGCTTGAGATGTTTATCCCTTATGATGCACCCTTCTTGATTGCGCGGTAGTCGCTTTTATTAGGGTGATCTCTCACAAAAATATCAGGTACTTAGTGTTCTCCCAAATGTAGCACCGTCACGACACCTAACTTTTCGGGGTGCGCCATGGATGCATGGGTACGAACAATTAGGGATATGTGAGGCGGGTGAGTATAGACCTTGCAGCGAGATCACTTGGTTTTATTGACGTTCAGGCATGAAAGTCATGAGCTCGGAACACACGCATCGAAAGATGAACAAGAGTCACATGGAGATGTGATCGGCAAGTTGGCCTACCGATTAAAATTCCCGTCATGAGATGATGATTCTATGACGATGAATTGAAGTCTGGATCTTGTATCACTCAAAATCAATTATGAGAGATATTGATTTGAGTGGGAGCGCACTATTGAATTAACTTGTTTAATTCTCAGTGCAATTATTTTGAACATTGTCTAAGTGTGTTTTGCATAATAGTTGTAGAATAATGGCTCGCGCTTCCACCTTCCCTATTAAAATTGAATAGCTGTTAAATATCTGGTTATAACTTTATGGTTGGTAACGTAATGTGAGGATTGTCCTCAATAGTGCTGAGAAGGACTTTGTCCTATCGCATACTTTTGGTATTCTCCCGCTAATGCTATGGATCATGTGACTCTCGTCCTTCGATCCAAAAGCTAGAATTTTGTTTGAGTCAAGTGCAATACATTTGCTTCCATGAGACCCGAACTTCGAAAGTTTGGATAGTTATGTGATATTCATGGAATCTGAAAATCATTTTTAGAGACAGACAAAGGCTAAAAGATATGAGATATCCAAAGCAATGCTTGTTTGCAAACTATTAGTAAAGGAATTTACTATGCATTAGACTGATAAGAGAGGGATCCAGGAGAACGCCTGTCATATGATGAAAGGTGAATAAAACAACAACTTAAAGAGAAAGGAAGTGTCTGAAGGGTGTTAGTGAGACTTTCATGCCTAGGAAGTCCAGGGCTAATGCCACTCTTAAGTTGGATGCTTCTTCTGAGAGTAGGAGAAATACTGAAAGTTAAACTGTTAGAAGTATAATGGCAATAGAAAAGAAGACTAGAATATCCAGCTCATGTATGAATGTCATACAGGTTTTTGATGTATAGAAGGCTGGTCAAAGATATAGTTCTTGGGAATTATGGTTAAACATTTTAATCACTAATTCTTGGGTATTGTGAGTTGGTCACAAAGATACCCACTCGATTGCATTCTGTTGCAACTCGATGTAAGAACTACTATGGCCTGAAAGACTAGCCAGGGATGAGGTTTAGATACACGCAGGGAACATAGTAGATGTTACTATGCCTTCCATCGGTGTATTCCCTATGTATCAAGTTTCATAATTCATTTTAGAGTTTCACACTCTAGCCCTTTGCATAAGGTATCTTGCAAGAAGGTTGTTCATAAGAGAACTTTTCATGTTCGGTGTTATGAATAACATAAGGGCCATACTTTCATTATGAATGAGACGTATGTTATGAATATTGATAATAATACATTACCTCTGGGTTTACTTTTATAATTCATTTTAGAGTTTCATAGACTCTAGCCCATTGCACAATGTTTGTTGCAAAAGAGTTGTTCATAAAGACAAAAATTGTTGTTCAGTATTATGAATAACATGAAAGGCCATGCTTCCATCCTAGATGGTATGTATGTTATGAATATTGATGGAAATATGATACATCCATAACACTGACGCTAAATGTCGCAAGACTAAAAGAATACCACATATGTGTGGCACTGCATTTGGTCACATTGGAGAAACCCGCATGGAAAATTCCATTATGATGGATTTTGAAGTCGTCTGATTTTGAATCATCTGACACTTGCAACTTTCCTCCAAAAGGTGAACTAACTAAAATACCATTCATAGGCCATAAGGAACGAGCAAAGAACTTATTGGTGATCATACATTTGATGTATGTAGTCCGATAAATGTTGTTGCAAAGAGTGGATTTGTCTACCTTCAAAAATGACTAAAGTAGATGTATGGATATTTACTTGATGAGACGTAAGTCTGGATCTTTTGAAATCATTCGAAAGGTTTTCAAAAATGAAGTAGAAGTTATTGTACCAATAAAATTATGTTTCTGCAATTTGATTGCGGAAAGGAATATTTGAGTTACAAGTTCAGCGAATGTCTGATGAGTTGTGATAAGAGTTTCATAACTTACACCTCTCGAAACACCACTGCAAGTGGAAAGTCCATGAAGATGTAATCAAACCATTTATGACATGGTATGATCAAATATGACATAAATAGATTTGCCATTATCCCTTTTATAGAGTGATGCTTTAGAGACTGCGGCTTTTACACTGAAAAGAGATCCATCGGGTCTGTTGAAATGACGCCATGGTATGGTACGCCCAACCATGTTATATCTTTTCTTAACATTTGGAATATGGGGCTTGTGTAAAAGGTTACAAACCTATTCCAAATCAGACAAGTGCTACTTTGTATGGTTATCCCAAGTCAATGGGTATTGCCCCACCACTATACCGAGGCAAAGGGTTTTGCCACAAAACGGTATGCTTTTAAAGAGAATAGTTCTTCCAAAAGGTGAGTGGGAGAACAGTGCAACTCGACGAGATAACTGCTATGGTTCTCGAGTCTACAATAACCACGAGGCTTGAAGGAAGACTCATATGCACGTGTGGAATAATAAACGGTAAATTGTATTCCTAGCCTGGCCTCTAAGACTGGCTCAAGTATTGCATGATGATCCTGTTTTCCTGATCATGGGCATGGCTATGCCGGCAATTTTGAGGGCACAATGTTAGAAGAACATTTGTGTTGAATCGACCCGAATTGATGTTATGCTATGAGATACATTTGTCATAGGTTAATGGTTAATAACACAGAGAAGTTAATGTTTGCATAATTCCTTAGACCATGAGAGTATCGAGTTTCTTCATGCTTGCTTCATGAACTTTGGGGTTTGTTAAACGTCATCCGTAAATGGGTGGCTATTACGGCGGCTTACGGGTTCATGGAAAGTATGTCAAGTAACTTGATAGCTCAAGATTGGGATTTGCTTCTCCGACGATGGAGAGATATCTCTGGGCCCTCTCGGTGTTACGGTATCCATCATCGTCTGGCCAGACACTTTGTGATTTGATCACGGGGATGCCAGAACACGGGAACGAGAAAAGAGAACAATACCGGTAACGAGGTAACTAGCATAGTGGACAAGTTGTTGATCCACGGGGATGCCAGCATGTCTCACCTCGGGTATTTGTAACATATCGCGAAGCAACAAGAATAGCACACGACAACTGGAGGTTCACTCGAATATTCATTCGTGTGGGTATAGGGGTCAATATGGGTGTCCACGGCTCCGATGTTGATCATTGATTGGAAGGGGTTCCGGGTCATGTCTATGCTTCACCGAACCTATAGGGTCACACGCTTAAGGGTCATCTATCTGCTGAATACTAGACAGGGAGTCTGAGAGAAAATCACCGAAAAAGTTTCGGACACCGGAATAGTTTCGGACAGCGGAAAAGTTCCGCAGAGAGAACAACGGAACAGTTTCGGTGAAACTGAAAAGTTGTTTAAGGGGATACCATTAAGTCAAACTGGTTTCGTCACATGCCTGATAATTCTTGGAGGGTACCAGAATCGTTCTGGAAACTTTCTAGAATTTTGCGGAAGAAAAACCGGAAATGTTCTGGAGCTGCCGGAACCACATCAGTTGCTTTTCATAGATGAAAAACACTAATCCGGAATTGTTCCGGATCGCATTGAAAATTATTTTAGTGGGTGCTGGAAATGTTCTAAGCCCACATAAATATTTTCAGTTTGAACGGACGCTGAAAAATGTTGTCATGAATAGTGAAAGTGCTTTTTGGGAGAAAATATCTCGTGAATAGTGAAAACACTATTATGAATAGTGGGAAACACTATTGGGAGAAAATATCTCATGACTAGTGAAAACACTATTACGAAATAGTGGAAAACACTATTGTGAATAGTGGGAAACACTATTTATGAATAGTGGGATCACTATTATGAATAGTGAAAATATCTGAGGGCATTTTGGTATTTTTACCATAGTCTCTCACCCTATAAATAGGGGTGAGGAGGCAGCCCAAAAACTCACTCCTTCTCACATACAAGTGCCATTGCAATGATCTGGCATCTTCTCTCCCTCCCAGCGAAATAGTTTCGTAGAGCCGAAAGGCTGTCTGGGTTCCGACAGGAACAAGTTCTGGACGGCGAAGCCCTGCCGGATAGATGACACCATAATGTGCAACTCTGTAGAGAGATCGTAATTTCGGTCTTAGTTCAAGAGTGCCTCCTGGAGGGCTGTCCATGTGACCGTTCGAGTTTCGAAGGTTCTCCCGAAGGGCTATCCGAATGACAGTCCAAGTTTTGGAGGTCCTCCCGAACGGCTGTCCACAACACCAACCGGGGGACTGTTTGATAGCCTCCCGGAGGGCTGTCCGAGGGGCAGATGAGGGTATACATCCTCGTGGTTGGGAGGTTGTAAATCCTAGCTGCGGGGATCTGCACTATCTTTCGTCATCGACTCTACTTCCGCTGCGCTACGAGTCAGTAACAAAAAAGATCAAACCTTGTATGCAGTCTCCATAGTGGTCCTGGGATGGTGCGTAGGTCGGGAAATTTTTGTTTTCTGCTGCATTACCCTACAAAGGGTGCCATCTTATAGGGTCTTGTGGCTATTGTGACAGTCCCTGGAATGAGCTCTATCACAAACTCAACATCTCGGACATGTGGAATTCCTGGCAGTTCTTCTGGAAAGACATCCGGGAAGTCACAGACTACCGGAATATCTTCTAATTCTGGAAGAGGGCTAGCATTGAGGGAATAGAGTTGGCGCTTGGCTGCTCGAGTGGAGACATTAACTATCTCACCCAATGGATGTGTAAGTTGAACATTCCTGGTATGAGTATCAATCTTAGCATAGTGGGCTTTCATCCAATCCATGCCTAGAATGATATTGATGTCCGAAGACTTAAGGGCTATCAAAGATGCTAGGAAGACTAGCCTATCCACCAGAATCTCATTGTCATGGCTCACCCTAGAGGTTTGACATTTTGAACCAGGAGTCTGAACTACTAAAGGAGTAGGCATATCACAAAAAGACATGTTATGCACCTGTGCATAACTTTCTGAGATGAAAGAATGAGATGCCCCAATATCAAGTAGAACAGAAGCTGGATGACTATTGACAAGGAGCGTACCTAGGATAACATCAGGATCCTCAAGGGCTTCCTCCACAGAAACATAGTTCACTCGTCCACGAGCAGGAGCTGGCTTCACATAGAAGGCTTTCCCCGGCTTCCCACGTCCAGCCGGCTTAGCATTGTTCTGAGGACACTCACGAGAGTAGTGTCCTGGTTTCCCACATTTGTAGCAGACCATGGTGGCATGAGGAGCAACATTGGCAGGCGGACCTCCAAATGGCCTAGCTGGAGGGTTGGGCTGAGCTGGGCGAGGCACCTGGAAGGATGGCCTCGCAGTGTATCTTGGCGGCAGAGCTGCGTTGGGCACCCACACCCGGCGTTTGTTGGAGCCTGAGCCAGATGCGGGGCTGAAGTCACGGTTGTGCTTCCTCGTGGCCTCATAGTCGGTCTGTCCAGTCTCGGCATTGATAGCCTTGTTGACGAGAGACCGGAAGGTTGTGCACTCATGCAGACGCAAATCTCAACGGAGCTCGGGGTTAAGTCCCTTGCGGAACCTAGCCTATTTCTTGGCATCAGTTGAAACTTCCTCCGGAGCATAGCGAGCAAGATTGCCGAACTCACAGCTATAGGCATCCACTGACAGTGTGCCCTGGGTGAAAGCACAAAATTCCTCTCTCTTGCGATCCATCAGCCCTTCTGGGATGTGATGGGTACGAAATGCTGCACTTAATTCTGCCCAAGTTGGTGCGGGGCCTGCGGGACGCATCGCTTCATAGCTTTCCCACCACAGACTGGCGGGTCCTTCCAGAAAGTAGGTAGCAAAGGTCACCTTGTTGGCCTCGGACACATTGGCAGCCCGGATCTTGCAGAACATGCTGGTCAGCCAGTCGTCCGCGTCGAGTGGGTCGACCAAATGATGATACTTAGGTGGGCACAGCTTGACGAAATCACCGAGTGACACGCGATCATTGTGATCATTGCGGGGAGCACGTGCTGTGTTCTACTCAATTCGTTCCAACAGCCTGTTGGACTCCCTTTTGTTCCGTTCAGCTTCTAGCATCACTTCTGCCAAAGAAGGCGCATGTTGCATGTTCTCTTGCCTTGGCTGGCTTCCCTCGCCCTGCTCGGGGGCAGGCACGGGGTTATTCCTAGTTGCCACCATCTTGGGAAAACAAACCCACAGCTTAGACATAGAGGACATCAACTCTAAGACATGAGATAAGGAATGTACTGGACAACATGGCATGCAGGGTAAACACCCAACAACATGGAAATAACAACTGCCATATGAACACCATGATTCATACACACCATGACATAGTTCAGTACAAGCCCGAGCTGAAATACAAACTACGGAGAGATGACACAACCCATCGGAGGCATTACAAGATTCCTATACATTATCTATCTACACCTTCGGAACTCATCTCTCAACCTCGATCATATCCCACAAGACACGCAGGACTGTGGCGATATGAGTACTACCATACTAGTACTAACATCCACGTACTCAAGCATCGCCATAAAATGCCTCATATAGGTTACCCCCGTGACCCGGGAGCTGAACCTGAGGATCTGGAAACACTCTAGCCTATGATCCCTGGAAACCATAAGGACGCAGATGTGGCCTTGGTCCCCTTATTGGTGGCAACAGCGGTCCTCGAAGAGGGGTGATGCCTCGAACATCGGGCCAGTCTACGTGTGCTGGCAGATGAGTCCGCGATGGGGTCAGCATCTCCAAATCTCCATAGCTTGTCTGCACGATAGGTGCCAACTGCATCAGGGCTGTCCAAAGACGTGCATGGGTAGCATAAAGCTCCATGCGAAGGGCACGTGCATCACGATCCCTGTTCTCCAACATCTGAGTGGTCACCTGCAGCCTAGGGTCCTCATGAGAATGATCATAGTAGGCTGCGCTAAGATAGCTATCCTCTCCTCCCATGGAAGTAGGAACATAACAGAACTCTGTGTTCTGAAGCAGACCATGGTGAAACCTCATGATAGTCAACATGGTGTAGGCGGCCGCCTGAACTGCCATGTCTATGGTGACACCTAGTCCATAAGTCCAGTGAAGCGGCTCTGCAGCTCTAGGATATGAAGGATATATCTTAACAGTACACAGATACTGACTCTAGTTGAAATCTCGATACTGCTCCTCCACGGTGTACTCTGGGTACCAACGGTAGCCAGCCTCCATCATAACTCTAACCAACATGGCCGTGTGACCCCGTACATCGATGCACCTGGTCAGACGGACCACCTGACGGAAAGGACGAGGGGGCATCTGAAACAGAGAATGATGCAAAGACATTAGAGATTCTAGCAGAAATTGGACAACATAACGACTGTAATTGCTCAAAAAGGATTTTGAGACAACTGCAAAAGATTGGAAAAACATAACCACTTGACTTTTTAGACCCAAATCTCTTCTCCATCTATTTGTCACACCAACAATACGCAAGTACCGACATACACTTGCAAACAAACTAGCTAGTAGTCTATGGTTAGTAACTCCTCATCCTAAGCAATAAATGAGAAGCCTAGTTCTTATCCCCGTAGAAAAGATGAGAATGACTCAGAATAGAATAACTTGGGAAGAGGAGTAAAAAGAGCCTTATGTTCCCTTCCACAATCAATTCCCCTACTTTTCTATAGTGTTTCTAGACTCAACTTTGACCGGTTTGGATTGGTAGTCCTACAGTCAGTCAGGCTTTGATACCAACGCTGTAACACCCCATTACGCCTGGCGAGATCTAGACTGGCCCCACAGACCAAGACTAGTCTTTCCTGCACACTTTGTCCTCACTCGTGCGCACCCGGGACCAACTTCCCGGTCAGTCACCCATCCTAGAATCGCTCCAAGCCAAGCATAACTTTGGAGTTCTTTTCGAATGGGCTCCCGGAAAAGAAGGAATTCCTTGTTGATATGAGTAGTCTATCATTCCTATTAAGCCAGGCTCTCACACTACCAGTGAACCCATTATATGTGTGTGCTCTATGGCCAGAACATGATCTTTCCTCACATGAGGTTAAGCCTTGAAGCTATGAGTGGCATGCCTTGTTTTGATCAGGCACTTGATTGTCTTTGAGATATCGGATAGTTGCCCTTTGTCGCCAACAAGGAGGGCTGCAATGAAGAACTGATTCTGCAATTTTATGCAACTCATCATATCTCAGGATACAACAAAATCTAAAGGCATGGGCTTTAGACTTCATGATAAGAGATGAGCATATCAAGGCTCCCGCAAGTGAAATCACCCGCTACTACAGGAAGGTCCTAAGATGACACATGCACCTGAGACCCTTCGACCAAACTGTGTGTGATCCATCAATCCCAAACGGTATAGTTCTAGCTATGTCACCAATACAACACACTTTGTGCAATGGCTGGTCCATCACACAAGATTCAGATGACACATGCATGTGTGATGCATGGCATACAGTTAGTCCTTATGAACTATTTGTAATCAAACAAGATAACACAAATGATTAACAAAATGCATATGTGTGTGAAGTATGACATACAATTCACTTGAATAAACTGTTTGCACCGATTTAACATAACACAAATGAGTTAGCATAAGAAGGTGTGTGTGATACCCAACAAATAGTTCATTAATCAGAATTCTGTGTGAAGACCAATAATAACATAGACAATTTATCCTGACAAGCTATGTGTGTTATGGGTAGATGGTTGCTAGTAAACAATTGTTTGAGATGTGATTTTCTCTGTTTGCACAACATGTATGCTCTGTCTACAAAACCCCAACATTGTTGCATAACCAACTTGAACATCCAATTAAATAAGTGAGTACACAACACATGTGCATTCCTCAATATAAATTTACAAGAAGTATATGATCATCAAATCATACTATTCTTCTAACGACGGTTGCCGCCACTGCTCTGCTTTTGGATATCCCATGCCGTCAACAGGAAGGAGGCACTTCCTCATTTCAATGATCCTCTTGTACATCTCGTAGCTTGTATGTGCATCCTTGGCCGCGTAGTTGATGTGTTCTTCATCCAGTTCGTTCACCCAGGCCTTGTGCCAGACAGACTTGTCCTTGTCGGACTCAACCTTCATGTCTCTAAAGTAAGGGTCGATGATGGCTGCGGTGAGGTCAACTAGGGAGTCCTTTTACTTCTTCTTCTTGCCTCCCCAGACCATGTATCGACCTTGGATGTTGACAAGCTTCTGGCAGGGCAAGCCTAAAGCATTGAGCACCATTAGATCATTGATGGTGTCCACCATTGTAAACCTATAGTTGGGGTTGTTGACAAAGCTGGTGAAATGCTCGCAAGGCCTTGTGGCCACACAGTAGTGGTAGACGAGCATGTGACGGCGCATGCACAATTGGGCGACAACAACCTTTTGATCATGCCCGACACGATCGCCGGTTGATACGTCTCTCTTATATATATAATTTTTGATTGTTTAATGCCAATATTCTACAACTTTCATATACTTTTGGCAACTTTTTATACTATTTTTGGGACTAACATATTGATCCAGTGCCCAGTGCCAGTTCCTGTTTGTTGTATGTTTTTTGTTTCGCAGAAAATCCATATCAAATGAAGTCCAAACGCGATAAAAACTTACGGAGATTTTTTGGAATATATATGATTTTTGGGAAAAATAATCAACGCGAGACGATGCCCGAGGAGGTCACAAGCCTGTTAGGTGCATCCCACCCCTGGCTGCAAGGAAGATATTTTTAAAATAAAAATCCCCTCAAAATTTCAGCCCGATCGGAGTTACGGATCTCCGTATATTTAAGAAACGGTGAAAGGCCAGAATCTGGGAGCACAGAAACAGAAGGAAACACACGGAGAGATCCAATCTCGGAGGGGCTCTCGCCCCTCCGCCACCATGGAGGCCATGCAACGGAGGGGAAACCCTTCTCCCATCTACGGGGGAGGTCAAGAAAGAATAAGAAGGAGGGGGCTCTCTCCCCCTCTCTCCCGGTGGCACCTGAAGACCGCTGGGGCCATCATCATGACGGCGATCTACTCCAACAACTCTGTCAACTTCACCAACACCTCCATCACCTTCCCCCATCTATCTACACAGGTCCACTCTCCAGCAACTCGTTGTACCCTCTACTTGAACATGGTGCTTTATGCTTCATATTATTATCCAATGATGTGTTGCCATCCTATGATGTCTGAGTAGATTTTCGTTGTCCTATGGGTTGATTGATGATCATGATTGGTTTGAGTTGCATGTTTTATTAGTGGTGCTGTCCTATGGTGCTCTCTGTGTCATGCAAGCGTGCAGAATCCTTGCTCTAGGGTGTTGCAATGTGTTCATGATTCGCCTATGGTGGGTTGCTTGAGTGACAGAAGCATAAACCTGAGTAGGTGGGTTGTTGCATATGGGAGTAAAGAGGACTTGATACCTTGTAATGCTATGGTTGGGTTTTACCTTAATGATCTTTAGTAGTTGCGGATGCTTGCTAGAGTTCCAACCATAAGTGCATATGATCCAAGTAGAGAAAGTATGTTAGCTTATGCCTCTCCCTCATACAAAATTGCAATAATGATGACCAGTCTAGTTATTGATTGCCTAGGACAATTCCACAACTCCTACCACCACTTTTCCACACTCGTTAAACTAACTTAATTGTTACTTTATCTTAGCAGCCCCTAGTTTTTATTTACATGCTCTTTGTTATCTTGCAAACCTATCCTATCATACCCAATTAGTACTTCTAGTTTCATAGTTGTTCTAGGTAAAGCGAACGTTGAGCATGCGTAGAGTTGTATCGGTGGTCAATAGAACTTGAGGGAATATTTGTTCTACCTGTAGCTCCTCGTTGGGTTCGACACTCTTACTTATTGAGAAAGGCTACAATTGATCCCCTATACTTGTGGGTTATCAAGACCTTTCTCTGGCACCGTTGCCGGGGAGCAATAGCGTGGGGTGAATATTCTCGTGTGTGCTTGTTTGGTTTATCACTAAGTAGATTTTATTTTCTGCTCTAAGTTGTTCTCTATCTTTAGTTATGGATATGGAACACGAAAAACCAAAAAAATTAGGTGTACTTGCTACTCATGGAGATGGGGAACCTCCTAAAACCCTCGATGCTCGTTATGTGAAAGATATTATGCACTACTTTAATAATCCCGAGAAAACCCCATTCAATTATATAATGGGATACACATTGTATCAACGTGAATACTTTAGGGATTATCGCTTGACTCAAAATGGGAAACTGTTATGGGATCAAATTCATATGTTGAAATGGTATGCTTGGAATCTATGCTAGAGATATGATATTACTTGTTGCTCTAGGATGAAGGCTAAACACCTGCCCTTTTAATGTAAATTTAATGATAATGAAACCTTGGATTCAAATACTAATGGTATATATGATTACTATGATTTGGAACAAATATAATAGTTTGTTGCTTTTAAGGGTGCTTATGAAATTGAAGCTTTGTTTGAAAAGTATGAAGATTATAATGATGATGTTTACCGATCCCAAAATTTGGCTATGCTTCATTATTGTTTTGCCAATTATGAATATAATTCCCATATTGATCAATTTATTGATAAAGTCTCCGCTATCCAAGAAGAGACTAATATTTTGCAGGAATCTATGGAAGAAGAAGAAGATGACACTGTGAGCTCATTAGATGAAAAAGATGATGAGGAGAGCGAAGAACAAAAGGAGGAAGAGCGGATTAGCAACCCGTGCCCACCTTCTAATGAGAGTAAATCTTCAACTCATACATTGTTTAATTTCCCTTCGTTCTTACCAAAGGAGGAATGTTATGATAATTGCTATGATCCCTTGGATTCATTTGAAATATCCCTTTTTGATGAACTTGATGCTTGCTATGCTTGTGGCCATGATTCCATTATGAATTATGCTTATGAAGATGAAATTTCTATAGTTCCTTATGTTAAGCATGAAATTGTTGCTATTGCACCCACACATGATAGTCCTATTATCTTTTTGAATTCTCCAAACTACACTATATCGGAGAAGTTTTCACTTATTAAGGATTATATTGATGTGTTGCGTTTTCCTATTGCACATGATGATTTTAATGAATATAATATGCATGTGCTTGTTGCTCCTACTTGCAATTATTATGAGATAGGAACTACATCTTCACCTCTCTATGTTTCCAATACAAGAAAATTGCAAGAAACTGTTTATACTATGCATTGGCCTTTACTTTGTGTGCATGAATTGTTCTTTTATGACATGCCGATGCATAGGAAGAGAGTTATACTTTTTTGTTGCATGATATATTTTACTTTGTGCTCACTACTAAATTAAAAATCATTTTTAATTAAAATTGGCTTTGATATACCTTGGGATCCGGGTGGATCCATTACTTGAGCACTTTATGCCTAGCCTAATTGCTTTAAAGAAAGCGCTGCCAGGGAGACAACCCGGAAGTTTTAGAGAGTAATTTTATTATGTTTTGTGATTTTATATAGTTTTAAAACAAAAAATTAAAGTGGGGAACCTAAAACTTTTCAAAAATGGAAGTGAAAGTAAGAAAGATGAGTACCGCTGAAGTGGGGGAGCTCCTTGATCTTTGTTCATGCCCATGGAAACTTTGCAAATATTGAATTAAACAAAAAATTTCAACAAAAATAATTATACCCTTGTATAAACCCATTGTATTATATAAATAATGTGCCAATATTTGCCTTTAGGATGATTAGATAGCTTGTTTGTGTGCGGAGTGCAAAAACAGAAACTTTGGCTGTAGTGCGTGAATTTACATTTTTTACTCGAATGTCAAAAGTTTCTGAAATTTTTAGATAGTAATGATATGAATTTTTTTATTTTTTTCCTAATTTTTCAGGAATTTTAGAGTTACACAAGTATGGTGAATGTTCAGATTGCTACAGACTGGCCTGTTTTTGACAGATTCTGTTTTTGATGTATTGCTTTGCTCGTTCTGATGAAACTATCAATTGTATCTGTGGTATAAGCCATGGAAAAGTTATATTACAGTAGATACAATGGAAAAAATATGAATTGGTTGGAAATAGTACTTAAAGTGGTGATTTGTTTTATTATACTAACGGATCTCACGAGGGTTTTGTTAAGTTTTGTGTGATTGAAGTTTTCAAGTTTTGGGTGAGATCACGATGGATGAAGGAATAAGGAGTGGAAAGTGACTAATATTGGGGATGCCTGAGGCACCCCAAGGTAATATTCTAGGACTCCCAAGAAACTAAGCTTGGGATGCCCCATAAGGCACCCCCTCTTTCTTCTAACAACCATTTGTAATTTACTTGGAGCTATATTTTTATTCGTCACGCGTAAATCTTGGAGCGTCGTGTGCTCTTTATTTTTCTTTGAATAATGCACCATTCTGGTATGATAAAGTCCTTGGTTGATTTATAGAAGGCTCTTTGCACCTCACTTATATCTTTTGAGTATGGCTTTATAGAATGCTTCATGTGCTTCACTTATATCATTTGAAGTTTGGATTGCCTATTTCTCACACATAGAAAACCGCCATTTGTAGAATGCTCTTTTGCTTCACTTATATTTGTTAGAGCGTGGGCATATATTTTATAGAAAGAATTAAACTCTCATGCTTCTCTTATATCTATTTAGAGAGTTAACAGGAGTTGGTCATTCACATGGTTAGTCATAAAATACTACATAAAACTTGTAGATCACTGAATATGATGTGTTTGATTCCTTGCAATAGTTTTATGATATAAAGATGGTGATATTAGAGTCATGCTAGCGAGTAATTGTGGATTGGTAGAAATACTTGTGTAAAGGTTTGTGATTCCCATAGCATTCACGTATGGTGAACCGTTATGTAAGGAAGTCGGAGCATGATTTGTTTATTGATTGTCAACCTTTGTGTGAGGGTCGGGAGCACGCGATGGTTAAATCCTACCAACCACTCCCCTAGGAGTATGCATCTAATACTTTGCTTCGATGACTAATAGACTTTTGCAATAAGTATGTGTGTTCTGTATGACTAATGTTGAGTCCATGAGTTATACGCACTCTCACCCTTCCACCTTTACTAGCCTCTCTGGTACCTCGCAACTTTTGCCTATACAACAAATCTACCTTCCTCAAAACAGCCACCATATACCTTCCTCAAAACAGCCACTATATATCTTTCCTCAAAACAGCCACCATACCTTCCTATTATGGCATTTCCATAGCCATTCCGAGATATATTGCCATGCAACTCCCAATATTTCCTTTTGTCATGACATGCACCACCACTTTCATATTGCATATAGAGTCATATTTTGTTCTAGGTATCGAGTTGTAATTTTATTTTGAGTTGTAAGTAAATAAAAGTGTGATGATTATCATTATTAGAGCATGTCACATGTGAGGAAAGGATGATGGAAGCTATGATTCCCTCACAAGTGGGGATGAGATTCCGGACTTTATGAAAAATAAAATATGCCAGCGAAGCCCAAATAAAAAGAGTCCAAATATGCCCACCAAAAAAAAGATGAGAGAAAAGAGAGAAGGGACATTCCTACTATCTTTTTCCACACTTGTGCTTCAAAGTAGCACCATGACCTTCATAATAGAGAGTCTCCTTTTTGTCACTTTCATATAACTAGTGGAATTTTTCATCATGATGCACGTGCACTTAGTTTCTTTTTGATATTTCATACACTTATAGCTCTAGTGCATTCGTTGCATGGCAATCCCTACTCACTCACATTGATATCTATTAATGGACATCTCCATAGCCCGTTGATACGCCTAGTTGATGTGAGACTATCTTCTCCCTTTTCCTTGACAACCTCCACCATATTCTATTCCACCTATAGTGCTATATCCATGGCTCACGCTCATGTATTGTGTGAGAGTTGAAAAGGTTTGAGAAAATAAAAGGTGTGAAACAATTGCTTGACTTGTCATTGGGGTTGCGCATGATATAAATACTTTGTGTGGGGAAGATGGAGCATAGCCAGACCATATGATATTGTAGGGATAACTTTCTTTTGCCATTATATTTTGAAGAGATAAAATTGCTTTATTAGTATGCTTGAAGTATTATTGTCTTAATGTCAAATGATAGACTATTGCTTTGAATCACTTGTGTCTTAATATTCATGCCATGATTAGATTATATGATCAAAATTATGCTAGGTACCATTCCACATCAAAAATTATCTTTTTTATCATTTACCTACTCGAGGAAGAGCAGGAATTAAGCTTGGGGATGCTGATACGTCTTCGTCGTATCTATAACTTTTGATTGTTTCATGCCAATATTCTACAACTTTCATATACTTTTGGCAAATTTTTATACTATTTTTAGGACTAACATATTGATCCAGTGCCCAGTGCCAGTTCCTGTTTATTGCATGTTTTTTGTTTTGCATAAAACCATATCAAATGAAGTCCAAACGCGATAAAAACTTATGGAGATTTTATTGAAATATATGTGATTTTTGGGAAAAAGAATCAACACGAGACGATGCCCAAGGAGGTCACAAGCCTGCTAGGTGCGACCCACCCCCTGGCCATGCCTGGCAGGCTTGTGTCCACCCCTTAGGTCAGCTGTAGATGTCCTTTGGCCGCAAGGAAGATATTTTTATAAAAAACTCCCCTCAAAATTTCAGCCCGATCCGACTTACGGATCTCCAGATATTTAAGAAACGGTGAAAGGCCAGAATCTGGGAGCGCAAAAACAGAAGGAAACAGAGAGAGAGAGATACAATCTCCCCGTCTCCATGGAGACCATGGACCAAAGGGTAAATCCTTCTTCCATCTAGGGGGAAGGTCAAGTAAGAAGAAGAAGGAGGGGGATCTCTCCCCTCTCTCTCGGTGGCATCGGAAGGCTGCCAGGGCCATCATCGTGACGGTGATCTACTCCAACAACTTTGTCATCTACACCAACACCTCCATCACCTTCCCCCATATATGTACAGCGGTCCACTCTCCCGCAATCCTATGTACCCTCTACTTAAAAATGGTGCTTTATGCTTCATATTATTATCCAATGATGTGTTGCCATCCTATGATGTTTGAGTAGATTTTTGTTGTACTATGGGTTGATTGATGATCATGACTGGTTTCAGTTGCATGTTTTATTATTGGTGATGTCCTATGGTGCTCTCCGTGCCGAGCAAGCATGAGTGATCCTCGCTATAGGGTGTTGCAATGTTTTCATGATTCGCCTATGGTGGGTTGCTTGAGTGACAGAAGCATAAACCCGAGTAGGTGGGTTGTTGCATATGGGAGTAAAGAGGAATTGATACCTTATAATGCTATAGTTGGGTTTTACCTTAATGACCTTTAGTAGTTGAGGATGCTTGCTAGAGTTCTAATCATAAGTGCATATGATCCAAGTAGAGAAAGTATGTTAGCTTACGCCTCTCCCTCATATAAAATTGCAATAATGATGACCGGTCTAGTTATCGATTGCCTAGGACAATTCTGCAACTCCGACCACCACTTTTCCACACTCGTTAAACTAACTTAATTGTTACTTTATCTTAGCAGCCCCTAGTTTTTATTTACGTGCTCTTTATTATCTTGCAAAGCTATCCTATCATACCTACTTAGTACTTCTGGTTTCATACTTGTTCTAGGTAAAGCAAATGTTGAGCGTGCATAGAGTTGTATCGGTGGTCGATAGAACTTGAGGGAATATTTGTTCTACCTTTATCTCCTCGTTGGGTTCGACACTCTTACTTATTGATAATGGTTGCAATTGATCCCCTATACTTGTGGGTTATCACCGGCGTACTCGAGGTCGAAGACAACCACTTTGTACTTGTCATCCATAGCAACCAGATGCTCCATCGTGTTGATGGAGTTCTTCACGACGACCAGGTCATTGGTACACACCACCAAGAGGTCTGTCTTCCTGATGTGGGTGTCCACTTTGACAATAATGTTAAACATTTGCCCGGTGCCAGCAGCCTCCATTGCGCGGGAAGGTTGAAGCGATGAAGAGATATGCATCCCCTCTCTATTATTTGTCATTATTGTGGGTGTGCTTATTGTGTTGTGTGGCGCGATCGGAAGGTCGAAGAGATGGAGTTAAATGGCCGCGGGAATAATTGGGTGGGCGACGAACAGCCTGGAATTTCAGCACGTCCGCATGGCAGTTTTTGCAGTGCTTAACTACATAATGGCACACGTGTAGCACTGCCCTTTCTCTATTTTCTCTCATTTTTTTCATGGTGGGATTTTTTTCCTCCCCCATTTATTTTCGTTTTCTTCCGGAGTCTCATACGACTTTTGGGGGAATCTTAATCTCCATCATCTTTTCCACACTGGGACAATGCTCTAATAATGATGATCATCACACTTTTGTTTACTTACAACTCGATAAAGATATACAGATGACTCTATATGAATGCATCTGGCAGTGTAATAGGATGTGCAATGATCTAGTGTAACATGTAATAATGATGAACGGTGGCTTTGCCACAAATACTGTGCCAACTATATGATCATGCATAGCAATACGATGATGAACACACAAGTCATGTGACGGAACGGTGGAAGTTGCATGGCAATATATCTCGGAATTTCTATGGAAATTGCATAATAGGTAGGTACGGTGTCTGTTTTGAGGAAGATATAAGGATTCTTATGTGTGATAGAGTGTATCATATCACAAGGTTTGGATGCACTGGCGAAAGTTGCACCGACTCTCGAGGTAAGGCTAGACAATGCACGATACCGAAGAGGCTAGGAAAGTGCGGAAAGGTGAGGGTGCCTATATCCATGGATTTACATTAGTCATAAAGAACTCATATAGTTATTGTAAAGCCTTATTAGCTCTCTCGAAGCAAAGTACAACCACATGCCCCTAGGGAGGAGGTTGGTAGAAGTTAACCCTCATGCGCCCCCAATTCGAACAACGCAATAGACTTCCATTCAAACATACAAAGCTCACACCCCATCACCATGCCATAACCAATATTTAGATGAGAAGTAAATAACAAGATATAATACATATATTCGTACTAACCAGTGATCATTAACCCATATCCTTTCATATAACTACGTCAATATAATTAAATCACACGTCTCTTCTTAGGTGAGCTACATGAAAGTTTTTATTATATCCTCCTTGAGTACCTATCATTTTTGGACTAGTCTGGTAACACGTGCACATTACCATTACTATTATTTAGACTCTCAAAAATATTTAAGTGAATCACTAGAGAAAATTTATTTCTCCAAAATATGACACCATCGTGCTCTAAAAACATATAAGTGAAGCACTAGAGCATCTGCCTAGCACAAAAGATATAGGTGAAGCACATAGAGTATTCTAACAAATTATGACGAACATGCGTCTTTCTCAAAAATGTGTGTCCAGCAAACAATGATTGTGTCAAACTAAAATAAAAGCAAGCTATAATACGCAATGCTCCAAACATAACTCATATAATGTGATGAATACAAATATAGCTCCGAGGGACAAACCAATAGAATGGAGACGAAAGAGGGGGTGCCTTTTGAAGCATCTCCAAGCTTAGATGCTTGGGTCTTCCTTGAATATTACCTTGGGGTGCCTTGGGCATCCCCAAGATTAGGGTCTTCTGCTCGTTATACCTTCATCCATCGTCATAGCACCCAAAACATGAAAACGTCAACATACAAAACTCAAAAGAAACCTCGTGAGATCCATTAATATAATAGGTAAATCACAAACTTTAGATATTGTTGTGAATTGATTCATATTTAATTATTGCATAAGATAATGTATTCTAACTTCTCCGTGAATTATACCACCACCACCACCACCCTGATATAATCCATAGCATCATCAAAACAAGCAAACTATGCAAGGAAAACAGAATGTGTCTAAAACAGAATAATCCGTAATGATAAGAACCAAAACCATACTTGTGTAACTCCAAAAAAATCGGAAAATTAGTATAGAATGGGAAATTGGAATACCAATGCTTCATACAACATTCAGATCAAAAAGACATTCTAGTAAAATCATAGAAATTCTGCACTCGACGTAAAAACTACTGTTTTCGCACAGGATCAATTCTACTATCATCCAAATAATCTCAACGCTTTTACTTGGCACAAACACTAACTAAAACATAAAAAATGATCATTACAGTAGCAATAATCATGTCATCATAGCAAAACAGAAAGTAAAAAAATTAAAATTGAAGATAACTATTGGATTGCCTCCCAACAAACGCTATTGTTTTATGCCCATAGCTAGGCATAATTCATAATATTAAGTATTTTCATCCTTCACATTCAGTCCAGAAGTGCACCTCATAATAGATTCATAAGGTGGTTTAATTATATTTCTGGGGAGGTGTTCCATCTGTTTCTTTAATGGTAATTGGAATCTTATGTTACCTTCTCTCATATCAATAATAGCACCTATGATTCATAGGAAGCGCCTACCAAGTATTATAGGACAAGAAGGATCACACTAAATATCAAGTACAATAAAATTCACAGGCACATAATTTCTATTAAAAGAATAAAAACATCATTTATTCTTCCCAATGGTTTCTTAATAGTGGAATCTGCTAAATGTGAATTGAGGGAACATTTATTTATATCAGTGAGACCTAGCACATCACATAAAGACTTAGGTATAGTTGAAACACTAGCGCCGACATCACGAAAATCATTACATTCATAATCCTTAATCTTAATTTTAATAGTACATTCCCATTCATCATGCAATTTTCTAGGTATTGAAACCTCTAATTCAAGTCTCTACAATATGTTTAGTAAAAGCTTTATGTTGTTCATAAGCATTAGATGAGATAATCATGCATTGAAACAAGGAAATTCATTCAACCAAAGAACAACTTTCATAATTGAAGTCCTTTTAATCCAAAGTAGTGGGTGCATCACTATGTAAAGTTTTGACCTCTCACAACCCATTTTTCATTATTTTTTTTCATTAGGATCATCACCCTCCAAACAAGAGGGATGCCTTCTAGCTAAAGTTATCACATTCCAGTCCCTTTTTCATCAAGTTTTAGATTAGTAAACAAAGATTAAATAGAAGAAACACCAATCATTTTAATATCTTAATCATGATTACGATAAGAACATGGTGGAAGAGCATTTTCTAGGAATTCTGGCTTAGCTCTCAATCTAGCGGTCATCTCCTTAATTTCATTAATATACACTTGAATAGATTTAATGTACTCATTGATATCATGCTTAGGTGGCAAAATCTAAATTTTAAGAGTATCCACATCATGACCAACCCTCTCCATGTTTCTAGCCATATCATCAACTTTATATAGTTTTTATTCCACCATAGTGCTGAAAATCTTTTGAGAACTAAAAATATATTTAATGGTGTTTTCCAGATCAGAGGGTATCTTATTATTATTAGACAAATTACCATGGTTTTTACTATAATTATTAGAGGAATTATCGGGGTATAATTTGTTGGAAATATGCCCTAGAGGCAATAAATAAAGAGTTTACTGTTATATTTCCTTGTTCATGATAATTGTTTATTATCCATGCTATAATTTTATTGATTGGAAACACATTACATGTGTGGGTAAATAGACAACACTTGGTCCCTAGTATGCCTCTAGTGAACTAGCTCATTAATCAAAGATGGTCAAGGTTTCCTAGCCATTAACATGTGATGTCATTTGATAATGGGATCACATCATTAGTAGAATGATGTGATGGACAAGACCCAAACTACAAATGTAGCATATGATCGTGTCAGTTTATTGCTACTGTTTTCTGCATCTCAAGTATATGTTCCTATGACCATGAGATCATGCAACTCACGGACATCAGAGGAGTGCCCTGTGTGTATCAAACGTTGCAATGTAACTGGGTGACTATAAACGTGCTCTACAGGTATCTTCGAGGGAGTCCGTTGAGTTGGCATGGATCAAGACTGGGATTTGTTACTCTGTGTGACGGAGAGGTATCTCAGGGCCCACTCGGTAATACAACATCACAATAAGCCTTGCAAGCAATGTGATTAAGTGTTAGTCATGGGATCTTGTATTACGGAATGAGTAAAGAGACTTGCCAGTAACGAGGTTGAACTGGGTATGGAGATACCGACGATCGAATCTCGGGCAAGTAACATACCGAAGAACAAAGGGAACATCATACGGGATTAACTGAATCCTTGACATAGAGGTTCGACCGATAAAGATCTTCATAGAATATGTAGGAACCAATATGGGCATCCAGGTCCCGCTATTGGTTATTGACCGTAGAGGTGTCTCAGTCATGTCTACATAGTTCTCGAACCCGCAGGGTCTACACACTTAAGGTTCGATGACGTTTCGGTAGTATAGAGTTATGTATGGTGGTGACTGAAGGTTGTTAGGAGTCCCGGATGAGATCCCAGAAGTCACGAGGAGCTCCAGAATGGTCCGGAGGTAAATATTGATATATAGGAAGTCCTGTTTTGGTTGCCGGAAAAGTTTTGGGCTAATCGGTAATGTACTGGGAGTGTACCGGGAGACCATCGGGAGGGGTATTTCGACCCAAGAGGCTTCATGGGTTGTGGGAGAATAATTACCAGCCTTTTGTGGGCTGGTGGAAGTCCCACACAAGGCCCATGCGGCTGGGAAGAAAAACCCAAAGGAAAAAGGTGGAAAAAAGGCCAAAAAGGATGAATCCTAGTCCTACTAGGATTGGAGGAGGAGTCCTCCTCTCCTCCCCACTTCGGCCAAACCAAAGGAGGATTGCCCCTTGCGCCAAGACTCTCCTACCTTCCTCCTATATATACTGGTGGGTTTTAGGGTTTTTGCACAGAATTTTTAGCCACATGCTGCCCGTTCCTCCAGTGCATAGTTTCTCCTCTAGATCGGATTTCTGCAGTGCTTAGGCGAAGCCCTGCCGGAATAGCTCCACCACCATCGCCGGAGTGCCGTCACGCTACCGGAGAACTCTTCTTCCTCTCCGCTCCTCTTGCTGGATCAAGACGGTGGAGATCGTCATCAAGCCGTACGTGTGCTGAACGCGAAGGTGCCGTCCGTTCGGCGCTAGATCGGAAGGACCGTGATCAAGTTCGCGGGACGGATCCGGAGCAAGTTCACAGGACGGATCTTGATTGGATCGCGGGACGGATCGTGATTGGATCATGGGATGCTCGGCGATTTGGATCGCGAAGATGTTCGACTACACCAACCGCGTTTCTTAACGCTTCCCGCTTAGCGATCTACAAGGGTACGTAGATCCACTCTCCCTCTCGTAGATGCTCATCACCATGGATAGATCTGCGTGTGCGTAGGAATTTTTTTGTTTCCCATGCAACGTTCCCCAATAGTGGCATCATGAGCTAGGTCTATGTGTAGATGAGATCTCGAGTAGAACACAAAGAGTTTGTGGGCGTTGATGCTTAGATTGCTTCCTCCCTTGGTCGTGTTTTGGTTTAGTGGTATTGTGAGATGAAGCGGCCCGGACCAACATTACTCGTACACTTACGAGAGACCGGTTCCGTCAACTGCAACTTGTTGCATAGATGGTTTGCGGGTGCCAGTTTCTCTCACTTTAGTTGGATCGAATTCAACAAAGGCGGTCCTTGAGAAGGTTGAAAAGCAACTAGTGTATCACTGTTGTGGTTTTTGCGAAGTCGAGAATTGTTCTTGCTAGATACCCGTAGAAGCCACATAAAACAAGCAACAACAATTAGAGGACGTCTAACTTGTTTTTGCAGGGTATGTTGTGATGTGATATGGCCAATTACATGATGTGATATATGTGATGTATGAGATGATCATGTGATGTATAGATTATCACGACTTGCATGTCGATGATTACAGCAACTGGCAGGAGCCATAAGGTTGTCTTTAATTATTGTATGACCTGCATGTCAATCATGAAGCGCTATGTAATGCTTTACTTTATCGCTAAACGGTAGCAATAGTAGTAGAAGCATGTTGGGCGCGACAACCCCGATGGCGACACGTTGATGGAGATCAAGATGATGGAGATCATGGTGTCTTGCCGGTGACGATGGAGATCATGCCGGTGCTTTCTAGATGGAGATCAAAAGCACAAGTTCATGGCCATATCATGTCACTTATGATTTGCATGTGATGTCAATCTTTTTATGCACCTTGTTTTGCTTAGGACGAAGGTAGCATTATAAGGTGATCCCTCACTTAAATTTCAAGATGAATTGTGTTCTCCCCGAGTGTGCACCGTTGCGAAAGTTCGTCGTGTCGAGACACCACGTGATGATCGGGTGTGATAGACTCTACGTTCACATACAATGGGTGCAAGCCAGTGTTGCACGTGCGGAACACTCGGGTTAAACTTGACGAGCCTAGCATGTACAGACATGGCCTCGGAACACAAGAGGCCGAAAGGTCGAACATGAGTCATATAGTAGATATGATCAACATAATGATGTTCACCATTGAAGGCACCTCAACTCACATGATGATCAGACTTGAGTTGGTGAATTTGGATCATGTGACACTCAGATAACCTGAGGGATGTCAATTTAAGTGGGAGCTTTAGTAATATGATTAACTAAACTCATTATCTTGAACAATAGTCTAAGTAACCTTTGCATATTTATGTTGTAGATCAATGGCTCGCGTAGTAGCACCCCTGAATTTTAATGCGTTCCTAGAGAAAGCTAAGTTGAAAGATGATGGCAGTAACTTTGTTGATTGGGCCCGTAATCTGAGGATTATCCTCACGGCTTCCCAGAAATCATATGTCCTTGATGCACCGCTTGGTGACCAACTAGAAGACATGACCTCCGAAGACGTTAAGAACGCTTGGGAGGCACGTACTCGAGATTACTCAATAGTGTGCAATATTGTATGGCTTAGAACCGGGACTTCAAAGACGTTTTGAACGTCATGGAGCATATGAGATGTTCGAGGAGTTGAAGTTTATCTTTCAGAAGAATGCCAGGATCGAGAGGTATGAAATATCCGATAAGTTCTATGCTTGCAAGATGGAGGAGAACGGGTCTATCGGTGAACATATACTCAGAATGTCTGGGTATTCAACTCGTCTAGTGGAGTTGGGAATTGCCCTTCTGCCAAAGGCGATCACTGACAGAGTTCTTCAATCAGTGCCACCTAGTTACAAAAGCTTTGTGATGAACTATAACATGCACAGGATGAACAAGTCAGTCGCCGAGCTGTTTGCGATGCTAAAAGTCGCTGAGTCTGAAATCCAGAAAGAACATCAAGTGTTGATGGTCAATAAAACCACTAGTTTCAAGAAAAATGGCAAGGGCAAAGGCAAGAAGGGTAAAACCAAGAAGGATGGCAAAGCAGTTGCTACTCCTGTAAAGAAGCCTAAGCATGGACCTAAGTCAGAAACTGAGTGCTTTCAGCAAGGGAACAGGTCACTGGAAGTAGAACTGCCCCAAGTACCTGGCTGACAAGAAGGCAGCCAACGACAAACAAGGTATATATGATATACATGTTATTGATGTGTACCTTACTAGCTCTCATTGTAGTGTCTGGGTATTTGATACCGGTTCGGTTGCTCACATTTTCAACTCAAAGTAGGACCTACAGAATAGACAAAGGCTAGCAAAGGATGAAGTGACGATGCACGTGGTAAATGGTTCCAAGGTTGATGTGATCGCCGTCGGCATGCTCTCTCTTCAGTTACCATTGGGATTAGTGATGAACCTGAATAATTGTTATTTAGTGCCTGCGTTAAGAATGAACATTATATCTCGATCTTGTTTATTGCAAGACGGTTACTCATTTAAATCAGAGAATAAAGGTTGTTCTATTTATATGAGTAATATCTTTTATGGTGATGCACCCGATGTGAGGGGTTTGTTCATATTGAATCTTGATAGTAATGACACACATGTTCATAACATTGATGCCAAAAGATGTAGAGTTGATAATGATAGTACCACTTTCTTGTGGCACTGCCGTTTAGGTCATATTGGTGTAAAACGCATGAGGAAGCTCCATGCTGATGGAATTTTGGAGTCACTTGATTTTGAATCTCTTGACACATGTGAACCATGTCTCATGGGCAAGATGACTAAAACGCCATTCTCTAGAACAATGGAACGGACGAGTGACTTATTGGAAATCATACATACTGATGTGTGTGGTCCAATGGATGTTACAGCGCGTGGTGGATATCGTTATTTTCTCACCTTCACTGATGACTTAAGTAGATATGGGTATATTTACTTAATGAAACACAAGTCTGAAACGTTTGAAAATTTCAAGCAATTTCAGGGTGAAGTTGAGAATCATCGTAACAAGAAGATTAAATTCCTGCGATCTGATCGAGGAGGTGAATATCTGAGTTATGAGTTTCGCAGTCACTTAAGACAGTGTGGAATTGTTTCACAGTTGACACCGCCTGGAACACCACAGCGTAATGGTGTGTCCAAACATCGTAATCGAAACCTATTAGATATGGTGCGTTCTACGATGTCTCTTGCAGATTTTCCACTATCATTTTGGTGTTATGCATTAGAGACAGCTGCATTCACTTTAAATAGGGCACCATCAAAATCCGTTGAGACGACGCCATATGAACTGTGGTTTGGCAAGAGGCCAAAGTTGTCGTTTCTTAAAGTTTGGGGATGTGATGCTTATGTCAAAAAACTTCAGCCTGAAAAGCTGGAACCCAAAGCGGAGAAATGCATCTTCATAGGATACCCGAAAGAGACAGTCGGGTATACCTTCTATCTCAGATCCGAAGGCGGAGTGTTTGTCGCTAAGAACGAAACATTTCTTGAGAAAGAGTTTCTCTCGAAAGAATTGAGTGGGAGGAAAATAGAGCTTGATGAGGTTATTGAACCTTTACTTCAACCAGAAAGTAGCGCAATGCAAAAAGATGTTTCTGTGGAACCTACGACGGTAGAACAGGAAGTTAATGATGATGATCATGAAGCTTCAGATCAAGCTACTATTGAACCTCGTAGGTCGACAAGGGCGCGTACTACTCCTGAGTGGTATGGCAACCCTGTCTTGGAGGTCATGTTGTTGGACAACAATGAACCTACGAGCTATGGAGGAGCAGTGATGGGCCCGGATTCTAAGAAATGGTTAGAGGCCATGAAATCCGAGATGGGATCCATGTATGAAAACAAAGTATGGACTTTGGAAGTATTACCTGAAGGGCGAAAGGCCATTCAGAATAAATGGATCTTTAAGAAGAAGACAGACACGGACGGTAATGTCACCGTCTATAAAGCTCGACTTGTGGCAAAGGGTTTTTCACAAGTTCAAGGAGTTGACTACGATGAGACATTCTCACTGGTAGTGATGCTTAAGTCTGTCAGAATCGTGTTGGCAATATCTGCTTATTTCGGTTATGAAATTTGGCAGATGGATGTCAAAACGGCGTTCCTCAATGGTTTCCTTGAGGAAGAGTTGTATATGATGCAACCAGAAGGTTTTGTCGATCCAGAGAATGCTGACAAAGTTTGCAAACTCCAACGATCCATTTATGGGCTGGTGCAAGCATCTCGGAGTTGGAATAAGAGCTTTGATGAGGTGATCAAAGCATTTGAGTTTATACAAGTTTATGGAGAAGCTTGTATTTACAAGAAAGTGAGTGGGAGCTCTATAGCGTTTCTAGTATTATATGTGGATGACATATTGCTGATTGGAAACGATATAGAAATGCTGGAAAGCATGAAGGAATATTTGAACAAGAGTTTTTCAATGAAGGACCTAGGAGAAGTTGCTTTCATATTAGGCATTAAGATCTATAGAGATAGATTGAGACGCTTAATAGCACTTTCACAGAGCACATACCTTGATAAAGTTTTGAAGAAGTTCAAAATGGATCAGTCCAAGAAGGGGTTCTTGCCTGTGTTACAAGGTGTGAAGTTGAGTAAGACTCAATGCCCAATGACTGCAGAAGATAGAGAAAAGATGAGCGTCATCCCCTATGCTTCAGACATAGGCTCTATCATGTATGCAATGCTATGCACAAGACCCGATGTCAGCTTTGCCATAAGTATGGCCGGAAGGTTTCAAAGTGATCCTGGAATGGAACACTGGGCAATGGTCAAGAATATCCTTAAGTACCTGAACAGGATTAAGGATATGTTTCTCGTTTATGGAGGTGATGAAGAGCTCGTCGTAAAGGGTTACGTCGATGCAAGTTTTGACACTGATCCGGATGACTCTAAGTCGCAAACCAGATACGTATTTATTCACAACGGGGGAGCGGTAAGCTGGTGCAGTTCCAAGCAAAGCGTGGTAGCCGATTCTACATGCGAAGCAGAGTACATCGCAGCCTCGAAGGCGGCGAAGGAAGGTGTCTGGATGAAGCAGTTCATAACATATCTTGGAGTAGTGCCCAGTGCACTGAATCCAATGAACCTATTCTGTGACAACACTGGTGCCATTGCTCTGGCCAAGGAACCAAGGTTTCACAAGAGGACCAGACACATAAAGCGACGCTTCAACTCCATCCGTGATTACATCGAGGAGAAGGACATAAATATTTGCAAAGTGCACACGGATCTAAATGTTGCAGACCTGTTGACTAAACCTCTTCCAAGGGCTAAACATGATCAACACCAGAACTGCATGGGTGTTCGATTCATTACAATGTAAATCACATAGTGATGTGAACTAGATTATTGACTAGTGCAAATGGGAGACTGTTGGAAATATGCCCTAGAGGCAATAAATAAAGAGTTTATTATTATATTTCCTTGTTCATGATAATCGTTTATTATCCATGCTATATTTTTATTGATTGGAAACACATTACATGTGTGGGTAAATAGACAACACTTGGTACCTAATATGCCTCTAGTGAACTAGCTCATTAATCAAAGACGGTCAAGGTTTCCTAGCCATTGACATGTGATGTCATTTGATAACGGGATCACATCATTAGTACAATGATGTGATGGACAAGACCCAAACAACAAACATAACATATGATCGTGTTAGTTTATTGCTACTGTTTTTTGCATGTCAAGTATATGTTCCTATGACCATGAGATCACGCAACTCACGGACATCGGAGGAGTGCCATGTGTGTATCAAACGTCGTAACGTAACTGGGTGACTATAAAGGTGCTCTACAGGTATCTCCGAGGGTTTCTGTTGAGTTGGCATGGATCAAGACTAGGATTTGTTACTCCGTGTGACGGAGAGGTATCTCAGGGTCCACTCTGTAATACAACATCACAATAAGCCTTGCAAGCAATGTGACTAAGTGTTAGTCATGAGATCTTGTATTATGGAACGAGTAAAGAGACTTGCCGGTAACGAGGTTGAACTAGGTATGGAGATACCGACGATCGAATCTCGGGCAAGTAACATACCAAAGAACAAAGGGAACATCATACGGGATTAACTGAATCCTTGACATAGAGGTTCGACCGATAAAGATCTTCATAGAATATGTAGGAACCAATATGGTCATCTAGGTCCCGCTATTGGTTATTGACCGTAGAGGTGTCTCGGTCATGTCTACATAGTTCTCGAACCCGCAGGGTCTGCACACTTAAGGTTCGGTGACGTTTCGGTAGTATAGAGTTATGTATGGTGGTGACCGAAGGTTGTTCGGAGTCCTGGATGAGATCCCGGACGTCACTAGGAGCTCCGTAATGGTCCGGAGGTAAAGATTGATATATAGGAAGTCCTGTTTTTGTCGCCGGAAAAGTTTCGGGCTAATCGGTAATGTACCGGGAGTGTCGGTAGTGTACCGGGAGACCACCGGGAGGAGTATTTCGACCCAAGAGGCTTAATGGGCTGTGAGAGAATAATTACCATCCTTTTGTGGGCTTGTGGAAGTCCCACACAAGGCCCATGCGGCTGTGAAGAAAAACCCAAAGGGAAAAAGGTGGGAAAAAGGCCAAAAAGGATGAATCCTAGTCCTACTAGGATTGGAGGAGGAGTCCTCCTCTCCTCCCCACTTCGGCCGAACCAAAGGAGGCTTGGCCCTTGCGCCAAGCCTCTCCTCCCTTCCTCCTATATATACTGGTGGGTTTTAGGGTTTTTGCACAGAATTTTTAGCCATGTGCTGCCCGTTCCTCCAATGCATAGTTTCTCCTCTAGATCGGATTTCTGCAGTGCTTAGGCGAAGCCCTGCCGGAATAGCTCCACCACCATTGCAGGAGCGCCGTCACGCTGCCGGAGGACTCTTCTTCCTCTCCGCTCCCTCTTGCTAGATCAAGACGGTGGAGATCGTCATCAAGCCGTACTTGTGCTGAACTTGGAGGTGCCGTCCGTTCGGAGCTAGATCGGAAGGACCGTGATCAAGTTCGCGGGACGAATCGTGATCAAGTTCGCGGGATGGATCATGATTGGATTGTGGGACGGATCGTGATTGGATCGCGGGACGCTTGGCGATTTGGATCGCGAAGACGTTCGACTACACCAACCGCGTTTCTTAACGCTTCCCGCTTAGCGATCTACAAGGGTACGTAGATCCACTCTCCCTCTCGTAGATGCTCATCACCATGGATAGATCTGCATGTGCATAGGATTTTTTTTGTTTCCCATGCAACGTTCCCCAACATAATTTAGGATTGAAATTCCCTCTATAAGCATTGTTGTTGAAGTTATTTCTAAAGATAAAATTCACATCAATCTCATTATTTTGCTCAAGCAAAGTAGATAGTGGAACATCATTGGGATCAACATGTGCACTCTTATTATCAAACATATTCATAAGAGCATCCATTTTATCACTCAAGGTAGTGATTTCTTCAACAAATTTTACCTTCTTACTAGTTCGAGCTCGCTTAGTATGCATTGAGAGTAATTTTTCATGATATTATCCAGAAGATTTGTAGCTTATCCCAATTTAATTTCAATGAATGTAGCACCTGCAGCAAAATCTAGAAAAAAAATTCTAGACACAAAATTTAGTCCCACATAGAACTTTTGTATTATCATCCATAAATTGAAGTCCTAAGTGGGACAATTTCAGTTTCATTCTCTCCCATGATTGTGCAACATGTTCTTGCTCATTTTGTTTAAAATTAATAATTTGATTTCTGAGAGAAATAATCTTAGCAGGAGGAAAATACTTGGCAATAAAAGCACCTTTACATTTATTCAAAATTCCAATACTATTACGACGCAAGGATGAAAATCAAGTTTTAGCTTTATCTCTTAGTGAGAAAGGAAATAATTTCAAATTAACCACATCATTATCCACATCCTTTTTCTTTCGCATGTCACACAATTAAACAAAGGTGTTAAGATGTGAAGCAACAATCCTCATTAGGACTTCCAGCAAATTGTTCTTTCATAACAAGATTTAGCAATTCAACATTAGTATCATAAGACTCCGCACTAGTGGCGGGTGGTATTGGAGTACTAATAAAATCATCATTATTATTTGAAAATTCACACAGTTTGGTATTTTCTTGAGACATAGTGACAAAGCAAATAACCTAACAAGAAAATAGAAATATTTTGTGTTTTTGATATTTTTAAGCAAGCAAATATTAAAGAAATTAAAAAGTAGAACAAGTGAATGAAAGTTTGTGTGAAGGAACCTGATGAGAATTTGATGATGTCTCTTGTTAGGATGGTTTTCCAGGATATTAATTTCCCAGTAAATGGTCCTCGTGCTCACCAGCCCCAGGATTACTGTTAGCTGATGAGACACAATCTTGATACAGAAATTCCAACCAAATACAAAATCTGAAGTACAAGACCATCGTGGTCTATGAGTACAAAAAAAGTTTCTAGTGGTTGATGGCGGAAGTGGTTGTAGATCCTCAGCGTCTATGGGACTCCATTTCCCACAGGAACAGCTGACCTGGATAAGTCCTATCTTCGCGTGGCTATTATCTTCATTGCCTAGGTTCTGGGCGTGTCGTCATTGCACTTCTCTCCAAGCAAGAGATCTGGCCAAGACAATAGCCAGGGACAAGCCAGTGAGTACTTTGAATGTACTCGCAACCATCATGAAAACAGGTATAACATAGCAGGTGATAAACATGCACGGAAACAATCCACGATCACTTAGTTAGTCACAAAATAAAATTAATGATGCACGCAAGTAGGTCATTCATATTAAACAGGAATAAGGAATCAGAGAATGAAAATAAAATAAACCGATCGGGTGTCTGGAGAGACGCCTCTAAAGGATAAAAATATGAAGCATGCCTCAGTCGAGCGTCTGAGCGACGTCACATAAAGGGCTTATAAGTAAAATAAATAACATGCGTGACGCAGTCGGGCGTCTGAGCGACGTCCCCTAAATGGCTTATAAGGAAAATAAATAGCAACCATGCTACAGTCGGGCGTCTGAGCGACGTCACATAAAGGGCTTATTAGGAAAATAAATAGCAAACATGCCACAGTCAGGCGTCTGAGGAACGCCACATAAAGGGCTTATAAAGCGAACAACATGCATGCCACAGTCGGGCGTCTGTGGACGCCACATAAAGGGCTTATATAATAATCATAATGAGTATCCAGGAGGTAGAACCATCCCAGGTGATACTCAGCAAAACAAATAAATAACATGGTTAGTCCACAATAATAATAATAATAATAATAATAATAATAATAATCATTTGTCACACGACATGCTCAATATTCTGATTTAGAAGTTTTCCTCTAGCGACCGACACTAAGACCGACACTCGACCCATCCCAGACTGTAGTCCTTAACCGCGGACATGGCTATTCGAATAGATATTAACTCTTCAAAGGGTGTACTCTTTACCCATGAGTAACGGATTCCTTTAGTCCACTGGGACTAATTCCGCGTACGGTCTTTGAATTGAAAACACACCTGACCTGCACACACCAGCTTAACTTACCGGTGCCTGGAATCACCCATGACACTCATTAAGAAAAACTCTAAGTGGGAAGGCTATATCGACCTCGATTAGCATGGGATCACAAAATTTATAACATGCACAAACTAGGGGAGCTACCCCCTCTGCTCGAACTGGAAACACCCATGCCCCCGGACCAGGTGGCCTGCCTACCGGATGCATCCGGTATCTTCTGCCATGGCCTCTCTGTATGGTGTGTGCTAAGAAAGGGGTTGACAACTTACTGAATCGTACCCTACCTGAGGAAGAGACAAGTGGTAGCATGAAGCAATTATGGGGGTTACTGGCACAAGACTCGATATATGGTCAACTTAGGAGGTTTATGTGTTTCCCTGCATGATTAGCACAACAAATATTTTTCACAATTCCAGACAGAATCACCACTCATCACATCCCATCATGCCTCACTAACCATCCTCGCTCCAATGAGATGTCAGCCCAAGCTCGTGTCCACCTGAGACAGAGTCTTATACCGGACTCCTTTCGGTAGGCATGAGTGGCACAAGATGGTGACTATTGCCACAAGCATCTCAAGTTCATTAGCAAGACATCCTCATCATTTCACTTGCACACATGATTACACCTTCACATGAAATAACGTGCACTTTATGTGTTATAGTTTCACTCGTCACACCGAACATCACACAGCAAATACTATACCAGGGTTCAGAATGCTTGCCTTAAATGTGCAGAGAGGTAGGGTGCATCACAAAACCTTTGAAAGTTTTCTTCTCTCCATTCCTATTTTGAAAATATTTGAATCAACATGCAATTCAAAAACAGAACAAAAAGTTGTCTAAAATATTTTTGAAATAAATATTAAAATAAACTAGATGAAATTTGAGAGAGGTAGGAAAAAGAATCAATTCATTTAGAGTTTTATTTTAAAAGATATGTCTAGTCAAAGAGGAGTCAAACTTGTGTTTTTAATAAATCAGAAAAAGGAAAACGCATAGGGGTGAATACGCCTACCGAAACTGAAAGCGTACTCCGATTGATTACGCCTTCCTGACGGAAAAGCGTACTAGATAGGAGTGCGCCGACAGGTGAGACCCATCTATCGGATTCGTCCTCTACCTTGCACGCAGACAGAACAAAGCAGGATTCCGGTGAGGTTTCCCGGTGCTAGGAGGACCCATTCCTCGCGCTCGACACACCGATGTCTTCATCGTGGAGAGGTGCGCCCGTCCATGTGCTCCATGCCCTCCAGGGGCCCCGGAATCGAGCGCAGCTTCCAGCCTCGCAGCAAGGGTGACGGTGACGGCGGAGGGAGCTTGATAACCACGGGGGGGGGGGGGGGAAGAATCCTTGGGCTCGGGGTTGGTCTATAGTGGAGGCAGGTTCCTTTCCTGCTGCTAATAGCAAAGGGAGGGAACTGGTGGCCTGGTGCCAGCCGACAACTTGACGACGGCACCTTCGATCGTGGGTGGAGAAATTGGCCACCCCAGCTTGATTGGCTGGGTAGAGAAACTCACAGGGAGTCTAGGATGCGCTGCCGCCTCGATGGTAGTCTCGGGGTTCCTTTTATAGCTAGCTAAGGTCGGTTTCGCAGGCGGCCGAGTATAAGACCGGCGAACCACCTTTCTGTAGCTTGCAGGGTGATGCATCGAGGCTGGGGACGGAGTCAGGAGCTAGCGGACGGTCTAGACACTGCACAAGGAGGCAGCTGGTGTGCGGAGATGGTTTGGGAGGCACTGCAATGGCGGGCGGCAGCGGTGGCGGCTTGCGGACGTGTCGGGGGAGGGTTGTGGTGCTCGTGAGCGATGCTAGTCGGGCCTTGGCGCTACTCTGCGAGCGGTAAAGGGTCAGGATAAGCTCGGGGGTTGGTGGGGCGGCTCGGGTAGGCGCGTGCAAAATGCACGCTCTGCTCGCACTCTCGGCATGCCTACCACGTGCTCGATGAAATGTCAGGCCTAGCCAGCAATCTATAATGCACATGCAAACTACCAGGGTTATTCTCTGGGCTAATGCAAGGCTATAAGACATGATGTTTAGGTCTGGTAAGGGAGTTCCTAATGCAATCCTAGAGTCATGCCAAAAATGGTCATGCACGACATGTGTCTGATAGAATGCCCAGGTCACCTAGAAGTCTTTGCTAGCCACCAAAATTACCAGATCATGGTCTCTGTAGATGCAAACTATAATGGCAAGTTTAGTTTGTCAAAACCAAAAAGTTGTTAGTGCAAGATTCTAAGAAAACCATTTATGGACAGAAACTATAGGGCACTAGTGCATGGGGTTAAGTTATTGCAATGGGTATAAACTCTTGGACTTAAGAGTTTGGTAGGGTTTAGTACAATCAGGAAAAATATCATGTCAATTAGAGCAAAATAAAATAGGGTTGCATTTCAAACTGCCCAACTGCACCAGAATAGAACTGAGGATGTTCCGCTCAAATATAACAAAGAACACAGATGGGTTTTTGCAAAAACGTGAGTTATATACATCCACTGACATCCCCAATTTTTTATAGAATTTTTAAAGAATTATACAAACAGGTTGTAGTGCAAAGTACAAACTGAACCAGATTTCAAAACTTGAGGTAGGGCTCAAATTTTACAAATGACCAAGCTGGGTTTTTGCGTAAAAATGATCTAGGGACATCACATGTCATCTACAAATTTTTGTGTAATTTTTAAAAGGATTTATGAAGTGGTTGTAGTGTAACTCATGCCTTTAAAAGAATAGAAATGCTTTTAAAAGAATTAAAGCAAGGCAAGTTTTATTATAAAAATAACTTCACTCATTTTACTAAATGAAGTAATATGCTTGAATAAATTATTTAAGTCCCACAATATTATTCTCTCCCATGCTTGTGCAACATGTTCTTGCTTTCATTTTGTTTAAAATTAATAATTTGATTTCTGAGAGAAATAATCTTAGCAGGAGGAAAATACTTGGCAATAAAAGCACCTTTACATTTATTCAAAATTCCAATACTATTACGACGCAAGGATGAAAATCAAGTTTTATCTTTGTCTCTTAGTGAGAAAGGAAATGATTTCAAATTAACCACATCATTATCCACATCCTTTTTGTTTCGCATGTCACACAATTCAACAAAGGTGTTAAGATGTGAAGCAACAATCCTCATTACGACTTCCAACAAAGGTGTTAAGATGTTAAGATGTCGAACCTATTGGTGTCGAACCAACAGGGCACGCACACCCATTGGGCGCACCGTGATGCCTTCGCAGGCCTAGAGGTGGCCTCTGACCCCCCTCTTCTGCTATATGATGTGTTTTCACATAGAAAAAATCAACAGGATACTTTTGGGACAAAGCATCACCATCTCGAGGTGGAAACCAAGGCAGAGTCCCTTTTGCTCTCCGATAGAGAGATTCTGTTAGGGAAATTTCCCTTCAGGGGGGAGGGGAATCGAAGCTATCGTCATCACCAACGCTTCCTCCTTCGTGGGAGGACCAATCTTCATCAACATCTTGACCAACACCATATCATCTCAAACCCTAGTTCATGTCTTGTATTCAATCTTTCTCTCAAAAACTCAAATTGGTACCTGGGGGCTGCTAGTAATGTTACATACATATTTTAGTTTATGCTTATTGATTTACTTGATGGAAGATAATATGTTCAGATCCTTAATTATATTTTTTATACCTATGATATTTAACATGGTGATGACTTGTGAGTAGTTACTTTTGTTCCCAGGGACATGGGAGAAGCCTTGTTATAAGTAATCATGTGAAGTTGGTATTCATTCAATATTTTGATGATATGTATGTTGTTGCTTCCTTTAGTGGTGTCCTGTGAATGTTGACTACATGAAACTTACCCATCTAATGGTCCTAAGGGAATACATTGGGGAGTAATTAGTAGGTAATGGGTTACTAGAGTGATAGAAGCTTAAACCCTAGTTTATGTGCTATTTCATAAAGGGATGATTTTGATCCACATGTTTCATGCTATGGTTAGATTTATCTTAATTCTTATTTCGTAGTTGTGGATGCTTGCGAGAGGGGGTAATCATAAGTGGATTGTTTGTTCATGTAAGAACAACACCTTAGCAGCTTGCCTCATATAAGAGTACTTTCATGCCTGTACTTTTCTATAAAAAGGATTGGGTTATCTTGCTGCACACTCTGTTATGAGTTATCTTGGTACAAAACTATCTATCACTGTTACTTACATCACTTGCAAAGAATACCTTGCTGAAAACTGCTTATCATTTCCTTCTGCTCCTCATTGGGTTTGACACTCTTACTTATCGAACGAAGTAGGATTAACCCCCTATCTTGTGGGTCATCAAGAATCTTTTCTAGCGATGTTGCCGGCGAGTGAAGCACCTTTGGTGTGTGGAATTTGGTAAGGAAACATTTTCGGTATGTGCTGAAATTTACCGTTGGCTATCATATGGATAGAAATCCTTTGAAGGGCCTAGAGGTGGAAAATGTTACCCCTCAACCTACTGAACCTACTGAAAATATTTATTATTATATTCCTTTGGGTATGTTAGAGAAATTACTAGTTAATCCTTATGCAGGAGATGGAACAACTCATCCTGGTTTGCATTTGATAAATGTAGATGAGATTCGTGGATTATTTAAGCTTGCAGGTTTATCCAAGGACAATGTCAAGAAGAAGATTTTTCCCTTTATCTTTGTAGGTAAAAGCATTGATTTGGTATAGTCTATTGGATGGCATTAGATCATGGGACTGGAATCGCTTGAAACTGGAATTTCGTCAGAAGTTTTATCCTATGCATCTAGTTCATCATGATCGGAATTATATATTTTTTGCCCTCGTGAACGAGAAAGCATCACTCAAGCTTGGGGGAGGCTTAAATCTATGATGCACACTAACTCCAACCATGATCCCTCAAGAGAAATGATTATACAAAACTTTTCTGCCCGACTTTCTTAGGATGATCAATTAATACTAGATTCTTCTTCTACTGGTTCCTACATGAAGATAACTATTGAATTTTTCAAATGGGATCATTTGGAAAGAATTAAATGCAACTTTGAATATTGGGAACTCGACAAAGGTAAAGATTCAGGTATAAATCTTGAGTTGGATTGTGTTAAATCTTTTACGAAAATTAATACTTTTCATAAGTTTAGTGCTAAATATGGATTTGACTATGGGATAACAGCTTCCTTTGGTGAAACCTTTGTTGCTCATGTTGATATCCCTAAGGAGAAATGGTTTAAATATCATACACCCATTGAATAATTGTTAAAGGAACCTATTATTGCTAAATAAAAAAACCATTATTTATAATATTGATCCACTTGTGCCCACTACTTATATTGAAAAAAAAACTTTTCCTATTAGGATTAAGGAACAAGCTAAGTCTACAACTGTTGTTAATAAAAGCCATATTAGAACACCCAAACCTTCTGAAAAAATAAATGTAGAACCTAATATTACTATGTTTAAAGATCTCTTGGTTGATAATATGATGAGGCTGCTAGAATTGTTCAACGTGCTAGAAACAAACATGATGTGCTAGATAAGAATAAATATGTTGATTGCTTGCCTGCCATTTTTGTTAAGATTGGAGATCATTGTTATAATGGATTATGCGATGTGGGTGCTATCGTGAGTGCTATTACTTTTTCCTTATATCAAGAAATTATGAATGACATACCACCCGTTGAGATGGAAGACACTGATGTCACTACTAAACTTGCAAACAAAGACACTATTTCACCACTTGAGATTGTTAGAGATGTTGAAGTCTTGTGTGGAAAAATTAAGTACCCCACGGATTTCTTAGTACTTGGCTCACTACAAGATAAGCTTTGTCCTATTATATTCAGTAGACCTTTCTTGCATACCGTTAATGCTGAAACTCATTGTGTTACAGAGAATATTAAAGTAAACTTTGTTGATGTGTCTCATGAATTTAATTTCTCTAAGTTTGGTAGACAACCACATGAGAAAGAAATACCTAGTATAGATGAAATTATTGATCTTTCTTCTATCGTTGTGCCTCCTTATGATCCATTAGAACATTATTTGCTAGACCATGAGAATGATATTCATATGAATGAGAGAAATGAAATAGATGAGATATTCTTTAGATAAACTCATATTATTAACCACAACTTTCATGTTGACATTTTACGGGATCCTCCCCCACCTAAGGGATATCCTGAGCTAAAGAAATTACTCGATACACTGAAATATGATTATCTTGATGAAAAGAACACATATCCTATTATTATTGGTGCTAACCTTTTAGAGCATGAAGAAAAGAGATTACCTAAAACTCTTAAGAAGCACCAAGCCGCTGTTGGGTATACTCTTGATCATCTTAAGGGCATTAGTCCGAGTCTATGTCAGCACTAGATTAATATGGAACCAGATGCTAAACCTGTCATTGATCATCGATGTCGCTTGAATCCTAAAATGAACGAAGTGGTAAGAACTGAAATATTAAAGCTTCTGGAGATAGGTATAATCTATCCCATAGCTGATAGTAGATGGGTAAGCCCTGTTCATTGTGTTCCTAAGAAAGGAGGTATACCTGTTGTTCCTAATGATAAAATGAACTCATCCAACAAAGGATAGTAACTAGTTATAGGATGGTATTGATTTCAGGAAATTAAACAAAATTACTAGAAAAGATCATTACCCCTTGCCTTTTATTGATGAAATATTAGAAAGGTCATCTAAGCATACACACTTTTGTTTCCCTGATGGATATTCTGTTTTTTCTCAAATACCTTTGTCAAAAGAAGATCAAGAGAAAACTACTTTTGCTTGTCCATTTGGAACCTACGCTTATAGACGTATGCCTTTTGGTTTATGCAATACACCTGCTACCTTTCAAACATGTATGACTGTTATATTTTCTGACTTTTGTGAAAAGATTGTTGACGTATTCATGGATGATTTTTCCGTTTACGAGACTTATTTTGATGATTGCTTGATCAACCTTGATCGATTTTTGTAGAGATGTGAAGAAACCAATCTTGTCTTGAATTGGGAGAAGTGCCACTTTATGGTGAATGAAGGTATTGTACTTTGGCAAAAAAATTGAACGAGGTATTTAAATAGACAAAGCTAAAGTTGATGCAATAGAGAAAATGACATATCCTAAAGATGTCAAAGGTATAAGAAGTTTCCTCGGTCATGTTGGTTTCTATAGGCGTTTCATTAAAGATTTCTGTAAGATTTCTATGCCATTAACTAATCTTCTTCAAAAAGATATTCCATTTGTTTTTTATGATCATTGTGTAGAAGCCTTTGAAATACTTAAGAAATCCTTAATCTCTACACCTATTGTTCAACCACCTGATTGGAACTTACCATTTGAAATTATGTGTGATGCTAGTGATTATGTTGTTGGTGCTGTTCAAGGGAAAAGAGTGGTAAAGAAAGTAAATATGATTCATTATTCTAGTAAGACTCTAGACAATGCTCAAAGAAATTATGCTACTACTGAGATGGAACTTATAGCAATTGTGTTTACATGTGATAAGTTTAGACCTTATATTATTGATTCCAAAGTTACTATTCACACTGATCATGCCGCTATCAAATATTTGATGGAAAAGAAAGATGCTAAGCCTATACTAATTAGGTGGGTGCTTTTACTTCAAGAGTTTGATTTGCATATTGTTGATAGAAAAGGAACCAAAAATCTTCTAGTAGAAAACTTGTCTCCCAGGCGCAAGATTTTCATTTAGCTGTTTCTCGTTATCCTATATATCTCCCAGGCGCAAGATTTTCTCTGTCTCAACTTTGAACATGTTTAGCTTTTATGTACAAACTGCAAATACGAGTTCCAAATACCTACACCATCAGGCCACGCGGAAAGACCCAAATAACCTTCTTCTTCGTCCCCCCGTCCCCTCACCCTCTTCCTCCCAGGCCACGGTCTCTCTCCACGGCGAGACAATGCCCACCACCGCTCCTGCCGGTTCCTCAAAAAGAAAAAAGACACTGCCGCCACCTAGTCTAGTTTCGCGCTGACCCTCCGGACCCAGGCGGGGTCGATGCGCGTGAAGAGCTTCAGGTCGCTCGGCGCCGCCTCCACCTGGAACTGGAACCGCAAACACCATCCTCGAAATCTTCTTCCCCGGTAGTGACGGAGAAGGATTAGGCTCCGGCGGTCGCCGCCACTGCGCTGGTGACAGGTTTTTGGAGAAAGTCAGCCATTTGGGCCAATTTGTTTAGGCCCACCACATGCACCAAACCTGACCGTTCCTTTTCCAATAAAAAACTAGAAGCAAAAAAGAATCCTAAATGAACCCTGTACTCAAAATAAATAAATACACCGTTTAGAAAACATGTAACCAAGAGAACCCAAACAACTTTTTTCTTGCGAAAAAGAGAACCCAAACGACTGCTCTGCCGTCAAAAGAAAAGGAAAAGGTGAACCCAAAACAAGTGTTAGTTACCACATCACGTTTAATATCTATCTTGATTCTTGAAGAATGAGAAGCATTTCTTTGTTTTTAAGTTCTAATTTAAATTTGGTTTAGAGATTAGGAATGTACAAAGAATGTTTACAGATCCAAGGATAAGGGCAGGAAAGGTGCAATCACCAAACGAGTACTCTCATTCTTCTATATAAGATTATTTAGGACAAAATCTACGCGCTTGATTGGTTTCCTTGAAACAAAGTCATGCACTTAGACATGCCTGCATGATCGGAAGATGTAACAGAAACACAAGGGCTGCTCAATATTACCTTTGCGAGGAAGCTGTCTCTAAAGCCGTACAGGATACTCGACGGCGCCGGAGCGTCGGCCAGATCTAGACTGAAGAAAACTACGGCGGCGACGGTGACTCTTTCACAAGGAGAACTAGCTACGGCAAGGAAGAACTAGAAGATCCAAGTGGCGGTGGCGACGGCGATTCGAATGCCAACGAGAGCACTACACACTTCCGCGACTTGATAGACTGTTGGAGTGCTAGTACGGTATGCAAAGAGGGTTTACGGTATGCTAGTTGGCAGAGAGAAATGAATGCCGCTAATCGATGCATGGCACGCGCGCATTGGGAACTTCAGGCCAACTCACAAGCCGTACTTGACGAATCTGCTTCTTGGAACTCAAACGCTTATTTACTGCTTACTATCTTCATTTACCATGAAAAGTAAAGTCCTTAGGCTGGCCATAGTGGGATAACTTAGAGCATCTTCAACGGCGACGGTAAAAAGCATGTGCGACAAAAGCGTGTTTTAACGTGCGTCGAGCGGTTTCGCACGCTTCAACGGGCGTGGGAAAGTAGCGCGCGTAAAAAAACAACCCCGCGCGTTAGATTTGGCGCGCCGTGTTCGGCGCGCTTTATAAATTTCGTCGTCCGCGGAGCGCTCTTCACCCCGCCACGCGCACGTCCGCCACTCAGCCACGCGCCCCGCCGTCGTCGAACCACCATGCCGCCGTGCCACAGGGGATTGTCGGGCTTCCGCGGCGTCCGGGAGCGCCCGTCCAACGCCTTCTCTGCGGAGATACGGTCCGGCGACATGCGCCTCGGCCTCGGCACCTTCGACACCGCCCACGAGGCCGCCCACGCGTACGACGTGGTGGCATGGCGCCTCCGACGGCCTCGTAGGGAAATGAACTTCCCCGAGGTGACGACGCGGGCACGGGCAGTAGAACTCGCGCCTCCCCCGCGGCTTGTCACCAACGAGGACCGTCGCGAGAACCGGAGGCTGGAGCGTCGCCTCGGCATCGCCGAGACAAACGAGGTGGCCATGGCAGCGTGGCGCGAACGGTTCCCGCAGGACGTCATCGACGAGCACGCGTTCTTTGCGGAGAGGAGAGCGCAGAGGAGGGCGGATCGAGTCGCCTATCGCAACGACAAGCGTACGCGTAAGGCGGCCGCAGATTTCAACATCACCCTTGGGGAAGCGTCATCCTATGACGAGAACGACAAACGCTTTCTTGATGCCTTCCTCGAGATTTCGTCGACAGACAGTTCTGTTGATGACATTTTTTCATCGAACTCGGAGGACAACGAGTAGTTTTTTAGCTTGCCTATATATTTTTTTTCTACTAGCTATGTTTTATCTATGCATGTTTTTATTTATGTATCGTTGAACTATATATCAGACTCGGATGTGAACTATGTTTTCAATACCGTTTGTATTGTGCGCGCGCTTTTATAGCGCGTCTGTTGGGGCGCCGCAGGCGCACATAATTTTGTTGCGGCCCCTGAAACCGGCGCTTGCCGGCACGCTAAAAAACGCAAGCCGCGCGCTGCAAATCCGTTTTTTGGGCGCCGAGCGAAGCGTGTTTGTTGAAGATGCTCTTAGGCTGGTTGTAATGGAAGTATCATAAGTAGTATCATGCATGCAATTAGACAATTTTGATGACATGGCATAGAATTAAATGAAGGAAGAGAGGGTTGAGTGTCATATCATGATACCATATCATATTAAATGGTGTGCTACCATGTGTCATGCATGCCAATAAATAAACTATCCTATAATACTAATATATGATATTATGCATTACGAATGTAGTATCATACACTAGTATCATATGCATGATACTAGTATATGATACACCCTATTACGACCAGTATTATGCACTTGGGAATGACAAACATGTTTATGTGGCAGAAAATTAAAGAAGAAGAGAGGGTTGGAGTAACATAGGTAGATATCGTATCATGTTAAATGCAATGCTACTTTGTGTTATGCATGACAATAAATATGGTCATACATGATATTACTCTATGATAATATGCACTATGTTTTTTTCGAAAGGCAAAAGATTTATCTCATCCATTAAATAAGGGGGAATAAAGTTTTACAGAGTACAAATTATTGAAACCGAAACCCAAGAAATGACATGGCAACTACTCGCGTACAATAATATGTCCTAGTTTCTTTGCTCCCACAGTAACCCGAAGATCTGCCTCAAACATGACATTTTGCAGAAGAATAGGAGGCGGCGCGCTCTGGTGTTGAAACATTCTGGCGTTTCTCTCATTCTAGAGAGTCCAAGAGATAAGCATGGTTAGGGAGGCCATCACGCGTCTGTCGGGGTTTTGTTGCATGTCGGTTCTTTTGTCCCACCATCGCATAAGGGAGTCTTCCAAGTGCCAATCGAATGTGTCAACGTGTGCGAGACTGAGTCTATCAATCACCAGGCGCCAAAGCCTAATGGAGAAGTGGCACTTGACAAAGAGATGAATGCCCGATTCTTGATCCCTTTTTCAAAGCTAGCATAGCCCACAGTTCTCCCAGCCCCGCCGCTCCAAACAGTCGGCAGTCCAAATCCGATCTTGCAAAGCTAGCCATGCGAAGAATTTGGACTTTGGGGGAGTCCCTGCTTTCCAGACCATGAAATGAATTGGTGAGTGCGTGAAGCCAAGGAATTGTGCCTTGTAGGAGAGGTCGTCGAGTAGGAACCATCAGCCGCGTGCTTCCAAACAATGTCATCCTCAAGCTAGCCGTTAAGCCGGAAGTCGTTGACAAGAGACCATAGAGAGAAGAACTCACGGATGTGGGCGGTAGAGACAACGGTGTCCGACTTGATGTTGGTCATCCATGCATTTCCTCGCATGGCTTCTCTAACCTTCCACCCCTTTATTTTGGATGCCAGAAAAATTAGCGGGGCAACATCCTTGGGCTTGCGGCCAGACAACCACAGGGAGTCCAAAAAAGGCGTTTTTGCACCGTTCCTGACGATGATTGTGCTTAAGGCATAGAAGAAGTCGATGTCTTCCTCAGTGCAAGGGTTGCCCATCCCCACCCATGGCATGCTCAGCTCCTTCCATTCGTACCAAAGCCACCTTAGCCATAAGGCCCTAGCAAATTTGGCGGTGTTGAGGACGCCAAGACCGCCATAGCATGTAGGTATGCAAACCACCTCCCAGTTGACCTTGCATTTTGCCCCAGTTGTCTTGTTGGAGGCAGACCAAATAAAGGCCCTCTCTAGCTTGTTGAGATTGTGCAGAGTACCCTGCGTCACTATAAGAGGTTTGATGGAGAAGACCGCTTGAGAGGAGATGACCGATGTAACAAGGGCGATGCGGCCGATAGTGGTGATGGACTGTCCATCCCAAGAAACTAATTTTCCAGATGCCTTGTATTCGAGGTACTGAAAATCATCCCTCCGGAGCTGTCTCACCGAAAGCGGAAGGCCCAAATATTTTATCGGGAATGTGGCGCGGGCAGCTGGAATGCGACGAAGAATATGCCCCAAAGGAAGGTGATTGCATCGAATGTGCACTACCGAACTATTGCGGAAGTTGGTGCAAAGGCATGTCACGTCACTGAACCCTTTTAGTATGAGGGCGAGGTTGTTGATGTCCCGCTTAAATGGGGCCATGAATATGGCCGCATCGGCCGCATACAAGGAGGTCCTCATCTTGACGCTACGGCCTCGAATCTTGTGAAGGATGCCTTTTCTAGTTGCAACGTCAAGGATTTGCTGGATGGGGTCAATTACCAGGACAAACAATAGCGGTGATACAGGGTCCCCTTGACGAAAGCCACGACTATGCTTGATGGGGCTGCCATGGATCTCATTAAGGAGGACGCGTGAAGAGGACGAAGAAAGGAGGGCAGCAATCCAATTCCCGAATTTGGAAGGAAACATTGCAGAAGGTCGAGGATATACTCCCATTTGACCGAGTCAAAAGCTTTTTTTATGTCGAGCTTGAAGAGGAGAGCGGAGGTCTTGCGCTTGTGCAACCTATTAGGGAATGTTGCATGGGAAACAAAAAAATTCCTATGCACATGCAAGATCTATCCATGGTGATGAGAATCTACGAGAGGGAGAGTGGATCTACATACCCTTGTAGATCGCTAAGCGGGAAGCGTTAAGAAACGTGGTTGATGTAGTCGAACGTCTTCACGATTCAAATCGCCGAGCGTCCCACGATCCAATCATGATCCGTCCCGGTCTAGCGCCGAACGGACGGCACCTCCGCGTTCAGCACACGTACAGCTCGATGACGATCTCCGCCTTCTTGATCTGGCAAGAGGGGGCAGAGACGTAGATGAGTTCTCCGACAGGGCGACGGCGCGCTGCCGGTGGTGGTGGAACTATTCCAGCAGGGCTTCGCCTAAGCACCGCTGAAAAACTAGAGGAACTAATCTATCGGGAGAGAGGGCTGCACTATAGCCTTTTGGGTTGAAGTGCTTTTGACCTCTCTCCCTCTCATATATATAGGAGGGAGGGGAGGGAAGCCTGCACCCTAGGGCTGCCGCTTTGGTGCGGCCGAAGTGGGAGAGGTGGAGGAGTCCTACTCAGATCCTACTAGGAGTAGGATTCCTCCTCTTCACTTGGAAACCCTTTCCACCTTTGGATTTTCCCTCCCCATCCGCATGAGACTTAGTGTGGTCTTCAGCCAGCCCACCGGGAACTGGTTTGTCTCCTCCCACAGCCCATAAGGCCCTTTGGGGCGAGAGGCCCCTCCCGATGGTCCCCCGGTACCCTCCTGACACTCTTGGTACACTACCGAAGTACCCGAAACTTTTCCAGTGACCAAAACAGGGCTTCCTATATATCAATCATTACCTCCGGACCATTCCGGAGCTCCACGTGACGTCCGAGATCTCATCCGGGACTCCGAACAACCTTCGGTCACCACCATACATAATTCTATACTACCGAAACATCACCAAACCTTAAGTGTGCAGACCCTGTGGGTCCGAGAACTATGTAGACATGACCGAGACACCTCTACAGTCAATAACCAATAGCGGGACCTAGATGCCCATATTGGTTCCTACATATTCTACGAAGATCTTTATCGGTTGAACCTCTATGTCAAAGATTTAGTTAATCCCGTATGTTGTTCCCTTTGTTCTTCCGCATGTTAATTCGATCGTCGGTATCTGTATACCTAGTTCAATCTCGTTACAAGCAAGTCTATTTACTCATTATGTAATACAAGATCCCGTGGCTAACACTTTAGTCATGTTTCTTGCAAGGCTTGTTGTGATGTTGTATTATCGAGTGGGCCCTGAGATACCTCTCCGTCACACGGAGTAACAAATACCAGTCTTGATCCATGCTCACTCAACAGACACCCTCGGAGATGCCTGTAGAGCATCTTTATAGCCATCCAATTACGTTGCGACGTTTGATACACACAAGGTACTCCTCCGTAGTCAGTGAATTGCATGATCTCATGGTCATAGGAACAGATACTTGACATGCAGAAAACTATAGCAATAAACTGACATGATCACATGCCATGTTTATAGTTTGGGTCTTGTCCATCACATCATCCTCCCAATGATGTGATATCGTTATCAAATGACACCTTATGTCCATGGCTAGGAAACCTTGACCATCTTTGATCAACGAGCTAGTCTACTAGAGGCCTACTAGGGACAAAGTGTTCTCTATGTATCCACACATGCAATGTGTTTCCAATCAATACAATTATAGCATGAATAATAAACGATTATCATGAACAAGGAAATATAATAATAACCATTTATTATTGCCTTTAGGGCAAATTTCCAATAGTCTCCCACTTGAAGTAGAGTCAATAATCTAGCTCACATCACTATGTGATTTACATTGTAATGAATATAACACCTATACAGTTCTAGTGTTGATCATGTTTAGCCCTTGGAAGAGGTTTAGTTTGTTGGGGAACGTTGCATGGGAAACAAAAGAATTTGTACGCACACGAAGATCTATCCATGGTGATGAGCATCTACGAGAGGGAGAGTGGATCTACATACCCTTGTAGATCGCTAAGCGGGAAGCGTTAAGAAACGCGGTTGTGTAGTCGAACGTCTTCGCGATCCAAATCGCCGTGCATCCCACGATCCAATCACGACCCGTCCCGCGATCCAATCACGATCCGTCCCACGATCCGATCACGATCCGTCCCACGAACTTGATCACGATCCGTTTCACAAACTTCATCACGATCCTTCCGATCTAGCACCGAACGGACGGCACCTCCGCGTTCAACACACGTACAGCTTGATGACGATCTCCACCGTCTTGATCCAGCAAGAAGGAGTGGAGAGGAAGAAGATTTCTCCGGCAGCCTGAAGACGCTCCGGTGATGGTGGTGGAGCAATTCCGGCAGGGCTTCGCCTAAGCACTGCAGAAAACCGATCTAGAGGAGAAACTATGCACTGGAGGAACGGGTAGCACGTGGCTGAAAATCTAGTGCAAAAACCCTCAATACCACCAGTATATATAGGAGAAGAGGAGGAGAGGAGGAAGATTGGACTCCAAGCCTCCTAGGCTTCGGCCGAACTAGGAGAGGAGGAGTCCACCTCCTCCACTCGTAGTAGGATTAGGATTCATCCTTTTTTTCCTTTTTGCCTTTTTCCACCTTTTTCCTTTTGGGTTTTCTTCTCCAGCCACATGGGCTTTGTGTGGGAGTTTCCACCAGCCCACTAAGGGCTGATATTCACTCTCCCACAGCCCATGAAGCCTCTTGGGTCGAAATACCCCTCCCGGAGGTCTCCCGGTACACTACCGGTACTCCCGGTACACTACCGATAAGCCCGGAACATTCATTGGACCGCACACATTAGTATGTATGATTTCCAATAAGTCACTCGCCCGTTCCATTGTTCCAGAGAACGGCGTTTTAGTCATCTTGCCCATGAGGCATGGTTCACATGTGTCAAGTGATTCAAAATCAAGTGACTCCAAAAGTCCATCAGCATGGAGCTTCCTCATGCGTTTTACACCAATATGACCTAAACGGCAGTGCCACAATAAAGTGGTACTATGATTATCAATTCTACATCTTTTGGCATCAATGTTATGAACATGTGTGTCATCACTATCAAGATTCAATATGAATAAACCCCTAACATTGGGTGCATGACCATAAAAGATATTACTCATATAAATAGAACAACCTTTATTCTCTGATTTAAATGAGTAACCGTCTCACAATAAACAAGATCCAGATATAATGTTCATGCTTAACGCAGGCACTAAATAACAATTAGGTTCATCACTAATACCGATGGTAATCGAAGAGAGAGCGTGCCGACGGCGATCACATCAACCTTGGAACCATTTCCCACGCGCATCGTCACTTTGTCCTTTGCTAGCCTTCGTTTATTCCGTAGTTCCTACTTTGAGTTGCAAATGTGAGCAACCGAACCGGTATCAAATACCCAGGCACTACTACGAGAGCCAGTAAGGTACACATCAATAACATGTATATCATATATACCTTGTTTGTCATTGGCCGCCTTCTTGTCAACCAGGTACTTGGGGCAGTTCCGCTTACAGTGACCAGTTCCTTTGCAATGAAAGCACTAAGTTTCTGGCTTGGGTCCATGCTTGGGCTTCTTTGCAGGAGTAGCAACTGCTTTGCCATCCTTCTTGGTTTTACCCTTCTTGCCCTTGCCCTTGACTTTGCCATTTTTCTTGAAACTAGTGGTTTTATTGACCATCAACACTTGATGTTCTTTCTGGATTTCAGACTCAGCGACTTTTAGCATCGCAAACAGCTCGGCGGCTGACTTGTTCATCCCGAGCATGTTATAGTTCATCACAAAGCTCTTGTAACTAGGTGCCAGTGATTGAAGAACTCTGTCAGTGATCGCCTCTGGCGGAAGGGCAATTCCCAACTCTGCTAGACGAGTTGAATACCCAGACATTCTGAGTATATGTTCAATGATAGACCCGTTCTCCTCCATCTTGCAAGCATAGAACTTATCGGAGGTTTCATACCTCTCGATCCGGGCGTTCTTCTGAAAGATAAACTTCAACTCCTGGAACATCTCATATGCTCCATGATGTTCAAAACGTCTTTGAAGTCCTGGTTCTAAGCCATACAATATTGCACACTGAACTATTGAGTAATCTCCAGTACGTGCCTCCCAAGCGTTCTTAACGTCTTCGGAGGTCATGTCTTCTGGTTGGTCACCAAGCGGTGCATCAAGGACATATGATTTCTGGGAAGCCGTGAGGAAATCCTCAGATTACGGGCCCAGTCAACAAAGTTACTTCCATCATCTTTTAGTTTAGCTTTCTCTAGGAACGCATTAAAATTCAGGGGTGCTACTGCGTGAGCCATTGATATACAACATAAATATGCAAAGTTCATTTAGACTATTGTTCAAGATAATGATTTTAGTTAATCAAATTACTAAAGCTCCCACTCAAATGGACATCCCTCAGGTCATCTGAGTGTCACATGATCCAAATCCACCAACGCAAGTCCAATCATCACGTGAGTTGAGGTGGCTTCAATGGTGAACATCATTATGTTGATCATATCTACTATATGACTCATGTTCGACCTTTCGGTCTCTTGTGTTCCGAGGCCATGTGTGTACATGCTAGGCTCGTCAAGTTTAACCCGACTGTTCTGCGCGTGCAACACTGGCTAGCACCCTTTGTATGTGAACGTAGAGTTTATCACACCCAATCATCACGTGGTGTCTCAACACAACGAACTTTCGCAACGGTGCACACTTGGGGAGAACACAATTTTATCTTGAAATTTAAGTGAGGGATCATCTTATAATGCTACCGCCATACTAAGCATAACAAGGTGCATAAAAGGATTAACATCACATGCAATTCATAAGTGACATGATATGGCCATGAACTTGTGCTTTAGATCTCCATCTTGAAAGCACCGACATGATCTTCATCGTCACTGGCACGACACCATGATCTCCATCATCTTGATCTCCATCAACGTGTCGCCATCGAGGTTGTCACGCCCTGCATGCTTCTACTACTATTGCTACCGTTTAGCGATAAAGTAAAGCATTACATAGCGCTTAATGATTGACACGCAGGTCATACAATAATTAAAGACAACCCTATGGCTCCTGCCGGTTGCCGTACTCATCGACATGCAAGTCATGAAATTCTATACATCACATGATCATCTCATACATCACATATATCACATCATGTAATTAGCCATATCACATCACAACATACCCTGCAAAAACAAGTTAGAAGTCCTCTAATTGTTGTTGCATGTTTTACGTGGTTGCTACGGGTTTCTAGCAAGAACGATTCTCACCTACGCATAAACCACAACGGTGATACATAATTTGCTTTTCAACCTTCTCAAGGACCGCCTTTGTCGAATCCGATCCAACTAAAGTGAGAGAAACTGCCACCCGCAAGCCATCTAGGCAACAAGTTGCGTCGAGGGAACCGGTCTCTCATAAGCGTACGAGTAATGTTGGTCCGGGCCGCTTCATCTCACAATACCGCTGAACCAAAATCCGACCAAGGGAGGAAGCAATCTAAGCATCAACGCCCACAAACCATTTGTGTTCTACTCGAGATCTCATCTACACATAAACCTGGCTCTGATACCACTGTTGGGGAACGTTGCATGGGAATCAAAAAATTTCCTACGCACACGAAGATCTATCCATGGTGATGAGCATCTACGAGAGGGAGAATGGATCTACATACCCTTGTAGATCGCTAAGCGTGAAGCGTTATGAAACGCGGTTGGTGTAGTCGAACGTCTTCGCGATCCAAATCGGCGTGCGTCCCACGATCCAATCACGGCCCGTCCCGCGATCCAATCACGATCTGTCCCACGATCCGATCACGATCCGTCCCACGAACTTGATCACGATCCGTTTCACAAACTTGATCACGATCCTTCCGATCTAGCACCGAATGGACGGCACCTCCGCGTTCAACACACGTACAACTTGATGACGATCTCCACCGTCTTGAGCCAGAAAGAAGGAGTGGAGAGGAAGAAGAGTTCTCCGGCAGCCTGACGGCACTCCGGTGATGGTGGCGGTGCAATTCCGGCAGGGCTTCGCCTAAGCACTGCAGAAAACTGATCTAGAGAAGAAACTATGCACTGGAGGAACGGGTAGCACGTGACTGAAAATCTAGTGCAAAAACCCTCAATACCACCAGTATATATAGGAGAAGAGGAGGAGAGGAGGCAGCTTGGCCTCCAAGCCTCCTAGGCTTCGGCCGAACTAGGAGAGGAGGAGTCCACCTCCTCCACTCCTAGTAGGATTAGGATTCATCCTTTTTTTTTCCATTTTTCCTTTTCCACCTTTTTCCTTTTGGGTTTTCTTCTCCAGCCACATGGGCTTTGTGTGGGAGTTTCCACCAGCCCACTAAGGGCTGATATTCACTCTCCCACAGCCTATGAAGCCTCTTGGGTCGAAATACCCCTCCCGGAGGTCTCCCGGTACACTACCGGTACTCCCGATACACTACCGATAAGCCCGGAACTTTTTCGGCGACCAAAACAAGACTTCCTATATATGAATCTTTACGTCTGGACCATTCCGAAGCTCCTCGTGACGTCCAGGATCTCATCCGAGACTCCAAACAAACTTCGGTCACCACCATACATAACTCTATACTACTGAAACGTCACCAAACCTTAAGTGTGCAGACCTTGCGGGTTTGAGAACTATGTAGACATGACCGAGACACCTCTACGGTCAATAACCAATGGCGGGACCTAGATTTCCACATTGGTTCCTACATATTCTATGAAGATCCTTTATCGGTTGAACCTCTATGTCAAGGATTTTGTTAATCCCGTATGATGTTCCCTTTGTTCTTCGGTATGTTACTTGCTCGAGATTCGATCGTCGGTATCTCCATACCTAGTTCAACCTCGTTACTGGCATGTCTCTTTACTTGTTCCGTAATACGAGATCCCGTGACCAACACTTAGTCACATTGCTTGCAAGGCTTATTGTGATGTTGTATTACCGAGTGGGCCCTGAGATACCTCTCCGTCACACGGAGTAACAAATCCTAGTCTTGATCCATGCCAACTCAACAGACACCCTCGGAGACACCTGTAGAGCACCTTTATAGTCACCCAGTTACATTGCGACGTTTGATACACACAAGGTACTCCTCCGACATCTGTGAGTTGCATGATCTCATGGTCACAGGAACATATACTTAACATGCAAAAAACAGTAGCAATAAACTGACACAATCATAAGCTACATTTGTAGTTTGGGTCTTGTCCATCACATCATTCTCCTAATGATGTGATCCCGTTATCAAATGGCATCTCATGTCCATGTCTAGGAAACCTTAACCATCTTTCAATCAACGAGCTAGTTCACTAGAGGCATACTAGGGACATTGTGTTTGTCTATGTATCCACACATGTATCCATGTTTCCAATTAATACAATTATAGCATGGATAATAAACAATTATCATGAACAAGGAAATACAATAATAAACACTTTATTTATTGCCTCTAGGGCATATTTCCAACATAGTTAACGGGTCTGCGACATTCATATTCGTGTGCACTTTGCAAATATTTATGTCCTCCTCCTTGATGTACTCGTAGATGGAATTGAAGCGTCGCTTTATGTGTCTGGTCCTGTTGTGAAACCTTGGTTCCTTGGCCAGAGCAATGTCAGCAGTGTTGTCACAGAAGAGATCCATTGTATTCAGTCCACTGGGCACTACTCCAAGATCTGTCATGAACTCCTTCATCCAGACACCTTCCTTCGCCGCCTCCGAGGTTGCGATGTACTCCGCTTTGCACGTAGAATCGGCTACCACGCTCTACTTGGAACTGCACCAGCTTACCGCTCCTCCATTGAGAATAAAAATGTACTCGGTTTGTGACTTAGAGTCATCCTGAGTGTCAAAGTTTGCATCGACGTAACCCTTTACAACGAGCTCTTGATCACCTCCATAAACGAGAAACATTTCCTTAGTCCTTTTCAGGTACTTAAGGATTTTCTTGACTGCCGTACAGTGCGCATTCCTGGATCACATTGGAACCTTCCATCCCTACTTATGGCAAGGCTGACATCGGGTCTTGTGCACGGCACTGCATACATGATAGAGCCTATGGCTGAAGCATATGGTGACACTCATCTTTTGTCTATCTTCTACAGTCACTGGGCATTGAGTCTTACTCAACTTCACACCTTGTAACATGGGCAAGAACCCCTTCTTCGACTGATCCATTTTGAACTTCTTCAAAACTTTGTCAAGGTATGTGCTCTGTGGAAGTCCTATTAAGCGTCTCGATCTATGTGTATAGATTTTAATGCCTAATATGAAAGCAATTCTCCTAGGTCCCTCATTGAAAAACTCTTGTTCAAATATTCCTTCACGGTTTCCAACATTTCTATATTGTTTCCAGTCAGCAATATGTCATCCACATATAATATTAGAAATGTTATAGAGCTCTCACTCACTTTCTTGTAAACACAAGCTTCCCCGTAAACTTATATAAATCCGAACGCTTTGATCATCTCATGAAAACGCATATTCCATTTCTGAGATGCTTGCACCAGTCCATAAATGGATTGCTGGTGTTTGCAAACTTTGTTAGAATTCTCTGGATCAACAAAACCTTCCGTTGTATCATATGTAACTCTTCCTTAAGAAAACCGTTAATGAATGATGTTTTGACATCCATCTACCAAATTTCATAGTCGAAATATGCAGCTATTGCTAACATTATTCTGACGGACTTAAGCATCGCTACGGGTGATAAGGTATCATCGTAGTCAGCTCCTTGAACTTGTGAAAAAATCCTTTGCCACAAGTCAAGCTTTATAGACGGTGACATTACCGTCCATGTCCATTTTCCTCTTAAAGATCCATTTGTTCTGAATGGCCTTTCGCCCTTTAGGTAATACTTCCAAAGTCCATACTATGTTTTCATACATGGATCCCATCTCGGATTTCATGGCCTCTAACCATTTCTCGAAATCCAGGCCCGTCGTCGCTTCTCCATAGCTCGTAGGTTCATCGTTGTCTAACAACATGACCTCTAAGACAGGGTTTTCATACTACTCAGGAGAAGCATGCACCCTTGTCGACCTACGAGGTTCGATAGCAACTTGACCCAAAGCTTCATGATCATCATCATTAACTTCCTCTTTAACCGATGCAGGCTCTGCAGAAACATCCTTTTGTGCTCTGCTACTCTCTGGCTTAAGTAAAGGTTCAATAACCTCATCAAGTTCTATTTTCCTCCCACTCAATTCTTTTGACAGAAACTCTTTCTCAAGAAATGTCTTCGGATCTGAGATAGAAGGTATACCCAATTGTCTCTTTTGGCTATCCTATGAAGATGCATTTCTTCGCTTTGGGTTCCAGCTTTTCAAGCTAAAGCTTTTTGACATAAGCATCACATCCCCAAACTTTAAGAAATGACAATTTTAGCTTCTTGCCAAACCACAATTCATATGGCATCGTCTGAATGGGTTTTGATGGTGCCCTATTTAAAGTTAATCCAACTGTCTCTAATGCATAACCCCAAAATGATAGTGGAAAATCGGCAAGACACATCATAGAACGCACCATATCTAATAATATTCGATTACGACGTTCGGACACACCATTGCGTTGTGGTGTTCTAGGCGGTGTCAATTGTGAAACAATTCCACATTGTCTTAAGTGACTGCCAAACTCGTAACTCAGATATTCTCCTCCTCGATCAGATCGTAGGAATTTAATCTTCTTGTTACGATCATTCTCAACTTCACTCTGAAATTGCTTGAACTTTTCAAACATTTCACACTTGTGCTTCAGTAAGTAAATATACCCATGCCTACTTAAGTCATCAGTGAAGGTGAGAAAATAACAATATCCACCGCGCGCCTCAATGCTCATTGGACCACGCACATCAGTATGTATGATTTCCAACAAGTCACTTGCCCGTTCCATTGTTCGAGAGAACAGGGTTTTAGTCATCTTTCCCATGAGGCATGGTTCACATGTGTCAAGTGATTCAAAATCAAGTGACTCCAAAAGTCCATCAACATGGAGCTTATTCATGTGTTTTACACCAACTTAGAGGTCATGTTGTTAGTGCCACAAGAAAGTGGTACTATCATTATCAACTCTACATCTTTTGGCATCAATGTTATGAACATGTGTATCATCACTATCAAGATTCAATATGAATAATCCCCTCAAAATTGGTGCATGACCATAAAAGATATTACTCATATAAATAGAACAACCATTATTCTTTGATTTAATTGAGTAACCATCTCACAATAAACAAGATCCAGATATAATGTTCATGCTTAACACAGGCACCAAATAACAATTATTCAGGTTCATAACTAATCCTGATGGTAATCGAAGAGCGAGCGTGCCCCATGCGCATCGTCACTTCGTCCTTAGCCAACCTTCGTTTGTTCTGTAGCTCCTGTTTTGAGTTGCAAATGTGAGCAACCGAACCGATATCAAATACCCAGGCACTACAACGAGAGTTGGTAAGGTATACATCAATAACATGTATATCATATATACCTTGTTTGGTGTTGGCCGCCTTCTTGTCGGCCAGATACGTGGGGCAGTTTCGCTTCCAGTGACTAGTTCCCTTGCAATGAAAGCACTCAGTTTCTGGCTTGGGTCCAGTCTTGGGTTTCTTCACGGGAGAGGCAACTGCTTTGCCACTCTTCTTGGAGTTACCCTTCTTGCCCTTGCCATTCTTCTTGAAACTAGTGGTTTTATCGACCATCAACACTTGATGCTCTTTCGGGTTTCAGTCTCAGCGATTTTCAACATCGCAAACAGCTCGGCGACTGACTTGTTCATCCCATGCATGTTATAGTTCATCATGAAGCTCTTGTAGCGAGGTGGCAATGATTCAAGAACTATCGGTGATCGTCTCCGGCGGAAGGGGCATCCCTAACTCAGCCACACGGTTCGAATACCTAGACATTCTGAGTATATGTTCACTGACAGACCCTTTCTCCTCCATCTTGCAAGCATAGAACTTATCGGAGGTCTCATACCTCTCGATGCGGGCATTCTTCTCAAAGATAAACTTCAACTCTTGGAACATCTCATATGCTCCATGACGTTCAAAACGTCTTTAAAGTCCCGGTTCTAAGCCTTACAACATTGCACATTGAACTATTGAGTGATCTCCAGAATGTGTCTCCCAAGCATTCTTAACGTCTTCAAACGACACGGGAGCGGGTGGGTCACCAAGCGGTGCATCAAGGACATGAGCCTTCTGGGAAGCCGTGAGAATAATCCTCAGATTATGGGCCCAGTCCACAAAGTTACTTCCATCATCTTTCAATTTGGCTTTCTCTAGGAACACATTAAAATTCAGGGGAACTACTGTGCGAGCCATTGATCTGCAACATAAATATGCAAAGGTTACTTAGACTATTGTTCGAGATACTGAGTTTAGTTAATCAAATTACTAAACCTCCCACTCAGATTGACATCCCTCTGGTCATGTGAGTGATACATGATCCAAATTCACCAACTCAAGTACGATCATCACGTGAGTTGAGGTGGTTTTAATGGTGAACATCATCATGTTGGTCATATCTACTATATGTCTCATGTTCGACCTTTCGGTCTCTTGTGTTTCGAGGCCATGTCTGTACATGCTAGAATCGTCAAGTTTGACCCGAGTGTTCTGCACGTGCAACACTGGCTTGTACCCGTTATATGTGAACGTAGAATCTATCACACCCGATCATCACGTGTTTTCTCGACACGACAAACTTTCACAACGGTGCATACTCAGGGAGAACACAATTTATCTTGAAATTTCAGTGAGGGTTTACCTTATAATGTTACTGTCATCCTAAGCAAAATAAGGTGCATAAAAGGATTAACATCACATGCAAATCATAAGTGACATGATATGGCCATGAACTTGTGCTTTTGATCTTCATCTCCAAAGCACCGGCATGATCTCCATTGTCACCGGCATGACACCATGATCTCCATCAACGTGTTGCCATCGGGGTTACCGCGTTGACTATTGCTTCCATGACTATTGCTAACTCATAGTGATAAAGTAAAGCAAAAACAACAAAAATAATTAAAGATAGCCCTATGGCTCTTGCCGGTTGCCGTACTCATCGACATGCAGGTTGTGACATTCTATACAAAACATGATCATCTCATACATCACATATATCTCATCATGTAATAGGCCATATCAAATCACATCATACCCTGCAAAAACAAGTTAGACGCCATCTAATTCTTGTTGCATGTTTTACATGGCTGCTACGGGTATCTAGCAAGAACAATTCTCACCTACGCAAAAACCACAACGGTGACACTACTAGAATCGGAACATTGGACGTCTGCCAGGTCTTTGACGTCTGCTAGCAGATGGCAAAGAAGGCTTTTGCCATCAGCTTGCCGAAAACAGACGGCAAAGGCAAGGCAGACGACAAAGATGGCCTTTGCCATCATCCTACCCTTTGCCATTGGTTAGCGGACCGCAAAGATTTGGCAGGCAGACGACAAAGGTCACGGCAGGCCCCACCACACCCTGGGTAAATCGTTGCCGTCAGGTCCATCTTTGTCGTCTGCCTCCCCTCTCTTTGTCGTCCTCTAGCGGACGGCAAAGAGGATGTCTACACTAATGGTCACGGTCGGGCCCCACCTCCTGTCCCCCCCTCTTTGTCGTCTACTAGCAGACGGCAAATAGGACGCCCCTCGTAACGGCCGAATCCATCTCCACCCCCTTCACTCTCCTGCATCGATCTCGATCCTACCCCCATCATCGTGCTACCACCCTCTCTCTCCCTCCTACCGCTCCCGCCCCGACCCGACGCCCACCGGCAGCCGCCCCCACCCATCGGTCGCCCCGCCGCCCCGTGGAGAGCCCCCTCCCCACGGTGCCCTCTCTCTCTCTCCCTCCCTCTCCCTCCCTCTCGACGCTCCCCGACGCCCACCGAATGCCGCACCCACCCACCGGCAGCCACGCCGTCCCGCCGCCCTGCGGCAAGACCCCCTCCCCACAGCCCCCTTTGTCTACCCTCTCTCCCCACATCTCTTTCTCTCTACCCCTCCCCACACCTCCTTCCTCCCTGCGGCCCCGCCGCCGGAGTCAGCCTCTCCCCTACGGCCGCCGCCCCCCTCCCCGCACCGCCATCCCTACAGAGGAGAAAGAAGAAGAAGAAGAAGAAGAAGAAGCCACCGACCCCCGACCCCTGACGCCACTGACCCCCGACCCCCGACACCTCTTTGGCCTTCTAGAGGACGATGGGGTCATAGTTTTGTAAATTATGAGTTAGGTCATATATATTGCGATTCTAGATGTTACGAAGAAGAAGAGAAGAAGGAGAAGAAGAAGGAGAAGAAGAAGAAGGAGAAGAAGAAGGAGAAGAAGAAGGAGAAGAAGAAGGAGAAGAAGAAGAAGGAGGAGAAGGAGAAGAAGAAGGAGAAGAAGAAGGAGAAGAAGAAGAAGAAGAAGAAGAAGAAGGAGAAGAAGGAGAAGAAGGAGAAGAAGAAGAGGAGGAAGAAGAAGCCACTGACCCCCGACCCCTGACGCCACTGACCCTCGACCCCTGACACCACTGACCCCCGACCCCCACACCTCTTTGGCCTTCCAGAGGCCGATGGGGTCATAGTTTTGTAAATTATGAGTTAGGTCATATATATATTGAGATTCTAGCTGTTATAAAAAACATCATATTTGTGTTAATCGGGTGGATTTCAATTTGCAGTTGTTTCATCACTGCAAGGGTCTGCTGTTCGACGACCTCCCCGCGCGTTGGACGAGCTCCCATACTGCGTTCGTGGGTGAGCACAAATGACACCCCCCTAATTTGCTCTGTTTCGGTCTTCGAGCTAATGAAACTTGCTAGTTATAGGTGTTTTCAATTCAACAGTATGCGTCTCCCGTTCGAAAGGACGACATCTATGAATATGCATGTATTTGCATATTTATAATTGTCGTCCTTTCAAATTTTCCAACATTATCCATGGACAGCCCGAGTATGTGTAGATTGGGTGCGTTTTCCCGTATGCTTTGCTTCATATCCGATGCAGAATTTCATTAGTGCCTCCCTGTTGTTCTTCGAATACACATCCTCTCTGGTTATTGCCGAGACGTGTATCAGGAGAACAGCAGGGAGGTGCTGCCAAAATTCTGCGTTGGATCCGGAGCGGAGCATGGGAAAACGAACCCAATCTACATATACTCGGGTGCGATTAGGACCTATCTCTACCTATTAGCGTGTAGGTTGCATGGACGTAATAAAACTGACAAACTTGGTTAACGGATGAATATAGATAATGAATTACACATATATTTCTCGTGTGTTTAGTAGGTAGGCAAGATGAATGATCGTGCTTGGATGTAAAACAATGACCATTGAATGGTTAACAAAAACCAAGGGGTTTCTGAGCGCCGCATTTGCAAATGGCTGCTACTTCTCGAGCATGCGTTGGTTTCCCGTGAAGAGGAATGGTTTGATGCAACAAAGTAGATAAGTATTTCCCTCAGTTTTTCCGAACCAAGGTATCAATCCATTAGGAGATACAAGCGAGCCACCAATAGATATACCTGCACAGGTATAAAGGGGTTGTCAATTCCTTCACGGTTATTTGCAAGGATGAGATCTAATAGAGATAGATATAATAGGATGCTTGAACAGAAAGTAAAACTAATAGTAAAAAAACAATGCAGCAAGTATTTTTTGTGTTTTTGGTTTTAGATCTAAAAATATAATATGGAAAATAGACCCGGGGGCCATAGGTTTCACTAGATGGCTTCCTCATGATGGCAAGTATTACGGTGGGTGAACAAATTACTGTCGAGCAATTGATAGAAAAGCGAATAGTTATGAAGATATCCAAGGCAATTATTATGCATATAGGCATCACATCCCTGACAAGTAGATTGAAATGATTCTGCATCTACTACTATTACTCCACACATCGACCGACTCCTGCCTGCATGTAGAGTATTAAGTTCAACAGAGTAACACATTAGGTAAGATGACATGATGTAGAGGGATAAACTCAAGCAATATGATGAAAACCCCATATTTTTACCCTTGATGGCAACAATACAATACGTTCCTCGCTACCCCTACTATGTCACTGGGTGAGGACACCGCAAGATTGAACCCAAAACTAAGCACTTCTCCTATTGCAAGAATTACCAATCTAGTTGGCCAAACCAAACCAATAATTAGAAGAGACTTGCAAAGATATGAAAGCATGCATATAAGAATTCAGGAAAGACGCAAATAATATTCATGGATAATCTGAACATAAACCCACAATTCATCGAATCTCGACAAACACACCGCAAAAGAGTATTACATCCGATAGATCTCCATGAAGATCATGAAGAACATGGTATTGAGAAGCAAAGAGAGAGAAGAAGCCATCTAGCTACTAGCTATGGACCCATAGGTGTGTGATGAACTACTCACGCATCATCGGAGGGGCAATGGAGTTGATGTAGATGCCCTTCGTGATCGAATCCCTCTCCGGCAGATTATCGGAAAAGGCTCCAAGATTGGATCTCTCGGGAACGGAGGCTTCTAGCGGTGGAAAAGTGTTTTCGTGACTCGTTTCGATAATGATGGAATATTTAGGTATTTATAGGCCGAAGATTAGGGTTAGGGGAGTTGCCAGGGGCCCACAAGCCTGCCCGGCGCAGGTGCCCCCCTAGCCGCGGCAAGCGGGCTTGTGGCCCCATGGCAGCTCCTCTGCCTTGGTTCTCAAGTCTCATGGCTTCCATATTTTCCAGAAAAAAAACATTCCAGAGGTTTTATTCCGTTTGGAGTTTGTTTAATATTCCTTATCTGCGAAACTCAAAAACAAGGAAAAAATAGAAACTGGCACTAGGCTCTAGATTAATAGGTTAGTCCCAAAAATAATATAAAATAGCATATTAATGCATATAAAACATCCGCGTTGCAAAAGAAGGAGTCAAGCTTGCACAAGGTGGGGTTGGCACGCTCATTACTCCACGTGGAGCGTCTGTTTTGGAGGTGGATCTCCTTGAGCTCGCAAGACTGGATCGTCGAACGAAAGCGATTTATTCTGCACGTACTGATGTTTCTATTATTTTTGTTCCAGGCCCTGTAAATTTGGTTGAAGTCTCCGGTGACCAACCAAGCCCAATCCATGAGAGGTTTTAGGTTCAGCAGCTCCAAAAAAAGTCCTCTTTGCAGGACGTGTCGGTAGGGCCATAACCCGAGGTGAGCTTGAAGCTGAAGCCCGAGGCACGAATGCGGAACATGGCCGAAAGGCAGTATGCCGAGGTGATGACGTCGGATACATCGAGCATGCTCTCATCCCTTTACAAGAGGATACCACCCCTGGTACCGATGGTCGGGCGCTGCGCATATCCAGTCAGTCTATTGCCACCCAGGGACGCGACAGTGAAACGGTCGACAACACTGAACTTAGTCTCCTGGAGGTAGATGATTTGGGATGAGGACTCGTAGAGAGTTGTCTTGACCGTGACCTTCCTGTCAGGGCAGTTCAGCCCACGCACATTCCATGAGACATAGTTAACAGGTTGTACTGTCATTGGGTAAACAAGCGACCCTTGCATACTAGACGCGACCCAACGAGAGGCTGAGAGAGAAGCTCTAGGCAAATGCATAATGTAGACTCAGTTCACACGTACAACACAAGGCACACACCAGTTATGCTGGAGGTTCATGCATGCTGTGAGGTGGTTGCTCTAGTGCAAGAATATCAACAACCTAGGACGCGTTTGGTTACCTACATATACCCCAGCCACGACCGCACATGAAGAAAATGGCCCTCTTGGTTGTCCACATTGAATGTTTGGCTTACATAGCACGAACATTAAAGAACCACGGGGCCTGCATCCAAAGAATGCTCAAATAGGTCATTTTTGTGGAGCCAGGCCCGAACGGTGCAACCCTAGGCACGTGGGTGTGGGCAGTTACACGCGTGGATGCAGTCTCGAGATGTCGCGTTGTTTCCTGAAGCGACATCATAAATTACCCTCACCTCCCTTTCTCACCTGTCACGCCCAAGATGCACGCCTATCCATATTAAGGCACGAGGGCCTCGCAAGGGATTGATGTGCATCTTGCCGTTAGCAAGTATAGTATCATCACATCATACAATACTGAAAACATGAGTATACAAGATTGGCTTACACTCGCCACATACTAAATTACAAATCCACACAAGTTCAAATCATCAAGATGAAGACAGGGTCCGACTACGGACGAAATCAAACGATAAAACAGATGCAATGATACTATCTCGCTATCCCAAAGATCACGACCATGGTCCTCTACTCATCCGGGTATGTCACGTACATCCTGCTGTTGGAAATATGCCCTAGAGGCAATAATAAAATGGTTATTATTGTATTTCCTAGTTCATGATAATTGTCTATTGCTCATGCTATAATTGTGTTAACCGGAAACCGTAATACATGTGTGAATAGATAGACCACAACAAGTCCCTAGTGAGCCTCTACTTGGCTAGCTCGTTGATCAATATATGGTCACGGTTTCATGACCATGGACATTGGATGTCATTGATAACGGGATCACATCATTAGGAGAATGATGTGATGGACAAGACCCAATCCTAAGCATAGCACAAGATCGTGTAGTTCGTTTGCTGAAGCTTTTCAATGTTAAGTATCGTTTCCTTATACCATGAGATTGTGCAACTCCCGGATACCATAGGAATGCTTTGGGTGTGCCAAACATCACAACGTAACTTGGTGGCTATAAAGGTGCACTACGAGTATCTCCGAAAGTGTCTATTGGGTTGGCACGAATCGAGACTAGGATTTGTCACTCCGTGTGACAGAGAGGTATCTCTGGGCCCACTCGGTAAGACATCATCATAATGAGCTCAATGTGACTAAGGAGTTAGCCATGGGATGATGTATTATGGAACGAGTAAAGAGACTTGCCGATAACGAGATTGAACAAGGTATAGAGATACCGACGATCGAATCTCGGGCAAGTATCATACCGATAGACAAAGGGAATTGTATACGGGATTGATTGAATCCCTGACATTGTGGTTCATCCGATGAGATCATCGTGGAGCATATGGGAGCCAACATGGGTATCCATATCCCGCTGTTGGTTATTGACCGGAGAGGTGTCTCGGTCATGTCTACATGTCTCCCGAACCCGTAGGGTCTACACACTTAAGGTTCGATGACGCTAGGGTTATAGGGAAATGGTATACATGATTACCGAAGGTTGTTCGGAGGGACATCACGAGGAGCTCCGGAATGGTCCGGAGGTAAATATTGATATATAGGAAGTCCAGTTTTGGTCACCGGAAAGTTTTTGGGCTCATCGGTAGTGTATCGGGAGTGCCGGGAGGGTGCCGGAGGACCCCCGGGAGGGGTGTGACGACTATAGAACTTTGTGGGCCCTTAGAGGAGGTGTGCCAGCCCTTATTGGGCTGGCCAAGACCTTCTAGAAAGGCCCATGCGGCTAGGATCAAGAGATAAAGGGCAAAAATGGTTTTAAAAGAGGAGATCCACCTCCCTTGTAGGAGGTGGACTCTCCCCGTAGTTCGGCCGAAGCCCACCTCCTTGGAGGAGGGGCCAAGGCATCCCTCCCTCTCCCTCCTCCTATATATATGCAAGTGTTTGGGCTGATTTGAGACACGACTTCTCTCTCTCTCTCGGCGCAGCCCTACCCTTCCTCTTCCTCCTTCTCTGTAGCGCTTGGCGAAGCCCTGCCGGAGTCCACGTAGCTCCACCGTCACCACGCCGTCGTGCTGCCGGAGCTCTTCCCCAACCTCTCCTTCCTCCTTGCTGGATCAAGGCGTAGGAGACGTCACCGGGGTGTACGTGTGTTGAACGCGGAGGCGCCGTTGTTCGGCGCTAAGATCGGAATCCACCGCGATCTGAATCGCTGCGAGTATGACTCCACCAACCGTGTTCTTGTAACGCTTCTGCTTAGCGATCTTCAAAGGTATGAAGATGCAATCTCTCCCCACTCGTTGCTGGTTTCTCCATAGATAGATCTTGGTGATACGTAGGAATTTTTTTGATTTACTACTATGTCTCCCAACAACGGTTACCTGGGGTACGCTGACATATATGTGCCGATGGCACTACGTCGACGGTGGTCGTCGGCATAGGTCTATCCCGATGGGAATCGGGGCTATCTCGATGACCTGAGCCGTCAGCATAGGTGTTTATCCTGGTAGTGTTCATATTTTTACCTCCTCAGCCTTCTAACTTGCATTTCAGTGCATACAGAAATTACATATGATTTGTGCATGTACATATATTATTGTCTGAAGTTAGACTTGATGCTTTTGATGAAGGGATCGCGCATTCGTGGCCTTGCAACAGTGGTGTGCACAATCAAGTGTTTAGCTCTTGGTATGCCTACTCTTAATTTGGACGTGGTTATTGAATTGATGAGATGCTTTTCGTGCTTGGAGAAATTGTACATTCAGGTGATGATTGTTTTAATGATAATACATTTTCTTCAGCTTCTTTATTGATCTACTTGTTGTTCTGAAGTTGTTATATATACATGGTTTGTTGAATTTTTTCAGTGCCAGAAATCATGGAAAAATAATTTGTGGCGTCGTAAATACCAGGATATTACCAACAGATGTTTCGACATCCGTCTGAAAACAATAGTATTGGATTATTATCAGGGCACAACATCTGACAATGATTTTGTTACTTTTTTCTTACTCAACGCTAGAGTGATAAAAAAGATAACACTTTTAGTAAAGACCAACAATGATGAGTTCTTGGGAAAACATCGCCAGAAGCTTCAGCTAGATCAGATGCATCAGTGGAAAAAAGGCCCATTTGTCCCAGCTCCAGAGGCCCATCTGCCCCGGTTCTGGACCCGGAACTAAAGGGTCGGGACTAAAGCCCATGACCTTTAGTCTCGGTTCGCTTACGAATCAGGAAAGATGGGGCTACACGTGGCCGCTCCGCCAAGCCCAGGCAGGAGGGCCTTTGGTCCCGGTTGGTAACACCAACCGGGACCAAAGATCGTCCACGCGTTAGCAGCTCAGGAGTTGTTTTTTAAAAAAAGGGGGGGTTTTGAGGGTTTTGGAGGGTTAATTTAGGGGTTTCATATATTTTGTTAGCTAGCTAATAGAGAGAAGTGACCTCTCTTATCTCTGTGCTTGGTCGCGACGCTACGTACTATACGTATAGAGAGAACTCACGACACGCTAGTTAGTAAGCAAATGAAAGAAACCATTAAGTACACAAGATTGTCATGATCATATACAGAGAGAAGTGATCGACCTCCTCCTTCTCCGAGAGATTGGTCAAACAACAAGTTTTCGTATATCTATCCTATGTTACAATCCCTAACATCCAATTTCAAGGTCCATATGGTATTCTCCGGCTTTACTGATGACATGGTCAATAAAGAATCCCGCCAATTCCTCTTGAATTGCTCGTATGCGATCTTGTGGTAGGAGTTCATCCTGCATCCGCCACATCTAAATTGAAGAAGAGGGTCAATACATGTATATGAATGAAACTCAACACAAATGATGGTAATAAAATAAAATTGTGAATATTTTTGCTTACGCACTTCATATTCTTTTTAGTGTAGCCCCCCTTATTAGGATTTGTTGCGTTGTAGATGAACTCGCAAATGTAGTATCCACAAAAACTAATTCCTTGTTCCTGAAACAAGCACTATACGAGAAATAGAGGTCAATCAAACTGATAAGGAAGCATGCTAAATGGTATATATTGATGAAACTAGCTAGAATCAAGGGGAGATAGGCGGAACTAGGTAGTATATATTACTTACTTTTGGTTGTCTAAATTGCAGTTTGGTAGGCAGTCCCAGAGCAATTTTGGTGAAATCTTTCCAAACCCTGCCAGACAAAGAAAATAATTACTTGATATATATCAGGAAATGAACAAAGTTGCCGATATGGTGCGATAATGATCGATTGAACTTACCTCTGGAGCATTTCAGTCACGTGCGCATACAACTCGGGGTTATTTCGTCTCGAGTCTAAGACGGTTACTACTCCCCGGTCAAGCTTAATCTCTAGTAGAATAAAGTGGTGGCTGCGCACACATGCATAGCTCATCAATTACATTACTATACCCTCGAGTAATATGGGAGAAACCGAATATGCACAAGATAGTAACACTCACTTGAAGTTGTAAGGAAGGAGTATTTTGTCTTTGTTTTGATTTTTAAGCATTGATTCTAGCAAGTTCTCCTTGGTTTATTTGGAATACATTTGAACCGTCACTTCATGTATGATATTTGGGTTAATGAACCCAATGTCATACATTTCTGCTTTTCTGCATTCGACGATCTTCAATCTGCATAATATAGTGATGAGGATAATTATATATATACATGCAATGAAAGAGGTGAGCTATATATAGAGACTTAATTACAGAAGTACTTACAAACAATAGCAAGTCATGATTTGTATGTCGATGTCCTTTTGATTGTAGAACTGGAAAAGCTCGTCAAATTCAACATTAATTACGTCCTGGCCAAAGAAGTTGTGCTTCTCTTTAATACTCATCATCAAACAATCAAGCCCAGACTCGCTGTAGGTTTTCATGTACCAATCATGCAATTGTCTCGTCATCGTTCCTAGAGGAGGACTTCCATCTTTGACGAGAGGCTTCCCATACCGGTATTTGAAATCCTCTACCTCCAACGGCTCAAATAGTACATCATCGCTCATGTAATCAGTAGGATTGGTACCGGGCACCATCCCCGGATGATCAGCGGCGATATCGGTAGACACCTTCAGCGGGGGGCACGATTGGTTAGCCTATTCGCCGAGCTGGGGAATTTTTTCCCACTTCTTCGTTTTTTCAACCTCTCATCACTAGAAGTAGTTCCCATCCGCACCGCATTTTGATATGCCTTTTTAGTAGCATGGACATAGTTGGTATCCAACGGAGGCGGTGGTGGTCGCTTCAGGGCCTCGATAGTGCGCTTCGCTGCCACCGGATCTATGGTCTGCTTCGGAGGTGGAGCTTTCTTTGCAAAATGGGCCCTCACTTGGTCTTGAGAGATCTTCCCGGTTTCCTCTGCGGTCCTCTCGTATGGCAACTTTTCCAATGGCTTGAGAGACTTAGGACCGTATTCGTATGGCCTCCCGCCACTAGCTATACTGCTAGAAGCCGGAGCGACAACATCTCTCTTCGGTCGTTGCTTACGAGGTGGAGGAGGAGGCGGAGTGCTCTGACGCGCCGGAGGAGGAGGTGGAGGAGGAGGAGGAGCGGCAACGGCTGTCTTCCGCCGTTGCTAAGGAGGCGGACTGCTCGAACGCGTCGGAGGAGGCGAAGTGCCTTGATCATCGACGTCACGCATCGGACGAGGCGAAGGAGGAGGCGAGTGCCTTGATCCCTTGCCGGAGGAGGAGGAGGCAGAGTGCCTTGATCCCTCGCTGGAGGAGGAGGAGAAGGATGAGTAGTGCCTTCATCACTAGCCGAAGGAGGAGGAGGAGGTGGAGGCGTCCAGTTCGGAAGCTTGATGTGCTCCTTCCGCCATAGACATGTACTCCACACAGCAAATCTCAGCTGAGTCTCCCCTTCACCTATGGGGTGGTCAAGCTAGAGCTCCTCAAATCCTGCCATTATTTCATCCACTTGCACAACAACATAGTCATGTGGAATCTGGCCGTGGTGAAAAGTTCCATTGGTTCGAGGAGGTGCAACAAAGCCGTCAGCCGCCTTGAAGGTGAGGTTAACGCATTTTGTCATACGCTCGCAATGTTGGCCATCTGTGATAGCATCCATCGGGTAGCTAGGAGCTGTGAAGTCAGGCTACTAAAGGAGCTCCGTGGAAGCCACGTTGCTTATCCGTTGAGATGGCGGGGTAGCTTCTGGGGTAGCTTCGTGCCCCTGAACACGTTGCTGGTCGGGAGCTCGCTGGCTCATAACTTCTTCCTCTAGCCTTTGTACTCTTGCATTGAGCTCCTGCACAACGCTCAGCTCATGTTTCCTCTTCCTCTCCCGACTTTTGTAACCGCCTGCGCTGGGAAACCCATGCTGCCACGGAACGGAGCCTGGCGTGCGTCGTGTTCATCCAAGGTGCTCAAGATTCCCGAGGGCCTTAGTCAGCTCGTCCTTCTCTCTGTTGGGAATGAACCTCCCTTCCAGCGCTTCCTTGATAACTTGCTGAAGCTTCTTGACGGGTATTGCAAGTTGCTCGTCCGTCCAAACGCACTTCCCTATTTTAGGGTCCAAAGTTCCCCCAACCCCGAAGAACCAAGTCCTTGAACAGTCTGGCCACTTCACTGTCTCTCCTTTGACCCCTTTAGCTCGCAGGTCATCCTCCCATTTGCCCCACAACGGCCGGGCTCTGAGGTAGCCACCTGACCCCGATGGTGATACTGCTTCTTCTCAACATTTTTCTTGTTTATCGCTGACATTTTCTTACTCTTTTCAGCAGTCTTGTAGGCCACGAACTCGTCCCATTGATCTTTTATCCCCGCATATCGGCCGACGAATACTGGAGTCTTCTCTTGGTCGACAAACTTAGCTTTCAACTCATTCTTCCACCTCCTGAAAAGATCTGCCTTCTTCTTAAGAGCACACGACCTGACCAGTGGCTCTATAACTGGATTACTCTCATCCTCCTCTGGCGGTAGGGTGAAATTTGCCTTCAGGTCCTTCCAAAGATCTTCTTTCTGTCTATCGGTGACATATGAAACTTGAGGGTCGTAGTTCCTAGAGTTCTTAGCCGGCTCATTCCATTGCTGGATGTTGATCGGGATGCTGTCCCTAACAATAGCTCCACACTGAGCAGAAAATGCATCCTTGGTCTTCTTCGGTTCAATCGGCTGGCCATCGTTCGCGATTAAGGTGATCGTGAACTTTTCTTCCTTGCCCAACCTTTTCTTCGGGCCTCGTCTCGTTACCGAAGTTTGGCTCGATCCGGAGGGCTATATAAAACAATAAATAAGAGTTAATATATGTACTTACCAAAACAATTAATGCATCAATTAGTCAACACAGGCTTACTTAATATATATACCTCGCTAGACGACTTTGCAACAGCTCCCTCCGTTCGGTCACCGGAGTCGTCATCATGGTCTCCTTCTTCCTCCGGATCTCAGTCATCGGAGCCGTCATCATGGTCTCCTTCTTCCTCCAGCATTCAGTGACTGGAGCCATCATCATCATGTCCTAGCTCTTCTGTGTCATAATTCATTAACGACAAGAAATCAACGCCGCCGCGGATCATGTCCCCCAACAACGTTTGTCCTTCAAAGTCTCTGTTCATGGTTGGATCCATGGTTTCTGCAAATATTACAACATGGCAATTAATATACAAACATGAGAGATGGATATATTCATTAGTGGCAAACATAGACAAGGGATCATATTAGTGGCCTCGACGCTTCTACGGTTTGGGGTGGCCTCGACAACGCTTCTAGGGATTGGGTGGCCTCGATGCTTCTAGGGTTTGGGTGGCCTCGGCAACGCTTTTAGGGATGGGGTGGCCTCGGCAATGCTTCTAGGGTTTGGTCGGGCTAGAGGGGGTTGATCGAAGTTACTGGAGTTTTCTTCTAGTGGTTTGGGTGGCCTCGAGAGTTTGTTGGGTAGGGGCGAGAGGAGGTAGGAGATCGACAATGCTTTTTCAGTCCCGGTTTAGGCGGACTCGAGAGTTGGTCAGGCGAGAGGGGGTTGATCGACGTCCCCCCTCATGTCGAAATTACCGGAGTATTCTATATGAACAAAAAAAACAGCCAGACATATCATCACGTGGCGGCGGTAACAAAACGTGATGCACATAACTTGCATGAACACATACATACATATATACACACATTGAACATGATTTTTTTAACTTGCATGAACATGATTTTTTTAACTTGCATGAACACCTATATGAACACATACATATATATATGAACACATACATACATATATACACACACATACATATATGCTCACGTATAGGGGAGGGGGATGTGGCCAGAGCAGGGCAGAGCAGTGGCCGGAGCGGGGCGGGGCTGCCGGCGTGGGGGGGGGCAAAGCGGGGCGGGGCAGCCGGTGCGGGGCTAGGTCAGGGCGGGGCGAGGTCGGGGCGGGGCGGCCGGCGCGGAGCGAGGTCGGGGCCGGCGGCCGGCGGCAGCGACGACGACGGAGGGCGCGCGCGATTTGGGCAGCCTGACGGCATGGGTGCGGATTTGTCCTTCGGGGGAGCGAATGGGTCGAAAACTGATAAGTTTTTGCTTATATACAGGGAGCATTGGTCCCGGTTCGTGGCACCAACCAGGACCAATGCCCCCCTTTAGTCCCGGTTGGTGCCACCAACCGGGACCAATGGTCCCTTTTCGTCGGCCGGCGGGGAAATAGGGACCTTTGGTCCTGGTTGGTGGCACCAACCGGGACTAAAGGGGGGGGGGCTTTAGTCCCGGTTGTTGCCACCAACCAGGACCAAAGGCCTAGCGCAGCGGTGTCAAATGTTTAGTCCCACCTCGCTAGTCGAGGGGAGACCGCACCAGTTTATAAGCCACGATGCGCTTGACCTGTCGAGCTCCTCTCATAGTGAAAATAGATGCCCTTATACATGAAATTCGACCTAAATTCAAAATGCTAGTTAGGTGCCTAACTAGAACTTTGAATTTAGCTTGAATTTTAGTGTAAGCGCATCTATTTTCACTTTTACTATTTTTTATGTTATTTTCATTGCTATTTTTCCTGGTATTTAATATTACTTGTTTTAACATTATATTCAATTTGTTAATTGTTAGGTTATTTTAAATGGTTGTTTAAATCAAAAATAGTTTTTGTTATTTTAAATGGTTGTTTAAATCAACCCTTTCTGGCTTTATTTCTTATTTTTCATAAAGTTATTGATTTTTTTTTGAGCTAAATGACCCTAAAATTGAAAAGCACTACAAATGAACTCTGAAAAGGTTAAAAGTTGGCATGGTATCATCATTTCACCCACATAGCATGTGCTAAAAAGTTAATAGAGTTACGGCAAAAGATGGAGGCACTTCGTGTACAAATGGACAGTCTCTTTCGAAGTATCAGAGTTTCGGACGGAAACTCATCTGTTACAAAAGGCATTTCATTTTTTTGAACTTATTTAAACTCCAGGCTTTTTGTGTGTTCAAAATGCACCATTCAAAGCCACATCATCAATTTTCAACCCTTTCTGGCTTTATTTCTTATTTTTCATAAAGTTATTGATTTTTTTGAGCTAAATGACCCTGAAATTGAAAAGCACTACAAATGAACTCTGAAAAGGTTGAAAGTTGGCACGGTATCATCATTTCACCCACATAGCATGTGCTAAAAAGTTGAGAGGGTTACGAAAAAACCTGGATGCACTTCGTGTACAAAACGAACAGTCTCTTTCGAAGTATCAGGGTTTCGGACGGAAACTCATCTGTTAGAAAAGGCATTTCATTTTCTTGAACTTATTTGAACTCCAGGCTTTTTATGTGTTCAAAATGCACCATTCAAAGCCACATAATCAATATTCAACCCTTTCTGACTTCATTTGTTATTTTTCATGGAGTTATTGATTTTTTGAGCTAAATGGCCCTAAAATTGAAAAGCACTACAAATGAACTCTGAAAAGGTTGAAAGTTGGCATGGTATCATCATTTCACCCACATAGCATGTGCTAACAAGTTGAGAGGATTACGGAAAAAGCTAGATGCACTTCGTGTATAAAACGTACAGTCTCTTTCGAAGTATCAGGGCTTCGGATGGAAACTTATCTGTTACAAAAGGCATTTCATTTTCTTGAACTTATTTGAACTCTAGGATTTTTGTGTGTTCTAAATGCACCATTCATAGCCACATCATGAATTTTCAACCCTTTCTGACTTCCTTTGTTATTTTTCATGGAGTTATTGATTTTTTTGAGCTAAATGACCCTGAAATTGAAAAGCACTACAAATGAACTCTCAAAAGGTTGAAAGTTGGCATGGTGTCATAATTTCACCCACATAGCATCTGCTAAAAAGTTGAGAGGGTTACGGCAAAAGTTGGATGCACTTCGTGTACAAAACGGACAGTCTCTTTCGAAGTATCAGGGTTTCGGATGGAAACTCATCTGTTACAAAAAGCATTTCATTTTCTTGAACTTGTTTGAACTTCAGGCTTTTTGTGTGTTCAAAATGCACTATTCAAAGCATGGAATTATTGATTTTTTTGAGCTAAATGACCCTAAAATTGAAAAGCACTACAAATGAACTCTCAAAAGGTTCAAAGTTGGCATGATATCATCATTTCACCCACATAGCATGTGCTAAAAAGTTGAGAGGGTTATGGCAAAAGCTGGATGCACTTCGTGTACAAAACAAACAATCTCTTTCGAAGTATCAGGGTTTCGGACGGAAACTCATCTGTTACAAAAGGCATTTCATTTTCTTGAACTTATTTGAACTCCAGTCTTTTGTGTGTGTTCAAAATGCACCATCAAAGCCACATCATCAATTTTCAACCGTACATCTATTATCGGTTCATCTGCGTGCATTATATACAATTAAGTGTGTCAAAAATCATTACAGAACATCGGGAATACAGAAGTGACCAAATTAATAGAAGTTCATCATCACATTAAAACCAAAGTAGATACATAGTTCTCGTTGACCAACATATAACTCTCGAGAGCATCTAATTAAACCATACATTGAAACTATTTAAAACATTTTAATGCAACAACAATTGCGATCATAATCAGAACTAAGGTAACAATTGATCCAACGGCATAATGATACCAAGCCTCTTTATCAATGGCATATTTTCTAATCTTTCTAAGCTTCAAGTGCATTGCAGCCATCTTGGTCATGTGATCATCGACGATATCGGCAACATGCAACTCCAATCCCATCTTCTTACCTTCAGTTCTTTTCAATTTTTCTTTCAAATGATCGATTTCTTTTTCAGCGTTAGTTAACTTGTCGAGCAGAATTGCATAGTCGGAATCCATTTCTGGTTCAACTACTTCCTATAGATAAAAACATTAACGTCAAGTTGCTAGCATAATTAATTGCCATAGACATTAGATGTGTGAAATAGTTAGAAAAGATAATATACCACATCTGAATCATAGACTGGACGAGGGCCGGCGTGGGCGGATACCATAACCATGGCACTATATAATAACAAACAATAATAAAAGTAAGAAAATCATACGAGTAAGTATATTTTCTTTTAGAAAGAAGATAAGATCAAGAGGCTCACCACGCGCGGGCGATCGACGGCGGTTTCAGGATGGGGATGAGACAGGACGGACCGCCAAACCTAGACAAATCTTGACGAAAATGAAGTTTGGACAAAGAGCTTCGAGAGGAGAAAGCTTAAGTGTGGCTTGGGCATTTCATCAAACACCTCATATGCATAGGAGGTGAGCTAGAGCACCACAACGCTCTAACACTGCTGTCCTGGAAAAAGAGAGCACTCCACGGCTCTACCAGCGGCGGGCGAGGGTTTACATAGGCAGCTCATTGGTCCCGGTTCATGGCTGGAACCGGGACAATAGGTCTCCCGTTGGTCCCGGTTCCAGCCACGAACCGGGACCAATGGTCGTGGGCCAGGAGTGAGGCGCATTGGTCCCGGTTCGTGCCTGGAACCGGGACCAAAGGGGCCAGACGAACCGGGACCAATGGCCCACGTGGCCCGGCCAGCCCCCTGGGCTCACGAACCGGGACGGTTGCCACCTTTGGTCTCAGTTCGTGAACAAACCGGGATTAATGGGATTAGGAGGTCCAAACCAATGCCCTGTTTTCTACTAGTGATGGCTTCAGATGGGGCTCATATTTACTTCCGACTCAAGGCTTCAGATGTGTGTACCAGTAATATTTACAATTTATGTATTTTAGAAAATATTTGAAATTGTAGCTATTTACATGCAATAGTAAAGCACTTGTTCTAGTAGAAATACAACCAAGGACATGAAAGTTACTAAGTTTGTATGGCTCTATCAGATTGTTATTTGTTCTCTGAATGTTGCCATCGCCATCCTTATACTTAGTTGAGTATTGTGCCATTCAAATTAGCTTTCGGAAAATTTACATATGGATGTGTGTTGTATTGGTAACTCATGAGCTTTTCATATTGGCGCATAAAATAATTTATGATGGGTGTGTGATTGGGCAATGCATATTGTATTTACAATGCTTTCTCAACCGAAGTGTCACTTTCAACGATAGACAGAGTTAACCTTCAAAAGGGAAAATAAAAATTTATACGTAAATGCACCATATAAACACTCAACATAGACAGTTTTAGCGCATTCATATAGCCATAATGTACTTTTCACTTCTTTTCCTCGAAATGAAAAGGATGAATTTAACCTTTGCAGATCCATGCTTGGGTATGTGGAACATAATGAGTCATGCAATGCACAAAACCGGCCTTGGGAAAGAAAGGAACGCACACATCTGACACTATTTCTTTTTAACTGACTGCTGACTTGTTTTTCTTTGTGAAAATAGATAAAGTGATTGTCTTCCAAATTTTACTAAAAAGGACCAACCACTCTTCTAGAAACTATCAGAAAAATGTAAATATAATACTTAGAGCACTTTGCAGTGATATCTTTAAAATCTAACCAATAGTCAAAATCCTAGCTAGATGAGGTCTATTAGTGACTTTGAAGGTATTATATTGAACAATTTAATTCAGTAATGGAGTGGTAACTGCTAAAAGATAATGCAAATGAAGGATATATGTTTAAAAATCTGATATCATATAGCTTGAAAGATAGTGAAATATTGAGGCCTTGGTGGTAGTGGAATTTCAAATGTTCTTGTGTGGAAGGTAATATTAGCATGAGCTGTGTAACACGAGTTGGGCTTATGCAGAGCTCTATGTACTCTATAAAGCTTATGTGTTAACACCACTGTGTGGGGGTTAGTATTGTATGATCAATCTCATCAAATAGGAGCAATTATGTGAAGCGGTCAAAAAGAAAACTTGTGGCTGTTTCAATATTAACAGAATTTTTTTCCTTCACAAAAGCAAGGAGTACATGTCAATAAACATATAACGGAGAAGTGAGTGCATGGTGTTCTAGGATGCAGACTAATATAAGCCATTATGTATAAATCACATGTCTGAATAGTTGTTGTTTTAACCAATTGAAAATGCTTTGCCATCTGCATACATATATATTTGGATGTGGTTTAGCAAGTTAGACCTTTCTTGGTCATTTAGAAACAAAATAATTGCTCTTGGACTATGACGGAGGGCATGTAAGCCTGAGTATTATACTGCCACGGTGTATTTCTTGTGCTAAGAAAATCGGAGCAAAAAAAAGACAGGAATACCAAGCTATAGTTATGTCACTATTGTCATATGATGAACTAGTTCTGTCTTTCAATGTACACTACAACAAATTGCAATACAATTTTGATGCTTATCAAACAGATTGACATAAACTAAATTTGAAATTTATTATGAGCTGGGTAGGCAAATACAACTATTTGATAAAAAAATTAGTTGAAGGCAAAAAGTAAATTAAACTTATGTATGAACTGAAAACAGGCAAAGAACATCATAGATGGTCAATCTGCATAAGAAATTGTTCTTTATCAGACTAACGAACATAGGTTTGGATAGGATCATTGACTTTTTATCAGGCTCCAACAATGAATAGGCACGAGATATACATATTTTTCTATAAATGAAATACTATATTGCACGTACACGGCAAAAACAATGTAACACAATAATTTAAGGTTTTGGTGGGTAATTTCTTAAACCATTGGGTCTTGGTTTTCTCGTATGCTAAATAGCGGGTTAGACAAAAAAAGAGTTCCTTTTGTGAAGATTTTCTAGTATTTCTCTGAACTTCTAATGGATAGTAGAAATAGATGTATGTTATTATTTATTACTCTCTTTGTAAAGAAATGTAAGAACGTTTAAATCATTATTTTAGCGATCTAAACGTTTTTATATTTTTTTATGAAAGGAGTACTAGTAAAGGATAGAATTAGAAAAATGATATCACTTCAGAATTTGAGGACGGTGTCCCGTGCTTTCCTCTTATCTAGTAAGAGGACATAAGGCTGGGTTCTGTGAGACGATTGTGCTTACACGAAACCAAGGTTGTCTACAGTGAAAGAAATACTCTATTTTCATTACAGAAATATAAATCTATATTCTTATACAAAAGATGAGAAAACCATGATGATCTTATTTTTATGTTGCTAATTAATTTTCAAAATATCATACTTTTTTGGATTGATATCTGTTTACTAATGGAGACATTAGTAATAATAATATGCAGCACCAAACTATTGTTATTTATTCGCAATCAACTGTGGAGAGAGAGAGAGAGAGGACATGTCTTCCTCTCCCCCGGGTCGCTCCCGCGAGCATCCGGGGGCAACCATAGCCTGTCGCCTTCCGCCCCCTCCCCTCGGTCTTCCTCCCCCACCGTCGTCGTGCAGCGTCGTCGGGAAAAGCCTGGCCTGCGTAAGTGGCGAGGAGATCCTTCTCCCCCGTGCTCGGTTTCAGGGTTGCCGTGGGACTGCCCCTCAGGCGGAAGCGCTAGGCTACCATGGGGTCCAATGGTGCGGCGGCGGGTTTGGCGGCGATATCCCACTTCTCGGCGGTGGAGCGATGTGCTGGTGCCCAGGCGAGATAGGCGGCTACATGGTCAATTTCCTCTGGTGGCGGCGTGCGGATCGGCTCCCGATTAGATCTATCCGGCTCTGTGGCTGGAGGTGACGAGTGGCGTGGGGGGTGGTTGGTGGCCCACCTGGCTCCTTGCTGGGTGGCTGCCCTCGACGGTGTGCGCTGGTTTGACTGGCGTCATATGTGGACGGCCGCAGTGGCTAGGCTCCTGCCGGGGGCGCGTTCTGGTGCGGTCTGGGCAGGGCCTGGCGTGGTGGAGCTGCTTGGGCTCATTCGTGCGTCTGCGGGGTGGCCCGCTACTTTCTTGCGGCGGGAATCCGTGTCACTAGCGGCCGTCGTTGGGGTGGCATGGATCTGTTTTACGGTGGTGGATGGCGTTCGGCGGAGTGCAGGTGAAGGAGGTGACCTAGTCCACACTGGTTTGCCTTCGCATTAGTGCCCTCCTTCCTTGTTGCTCCATTGCTGCATCGGCCTGAGTAGGCGCCCCTGTTGACGCTATGTTGTAGGTAAGATTGACGCCGATGGCCAAGGTGTGGCGGCGTGCGAGCTTGACTCGGCCAAGGTCAGGGACCAGTGTTGGGGCTTGCTTGGCGGTGGTCGTCAGTAATCACTAGGCTGTGTTCCCTACGGTCCACATGGATTGACTGGGGACGCGGGCGTGGACGCCTCCTACTGTGGAGGTGATCACCCAGGCTACCTGGCTGATGGCGGGCGAGGAGCAGAAGGAGGTCCCTTCCACTCCTCCCACCGTGGTTGTGCGTTGTGATGTCGTCGATGGTTGGTGGTGACTCGAGACATGGATGCTAGGACGTCGGCTCTGGATGGCCGTCCGTATGGTGGCTTTCCGGCAAGCTACATGGCGGCAGTGGTGGTGATGCTTCTTGGCCGTCTGGATTACGAGGTGTGTAGCGGTGGATGGTTCGGGCACTTCTTCTGTCTATTGCAGTGGCGATGCCTAGATCCGGATCAGGTTGCCGGTTTGCATCACGACTAGTCTAGGTGCCTCGTGATGGCACGGGTGAGCTGCCGAGCAAAAGCTTCGCGTCTTGAACCCCACGCAAGCAACATGCAGCAACTCCTCCAAAGACAGGCGCCACCTAGGTGGTAACGACGTCGCGGCGGCCCGTCGCCGTCCGATCAAGCAACTCTATCTATGTTTTTCACCCGGAGAACAGACATAGTAGGCAGGGAACCAATGCGTCATCCAACGACATCTTCAAGGAAGGATCTGACGCTGAAGTGCGTTGCTACCACTAGTGCCGACTGAAGCCAACATAAGGCTTTCGCCCGTAGTATCACCCACGCCACCCATTTTCTCAGCCACATCGCTGTTGAGACCGGAGCCACCACCGCACGGGGCCAGCCACCGCCTGCTATGGTGACCGAGCGCCTTTCAGTCGAACACAAAACCAACGAAGCATCCAACAAGGGTGGAACCGATCAATGCGTGTCGGGGGTTGCCAGATCCGTGGGAGGACGTGAGCAGAGGAGGCACCTTCCCGCTCCCGACTTGGATTTGGCCGGAAAGAGAGTAGTGAATGGCCATCGACCTGGCCCCGCTTGCACGCCACCCAATCGACCGCATATGGTGCGACCACCACGCCGACCCCAGTGACCGCAGCCTTGACGCCCGCATTCATCCGCAGGCCAGGATACAACGCTTCGGCCAGATCCGCCACTGAGGCGGAACGATCGCGCGTGCCACGCCCGGACGATGGCGAGCAGGTCCCGCGGTACCACGCCGCCACCCTGCTCTTCCAGCGGGCACTGCACCCCTCGCCTACGAGCTCGGCGGAAGTCGCCTCCAGGACGACCCCGATCGCCCGGCACCACGCGTCCTCCACGGGATCTGTCCCGAGCCACCTTCGGAGGTAGGGGCACCACCACCGCGGAGAGGCCAGTGGCAGCGATGGAGGAGAGGGGCGCATGGGAGGTGGCCGCCGGCGGCGCACGAAGTTTTTCCCCCAAGTCGCCAGAACGGGAGCAACGCGGGGGTCGGACTAGTCATGGTGTGTTATAGTGTGTTGGCCATTTCACAACTAACCCCCTTCCCAGAATAATGTTGTTCAAAGATCTGCTGTTCACTTAGTCTCTACAGCCCCTGGCCTAAACAGAAATTGATGGTTTTGCCCCTGTTGCTGTAATCTGCTAGGTGATATTTTCTGCCTTATCGTTGTTAGGCGCGTCCCCTGTTGTTAGGTGCGTCCTCTATTTTTTTCCGGCCGGATTCTTGGCTAGCTATATGAAGCTTCACTTTGGCTGATGGTCTTCATCTTAAAAGAAAATGATTTGATGGAGAACTGGATGATGGTTGGGGAGCGATGAAAATAGAGAGGAAGGTGGAGGAGGCAACGGTTGACATGAAATATGAAACAGAAAAGAAGCACCGGCGGAGGAAGCCATGCCCTTCTCATACCATCGCCACTGCCAAAACTGTCATAACACTGTAATAGATTGGCCCCTCCTTACTGACTGAAGAAGATGGGAATCCCATAAACAACGCATCATGCTGCCTGCTCATCCGCCGACTCGCCGCCGTCCCGGCGCTCCGCTCGATCCACCATCTCCTCGCTGTCGCTAGCCTTGACGACCTTCCCTTCTGCAACAAATTAAAGCTGCAGCTGTCGACGTATTTCTTTAGAAAGCATGCGTCGACGTTAGCTGTTGAGCAGCAGGGTTTTGGCAGCATCAAGGGGACGCTATTGATCAGGGGCCGCACAATGCAGGTTTGCTGCTCATGCGCACATGTCACATTAGGCAGTTTCTAATTGCTCACCTCACCTTACCATTTACTCACACCGGCCAGTTTACTATTTATGGGGCATCGTATATAAGCAAACAGTTAAAGTGTCAAACACATCTCAGTTTTCTATTTATGGGGTTCGTCTGTCATCGTATATAAGCTAGCAGTCAAAGTGTCAAACGCATTCAATTTTTTATTTATGGGGTTCGTGGTCGTATATAAACCAGCAGTTAAATTGTCAAACACACTCAGTTTCCTATTTATAGGGTTCGTTTGTGATTATATATAAGCCAGCAGTCAAAACACACTCCCTCCTCGGAAGCGGGAGCTTGCTTGGGCCGCTCCGTACACTACCAGAATCGCACACTATGCCGACGGCCCTGGCCGTCAGCATAGCCTTGATTCCCGTTGGGACAGGCCTATGCCGACGCCCCCGTCGGCATAGAGCCGTCGGCAACATATACGTCGGCGTAGCCCGGGGGCCGTCGGCATAGAAAGGCCGTCGGCATAGGTACTATACCGATGGTGTCCGTACATCTATGCCGACGGCCCGGGCCGTCAGCAACGTTCCCGCCTAATGCCGGCCGTCGTCAAGTGCTGACCAACGGCTGCTCGCCACGGGGCAGGGCTATGCCGATGGCTAGGTCGTCGGCATAGCGGCCACATGTCAGCAACTGAGCGCTCCTGGGGCAGAGCTATGCCAATGGCCGAGCTATCGGCTAAGTTTGGAACAACACCGACGGCTAAGCCATCGGCATAGCCCTGCCCCAGGTGTGCCCAGATGATGCCACGTGACAGCTATGCCGACGGCCTAGCCGTCGACTTAGTTTCAAACTATGCAGACGGCTAAGCCGTCGGCATAGCTGCCACGTGTCAGCAGCTGGGTGCTCACGCCAGCACTATGCCGACGGCTAGGCCGTCGGCATAGATTGTATTTGATTTTTTTCTTTTTCTGTTTGTTTTCAGATCAATTCAATTCAAATATACAGCAGATATATACGATGGAAATAGACATATAGAACACATCTAAGTATCATCCGGCACCGTCACAACAATATATGCATAAGCATCATCACAATCAACATAAACATAAGCATAAGCATATAAAGAAGCGCACAAGTCATCTAAAGGACCATCAAATACCACAAGTTTATCATCATCATCACCACACACAAGTCATCTAAAGAAACATAAGTAGAAGCACATAGGTAACCAAAAGTCTTAAGCGCCAGGACGTCGAGCACCGCGGAGGTCGTCATCGCCAAGACCGCCGAAGCCTAGGTCGTCACTGCTAGCGGCAGCGCTACCACCAAGATCGCCTCCAACTCCGCCTCCGTGGATCGGAGTGGTCGGGCTCCATGACTCAGGAGTGCTGCGAAGACCACCGCCAACGGTTGATCCAACGGTTCCTTGGATGTTGAAAAGACATATTAACGAGATATATGACTGTGTTGAAAGGCATGATATGCTTTGGGTGAATAGTTGGGGGGATGTACATACCGGCGAGGGGCCATCGTGCTGCTGTGCCACAAACTCCTCAAAGGTAAACATCGTTGGTTGTGCTGGAGGAGGTGGTGCTGCTGCAAATTGAGGAACCCGTCCGGCCGCCATCTCCTCAAGAGCGCGCTGCATCCTGGCATTGTTCTGGTCATGGTATGCATAAAGGCTCGTGTGCCACGTCATGGTCTCCTGGCGTGTGCACTCCATGTAGGCCTACGGTATGACATGATGGTACTCATAAACATCTCAATGCTGGAAAATAAAGTGAGCAATGTAGATAAGAGGGAAAATACTTACAAATTGCCGCTCCTAAAAGAGGGACTGTGACTGCGCACTGGTCATGGGCGTGCTCGTGCGCTGGCTCAGGCATGGTCGGTAGCTCGGAGCTGCGTGTAGGAGATAGTAGGAGTGATAACAACATCGAGAACCACCTGCCGACCGTGCTTCTTGGGCCCCATGCCCACCACCACCCTCTCGTCCAGATCTGCACTCATGGGGTTAGATGTGCCAGGATGTAACTTGAGATACTCTTGAGAGTAGGCCTGCTTCTTCTCCGCGGTGTTGCTGTAGTACTTGGGCTCGCCAGGCTTGGCGCTCCTCCGCGTATGGGCGATCTCCCATGCCTCCATGTGTGAGAGCGGCCGCTTCAGTTTCTCCTCCTGCACCACCAAACAGAGGTTAGTCATACATAAGAAAGTGACGGTAAATAGAAGAAGAAGAATGTTTAATGATGTTAGTCATACATTAAGTGCCTTGTGGAGAAAGTGGTTTCGGTTTCCCTGAGCATGTACTCCCTCCGTCCCTCGGTTAGCCTTGTTTTTGATGCTTGTAGCCGCCCAGGCTCCATCCTTATCACACCAAACATCCACCAATGCCGCCCAAGACTCGGCTTTTCCATAACACCAATTTGGACACACCTACATAATGAAAGCACAATGGCATGTCAACACGAAACGGTAAAATGTACCACAAACATCGGAATGAAAAATCTTTTATACTTACTGCCAAGTATTGGTCCCTCTCCAAGGTAATGCCCATCCTCCACGCATCTTCCTTGATCATCTTCACACCAAGAGCATCGTGATAGTATGTCGAGATGGCCACATAGCGCACCTCGTACTGCATCTGGCGGGCCTTCTTCTTGCATTGGCGCAACACGATCTGGTCGGCTTTGGCCTTGTGCTATGAAAGAACTCGATAGAATTTCTACAATCATGCATGAAACAAGAATGGAAGAAGCCATGAGTTAAATCATTCATGAAATTAGAATGGACTCGTCCTTCTGAAGAGAACTCACCCAGAAAGTAGTGATCACGGCTTTGGCATGGGTCTCATGCTCCGCATGGAGGGCCGCTTTCCAGTGGTCCCAGCTCGTGGCCAAAACCCGACTGGCCGGGTGCCTGACTGGATCCGGACAGTACAACCCCAGCCAGTATAACTTCAGCAAGACGGTGATGAGGCCGTTGGGAATACGGACCCCTTTAGAATATATCCAGTTGCTGCAAAAGAATGAACTATTAGCATGTGACAAGCAAAATAAATAACAACCGGAATGAGCATGTGACAAGAAAAATAATGAAATTATTATAAAGTGACACTTACTCTTTCCCCGTGGGCTCAATGAGCCACTTCTGCTCCTCAGTAGCAGGAACCTGCTTTGGTAGCTTTGCGTTACCACACAGCCACCCCTTGTTGTTACCACCCCCTCCCCGCTAGCACCATAATCCCCGCCACCACCATCCTCCTTGCCTGCCTCCTCCTCCTCATCCTTAGCCCCCTCCTCCTCCTCGCCCCCATCTCGAACCTCCGCCTCCTCTTCCTCCTCCTCCTGAACCTCCTCATTCTCCTCCTCCTCCTCCTTCTCCTCCTCGTAAGAGGGTACCTCACTAGAGGAGGGCCTCGAAGACAACACCCCTAAGTCGGTGAGGGTGCGCTGTTTCTGGCCGCAACCCCCTCGCCCTCTAGGGGCTCTCCCATCACCCCCTCCTCCTCTAGGGGCACCTCTCCCTCGACCTCCCTGTGAGGAGTCATCCTCAAGTAGTCGGGGGGTAGATTACGTGCTCGACCAGTCCGACTAGGCATGCCGACGACCTTGCGTAGGAAACCCACACCGTCGGCCTTCCCCTTGCCCATGTTCCACGAACCTGCATTGAAAAGAGAATAAACAATTAGTACATTAATAATGAAGGAAAAATCATTATGAAAAGCATTAGTAATGAAGGAAAAAAGCATAGTAATAAATAATCATAAAAAGGCATAATCCTAAACAATAGAAAAAAAGTCTTGAAACGTACATATGCTAGAACCCATATGAATCATCACTGTTGTAACCTATTTCTCGGTCGGTCTCATCATCACTATCAATCATATCATCTTCGTTGCCTGACGGAGGTGGAGGCTCTTCCTCGTCGTCAACGTCTTCGTTTAACTTTTGTAGCATAAGTATGTCACTTTCATTAACAATGGTCTCACCATCATTCCGTGCATCGTCCTCGTTTGGATCCACATCATCATCAGCTAATGGTCTAGAGTCATCATTTCTAACCACATCATCATCAGGTTGCTCTTGATAGAACACTCCCTCGTATGTCACGGGGTTAATGTTGTAGTAATTGTCTTCATTCGGGTCCGGTAGCTTACCATGTGGCGACACCTTGAACACAACTTCCCAACCCTTTAGGTACTCTTTCTGGCATGGGTAAGGCAGATAATAAACTTGTGTAGCTTGGGTAGTCGCAATGAAGAGATCGGCTCCTGCATAGACGATTGATGGTTTAACTTCGACCAAACCAATAGAAGGCGTATGTCTCTGCCCCTCCCGCGGATCGAACCATCGGCATTTGAACACAGGCAGACTTAGGGTTTCACGCCCTTTGCAGAATTTAATCTCGTATATACTCGTGCCTAAACAAAAGGCAATTCTTCGGACAAATATGTATTTTCTCATAATCCATAGAGAGTGCCTTCATGATTTTCTTTGTAGCGTACATGCTTCTCGGCAGTTCATGACCCTCAGGGAGGTTGTTAGCCCATACTCCTAGGAACGCGCCGAAGCATTTCTAGCTACAACCATACTCAGCCTTGACTGCAATCAGTTGCGAGATGGCATCCAGCTGAGATATTTTCGCACCCGCATAAAGAGGTTTCTTCGACGAGGCCAAGACCTCCAAGAAGGCCTTTGCGGTTGCCTCCAGCTCCTCCGATTCATTCTCTGAAGGTGTCGCATTTGCCGTTTCTGCAACAATGACATCATCTAGCATGTCCCTAACCCCGTCGTCCTCATATCCATCGATGCGTTGTCGCATCACCTCCTCTCTACCACGGTCCTGCTCGGCTATGTTTATCAGCGGCATGTCAAAGTTTGGCATATATCCGTGCGTGCGAAGGTGCTCACTCATGTCCTTTTGATTTCTACGGTGACGTCTTTCACATATCGCACAGGGGCATGGTGGGATAATTCTCATTGGACGGCGGAATATCTCCTTCAAATACACATCGGTTTTCGTGATCCACTCTATTGTTACTCGATTCCAACAGATAAAACCACTGTACATCCACTGATTATCTGCCATCCTCTAATTTTTTGCAAGCCACACAACATAATTAAGGATTCACTTAAATTAATGACATCAAATTTTCAGTTTCTACCGCGTTGAATCCACCTACATCTCTAATAGGTAAAGATGGGTCCTAATCCCACCCGAAGATGTGTAGATTGAGTATGTTCTCCACTCTACCCCGTTTTGAGACAAAATTTCGGCAGCACCTCCCCGCTGTTCCCCAGATACACGTCTCGGCAAATAGCCGAGAGAATGTGCTCCGGAGAACAATGGGGAGGCGCCGCCGAAATCCTGTCTCGGAACGGGGTAAAACATGAAGAACATACCCAATCTACACATCCTCGGGCTGTCCGTGGAAAATGCTGGACAATCCGAAAGAGCTGCGGTGATAAATATGCAATTGAATGCATATTTATCGATGCAACCCTTTCGGATGGGAGACGCCTAGGTTACGCGACTTGACTTGAGAATGAAATCTAGTGACATGAAAAAATGGAGGAGATGGACTTGTAGCTCACCCTCGGCTATAGAGGAAGTAGTCGAACAGCAGAGGGATGCTCAACGGGACCAACGCGCCGGACAAAGGTCACTCCGATGAAATGCGACACCACAAAGCCCGCAAATTCCATCGCGACAAAAATTAGAACATCACAACTCATAGAGCATATTTAAAACATTTCAACATGCATTCATTTATTTTTGCATTATGTAGGAAAAAACTAACAACATTAACAATATATTCATCATCGTCATCACATATTCATCATCATCATTATCACCTATTCGTCATAATCATTGATTCATCTCATTGAACCAATTTTTTTGCAAGATATGGAACATATAGTATCTCACATAACCAATTTTTTTGCAAGATATTCACCTATATAACTATCTATCTAACTATCTATATAACTATCTATATAACTATCTATCTAACTATCTATCTAACTATCTAACTATCTAAATACCTATCTAACCATCTAGCTACAAAATTACTAAAAAACACTAAAAATACATAAAAATTTCACCTTCGAGAGGGCCAGCCGGAGTTGGGGCGGGGAGGTGCGGGGCGGCCGGCGCGGGGTCAGGGCGGGGCGGCCGACGCGGGGTCTGGGAGGGGCGACGCAGGGTCGGGGCGGCGCGGCGCGGGTCGGTGCGGGCTGCGACGTGGTCGGGTCGGACCGCACGGGGTCGGGGCGGGGCTGCGCGGGGTCGGGGCGGCGGCGGCGAGGGCGGGGCGGTGCAGGGCGGCGGCGACACGGGGCTGGGGCGGTGCAGGGCGGCGGCGCTAGGGCGGGACGGCGACACGGGGCTTGGGCGGCGGCGCTGGGGGTGCGGGGCGACGGCGCTAGGGCAGGGCGGCGGCGCTAGGGCGGGGGGGGGGGGGGCGACGCTAGGGCAGGGCGGCGCAGGGCGGGCTGGGGCGGCGGCGCTAGGGCGGGGCGGCGGCGCGGGGTCGGGTCGAGTCGCGGGGCAGCGACGTCCGTGTGAGGGGTCACACCCCGGAGCCGCGTGTCTGGTGCAAGGCAAGACCTGGCGGCATTAACACCCACCAGGTCCCCCGTCCCGTCTAACCCTGACACTGTTGACCGAACGGATCTACCCCTTGACAGGACGGGGTTTGAACAAGGGACATTTTCACCTGGCTGTGATAGGCCAGCCCATAGCAACATCTTAGCACAAGGTCAGGCTCAACCCACCACAAGATTCCTTCGGTGTCGACCCGATGTGACAATTTCCGAACGTAAGAGGGTGCAGGGAAAGACCTGGTGGCATTGCCACCCCTAGGTCCCCCGTCCCGTCTAACCCCTGACACCGTTGACCGAACGGATCTACCCCTTTGACTTTCACCAGACGGGGTTTGACCGAGGGACATTTTCACCTGGCTGTGATAGGCAAGCCCATAGCAACATCTTAGCACAAGGTCCGGGCCCAAGCCAACGCAAGATTCCCTCGGTACCGACTCGATGCGAAAATTTCCCAATGAAAGAGGGCCCAGGGCAAGACCTAGCGGCATTAACATCCACCAGGTCCCCCGTCCCGTCTAACCCTGACACTGTTGACCGAACGAATCTACCCCTTCGACTTTCACACGACGGGGTTTGAACGAGGGACATTTTCACCTGGCTGTGATAGGCCAGCCCATAGCAACATCTTAGCACAAGGTCGGGCCCAACCAACCACAAGATTCCTTCGGTGTCGACCCGATGCGACAGTTTCCGAACGTAAGAGGGTGCAGGGAAAGACCTGGCAGCATTGCCACCCCTAGGTCCCCCGTGCCGTCTAACTCCTGACACTGTTGACCGAACGGATCTACCCCTTTGACTTTCACTGGATGGGGTTTGATCGAGGGACATTTTCACCTGGCTATGATAGGCCAGCCCATAGCAACATCTTAGCACAAGGTCCGGGCCCAAACCACCGCAAGATTCCCTCGGTACCGACTCGATGTGAAAGTTTCCCAACGTAAGAGGGCCCAGGGCAAGACCTGGCGGCATTGACACCCACCAGGTCCCCCGTCCCGTCTAACCCTCGCACTGTTGACCGAACGGATCTACTCCTTCGACTTTCACAGGACGGGGTTTGAACGAGGGACATTTTCACCTGGCTGTGATACGCCAGCCCATAGCAACATCTTAGCACAAGGTCGGGCCCAACCCATCACAAGATTCCTTCGGTGTTGACCCGATGCGATAGTTTCCGAACGTAAGAGGAAAGACCTGGCGGCATTGCCACCCCTAGGTCCCCTGTCCCGTCTAACCCCTGACACTGTTGACCGAACGGATCTACCCCTTTGACTTTCACCGGACGGGGTTTGACCAAGGGACATTTTCACCTGGCTGTGATAGGCCAGCCCATAGCAACATCTTAACACAAGGTACGGGCCCAAGCCACCGCAAGATTCCCTCGGTACCGACTTGATGCAAAATTTTCCCAACGTAAGAGGGCCTAGGGCAAGACCTGGCGGCATTGACACCCACCAGGTCCCCCGTCCCGTCTAACCCTAACACTATTGACCGAAGGGATCTACCCCTTCGACTTTCATAGGACGGGGTTTGAACGAGGGACATTTTCACCTGGCTGTGATTGGCTAGCCCATAGCAACATCTTAGCACAAGGTCAGGCCCAACCCACCACAAGATTCCTTCGGTGTCGACCCGATGCGACAATTTCCGAACGTAAGAGGGTGCAGGGAAAGACCTGGCGGCATTGCCACCCCTAGGTCCCTCGTCCCGTCTAACCCCTGACACTGTTGACCGAACGGATCTACCCCTTTGACTTTCATCGGACGGGGTTTGACCGAGGGACATTTTCACCTAGCTGTGATAGGACAGCCCATAGCAACATCCTAGCACAAGGTCGGGCCCAACCCACCACAAGATTCCTTCGGTGTCGACCCGATGCGACAGTTTCCGAACGTAAGAGGGTGCAGGGAAAGACCTGGCGACATTGCCACCCCTAGGTCCCCCGTCCCGTCTAAGCGCTGACAGTGTTGACCGAACGAATCTACCCCTTTGACTTTCACCGGAAGGGGTTTGACCGAAGGACATTTTCACCTGAATGTGATAGGCCAGCCCAAAGCAACATCTTAGCACAAGGTCCGGGCCTAAGCCACCGCAAGATTCCCTCGGTACCGACTCGATGCGAAAGTTTCCCAACGTAATAGGGCCCAGGGAAAGACCTGGCGGCATTGACACCCACCAGGTCCTCCGTCCTTTCTAACCCTGACACTGTTGACCGAACGGATCTACCCCTTCGACTTTCATAGGACGGGGTTTGAACAAGGGACATTTTCACCTGGCTGTGATAGGCCAGCCCATAGCAACATCTTAGCACAAGGTCGGGCCCAACCCACCACAAGATTCCTTTGGTGTCGACCCGATGCGACAGTTTCCGAACGCAAGAGGGTGCAGGGAAAGACCTGGCAGCATTGCCACCTCTAGGTCCCCCGTCCCGTCTAACCCCTGACACTGTTGACCGAATGGATCTACCCCTTTGACTTTCACCGGACGGGGTTTGAACGAGGGACATTTTCACCTGGCTGTGATAGGCCAGCCGATAGCAACATCTTTGCACAAGGTCCGGGCACAACCCAGCACAAGATTCCTTCGGTGTCGACCCGATGCGACAGATTCCAAACGTAAGAGGGCCCAGGGAAAAACCTGGCGGCATTGCCACCCCCAGGTCCCCCGTCTCGTCTAACCCTGACACTGTTGAACGAACGGATCTACCCCTTTGACTTTCACCGGACGGGGTTTAACCGAGGGACATTTTCACCTAGCTGTGATAGGCCAGCCCATAGCAACTTCTTAGCACAAGGTCCGGGCCCAATCCACCGCAAGATTCCCTCGGTTCTGACTCGATGCGAAAGTTTCCCAACGTAAGAGGGCCCAGGGGAAGACATAGCGGCATTGACACCCACCAGGTCCCCCGTCCACTCTAACCCTGACACTGTTGACCGAATAGATCTACCCTTTGACTTTCACAGGACGGGGTTTGAACAAGGGAAATTTTCACTTGGCTGTGATAGGCCAGCCCATAGCAACATCTTAGCACAAGGTCGGGCCCAACCCACCACAAGATTCCTTCGGTGTTGTCCCGATTTGAAAGTTTACAACCGTAAGAGGGTGTAGGGAAAGACCTGGCAGTATTAACACCAACCAGGTCCCCCATCCCATCTAACCCCTGACACTGTTGACCGAACGGATCTACCCCTTCGACTTTCATAGGACGGGGTTTGAACGAGGGACATTTTCACCTGGCTATGAAAGGCCAACCCATAGCAACATCTTAGCACAAGGTCCGGGCCCAACCCACCACCAGAATCCTTCGGTGTCGACCCGATGCGACAGTTTCCAAACGTAAGAGGGCCCAGGGCAAAACCTGGTGGCATTGCCACCCCCAGGTCCCCCGTCCCGTCTAACCCCTGACACTGTTGACCGAACGAATCTACCCCTTTGACTTTCACCGGACGGGGTTTGACCCAAGGACATTTTCACCTGGCTGTGATACGCCAGCCCATAGTAACATCTTAGCACAAGGTCCGGGCCTAAGCCACAACAAGATTCCCTCGATACCGATTCGATGCGAAAGTTTCCCAACGTAAGAGGGCCCAGGGCAAGACCTGGTGGCATTGACACCCACCAGGTCCTCCGTCCCGTCTAACCCTGACTCTGGTTACCGAACGGATCTACCCGTTCGAATTTCACAGGACGGGGTTTGAACGAGGGACATTTTCACCTGGTTGTGATAGGCCAGCCCAAGGAAACATCTTAGCACAAGGTCGGGCCCAACCCACCACAAGATTCCTTTAGTATCGACCCGATGCGACAGTTTCCGAACATAAGAGGGTGTAGGGAAAGACCTGGCGGAATTGCCACCCCTAGGTTCCCCGTCCCGTCTAACCCCTGACATTGTTGACCAAACGGATCTACCCCTTTGACTTTCACCGGACGGGGTTTGACCGAGGGACATTTTCACCTGGTTGTGATAGGCCAGCCCATAGCAACATGTTAGCACAAGGTCCGGGCACAATAAACCGCAAGATCTCGTCGGTATCGACCCGATGCGAAAGTTTCCAAACGTGAGAGGGCCCAGGGAAAAACCTGGCGGCATTGCCACCCCCAGGTCCCCTGTCTCGTCTAACCCTGACACTGTTGACCGAACGGATCTACGCCTTTGACTTTCACCGGACGGGGTTTGACCGCGGGATATTTTCACCTAGCTATGATTGGCCAGCCCATAGCAACTTCTTAGCACAAGGTCCGGGCCCAAGCCACCGCAAGATTCCCTCGGTACCAACTCGATGCGAAAGTTTCCCAACGTAAGAGGGCCTAGGGCAAGACCTTGCGGCATTGACACCCACCAGGTCCCCCGTCCCGTCTAACCCTGACACTGTTGACTGAACGGATCAACCCCTTTGACTTTCACCAGACGGGGTTTGATCAAGGGACATTTTCACCTCGCTGTGATAGGCCAGCCCATAGCAACATCTTAGCACAAGGTCGGCCCAACCCACCACAAGATTCCTTCGGTGTCGACCCGATGCGAAAGTTTCTGAACGTAAGAGGGTGCAGGGAAAGACCTGGCGGCATTAACACCCACCAGGTCCCCCATCCCGTCTAACCCCTGACACTATTGACCGAACGGATCTACCCCTTCGACTTTCACAGGACGGGGTTTGAACGAGGGACATTTTCACCTGGCTATGATAGGCCTGCCCATAGCAATATCTTAGCACAAGGTCCGGGCCCAACCCACCACAATATTCCTTCGGTGTCGACCCATTGCGAAAGTTTCTGAACGTAAGAGGGTGCAGGGAAAGACCTGGCGGCATTAACACCCACCAGGTCCCCCGTCCCGTCTAACCCCTAACACTATTGACCGAACGGATCTACCCCTTCGACTTTCACAGGACGGGGTTTGAACGAGGGACATTTTCACCTGGCTGTGATAGGCCTGCCCATAGCAACATCTTAGCACAAGGTCCGGGCCCAACCCACCACAAGATTCCTTCGATGTCGACCCGATGTGACAGTTTCCAAACGTAAGAGGGCCCAGGGCAAAACCTGGCGGCATTGACACCCACCAGGTCCCCCGTCCCGTCTAACCCTGACACTGTTGACCGAATGGAGCTACCCCTTTGACTTTCATCGGACGGGGTTTGACCGAGGGACATTTTCACCAAACTGTGATAGGCCAGCCCATAGCAACATCTTAGCACAAGGTCCGGGCCCAAGCCACCGCAAGATTCCTTCAGTGTCGACCCAATGCGACAGTTTTCCAACGTTAGAGGGCCCAGGGCAAGACCTGGCGGCATTAACACCCACCAGGTCCCCCGTCTCATCTAACCCTGACACTATTGACCGAACGGATCTACCCCTTCACAGGACGGGGTTTGAACGAGGGACATTTTCACCTGGCTGTGATAGGCCAGCCCATAGCAACATCCTAGCACAAGGTCGGGTCCAACCCACCACAAGATTCCTTCGGTGTCGACCCGATACGACAGTTTCCGAACGTAAGAGGGTGCAGGGAAAGACCTGGCGGCATTGCCACCCCTAGGTCCCCTGTCCCGTCTAACCCCTAACACTGTTGACCGAACGGATCTACCCCTTTGACTTTCACCGGACGGGGTTTGACCGAGGGACATTTTCACCTGGCTGTGATACGCCAGTCCAAAGCAACATCTTAGGACAAGGTCCGGGCCCAAGCCACCGCAAGATTCCCTCGGTACCGACTCGATGCGAAAGTTTCCCAACGTAAGAGGGCCCAGGGCAAGACCTGGCGGCATTAACACCCACCAGGTCCCCCGTCCCATCTAACCCTGACACTGTTGACCGAACGGATCTTCCCCTTCGACTTTCACAGGACGGGGTTTGAACGAGGGACATTTTCAGCTGGCTGCGATAGGCCAGCCCATAGCAACATCTTAGCACAAGGTCGGGCCTAACCCACCACAAGATTCCTTCGGGGTCGACCCGATGTGATAGTTTCCGAATGTAAGAGGGTGCAGGGAAAGATCTGGCGGCATTGCCACCCCTAGGTCCCCCGTCCCGTCTAACCGCTCACACTGTTGACCGAACGAATCTACCCCTTTGACTTTCACCGAACGGGGTTTGATCGAAAGACATTTTGACCTGGCTGTGATTGGCCAGCCCATAGCAACATCTTAGCACAAGGTCCGGGCCTAAGCCACCGCAAGATTCCCTCGGTACCGACTCGATGCGAAAGTTTCCCAACGTAAGAGGGCCCAGGGAAAGACCTGGCGGCATTAACACCCACCAGGTCCTCCGTCCTGTCTAACCCTGACACTGTTGACCGAACGGATCTACCCCTTCGACTTTCATAGGACGGGGTTTGAACAAGGGACATTTTCACCTGGCTGTGATAGGCCAGCCCATAGCAACATCTTAGCACAAGGTCGGGCCCAGCCCACCACCAGATTCCTTCGGTGTCGACCCGATGCGATAGTTTCCGAACGTAAGAGGAAAGACCTGGCGGCATTGCCACCTCTAGGTCCCCCGTCCCGTCTAACCCCTGACACTGTTGACCGAATGGATCTAACCCTTGGACTTTCAACAAACGGGGTTTGACCGAGGGACATTTTCACCTGGCTGTGATAGGCCAGCCCATAGCAACATCTTAGCACAAGGTTCGGGCCCAGCAAACCGCAAGATCCCCTCGGTACCGACTTGATGCGAAAGTTTCTCAACGTAAGAGGGCCCAGGGCAAAACCTGGCGGCATTGCCACCCCCACGCACCCCATCTCGTCTAACCCTGACACTGTTGACCGAATGGATCTACCCCTTTGACTTTCATCGTACGGGGTTTGACTGACAGACATTTTCAGCTAGCTGTGATAGGGCAGCCCATAGCAACATCTTAGCACAAGGTCCGGACCCAAGCCACCGCAAGATTCCTTTAGTGTCAACCTGATGCGACAGTTTCCGAACGTAAGAGGGTGCAGGGAAATACCTGGCGGCATTGTCACCCCTAGGTCCCCGTCCCGTCTAACCCCTGACACTGTTGACCGAATGGATCTACCCCTTTGACTTTCACCAGACGGGGTTTGACCGAGGGACATTTTCACCTGGCTGTGATAGCCCAGCCCATAGCAACATCTTAGCACAAGGTCCGGGCCCAACAAACCACAAGATCTCCTCGGTATCGACCCGATGCGAAAGTTTCCAAACGTAAGAGGGCCCAAGGAAAAACCTGGTGGCATTGCCACCCCGAGGTCCCCCGTCTCTCCTAACCCTGACACTGTTGAACGAACGGATCTACCCCTTTGACTTTCACCGGACGGGGTTTGACCGAGGGACATTTTCACCTAGCTGTGATAGGCCAGCCCATACTAACTTCTTAGCACAAGGTCTGGGCCCAAGCCACCGCAAGACTCCCTCGGTTCCGACTCGATGCGAAAGTTTCCCAACGTAAGAGGGCCCAGGGCAAGACATAGCGGCATTGACACCCACCAGGTCCCCCGTCCACTCTAACCCTGACACTGTTGACCGAACGGATCTACCCCTTTGACTTTCACAGGACGGGGTTTTAACAAGGGACATTTTCACCTGGCTGTCATAGGCCAGCCCATAGGAACATCTTAGCACAAGGTCTGGGCCCAACCCAGCAGAAGAATCCTTCAGTGTCGACCCGATGCGACGGTTTCCAAACGTAAGAGGGCCCAGGGCAAAATCTGGCGGCATTGCCACCCCCAGGTCCCCCGTCCCATCTAACCCTGATAGTGTTGACCGAACGAATCTACCCCTTTGACTTTCATCGGACGGGGTTTGACCGAGGGACATTTTCACCTGGCAGTGATAGGCCAGCCCATAGCAACATCTTAGCACAAGGTCCGGGCCCAAGCCACCGCAAGATTCCCTCGGTAACGACTTGATGCGAAAGTTTCCCAACGTAAGGGGGCCCAGGGCAAGACCTGGCGGCATTGACACCCACCAGGTCTCCCGTCCCTTCTAACCCTCACACTATTGACCGAACGGATCTACCCCTTTGACTTTCACAGGACGGGGTTTGACCGAGGGACATTTTCACCTGGCTGTGATAGGCCAGCCCATAGCAACATCTTAACACAAGGTCGGGCCCAACCCAGCACAAGATTCCTTAAGTGTCGACCCGATGCGACCGTTTCCAAACGTAAGAGGGTGCAAGGAAAGACCTGGCGGCATTGCCACCCCGAGGCCCCCCGTCCCGTCTAACCCCTGACACTGTTCACCGAACGGATCTACCCCTTTGACTTTCACCGGACGGGGTTTGACCGAGGGACATTTTCATGTAGCTGTGATAGGCCAGCCCATAGCAACATCTTAGCACAAGGTCCGGGCCCAAGCCACCGCAAGATTCCCTCGGTGTCGACCCGCTGCGAAAGTTTCCGAATGTAAGAGGGTGCAAGGAAAGACCTGGCGGCATTAACACCCACCATGTCCCCCATCCCGTCTAACCCCTGACACTGTTGACCGAACGGATCGACCCCTTCGACTTTCACAGGACAGGGTTTGAACGAGGGACATTTTCACCTGGCTGTGATAGGCCAGCCCATAGCAATATCTTTGCACAAGGTCCGGGCACAACCCACCACAAGATTCCGTCGGTGTCGACCCGATGCGACAGATTCCAAACGTAAGAGGGCGTAGGGCAAAACCTGGCGGCATTGCCACCCCCAGGTCCCCCGTCCCGTCTAACCCTGACACTATTGATCGAATGGATCTACCCCTTTGACTTTCACCGGACGGGGTTTGACCGCGGGATATTTTCACCTGGCTATGATAGGCCAGCCCGTAGAAACATCTTAGCACAAGGTCCGAGCCCAAGCCACCGCAAGATTCCCTCGGTAACGACTCGATGCGAAAGTTTCCCAACGTAAGAGGGCCCAGGGCAAGACTTGGCGGCATTGACACCCACCAGGTCCCCCGTCCCGTCTAACCCTGACACTGTTGACCAAACGGATATACCCCTTCGACTTTCATAGGACGGGGTTTGATCGAGGGACATTTTCACCTGGCTGTGATAGGCCAGCCCATAGCAACATCTTAGCACAAGGTCGGGCCCAACCCACCATAAGATTCCTTCGGTGTCGACCCGATGCGATAGTTTCCGAACGTAAGAGGGTGCAGGGAAAGTCCTGGCAGCATTGCCACCCCTAGGTCCCCTGTCCCGTCTAACCCCTGACACTATTGACCGAACGGATCTACCCCTTTGACTTTCACCGGACAGGGTTTGACCGAGGGACATTTTCACCTGGTTGTGATAGGCCAGCCCATAGCAACATCTTAGCACAAGGTCCGGGCCCAGCAAACTGCAAGATCCCCTTGGTATCGACCCGATGCGACAGTTTCCAAACGTAAGAGGGCCCAGGGCAAAACCTGGCGGGATTGCCACCCTAAAGTCCCCCGTCTCGTCAAACCCTAACACTATTGACCGAACGGATCTACCCCTTTGACTTTCACCGGACGGGGTTTGACCGAGGGACATTTTCACCTGGCTGTGATAGGCCAGCCCATAGCAACATCTTAGCACAAGGTCGGGCCCAACCCACAACAAGATTCCTTCGGTGTCGACCCAATGCGACAGTTTCCGAACGTAAGAGGGTTCAGGAAAAGACCTGGCGGAATTGCCACCCCTACGTCCCCGGTCCCGTCTAACCCCTAACACCGTTGACCGAACGGATCTACCCCTTTGACTTTCACCGGACGGGGTTTGACCGAGGGACATTTTCACCTGGCTATGATAGGCCAGCCCATAGCAACATCTTAGCTCAAGGTCCGGAACCAACGAACCGCAAGATGCCCTCAGTACCGACTCGATGCGAAAGTTGCCCAACGTAAGAGGGCCCGTGGCAAAACTTGGCGGTATTGCCACCCCCAGGCCCCCCGTCTCGTCCAACCCTAACACTGTTGACTGAACGGATCTACCCCTTTGACTTTCATCGGACGGGGTTTGACTGAGGGACATTTTCACCTAGCTGTGATAGGCCAGCCCATAGCAACATCTTAGCACAAGGTCCGGGCCTAAGCCACTGCCAGATTCCTTCAGTGTCAACCGAATGCGACAGTTTCCGAACGTAAGAGGGTGCAGGGAAAGACCTGGCGGCATTGCGACCCCTAGGTCCCCCATCCCATCTAACCCCTGACACTGTTGACCGAACGGATCTGCCCCTTTGACTTTCACCGGACGGGGTTTGACCGAGGGACATTTTCACCTGGTTGGGATAGGCGAGCCCATAGCAACATCTTAGCACAAGGTGCGGGCCCAACAAACCGCAAGATCCCCTTGGTATCGACCCGATGCGATAGTTTCCAAACGTAAGAGGGCCCAGGGCAGAACCTGGTGGCATTGCCACCCTCAGGTCCCCCGTCTCGTCTAACCCTGACACTGTTGACCGAACGGATCTACCCCTTTGACTTTCACCGGACGGGGTTTGATCAAGGGTCATTTTCACCTGGCTGTGATAGGCCCTGGCGTGGCCGTTTCCCGCCTCCGTGCGATGGCGGCAGCGACGTCCGTGAGGGGGGGTCACACTACGGAGCCGCGTGTCAGGTGCTTGCACATGCCACCATGCTTCCAAACCTGGAAGAGGGCCTAGCACAAGACCTGGTGGCGTAGCTACCCCCCAAGTACACCGTCCCGTCTAAAACTAAAACTAAAATTTAATTTAGATAAGGCACATTTAAGTTAATCAAATTTTAATTTATAAAAAAACTAAAATATAAAAATAAGTAAAAAAAGATAAAAGAAAGGTATGCCGATGGCAAGGCCGTCGGCATAGGTTTGCCAACGGATCGACCGTAGGCCTTGGATCGATGACGTGACACGCGTCGCGGATTGGTGACGTGGACCAAACCTATGCCGACGGCCACCATTAGAGCTGTCGGCATAGGTATGACGGCGTCAGACTCCCGTCGAACGAAGGCTCGCCGGGCCCACATCTATGCCGACGGCCCTTATATGCCGACGGCCACTGTAGGCATACATTACGATATGCCGACGGCCTAGATACGCCGACGGCCACCGTAGGCATATCTCCAGGCACGCCGACGGCTTTCCTGCACCGATGGCTTCGCCCTAGCCGTCGGCATACCTTCCTCTATGCTGACGGGGGGCGTCGGCGTAGATTAGGCCGTCGGCCTTAGCTGTTATTCTGGTAGTGGTATCTCCCCCTAGCCCCCCGTCCTTCTCCGATCCGGAGCTCCACCACAAATCCTATTTCTCCTCACGGTCGATCTCAGCCAAACTGATGGAGGCCGGCGGTAATGTTAGGACTATGGCTACCAAGAAGGGGGAATCAGCCACACTCGAGGTCGAGGGCCATCCGGCTCTGGCGCCGGCGGCAGCGCCCAATCCCGGAGCGGGTGAACATGTTGGAGGTGGAGACGGAAGAAATCTCCATCGCATCGGCAACCTCAGCGACCTTCCGGATGACATGCTCCGTAAGATAATCTCACTCCTCCCCATCAAGCAACGCGGTCGCACGCAGATCCTCGTGAGACGATGGCATCCCCTCTGGCGCTCTCTTCCTCTCAATATCGACTGCACTGATATCCCACTGAGGCGACTGCCACTGCTTTTGCATTCGCCCACACTTGTCCATGGATATGGACAATGATGCTCCCATGGATGCCTGTCTCCTGTGCCCCACTCTAGATAAACTCGAGGAGCTTGAGTTCTATCATAGGTAGTAGCACGACTGGAAGCCGGTGCCGGTGTCGGCATCACTATTCTGCTTCTTGCCCATCCTCTTTGTTGCCAAATTTGGACATTTCACTCATGGACGACACCGTTCAGGGACTTCGCTTCCCCCGACATAAGATGCTCCGTATTGATTGTGTCCAACTCTCGGAGTTCTCACTCAACAACATGATTGCCGGTAGCCCTTCTCTCGAGTGCTTGCTAATTATTCGGTCCAACGGAGCCCGTCGCCTCTGGAATCCGGATCAAATCATTTATCCTTAGAAGCATTGTAGTCAATAATTGTTCGCCAGATCCATCCATGGAGGAACTCGTTATCGAGAGTGCCCCTCATCTTGAAAGATTATTCCATCTGGATCAGAAGCAGGATTGCATCTGAACTCGTTATCGAGTGTACCAACTCCACCAGGCTCTCTTGTTTGATTCCATAGATATTCATCAGGTAAATGATATCACTACCAGAATCGCACCCTATGCCGACGGCCCTGGCCGTCGGCATAGCCTTGATTCCCGTCGGGACAAGCCTATGCCGATGGCCCCCGTCGGCATAGGACCGTCGGCAACATGTATGTCGGCGTAGCCCGGGGGCCGTCGGGATAGAAAGGCCGTCGGCATAGGTCCTATACCGACGATGTCCGTACATCTATGCCGATGGTCCGGGCCGTCGGCAACGTTCCCGCCTAATGCTGGTCGCCGTCAAGTGCTGACCAACGGCTGCTCGCCACGTGGCGAGCAGCCGTTTCTCTTGGGGCAGGGCTATGCCGACGGCTAGGCGGTCGGCATATCTGCCACGTGTCAGCAACTGGGCGCTCCTAGGGCAGAGCTATGCCAATGGCCGAGCTGTTGGCTTAGTTTGAAACTACGCCGACGGCTAAGCCGTCGGCATAGCCCTGCCCCAGGTGTGCCCAGTTGCTCACACGTGGCAGATATGCCGACGGCCTAGCCGGCAGCTTAGTTTCAAACTATGCGGATGGCTAAGCCATCGACATAGCTGACACATGTCAGCAGGTGGGTGCTCACGCCAGCACTATGCCGACGGCTAGGCCGTCGGCATAGATTGTATTTGATTTTTTTCTTTTTCTTTTTGTTTTCAGATCAATTCAATTTAAATAAACAACAGATATATATGATGGAAATAGACATATAGAACACATCTAAGTGTCATCCGGCACCGTCACAACAATATATGCATAAGCATCATCACAATCAACATAAACATAAGCATAAGCATATAAAGAAGCGCACAAGTCATCTAAAGGGCCATGAAAGACCAAGTTTATCATCATCATCACCACACACAAGTCATCTAAAGAAACATAAGCAGAAGCACACAAGTAACCAAGGCATTGTTCTGCTCATGGTATGCATAAAGGCTCGTGTGCCATGTCATGGTCTCCTGGCGTGTGTACTCCATGTAGGCCTACGGTATGACATGATGGAACTCATAAACATCTCAATGCTGGAAAATAAAGTGAGAAATGTAGATAAGAGGGAAAATACTTACAGATTGCCGCTCCTGAAAGAGGGACTGTGACTGCGCACTGGTCATGGGTGTGCTCGTGCGCTGGCTCTGGCTCGGGTCGGTAGCTCGGAGATGTGTGTAGGAGATAGTAGGAGTGATAACAACATCAAGAACCACCTGTCGACCGTGCTTCTTGGGCCCCATTCCCACCACCACCCTCTCGTCCAGATCCGCACTCATGGGGTCAGATGTGCTAGGATGTAACCTGAGATACTCCTGAGAGTAGGCCTGCTTCTTCACCGTAGTGTTGCCGTAGTACTTGGGCTCGCCAGGGTTGGCGCTCCTTCGCGTATGGGCGATTTCCCACGTATCCATGTGTGAGAGCGGCTGCTTCGGTTTCTCCTCCTACACCACCAAACAGAGGTTAGTCATACATAAGAAAGTGATGGTAAATAGAAGAAGAATGTTTAATGAGGTTAGTCATACATTAAGTGCCTTGTGGAGAAAGTGGTTTCGGTTTCCCTGAGCATGTACTCCCTCCGTCCCTCGGTTAGCCTTGTTTTTGATGCTTGTAGCCGCCCAGGCTCCATCCTTATCACACCAAACATCCACCAATGCCGCCCAAGACTCGTCTTTTCCATAACACCAATTTGGACACACATACATGATGAAAGCAGAATGGCATGTCAACACGAAATGGTAAAATGTACCACAATCATCGGAATGAAAAATCTTTTATACTTACCGCCAAGTACTCGTCCCTCTCCAAGGTAATGCCCATCCTCCACGCATCTTCCTTGTTCATCTTCACACCAAGAGCGTCGTGATAGTATGTCGAGATGGCCACATAGCGCACCTCGTACTGCATCTGGCGGGCCTTCTTCTTGCATTGGCGCAGCACGATCTGGTCGGCTCTGGACTTGTGCTCCGTAAGAACTCGATAGAATTTCTACAATCATGCATGAAACAAGACTCGAAGAAGCAATGAGTTAAATCATTCATGAAACTAGAACGGACTTGTGCTTCTGAAGAGAACTCACCCAGAAAGTAGTGATCACGGCCTTGGCATGTGTCTCATGCTCCGCGTGGAGGGCCGCTTTCTAGTGGTCCCAGCTCATGGCCAAAACTCGACTGTCCGGGTGCCTGACTAGATCCGGACAGTACAACCCCGACCAGTATAACTTCAGCAAGACGGTGATGAGGCCGTTGGGAATACGGACCCCTTTAGAATATATCCAGTTGCTGCAAAAGAATGAACTATTAGCATGTGACAAGCAAAATAAATAACAACCGGAATGAGCATGTGACAAGCAAAATAATGAAATTATTATAAAGTGACACTTAATCTTTCCCCGTGGGCTCAATGAGCCACTTCTGCTCCTCAGTAGCAGGAACCTGCTTTGGTAGCTTTGCATTACCATGCATCCACCCCTTGTTGTTACAACCCCCCTATCCGCCAGCACCATCCTCCTCGCGTGCCTCCTCCTCCTCCTCCTTAACCCCCTCCTCCTCCTCGCCCCCATCTTGAACCTTCCCTCCTCCTCGCCCCCATCTCGAACCTCCGCCTCCTCCTCCTCCTCCTGAATCTCCTCGTCGTCCTCCTCCTCCTCATAAGAGGGTACCTCACTAGAGGAGGGCCTCGAAGACAACACCCCTAAGTCGGTGAGGGTGCGCTGTTTCTGGCCGCGACCCCCTCGCCCTCTAGGGGCTCTCCCATCGCCCCCTCCTCTAGGGGCACCTCTCCCTCGACCTCCTTATGAGGAGTCATCCTCAAGTAGTCGGGGGGTAGGATTACGTGCTCGACCAGTCCGACTAGGCATGCCGACGACCTTGCGTAGGAAACCCACGCCGTCGGCCTTCCCCTTGCCCATGTTCCACGAACCTGCATTGAAAAGAGAATAAACAATTAGTACATTAATAATGAAGGAAAAAGCATTAGTAATGAAGGAAAAAGCATAGTAATAAATAATCATAAAAGGGCATAATCCTAAATCATAGAAAAAAAGTCTTGAAACGTGCATCTGCTAGAACCCATACGAATCATCACTTTTGTAACCTATTTCTCGGTCGGTCTCATCATCACTATCAATCATATCATCTTCGTTGTCTGACAGAGGTGGAGGCTCTTCCTCGTCGTCAACGTCTTCGTTTAACTTTTGTAGCATATGTATGTCACTTTCATTGACAATGGTCTAACCATCATTCCGTGCATCGTCCTCGTTTGGATCCACATCCTCATCAGCCAATGGTCTAGAGTCATCGTTTCTAACCACATCATCATCAGGTTGCTCTTGATAGAACACTCTCTCATATGTCATAGGGTTAATGTTGTAGTAATCGCCTTCATTCGGGTCCGGTAGCTTACCATGTGGCGACACCTTGAACACCTTGAACACCATCCGTAGAATAGAGCATAGCCGGGAAAGTCATGCATGCAATAGTGCAACCAAACTTTCATCAAGAAATTGCTCTGCAGATCCCGGTCGTATGTCAACCTCGAAAAGTACCAAGAATGGAGCAAATCATCCACCAGCGGCTGCATAAACACACCCAATTGCTTCCCCGGGTATTCAGGCCCCGGAATGATGAGCGACAAGAACATGGTCTTCCGTTGCATTAGGGCACCGGGAGGGAGATTGAGCGGAATTACAAACATGGGCCAGCAGCTGTACGGGTTGGATGACATACCATATGGATTTAACCCATCACCTGATATGCCAATTTTGACACTCCCAGCCTCGGCTGCTTCCTTGGGGAATTCCTCATCGAACGACTTCCATGCTTCTGCTTCCGATGGAAGTACAATTTTATGCGGATGGTACCTTATACCTTGCTTGTGCCACTTCATCATTTTGGCAGTCTCCTCCGTGAGGAAAAGGCGTTGCAGTCTATCAATGAAATGGAGATACCAAAGCACCTTTGCGAGGATGTCGAGCTGCCTCTTCTCACCATCCTCACCGACCACCTCAAGGTACCGAGACGAACCGCACTCCCTATAGTACTTGTCATCAGCATACTCGTGCCTAAACAAAAGGCAATTCTTTGGACAAACATGTATTTTCTCATAATCCATAGAGAGTGCCTTCATGATTTTCTCTGTAGTGTACATGCTTTTCGGCAGTTCATGACCCTTAGGGACGCTGTTAGCCCATACTCCCAGGAACGCTTCAAAGCATTTCTGGCTACAACCATACTCAGCCTTGACTACAATCAGTTGTGAGATGGCATCCAGCTGAGATATTTTCGCACCCGCATAAAGAGGTTTCTTCGACGAGGTCAAGACCTCCAAGAAAGCCTTTGTGGTTGCCTCCGGCTCGTCCAGTTCATTCTCTGAAGTTGTCGCATTTGCCGTTTCTGCAACAATGACATCATCTAGCATGTCCCTGACCCCGTCATCCTCATATCCATTGATGCGTTGTCGCATCACCTCCTCTCTACCATGGTCCTGCTCGGCTATGTTTATCGGCGGCATGTCAAAGTTTGGCATATATCCGTGCGTGCGAAGGTGCTCACTCATGTCCTTCTGATTTCTACGGTGACGTCTTTCACATCTCGCACAGGGGCTGGTGGGATAATTCTCATTGGATGACGGAATATCTCCTTCAAATATGCATCGGTTTTCACGATCCCCTCTGATGTTACTCGATTCCGACGGATAAAACCACTGTACATCCACTGATTATCTGCCATCCTCTACTTTTTTGCTAGCCACACAACATAATTAAGGATTCACTTAAATTAATCACATCAAATTTTTAGTTTCTACCGCGTTGAATCCACCTACATCTCTAATAGGTAAAGATGGGTCCTAATCCCACCCGAATATGTGTAGATTGAGTACGTTCTCCATTCTACCCCGTTCCGGGACAAAATTTCGGCAGCACCTCTCCGCTGTTCTCCAGATACATGTCTCGCCAAATAGCCGAGAGAATGTGCTCCGGAGATCAATGGGGAGGCGCCACCGAAATCCTGTCTCGGAACGGGGTAGAACATGAAGAACATACCCAATCTACACATCATCAGGCTGTCCGTGGAAAGCGCTGGACAATCCGAAAGAGCTGTGGTGATAAATATGCAATTGAATGCATATTTATCGATGCAACCCTTTCGGACGGGAGACGCCTAGGTTATGCGACTTGACTTGAGAATGAAATCTAGTGACATGAAAAAATGGAGGAGATGGACTTTTAGCTCACCCTCGGCTATAGAGGAAGTAGTAGAACGGCAGAGGGATGCTCAGGGGGACCAACGCGTCGGACAACGGTCACTCCGATGAAATGCGACACCACAAAGCCTGCAAATTCCACCGCGACAAAAAATTAGAACATCACAACTCATACAACATATTTAAAACATTTAAACATGCATTCATTTCTTTTTGCATCATGTAGGAAAAAAACTAACAACATTAACAATATATTCATCATCGTCATCACATATTCATCATCATCATTATCAGCTATTCTTCATAATCATTGATTCATCTCATCGAACCAATTTTTTTGCAAGATATGCAACATATAACATCTCACCTAACCAATTTTTTTGCAAGATATTCACCTATCTAACTATCTACCTAACTATCTATATAACTATCTATCTAACTATCTATCTAACTATCTGAATACATATCTAACCATCTACCTAACAACCTAACATCCAACATCTAACCTAACAATCTAACATCCAACATCCATCCATGCATCCATTCATCCATCCAACTATAGCAAAAAAAATGCAAAAAAATGTTAAAAAAATTTGGTACCTCACCGAGAGGGGCATGGCAGGGGGCGGCGGTGGAGGGGCTGGTGAGGCAGGGCGGCCGGGGACGAGAGGGCCGGGGCCGACCGGAGCCGGTCGGAGAAGCAGCAGCGCCCGGTGCGCGGGCCGGAAGGAGCCGTGGCCGGCAGGAGACGCGGTCAGCACGCGGTCGGGGGAGGCCGGGGCAACAGGGGAGGGCGGCGTGGGAGGGCGGCGGTGGCGGGGGAGGGCGGCGGCGGCGGGGGAGGGCCGCGGCGGGAGAGGCCGAGGTGGCGGACGCACGGGAGGGGGAGGCCGAGGCGGCGGGGGAGGGTGGCGGCGGGGGCTGGGGCGGCAGGGGAGAGGATGGGGCTAAGGCTGAGGCCAAGGCTAAGGCCGCGTCGGGGTGGGGGGCGCGCGGCGGATGGATAAGGTTAACTATGCAGACGGCTAAGCCGTCGGCATAGGTTACGATGCTACGTGGCACCTATGCCGACGGCTTAGCCGTATCCATATTTTTTGTAGCAACAAATTTAAAATTTTAAAATAAATCTACTACTAATTTATTTTTTATTAGCAACAATTTTTTATTAGCAACAAATAAATCCGTGTAGACCCGACGCGTCGGTTTGCCCCCTCCAGGTGCCGGCGGTGGCGCCGTCCGTGAGGGGGCCATGTACCCCGAAGCCGCGTGCCGCCTCTTAGGACATGCCACAACACCACCCCGCATGTATGTGGGGCCGGTGCGACACTCCGGTGGCACTACTACCCCTCAGGATTCCCTCCATTACTGCCCGACGTGGTTGTTCCCCCTTCGTGCAATGGCGGCGGCGATGTCGGTGAGGGGGTCACACCATGGATCCGCGTGCCGTGTGCTTGCACCCACTACGGCACTTCCGGACGTGTAGGAGGGCCCAGATAAAGACCTGGCGGCATAGCTACCCCCAAACTACACCCGTCCCGTCTAACCTTGCGAGAGTTGACCGGGCGGTCTACGCCTTTGACTTTCGCCGGAGGAGGTTTGACCGATGGACATTTTCACCTGGATGTGATAGCCTAGCCCCTAGGTACACTTCGTATCAAGGTCCGGGCACAACCCACACCAAGGTTCCCTCCGTTACTGCCCGACGTGCTTGTTCCCCCCTCCGTGCGACGGCGGCGGCAATGTCGGTGAGGGGGGTCACACCATGGATCCACGTGCCGTGTGCTTCCACCCACTGCGGCACTTCCGGACGTGTAGGAGGGCCCAGATAAAGACCTGACGGCATAGCTACCACCAAACTACACCCATCCCGTCTAACCCTGCGAGAGTTGACCGGGCGGTCTACGCCTTTGACTTTCGCCGGAGGGGGTTTGACCGATGGACATTTTCACCTGGATGTGATAGCCCAGTCCCTAGGTACACTTCGTGTCAAGGTCCGGGCACAACCCACACCAAGATTCCCTCCGTTACTTCCCAACGTGGTTGTTCCCCCCTCCATGCGACGACGACGACGACGTCGGTGAGGGGGGTCACACCATGGATCCGCGTGCCGTGTGCTTGCACCTGCTACGGCACTTCCGGACGTGTAGGAGGGCCCAGATAAAGTCCTGGCGGCATAGCTACAAATATATATATATATATATAACTGATTATGTAATGTTTATGTTTAGATAAGACACATTTAAGTTAATCAAATTTTAATTTAGAAAAAACTAAAATATATAAAAAAGTAAAAAACAAATAAAAGAAGGATATGCCGACGACAAGGCCGTCGGCATAGGTTTGCCCACGGATCGACCGTACGCCTTGGATCGATGACGTGGCACGCGTCGCGGATCGGTGACGTGGACCAAACCTACGCCAACGGCCTTGCCGTCGGCATAGATATGTCGATGGCCACCGTCAGAGCCGTCGGCATAGGTATGACGGCGTCAGACTCCCGTTGAACAAAGGCTCGCCGGGCCCACATCTATGCCGACGGCCCTTCTATGCCAACGGCCACTGTCGGCATATATTGTGATATGCCGATGCCCTGGATACGTCGACGGCCACCGTAGGCATATCTCCAAGCACGCCGATGGCTTTTCTGCACCGACGGCTTCGCCTAGGCCATCGGCATATCGCCATCTATGCCGACGGGGGCCGTCGGCGTAGATTAGGCCATCGGCCTTAGCTGTTATTCTGGTAGTGTCTTCTTCATATTTTTACCGTCGTCGGCCTTCTAACCTGCATTTCGGTGCATACAGAAATTACATATATGATTTGCACACACACATATAATATTGTCTAAAGTTGGATTTCATGTTTTGATCAAGGGACCACAAATTTGTGACTATGCAACAGTGGCCTGCACAATCAAGTGTTTGGTTGTTGGTATGGCTACTCTTAATTTGGACATGGTTATTGTCTTGATGAGTTGCTTTCCGTGCTTGGAGAGGTTGTGCATTCAGGTGATGATCGCATTACTGATAGTACATTTTCTTTGGCTGTTTTATTGATCTAATTATTGTTCTGAAGTTATTATTTACTCCCTCTGTCTCAAAATACTTGTAGTTGGGGGAACTTGGACTATGTCATGGGAACGAGCCTGATAGTACACAGTAGGGGTACGAAAAAAGAGGGCAGAGTCCTAGCTATGGCGAGGATGTACACACGGATGTATGAGTTCGGCCCCCTCTCATGGAGGTAACAGCCCTATGTCTTAGTGCTGGGGAGCTTATGTCGTGTGGAATATATGGATTATAGTGGTTGCGAACCCTTGTGCAAGAGGGAAGGGGCAGCTTATATAGAGTTTGCTGCCCCTCATAATTGCTTAGCATCTAAGGGTCCGATCGTGGGGTTAAAGTCTGCCGTTACTGGTAACGTACGTAATAAAAGCTACTAATGACCATTGAACCAACGTCTGACCGTTGAGCTCTTGATGATGGCTCCTGGTCTTCTGGCGTCGAGTGAGTGTGAGGTCTTCCGAGTGACACGCTACTGTCAAGTGAAGGAAGGAGTGGTCGAGTGGATATCTGTCAAGTGACTTTGAACGTCTCCAGGAATACACTCAGAAGTTCATGCTTGATCTTCAAGTCCTCCCATGCAGTGTCCTTAGGTAGGTATGTAGGCCTTGTCTAGGACCCTACCCTAGGTACATATCCTCGTCATTAGCCCCCGAATGTGTCGAGGTTCGAGTGGTGAAATGAGGTATCGACATTAACCTTGAGTTAGGGCATCAAATCCTCCGAATGATATTTGGGGTTTCAATAAAACTTGCTTCGACTGGACTCTGAATATTAACGTCCATTCAGGATCGGCACGCAAAGTTTTCCGAATGATATTCGGGGCTTCAACGAAACTTGCGTCGATTGAATTCTTCTCCGTTCGCCCGGATCCATTCAGCCTTAAAAGTGCCCGAGTGGATGTTCAACGCTTATTTTGCTCCGAGTGAACTGAAGATATCTTGGAAGGTGACAGGTCGGTCTGACAGACCCGGATTTTGCGGGATACGAAAATTTGGGAAGCGCGCGCGATGATGACGCCATGATCAGGGCAAGTGGAGGCACGACGCCTCGATTCTTGCGCCGGTCATATTGCCACGTACTGGGCGTCATCAGCGGTTGGCGTGCGCGGTGATCTCACGGGCCAACTGATTAGTGGGATACTCGGCGGAGTATAAAGTCTCACGTGCCATGGCTTGCATAGTAGTTCCTCCCATTCTTCCTCTCTTCCTCTGCCTCCCCTGCCTCCAGCTTCACATCTTGTTCTTCTCCGATGAGAGCCACCACCGAGATGATGAAAAGCACCACGGAAAAGCTAGAGCGAGCTAAGAAGGGGGCGATGAAGCTCAAGGGCAAGAAGCCCTCGACTGCTCGATTCACCGCGCCGGCGGGATGGATGCAGGGGGACTTTCTCCCCTTTGTAGTCACTCGCGAGGACATGGAGGGCCTTGTCACTGACGGTCTTGTGGTGGACGGCGCCTGGAGGCTGTCGGGGGAGGAGCGTGAGCTGGAGCCGCGCGATGGGGAGCGAATCCTCCTTCTCTCCCACATTGAAAGAGGTTTCTCCATGCCACCCCACCCGTTCTTTAGGGGGTTTCTGAATTTCTTCGGTGCCCAACTGCATCACCGCTCGCCAAATACCGTTGCATATCTATCTGCATTCGTCACTTTGTGCGAGTGTTTTCTGGGCTGCTCTCCCCATTGGGGGTTGTTCAAGCACCTCTTTACGGTCAGTTCTCAGACCGTGAAGAAATCTCTCCCCGTTGACGGGAAGACTAATGTGCTACAGCTGTGTGGAGGTTTAGGAGTTCAGAAAAGAGCGCATAGTTCCTTCTCTGCCATGACTTTTCCTGAGTCTATCAGAGGTTGGCAATCGACCTAGTTCTACTGCAAAGATGCAGCATCGCCCAATATGTCGATTGGCCTTCCCCCCTATAAACCCGACCATCCAGCTGTCCCCAAATCTCTAAGGGTGACCGAAGGGGAGCAGCTCAAAGTGGGTATCTTAGTTAAAGCGGTGGTGCAGCTAATCCGGGGCGGAGTGACTGGTATGGGCCTATTGGAGACATTTCTTGGTCGACGTATTCAGCCGCTCCAAGCCAGAGACCACACCATGTGGCACTACGCGGGCCCTAAGGACTCGACCAGGATGCATCCCGAAGAAGTTCCGCAGAAAACTGTCAAGCAGTGGCTTCGTAGCATCACTGGAGCTTGCGACAATCCTTTGGGAGCCAAGAGGATCCGACCTACCTTACTCGGCCGAAAACCCGCCGAAGAATATGGTGAGTTGTGTTGTGACTGACTTCCTCGCTTGAATCATGCAGGAGTGGACGAACATGCACTCACATGTTCCCAACGGGAACCACGTTGAGGATGGCGTGGTGAGCGAGGGTGGCAGCGTGGACGGCGATAGTCCCTCTGAATCTGAAGATGAATACGTGGACTCCGATGAAGAGGAAGAAGTCGAGTCACCTCCCCGACGTGAAGGCCGCACCAAGTCCCGTCAGGACCCAACAGCTATTGAGGACAGGGCTTCGGGCCCTAGTGAGAAAAACCTGAAGCGGAGTCGCCCTTCAACTGTGGAGTCGAGTGAGAGACTGGCCATGCAGCCCAAGCAAGTCACGACCAAAGCTCGCCAAGCTCGCAAGGCTTTGCCTCGAATGAGGATGGTTGTACCTGTCATCTCCATGTAAGTATTTATTTCTAAATTCTTCCTGTTGACTGAAGTCTTGAGTTGTATCCGAGCGAAAGCTGTTCAATCCATCAGAGCCGCTACATCCATAACCTTGCCTCATCGAGATGGAGGGGAGGCGATGGATATCGACACTGTTGATGCAGCCACATCTCATCGAGGTTAGTAAGTTGTTGATTTGTCTGAACAGGACTCAACATATGCAAACTTTAACATTGTCGGTTGTTGTTGCAGAGGTCATTTAGGTGGAAGACGACGAGGAGCACTTGGACACTTCGCACACTCGCATTCGAAGAGCCTCATCAGCGGATGCGCCTCAGCGCTCGACTGCGGGGTCTCCCCAGGGGATAGGCGACTCGACGCAACTCAGAGCTGAACCTACAGCACCTCGGTCGCATGCTCCTCCTGCTGTCTTGACCGTTGTGATGTCGACTCCAACCGGACCCACTCAAACTGCCTCAGCTACTCTAGCAACCACGTCAATCCTGCCTATGACGGTCTTCACTTTGAATCGCGTTCCGGAAGATCAGATCGGAGCTGCGAAGGAGGCCATGATCCAGGCGGAGCAGATCATGCTGAGAACGAAGGAGGCGTACGAGGCCAGCAAGCTAGCTTATAATGTCAGCGCAGCCCTCCGCACCAATGTCCGAGTAAGTTTGACTGTAAGTACATTTCCGATTGAATTCCTGCCTTTCCTTGGCTGTTGTACATCCACTGGGTGATTGCTATAGAATGTTTGAAATTCTGCCACTCGAATAGATTGGATCGTAGTCGAGTAGGATTGGGATCGATAGTACGCGTGGTACTAGAGTCACTCGACATGTCGAGTGTTTTTTTCTCTGACGAGTTACTCGACGGATCGAGAGTTAACCATCTCAGTGGGGGCACTCTTAGTGCACCCATTGGGTGTAGTCCCCGAGACCGCTGTCGAGTGCTTGCATCGGCAGGGGTCTTAGAGCTTGTCTTACCCACCACTCCACAGTTATTCTGCAGGTTTCATGGATACTATTGACAAACCATGATATGACGCTGCATAAGGATAGACTGCACTTCTTAGAGTGATGGACATTCCAATGATGGATGTTTCCGCCGCTCGACTGATCGAGAATCAGCAGATCCAGTGGGGGCACGCTAAGTGCACCCACTGGGTGTAGTCCCCGAGTCCGCTGTCGAGTGCTTGCATCGGCGGGGGTCTTAGAGTTTATTGTATACAGGATACGTTTCGCCTTGGATCGCGTCACTCCGCAGCTACCTTGCAGGTTTCATGGATATTATTGACAAAACATGATATGACGCTGCATAAGGATAGATTGAACTTCATAGAGCAAGGAGGCGCGTCACTCGACGGGTCAAGTGTTCTGACAGGGTTGACCTTGTCGAATGTTTTAATAACCAGTGAGGCATGCTAAGTGCACCCACTGGGTGTAGTCCCCAAGGCTACTGTTAATCGCAGACGATAAGCAGTAGGCTTGAAAACTTGTCGTACGCGTGGTACTAGAGTCACTCGACATGTCGAGTGCATTTTTTCTCTCTAACGAGTTACTCGACGGATCGAGAGTTAACTGTCTCAGAGGGGGCACTCTTAGTGCAACCACTGGGTGTAGTCCCCGAGCCCGCTGTCGAGTGCTTGCATCGGTAGGGGTCTTAATAGAGACAACTTTAAATTTATTTACAGTGCGTGGAGCGCCAAGGCCACTCGACATGTCGAGTGGATTTCTGCTTGAATTCTTCTTAGGTTGTTCCAAGGTTGAAAGATAGTCATTCGCCAGTGTTCATGACTCAGTCGACTGTCCCAGGCACCACTTGCCGATTGAATTCCTATCTTTTGTTGGTTCCAGAGGGCTTGCGAACTTGGGACGTAGTACAAGGACGTGGAGGATGAAAGGAACTGGCTGCGAGTTGACCTGACGGTCTCCAACAATGCTCTGGAGCGAGCGCATGCTGATATGAAGTCTTTGGGAGGTAATTACTATTGACTTTCCACATTCTCCTCTTCACTCTTCATGTTTTGAACCGAGTGCTCTCACTCGAACAGACGTACGCAATGAAAACTGTCGACTCCAAGCACGACTCAACAATGTTGTTTCTTTAGTTTCCATGAAGAAGGCGCTGAAGGAGAAGGACAAGGCGCTTGCTGACGCTCAACATGTGGCCAAGGACAAGACTGAGGCTGCAGATCAGAAGCTGGCGGCCGCCAAGAAGCTGGAGGATGAGAACACCAAGTTGAAGCTGGAGCGTGCGGACCTCGTCAAGAAGTCCGAGCAACTGACCAAGAGGAGTAATGGCCTGGAGAAACATTTGGGCAAATTCTCGAGGAAGATGTATATTCTGCTCGACGGTGAGTGTTTCTTGTCGACTGAGCTTTGTAAAATCTTTGAGGGTCACAGTTCACCGATTCTCCTCCCATTCCCCATTCTTCAACGGAATACTGCCAAGACTTTGAGAAGGAGACAGAGGAGGTTGAGCCCAATCTGGATCCCACCAAGTCATCAGTTGCTGATGCAGTGGCGATGAACATGCTGTGACTCAACTTTCGACTTCAAGGCGTCCAGGCCTATATCGCCCAACTGAAATCTGCCATGGAAAGAATCGACAAGGAGCTATGGCCCGAGGACACTCTTCAGCTCAACCTCAACTCTCTAATGGTTCGCCTGAATGAACTTCCCAGTCGAGTGCAGGCTTGGAAGAAATCTGCTGCTCACTACGGGGCCGACGTGGCGTTATCACTTGTCAGGGTCCATTGCAGGGGCGTGTGGGAGGAGAAGATGAATGAGCTCTAGGTGGTAAACACGAAGAAACTCCAGTTTGAGGACTTCGTGGAAACCTTCATCGAGGCAGCCACCAGAATCACCGACAGAATCGACTTGGACACTTTTGTCGAGCCCGCCAGCCCGTCACCTGTTTAAAAACCTTGGTCTTTGGAAGAAACACTTATATTTTCCTCGGTATGATGAGTGGAATTGTATCCCTTAAAACTTCATTCAGGCCTTAGGCATGAACACATTTGCTTCCGTATGAAACATTTATCCGCGGTTTACCCTTTGGATTTTATTTGTATTTGGCTTTCAATCGTCTGTTTGACTGAGTTTGTTTTTAACTTAGGCGAAGTGTGTTCGCAACTAAGCCCCCGAGTGTGAGGATTGCTCATCACTCGGAGTATTTTTGAACTTAGGCAAATGTCGATTCACGGCTAAGTAGTCGAGTGAATGGATTACTATCCACCCGACGAGGTTTTTTACTTAGGCGAAACGTGTTTCGCAGCTAAGCCCCCCGAGTGTGAGGATTTCTCATCACTCGGAGTATTTTCAAACTTAGGCGAATGTCGATTCACAGCTAAGGTGTCGAGTGAATGGATTACTATCCACCCGATGAGGTTTTTAACTTAGGCGAAACGTGTTTCGCAGCTAAGCCCCCCGAGTGTGGGGATTGCTCATCACTCGAAGTATTTTTGAACTTAGGCGAATGTCGATTCACAACTAAGCTGTCGAGTGAATGGATTACTATCCACCCGACGAGGTTTTTTACTTAGGCGAAACGTGTTTTGCAGCTAAGCCCCCTAGCGTGAGGATCTCTCATCACTCGGAGTATTTTCAAACTTAGGCGAATGTCGATTCGTAGCTAAGTTGTCGAGTGAATGGATTTCTGTCCACCCGACGAGGTTTTTAACCTAGGCGAAAACGTGTTTCGCAGCTAAGCCCCCAGGTGTGAGGATTGCTCATCACTCAGAGTATTTTTGAACTTAGGCGAATGTCGATTCACAGCTAAGTTGTTGAGTGAATGGACTGCTATCCACTCGATAGGGTTTTTAACTTAGGCGAAACATGTTCGCGACTAAGCCCCCGAGTGTGAGGATTGCTCTTCACTCGGAGTATTTTCGAACTTAGGTGAATGTCAATTCGTAGCTAAGTTGTTGAGTGAATGGACTTCTATCCACCCGGCAGGGTTTTTAACTTATGCAAAACATGTTCATGGCTAAGCCCCCAAGTGTGAGGATTGCTCATCACTCGGAGTATTTTCGAACTTAGGCGAATGTCGATTCACGGCTAAGTTGTCGAGTGAATGGATTACTGTCCACCCAACAAGGTTTTTTACTTAGGCAAAACGTGTTTTGTAGCTAAGCCCCCCGAGTGTGAGGATTGCTCATCACGTGGAGTATTTTCGAACTTAGGCGAATGTTGATTCGCAGCTAAGCTGTCCAGTGAATGGATTACTATCCACCCGACGAGGTTTTTAACTTAGGCGAAACGTGTTTCGCAGCTATGCCTCCGAGTGTGAGGATTGCTCATCACTTGAAGTATTTTTCGAACTTAGGCGAATGTCGATTCACAGCTAAGCTGTCGAGTGAATGGATTACTATCCACCCGACGAGTTTTTTTTACTTAGGCGAAACATGTTTCGCAGCTAAGCCCCTGAGCGTGAGGATCGCTCATCACTGGAGTATTTTCGAACTTAGGCGAATGTCGATTCGTAGCTAAGTTGTCGAGTGAATGGATTACTATCCACCCGACAAGGTTTTTAACCTTGGCGAAAACGTGTTTCGCAGCTAAGCCCCCAAGTGTGAGAATTGCTCATCACTAGGAGTATTTTCGAACTTAGGCAAATGTCGATTCATAACTAAGTTGTTGAGTGACTGGACTGCTATCCACCCGACAGGGTTTTTAACTTAGCCTAAACATGTTCGCGGCTAAGCCCCCGAGTGTGAGGATTGCTCTTCACTCGGAGTATTTTCGAACTTAGGCGAATGTCGATTCGTAGCTAAGTTGTTGAGTGAATGGACTGCTATCCACCCGACAGGGTTTTTAACTTAGGAGAAACATGTTCGCGGCTAAGCCCCGAGTGTGAGGATTGCTCATCACTCGGAGTATTTTTGAACCTAAGCGGAGACGGATTCGGAAATAGGCCGTCGGGTGAATGGACTGCTATCCACCCGACAGGGTTTTTAACTTAGGCGAAACATGTTCGCGGCTAAGCCCCCTAGTGTGAGGATTGCTCTTCACTTGGAGTATCCCCAAGAATGTAACCGTACGATTGGAACCGACGATATATATTGCAGAAATGTGAATTGCATTGATGAAGTATTCTTATTACATTAGAAGATTCTTGATTCCAGGCTCGTGGCTCATCTATAAAAACGCTGGAGCAAATCTGCATTCCAGGCTCGTGGCTCATCTATCCGCTTCATGAGATTATACAGGTGATAGGCTCCACTGTTTAGCACCTTAGTGATGACAAAAGGGCCTTCCCATGCAGGAGCAAGCTTGTGAGGTTGGTGTTGATTCACTCGAAGCACTAAGTCTCCCTCATGAAACGCCCGACTCTTGACATTCTTCGCATGTAAGCGCCGCAGGTCTTGCTGATAGGCTGTAGTCCGGATCAGAGCCATCTCTCGCTCCTCCTCCAGAAGATCTACACCGTCCTGTCTGGCCTGTTCAGCTTCACCCTTAGAATACAGCTCCACTCGAGGAGAGTTGTGGGCCAAGTCACTCGGCAATATGGCTTTAGCACCATAGACAAGGAAGAAAGGAGTTCATCCAGTCGACCGATTAGGCGTTGTCCTCAGACCCCACAAAACAGACGGCAACTCAGTTACCTAGGCTTCGTCGGCATGATCCAAATCGCGCATGAGACGAGGCTTCAGACCTTGCAGGATGAGACCATTAGCCCGCTCGACTTGCCCATTGGTTTGAGGATGCGGCACAAATGCATAATCCACTCGAGTGCCTTGGGAGTTACAGAAGTTCCTGAATTCTTCCGAGTCAAAATTAGTGCCGTTGTCCGTGATGATGCTGTGCGGAATGCCGTATCGAATAATGATCTCTCTCATGAACGTGACCGCCGTACGGGAGTTCAGCTTCTTGATTGGCTTGGCTTCTATCCACTTGGTGAATTTGTCGGCTGCTACCAACAAGTGAGTGAATCCTCCTTTTCCGGGTCGAAAGGGGACAACCATGTCGAGTTCCCAAACCACAAACAGCCAGGCAAGAGGAATTGTCTTCAGAGCAGACGCCGGCTTGTGTGACAGGTTCACATAGAACTGGCAACCATCGCAATGATCAATGATGTCTTTAGCCATCTCATTAGGCCGTGGCCAGTAAAAACCAGCACGATATACTTTAGCGACAATCGTCCTTGAAGATGCATGGTGGCCACAAGTTCCCGCATGAATCTCGTCTAGAATCATCCGGCCTTCCTCGGGGGAAATGCAATGCTGGGTGACACCAGTCATACTCTCTCTAAATAGTTGATCTCCCATTACAGTGAAAGCCTTGGACCCGCACACAATCTGTCGAGCCTCTGTTTCATCTTCAGGGAACTCTTGTCTGAGGATATAGGCAATATAAGGCACAGTCCAATCGGGAATGATGACCAGAATTTCCATGACCAGGTCAATCACTGCAGGGACATCGACTTCAGTCGAGTCGGTGGAACTCAAAGCTTGTGGGGTCTCTTCGGTGAATGGATCTCCTTGAACCGAAGGAGTGTGCAAGTGCTCCAAGAACACACCACTAGGGATAGGCCGTCGAGTGAAACCAATCTTGGACAGCTCATCGGCCGCTTTATTTTTCATTCGAGGAGCACGATGAAGTTCCAGGCCTTCAAATTTCTTCTCCAACTTCTAGACTGCATTGCAGTATCCAGTCATAGAGGGGTTTCAAACATCCCACTCTTTCATCACTTGATTCACCACCAAATCTGAATCGCCATGAACCATCAGGCGCTTGACGCCGAGTGAGATAGCCATGTGCAACCCATACAAAAGTGTTTCATACTCTGCCTCATTGTTGGAGGAATCAAAGTGAATTTGCAAGACATAGCTGAGCTTGTCACCTCTGAGAGATATCAAGACAACCCCAGCACTGGACCCATTCAACATTTTGGAGTCATCAAAAAACATTGTCCAATGCGCCAAGTGAACTTGGATAGGCTGTTGCTGCTCAATCCACTCGGCCATGAAATCTGCCAATGCTCAAGACTTGATTGCTTTCTTGGCTTCGAATCTGATGTCAAAGTGTCCAAGATCGATTGCCCATTTAGCCACTCGACCTGATGCATCTCGATTATTGAAAATTTCGGACAAGGGAGCATCACTAATGACTGAAATCGAGTGGTCTTGGAAATAATGCATCACATTCTTCGCTGATAGTTAAATACCATAAACCAGCTTCTGATAGTGTGGATATCTTTGCTTTGAGGGGAACAATACTTCCAAGACATAATAAACTGGTCGCTGAACTTTATAAGCTTTACCCTCCTCTTCTCGCTCGGCAGTCAGTACTGTACTGACGACCTGATTTGTGACCTTGATGTACAAGAGCAAGGGCTCTTTGCTGGCAGGAGCGGCAAGCATCAACTGGGTGGAGAGCAAGGCTTTGAGCTCAACAAACGCTGCTTCGGCTTCAGAAGTCGAGTCGAACGTGTCAGACTTCTTCATCAACTGATATAAGGGCAGAGCCTTCTCACCAAGACGAGAAATGAATCGACTCAATGCTGCCAAGCAACCTGTGAGCTTCTGAACGTCGTGCACTCGCACGGGAGTCTTCATACGGGTGATGGTGCTGATTTTCTCAGGGTTGACATCAATCCCTCGCTCGAAAATGAGAAAACCGAGCAACTTGCCGCCAGGGACACCGAAAGTACATTTGGTCGGATTTAGCTTTATGTCGAATCGCCTCAGATTGGTGAATGTCTCGGCCAAGTCAGCCAGCAGGTCGGAACCTTTGCGGGACTTGACCACTATATCGTCCATGTATGCCTTGACATTCCGAGGGATCTGGTCGAGTAAACATTTCTGATCATGCACATAAAAGTAGCGCCGGCATTCTTGAGACCAAAAGGCATGGTGATGTAACAAAAACACCCGAATGGGGTGATGAAGGTTGTCTTTATTTCATCCGGGCCATACAGACGGATCTGATGGTACCGAGAATAAGCATCCAAAAAGATAAACGCTCACACCCCGCTGTCGATTCAACAATTTGATCTATGCGGGGGAGCGGAAAATGATCTTTTGGGCACACCTTGTTGAGGTGTTTGAAGTCAATGCACATGCGCAACGACTTATCTTTCTTTGGCACCATCACAACATTCGAGAGCCACTCGGAATGGTAAATCTCCCGAATGAACTTGGCTTGCAAGAGACGGGCCACTTCTTCTCCGATCGCCTTGCGCTTCTCCGCTGCTGAGCAACGAAAATGCTCCCTGACAGGTTTGGCTTTCGGATCCACTCATAGACGGTGCTCAGCCAGCTCCCTGGGAATCCCTGGCATGTCAGCAGGCTTCCATGCAAAGGTATCCCAGTTCTCACGGAGGAACTGGATGAGCTCGGCTTCCTATTTACTGTCGAGTGTTTTTGAGATATTCGTCGGGGCAGCGGTTGGATCCGTCGGGTGGATGTGTACCTTCTTCACTTCCCCTACTGACTGAAATGCCGACTCGGAAGCCGGCTTCTTTGCACGGAGCAAATTGGCAGGGTCGGCGGTTTTCTTGTACTCCTCCAACTCTACCATAGCCATCTGTTGATCGGTGATCTTGGAGCCTTGTTGGGGGCATTCTTCGGCCCGCTGCCAATTGCCCGTGACCGTGATCACGCCCTTAGGGCCTGGCATTTTCATCTTGAGATACACATAACATGGTCAGGCCATGAAACGTGCATAAGCGGGTCGACCCAGAATGGCGTGGTAAGCACTCTTGAAATCCACGACTTCAAATGTCAACTTTTCTTTTCAGAAATTTTTGTCATCTCCGAATGCCACATCCAATGCTATCTGGCCGAGTGACTTGGCTTTCTTTCCTGGGATGACCCCGTGAAACTGCATGCTGCTCTCACTCAGATGGGACATCGGAATGCCCATCCCTTTCAGGGTATTCGCATAAAGAATGTCCAGGCCGCTGTCGCCGTCCATGAGGACCTTTCTAAGTCGAGTCCCCTACACCACCGGATCAACAACCAGAGATTGCCGACTGGGAGTGGCCACATGAGCAGGATGGTCTGCCTGGTCGAATGTGATAGCATATTGGGACCATCTGAGGTAGGTGGGGGTATCGGGCACAGCCATGTTGATTTCTCTATTGATGACTTTCAGGCGGCTCTTGCTCTCGACATCAGCAAAGATTACCAGTGTAGCAGTGACATCCGAGAATGTTTCCTTTTCCTCATCTTCATCTCCCTTCTTAGGCGATTTCTCACTTGGCTGGTCTCCCTTGAATTGTTGGATAAGGGTTCAACACTATCGAGTGGTGTGCTTGGGCAAAATCAGATTGTCTTCCGCATATTTGCTCGTGTGTATTACACACGGCTGATCCATGATGTCAGTTCCTAACTGCTTTAGCTTTGCCCTTGTTCTTCGGCTGAGTTGCCAGTGCTGTCGCTTCTGCCTGAACCAGATCTTCAGCCTTTCGCTTCTGTTTCCGATTGTTGCTGCCGCCAGCCTCATTGAAAACTGCCTTTCCTTTGCCGCTATGGAGGCGGTCTTCTTCCTCGCCATTGGCATACCGAGTGGCGATTTCCATCATCTTGCCGAGTGAAATATCACCCGTCCGCCCAAACTTCAGGTATAGTTCTCTGTATCTCACACCGGCCTTGAAAGCGCAAACAGCCTATATGATGCATTGGGCTTCTGGACACAGTGCTGTAAGTCGACCAGACTGCCGGACGCTTGAAAGTGCCCTCAAAGGTTCGGACGAACAGTCGAGCAAGATCCTCCCAGCAATGTATACTGGAAGGAGCCAGGAAATTCAGCCAAGCTCGAGCTGAACCATCCAACATCAGGGGTAGGTGTTTCATTGCAACATTGTCATTTCCGCCACCAACTTTCACAGCCACTCGGTAATCATCTAACCAAGTCTCTGGCTTTGTTTCGCCAGAAAACTATTCGATTCCCGCCGCCATTCTGAAGTTGGGGGGATCTCTGCAGAAGGTATGGCTCTACTGAAACACTCGAGACCAAACACCACGGCTGAACTTCCACTCGAAACATCTGTGTCGTGTCCTTCTCTATAGGCTCTGCCCTTGTCAATTCGCTTCTGAACAAGGTAGACGCGGGCGTCAAAGCCCGCATCCTGCTCATCACCGAAGGAGCGCCTGTCGTCCTGGCGTCGGGGCGCGTATGGACCACTCCATGGAGGAGTGGGCACTCAATGGTGGTCTTCGCGGTGAAACTGATCTCTGTCTTGCCCTTCACGGAAACCGCCGCCCTGGCGGCGTAAGGGTGATCCAGGGCTCTGTGCCGACTGAACAGTCTCCGCCCTTGGTGAATTGCTACGTATCCTGTTGCGGGACTGAGAAACTATTGAATTCTGATGCTGTGCTGCATCTAACAGTGTTCTGATCTGCATCAGCCCTCTTCCAACCTCTGACCGAGACGGCTAAATGGAATCCGCTATCCTAGCAGCAACAACAACATTTAGCACAGGAGTTCGATATACCTCAACGTCGTCGTGAGATCCAGTCGGAAACAATTGTCGATGACGTCGACTGGGGCGTGACGGGCGCTGGCGAGTGCGCTTGTTAATCTCCGCCTAGAGTTCTTCCAGACGAATGTGCGCGGCCTCCAAAGCTTGGGCCTCGGTAGTCGCGCTGACGATGGGAGTATAAAGAACCTCCTCTTTGCGGCGCGGCTGCTCTTTCGACGGACCTCCAGCCTCGCGTCTGCCACGGCCAAAGACAGGCGGCGAACTCTAATGAGAGCCTGCCATCAATACCTCCACCGCGGGATCGCAGTTTTCGCACTCGGAAGACATGTCGGATGGATCGGAATCCGACTCGAACACGCCATGAAGGGACTCGGCGGGCTCGAGTGCTGCAATCTGTGGAGAAGTTTGACGCGCCGCTGCGTGTTTAACCCATCGCTGAAGTCGGGAGCGGCCGGACCGCTTGCGACCGCGAACAGCGAGGGGAGCCGACGTGTAGGGAGTCGAAGGCTGACGTAGCAACATGCCATAGGAACTTGCGCTGAAGTGCGCGGCTCCGCGGACCGGGAGCGCCTTGACATCGAGAGGCGCTCCCTGGAGCCATCACTACTAGGAAAAGGGCTATAGCTAATATAGACATTAGTGGCGCACTATGTATGTGGTGTGCCACTGCAATATAGCAGTGGCGCACCAGATACTGGTGTGCCATTAATGGCCATATTACTAATGGCGCACCTGGTGTGTGGTGCGCCATTACTAGTTGTGTCCTGGCCCCACACCCCTCCCCAGACTTAGCAGTGGCGCACCAGGTGGAAGTGCGCCATTACTAGTCTTAACTATTAATGGCGCACCACACATACGGTGCGCCACTACTAACAATTTTTTTCATTTTTTTTCAAAACTAGTAATGGCGCACCATGCACCAGGTGCGCCATTAGTAACCCTGGTTACCAATAGCGCATTCTTAGGAGGTGCGCCATTGGTAACCTGAGAGCAGCTAGATATTTAATTTTTTACAGCCACCTACCACACTCACTTTCCCCACTTCATTCTCTCCACCTCTAGCTACCAAGCTTGGTCTCGGCTGCCTCCTCCTCCTCCTCACCTCATTTGCACCATAGATTCACCCAAATTAAGTGGTTAAATTTCCTTTTTTTGATAGGTAAGTAAGGGGAAAGCTTTCTTTATGTTCTAGATCTACTTTTTTCTCCCTCCAACGTACACACTTTTTATGGCCTAGATCTACGTATGTTTGTGGTGCGCCATTGTTTGTGGTGATGACCCTCCCCTAAATGTTGCCAATATTTTGCCGGAATGTTGATTCATTTCCGTTTCAGCAAGATTTTGGCACTATGCAATCTTTTGGTCCTATTTTTAGGCAAAGTCATGCCAATTTTTTTTGGTTCTAAAATATCGTTTTGCTCTACCCCACAAGCGACCATGGTCCGCACGATGACCGAAGGCATCGTGAATAGGTTTTTGAGCTCCGCGAAGGCCGAGATGCTTCAAAAGAACGAGACGGAGATCAGATGTCCGCATCGAAGATGCAAGCTAAAGAGCCTTATGGACCCGGATTCCAGACAGGTGCGGGACCACCTGCTCGTGCGTGGTTTCATGGATGGCTATCGGTGGCAAGGTGATGAAGATGATTGTGAAGTCGTCCATGGGGGCTGGGTAACAAATAAGGAAGGGCAGCAAGACAATAGCGGCGAGGGCGGGCGAGAAGACGAAGAATCTCCAGGACATGATCACGAAGTAGATGCAGGACACAGTCATCATGTAGAAGATGCCGGACATGATGATGAGGAAGATCAAGACGAAGGGCATGATCATGAAGATGAAGATGCCGGAGCAGACGGTGATGGACCATCGATGGGCTGGGTGCAGGGCCCTCATATTCAAGAGCTGCTTCTCAAGAAGACGGGTAACACAAGAGATACCGCCCAAGAGAAAGCTAAGCTGGATCAATTGGAGATAGACGCGGTTACTCCATTGTATGAAGGATGCAGGCCCGAGGATACCCGCCTGAAAGTAACGCTCATGGCTCTGGAGATGAAGGTAAAACACAAAATGACTGATGCATGCTTCGATGAGAACATGTCATTCTGGCATGAATGTCTTCCCAAGGGGAACAAGGGCCCGACCAGTTTGGAGGAGGCGAAGAAAATCATGTGTGCTCTGGATTTACCGCACGTGAAATACCATGTGTGCATGAACGATTGCATCATTTATCAGGAGGAGCACGCGGAGTCTACCATATTTCCGGTGTGCGGCGTCACTCGATACAAGAAGAGGAAGAAAGCTCCTCGAAAAGTGGTGTGGTACTTTCCGATCACTCCTCGTCTACAGCGGTAGTTCGTGGACCCTAAGCTAGCAAAGCTCCTGCGTTGGCACGCAGATAGGGAGGAGAAGAAGCGACAAGATGACGGAAATGATCCGGAGAGAAATAAAAAAGACAAGATGCTGAGTCACCCTAAGGATGCGAGCCAGTGGCAAGCGTTGAACTTCGACCACCCAGAATTTGGGGACGATCCAAGGAACATCGTGCTGGGCGCGAGCACCGATGGAGTCAATCCGTTTGGCAGCCAGAGAAGCACACATAGCACCTGGCCTGTGTTTGTGTGGATGTACAACCTTCCCCCCTGGATGTGCATGAAGAGGAAGTACATTCACATGAGTATGCTAATTGAAGCACCAAAACAACCAGGGAACGACATCAATCTGTATCTGGGGCTGCTAAAAGAGGAGCTAGACACGCTGTGGAAAACGCCAGCCAATACGTGGGACGCTGCAGCGAAACAATATTTCCCTATGAGAGCCGCACTGCTCACGACGGTGCACGACTTTCTCGGTTACGGATATGTCACGGGGCAGGTGGTCCATGGATTTAGTGCATGCGTCGGGTGCATGGATGACACAACGTATCGCCAGCTAGATAGAGATCCCGGGTCTTCGAAAACCGTGTTCATGGGACATCGAAGGTGGCTTCGCAACAATGACGCATGGAGAAAACAAAAGGATCTGTTCGATGGTGAAACCGAACCCCGAAGACCCCCACGTACGAGGAGCGGCGAGGAAATAGACGAGCTGTTGAAAAATTGGAAAGAGTGCCCACCGCCGGGAAAGAAGCGAAAGGCTCCAGAGCCGCTGCTAAAGGTATGGAAAACGAGGTCTGTTTTCTGGGACTTGCCGTACTGGAAGATCCTCCGTGTGCCTCACAGCCTTGATGTCATGCATATCACGTAGAACGTGTGCGAGAGTCTGCTTGGTACCCTGCTCAACATGCTAGAGAGGACCAAAGATGGGCCGAAAGCAAGGGCAGACTTGCAATCAACGGGCATCAGGGAGGAGCTTCACGCAAAACGCCCTAATGATGATGATGATGATGATGAGGCGAAGGACACGGAAAGTCGTCGCAACAAAGGCAAAAAGGCCAAGAAGACCGAATATGAATGCCCTCCCGCGTGCTTCACTCTAAGTCAGAAGGAGATTGAGCAGTTTTTCACCTACCTCGTAGGAGTAAAACTTCCTTACGGTTACGTGGGGAAGAGAAGCAGATACCTAGACTCAGCGAAGCAGAAGTTCAGCGGGATGAAGTCTCACGATTGTCACGTGCTGATGACACAGATACTTCTAGTTGCAAATGGCATGAAGCAACTCAGAAGGCTACAGGAAGAGATCGTGGTGATACTATGCGAGCTTGAGATGTACTTCCCGCCCGCATTCTTCGACGTTACGGTGCATCTGCTGGTCCATATCGTGGAGGATATCATCCAACTCGGGCCGACGTTCCTGCACAGCATGATGTCGTTCGAAAGGATGAATGGTGTCATCAAAGGATACATTCGCAACAGGGCACGTCCAGATGGAAGCATAGCCAAGGGCTTTCTGACCGAAGATTGCATCTCCTTCTGCACGACTTATCTAGGCATCAAGAACCCCGTTGGTCTGCTCGTCAACAGGCACCTCGGCAGGCTCGCTGGATGGGTTCACCGCGAGGGTCGCCGCAAAATGCATCTCGACTTCAAGGGTCGACTTGCCGACTTTGAAAGAGCAAACCTAGTCGCGCTACAACACATAGACGTGGTCGATCCTTGGGTGGTAGAGCACAAAACCTTTATTGAGAAGACGTACAATGACCGAGGCCAACAGAGGACAGACGGAGATATAATCAAAGAGCACAACTCATGTTTCACGCATTGGTTCAAGGACAGGCTTCTGTCGTACCCTTTACATGAGGATTGTTCCGCAGAAGAAAAACTCATATTCGCCTTGTCACAGGGCGCCGAGCATAACCTGATGACCTATGAGGCGTACGATATCAACGGCTACACATTCTACACCGAGGAAAAGGACATGAAGAGCAATTATCAGAACTCTGGGGTAACGATGGAATCCTACACCGGTAACGACAAGGACATATACTACGGAAGGATCGAGGAGATCTAGGAGCTGAGCTACGCTAGAGAGAAGGTCCCGATGTTCCGAGTCAGATGGGCCAAGAGCATCCTAAAAGAAGACCGGTATTTCACCACCATGGTTATACCCGAAGCCAAATCCAAGACCGTGGGCACAAACGTCACCGCGAAAAATGAGCCATGGGTACTGGCTTGCCAAGTGGACCAATGCTTCTTCATTACCGACCCGTCAAAGCCCAGTCGTGTTGTCATGAGGAGAGGCAAAAGGAACATCATCGGAATGTATGGATTCGCCAATGAGAAAGACTTCGATAGGTATGGCGACCCGAAGATGGAAGATGACGACGACGATGAAGTACCATACACCACAGCAAGAAGCAGGACCACCCTACCTAAAGGACGTCCATTCAAGAGAAGAACTCAAGGGGTTCCGGGGCTAAATTATTCAACTACGAGAAAGAAGGGCAAGAAGATTGTGAAAATATAGCAAAGATCGAATCACGACGTGTCGGCCGCGTGTGTGTGTCAGTGGCAAGCTCAATCTTTGATGACTGTTATTTCATGTCACTTGATTTCAACACTGTGTATCTTGTTGGCTTTCCATCACCATCTCCCAACGGGTGTATTCTTGTTCACAATTCGCTGCCACACTGTGTATCTATGCATCCCCTTCATTCTAATATATCAACACACAATGCTTTTGCATGTGTGCAAAAAACCCTACTCTTCTTAACTGAGTAGCACCTGACCATAAAAATTCTACATGTGGTTCCTACGCAATAGATAACTTTGTATCATAGTGAACCAACTACACATCAACCACCAACATACACACTTTGTATCATACCATGTCATATAATTCTAAATTATTACATGCAAACTAAAATCCAAAAAAATAAAAAAGTTAGTAATGGCGCACTAGGAGGAGGTGTGCCATTGCTATCACTGTTTCTATGGCGCACCCCTGAAAGGTGCGCCATTGATATACCAATAAAAAAATGTTAGTAATGGTGCACCAGGAGAAGGTGTGCCATTGCTATCACTGTTTTTATGGCGCACCCCTGAAAGGTGCGCCATTGCTAACCCTTCCCCCACTACGGCCTTCTCTTCCTCCCCTCCCGCCTCCCGCCTTCCCCTTTTTTCACAACCGGACACCCCAGCTCTGCCGTCGCCTGCGTCTCCCACCCCCGCTCCGCCGTCGCCTGCGTCTCCATCAACGGATCCCCCGCTGCCGCCTGCCCGTGCCTGCCTCGCCGCCTCGTCCAGCCTGTCCCCCAATCGCTCACCATCGGCTGTGCCCCCAAATCCCTCGCCTTCTTCAACCTCCCATCCGCCCTCCCATCCGCCCGCGTCGCCATCGTCCCTCCTTCCCGCTGCGAAGGTACAACTCCTCTTCTTTCACAAATTGGGGAGGCCTAGTTTGGTGTCCCAGATACGAGCTCCGGGGAGCTTTTGTGCTGTCAAATTTGGACCCGTGTGATGTGTGTCTGTTACTAATTAATCTGTTTAATAATTGATCTGTTTACCACTTAATAACATCTTACTTCTTTCACCTGCTGAGTAGGCATTGTCAAAATATTTGATTATCTGGATGTAGTGCACACAAATAATTTGATCACACTTCTAAGTCGGCTTTAATTTTCTAGTTCTTTTGCATGTGCTCCATGGTGCTCAGATTAATAGCCACAAAAACATTTTTTAGTTTTTGGTTTGTGCCAAGTAGAAACAGTGCCATGAGTTTGAACCTAAAGTACTCATAAGTTCCAACAAATAGGAAGTCCTTAGGGAACATGATCCTTTCTTCTAGGATTTATTGGGACTAGATTCATAAACCAGGTAAAAAATGGCAATAGGGTTTATTTTTAGAATATCGTAACAGTCACATATATGAGTACGACAACTTTCTTCTATAGAACCTTTATTCACCTGATAATTGCATCTGAAGTAATTCCATGTTTTCTTGCCTGGCATACTGCATTGCATTGTACCAGCATTGAAACTATCAGCTCTGCGTAAGTAAGACATGAATATGTGGTGCCAGCAGGACAACAATATGAGTATCCTATTAGGGCTCTTGTTCCACCCCCCTCCACACAAAACTAAATAAATATGAGTATCTTCAACACAAATGTTCAGCTTTGGCGTGCATACATGCAGATGCGGTAAGCAATCCAAAGTATTTGAGAACAAATAGGCCAAACGCATGAGTTGTGAGACTATTGTTGTGCATGCAGAAATCTTCAGTAGTAGCTTGGAGGCTGCTCTGCTTGGTTGGTAATTATAGTTAGTTTCTTTGATCACTGAGAGAGAGAGATGCAGTCCTGCAGTTGCTACAATCTGGGAGTAAGTAGATTGCATCTCTGAATTTTTATCTTCCAAGAGTTATGTTTCACTTTTTGAGCCGCAAATTTGTCTTCCAAGAGTAAACCAGAAATTAATCATATAGCGATCCTCTTGTGGGGTTATGGGTCGTTGGTCATTTTGAAAGGGAGGTGGTGCTTCTTTGGAGTAAAATTCAAGTCTCCTGCACATAATGGAAGTCATATTCAAGTAACGCCCCTTCATATCATCGGTCTCGGCCCGTGATTTATAAATTACTTCAACACAGAAGACAAAACAGTCTATCTAGCACATAAATGGTCGTGAGTCTCTAGTAGAAGACTAGAAATATAATTGCATTGTGGTCATTTTTGTCCAAATTTAAGCATTATGGTCATTTTTGTCCCAATTTAATTGTTATTTGTAATGTTATTTGCAAACTGTTGTAATAGGAAGAAAAACATACATAATATCAATAATCTCACTACATGACCTCCCACCTTTTGGGAAGCTACCAAACCTCAAGGGCCTCTATTTGAAGAAAATTTCTGGAATGCTCCAGTTTGTGCCTATATGTTGGTTGTGCCTATATGTAGGCCTTTTTTGTACAGGGACAAATAGTTACCCCTTTCTCCTAAAATGTTGATTAATTTCCGTTTCGGTTGAGAATGGGGCACTCCTAGGTCAAGAAAATTAGCAAAGGTCATGCCCAATTTTCTTGACCTAGAAGGTGCCTGATTCTCAACCGAAACAAAAATTAATCAACATTTTGCATGTTTTATTCTCAGTTCTCCTCTAAATCTGAGAAGAATAGATACTACCCTGATCTCATCCAATAACTCTAGTAGAATTTTTTTTCTATTTAGAGCGAACATGGCCAACATCGATGAGGCCGGCGGTTCGGGCAAGCCATTCTAGGAGCTGTCCCAGGAGATGGAGGAAGAACCTCACCGCTATGAGGACGCCGCAGAAGACATCGATTCCGACTACACAAGCCCTAGTGGCGTCGGGGATGACACCACTGATGGTGCCGCCGGGGATGCCACCACTGATGATGGCAGCGAATGCATAGATGGTAGCCAACCGAAGAGGCAACGGAAGGACCGGAACCCGAACGTGCTCGGCACCGTCAAGGAGGAATTTACTGAAGTGTCCTCCAGTGGGCATCCAACGGCGCCCAAAGAATTAGTCCGTGGGTACGCGGGATAACTCGGGTGCATTCTCCGGAGCACCATCTCGATCAACACCGAGAACCTAAGGCATCCTGACCGAGGGAATTTGCGCAACCTTCTCTTCACAAAGCATCACGAACGATACAAGTTCCCTGGTGACTTCGCAAACACACGCCTCTCAGGGAATAAAGTGAACAGTGCCGCCCTCACGAAGATGAGCACGACCCTGGCTACTTGGAGAGCCGCGGTGAAGAGAAGGATTCTAAGTGGTGATAGTTATGAGAAGATCAAGGCGACAAATCCTTTGATCAACGAAGAAGACTACCTAGAGTTCAAGATCATGTGCGAGAGCAACGCATCCGCGGAATCAAGTCAGTGGGGGAAAGATATGCGGGACTTGAACTTAGGGGTCCACAAACTCGGTCCCGGCGGTTACAGAGTGGCGGAATCTAAATGGGACAAGGAGGACGCGGAGCACGCCGCGCAAGGCCTACCGCCCCTCTTTGATAAATACCATGAAAAGCAGACCAGGAACTATGTCAGGGCCCGGTACAAGGTGGACCCGGTAATAGGGGAGCTTACCACGGATTCGAAGGTGAAGGAGCTTGAGCGTGTTCTGGTAAGGAATAAACCCCCACGTAATTACCTCCATATGGTTGCATTCTAATTAACGAAGCCATATTTCTAAATGGTTCACGTTCCTTCCGCAGGAAACTGAAAGCAGTAGCGCGGGGTCTTAGAGCTCCCTGCCTGCTGCCCCTTGGGACACCTCTTTAAATAGGGCGTTGAACGTTCTGAAACAAAAGGATAAGTTCAGTAAGCCATCGTCAGCTGGTCGTGTGGCCGGCGAAGGCTTGTCCACGAAATGGTCGGAATACTATAAGGCTGGGCGAAAGGAGAGAAAGACCATCTCAGAAAGCCAGGAGCGCGAGGTTAAAGAACTCAAGGTATAAGTGGCGCGGATTCCGGAGATAGTCCAAGAGCAAGTGTGAGACCAACTGGGAGCAACGATCACCGCCATTATGCCTGCCTTGCTTGAGGGGCTGCGGGGGTGGATTGCGGGCGGCCAACAGGGGCCGCCCCCGATTCCCAGCTTCACGGGCAGCAACTCGCACAACGCGTCGGCAATGGTGTCTCCGGCGGAGGCGGCAATGGTGTCTCCAGCGGAGGCGACATTGGTGTCTCTGGTGGAGGCGACATTGGTGTCTCCGGCGTCGGCGCCGGTATTGGACCTTAATTCACCCTGGTGTGGGAAGAATACGCTGGCCGACACCTCGGCAGCAAGCGGCCCCTCCATCACTTGCACGCCCGCCGTTAGCGGTGCCTCGACATTAGCCGAGCTCGACACCATCACGGTAACTAAGCCTCGGCCGATGACTACTTCATCTCCTTGCCTTTGACTGGGCATCCCTGACGCCCTACATGTTTTCGCAGGGCGCCGCCACCGTTCCATGCACTCTCCCGCACTTCATGGACGGCGAGTTGATCAATGTCGCCAAGGCCAAAATCGTTGAACCGGGGAACCGCGTGTTCCACAGTAATCCGATGCCACCCACCGTGTATAGGGTTCAACTAGTTCGGGTGCTGCGGGGCTGCGACGACTTGTTACCTCCGTATCGACCCCCTAGGGCCGACAAAGATAATGTGATGACCCTCAGCGCCTTCATAAACTGGTCCATGCTTTGGCCGAAGACCCAGATTCGTTTGGGGGCGGGGGACACCACCCCACAGACAACACCGCCGGTCGTGCCGGCGCCAAGCCATGGCAAGACCGCCACAACGCTACCACCGTCAGCTGATCCGAACATGCATATGGCACAGGATCCGGACGACGACGACGGTACATTTTCCAACGTCGATAAGTACATCAACGAAGATGGATACGGTGATGAATTCTTGGGGCCTCCTTCTCAAGATCCCAACCCTGCAAAAGACGATCGGGATCTAGCTGGTACCGCGGAGAAACCCAATTGCAATAGGCGTCGTCTGTTCAGTTCTCAGGAGACGCCTCCTGCCGCCGCCTTCACCGAGACTCAAACAGCCGAGGTGCAAAATATTATCAGCCCCAACACACCCAAGAAGGTGGTCTCTGAGAAAAACTCGATCTCATTACAACAGAAGAAGCAGAAGGCACGGAAAAGAAAAAATAACAAGGGTGCGAGCCAGCCGGCACCGAGTACGATCCGTGCTCAGGATGGGCCACCAATACCTAAGGATATCTCGAGGAGGGTGCATGTGGCGGGTAGGCTGATGCTACCGACTAATCTGCTCAATGCTGCAACCGGTGCTATGCGGAGTCTGCATGACGGTGTTCTTACTATGGAGAAGCCGCGTCTCACCGAGAATGATGTGGCATACCCGGTTTTCATGGCCAAGGTGCCAGAGGGCAAGGGCTTTGTCGAGAGCACCGTCGGGTGTATGATCGTCGTGCGGTTTGATGACATCTTCGCTATGTTTAACCTTTATCCGCTGCACTACACCTTCGTTCGGCTATTTTCGCTCAGTATGGAGATGCGGATCATTAGAGACAAGACGCCAAACATCGTGATAGTCGACCCCTTCTACATGTGTGCCAAGATCTTGGGCGGCGCTGGGGACCGGCAAGTCACGAGTTCATACCTCGAAGGCGTCATTCTGGCGAACCCAGATAAGGATAACTTCCTCGTGCCTTACTTTCCCGAGTAAGTCATCCCCTCATCGCCCCGTGACACACATTGCACACTCATGCTCTTAAGCCCGAAATATTCCATGGCCACGTATTTCGACTCGGACCGTCAGTCGAAGAAAGACTACACAAATATCAAGAAAGTTCTTGATGATGCTCTCCCTGGCTACGCCAAATCTGGAGGCACCTTCAGGAGGCCAATTTATAGGTACGACAAGCACGTGTTCACCCATGTAACGAGGTTCCCCTGCGTCAAGCAGCCGTCTGGCAGTCAGAAGGATGCCTACTACGCCCTCCATCACATGCGGGCGATCGTACGGGACCTTCATCACCTTATGCTACCAACTAATCTCAAAGATTGGGCCGCACGCTTGTCGGAAATCCAGGACGCGGACATCAGACAAGAATTCTTTGGCATCCAGTCGGATATTGCGGAATCATCTATCAAGATGTCCTTCGTACCTCGGGGCAGTTCTACCTCAAATATCAACCGTCCAACAGTGAAATAGAAACAACGCTACAAATGCAGGCTGACAACGACCGCACATTCATGACCATCACGAAAGACGGCGGCTTCATCCACGCTCCGGTCCGTGAGCCGAGTCGAAAGTATTGATGCTATGTAGTTCTGGAAGAAGAGTTTAGCTCATGTTGTAATTAAACTTTAATGAACTTGTATGTCTCTTTAGTTTGGACAGTCGTTCAACTTATATGTAATCGATGCTATTTATTAGTAGGACCATGAATCGTGCTATTAATGTGTTGCTTTTCTCTTCCGATCCTTTTGTTGCATACTTATATATTGCTTATATATTATCTGTGAATTGCTAGTAACGTTTTGTTTGTCTAGTGCATAGAGATGCCATCGTATGTCGTGTACAAGGGTAAGGTTCCTGGAGTCTACGGCGACTGAGAGGAGTGTCGGAGACAGGTTCACCGTTTCAGCGGTAAAAGTTACAAAGGATACACCACTAGGGAGGAGGCAGAAGCTAGATACGCGCGCTATCTAGCGGGAGAGAGGAGGGAGCGGAGGCGGAACCGGATGAAGACCAGTTTCATCGCGATGATGCTCATCGTGACCGCAGCTCTCTTCTATGTGATGGTAGTTTAGATGATCGATATCGACTTTGTAATGTGACGATAAACTCGGCTAATACGATGAACTTTGCTAATGTCTCGAGACCTAAACTTGGCTAATGTTTGAACTTTGTTCGCTATTTCGAATTTGGAGACTAATATGATGAATTCTATTGTGTGATATTTATATTCTGTGCTGTAACGTATTTTGTAACCTGTGCAAATACCAGAAAAGCAAAAAATAATAATTTCTAATATTCATAGTAGTGGCGCACCATATTGAGCATTAGTGGCGCACCAGGGCCAAATACAAATGGCGCATTATGGGGCATAGTAATGATGCACCTGGGGGCATAGGTGGAGGCAAATATGGCCCCCTAGGAGGCATAGTAATAGCGCACTGTTGGACATAGTAATGGCGCACTCTGTGGTGCGCCACTATTATCTGGGATACTAATGGCGCACCAGAGATGCGCCATTACTATTTGTTACTAGTGGCCTGTTAATAGTGGCACACCTATAGTGCGCCATTAATAGCAAAAACGGGTGCGCCACTAACAGTCTATTTTGTAGTAGTGCATGTCGAATCGTGGGCGATGAATGTGAGTGCACCAAAACAGATCTCGTGGCCCAGAGCAAAAACACCGCCGGAAGACATGTCGAAGGATGAAAAATGCAACCTCGCCGGAAGTCGATTAGACGTCTGCCCTACGGTAAGGGCCAACTATCGTGGGAACGATCCTGACAGTAGATGGTAAGGGTACGAAAGGAGAGGGCAGAGTCCTAACTACGGCGAGGATGTACACACGGATGTATGAGTTCAGGCCCCTCTCGTGGAGGTAACAACCGTACGTCTCAGTGCTCGGGAACTTATGTCGTGTGGAATATATGGATTACAATGGTTGCGAACCCTTGTGTAGGAGGGGAGGGGCGGCTTATATAGAGTTCGCTGCCCCTTATAATTGCCTAGCATCTAAGGGTCCGATCGTGAGGTTAAAGTCTACCGTTACTGGTAACGTACGTAATAAAAGCTACTAATGACCATTGAACCAACGTCTGCCGGTTCTTGATGATGGCTCCTTGTCTTCTGGTGTCAAGTGAGCGTGAGGTCTTCCGAGTGACACACGACTGCCGAGTGAAGGAAGGAGTCTCCGAGTGGATATCTGTCGAGTGACTTTAAACGTCTCCAAAAATACACTCGAAAGTTCATGCTTGATCTTTAAGTCCTCCCATGCAGTGTCTTTAGATAGGGTATGTAGGCCTTGTCTAGGACCCTACCCTAGATACATATCCTCGTCATACTAGTTCTTCCCAACAACAAGTATTTAGGTACAGAGCGAGTATATGGTTTGTACTTCTTTCCTGTTCGAGAAATCATGGAAAAAGAATTTTTGACGTCGCAAATACGGTAATCATACCAGATGTTTTGAAACCCATCTCAAAACAATAGTATTGGATTATTAACGGGGCACAAACTCGGACATTGATTTTGTCAATTTTTTTGTACTAAACGCTAGAGTGCTAGAAGATGACACTTTTAGTAAAGACCAACAATGGCGAGTTCTTGGCAAAACAGCGTCAGAGGCTTCAGCTAAAGACCATGGCTTCAGATGGTGCTCATATTACCTTCCTACTCAAGGCTTCAGATGTGTGTACCAGTAATATTTACGATTTATATATGTATGTTAGAAAATATTTGAAATTTTAGCTATTTACATGCAATAGTAAAACACTTGTTCTAGTAGAAATATAACTAGGGACATGAAAGTTGCTAAGTATGTATGGCTCTATCAGATTTGGTATTTGTTCTGTTAATGTTGGCATCGTTATCCTTACTCTTAATTATTGGGGATGTGCCATTCAAATTAGCTTTCGGAAAATTTACATATGGATGTGTGTTGTATTGGTAACTCATGAGCTTTTCATATTACCGCATAAAATAATTTATGATGGGTGTGTGATTGGGCAGTGCATATTTGGACGAGTATAGTATTTACGATGCTTTCTCAACCGAAGTATCACTTTCATCGATAGCTAGAGTTAACTTTCAAAAGGGGAAATCAAACAAAATATATGTAAATACACTCAGTATGGACAGTTTTAGCGCATTCATATAGCCATAAATGTACTCGCTTGTTTTCCTCAAAATGAAAAAGATGTATTACACATTTGCATATCCATGCTTGGGTACGTGGAACATAAAGAGTCATGCATGCAATGCACAAGACCGGCCGTGGGAAAGAAATGAATGCACACATCTGACACTATTGCTTTTTAACTGACTGCTTATTTATTTTTCTTTGTTAAAATAGATAAAGTGATTGTCTTCCAAATTTTGCCAAAAAGGACCAACCAATCTTCTAGAAACTATCAAAAAAATGTAAACATGACTTAGAACTTGCACTTCGTAGTGCTATCTTTAAACTCTAACCAATTGTCAAATTCCTAGATAGATGATGTCTATTAGTGATTTTCAAGGTATTATATTGAACAATTGAATTCAGTAATTGAGTGTTAACTGGTAAACCATAATGCAAATGAAGGACATATGTTTAAATACCTGATATCATATAGCTTGAAAGATAGTGAAATATTGAGTCCTCGACGGTAGTGGAATTTCACATGTTCTAATATGGAAGGTAATATTAGCATGAGCTGAGTAACAAGAATTGGGCTTATGTGGCGCTCTATGTACTATGATTTACTCTATGAAGCTTATGTGTTAACACCACTGTGTGAATGGGGGTTAGTATTGTATGATCAATCTCATCAAATAGGAGCAAATATGTGAAGTGGCCAAAAAGGAAAACTTGCAGCTGTTTCACTATTAACAGTTTTTTTTGGTCACAAAATCAAGGAGTACATGTGAAAAACCATATAAGGAGAAGAGAGTGCATGGTGTTCTAGGATGCAGACTAATATAAGCCATTATGTATAGATCACATGGCTGGATAGTTGTTGTGTTAACCAACTGAAAATGCTTTGACATCTGCATATATACATATATATTTGGATGTGGCCGATTTAGGTAGTTAGACCTTTCTTGGTCATTTTAGAAACAAAATAATTGCTCTTGGACTATGAAGGAGGGCATGCAAGCCTGAGTAGTGTGCTGTAACACTGTAGTTCTTGTGCTAAGAAAATCGGAGCAAAAAAAGACAGGAATACCAAGCTATAGTTATGTCACTATTGTGATATGATGATCTTGTTGTGTCTTTCAATGTACACTACAACAACTTGCAATACAATATTTGTACATATCAAATAGGTTGACATAAAATAAATTTGAAACATATTATGAGCTGGGTAGGCAATTCTAGTAGAAAACGACCCATTTGTTCCGGTTCCAGAGGCCCATTAGCCCCGGTTTTAGAACCGGGACTAAAGGGTCGGAACTAAAGCCCAAAACCTTTGGTCCTGATTCGCTTACGAACCGGGACAGAAGGGGCTCCACGTGGCCGCTGCGGGGAGCCCAGGCAGGAGGACCTTTAGTCTCGGTTGGTAACACCAACCGGGACCAAAAGGCATTTACACGTCAGCATCTGGCAGGAGCTGGGTTTTGTTTGATGGGGGGTAGGGTTTTTTGAAGGGTTAATTTAGGGGTTTCATATTGTGTTAGCTAGCTAATAGAGAAAAGTGTCCTCTCTTTTTCCGTACTGGGTCGACGCTAGCTACTATAATTGCATTTATTTTGATCTTGTGATCGTCGATGACATCGACAACATGCAACTCCAATTTCATATTCTCCTCTTCAACTCTTTGTTTACGTACCTGAAGTTGTCTTACATCTCTACACCATTCGGACGTCATGCGAATGTTCTCGCAAACGTAGTATGCATATAAATTAGTCCCCTGTTTTCTGGCTTATGTACTTTGCGATAATAGAATTCAATCAGATAATAATCAAGCATGATAATGGTATTGAAACTAGAATTTAATAATTAAAGGCATCATGCGAGCTTCCATGTTAATCCACATCAACAAGATTAGTTTAACCGTTAAATTTTAAATTTAATGATTATGATCTATTAGAACACCCACGTCCAAGTTCACCCCCAAAGAAAAGAAAATCCATCACGTACATCAAAACAAGTCCTCAACACCCACGTCAATTTGCAAAAGGAAATCACCATGTTCCTGTAAAAAAAGGAGTCCCCTACACTCACGCCCAAGTGTCAGTAAAAACCAAAATAACCATTGTACATTAAAAAAAAGGTCTCCTCCACACGTCCAAAATTTAAGAACAAAACGAAATGTCCACGTACAGTAAAGGATGAGTCCTCCACACTCACGTTTATATGTAAAGATAACGACCACGTACATGTTTAAAAGAAGTCCTCAGAAGTCCTTCACACCCACGTCCAAAAAAGAGACACATCACGTACATGTACAAAAAAGAGATCCTAAGCACCTACGCCTAACCAAGAAGGAAGCAAAAATAAAAATAAAAAATACCACGTACATGTACAAAAATGAGTCCTTCACAGCCATGTCCAAGTTCCAGCAAAAAAAGAAATCCATCACGTACAAAGAAAAGTTCTCAGCACCCACGACCAACCATTGATGGAAGACCCACAAAAAAAAACACATCAGCATGGAAGTTCCAACGAAAAGAAAATGCATTTGGCTCACATAAAAATTGATCACACGATTGTTTCTCTGGTCGAACTAGCCTATTGTTTGCTCCCACATCATCATGCGTCATATCACCAAGATTGAGCAGTGTGCCGCTCTTCTATAAATAGGAGGTTCACTCCTTTGACACCCAGTAGTCCTGTCTTCATCTGCTCTCATGGTCGACCTACATGTCCCTTAGTCGTGAACCAGGAGGCTCCTCTCGATCAGCCCACTCATTCATTGATACACGTAGTCAATTATATTATCATCCTAAAACTCTTCTTTCCCTGCTCCTACTACCCTAGGAAACCCTCTTTTGCCCTAGCGACCACTTCCTTCTCTTCAAGACACTGTCTATGTACACCTTATTGAACAATACGTGGGCTGTCGGGTTTTAAGGCACTATTGCACGGGTTCTACACTGCTAGCAACAGCGGCAAGGCAACAAACAGCTATCCCGTTAACGAAAGGCCTTCCAGATACAATTTACTTCATCTACTAATTTTCCCATAAAATTTTCTTTATCATCATTTATGTTTTATGTTGATTCCCATTAACCATAACTATTTTATTGTAGATTTTATTTTCAGTGATAGAAGAACTTATCTGGCAAGCTTCTGCTCATGTTTATGGACAGTTTATTCCTTATTTCCCTTTTCAAGGCAATCATCACTACATTATTGGATTTCATGGCTAGTAACTCATATCCTCCCGATGTAGGTCTCATGTACACTATTTTATGTACGTCCTGGACTCGGAAAAATTATGTACCGGTGGGTCTCACATATATTTATTCAAAATTTTGATAAGAAAAACTTTGATTCAAAAATTTGATCATCGTTGCCCACCATTAAGTACTTAGGTTTGGAAAATACATTGTTGTGTGTGTTTGAATTGCAATTCAGCAGATTGACCATATCAATGATATGGTGTTCTCATATTAGAAAAATACAATGAAAATCATTTGTTATGGGAGCATATGATTATGACCACATTTTATTCTGTAGTGCTTTCCTTTATTTTGGCAATCTCTTGCAACCCGGTGTTAGATGAGAAATACAGTTGCATGCATTTAAAGGTATATGGGAGGTTCCACATCCTTGTATACAAAACAATGCTTCCAACGATATTGGTTTTTATGCGAATATATAATGGACTATATTTTTTCCGAACCTGTCAGCATTGGAATGTTACAGGTTATTCCTTGAGAAACACCTCATCGATATTATTTGGTTCCACGGGTCGATAAGTTATAAGAGTGGAATTTTTTGGTGTATGTGAATGCAAACACTTAGTTCTACATACTCCTCTACAAAAGGTGCCATTGCAATTTATTTATGCTAATAATTTTAGTTGCATGTTGTAGCTCTATTAATTAATCTTTACTTCCAACTGAATTAAGTGATGAACGGGATTCTGAGTTTATGTTCGTAGTTACAAGGGTTATGTTTCCTACATTAGTACTTCATGCCGCAGCTTTGAACTAAGGTTGAACTAACCTTAGTTCAAAGCTACGACACTTATTTTGGATCAGTGGGAGTATAAGAGAGATATGGGTTGGACTAACAAGCACTCTCATCATGCTAATACGCTTCTTGGGGTCAGACTGAAGAATGTTAGCACTTTGTTGTTCGTTGAAAAAAACCCATCCCATTTCATGGAGTTTAGTACCTTAAATGAGTAATTACTAGAACTATGGTGCTTATTTATTACACAAATTTAGAGTTGTAGGAAGGCCACTATGCTTTTTTTTACTCTTTGATGGAAGTTGGCCCTTTGTTCATAGAGTTAAATGGAACAATTTCGTCTTTATGATTCTTTTTTCATAGTTTCACTTTCTTTAATTGCAATTGCAAACATATATAGATTAACACTTGAACATATACTATCTTAAAATAACTGAAACCATTATATAATCATTTCCACTTTGTTGGTAAGAGTCACTTCAAGTATTCTTTGTCACTTCAAAGGAACCTAATACTGATTAGTAGCTCATTTAATGCAACCTATTAATTTGATCTATACTAGATGTTTCCTAAGCATACAAGGCCCACCGAACTAGCTATTAAACTAAACGAATAAAGTTTTATTTTTTCCATATGACAAGTACTATACTTCAAATACTTATTGATAGTTTTTCATACTACATCTCTATGTTTCACTGTATTTCTAATTCTTAAAAGATTCGTGTATAATGTATGTAATTTTGTTTATTATTTACTCCGCATTTAAAATTCTAGCACGTGCAGTTGCACCGGTTGATGCAGTTGCATGGGTTGATGACTAGTTAATAATTAATTAGTGATTAGCTGAAATAAAAAATATGGATGCTTTAAGGACTCACGTGCATCATGCGCATTGTGATCTCTCTCTCTCTCTCTAGTTTATTGCAACTAAATATCAATAGTTTGGTGCTGCATATTATTTTTACTAATGTCTCCATTATTAAGCAGGTATCAATCTAAAAAGTATGATATTTTCAAAATCAATTATCAAGATTAAAATAGGATCATCAAGGTTTTCTCATCTTTTGTATAAGAATATAGATATATATTTCTATAATGAAAAATAGAGTATTTCGTTCGCTGTAGACCACCTTGGTATCGTGTAAGCACAATCGTCTAACATAACTAAGCCTTATGTCCTCTACTACTACTCCATTCTGAAATTCTAAAGTGACTCCATTTCTTTAATTCTAGCCTTTACTACTACTCCCTCCGTAAATAATATAAGAGCGGTTAGATCACTGAAGTAATGATTTGAACGCTCTTATGTATTTCTTTACAGAGGGGGTAATAAATAATAACATATATACATCTATTTCTACTATACATTAAAAGTTTAGAGAAATACTAGATAATCTCAACAAAAGGAACTCTAACTCCCTATTTAGCATACCAGAAAACCAAGACCCAAGGGTTTAAGAAATTACCCACCAAAACCTTAAATTATTGTGTTAGATTGTTTTTTGTCATCTAGGTGCAATATAGTAGTCCAGTTATAGCAAAATATTTACATCTCATGCCTATTCATTGTTGGAGCACTAGTAGAAAACTGACCTTTCATCCGGAGCACTAGTCCTGGCCAGGTTTGGTCTCAGGACTAATGTGAGCATTAGTCTTAGTTCCAACGGCTAGGAGGGAACGGGGCACGGCCAGGATTAGTCCCGGTTCAAATGGGGCCTTTAGTCCTGGTAGGTGATTCCAACCGAAACTAAAGGGGTTGTGGCGGGATGGGGGCCCTGCGAGCCCCTTTAGTCCCGGTTGGTATCACCAAACGGGACTAAAGATAGACCTTTAGTCCCGGCTGGTATCACCAAACGGGACTAAAGATAGACCTTTAGTCCCGGTTGTTATTTCCAACCGGGACTAAAGTCTTCACTATATAAAGTTACTTCGTCCAGCCCAAGTCCAAGCTTTGTCCCCTCTCCGTTTCCTTCCCCGAGCTCAAGTTTATCCTCCATTTTTGCCAGGATTTGTCAAGATTGGCGGCACCCCATCTATCCGAAGGTTCTAAGAGATTAGCAACTTCATCCTTTCATCTCTCATTGCTAGTTTAGCTCATTTCATGCTCTACAAGTATAGTGATTTGGGGATTTTAGTTTGGGAGTAATTATGTGGGAGTTTATTTGATTTATATGCAATTTGATCTCAAATTAACTTCTTAGTTTGCATATGTGTAGGTGTGGTTTACTTAGTGCCTTCATGTCCCGTCCTTACCACCGTCGATCGCCCGCGTTGTCCCGTCGCCGGCACCACTTTGGTGAGCCTCTTGTTCTTATTATTTTTGTAAAAAAAATCATATTTGTATGATTTAGATAGTTAATTTTATAAAAATTTCACTTGTATGATTGTTTCTTATATATAGTGCCACGATTTTGATATTCGTCCCCGTCAAGCCTCGACCGGTTTATGATTGGATGTGGTATATTATCTTTTACAACTATTTGTTTCATTTTGTGTTTATGACAATTATGCCCATCAAGTTGACATAGATATTTTTATCTCAGAGGTATGTGAACCAGAAATTGCAACTGACCCTCTTGTCGAGAAGTTAAATTTAGTCAAAAAAACAATTATTTGATAGAAAATTGAAAATAATTGAAGAAGAGAGGATGAAATTGTAGCTGTATGGTGTCGATGTTGTCAATGATCACAAGATCAAGATGGATGCAATGCGCTTCAAGATTAGAAAGATTAGAAAATATGTCATTAATAAAGAGGCTTGGTATAATTATGCTATTGGATCAATTATTACCGTAGTTGCGATTTTGATTGCATTTGTTGTTGCATTTAAATGCTTTAGATAGTTGTATGTTGTTTTATGAGAAGTGTGTATGAACTTTATGTATATATTTTTGCAGTAATAACATTTGGTCACTTCTCTACTTTGGTTTTAATGTGATGAACTTGTATTAGTTTGGTCACTTCGATGTTGTGTAATGAAGATGCGCCAGCAATGGATGTACGATGACCGATGCTCTCCCGAGTTTATTAATGGCCTGCATAATTTTATGCGTGTGGCTGAGGAAAACAATCAAAATGGTTTTATGTGTTGTCCATGTGATGTATGTAAGAATAATAAGGATTACTCTACCTCAAAAATCCTTCACAGTCACAAGCTTCAGTCCGGTTTCATGTCCGACTATAACTGTTGGACCAAGCACAGAGAAAGAGGGGTTATAATGGAAGATGAAGAAGAAGAAGATGATGACAACTATCCTAGGTTCCCTGAATACGATGGTACTACATTGGGGGAAGCTGAAGAAGATGCATCAGATGAGCCCGCCGATTATCTTGGTCAGGCCATTATTGATGCTGAGAGAAACTGCAAAAGTGAAAAGGAGAGGTTGAAGTTGGAGCGCATGTTAGTGGATCACAAAACATTGTTGTACCGAAATTGTGAAGATGACAAGAAAAAGCTGGGTACCACACTGGGATTGCTGCAATGGAAGGCATAGAATGGTGTATCTGACAAGGGATTTGAAAAGTTGCTGAAAATGATAATGAAGATGCTTCCAAAGGATAACGAATTGCCTGCCAGTACGTACGAAGCAAAGAAGGTTGTATGCCCTCTAGGATTAGAGGTGCAGAATATACATGCATGCCATAATGACTGCATCCTCTGCCATGGTGAGGAGTAGGAGAATTTAAATGCATGCCCGATATGGGGTGCATCGCGCTATAAGAACAGCCGCGATGACACTGGTGATGTTGATGGCGAGGCAATCCAGGACTAAGGGGTCCTCGGGTTGTCGGGTCATCTCTCATGGGCCAACTCGGTGGGCCGCTCCATGTGAGACCGGACTATGTGGTGACCCCGTGTACAAGAAGGAAAGCTTCGAAGACATGGCATGTCTGCCAAGTCTTGAAGATGAGATCGGCGTATCTATCCCCGGTTGGAAGCTGGTCATATGTAACCCTAGGTACCCCTGGTGTCTATATAAACCAGAGGGCTCAATTCGTAGAGGAAGGTTGACTCATCTAGGGTTTTAGCTCATACGATCTCGAGGTAGGTTAACTCTGCAATTCTCATTCACATCAATACAATCAAGTAGGACGTAGGGTTTTACCTCCTCAGGAGGGCCCGAACCTGGGTAAACACCGTCTCCTTTGTCCCATGTTACCAAGGTCCACAGCTCGGGACCCCCTACCCGAGATCCGCCAGTTTTGACACCGACATTGGTTCTTTCATTGAGAGTTCCGCTCTGATATCGTTAGAAGGATTGATGGCTCGCCTAATCATTAGTGATCAAGTTTGCAACAGGGACACCTTCGTCCATGGAAGATTTTCGCGTCCGGCAGCATCATGTTGCATGCTGACCCAACCGGCCATCTTGGCCAGATCGGAAGCTTCGCCCCCGGTCAAGAGATCAGGTTCGGGAATCTACAATTCTCCCCGCCGACTCCTCGGGCGATCTGTTCCCTACCGGGCTCTCGGTCATGTCTGATGAGCTCGGAAGTCCCGAAGCTTTAACTTTGGGTCCCCTGCTCGACCCCGCTCTCGGGTCCATCTCCATCGGAGACCCGACCTTGTGCTCGGATCCAGTTATAGCGCCCAAGCACCAGGGTTCGGCTCTCGTAGAACACACATCCCGCATGGGTACTCCGGAGGTCAGCTCCGAAAGCCCTCGAAAGATTGATCCGGTTAGCCTCTCGTTGTTAAATGAGACGCTTGCCAGATCCAATCGATGGAAATCGTAGACAACCTAACCTCGACATATGTTCAGATCAGTCTAAGGGCAGGTCACGAGGAATTTCACAAACCACCCACCACCCACTTGGTAGCCACTGTCGAAGACTTAACCGATATGCTGGACTACGCCTCCGAGGGGGCAAAGGACATGGATGAAGAGGTCGGCGCCCCAACCTCTGTCAATACTAGACGGTGTACATCCACCTCCTCCTATGACGTCTATATGGTGGACACCCCCGCTGACAACGAAGACCACACCCCTAAGAAGAACGGCGACAAATCCGGTGAGGAGCCGTCAAAACACCAGAAACAACGCTACGGATCCAAGGCGAACAAGGGAATGGGAGTCATCGTGGGCACCGAGGGAAACGACAACCTGAAAGACCTCAACGACCTTGAAGCCCTGGAGCAACCACGGGAGGACCCGAAGATGCCCGACGATCAGTGGGACCCCGAGAACCTCAACGATTCCGAGGACGACAACTACCTCCCCCGGTCGATGAGTATGATAGCCTCAAATATCAAGACTTCACCGTCCCCGAAGACCCTCAGGATCTGGAACGGTTCAGGTAGCAGCTCATAGCCACCGACTGAAGCCTAAAAGCAAAGCAGCAGCAGCTTGGATCCGAACAAGATACCCTCAACAATAGATGGACAAAGGTCCTGGCAGGCGAAGAAAGGTACGTCACTGAGCGGTCGGATCAAAACAAAAGCTACCCGCGTTGGCGTCTATTGTCGTAATTTGATGACGAGGCCTTTGAGCCCATATCTCCCAAGCATACCCAATACGGCTAGCCGGTCTACCCCCCCCCCCCCTCGAGGACGGCACAGAATGGCTGTAAAGGCCGAGTACATACCTGCGTTACCCCACAAGAGAGGAAAGTACCTAGCGGAGTATAAGGATTGGCATGACTTATGGCAGGACCTGGACTACAGAGCGGGTCATAGTAGATCCATCTATGGGTCTAGAGGGTACTCCAACGCTAGACGGCATGGACACCAACCTTGGCTTAACCACAGTGACAAGGAGCCATACCGGGCACAAGAAGTAGCCGATTTCTGGCACAAGGTATCCCGAGTGAGAGGCGCTGCCCACCAACTATGCTTCACAGGTGACGTTATGCAGCATCAATTTCCCGAAGGGTTTAAACCCGTAAATATAGAACAATATGACGGGACAAAAAACCCCGTTGTGGGGATCAAATTCTTCCCTATCCACATTCATATGGCCTGGGGAGATGATCTCCATGCCATCAAATACTTACCGCTAAATCGTAAAGGGCCAGATCGACACTGGTTAAACAGTCTCCCCGAAAACTCCATTGGGAGCTGGGAAGAGCTCGAGGATGCCTTCCAATCTAACTTCCAGGGAACTTATGTCTAGCCCCTGGACTCCTCCGACTTGAGCAACGTCATCCAAAAAGCCGACGAATCGGCCAGGAAATTTTGGAATCGGTTCCTGACTAAGAAGAACCATATCGTTGATTGTCCGGATGCCAAGGCAATAGTCTCTTTCAGATATAACATCCGGGATGAATGGCTAGCTCGTCAGCTCACGCAAGATAGGCCGAGAACAATGTCCGCCATTACTTCACTCATAACCCGCTTTTGCGCGTGCGAGGACAATTGGCTAGCTCGTTGCAGCCACAATCCTGAAGACCCTGGCACCTTTGATGTTCTGGATGGAAACGGCAAGCCACGATGCGGCAAGAACAAACGCCGCCACAACAACGGTGACGCCGATGACACGGACGCAAATGCCGGCTTCCGCGGCACAAAATCCGAACAACAGAATAAACCCTCTAAAGTGAACAAAATCATGGGAAGGCCCTGCTTGATCCGTGGCACCCAAGACAAGCCCGCTACCCACACCAACCGTAACTATTGGGTATTCAGGCAGGCCGACAAACTTGCTGTCGAGGAGCAAGGCAAGGGCCCACACAACAAGGATGACAAAGAGCCTCGCGGTCCGAACAATGGAGGAAAGAAGCAATTCCCTCTTGAGGTAAAAACTGTGAACATGATATACGTCACACATACACCAAAAAGGAGAGGAAGCGCGCCCTTCGGGAGGTCTACACCGCAGAGCCTGTAGCCCAAAAATTCAACCAATGGTCGGCTTGCCCGTCACCTTCGACCGTAGGGATCATCCGACCAGTATCCGTCATGAAGATTTGACAATCCTTGTCTTAGACCCCATCATCGATGGGTACCACCTCACTAGAGTCCTCATGGATGGAGGAAGTAGCCTTGACTTGATCTACTCAAACACTGTGAAAAAGATGGGCATAGAGCCGTCAAGGATCAAACCCAGCAACACTACCTTTAAAGGAGTAATCCCAAGTGTCGAGGCCTGCTGCTCAAGTACGATAACTTTGGAAGTAGTGGTCGGCTCGCCTGACAACTTCTAAAGCAAAGACTTAATCTTCGACATTATCCCTTTTCGCAGCGGCTATCACGCACTGCTTGGCCTTACAGCGTTCGTGAGGCATCACTAGAAGTGTATGTCTAGAGGGGGGTGAATAGACTACTAGCACAAATTAAAATCTACACAATATCCAAAGTTAAGTGTTGGTGGATTTTAGCAATTATAGGAAGTCTAGTACACCCTACACATGCAAGTCATCAAGTATAGCAGCAGAAAGTAAAGGCATTGCACATGGAAGTAAGGAGTTGAGATAGGGAGATCAAACGCATGAAGGACATGAAGATTTTTCCCGTGGTTCCAATAGGTGGTGCTATCGTACGTCCACGTTTATGGAGTCTTCAACCCACGAAGGGTAACGGTCGCGAGAGTCCACGGAGGGCTCCACCCATAAGGGTCCACGAAGTAGCAACCTTGACTATACCATGATGGCTTACGTCCATGGAGGACTAGCCTAACTCAGATAGATCTTCATGAAGTAGGTGATCTCCTTGCTCTTACAAACTTCTTGGTTCACTCCACAACACAAAGTAGGAGGCTCCCAAGCGACACCTAACCAATCTAGGAGGCACCACCCTCCAAAAGGTAATAGGCTCAATAATGTCAATGAACTCCTTGCTCTTGTGCTTCAAGATGATAGACTCCTCAACACTCAAGCACTCTCTCATAGATTTGGCTTTTGTAGAAGAGATTGATTGGGTGGAAAGCAACTTGGGGAGGCTAGAGATCAATATAAATATGGTTGGAATGGAATGGCATGATCTCAACACATGAGTAGGTGGGTCTGTCTCAGAAAATCTGATAGGATAGGTGGAGATCTGTTCTGAGTGCTTCTTTTTCGAGCGAGTGGTGTTGGAGGGGTATATATAGGCATCTCCAAAAATCCAACCGTTACACCTTAAGTGATCAACTCGGTGACACCGATGTGTGATTCTCGGTGGTACCAAGTTGCTCCAAAGGTAGCAACTTTTGAATCTCGGTGAGACTAATATATAGACTGATATATAAATCTCGGTGGTACTGATCAAGTGTCCAACGGTCAGAATCTGCATCTCGGTGACACCGATCCAAAAACTCGGAAATTCCGATTTTATGAATCGAGGCAACCGAAAGTTGGCAGCCTAAACTCGGTGGCACCGATGTGAGACCGGTTGCACCGATGTGCTAGAGTTTGGCATGGGTCTGTCTGAGTTTGGTGATCGGTGGGACCGAGTGGAAATTTTTTGTTTCACCAATTTGAGTGGTAGGGATCTAGACATGGTGTTTGTGGGAGAGCTCTTGGGTGTTTTTGGTAACTATCACTTGTGCATGTGGAGCATCTTGTTCACCAACGTTACCTTACCCCCTTTTTATAGTATTCACTTTTCCTATGGACTCAAAATGATTTCTCACAAAGTAAAATGTAGAGTTATGTTTGCTTGAAGCTTTTCCAATCCTATTCCTTCTCCTTCTTCTTCTTGGGGATACTCTCCACACTCCTTAGCCAAACCTCTCTATGGACTTTATCTGAAATACACTAGTTGAAAGTATTAGTCGAAGAGACAATGTATGTTGTCATGAATTATCAAAACAACCAAGGGAGCATATTGTCTTTCAGTTCGCCCGCTTTAACGATGTTCCCCATTAGGCTTATATAAAGCTCAAGATGCCCGGACCCAAGGGGGTCATCACTCTCAATGGCAATACGGAGCACTCCCTGTGAACTGAGGAACACACTGCGGCCTTGGCAACTGAATGGCAGTACGACAATGAAACACCAAGGCCCCAATCAGCCATCAAGGTGCGACATGCGAGCAAGCGATCCTGAGCTCAACCTGGTGTCCCAGAGCCATCTCCTGCTCAACACAAATAGGGATACGCTCCCCATGGCATTGCCCGGCTACCCGTAATGTATGTTCTTAGAAGGCACAATTTTGCACTCAAAACACTATGGGCTGCTATGAGGACACAATACCAACGACCAGTTGTTTGGCTTGACCGAACTACAGTCGAAATGTGTCTTCGGACAACAAGTAGGTACCGTCCAGGACCGCCCAAGCGTAAAGTTTACCCATAATATGGCAACTTCTCGCAACTTCTCAAGAACCCCTCTCCAAGGTCCGTTCGTCAACATTAATCACCTTTAAAGCATCCCCCTCTCAAGAGCAAAGGAGCAGATGCACAACAGGGCACATGGAGGACATCAAGCCACCCGCCGAAGACCCTGGGTAAACCGCTCCTCTGTAAGGTTTGTTTAAAAAAAATACATGTAACAGTTGCCTCGACATTACGAATTATAAGAACTTAGCACAAATAGGTATTATTCCTCCATGGTCTTTTTGCAGTATTTTATGTTACATAAACTGTTTTCAAATCACTGGTGCCAAAGACAAAACTTTTAGATACATGTTAGGTGTGACCGGATAGTAGACCCAGGGCTTGGATGTAAATCCCACCCCAAGAATCACCCGTCACTATTTTTTGTGTGCTTGGAGTCTCGGATATTGTGTTATATGAATCGGCTCGGGATTATGTCTTCGGTCAATGGTTGGGTTGCTCGGCTCCTGTGTTTGTCCTCTTACGTTCCGCTAGTTTGGCTAAAAGGGTAAAGGTAGAACCACTGTGATTGTATTTCCAGCTCGCCTAGCCAAATACCTCAGTGGAGAAGGCCGAAAACTGACTGTCATAATAAGCGAGAACCAGTCTACGATCCATGCCTAAGTGTCAAACTAAGAATTGATGGAGGTTATTCCGTGTTATACGAGGGGTTGTACCTTCAGAAACCATGTGATATTAGTCGCAAATCTCGGTTCATCCGACTATCACAAACTACTGGGGGCTCGTCACCAGCCCCCATGGTTAAGCTCTTACAGCTAAGTGAAAGAACTAAAACCACATACTCTGGTTGCCTCATTCCCCTCACACACTACCACCTCCGGGCACCGATATATCGGCTAAGTGTCATAGTACGGAGGTCGAAGCACCTCTTGTAGTATCTACATGGGGGCTGAAGCCGACGACTGGCAACTTTCAGTTCAAACAGCCACAGAGGAGTCAAAATAATACAATGTATGATACATTAGGGACATGCATTATAAATAGAAATTGCCATACGGAACATGGTAGTGCACTCACTAATAAATTACATTGTGGAGCAGTCAGTCTCTCTCGACCGAGCACCCTCCATCACAACGGGGAAGTAAAGCTCGGGGCGCCTATGCTCCTTCCCAGGAGGCGGGGGTGTAGTATCCATCTCGAATGGCTTCACCCTTGGCCAATGCATAATGGTCCTCACGAAGGCTATCCGAGCTCCCTCGATGCATCCGGAGTGCTTCAGGACTTCAATCCAGGGCGTGGCATCGCAGAGCTTCTGTACCTAGCCGAAACAGCTCCTCGGCAGCGGCTCTGCAAGCCACAGCCAGACATAGAGGTCCTTCATGGCTGGCTCTGCCATCATATGCAAATCCATTAGCTGTTTCATTTGATAGGTAAGAAGGGGACGGGGCTTAGGGGTTTGAAATCTCTGTTCAACATCCACGTCTCGAGTCGCAAAGTGCTTGGCTGCGTCCGCTGCACTCCTCGAGAGATCCGTAAAGGCGCCTGAGGAACACCACACCCATGTGAGAAAGGCAACCTGTCACCACCAAAGGAACATTGCAGTAAGTACGTATTACCATCCGTGATCATCCCTACTTGACAGAGTTGTTCTTCAAAGATCCGCCTATCTACACGCTCCGCTTTGAGCTCGGAGTAAAGAGAGGATAGCTCGGACGCTTGGTCCTTGATCTTTTTCTCAAGGGCCTCGTACTTGGTACTTACATCCTGGAGCTCCTGCTACACCTTGGCCATTCGAGCTTCATGCTTGCTGCTGCCAACCTTCAACGTGGTCAGTTCGACAACCGCTCGTTCAGCCATCATCTTCTAGTCTGTGGCCTCCTGGTTGGCCTTCTTCGGCTCAGCCTTGAGGTTTTCAACCTCTGCATTTATGATTGTAGACATAATGCGAAGCAAGATCTCTGGAACAAAAGCCCAAAAACCTCAATTAATGAGGTAAATAACGGTATTAGCAGTATAATCCAAACTTACTTCGCATTTCGTCAAACCGTTTGTTCAGGCGGTCAAGCTCCTCATCGGATATCTTGAGCATCCCATTCAACTCGGCCTGTTTCATGGCATTGGTGGCCACAACTGATGACGAGGCCTACAAAAAACTTAGTGGCCAGTTGACCCCATCGGAGGTGGTACGTCGTCGTGTCAGGGAGGAGGATGAGCATGTCCATCGGTACATGGATGCGTTGGACGTCAGGTTCCCCAATACCTGGTAGGTTCTTCAGGTATCTCACCCAAGCTATGATCTTGTGATGGTTCCTTCTCGTTGAGTGTCCACCGCCCGTGCCTCACGAACTGCAAGTGAACTAGATTCTTTGATAATATTCGATCTGTATTAGCTAGTGATGTTATATATATGATAATATTCGAGATGTATTAAGGATAATACTCGAGATGTATTCGAGATTATATTCGATAATATTCGAGACGATTTCTTTGAGATTATATTCGATGATGCATATTATATGAATTATTTGAGATGCATATTTTGTACTATGATTCAGTTTTACCTTATTAATTGCATGCATTCTAATTTGAATACTAAATTGTTTTATCTTTCTTCTGGATTAGTTAAATAAAAGCTATGGACAATACCGACAGAGAAGGAGAAGAGGCTCTGTTCGACATCATACGCTCCCCGAACCCAGAGCATGAACCTGAAGATGACGGCTCACAATATCTAAACAATTCCGGTGAGGGTTGTATGACATTTGATGAGGATGAACGAATAGATGAAGGCAACAACGATGTTGACGAAGAAAATATTCTCCAAATAAAAAAGACTGGCGAGGTATATTTATTATATAAGATATCCGGTGATCATTGCATGTCTTAATTAAGTTGTATGTATTAACGAATCGATCTTTCTTCTTTTAGGCCTCCGGATCGAGCAAATCTTCTACAAGCGACAGGGCAGTTCGAGCCCGGCCAAAAAGTTGGAGTCTGACGTAAAGTTCAACATTGATTCCATCAAAACATGAAATGGCGAACCGCTTGAACCTAGGAAAAATGCAACCAAGTTCAAGAATCAATGCGGAGTTATTGCAGGGACCAAATCCCGATCTCCATTCAAGAATGGAAAAAGCCAGCAAAGGGAGATTGAGCAGGAGTTACTTCTGTTGACGAAAGAGTAAAAGATCTACTTTGGGAATCACAGATGTCACATTTCATCCTACTAGATAATTTGACAAATTCAAACCTGAAGAAAGTCAGAAACTATGCTCTTAAAAAGATGGCGATCACATTCAACACCTTCAAGAAAAAAATATGGACTGCGCACGTCACAGAAAAAAAGAAGACTCTAGAATTCAAGGGAGCACTGGTGAAGGCAAAAGATCATTGGGACGCTTTCGTGAAGTTCAAGGAATCAGAACACGCTAAGGAATGGTCGAGAAAAAACAAGATTAATGCTACAAAAAAAGTGGCACCATACTCTAGGGCGAGGTGGCTACCAGGTGGCCCTGCCTAAATGGGATCAATCTGAGCAAGAGATGATTAGTGCAGGGGTCACTCCAATTACACTGAACTGGCCCCCCAGGTGTCGGACATGGTTTTATGCGCATGGGGGAAGTTGGACCCATAGACATGGATGATTAAGGTGAAGCCAAGTCTTAAAGAAGCGACAAACAAAATACTTATTGAAATAGAAGAAGCTCGAACGGGGGTGTTCATGCCCAATAGAGAGAACGACAACTTGAGACGCGCCCTGAAGAATCCTGAACACCCGGGAAGAGCACGATGCAAAGGCGTTGTTCCATGGTTTGAGGGGTTTGCGGATTGGAACGATGACTACAGAAGCCGTGCGAGAAAGAAGAAGCGGGAGGAGCAAAAGAATAAGGAGGAAGCACTCCTCCTTGAAGGCCTAGAATCAAAGCACCTGGAGTTGGAATCCGCTTTCAGGTGGCAGCAGGAGCAGATCGGCTCACTCAGCCAGGCGTCTCAGCGGTAGCATGAGCAGATCGATCCAACATTGGATAGCACCGTCCCATCTATGCCGAGAAGCAGTGTGGATTCCGCCCCGGCCGATATTGATGATGCACTGCTAGCTAGCTACCCTGTGGATGATACCAAAGATAGGACTAAATGTGAGCTACACATTAAAGTGAAGAACTTATCCATGAAGGTGGCGGACGGCTATGCTTTAGCAAATCCCCCTAAAGCAACCTTCCATTGCAATCCTATTCTAGGTGACTATGCTCATGTCGGGGTTGCTTAAGTGATGTCAGGATATCACGAGCTACAACTTGACATTCTTGGAGGTGACGAGGAGAGAACACTGGGAGAGGCTATACATCGTATCATTCTATGGAAAAAGGATTACATCGTCTTTCCAAGGCCACCGACTCCTCCTCTCCTCCAAGTTCGGCACCGCGTCAGCCAACTCCTCCTCCTCGAAGTCCGTCGCCGCGTCAGCCGACTCCTCCTCCCAGTCCGGCACGGTGTCAGCCAACTCCTCCTCCTTCAAGTCCAGTGCCACATCAGCTGACTCCTCCTCCAAGTCTAGCACGACATCAGCCTCCTCCTCCTCCAAGTTTGGCACCGCGTCTACCGTCTCCATCGACTCAGCATGCTCCGTCGCCTAAGCAACATGGGAAGAGAGAGGTCGCAGCTATGATGGCTAGCGGTACAATAGGCAAGAACTTCAAATATGGTCCAAGTCTCAAGCCTCTTCCGAAGTTGCCTTACCACCTGCCTGAGGAGGAACTCAACACCGTACTGGATGCCAAATTGAAGGCCCATTTTGGGCCGAAACCGCCCCCGTCGCCAAAGGAGAAAGTACCTGAGCATGTGTCACAACACTTTATTGATATGGCTCGACCAGTTGTCAAGGACTGCGACTATGTGCGGTGTATCAAGGAGCCGAGCTCGAGCTCGAGCCAAGAAGTTCGCCAAAAAGTGGGAAAACTGTTCCCCAGCTAGGAGAACAGGTAGTGCAATCAATCCCCCCGCTCATTGGACAAACACCTCTGAGTATCGCTGATCGGCTGGTAATAACCGACGATCATAAAAGGCAGGCTAAAGAGGCCATTGCCACTGTTGAACAACACCTAGGCCTTGAGGAAATCCCTGTGCTTAAATAGGAGGAAGTAAAATGGCAATATGTCCGCGGCAAACCTCTGGTCAAGCTTGATGATGTCAAGCTTCTACGAACAAGAATGTACAATTTGCATACGTGGTACATGCAAGAAACAACAAATACCAATCAAGAGTCCCTCATGGTGAAAGTCAAGAAAAAGCATTGCTTCCATAAAATGATTTGTGGATTCATTATGTAGATTTGTTTAGTTATTCAATCAAGACGTACTCGACAAATCTATCGTCAGTTGCTATTGTCTATAAGTGATTTCTTTCTGTAATTTAAGTCTATAGCTAGTTGTGCTCTCGTTCATTACCTGTAATTATCCTCACTATATTCTTCTGTGGTATTATGCAGAATGAAGATGTATGAAATGAAAAAAGATGGAAGCTATGGCATTGAGTTCATTGACCCAAATACGATTAATGAACATACATGGACAAAACAATGGGCGAGAAAAAACACAAAGGAATTCCTTCTAGAGTTTTTGATGCAACTAAACACCCAACCAGAAATACTACTTCCTTACAACTTCGGGTGAGTGTTACTATATCTTGTACTACAAATTCTCTTTTTTGCTTACTAGATGTTAATAAATGTAGTTGTTGAGTTATGCGGATGTCCGCTTAATTATAAAAAACGTGTGCACATGCAGTTACCACTGGATCTTGTTAATCATTGAAGTTGACAAGGGAAAAGTTGAAGTACTGGACTCACTATATAAGAATCCATTCGAATACGCAACCATGAGGGGGATAGTCGATAGGTAATTTCAACCATTATCGCACTATGTTGGCCTCTTTACTTCATTTCCTCATATCAACTAGTTAATAACTCCTTTATTAATTTTATTTTCTGGTGGCCAGGGCTTGGGCCAAGTTCATCAAACTAGTCCTAGACGACTGGGCGCAAAAGCTGACATGGGTGCGACCCAAGGTAATTAAGTAGTACTAGCTAGCTACATCCGTGCATCTCTTTAATTCTATGTCATGCTTGATTAGTTATTACCTGATTGAATTTTATTACCGTAAAGTGCATGAGGCAGGAGCAGGGGACTAGTTTATGTGCATACTATGTTTGCGAGACCATTCGCATGATCACGTCTGAAAGGAGCAGAGATGAAAGAAATCTTTGGCTACGTTTGCCAGAACACTGTCCAAAATTTTTTATCATGATCTAGCTAATATATATACACAGAACTAATATATTCATCTTGATCTCCTTCTTATAGCTGACGGAGATGTGGGGCCAGCTCCTACCAACGGCTCGCATACGAGCAATTCAAGTGGAATTAGCTGTATTTCTGCTCGACCAGGTCATAGATCCCAAAGGAGAATACCATTACAAGAAGCATGTGTAATGATCCGCAGATTGTAGGAGAAATTATATATACCAAATTGTATACATATATATATATATGTGTGTGTGTGTGTGTGTGTGTGTGTCTGTGTATGTGAATGGTCATCCTACGAGAAATTCGATGATATATATATATGATCGGTTATACGACAAATTTTATTTATATATATGCACAATATGTATAGTATGTAGTAGAGTAATATATGTTTGAAATAAAAAATAATTAAATGGAAAACACAAAATTAAAAATAAAAACTAAACCATAATTAATTCATAAACCCCTAAACAATTAAAAGGAAAAATAAATTAAAATTAAAAGAATTAAATACTTTTAGTCCCGGTTGGTGTTACCAACCGGGACTAAAGGTCTCCCAGCCCACGGCGTCGGGAGGTGCCATGTGGTGGGCCTTTAGTGTCGGGCCATATTGAATCGGGACTAAAGGGGAGGGGGCTTTAGTCCCCACCCTTTAGTGCCTGTTGGAGAACAGGCACTAAAGGCCCTTACGAACCGGGACTATAGGCCGATTCTGCACTAGTGCTGGACCATTAATCTTCACGGCCTTGTCTAGCCAGCTCTGTGAAGGCGGTGGAGAAGGGTTTAAGTTCCTTGCTGACAGGCAAAGCTCGAAAATGAAATAGAAGCTTCCTCATACCTTTGTAGGAGGGGTTTCGGCGTCTAGGCCGATGTCTTCCTCCTCGGCCGACCACTCCTTCTGGGGCTTCAACAACACCTTCCACAACTTCTCGTGAGTTGTGTGATAAAATTGGCGCACGGTAACAGGGTCGTCGAGCTTGTAGAACGACATCGAAGAGTGCTGGTGCTGGCAGGGGAGGAGGCGTTGGCGGAGCATAACCCGGACCACGTTGGTCAGCTCGATTTTCAGCTCCACCATTTGCGATATGCGCTTCCACAGGGACTTCACCTCCGTGGTTGATCCCCAGTCGAGGCTTTTCTTGACCCACGAGGTTAGCCTCACGGGGTGTCCAGATCTGAACTCAGAGGGTGCCGACCAGTTTGCGCCTCGTGATTTGGTCATGTAGAAGCACTCTTTCTGCCAAACCTTGACAGTGTTGATGAAAGTACCTTCTGTCCACTCGACCAGCGGAAGCTTTGTGATCACAACCCCACCGCAATCGGCATGTTGGCCGCTGACTGTCTTCGGCTTGATGTTGAAGATCTTGAGCCATAGACCATAGTGTGGCTGGACCCACAGGAAGGCCTCACAAACAATGATGAAGGCTGAGATATGCATGAAGGGGTTCGGGGGAAGATCGTGGAAGTCTCACCTGCAGAAGAACATTAAGCTTGTAATGAAGGGGTGAAGCGTAAAGCCCAATCCCCGGATAAAGTGGGGGGATGAACACCACCCTATCACCCGGCCTCGGTGTTGGCACCAATTGGCCTGCATCTGGAGCGCGGTGGACAATATTGGGCTAAAGGTAGCCGGCGAGCTTCAACTCCCGGATGTCATCGTCGGTGAAGCAGAAGGCCTCCCACTTGTCCTATGAACCCGAGCTAGCCATGGCTGAGCTTGGGAAGAGCGGCTTGGAGAGGACGGGAGGAGAAATGGATCTGAGCATTTGGAGCTTTGACGGGAGGAGAGAGTGAATCAGGGATGCAAGCGAAGGTATTGGGGATTTTCTCCCTTTTATAAGATGTCCTTGTTGGTGAACGTCGCATGGGAAACAAAAAATTTCCTACGCTCACACAAGACCTATCCATGGTGATGAGCATCTACAAGAGGGAGAGTGGATCTACATACCCTTGTAGATCGCTAAGAGGGAAGTGTTAAGAAACGCGGTTAGTGTAGTCGAACGTCTTCGCGATCCAAATCACCGAGCGTCCCGTGATCCAATCACGATCCATCCCGATCAAGCACCAAACGGACGACACCTCCGCGTTCAGCACACGTACGGCTTGATGATGATCTGCGCCTTCTTGATCCAGCAAGAGGTAGCGGAGAGGTAGATGAATTCTCCGGCAGCGTGACAGCGCTGCAGCGATGGTGGTGGAGCAATTCCGGCAGGGCTTCGCCTAAGCACTGCAGAAAACCGATCTAGAGGAGAAACTATGCACTAGAGGAACGGGTAGCATGTGGCTGAAAATCTCATGCAAAAACCCTAAAACCTCAAGTATATATAAGAGGAAGAGAGGAGGAGGCTTGGCCCAAGGGCCAAGCCATCTAGGCTTCGGCCGAACCAAGAGGAGAGGAGGATTCCTCCTCCAATCCTAGTAGGACTAGGACTCCTCCTTATTTTGGCCTTTTTGCCTTTTCCACCTTTTTCTCTTTGGGCTTTTCTTCCCAGCCGCATGGGCCTTGTGTGGGACTTCCACCAGCCCACAAAGGGCTGGTATTCACTCTCCACAGCCCATGTAGCCTCTTGGGTCGAAATAACCCTCCCGATGGTTACCCGGTACACTACCGGCACTCCCGGTACACTACCGATGAGCCCGAAACTTTTCCAGCGACCAAAATAGGACTTCCTATATATGAATCTTTACCTACAGACCATTCCGGAGCTCCCCGTGACGTCCCGGATCTCATCCAGGACTCCAAACAACCTTCGGTCACCACCATGCATAACTCTATACTACCGAAACGTCACCAAACCTTAAGTGTGCAGACACTGCGGGTTCGAAAACTATGTAGACATGACCGAGACACCTCTACGGTCAATAACCAACAGCGGGACCTAGATGCCCATATTGGTTCCTACATATTCTACGAAGATCTTTATCGGTCGAACCTCTGTGTCAAGGATTTAGTTAATCCCATATGATGTTCCCTTTGTTCCTCGGTATGTTACTTGCTCGATATTCGATCGTCGGTATCTCCATACCTAGTTCAACCTCGTTACCGGAAAGTCTCTTTACTCATTCCGTAATACAAGATCCCGGGACTAACACTTAGTCACATTGCTTGCAAGGCTTATTGTGATGTTGTATTACCGAGTGGGCCCTGAGATACCTCTCCGTCACACGGAGTAAAAATTCCCAGTCTTGATCCATGCCAACCCAACAGACACCCTCGGAGATACCTGTAGAGCACCTTTATAGTCACCCAGTTACGTTGCGATGTTTGATACACACAAGGCACTCTTCCAGTGTCCGTGAGTTGCATGATCTCATGGTCATAGAAACATATACTTGACATGCAGAAAACAGTAGCAATAAACTGACACGATCATATGCTACGTTTGTAGTTTGGGTCTTGTCCATCACATCATTCTCCTAATGATGTGATCCTGTTATCCAATGACATCACATGTAAATGGCTAGGAAACCTTGACCATCTTTGACCAACGAGCTAGTTCACTAGAGGCATACTAGGGACAAAGTGTTGTCTATTTACCCACACATGTAATGTGTTTCCAATCAATACGGTTATAGCATGGATAATAAACGATTATCATGAACAAGGAAATATAATAATAAACACTTTATTTATTGCCTGTAGGGCATATTTCCAACAGTCTCCCACTTGCACTAGAGTAAAAAATCTAGTTCACATCACTATGTGATTTACATTGTAATGAATCGAACACCCATGAAGTTCTGGTGTTGATCATGTTTAGCCCTTGGAAGAGGTTTAGTTAACGGGTCTGCAACATTCAGATCCATGTGCACTTTGCAAATATTTATGTCCTTCTCCTCGATGTAATCGAGGATGGAGTTGAAGCAGCGCTTTATGTGTCTGGTCCTCTTGTGAAACCTTGGTTCCTTAGGAAGAGCAATGACACAAGTGTTATCACAGAACAGGTTCATTGGATTCAGTGCACCCGGCACTACTCCAAGATCAGTCATGAACTGCATCATCCAGACACCGTCCTTTGCCGCCTCCGAGGCTGCGATGTACTCCGCTTCGCATGTAGAATCAGCTACCACGCTTTGCTTGGAACTGCACCAGCTTATCGCTCCCCATTGAGAATAAATACGTATCTAGTTTGCGACTTAGAGTCATCCGGATCAGTGTCAAAGCTTGCATTGACGTAACCCTTTACGACGAGCTCTTCATCACCTCATAAACGAGAAACATCTCCGTAGTCCTTTTAAGGTACTTAAGGATATTCTTGATTGCTGCCCTGTGCTCCATTCCATGGCTAGGCTGACATCGGGTCTTGAGCACAACATTGCATACATGATAGAGCCTATGGCGGAAGCATAGGGGATGACACTCATCTTTTCTCTATCTTCTGCAGTCACTGGGCATTGAGTCTTACTCAACTTAACACCTTGTACACAGGCAAGAACCCCTTCTTAGGCTGATCCATTTTGAACTTCTTCAAAACTTTATCAAGGTATGTGCTTTGTGAAAGTGCTATTAAGCGTCTCGATCTATCTCTATAGATCTTAATGCCTAATATGAAAGTAGCTTCTCCTAGGTCCTTCATTGAAAAACTCTTGTTCAAATATTCCTTCACGCTTTCCAGCATTTCTATATTGTTTCCAATCAGCAATATGTCTTCCACATATAATATTAGAAACGCTATAGAGCTCCCACTCACTTTCTTGTAAATACAAGCTTCTCCATAAACTTGTATAAACTCAAACGCTTTGATCACCTCATCAAAGCGCTTATTCCAACTCCGAGATGCTTGCACCAGCCCATAAATGGATCACTGGAGTTTGCAAACTTTGTCAGCATTCTCTGGATCGACAAAACCTTCTGGTTGCATCATATACAACTCTTCCTCAAGGAAACCGTTGAGGAACGCTGTTTTGACATCCATCTGCCAAATTTCATAGTCGAAATAAGCAGCTATTGCCAACATGATTCTGACAGACTTAAGCATCGCTACGGGTGAGAAGGTCTCATCGTAGTCAACTCCTTGAACTTGTGAAAAAACCTTTGCCATAAGTCGAGCTTTATAGACAGTGACATTACTGTCTGCGTTCGTCTTCTTCTTAAAGATCCATTTATTCTGAATGGCCTTTTGCCCTTCAGGTGATACTTCCAAAGTCCATACTTTGTTTTCATACATGGATCCCATCTCGGATTTCATGGCCTCTAAGCATTTCTCGGAATCCGAGACCATCACCACTCCTCCATAGCTCATAGGTTCATTGTTGTCCAACAACATGACCTCCAAGACAGGGTTGTCGTACCACTCAGGAGCAGTACGCGCCCTTGTCGACCTACGAGGTTCAATAGTAACTTGATCCGAAGCTTCATGATCATCATCATTAACTTCATGTTCAACTGTTGTAGGCTCGACGGAAACATCTTTTTGCGCTCTGCTACTCTCTGGTTGAAGTAAAGGTTCAATAACCTCATCAAGCTCTATTTTCCTCCCACTCACTTCTTTCGAGAGAAACTCTTTCTCAAGAAATGTTTCGTTCTTAGCGACAAACACTTTTGCCTTCGGATCTGAGATCGAAGTTATACCCGACTGTCTCTTTCGGGTATCCTATGAAGATGCATTTCTCCGCTTTGGGTTCCAGCTTTTCAGGCTGAAGCTTTTTGACATAAGCATCACATCTCCAAACTTTAAGAAATGACAACTTTGGCCTCTTGCCAAACCATAGTTCATATGGCGTCGTCTCAAGGAATTTCAATGGTGCCCTATTTAAAGTGAATGCAGTTGTCTCTAATGCATAACCCCAAAACGATACTAGCAAATCAGCAAGAGACATCATAGAACGCACCATATCTAATAAGGTTCAATTACGACGTTCGGACACACCATTACGCTGTGGTGTTCCAGGCGGTGTCAACCGTGAAACAATTCCACACTGTCTTAAGTGACAGCCAAACTCATAACTCAGATATTCACCTCCTCGATGAGATTGCAAGAATTTAATCTTCTTGTCATGATAATTCTCAACTTCACTCTGAAATTGCTTGAAGTTTTCAAACGTTTCAGACTTGTGCTTCATTAAGTAAATATACCCATATCTACTTAAGTCATCAGTGAAGGTGAGAAAATAACGATATCCACCACGCGCTGTAACATTCATTGGACCGCACACATTAGTATGTATGATTTCCAATAAGTCACTTGCCCGTTCCATTGTTCCAGAGAACGGCATTTTAGTCATCTTGCCCATGAGGCATGGTTCACATGTGTCAAGTGATTCAAAATCAAGTGACTCCAAAAGTCCATCAGCATGGAGCTTCCTCATGCGTTTTACACCAATATGACCTAAATGGCAGTGCCACAAGAAAGTGGTACTATCATTATCAACTCTACATCTTTTGGCATCAATGTTATGAACATGTGTGTCATCACTATCAAGATTCAATATGAATAAACCCCTCACATTGGGTGCATGACCATAAAAGATATTACTCATATAAATAGAACAACCTTTATTCTCCGATTTAAATGAGTAACCATCTCGCAATAGACAAGATCCAGATATAATGTTCACGCTTAACACAGGCACTAAATAACAATTATTCAGGTTTATCACTAATCCCGATGGTAATCGAAGAGAGAGCATAACGACGACGATCACATCAACCTTGGAACCATTTCCCACGTGCATCGTCACTTTATCCTTTGCCAGCCTTGGTCTATTCCATAGTTCTTGTTTTGAGTTGCAAATGTGAGCAACCGAACCGGTATCAAATACCCAGGCACTACAATGAGAGGTAGTATGGTACACATCAATAACATGTGTATCATATATACCTTGTTTGTCGTTGGCTGCCTTCTTGTTAGCCAGGTACTTGTGGCAGTTCTGCTTCTAGTGACCAGTTCCCTTGCAATGAAAGCACTCAGTTTCTGGCTTGGGTCCATGCTCGGGCTTCTTTATAGGAATAGCAACTGCTTTGCCATCCTTCTTGGTTTTACCCTTCTTGCCCTTGCCCTTGCCATTCTTCTTGAAACTAGTGGTTTTATTGACCACCAACACTTGATGTTCTTTTTGGATTTCAGACTCAGCGACTTTTAGCATCGCAAACAGCTCGGCGACTGACTTGTTCATCCCGTGCATGTTATAGTTCATCACAAAGCTCTTGTAACTAGGTGGCAATGGTTGAAGAACTCTGTCAGTGATCGCCTCTGGCGGAAGGGCAATGCCCAACTCTGTGAGATGATTCGAATACCTAGACATTCTGAGCATATGCTCACTGATAGACCCGTTCTCCTCCATCTTGCAAGCATAGAACTTGTCAGAGGTCTCATACCTCTCGATTCGGGCATTCTTATGAGAGATAAACTTCAACTCCTGTAACATATCATATGCTCCATGACGTTCAAAATGTCTTTGAAGTCCCGGTTCTAAGCCATACAATATTGCACACTGAACTATTGAGTAATCTCCAGAATGTGCCTCCCAAGCGTTCTTAACATCTTCGGATGACATGTCTTCTGGTTGGTCACCAAGCGGTGCATCAAGGACATATGATTTCTGGGAAGCCGTGAGGATAATCCTCAGATTACGGGCCCAGTCAACAAAGTTACTTCCATCATCTTTCAACTTAGCTTTCTCTAGGAATGCATTAAAATTGAGGGGTGCTACTGTGCGAGCCATTGATCTACAACATAAATATGCAAAGGTTACTTAGACTATTGTTAGAGATAATGAGTTTAGTTAATCAAATTACTAAAGCTCCCACTCAAATTGACATCCCTAGGTCATCTGAGTGTCACATGATCTAAATTCACCAACTCAAGTCCGATCATCACGTGAGTTGAGGTGGTTTCAATGGTGAACATCATCATGTTGATCATATCTACTATATGAGTCATGTTTGACCTTTCGGTCTCTTGTGTTCCAAGGCCATGTCTGTACATGCTAGGATCATCAAGTTTAACCCGAGTGTTCTGGATGTGCAACACTGGCTTGCACCCGTTGTATGTGAACGTAGAGTCTATAGCACCCGATCATCACGTGGTGTCTCGACACGACGAACTTTCGCAATGGTGCACAGTCGGGGAGAACACAATTCATCTTGAAATTTAAGTGAGGGATCACCTTATAATTCTACCGTCATCCTAAGCAAAACAAGGTGCATAAAAGTATTAACATCACATGCAAATCATAAGTGACATGATATGGCCATGAACTTGTGCTTTTGATATCCGTCTTGAAAGCACCGGCATGATCTCCATCGTCATCGGCATGACACCATGATCTCCATCATCTTAATCTCCATCAACATGTCGTCATTGGGGTTGTCGCGCCCATCATGCTTGTACTACTATTGCTACCGTTTAGCGATAAAGTAAAGCATTACATAGCGCTTAATGATTGACACGCAGGTCATACAATATTTAAAGCCAACCCTATGGCTCCTACCGGTTGCTGTCCTCATTGACATGCAAGTCGTGATATTCTATACAACACATGATCATCTCAAACATCACATATATCACATCATGTAATTGGCCATATCACATCACAACATACCCTGCAAAAACAAGTTAGAGGTCCTCTAATTTTTGTTGCATGTTTTACGTGGCTGCTACGGGTATCTAGCAAGAACAATTCTCACCTACGCATAAACCACAACGGTGATACATTAGCTGCTTTTTAACCTTCTCAAGGACCACCTTTGTCGAATTTGATCCAACTAAAGTAGGAGAAATTGGCACCCGCCAGCCATCTATGCAACAAGTTGCAGTTGAGGGAACCGGTCTCTCGTAAGCATAGGATTAATGTTGGTCCGGGCCGCTTCATACCACAATACCACTGAACCAAAACACGACCAAGGGAGGAATCAATCTAAGAATCAATGCCCACAAACTGTTTGTTCTCTACTCGAGATCTCATCTACACATAGACCTAGCTCATGAAGCCACTGTTGGTGAACGTCGCATGGGAAACAAAAAAAATTCTACGCTCACGCAAGGCCTATCCTTGGTGATGAGCATCTATGAGAGGGAGAGTGGATCTACATACCCTTGTGGATCGCTAAGCGGGAAGCATTAAGAAATGCGGTTGGTGTAGTCGAACGTCTTCGCGATCCAAATCGCCGAGCGTCCCGCGATCCAATCACGATCCGTCCCGATCAAGCACCGAACAGACGACACCTCCGCGTTCAGCACACGTACAGCTTGATGACGATCTCTGCCTTCTTGATCCAGTAAGAGGGAGCGGAGAGGTAGAAGATTTCTCCGATAGTGTGACAATGCCGCGGCGATGGTGGTGGAGAAATTTCGGCAGGGCTTCGCCTAAGCACTCTAGAAAACCGATCTAGAGGATAAACTATGCACTAGAGGAACGGGTAGCACGTAGTTGAAAATCTCGTGCAAAAACCCTAAAACCTCTAGTATATATAAGAGGAAGAGAGGAGGAGGCTTGGCCCAAGGGCCAATCCATCTAGGCTTCGGCTGAACCAAGAGGAGAGGAGGATTCCTCCTCCAATCCTGGTAGGACTAGGACTCCTCCTTATTTTGGCCTTTTTGCCTTTTTCCACCTTTTTCTCTTTGGGCTTTTCTTCCGAGCCGCGTGGGCCTTGTGTGGGACTTCCAACAGCCCACTAAGGGCTGGTATTCACTCTCCCACAGCCCATGTAGCCTCTTGGGTCGAAATACCCCTCCCGATGGTCTCCCGGTACACTACCGGCACTCTCGGTACACTACCGATGAGCCTGAAACTTTTCCGGCGACCAAAATAGGACTTCCTATATATGCATCTTTACGTTCGGACCATTTCGGAGCTCCTTGTGACGTCCGGGATCTCATCCGGGACTCTGTACAAGCTTCAGTCACCACCATGCATAACTCTATACTACCGAAATGTCACCAAACCTTAAGTGTGCAGACCATGCGGGTTCGAGAACTATGTAGACATGAACAAGACACCTCTATGGTCAATAACCAATAGCGGGACCTAGATTCCCATATTGGTTCCTACATATCTACGAAGAGATTTATCGGTCGAACCTCTATGTCAAGGATTTAGTTAATCCCGTATGATGTTCCCTTTGTTCTTCGGTATGTTACTTGCCCGAGATTCGATTGTCGGTATGTCCATACCTAGTTCAACCTCATTACCGTAAAGTCTCTTTACTCGTTCCGTAATACAAGATCCCGTGACTAACACTTAGTCACATTGCTTGCAAGGCTTATTGATATGTTGTATTACCGAGTGGGCCCTGAGATACCTCTCCGTCACACGAAGTAACAAATCCCAGTCTTGATCCATGCCAACCCAACAGACACCCTCGGAGATACCTGTAGAGCACCTTTATAGTCACCCAGTTACGTTGGGAACTCTTCCGGTGTCCGTGAGTTGCATGATCTCATGGTCATAGAAACATATACTTGACATGCAAAAAACAGTAGCAATAAACTGACACGATCATATGCTACGTTTGTAGTTTGGGTATTGTCCATCACATCATTCTCCTAATGATGTGATCTCGTTATCAAATGACATCACATGTCAATGGCTAGGAAATCTTGACCATCTTTGACCAACGAGCTAGTTCACTAGAGGCATACTAGGGACAAAGTGTTGTCTATTTACCCACACATGTAATGTGTTTCCAATCAATACAATTATAGCATGGATAATAAACGATTATCATGAACAAGGAAATATAATAATAAACACTTTATTTATTGCCTCTAGGGCATATTTCCAACAGTCCTAATACCAATGGCCCCTTTACTATGCCGCAGGCCTTGCCACTTCCCGAAACGATTGTGCCATTATACGCGCGCGGGATAACCCTGATCATTATTTGCACCCATGAAAAATAGAGCATGATCCTCACATTGATAAGACGTGCCAATGGAAAAGGGGCCTTGAACCACGAATCGAGCTTTCATAACTGGCTAAGTGCTCATTGCCTGTCGTGACCTTTCCTTAGAAAGGTTGTCAGATGAGGTAATGTTCACACTCAGGCATTTGGCCTTAGAGGCTAAAGAACGTATATGTTGTTCCGAAAACAGGGTGTCATCAACAATCAAGCCGGGACAAGCTAAACATAAGGGAAAAAAGGGAACTCACCCCACAAGTCGGAGACTTTGGATGGGCGAAGCTACTGGGTGTCATGAACCCTGATGTTGGAGGCTAGTTCAGGGGCTACTGAGGGACTCCGAGACTAAGGGGTCCTTGGGCTGTCATCTCATCTCTCTTGGGCCAGCTTGGTCAGACGCTCTGTGTAGGGCTGGACTATGTGCTGACCCCGTGTTCAAGACGGAAAGCTCCGAAGACTTGGCATGTCTGCCAAGTCTTGAAGACGAGATCGCGTATATATCCCTGGTTAGAAGCTGGTCATATGTAACACTAGGTACCCTAGTGTCCATGTAAACCAAAGGGCTCAATTCGTAGAGGCAGGTTGACTCATCTAGGGTTTTAGCTAATATGATCTCGAGGTAGATCAACTCTGTAATTCTCATTCACATCAATGCAATCAAGCAGGACATAGGGTTTTACGTCCTCAAAAGGGCCTGAACCTCGGTAAACACTGTCTCCTTCGTCGCCTGTTATCCATCGATCCAAGGTCCATAGCTCAGGACCCCCTACCCGAGATCCGCTAGGTTTGACACCGACAGAGGGCGAGCACCCCAGGAAGAGGGTTCTGCCAATGTGATGTGGTATGCTCCTATAATACCACGATTGAAACTTTTGTTACAAAACAAAGAGCATGCCAAGTTGTTGTGATGGCAAAAAGAAGATCATAAGAAATACGCAAAGTTGAGACAACCCGCTGATGGGTCGAAGTGGTGAAAGATCGAGAGAGAGTTCCCGATCTTTGCAGTTGACGCAAGAAACTTATGGTTTGGTATAAGTGAATCTTGACGATATCGCTTATCGTTAGCGCCTCGGTCAGCTGGAGATTAAAGATTAATCGGAAATTGGCCGACTAATTAATTTTATCGATCGACTATTAATCGGTCATTTTTTTGCAAATCTCAAGTTTCCAACACAAAAATATGCTTTATTCAACACAAAAATAACATTGGACAAATGTGTTACCTTGATTCCAAACCTTTTGAATCCATGTATAATGAAAAAATAGGAAAAAGTACATATTGCGTAAGAAGGTCCACAAAACACAAATAAACATAGTTTTTACAAACATATTTCTATAATAGGCCCAATTTATCAGTAGATTTGTAATAAATCGCTTGTTAGAGCGATAAATCGGCCCAAATGATAACGGTGAAGATAAGGCATAATCTTATCGGTCACCACCTGAGTAGTAATAAATCAGTTGCTAAGTTGCTGAATCGGCCGATTTTTTGAAAATGGTCTAAGTACAAATGGCATGAATTCTTTTGGGGAGAGCAGAGCTACAGTCATAGCACCTGGCATGTGACTCTATGTATCTATAACCTTCCTCCTTGGTTGTGCATAAAGCAAAAGTGCATTATGATGCCAGTGCTCATCCAAGGCCCTAAGCAACCCGGCAAAGACATTGATGTGTACCTAAGGCCATTAGTTGAAGAACTTTTACAGTTGTGGGACAAAAAAGGTGTACATGTGTCGGTTGAGAACAAACAGGAGGAATTTGACCTACGAGCATTGCTGTTTGTATCCATCAATGATTGGCCCGCTCTTAGAAACCTTTCAGGACAAACAAACAATAGATACAATTGATGCACGCACTGTTTAGATGAGACCGAAAGTATATATTTTGATAAAAGTAAGAAGAACCTGTACCCGGGACATCGTCGATAGATACAATTGATGCACGCACTGTTTAGATGAGACTGAAAGTATATATTTCTGATCAGGCATCTCTTAAGAAAGAAAGGCAAGCATTTCAAGGTATATCACTGGAAGAAGCCTCACCACCATACTGGGGATGACATATTTGATATCTTCAAGGATTTAAAAGTAATATTTGGAAAGGGTCCTGGCGGACAATCTGTTCTGAATGACACTAACGGACACGCACCCATGTGGAAGAAGAAATCTATATTTTGGGAGCTACTCTATTGGAAAGTCCTAGAGGTTCGCTCTGCAATCAATGTGATGCACGTGATGAAGAATCTTTGGGTGAACCTGCTAGGCTTCTTGGGCGTGTATGGGAAGACAAAATATACACCACACGCACGGCAGGACCAGCAGCGTAAGAACGAAAAAGATGGCATGCACCCAAAGAAGTATCAAGGTCCTGCCAGCTACGCTCTTACGAAAGAAGAGAAGGAAATCATTTTTGAATGCCTGAGCAGTATGAAAGTCTCGTTTGGCTTCTCGTCGAATATAAAGGGAATAATAAATATAGCCAAGAAAAAATTCCAAAACCTAAAGTCTCATGACTGCCACGTGATTATGACGCAATTACTTCCAGTTGCATTGAGGGGAATTCTATCGGAAAATGTTTGAGGACCCATTGTGACGGTTTGTGCATTCCTCAATGCATGGGGATATTGAGCCTATTCAAGAAATAGAATTTTTTCACAGAGGAGTTCGTGACAAGATAATATTGATCACACTCACCTGCAAGGAAGTTGGTCTGCCCGACATGAACTTATTGCATGGTTAGCGACACGACTTAGTGTCAGCCATGCTCACTAAACTTGTCCTTGTCAACAAATGCTTGTCATACCAAACTCCCACTTCATGATTTTTTAGAGGACTTTATCCTTGATGAGCTCGTCCTAAAGTTGTTCATTTTCCTAAGAACAAATTTCTGAAATTTTTGGACCACAAGATTATGTCAACAATACTTTGTAAGATTGATAGCAACTACTCATATTGAAGCCTAGAGGCCATATCAAGCATGCAAACTACTTGGAACTCAAATAATTCAACATGCAAGCTCATATTTAGTTGCACCAAGTGCAGCAAAATATGCAAAATATAAGCCACTAAAGCAAAAAAATAATTGAGCAATGGAGGAGTCACATACCAAGGGTCAATCCCTCAAAACAGTTTTAGAAACGGAGTTCTGTGCAAAGAGATCAAAAATCTCAGGTTTGGGAGCAAGGACACAAGGGAGAGAGCGACCAGTATTTTTTTATAGAGATAAGAGATGATGTGGGCTGAAGGAATAAGTGAGGGGGTCCCTGTGGGGCCCCCAAACCACCAGGGAGCGCCCTGGGGGGGTGGGTGCACCCTCTTGGGTTGGTAGCAACAGGTGCACCCCCTGGGGTATTTTTAGCTCCAATTTTTTTAAATATTCTAGAAAATTCATCTAGAAATTTTGTGTTAATATGAGCACTTTTATTTTTGGGCCATTTCTTATTGCACCGATAATTCAGAAAACATGATAATCATGGCATTTTATTTTATCAAACTATAAATAACAGAGAGTAAACTAATGGCACAGAAAGTTGTGCTTACTAAATTCATCGACCACATGCCTCTCAAAAAGGTTCCATTAATAAGGTTGATCAAGTTTTGTTAACAAATCATTTCCGATTGACATGAAACCAAACAATCTTTCTATCTATACTACTAAAGGGGGAGTTTGCGGTCATGATGGTGGTTTGGTTGCCGGTGTTCACCGGTTTATTTTTGTCTCTCTCCCACCTTCGTTTGGTTTTTTCATCTCTCCTCCCACCAACATCTATTTCATATGATTTTTCAGTCTCATCTCCCACCATCATCCCTCCATGTTGGTTTTCTTTTCCGTCGGTTTATTTCCTCTCCACTCTTTCCTTACGAATCAATACTTTCATAACATACAAAAGATCATAGATGTAACTATCCAAAATTAACCAAATCAAGTGATCCCTCCATTAGTGCAATTTTCTGTACGAAATCCACTTATGTATTTCCTCTCCACTCTTTCCTTGCAAATAAGTACTTTCCTGGCATACAAAAAATCATAGATCTCACTTTTCTAAATGAATCAAATCAACCGATCCCTCCATCAGCGCAATATTTTTTAGGAAACAAATAATGGATTTTAAGAAATCTGACACATAAACATACATTTTCCTTTTGTTATCCTCCGTACTCCACGATGTACTTCTCCAAAAAAGGGGAAAACCATGTGTATGACCTATGCACGTCCCCCTCCTTATCTGCAATCCCTAGCCATCGCTCCTCCGCTCCGACCACGGGCCTCCGCATGCTGCCGCCCATGCACGCCGCATGTTCTCAACATCTCCACGCGACGATGTAGCCCCATGCATGCCGCATGTCTCTTGATGCCTCCATGTACTGCCACCAGGTTCATCGTTGCCGATGAGAGGTGAGTTGAATCAATCTCGAAGTGGTAGATCAAGATGTAGGGGTGGCGGCTAGAATGTTGCGAGTTTCAGCGGTGACCCGGGTAGGCCCTCCTCTCCCTCTCTCGTATTTGAAGGTGTCGTAGGGGCGGAGAAGCCAGGTTGCATGACAACTAGGCAAACCAGGGCGATACATGCATGAGTTCTTAGTGCATGCGTGCTTGATTGTTCTTGGGTGAATTCTTTATAGGATTTTGTACATATTTTGCTAGGAGTACCATTTTTTGTGATGGCCACTTTCTGTCCCCTCTCTATTATCCCTCCTTGCAATGATGGAATGACCTTAATGTTTTTTGAGAAGGGTATAGTGCAGCGAACATGATCCAAACATCTCGCGCTCCATCTAGAGGCAAGAATGACCAGCAACCAACAAATCTTATTTTACATCTTGCGCCTCCTGATCCTCTTGATGCATCTACCTCCTTGGATTCTAGCGATAGCAATGACAGGTGCCAGTTGTGGTAGTCTTAAGTGCCTTCGGCGATGACTCTTCCGATTAATTTCGTAGCGGCGGTCGCCACACTGGTTGCCCTCTGCCTCTGTTACCCCACCTATATGTCGGGTACTTGCAGATTCAGAAACAAGAACTTCTATACTGAAGACCATCAATTTCTTGTGACTCTATGGCTGACATCAATCGATCATCGGTGCACGTTTCATAGGCTCAAACTGCAGGCTTCACATGCGATTTCTATGGTAAGAATCAACCACGTTTATGTTTCCTTTCTTTTAACAATTTCCATATACAAATCACAGTAACGGACTTGTACTGGTACCAAACCACACAAGCCAATGTATGCTATTATTCATGCTATATGAAGTTGTACATGTTTGTTTGATTAGATCCAAAAAAACAACACCTTTTTTAGATGTCAACATTTCTGGATTTCTTGCTCTTGCAATTCATTAGTTTGATTTTTTATCATGCACTAAGCCTTGGCTATAGCAAACTTGCTTTCTTGAATACCATTATCTAGCTTTGCTTAAGAGCAAATCAAGTTGGCCTATTTTTTTCTAGGCATTAAGCTATAGCCATTTCCACGACATTTTATTTGGTGCTTGTCTTCATCATTCGGCCATGCAAGCAATAGAATAGTGGAATGCATGTTCGAAGGTTATTTACCCAAATGAACCACAATACAAATGGTTTAGTCCCACATTATTTTCTTGGAGCTGTTATATAATAGTTGGCAATGTGGAAGAGAAATCCAAAGTTCAGTTTTTCTAGAAACTAAAATGTTGGCATATAGTATTATATTTATAGAACAATACATGCTCCTTTTTTCTAGAGACCTGATAATGCATATCTTTCTCAATTTGATGTTGTTTCATTTGTTACTATCTATGTATCTTGATAGAAATGAATACATAGGAGAGGTACTCCAAGAGATAATATGTAAGTACAAGTGAGTTGTGAGTTTTCTTTTCTCTGACATTGATATAATTTTAACATAATGATGATTGCCTATGGACCTACAACTATATTGTTCACCTTAGGAACAATATCAATCTTCGAACATGTTCCTAATTCAGGTAAAACTAGGGAACGCGAATGGGTAGATAGAAATTGAGATATGGTCACCAGCCGTAGAGGTTATGATCCTATGGAGTTTAGAGTTGTTATTAATAATTTTTGTTTGTTGAGTTAAAAACTTCACACATCTAATGTCATTGTCATGTTTAATAATTGAAAGGCAGAATAATGGAGTTGTAGCTTCTGCCTCATGCTTTCTCTACTTTGAATTGTTTCACTGGAAAAGAAGGATCAAGGACGCCTTCATACTTGTAGGTTTTGACCCTACTCCTTTTAACCATTAACAATTCGGTAATAGATTCTTAACGTTTGTGCGCCAAATTGTTGTTCACGCTCCTACATGCAACCGTACTACCTTCTTCCTCTCTCCATACTAATCCGGTTGGATAGGTTCGTACAAGTTCATACATGTTTCTTTAAATAGGATAGGACACCATTGAAAGGAGGATAGAAAATTACAATATCATATCCGCAGTTTTGTATCCCTCTTCCGTTCGCATTAGTAAAACTACGTAATCGGAAGAGAGTGGTTGCTCCTCCTCCTCACCTCCCCTCCTTAATTTAGTCTCGCAGCTGCACGAATTCGCATGGATACAACTTGTACAACTTAAAAGTTACAATGGTCACTATAGTTTGTGGTATCTTCTGTGACAAACATGTAATGTTGTGTACATATGTAGTCCCAGTTTAACAAAGGATGTTTGTTTTAAGTCGAGCCTCATTTTAATGTGCATATGGGATACCAGGAACATGTTTGCATCTGGTTGCAATGGGATTGCACTACCTGCTGCAGCACCAGTACACTATATTGCAACCTCAAGAATGTCATTCTAGTGGAAGTATTTTATTTAGCTTCACTTGATATGAAATCCTGTGACAGGTAAATATTGATCTTCTCATTTTTTAGATTTCAGTGTTCAATTTAGGTAAATCAATTAGCTTAATGGATGCAGTACAACTGTTTCTAGAATTTACAATGTGGTTCGTGTGTTTAATGATTTAACTTGATTATAAAAAAATAAACCTATGTTATTCTAATTTTAGTGGGGACCGTTCTTGATTATAGGATGCAAGTTAATTCTGTTATAATTCTAATGTCATTGTATATTGTATAATTCAAGATATTACTCATTATAATTCTGTTAAGTCAAACTGATGCATATGACAACCACCATGTGTAGTGATATTGTCAGAGCAAATGTATTTTTTGGAACCATAGACATCCAACATTATACTACCAAAACATGTGTTTGGCCATCCATTTTATTATTGGTTGCTTCTATATATTTTATCATGTTCTCCTTGGTAAACAACATGCAATCAAGGGTAGCAAATAGTGTTTTCTACATCCTTTTATTAGACACTCTTCTGAATTTGGTTTTCCAAGTTATCTGAACAACGAGTGGATTTTGCTTCCATGCCATTTAGTCAATGAAATGAGTAATAGAAAAGACTATATTTTTAGTTGTGAGAATGCCATAGTTCATTTGACTCTGCCATGCCTTTCAATGGCGATTCACAGAACCGCTTGCTCTGCCCATGAGGCAACATGAGACCAATCTCAAAGCCAATTTTGTGTGCCTTGCATGCGACCTCGACGAGATATACGTATTCACCTTCTTAAAATTGAAATTCATTACAAACTATAGTTGCAGGCCGGGACTGGTTTTCAATCTAGTAGTTATTATTATCTTTTGGAATTGAGATTACTTTGCTTTAGGGTATAGGATAGTGTTATTTTTGTTTTGATTGCTTCGTTATATGCCACTGAATATTTCTGACCTCGACTTTGTTTCATTCGGTTTTGTGTTTTGTTTTGATTACACTTAAACTGTACACCTAGACAAGATAGTACTATAACAATGTTAGCATCATTTGTGCCCGACCTATACTCTTAGAAGCTTGCACATGTCATCTTTGACATTATTTGTGAAATCTTCAGTTATTTACATTCTCTCTATCTGACACTAACTGCACAATCATCATTTGCTGAAATTTTGTTTTCCCCTTCATTCAAAATAGCATGCGACTGTTTCTCGTGTTGTGCAAGCTACAAGTGTGCTACATGGAGCTGTCAACATTATCATATGATATTTTGAACATTTTTCTACTTAATAGTTGACTAGAATATGCTTTATGTACTTTTGAGTGAGTTCATTCGCTAAAGTTCAACTTAGTGATTCGGGGAAAAAAGGGAGGGCAAGGGAGACGCGCGGGCCAAGATCTACCTTCACATGCATGATGCAAGATTAGTAGCCACTGGCTAGTAAATGCAGGTTTGACTGTGCCCCCCTAGATAGTGCCTTGCTGAAAATTAAAACATGTCATGCTACCATTTTGGGCATTGGGTGCATCATCCCATCAATTACTTATTTCAACACCCAAAAATATATGGACCAAAAAAGGGTCATTTCCGGACATAAAAATAAATTATTCTGTCTATGTACCAATATTCATAAATTTTCTGTCTGCAGTGCTGTTGATACTTCCTAGAGGCGGTTCCTAACTTAGAGGAAGATGGTGCAAAGAGCGGGGCAGTTGATAGGAAGCATGTTTATCTCCTGAAGCAACTTCCACCATAAATCTATCATGAATGTGACAATCCCAACTTCTTCTCTCAAGATGTTACTATCATCTATTGTTTGTAAACCATATTTTTCAAGCATCAACGTGTGACAAGTAAGCTTTTCAATGTAATTTTGTTTTTATAGGTCGTTTTGTTCTTGATGTCCTTCAATTGTACTGCTTTTCTTGGTAAATTTCAGATATGGGATGCCCTTTTGGTGTCTTGTCTCTTAGAGAAAGGTGAGTTAGTGAGATATTTTGAGAGGTCAACGGAATTAGAGCATGTGTGTAAAGAGACAATACCTTGTTATGAACAAAGTGAAGCATTTTTCTTCGAGAGTACCAAAGTTAAATGTTTCAGAAGTGGGTACTTGAGTGCATACTGAATAGGGTGTGGTGGGTTCAAGAGTAAACTGGAAAGATGTCATGTTGATGTTGGCTGGGCTACGGCTGAAATTGTAGGAGACATTGCCCTTCTTGAAATAGGCTTTTGCCGCGTTATATTAATATAGCAACTTCCCGATACAATGGTGACATCATTGTTGGGGCAAACAACATAACCACGCCCAAACGAAACAAAGGAGAAATGAGAGATAAATAATGTCAACAATGTCGGATGGACGAAAACGATGATGACCCGCAACCGTTGCGCCCTTTGGTGAATTCCCACTACGCTCCTAGCATTTCGAACTGCCGCATACCAATCAACACCTTCAAGAAGGAACGCGGCGGTGGAAGCGGGTTAGGGGGAGGGTGGGACGCTGGAGGGAGAGAGGATCCCTCAGTTGCCTCGCTCAGGGAGATGACGCGGGGGGCCATGATCTTGGATTCTTGGACGCCTACAAAGTCTCCCGTGGCGTAGATCGTTCGTAGAATCGTAGGCCAAACTACAACTCAACAAATTGCCCTTGGCGTAGAATAAGCAAGCTTACTGCATTTATTTGTTGTTCTACCACACTAGTATTTGGCCACCTTTACTACTAAAAGGGAGTTCGTATTTGTTTCATTTTGTCACACCTCCGTAAGTCGTGCTATCCCATCTCCCCTGATTTTTTCCAACAAACAACTCTGACTGAATTGTTTTCATCGAACCCCAAACATACCCTCCACTGGTTTTTCTCTCTTCTATAGATAATTTCCGCTTGGTCCTGATCTCCTTCCCGATTCTAGGTGCCCCTTCCAAATCCAACCACACCCAATCTCTACCTAGAGAGGAGGGAAAGCAGAGGAGAGCACGATGCCATGCAAAGAGGGCAGGAAATGTTGGAGATAGAGTCACTCGAGCGGGAAAGGGAAGGGGAGATGGCCCGCACGCAGCAGCAGCCCAATGCTGAATACGGGCAGGGAAACAGGGCGAGAGTTCTAGGCGATGTAAAGACTATTGGTGCTAGGTTATTTTTTCCACTTGTTTTGTCGCAGCTGTTATGCTACTATTGATGTGTTGTGTCGTCGTTTGCTGATACATAGAGCAGGGAGTTGGAGAGAGATGTTTGACAACAAAAGGAGAGAGATGAGATGTGATTCTTTACTGTAAGGTGTTGTTGCTACTATGATTCGACGGGAAAGAAGGGAGGAGATAGGTGGAGAGAGACGGGATGATATTTCGAGTGTTGTTGTTGCTGTGATTTAGATGAGAGAGAGAGATAGCTTATGTTGTGTAGTGCTTCCTCATGTATTTATTTTGTTATTAACGTTTTTTATTTTGATAAATACAAGGGGAATCATAACATATATTTGTTGAGTGAGGGGAACACCAATTCATTTTAGACTATCAATTTATTTTGGTTCACCTGAAGAAGCACCGCTTGTGTAATGTGGTGCCTTCACATGTTCTTGTTCCTGAGGATAAGGTATGCATCAATCCTATTTTTATTCCAGATCAGCCTTTTGATCTCCAATTGCCATGTGAAGTGTTGTTATGTTGTCTAAATGATGCATTCATACCAATGAGGTTACTAGAAAGGGTGAAAGTTGAGTCACCAGTTGTCCTAGAGCCTTAACTACTAATGTTACCTATGACAAAGATATAGTTATTCTGTTTAGCAAAATAAATTGAAGCTAATAATTGATGTTCATCTATTATATTTCATGCCGATGGCTTCACCAAGTCTTTCGTCTTCTTCAACACGTTCATCGTCTCTCAATTGACGAAGTAACTAACGTAATTATGATGAAACGAACTAAAAACCCATCGAGTTATACACATTCATAATACTAAAGGTCAAAGCGATGTCATTGGCAGGGCCGAATATTAACATATTTTTGTGCAACAATACGGGTGTATACTATGATGTGATAAGAACAAGAATTAAAAGGCTCGTAGCAACGCATGGGCATTCTACTAGTAACACCTGGTTACCACAATGGAGATTTGTATCTCCCCAACAATAAGAATATCATATTTCTTCTTGCATGTAGGAAGAGGAAATTTAAACTCCCCACAACTGATTGTGACAACTTGCTCAATGGCGTTAATATTATTCACCGAAGCTTTTTTATTTGAGAAGTGCACTGTATGTTGTTTACAATTGACATGAAAAGTAACCTTGCTTTTGTTGCAATCAATAACAGCCCGTGCAGTATTTAACGTGCTCGGGCATCTCAAGAATAACAAAGTCCATTAAGATAGTAACATTTGCAACCACAACAGGAACATCCTCAGAAATTACAAGGTATATCAGTGGATTTATCAGCCATTTGCAAAGATATTTCAGTAGGTGTAAGCTTGTTCAAATCAAGTATTTTATATAAGTAGAAAGGCATAACACTGACACCGGCTCCTAGATCACACAAGGCAGTTTTAAGATAACTTCGTGTAATGGAGCAAGGTGTTTTGGGTATGCCTAGATCTATCAACTTCTTAGGCACTCCACTCAGGTTGGATTGTCAATTCAACCACACTAGGTTGTTCTCTATCACAAATTTAGCAGCACAAGAAAATAGTAGTAATAATAGTAATGGTAATAACAACAGTAGTTACTGTAAAACTAGTAGTAGCAATAGTAACTTAGCAAAATTAAGTATGTAAAAGCATGGGCAATGAATCGGTCATGGATAATGATTTAGATGACATTCATCATGTAGCAGTTACACACCAGAGCGACACGGAATTAGCTCCAATTCATGAATGTAATGTATGCATCTATTTTGGATACGGTCATGACATCTTTTGTCTTGTCCTACCTTCCCGTGGCAATGGGGTCCACAAGGAAACTGAGGGATATTAAGGCCACCTTTTAATAGAGAACGGAACAAAGCATTGACACATCATGAATACATGGACTCCTCAAACTACGGTAATCATCGGAAAGAATCCCAATTATTGTCACCTTGGGATATGCGGATCATAACACATAATAGGTGCATACAACTTGCAAGATAGGATCCAAAACACTCTCATATTTATGAAAACATAATAGGTTCAGATCTGAAATCATGGTACTCGGGCCCTATGACAAGCATTAAGCATAGCAAAGTCATAGCAACATGCATCTAAGAACATAGTCGATACTAGGGATGAATACCTATCAAAATAACTTGATTACAATATCAATCTCATCCAATACCATCATCGTCCAGCAAACCTACAAAGGAATTACCCAGTCACGATGGTAAGCATCATGGGGGTGTTGATGGAGAAGGGTTGGTGATGATGACGACAACGAATCCCCCTCTTCGGAGCCCCAAAAGGCCTCCGGATCAGCCCTCCCAAGGAAAAAGCAAGAGGTGGAGGCGGCTTCGTCACGTAAAATGTGATGAACACTTCTATCCTATTTCTTTCTCTGGAAATAGGAATTTATAGGACTGAAATTAGGGTATGTGGAGCCACGAGGTGGCCCCAAGCCAACAGGAAGCGCCCAGGGGGTGGGAGTCCTGTTGCCTTGGCAGCACCAAGTGCCCCTCCCCCTGTCGGTGGATCTTCACTCCTATATTTTTTTATATTCTGGAAAAATCTTCCGAAATGTTTCGTCCAATTCCGAGAACTTTTATTTCTGCACAAAAGCAAATTAGAGTTCAAAACAAGATCAAATGTGTTTGGAAAAGTAGATACATTGGAGACGTATCACACGTCCTCAAAGTGAATGGTATGTTCTACGGTGGCCCAATATCGCGACTCACATCCGAACCCGCATAGCCCTACAGCGTCAGGACTCCTCTCCTTTCAGAAAAGTTGGGAGCATCCTCACTGATATGGCCGGATGGGACGAGTGTGCTGGTTAATGATGAAATGTGTTCGTTTAGTTGTTACTTTCTACAAACAAAACTTTGAATTTCTCCGTAAGACGTAACTATTAGATGTAAATGCTACCGCGCTCTAGTTACTTAGTTTGGGACGATGAATTTCATTAACTGTGTTTACTATGTGTTGCTTCTATTTGCTAACTCTTTCTCTCCGCAGGCCGATGTATATTATGTTGCTTATTAGCGTTGGATTCGATTGATGATGTATGCATCTCTAACAGGTATATAGATCATCGATGGCGAGGAGGTGGTGTGCCATGTAAATAGGCAGGGTTCCGGGAGTGTACGACGAGTGGCCAGAGTATCAGGCCCAAGTGTATTGCTTCCCGGGGGGCCGCGAGAAAGGGTTTGATAGTAGAAGCGAGGCAGAATCTAGTTACTTGAGATTCACACTAGCGTGAGTGAGGAATCAGAACCGACACCTCAAGAACTACTACATAATCCCGCTTTTGCTCATTGTGGTCACTTTTCATTTCTATGCGATCATAACATGGTTTACATAGATGAAGAAACATGAGTGTGACCATGTAGTCGCATATATTAGAGACTTATAATAACTTGTATCGCTATTTCGAGACATGTGTTCGAGCATGAATGATGATGATGATGTGAGATGAGAGACTTCTAATAACTTTTGCTTATCGATGCCGACGATTAGACATTTTTGTCTCACATATTTTCAATGAATATGCATGTTGTTATTGTATAAAACATGTATCTGATTAAGTACAGCATAAAAACGCAGAAAAAAAAAACATAAAAAATTACAGTGGTGCAGGGCCAAGATTTACCAACAGCGCGGCTTTAACAATAGTGTTGTTCTAATACAGGCGTTGCAGATACATAGCAGTAGAACTCGTTGCACATGTGCTACTGTAATATTAACTAACCAGTAGCGTTGGGCTAAAATAGCGCTACTGCTAATAATTAGAAGTATCATTGTAGCAGTAGAGCGCATACCACCGCTACTTGTAGCTCATAATCTGGCGCTACTGATAAGGTTTTCCCTAGTAGTGTAAGAATTATCCATTCGAGGAAGTTTCATGGTTGTTGGCATTGCAGTCTATTAATATAAATGCTATGGTTGATCTTGCAGTGGAGAAAAGATTGACAACAGGTAGCCTGAGTGGTGCCTCTCCCGAATATTAATGTGGGGGGAGCACCATCAGTGACAAGACTCGTTTCCCCTCTTAGTACCACTACCCTACCTTTGTGGATGAATACAAGCGATTTTTGTAGGACCTACTCAAAACAACCACCTAATGAGCCAAGCAAAAATATCAAGGCAATCCTATATTTTACAACGGGGAGGGAAATTTATCAACTAAGAATTTGAGATACATGATCATATCAAGGGCATGTCTAAGGAAATGTGGAGGATTGTGGTTGAAGGCTTCAGTCTCTTCAACCCCAATGACTTAACTCCACAAGAAGCTTTTCATGGTCAACTGAATGGTTCCGCATGCATGTTGATAACAAAGGGTTTGTCCGAAGAGCAAAAACAACTTTACTTCCATATCCAATCTTCTTAGCAACTATGGGATAGCATATTGTTGTCAAAGACTGGAACCTCGACACTTTAACTATTAATATGTGAAATGACAAAGAGTGAAATCACTTCTTCCTGTCAGAACAAATTAGAAATAGCAAGAGCCTCATTAACATCTGAAGACCTATGTTGTGAATCTTCAAATCTTTGAGTGTGACAAGTGTAATGATGGATTCACCATCACTAATCGGCTCCTAGTTGAGAAGTGGTTGACCCTTCATGCTCCACATTATGAGGATATGGTCTTCCACATAAGACATGAGTATGGTTTCCCGAAGATGACTCTCGATGATCTAATTAGTGCCTTCTTGTAACATTAAGAATATGTGTCAAATGGGAGGGAAGTGATTGATAAAGATAGTAATAAAGTGTACACCCCTGGATTCATGATACAAGGATCATTGTATTTAAGCTACAGTAGCCCACGAGATTAAGCTAATGCTTTTGCTAATCCAAGTTTGATCACTTTTGGAATCAATTCTTAATTTCAATTCTTCTGCAATTCAAACTCATTTGAAAAGTGGATTTAATAGTTTTGCAAACCTGAAAACTAAATTCATGGATGGTTTCGTCGTTTTCTCACGGCAGATGCCATAGGGTGGCTTATCGTAGGTGGTTGGGGCTGAAGGATGCCGACAGGCTCCGAGTGCGAGATTGGGCACAAGCGGTGATGACACATGATGTACCCAGGTTCAGGGCCCTCCGGGGGGGTTAATACCCATAGTCCTGCTTGGTTTGGTCGAATGGATGGGTATAGATACAATGGTGCTCCTGGAGCTGTGTCTAGAGGAGGAAGAAGGGGCAGCCGGCTGCTCTTCCTCCACTGCTAGAAGGGGTTGAGTGTGTGTGTGAGAGTGATTGATCGTCCCCGTTGCATGGGGGGCTTGGGGGGTTTTATAGGCCAACCCCCTGGCTCTTATAATACGCTCTAAGTACAAAGGTGGGGGGACCCGGCTGGCAGTCCCTCCGGTTGGCCAGAGGGTCTTGCCATTCATGCCGTCTCATCATTGGTGGGGTCCGCCGGCCGAGCGGTCCCATATCTCATTGGGGCCCGTCAGCCGGCACTGCGATTGGCCCTCCCCCACCTACCGAGGCACGGGTCGGCCGGGGGGGCGTCGTCTAGCGCCAGCCGGCCGAAGTCTCCAGTACAGCCGGCCGCGCTGTAGCCACGCTGGGGTATTAATCAAGTGGTGAGGGCATGTCGGCACTGTTCCCATGCCCGGTCACACTCACCGAGGTCAGCAGCCGGGACGGTTGGACTGTAGCCATGCGCTGCAGTGCGTCAGCAGCCACTGTAGCCACAAGGCCGCCCGTCGTGTCAGTCGCGTCGTGTGATCGTACCCGCGCGCAGAGGGACGTGACGTCACATGTCCGTCCCAAGGCCAACGGAAGAGCCGACTCGAAGGCAGCCGGCCAAACCCAGCCGGCCGAGGGTCCAGCCGGCTCCTCGACCAACCATCAGGAGCACCAGCCGGCACCGGCTTGTGCCGGACGTCCTCCAACCAGCCTCGTAGTTTTTCTTTGAAGCGAAAGGAGGAAGACCCCGTTGCTTTGGCCTACCTAGGGGTAATAACACCGTCAGTAGTCCCCGAAGTCGGTGGGGGCCCACGTCTGGCAGACGGTGGGGAGCCAACGGCTTTTCCACAGCGATACCCGCCTCCGGCTCGAAGGCAAAAGGGCAGCCGGGTCAGTCGTCGGACCCAACGCCTCAGGTATATGCGCGCGAGCCCAGGACCCACACCGGCACGCGGCACGCCACGCGGCGAGTAATGATGTGGTGGGTCCCACGCACGCGGGGAGATGGGACGTTACCTGGGCCTAGCTCGCTAGGACCCAGGCATAGCCCAGTGGGCCTCGGGGTGCAGGCTAGGATCCTCTACTCCCCGAAGCGGCCGTTACGGCCTGGGGCCACCCACACGCGTGCAGAGTTTTCGGGGGGAGTGGGCTCAATCAACCCCACATCCCCCGGTCATGGCCTCCCCTATAAAAGGGGAGGAAGGGCAGGAGGCGGAGGTACCCGCGCCTCACTTGCCCCTTTGCTGCCCGTCCGTGTTGCCTCCCTGCCTTCCTCGCACACCACCGAACTCAAGCACGCAACTACGCCCGCACGTCGTACCGCCACCGCGATGGCCGATGGACGCGGTGGAAGCTGGGCTGGCTCCTTCGTGGTCGAGGCCGACATCGCTGAGCTTCGCCACTCGCGCATGCTGCCGCCGAAGGAGCGGGTGGCCGCATGCACGCTGGGCGACGAGATAGCGCCAGTGCCACAGCCAGGGGAACATGCCGTGTTCCTCTGGCACTTCTCTCGGGGCTTCGGGCTCCCGGTTAGTATCTTCTTTTGCCTCCTCCTTGATACTTTCGACCTCCAGCCGCATAACCTCGGCCCGAACTCGATTATGTACCTCTCCGCTTTGTGACATTGTGCGAGGGGTACCTCGGCATTCTTCCCTTCATCGAACGCTTCAATGCTCTTTTCTACATCAAACCTTTGAAAAGCAACACGTGCGGGAGCACGGTGGTGTGCTGCCGTGGCGTCGCTCGCTTTCCCCCTCTCTCTCTTATTGACTCCGTCAAGGGGTGGCACCGAACGTTCTTCTACGTGAAGAACGTCGACCCGAGGACGGACTACATCCGGCTGCCGCCATTTGAAGACAGGCAGTCCACCCAATTGAACTTGCTGGGGGCTACCCCGCGGAGCATGGCCCTGGAGGAGCTTGGCCGGCTCACGCAGCTGAAGAGCTCCGAGGGGCTGGTCGCCGCCAACCTGGCGGCGGACTTTATCTTGCGCCGGGTGTCGCCCTCCAGCTGAGGCCGCATCGGATCTACGACATGTCCGGCTGGTGCGACCCCTGCTGGCTATCCACCATCAAGCTGACGCCGGCTCCGGTGGCGAAGTGGGTGAACGCCCTTACGACGTTCAAGCTGAAGCCCGCCTCGTGGTCCTTCGGCATGCAGCCGTATGACTACATCAACCGGCCTCCCCTGGTGAGTTTTTCGTTGAGGCGGTTTCTTCTTTGTTTGATACTTCCCAGCCGGAAGCCGACTAGAGTCTGCCGGCTGGAGTTCCTACTTTGATGTGCTGACCGCAACTGCTGGTACGACAGAATACGCCAGACGGCCCACAACCTCAGATCTTCGGGGCGGAGCGTGAAAACTTCGACTCCGAAGACTATCAGACGGGAGGCCCCCCGGAGGAGGTGGTGGACTCCTCGGGAGGGGTCAACAAGCCGGCAGACCCACGAACCGGGGCTCCCAACGAAGCCAAAAGGTCTGGTGCGACCGGGGAGCCCAGCGGAGCGGGTGAGTTCCCTCTTGCCCCCACGATCAGGGTCTGGATGGACGACGACGATGATGATGAATTAATGATTCTGAACGATCCTCCTCCCTCAGCGCGCCAGGGTCGAAGGAGCGAGGAGTGGCCGGCTCAAGCCCCGGTGGCCGGAGCGGCCGGCCAGGGGAAGAGTCCGGCTCAGGGGGAACCGGCGGCCCTACCACACGGCCAGAAGTTGGTGAAGGTGGTTGCACGGAAGCCGCCGCCACGCACCAAGAGGGCCTTGCCCCTTGTCATCGGGTAAGGTTTTTTTCTTTATGTGAGTTTTCTTCCGGCTCGCCAGCCGGTGACTAACCAACCCTTAGGCGTTGCAGGCACCCCATAGAGCTCCACGAGGAGGAGGCGGAGGGAGAGCCGACGGATGCCTCTAGCCGGCTTGCCCGCGAGCACGCGGCCACCCAACGGGAGGAGAAGAGGAGGCTCGCGGAGCTGCGAGCCTCCAAGTCCGGGATGCGAGGAGGGGCCTAGCACTCTGGAACCTCAAGCAGCCGGAGGCAAAGGAGGTCGGTGGATCCTCCGCCGGCATCAGACTCGGAAGCGGAGTCAACCAGCATGTCAAGGCCTCCTTCGAGCAAGCCACGTGGGGCGGCTATGGACCCGCCAGCGCCTCTGCCCGCTCAGGAGACAGCCTAGGCGAGGGCGACAACGACGGAGATGGCTCCCGAGGTGGCCCGGCCTGAGGTGCCGGAGGTGACTCCGCCTGTGGCCGAGCCGGCTCGGGTCGAGGTGCCGGAGGCCCCAATGGTCCCAGTGGCGACGCCAGAGGTGGCGGCCATGGAGGTGGAGGTGCCCTCCGTCGCTACCAACAAGCCAAAGAGGCAGGAAGAGGAGGCGGCGACGCCACTGGGCGGGGGGGGGGGGGGCGGGGGGAAGTAACTCCCGGCCCCTTGCCGTCATCAACCCGCACCCGGTCGCTGGGGCCACAGCGAGCCCGGGTGGCAGCGGCGGTTGGGCCCGGAGGACCCTGCGGTCGATGCAGGAGGTGCTCCAAGACTGGGAAACGCTGGCGAGCGCGCCAGCCCTGCCGGCCCCGTAGGCAGGCGGCCCGGTCCTTTCCTTTGCGGACTTGGGGATTGTCCTGGACCGGTGCTGGCAGGAGCAGGCCCGGTTCGCGGAGGCGGCAGACGCCGCCCTAAAGCGTGCGCAGGTAAGCCGACTGCTTTGACTTAGAATTTTCAGTAGGGGCACGCGAGTGCACCCATTGGGTGTAGCCCCCCGCGATGCGGGCCGGCTAACCGGCCGACGGGCATCCGGGTCGGATCTCTTTTGAGCGTGTCTTGACCTTTGCCTTTTTGTGGCAGGAAGGAACCTCCCTATGGCAGAAGCTATTCGCGGAGGCGGTCACCATCCATGGCCGCGGCAAATACGGCTTCTACCACCTGGAGGAGGAGTTGGCTCGCGTGCAAGGTTAGTTGCACTTCGCAGGAGGGGCACATAGCCCTCGAGAGCCAGCTGACGCCTGCTGTGTCTTGCAGGTGAGCTGTCCACCCTTCGGGAGTGGAGAACCGGGCTTGTCTCTGAGCGGGACCGGCTGGCGCAAGGCGTCCAGGAGGCCATGCAAGAGAAGGACCGGCTGGCCACGCTGCTGGCCGACGGGGAGGCGGTCCGGGACCGACTCAAGGCCGAGGCGGCGAATGAGGTGGCAGCCCGGGAGACGGTCGTCAAGGAGGCACTAATGCCGCCCTAAGGACTGTCGCCCTCCAAGGCGAGGTGACCCAGCTCGAGAGGACGCTTGAGGAGGTCAGGGGTTCCCTCGCCGCATCGGAGGCGGCTCAAGAGTGGGAGCACAAGGCGGCGCTCAACTTCGCCCTTGGAGTGGACGACGCGATTGAAGGTAGGTGCCGTTTTTTCTCTTCCTCAACTGGTCGCCTTTCCCTTTGTCGTTTCTTGTGTTTCAACTTGCCTTTCTTTCCTTCTCTTCTTCTTTCTTCCAGGGCGCTTCCCGGAAACTCAGCGCCGCGCTATGCGCGCCATTGAGGAGCATCGGGAGTACCTTCGGGAGTGTGGTCGCTCCATCGAGGAGGATGCCGCGTGGGATGAGGACGAGATCAGGCTCGCCATCGAGATGCGGATGACCCATCTTGAGCGGAGTGTGGAGCGGCTCAAGACCGCTAGCAAAGAGGTCATCGCCGCATTGTGGCCAGGCCATGGGGGTTCTCCGACGCACCGCATGGCTCAATAGTTGGAGCACGCCATCCCCCACCTCGAAACCTAGAAGGCGTCGGCTGCCCGAGCCGGGGCACGGATGGCACTCTGGTTCGTCACGTCGTGGTACCGTGGCGTGGATCTGGGCCGGCTGGCGACCATGTGGGACGTGCCGGCCACAGAGCGGGAGGCCCGCGAGCTGGCCCTTGTCCATCGGGCCAACGAGCTCATGTCGTATGTTGACGCGGACGGGTTCCTGCCGGCCCTTCGCGAGGTTGGAAAGCCGCTGCCCGAGGACTCCTTCGGCATCCCCCGAGGCCCGACGGATGATGAAGTTGCCAACGAGAGCACCGACTCAAGCGGCAAGACGGTCAAGACCGAGGAGCCCATCTTGAAGGCCAAGGAGGTCGACCCGAAGGCCGCGACCACCTCCGAGGCGAGAGCCGAGCCGCCCAGCGACGCACCGGTTGGGGCCACGCCGGCTGGCGATGCGCCGGTGTCTTGAGCCCCCGGGTGTTTTTTATCTTTCTCTTTTTTTCTCCCGGCATGTTAAGCTTGAATCCACCCACTGGGGGTGTTTATGTATTGAACTAATGCTGGCCATGGGCCACTTTTGCCTTAACATTTATGTTATGAATAGTTTGCCTCGTTACTCATGCCGCCTCATCCTTATCCTTTTTTGCCCGCTCGACTCTTTTTGGTTCTTCTCCTTTTCCCCTTTGGTTTCGGCCCCGCCAGCCCGCCAGCCGGGAACCGGTCTGTAGCTGGGTCGGGGCGTCTGCCTCAAGGGAGTCGATTCGAAACTTAGGAAGCGCGAGGGCTTTTCGGGATAAGTAGAGTGGTAGAGACGCGGCGGCAGTCCGGCTGGGCCTATAAGGGGTCTCCCTTTGTTTTGACCTTTCGTGTGAGCCAAACTTTGCCGCCCCAATGCCCCGTCAGCCGGACAGCCGGGAGCCGGTTCTGTAGCTGGTAGGGGTGGGGAGGTTTGGCGAGCTCACATTACTTAGACAACTTCTGGGAGAAGCGCTCTAGGTCCAGCCGGCTAGCCCCCGGGTCCGGGAGCCGGGTCGGGGAGCCGGTGAGCAAGGAACACTTTTGAGGGAAAGGAAATGGGGCGCGCCCCAAGATCCGGCTTGGGGCATCCATTGCATTCATAAGCCCAAAAGGGTGGGGACACATACATACACTGGTTTCTTCAGCAGTAAAACGGACGCAGGAGGGCCAAGTTCCATGGGCGCTCCGTCTCCTCTCTGGAGGCATCTCTTTTGCGCTTCTCTGGCTTCTGGGCATCTATTAGATAGTATGTGTTATTGTGCAGCGCCCTGCTGATGATGAACGAGCCCTCCCATGGGGAGGACAGCTTGTGTTGTCCGGCTGTCCACTGGATCCGCCTGAGGACCAGGTCCCCTTTGCGAAAGGAGAGTGGCCGGATCCGCTTGCTATGGTAGTGCCGGAGCTTCTGCTGGTAGATTCCTATCCGGCTCAGGACCAGTTCGCGAGCTTCCTCGAGTAGGTCGATGTCGTCTTCTCTTGCCTCCTTTGCGTCCTTCTCTGTGTATAGGGCGACCCGAGGCGAATCGAACTCGATGTCGGTGGGGATGATTGCCTCGGACCCATACACAAGGAAGAAGGGAGTGTAGCTGGTTGAACGGTTCGGGGTGGTCCCTAAGACTCCAAAGGACGGCCGACAGCTCGTCGATCCTATAGCTGGCCGACCTTACCAGCAGCGTCATGAGCCGGGGCTTGATGTCGGACAGGTTGAGACCGTTCGCCCTCTCGACCTGGCCATTTGATTGCGGATGAGCGACAAAGGCCAGGTCGAGCCGGATTCCCTGCTTGGAGCAGAAGCGTGCGAGTGCACCCTTGGCAAAGTTCATGTCGTTGTCGGTGATGATTCTATGGGGGACGCCGTAGAAGACTGTGATGTCGTTGATGAATCGGATGGCCGTAGGGCCGTCCAGCTTCTTGATTGGTCGTGCCTCGATGCACTTGGTGAATTTGTCAACAGCCACTAGTAAGTGTGTCATGCCACCTCGAGCAGTTTTAATGGGCCCACCATGTCCAGCCCCCAAACGGCGAAGGGCCACGAGAGGGGGATGGTTTGGAGGGCCGTTGCCGGCAGGTGGCTTTGCATGCCGAAGCGTTGGCAGCCCTCGCACTCGTCGACCAACTTCTTGGCCGCCTCGAGAGCCGTCGACCAAAAGAATCCATGGCGGAAAGCCTTGGCCACCAGGGTCCGAGAGGCGGCATGATGCCCGCACTCGCCCTGGTGAATTTCGAGGAGGATCTCCAGGCCCTTTTCCGGCTCGACGCATCACTGGAAGACGTCGATGGTGCTGCGGTGGACGAGCTCGTTGTTGATGATGTCGTACGTCGTGGGCTGACGTTGGATTTGCCTTGCCAAAGCCGGGGGCAGCTCGCGCGTAGAAGAAACGCTAGGATGGGTTGGGCCCACGAGGGGGCCGAGACGGGTGCCGGCCCGGGAGGCCCCGGAACTGGCTGATCAGCCCCCGGGACCGGCTCGCCAGTCCCCGGGACCGACTCGGGAGCCCCCAAGACTGGTTGATCAGCTCCCGGGCCCGACTCGCCTACCCCCAGGGTCGGCTGGTCGATGATCATCATGACGGCCGCGTCGCCGGGGCCGGACGCCTCGGACGCCGCCGGTTCGATCGGAGCCAGCTGGGCGGCCGAAAGTTTGGGAGCCTATGGCGAAGGTGCCGGTGAGGCGGTCGGGACCATTGATGGGCTGGCAGTGCCCGCCGACATGAAGATTGACTCTGATTTTGGGGAAGGCTTGATCGACGGCTTGAGCAGCCGTTCGAGGGAGATGCCGATTGGGATGGCCTGCCGGGTGGAGCCGATCTTTGCCAGTGCATCTGCCGCCTCATTGTCCGCCCATGGGACGTGATGAAACTCACAACCCTCAAAGGATCCGGTGAGCTGTTGTACGAGGAAGCAGTAGCTGGCCATGTTAGCATCCCTGGCATCCCATTTGCCGGAGACTTGCTGCACCACGAGGTCAGAGTCGCTGAAGCAGAGGATGCGCCTGAGGCCGATCTCTTTGGCGAGCTGGAGGCCATGGACGATGGCCTCATACTCGGCCATGAGGGCGTACTTGAGACGATCACCTTTTGGGGAGGAGAGGACTATGCCGGCACCCAGGCTGGTCCTCATTTTCGAGCCATCGAAGTGCATGCACCAATGCGTGGAGTCTGGGGGAGGCGGGATGAACTCCGTCTCCGCCCAGTCGATGCGGAAGTCAGCCAACGCCTGTGACTTGATGGCGGTTCTTGGCTCGTACCAGATCTCATGATCGGCCAGGGCGATGACCCATTTGGCAATCCGGCCGGTGGAGTCCCGTCCACTCATGATCTTGCTGAGTAGGGTCGTGCTCACCACGGTAATGGTATGCTCTTGGAAGTATTGCTTGACCTTCTTGGCGGCGAAGTATATGCCATAGCACATCTTTTGGTAGTGGGGATAGTTCTGCTTGGACGCGGAGAGGACCTCACTGAGGTAGTAGACGGGTCATTGGACCGGCAGGGACTTGCCCTCCTCTGGCCGCTCGACCACCAGGACAACGCTGATGACGCGGGTGGTCGCCATGATGTAGGCGAGCAGGGGATCCTTCTCGACCAGCGTGGCCAGGATGGGCGCGTGGGTGAGCGCCTTCTTGCGGCTACGGAAGGTCTCGTCCGCCTCGTCAGGCCAGTCGAAGACGCCCGGCCTCTTGGTTTGACCCTGCTCGATTAGAGCCATCTTGCGAAGGAGCCCGTAGAGGGGTAGGGCCTTCTCCCCCAGCAGGTTGATGAACCGGCTGAGCGAGGCAAGGCAGCCGGTGAACTTTAGGATGTCGCGGAGCCGGGTCGGCTTCGGCATGCGCTCGATCGCGCTGATCTTCTTCGGGTTAGCTTCGATGCCACGAGCGGACACGAAGAAACCCAAGAGTTGGCCGGCAAGGACGCCGAAGACACATTTCTCCGGGTTGAGCTTGATCTTGTACTCGCGCAAGTTCGCGAAGGTCTCCCGGAGGTCATCGAGGAGGCTGAAATGCTTCTTGGTTTTGACAACGATGTCGTCGACATAGACATGGACATTCCTGCCTATGTGAGGCAGAAGGCATTTCTGCATGCACCGTTGGAAGGTGGCACCTGCGTTCTTAAGGCCGAAGGACATGGTGATGTAGCAGTAGGCCCCAAAGGGCATGAAGAAGGAGGTCTTGAGCCGGTCTTCTGGGTCCAGCTTAATCTGGTGGTAGCCGGAGTAGGCGTCCAGGAAAGACAGCAAATCACAGCCGGCCGTGGAGTCGATGACCTGATTGATCTGCGGCAGAGCAAACGGGTCCTTGGGACACGCCTTGTTCAGGCTAGTGTAGTCGATGCACATGCGCCAAGTCTTGTTTTTCTTTAGCACCAGGACTGGTTTGGTCAGCCTGCCCAGGTGGAACACTTCCATGATGAACCCGGCTATGAGCAGTCGGGCGATCTCTTCGCCTATAGTACGCCGCTTCTCCTCGGAGAAATGGCGTAGGGGTTGCTTGACCGGCTTGACGTCCGGATGGACGTGGAGTTTGTGCTTGGCGAACTTCCTCGAAACACCCGGCATGTCCTTGGGGGACCATGCAAAGATGTCCCGATTCTCACGGAGGATGTTGACGAGCTCGCCTTCCTATTTGCTATTGAGGTGGGAGCCGATGGTGTCGCACTGAGCCGGGTTGGCCAGGTCGAGCGGGATTTGCTTGGTGTCTTTGGAGGGCTGGAAGGAGGCCTCACCGACAGATTGCGAGGGAGGAGCCGGCACGGCCGGCTGGCTAGCGGCAAGGGCCACGAGCTGGTTGAGCGGCCGTTTCTCCTCGGCGATCTCCGGGGCCTCGGCCAACCGGCTGCTGTCTTGAGCACACTCGAGCGCCATCTTGTAGGTGCCCTTGATGGTGATGATTCCCTTGCGGCCCAGCATCTTGAGATTGAGGTAGGCATAATGGGGGACCGCCATGAAGCTGACAAGAGCCGGTCGGCCCAACAGCGCGTGGTAAGGGCTCGCGAGGTCCATGACCTTGAACAGCACCGGCTCACGACGGAAGTGGGCGGGTCCGCCGAAGAGGACGTCGAGTGTGATCTTGCCGACAGGGTAGTAGGACTTTCCAGGCACGATGCCACGGAAAATCATCTGGCTTGCCTGCAGGTCTTCTATCTTCAGCCCCAGCTTATGCATAGTGTCAAGGTAGAGGATGTTGATGCTGCTGCCACCATCTATCAGCACCCGTGTGAAGCGGCAAATTCTCTCCTTGGTGGCGATGGTGGGGTCGAGTACCAAGGCATAGCTACCGAGATTCGGCATTACAGCAGGGTGATTGGCCTAGCTACAAGTGACCGGCTTCTCCGACCAGTGCATGAACTGGGGAGTTGCCAGCATGGTGGCGTTCACCACATGGCGGAGCTGGCGCTAAGCGTGTTTGCCCGTCTCTTCACTGGTGAAGACGATGTAGCAACCATCCTGGTTGGGAAACTGGTCGATTAGACGACCATCATTCTGGGTCGGAGCCCGAGCCGGCGCCGGAGTGGCAGCGTGGGCCGGGGCCAGCGGGCGGGCTGGCGGCACGGGAGGAACCAAAAGGCTGTCCCCCCGGGCCAATCGTTGTGAGAAGCTGCACTACCGGAGCATGTGCACAGAGGCTTTGGCCCTTGAGTGGTTCTTGCAAGGGAGATCGAGCATTTGCTCGATGGTGAGCTTCGGCTGCCAGGCAGCCTTACCAGTGCATTGGCGCTGGCCCGAAGGCTGGGAAGCCGGCCCCTGCTCCTCGATGGGGTTGACCTGCCGGCTCCCGTAGCGGGGGTCCGGCTGGTCGTTCTTGCATTTGTTGTTCTCCGGCTGTCGGTTGTCGGCAGCCGGTCGGGACGTGGTCGGCGTTGTCGTCGCCTTGGCAGGCGGGGTCGTCTTGACCCGGATGGCCGAATCGGCCATGGCGTATTTGTCTGCCTTGGTCATGAGCTCGGCAAGCGTGGCCAGCTCAGAGCACAGAAGCTTATGTTTGAGAGGGGTGCTGTCCCGACAGCCCTCGATGAAGTACTGCACGGCTTGCACCTCGTGCACCCCCTCATAGGAATTGCGGAGCTCGATCCACCGAGTGAGGTAGTCGCGAAGGGATACATCCGTCCCCTGAAGGCACATGGCGAGTTCACGGGGACGGCCAGGCCGCTTGTAGGTGCCGGTGAAGTTACGTCCGGCTCCTCGAAGTCCGTCCAGGTGTTGATACTCCCGGCCGCTAGGCTATTGAGCCAGGTGCGGGCCGAGCCGATCAACATGAGGGGGGCGTAGCGGACAACTACGTGCTTATTCCCCCTGGCGATGCCAACTGCGGTGGTGTAGTCGATTAGCCAGTCTTCGGGCTTGGCGGCCCCGTTGTATTTCCGGGTGTCCCTAGGGAGCGTGAAGCCGGTTGGGAACGGCTTGGTGCGGATCCAGGGGCCGAAGCAAGCCGAACCAATCGAGCCCTCCTCCTCGAGAAGGGCGGATTGCGCGAGTCTGTCGAGGCGGTTGCGGGCGTCGTTCTCACTGCGGGGGACGCGTGGTCCGAGCCGAGCCGAGAGCTTGGGACAGACGGTGGGTGGCACCGACTGCCCCGACTCGTGCCGCGAGGGCGGTGTGTGCCCGTGGCTACGCCGGCTGCCGGATGCCGGCGCTTCATGCTGGCGGCCGCTTCGAGGCGGATCATTGGTGCGCCGGTTGTTGACAGCCGTTGCTCGCTCCCCGACGTCTGAGAGGGCCGGTGGTTGTTTGCTCTGGCTCAGCAGTCGGAAACGCGAGGGGAGTAGGAGTACTGGGCCACCTAGCGGCCGATAGTTCCCGTGCCCTCGCACTCGGGCCGGGGGCCTTCAGTGGCAGCGCCGCCCGTCGCGACCAGATGCTACTGCGCGTCAGCAGCATCGATGAGCTCCTTGATGTGGCACTCGTGGGTGACATGCTCTTCGCCCTCCAAGGTGGCCAATTCCTCGTAGGCCACCTTGAGAGCCTGCAGGTTGGCTGCAGGGCTGTCCTAGACGGGCACCTTGCTGCCGAGGATTTCGGTGACCATGCGACCGCGGTCGCGCACAGCTCCACGCTGGCTTGGCTCGGTGCCAGCCGGGGTGAGTCCGTAGGCGGAAGCGTACTCCCGCTAGGCCGCCTCCATGCGGCGCCACGTGGCCGCGAGGGCGGTGGCGTCCTCGAACAGGACGCGACGAGCCGCCCCGACATCGGCCGCGGTTGTGTCCGAGTTTCCCTTCGGGAGCTAGGAGTGCTCAAGCCACGGAGGGCCGCACCGAGCAGGTCGAACGTGCCGACGCGGGCAGCAGCAGCGCTAGCCGCGATCTGCGCCCATCGGGAAGCGATGGAGGAAGTGATGGCCATTACTCTCACGCGATTGTGGGAGCCGCTGGACTGAGTCGCAGCGAGTGCGCCCACTGCCGTGGGCAGACTAGCGTAGACGAGCACCCCCACTGGGTAGTCGTCAGCGGCCGGAGCCTCGGCGAGGTTGAGCCTGCCGAAACGCTCGGTGAGCGCGTCGATGTCGGTCGTGAGGCCGACGGAGTCTCTCGCAGGGCGTGCCGGAGCGATCCCCACAAGCCCCCCATGGTTTCTCCTGGACGAGCGACGATGGCGGGGAATGGCGAGGGGTCCCGCCCGGAGCATGAATCTGGCCGGCGCCGCGTACGGCCGAAAGTGGGCACCAACTGTCGTCGTTTTCTCACGACAGATGCCATAGAGTGGATTATCGTAGGTGGTTTGGGCCGAAGGACACCGACGGGCTCCGGGTGCGAGATTGGGCACAAGCGATGATGACACATGATGTACCCAGGTTCAGGGCCCTCCGGGGGAGGTAATACCCCTAGTCCTGCTTGGTTTGGTTGGATGGATGGGTATAGATACAATGGTGCTCCTGGAGCTGTGTCTAGAGGAGGAAGAAGGGGCAGCCGGCTACTCTTCCTCCACTACTAGAAGGGGTTGAGTGTGTGTGCGAGAGTGATCGATCGTCCCTGTTGCATGGGGGCTCGGGGGGGTTATAGGCCAACCCCCCGGCTCTTATAATACGCTCTAAGTACAAAGGTGGGGGGACCCGGCTAGCAGTCTCTCCGGCTGGCCAGAAGGTCCCGCCATTCGTGTCGTCTCGTCATTGGTGGGGTCCGTCGGCCGAGCGGTCCCATCTCCCATTGGGGCCTGCGAGCCAGCTCTGTGATTGGCCCTCACCCACCTGCCGCGGCACGGGTCGCCCGGGGGGGCGTCTAGCGCTAGCCGGCCGAAGTCTCTGGTACGGCAGGCCGCGATGTAGCCATGCCGGGGTAGTAATCGAGTGGCAAGGACGTGACGGCACTGTTCCCACGCCCAGTCATGCTCATCGAGGTCAGCGGCCGGGACGGTTGGACTGTAGCCATGCGACCGTCATGCCGATCGCGTCGTGTCATCGTACCCGCGCGCAGAGGGACAGGACGTCGCATGTCCGTCCCAAGGTCAATGGAAGAGCCGGCCCGGAGGCAGCCGGCCACACCCAGTCTGCCGAGGGTCCAGCCGGCCCCTCGACCAACCGTCTGGAGCGCCAGCCGGCACCGGCTTGTGTCGGACGTCCTCCAGCCTGCCACGGCCAGCCGGCCGCGTAGTTTTTCTTTGAAGCGAAAGGAGGAAGACCCTGTTGCTTTGGCCTACCTAGGGGTAATAACTCTGTCACATGGCTTGCAAATATTCCCTAAGCATTTATAAAATTTTAACCCACATTTTTGTAAAGTGTTTTAGTGCCTCAAAATAATTAAGACGGATGCCAATTCAATTATGAAATCCCCCTTTTGAATTATGGTATTTTCAAAACAATTTCTATTGCCCTCAAACTTTTTGTCACGGTACCATATTTTTCAACACAAATAATGGGCCCTGTCCCATATTTTCCTAATGCTAGAATTAAGTTAAACAGAAGCTTTAAAATAGGTTTTAAAAAGAAAAGGAAAAATTGGTAGGGGCAATGTTGGACTGGGACTTAAGTTGCAGCAGGGAGGCCTAGCCCACCTCGGCTGGCCTTTCCCTAACCTCCCGCCAGAGAGGGAGGCCGAGCCTCGACGTGCAAGTTGTGCGCCGTCCACGCGGCCGATGCCTCTGTGGAAACTATCTGTCGGCTCCACGCCATCCTCAAGACACCCCCGATGCCCCTAATCGTAACCCTAGCCCCAGTTCCCCCACCTCCCTCCCCCTGCGCTACATCTCCTCTTCCCCCAAGCAAACCCAAGCGTTGCCGGCACCATGACGTCAGCGTAGCCACGACCACTGTGCCTATCGAACTTCACCACCATGACCAGGAGCTCACCCTCGTCTTCTCCTTCGCCCGCGCCAAGCCATTGGGGACCGGAGCCCCTACATCGGTGTCCCCACATTGTCTTCCTCTTCAGAATTCCACCGCTCCTCGTCGACAATTCCGGCGCCTTCAAGCCTTCCTAGAGCCCACTAAGCTCACATGCAGGCTCAATGTGAGCCCCTCGATCTTCCCCTCCCTTTTATCTTTGAATTCAGCCATGTAGCTCCCTTCTCCTCCATGTCCGACTCCTGGCCTTTTGGTCCCGCACGCCCCACCAACGCCCCCCTGCGTCATGTAGGACATCGTAGGATCGATAGGGAGCTCGTTTGTTCACTGTAGAGCATCACCTGCATCCACCCGAACACCAGACATCGCTCCGCTCGTTGACGACGACGCCACCGACCCTCGCAGCCTCGGCCACTACCGCAGTTCGACGCACGACGTCCCCGTCGTTCAATAATGTCCAAGCGCATGCAAAATGATGCCCCAATGGGCGATTTCTGAGCGGTGCCTGAGCCCTCCATAGTGGAAAGAGGTTGTCGGCGACACTCTGGTCGCCGGAGCTCACCCGGCCCGACCGGGACCACCCCAAAATTACACTTGCCAGTGGGACAGGGACCACAATTGACCAGTTGATCACGATCAAATGACTGACTCGGCACTACCCAGTCACTGGCAGTGGGCCACCACCACCCCTACGCCACTTACATGTGGGCCCACATGAATTAGTCCTAATTGCACTATTAGATTATTTTTAAATAATTAGTTTAGGTTAATGAGCCTATGATAGGTGGGACCCCCTACTAATTAATTTGTTTAGTTAATTATAAACACTGATTTAATTCTGTGCCTATGACAACTAGGCCCCACAAGTCAGTTTGACCCTCACCGCTGATGTCATCATGATGTCATGCTTACACAATAATTGTATTTTTGAATTAAAATAAATCTGTTAATTAAAGAATATCTATTCGACTAGCCATGTCCACGGTAATGGATGCTCGGAGTTGTATCCTGATCTTACAACTAGAAATGGAGATTTTGAAATGAATGCGTTGGCTCCAAGGTTACTTTCCCGCAAGGAGTCGAGGAAGAATCTCTAGGTGGTTCTTAAGTAACTTAATACTTATGAAAATGCTAACCTATAATCGTTGAACATTCCAAGATTGAACATGCTAGTCTTTGATAGGACTAGGATTTCCCCAACTATTCTGGCATCTCTGCAGCTAGTCCAAAGATATAGCCCCATTCGTTTGAAAATGTTGCATACTTAGTATGGATATGATGTAAGTCTCGCGAGTACTTTGGAGGAGTACTCACAGTTTCCTTGCTCCCCTTTTCTCCCTCACTACGTTTACTATGATTAGATGATGGAGCCCAGGAGACAGATGATCCAGTCAATGACTAATACTACCAGGATGGAGCTTACTACGATGTGGAGGCTGCCCTCGACCAGCACTAGGATAGGAGTATCCTAGGCAGGAGGCCTTGACTTTTCAATCTGTTGTTTATGTTTGTCCTAGCCTTCTTAATGCAGACTTGTTTACTTATGTCTGTACTCAGATATTATTTGCTTTCCCTGACTTATTTGTATTCGAGCTTATGTATACGAGCCCTCGAGGACCCTGGCTTGTAATATGAATCTTGTATGACTTTAATTTGTGTCTAGAGTTGTGTTGTGATATGTTCCCGTGAGTCCCTAATCTTGGGCGTACGCATTTGAGTGTAGGATTAGCGTATAATCAAAATGGGGGGTCACAAGTTGGTATCAGAGCCGACAGCCTCTAGGTAGCCCCCCTTTCATCTCCTTGGTCGAAGTTGTGTCTAGTACTTGAAAAACTTTTACTAACATTGTTGTGTGGCTTACGGGCCCACATATCAAATGGGTGGTATTAGGATCATTTATTCCTCATCTATACTCTCGGTTTTGATCTCTCTTCTACTTCACGTTAAATATTTTACCAACTCTAACATTAGGTTCTCATCATCACATCCACCGAAGAGTTGTTTTATCGACAATTGTTTCCTTTGAAGTTATGATGCATGATGTCTTGTACACAACCTTCTTCTTGTAGACTCGTGTAGGGCCTCCAAGCGTAGAGTTTTGTAGGATCGCAGCAATTTTCCCTTAAGTGGATGACCTAAGGTTTATCAATCCATGGGAGGTGTAGGATGAAAATAGTCTCTCTCAAAAAACCCTTCAACCAAATAACAAAGAGTCTCTTGTGTCCCCAACACACCCAATACAATGGCAAATTGTATAGGTGCACTAGTTCGGCGAAGAGATGGTGATACAAGTGCAATATGGATGGTAGATATAGGTTTTTGTAATCTGAAAATATAAAAACAACAAGGTAAAAAATAGTAAACAATGAGCAAAATGTTGTATAAATGCTTGGAAACAAGGTCTAGGGTCCACACTTTCACTAGTGCAATTTCCCTCAACAATACTAACATAGTTGAATCATATGTAAATACCTCTCGTGCGACAAAGAGTTCACTCCAAAGTCACAAATAGCAGAGAACTAACGAAGAAATTACTGTAGGGTACGAAACCACCTCAAAGTTATTTTTTCCGATCAATCTTATGACCTATCCCTATAAGTGTCATGAACAGCCCTAGAGTTCGTACTAAAATAACACCTTAAGACACACATCTACCAAAACCCTAATGTCACCTAGATACTCCAATGTCACGACAAGTACCCAAGGGCTTGATTATATGATATGCATCACATAATTTCAGATTCATCATGTTCAATCCGACACAAAGAACTTCAAAGAGTGCCCCAAAGTTTCTACCAGGAAGTCTAGACAAAAATGTGTGCCAACCCCGATGCATAGAATCCCAACGCCACGGAACCCGCAAGTTGATCACCAAAACATCCATCAAGTGGATCAATAGAACATACCATTGTCACCACGGATATCCCATCACAAGACATACATCAAGTGTTCTCAAATCCTTAAAGACTCAATCCGATAAGAAAACGTCAAAGGGAAAACTCAATTCATCACAACAAGATATAGAGGGAAAACTCCATATGATTCATCAATATCAATAAAGCTCACGGTACATCAAGATCGTGCCATGTCAAGAACACGAGAGAGAAAGAGAGATCAAACACATATCTACTAGTAAATACCCTCAGCCCCGAGGGTGAACTACTCCCTCCTCGTCATGGAGAGCGCCGGGATGATGAAGATGGCCTCCAGTGATGGTTTCCCCCTCCGATAGGGTGCCGGAACGGGCTCCCGATTGGTTTTTTGTGGATCTGGAGGTTTGCGGCGGCGAAACTCCCGATCTAGGTTTCTTTTCGGATGTTTCTATATTTATAGGAATTTTTGGCATCGATCTCACGTCAAGAGGTATCATGAGGCAGTGACAAGCCTGCTGCTAGCGGGCTTGGGGGTGGCCGCGCCTAGCAGGCTTGTCGCCTCCTCGTGATTCTTCTGGCCCAGCTCCAATACTTCGGGAGTCTCTTTTGGTCTAGAAAAAATCATACTAATTTTTTAACCCATTCCAAGAACTTTTATTTCTGCACAAAAAATGACACCATGGTACTTCTTGTGAAATCAACGCCAGTCCGGGTTAGTTCTAATAAAATCATACCAAAATCATATAGAATTATTGTAAACATGCATGAATACTTCATAAATTATAGATATGTTGGAGATGTATCAATGCACACACTGTCATTTGACATCTTGAACCTCCTTGTTATAGATGCGAACCGCTAGGCAGTTCGTTCGTCTGACTACGACTGTCGACGCAATTACCTCTTGAGCTTCCGTTGGTTTTCCCTTCAAGAGGAAAGGGTGATGCAGCAAAGTATATAAGTATTTCCCTGAATTTATGAGAACCAAGGTATCAATCCAGTAGGAGGAACAAGCAAGGCACCAATGCATGCACCTACACAAACAATCAAACTCTTGCACCCAACGCTATAAAGGGATTGTCAATCCCTTCACGGTTATTTGCAAAGGATTAGATCTGATAGAGATAGATGTAAACGAGTATGGAAAGTAAAAGATAAATAAATTGCAGCAATGTATTTTTGGTTTATAGATGTGAAAATATATTATGGAAAGTGGACCCGGGGGGCATAGATTTCACTAGAGTCTTCCCTCTTGAAGGAAAATATTATGGTGGGTAAACAAATTACTGTCAAGCAATTGATAGAAAAGAGAATAATCATGTAGATATCCAAGGCAATGATCATGCATATAGGCATCACATCCGTGTCAAGTAGATCGAAACAATTCTGCATCTACTACTATTACTCCACACATCGACCGACTCCTGCCTGCATCTAGAGTATTAAGTTCATGAAGAACAGAGTAACGCATTAGGTAAGATGACATGATGTAGAGGGATAAACTCAAGCAATAGGATGAAAACCCCATCTTGTTACCATTGATGGCAACAATACAATACGTGCCTCGCTACCCCTACTTTGTCATTGGGTGAGGACACCACAAGATTGAACCCAAAACTAAGAACTTCTCCCATTGCAAGAATTACCAATCTAGTTGGCCAAACCAAACCAATAACTCAAAGAGACTTAAAAAGATATGAAGTCATGCATATAGGAATTTAGAGAAGATTTAAATAAGATTCATGAATAATCTGAACATAAACCCACAATTCATGGGATCTTGACAAACACACCGCAAAAGAGTATTACAAAGGATAGATCTCCATGAAGATCACGAAGAACATGGTATTGAAGATCAAAGAGAGAGAAGAAGCCATATAGCTACTAGCTATGGACCCATAGGTCTGCGATGGACTACTCACGCATCATCGGAGGGGCAATGGAGTTGATGTAGATGCCCTCCGTGATCAGATCCTCCTCCGGCAAATTACCAGAAAAGGCTCCAAGATTGGATCTCTCAAGAACGAAGGCTTTTGGCGGCGGAAAAATATTTGCGTTCCTCTTTTTGGTGTTGTGGGAATAGTTGGGTATTTATAGGACGGAGAATAGGGTTAGGAGACCTGCCAGGAGATGGCAAGCCTACCAGGTGCGGCCAGGGGGGTGGCCACGCCTCCAAGGCTTGTGGCCTCCTAGCAGGTGCCCTGGTGTGCACTCCAAGTCTGGTGGATTTGTTTCCTTCCAAAAAAATCATTCCAAAGATTTTATTCCATTTGGACTCCGTTTAATATTCCATATCTACAAAACTCAAAAACAAGGAAAAAACAAAAACTAGCACTAGGCTCTAGATTAATAGGTTAGTCCCAAAAATAATATAAAATAGCATATTAATGCATATAAAACATCCAAAACAGATAATATAATAGCATGACATAATCAAAAATTATAGATACATTGGAGACGTGTCACGCAACTGGATTACCGACCATTCTGATCGACCTCTTGACCAGGCTGGCATATCGCTAGTACCCTGAGTACACTGTTTACAAGGACTACCGCGAGTTCCACCACGAGTAGTACCAAGCTGAGGTTGTTATCTGGGATCGGCAGAACCTCTCCATCACTGAGTTGCACACCTATTGCGGTGTTGGAGTGACTGTTGACATGGTAGTCCATGATGCTGAGAGCACCCCCGCTTGGAGAAGACTGGATTCAGATACATTATGTATGTCCCCGCTGGGGATGAGACTAGATCCGACAACGCTGCCTTCACCCCTTATGTCCAGCAGCGCAATGACCGATCCTACACTGCAGTCTGTACCCCTTACGTGAGTTGTCATTATGACCGACAAGTTCTGGTGTAGTACACTAAGGTGATGGATTGTGATGTCTGAGCTCTGACTGTTGAGTTGTATGCCACCCGTACTCGTCATTACAACACTATGACACAGTTGCTACAAGCAGTCCATGCGGGGATGCATCCAGAGTACATCCTTTACCTGCGCAGGACAGAGCCACCACCAGGTGTTGAGTGGCCTGGTGTTGGAGGTCGTACTCCTTCACGTGGATCTCTGCTCCCCACTCGTGTCTCCAACATATCTATAATTTTTTATTGTTCCGTGCTGTTATATTATCAATCTTGGATGTTTTACAATCATTTTATAGAAACTTTATATCATTTTTGGGACTAACGTATTGACATAGTGCCAAGTGTAAGTTGTTGCTTTTTGCTTGTTTTTAACTTCATAGAATATCAGTACCAAACGAAGCCCAAATGCAACCAAACTTTTTGGAGATTTTTTTGGACCAAACGACAACTTGGGAGCCAAGGAAGTACCTAAGAGGAGGCTCGTGGAGGCCCTGAGACACCAGGGCACACAAGAGGCCACTAGCATGGATTAGTGGGTTGTGCCCTCCACGGGACCACTCTCCTCCGCCTATCCGCTCTATAAATTCCCAAATATTCCAAAAACCTAGGTTAGTCAACGAAACACAATTCCAGATGCCGTAAGTTCTAGAACCACGAGATCCAATCTAATAGCATCATGAAGGGGTGCATCATCTTCATGGGTGCCTCTCCAATGATGCGTGAGTAGTCCACCATAGACCTACGGGTCCGTAGGCAGTATCCAGATGGCTTCCTCTCTCTCTCTCTCTCTTGATTCTCAATATAATGGTCTCTTGGAGATCTATTTGATGTAATGACTTTTTGCGGTGTGTTTGTTGGGTTTTGATGAAGTTTGACTTCATGATCAGTTTCTACCCATGAATATTATTTGAGTGTTCTTTGATCTCTTATATGCATGATTACTTATAGCCTCGTATTTATTCTTCGAATCTTTGGTTTAGTTAGGCCAACTAGATCGATTTGTCTTGCCATCGGAAGAGGTGCTTTGTGATGGGTTCGATCTTGTGGTGTCCTCTCCCAGTGATAGAAGGGGAAGCGAGGCACGCATGTATCGTTGCTATTAAGGATAACAAGATGGGGTCTATTACTACATGAATAGATCTTGTCTACATCATGTCACTGTTCTTACTGCATTAATCCGTTTTCTCATGAACTTAATACAATAGATGCATGCTGGATAGCGGTCGATGTGTGGAGTAATAGAAGTAGATGCAGAATAGTTTCGGTATACTTATCTTGGATGTGATGCCTATATAATGATCATTGCTTGGATATCTCCATGATTATTTGATATTCTATCAATTGTCCAACAATAATTTGTTCACCCACCATGCACTATACTCATGAGAGGAGCCACTGGTGAAACCTACGGCCCGTGTCTACTTTTCCAACATATTGCCTTCTGATCTACTATTTTGCCTTTTTGTTTTCATATCTATTAATCCAAAAAACCCAAAAATACCTTGCTATAGGTTTTTTATTTTATTTTATTTTGTGTTCTAGCGAGATCTATTTGCCAAAACTATCATCACCTAATCTATCTTATTACCAGAGAGAGCTTGACAACCTCTCTTTCGCGTCTAGTTATAAGTATTTGTTATTTGTGTGCATGTGTTGTTTATGCGGGTGCGTGATCTTACTCCATGGATTGATACCTTGGTTTCATAACTAAGGGAAATACTTATCGTCGCTGTGATGCATCATGTCTTCCTCTTTGGGTAAATACCGACGCACACATCACACCCCTCTCTCTATTCATCTAGGAAGTAACAAGATGTATCTGGACATACGACAAAAGTATTGGTGGTCTGGAATGAAGCAAGACATTGCTCGCTATATTGAAGAATGTGACATTTGTTGCTAAGTTAGAAACCGGCTGGACTTCTGCAACCACTACCTATTCTTCAATGGAAATGGGACAAAATTCAGATGGACTTCGTCACCAGGTTTCCAAAGTCGCGGAAAGGAAATGATGCTACTTTGTCGTCATCGACCAATTATCAAAATTTGCACACTTTCTGCCAGTCAAGGAGACAATTACTACTAGTCAATTAGCAGCCTTGTATACCTCTAGAATTGTTTCACTCCATGGCATTGCAAAGGAAATAAGTTTGGACCGTGGCAGTATTTACACCTCCAAATTTTGGGATAGTTCCCAAGAGGCAATGGGAACTCTTATTACCTGGAGCACGACATATCACCCTCAGTCTCAAGGACAAGTCGAACGAGTTAATCAAATCCTTGAAGACATGCTACAGGCTTGTGTTATCTCTTTCGGCAAGAAGTGGGAAGAATCTCTCCATGATGAATTCTCCTATGACAACAACTATCATGCCAGCTTGAAAATGCCCCCCATTGAAGTGTTATATGGACGTAATATCCAAACCCCTCTTAACTGGTCAGAAACTGGGGAACGAGCACTCATTGGTCCGGACATTATCCAACAAGCTAAAGAGCAAGTCCACATTGTTCAGGACAGTCTTAAGGCAGCCCAATCCCATTAGAAGAGCAATTATGACAAGAAGCCCTAGGGTTCAACCTATCAAACCGGTGAGAAGGTTTATTTGCGTGTGACTCCTTTGCGAGCCACTCATCGATTCGGAGTCAAGGGCAAGCTAGATCCTCGCTACATTGGTCATTTCCATGTTATTGAAAGACATGGACACATGGATTATAAATTAGATCTGCCACCACAATTCTCCCATATCCATGATGTCTTCCATGTGTCGCAACTTTGTTGTTGCTTCAAGGACCCGCATCGTGAAGTGGATCCTAAATTGATTGAAGTGCTGGATGATCTCACTTACAAAGATCATCCGATCCGCGTTCTTGATGAAACTGGACATCGGACACATCAGAAGGTTACCAAGTTCTTCAAAGTGAAGTGGTCAAATCATTCTGAAGGTGAAGCCACTTGGGAACACGAGGATGACCTTCAGGCAGAATACCCGATATTCTCTCTTCAACCTCTTAATCCTGGGGACGAGAATTTCTTTTAGTGGGGGAGAGTTGTAACACCCCTGGATTCATGCTACAGTGGTCATTGTATTTAAGCTACAGTAACCCAAGAGATTAAGATAATGCTTTTGATAATCCAAGTTTGATCACTTTTGGAATCAATTCTTTATTTAGATTCTTTTGCAATTCAAAATTCATTTGAAAAGTGGATTTAATAGTTTTGCAAACCTGGAAACTAAATTCACGGATCGGTTACAAATATTCCCTAAGCATTTATAAAATTTTAACCCACATTTTTGTAAAGTGTTTTCATGCCTCAAAATAACTAAGACTCGGGCCAATTCAATTATCAAATACCCACATTTTTGAATTATGGTATTTTCAAAACAGTTTGTATTTCCCTCAAACTTTTGTGACAGTACCATATTTTGCAACACAAATAATGGGCCCTCTCCCATATTTTCCTAAAGTCATTTTAATGCTAGAATTAAATCAAATGGAAGCTTTAGAAAGGTTTTAAGAAGAAAAGGAAAATTTGGGAGGGGCACTATTGGACTGGGCCTTAAGTTGCAACAGGGAGGCCCAACCCACCTCGGCTGGCCTTTCCCTAACCTCCCGCCATAGAGGAAGGCTGAGCCTCGGCGTGCGTGCTACGCGCTATCCATGCGGACCCGAGCATTGTCGTTGCCATGACGCCGGCGTAGCCACGGACACCTTGCCTCTCGTGCCTAGACATCGTGTCTAGGAGCTCCACCCTCTTCTTCTCCTTATCCTACGCTAAGCCATTGGAGACCGGAGCCCCTGCATCGCCGTCCCCACATTGTCTTCCTCTTCGGAACAGTGCCGCTCCCCGTCGATGATTTTGGCACCGTCAAGCTTCCACAAGACCACTAAGCTCATCTACAGGCTCATTGTGAGCCCCTCGGGTTTTTCTCCTCCCTTTTCTCTTTGAATACGGCCCCGTAGCTCCCTTCTCCTTCATGTGTGATGCCCGGCTCTGCTCGAGCTCTATGCCAGCGAGCCTCCGGTGGCCTTTTGGTCCCGCACGCCCCACCAACGGCTCCCCCACGTCACGTAGGCCACCATAGGACAGATAGGGAGATCGTTTGCTTATTGTACCACGTCCCCCGCATCCACCAGAATGTCTGTCGCCGCTCCACTCGTCGTCGGCGACACTACCGACCCCCGCAGCCTCGGCCACCATCATAGTTTGACGCGGGATGTTCCCGTCGTTCGATTTCGTCCAAGCGTGAGCCAAATGATGATGCCCCATGGGCAATTTTCGAGCGGCGCCCGAGCCCTCCGCCCTGGAAAGAGGTCATCGGCGACACTCCGGTCGCCGGAGCTAACCTGGCCCGACCGGAGCCACCCCCGAGCGAAACTGGCCAGTGGACCACAGGCCATAGTTGACCACGGTCAGTTGGTTGACTGGGCACTGCCCAGTCACTAGCAGTGGGCCACCCCCCGGGGCCACTGACATGTGGGCCCAGGTTAATTAGTCCTAATTGCATTGTTAGATTATTTTAAATAATTAGTTTAGATTAATGAGCCTATGACATGTGGGACCCCTTGCTAATTAATCTGTTTTAGTTAGTTATAAACACTAATTTAATTATGTGCCTATGAGAGCTAGGGCCCATAGGTCAGTTTGACGAGTGAAATTGACTGCTCATTATTGATGGCATCCTGATGTCATGCTGACGTAATAATTGTATTTTTGAATTAAAATAGATATGTTAATTTGAGAATATTCAGAAAACATTGAAAATTGATATAAAGTAATCTCTAAGTTAGATGAAAACAATTTATAGATGAAAGTTGTCAGCAAAATCCCATGAACCCAAATACACTGTCCGTTCATCTGTCACATGCTCCCAATATGATGAAAATGGAAATTTTGCGTTAGGATCATATGTCCAAAGACTTGGGAAATATCATCAGATATTTTTCCGCTCTTTTTGTGATGTGTAGTACTGTGCTTGCTCATCCCTAGCACTGCATATTGGCATGTCATGCATCCTGCTACATCTTCTTGCTCGTATTTATTGTCTCTTACCCCCTCTTCTCTCCAATAGACACTGAGACTGACGCTGTTGCCGAGTAAGACTACGCCACTGACGATCAGCCTTTTGCAGCAGAGCAACAAGGCAAGCTCGCCCCCTCATTCTGATATCTCCCATTTCTTCCCCCCCCCCCTCCTGCTTGCATTAGTTTTTGCTATTGTTGTAGATAGCTCCTATTCTGATGCATAGCCTATTTTTGTTAAACTGTTGTTCTACCTATATTTAAATCACCTGCTTAGCATAGGTTGATTAGTGATCCCCGGTGACCCCTTAGTTCAAGTTGCCCTTGCTTCATCATCGACGAATCGAAGACTCGATCAACCGATCGACAAGCCATGCTTGTCACATTCACCGCACACACTCTTAGTTGTACGACTCTCCAAAGCTACTATCGAGTACCGAGGGTGACACCTCGTAAAGTAGTCATGATGCTAACTTTGTAGTATAGCTAGTCTGTCGTGGTTATAAAGGGTGATTCCTCCTTCACCACTCCCGACGATGACTCTGTTGTGCAACACCTCTAGAGTAGACCATTGAGGGTGAATCCTCTCTGGTCACCTTGATGGTTACATCGGGTGGGATCCATCGAGGTCGATCCATCGGATTTCCCCCTTGATGTTGTGGACACACGGTTACATTGACTTTATTACTGGAACATGTTGAGGTCAGGATGACCTGGAGGGAGTTGGTGTAATAATGATGAGGCGTGGCTAGGAATTATTGGCCCTTGCCACAAGTCCTCTAGATGGGGCAATGGGACCACATATCGTGGATCATTGATCGTCATCGCAGCTAACAAAATATTAATGGGTTTGGATATGTGATCTGAGAAGGCCTCTTTGCCTATTTTGGACTAACCACCACGAGGGAATATATATGGGTACACTATGTCGTACATTCGCCCGAAACTTCTTCATATGAAATAGTTGAGCGGCACATGCCCGGGAGGCCCGCGTGTCGGGGGAAACGACACCTATGAGATCGGAGGGACACCTTTACGGTTCGACAAGGAAGAAGGCTCGTACAAAGAGCAGATCTGATGAACAACGCGTGGGGATTTTACCCAGGTTCGGGTCACACAGATGCGTAAAACCCTACTCCTGCTTGGTTAGATTGTGGGTGTTTTTAGGGTTCCAGCTATAGGAGCGCTATGAACAGCTGCTACGCGTATGAGCTAGAAGGTCCAAAAGTCAAAAAGCCAAAAGTTCCCTACTGTAATGCCCTGGGCCTCCTTTTATACTCTCGAAGGGGATCCCAATAGCGGCATACAATGTGTACACGGGGTGTATAGAGCTACAGTACTACCATACCTAACACTGACGGAGTAGGACAAGCGCATTTAATGCACCGTCGGGCATCTCTGACTGTCTACGGGACAAGACATGAGGTCATCCCATCGGCACCGCTTAGCCCCTCCATCGCCGGTGTCGTGACATGTGCCCAGGCGGCGCGACACCTGGCGTCTAAGCTGGCGGGGCCTTGCTGGGGCTTCGCCTTGCTGGGTCCCTGGCGGGGCTTTGCCTTGCCGTGGGTTTGAAGGCCATCCCGGCAAGGTCTTGCCTTTGGTCTTCATTCTCCTGTACTTGTATCTAGCAGCTCCCTACCAGGCCTTGTCGCTAGGGTGGATACAACTGCCCGTGCACGAGTAAGCGGCACTAGAGAGCCCAAAACTCTAGTGCACCGATAGGAGCCCCCGGGCCTGGGCCACACACAGTGCGAGGCGTTGTTTGGCTAGGCCCAAACAGTGCATGGGCATGCGTGGCAGGGCCTTGCGGTTGTGATCATTGTGCTTACTGCGCCTCCCCATGATTCCCATTGAATGCGGGACGTGGGATACGCGCGCGAAATGGCCGTCAATTTTTTAATTACTGTGTCAAGTCGTTTCCGCCATGCGCGCCTCATGCATAGCGGGAAGCCAACAACGGGCGCCCATGACTTAAAGTCCTGGGAGAGGCAGCAACTGCAGTGCCATGGATTGGAGCAACGGGGCGGTTGTTATTCGCCCCATGATCGAGGGCGCCGCTATTGGAGGAGGTGAGCGGCGACCCTTGGAGCGGGGGAGAGCCATCCCCCACGCTCGCCTCTATAAATTGAGGGGTAGCTAGGGCGGTGCTCATCCATCCTTCCTCCCTTCTTCGTGTGTGAACCTCCATAGCTTGCCCTTCCACGTCTCCCCAACCTTCGAGTGGTGCTCACCCTTAGCCATGAATAGGGGGCGAGGGCGGCCACCGTCCTCAGCCCCAAGGACGAGTTCTCATCGAGATCATGCCACCGCTTTAGCCACAGAGGCGGAGGGTGGCTCGAGCACGCATGGAGGAAAAGGTGTGAGGGGTCGTGGCCGTCGTGGCCGTTGTGGAGGCCGAGGTCGGGGGAGGCGGAGCGCTGCCCCACCTCCTCCTTTGATACGAGGCCTCTTCCTTGAGGAGACCCACGCTGAGAGGACGGCATTGGAGTTCGTCCTCGAATTGGCCGGTCCCGTTCGAAGCCATCTGCACCTCCCTCGCCCCTTCGCCAGGGCGATGGAGGTCGACGAGCCGCCCGTCCTGTGGTTACGGGTGCATGGTTGTCGTAACGGCGCAATGCGGGTGGATGTCGAGTACCCAGCGAGTTGTGTCATGTTCCTCAGGCACGGCTGGAAGACCTTCGCCCGTGCCCACAACCTTCAGGAAGGGCATGTCCTTCATTTTAAAATGACGGAGGCCAATCTGCTCTCCATCAAGATTTATGGGCACTCAGGCGTCCGTCTTAGCTGCTGCGAAGAGAGCTCGAACGGAGCCGAAGGTCCTTCCTCGAGCGACAGTGATGAGGAGGATAGCGGCGAAGACGACGGCGATGGGTCCAGTCTTCGGGCCGTCAAGTCAGAGCCCGACGAACTGAGCTTGGACTGCCCTTTGGCCGCAGCATCTCCGGCAGCCTCACGCCTCTCCCCTCCTGGCAGGACAATCTTGCCGGGGGCCCTTGTCCCGAGCATTGCCTCATATTCCAGCTGGATCTTCTGGCAGGCCTGCGGACTTCGGCTTCTAGGGTCCTCCCTCCTTTTCGTGTAGCGCTGGCCCTCTCCTCCGTGTAGTGCTGGTCCAGGAGGGTCCAGGCTCTCGCCTTCCCTTCTGGAAGCCCTACCTCTCCGCGCAGTGCTGGTCCAGAGGGGTCAGGCTAGGCTACCGTCGGGGGCCTCTTGCCATCTTTTTCTTCTTGTAGTCTACCTGCTCTTTCCATCTTTTTCTTCTTATAATCTTGTGACAGCCCAAGTGCTGCCCCTACCTTATTTGGCATGTAACCTATTGTATGAACCTTGTGCCATGAGTTTAATGATGTTTTGCAACTTGTAATCCATGTCTTGTTCTTGCATCCATGCATCATGCATCATGCATCCATCAAGTCTTGTCTTGGTTTGTATGTGAGTGTTTTGGTTTGGTTTGTATGTGAGTGTTTTGTTTTGGTTTGTGTGTGGGTGAAGCTCATGTGTGCAATCTCCTCCTTCTTCCCCTCTCTTTTCTTTTCATCAACAAAACCCCATCATATTACTTAATTCCCATGTTATTTTATAATCAGATTTAAGTTGCCATTTAAATTATTTAAAATGTTAAAGAGGTAGCCCTATATGTCTTATGGATTGTGAGTGTGGTTGTTTTGATGTTTGAAGTTGGTTTGCTTTTGTGCTTTAAATAATAGGGGATGCATATTTTAAAAATATTTGTAATTACTGGCCCTATAATTCAACTTAATATATTTATTAAATGGGGCATATTATTTTCTCTACAAAGGTATTTTTGTTTGCCCAAAAACTCCTCTATTTCATCCCCGGGGTTTTTCCTTTTTTCTGTGGTGCTTTTAAAAGAAAATAGCTTTCTGGTTTATTGTTTTTGAGGGAGTGTGTGCATGTGGGCTGTGCCCTCCCAGCCCACTCAGCCCAGCACGTAGCTGATGGCTACCTTCTCTCGTCCTCCTCCGTTAGCAGGTTCACAGAGGTGAGAGCGCGGGGAGCCAACATCGTCGCCGTCAAGGCACACGCACGTCGAGGCCGCCCTCCCCCCTTTATAAGAGCGCATAGCCCTAGGGTTCTTCTTCCTTCACGCTGTTGCCGCTCCCCTTCTTCCCTCCTTCTTCGTCCTCCTCCTCCGCTCATCTTTCCCCTTCCGGTAAGGTTTCAGTAAGCAGGGTATTTCAGGGAGCGGGAGGTCGCCCTCGTCTTCGCGCCTCCGGTGGGCCTTGTGATCGGCGGAGATGGCATGCGGCAAGCCGCCATCGCCCGCGATCCATCCCCGGTGCTAGGAGTCTCTAGGAGGCCGTCTTCTTCCTCTTCGTCGCTGTTCTTTCGCCCCTTCGCCGATGCGCCGTGCCTCTTCTTCCCTGCTCCGAGCGTAGCATCATTGCCCCTCGGTGAGCATCTATGTCTCCTCTTCCTCCCTTGCCTCGCGTAGTTGCCGTCGAGATCGTGGTCGCCGCCATGTTGTCGCTCTGCTCGTGCCATCGCTAGGGTCGGACAAGCTTTTAGCTTGTGCCTCTCCTTCCTCTCATAGATCCCGTCCAGGGGCGGGAATGGGACCCCCATAGCTGCAGCTTCCCTCCTGCACCGTTTCCCCTCGCCAGAGGTGCCTGGTAGCCCTGCTGTCGCCGGAGTTTGCCGCCTCCATCTCTGTCAGAGTGGGTGGGTGCGATTTCAGTTTCGTAGTGTGTGTGTGTGTGTGTGTGCACGCGCGTGTGTTAGAGCTGCGGTTCCCCCTCCCTGCTAAGTGTCGCGCGCGTAGCCGAGTGGTAGGCTCCAGGGGGAGATGACCAGGAGGTCATGGAATCGAGCCAAAGCCTCCCCCTTTTTTTGCTGTTTCTTTTGCTTTGTTTTATTTTGTTTTTTCTCTTTTGTATACATGTGTGTATGTATGTATGTGTAGGGATTTGATTCCTTTTTTTCCTATTGCTTGTAGTGTGTGTGTATGTGTCACATGGTGTGATGCATACACATAGGTGGGAGATGTATGTATGTTTGTGTGTGTGTATGTGCCACCTAGATGACGCATACATATGCATGTGTGCAAGTGTATATATGTGCATGTGGGTGAGGGTGTGTGTGTGTGTATCATATGCATATGCCTATGCATATATGCCTTGTGCATGTATGTGTGCATATGTGTGTAGCAACACCCACCCATACATGAGCTTGTGTGTGTGTGAGTATATGTGCCATGTGCACTTGTGCATGTGAGTGGCATGAGTGCCTTATGAATTGTGCATATTGGTGCTTGTGAGTAAGTGTGTGGATGACACCCCCCTCTTCGGTGGTATGGTCCTGAGTGAGCTTGTGCTCATATGCCCTTAGACATATGGAGCATGTGTGTGTGTGCCTTGTTGAGTGTGTGGTGTGGAGTGGATGTGTGTGTGGGTGACTAGTGGTTTCCCACTTGACTCACCCCTTGTTGATTATATGCATGTGGTATTTGTTAAGCTCATTTCCATCTATAGTTAACTTCCCAATCTGCTTGGATCATCTTTGCTCATGTTCAAATTAGAGTATGATCCACTTATGTGAATAGGTGGTAGTTTTGCTATCTTCCTTGTGCCTTGTTGTTTCACATAAACATATGAGTGTGACACATGATTTTGGGGTACAAAGAGCCAATGAATCCATTGGAACTTTCAGATTTGACTATTGAGCAAGTTCATAAAATTGTCATTTCTGCTGAGATGCCACTTTGTCATTTTTGCATGATTTAATCCTTGCTTGCTTTGGGGCATGTGCCAACTAGGAAGTGCTAGTGTTTTATATCTAGTCCCAGAAAATTGTTTCATCATGCCAACTTGATAACTTCATGCTTATTGATGTGTGCATCCTATGCAGTTGTGTAGTTGGATAAGTTGATGCATTTGTTATGTAGATTTTGTCAGTATCTTGTTTTTGGCTGTAGGATTCCTGTAGCTCAAGTTGTGGGCTGTGTAAATTGCTATGTTGCTGTTTTGTGGCAGATTTGTTGTTTTATTAATTTGTGACTTGTGGGAGCTACACTCCATGGAATTGATTGATTTTTGAGTCTATTGTGGTTGGTTTTTCATTGCCTAACCAGTGGCTACCTTGGAATGCCAAGAATTAGCCCATGGCTTGGTTGTCTTGTGTTTTGCCTTCGTACCTTGTCGTGAGCGTATCGTGAGAACCGTAACTCCGTTTCTTGCGTTCTTTATATGCATTTCTATTGATTTTGCATGATGCATCCATATTTTACATGTTCATGCATGTTTAAATAACTCAACATCAAGTTCTGTCCAGATTCATTAATAATCAAACTTTGCATGTGAAACATGACTAGTTTTGGATTGCCATGTTAATTCTTCTTAAATGAATTGCCATGTTAATTCTTCTTAAATGAATCATGCATCATCTTGGTTGTGCATTGCACCTTGGTTGGATATTTATTGTTGTTGTTTCTCTTGGGTAGACGCGAGTGTTGATATTGAGTACGAGGACCCAGGAGAGTACTACTACGAGGATCCCGCTACTTGTTCCACTAAAGAACCAATAGACAAGATGATCGTACCCGCATCCCGATACTATTTTTGCTTGCTAGTTTCTCGCTCTTATCATTACAATTGCGCTACCTACCACTTGATATCAGCCTCCTCAATGCCATGAAAGCCTCTAACCCTCCACATCCTAGCAAACCTTTGATTGGCTAAGTTACCGCTGCTCAGCCCCTCTTATAGCGTTCTTAGTTGCAGGTGCAGGTTGTTCCATGTGTTAACATGGATTTGGATATCACCATATTTATCTGTTATTAATTCAATGCACATATATATATCTTGGTATTGGTGGAAGGCTTGGCCTTTTGCTAAGTGTTTTGTTCCGCTATTACCGTCATAGGTTCTTGTTACCGGTGTTATGGTTTCCATATTCTGCGCTCCTAACACGGTCGGGGTTGTTATGGGGACCCCCTTGTTTATTTGGTTGAGATTAAAACTTATCTAGTAAGACCCAACATTGGTACTACATTTGCTAAACAACTTAATAAAATTGCATAGGGCCTTGCAAACCCGTGGATAACTAATCAACCCCCGGGACAGTGCTCCTCATGAGTGTTGGTCCAAAATTGAGCACTGTGCGGGGCCAAACCGGGGCTACTTGGGAGATTTCTATCAGGCCACCGTACACTAGCTTATCCATCGTGTCCTGAGAACGAGATACGCGGCTCTTATCGGGTTCGTCGACACGTCGGGTGGTCTTGCTAGATTTGTTTTACCTTTATCGAGTGTCTTGCGTGTGGAGTCTGACTTTCTTCGGGTTTTCTTGAGGTGTTGGAATTCCTTTCGAATTACCTATGACGACAGCGAGATCCGTGGTCAAGGCTATTCCTGCGGAGTGTCGTTAATTTGTGATGGACTAGTTGGAGCACCCCTGTAGGGTTAAATCTTTTCGAGAAGCCGTGCCCGCGGTTATGTGGCAACTTGGATATTTGTTTAACACCCGGTTATAGTAAACTTGAAGTAAACTCTAACTAAAATACACCAACTATGTGAGTAACCGTGATCGTCTTTGCTCATGAACATGATCCGAGAGAACACGGTGGGGTTGTGATTGACGTAAGTAAGTGTTCAGGATCTCATAGAGATCATACTAGATTCGATCGTTCATCGTAGGCCACTCATATTTAATTTCATGTTGCGTAAGTTAGCCACCATAAATGCTTAGTGCTGCTGCAAACTAAACACTTACCCCATCCCAACCTTTAAGCTTGAATAGCCTTGGTACCCGGGCGCTTGATTGCTGAGTCCCTGTGGCTCACAGATTACTACCACCCTCCAGGTACAGGTACAGATGAGTACGTGCAGGATGATCTTACCCAACTCTAGTGGGAATATGATGAGGAAAGACGCAGGATGTACGTGGCTTATCCGGATGAGTAGAGGACCATGGTCATGATCTTTGGGATAGCGAGATAGTATCATTTGCATCTGTTTTATCGTTTGATTTCATCCTTAGTCAGACCCTGTCTTCATCTTGATGATTTGAACTCTAAGTGGATTGTAATTTAGTATGTGGCGAGTGTAAGCCAATCTTGTATACTCATTTTTCCAGTATTGTATGATGTGATGATACTATACTTGCTAACGGCAAGATGCGCCTCTATCCCTTGCGAGGCCCTCGTGTCTTAAAAAGGATAGGCGCGCATCTTGGGCGTGACAAGTTGGTATTCAGAGGCATACGAGCATAGGAGCCTTTGCTTGATCGAACTTGGCCGAGTCGAGTCTAATAAAACTATTTTGAGTCTAGTTATATCGGAGAGTAGGATTCTTTTTACTCCTCTTCCATGCTCTGGTGAGGTATTCAACTTAGGAATTTTGATTCTACTCCTCTTCTCGCTCAAAAAAATTTTAGGATCACGCGGGTATTTTGGAGTCTATATGATGCCGATGTGACAGGGTTCTGTCTTGGTGCCTCCTGTTTGACTTGATTTCTTTCGGGGAGTCGAGCTCCAGGGAATGTTGGCACATCGTTGTCATTCAGCTTCCTTGATATCTTAGGACGGAGAGTGTTCGGAATTACTTCAATACTTATCATGGTGAGATAAGGTCGGAGTCACCCAGTACTAGGGAGGCGTCCAGGGTACCACCATGGTTCAGTATCATTGTGAGTTTGAGGATTCGAGTTAGATGAATTTGTGAGAGCCTCTGGTTATGTGTTCAAGGCTGTATACAGTTGGGGTGTAGGATTGTTAGTTGTGTGAGATATTTCCTCCTTGTATCCCCCACGTACTAGATTGCATAACCAAAAACTTTTCGGAAGTTCTTAGGTGGGAAATCTTGTAGTTATCTAGGAACATCTTCTTCAAATGTATGTGGGCATATACATTTGTTCCGAGCGCTTAGCTCAATACTTTTGTGTTATTGCAAGTGGCTTCTAATTTCTGATGATGTTATCATAAACCGAAGAAGCATTCTTACTAATTTTTCAGTAGGAAGGTTGTGTTGTTATTTGTTCAATTTCTTTCAAGCATTTGATTCAGCTTTGATTCATCCTTTCAATGAGGTGCTGATGCGTTTTGTCCATCTTTAGGATGGCTCCACCAACTCGCAACAATCCGGGTCGTGGTGAGGAGCATACTGATGTTCCACCACCACCCCCGCCGTCGCCACCTCCACCTCCTCCTCCAGAAGCTTGGCAAGTTGTGATGGCCGCAACCAATGCGAACACTCAGATGTTGCTCAGGTTGTTGCAAGAAAGGGAGCAGGGTCAGCAAGGTTTTCAAGGGAACTTTCCGAATCAGCTTCAATTTGCAACACTCAATCAGTTCCTTGCCAACCAGCCCAAGTATTTCACCTGTTGTGAGCAACCTCTTGATGCTGATGATTGGCTTCGTGATATGAGTAAGCATTTTGAGTGCAGCAATGTCAGGCCAGAGGACTTTGTCAGATTTGCATCATTCCAGCTCAAGGGTCAAGGAGCTGATTGGTGGCAGTAGTATAAGGATTCTAGGGGCGATCATGTTGTTACTTGGGATGATTTCCGTCGTGACTTCAGGGCCCATTACATTCTGACAAGCTTTGTCAAGGAGATGCGTGAGAAGTTCAGGCACCTGAAGCAGGGAAGCAAGTCTGTCTATCAGTACAACCTCGAGTTCCAGAATCTAGCCCGTTATGCTAAGCAAGATGTTCCAGATGACAAGGCTATGATCTATCAGTTCAGAGGTGGTCTCAAGGATGAGCTTCTGCCAAGCCTAGTTATTCAAGAGCCTCGTGAGTTTGATCAGTTCTATAACATGGCTTTGAAGGTTGAGGCAACTCAGCTCAAGTTGGAGAACTCTAAGAAGCATTCAAGGGATTCATATTCTTCTTCTTCCAGCTCTCAGATGGTTCCCAAGCAGCAGAAGTATTGGGTGCCAAACCCTCCTCCGTTTCGTCCTCCTCAGTAGCAGAAGCAGTTTGGTGGTCGTGGTTCTTCCCACCCACCCAACCCAGGATTTCAGCATAGACCCCAGGCATCCAAGGGAGTTCTTGTTCCTCCTCCAGGCAATGTTCGTCCGCTTTCTAAGGTGACTTGTCACAAGTGTGGTCAGAAGGGCCACTATGCAAACAAGTGCAACCAGCGGCGTCTTCCGCCTCCTCCTCCTGTCAAGCCTCCAGGCAATTCTATGGTGAAGCATAACCCCAAGACTGTAAGAGTGAATATGGTGAATGCAGCAGAGGCAGAGGATTCTTCTCAAGTGATCATGGGTAATCTCTCAGTTAATTCTATTCCTGCAAAAGTGTTATTTGATTCTGGAGCATCACATTCATTCATGTCTAGACCTTTTGCTATGAAGAATGATTTCTATTCCGAGATGTTGAGTAGACCTTTGGGTGTTGTTTCTCCGGGTGTGGCCATGAAAACCACCTCCATTGTTCCGGATGTTTCTATCAAGATGGGTAATTATTCTTTCTTGGCTTCTCCTTATGTTCTTGGTAATTCCGACATTGATCTCATTTTGGGCATGGACTTCCTGGCTATGAATAAGGCTCATATTGGTTGCAAAGCAAAAGAACTCAAGCTGACTCATCCTTCAGAAGATGTGATTATATTCGCGGCTCGCGATGACACAATCTGTCTCTTTGCTCTTAATGAGAAGGGTGAAATCTCGGCGATTTCTCAAATTCTGGTGGTTTGTGAGTATGAAGATGTCTTTCGAAAAGAATTGCCAGGAATGCCTCCGAGCCGGCCAGTCGAGTTCGTGATTGATCTCGAGCTCCCGGAACTGAACTGGTCTGCAAGCGCCCATATAAACTTGGCCCCGAGGAGCTGAAAGAGTTGAAGAAGTAGCTAGACGAGCAAGAACGTCTGGGTCTCATCAAACCAAGTTCTTCTCCATGGGGTTGTGGTGTTTTGTTTGTCAAGAAGAAAGATGGCACGGATCGTCTTTGTGTCCACTACCGTCCATTGAACAAGAAGACAATCAGAAACAAGTACCCACTTCCCAACATCAATGAGTTGTTTGAGAAACTAAAAGGTGCCAAGGTTTTCTCGAAGCTTGATCTTTGCATGGGTTATCATCAGATTCGCATTCACGAAGAAGACATTCCTAAGACCGCTTTCAGGACGAGTTTTGGCTCTTATGACTACACTGTCATGTCGTTTGGTCTTGCGAATGCTCCTCCAACCTTCTCAAGAATGATGAATTTCATCTTCTCTCCTTTCAAGTATGATTTCGTCTTGGTCTATCTGGATGATATCCTTGTGTTCTCGGAGACAGAAGAAGAGGATGCAGAGCATCTTTGCCTTGTGCTTGACAAGTTAAGAGAGCATCGATTCTATGCCAAGTTTTCCAAGCGTGAGTTCTGGCTCAATGAAGTGGTGTACCTTGGTCATGTGATCTCTACCGAGGGAATTAAAGTGCACCCTGAGAAAGTTGAGGCAATCTTGAAATGGGAACCTCCTCAGAATGTGAAGCAGCTTCGGAGTTTCCTCGAGCTTGCCAGTTATTGCAGAAGATTCGTGGAGAACTTCTCTCCAATTGCTAAGCCTCTGTCCAATCTCCTCTAGAAGAGTGTCAAGTATGTTTGGTCTCCTGAGTGTGATGTGGCGTTCAATACGCTCAAGCAGAGACTGACTTCAGCTCCAGTTCTTGTTCCTCCCGAGCAGTCTAAGCCTTTCCAAGTTTTCTGTGATGCTTCTCTCCAAGGTCTTGGTGGTGTTCTCATGCAAGACAAGAAGATTGTTGCTTATACCTCGCGTCAGTTGAAGCCTGCCAAGAAGAACTACCCCACTCATGATCTTGAGTTGGTAGCAGTTGTGCATGCTCTAATGACTTGGAGGCATTTGTTGTTGGGTAGACCAGTTCAGGTGTACACCGATCATAAGAGCTTGAAGTACATTTTCACTCAACCCAATCTAAATCTTCGGCAGTCTCGTTGGGTGGAAATGCTTGAGGACTTCAATCCAAGCATTGAGTATACTCCTGGGAAAACAAATGTCATTGCAGACGTGCTCAGCCGTAAGGCGTACTGCAATAGTCTCATCTTGAAGCCTCTTCAGCCCGAGCTTTGTGAAGCCTTCCGCAAGCTCAACCTTCAGATGATTCCGCAAGGATTTCTTGCCAATCTTCAAGTCTCTCCGACTCTGGAAGATCAGGTTCGCCAAGCGCAGCTTCTTAACGCTATGGTGAAGAAAGTGAAGAAAGGTGTGGCCAAGAGCATTCCGAAGTATAAGTGCTTTCATGTTGATGACAAAGATACCTTGTTCTTTGAGGACCGTCTTGTGGTTCCAAAAGGTGATCTCAGAAAGGTGATGATGGACGAAGCACATAATTCTCTTCTATCCATTCATACAGGTAGTTCAAAGATGTATCAGGATCTCAAGCAAACCTTCTGGTGGACTCGCATGAAACGTGAAATTGCTCAGTTCCTGAACGAGTGTCATGTTTGTCGCAGAGTGAAGGCGGAACATCAACGTCCAGCAGGTCTTCTTCGGCCTTTGCCTATCCCATAAAGGAAATTCGATCATGTGGAGATGTATTTCGTCACTAGGTTTCCGAAGTCCAAGAGAGGCAATGATGCCATCTTTGTGATTATCAACAAGCTGTCAAAAGTTGCTCATTTCCTGCCAGTCAAAGAATCTATCTCGGCAGCTCAGCTTGCAGAGTTGTATACGTCAAGGATAGTATCTTCGCATGGTATTCCTCAGCTCATCTCTTCTGACCATGGAAGTATCTTTACTTCCAAGTTTTGGGAGTCCTTCCAGACTGCTATGGGTACCAAGATCCGTTTCAGCACTGCGTTCCATCCGCAGACAAGTGGTCAAGTTGAGAGAGTCAATTAGATCCTTGAAGATATGCTTAGAGCCTGTGTGATTTCGTTCGGCATGAAGTGGGAGGACTGCCTTCCATATGTTGAATTCTCATACAACAATAGCTTTCAAGCTAGCTCAGGCAAGGCCCCTTTTGGGATTCTCTACGGAAAAAGGTGTCGTACCCCGCTTAACTGGTCTGAAACCTGTGAGCGTCAGATATTGGGCAATGACATGATCACTGAAGCAGAAGAAATGTGCCATGTCATTCGCGAGAACCTCAAAGCATCTCAGTCCCAACAGAAGAGTTATTACGATAACAAACATCGGGATGTTTCCTTCCAAGTGGATGATCTAGTCTATCTCAGAGTCTCTCCCATGAAGGGCACTCAGCGGTTTGGAATTAAAGGGAAGCTAGCTCCTCATTTTGTTGGTCCTTTCAAAGTTGTTAGCAAGAGAGGTGGTCTTGAATATCAACTAGAGCTTCCTCCAAATTTTGCAAATGTGCACGATGTCTTCCATGTTTCTCAGCTTTGGAAATGCTTCAAGACTCCTGAGCAAACCATTGTCCTCCAAGACATCGATCTCCAAGAAGACCTCTCTTATCGTGAGCATCCAGTTGCAATTCTTGAAGAAACTGAATGTAAGACTCGCAACAAGTCCATCAAGTTCCTCAAGGTGAAGTGGTCTCATCATTTCGACAAAGAAGCTACTTGGGAACGTGAGGACCTTCTCCGTTCCGAATTTTCGGATTTCTTTTGTTCCTAGATCTCGGGTCGAGATCATCTTGTAGTGTGGGAGAGTTGTGACAGCCCAAGTGTTGCCCCTACCTTATTTGGCATATAACCTATTTTATGAACCTTGTGCCATGAGTGTAATGATGTTTTGCAACTTGTCATCCTTGTCTTGTTCTTGCATTCATGCATCATGCATCATGCATCCATCATGTCTTGTCTTGGTTTGTATGTGAGTGATTTGGTTTGGTTTGTATGTGAGTGTTTTGGTTTGGTTTGTGTGTGGGTGAAGATCATGTGTGCAATCTCCTCCTTATTCCCCTCTCTTTTCTTTTCATCAACAAAACCCCATCATATTACTTAATTCCCATGTAATTTTATAATCAGATTTAAGTTGCCATTTAAATTATTTAAAATGTTAAAGAGGTAGCCATATATGTCTTATGGATTGTGAGTGTGGTTGTTTTGACGTTTGAAGTTGGTTTGCTTTTGTGCTTTAAATAACAGAGGCTGCATATTTTAAAAATATTTGTAATTACTGGCCCTATAATTTAACTTAATATATTTATTAAATGGGGCATATTATTTTGTCTGCAAAGGTATTTTTGTTTGCCCAAAAACTCCTCTATTTCATCCCTGGGGTTTTTCCTTTTTTCTGTGGTGCTTTTAAAAGAAAATACCTTTCTGGTTTATTGTTTTTGAGGGAGTGTGTGCGTGTGGGCTGTGCCCTCCCGGCCCACTCAGCCTAGTAGGTAGCTGACGGCTACCTGCTCTCGTCCTCCTCCGTTAGCAGGTTCAGAGAGGTGACAGTGTGGGCAGCCGATGTCGTCGCCGTCAGGGCTCACGCACGTCAAGGCCGCCCCCCCCCCTTTATAAGAGTGCGTAGCCCTAGGGTTCTTCTTCCTTCTCGTTGCCGCCGCTTCCCTTCTCCCGTCCTTCTTCGTCCTCCTCCTCCACTCATCTTTCCCCTTCCGGTAAGGTTTCAGTAAGCAAGGGATTTCAGAGAGAGGGAGGTCACCGTCGTCTTCGTGCCTCCGGCGGGCCTCGTCATCGGCGGAGATGGCGTGGAGCAAGCCGCCATCGCCCGTGATCCATCCCCGGTGCAAGGAGGGTCCAGGAGGCCGTCTTCTTCCTCTTCATCGTAGGACTTCCTCCCCTTTGCCGCTGCGCCGCGCCTCTTCTTCCCTGCTCCAAGCACAGCATCGTCGCCCCTCGGTTAGCATCTGCGTCTCCTCTTCCTCCCTTGCCCCGCGTAGTTGTCGTCGAGCTCGTGGTCGCCGCCATGTTGTCGCTCTGCTCGCGCCGTCACCAGGGTCAGACAAGCTTGGAGCTTGTGCCTCTCCTTCCTATTGTAGATCCCGTCTAGGGGCAGGAATGGGACCCCCGTAGGTGCAGCTGCCCTCCTGCACCGTTTCCCCTTGCCAGAGGTGCCTGGTAGCCCTGCCGTCGCCGGAGTTCGCCGCCTCCGTCTCTGTCAAAGTGGGTGTGTGCGTTTTCAGTTTCATAGTGTGTGTGTGTGTGTGCGCGTGTATTAGAGCTGCGATTCCCCCTCCCTGTTAAGTGTCGCGCGCGTAGCCGAGTGGTAGGCTCCAGGGGGAGATGATGCATATGCATACACATAGGTGGGAGATGTATGTATGTTTGTAGTGTGTGTGTATGTGCCACCTACATGACGCATACATATGCATGTGTGCAAGTGTATATATATGTGCATGTGGGTGAGGGTGTGTGTGTGTGTATCATACGCATATGCCTATGCATATATGCCTTGTGCATATATGTGTGCATATGTGTGTAGGAACACCCACCCACACATGAGCTTGTGTGTATGTGAGTATATGTGACATGTGCACTTGTGCATGTGAGTGGTGTGAGTGCCTTATGCATTGTGCATATTGGTGCTTGTGAGTAAGTGTGTGGATGACACCCCACTCTTGGATGGTATGGTCATGAGTGAGCTTGTGCTCATATGCCCTTAGACATATGGAGCATGTGTGTGTGTGCCTTGTTGAGTGTGTGGTGTGGAGTGGATGTGTGTGTGGGTGACTAGTGGTTTCCCACTTGACTCACCCCTTGTTGATTATATGCATGTGGTATTTTTTAAGCTCATTTCCATCTCTAGCTAAGTTCCCAATCTGCTTGGATCATCTTTGCTCATGTTCAAATTAGAGTATGATCCACTTACGTGAATAGGTGGTAGTTTTGATATCTTGCTTGTGCCTTGTAGTTTCACATGAACATATGAGTGAGACACATGATTTTGGGGTACAAAGAGCCAATGAATCCATTGGAACTTTCAGATTTCACTATTGAGCAAGTTCATAAAACTGTCATTTCTGCTGAGGTGCCACTTTGTCATTTTTGCATGATTTAATCCTTGCTTGCTTTGGGCATGTGCCAACTAGGAAGTGCTAGTGTTTTATATCTAGTATGCCATGGTATTTTTGTTTAACCGTAGAATCACCCATTTAAGTGGTAACCATGTTGTTAAGTATTCAACTTAATGTTTCTGTTTTAGCACGCTAAAAACTACTAAGTCTGAGAATCTGCTGTTATTTTTATGCCATGTAGAGTGGATGGTATCTTGTGATGTGTTGTGAATTTGAGCATGCTCACTGCTAGTGTTTTGGAGTAGATGTTGTCTATATCATCCTGTTAATTTTCATGCAAAGAGGTGGACTCTAACATATTTAACTACTGCTGCCAACTTGCTACTTTATTAACTCAGATTCCAGAAAACTGGAATTTTCACTAAGTCCCAGAAAACTGTTTCATCATGCCAACTTGATAACTACATGCTTGTTGATGTGTGCACCCTATGCAGTTTGTGTAGTTGGATAAGTTGATGCATTTGTTATGTAGATTCTGCCAGTATCTTGTTTGTGGCTGTAGGATTCTTATAGCTCAAGTTGTGGGCTGTGTAAGTTGCTATGTTGCTATTTTGTGGCAGATTTGTTGTTTTATTAATTTGTGACTTGTGGGAGCTACACTCCATGGAATTGATTGATTTTTGAGTCTATTGTGGTTGGTTTTTCATTGAATAATCAGTGGCTACCTTGGAATGTCAAGAATTAGCCCATGGATTGGTTGTCTTGTGTTTTGCCTTCATGCCTTGTCGTGAGCGTATCGTGAGAACCGTAACTCCGTTTCTTGCATTATTTATATGCATTTCTATCGATTTTGCATGATGAATCCATATTTGCCATGTTCATGCATGTTTAACTAACTCAACATCAGGTTCTGTCCAGATTCATTAATAATCAAACTTTGCATGTGAAACATGACTAGTTTTGGATTGCCATGTTAATTCTTCTTAAATAAATCATGCATCATCTTGGTTGTGCATTGCACCTTGGTTGGACGTTTATTGTTGCTATTTCTCTTGGGTAGACACAAGTGTTGATACTAAGTACGAGGACCCAGGAGAGTACTACTACGAGGATCCCGCTACTTGTTCCACTGAAGAACCAATAGGCAAGATGATCATACCCGGATCCCGATACTATTTTCGCTTGCTAGTTTCTTGCTCTAATAGTTACAATTGCGCTACCTACCACTTGATATCAGCCTCCTAAATGCCATGAAAGCCTCTAAACCTCCACATCCTAGCAAACCTTTGATTGGCTAAGTTACCGCTGCTCAGCCCCTCTTATAGCGTTCTTAGTTGCAGGTGCTGGTTGTTCCATGTGTTAACATGGATTTGGATATCACCATATTTATCTGTTATTATTTCAATGCACATATATATCTTGGTATTGGTGGAAGGCTTGGCCTTTTGCTAAGTGTTTTGTTCCACTGTTACCGTCATAGGTTCTTGTTACCGGTGTTATGGTTTCCATATTTTGCGCTCCTAACACGCTCGGGGTTGTTATGGGGACCCCTTTTTTTATTCGGTTGAGATTAAAACTTATCTGGCAAGACCCAACATTGGTACTACATTTGCTTAACAACTTAATAAAATTGCATAGGGCCTTGCAAACCCATGGATAATTAATCAACCCCCGGTCCAGTGCTCCTCATGAGTGTTGGTCCAAAATAGAGCACTGTGCGGGGCCAACCGATGGCAACTTGGGAGATTTCTATCAGGCCACCGTACACTATCTTATCCGTCGTGTCCTGAGAATGATATACGCGGCTCTTATCGGGTTCGTCGACACGTCGGGTGGTCTTGCTAGATTTGTTTTACCTTTATCGAGTGTCTTGCATGTGGAGTCTGACTTTCTTCGGGTTTTCTCGAGGTGTTGGAATTCCTTTGGAATTACCTATGAAGACCGCGAGATCCGTGGTCAAGTCTATTCCCATGGAGTGTGGTTAATTTGTGATGGACTAGTTGGAGCACCCCTGTAGGGTTAAATCTTTTCGAGAAGCCGTGTCTGCGGTTATGTGGCAACTTTGATATTTCTTTAACACCTGGTTATAGTAAACTTGAAGTAAACTCTAACTAAAATACACCAACTGTGTGAGTAACCGTGATCGTCTCTGCTCGTGAACATGATCCAAGAGAGAACACGGTGGGGTTGTGATTGACGTAAGTAAGTGTTCAGGATCTCATAGAGATCATACTAGATTCGATCGTTCATCATAGGCCGCTCATATTTAATTTCATGTTGCGTAAGTTAGCCACCATAAATGCTTAGTGATGCTGCAAACTAAACACTTACCCCATCCCAACCTTTAAGCTTGAATAGTCTCGGTACCCGGGCGCTTGATTGCTGAGTCCCTATGGCTCACAGGGCCTTCCCACTTTGGCGTCAACTTGTTTGAATTTTTGGCGGACTAAACTAGCCGAAGAACAAGGTCGCCTTCCTCAAAACATCGGGCATTAACTTTGTGGCTATGATAGCGGTGCAAAGCTTGCTCGTAGTGTGGAGCTCTCACAACTTCCTAAAGACAGTCTTCCTCAAGGAGCATCGCGTCATCTTTCCGTAACTGCTCTTGTTGGAGCTCATCATAAGTGAGCACTCGAGGTGACCTGTGTATGAGTTACATGGGGAGAACTGCTTCCGCCCCATATACAAGGGAGAAGGGTGTCTGGCGGGTAGCTCGATTTGGTGTCGTTCTGATTGACCAAAGAACCATTGATGACTCATCAATCCAACGCCTTCCACACTTGTGCAGCTTGTCAAAATTTCTTGTCTTGAGGCCTCGCAGCACTTCAGCATTATCCCTTTCCGCCTGTCCGTTGCTCCTTGGGTGGGTAACATAAGCAAAACAGATTTTGCTGCCAAGGTCTCGGACATACTGCACGAAGGTGCAACTCGTGAACTGTGTGCCATTGTCAGTGATGATCCTCTTGGGAACACCAAAGCGGCAGACTAGTCCCTTGAAGAACTTGACGACTGACTGTGTTGTCACCTTTCTCACTTCTTCCACTTCTAGCCACTTTGTGAACTTGTCGATTGCAACGTACAAGTACTCAAAGCCCTCGGCAGCATGGGGAAAGGGGCTCAAGATGTTGAGCCCCCAGACAAAAAATGGCCAGGAGAGAGGGATTGTCTGAATGGCTTGAGCTGGTTGATGCATTTTCTTTGCATGAAACTGGCATGCTTCACACTTGGTTACTAGCGCAGTTGCATCCTGGAGGGCAGTGGGCCAAAACAAACCTTGCTGGAATGCCTTGCCGGCAAGTGCTCTTGATCGTATGTGGGAGCCACATATGCCTCCATGTATCTCTACCAACAGCTCTAGTACATCCTCTCGAGAAATGCACTTGAGTTTCACACCATTCGGTCTCTTTCTGTACAGGACGTTGTCCATGAACTGGTACATATTAGACCGACAGGCTACTTTCTCTGCTTCCTCTTGTTCCTCAGGGAATTCTCCTGTTTGAAGGAAATGGACAATGTGCTATGCCCATGCTGGAGCCTGGGGCTCGATAACAAGGACTAAAGGCATATCCTCTGCCGGGGATGCATTTGTCTCAACGGCAAGGGCTCGAGGTCCTTCCAGAGCATGTTGTCCCTCGGCAAGCCTGGCGGGAGCATGCGCTTCCACGGCAAGAGCCTGAGGCTCTATCGGAGCGCGACGCTCACCGGCAGGCCTAGTGTTGTCCCCGGCAACCTCCTCGTCGGCGGCTTCTGGGAGCTTTGCCGGGAGATACTTGCCAGAACTCAACTTTCTTCTGTTCTCTTGTCTAGTTGATGGTGTCATGGATGGTTGAGTCAGTCGGAGCACAAAAGTTCCTGGTTCCACAGGCAACTTAAGGGCAACACACTTTGACAGGCCGTCAGCAACGCTGTTCTCTGCATGTGGAACATGCTCCATTTGCAGGCCGTCAAAATGTTCTTCCAACTTCCTCACTTCATCTACATAAGATTCCATCAATGGACTCTGATAATCCTTGTTCACTTGCATGACGACAAGCTGAGAATCACCCTTGACAATAAGTTTCTTGATCCCAAGGTCTGCCGCGATCCTGGGACCGGCAAGCAGCCCTTCGTACTCAGCAGTATTGTTCATTGATCTCTCCAGGGGAAAGTGCATCTGAATCACATATTTGAGGTGCCCTCTGGTGGGTGTGACAAGCAATACTCCGGCACCGGTGCCTTGAAGCGAGAAAGCCCCATGAAAATACATGATCCACTCTTGGTTGGTTTCCTTGCCGGGGAGGGTTGACTCTAGAACTTCTTCATCTCGCGTCAGGGTCCATTACGCAATAAACTCCGCCAAGGCTCTGCTCTGAGTAGTCGAAGTACTTTCAAAGTTGAGACCAAATCTTGACAGTTCCAAAGCCCACTCCACAATCTTGCCGGTAGCTTCTGGTTTCCACAAAATCCACTGCAGCGGGAAGCGAGTGACGACGGTGATCTCATGTGCTTGGAAGTAATGGCGCAGCTTCCTCGAGGCCATAAGGAGGCCGAAGAGAAACTTTTGCACACCAGAGTATCTTGACCTAGCCCCTGCAAAAGGGAGCTGAGAAAATAGACTGGGCACCACCACCTTCTTCAGAATTGTCTCATTCAACTACGCAGATCCTTCCTTGTCGGCACCAGACCCTGCTGGGGAATGTCCTAGCATGTCGCTTGGCGGTCCTGCCACTGCCATTGCTTCTTCATACACTTCTCTTTCAGCCACTAATGCAACACTCACCACTTGATTTGTTGCCGGTAGATATAGCAGCAATAGCTCTTGTGGTTTTGGTGCGACTAGGATTGGCGGAGAGGAGAGGTACTTCTTCAAATCTTGCAGCGCTGCCTCCGCTTCCGGAGTCCATTTCATCGGACCTGCCTTCTTCATGATTTTGAAAAAGGACAGGGCGCGCTCAACAGATTTTGAGATGAACCTACTCAGAGCAACAACACAGCCGGCAAGACGATGCACATCCTTGACACGTCTTGGAGCTTCGATTTGCTCAATTGCTTTGATCTTGTCGGGATTTGCTTCAATTCCACATTGAGATACAAAGAACCCGAGAAGCTTTCCAGATGGGACATTGAACACACACTTCTCAGGGTTGAGCTTCATGTTGATCTTGCACAGATTTGCAAATGTTTTTCCTAGGTCTGGTGGTGTAGCCTCGTCCTTGGTTTTGACCACTATGTCATCCATATAAACCTCCATATTTCTATGTAGCTGGGGCTCAAAACCAATCTGGACCGCTCTTGCAAATGTAGAACCAGCACTTTTCAACCTGAAAGGCATACATAAAATGCAATACGTACCACATGGGGTGATAAATGTGGTCTTCTCTTCGTCTTCCTTGGCCATAAAAAGCTGATGATAGCCTGAATAGGCATCAAGGAAAGACAAGAAGTCGTAGCCGACGGTGGAGTCCACAATCTGGTTGATGCGCGGCAAGGGAAAAGGATCTTTGGGGCAGGCTTTATTGATGTCTATGAAGTCAATGCACAGCCTCCATTTTCCATTCGCCTTGCGCATTACAACTAGATTGGCCAACCACGTCAGATGAAGTACTCCTCTGATAAAGCCAGCCGCTTCTAATTTCTTGATCTCTTCGGGAATAAACAATTGCCTCTCCAAAGTTTGCTTCCTGACCTTCTGCTTGACTGGCCGCGCATGTGGACAGACGGCAAGGTGGTGCTCAATCACCTTCCTGGGAACACCGAGGATATCAGATGGTTGCCATGCAAACACATCGACATTCGCCCACAGGAAGGCGACTAATGCGCTTTCCTATTTGTCATCAAGGGTGAAACTTATGGTAAAAGTTCCTCCCGTGCCATCCTCCTTGGCGGGCACCTTCTTAGTCTCTGGCAGATCTACCTTGGACTTCTTGCTCCTATGGGTGGAGCTCTCTAGCACATCATCGAAGAGAGCGCCGCACCCCGAGGAGGCGCGGTTGCCGAAATGTGTGCCAGAGGTAAAAGTTCCTCCCGTGCCATCTTCCTTGGCGGGCACCTTCTTAGTCTCTGGCGGAGCTACCCTGGACTTCTTGCTCTTGCGAGTGGATCTCTCTGGCACATCATCGATGGGAGCACAGCACCCCGAGGAGGCACGCTTTCCAGAATGTGCGCCAGAGGCCTTGCCGGTCTTGTTCCCCCCGGGAGCTTCAGCGGCAGGAGCAAGTGCCTTGGTGGCAGGTGCTGCAACTGCCTCCTAGTAGAGTTGGTCGGCATAGATAAGTGTGCCTTTTCTTGTCGGAGTTGATCGTGATGATGCTCATTGGCCCGGGCATCGTCAGCACATTGTAAGCGAAGTGGGTGGCTGCCATGAACTTGGCCAGCGCTGGGCGACCAAGGATACCGTTGTACGGCAACGAGATCTTGGCCACGTCAAAAACGATCTTCTCCGTCCTGAAATTTATATCACTGCCAAACTTCACCAGCAGCATGATCTTGCCCTTCGGCTGAGTCCTCCCTGAGTTGACCCCTTGGAGAGCGCCTGTGGGCTTGAGATCTTCATCAGGAATTTGCATCCTCTGGATGACATCTAGCGAGATCAGGTTCAAGCTGGCCCCACTCTCGACTAGCATCTTCATCACCTTGAGGTTGCGAATTGTTGGCGAAACCAACAATAGCAGGCACCCGACCGTAGTTGTGTGGTCATGGTGATCCTCGGCATCGACAATGATAGGAGTGTTGGACCACTTCAGAGGTCTCTGGGCACCGATAGACGGCTCCGCCGCATTAACCTCGCGCGCCCACTATTTAAGTTGGCAGTGAGAGGAATGCAACGAGGCTCCTCCCTCGATGGACATCATCTCTGTAGCCTTCTGGAACTCATGCTCGCTGGACTCGTCGTCCTCTTCGACGTCATCATCGTCACCCTCTTGTTTGTTGTGGCCACGAGCGGGTCGTCTTTTTGTTGTTTGGGCTTTCCATGGCGACCTCCTCGGCTAACGCGCTTCTTACCGGACCCCTCTGCACCATCCTGGCCCTTCTCCTTGTATCGCCTCTCGTACTCGCCTTTTTGCTTCTCGGCAAGTTGCTCAACTTGTCGGCAGTCCTGGAGACCATGGCCCTTGGTGCGATGGATCTTGCAATACTTCTTGATGGAGCCTTCTGGCTTGTCGATAACCGCCATAGCCTGGCCAAAGGCGCACCCGGCAACATCCTTGCCGGGGTCATCAACCTTGCCTTTATTGGTGATACCAGGGTTTCCGGATCCCTCGACGGCAAGCACACCCTTGCCCTTGCGCTTCTTGTTATGCCGCCGGCCCTTCTTTGCCAGGGTGGCGGTGTCATCATCCTCAGAGTCGACCCCTGCGCCAGCGTCTACGCCGGGGAACCTCCTCCCTTCTTCATCTCGAGCACATCTATTTGCCAGAGCATAAAGCTCGGCAACATCTTGACCTTGTTCATCCCCAGCTCTTCCCGCATCCTGCGATTGCGCATGTTCTCATGGAATGCGCTGATAACAATGGTAGGATGAACGTCTGGTATGTTTTCGTGCACGTGGCTGAACCTTTGGATGTACTTACGCAAAGTCTCACCCTCCTTGTGAAGGATGATGTGCAAATCGCTTTCTTGACCAGGAGCTTGGTGGCCTCCAGTAAAGGCGCCAACAAACTCATGGCACAGGTCTACCCAGGAGGCGATGGAATTCTTCGGCAGGTGCATCAACCACGACTTGATGTTGGGATTAAGCACCAACGGGAAGTAGTTGGCGAGTATCTTGTCGTCGTGAGCCCTGGCAGCCTGCACCGCAATGGTGTAGATGCTCAGGAACTCTGGTGGGTGAGTCTTGCCGTCATATTTCTTCGGGACCTCTGGCTTGAACGTGTGGGAATTGGGCCACTGGACTTGCCGCAGCTCATGGGTAAACGTTGGACAACCCACCTCGTAAGGTAGGCTGACAGGATACCTTGGCGCGGGCTTGTCTACAGTGGATCATGCGCGCTTATCAGATTGATGGCGCATTTCCTGCCATTGCTCGATTGTAGTTCAAGCGTCTTCCTTGCTCCGCTCCTGAAGAACTTGATGCTGGTCACGGTGAGTCCATGGATTGGACGACGCCGTCGAGTAACCATCGTAAGCGTCGGTCCGCCGAGTCGGTGACCGGCATTGTTGCTGTGGAGGATAGTGCACCGTGGTTGCATCACCTCTGGCCCTCTCACCACTGGCGTGAGCTAGCTCGGTGGATCAAAACTTGTCAGCGAGGCTGAGGAGGCTCTGAATGGTGGCTCTCCATTTGTCAAGCTTCTTTGCAGCAGAAGGGAAGTTCAGGAGTAGCTGTGCTCACGTCATTGCTTCTTCCGACGTAGTCGGCAGCGAGCGGCGCGAGGAACGCGAGGTGCTTTGACTCCTAACCATGTTAGAAGGAGCTCCGTCGCGGTCCCGCGATGGCACGCCACTCCCACTGGCATGCTGGCGAGCATGCTGGTCCCGTGCACCTTGGGAGTGATGCGTAGGAGCTTTCCCATGGGGACATTGGGAACCGCGGGCACCATGGCGCTGCTCTTTGCGCGCGTCCTGGGAAGGTCGCGACATAGGCACCGGCATGGGCGTCTTGGAAGGTACCCTTTCATCCCCGGAGTTCACCATACCACCCACAGACGGTATAACTCCGTCTTGAGACCCAGCGGCGCGGGGGTTCCCGCCACTGCTATGAGTGTCTCCGCGGCGGGCATCGCCGCTTACTTGGACTTGATCACTGGAGCATCGCGGAAGTTCTGAACCTCTGCCTCCTCCTCCACCCGCATCTGCTCTGTCGCCTTTCTGTGTAGCTACATGTATAGTGGACGTGGATGGCCCAACCGTCGTCAGGCCCTTCTTCTTGGGGGCCATGGCGCCGATGATGATTACGAAGGAACTAGCACGCTAATCACCAGATCAAGTTCATGCAACCTTTCCCCCTACCTGGCGCATCAAAGATGTCGGGGGAAACAACAACTACGGTATCGGAGGGACCCCTGTATGGTTCGGCGGGGAAGAAGGCTCGCACACAAGAGCAGATCTGATAAACAACGCGCGGTGATTTTACCCAGGTTCGGGCCGCAAAGATGCGTAAAACCCTACTCCTGCTTGATTATATTGTGGGTGTTTTTAGGGTTCCAGCTACAGTAGCATTATGAACAGTTGCTACGCGTATGAGCTAGAAGGTCCAAAAGTCAAAAAACTAAAAGTCCCCTACTGTAACGCCCTGGGCCTCCTTTTATACTCTCGAAGGGGATCCCAATAGCGGCATACAGTGTGTACACGGGGTGTATAGAGCTACAGTGCTATCATACCTAACACTAATGGAGTAGGACAGCGCATTTAATGCACCGTTAGGCATCTCTGACTGTCTATGGGACGGGACAGGAGCCCATCCCATCGGCGCCGCTTAGCCCCTCCATTGTCGGCACCGCGACACGTGCCCAGGAGGGGCAACACCTGGCCTCTACACTGGCGGGGCCTTGCCGGGTCTTTGCCTCGCCGAGTCCTGTCGGGTCTTTGCCTTGCCGAGGGTGTGAAAGCCATCCCGGCAAGGTCTTGCCTTTGGTCTTGATTCTCATGTACTTGTATCTAGAAGCTCCCTGCCAGGCCTCGTCGCTAGGGTGGCTACAACTACCCGTGCACGAGTAAGGGGCACTGGAGAGCCCAAAACTCTAGTGCACCGACACCGCGTAAGCACCGTCTTTGTATTAAGAGGTTCCAGGACTAACACCGGCCATCCTCACAACACGCAACATTGTGAAGGGAGATTGGCCCATGACCCCTTTGCGATTAGGATGTAGACCGGTGTGTGGCCTCTGTGTTGAGCCTAGGTAGGACTAAGGTGTGTTGATCAGCCGACGCCGGGCATTGCCCGAGCAAGTGTGTCTTGATAGAGTTAATCGGGCGTGTTGGGCAAGATTATGCACCTCTGTAGGAAAGTATATCTATTCAAATAGTCGTGTCCACAGTAATGGATGCTCAGAGTTGTATCCTTATGTTACAATTAGAACTGGAGATTTTGAAATGAATGTGTTGGCTCCGAGATTGTGTCCCGCGATCCAATCACGATCCGTCCCGATCTAGCATCGAACAGACGGCACCTCCGCGTTCCGCACATGTACAACTCGATGACGTATCCTCCTCCTCGATCCAGCGAGCGAGGGTGGAGTAGTATATGAGTTCTCCGGTAGCACAATGGCGTGGTGGCCATGGTGGTGGAGCAATCCCAACAGGGCTTCGCCGAGCGCTGCCGCAAATGTGTTTGGAGGAGAAACATATCTAGGGAGAGAGGGAGGGCTGCACCTATGGCTTGGGGTGCGGTTGCCCTCTCTCTCTCCCTCTCTATACATAGGAGGAGAGGGTAGGTAGGGCACAGCCTTGGCCCCTCCTCCAAGGGAGGGATGTTCGGCCAAGTGGGGAGGAGTCCACCTCCCATAAGGGAGGTGGGCGCCCTAGAGAGGAGTCCCTCCTCCTCAAGGCACCTCCCCACCTACCACTTGGGCGCATAGGCCTCTTTAGGTGTGGCTCCCAGCCCATCAGGGCTGGTGTGCCTCACTCTTCATCCCATGTGGGCCCATGGGATGGGTGGGCCCCTCCCTATGGACCCGCGGAACCCTTTCGGCACTCCCGGAACAATACCGTAACACCCAAAACTTTTCCAGAACCCGAATACCGCTTTCCTATATATAAATATTTACCTCTAGGCCATTCCGGTACTCCTTGTGACGTGCGGGATCTCATCCGGGACTCCGAAGAACCTTTGGTCACCAACATATATAACTCAACAATACTATATCGTCACTAAACGTTAAGTATGCAGACCCTGCGGGTTCGAGATTGATGTATACATGACCGAGACACTCTTCGGTCAATAACCAATAGCGAGACCTGGATGCCCATATTGGTTCCTACACATTCCACTAAGATCTTTATCGATTGAACCACGATGTCAAGGATTCAATCAATCCCGTATGGAGTTCCCTTTGTCCATCGGTATGTTACTTGCCCGAGATTCGATCATCGGTATCACCATACCTAGTTCAATCTCGTTACCGGAAAGTCTCTTTAATCGTTCTGTATACAAGATCCCATGACTAACTACTTAGTCACATTCCTTGCAAGCTTCTTGTGATGTTGCATTACCGAGTGGGTCTAGAGATACCTCTCTATCATACGGAGTGACAAATCCCAGTCTCGATCCATGCTAACCCAACAGACACCCTCAAAGATACCTGTAGAGCACCTTTATAGCCACCCAATTATATTGTAACGTTTGATACACACAAGGCATCCTCCGATGTCAGGGAGTTGCATGATTTCATGGTTGTAGGAACAGATACTTGACAAGGATAAAGTAGTAGCAATAAACTAACATGATCAAATGCTATGCTTATGGTTGGGTCTTGTCCATCACATCATTCTCCTAAATATGTGATCCCGTTATGAAATGAAAGCTCATGTGTATGGTCAAGAAACCTTGACCATCTTTGATCAACGAGCTAGTCTAGTAGAGGATCACGAGTACTACTAGGAGAAAGCCTAGTAGTAGCATTGGAATTAGCCATACCAGTAGCGTTGTTGGCAGTGCTATTGCTAAGGTGCTACAGGTAAGTTGTAGCAGTAGTGCTGGAAAACATGCGCTACTAGTAAGTATGTTTAGCAGTAGCGCTGGTAGACAACAAGCGTTGCTAATGAACTAGCGCTGCTTCTAGACGCCTACCAGCGCTACTGCTAATATTCCTGCTTTCAAAGATTACATTCCCCTCTACGTATTTGTGCATGCTCTATATAGTAGTTTCATCATATGACAACATCAATAATTATTGTGCCAGCAACTACCTTTAGATTAAAGTGCATGGATGCAAGTGATCATGTTAATATAGAAGAAAATATCATGTTGTCAATCGCAACATCATATTTTCCTCTAACTCAACATGATCACTTGCATCCATCCACCTTAATCAAATATATGTCATATAACTCATCGTCATCTTACTCATCTAACAACTCATCATCATCTTAATCATACCAAGTTAAAATCTCATAAAACAGAAAAACATCATAATAGTAATCATCCTAATTGATCATACAAGTTAATATAAACCAGAAATACTTCTCTCTCATAGGACCTAGTCCTCCCTCCTAGGTAAAATGGCATAAAACAAAATAACACATATGTCTCCATGATGAAGCAAAGAGATCCAACGGTCTCCAACTTGTGGCTTGCGATCCTTCATTATTTCTCCCCATGCTTCAGTTTGGAGCCTCATAGGTGGTTTGCGCTCAGTCGAGTATGCAAAAGAGAACTAGGGCCTCATAGGGCTTTTAATTGACATATTACCTTCGTCGTGCAACAACGGAGGTAGAACTTTGTTTGGAAGTTTCCATTAAATAACATAATAATAGCCTAGTTAGCAATGTAATCAACACCATTTACGCAATAGTAGTGTAATTAATAATTCTTACCAAGACATTTCGGCGAATGTCATCCGCCCTCAACTTATGCACTATTGGCATGTAAAGTGTTATTTTGGGCCAGTTCCCAAATTATACTGGAAGTTTTCCCAACCAACTAGGACACCAATAACAAAGTTGATTAGAACATCCTTCTCCTCCCAAGTTAGATGTGATCCATAAGTGTAGTGTGCCGCGTCAACTATTTTCTATGTTTCACTCGAAGAAACGAAATAAGATGTAAATTATAAATTAACAAATTTAGTACGGATGAACACCAATTATTTTTAAATACAGAATGCAAATTACTTGACAAATATAAATGGTTGATAAACTCACATGGAGGTAAAACAGGAAGCATATCGACATCCACCCAAATGTCGATGTTACCTTCAATATGATCTTCAGGACGAAGATTGAAGGTTATTTCCATATCCTCCTGAAATCCATATGCCTTGCAAAGAGCTTCCCAATTTGAGCACCCTAATTTTGTGTTATTAACTGCAGTCATTACTTTGACCAGAAATGTGTGACCATGTTTAGTCCACAGGTTAGCTATCCTCATCTCCATACTCTAGTGATCCTCGAAACCGAGCCTCTCCAAGACATACTGTCTTGCATGGCAGGGCATGAACCAGTCGAATTATATAAACCATAAATTACACGTTGAAGCAAAGAAACAAAAGTCATGCTTAATACGAAAAAACACTTGTCCTCATTGCGTACTGTACAAACAATGAAGGTCTTGTCAAGCTTGATGGTGAAGAACATGTGACGTCTACTACACAGCCTTCTTCTTGTAGACTCGTGTCGGGCCTCCAAGCGTGGAGTTTTGTAGGACAGTAGGAATTTTCCCTCAAGTGGATGACCTAATGTTTATCAATCCGTGGGAGGCGTAGGTTGAAGATGGTATCTCTCGAATAACCCTGCAACCAAATAAAAAAGAGTCTCTTGTGTCCTCAACACACCCAATAAAATGGTAAATTGTATAGGTGCACTAGTTCGGCGAAGAGATAGTGATACAAGTGTAATATGGATGGTAGATATAGGTTTTTGTAATCTGAAAATATCAAAAAAGCAAGGTAACAAATAGTAAGCAACAAGCAAAACATTGTATAAATGCTTGGAAACAAGGCCTAGAGTCCATACTTTCACTAGTGCAATTTCTCTCAACAATATTGGCATAGTTGAATCATATGTAAATACCTCTCTTGCGACAAAGAGTTCACTCCAAAGTCACAAATAGCGGAGAACTAATGAAGAAATTATTGTAGGGTACGAAACCACCTCAAAGTTATCTTTTCTGATCAATCTTATGAGCTATCCCTATAAGTGTCACAAACAGCCCAAGAGTTCGTACTGAAATAACACCTTAAGATACACATCAACAAAAACCCTAATGTCACCTACATACTCCAATGTCACCACAAGTACCCATGGGTTTGATTATATGATATGCATCACACAATTTCATATTCATCATGTTTGATCCAACACAAAGAACTTGAAAGAGTGCCACAAAAGTTTCTACCGGAGTGTCAAGACAAAAACATGTGCCAACCCCTGTGCATAGATTCCCAAGGTCACGGAACCCGCAAGTTGATCACCAAAACATACATCAAGTGGATCAATAGTACATCCCATTGTCACCACGGATATCCCATCGCAAGACATACATCAAGAGTTCTCAAATCCTTAAAGACTCAATCCGATAGGAAAACTTCAAAGGGAAAACTCAATTCATCACAAGAAGATAGAGAGGGGACAACTCCATATGATTCATCTATATCAATAAAGCTCACGGTACATCAAGATCGTGTCATCTCAAGAACAAGAGAGAGAGAGAGAGAGAGATCAAACACATAGCTACTGGTACATACCCTCAGCCCCGAGGTGAACTACTCCCTCCTCATCAGGGAGAGCGCCGGGATGATGAAGATGGCCTCCGGTGATGGTTTTCCCCTCCAGCAGGGTGCCAGAATAGGCTCCCGATTGTTTTTTCATGGATCTGGAGGTTTGCAGCAGTGGAACTACTGATCTAGGTTTCTTTTCTGATTGTTCTATATTTATAGGAATTTTTGGTGTTGGAATCACGTCAAGGGGTGCCACGAGGTGGTGACAAACCTGCTAGGCGCAGCCACGGGGTGGTCGTGCCTGGCAGGCTTGTGACCTCCTCGTGGCTCTTCTGGCCCAACTCCAATGCTTCGGGGGTCTCTTTTGGTCCAGAAAAAATCATACTAAATTTTTAGCCCATTCCGAGAACTTTTATTTCTCCAAAAAAACGACACCATGGTAGTTGTGCTGAAAACAGCGTCAGTCCGGGTTAGTTCTAATAAAATCATACCAAAATTATATAGAATTATTGTAAATATGGCATGAATACTTCATAAATTATAGATACATTGGAGACGTATTAGCATCCCCAAGCTTAATTCCTGCTCCTCCTTGAGTAGGTAAATGATAAAAGAAATAACTTATGAAGTGTGAATGCTAGCATAGTGCAAAAATTTGATCAATGATAATTCCAAACAATTTTTCCAGCATCATTATATATCATAAACACCAGCTCATCTCATAAACCTTATCATGATGAAATAACAAGCTATCCACATGTTAAAGTATAGACTAACAAACTATGCTTTGAGTCACCAAGCAATTGCAATTCATCTAATTTTGAGGAAGGGTCTATGTAAGAGCTTTGATTTAGCAAATTCCACATACTCAACTATCATATAGTCTTCCATGATTGCTAGCACTCAAAGCATATTTTTAGAGAAAATGGCATGCGTCGAACACAGAGAAAGATAGGGGCTTAAAGTCTCGCATCCCAACTTATTTATCACATAGATAATGTCAACAATAATAATTCATGATCAAATATATTTGAATGGCCATATATGCTTGGATCTTTCCCCATCACATGATGCTTGCCAAGAGAAAAAGGCGAAATATAGGAAGTGGTGATCACCATGACTATTGCATAAAGGTAAGTACTAGAAAATAAAAGATAGGCCCTTCGCAGAGGGAAGCATTGATTTGCACAGGTGCCAGAGCTCGAGCTTTTAAAACAGAGATGAATAATAATTTTTGGCGGTATGCTTTCATTGTCACCATAACAACCGAGAGATCTCAGTATCTTCCATGCTAGATACATTATAGGAAGTTACCAAAAAGAATGGTAAAGTGTTTACTCCCCCTCCGCCAATCAATCACACTCCATGGCAAGCCAAATCCATGGGTACCGTCCATACCACAAACATTTCTAGGGGAGTTTTGTTTAATTATTTGCATTTGTTCCTTTGATTTTGAGACTGGGAATCCCTATTACCAGCCACTTTCTCGTGAATGATAGTGAATCAACACATATCGTGAGAATAACCCACCTAGCATGGAAGATACTGACAGCCCCCAGTTACTATATGAGCGATTCGGGCATACAAAACAGAATATTATTTGAAGGTTTAGAGCTTGCCACACGCAAATTTACTTGGAATGGCAGGTTAATACCGCATATAGGTAGGTATGGTGGACTCATATGGAACAACTTTGGGTTTAAGGGTGTTTGCATGCACAAGTAGTATTTCTACTTGGTGCGGAAATTTTGGCTAATATGAGGTGGAAGCAAGCACCACATCTTGGAGGATCCATAACAATATAACTTCTATCAAATATACCCAAGCATAACTCATTACGTTGTCTTCCTTGTCCAACTTCAACTAATTTGCCCAAGTTTGAAAATAATTAATGGGTATTCACAATCATAGAATATGTCCAAGATAGTATATTTATATGTGAAATCTCTCTTCCTTCAATATTCTTTCATGAATTGTTCAAGTGACCAATGCGGTGTTTGCTAACTTTCAATAAATTTTACCACCGATACTTCTTATATGTGAAGTCATTACTCCCCATAGGATAAGCATATAAAACATATATAATTTCATATTTATGATATTCAATTCATTCAACCATTTACTCATAGGATATAAGTGAAGCACGAGAGTAAATGACAAAACTACTCCAAAACATATAAGTGAAGATCAATGAGTAGTCAAACAATTAAGTAGCTAAGTGAGGAATTTATTTCTCTCTCTCTCAATGAAGATTTTCATATATGAGTATTTTATTTAAACAACAAGCAAAATAAAAATAGCATTCCAAGAATAACACGCATCATGTGAACGGATTAAAATTTAGGCTCAACATAGGCTAACCGATAGTTGACGAAGAGAGGTGGGATGCATAGCATACCCAAGCTTCGATGATTGAGAGTTCTTGAAATATTTACTTGGGTTGCCTTGGGCATTCCCAAGATTGAAATTTTGTATCCTGTTCAATCCTCTCATGTCCCGGTTTCACCTATTCTCAAAAACTTCATCCACACAAAACTTCAAAAGAACTCGTGAGATAGGTTAGTATAGATAAGAACAAATCAACACTTCATGTACTGCCAAGACAAGTTGCACAATAATTTTCAAACATTAGTTACTGTATACTATCATTTCCCCAATTTATATCTACCAATATAGGCTATGGAAACTATAGGATAAGTAGATAACAAAACTATGACATCAATCTGTCCAAACAGAATAGTCTGTGGCAATTTATGAAACCAGTGTACTTATGTAACTCAAACAATTATAAAAATTTAGGAAATGCTAAGTAATTTATATGAAAATATTGTTTAAGAATTTCACAAACTTTCCACGTTCCAGTAAAATATGTAAATTCAAACACTACAGCAGAAGTTTCTGTTTTTACACAGCACACATCAAAACATGCAATGAAAACATCCTAAGGCAATTCTTTGAAATTTTTATTAAAAAAGATTATAAATAACACCTAACAGATAATAACAAAATAAAATGACACTCCAAGCAAAACTCATATTAAGTGACGAATAAAAATATAGCTCCAAGTAAGATATACCGATAGTGTTGAAGACAAAAGAGGGGATGCCTTCCGGGGCATCCCCAAGCTTATACGCTTGAGTCTTACTTGGATATTACCTTGGGGGTGCCTTGGGAATCCCCAATCTTAGGTTCTTGTCACTCCTTATTCTCCTCATATTGGTGACTCACCCAAAACTTGAAAACTTCAATCACACAAAACTTAACGGAAATTTGTGAGAAGGGTTAGTGTAATAAAAATAGATCATTCACTTAGGTACTGTCAAGACAAGATTATTAATTGTTCTCACATAATACCTACTGTATTCCATTATTCCCACAATTTATATCACCGAATATAAGCTATGGGAACACTAAAACAAGCAAACTATGCATGCAAAATAGAATCTATCAAAAACAGAACAGTCTATAAAGATGTGAATGATCACCATACTTCCCTAACTTTAAAAATTATGAAAAAATAGAAAAACTAAAGGAATTTTCATATAAATGTTATGTAAAAATTTCAGAATTTTTTACTCTCCATTAAAATCAGATAATTCATATACTGGACACAAAACTTTCTGTGTTTGCACAGAATCAAACAAGCAAGTATCCACACTATCACAAATGCTTTACTTGGTAATTTATTGAAATAAAATACACAAAACATGATTACAACAGTAGCTTAATCATGTGAACACACAAAAACAGAAAGTAAAAGTGTTGGTTTGTCTCCCAACAAGCGCTTTTCTTTAATGCCTTTTAGCTAGGCATGATGATTTCAATGATGCTCGTATAGGAATAATAATTGAAACATGCAAAAGAGCATCATGAATCTCAACACAAGCACATTTAAGTCTAGCCAACTTCCTATGCATAGGGATTTTGTGAGCAAAAAATTCATGGGAACAAGAATCAACTTGCATAGGAAGGCAAAACAAGCATATCTTTAAAAATTTGAACACATAGAGAGGAAACTTGATATTATTGCAATTCCTAAAAGCATATGTTCCTCCCCCATAATAAATTTTTAGTAGCATCATAAAGAAATTCAATAATATAACTAGCACATAAAGCTTTCTTTTCATGATTTACAAGCATAGAATTTTTATCACTCTCCACATAAGCAAATTTCTTCTCATTCATAGTAGTGGGAGCAAACTCAACAAAATAACTATCATGTGAAACTTGATTGACATAACCAAATTTAATACTAAAATCATGATAATAGGTTTCATGGTTGTCATTACTCTTTATAGCATACGTGTCATCACAATGATCAAAATGGTTTTGCTCATCAAAACTTGGGGGGCTAAAAATATATTATTCATCAAACATAGCATCCCCAAGCTTGTGGCTTTGCATATCATTAGCATCATGAATATTAAGAGGATTCATACTAACAACATTGCAATCATGATCATTACTCAAAGATTTAGTCCCAAACATTTTAATAACTTCTTGTTCTAACACTTGAGCACAATTTTCCTTCCCATCATTTTCACGAAAGACATTAAAAAAGATGAAGCATATCAGGCAACCTCAATTCCATTTTTTTGTAGTTTTATTTTATAAAACCAAACTAGTGAAAAAAAAAGAAACTAAAAGATTTGATTGCTAGATCTAAATATATACCTTCAAGCACTCACCTCCCCGGCAACGGCGCCAGAAAAGAGCTTGATGCCTACTACACAACCTTCTTGTAGACTCGTGTTGGGCCTCCAAGCGCAGAGTTTTTTAGGACAGTAGCTATTTTCCCTCAAGTGGATGACCTAAGGTTTATCAATCTGTGGGAGGCGTAGGTTGAAGATGGTCTCTCTCGAACAACCCTGCAACCAAATAACAAAGACTCTCTTGTGTCCCAAACACACCCAATACAATGGTAAATTGTATGGGTGCACTACTTCAGCGAAGAGATGGTGATACAAGTGTAATATGGATGGTAGATATAGGTTTTTGTAATCTGAAAATATAAAACAGCAAGGTAACAAATAGTAAACAGCGAGCAAAACCTTGTATAAATGCTTGGAAACAAGGCCTAGGGTCCATACTTTCACTAGTGCAATTTCTCTCAACGATATTGGCATAATTGAATCATATGTAAATACCTCTCTTGCGACAAAAATTTCACTCCAAAGTCACAAATAGCGGAGAACTAACGAAGAAATTATTGTAGGGTACGAAACCACCTCAAAGTTATCTTTTCCGATCAATCTTATGAGCTATCTATATAAGTGTCACAAACAGCCCTAGAGTTCGCACTGAAATAACACCTTAAGATACACATCAACCAAAACCCTAATGTCACCTACATACTCCAATGTCACCACAAGTACCCATGGGCTTGATTATATGATATGCATCACACAATTTCATATTCATCATGTTCAATCCAACACAAAGAACTTCAAAGAGTGCCCCAAAAGTTTCTACCAGAGTGTCAAGACAAAAACGTGTGCCAACCCCTATGCATACATTCCCAAGGTCACGGAACCCACAAGTTGATCACCAAAACATACATCAAGTGGATCAATAGAACATCCCATTGTCACCACGGATATCCCATCGCAAGACATACATCAAGTGTTCTCAAATCCTTAAAGACTCAATCCGATAGGAAAACTTCAAAGAAAAAACTCAATTCATCACAAGAAGATGAGAGGGGACAACTCCATATGATTCATCTATATCAATAAAGCTCACAGTACATCAAGATCATGTCATCTCAAGAACACGAGAGAGATGGAGAGAGAGAGATCAAACACATAGCTACTGGTACATACCCTCAGTCCCGAGGGTGAACTACTACCTCCTCATCATGGAGAGCACCAGGATGAAGAAGATGGCCTTCGGTGATGGTTTCCCCCTCTGACAGGGTGCTGGAACGGGGTCTCGATTGGTTTTTCGTGGCTCTAGAGGTTTGCGGCGGCGGAACTCCCGATCTAGGTTTCTTTTCGGAGGTTTCTATATTTATAGGAATTTTTGGCGCTGGAATCACATCAAGGGGTGCCACGAGGCGGTGACAAGCCTGATCCAATGCTTCGGGGGTCTCTTTTGGTCCAAAAAAAATCATACTAAATTTTCAGCCCATTCCGAGAACTTTTATTTCTCCACAAAAAATGACACCATGGTAGTTCTGCTGAAAACAGCGTCAGTCCGGGTTAGTTCTAATAAAATCATGCCAATATCATATAGAATTATTGTAAACATGGCATGAATACTTCATAAATTATAGATACGTTGGAGACATATCAACCTGTCATCTCGCAGGTGAGGCAGTTGGTCGCACAAACCGTAATCTTCGTCATAGATTTCACACTTAGGTATCCTATCGTCATCAGACATTGCGTGTGTTCATGATTCAAAAATTCGTAATGACCATTAATGCATGTGTGACTTTCAGCCTATCGAGGCTTTCCTTAAATAAATCTCATATCTCATGGTGTGTTGGTGCGCACTCTCTCACACTGATATGGTGGTGTATATATGTTGGTGGACACTCTCTCGCGGTAATAGTTCGACCGTCGGTGATGGACGCTCCCCTCTCGTCTCCTTGCACATTATACCGACAGATATATCGCAAACAAGAGAAAATGAGGAAGCGCCCCCATGACAACAGTCGGGATTCCTCCATCAAGAAAACACATGAAAGTCACACAAGGAGCAACGATAGACCGAAAGTGATGCATGCATTATACCAATAAAATATCACTAATACATTTATAATGAACTCGAATATAATATCACAAATACATTTATAATGAACTCAAATATAATATTGTCTCGAATAATCCAGCTAATGCATCATCAAGTATTAACTAATACATCTCGAATATTAACGTATAAGATCACTAATACAGATCGAATATCCTAGAATCCAAAGTGGAGGACGGTGAACTCGGTTCACTAGCGGTCTCTGAGTCACTTGCGGTGGACACCCAAAGATAAGGAACCATCACCAGATCATAACTCGGGTGAGATCCCTGGAGAACCTGCCAGGTATTGGAGAACCTGGCATCCAACACCACCATGTAGTGACAGACGTGCTCATCCTCCTCCCTAACACAGCGACGTACCACCTCTGCAGGGGCCCGCTCCCTCTCCACCAAAAGTGGCCCACGCAACCGCCACCAAAGAAGCTCCGGATCGACGATGAGACCAAGATTCCTCACCAAGCTCCGAGCCCGGGAAGGTAGCACCTCCCAGTGCGAGCCCGGGAAGGTAGCACCTCCTAGTGCGAGCCCGGTGGAGCCCAGTCCCGGACATTGTGCCTCTCAAGGATGTCACTGACGACTCGACGACGACGAGGATGCGGGCCACGCATCGTCGACCTCGAGACAAATTCCTATAAGAACATTTTCTTATCATTTAATCACTAATTTTTAAACTCCTTTTAGACTCATTTTGACTCGGTTTTCCGGAATGTCGTTTCCCAGCAAATCACAACACTCGATATGCCTACTTTACAGCACAAGTCATGCCAAAATTTCGACATGACCTTTGATAAAAAGTAGACATATCGAGCGCCTAAAATTCACCAGAACGGAAATGAATGTACATTCCAGCGAAACATAGGCTACACAAATCATTTACCCTGCAAACAACAAAAGGCCACTTGGGCACATTCATATATAGGGCACTTGGGCACAATTGTCGAACAATTCAAAGTGAAGATGAAGAAAAAATCACTAAACTAACTTTTTGCTCTAAACTAATTTTTTCCACTACAACCATCAAGAAAAAATCACTAATTCAAGCGTGAAGATCAAGAAAACTACATTGGGTCCAAAGAAAGCTTATTTCTACATTGATTTTTTTGCTCTAAACTACTTTTTTCCACCACTACAAACTAATTATATTGGGTCCCTAGAGAGATTTTTCCTAATATTTCAAAACCTAACCCTATAATCAACCTAACCCCACTAACCCAAGAATCAAACTACTCAACCTATGAAGGGAGTGAGGGAAGAGGGAAGATGGAGGTAGGAGGGAGTGGTGGTTACCTGCGGCGGGAGGGGGCGCGGCGGTGAGGGAGGGGCGTGACGGTGGTGGCATCCGGGTCGGGGCTCGGGGGTAGGCAACAGCGAGGGATGGGGCGCAACGGTGACGGCGGCATCGTCGGCGGTCGAATGAAGAGAGGGCGACGAAGGAGAGAGGGCAATGGCGCGATGGCGATGGAGGCGGCGGTCGAATGGAGAGAGGGCAATCGAATGGATAGGAAAGAAGTGGAGGAGGAAAAGACCGCGCGGGCTGAGGTTATGTCAATATAGCAGTAGCGCTTTTGAGGAACCAACGCTACTGCTACCTTACATACCTATAGCGTGTTTCAGGAACTAGCACTACTGCTATACCTAGCCTGGCGGCAACGGTGGGTAATATTAGTAGTAGCGGTTTTTCTTCAAGACACGCTACTGCTAAGCTGTTAGCAGTAGCGCTTGTTCTAGACGCGCGCTACTGCTATTTAGTAGTAGCGCCGATGTATATCCAGCGCTACTGCTAAGGTTCTGTGTATAAGCTTTTCCCTGGTAGTGGAAGGACATGGTGTTTGTCTATATATCCACACATGTATTTGAGTTTCCGATCAACACAATTCTAGCATGGATAATAAACGTTTATCATGAACAAGGAAATATGATAATAACCAATTATTACTGCCTTTAGGGCATATTTCCAACAGTCTCCCACTTGCACTAGAGTCAATAATCTAGTTCACTTCTCCATGTGATTAACACCCAATGAGTTTTGGGGTTTTATCATGTTTTTCTTGTGAGAGAGGTTTTAGTCAACGGTTCTGCAACATTTAGATCCGTGTGTACTTTGCAAATCTCTATGTCATACTGTAGATGCTGCTACCACGCCTCACTTGGAGCTATTCCAAATGACTGCTCCACTATACGTATCCGGATTGCTACTCAGAGTCATCTGGATTGGTGTCAAAGCTTTCATCAACGTAATCCTTTACGACGAACTCTTTATCATCACCATAATCGAGAAACATTTCCTTAGTCCTCGAGTTACCAAGGATAATTTTGACCATTGTCCAGTGATCCACTCCTGGATCACTCTTGTACCCCTTGATAGACTCATGGCAAGGCACACACTAGGTGCGGTACACAACATGGCATACTATATAGAGCCTACGACTAAGACATAGGGGACGACATTCATCCTTTCTCTTTCTTATGCCTTGGTCGAGCTTTGAGTCTTACTCAAATTCATACCTTACGAAACAGCCAAGAACTCCTTCTTTGACTTTTCTATTTTGAACTCCTTAAAAATCTTATCAAGGTATGTATTCATTGAAAGTTTTATCAAGCGTCTTGATCTATCTCTATAGATCTTAATGCCCAATATTTAAGTAGCTTCATTCTAGGTCTTCCTTTGAAAAACTCCTTTCAAACAACCCTTTATGCTTTCTAGAAATTCTACATTATTTCCGATCAACAATATGTGACCTGCATATATTTATCAGAAATTCTATAGTGCTCTCACTCACTTTCTTGTAAATACAAGTTTCTTATAAACTTTGCATAAACCCAAAAGCTTTGATCACCTTATCAAAGCTTATATTCCAACTCCGAGATGCTTGCTCCAGTCCATAGAAGGATTGCTGGAGCTTGCATACCTTTTAGCCTCCTTAGGATCGACAAAACCTTCCAGTTATATCACATACAACCTTTGCTCGAGGAAACCATTGAGGAACCTCTGTTTTGACATCCCTCTACTAGATTTCATAATCAAAACATGCAGCAACTGCTAACATACTTTAGCATCGCCACGGGTGAGAAAGTCTCATCATAGTCAACTCCTTGAACTTGTCAGAAACTTCTTTGCGACAAGTCGAGCTTTATAAATGGTGACATTTACCATCAGCGTCTGTCTTCTTCTTAAAGGTCCATTTGTACTTAATGGTCAGTCGTTCATTGGGCAAGTCTACCAAAGTCCATACCTAGTTTTCATACATGGATCCTATATCGGATTTCATGGCTCCTAGCCATTTGTTGGAATTAGGGCCCACCATTGCTTCTTCATAGCTCGTAGGTTCACTGTTGTCTAACAACATGTCCTCCAAGACAGGATTGTCGTGCCAGTTAGGGGTGGTACGAGTCCTTCTTGACATACGAGGCTTGGTAGTCACTTGATCTGAAGCTTCATGATCATCATTATTAGCTTCCTCTTAAATTGGTGTACGCATTACATGAACACCTTTCTGCGCTGCGCTACTTTCCAATTCAAGTGAAGGTTCGATGACCTTATCAAGTTTTACCTTCCTCCCACTCACTTCTTTTAAGAGAACATCCTTCTCTGGAAAGGATCCATTCTTGGAAAAAAAAATACCATGCCTTCGGATCTATGATAGAAGGTATACCCAATTGTTGCTTTAGGGTATCCCATGAAGATGCACTTTTCCACTTTGGTTTTGAGCTTATCAAACATAAGTGTCGCATTCCCAAACTCTAAGAAATGACATCTTAGGTTTGTGCCAAACCATAATTCATACGGTGTCATCTCAACAGATTTAGATGGTGCCCTATTTAAAGTGAATGTAGTTGTATCTAATGCATAACCCCAAAACGATAGTGGCAAATTGGTAAGAGACATTATAGTACGCACCATATCCAATAGAGCACGACTACGACGTTCGGATACACCATCACACTATGGTGTTCCAGGTGTCGTGAGTTGTGAAACAACTTCCATATTGTCCTAGGTTGCACACCAAACTCATAACTCAGATATTCACCTCCATGATCATATCGCAAACATTTTATTTTCTTGTCATGATGATCTTAAACTTCACTCTGAATTTGCTTGAACTTTTAAAATGTTTCAGACATATGTTTATTAAGTAAATATACCTATATCTACTCAAATCATAAGTGAAGGCAAGAAAATAACGATATCCACCGCACGCTTCAACACTCATTGGACCGCATACATCAACATGTATCATTTCCAATAAGTCACTTGTCCGGTTCATCATACCGGAAAATGGGGTCTCGGTCATCTTGCCCATGAGTCATGGTCCGCATGTCTCAACCGATTCGAAATCGAGTGAGTCCAAAGATCCATCAATATGGAGTTTCTTCATGCGCTTCACACCAATATGACCTTAGCGGTAGTGCCACAAGTATGTGGTACTATCATTATTAACTTTGCATCTTTTGGCATCAATATTATGAACATGTGTATCACTACGACCGAGATTCAATAAACCATCCACATCGGGTGCATGACCATTGAAGGTATTAATCATGAAAACAAAATAACCATTATTCTCTAACTTAAATGAATAACCGTATTGCCAAAAACATGATCTAATCATGTTCATGCTCTACGCAAACACCAAATAACTTTTTGTAGGTTTAACACTAATCCCAAAGGTAGAGGTAGCGTGCGATGGTGATCACATCAACCTTGGAAACACTTCCAACACACATCGTCACCTCGCCCTTAGCTAGACTCCGTTTATTCTGTAGCTTTTATTTTGAGTTACCAATATTAGTAACTAAACCGGTATCTAATACCTAGGTGCTACTAGGAATACTAGTAAGGTACACATCACTAATACGTATATCAAATATACTTTTGTTGATGTTGCCATCCTTCTTATCTACCAAGTATTTGGGTAGTTCCGTTATCAGTGACCGTTTCCCTTACAATAGAAGCACTTAGCCTCGGGTTTGGGTTCAACCTTGGGTTTCTTCTATGGAGTGGCAACTGTTTTGCCATTCTTGAAGTTTCCCTTCTTGCCCTTACCCTTCTCGAAACTAGTGGTTTTACTAACCATCAACACTTGATGCTCCTTCTTGATTTCTACCTTTCACGATGTAAAACATCACGAATAGCTTAGGGATCATCTTGTCCATTCCTCACATGTTATAGTTCATCACGAAGCTCTAGTAGCTTGCTGGCAGTGACTTGGAGAACTATGTCAATCACTATCTTAGCTGGAAGATCAACTCCCACTTGATTCAAGCAATTGTAGCACCTAGATAATCTAAGCACACGCTCACCGATTGAGCTATTCTCCTCATCTTGCATGCAAATAATCTTGTTGGAGGTCTCATACCTCTCAACACGGGCATGATCCTGAAATCCCAATTTCAGCTCTTGGAACATCTCATATACTCTGTGACATTCAAAATGTCATTGGAGCCTTAGTTCTAAGCCGTAAAGCATGACACACTGAACTATCAAGTAGTCATAAAAAATGTGCCCATATGATGTTCTCAACACCCATGGACGACGCTAGAGGGGTTGGCGCACCGAGCGGTGCATCAAGGACATAAGCCTGCTGTGCAGCAATGAGAACAATCCTCAGTTTACGGACCTAGTCCGCATAATTGCTACTACCAGCTTTCAACTTAGTTTTTCTCTAGGAACGTATCAAAATATAGGGGAGCTATAGCGCGGGCTATTGATCTACAACATAATTTCACAAAGACAACTTTAGACTATGTTCATGATAATGAGTTCAATTAATCATATTACTAAAGAACTCCCACTCCAAACAACATCCCTCGGGTTGTCTAAGTGTGACATGATCCAAATCCACCAACCGAGGTCCGATCATCACGAGAGATGAGGTTCTTTCAATGGTGAACATCTCCACCATGTTGATCATATCTACTATATGACTCATGTTTGACCTTTCGGTCTCATGTGTTCTGAGGCCATGTCTGTACATGCTAGGCTCGTCAAGTTTAACCCAAGTAGTCCATGTGTGTAGATCTGGCTTACACCTGTTGTATGCGAACGTAGAGTCTATCACACCTGATCATCACGTGGTGCTTCGAAACGGTGATCCTTCGCAACGGTGCACACTTGGGGAGAACACAATTTTATCTTGAAATTTTAGTGAGGGGTCATCTTATAATGCTACCATCGTTCTAAGCAAAATAACATGCATAACAGGATTAACATCACATGGAAATCATATAAGTGACATGATATGGCCAACATCATCTTGTGCTTTTGATCTCCATCTCCAAAGCACCGACATGATCTCCATAGTCACCGGCATGACACCATGATCTCCATCATCGTGTCGTCACGTGGTTGTTGCACCAACTATTGCTAACGCATAGCGATAAAGTAAAAGCAATTACATGGCATTTAGTGATTGACACGTAGGTCATACAATAAATTAACGACAACCCTATGGCTCCTGCCAGTTGCTGTACTCATGGGAATGCAAGTCATGATAACTATTAAAAACATGATAATCTCATACATCAACATATATCAAACAACGTCTTGGCCATATCACATCATAGCATGCCCTGCAAAAACAAGTTAGACATCCTTTACTTTGTTGTTGCAAGTTTTACGTGGCTGCTATGGGCAACTAGTAATAACCGTTCTTACCTACGCAAAGCCACAACAGTGACATTCAAGTTGCTATTTAACCTTCCACAAGGACCGCCTCTGTCGAATCTGATTCAACTAAAGTGGGAGAGACAAACACCCGCCAGCCATCTTTATGCAACAAGTTGCATGTTAGTCGATGGAACCGGTCTCTCGTACGTGAACGAGTAAGGTTGGTCTGGGCCGCTTCATCCCACAATACCGCCGAATCAAGATAAGACTATGGAAGTAAGCAATCTGAACAACAACGCCCACAAACTCTTTTGTGTTCTACTCGTGCATATCATCTATCCATAGACCTAGCTCATGATGCCACTGTTGGGTAACGTTGCATGGGAAACAAAAAAAATCCTACACACACCCAAGATCTATCTATGGAGATGTATAGCTACGAGATGGGAATAGATCTACATACCCTTGTAGATCGCTAAGTGGGAAGCGTTAAGAAACACAGTTGATATAGTCGAACGTCTTTGCGATCCAATCACGATCCATCTTGCAATCCTAATCACGACCCATCCCGATCTAGTGCCGAACGAACGGCACCTCTGCGTTCAGCACACGTACAACTCGATGATGTCTCCGCCTCCTCAATCTAGCGAGCGAAGGCGTAGTAGTAGATGATTTCTCCGGCAACACAATGGCGTGGTGGCGGTGGTGGTGGAGCAATCTCGGTAGGGCTTCGCCAAGCACTGCCGCAGATGCGTTTGGAGGAGAAACATATCTAGGGAGAGAGGGAGGGCTGCACATGTGGCTTGGGGTGTGGCTTCCCTCTCTCTCCCTCTCTATATATAGGAGGAGGGGGTAGGTAGGGAGCAGCCTTGGTCCCTCCTCCAAGGGAGGGATGGCCAGCCAAGTGGGGAGGAGTCCACCTCGCACAAGGAAGGTGGGCGCCCTAGGGGAGGAGTCCCTCCTCCTCAAGGTACCTCCCCACCTACCACTTGGGCACATGGGCCTCTTTGGGTGTGGTGCCCAGCCCATCAAGGTTGGTGTGCCTCACTCTTCAGCCCATGTGCCCCCTCCCGATGGACCCCCAGAACCCTTTCGGCACTCCCGATACAATACCGGAAACACCCGAAACTTTTCTGGAACCCGAATATCACTTTCCTATATATAAATCTTTACCTCCAAACCATTCCAGAACTCCTTGTGACACCCGAGATCTCATCCGGGATTCCGAACAACCTTCGGTCACCAACATATATAACTCAACAATATTATATCGTCACCGAACGTTAAGTGTGCAGACCCTAGGGGTTCGAGAATGATGTAGACATGGACAAGACACTCTCCGACCAATAACCAATAGAGAGATGCCCATATTGGTTCCTACACAGTCCACGAAGATCTTTATCAGTCGAACCGCAATGTCAAGGATTCAATCAATCTCGTATGCAGTTCCCTTTGTCCATCAGTATGTTACTTGCCCGAGATTCGATCGTCGGTATCTTCATATCTAGTTCAATCTTGTTACGACAAGTCTCTTTACTCGTTCTATAATACAAGATCTCATGACTAACTCCTTAGTCTCATTGCTTGCAAGCTTCTTGTGGTGCTGCATTACCGAGTGGGCCTAGAGATACCTCTCCGTCTACGGAGTGACAAATCCCAGTCTTGATCCACGCCAACCCAACAGACACCCTCGGAGATACCTGTAAAACACCTTTATAGCCACCCAATTACGTTTGTGCGTTTGATACACACAAGACATGTTGGGGAACGCTGCATGGGAAACAAAAAATTTCCTACGCACACGCAGATCTATCCATGGTGATGAGCATCTACGAGAGGGAGAGTGGATCTACGTACCCTTGTAGATCGCTAAGCGGGAAGCGTTAAGAAATGCGGTTGGTGTAGTCGAATGTCTTCACGATCCAAATCGCCGTGTGTCCCGTGATCCAATCACGATCCGTCCCGCGATCCAATCACGATCCGTCCCACGATCCAATCACGATCTATCCCACGAACTTGATCATGATCCGTCCCACGAACTTGATCACGATCCTTCCGATCTAGCGCCGAACGAACGACACCTCTGCGTTCAGCACACATACAGCTTGATGACGATCTCCGTCGTCTTGATCCAGCAAGAAGGAGCGGAGAGGAAGAAGAGTTCTCTGGCAGCGTGACGGCGCTCCGGCGATGGTGGTGGAGCTATTCCGGCAGGGCTTCCCCTAAGCGCTGCAGAAAACCGATCTAGAGGAGAATCTATGCACTGGAGGAACGGGCAGCACGTGGCTGAAAATTTTGTGCAAAAACCCTAAAACCTCCAGTATATATAAGAGGAAGAGAGGAGGAGACTTGGCCCAAGGGACAAGCCTCTAGGAGTCGGCCGAACCAGGTGGGAGAGGTGGAATCCACCTCCAATCCTAGTAGGACTAGGATTCACCTTATTTTTGCCTTTTTCCACTTTTTCTCTTTGGGTTTTTTCTCCCTAGCCGCATGGGCTTTGTGTGGGACTTCCACCAGCCCACTAAGGGCTGGTATTCACTCTCCCACAGCCCATGTTGCCTCTTGGGTCGAAATACCCCTCCTGATGGTCTCCCGGTACACTACCGACACTCCCGGTACACTACCGATGAGCCCGAAACTTTTCCGGCGACCAAAATAGGACTTCCTATATTTCAATCTTTACCTATGGACCATTACGGAGCTCCTCGTGATGTCCGGGATCTCATACGGTACTCCGAACAACCTTCGGTCACCACCATACATAACTCTATACTACCGAAACGTCACCAAACCTTAAGTGTGCAGACCCTGCGGGTTCGAGAACTATGTAGACATGACCAAGACACCTCTACGATCAATAACCAATAGTGGGACCTGGATGCCCATATTGGTTCCTAAATATTCTACGAAGATCTTTATCGGTCGAACCTCTATGTCAAGGATTCAGTTAATCCCGTATGATGTTCCCTTTGTTCTTCGGTATGTTACTTGCCCGAGATTCGATCGTCGGTATCTCCATACCTAGTTCAACCTTGTTATCGGCAAGTCTCTTTACTCGTTCTGTAATACAAGATCCCGTGACTAACACTTACACACATTGCTTGCAAGGCTCATTGTGATGTTGTATTACCGAGTGGGCCCTGAGATACCTCTCCGTCACACGGAGTAACAAATCCCAGTCTTGATCCATGCCAACTCAACAGACACCCTCGGAGATACCTGTAGAGCACCTTTATAGTCACCCAGTTACGTTGCAACGTTTGATACACACAAGGCACTCCTCCTGTATCCGTGAGTTGCATGATCTCAAGGTCATAGGAACATATACTTGACACGTAGAAAACAGTAGCAATAAACTGACACGATCATATGCTATGTTTGTAGTTTGGGTCTTGTCCATCACATCATTCTCCTAATGATGTGATCCCGTTATCAAATGACATCTCATGTCAATGGCTAGGAAACCTTGACCATCTTTGATCAACAAGCTAGTTCACTAGAGGCATACTAGGGACAAAGTGTTGTCTATTTACCCACACATGTAATGTGTTTCCAATCAATACAATTGTAGCATGGATAATAAACGATTATCATGAAGAAGGAAATATTATAATAAACACTTTATTTATTGCCTCTAGGGCATATTTCCAACAAGACATTCCTTCGTTGTCAGGGAGTTGTGTGATCTCATGGTCATAGGAATAGATACTTGACATGGATAAAACAATAGCAATAAACAAACACGATCAAATGCTATGCTTATGGTTGGGTCTTGTCCATCACATCATTCTCCTAATGATGTGATTCGGTTATCAAATGACAACTCATGTCTATGGTCAGGAACCCTTGACCATCTTTGATTAAGGAGCTAGTCTAGTAAAGGCTCACTAGGGACACAGTGTTTGTCTATATGTCCACACATGTATTTGAGTATTTTTTTCAAAACTAGCACCAAAAATACACCAAATTCGGATAAAGTATATCCATTTGCAAATTTATCAAAAATAGCACCCTATCGGCCACCACCAGGCCGAAGAGGGGCCCGTCGGCCACCACCAGGCCGAAGAGCCCCCTATCGGCCAACCCTAGGCCGAAGAGCCCCCTGTCGACAAACCCTAGGCCGAAGAGCCCCCTGTAGGCCAATCAAAAGCCGGGGAGAGGCCTGTCGGCCAGAGGGGGGCCGAAGATCCACCTGTCGGCCTGTGGGAGGCCGATGGGCCCGTGGATAAGGCCAAGACTTCTTTCTTCCTCCTCTGACCACTCGTTTCACCCTCCCCCGTCCAATAGCCTGCCCCTCTCCACCTCTCACTCCCGTTGCTCTCCGGTGCTTCCACCGCCTCGCCGATCTCTTCGCTCGACCACCCATTTTGTTATCCAACCCGCGTAAACAATAGATCAGGCCACTCTCCACCGGCCTACGGTATTTTTTTGGCTTCCAACTCAATCGAATGAGAACTTTCAAGTCGGTAGTGGATTTAGTTCTTATTGGTCACTGTCCGTCTACAGGTAAATGGCTTGCCCATTTTGCCGAGCTCCAGGTGGCCCTTGTGTTGCCGTTGATTCCAGTGCGTCTGTATTTACTATGGTGCTGGATCGTTGATGTTCAAGACGTGTTGTAAGATTCTATGTCTTGTTTATCTGACTGTGGCATATTCGAATGCCTTCGTTTATATGATTATGATGTTTGCTTCCATTCTTGTTGTAGTATATTCCGTGCAGTGTTAGATCACATCTTGCTCGCTACATTGAGGAGTGCAGAGCTTTAGCTATTTAGAGAGGTGACACAGATATTAATCTTGCTCTGCACAACAGTGAGGGTAACTTATACCATGTTATTTATAGACATGGTAGGATGAGCAGTAAATTCCATGGTCCTTCGTGGGAGGAACTTGTGAATGATTATGGTCTCCGCCATAGTGACATGATGACTGTTATGCTTGAGCACTATGGAACTTATATTAGTGTCGAATTTCATCGGGATGGTGTTATGTTGTTTCCTTTACCCCGTGTTGGTAAGTTATTTGTTTGACTGATTTTCAGTTTTGTTTCAGCTTATACGTTTTGCTATTCTGCTCAGTTTGTGAAATCATTTTTTGTAGCTCTTGAGGATCTGAGTGAAACTCAAAGGGAACTTGTTAACAGTTGTTTTTATAGTCGTGGTGTCACTTTGAATTATCATCAAATGTATGTCATGTCGCGGCAGCTCTTTGATGACAACTACATACTGTGTACTCCTTTTGTTCATAGGATGGATCGCATGAATGTTATTTCTCAACATATGGTAAGATTTGGTTTCTGGTTTTTATTATTTATTTGTTCTTTGTTGGTTCATAGGATGGATCATATAACTTGCCTGTTTTTGTTAGGTTATTCCTACCATGGTTGTGAGGAGTTTGAAGGAATTTGTGTCTATTCCTAGGACTAGTTCTTTAACTCTTGAAATTACTTTGGATTCAGAAGATGATGATATATTTGTGAGCATTCCTTATTCCTACTTCATTGGCTTGGGTGATCGAATGGTGTTGAAGAAGGAAGGTTTCAGTAATTTTCTGCTGGCATCGTCTATTGAAGTCAACAATTTGGTGCTCATAACCTTCAAACAGCATGAACAGGAGCTAGCTGTTGTTTTTAGCTATCTGTCATAGTGATCGTATTGTCTCGCTCTACTATTCCCGTTTTATTTTCCCGCCCTACTATCCCGCCATTTTATTTCCCGCCATACTCTGCCGCCACCTTTTTCCCATCGTTCTCTCCCGCCACTTTCCTTCCCGCCATTATCTTTCCCGCCATCCTCTCCCGCCATCCTCTCCCGCCATTGTCTTTCCCACCTTTCGCTCCCGCCAATTTCTTTCCTGCCTATATAACCACATTCGCAGTAAGGAGGGTCAGCAGGCCCTTCCTTTGCCTTTCGCTCCGCCATCCTTTCGCTCTCGCCATCCTTTCGTGGGGATGTCTCATCCTCACTATCCTTTTGATCATAGTTTTCACACTGGTATGTCCGATCGTGTTCTTTGTCTAGCTGCCAATTTCAAGATGAATGATAGAGTAGTTCCATGGGAGGAACTCATTAGTAGTGACTTCATAATGAATGAGTTGGCTCACTCATTAGCTAGGAGTGGGTGGCCTCCCAGGACTTTTGAGGAGATACGGAAAGAACTTCTGAGGTTGCACGCCAGATGGCAAAAGCAACTGCACAAGGGTGAAGCTTACCTCAGGATTGCTGTGAATAATTCAGGTTTATGGTCAGCAGAAAGTGAGGACGAGGACGACCTCTTCATGCCGAGCACCAAGGTGAAGAGTTCTACATCGACAAAGGGCAAGAGTTCTGCATCAACGAAGGGGAAGACTTCTGGATCGACGAAGGGGAAGAGTTCTACATCGACGGAGGACGAAGACGACATCTTCATGCCGAGTACCAAGGTGAAGACGACCGCATCATCGAAGGGCAAGAGTTCTGCATCGACAAAGGGCAAGAGATTTGCATCGACGGAGGATGATGATGATGCATTCATGTAGTACGTTTTTCATGTAGTACTGTTTTCTGTAGTGGTGTTTTCTGCAGTGCTGTTTAATTAAGTTGTAACGTTTAATTCAGTTGTACTATTTAATTCAGTTATAACGTTTAATTCAGTCGTAACGTTTAATTCAGTTGTACTGTCTAATTCATTTGGACGCATTTGGTTTGCAGTACTAGTGTTCTCTCTCTAAACCAAATAAGTCTCAACCATGAATATGTCGCATACATGAATATGTCCGATACATAGAGGCTGCATATGTCTCATACATAAATAGATAGTCATGTCTCATATATAGATAACCATATCACTGCTAGGGACGGCGACGAATCTTGGGCTTCCTCGGACTTGGACTGGAAGGCGATAAGCGCTGAGGCGGTGGACTTGTTTCCTCCTACGTGACTATACCTGAGATTGAAATGCACATTACATGATTAGCTATAAGCCGAATGCAGAGCTGAGAACTAAAGTAGTATTACTTACTTGTGCACGTGATCTAGTAATTGTGAAATAACCGGAATGTTAGGCTCTTGGCATAGACTGAACTGTCTCATCACCCTATTAATAGCCATCTCCTCAACCGTCACGTCGAACACCAACTTGGCCTTGGTCATCCAATAATGCTGATCTCTAGTGTAGAATCTAGAAATCCCACCTGGGTACCTTTTCGAAATAGCCTTATGGGTGTATGGCTCTCATATAACTTGATCCTCGTGCAAACTATCAAACTATGCCGTGAAGGAGGGGTAGCAGCCCCTCACCTGGCTAGGCGCAAACTGTCCCTATGCATGACAACAAACATTAGTACATAATAATGAATAGCGAGAAATAAACATTACTAATACATATTGTTAATAATGAAAATACCTCTCTCCGTGCCCAAACAGATCCCATAGTAGGCAAGTCGCCGATAGAAGGCACGTAATGTCCAGCCATGTCCTCATTACCGAAAGGTTTGTCAACGCTGACGTAGGGTTGACCAATAGGGAATCTCTCATATGACCAAAGCTGCAACAATAGTGGACATCCGGTAAGACCAGATTTTCTTGACTTCAAGTAGCAAGCTTTGCACAGGCCTCTATACGTAGCTGCTAACACAGCAGAACCAAAACTCCTCTGCACAATGTTCTCCGGGGAACGTGCGTTAGCTATCTCTCGGGCAACACCGATGAGTTGTGCATCTACAGTGATCACGTGGTTCTCTGTGAACATCGTCTTGCCAAACAATCACATAATATATGCCTCTAGGGACCGGTCAATCTATGCCTCTAACAATTGAAAAGTGGGATATCCTAAGGCGACAATCTGAAACTGGCTCAACCACCTGAAAAGAGGCCCGTGTCGATCGTTGTCTAGTGCCGTGGTAGTTGGCACCGCAGCCAGAAAACGGGCATGCATAGATTCTAGCCAACCAGTTTCTACCTCTAAAGGTCCTATGGCACCACCGGCCAGAGGTAATCCCAACAAGTAAGACACATCATGTAAAGTAGGAGCCATCTCTCCCCAGGGAAAGTGAAACGTATGTGTCTTTGGTCTCCATCTATCTACTAAGCAGGTAAGGAGTGACCTGTCGTAAGAGAAGCGTGATACTTGCCTCTTGTGCAACTGCATTGGTTCACCTGCGTCATCCAAGTCCGGGTGATCAACCCACTCATCCAATATACCCTCAACCAGTCGTGCCAAGGGTAGAAGTCCAGCCCAATTTAACCTACAAAATAAACAGAATGTAGCTTACAATTAGCTTCTATCAAAACGATGTCGAACATAGTAAGTGATTATACTGACACATACCTATCAACCCATGAAGGGTGTATCATCCAGTTAGACTTTGGGGTGCGAGTGATCAACACGTCTAAGTTCGTGGCTGATTCCGTAAGTGCGCCTCGGTGCCCTCTATCGATATTACCATTAAGCAACGGATTCGAAGCCATATCTGCAATTAGAACATAGTCCACACATATTACAAATAAAAACATAGGTGTTTGCATATTACCAATAAAAACATAGTCTCACATATAACAAATACAAACATAGTCTCACATATTACACATTAAAACATAGTGCACACATATTACAAATAAAAACATAGTCCGACATATTACAAATTAAAACATAGTCCCACAGATTATATAGCTTCTGAGTTATTCAATCCTCGTCCGTCCCTTCGGCCTCGAGAGCCACGTCCACCACGACTGCCAAGACCTCCTCTTGTAACTGTTGTTGCAGTCGTCGATGTGGACATGGTGTTGGCTAGGAAACCTTAACCATCTTTGATCAACGAGTTAGTCCATCAGAGGCATACTAGGGACATGGTGTTGTCTATGTATCCACACATGTATCTGAGTTTCCGATCAATACAACTCTAGCATGGATAATAAACGATTATCATCAACAAGGAAATATGATAATAACCAATTTATTATTGCCTCTAGGGCATATTTCCAACAATGATTGTTGCCTTCTTGTAACATGAAGAATATGTGTCAAATGGGAAGGACATGATTGACAAGGAGATTAGCAAAGCCAACTCTAGTATTGAAATGAGGCATGTCCATAGAGAAATTCAAGAAGAAGAAGAAGAAGAAGAAGAAGAAGAAGAAGAAGAAGAAGAAGAAGAAGAAGAAGAAGAAGAAGAAGAAGAAGAAGGTGGGTTAGATGAAGAAGCCTCATATGATGAATTGCTCTCTTTGTGAAGAAGATGATGATGGTGGTGGTGGGTTAGAGGAAGGGGCCTCATATGATGAGTTGTTCTCTTTGCAACGAGATTTTGGTCTCTTTGCAAAGAGATTATCCAATGGGGAATACAATAGCAAGTTTGTCAAGGAAAGATAAAAACGAGGACATGCCAAATTGGCTAGATTTTCTTTGACTTTTGACTGGTTTGAGGAGCCTTCGAGTGCAATCGTATCCCTTCTCATAAACGATGTACTTGTTATTTCGAATGAATAAAGTATTTTTTTAACGACAAAACTATAGTGCACATGGATTAACATGAGTTTCAGGCTGATAACAAAATAAAACATATGCTTAAAAAATGAACTAACGATCAATATGCAGACGCAAAATTCAACTAAAACTGCACTGTTTTCAGCCGGATGAAAAATTAACATGTTTATCTTGCGAACTTTCGCGGGAGAAATTACTAGCGAGCGCCCTAGTTGCTATGCCAAAATAATTAAAATTGCTATGGTCTTTTAGGGATTTATCATGTATCTAAGGAAAAATTGTCATGTTTAGGAAAAAGTGCCTATTTTACAAAATGGCATGCATGTTTCCTCCCAACAAACGTTCACCAGTTAGATATACCGAAAATTCGTACATGAACCCACAAAAAATGGGAGATATACTATATATACCAGAAAAGGAAACTCTGAGTCTCCAGAGTTAAAACAGCGGACGTCCGCCTCATAGCACAAGGGCCAAAGGAGAAACGCAGCGCAGCGCAGGAGACCCCTCGTTCATCTCGGTCCTCTATCCAGCAGGCGGCCGCCGCACATCTATCCTCCGCCCTCTTCCCCATCTCGCCGCAGCAAGGGTAGTCTTCCTCTCCTTGTTCGGACCCAACCCCTGCTCTCCTCGCTCCACAAGCCAACCCCCCCTCTCCCCCTCTCGTTCTGGGGAATCGGATCTAGTCTAGCCCCCTCTGCGGCGCGGCGGCGGATACCGCCGAGCCCTGATGCTGAAACCCACAAGGTGTACCTCAAAACCCTACGGTTAATGTGTATTTCCCTATAACAATATGTTCGTACCTTTGATCCATGTGCCAGACCGCAATTCGTATGCAGTCTGCTACTGATGTTATATGATGTATGTATTCGTAGATGAATAACTGACTTGATGAGGTTGTTACAGTTTGTGATGGGAGACATGGCTACGGAATTGGACGAGGCAGAAGTAAGAAATGCAGAGAACTCCACGGAACAGAGGGAGGCATGCAATGTAGTTGACGATGAAGGTTCCCCTGTACCAAAGTTGCCTAGTGGAAAGGTATCACGTGAACATATCTGTTTGGTGTTCAGTTCAAAATACTACTGCCTGACTCGTGCTATGGCTGGGCATAGGATGTTAAATGCCATGGTTATTTCTTTTGTAGATATTTTAAGTAAATTGTTCAAGAATAATACTATGATGTGTGTTGGTATTACCTGTTGACATGGGTTTTCTTATGATAGCTGGCAATGCTCGTATCTTACAGCGATGCACATGAAGTGCCTTTATAATCTTGTAGCATTGTGGCCCTAGTGCCCAGTAGGTACCAGTTATTCAGTTTGTATGTGCATACATTCATGTGGGTGGTTTTTGCCTGTCTGTGGGTACCATGTGCGCCCAATGATTTAGACAGAAATAAAGCTAGGCTTGTGCTTGTGTTGCAGTTAAATTAAGCAACAAAACTAAGTTTGTAGAGGAGATTACCAACGGACCTTGCAGATAATAAGTAACCAGTGAATGCGTGTCTCAACGTAATAATTATATGTCCCTTCGTGTCTGTTATGCATTTTTTGTTGTTTGAATTGAAAAAGGAATTTGTGGTGAGAACTATTTGTCTATTAGTCTTTGTGTTGTTTGACTGGGAGACAAAATTCTGACCGAGAATGATTAGTATCGTGTAGATTAATATATGTCACTTTTCTATTTCATGAATCATCCTACCATGCTGCATTTAAACAGATTAAATACCTAACACAAGAACCTGTTGGCAAGCAATCAATGACAGAAGGAAGACTGCAACCAGCCTGTGATAATTACCAGGTATGCACAGAAAAGAGCATAATTATGACCTTCCCGGCTGTTATGCATTTCATTTTGTTTGAGTTGGAAAAATATAACGGTTAGTCTATCAGTTTTTGTGCTGTTTGGCTGGAAGTAATGATTCTGACCTAGAGCGATGAATATATGCCACTTTTCTATTTGTCTAGTCTCTGTGTTGTTTGACCAGAAGACAAAATTCTGACTGAGAATTATTATTATAGTTTAGATTAATATATGCCACTTTTCTATTTCGTGAGTCATCCCATCCTTCGGCATATAAACAAATTAATACCTAACACAGGAACCTGTTGGCAAACAATCAATGACAGAAGGAACACTACAACTAGCTGGTGATAATGATCAGGTATACAAACGGAGGAAACATAATTATGTCATGCAGGTTAGATACCTGAATATGGCATTTCACAGTGGCTTAACATAAGATATTCATTGTAATGCAGGACCCATCTTCAGATAGTATTGAAAAGAATACAGAAGGACTGCTGGCAGATGGACGGGATCAACTAACCAACTCAGTTTATCATCCCCTGCAGCAAGCTGAAGAAGAAAACCAGTTACATGATAATGTGGAAAGCAATGAAATGCTAAGGAGCAATACCAGCAGTGAAACTGATTCAGACAGCAGCTCAGGGAGCGACTCAGATAGTGAACTCGGAAAATACTTCTATCCTCAAATTGAACAATTGGAGATGGCGAAACAACCAGAGCCTGGAATGAAATTTCAAACCCTTGAAGATGCACACAGGTTCTATAATACATATGCTCTCCTAACAGGTTTTGAGGCAAAGCGCGGTACAAATTACATGAGAAAGAAGTTTCACCTCATATGCAACAGGAGTGGTAAATCGAAGGCAACTCCGGACCTGCACAGGAAGCGGAAGAGAAAATCTATAGAGAAGACAAATTGCCAAGCAAAGGTAATAGTGAAGCTCGTTAAGGGCCAATGGGAATTCACAACAGTTCGTAATGAGCATAACCATCCGCTCTGTCCAAGTTCTTCCCTCACAAAATTCTACTTGAGCCACAAACACATATCAACTGAAGAAAGGTCATTTCTGAAAGTTCTACAACGAACTAGGATACCTCCAAATAAGGTTATGAAGATCTTTAGGAGAATGAGAGGCAGCTTTGGAAGCATACCATTCAAGAAAAAAGATGGGACCAATTTACTATGCGCAGAACAACATAGAAAAGAGAACTCAGATGTTGGAAAAGCATTGATGTACTTCAAAGAAAAGGAGCTTGAGGATCCAAGTTTTCAATGCATGAAGCAAACTGATGAAGACAACATAGTTCGTAGTGTTTTCTGGACTGATGGGAGGTCTAGGATGGATTATGAGATTTTTGGAGATTTCCTGTTGTTTGATGCTACCTATAGCACAGATAGGCATAACATGCTGTTTGCTCCTATTATTGGAATAAATAACCATGGGAGAACCCTCTTGTTAGGATGTGCCTTGTTACATGATGAGAATGCTGAAACTTACAAATGGATGTTCGAAACACTTTTGCATGTGATGGGAGAAAAAATGCCAGTATCAATTATAACAAACCAGGATGAAGCTATGGCAAAAGCAATTGCAGAGGTCATGCCACAAGTAAGGCATAGGTTGTGCAAATGGGATGTACTGGAAAAAGCGCAACAAAATATTTCAGCCTTCATGGCAGAAAGTGGCAATATCAAAGCAGACCTGGATAGCTTGGTTGACAACTCACTGACAGAAAAAGAATTTGAAGAAGGGTGGGGTGCACTCCTTGAGAGATACGGCGCAAGTGAAAATGAGTACCTACAACTCTTGTGGCAAAGAAGGAAAAATTGGGCGCCTGTTTATTTCAGACAAGATTTCTATCCATTTGTCCAATCACATGGATGTGGCGAAGGGATGAACTTATTATTCAAAGACTATGTTCTTTCTATTGACAGAATAGAGAAGTTCATCGAAAGATATGAGGAGATACATAAGAATATAATTAAAACAGATGAAGAAGATAGACTGCAAACAGGAACTGTACCTTCATGCTTTTCATTGCAGCCAATAGAAAAGCATGCAGCTAATATTTACACAAGGCAAATATTTCTGAAAGTACAGAGAGAACTTCTCCACTCTACCGCTTTCAACGTGCAGGAGGTCCAAAGAGGGGCTATGTACCGACTGAACAAGGTTTTCAACTATGAGAATCCAGAGTTTGATCGAAATAACTTTGAAGTGCAGGTTGAATCTTCCACCAATGCATTCAAATGCCAGTGCGCAAAGTTTACCAGGGATGGAATACTGTGCTGCCACATATTCAGACTTTTCACACAATTTGGAATCAATCAAATACCAGAGCAGTACATAGTGCCCAGATGGACTGAAAAATTCAGAGAAGAGAAGGAGAAACAATACAAGGAAAAATGTTCTGAGAAGATGAACAGTACAATGAGATACGCAAATTTTATGACTAAAATGGCTGACCTTGGCAAAACAATATGTAGCGATGGCGCAAAATACGACGCATTTATGCTTGAAGTCGACAAGATTCGGGAGAACTTCGCAACGGCACAAAAATAATCCTGAAAATAATTATACTTGTGTTGTGGACAAGGGGGCAGGCAACAGAAGCATCTGCGTCACTGCAGGGTTACTATTATGCAAGTCATTTTGTTGAACTAACTGACCACCTCTACTGGACACTAGACCTGCGCTGCTACCGTGTTTGGAATTTGCCGGTTTTGATAGGTTTGAGTTGGTGTGGGAATCAGGATGTCCAGCAGCAGGATTCTGTAGAGAATTAGGAGGATGCTCATGTCCAGGATGAAGTAGAATAGTTAGGATGTTTATTTTAGCTAATTATAAGAATCGAAGATAATGATAAGAGTCCAAGTGAACTAGATAGTGTCTAGGCAATGTCTGTTAGTAAAATGCCAGAGATTAGAGCTGGTGAGTTTATCTGCCCCAGGAGTTCATGTGGTTAATACAGTTTGTGTTGGATGCTGCTGCCATGACTGAGATGATTGTCCTACTGCTGGCCAACTGCTGTTCATGTGGTTAATACTGTTGGCCTACTGCTGCCATGACTAAGATAATTGTCCGATCCAGCATTTTGCTCGTCTCTGAAAGCTTGTGCCGTTAGATCTGATAGCTTTTGGTTTTTCAGTGAAAGACCAAGTTGGATCAGTTAAGAGTTGGATTTCATCTATTTGAAAGCGTGTTTTATGTTTAAACATAATTGCAACACAACTTAAATAGTATACGGAAAATCGATGATACGCACACATGCACAATTGCTCTTCCATGTGGGGCATCCCAATGGGATTTGCTTCTTTTTTTTAGGAGAACTAGTTGCTCTCACGCTTCGTTGGGTCACAATCAGAGGCCCAACAGGACATAGTTGAGGTTTTTTTAATAAAAATAATGACAGTGAATTTGACGTGTTTTATTATTAGGTAAAGGTAAAGATGGATTTGCTAAGATCTTCATCTTTTTTAGGGTAACTAGGGATTTTATTCAAAATTCATGTCAAGCGGAATACAAGCAATATCTGATAGGACCCCTAGCCACAGATAGGGGTGGGCATTTTGTTTATTAGGTTCATGCGGTTTGGTTTATTCGGTTAATTATACAACTGGAGCTTATTTAGCTAAAGAGTGGACTTGAAAATTACTTCCCCTACACTTCAAACAGAAAACTATAAAAGAGAAATTACTTTCGTATGTTGAATGTCTTTCAGAATTTGTGCGTACGAAGGCGAGACTCCCTTCTTGATGTTTGTAATGACGTCTAAGCAGTCTGAAGCAACTACTAGGGGTGCGTTTGGTTACCTGCATTGTTTTTGAACAATTTGCATACTTGTTCCAACTCGGCCTGACTGAGAATATGCAGACAAAAAACCAACATCTGCAATTTGATTGGTTGTCTACATCCCCTCTAGCCTGCATGTGAAGCCAGGTTGTTTGGTTGTGGCCTGATTTGAGGGGAAACACAAGTCATGTTGTTTGGTTACATCAGGACAATAGTGTGGTAACCTCCTCCTTGATGTGGTGAGGTTATCAGAGACACATAACTAGAGCAAGCAGGACAAACTTGCACAATCAAAACTGTAACACATAGTACGATAAGTTTGAAACAAAACCGCAACACATAACTTAGTTTTAAAACTACAACCAACACGGAACGAGTAACCATAGATAATTTACACGCTCACGACGAAAGTGTCATCGCGCTTCTTGCACTTGGTGACCACCTTCACGCCGTCATCGTTGAAGACGATCACCTTCATCGTGTTCAGGGTGAGTAACTTGAAAATCACCATGTACCCAATCTTGACTTGGTGAACGGCGGCGAAGGTGGCCCAACCCTGATCAAGGGTGACCCTGTCGTCGATCACCTTCACCGTGACCCTTCATGAGCAGCCGATGTTTGTCTTCATACAGAACTTTGTAGGCACGGCAGGAAAGTGCTTCGTGAAGTCCAAAGGCAAAGGCAGAGCCTCCAGCTTCGGAGCAAAGATCACCTTGTGGAAGTGGGTTGGTCCTGCCTCCTCATGGTAGTGCCCATAGTTCCTCTGCTTGGCATTAGGGTGATCCTGCACCGGCACATCCACCAATGGCGGCACGACCTCCTTGCCCTTCTCCAATGGTGGCACCACCTCCTTGCCCTTGTCCATATGCATTATCAACAACATGCAATTCAAAGGTCAACATTCATTCCTATCGGCCTAACGATCCTATATTTACCTACACTTCTTACCGAGCACCACACTCAAACCCTCTCTCATTTGCCCCTCCACTCTTCTTCAACCTCTCTATTTCACCACCTCTCCCTCACCATGAACTCCAACCCCAACCCTTTCCTCTGGGGCATGGGATGGAGGGCATTTTTCCTCGGGTGCTCACTCGGTGATCGCGTGAAGTTCGAGGACACAATGGAAGTGTGCTCGAACTTCAGCAACATGGAAGAAGTGCACAAGGAGTCTGACGCTATGGTGAAGAAGGCGACGATGAAGGAGTTGATGACCCTGATTCCTGACCCAGTGAAGGGCACTATGTCAGTCGACATCCCTCGCTCGGCCATGAATCAGGCCAACTCCGGCGACGCTCGCCAGAGGGCTAAGTGGGCCAAGTACAGGGAGTACAAGTGGCCTAATGACCACCGTGCCATGGCGTACTAGATTACAAGGACTGGTGGATCCGGCGGAGGACGATGACGAGGTGCAGATGGTAGCCAAGGTGTCGGCGGCAGGCGACCGTGCAAGACCCATTGTTCTTGACGGTGACGACGAGGAAGAAAAGAAGATGCTTACGCCCCACCACCACTCGACGCGACTCCAGGGTCGTTGCAGCTAGACAACTAGTTGTACCATAATCCCCACCCCGATGTATTCGACATATTAGCCATGAACTCAAGATTCCGTCGGTGCATAATCCAACCCCCCACCCTCGATGTGTTCAATCCCTTCCCCTATCTAGCCGCGTGCTCTAATGAAATCTAGCCTGAGTCGATGAAGGTATTCTAGAGAGGGCAAAGACTTACTGTCGTGGCCGATGCGCTCTAGTGGAGGTATGTGGTCGTTGCGGTGGCCGTCGCCATCTTGGATCGTTCTCTTGTCACTCCGGTGGTCGCCGCCGTCGGTCTGAGTGGGGAAGAGGGAAGAGAGCGGTGATGTGACAGCCCAAGTGTTGTCCCTTCCTTTTATGGCATGTAACCCCATTGTATGAACCTTGTGTCATGAGCTATGAATGTATTGCACATTGTCCCATGTGTTGTTTTGCATTCATGCATCATATCATCCATCATAGCATCCATCTTGCCATGCTTGCTTTCATGTGTCTTGGAATGGTGTGATGGTTATGAGTGTGACTTGTGTGTGATGTGTGTTGAGGTGGTTTGTTTGTGGTTGAATCAAGTGAGCAAAAACTCCTTCTCTTCCCCTCTCTTGTGTTTCTACTAAAACCAAACCATAATGTCTTTTATTCCCATGTTATTTTCATAGCAGAATAAACTTGCAAATTAAAATGTTTAAAAATGTTCAAGAGCTAGCCCTTTAAATATTATTAATTTAGAGTGTGGTGCTTTTGTTGATAGGGGTTTGTGTGTTTTTGTGTTTAATAAAACAGGAGCTGTCATTTTTATAAAGTATTAAAATAACTTGTCCTAAAAATCATTTTAGTATTTTCAGTAAATAGTGCATATTTCTTTCTTTACAAAAGTATTTTTGTTGGCACCAAAATCCTTTTATTTCTCTCTGGGGTTTCCTTATGTGTTGTGATGTTTTAAAATGGTAAGTCCTCTTAATTTTTTTCCTAAGCATGAGAGAAAGGTTTGTGGGCCTTCTGTTCCCCTAGCGTGGCCTAGCAGTTCACAGCCCACCCAGCCCTCCATGTGTTCGTTTCTTCCTCCCCCTTTAAGTCAACCATCCAGCTTGTCCACGTCAAAAGGTGCGACGATTTGACGACCGACGGGAGCCCTAGCTTCCTATATATCGCGTCCCCGGTGCCCTAGGTCCTTCCATCGCTCCATTTCATCCTCCTCCTTCCCACTCCGTCGTCAGGTAAGCATAGCCAAGCCGCGTCTGCTCCATGGCCGTCATGCTCTGGCCGAGCTCGAGCTGGTGCTAGGAGAGCCCCTTCGCGTCGTCTCCTTCCTCCCCAACGGCATGGGATCGAAGCCCTGGTGACCCCTCTTCTTCCTCAACGCCCAGAGACGCCGGCCCTTCCTCCCCATGGTCGACCTCGCTGTCTCCTTCCCCTGCAGCCCCAGATCACGAAGTCGCCGGCTTTCTTCGCTTCGTCTCCGCCGTCTCAGCGCGTCCCCGACCGTGTCTCCATGTCCTAGGTAAGGAGGTACGACCCCTCCTTCCATGCCCCTCTCCTTCATCATTGTTAGACGCTTGTGCGCGTAGAGACGTTCATGCCAACTTCGTGCCTCCGTGCTGTGTCCTTAGATGCAGTGTGCGTACTATTTTGCTGTGCTTTTGTTCTTGCTCCTTGCGCGTCGTAACGTTGTCCCTCGCGTGTAAGTCGTTCGCGTGCACCCCGCAGTCAGTTTCCAGCTCCGGTGATCGCCGGAGGAATCGCCGGCGACGAGCCCGTCATAGTGCACAGCAAGTGCAGATTCGTCAGTTTCATCAGTTTCGCGTGCATAGTCAGGATACGTAGTATGCATGCCCTTTGTAGCCATATTCCCCCCTCCTACCCCAGTGGTTGTGCCCATGAGTCTCTACTAGGGAGACCTTGGTTCGATCCCTAGTGGGTGCAATACCCCCCTTTTTCTTTATTTATTTTGCTGTTTATTTCTCTTGTGCACCGTTTAGATAGATGTATGTGCGTGTATGTCCCTGGTTAGATGCATGTTTTTTTTTCTGTTAGGTTTTAATATAGATGTATGTGTGTATTTTTTTGTATGTGGTGTGTGTGCACATATGTTCTTGGGCATATGTGTGGGCACACGCGTGTGTGTGTGATGAACCCCCACACCTATATGCTTATGTGATGCTAGTGTGTTTTGTTCCATGGTTAGATAGTGTTTGTGCTTATATTCCCTTCTAGAATATGCCCAAATCTGGACTTGCCATTTGGGCAGCTTCTGTATTAAGAACTATATGGCTTATAACTCATGTGTGATTTCTAGGCCGATTTTCGAGCTAGCTTTGAGCATTGATGTTTCATGCAAGTATATGAGTATGATACATGAATTTGGGGGTAGACAAATCTCAGGAATCCATTGGTGCAATTGGTTTGGTCTTTTGAGCAAGTTTGACAAAATGTCATTTTATCCCAAAGTGCAATGTTGTCATTTTTGTTACATTTAATACATGCATGCTATGATGTATGTGCCAACATCAATATGGTAGTCTTTGATGTGTAGAATGCCATGGTATTATCTTTGTCATGATCAACTTACAAATAAGTGGGAACCATGCTCTAGAGTAGCCACTAAAATGTTGCTATTTTCAACCATGCTAAATAGTTCCAAGTCTGAGAATCTGCTGTTATTTTTATGCCTTGAAGAGTGGGTGATGTCTAGTTATGTGTTTGGAATTTGCTCATGCTCAGTGTTAGCTATTTGAAGTAGATGTTGTCTATTACCATCCTGTTAATTTTCATGCCAATAGGTGGTTTCTATCATATTTAACTACTGCTTTCAACTTGCTACTTTATTAATTCAGATTCCAAAAAACTGGATTTTTCACTAAGTCCCAGAAAACTGTTTCATCATGTCAACTTGATAGCTTCATGCTTATTGATGTGTCCTCCTTTGCTGATTGTGTAGTTGGATAAGTTGATGTATATGTCTTGTAGATTCTGTAAAAATCTTGTTTGTGGATGTAGGATTCCTGTAGCTCAAGTTGTGAGCTGAGTAAGTTGCTATGATGCTGTTTTGTGGCAGATTGTGTGTTTATTTGTTTTGTGACTTGTGGGAGCTATACTCCATGGAATTGATTGATCTTTTAGTCTATTGTGCGTGATTTTTCATAACCTATCCAGTGGCTACCTTGGAATGCCAAGAATTAGCCCATGGCTTGGTGGTCTTGTGTATTTGCCTCCGCACCTTGTCGTGAGCGTATCGTGAGAACCGTAACTCCGTTTCTGGCGTTCTTTATATGAATTTCTATAGATTTTGCATGATGCATCCATATTTGCCATGTTCATGCATGTATAAATAACTTAACATGAGGTTCTGTCCAGATTCATTAATAAACAGACTTTGCATGTGAAACATGACTAGTTTTGGATTGCCATGTTTAATTCTTCATAAATGAATCATGCATCATCTTGGTTGTACATTGCACCTTGGTTGGATGTTTATTGTTGCTTTTTCTCTTGGGTAGACGCGAGTGTCGATACTGAGTACGAGGACCCAAGAGAGTACCACTACGAGGATCCCGCTACTTGTTCCGCTGAAGAACCAACCGGCAAGATGACCGTACCCGGATTCCGATACTATTTTTGCTTGCTAGTTTCTCGCTCTTATCGTTATAATTGCGCTACCTACCACTTGATATCAGCCTCCTAATTGCCATGACAGCCTCTAACCTCCACATCCTAGCAAACCTTTGATTGGCTAAGTTACCGCTGCTCAGCCCCTCTTATAGCATTCTTAGTTGCAGGTGTAAGTTGTTCCATGTGATAACATGGATATGGATATCACCATATTATCTCTCATTTAATTAAAGCACATATATATCTTGGTATTGGTGGAAGGCTTGGCCTTTTGCTAAGTGATTTGTTCCGCTGTTACCACCATTAGTTCCTTGTTACCGGTGTTATGTTTTCCATATTTTGCGCTCCTAACATGCTCAGGGTTGTTATGGGGACCCCCTTGTTTATTCGGTTAAGATTAAAACTTGTCTGGCAAGACCCAACTTTGGTACTATATTTGCTAATAACTTAATAAAACTTGCATAGGGCTTTGCAACCCCGTGGATAATTTAAAAAAACCCCGGGCCAGTGCTCCGCATGAGTGTTGGTCCAAAATGTCAACAACCGGTGACCACCAGGGGCAACTCTGTGTACCGGAAGTTTGGACAATCCGTCATGTCCTGAGACTGAGATACACGGCTCTTATCGGGTTCGTCGACACGTCGGGAGGTCTTGCTGGACTTGTTTTACCTTTATCGAATATCTTGCGCGTGGACTCTGACTTTCTTCGGGTTTTCTCGAGGTGTTGGAATTCCTTTGGAATTGCCTATGATGATCGCGAGATCCGCGGTCGAGGCTATTCCCGCGGAGTGTGGTTATTTGTGATGGATTAGTTGGAGCACCCCTGCAGGGTTAAATCTTTCGAAAAGCCGTGCCCGCGGTTATGTGGCAACATGGAGATTTGTTTAACACCCGGTTCTAGTAAACTTGAAGTAAACTCTAAATAAAATACACCAACTGTGTGAGTAATCGTGATCGTCTCTGCTCGTGAACATGATCCGAGAGAGAACATGGTGGGGTTATGATTGACGTAAGTAAGTGTTCAGGATCTCATAGAGATCATACTAGATTCGATCGTTCATAGTAGGCCACTCACATTTACATTCTTGTTACGTAAATTAGCCACCATAAAGGCTTAGTGCTGCTGCAAACTAAACACTTACCCCAACCCAACCTTTAAGCCTAGATAGTCCCGGTACCTGGGCGCATGATTGCTGAGTCCCCTGTGGCTCACAATTTACTACAATACTCCAGGTACAGGTTCAGATGAATACGTGCAGGATGATCTTACCCAGCTTCAGTTGGAATATGATGAGGAAAGAGGCAGGTGTTGGGAGACGTAGTAGTAAATCAAAAAATTTCCTACGATCACCAAGATCTATCCATGGAGAAACCAGCAACGAGTGGGGAGAGATTGCATCTTCATACCTTTGAAGATCGCTAAGCGGAAGCGTTACAAGAACGCGGTTGGTGGAGTCGTACTCACAGCGATTCAGATCGCGGTGGATTCCGATCTCAGCGCCGAACAACGGCGCCTCCGCGTTCAACACGCGTGTAGCCCGATGACGTCTCCTACGCCTTGATCTAGCAAGGAGGAAGGAGAGGTCGAGGGAAAGCTCCGGCAGCACGACGGCGTGGTGATGGTGGAGCTACGTGAACTCCGGCAGGGCTTTGCCAAGCGCTACGGAGAACGAGGAAGAGGAAGGGTAGGGCTGCGCCGAGAGAGAGAAGTCGTGTATCAAATCATCCCAAACCCTTGCATATAGATAGGAGGAGGGAGAGGGCGGGCTGCCTTGGCCCCTCCTCCAAGGAGGAGAGGTTCGGCCGAACTAGGGGGAGAGTCCACCTCCCACAAGGGAGGTGGATCTCCTTCTTTTAAATCCTTTTTCCCTTTATCTCTTTATCCCAGCCGCATGGGCCTTTCTAGAAGGTCTTGGTCAGCCCAAAAAGGGCTGGCACACCTCCTCCAAGGGACCATGAAGTCCTTTGGTCGTCACACCCCTCCCGGGGGTTCACCGGCACCCTCGCGGCACTCCCGGTACACTACCGATGAGCCCGAAAACTTTCCGATGACCAAAACTAGACTTCCTATATTTCAATCTTTACCTCCGGACCATTCCAGAGCTCCTCATGACGTCCGAGATCTCATCCTGGACTACAAACAACCTTCGGTAATCATGTATACCATTTCCCTATAACCCTAGCGTCATCGAACCTTAAGTGTGTAGACCCTATGGGTTCGGGAGACATGTAGATATGACCGAGAAACCTCTCCGGTCAATAACCAACAGCGGGATCTGGATACCCATGTTGGCTCCCACATGCTCCACGATGATCTCATCGAATGAACCATGATGTTGGGGATTCAATCAATCCCGTATATAATTCCCTTTGTCTATCGGTATGATACTTGCCCGAGATTCGATCGTCGGTATCTCTATACCTTGTTCAATCTCGTTACCGGCAAGTATCTTTACTCATTCCGTAATACATCATCCCGTGACTAACTCCTTAGTCACATTGAGCTCATTATGATGATGTCTTACCGAGTGGGCCTAGAGATACCTCTCCGTCACACGGAGTGACAAATCCCAGTCTCGATTTGTGCCAACCCAACAGACACTTTCGGAGATACCCGTAGTGCACCTTTATAGCCACCCAGTTATGTTGTGACGTTTGGCACACCCAAAGCATTCCTATGGTATCCGGGATTTGCACAATCTCATGGTCTAAGGAAACGATACTTGACATTGAAAAGCTTTAGCAAACGAACTACACGATCTTGTGCTATGCTTAGGATTGGGTCTTGTCCATCACATCATTCTCCTAATGATGTGATCCCGTTATCAACGACATCCAATGTCCATGGTCATGAAACCGTGACCATATATTGATCAACGAGCTAGTCAACTAGAGGCTCACTAAGGACATGTTGTGGTCTATGTATTCACACATGTATTACTGTTTCCGGTTAACACAATTATAGCATGAACAATAGACAATTATCACGAACTAGGAAGTACAATAATAACCATTTTATTATTGCCTCTAGGGCATATTTCTAATAGTCTCCCACTTGCACTAGAGTCAATAATCTAGTCACATTGTGATGAATCGTACACCCATAGCATTCTGGTGTTGATCATGTTTTGCTCGTGAGAGAGGTTTAGTCAACGGATCTGCGACATTCAGATCCGTATGCACTTTACAAAGATCTATATCTCCCTCCTGAATGTAATCACGAATGGAGTTGAAGCGGCGCTTGATGTGTCTTGTCTTCTTGTGAAACCTGGGCTCCTTCGCAAGGGCAATAGCTCCAGTGTTGTCACAAAATAGAGTCATCGGGCCCGACGCACTTGGAATTACTCCTAGGTCGGTGATGAACTCCTTCATATAGACTCCTTCCTTTGCTGCTTTCGAAGCAACTATGTACTCCACTTCACATGCAGATGCCGCCACGACTCTTTGCTTGCTGCTGCACCAGCTGACTGCCCCTCCGTTCAAAATATACACGTATCCGGTTTGCGACTTGGAGTCGTCCGGATCTGTGTCGAAGCTAGCATCGACGTAACCCTTTACAACGAGCTCTTCGGCACCTCCATATATGAGAAACATGTCCTTTGTCCTTTTCAGGTACTTCAGGATATTCTTGACCGCTGTCCAGTGTTCCGCTCCGGGATCACTTTGGTACCTCCCTACCAAACTTATGGCAAGGTTCACATCAGGTCTGGTACACAACATGGCATACATAATAGAGCCTATGGCTGAAGCATAGGGGATAACACTCATCTCTTCTCTATCCTTTGTCGTGGCCGGGCATTGAGTCGTACTCAATCTCACACCTTGTAACAGAGGCAAGAACCCCTTCTTGGACTGATCCATATTGAACTTCTTCAATATCTTTTCAAGGTATGTGCTTTGTGAAAGACCTATGAGGCGTCTCGATCTATCTCTATAGATCTTAATACCTAATATGTAAGCAGCTTCTCCAAGGTCCTTCATTGAAAAACACTTATTCAAGTAGGCCTTTACACTTTCCAAGAGTTCTATATCATTTCCCATTATCAGTATGTCATCCACATATAATATGAGAAATGCTATAGAGCTCCCACTCACTTTCTTGTAAATACAGGGTTCTCCATAAACCTGTACAAACCCAAACGCTTTAATCACTTCATTAAAGTGAATGTTCCAACTCCGAGATGCTTGCACCAGCCCATAGATGGAGCGCTGGAGCTTGCATACCTTGTTAGCATCTTTAGGATCGACAAAACCTTCCGACTGCATCATATAGAGTTCTTCCTTGAGGAAGCCATTAAGGATAGCCGTTTTGACGTCCATTTGCCAGATCTTATAATCATAAAATGAGGCAATTGCTAACATGATTCATACAGACTTCAACATCGCTTCGGGTGAGAAAGTCTCATCGTAGTCAACTCCTTGAACTTGTCGATAACCCTTAGCGACAAGCCAAGCCTTATAGACGGTCACATTACCATCCGCGTCAATCTTCTTCTTAAAGATCCATTTATTTTCAATGGCTCGCTTATCATCAGGCAAGTCCACCAAAGTTCACACTTTGTTCTCATACATGGATCCTATCTCGGATTTCATGGCTTTGTTGGAATCCGGGCCCGCCATCACTTCTTCATAGTTCGAAGGTTCACCGTTGTCCAACAACATGATATCCAGGACAGGGTTGCCGAACTACTCTGGTGCGGAACGTGTCCTAGTGGACCTTCGACGTTCAATAGTAACTTGATCTGAAGTTTCATGATCATCATCATTAACTTCCTCTCCAGCCAGTGTAGGCTCCACAGAAACAACTTCCTATGCTGTGCTACTCTCCGGTTCGAGTGGAGGTACAATTATCTCATCAAGTTCTATTTTCCTCCCACTCACTTCTTTCGAGAGAAACTCTTTCTCGAGAAAGGATCCATTCTTGGCAACAAATACTTCGCCTTCGGATCTGAGGTAGAAGGTATACCCAATAGTCTCTTTGGGATATCCGATGAAGACGCACTTTTCCGCTTTGGGTTCGAGCTTCTCAGGTTGAAGTTTCTTCACATAAGCATCGCATCCCCAAACTTTTAGAAACGACAGCTTAGGTTTCTTTCCAAACCATAATTCATAGGGTGTTGTCTCAACGGATTTTGACGGTGCCCTATTTAAAGTGAATGCGGCAGTCTCTAATGCATATCCCTAAAATGATAGCGGTAAGTCGGTAAGAGACATCATAGATCGTACCATATCTAATAGAGTGCGATTACGACGGTCAGACACACCATTTCGCTAAGGTGTGCCAGGCGGCGTGAGTTGTGAAACAATTCCACATTTCCTTAGGTGCATGCCGAACTCGTGACTTAAATATTCTCCGCCATGATCAGATCGTAGGCACTTTATTTTCCTGTCATGTTGATTCTCTACCTCACACTGAAATTCCTTGAACCTTTCAAAAGTTTCAAACTTGTGTTTCATTAAGTAGACATACCCATATCTACTCAAGTCATCAGTGAGGGTGAGAACATAACGGTAGCCACCACGAGCCTCGACACTCATTGGACCGCATACATCGGTATGTATTATTTCCAACAAGTCAGTTGCTTGCTCCATTGTTCCGAAGAACGGAGTCTTGGTCATCTTGCCCATGAGGCATGGTTCGCACGTGTCAAATGATTCAAAATCAAGAGACTCAAAAAGTCCATCAATATGGAGCTTCTTCATGCGTTTGACACCAATATGACCAAGGTGGCAGTGCCACATGTAAGTGGGACTATCGTTATCAACCTTACACTTTTTGGTACTCACACTATGGACATGTGTAACATCACATTCGAGATTCATCAAAAATAAACCATTGACCAGCGGGGCATGGCCATAAAACATCTCTCTTATATAAATAGAACAACCATTATTCTCAGATTTAAATGAGTAGCCATCTCGTATCAAGCGAGATCCAGATACAATGTTCATGCTCAAAGCTGGTACTAAATAACAATTATTAAGGTTTAACACTAATCCCGAAGGTAGATGTAGAGGTAGCGTGCCGACGGCGATCACATCGATCTTGGAATCATTCCCGACGCGCATCGTCACCTCGTCCTTTGCCAGCCTCCGCTTATTCCGTAGCTCCTGCTTGGAGTTACAAATGTGAGCAACTGCACCGGTATCAAATACCCAGGAGCTACTACGAGCGCTGGTTAGGTACACATCAATAACAAGTATATCACATATACCTTTAATGTCGCCGTCCTTCTTATCCGCTAAGTACTTGGGGCAGTTCCGCTTCCAGTGACCGGTACCCTTGCAATAAAACACTCAGTCTCAGGCTTGGGTCCATTCTTGTTCTTCTTCTTCCCGGCAACTTGCTTACCAGGCGCGGCAACAGCTTTGCCGTCCTTCTCAAAGTTCTTCTTACCCTTGCCTTTCTTGAAACTAGTGGTCTTATTCACCATCAACACTTGATGCTCCTTTTTGATCTTGATCTCCGCTGATTTCAGCATCGAGTACAACTCAGGAATGGACTTCTCCATCCCCTGCATGTTGTAGTTCATCACAAAGCTTTTGTAGCTAGGTGGAAGCGACTAGAGGATTCTGTAAATGACTGAGTCATTCGGGAGATTAACTCCCAGCTGAGTCAAGCGGTTGTGTAGCCCAGACATCTTAAGGATGTGCTCACTGACAGTACTATTCTCCTCCATCTTACAGCTGAAGGACTTGTCGGAGATGTCATATCTCTCGACCCAGGCATCAGCTTGGAAAACCAGTTTCAGCTCTTGGAACATCTCATATGCTCCGTGTTGCTCAAAACGCTTTTGGAGCCCCGGTTCTAAACTTTAAGCATGTCGCACTGAACAAGGGAGTAATAATCGCAGCGAGAATGCCAAGCGTTTGCAACGTCTTGCTCTGCTGGGAGAAGGGGTGGGTCACCTAATGGTGCATCAAGGACATACAACTTCTTGGAAGCTATGAGGATGATCCTCAAACCACGGACCCAGTCCGCATAGTTGCTTCCATCATCTTTCAGCTTGGTTTTCTCTAGGAACGCGTTGAAATTGAGGGTGACATTCGCGTTGGCCATTGGATCTACAATATAGATTGTAAAGATAATTTTAGACTAAGTTCATGATAATTAAGTTCACATAATCAAATTATTTAATGAACTCCCACTTAGATAGACATCTCTCTAGTAATCTAAGTGACACATGATCCATGTCAACTAGCCCGTGTCCGATCATCACGTGAGACGGACTAATCATCCATGGTGAACATCTCCATGTTGATCGTATCTTCTATATAACTCATGTTCGACCTTTCGATCTTCCATGTTCCGAGGCCATGTCTGTACATGCTAGGCTCGTCAGTTCAACCTAAGTGTATCGCGTGTGTAAATCTGGCTTACACCCGTTGTATGCGAACGGTAGAACCTATCACACCCGATCATCACGTGGTGCTTCGGAACGACGATCCTTAGCAACGATGCACAGTTAGGGTGAACACTTTCCTTGAAATTTTATTGATAGATTATCTTATTTACTACCGTCGTTCTAAGCAAATAAGATGTAAACATGATAAACATCACATGCAATCAATATAGTGACATGATATGGCCAATATCATCTTGCTCCTTTGATCTCCATCTTCGGGGCACCATGATCATCACTATCACCGACACGACACCATGATCTCCATCATCGTGTCTTCATGAAGTTGTCTCGCCAACTGTTACTTCTACTACTATAGCTAACGTTTACCAATAAAGTAAAGTAATTACATGGCGTTTATGATTGACACGCAGGTCATACAATAAAATAAGACAACTCCTATGGCTCCTGCCGGTATACTCAACGACATGCAAGTCGTGAATCCTATTACAAGAACATGATCAATCTCATACATCAGAATGAATCACATCACATCCTTTGGCCATATCACATCACAAGGCATATGCTGCAAAAACAAGTTAGACGTCCTCTAATTTGTAGTTGCACGTTTTACGTGGCTGCTATAGGTTTCTTGCAAGAACGTTTCTTACCTACGCCAAAACCACAATGTGATATGCCAATTGCTATTTACCCTTCATAAGGACCCTTTTCATCGAATCCAATCCGACTAAGGTGGGAGAGACAGACACTCGCTAGCCACCTTATGCAACAAGTGCATGTCAGGCGGTGGAACCAGTCTCACGTAAGCGTACGTGTAAAGTCGGTCCGGGCCGCTTCATCCCACAATACCGCCGAATCAAGATAAGACTAGTAGTGGTAAGCAAATTAACAAGATCAATGCCCACAACTGCTTTGTGTTCTACTCGTGCATAGGTTCTACGCATAGACCTAGCTCATGATGCCACTATTGAGAGACGTAGTAGTAAATCAAAAAAATTCCTACGTATCACCAAGATCTATCAATGGAGAAACCAGCAGTGAGTGGGGAGAGATTGCATCTTCATACCTTTGAAGATTGCTAAGTGGAAGCGTTACAAGAACACGGTTCGTGGAGTCGTACTCGTAGCGATTGAGATCGCGGTGGATTCCGATCTTAGCGCCGAACAACGGTGCCTCCGCATTCAACACACGTACAGCCCGGTGACGTCTCCTACGCCTTGATATAGCAAGGAGGAAGGAGAGGTTGGGGAAGAGCTCCGAAAGCACGACGGCGGGGTGACGGTGGAGCTACGTGGACTCCGGCAGGGCTTCGCCAAGCGCTACGGAGAACGTGGAGGAGGAAGGGTAGGGCTGCGCCGAGAGAGAGAGAAGTCGTGTCTCAAATCAGCCCAAACCCTTGCAGATATATAGGAGGAGGGATAAGGAGGTCTGCCTTGGCCCCTCCTCCAAGGAGGAGGGCTTCGGCTGAACTAGGGGGAGAGTCCACCTCCCAGAAGGGAGGTGGATCTCCTCTTTTAAAACCCTTTTTGCCCTTTATCTCTTGATCCCAGCCGCATGGGCCTTTCTAGAAGGTCTTGGCCAGCCCAATAAGGGCTGGCACACCTCCTATAAGGGCCCACAATGTCCTATGGTCGTCACACCCCTCCCGGGGGTCCTCCGGCACCCTCCCGGCACTCTCGGTGCACTACCGATGAGCCCGAAAACTTTCCGTTGACCAAAACTAGACTTCCTATATATCAATCTTTACCTCCAGACCATTCCGGAGCTCCTCGTGACGTCCGGGATCTCATACGGTACTCCAAATAACCTTCGGTAATCATGTATACCATTTCCCTATAACCCTAGCATCATCGAACCTTAGGTGTGTAAACCCTACGGGTTCAGGAGACATGTAGACATGACCGAGACACCTCTCCAGTCAATAACCAACAGCGGGATCTGGACACCCATGTTGGCTCCCACATGCTCCATGATGATCTCATCGGATGAACCACGATGTCGGGGATTCAATCAATCCCGTATATAATTCCCGTTGTCTATTGGTATGATACTTGCCCGAGATTCGATCGTCGATATCCCTATACCTTGTTCAATCTCGTTATCGGCAAGTCTCTTTACTCGTTCCATAATACATAATCCCGTGGCTAACTCCTTAGTCACATTGAGCTCATTATGATGATGTCTTACCGAGTGGGCCCAGAGATACCTCTCTGTCACACGGAGTGACAAATCCCAGTCTCGATTCGTGCCAACCCAACAGACACTTTCGGAGATACCTGTAGTGCACCTTTATAGCCACCCGGTTACGTTGTGGCGTTTGGCACACCCAAAGCATTCCTACGGTATCCGGGAGTTGCACAATCTCATGGTCTAAGGAAACGATATGTGACATTGGAAAAGATTTAGCAAATGAACTACACGATCTTTGTGCTATGCTTAGGATTGGGTCTTGTCCATCACATCATTCTCCAAATGATGTGATCCCGTTATCAATGACATCCAATGTCCATGGTCATGAAACCGTGACCATCTATTGATAACGAGCTAGCCAACTAGAGGCTCACTAGGGACATGTTGTGGTCTATGTATTCACACATGTATTACGGTTTCCGGTTAACACAATTATAGCATGAACAATAGACAATTATCATGAACTAGGAAATACAATAGTAACCATTTTATAATTGCCTCTAGGGCATATTTCCAACAACCGTCGGCATAGAAATGCCGTCGGCGTACATGCTACCCCGACGGTGTCCATACAACTATGCCGACGGCCTGAGCCGTCGACAAAGTTCCACGACAAACTGCGTCCGGTGGCGCCACCGTCAAGAGCGTCCCAATCTGTGTCCACCACCTGGTGGCCACTGGCAGTCCCTGGGGTGTAGCTACGCCGACCTCTAGGCCGTCGGCATAGGCTGCAACTACGTCGTCTGCTAGTCCATCGGCGCAAGCCCTGCCACGTGACTATCAACTCTGGTGCCTTCTTATGCAATTGTTCAGTCACGTCTTTACTTACTTATTTAGCACAGAGCATGTGGAAGAAATGGCTTAGTTCGTCAAGCACTCGCCAGACATGCTCAGGGATATAGCCTCGAACCATCACCGGCATTATCCGCTCAATCCACACATGGTAGTCATGACTCTTAAGCCCGGTGACTTTGCCCGTTGAAAGATCGACTCCCTTACTTATATTCAATGCGTAACCATCAGTGAACTTCAAAATGAGTTTCATCCAGATAAGTTATTCCTTCTTTTTAGACGGTTTAAGTACAAAGTCAGCATCTGGCTTGAACCAGTTTCTTCGACCGCCTGTGTGAGGCTTCATGTTTAGATGTGGTCTAACACAAATTCTCTATTGATCGGCTCTAGCTTTAATTATCATTCGTCTTATCAGGAATGTTGAGGATCGTGCAGAAAAGGGACTCTGCGACATTCTTTTTGGTGTGCATCACATCGATGTTGTAAGGAAGTTTGAGGTCCTTGAATTAGGGAAGCTTCGAGAAGGGGGTAATGTGAGTCCAGTTATGCGTCTCACCATATCCCTCGAAGCGTTTGTCTTTGCATTTGCCTTTGACTTTGACTTTAGGCTTGAGAGCTTTTAGCTGAGCAAGAACATCTGCCCCCGAAAATGATGGAATCTCGGTTACTTCATTGACAACCCGACCATTCATGAAGTTCTTCTTGTTTTCCCTGTCTGGATGGTCTGGAGGGAGGAACTTTCCATGCAGGTCAAAGGCTGAATACTTGCCACCCTTCTGCAGCCAAATCAAATGTAGAGCCTGCATGCACACTTGGCATGGCATCTTCCCCACTTGTACACGATCCGCTGAATAGAGCATAACCGGGAAAGTCATGGATGCAATACATCAACCAAACTTTCATCAAGAATTTTTTCTGTAGATGTCGGTCGTATGTCAACCTTGGGAAGTACCAAGAATGGTGCAAATCATCCACCAGTGGCTGCATAAACACTGCCAAATTCTTACTCGGATATTCAGGCCCTAGAATGATTAGTGACAAGAACATGGTGTTGAGTTGCATTAGGACACCAGGAGGGAGATTGAGCAGAATAACAAACACGAGCCAGCAGCTGTATGGATTGGTCGACATACCATATGGATTGAGCCCATCACCTGTTATTGCAACTCTGACATTCCCAGCCTCGGCTGCTTCCTCGGGGTATTCTTCATCGAACGAGTTCCATGCTTCGCCCTTCAATGGATGTACGATTTTATTTGATGATACCTTATACCTTCCTTATGCCACTTCATCATTTTGGGAGACTCCTCCGTGATGAAAAGGCGCTGCCGTCTTTGTATGAAATCGAGATACCGAAGAACCTTAGCAGCGATGGCTACCTGCCTTTTCTCACCATTCTCACCGACCAGTTCAAGGTACTGAGACGAACCACACTCCCTACAGTACTTGTCATCTGCATACTCGTGCCTAAAACAGGCAATTCTTCGGAAAAACATGTATTTTTTTATAATCCATAGAGAGTGCCTTCATGATTTTCTTTGTAGCGTACATGCTTTTGGGCAGGTCATGACCCTCAGGGAGGCTGTTAGCCCATACTCCCAGGAATGCTTCGAAACATTTCTGGCTACAGCTATACTCAGCCTTGACTGCAATCAGTTGCGCGATGGCATCCAGCTGAGACATTTTGGCACCCTCATAAAGAGGTTTCTTCGACGAGGCCAAGACCTCCAAGAAGGCCTTTGCGGTTGCCTCTGGCTCCTCTAGTTCATTCTCTGAAGGTGTCGCATTTTCCGTTTCTACAACAATGACATCATCTAGCATGTCCCTGACCCCGTCGTCCTCATAATCATCGATGCATTGTTGCATCACCTCCTCTGTACCACAGTCATGCTCAGTTAAGTTTATCGGCGGCATGTCAAAGTTTGGCATATATCCGTGCGTGCGTAGGTGGTTAGTCATGTCCTTCTGATTTTTACAGTGACGTCTGCCACATCTCGCACAGGGGCATGGTGGGATAATTCTCATTGGACTACGGAATATATCCTGCAAATACACATCGGTTTTTGTGATCCACTCTGATATTACTCGATTCCAATGTATAAAACCACTCAACATACACTAATTATCTGCCATCCTTTGCTTTATTGGGAGCCACACAACAAAATTAAGGATTCATTTAAATTAATCACATCAATTTTTTATTTTCTACTACGTTGAATCCACCAACATCTCTAATAGGTAAAGATGGGTCCTAATCCCACCTGAGGATGTCTATATTGAGTACATTCTCCATGGTCTACCCCGTTCTGAGACAAAATTTCGGCAGCACCTCCCCGCTGTTCTCTAGATACATGTCTCGGTAAATAGCTGAGAGAATATGCTCCGGAACGCAATGGGGAGGTGCTGCCGAAATCCTGGCTCGGAACGGGGTAGAACATGGAAAATGTACCCAATCTACACATCCTCGGGTTGTCCGTGAAAAACGCTGGACAATCCAAAAGAGCTATGGTCATAAATATGCAATTAAATGCATATTTATCAATGCAACCCTTTCGGATGGGAGACAACTAGGCTACACGACTTGACTTGAAAATAAAATCTAGTGACATGAAAAAATGGAGGAGATGGATTTGTAGCTCACCCTCGGTTGTAGGGGAAGTAGTAGAATAGCAGAGGGATGCTTACGGACCAACGCGTTGGGCGGCGGTCACTTCGATGAAATACAACACCACAAAGCCTTTAAATTCCATCGCGACAAAAATTTAGAACATCACAACTCATAGAGCATATTTAAAACATTTACACATGCATTCATCCACTTAAATTTTCACATTCAAAAAATTAGAAATGTTAAATCCTAATGAACAAGTTACCATTTATCTCAAATAACCATTTCATCATTATTTTGTAGCAACGCCATCATAAAAAAACTCATAGTGCCAATCACATCCATTGATCAATATTTTGCAAACTAACTATATCTAACAAATATGACATACATTACATCCATCTATGCATCCATCCACCTAAAAACAGTAGAAAAACGCTAAAAAAGTTGAAAGAAAAAAATGCTCACCTAGAGGGCCGGCTGGTCGAGGGGGAGGGTGGACGTCAGACCGCTGGACCCGGTGCTCACCAGTAGCAGAGGGCCGGCAAGGGGGCACCGGACCACCGGAACCGCGTCCGCGGCCAGTTCACCAGCAGTTTTGGGCGGGAAGGGGGCGGGGATGACGCGTCCGGGAAGGGGGTGTGGACGACCGTGCCGGTGCGGGGACAGGGCGGGCGAGGACGATCGGCGGCGATGCGGGGCGTGCGGGGCAGCCGGTCGGGCTGCAAGGTAGGGACGGACGGCGGCGGTGCGGAGCGGGGCTAGGGGCACGCGGTGAAGGGCGGGGACAGGGGCGAGCGGGGCGGGGCGGGGCGGGGACGACGCGATGCGGCCCGGGCGGGGGCGGCGACGGCTCATAAGGGTGCAGCGGTAGGCCGGACCCAGCGGTGGAGGGGGAGATCGAGGGGCAGCCCGTGCGTGGATCGAGCAGCGGCGCGTGCGTGGAACGAGTGGTCGCGGGGTCTGGGGGAGGGGGCAACCGATCGGGTGGATAAGGTGGGAGGTATGCCGACGGTGTAACCATCGGTATAGGTTTCGGCATACTTTTTTTAGTACACACGATTACTTATTTCAGTTATGTCATTACTGATTTCGTGAGATCTGAATAATTCTTATTTTATTTTAACAAATAGTACACATGTCATTGCTACACCTCGAAGGCCACCCCGAATTTGCGTTGACCAGGAGGTCTAGCCCTTTGACTATCGCCGGATAGGCTTTGACCAGCGGACTCTTCCAAGTGACTGAGGTAGTGCCGTCCGTGGAGGGGGCCACACCCCGGAGCCCCAAGACAGGCGTCTATGCATGCCACGTGACTTTCACACATTTCCAGACGCGTAACAGGGCCCAACACAAGACCTAGCGGCATCTCTACCCCCGAAGTCCCTCGTCCCGTCTATCCCTGGCTCAGTGGACCGGACGGATCTACCCCTTTGACTTTTGTCGGACGGGGTTTGACCAATGGACATTTTCACCTATTGTGATAGGCCAGCCCATAGGTACACTTCCGATCAAGGTTCGTGCCCAACCCACCACAAGATCCCCTCGGTATCGACCTGATGCCTCTGTTTCCCCACTCTAGGTGCCGGCGGCAGCGCCGTCTGTCAAGAGGGTCACACTCCGGAGACGCCTGCTGGTTGTTTGCACTCACCACCACATTCCAGATGCGTAAGAGGGCCCAGGGCAAGACCTGGCGGCATTGCCCCCACCCAAGTACCCCGTCCGGTCTAACTCTGACACTGTTGACCAGACGGATCTATCCCTTTGACTTTCACCGAACGGGGGTTGATCGAGGGACATTTTTCACCTGGCTGTGATAGGCGAGACCATAGGTACACTCTGGATCAAGGTCCGGGCCCAACCCCCCGCAAGATTCCCTCCGTGTCTACCCGACGTGGCCGTTTCCATCCTTCGTGTGCCGGCGGCAGCGACGTCCATGATGGGGGGCACGCTACGGAGCCGTGTGCGTGGTGCTTACACATGTCATCACTCTTTCACACGTGTAAGAGGGCCTACCGCAAGACCTCGCGACATAACCCCCCTCTAGGTCCCCCGTCTTGTCTAACCCTGAGACTGTTGACCGAGCGGATCTACCCCTTTGACTTTCACCAGACGGGGTTTGACCGAGGGACATTTCCACCTGGCTGTCATAGGCGAGCCCATAGGTACACTTTAGATCAAGGTCCTGGCCCAACCCACCGCAAGATACCCTCTGTGTCTACCCTACGTGGTTGTTTCCATCTTCCGTGTGACGGCAGCAGTGACGCCCATGATGGGGTTCACGCTACGGAGCCATGTGCCGGGTTCTTACACCCACCACCACATTTCGGGACATGTAAGAGGGCCCAGCGCAAGACCTCGCGGCATAGCTACACCCCAATGTCCCCCGTCCCGTCAAACCATGGCACAATTGACTGGTGGATCTACCCCTTTGACTTTCACCGGACGGGCTTTGACCGAGGGACATTTCCACCTGGCTGTGATAGGAGAGCCCATAGATACACTTCGGATCAAGGTCCGCGCCCAACCCATCACAAGATTCTTTCCGTGTCTACCCGACGTGGTCGTTTCCATTCTCTCTGTGACGGCGGCAGCGATGTCTGTGATGGGGGTCACGCTACGGAGCCGCATGCCGGGTGCTTACACCCGCCACCACATTTTGGGACATGTAAGAGGGCCCAACACAACACCTGGCGGCATTGCTACCCCCCATGTACCCCGTCTCGTCTAACCCAAACATAGTTGACCGAGAGATCTAGCCTTTGACTTTCACTGGACGGGGTTTGATCGGTGGACCTTTTCACCGAGTCGTCATAGCCCAGCCCATAGCTACAGCCCCAAACATGGTCCCGGCCCAACCTACCCCAAGATTCCCTCCGTGTCGACCCGGCGTGGCCTTTTCCCCACTCTGTGACATGTGTAAGAGGTCCGAACGCAAGACCTAGCAGCATTGCCACCCCCAAGTACCCTGTCCCATCTATCCCTGGCACTGTTGACCAGACGGATCTACCCCTTTGACTTTCACCGGAAGAGGTATCACCGATGGACATTTTCACATGGTTGTGATATGCCAGCCCATAGCAACATCTTAGAACAAGGTCTGAGCCCAACCCACCGCAAGATTCCCTCCGTGTCGACCTGACACGACCGTTTCCCCCATCCAAGTGCTAGCGGCAGCGCCATCCGTGAAGGGGGTCACACTCCGGAGACGTGTGCCGGGTGTTTGCACCCTCCACCACATTTCCAGATGCGTAAGAGGGGCCAGTGCAAGACTTGGTGGCTTAGCTACCCCTCTAAGTCCCCCATCCTGTCTAACCCTCGCTCAGTTGACTAGCGAATCTAGGCCTTTGACTTTCACCGGATGGTGTTTGACCGAGGGACATTTTCACCTAGTTCTGATAGGTCAGCCCATAGATTCACTTCCGATAAAGGTTCGGGCCTAGCCCACCGCAAGATTCTCTCCGTGTCTCACCTGCGTGGCCGTTTCCACCCTTCATGTGATGGCGACAGCGACATCCTTGAGGAGGGTGACACAACGGAGATGCATGCGGGGTGCTTGCACCTGCCACCACACTTCCATACGTGTAAGAGGGCCCAGGGCAAGACCTGGCGGCATTGCCACCTCCTAAGTACCCTGTCCCGTCTAACCCTAGCACTGTTGACCGGACGGGTCTACCCCTTTGACTTTCATGGGACGAGCTATGACCGATGGACATTTTTCACCTCACCGTGATAGGCCAACCCGTAGGTAGCTATTGGGAGATGTAGTAGTAAATCAAAAAAATTCCTACGATCACCAAGATCTATCTATGGAGAAACCAGCAACGAGTGGGGTGAGATTGCATCTTCATACCTTTGAACATCGCTAAGCGGAAGCATTACAAGAATGAGGTTGGTGGAGTCGTACTCATAGCGATTCAAATCGTGGTGGAATCCGATCTTATCGCCGAACAACGGCGCCTCCGCGTTCAACACACATGCAGCCCGGTGACGTATCCTATGCCTTGATCCAACAAGGAGGAAGGAGAGGTTGAGGGAGAGCTCCGGCAGCACGATGGCATGGTGACGGTGGAGCTGCGTGGTCTCCGGCAGGGCTTCGCCAAGCACTACGGAGAACAAGGAGAAGGAGGAGTAGGGCTACGCCGAGAGGGAGAGAGAGTTGTGTCTCAAACAGCCCCAAAACCACCACTATATATAGGAGGAGAGGGAGGAGGGTGCCCACCCCTAGGGTTCCCACCCTAGGGTGGTGCGGCAGCCCTAGATGGGTTCTGGCCGGCGGCCAGAGAGGGAGAGGGGGAGGGCGCAACCCTGGTGGGCCTTAGGCCTATCTGGGTCTAGGGTTTCCCATCCCTCCCACCTTTCCTGCGCCTTGGGCCAGGGTGGAGGGCACACTAGCCCACTCTGGGGCTGGTCCCTTCCACTCTCGGCCCACGCAGCCCTCTGGGGCTAGTGGACCCACTTGGTGGACCCCTAGAACCCTTCCGGTGGTCCCGGTACGTTACCGATAATTCCCGAAATAGTTTCGGTGGCCAAATCCTCACTTCCTATATATCATTTTTTACCTCTGGAGCTCCTCGTGACGTCCAGGATCTCATCCGGAACTCCGAGCAACCTTCGGTAACCACGTCCACTATTTTCCTATAACCCTAGCATCATCGAACCTTAAGTGTGTAGACCCTACGGGTTCGGGAGACACGTAGACATGACCGACACACCTCTCTGGTCAATAACCAACAACGGGATCTGGATACCCATGTTGGATCCCACATGCTCCACGATGATCTCATCGGATGAACCACGATGTCGGGGATTCAATCAATCCCGTATACAATTCCCTTTGTCTACCGGTATGATACTTGCCCGAGATTTGATCGTCGGTATCCCTATACCTTGTTCAATCTCGTTACCGGCAAGTCTCTTTACTCGTTCCGTAACACATCATCCCGTGGCTAACTCCTTAGTCACATTGAGATCATTATGATGATGTCTTACCGAGTGGGCCCATAGATACCTCTTCGTCATACGGAGTGACAAATCCCAGTCTCGATTCGTGCCAACCCAACAGACACTTTCGCAGATACCCGTAGTGCACCTTTATAGCCACCTAGTTACGTTGTGACGTTTGGCACACCCAAAGCATTCCTACGGTATCCGTGAGTTGCACAATCTCATGGTCTAAGGAAACGATACTTGACATTGGAAAAGCTTTAGCAGACGAACTACATGATCTTGTGCTATGCTTAGGATTGGGTCTTGTCCATCACATCATTCTCCTAATGATGTGATCCCGTTATCAACGACATCCAATGTCGATGGTCATGAAACCATGACCATCTATTGATCAACGAGCTAGCCAACTAGAGGCTCACTAGGGACACATTGTGATCTATGTATTCACACATGCGTTATGGTTTCCGGTTAACACAATTATAGCATGAACAATAGACGATTATCATGAACAAGGAAATACAATAATAACCATTTTATTATTGCCTCTAGGGCATATTTCCAATAGTCTCCCACTTGCACTAGAGTCAATAATCTAGTTACATTGTGATAACTCGAACACCCATAGTATTCTGGTGTTGATCATGTTTTGCTCGTGAGAGAGGTTTAGTCAACGGATCTGCGACATTCAGATCCGTATGCACTTTACAAATATCTATATCTCCCTCCTGAATGTAATCACGGATGGAGTTGAAGCGGCGCTTGATGTGTCTTGTCTTCTTGTGAAACCTGGGTTCCTTCGCAAGGGCAATAGCTTCAGTGTTGTCACAGAATAGAGTCATCGGGCCCGACGCATTAGGAATCACTCCTAGGTCGGTGATGAACTCCTTCATCCAGACTCCTTCCTTTGCTGCTTCTGAAGCAGTTATGTACTCTGCTTCATATGTAGATGCCGCCATGACGCTTTGCTTGCGGCTGCACCAGCTGACTGTCCCTCTGTTCAAAATATACACGTATCCGGTTTGCGACTTGGAGTCGTTCGGATCTGCGTCAAAGCTAGCATCGACGTAACCCTTTACGACGAGCTATTCGGCACCTCCATATACGAGAAACATGTCCTTTGTCCTTTTCAGGTACTTCAGGATATTCTTGACTGCTGTCCAGTGTTCCACTCTGGGATCACTTTGGTACCTCCCTACCAAACTTATGGCAAGGTTCACATCAGGTCTGGTACACAGCATGGCATACATAATAGAGCCTATGGCTGAAGCATAGGGGATGACACTCATCTCTTCTCTATCCTTTGCCGTGGTCGGGCATTGAGTCGTCCTCAAGCTCGCACCCTATAACACAGGCAAGAACCCCTTCTTTGACTGATCTATATTGAACTTCTTCAATATCTTGTCAAGGTATGTGCTTTGCGAAAGACCAATGAGGCGTTTCGATCTATCTCTATAGATCTTAATACCTAATATGTAAGCAGCTTCTCCAAGGTCCTTCATTGAAAAACATTTATTCAAGTAGGCCTTTACACTTTCCAGAAGTTCTATATCATTTCCCATCAACAATATGTCATCCACATATAATATGAGAAATGCTAGAGAGCTCCCACTCACTTTCTTGTAAATAAAGGGCTCTCCATAAACCTGTATAAACCCAAACACTTTAATCACCTCATTAAAGCGAATGTTCCAACTCCGAGATGCTTGCACCATCCCATAGATGGAGCGCTGGAGCTTGCATACCTTGTTAGCATCTTTAGGATCGACAAAACCTTCCGGCTGCATCATATACAGTTCTTCCTTAAGGAAGTAATTAAGGAATGCCGTTTTGACGTCCATTTGCCAGATCTCATAATCATAGAATGTGGCAATTAGGCACATGATTCGGACGGACTTCAGCATCGCTACGGGTGAGAAAGTCTCATCGTAGTCAACTCCTTCAACTTGTCGATAACCCTTAGCGACAAGTCGAGCCTTATAGACAGTCACATTACCATCCGCGTCAGTCTTCTTCTTAAAGATCCATTTAATTTCAATGGCTCGCTTATCATCAGGCAAGTCCACCATAGTCCATACTTTGGTCTCATACATGGATCCTATCTCGGATTTCATGGCTTCAAGCCATTTGTTTGAATTCGGGCCTGCCATCGCTTCTTCATAGTTCGAAGGTTCACCATTGTCCGACAACATGATCTCCAGGACAGGGTTGTCGTAGCACTCTGGTGGGGAACATGTCCTAGTGGACCTTCGACGTTCAATAGTAACTTGATCTGAAGTTTCATGATCATCATCATTAACTTCCTCTCCAGCCGGTGTAGGCTCCACAGAAACAACTTCCTATGCTGCGCTACTCTCTGGTTCGAGTGGAGGTACAATTACCTCATCAAGTTCTATTTTCCTCCCACTTACTTCTTTCGAGAGAAACTCTTTCTCGAGAAAGGATCCATTCTTGGCAACATAGACTTTGCGTTCGGATCTAAGGTAGAAGGTATACCCAATAGTCTCTTTGGGATATCCTATGAAGACGCACTTTTCCGCTTTGGGTTCGAGCTTCTCAGGTTGAAGTTTCTTCACATAAGCATCGCATCCCCAAACTTTTAGAAACGACAGCTTAGGTTTCTTTCCAAACCATAATTCATATGGTGTCATCTCAACGGACTTTGACGGTGCCCTATTTAAAGTGAATGCGGCAGTATCTAATGCATATCCCCAAAATGATAGCAGTAAGTCGGTAAGAGACATCATAGATTGCACCATATCCAATAGAGTGCAATTACGACGTTCACACACACCATTTCACTGAGGTGTGCCAGGCGGCGTGAGTTGTGAAACAATTCCACATTTCCTTAGGTGCAGGCCAAACTCATGACTTAAATATTCTCTGCCACGATCAGATCGTAGGCACTTTCTTTTCCTGTCATGTTGATTCTCTACCTCACTCTGAAATTCCTTGAACCTTTCAAAGGTTTCAGACTTATGTTTCATTAAGTAGACATACCCATATCTGCTCAAGTCGTCAGTGGGGGTGAGAACATAACGGTAGCCACCGCGAGCCTCGGCGCTCATTGGACCGCATACATCGGTATGTATTATCTCCAACAAGTCAGTTGCTCGCTCCATTGTTCTGGAGAACGGAGTCTTGGTCATCTTGCCCATGAGGCATGGTTCGCACATGTCAAATGATTCAAAATCAAGAGACTCCAAAAGTCCATCAGCATGGAGTTTCTTCATGCGCTTGACACCAATATGACCAAGGCGGCAGTGCCACATGTAAGTGGGACTATCGTTATCAATCTTACATCTTTTGGTACTCACACTATGGACATGTGTAACATTATGTTCGAGATTCATCTAAAATAAACCATTGACTAGCAGAGCATGACCATAAAACATTTCTCTCATATAAATAGAACAACCATTATTCTCAGATTTAAATGAGTAGCCATCTTGCATCAAATGAGACCCAGATACAATGTTCATGCTCAAAGCTAGTACTAAATAACAATCATTAAGGTTTAAAACTAATCCTGAAGGTAGATGTAGAGGTAGCGTGCCGACGGCGATCACATCGACCTTGGAACCATTCCCGACGCACATCGTCACCTCGTCCTTTGCCAGTCTCCACTTATTCCGCAACTCTTGCTTGGAGTTACAAATGTGAGCAACTACACCGGTATCAAATACCCAGGAGCTACTACGAGCACTGGTAAGGTACACATCAATAACAAGTATATCACATATACCTTTAACGTTGCCGGCCTTCTTATCCACTAAGTACTTGGGGTAGTTCCGCTTCCAGTGACTGGTACCCCTGCAATAAAAGCACTCAGTCTCAAGCTTGGGTCCATTCTTGTTCTTCTTCCCGGCAACTTGCTTACCGGGCATGGCAACAACTTTGCTTTCCTTCTTGAAGTTCTTCTTACCCTTGCCTTTCTTGAAACTAGTGGTCTTATTCACCATCAACACTTGATGCTCCTTTTTGATCTCGACCTCCGCTGATTTCAGCATCGAGTACAACTCAGGAATGGACTTCTCCATACCCTGCATGTTGTAGTTCATCACAAAGCTCTTGTAGCTAGGTGGAAGCGACTAGAGGATTCTGTCAATGACCGAGTCATCCGGGAGATTAACTTCCGGCTGAGTCAAGCGGTTGTGCAACCCAGACATTTTGAGTATGTGCTCACTGACAGAACTATTCTCCTCCGTCTTACAGCTAAACAACTTGTCAGAGACGTCACATCTCTTGACCCGGGCATGAGCTTGGAAAACCAGTTTCAGCTCTTGGAACATCTCATATGCTCCGTGTTCCTCAAAACGCTTTTGGAGCCCCGGTTCTAAACTGTAAAGCATGCCGCACTGAACCAGGGAGTAATCATCACAGCATGACTACCAAGCGTTCGTAATGTCTTGGTCTGCTGGAAAAATGGGTGGGTCACCTAGCGGGTGCATCAAGGACATACAATCTCTTGGAAGCTATGAGGATAATCCTCAAGCTACGGACCCAGTCCGCATAGTTGCTTCCATCATCTTTGTGCTTGGTTTTCTCTAGGAACGTGTTGAAGTTGATGGTGACATTAACGTTGGCCATTGGATCTACAATATAGATTGTAAAGACAATTTTAGACTAAGTTCATGATAATTAAGTTCACATAATCAGATTATTTAATGAACTCCCACTTATATAGACATCTCTCTAGTCATCCAAGTGACACATGATCCACATCGACTAGCCCGTGTCCGATCATCACGTGAGACGGACTAGTCATCCATGGTGAAAATCTCCATGTTGATCGTATCTTCTATACAACTCATGTTCGACCTTTCGGTCTTCCGTGTTCCGAGGCCATGTCTGTACATGCTAGGCTCGTCAATTCAACCTAAGTGTATCGCGTGTGTAAATCTGGCTTACACCCGTTGTATGCGAATGTTAGAACCTATCACACCTGATCATCACGTGGTTCTTCGGAACGACGATCCTTAGCAACGGTGCACAGTTAGGGTGAACACTTTCCTTGAAATTTTATTATAGATTATCTTATTTACTACCGTCGTTCTAAGAAAATAAGATGTAAACATGATAAACATCACATGCAATCAATATAGTGACATGATATGGCCAATATCATCTTGCTCCTTTGATCTCCATCTTTGGGGCACCATGATCATCACTATCACCGACACGACACCATGATCTCCATCATCATGATCTCCATCATCATGATCTCCATCATCGTGTATTCATGAAGTTGTCTCGCCAACTATTACTTCTACTACTATAGCTAACGTTTAGCAATAAAGTAAAGTAATTACATGGCGTTTATGATTGAGACGCAGGTCATACAATAAAATAAGACAACTCCTATGGCTCCTGCCGGTTGTCATACTCATCGACATGCAAGTCGTGAATCCTATTACAAGAACATGATCAATCTCATACATCACAATGAATCACATCACATCCTTTGGCCATATCACATCACAAGGCATATGATGCAAAAACAAGTTAGACGTCCTCTAATTTGTAGTTGCAAGTTTTACGTGGCTGCTATAGGTTTCTTGCAAGAATGTTTATTACCTATGCCAAAACCACAATGTGATATGCCAATTGCTATTTACCCTTCATAAGGACCCTTTTCATCGAATCCAATCCGACTAAGGTGGGAGAGACAGACACCCGCTAGCCACCTTATGCAACAAGTGCATGTCAGGCGGTGGAACCAGTCTTACGTAAGCGTACGTGTAAAGTCGGTCCGGGCCGCTTCATCCCACAATACCGCCAAATCAAGATAAGACTAGTAACGGCAAGCAAATTAACAAGATCGATGCCCACAACAACTTGTGTTCTACTCGTGTATAGATTCTACGCATAGACCTAGCTCATGATGCCACTGTTGGGAGACGTAGTAGTAAATAAAAAATATTCCTACGATCGCCAAGATCTATCTATGGAGAAACCAGCAACGAGTGGGGTGAGATTGCATCTTCATACCTTTGAAGATCGCTAAGCGGAAGTGTTACAAGAACGCAGTTGGTGGAGTCGTACTCATAGAGATTCAAATCGTAGTGGAATCCGATTTTAGCACGGAACAACAGCGCCTCCACGTTCAACACACGTGCAGCCCGGTGACGTCTCCTACGCCTTGATCTAGCAAGGAGGAAGGAGAGGTTGAGTGAGAGCTCCGGCAGCATGACGGCATGGTGATAGTGGAACTGCGTGGTCTCCGGGAGGGCTTCGCCAAGCACTACGGAGAACGAGGAGAAGGAGGAGTAGGGCTGCGCCGAGAGGGAGAGAGAGTCGTGTCTCAAACAGCCCAAAAACCACCACTATATATAGGAGGAGAGGGAGGATGGTGCCCACCCCTAGGATGGTGCGGCAGCCCTAGATGGGTTCTGGCCGGCGGCCAGAGAGGGGAGAGGGGGAGGGCGCAGCCCTGGTGCGCCTTAGGCCCATCTGGCTCTAGGGTTTCCCATCCCTCCCACCTTTCCTGCACCTTGGGCCAGGGTAGAGGGCGCACCAGTCCACTCTGGGGCTGGTCCCTTCCACTCTTGGCCCACGCAGCCCTCTGGGGCTGGTGGCCCCACTTGGTGGACCCCCAGAACCCTTCCGATGGTCCCGGTACATTACCGGTAATTCCTAAAACACTTCCGGTGGCCAAATCCTCACTTCCTATATATCAATTTTTACCTACGGACCATTCCGGAGCTCCTCGTGACGTTCAGGATCTCATCCGGGACTCCGAACAACCTTCAGTAACCACATCCACTATTTCCCTATAACCCTAGCATCATCGAACCTTAAGTGTGTAGACCCTACGGGTTCGGGAGACACGTAGACATGACCGAGACACCTCTCCGATCAATAACCAACAGCGGGATCTGGATACCCATGTTGGCTCCCACATGCTCCACGATGATCTCATCGGATGAACCATGATGTCGGGGATTCAAACAATCCCGTATACAATTCCCTTTATCTACCGGTATGATACTTGCCCGAGATTCGATCATCGGTATCCCTATACCTTGTTCAATCTCGTTACTGGCAAGTCTCTTTACTCGTTCCATAACACATCATCCTGTGGATAACTCCTTAGTCACATTGAGCTCATTATGATGATGTCTTACCGAGTGGGCCAGAGATACCTCTCTGTCATACGGAGTGACAAATCCTAGTCTCGATTCGTGCCAACCCAACAGACACTTTCGGAGATACCCGTAGTGCACCTTTATGGCCACCCAGTTACATTGTGATGTTTGGCACACCCAAAGCATTCCTACGGTATCAAGGAGTTGCACAATCTCATGGTCTAAGGAAGCGATACTTGACATTGGAAAAACTTTAGCAGACGAACTACACGATCTTGTGCTATGCTTAGGATTGGGTCTTGTCCATCACATCATTCTCCTAATGATGTGATCCCGTTATCAATGACATCCAATGTCCATGGTCATGAAACAGTGACCATCTATTGATCAACGAGCTAGCCAACTAGAGGCTCACTAGGGACACATTGCGGTCTATGTATTCACACATGCATTATGGTTTCCGGTTAACATAATTATGGGATGAACAATAGACGATTATCATGAACAAGGAAATAGAATAATAACCATTTTATTATTGCCTCTAAGGCATATTTCCAACACTAGCCGCCACCACACTTCCAAACGTGTAAGAGGGCCCAGCACAAGACCTGGCAGCAGTGCCACCCTCCCAAGTACCTCGTCATGTATAACCCTAGCACTGTTGACCGGACGGGTCTACCCCTTTGACTTTCACGGGACGAGGTATGACCGATGGACATTTTTCACCTGGCCGTGATAGGCCAGCCAATAGGTAGCCGCCAACACACTTCCAAACGTGCAAGAGGGCCCAGCGGAAGACCTGACGGCATTGCCACCCCCAAGTACCCCGTCTCGTCTAACCCTCGTAGTGTTGACCGTACGGATCTACCCCTTTGACTTTAACCGGACGGGGTATGACCAGGGACATTTTCACCTGGTTGTGATAGGCCAAGCCATAGGTACACTTCGGATCAAAGTTCGGGCCCAACCCATCGCAAGATTCCCTCCGCGTTGACCTGACGTGACTGTTTCCACCCTCTGTGCGGCAGCGGCAGCGACGCCCATGAGAACAAAGGTCACGACGCCCTGGCGGACCACATCGTCGATCTCGTCATCATTGCCAGGAGGGCCTTGGCACCCTACCTCCTGCTTCGGCCCCCGGCGCCAGGAGTAAGGAGCGCGGCCAGCGACCCGACCACGCCGCCGCGCAGCGACCCGATCGGATCTCGGCCTGATGGGCCCATGCAGGGCCCGCCTCGTGCCCTCCTCTTTCTCCTCCATGTCCCGGTGGCCAGATTTGGGCTGCCACCCGGGCCCTGCGGCAATGCACCCGAAGGGGCCAGCGAGACATTCTGTGCCCACCACGCCGTGCGCACCTACAACACGGAGGATTGCCAAGCGTTCGAGCATCCGCATGGCAAACACGCCGGCCAGCACCCGAGCCGCCGCAACCGCACCGCCAGTCAAGGAGGCGGCCACGGCGGTAGCAGGAGGGACAACTACGGTAACAACCCACATCAGGGCTGGTGTGGGCAACCTCCGAAGACAACAGGAGCGATCGCCCTCATGAGGACACTCGGCATGGGCGTCTCCACAAGGCACACCCCCGGGATAGTGCTGCCCTACCGCCACGACCGCGGCCGCTTGGGGGGGGGGGTGGTGTTAGCAGCTCTTGTGATGAAGGACTTAGGGGCGATTAGGAGCCTCGTACGGTACCCTGCATTCTTGGTGGAGCCCAAGCCCCTTCATCAAACCACCGATTCAGGCAACTCTCACGCGTGGTGAGAAGCGCTCTCCAGGAGCCAGAAGCTGCATGGCCCCTCAAATGGTCTCAGTACGTCGTCTTCTTCGACTCCAGAGACAGTGTTTGACACTTTGAGGAGAGTGTGTGTTTGACACTTTGACTGCTGGCTTACGATCGATGACAAATGAACCCCATAAATAGGAAACTGGCTGATGTGAGTAAATGGTAAGGTGACGTGAGCAATTATAAACTACTCGATGTGACATGTGAGCATGAGAGCAAACCTGCACTAGGCGGACCTAGATCAACAACTAGCTGACAAAGCACCTAGCCTAGATGGATTCAATGCTGCTTTCATAAAACACTGCTGGGAGATCATTGCACCGGATTTCTAGAAACTAAGTCATGACTTTTACCATGGCACAGTCTGTATTCAAAGTATCAACTATGCTTTCATCACTCTGATCCCCAATGTGGATGGTGCAGTTACTCCAAATAATTTCAGACCTATCTCTCTCTTGAACTGCTTTTTGAAAATTATCACAAAGTTACTGGCCAACATACTACAGACTGTGATTCTACAACTGGTCCACAAGAATCTGTATGGTTTCCTAAACAACAGGTGCATGCAAGATTGTCTAGCTTGGTCATATGAATATATCCATCAATGCCATCAATCTAAGAAAGAAATTATGCTACTCCAACTGGATTTTGAAAAAGCATTTGATATGTTAATCCATGATACTATTTTTGAAATTCTCAAGGAAAAGGAATTTGGAGAAAGATGGATTCATTGAATTAAGTTGATATACAATACAGGTCATTCCTCCATACTACTGAATGGGGTCCCATGTAAAGAGTTTCTGTGTAAGAAGGGAGTTGAACAAGGTGATCCACTATCATCCCTGATTTTTGTGCTAGCAGCTGATATGCTCCAAACCATGCTTAATGAAGCCAACAACAATGACCTGATTACCTCCCAATGATTCACACATCATGCCCTGGTTTTCCAATCATTCAGTATGGTGATGATACTATCTTAGTTGCAAATGTAGAATCAACTCAATTGACTCATATCAAGCATCTCCTGCTGCATTTTGCTGCATTCACTTGCCTCAAAGTCAACAACTCTAAATCCACTTTGATTCCAGTCAACACTGTTGTAGACAAAATTCAATTCTTGTCAAATATGCTTGAATACAAAGTAGGTCTGTTACCACAAAAAAACCTTGGGCTGCCTCTGAACTTATCCAAGCCAAGATTGGAAGACTATTTTCCCATGCTCAAAGGGATTGAAAAAAGACTACAATGTTGCTCTTCTATGCTTTCCATTGGAGACAAACTTACCCTCGTAAAGTATGTATTCTATGGGATGCCAATTTTCTTCATGTGTTCCATCAGACTGCCAAAGACTATCACCAAACAAATCAAACATCCACCTAAAAAATTACTTTTGGAGAAAATTTGGTCCTATGGAGAGAGGTATGCCTCTAATTGCATGTATAAGGTTTGCCTACCCGAAAATCAGGGAGGATTGGGAATTCTAGACATCACTGTACATAACCAGGCTCTTCTTATGAAATTCCCGCATAAATTTCTGAACAGACATGATATACCTTGGGTAAATATCATTTGGGAAACTCACTACTCCAACAGCTTGCCTTGAGAAAGGATGGTAGGTTCTTTTTGGTGGAAATCTATCCTCAAACTCCTACCTTCATTTAAAGCTACTACACTATGCAGAATTGGTATGGGAGATACTGCAGTCTTTTGATCAGACAAATGGCATTTTCAACCTTTGCAACATTCTTAACCACATCTTTACTCCTTCTCTATCAACAGGAGTATCTCTGTTAACCAGGCCTTGCATAATCCAGACATTAGCATCCTATTCCACAGGCAACTATCACACATTGCTTATCAACAACTGAATACACTTCAAGATAGATTAAGCAACAGAATCGTTTCTCAGCATTCTGATCAATGGTTTTATCCATGGATATCACCCTATTATTCAGCTAAGAAGATGTACACTGTATTGAGGGGCAAAACTACAAGACATCATCTCTTCAAGGATATTTGATAGACCTCTTGTACACGCACCCACAAAATTTTCTTCTGGTTGAGCATTCATGACAAAGTTAATACAAGGAACATGTTACAAAGAAGAAGTATGCATCTCCAAAACTACAATTGAGCCCTCTGTGGAGAAAATAGAGATGAAACCATTGCACACCTACTCTGGAACTATACTTTTGCTCTCAGATGCTGGGATCTAATCATCCCCAATAGAAACAGAGGTATATCACTTTTTGATGAGATCTCACTTGCCATAATACAGCTGCCAGCAACTTTTGCACTTGAGATTATCATAGATGGATGTTGGAGCATAGGGTCATGCAGAAATGATAAGATTTTCAGATCCGCGGTTCCCCGCATTATCTGCTGGAAACATTACCTAAAGGAGTGTTTAACTACTGCACACATTAGAGCCAGATCACATAAAGAGACAGTATTAAATCCTGGATTGAAACTCATCTCTGATTAGCCTAGCTATGTTTCCAAGAGCTGGAATTGGTTGATTGTAATTTTCTTTTATTATTTTGATACTTTGTAATTTAATTTAATTTATAAAATACTGTAAAACGATTGTTCTATAGTTTCAGCTCAAAAATAAAGCCAGTGTCGACGCATGCTTTCCAAAGAAATACGTGAACAACTGCAGCTTTAATTTGTTGCAGAAGAGAAGATCGCGTCAAGGCTAGCGACAGCGAGGAGACGTAGATGGAGTAGAGTGCTGGGATGGCGGCGAGTCGATCGGCGAATGAGCAATCAGCATGAAGCGCCGTTTAAGGCATTCCTGTCTTCAGTAATAACGAGACCAATATATTCCCTGCATCGATCTGACAATTCTTAGAGTGGGGATTCTATGAGAAGGATCATGAGAAGCGCATGGCTTCCTCCATCGGTGCCGTTAGAACTAATCTTGATATTTTTGTATCGGCATTTTAGTTTGCTTTCGTTATGCATGTAGTATAGGTTTAGAAGTTGTTGGTCGGTCAAAGGTTCAGCGAAGACGTGCGAAGAAGGCGAGATGCCAAGCCGCTTTGCGAGACGGCAAGCACGACGAGATGATGACGGCGAGAGGCTGCAAAGCTGCGCGAGGAGGCACGGCTGTGTGATGCGGCAAGTACGTGAGAGGCTAGAGCTTGACCGGCTAGACGAGGTAGTTAGAGCCGAGAGAATTGACTTAGTGCATGCATCAGGTTGTTAGCTAGTTGCATGCAAATAGTGCGCATCACATGTTGGCTGGGGCATGGCCGTTGAGGGACGTGCATGAAGGCAGTTGGTTAGTGGCCGAGTGTGCCGGCCAAGTTATTGCGTGAGTACATGGGTTAGTGGATTAGTGTGGCCGGGTGCGGCGGCTGTCTTGGCAAGTCAGCCAAGTCCTTGTGTATATAAGCATTGTATTGAGATAATGAAAAGAGAGGTCGTGAGGTCTGAATAGAAACTATGTAGCCACGGTTGGTCACCAGGGAGGCCTTTTTGGAAAAGCCATAGTGATCCTCTCCGCTGGTGCGTGCGTGTGTATTTCATGTGTGTGTGTTTTTGTGCTCTTGAGAGAAGAGAGAGTCGTGAGAGACAACGAGAGGTAGAAGAAGAAGCAGCGCTGCGAAAGGCGGCACCAACAATTGGCATCAGAGCTTTGTCGATCCATGGGGACGACGGCATTGCGACGGTCTTCATGTGAGGTGGAGGACGTCAGCGTGAGGTGTTGGCCGTCGGCGGCTCGATGTCGCTGGTGGACGATTGTGGTTCGACGCCGCGAGATGGAGATGGCGGTGCGAAGATGCCACATGAAGACAACGCTGTGACGTCGTTGCAAGGTAGGGCGGTGTGAAGCCGTCATGAGGATCAGCGTGAAGCCGGTCGGCAGTGGTATTCAGGTTGGTGTTATGCCGTCCGTGAGATGGGTCGCTGCGACAACATGGTGATCGAAGCTGCGATGGCGTCCTTCATGTCAAGAGATGGCCGCTAAATGCGGCAGGAGGTCGTAGTACTCGGCGCTGCGACGGCGACGTCCATGGCAAGATGGTTCGCGGTGATTGGTGTTGCAGCGACATTGTCCATGGCAAGGTGTTGAGGGTGATTCGCGTCGAAGAGTATGATATTAAGATTAGATGGATGAATGTTAGAACTAATCTTGATATTATTGTATCAACATTTTAGTTTGCTTTCCTGCATGTAGAATAGGTTTAGGAGTTGTTGGTCGGTCAAAGGTTCAACGAAGACGTACGAAGAAGGTGAGATGCCAAGCCGCCGTGCGAGACAGCGAGCACAGCGAGAGGCTGCAAAGCTGCGTGAGGCGGCACGACATACCTGGCCAAACGGGCCGGCCCGGCCCGGCCCGCTGGTAATCGTGCCCGACACGGCCCGGCCCGCCACGGCACGATTACTAACCGGGTCGTGCCGTGCCGACCCGCGTGCTCGGGGTGCCGGCCCAGGCACGGCCCGTTTGCTAATCAGGCCGGCCCGTCGGCACGCCAGGCCCGCTAATATGCCTACTATTTGACGCATTGAGCGTCTTTAGTCCATTTTTACTTATTGGACCGTATAAAAAAATCGAACCGTGCCGTGTCGGTCCGCGTGCTGGGGTTGGCGGTCCAGGCACGGCCTAAGAAGGACCGCGGGCCTGACACGACCCGTTTAGTTCGTGCCGGGCCGGCCCAACGGCACGCCGTGCCTAGTTCGTGCCGGGCCGGACCGCGTGCCGTGCGGGCACGGCGTGCCGCTGGGTCGGTCCGTTAAGCCCGGCCCGTTTGGCCAGCTATGCGGTACGATCGTGTGATGCGGCAAGTACGTGAGAGGCTGGCACTTGACCGGCGAGGCGGCACGGTCGTGTGATGCGCACCACATGTTGGCTGATTCATGGCGAGGCCATGAGGGATGAACAGAAGCCATGTAGCCACGGTTGGTCATCAGGGAAGCCCTTTTGGCAAAGCCATAGTGATCCTCTTCCCTGGTGCGTGCGTGTGTTGTGTGCGTGTGTATTTCCTGTATGTGTTCTTGTATTCTTGAGAGAGAGTTATGAAAGACAACGAAAGGTAGAAAAAACGGCACTGCTAAAAGCGGCGCCAATAAGTGCTTCTTATCTGTTTCATATTTTATATGTTAACCGTTGCCTCCTTCATGTTTCTTTTTATTTTTCGTTGTTCCCCAACAATCCAGTTCTCCATAAATCATTTTTTTGGAAAATGTTCTATTTCAACCGACTGATTTCTGCGCTATTGTACCGTCTTAAGAGCTCGACACGTATCTGGCCCACGCACTCCCTTGTCCTCTCGTCCTCCCCTGTCCACTTCTCGCATCATTTTCTTCCCCCAAACTGATCCCTTTTCTCTCCACCACCCCTCCTCCTACAGAAACCTATGTATAGCCTCGCGTGCCGCCATCGCCAGCTGTGAACCCTTCGCATGACCAGCACGCTGCTCCCCCCTCCCCCTCACCCAACAACAATAAATCAATGGGAGGTCTCCGCCATTGTTGCAAGCAGAGAGCTGCACAACATCGAGCTCCGTCATGCTGCCGTTGCTTTACGTTGAATCGAAGCATCTGTCGGCGTTGCCGCGTGTTGTCGTCGTCGCATGGCTGCACCCGCTGGTGCCGACGCTGTCTTTTTTGTTTGTTGCATTGAAGCATCTGTTGGCGCTGTTGCATGCTGGTTGCATCCCTGCATCCTCCCTCGCTGTCGCACGCTGCGTTATAGTATCGGGCGTTGTCATCACACGCTTCAGTGCAGCATCGTTGAGGCGTCAGAGCTGCATTGAAGCGCCGCGAGGTCGTTGAAGCTTCGTCGGGGATGCAATGAAGTATTGCCGAAGCGGCAAACATGCGCAGATAGCGTAGTCAGCGCTACAATGAGGCGTCGCCGAGCTGGGACAATGCACCATCGTAGATGCAATGAAGCGTCACGGGACCCGTTGAAGTTTTGTCGGGGATGCATTGAAGCATCGTCGGAGCTGTAATGGAGCGTTGCCGGGTACCGGCGGCGCGACCACGGGAGCTGCTGATGTGATGCTGCGTGCCAGGCGAGATGTTGTGTGGCCGGCGACGACTGCTGCAGAGGAGATGGGGGAGTGGCTTCTGTTGCTGAGCACTGAGTGCGAGCTGGGCGGCGACACGCGCTGTTGCGACTTAAGCTGAACGACCACACATGCAGGGTTCATCTATCCAATGGTTGTAAGAGAGAGGATCCAACGACGGCTGGCCCGACTGATTTCCCATGCAAATCAGTTGGTTGATCCGTAGCAATGGCCTTTTTTTAAGATGAAGACCATCAGCCAAAGCGAAGCTTCATATAGCTAGCCAAGAATCCGGCCAAAAAAATAGAGGACGCACCTAACAACAGGGGACGCGCCTAACAACGATAAGGCAGAAAATATCACCTAGCAGATTACAGCAACAGGGGCAAAACCATCAATTTCTGTTTAGGCTAGGGGCTGTAGAGACTAAGTGAACAGCAGATCTTTGAACAACATTATTCTGGGAAGGGGGTTAGTTGTGAAATGGCCAACACACTATAACACACCATGACTAGTCCGACCCCCGCGTTGCTCCCGTTCTGGCGACTTGGGGAAAAACTTCGTGCGCCGCCAGCGGCCACCTCCCATGCACCCCTTGTTGGAGAACGTTGCCTTGGAAACAAAAATTTTCTCACCAAGATCAATCTAGGAGATGAGCATCTATGAGAGGAGAGATTGGATTCACATACCCTTGAAGATCCCTAAGTGAAAGCATTAAAGAACGCAGTTGATGTAGTCATACGTCTCCGCGATTCAAATCGCAAGCCGTCCCACGAACTTCCGATCAAGTGCCGAACGGACGGCACCTCCACGTTCAGCACACGTGCAGCTCGATGACGATCTCCGCCTTCTTGATCCAGCAAGAGGGAGCGGAGAGGTAGATGGGTTCGCCGACAGCACGACGGCGTGGCGGCGGTGGTGGTGAAGCTGATCCGGCAGAGCTTCGCTAAGCGTTGCCAAAACAATCTACTAGAGGAGGCTATCAGAAAGAGAGAGGAAGGGTTGCATCGTGGTTTCTGGTGTGGCTGCCGTCCTCCCTCTCTCATATATATAGGGGGGAGGGGAGGGGTACCCAACCTCTAGGGTTTCCCCTTTGGGGCGGCAGACAAGGGTGGATGCGCCCTAGGATGGTTTGCCACCCAAGGCAAGGTGGCGCCCACCCTAGGGTTGTCCCTCCCACCAACCCCCCAGCCGCATGGGCCTAGGTGGGAGCTGCGCCCAGTCCACCAGGGGCTGGTGCGCACCCCTCTCATCCCATGTGGCCCCTCCGGGGCTGGAGGCCCCTTCCGGTTGGCCCTTGGAACACTTCTAACACCCCCGGTACGCTACCGGTGACGCCCGAACTTTTTCCGGTGACCATCACGGAACTTCTTATATATGAATCTTTACCTCCAGACCATTTCGGAGCTCCCCGTCACATCTGGAATCTCATACGGGACTCCAAACAACCTTCGGTCACCAGCATACATAACTCATCTATATCGAAACGTCACCAAACCTTAAATGTGCAGACCCTGCGGGTTTGAGAACCATGTAGACATGACCGAGACACCTCGGTCAATAACCAATGGTGGGACCTGGATGCCCATATTGGTTCCTACATGTCCTACGAAGATCTTTATCGGTCGAACCTCTATGTCAAGGATTCTGACAATCCTGTATGTTGTTCCCTTTGTTCTTCAGTATGTTACTTGCCTGAGACTCGATCGTCGGTATCTTCATACCTAGTTCAGTCTCGTTACCGGCAAGTCTCCTTTACTCGTTCAGTAATAAAAGATCCCGTGGCTAACACTTAGTCACATTGCTTGCAAGGCTTATTGTGATGTTGTATTACCGAGTGTGCCCTAAGATACCTCTCCGTCACACGGAGCAACAAATCCCAATGTTGATCCATGCCAACTCAATAGATACCCTCAGAGATACCTGTAGAGCATCTTTATAGTCACCCAGTTACATTGCAACGTTTGATGCACACAATGTACTCCTCCGGTGTTAGTGAGTTGCATGATCTCATGATCATAGAAACAAATACTTGACATGCAAAAAACCATAGCAATAAACTGACACGATTATATGCTATGTTTGTAGTTTGGGTCTTGTCCATCACATCATTCTCCTAATGATGTGATCCTGTTATCAAATGACATCTCATGTCCATGGCTAGAAAACCTTAACCATCTTTGATCAACGAGCTAGTCTGCTAGAGGCATACTAGGGACATAGTGTTGTCTATATGCCCACACATGTATTTAGTTTCCAATCAACACAATTATAGCAGGGACAATAAATGATTATCATGAACAAGGAAATATGATAATAAACACTTTATTTGTTGCCTCTAGGGAATATTTCCAACTGTCTCCGACCTGCACTAGAGTCAATAATCTAGCTCACATCACTACGTGGTTTACATTGTAATGAATCGAATAGCCATGCAGTTGTGGTGTTGATCATGTTTAGCCCTTGGAAGAGGTTTAGTCAATGAGTCTGCAACACTCAGATCCGTGTGCACTTTGCAAATATTTATGTCCTCCTCCTTGATGTGATCGTGGATGGAATTGAAGCTTCGCTTTATGTGTCTGGTCCTCTTATGAAACCTTGGCTCCTTGGCCAGAGCAATGGCACCAGTGTTGTCACAGAACAGAGCCATTGGATTCAGTGCACTCGGCACTACTCCAAGATCTGTCATGAACTCCTTCATCCAGACACCTTCCTTCGCTGCCTCCGAGGCTGCGATGTACTCCGCTTCGCATGTAGAATCGACTACCACGCTTTGCTTGGAACTGCACCAGCTTACGCTCCCCCATTGAGAATAAATATGTATCCGGTTTGCGACTTAGAGTCATCCGGATCAGTGTCAAAGCTTGCATCGACATAACCCTTTATGACGAGCTCTTGATCACCTCCATAGACGAGAAACATTTCCTTAGTCATTTTTAGGTACTTAAGGATATTCTTGACCGCCGTCCAGTGCTCCATTCTTGGATCACTTTGAAACCTTCCGACCATACTTATGGCAAGGCTGACATCGGGTCTTGTGCACATCATTGCATACATGATAGAGCCTATGGCTGAAGCATAGGGGATGACACTCGTCTTTTCTTTATCTTCTGCAGTCACTGGGCATTGAGTCTTACTCAACTTCACACCTTGTAACACGGGTAAGAACCCCTTCTTCGATAGATCCATTTTGAACTTCTTCAAAACTTTATCAAGGTATGTGCTCTGTGGAAGTCCTATTAAGCGTCTTGATCTATCTCTATAGATCTTAATGCCTAATATGAAAGCAGCCTCTCCTAGGTCCTTCATTGAGAAACTCTTGTTCAAATATTCCTTCATGCTTTCCAGCATTTCTATATTGTTTCCAATCAGCAATATGTCATCCACATATAATATCAGAAATGATACAGAGCTCCCACTCACTTTCTTGTAAATACAAGCTTCTCCGTAAACTTGTAAGAACCTGAATGCTTTGATCACCTCATCAAAGCGCAAATTCCAACTCCGAGATGCTTGCACCAGTCCATAAATGGATCGCTGGAGTTTGCAAACTTTGTCAACATTCTCAGGATCGACAAAACCTTAGGTTGTCTCATATACAACTCTTCCTTAAGGAAACCGTTAAGGAACGTTGTTTTGACATCCATCTGCCAAATTTCATAGTAGAAGTATGCAACGATTGCTAACATGATTCTGACGGACTTAAGCATCGCTACAGGTGAGAAGGTCTCATCGTAGTCAACTCCTTGAACTTGTGAAAAACCCTTTGCCACAAGTCGAGCTTTATAGACGGTGACATTACCGTCCGCGTCGGTCTTCCTCTTAAAGATCCATTTGTTCTGAATGGTCTTTCGCCCTTCAGGTAATACTTCCAAAGTCCACACTTTGTTTTCATATATGGATCCCATCTCGGAGCCTCTAACCATTTCTTAGAAGACATGGTTGTCGTACCACTCAGGCGCAGCACGCGCCCTTGTCGAGCTACGAGGTTCGATAGCAACTTGATCCGAAGCTTCACGATCATCATCATTAACTTCCTCTTCAACTGTCGTAGGCTCCACAGAAATGTCTTTCTGCGCTGCGCTACTCTGTGGTTGAATCAAAGGTTCAACAACCTCATCAAGTTCTATCTTCCTCCCACTCAATTCTTTCGAGAGAAACTCTTTCTCAAGAAATGTTCCGTTTTTAGCGACAAACACTTTGCCTTTGGATCTAAGATAGAAGATATACCCAACTGTCTCTTTTGGGTATCCTATGAAGACGCATTTTTCCGCTTTGGGTTCCAGCTTTTCAGGCTGAAGCTTTTTGACATAAACATCACATCCCCAAACTTTCAGAAATGACAACTTTGGCTTCTTGCCAAACCAGAGTTCATATGGCATCGTCTCAACGGATTTCGATGGTGCCCTATTTAAAGTGAATGCAGCTGTCTCTAATGCATAACCCCAAAACGATAGTGGTAGATCGGTAAGAGACATTATAGAACGCACCATATCTAATAAGGTTCGATTACAACATTTGGACACACCATTACGTTGTGGTGTCCTCAGCGGTGTCAATTTTGAAACAATTCCACATTGTCTTAAGTGACTGCCAAACTCATAACTCAGATATTCTCCTCCTTGATCAGATTGCAGGAATTTAATCTTCTTGTTACGATGATTCTCAACTTCACTCTGAAATTGCGTGAACTTTTCAAACGTTTCAGACTTGTGTTTCATTAAGTAAATATACCCATATCTACTTAAGTCATCAGTGAAGGTGTGAAAATAACGATATCCACAGCATGCCTCAATGCTCATCGAATCGCACACATCAGTAAGTATGATTTCCAACAAGTCACTTGCTCGTTCCATTGTTCCAGAGAACGAGGTTTTAGTCATCTTGCCCAAGAGGCATGGTTTACATGTGTCAAGTGATTCAAAATCAAGTGACTCCAAAAGTCCATCAGCATGGAGCTTCTTCATGCGTTTATACCAATATGATCTAAACGGAGTGCCACAAGAAAGTGGTGCTATCATTATCAACGCTACATCTTTTGGCATCAATGTTATGAACACGTGTGTCATCACTATTGAGATTCAACATGAATAAACCCCTCACATTGGTTGCATGACCATAAAATATATTACTCATATAAATAGAACAACCATTATTCTTTGATTTAAATGAGTAACCGTCTCACAATAAACAAGACCTAGATATAATGTTCATGCTTAACACAGGCAATAAAAAACCATTATTTAGGTTCATCACTAATCTCGACGGTAATCGAAGAGCGAGCGTGCCGACGGTGATCACATCAACCTTGGAACCATTCCCACGCGCATCGTCACTTCGTCCTTTGCCAGCCTCCATCTATTCTGTAGCTCCTGTTTTGAGTTGGAAATGTGAGCAATCGAACCGGTATCAAATACCCAGGTACTACAACGAGAGTTGGTAAGGTACACATCAATAACATGTATATCATATATACCTTGTTTGATGTTGGCCGCCTTCTTGTCGGCCAGGTACTTGAGGCAGTTCCGCTTTCAGTGACCAGTTCCCTTGCGAAGAAAGCACTTAGTTTCTGGCTTGGGTCCAACCATGGGTTTCTTCCCGAGAGGGACAACTACTTTGCCACCCTTATTGGAGCTACCCTTCTTACCCTTGCTATTCTTCTTGAAAATAGTGGTTTTATTGACCATCAACACTTGGTGTTCTTTCTAGATTTCAGACTCAGCAACTTTCAGCATCGCAAATAGCTCGTCGACTGACTTGTTCATACCGTGCATGTTATAGTTCAGCACGAAACTCTTGTAGCTAGGTGGCAATGATTGAAGAACTCTGTCAGTGATTTCCTCCGGCGGAATGGGCATCCCTAACTACGCCAGACGGGCCGAATACCCAGACATTCTGAGTATATGTTCACTGGTAGGCCCGTTCTCCTCCATCTTGCAAGCATAGAACTTATCAGCGGTCTCATACCTCCCGATCCAGGCATTCTTCTTAAAGATAAACTCCAACTCCTAGAACATCTCATATGCTCCATGACGTTCAAAAGGTCTTTGATGTCCCGGTTCTAAGTCATACAACATTGCACACTAAACTATTGAGTAATCTCCAGAACGTGCCTCCCAAGCGTTCTTAACGTCTTCGGATGACATGGGAGCGGGTGGGTCACCAAGCGGTGCATCAAGGACATAAACCTTCTGGGAAGCCGTGAGAATAATCCTCATATTACGGGCCCAGTCCACAAAGTTACTTCCATCATCTTTCAACTTAGCTTTTTCTAGGAACACATTAGAACTCAGGGGTGCTACTGCGCGAGCCATTGATCTACAACATAAATAAACAAAGGTTACTAAGACTATTGTTCAAGATAATTAGTTTAATTAATCAAATTACTAAAGCTCCCACTCAAATTAGCATCCCTCAGGTCATCTGAGTGATACATGATCCTAATTCATCAACTCAAGTCCGATCATCACGTGAGTTAACATGGTTTCAATGGTGAACATCATCATGTTGATCCTATATACTATATGAGTCATGTTCGACCTTTCGGTCTCTTGCGTTCCAAGGCCATGTCTGTACATGCTAGGCTCGTCAAGTTTAACCCGAGTGTTCCTCATGTGCAACACTGACTTGCACCCTTTGTATGCGAATGTAAAGTCTATCACACCTGATCATCACGTGGTGTCTCGACACAACGAACTTTCGCAACGGTGCACACTTGGGGAGAACACAATTTATCTTGAAATTTCAGTGAGGGATCACCTTATAATGCTGGCGTCGTTCTAAGCAAAACAAGATGCATAAAAGGATTAACATCACATGCAAATCATAAGTGACATGATATGGCCATGATCTTGTGCTTTTGATCTCCATCCTTAAAGCACCGATATGATCTCCATCGTCACCGGCATCACAACATGATCTCCATCATCTTGATCTCCATCAACATGTCGCCATCGGGGTTGTCATGCCTACCATGATTATACTACTATTGCTACCGCTTAGCGATAAAGTAAAGCATTACATAGCGCTTAATGATTGACACGCAGGTCATACAATAATTAAAGACAACCCTATGGCTCCTGTGGTTGCCGTACTCATCGACATGCAAGTCATGATATTCTATACAAAACATGATCATATCATACATCACATATATCTCATCATGTAATTGGCCATATCACATCACAACATACCCTGCAAAAACAAGTTAGACGTCCTCTAATTGTTGTTGCATGTTTTACGTGGCTGCTATGAGTATCTAGCAAGAACGATTCTTATCTACGCAAAACCACAATGGTGAAATGAAGAATGCTTTTCAACCTTCTACAAGGACCGCCTTAATCAAATCCGATCCAACTAAAGTTGGAGAGACAAACACCCGCCAGCCATCTTTATGCAACAAAGTCAAATGTCAGTCGATGGGACACGGTCTCTCATAAGTGTACGAGTAAAGTCGGTCCGAGCCACTTCATCCTGCAATACCGCTGAACAAAGAAAAGAATAAGGGAGGAAGCAATCTGAATATCAACACCCACAAACTCCTTTGTATTCTACTCAAGATCTCATCTACGCATAGACCTAGCTCATGATGCCACTGTTGGAGAACGTTGCATGGGAAACAAAAAATTTCCTACACTTCACCAAGATCAATCTAGGAGATGAGCACCTATGAGAGGATATATTGGATCCACATATCCTTATAGATCGCTAAGCGAAAGCGTTAAAGAACGCGGTTGATGTAGTCGTACGTCTCCGCGATCCAAATCGCAAGCCATCCCACGAACTCCCGATCAAGTGCCGAACGGATGACACCTCCGCATTCAGCACACGTCCAGATCGATGATGATCTCCACCTTCTTGATCCAGCAAGAGGGAGAGGAGAGGTAGATGGGTTCTCCGAAAGCATGACAGCATGGCGGCGGTGGTGGTGAAGCTGATCCGGCAGAGCTTCGCTAAGCGTTGCTGAAACAATCTACTAGAGGAGGCTATCGAAGAGGGAGGAAGGGATGCGCCGTGGTTTCAGGTGCGTCTACCCTCCTCCCTCTCTCATATATATAGGGGGAGGGGAGGGGCGCCCAACCACTAGGGTTTCCCCTTTGGGGCGGCGGCCAAGGGTGGAGGCGCCCTAGGGAGGCTTTGCACCCAAGGCAAGGTGGCGCCAACCATAGGGTTGGCCCTCCCACCAACCCCCAGCCACGTGGGCCTAGGTGGGAGATGCGCCCAGCCCACCAGATGCGGGTGCACACCCCTATCATACCATGTGGTCCCTCCGGGGCTGGAGGCCCCTTCTGGTGGACCCCCGGAACACTTCCGACACCCCCGGTATGCTACCGGTGACGCCCGGACTTTTTCCGGTGATCATCACAAAACTTCTTATATATGAATCTTTACCTCTGGACCATTCCGGAGCTCCTCGTCACGTCTAGGATATCATATGGGACTCCGAACAACCTTCGGTCACCAGCATACATAACTCATCTATATCGAAACGTCACAAACCTTAAGTGTGCAGACCCTGCGGGTTCAAGAACCATGTAGACATGACCGAGACACCTCTATGGTCAATAACCAATGGCGGGACCTGGATGCCCATATTGATTCCTACATGTTCTACGAAGATCTTTATCGGTCGAACCTCTATGTCAAGAATTCAGACAACCCCGTATGTTGTTCCCTTTGTTCTTCAGTATGTTACTTGCCCGAGACTCGATCGTCGGTATCTTCATACCTAGTTCAGTGTCGTTACCGGCAAGTATCCTTTACTCATTCCGTAATACAATATCCTGTGGCTAACACTTAGTCACATTGCTTGCAAGGCTTATTGTGATGTTGTATTACCGAGTGGGCCCTGAGATACCTCTCCGTCACACGGAGCAACAAATCCTAGTGTAGATCCATGCAAACTCAATAGACACCCTCGAAGATACCTGTAGAACATCTTTATAGTCACCCAGTTACTTTGTGACGTTTGATACACACAAGGTACTCCTCCGGTGTCAGTAAGTTGCATGATCTCATGGTCATAGGAACAAATACTTGACATGTAGAAAACCATAGCAATAAACTGACATGATCATATGCTATGTTTGTAGTTTGGATCTTGTCCATCACATCATTGTCCTAATGATGTGATCCCGTTATCAAATGACATCTCATGTCCATGGCTATGAAATCTTAACCATCTTTGATCAATGAGCTAGTCTGCTAGAGGCATACTTGGGACATAGTGTTGTCTATATGCCCACACATGTATTTAATTTCCAATCAACGCAATTATAGCATGGACAATAAACGATTATCATGAACAAGGAAATGTGATAATAAATTTTTTATTTATTGCCTCTAGGGCATATTTCCAACACCCCTCTCCTCCATCGTTGCCGCTGGTCTCTCCACGGTGGTGGCACCCCTACCTCCAAAGGTGGCTCGGGAGAGATGCCGTGGAGGACGCATGGTGCCGGGCGGTCGGGGTCATCCTGGTGGCGACTTCCACTGAGCTCATAGCCGAGGGGTGCGGTGCGCGCTGGAAGAGCAGGGTGGCGGCGTGGTACCACGAGACCTGCTCGCTTTCGTCTAGGCATGTCACATGCAATTGTTCCCCCTCAGAGGTGGATCTGGCTGATGCGTTGTATCCATGCGTCGGCATGGTGATCGTGTCCTCTATGATTGATTGGGTGGTGTGCGAGCGGGGCCAGGTCGATGGCCATCCACTACTCTCTTTCCGGCCAAATCCAAGTCAGGAGCGGGAAGGTGCCTCCTCTGCTGACGTCCTCCCGCGGATCTGGCAACCCCCGACACGCATTGATCGGTTCCACCGTTGTCGGATGCTTCGTCAATCACCATAGCATACGGTGGTTGGCCCGGTGCGGTGGTGTCTCCGGTCTCAACAGTGATGTGGCTGAGAAAATGGGTGGCATGGGTGATACTATGGGCGAAAGCCTTATGTTGGCTTCAGTCGACACTAGTGGTAGCAACGCACTGTAGCATCAGATCCCTCCTTGAAGGTGTCTTTGGATGACCCATTGGATCCCTGCCTACTATGTCTGTTCTCCGGGTGAAAACCATAGATCTAGTTGCTAGATCGGACGGAGGCGGTCGTCGCGACGTCGTTACCACCTAGGTGGCGCATGTCTTTGGAGACGTTGCTCCATGTTGCTTGCCTAGGGTTCAAGATGCGGAGCTTTTGCTCGGAAGGTCACTCGTGCCACCACGAGGCACCTAGACTAGTCGTGACGCAAACCGTCCACCTGATCCGGATCTAGGCACCGCCACTGCAACAGACAAAAGAAGTGCCTGAACCATCGACCGCTACACACCTCGTAATCTAGACGGCCAAGAAACAGCACCACCACTACAGCCATGTAGCCTGCCGGAAAGCCACCATATGGACCACCATCCAGAGCCGATGCCCCAGCATCCGTGTACCGAGTCACCACCAACTGTCGAGTGGAAGGGACCTCCTTTCGCTCTTGGCCCGCCATCAACCACTTAGCCTGGGTGATCACCTCCACAGTAGGAGGCGTCCACGCTTGCGTCCCCAGTCAATCCATGTGGACCGTAGGGAACACAGCCTAGTGACTACCGATGGCCACCACCAAGCAAGCCCCAACACTGGTCCCTGACCTTGGCCGAGTCAAGCCCGCACGCCGCCACACCTTGGCCATCGACGTCGATCTTACCTACAACATAGCGTCAATAAGGGCGCCTACTTAGGCCAACACAGCAATGGAGCAACAAGGAAGGAGGGCACTAACGCGAAGGCAAACCAGTGTGGACTAGGTCGCCTCCTTCACCTGCACTCTGCCGAACGCCGTCCACCATCGCAAAACAGTTCCATGCCACCCCAACGCCGGTCGCTACTGACACGGATTCCCGCCGCAAGAAAGTAGCGGGACACTCGAGCAGCTCCACCACGCCAGACCCTGCCCAGACCGCACCAGAACGCGCCACCGGCCAGAGCCTAGCCATTACGGCCGTCCAAACATGACGCCAACCAAATCAGTGCACACCGTGGAGGGCCGCCACCCAGCAAGGAGCCAGGTGGGCCACCAACCACCCCCACGCCACTCGTCGCCTCCAGCCACAGAGCCAACCAGATCTGACTGGGAGCCGATCCGCACGCCACCACCAGAGGACCTTGACCATGTAGCCGCCGGATCTCGCCTGGGCACCAGCACATCGCTGCACTACCGAGAAGTGGGATACCGCCTCCTGGAAACCCGCCGCCGCACCGCTGGACCCCGTGGTAGCCTAGCGCTTCCGCCCAGGGGCAGTCCCATGCCAACCCTGAAATCGAGCGCGAGGGAGAAGGATCCCGTCGCCACTTATGCAGGCCAGGCTTTTCCCGACGACGCTACGCGACGACGAGCGCAATATAGTATTTCATTTATAGAAAAATATTTATATCTCATGCCTATTCATTGTTGGAGCCTGTTAAAAACTCAATGATCCCATCCAAACCTATGTTCGTTAGTCTGATAAAGAAAATTTTCTTATGCAGATTGACCGTCTATGATGTTCTTTGCCCATTTTCAGTTCATACAGAATTTTAGCTTACTTTTTCACTTGACCTGAAATTTTCATCAAATAGTTGTATTTGCCTACCCAGCTCATAATAAATTTCAAATTTAGTTTATGTCAATCTGTTTGATAAGCATCAAAATTGTATTGCAATTCGTTGTAGTGTACATTGAAAGACAGAACTAGATTATCATACACTAGTAAAAAACGGTCCATTTGTCTCGGTTCCAGGGGCCTATTTGTCCCGGTTTTGAAACCGGGACTAAAGGGTCGGGACTAAAGCCCTAAACCTTTAGTCCCAGTTCGCTTACGAACCGGGACCAAAAGGGCTCCACGTGGCCGCTACGGGAGCCCAGGCAGGAGGACCTTTAGTCCCGGTTTGTAACACCAAGCGGGACCAAAAGGCATCCACGCGTCAGCATCTGGCAGGAGCTGGTTTTTTTGAAAGGGGGTTTAGGGAGTTTTGAAGGGTTAATTTAGGGATTTCATATTGTGTTAGCTAGCTAATAGAGAGAAGTGATCTCTCTTTTTCTGTGCTTGGTCGACGCTAGCTACTATACATATAGAGAACTCGACGCTAGCTAGTAAGCAAATGACGGAAAACCATTAATTACACAAGATCTAACAGCTCATCATCATCTTAAGCATACAAAGTTAAAGTTTCATAAAACAAAACAAAAAAGATAAAATGACATAGTCCTCCCTCATAGGACCTACTCCTCCCTCTTATGTAAAATGGCATAAAAAAGAATCACACCAATGTCTCCATGATGAAGCAAAAAGATCCAACGGTCTCCAACTTGTGGCTTGCGATCCTTCTTTATTTGTCCCCATGCTTCAATTTGGAGCCTTCTTGGTGGTTTGCGCTCAGTCGAGTATGCAAAAGATAACTCGGGATGGAAGGAGCTTTTTATTGTCATATTACCTTCGGGATGCATCAACGGTGGCATAACTTCATTTGGTAATTTCTGTTGAAGAACATAATAGTAGCCTAGTTAGCAATGTAATCAATATCATTTACGCAACAGTATTAGTGTACTTAATTAGCAACTCTTACCAAGATATTTCGGCGAATGTCATCCGTCCTCAACCTATGCACTACTGTCTTGTACAATGTATAATTTGGGCCAGTTCCCAAATTATACGGGAAGATGTCTCTACCAGCTATAACACCAATAACAAAGTAGATAAGATCATCCTTCTCCTCCCAAGTTAGATGTGATTCATAAGTGTAGTGTGTCGTGTCGATTATGTTCTATATTTCACTCGAAGAAACGAAATAAGCTATAAATTAAAAATTAACAAATTTAGTACGTATGAACACCTAATATTTATATATATAATGCAAATTACTTGACAAATATGCATGGTTGACAAACTCACATGGAGGTAAAATAGGAAACATATCGACATCCACCCAAATGTCGATGTTTCCTTCAATATGATCTTCGGGACGAAGATCGAAGGTTATTTCCATATCTTCCTGAAATCCATATGCCTTGCAAAAGAGCTTCCCAATTTGAGCACCCTATTTCTGTGTTATTAGGTGCATTCATTACTTTCATAAGAAATGTGTGATCATGTTTAGTCCTTAGGTTGGATGTCCTCGTCTCAAAACTCTCGTGCTCTTCGAAACCGAGCCTCTCCAAGAAATACCGTCTTGCATGACAGGGGACGAACTAGTCGAATTATATAAAACAGAAATTATGCGTTGAAGGAAAGAAACAGAAGTCATCTTAATTACGGAAAAACAGTTGTCATCGTGCATACCGTAAAAATATCAAAGTCCTCATAAAGCTTCATGGTGAAGAATCTGCCGTCTCGCAGCCCAGGATTGTCACAAAGACCTTTATCTTGAACGCAAAACTCACACATTTGGATCCCATCGTCGTTTGATGATGACGACATTTCCTGTGTTCATGATTCAAGAATTACGGCACGGGCTCATAGTTGAAACATTTAAAATCGATCGAAGGAAACTACGAGAAAATTGATCAACACACAGATCACTATTACTCAATATGCAACGGGTTGACTTTAGGTTTGTCGAGTCTTTCCTTCCTAAACTCTCATCTCACGTATATGGTGGACACTCCCTCTGATATTGCGACCGTCGATGATGGTGGCTCCTCCATTCGCCCCCGAGTGCATTACACCAAAATGTCTAGCACACGGGAACGAAGGAGAAGCGACCCCACGACAACAGTCGGGATTCTTCCTCTCTAATATAGATATATATAAATATGGTGGACACTCTCCCTCACTGAAAGACACACATTGAGCCGAAACAGACCTAAAGTCAACCCATTTCATATATCGAGAAATGACATAGAAAAAATACTGAAATGACTTGCAAATCACAAATACATTTATAATGAACTTGAATATAATATCACTAATACATCATCCCGAATAATCCAGTTCAAGAATTACGACACACTTTGGATTTTAATTAATGCGTGTGTGAGTTTCGGTCCGTCGAGGCTTTCCTTAAATAACTCTCATATCTCATGGTGTGTTGGTGCGCACTCTCTCACATTGATACGGTGGTGTATATATGTTGATGGACACTCTCTCACAGTAATAGTTCGACCGTCCGTGATGGACGCCTCCCCTCTTCTCTTCTTGCGCAATATATCGACGAGTATATCGCGAGGAAGAGAAGAAAGAGGGAGCGCCCCCACGACAATAGTCGGGATTCCTTCCTCCATCAAGAACACACATGAAAGTCACACAAGGAGCAACAACAGACCGAAAGTCACACACGCATTATACCGATAAAATATCACTAATACATTAATATTTATAATGACCTCGAATATAATATCACTAATACAGATCGAATATCCTAGAATCCAGAATGGAGGACGGTGAACTCGGTTCACTAGCGGTCTCTGAGTCACCGGCGGTGGACACCCAAAGATAAGGAACCATCACGGGATCATAACTCAAGTGAGATCCCTGAAGGATCTGCCAGGTATTGTCAAACCGAGCGTCCAATTCTGCCATGTAGCGACGGACGTGCTCGTCCTCCTCCCTGACACGACGACGTACCACCTCCGCGGGTGCCGTCTCCCTCCGCACCGAAAGTGGCCCGCATGACTGCCACCACAAAAGGTCCGGGTCGACGATGATACCTGCATTCCTCACCAACCTCCGAGCCTGGAAAGGTAGCACCTCCCAATGCCAGCCTGGAGGAGCCCAGTCCCGGACATGGCACCTATCAAGCAGGCTCTCGCGGACTACTCGACGACGAGGATGCGGGCCGGGCATCATCGACTAATTTTTCATAAAACCCAAAATCAACATACGCATACTAATCTAACATAAACATACTAATCTACTTTCAAAAAAAGCATAAACATACTAATCTAACATACACATACTAATCTAGCTAATATAAACATACTAAAAAAAGCATAAACATACTAATCTAACATACACATACTAATCTAGCTAACATAAACATACTAATCTAACATGCATATACATACTAAAAAAGCATAAAAATCAACATATATTTAAAAAAATTGCAACGAACCGTGGCGGCGGCGGCTCACAGCAGGGCGGCGACGGGGGCGGGGCGGCGACGGCGGCGGCGGGGGAGACGACGGAGGAGGGGCGGCGACGGGAGCGGGGCGGCGACGGGGGCGGCAGGGGAGGCGACAGGGGCGGCGACGGGGACGGTCGGGGAGGCGACGGGGGCGGCATGGGAGGCGACGGGGCGGGGGGAGAGGCGACGGGGCGGCGATGGGGGCGGCAGGGGAGGCGACGGGGGCGGCGACGGGGACGGGAACGACGACGGCGGGCTCAGGGCGGCGACGAGGTCGAAGTGGAATGAAAACTGCGAATTTTGCTAAGTGCTTGTCATATAGAAGGAGCATTGGTCCCGGTTGGTGGCTCCAACCGGGACAAATGCTACCTTTAGTCCCGTTTTTCGCACCAACCGGGACTAACGCCCTATTTTTCGCCGCCCAAAGGGCGGGAAACAGGGACCTTTTGTCCCGGTTGGTGCCACCAACCGAGACCAAAGCCCTGTTTTCTGCAGCCCAAAGGGTTAGTCCCGTTTTGTCGCACCAACCGGGACTAACACCCTATTTTTCGCTGCCCAAAGGGCGGGAAACAGGGACCTTTGGTCCCGGTTGGTGCCACCAACCGGGACCAAAGCCCTGTTTTCTGCAGCCCAAAGGGCGGGAAACAGGCCCTTTGGTGCAGGTTGGTGGCACCAACCGGGACGAAAGGGGGGCATTGGTCCCGGTTGGTGCCACCAACCAGGACCAATGGCCTTTCATAGCAGTGTGGTGGGAGTTTAGTCTCACCTCGCCAAGCGAAGGTTGCCCAAACCTGCTTATAAGCCCCGCCGCGCCTGTTACGTTGAGCTCCTCTGATAGTGATAATAGATGCGTTTATACTGAAATTCAGTGTAAGCGCATCTATTTTCACTTTTGCTATTTTTTATGTTATTTCTTTGCATATTAAAAGTTGTTAACAAAAAATACTTTATGAATATTTTTTTGCTATTAATTTTTTAACAAAAATAACTTTGATAATTTTAGTTGCATGAATTGTATATAATATCAAGTTTCTTTCTAAGTATCATATACAAAACGGACAGTCTCTTTCGAAGTATCGGGGTTTCGGACGGAAACTCATCGGTTACAAAAGGCATTTCATTTTCTTGCACTTATTTGAACTCCAGGCTTTTCGTGTGTTCAAAATGCACCATTCAAAGCCACATCATCAATTTTCAACCCTTTCTGACTTTATTTGGTATTTTTCATGCATTTACTGATTTTTTGAGCTAAATGACCCTGAAATTGAAAAGCACTACAAATGAACTCTAAAAAGTTTGAAAGTTGGCATGGTATCATCATTTCACCCACATAGCATGTGCTAAAAAGTTGAGAGGGTTACGGCAAAAGCTGGATGCATTTCGTGTACAAAACAGACAGTCTCTTTCGAAGTATCGGGGTTTCGGACGGAAACTCATCGGTTAGAAAAGGCATTTCATTTTCTTGAACTTATTTGAACTCCAGGCTTTTCGTGTTCAAAATGCACCATTCAAAGCCACATCATCAATTTTCAACCCCATCTGACTTTGTTTGGTATTTTTCATGCATTTACTGATTTTTTAAGCTAAATGACCCTGAAATTGAAAAGCACTACAAATGAACTCTGAAAAGGTTGAAAGTTGGCATGGTATCATCATTTCACCCACATAGCATGTGCTAAAAAGTTGAGAGGGTTACGGCAAAAGTTGGATGCACTTCGTGTACAAAAGGGACAGTCTCTTTCGAAGTATCGGGGTTTCGGACGGAAACTCATCGGTTAGAAGAGGCATTTCATTTTTTGAACTTATTTGAACTCCAGGCTTTTCGTGTGTTCAAAATGCACCATTCAAAGCCACATCATCAATTTTCAACCCTTTCTGACTTCATTTGGTATTTTTCATGCATTTACTGATTTTTTTAAGCTAAATGACCCTGAAATTGAAAAGCACTACAAATGAACTCTGAAAAGGTTGAAAGTTGGCATGGTATCATCATTTCACCCGCATAGCATGTGCTAAAAAGTTGAGAGGGTTACGGCAAAAGCTGGATGCACTTTGTGTACAAAATGGACAGTCTCTTTCGAAGTATCGGAGTTTCGGACGAAAACTCATCAGTTACAAAAGGCATTTCATTTTCTTGAACTTATTTGAACTCCAAGCTTTTTGTGTGTTCAAAATGCACCATTCAAAGCCACATCATCAATTTTCAACCCTTTCTGACTTCATTTGATATTTTTCATGCATTTACTTATTTTTTTGAGCTAAATGACCCTGAAATTGAAAAGCACTTCAAATGAAGGCTGAAAAGATTGAAAGTTGGCATGGTGTGTGCGTGCTTGTTGCCAACGATGACAACCCACTTTTTTGTTGCATATTGTTCTCGACCACAATCGGAATTTAAGAAAAACCTAAATTGAAAAGCACTACAAATATATAATAGCTAGAGAGATATGTAATATATAATAGTTCAGATATCCATTACATAAAGTACTCGTCCAAGCGAACACTACTATCTAGTATGAATCAGAAGAATATCCGCCCCATGATGGTGGTGGTGCAAGGTGACGCTGCCCATAGTTCACAGTTCGAATCTTGCGGTACAACTCATATGCAACGTATGCATCTTTTGCTGCATACTCAATGTTCATAGGCTGAAGTGGGTCCTCTCCCACTCTTTGTGCTGCGTCGGGGGAAATTTGGTCTTCATATCTTCGTAATAATCGTTGATCAAGGCGACTGCCATAGAAACCATCGAAGTCCTCTCATACCGAAGCCTGAATATGTCTTGGATATCAACAAGGCAGCCAGCTGATATCTCAATACCGAAGCTGCGCCTCATCTTCAGCTTGTCATTCCTTACATCAACGCTAGCAAAATGTATGCCGCCGCGTAGGAAGTCCATGAGTGCTGGGCAGTGCTTGTCACTACTGCAACATCAACAAATTAAAATGGAACAAATGTTAAATACTGCCGCAACAAGTATATTTTGGCAGAATTATAATATGCAACTATATAAAGGAAAATTATTTCGTTGCAACAAAAAAGAAAGACGCAGAGTTTTTGCTCCCAGGCTCATTTGAGCCCGGTGAACAGTAATTAATATCATAAAAAAATCGAAAATTATTTTACTACAACTTAAGAGAAATTGATCTTTGCCATAGGATTCAAAATAGAACATATATATTGCTATATCCTATATATATGCAATTTTCATATCCTATGAATTGATGAAGAAACCCTAAATTAACTATATGACATATATGTTCTCCCACGTTTTGTAACAAGGAAAATTGTTATTCACTACAAACTTAAAAGAAATATTGATCTTTCCAATAGGATTCAAAATGCAACATATTTGTATCCTATGCAATTTTCATAATAATCTATAAATTATTAATTGATCAAAGAAAACCCTCAAAACTCACCTTGCCCATTGAAAGATCATCACATGTTTCTTGAAACATAGCTGGATGACGGCAACATCTTCTTGCTTGGCCGTGTACTCGAGATCAAGCCCTATGAACTTGTCTTTCTCATCCACCACTTCAAGCCAGTTCTGCAAAAGGGAAAGAAAACACGGCACCATGGCGCTGTCGTTCGTGTAGACGACATCGAGATTGGTCGTGCCATGTGCGAGCACCTCCCCGTAGCGAGTGATTGGATTCATGATAGAAGATATGGGGAAGAAGAGAGGAGAATGGAGGAGAAGAAAAGAGGAGAATGGAGGAGAAGAAGAGAAATGGGCCAAGTTACTGTAGCCCTCGCCGCGAAATCTTTCTCGGAGCGCGAAATGTCGTGGGAAGCAAACCGTTCGAACCTTTAATCCCGGTTTGAGCCACCAACCGGGAATAAGGAGCTCGCACCAGGCGAACGGTTACCCCCTTTGGTCCCGGTTCTAGCCACAAATCGGGACCAATGGTTGTGGGCCAGGAGCAAGGCACATTGGTTCCGGTTCGTGTATGGAACCGGGACCAAAGATGTCCTACGAACCGGGACCAATGCCCCACGTGGCCCGCCTGGCCCCCTGTCCTCCCTAACCGGGACTGTTGCTGCCATTAGTCCCGGTTCATGGGCTGGCCGGCCCGAACCGATGCCCTATTTTGTACTAATGATATGACAATAGTGACATAACTATAGCTTGGTATTCCTGTATTTTTTTTTGCTCCGATTTTCTTAGCACAAGAAATACACCGTGACAGTACAATACTCAGGCTTGCAAGCCCTCCGTCATAGTTCAAGAGAAATAATTTTGTTTCTAAATGACCAAGAAAGGTCTAACTTGCTAAACCACATCCAAATATATATGTATGCAGATGTCAAAGCATTTTCAATTGGTTAACACAACAACTATCCAGACATATGATTTATACATAATGGCTTATATTAGTCTGCATCCTAGAACACCATGCACTCACTTCTCCCTTATATGTTTATTGACATGTACTCCTTGCTTTTGTGAAGGAAAAAAATTACGTTAATATTGAAACAGCCACAAGTTTTTATTTTTGACCACTTCACATATTTGCTCCTATTTGATGAGATTGATCATATAATACTAACCCCCATTCACACAGTGGTGTTAACACATAAGCTTCATAGAGTAAATAATAGTACATAGAGCTCTGCATAAGCCCAATTCGTGTTACACAGCTCATGCTAATACTACCTTCCATACTAGAACATGTGAAATTCCACTACCACCGAGGCCTCAATATTTCACTATCTTTCAAGCTATATGATATCAGATTTTTAAACATATATCATTTGTTTGCATTATCTTTTACCAGTTACCACTCCATTATTGAATTAAATTGTTCAATATAATACCTTCAAAGTCACTAGTAGACCTCATCTAGCTAGGAATTTGACTATTGGTTAGATTTTAAAGATATCACTGCAAAGTGCTCTAAGTATTATATTTACATTTTTCTGATAGTTTCTACAAGATTGATTGGCCCTTTTTAGTAAAATTTGGAAGACAATCACTTTATCTATTTTCCCAAAGAAAAACAAATCAGCAGTCAGTTAAAAAGAAATAGTGTCAGATGTGTGCATTCCTTTCTTTCCCAAGGCCGATTTTGTGCATTGCATGACTCTTTATGTTCCACGTACCCAAGCATGGATCCGCAAAGGTTAAATACATCCTTTTCGTTTCGAGGAAAAGAAGTGAAAAGCACATTATGGCTATATGAATGCTCTAAAACTGTCTATGCTGAGTGTTTATATGGTGCATTTACGTATATATATTTTTTATTTTCCCTTTTGAAAGTTAACTCTATCTATGGTTGAAAGTGACACTTCGGTTGAGAAAGCATTGTAAATACTATACTCGCCCAAATATGCATTGCCCAATCACACACCCATCATAAATTATTTTATGCGCCAAAATGAAAAGCTCATGAGTTACCAACACAACACACAAACATATGTAAATTTTCCGAAAGCTAATTTGAATGGCACAATACTCAATTAAGAGTAAGGATGGCGATGGCAACATTCAGAGAACAAATAAAAATCTGATAGAGCCATACAAACTTAGTAACTTTCATGTCCCTTGTTGTATTTCTACTAGAACAAGTGCTTTACTATTGCATGTAAATAGCTACAATTTCAAATATTTTCTAACATACATAAATTGTAAATATTACTGGTACATACACATCTGAAGCCTTGAGTAGGAAGTGAATATGAGCCCCATCTGAAGCCATCTGATCTAGCAGAAGCTTCTGGCGATGTTTTGCCAAGAACTCATCACTGTTGGTCTTTACTAAAAGTGTTATCTTTTCTAGCACTCTAGTGTCGAGTAAGAAAAAAGTAACAAAATCATTGTCAGATTTTGTGCCCCGATAATAATCCAATACTATTGTTTTCAGACGGATGTCGAAACATCTGCTGGTAATATGCTGGTATTTACGACGCCACAAATTCTTTTTCCTTGATTTCTGGCACTGAAAAAATTCAACAAACCATGTATATATAACAACTTCAGAACAACAAGTAGATCAATAAAGAAGCTGAAGAAAATGTATTATCGTTAAAACAATCATGTACAACTTCTCCAAGCACGGAAAGCATCTCATCAATTCAATAACCACGTCCAAATTAAGAGTAGGCATACCAAGAGCCAAACACTTGATTGTGCACACCACTGTTGCAAGGCCACGAATGCGCGGTCCCTTCATCAAAAGCATGAAATCTAACTTTAGACAATAATATACGTACGTGCGCAAATCATATGTAATTTGTGTATGCACTGAAATGCAAGTTAAAAGGCTGAGGAGGTAAAAATATGAAGAAGAAGATCAGTTAACTGATGAATATCTCTGGCACCAAACACAAGCCGGGTGGAGTTGGTACAACCTAGGGTCTCCAACTTAGGCGCGGAAAGCACCACTAAAAGCAAATCCTGGTTTTGATCAAGATGGAATAATCTTTCAAGATGAGGGGCACTCTCGATAACGAGTTCCTCCATGGATGGATCTGGCGAACGAGTATCGACTGTAATGCTTCTAAGGGTACATGAATTGATCCGGAGGCGACGGGCTCCATTGCAACGAATAATTAGCAAGCACTCGAGAGAAGGGCTGCCGGCAATCATGCTGTTGAGTGAGAACTCCGAAGAGGTGGACATAATCAAGACCGAGCATCTTAAGCTGGGGGAAGCGAAGTCCCTGAACGGTGTCGTCCGTGAGTGTGAAATGTCCGAATTTGGCAACACAGAGGGTGGACGAGAAGCGGAAGATTGATGCCGGCACCGGCAACGGCTGCCAGTTTTGCCACCGCCGACGGTAGAACTCAAGCTCCTTGAGTTTATCTAGAACGGGGGATAGGAGACAGGCGTCGACGGCAGCATCGTTGTCCATGTCCGTGGACAAGTGTGGGCGAATGCAGAAGCGGTGGCAGCCGCCTTGGTGGGAGGAAATTATGCGGTGTAAGACATCACCGAGTTTACCATCACTAGAATGGACGATATCAGCACAGTCGATGTTGAGAGGAAGAGAGCGCCAGAGGGGACGCCACACCGTGTCGCGAGGATCTGCGTGCGACAGCGTTGCTTGATGGGGAGGAGGGAGATTATCTTACGGAGCATGTCGTCCGGGAGGTCGCTGAGGTTGCTGATGCGGTGGAGATATCTTCCGTCTCCGCCTCCAGCGTGTTCAGCCGCTCCGGGATCGGGCGCCGCCGCCGGTGCTGGAGCCGGATAGCCCGCAACCACGAGTGCGGCTGCTTTCCTCTTCCTGGTAGCCGTACTCCTGCTGCTACTACCGCCGGCCTCCATCTCTTTGGCCATGATCGATGGGAATTAGGTTTTGTGGTGGAACTCGGGATCGGATCGGAGAAGGACGGGGGAGGGATGCGCATCGGCCTAAGCGAGCGCGCTGCTGAGGATAGACTGTGTTTGACTGCTGGCTTAGGATGACAGACGAACCCCATAAATAGGAAAACTGGCCGATGTGAGTAAATGGTAAGGTGACGTGAGCAATTAGAAACTGCCCGATGTGACATGTGCGCGTGAGACCAAACCTGCACTGGCGGCCCCAGATCAATAGCGTCCCCTTGACGTGCCAAAACCACGCAGCTCAACAGCTAGCGTCGACGCATGCTTCCCAAAGAAATACGTCGACAGCTGAAGCTTTAAATTGTTGCATTAGAGTAGATCGTGTCAAGGCTAGGGACAGCGAGGAGACGGTGGATGGAGCGGAGCGCCGGGACGGCGGCAAGTCGGCGAATGAGCACGCAGCATGATGCGTCTTTTATGAGATTCTCTTCTTCTTCAGTAATTAGGAAGGAGGGGCCAATATATTGCAGTGTTCTGACAGTTTTGACAGTACGTGGCAATGGTATGAGAAGGGCATGGCTACGTCCACGGCTCCACCGGTGCTTCTTTTCTGTTTCATATTTCATGTCAACCGTTGCTTCCTCCACCTTACTCTCTAATTTGCCTTGCTCCCCAACCATCATCCCTAGTTCTTCATCAAATAGAAAATTGAAGATGAAGACCATTAACCAAACCGAAGTCGCATATAGCTAAGAATCCGGCCCGGGGTATATATTCACATATATAGCAACGATAAGGCAGAAGATATATTGCCCCCTAAATTTGAACAACAGGGGACGAAACCATCAATTTCTGTTGAGGCCAGGGGCTGTAGAGACTAAGAGCATTTCCAATAGAAGATGAAAATTTGGAGATGTAAAAAATTACATCTCCAAAAAAATGGCAATTCCAACAGATGATGTAAATTGGTGATTTAAAAGGGAAACTCCAACGGATGAAGCAAATGCACATGTAAAACTAGTTGAACTTTGGGACCTTCTTCGGCGGCATGGCGACAGCGGGGTGCCAGCGGACGAATCGAGGTGGGCGGCGACTGTGGAACCGGGCGATGGGCGAGGCGGTGGTGCGCTAGTGTTGGCCGGTGGTGTCGTGATGAGGGGCAGCGTTGCGGTGGTGCTGGACGGTGGGGCTGCTAGCGAGGCGGCGGTGCGATGGTGCGGGGCGTCGTGACCGGGTGTTGCGGGCCGAGTGGGCAGGGCTGCAGGTAGGGTAGCATGGCTAAGAGTAGGGCAGCGGGATTGCAAGCGGGGCAGCGACAGGGCCGAATCAATTCGTGGACGGGGCGTCCGCGCGACGGTGGTGGACGACGATCGAAATGCAGCAAAACCGGCAGTGGGGTGGTGGAGGGGGCGGATCTGGCGCGGGACTTGGTGCGGCAGACGGGCGGTGACAGCAGTGCGGTAGGAGGAAGAAAATGGGGTTGGGGAAGGAAAGTGAAACGACGGTTGGAGGTTGGCGCTCGGCTGGCGTTTTTACATCTTCTATGGGTGTAGATGTATATTTGCATCACGAGGTGTTGTATTTTACATTTCTGGGAGGCGAAGATGTATTATTTTTTTTGCATCTACATCATCGGTTGAAGAGGGGTTTATAGGCCTCGAAGACGCAAAAAATAGTTAGTTTTACGTTTATTTTTGAACAAAGCAAGGCACCAACAGGTGCCCAATGTCATTATCAGCTCATAAAAAAAGTACACGAGGGAGTACACTTGGCTAGAGGAGAGATATGAGGGGAAGATACAGCCAGAGATTAAGAGCTGATAAGAGCTAGCAAACAAAGGTTGATCACATATCAACCAGATGAACCTCAGCTAGAAAGAACGGCATGAAGGAGTACATGCCTTCTGCTAACAGCAAGCAAGGGGTGAAGAAGAAAGAGATCTGGCACCACAAGCCGGATAGAAAGAGGAAATGCAAGTCCTCCAACCTCCGGTCCCTGAATGAGCTACATCCAAACGCCAGGAGATGAAACCTTGCTGTTGGAAGGAGAGGAGCAGCATGCATCAACACTGTGAGTGACTTCCCAAAGGAGAAAACCTGAAAAAACCAAAGACAGAGCAACCTTCTTCTCCTTGTAAATGACAGAAAAGAGTAAGATAAGAAAGGCAGCCACCGAATTAGTCACAACCAGAGTACGTGCAACAGCATGAAGAACTAAAAACAGTACAGTGTATGCAAATTGATTCCTAAAATTTGAAAGTTGGCCAAGGCTACCACCACCAGACAAGAAACATGCGAGTGAGCAGAAGCAGAGCAATGAACTTGAGTATTATCAGTGGACCTAAAAATTTGATGCTCAAGGTTGTGAGCCACCCCATTAAATTCACGAGAAACATGGAAAACCTTAGAGTTTAGATTAGCAGAATTTTTAAGAAAGATAGCAAGCTCCCTTCTAATGTTCCATGGAATAGAAGGATCTGAAATGTTACGCAAAGCAGCAAAAGAGGCTAAAGAAAGACAATCCATTAAAAAAGTTGGGGCATGAATATTAAGCCGAGACGCCAATTGAGCCGCACATGATAGAGCAATAGCTTCGGCCTGTAAAGGAGTAGAAGTCGGGGGAGCTGAACCTTGAACTTGGATATTAATCTCAGCACCATCTATTGGAATGCACAAGAAAACGCCCACCCTTGTACCCACCTCTCCCTGGGGTAATCCAGGAATCTTCTTAGATCTAAAAGCAGCATCTGAAAACACTTTAGTTCCTCAAATTAAGAGGTCAGATTTAATTGTTTTTCCCTGCATAGGAATAATGTCATACGTAGGTTGATCATTGGAGAGCAAATGCTTATTAGAGAGGATAGAAACATTATCCAAAGAATCCATAGACAAGTTTGATGCAGCAATATGCACTTGATATGGTAAATGATTTTACCTATAAAAAAAAGTCATTTCTAGCTTTCCAAAGGCACCACAAAAAATTCAGAACATTACAGATGGAAGCATGAGGATGCCTCATACGAATAAGAGCAATGAGAACCAACTGCCTAGTAGAGTGCCCATGGATTAAAACATCAGATCGAAGAAACCAAGGAGAAGAAAACCAAGCTGCTCTTGCAAAATTGCAAAGGACAAAAAGATGGAATTCATCCTCCTGTTGGCCGCATCTACAACAAGTCTGCGAGATGTGGATAGAGAATCGGCCAGCTCTCATACCTGTAGGCAAAGCCTTACGAAGAAGTCTCCAAGCAAATGTTTAAACCCTGGGAAGCAATTTTTTTTGTCTCCAGATGAACTTCAGAAAATCCTTCAAGTCCAAAGAAATCTCAAGAGGAACAGCTCTAGAGTTACTATAAATCTCTTGCAAGCAAAGTTTGTAAGCAGATTTTGAAGAGCAAATCCCATTAGGAGTTAGATCCCAACAAAGCAAATATGGACTATCATCATCAATAATATCAGTGTGAATAATGTGAGAGGCCAGAGGCTGCTGAAAGAGAGAAGAAATGAGCTGATTATTCCATCTTCTTGAGCCGGGAAGCCAAAGGTGTCTCACAAGGGAACAATATTCAAAACCATCACTCTAAGGAACAAGATAATCATGTATATAGTGCCAAAACTTAGACCACGGCATACTCCACAAGGATATGTTACATTGAGTGAGTTGATAAAAATCATGATCTCTAAGTCTAGGTAACATCTTCAAAATAGAGGCCAAAAAGCAGATTTTGGAGGAGTAGCATTGGCTGTCCAAATAGAAGTGCCCGGAAAATATTTAGCCTTTAGAACAAGATACAAATGAGAAGGAGGAGATTTTTCTAACCTCCAAGCAGCTGTGAGGATAAGACTTTCATTCATAGCCTTTTAAGTTCCTGATGCCCAAGCCACCTTCCTCCTTGGAGTTAGAAATATCCTTCCAATCCCTAAGACAAAGACTCTTTTTTGAATCGGTCTCTCTAAAACCTGTCCACCAGAAGTTTCTAATGACAAACGTGAGTTTAGCAATGATTTTTTTGAAAACAAGATATTGGCCATATAATAAACAGGTATAGCCGAGAAAAATGAGCGAATTAGTTCCGGTCTAGCAGCATGAGAGAGCATATTAGCTTTGTAAGTGGGCAGCTTATTTAAAAATTTATCAAGAAAATTGTAAGCAGTCCCTCTATTTTTAGCAGGAAGGATTAGAGGATGACCAAGATGAGTGAAGTTAGCGTCTAGATTAGAAACAGGAAAATTTTGCTTAATATCATGCATAATAGCCTGAGAGGCATGTGAGCTGAAAAGGATAACAGATTTGGCACAATTGGGAGCTTGGCCCGAGAGCCCACAAAATTGTTGAAAGAGATTGGCCATAGTTTGAGCTTCCTCGAGAGTAGCCTGCCCACAAACCAGTAAATCGTCTGCAAAAAGAAGAGAGTGAACAGAGGGGCAATTTGGTCCCAGAGAAATACCCTGCAAATGATGAGCCTGAAGAGCCTCGTTAAGAGCAATGGAAAGCTCATTAATAGAAATGACAAACAAATAAGGAGACATGGAACAGCCTTGACGGATACCTCAAAAGCTTTTGAATTTATGATAAGGTTGGCCATTAACGAGCACAGAGAATGTGGGAGAAGAGATGCATGCATGAACTAAATTAATGAAATGACCATGCAACCCTTTACGAGCAAGCGCAGAAACAAGAAAGTCCCATTCTAGACGATCAAAAGACTTGGCTAAATAAATTTTAAGCATGAAGGCATCATGTTTCCAAGATTTAAGAGAGAAAGAGTGAGTTATCTCCTGAGCAATAATAATATTGTCACTAATTCTCCTACCCTCAATAAACGCCGGTTGAGCAGGATTAATATAATTAGGAAGGTGAGGCTTAATTTTGTTTGCAAGGGATTTAGCAATGATTTTATAAAATACATTACAAAGGCTGATAGGGCGATAATCCATAGGAATTTGGGGAACAAGTTTTTTCGAAATAAGAGCAATGTTAGTATCACTAATGTGAGCAGGAAGGAGACCAGTAAGATAGAAACTGATAACAAGCTGAGTTACCTCCTCTCCAATCCAATCCCAAGTGGCCAAATAAAATTCAACATTAAAATCATCCGGCTCTGGAGAAGCATTAGATTTCATATCCTTAAGAATCTACAAAATCTCATGCTTGTCAGGAAGAGAGTAAGTGGGGTCTGAAGGATCATCGGGCCATTGAGTGGAAAGATAAGGCATGCGAACATTATCATTTGGGGAAGAGAAAATGTGCCTAAAATAATTAACAAAGGTATTAGTAATGGCAACAGGTTTGAAATGCACCACATCATTCTCATCCTTGATGGAACAAATAGTGTTTCTTTTTCTACGTTTAATAACAGCTTGGTGAAAAAAATTAGTATTCCGGTCACCCGCAACAACCCAAGTTTTCTTATTATGTTGTTTATAGAATTGACTAAGTTTGGAAAGGGTTTGTTCATACCTTGTAGTGAGAGAACTTTCTAAAGCATGATTCTGTTGTTGTAAAGGAAGTTGCTGCAGTTGATTGATTTGTGTTTCCAACTCCAAGAACTCCTGCTGAAGAGGCTTTTTCTTCCTGCACCAAATTTTCAAAGATCCTGCCAAAGAAGAAGAATTTGCTGCAAAAGAAGTGAGAGAAGTATCATTCCAAGCAGATTTAACAAATGAATGAAAATATTTCTCCATTAACCACCAACTTTCAAATTTGAAAGATTGCCTAGGTTTCGCAAAATGACCTTCCGTCAACACTAAAATGGGAGCATGGTCACTGAGAATGATAGGCAGATTAAGAACTAGTGTTAGGGTAGTACATGCACCAATCAGAGTTAACCAAACAACAATCAAGGCGTCTATGGATAGGATTAGAAGTGTTTCGTCTACCATGCCAAGTGTAAGCAGGACCACTATATCCTGTATCAAACAACCCACAATTTTTGACAAGAGATCGAAAAGCATGCATACGATAGAAATTAACATTACCATTCCAACCATCAGAATCATAGAGGATATCATTCAAGTCTCCCATACACATCATGGGCATGCCTAGATTATCATGCACAAAAGATGAAACTTGATCCCAGATGGCACCGGTTTGCCGATGATACGGGTCACCATATATACAAATCAAGCAGAAGTTGACTCCGGAAGCTAGATGAACTACTTTAGCGAGTATATAATGGAAGCACTATGAATAGAAACTTTAAGATCATCAGTCCACATAAGCCACAAGCCTCCCGAAGCACCTCGAGAAGGGACAACAAAGTCGTTAGTAATATCAAACCTATTAACAAGATCGACGAAACAAACTTTGGAAGACTTGATTTCTGAAACAAATGTTACATGTGCCTTCGTGGACCGCATCAAGTTGGCAAGGTAGAGCATCCTCTCACTGCCAAGGACTCGGCCCATACCTCGGCAGTTCCAGGCGATGGCCCTCATGATGCCCAAGAGTTACCCAAGATCGAGAGAATTAGCCCTGCAGGTGAAAATGAATTCCCTCCTGATGCAACTGCAACCGGGACTGGCTGAACCAACGAAGCTACTGAGCCACGCCACCACAAAAAGAAAGGGAAAGATGTCGGTGTCAAAACCGATGGATCTCGGGTAGGGAGTCCCGAACTGTGAGACTAGGATCGATGGTAACAAGATACGAAGGGGACACAAATTTACCCAGGTTTGGGCCCTCCTATGGAGGTAATACCCTACGTCCTGCTTGGATGTATTGATGATATGGGGGTTACAGAGTTGATCTACCTTGAGATCGAATAGCTAACCCTAGATGAGTTTTTTTGTCCCTACACCCTAAAACCCTCCGGCTTATATAGACGCCGAGCATGCCTAGGGTTTACACATGGTCGGTTACATGCCGAGGAGATAAACATGCCTATTCGCTACATCAAACATGGAGTACAAGCCGTGGTTCCCAAAGCTTCCATCTTGGAGACTAGGCCTTCAAATATTCATGTGTTTGGTAAGTGGTCCGTATAGTCCTGCCCATAGTAATAGGTCGGCCTCCCGAGGACCCCTTAATCCAAGACTCCATCAGTAGCCCCCAAACTTGCCTCCAATTGCAAGGGTCCCAGCTTCAATTTCCTTACATGATCAGAGTCTTTGGCTTGCAAGGTGAGTTCTTCCCTTGGCCTCTGATGATAAGTAGTTTTCCATATAGTGGCACGTCTGAACACTAAAAATTGGCTGGCCTTGAAGGCCATACGTCAAGGGATAAATAATATTCCTATGACGACCTTTCTAACAAAAGGTTGCAGCCCACCACGACCGCTAGGTCAGTTACACAAACTCGATTCGCGGTTCGTGGCCGATTTAATCATCGCGATCTATCAACATACCGATTGTGTCCCTTTTATACAGGATATGTTTAACCACACACACGCAACGGCTCGCACGTCGTGGGAAGCGGAGGGATTCACGGTGTAGCAAGAGGAGACCAAATCGATAAGCCTTATAAAAGGAGAAGAAAACCCCGAAGCTTATTCACGTTTCCCATTCGCTTTCTCCGCCTTCCATTCCTCTGCGCCTCCAAAGCACAGATCTAGGTCTTCCGCCCCCACCTCCGATCTCATCAATGGCAAGCTCCAACGGCCAATGGGAGATCTCCAGGGTCACCGACCGGGACATTCTCAACCTCAAGAAGGCCGTCTACCTCTCCGCTGACATTCCTCACCGCGCACTGGAATAGGGCCAAGTGATCCCCACCCCCGACCAAGCGAAAGGGTGGTCTTCCTTCCCCACTTCATCAGAGGGTTGAGCTTCCCTCTCCACCCCTTCGTCAGGGGTTTGATGTTGTTCTACGGTCTGGACTTCCATGACCTCCTGCCAAATTCCTTTATGCATATATCGGCTTTCATCCTCGTCTGCGAGGCATTTCTTCGGGTCAAGCCACACTTCGGGATCTGGCTCAAAGTATTCAACATCAAGCCAAAGTGCATTGGCGGGAAGCACGCAAATTGTGGCGGGGCTGTCATCGACAAGCTCACCCGCGACGTGTGGCCATCAGGCACTTTCATCGACAACATCAAGGCGTGGTAGAAGGAGTGGTTCTATATCACAGAACCACGAGAAGAAGGTCAGATCCCTCCTGCCGAATTCAGATCCGGTCCCCTCACCAGACTAGCTTCATGGCTCAAAAAGGGCCTTAAATGGGGACCGACCAAGGAGGTGAGCGACCTGCAGAAGTGCATCGGCTCCTTGGTTGAGGAGGACATCAAGCTGACCAACGTGGTCTAGGTGATGCTCCGGAGGTGCATCCTCCCCTGCGAGTGCCGGGACACTCCCTTGTGGGCTCGACAACTAGATGATGCGCCCACAATCTGGCACCTCTTCTGCACTACGTGGGAGAAGCTATGGAAGGCGCTCTTCAAGTCACAGGAGAGCTGGCCATCCGAGGAGGAGGACAAAGGCCTGCAAGCCTCCAAACTCACCACCGAGGTACGAGTCACTTCTGCATGATCGGCTTTTACATTTCCCAAGAAGGATCCCTAATGTTTTCTTCTGATCATTCTTTCGCAGAAATGGCTAAAGAAAGTCATTAACATTAGCAGTCCGGCACCTCAGCCTGAGGACGCTAGGTCCGGGCTATTGGCGGAAATGCTCGTGGAGAAGCCTTACGAGGCCCCCATGAAGAAGGAGAACAGGAAGAAACGAGGCCGAAGCTGCCTTCGTGTCCGGGACCAGTCAGAGATTGTGTCCGGGGAAACTCATGCTTCCTCGAATTAAGAGGAGCATGAGGAGGAAGAGGAGGAGGAGGAGGAGCGGGAGGAAGAGGAGGAGGACGAAGACAGGCGGAAGGCAATCCCCCCCGCCCCCCCACACACACAAGAAAGAGGGAGGCGTCATCGGATACTCCAAAGGAGGTTCCCCCTCCTGCCCCGAAGAGGACGCGTCGGGCACAGGTGAGCCTGTTTGACGACAACTCGGACTTAGATACCGAGTCCGATAACCTCGAGGTGGTTCCACGAAGGAACCTCAGGCTCAAGCCCCCGGCTCGAAAGTTAGGATCCGAAGACCCCTTGTTTTCTCTTTTAACAAGTTAAGAATTTACTAACACGCAGACGCTTATGGGATTTGTAGCCCCCCGCACGTCCTCCCACCGATCAAATATCAGACGGAGACACCCCGCCCGCCGAAATCGCGGAGAGCGGGAATGCCTCGCATCCCGCCACTCCGGGCGCTGCGAAGGACATCACGGAGGTGTCACCGCAACATGCTCCTATGGAGCCGGGCACCGGCAGTGGAGGAGACGACATAATGGCCGAGGCTAACACCTCGGTTAATGAAGACCGGGGGAGGAACCCTGCTTAGAAGGCCAGACGAGCGGCCACTCAGTCCCCTCCAAGGGCGTCTCCGGAGCATACCACGCCTCCGGAGGTTCTGGTTCTAACCCTGGTTGGTGATCGGGTTATCCGGTCACCTCCGGCGCCACCGACCAATGGGTGGCCGATCATGGAGGAGGCTCTATCGAGCGCCTCCGTATCTGAGGAGCACCGCACCCTTATGGGTGCAGTATTAAAGAGCATCCAGTCTGTTGACAATGGACTGAAGGAGGCCTTCAAAGGTCTCCTGACGGGTTGTCAAGTAAGTCACCTAATACTCTTCTTTGCAAAGTTTTTTTATTTATTTCCCTTATATACATGGCAGCCCTCGAGCCCTATGTGAGTTTGAAAAAACTTACCTAGGGGTCAATCATGTATCCTATACCGGACTAGGCACAATTTATGTGTCCGGCATGTGAGGGTAGCTCCTAATAAGGTCCAACATATGATCGGATTGATTATAATGCATGAGTTGAAAACCCATCTAACATGTCCACTGTATGTGTACTATAGGCATCGTCATCGGCGGCGGCAATAAATGGTGCCAAGCTGGACGAGCTGAATCGGAAGCTTAAAAGCTCCGAAGATGAAGTTGAAGCCCTCAACAGAAGATTTGATGAGGCACAAGATAGGTCAAAATGAAATCTGAACACCTTTACCCGAACACTGTCCATGCAGTTTTTCGTAATGTCTTAATGTGTAAACAGCTTCGGTGAAGGAGGTGGAGAGGCTGAAGGCCGAGCTTCAACAAGAAAAGATCATGCGGACGTCGAGAGAGCAACGGCCAAAGAAGCGGCGACCGCCCTCTCCGCCCTACGAGCCACAAGCTAGAAGCACGAGGCTCGTGTGGCGGAGGTTCAGCAGGAGCTCAAGGACGCTAGCCGGAAGTGTGAGGTCCTTGAGCAGAAGGGCAACGAGAGCACAGCCGAACTGACCACCCTGAAGAACGATCTTCAGAAGGCGCGGGTGGACAGGTAGTTTTATGAGGAGAAGGTCCGCCAAGCGAAGGACATAATCGATGGTAAGCCATACTTACTACTGTGCGTCTTCGGGGATAGCAAATTCAAATTGCTTACCCAGGTGTGGCGGTCTTCAAGTGCCTCCTCCGATCATCAGAAGAGCGTGGCGGAAGCCAATATGCTATTCGCCTCGAGAGAAGAAGGAGATGAAGCTCGGCTGTTCTGGGCACAATTCAGAGCCCCCGAGCGCTCGCCTCTTCTCGTGGAGCAGCTAAAACAACAGATGGAGATGCACCAGATGGCAGAGCTGGCCATGAAGGACCTCTGCATCCTCTTATGGCCCGGCGAGCCGCTACCAGGTAGCTACTCTGGCTTGGTGCGGAAGTTGATTGCGGCTTCGCCCCGCTTCGACGCCTTGAAGCACTCTTCTTGCATAGAGGGAGTTTGGATGGCCCTTGCAAAGGCCAAGGTGGACTGGCCGGAGTTGGATCCAATGAAGGTAGCCACCGCCCCGCCGCCTCCCAGGAAGGAGCATATACGCCCCGAGCTATACTTCGATGGAGTGATGGAGAGTGCTCGGGTGATAGCGTCATAGTGTTGGGTAATAATGTGTTTGAATGAGTTGTAACGCGTCCGAACACTTATTGAAACTTTTGATGTTATAAGTTATTATGCTTTTATAGTTTTGCATTCCTTTATAACTCTTGTGTGGTCGTTTAATACTGAAAGATGCGAGTCTTCAGCTTCAGCCCCCATGTAGATACCACATGGGGGTGTCTATGCCAATGCACTATGTCCCTTAGCCGAGTTATCGGAACCCGAAGGCGGTAAAGTGCGGAAAACTAGGCAGTCAGACTATAGTGCTTTATTTCATTCACTTAGCCGTAGGGGCGCGAAAAGGACTACAGGGAGCTTACGATTGGCTACCAGATTGTTGTGATGTTTGGACGAACCGCGGCTAAAGCCGGTATCAGAAGGTTTGCACAAAGGACAAACCCCTCGTATAGGACGGAATAACCGCTTAGTAGGGTTAAAGTATAATACTTCTAGCTCGGGTTCACAGACCGGATCTCGCATACTATGACAGTCAGTTTTCGGCTTTCTCCCCTGAGGTGCTTGACCAGACTATCCGGAAGCACAATCACAGAGGTGCTCCCTTTGCCCTTTTAGCCGAACGAGCATAACATAAAGGGGCAAGCACATGAGCTGGGCAACCCAACTATGGACCCAAGACACAGTTCGGAACCGATGCATATTAAGTGAACTCCGAGACGCGGAACACATAATGAACAATGTGCAAGGCAATTTTTATGTAAGTTCGAGCCCCCGGTGGAATATCCGATCGCGTCGTAACGTATCGAACTAATTCACAAGAAGAGGGAGAAAAGGAAAATATGTGCTGAGAAGGACAACTAGAAAACATATAAAATGATGCTGTATTTTTTCTCAACAACTCTTATTATTCAGAGTGCCAAAGCAACTGCTTACAGGTATATGGAACAAAGGAGATTACAGGAGCGGTTGTACCAGGGGTCTTCGATTGATGGCCTTACGTCCTCAATATGCCCTGTTGCTAGTTTTATTCCAGATCTTTGGTGTGCCTCGATGGGTGGCATCATTCGACGAACGGATCTTGCCAACGAAGTCTTGAGAAGTCTCCGAACTATGGATAGGCTTTATCCCGAGGTGGGCCCTTTAATGGTCCCTCCATTTTGTCCGAAGACATATTTAGTGGTAGTAGTCTGGTCCAGCCGGACTCCCACCTTTGTTTCCCCACCGCTACCCATGGAATTTTAAGCGCGAAGTTGTGCCTTCTTGGCACATACTTCGGTGGTCCTAGTGGCGTGCGGTGGGGTGCGAGTCCCTATTCGTGGGTAGAGGAGGGCTTTGAGAGTTTGGCCTGTAGCCGAGCTCGCTTCCCAACCTCGCGTGTCTTTACGACAGATGTCAGAACCTGCCAATCATCTTGGTAACTAAATTCGGCTGCCAGGACCAGCGCATGCTGCTCAGTCCGTAGAGATTGCGTTGTATTGCCATTGATAGTCATGACCCCTCTGGGGCCAAACATCTTGAGCTTGAGGTATGCATAATGTGTGACGGTGTTGAAACGAGCGAATGATGTCCGACCAAGCAGGGCGTGATAGCCGCTGCGAAAGGGTACGATGTCGAAGATCAAGTCTTCGCTGCAAAAGTTATCGGGCCAGCCGAACACAACTTCCAGGGTTACAGCGCCCGTGCACTGGGCTTCGACAGATGGAATCACCCCTTTGAAGGTGGTGTTACTGTGTTTAATCCGTGTCACGCCCAAGATGCGGTCCTATCCTTATTTGGCACGAGGGCCTCGAAGGGGATAGAAGTGCATCTCGATGCGTTCGCAAGAATGGATATCATTACAAGTACATGTACAGAAGAGATGAGCATATGGTATTGGCTTACACTCTCCACAAGCTACATCAGAGTCACATCCATATAATAACATACTCAAACATCATACAAAAGAGCAGGGTCTGACTACGGATGAAATCAAATGATAAAATGACATCCACCCTTGCTATCCCAGGCCGCCGCCTGGAACCCATCCAAGATTGATGAAGAAGAAGAAGAAGAACTCCAAATCAAATCAAGCAACGCGCGCACGTCAATTCATCGGATTACCTGTACCTGCAACTGTTGTTGTAGTAATCTGTGAGCCACATGGACTCAGCAATCTCATTTCCAAGGGTATCAAGACTATTAAAGCTTAATAGGTAAGGTATGGTTAACTGGTGAGGCTATAGCAAGCAACTAAGCATTTATTTGAGTGGCTAACTTACGAGCACAGAAAGTAAAGTATGGTGGTCTACGCATAACGGACATGAACTAGTAATGATCATTAACTGATCCTGAATACCTACTTACGTCAATCATAACCCCACCGTGTTCTCCTCCGGATAAGGACTCACGAGAAGAGACAGTCACGGTTACGCACACAGTTGGTGTATTTTATTAGAGTTTACTTCAAGTTTGCTATGACCGGGTGTTAAACAAAGTATCCAAGTTTGCCACATAACCGCGGGCATGGCTTCTCGAAAAGATTTAACCCTGCAGGGGTGCTCTAACTCATCCATCACAAATTAACCACACTCAGTGGGAATAACCTCAACCACGGAACTCGTGATCTTCCTAGGCAATTCCAAAGGAAATCCGGCACCTCGAGATACCCCGAAGAATAATCAGAGTTCCTCACTCAAGACGTTCGTGAAAGGTAAAACAAATCCAGCAAGGCCGCCCGATGTGCCGACAATCCCGATAGGAGCCGCGTATCTCATTCTCAAGGCACAACCGGATGAGCGATGGTTACCACGCCAAACACCGAGTTGCCCTGGGTAGCATTAATAAGCTACTCTGGTTTGGACCAACACTCATGCCGAGCATTGGCCCGGGGGTTGATTAAATTATCCATGGGGTGATCATGCCCTATGCAAGTTCATTAGTTTTAGGCAAATGTAGTACCAATGTTGGGCCTTGCCAGACAAGTTTTATTCTAACCCGAAAATCGGGGTCCCCATAACAACCCCAAGCATGTTAGGAGCTCTCATTTCTGGAACATAACACCGGTTCACAAGTAACTAGGGGCGGCAAGAGTGGAACAAAACACCAAGCAAAAGGCCAAGCCTTCCACCTTTACCAAGTATATATATGTGCATTAAATTAAATAGCAGCAATATTGTGATATGACAAAAGAATGTCCATGTTGGCACATGGAAGCAATTGCACCTGCATCTAGCAATGCTATAAGAAGGGCTGAGCAAGCGGTAACATAGCCAAACAATGTTTGCTGGGAGGTGAAGAGGTTAGAGGCTTATCATGGCAATGTTGGGAGGCTTATCAAACAACTGATACGTAGCGAGACATAACGATAAAAGACGAGACAACTAGCATGGCAATGATAGTAATGGTATCCAGGGAAATGTGTCATCTTGCCTGAGATCCCGCTCGGAATAAGATCGAGTCCATGAAGAAGACGAACCAACGTAGTCGAACGAATCCTCACACTCCGAACGCTTTCGGAACTCTATCGAGAAGAAGCAATCCGAAACAAACAATCAACATAGGATACACCACAACATATGCATAACACGATGCACAAACAAATATGATGCACGCCCGGTTTAATTAATATGCAATGCATGACAATTCACAACAATCAAATACTACACACTAAGTGAAGCTCAATATGCAACAAGTTGCATATTGACGAAACTCAACATTTGAATCATTTAGTTCACTCTTGTTAGGTACACGATAATATTAAATGTCGTTAAACATGGCAAGAGGTGAAGCATAAGTAAACTAACTAACTAAGCATCTTAAATGAGGTCGGAAACAACTTATAATATTTCCGAAACGACCCCATATGTTAATCTAGAAATTGGTCCAGATCTGAACTAAACATATTTTATATTTATTAAACAGAAAAATAAATGACACCATGTTATTCTGCACGTCATTCTAGTTGATTAAACATATACAGAACATCTCAAACGGAGCTACGGTCTACAAGATATGAGCAACACAAGATGCACATACCATGAATGCAAATGCATGGGAAAAACCACCACAAACATCTCAAATCATGAATGCAACAAGTTATTATGAAACTACATGAGATTCTAAGCAAGTTTCATGTATGGAATGACCAAAACGGAGCTACGGTTCAGCCACAATCAACAAAACAAGTTTTAGTTGAAATCTGCCAAAAACAGTAAGATGGCATTTTGAACACGTGACAACAACAAGTTACAGTATTCCAAAATGCACAAACTAAGCATGGGGAAATAGAATACAACATCCACTTCATTTCATCTTCACAAATTATAATCAAAACATGCATGGGTCACTTGGTAGGAAGCTCACAAGAAGGCTACTTAATAACAGTTTCAGACTTAGTGAAAATAGCAGTTTTAGACAGTGCAGTTTTTATCACGAAGGCATATTGACAGCAGTGAAACTATATGCTACAGATCATGAAATGGCACGAAACTTAACAGCATGCTATAGGACAATATCAACAACAACTAACTCCATTACACCTACCACAAAAGAGTTCTAGATCACTAGCAAATCACATGGCAAGACAGCAACAAAATATAACAGATTCCAGACTTAGAAATATTTTGGACCCTCAAAATATCAGATTTTTTATAGCAAGTTGACAAGAAGAAAACAACACCTAATCATGCATATCTATGACAAGCAAAATGTCCATGGGCTAGGGCACACATCCAAGAGCATATCTCATGTTGAAAATTAATTAATATCATGCCCAGATTAATTCCTACGAAAAAGACAAAAGGGCCTCACGACATAAATGACATCCACACAAAATGCTTAAATGGCAAAACTAAATGCCCTGATAAATCCTATGGTTTTTTTCTACCCCGAAAACATATATAATCTGCATATGTTCATGTGGAAAATTAATCACAATTAAATATGCGGGAATATGGCCTAATCATCTTAAAGCAATCATCAATGCAAATTAAATGCAAATATCATGCCGAGATTTTTATTCATACCCGAGAATGCGGTGCGAATGGGATGAACATTTTTAATATATGATTTTATTAATTCGATGCACGGTTAATTAATTATGAAAATGCCATTAAATGCAAATATGCAATATGACATGTTAAATAATTTTATGCATGGGTGCAAAAAGCCATTTTAATATTTTACGATTTATTCTAAGCATATTTCATATTAAAGTTATATTATTGCGCTGCACGGATAATTATCTACTAGCAAAATGAATTTAGGTAATACTCTGAAATAGAAAAGAAAAGAATTATGGGCCTAAAAGAAAAAAAAACGCGCAGGGGCTGCTCACATTGGGCCGGATCTGAGCCTGGAGGCTGGCAGAGGAGGTTGGCTGGTTGGGCCGAGCTGGCGCTGGCCGGCCCACCGGGCGAGCGCTGGGGAGGTCAACGCGCAGAGCGCTCGCGCTCGTCTTCGACCTCTTGAGCGGGAGCGAGTGAGGCCATGGCGGCGACCTGGCGAGGCAAGGCCTGAGACGGCTAGGGCAAGGGGACGAGGGGGATCCGGCACGGGGCGGAGCGGATCCGGCCGGCGACACGGTCAGCGGCGGCGGGGCGGCCCGGACGGAGCTCGCGAGGAGCTTCACGCGGCCATGGCGAGGCGGGGCTTGCAGGGCGGTGGCGCGGCTATGCGCGAGATGGGGGCGAGCGGCGACCTGGCTAGCTACGAGGGGAAGGCGCGGGGCGTGAGCGCAGGAAAGTTGGCTACTGCGGCACTGTGGCGGCGAGGCCGGCCGGAGGGAGGAGCTCGGGATTGGGGCTTGGCAGCCATGGAAGGAGCACGGGAAGCTCCGGTTGGACCCGGATGGGCTTTCTTGGGCCTCCAGATGGGCTCGGGCGGGCTGGCTAGAGGAGGGAGAAGGTGGGGGTTGGCTAGGGTTTGGCACGCAGAACGAGGAGAACTAGGGCTATATATAGGTTCGGGTCTAGGGTTACGGCACTGTCCGTTTTCGGACTGTCGGGTGACGATCCGACATCTGGAAGTAGAAGGGGGGTTACGGCGGCTGTGCAGATGGGCTACAAGGGGAAGAGAGAGAATGGTGACCCGTGACACACAGATTTAAAATGCCGAAAACGTCCGACGATAAAACGATGACCTCACTGCTACGACTGTCGACGGGGTATCTAACGAACTCGTGTCGCGACAAAATTCGACGGGCGGTCTACCTACAACATAACAAGACCGCACGACAAGTTTCAACTCAATCCGAGAATATTTTTGCGCGCACTTAGAAACGATTTTATTTTCACGGTGCCGCTGGCGCGTGCGTGTGTGCTTGGTCTCGAGACGGACAACGGCAAAACAGAGAGAACCGGCAACTACGAACGGATGCAAGCTTTGGAAAATGGGAGATGATGCAATGCAGATGATGCGAATGATGCGATGATGAATGCGACAACCAAACGAACACACGGCGAAAACGGAAACTAAAGGGAATCTTCTGGAATCTTCTGGAATGTTGGTCTCGGGTTGTCACAACTCTCCTCCACTACACGAGGATCTCGTCCCGAGATCTAGAATGAGAAGGGGGAAGAGAGAGAGCAAAAGGTAAAACTTAGTTGCTTCTTTGACGAAAGAATGAAACCAATGAATCTTGAAGGATGCAAGAGATGACGAATAACAAGGGAACAAGCACGGATTCACAGGAAATTTCGGCAGCACTTCGGTAGGAAAGAGAGGCAAAATTAGATATGATGGGAACAAATTGAAAGAAAGGCACAAAACTTTGGTTGGAATAGAATCAGACTTTCATAAGATGGAAGGATCATGAAAGGATTAGACATCACTCCGGTAAAGAATAAGCAAAGAAAGAACATGATATAGATCAAACTAAATGCAAGATGACAAGTTGGTATGCAAAGCTTCTTTCACCAAGAAGAGGAGGAGAAAACTCGGATCATTTATGACACCATGAAAAGGATTGTTTATGACACCTTGAAAAGGATTGTTGCTATCATGGTGAAATCCAACCCAAGATAACTCCGAGAAAACAAGACGAGTTTACTTATCTCATTCTTGACAACTTCCTTAGAGACTCCTCATAATCAAGAATTTAATAACACCATCTCAAAAGACAAGGAGAAGGTATTGAACTTAGAAAACCAAGATAAAGAACACTTGAGCACCTCCAACAAGAATCTAGAAGAACACTTGAAAATGAAAAAAATCTTGATGAACCACCATGAAGAACCTCCGGAAGAACTCTGAAACGAAAGGATGATAGAAAGAATTGAAGGATGCAAAAGAACAATATTGAGGCCTTGCTATGAACTAGATGAAGCCCCGGGACAGGATACTTGAGCAAAACTAGGAACTCCGGAAAAGAAAGATGACCACTTGGGATAAGGAATTTGATATCATTAACAACTTCGGAAGAAGAATTGAAATCACTTGAATGAAACAAGAATAAGAATTATGATATGACTATCCTTCATCAAGTTAAATTGATGACAAGCAACGGATTTCACACATCACTTATTCTTCTTAAAAGGAATTAAAGAGAGAGACATATATCACAAACTTGAAGAAATCTTGAACGAGAACACTAGCTAGAATTCACAACAAGAGAGGATACTACCAATGAATGATATAGCATGAGAACGAAGAGAGCATGATCCACCTAATAGAAAACTTCACAAGGCACCGGAAAGAATTAGAAACTAAAGAGGACACATGAAAACAAAGAGATCAAGATTTGCCTAATAGAAACTGAACACGGCACCGGAATAAATGAGAGACGAACGAAGGAACAACAATTGAGAAGAATTTGAGAATGAAAGCTGAAAGCTGAGAATGAAGAAATCTTCTGAAATGATGCCTTCGGAGGGTTAAGAAATGAAAACAATTATGAAATGCACCGGATAAATATGGGAGGAACTAACTCATGATCAAAACCATTGAGATGATAGCAAAAGCTGAAACCATGAATCTCTGGGGAATGAGCAATGATAAGAGAAACACTCCTTCGGTCTTCAATGCAGAGAATGAAGACGAGAAACAACACCATGAATTACTGAGATACTCCTGAATAATGAAGAAGGAAAAGTTGAGCCAACAACGAAAATGATTAGAAGCGATCTTCAAGAAGGCACATGACTGATGAAATTCATTCTTACGTCATATCAAAAGAACTTGAGAACATCTCCGGAAAGAATAGAAGAGTCAGGTAGGATCCTGGGAAAAGACCTGTTGGTTATGGGCCCACTCAAAAGAAACCACTGTTGAAACAATTGCTTAAAAAGAGAGATTGCACCGGTACAAATTAAGAACTTGATGATATGAGACCTTGAAATAATTTAAGAGGACAAGAATGAGAAAGAATGTCTTCTGAGATATCTTCAACACTCCGGATAGAAAAAGAGATGACTAAACAAGAGAAGCTTGAATAAGAATTCCCAACATAGGAGAGAAAATAGAGAATGAGAATGAAATGATGAACACCAAGAACTTGAATTGAATCCACCGGAGAAGAAAACAAGATGAATACTGATAAATGATACTTGAGCACTAAGCATCTTCATAAAGAATCACCAGAGAAGAATAACAATGGGAACAAAGAATATGAGGATAGATCTTGAAATTGAAACTCCTGAGAATATTCCAAAGAATCACCCGAAACAAGATAGAAGAAAGATAGCGGAAGCATTACATGAATAGAAAAGACACTTGGATGAGAATTTAATCATTGATGAAAAAGGGACGGGAGGGTGGGAAAAACAAAGAAAACATGGAACATATGAGACAACTCCAGAACGAAATGAGAATTGATCTTGCAATATTGAAGAGGATAGAATTATCTTGAAGAGAAGCACACCGGATGAAAAGAATTGATATGATAACTTGATTGAGCACAAGAATTAGCATTCCCATAGAAATATGAGAACACTACTTAGCAAGATATGAACTCACCACTTGACATCGAAGCAACTCGGATTACCATATTCAAAACAAAACAAAGGATGAGGCTTACGAAACAAGCCAGAAACAAATACATACCCACTATGCACTTGTTGGAAAGATAATTCTAGGTAACTACTTGAATTCCCACCTAAGAACTTCCAAAAACTTTCTTGTGGGTTGCGGAATCAGGAACCTGCCCTAGGCAATCAGCTGCAACTGCATCCGCAACCTTCCACACCATAATTCAAGAATTTTCGCAAACTCGTCTAATCTCGAATCCTCGAACTCACAACGATACTAAACCATGGTGGTACCCCAGACGCCTCCCCAGTACTGGGTGACTCCGACCTTATCTCACCACGATAAGTATTGAAGAAATTTCGAACATTCTCCGTCCTGAGATACTAAGAAAACTGAATGATAATGATGTGTCAAGAATCCCTCGGAGCTCAGTTCCCCGGAAGAAATCAAGTCAGACAGGAGGCACCAAGAGAGAACTCCGTCACATCGGCATCATATAGTTTCCAAAATACCCGCGTGATCCTAATTTTTTTTTGAGCGAGAAGAGGAGTAGAATCCAAATTCCTAATTCGAATACCTCACTAGAGTCATGGAAGAGGAGTAAAAAGAAACCTACTCTCTGATATAACTAGACTCAAAACAGTTTTTCACTAGACTCGACTCGTCCAAGTTCAATCAATCAAGGGGGCTCCTAGGTCGGTATAGGCTCTGATACCAACTTGTCACGCCCAAGATGCGGTCCTATCCTTATTTGGCACGAGGGCCTCAAAGGGGATAGAAGCGCATCTCGATGCGTTCGCAAGAATGGATATCATTACGAGTACATCTACAGAAGAGATGAGATATGGTATTGGCTTACACTCGCCACAAGCTACATTAGAGTCACATCCATATAATAACATACTCAAACATCATACAAAAGAGCAGGGTCTGACTACGGACGAAATCAAACGATAAAATGACATCCACCCTTGCTATCCCAGGTTGCCGCCTGGAACCCATCCAAGATTGATGAAGAAGAAGAAGAACTCCAAATCAAATCAAGCAACGCGCGCACATCAATTCATCGCATTACCTGTACCTGCAACTGTTGTTGTAGTAATCTGTGAGCCACAGGGACTCATCAATCTCATTTCCAAGGGTATCAAGACTATTAAACCTTAATAGGTAAGGTATGGTTAAGTGGTGAGGTTGTAGCAAGCAACTAAGCATTTATTTGAGTGGCTAACTTACGAGCACAGAAAGTAAAGTATGGTGGTCTACGCATAACGGACGTGAACTAGTAATGATCACTAACTGATCGTAAACACCTACTTACGTCAGTCATAACCCCACCGTGTTCTCCTCCGGATAAGGACTCACGAGAAGAGACAGTCACGGTTACGCACACAGTTGGTGTATTTTATTAGAGTTTACTTCAAGTTTTCTATGACCGGGTGTTAAACAAAGTATCCAAGTTTGCCACATAACCGCGTGCACAGCTTCTCGAAAAGATTTAACCCTTCAAGGGTGCTCCAACTTATCCATCACAAATTAACCACACTCAGTGGGAATAACCTCAACCACGGAACTCGTGATATTCCTAGGCAATTCCAAAGGAAATCCGGCACCTCGAGATACCCCGAAGAATAATCAGAGTTCCTCCCTCAAGATGTTCGAGAAAGGTAAAACAAATCCAGCAAGGCCGCCCGACGTGCCGACAATCCCGATAGGAGTTGCGTATCTCGTTGTTAGAGCACAACTGGATGAGCGATGGTTACCACGCCAAACACCGAGTTGCCCCGGGTAGCGTTAATAAGCTGCTCTGGTTTGGACAAACACTCATGCGGAGCATTGGCCCGGGGGTTGATTAAATTATCCACGGGGTGATCATGCCCTATGCAAGTTCATTAGTTTTAGGCAAATGTAGTACCAATGTTGGGCTTTGCCATACAAGTTTTATTCTAACCCGAAAATCAAGGGGGTCCCCATAACAACCCCGAGCATGTTAGGAGCGCTCATTTCTGCAACATAACATCGGTTCACAAGTAACTACGGGCGGCAAGAGTGGAACAAAACACCAAGCAAAAGGCCAAGCCTTCCACCTTTACCAAGTATATATGTGCATTAAATTAAATAGCGGCAATATTGTGATATGACAAAAGAATGTCCATGTTGGCACATGGAAGCAATTGCACCTACAGCTAGCAACACTATAAGAAGCGCTGAGCAAGCGGTAACATAGCCAAACAATGTTTGCTGGGAGGTGGAGAGGTTAGAGGCTTATCATGGCAATGTTGGGGGGCTTATCAAACAAGTGGTACGTAGCAAGACATAACGATAAAAGACGAGACAACTAGCATGGCAATGATAGTAATGGTATCCAGGGAAATGTGTCATCTTGCCTGAGATCCCGCTCGGAAGAAGATCGAGTCCATGAAGAAGACGAACCAACGTAGTCGAACGAATCCTCACACTCCGAACGCTTTTGGAACTCTATCGAGAAGAAGCAATCCGAAACAAACAATCAACATAGGATACACCACAACATATGCATGACACGATGCACAAACAAATATGATGCACGCCCGGTTTAAGATGCAATGCATGACAATTCACAACAATCAAATACTACACATTAAGTGAAGCTCAATATGCAACGAGTTGCATATTGATGAAACTCAACATTTGAATCATTTAGTTCACTCTTGTTAGGTACACGATAATATTAAATGTTTGTAAACATGGCAAGAGGTGAAGCATAAGTAAACTAACTAACTAAGCATCTTAAATGAGGTCGGAAATAACTTATAATATTTCCGAAACGACCCCATATGTTAATCTAGAAGTTGGTCCAGATCTGAACTAAATATATTTTATATTTCTTAAACAGATCTGAGCTACGGTTCAGCCACAATGAACAAACCAAGTTTTACTTGAAATCTGCCAAAAACAGTAAGATGGCATTTTGAACACATGACAACAAGTTACTATATTCCAAAATGCACAAACTATGCATGGGATAATAGCATACAACATCCACTTCATTTCATCTTCACAAATTCTAATCAAAACATGCATGGATCACTTGCTAGGAAGCTCACAAGAAGGCTACTTAATAACAGTTTCAGACTTAGTGAAAATAGCAGTTTTAGACAGTGCAGTTTTTATCACGAAGGCATATTGACAGCAGTGAAACTATATGCTACAGATCATGAAATTGCATGAAACTTAACAACATGCTATAGGACAATATCAACAACAACTAACTCCATTACACCTACCACAAAAGAGTTCTAGATCACTAGCAAATCACATGGCAAGAGAGCAACAAAATATAACAGATTCCAGATTTAGAAATATTTTGGACCCTCAAAATATCAGATTTTTTATAGCAAGTTGACAAGAAGAAAACAACACCTAATCATGCATATCTATGACAACCAAAATGTCCATGGGCTAGGACACACATCCAAGAGCATATCTCATATTGATAATTAATTAATATCATGCCCGGATTAATTCCTACGAAAAAGACAAAAGGGCCACACAACATAAATGACATCCACACAAAATGCTCAAATGGCAAAACTAAATGCCCCGATAAATCCTACGGGTTTTTTCTACCCCGAAAACATACATAATATGCATATGTTCATGTGGAAAATTAATCACAATCAAATATACACGAATATGGCCTAATCATCTTAAAGCAATCATCAATGCAAATTCAATGCAAACATCATGCTGACAATTTTATTCATACCCGAGAATGCGGTGCGAATGGGATGAACATTTTTAATATATGATTTTATTAATTCGATGCATGGTTAATTAATTATGAAAATGCCATTAAATGCAAATATGCAATATGACATGTTAAATAATTTTATGCATGGGTGCAAAAGGCATTTTAATATTCTACGATTTATTCTAAGCATATTTCATATTAAAATTATATTATTGCGGTGCACGGATAGTTATCTACTAGCAAAATGAATTTAGGTAATACTCTAAAATAGAAAAGAAAAGAAGTATGGGCCTAAAAGAAAAAACAAAACGCGCAAGGGCTGCTCACATTGGGCCGAATCTGAGCCTGGAGGCTGGCAGAGGAGGCCGGCGGGCTGGGCCGAGCTGGCGCTGGCCGGCCCACAGGGCGAGCGCTGGGGAGGTCAACGCGCAGAGCGCTCGCGCTCGTCTTTGACCTCCCGAGCGGGAGCTAGCGAGGCCACGGCGGTGACCCGGCGAGGCAAGGCCTGAGACGGCTAGGGCGCGGGCATGAGGGGGATCCGGCGCGGGGCAGAGCGGATCCGACCGGCGACACGGTAAGCGGCGGCGGGGCGGCCCGGACGGAGCTCGCGAGGACCTTCACGCGGCCATGGCGAGGCGGGGCTTGGAGGGTGGCGGCATGGTTGTGCGTGGGATGGGGGCGAGCGGCGACCTGGCTAGCTGCGAGGGGAAGGCGCGCGGCGCGGGTGCAGGAAGGCTGGCTGCTGCGGCACTGCGGCCACGAGGCCGGCCGGAGGGAGGAGCTCGGGATCGGGGCTTGGCAGCCATGGAAGGAGCACGGGAAGCTCCGGTTGGACCCGGATGGGCTTTCCCGGGCCTTCAGATGGGCTCTGGCGGGCTGGCTGGAGGAGGGAGAAGGTAGGGGTTGGCTAGGGTTTGGCACACGGAACGAGGAGAGCTAGGGCTATATATAGGTTCGGGTCTAGGGTTACGACACCGTCAGTTTTCGGACTGTCGGGTAACGATCCGACATCCGGAAGCAGAAGGGGGTTTACGGCGGCTGGGCAGATGGGCTAAGAGGGGAAGAGAGAGAACGGTGACCCGTGACATAGGGTTTTAAAATGCCGAAAATGTCCGACGATAAAACGATGACCTCACTGCTACGACTGTCGACGGGGTATCTAACGAACTCGGGTCGCGACGAAATTCGACGGGCGGTCTACCTACAACATAACAAGACCGCACAACAAGTTTCAACTCAATCTGAGAATATTTTTGCGCGCACTTAGAAACGGTTTTTATTTTCACGGTGCTGCTGGCGCGTGCGTGTGTGGTTGGTCTCGAGATGGGCAACGGCAAAACAGAGAGAACCGGCAACTACGAATGGATGCAAGCTTTGGAAAATGGGAGATGATGCAATGCAGATGATGCGAATGATGCGATGATGAATGCGACAACCAGATGAACACACGACGAAAACGGAAACTAAAGGGAATCTTCTGGAATGTCGGTCTCGGGCTGTCACAATCCATGACGGGTCTATGCCCATCTTTTACACCGTATCTGAGTAGATTAGGTTAAGGCTACTTCCTCCGTCCATTAGGACTTTTGTGAGGTGATACCCATCGATAATGGGGTCGAGGACGAGTGCGGACGAACCCCCATGACGGATACTAGTTGGGTGATCGCGTCGATCAAAAGTGACCGGATATGCCGACCATGGGTTATACTTCGGGGCCACCGGCTCTACAGCGTAGACCTCTCTAAAGGCGTGCTTCCTTTCCTTCTTGGGTATATGGGTGGCGTATATCATGTTTATCGTCTTGACTTCCGGAGGAAATTTCTTTTGGTTGCCACTGATCAGACCCCGAGGATCATCCTCATCCTTGTTGTGAGGGCTTGCTTTGATCCTCGGGTGGGAGCTTGCCGACCTATTTAAACACCCAGCAATTGCGGTGTGTGTGGTTGGCAGGCTTCTCCTGAGTCTCGTGGATTTGGCAAGTTCGCTCCATTATTTTTTCCAGTGGAGTGGGTCCATCGCGATTGCCTTTAGGAGGCTTCTTCCGCTATCCAGGACGGGAGTTGCGAAAGTTGGCGTTAACGGTCGTGTCATCGGCATCACTATTATTGTGCTGGAGCTTGTTCTTATTGCACTTTGGTTTTCCATTGCCATCCCGGACTTCAGAGGCTCCGAGATCTTCAGAATTATGGCTGCGTCTTGCCAGCCAATTATCTTCGCCCGCGCAAAAGCGGGTCATGAGGGAGGTGAGGGTGCACATAGTCCGGGGTTTGTCCTGACCTAGCTGGCAGGCCAGCCATTCGTCCCGAGTATTGTGCCGGAAGGAGGCTATGGCCTCAGCGTTCGGACAGTCGACAATCTGGTTCTTCTTAGTCAAGAACTGATTCCAGAATTGCCGAGCAGACTCGCTGGGCTTTTGGACAACGTTGCTGAGGTCGGAAGAATTCGGCGGCCGAACATAGGTTCCCTTGAAATTGGAGCGGAAAGCATCCTCTAGGTCCTCCCAGCATCCAATGGAGTTTTCGGGGAGGCTGTTTAGCCAGTGCCGAGCTGGCCCCTTAAGTTTGAAGGGAAGGTATTTGATGGCATGGAGGTTATCTTATCAAGCCATGTGGATGTGGAGGAGAAAGTCCTCAATCCAAACAGTTGGGTCAATAATTCCATCATATTGTTCGATGTTCACGGGTTTAAACTCTTCCGGGAACTGATGCCGCATGACCTCATCCGTGAAACACAGCGGGTGAGCAGCCCCTCGAATCTGAGCTATATCGCACCTGTGATCAGCGTCTGTTCTCGCTCGGGTGTGTTCCCGGTCTCTATTATTACCTCTTCGAGCCATGGCCTGTACCCATCCCGTCTATCGGGTGAGTATCCTATGGATCTGTAGATGAATCTCGTACGTCCTGCTTTGTGATCCAAGTCATCTCACAGGTCGAACAAGTCATTTGTCTCTAGTGAATGCTTTCCCCGTCTTCGAGGTATTCTCGGTCTATAACCAGCGTCATCGGCCATCTGATCACGCCCGCGAGGAGGGCGGTCTAGCCTGTCACATGGAGTATGCTTTGGCGATAGAGTACTAGTGAGCTCATCGTCGAATTGTGGCAGTAGCCTTCTCCACGGATAGCTCTTGGTCTGGTTCGACAGACCGGCGACATGTCCTTCCTTAGACGAGAGGACTCTTGTCCATCGATCATTGAGGACATCCTGTTCGGCTTTTAGCTGTCGTTCTTTGGCTCTTAGACTACGAGCCGTCATTATGAGTTGTTGTCTGAACTGTTCCTGATCTTCATGGTTATCAGGGATGTCCAGGTCGTTGGCTTCCGGGATATCCTCTTCCTCGACATGGGGAAGGTAATTGTCGTCCTCAGAACTGTTGAAGTCGTTGGGGTTGCTTTAGTCCTCAGGCCATTCTGACCCTCTAACGGTTGTTCGGGATTATCAGGGTCGCCACGGTCTTCGGGCGTAACTACGACCCCGGTGCCGATAATAGTTTTCCTTCCCTTTTTGCCTTTGGACCGCTTATGCGGCTTTCGGCACCTTGATGGTGCGTTGCCCGACTTATTGCCGTCATTGTTAGGTGTTTTGTCACCATTGGGAGTGTCCACTATGTAGACATCATATGTTGAAGTGGCAGTCCATCTTCCAGTATTAACAGCGGTGGGGGCGCAATCCTCTTCATCCATGTATTCTGCCTCCTCGGAGGCATAGTCCAGCATGTTGGTTAAATCTTCGATAGTGGCTATCAAGTGGGTGGGTCGAAAAAATCGTCCCGTGCCGCACCATAACTGATCTGAGCATAGATCCAGGTTAGGTTGTCGATGATCTTCATCCACAAGATCAGATCTAGGGCCTCATCAACCTCTGAGAGCCCAATTGGATCAGACTGTTCAGAACTAACGGAGTTTACATACGAAGTACCAGGGCGTGGGGAGTGTTCGGCAAGAACACATGTCCGGTCTTTTAGTACAATGGCCAGACCAAGAAAAGAGATTGATCCATCGTTGTAGGTAACCCCATTGGCGTGTCGGAAGAACGGACTCAAGGTTAAAGCCTCGGAGTCTTCGGGTGCTACAGGTGGAGCTGCGAGCCCGGTTAGCGACAAGTCGCCCCAAGAATCAATGGAGAACTATAGGTTTCTGAATCTGACCTCACGATCAGGGGCGAAGCTCTCAACATGGCCTAGATGGCTAGTGGGAACAGTGTGCAGCACCACGCTACCAAAGGCGAAGATCTGTCCGACGACGAAAGTGTCCATGTTGCATACCTCTTCGTTGATGACAAGGCGAGACATCGATTCCTCCTTGCTCATGTTGGAACTCTCAATGAAAGCACCAATGTCGGTGTCAAAACCGGCGGATCTCGGGTAGGGGGTCCCGAACTATGCGACTAGGATCAATTTTAACAAGAGACGAAGGGGACACAGATTTACCCAGGTTCGGGCCCTCCTATGGAGGTAATACCCTATGTCCTGCTTGGATGTATGAATGACATGGGGGTTACAGAGTTTATCTACCTCGAGATCGAATAGATAAGCCTAGATGAGTTGTTCTGTCCTTACACCCTAAAACCCTCCGGCGTATATAGACGCCGAGGATGCCTAGGGTTTACACATGGTCGGTTACATGCCGAGGAGATAAACATGCCTATTCTCTACAACAAACGTGGAGTACAAGCCATGCTTCCCTAAGCTTTCATCTTGGTGACTGGGCCTTCAAAAATTCATGTGTTTGGTAGGTGGCCCGTATAGTCCGGCCCATAGAAATAGGTCGGCCTCCTGAGGACCTCTTAATCCAGGACTCCGTCAAAAGCCTAAATGCCTCTCCTCCTGAACCCAACCATCTCCCTCCGCTCCACTTTGCCTCTGCCCAACCCCACCCACCACCACTGCCGCTTCCACACACCCACCCAAACCGCAACCCCGAAAAACCACCGGCGACGAGCTCAAGATGATGAACAGACTCGGGAAGCACGGGCAGGGGGCGGGGAAAGCCCACTTGCAACAGAGACGCTGGCGCAAGGGCCCGAGGAGAACAAATCGGCGCCCAGGAACGAGAATGCCTAGATCGAGGCTGGCGTCTACTAGGGAGAGAAGCTGGTGTTCCAACGTGAGCCCGGGATCCACCGCACGGAGAATATGCCAAATTTGCAGAAGAAACCACGGATCAGGAAAGAGAGCAGCAGACCAGCACAAGAGAAAGGCCGTTTGGGAGGAGGAGGAGGAGGCGAGGGAAGAGAGGGGGAAATAGAAAGGAGAGGGAAAGCAGGATTTAGGGGAAGGAAAATGGCATAACGCCAATCACCGGCATGTTGCACTATCGCCACCTTCTGTCGTCGGAGCAGTTGAGACGTCGCATGGTGGAGGAGCACCGTTAGTTTTACATCTACATCTTCTATTGGAGATGCTCTAAGTGGCCAACATCATATCTTTGAACAGGATTAATATGGAAAGGGAGTTAGTGCTCAATGGGCCAACAGTATAACACACCATGAGTTATGCTTCGGGGTTATAATTTTGTAATAAGGAAGCTACATGATAATTAACCGACCATTTCACAAATTGTATATTCTGCAAAAGAACTCTATTACTAACATGTTTCACAAAGACAACTAAAAATTGTGATATCTCGTTACGTCATATTAAACTGATAACTGTGCTTCGAGTACTTATATCTTCTGGTAGAACAATTAATTAACTATTTTGTGCCAATATACTATAAAACAAACTTAACTAATCAGTCGACACTACCAACATGTGTCTGGTACACAAGTAGGACTCTTGAAGGGAACAAAGAAAATTCTCGAGAAAGGAAGAAAATTCAAATGTGTCATCTTCTTGAAGAGAAATCCAATTACGAATTACAAAGCATGGTTTCTAGTGTTGGAAGCATGACATCATCTGATGGAAACAACCATGCAATTCGAATGCACCATTTGTAATGTTACAAGCTTATGTTCATGATTTGTTTGAGCAAACACAATGGCACTCACATCAAGTGCGCCATTTTTCACATCATGAAACCGGAAATTGGAATGGTAAAGAAGTAATCATTGGTAGCATTGCAGAGTAGTTAAGAAAGCACATACATACTCACTCCATCTGGAAGTCTTTGTCCTATGCTAATTAATTAGTGCTCATAAGAGAAGTGTTACAACTTGTTCGCCTCCCTATCATCTGCACTTATTTCCTCACCAAATGAATGCAAGTTATGCTCATTAGTTGTTTGCCATCGCGAGCGACATGGAGATATGACAATCTCACGCATCAAACTACAATAAGTGATTTCGAGTGTTGTAGTTCAAAAATCCGCATGACGCACACACTTTGCCTCGGTTGTGATGCCCTAACGGTAATGACCAACGAACTTAGATTGGCGGAAGTAGCAGATATGCATTCATACACTCGTAGAAAACAGACTTTTCGTCTGAAGCATTAGTCCCGGTCTGGTTACGAGCCGGTACTAATGATGGTATTAGTCCCGGTTTGTGTCGGCTCCAACGGCTAGGAGCAGGGCGACCTTTAGTACCGGCTCGTGAGGGATCTTTAGTACCGGTTCATGTCACGAGCCGGTACTAAAGGGGGTGTAGCAGGCTTTTGGTCAGATTTGGGCCCCGCGTGCATCTTTAGTACCGCTTGGTGACACTAACCGGTACTAAAGGGCAACCTTTAGTACTTGTTGGTGTCACCAGTTGGTACTAAAGACTTCCTACATATACGCTTCGTCCATAGCCGATCGAAGGGGCTCTCATTTCTCTGTTTTCTCCCCTATTCTTCTTCTTGCTCGAAGCTCATCCTCCACTTTGCCAAGGATTTGTCAAGATTTAAAGGCACCCCATCTATCCAAGTGTTCATAAAGGTTAGCAACTTTGCTCCTTCATCTCTCATTGTTAGATTAGCTTGTGGTATGCTCCAAGATATGTAGTTTGTGGGTTTTAGCTAGGTTTTGGAGGAGTGATCATTATGTGGGAGTTTATTTGATTTATATGCAACTTGAGATCAAATTAACTTAGGTTGCATATGTGTACGTGTGGTTTATTTGGTGCCTTCCCATCCCCGTCCTAACCACTATCGATCTTCCGCACCGTCTCGTCGCGGCACCGGCCACCTTGGTGAGCCTCTTGTTCTTCTTAAAACCTTTTTGTTAAAAAAATTACTTGTATGATTTAGATAGATGTGTGTACGATTTACTTACTTGTATTATTGTTAGTTATGCTATAGTGTCATGGTTATGGTATCCGCCCACGTCGGCCCTCGTCTAGTCCATGATTCATATGTGCTATGTCATTATCTTTTATAACTATTTCACACATCATCTAATGTCTATGACAATTAATTATGCCACCAAATTGACGTACGAAGCAAAGAAGGTTGTCTGCCCTCTAGGATTAGAGTGCAGAAGATACATGCATGCCCTAATGACTGCATCATCTACCGTGGTGAGGAGTACAAGAAGTTGGATGCATGCCCGGTATGCGGTGCACTGCGCTATAAGATCCACCGCGATGACCCTGGTGATATGGAGGGCGAACGCCACAGGAAGAGGGTTCTTGTCAAGGTGATGTGGTATGCTCCTATAATACCACAGCTGAAACGTTTGTTTCAAAACAAAGAGCATGCCAAGTTGTTGCGATGGGACAAAGAAGAACGTAAGAAAGACGGGATGTTGAGAGCACCCGCTGATGGGTCGCAGTGGAGAAAAATTGAGAGGAAGTTCGAGGACTTTGTAGCTGACGCAACAAACTTATGGTATGGTCTTTGTACAGACGGCATGAATCCTCTTGGGAAGCAGAGCTCCAGCCATAACACCTGGCCCGTGACTCTATGTATCTACAACCTTCCTCCTTGGTTGTGCATGAAGCGGAAGTTCATTATGATGCCAGTGCTCATCCAAGGCCCTAAGCAACCCGACAACGACATTGATGTATACCTAAGGCCACTAGTTGATGAACTTCTACAGTTGTGCAAAAAAACCAGGTGTACGTGTGTGGGATGCGCACACATAGAAGGAAATTGACCTACGAGTGTTGCTGTATGTAACCATCAATGATTGACCTGCTCTTAGTAACCTTTCAGGACATACAAACAAGGGATACAATGCATGCATGCACTGTTTAGATGATACTGAAAGTATATATTTGGATAAATGTAAGAAGAATGTGTACCTGGGACATCGTCGATTTCTACCGATCAAGCATATCTTAAGAAAGGCAGGCAACCATTTCAAAGGTGACCCAGATAACCAGAAGAAGCCTGGCCTCCGTACTGGTGAATATATATTTGATATGGTCAAGGATTTATAGGTAATCTTTTGAAAGGGTCCTGGTAGACAATCTGTTCCGAATGATGCCAACGGACACACACGCATGTGGAAGAAGAAATCTATATTTTGGGAACTTGAATATTGGAAAGCCCTAGAGGTCCGCAATGCAATCGACGTGATGCACGTGACAAAGAATCTTTGTGTGAACCTGCTAGGCTTCTTGGGCGTGTATGGAAAGACAAAAGATACACCGGAGGCACGGGAGGATAAGCAAAGAATTAACAAAAAAGACGACATGCCTCCAAAGTAGTATCAAGGTCCTGCCAGCTATGCTCTTACGAAAGAAGAGAAGGAAATGTTTTTTGAATGCCTGCTCAGTATCAAGGTCCCGTCTAGCATCTCATCGAATATAAAGGGAATAATAAATATGGCAGAGAAAAAAATTCAAAATCTAAAGTCTCATGACTACCACGTGAGTATGACGCAATTACTTCCGGTTGCACTTAGGGGGCTTCTACCAGAAAATGTTCGATGAGCTATTGTGAAGCTATGCGCATTCCTTAATGCCATTTCTTAGAAGGTAATCGATCCAGAAATCCTACCAAGGTTACAGAATGACCTGGTCCAATGTCTTGTCAGTTTCGAGTTGGTGTTCCCTTCATCCTTCTTCAATATTATGACGCACGTTCTAGTTCACCTAGTCGAAGAGATTAACATTTTGGGTCGTGTATTTCTACACAATATGTTCCCTTTCGAGAGGTTCATGGGAGTCTTAAAGAAATATGTTCATAACCGTGCTAGGCCAGAAGGAAGCATCGCCAAGGGATATGGATCAGAGGAGGTTATTGAGTTTTGTGTTGACTTTGTTCCTAACATTAAGCCGATTGGTCTTCCTGAATCGCGGCATGAGGGGAGACTGGGTGGAAAAGGCACACTAGGAAATAAAGAAGCAATAAATATGGAGGGGCATTCTTTCACTCAAGCACACTACACGGTTCTTCAAAATTCCACCTTGGTGACTCCATATATCGAGGAACACAAGGATATTGTACGGTCCAAGAACCCGGAGCAGTCTGACCCCTGGATTGAACGTAAACACATGGAGACTTTTGCCGGTTGGTTGCAAACAAAGCTCATCAATGACAACGATGTTCCAGATGAACTGTACTGGTTGGCCAAGACACCAAGTTCGACTGTAACGACTTTCAAAGGGTATGAGATAAATGGGAATACATTTTACACGATTGCCCAAGATAAAAAGACCACCAACCAAAACAGTGGTGTCCGCTAAGATGCAACCAACTTTCAAGACACATAGTATGGTTACATAGAGGAGATATGGGAACTTGACTATGGACCTGATCTTAAGCCCCCTTTGTTTCGGTGCAAATGGGTCAAATATACTAGAGGCGGGGTACAGGTAGACCCGTAGTACGGAATGACAACAGTGGATCTCAACAATCTTGGGTACACAGACGACTCATTCGTCCTAGCCAATGATGTGGCTCAGGTTTTCTATGTGAAGGATATGTCTAGCAAACCGAGGAGAAAAAAGATAAGGAAGCAAATGCATCATACGATGAGCCAAAGTGCCACATAGTTCTTTCAGGGAAAAGAAGCATTGTGGGAGTGGAGGACAAGACAGACATGTCAGAAGATTATGAAAAGTTTCATGAAATCCCTCCCTTCAGAGTGAAGACTGACCCAAGCATCATGTTAAATGATGAAGATTCTCCATGGTTACGGCGCAATCATAAGCAAGGGACAAACACGCAAAAAAAAGTCTTACACTGCGAGATCCCACTCTGGGATGTGACCAGCGTCATCACTTTCTATGTGAAGGACATGCATGCATTTTCTAGCATGGTATCTTTGTAACAGTTTGTACACGAAGTGCATCCAGTTTTTGCTGTAACCCTCTCAACTCTTTATAAGTTGCTATGTGGGTGAAATTATGATGTCATGCCAAGTTATAACCTTTTCAGAGTTCATTTGTACCGCTTACGAAATTTAGGGTCATTTAGCTCAAAATAAATCATTAAATGCATGAAAAATATCAAATGAAGTCAGAAAGGGTTGAAAATTGATGATGTGCCTTTGAATGGTGCATATTGAACACACAAAAAGTATGGAGTTAAAATAAGTTATTAAAAATGAAATCCCTTTGTAATAGATGAGTTTTCGTCCGAAACTCTCATACTTCGAAAGAGATTGTCCAATTTGTATACGAAGTGCATCTAGTTTTTGTCATAACCCTCTCTTTAGAAGTTGCTATGTGGGTGAAATTATGATGTCATGCCAAGTTACAACCTTTTCAGAGTTCATTTGTACTGCTTTTCAAACTCGAGATATGACATTTCAAATGCCATTTAATCAAATTGTCTTATACATCAGTTTAAGTTGTTCAAACATGCATGGAAATGCCATAAACTGATTCTTTATATTTTTCTGATATTTTTTCATATATTATTTATTTCCATTGGAGACATATATTTTTTTCTATGATTTTCTAAAGTTTAGGGTTTTTCTGAAAATAATAATTAATAACGAATTAAAAAACCTTTAATACCGGTGCGAGCCACACACCGGTACTAAAGGTCGACCACCCCGCACATTTTTTAGGGCGGACCTTTAGTACCGGTGCATGGCTCGCACCGGTACTAAAGGGTCTTCCACGTATAAATAGTGGAGGCCTCGTCCCGGTGCAACCCACGCACCGGGAGAAGCTTATTTGCGCCGTGAGGCTGCGAAGTTTATTAGGTTAGTTTATTAGGTCCTTAGGTTAATTTAGGTTGGTTTAGATTAATTAGTTAGGTTAGTTAATTAGTTAATTAGTTAGTTTAGTTTAGTTAGTTAGTTAGTTAGGTTCTTAGATTATTTTAGTTAGTTAGTTAGTTAGTTAGGTTATCAGGTTAGTTTAGTTAGTTTAGTTAGTTAGATTAGTTTAGTTAGTTAGTTAGTTAGGTTCTTAGGTTATTAGGGTATGTGTTACTTTTGTTTATTTTGTTAGATGCTAAGTGTTATTTAATTTCTTAAGTGTTATTTAATTTGTTAGATGCTAAGTGTTAATTTTGCTAAGTTTTATTTAATTTTGTTTTATAATTAAGTGTTTCTTCTCGACGTCGACGATGCCGATCCCGCATCCTCGTCGTTGAGTCGATGGAGGAGGTCACTTGCTTGAGCCGAGGGGCACTGTTAGGGACTGGGCTCCGCCGGGCTGGTACAGGGAGGTGCTGCCTTCCGGGCGGTGCAGATTGGTGAGGAGCCAGCCCATCGTCGACCTGGAGGTTCTGTGGTGGCGGCCGCATGGGCCACGAACGATTCGGAGGCTTGAGTCCCCCGCGGAGGTGGTACAGTACCATGTCAGCAAGGAGAACGAGCACGTCCATCGCTACATTGCAACTTTGGAGGCCAGGTCCGACAATACCTGGCAGATTCTTCAGGGATCTCACAAGAGCTATGTTCCTGTGATGGTTCCTTCTCTTTGGGTGTCCACCGCCCGCCCCGATATCCGCCGGGCGCTAGGGTTCTAGCTAGATCGATATATTAGCTACTATATATGTATTATTATGATGTATTAGCTAGATTGATGGATTAGCCGATGTATTAACAATCATCCGAGATTATGAGATGAGATATTTTCTGAGAACTACTATATATGTATTCGATGATGCATTATTAATTAACTATCAGTTATTTTGCTTCTTGAATGCATGGTAATTTGAATACTAATTTGTTTTATCTATATTATTATGGATTACTTATTAAGCTATGGACAATACCGGTAGAGCTCATGAAGAGGACATCTTCGACATGATACGCTCCTCCGAAAGCCCAGCGGACCTTCTGGGTTAATCACATGATGATGAAGACTCACAATATCTGAACGATTACGGTGATGGATGTGAGGCCGAGGAAGAACAACTTATGTTCCAAAATCCGTAACAACTAACAATGTCTGGCGAGGTATATACACATATTAGCCTCTGGTGATAATTACATGTGTATTAATTGATTTGTATATATATATATATTAACAAAAATTTTATTTTAATTATCAGCCCTCCGGATTGATCCAATCTAGTAGAAAGGTACGAGGCGGTGCCAAAATATTGTACGGCAACATAAAGCTCAATCTTGATGCTTTCAAACATGATAGCGCACCGACTCACCCTGAAGCCAATGCCAAGACATTTGTACGTCAATGCGGAGTGGTTGTTAGGGATGGAGTCCCGATCACAATGCAAGAATGGATTCAACCAAACAACCCAAAACCAGGAGTGAATTATGTCAATACAAGAATTAAAGATGCCCTTTGGCAAGATCTCATGGAGCATTTCATCCTACCAGATTCTCTCTCGGAGCGCCAAAGGGACAAAGTCAAGGAGTTTGCTCTCCATAAGATGGCCGGCATGTTCCAGACTTGGAAGAAAAGATTATGGACCGAGTACAACACTAGAGGCCAGAACGAGCCCGAATTCAGGGGAATATACGAGAAAGTAAGGAATCACTGGGACGCATTTATCGAGTACAAGACATCGGAAGCTGCTATGGAGAAGTCGACAAAGAATAAGATAAATGCAGAGAAAAAAGTATCACCATAAACTAGGGACAGGTGGATACAAGTCAGCCATTCCTAAGTGTTAGAGAATAAGATGCATGCTGAACGGATCACTCCAATAACCTTCAACTGGCCCCGGAGGTGCAAGAATTGGTTTTTTGTGCATGGGGGAAAGTTGGACCCAGCAACAGGGAAGATTATTGCACTGGCCAGTCTGAAGCATGCATCAGATGAGTTGATTGAAGCAATAAAAGCTGCCCAAGAAGGACGGTTTCACCCCGATAGAGAGAACGACGAGCTTACATGCGCCCTCAGGAATCCCAACCACGGAGGACGAACATGAGGCGTGGGCATTGTTCCGTGGTACGAGGGGTTTGCAGGATGGTAGGACAATTATAAAAGCCGTTCGAGAAAAAACAAGGTGGAAGCAGACCGACTTTCAAAGTTGGAACAGAAGTACAAGCAGCAGTTGCTGCAGATGCAGGTACTGACCTAGCAAAGGGAAACTCCGCAGCAGGAGGCATCGGAACCCGTCCCATCTACACTACCGAAAAGCAGCGTGGGTTCCACGGGGGCACCACTGGGTCACACCCGCGTGGATGATATCACCGAGAAGACATCTTGTTATCTAATCCAGAAAATGAAGAACATACCCGTGCGGGTCACGACCGACTATGCTTTACCAAATACACCTGATGTTCTCTGGCATTTCAATCCGGTTCCAGCTGGGTATGCTCGTGTCGCGGTGTACGCAATAGAGCCAGGATATGATGAACTATAGCTTCACATCCCTGGAGGTGAGGGGAAGTCCACAGTGGCAGAAGCCGGCCGTGGTCTCATTCTATGGAGTAAGGACTGCATCGTCTTTCGACACTCGGTGCTAAGGCCACCGGCTCCTTCGAGTATCGATGTCCAGCGTGAGGGATCCCAGCCAGAGGCATCGCAACACCAGCAGTCCTCCCCACCTCGCTAGCAGTCCTCCCCACCTCACCTGCAGTCCTTCCCACCTCACCAGCAGTCCTCCCCACCTCGAGAGGCATCCCACTTCGATATGGATCCCAGCGCGAGTCCACCCAACCTCGGGACAGAGCACGACGCGAGTCCATATCGTCGATATCGATCTCCACCGCGTGAGCCGGCTCCACCCCGGCAGCGGTCCCGCTAGCAGGGCTCCCAAAAGAGGAAGGCCATCAACAGTCCTCTTCGGAGGAAAGCAAAGAAGAAACCCGAGTCTCCGGCCAAAAGGAAGCTGCCGTACGACATGACACCAGAGGAAACCAAAATTGAAAGTGATCGCCAACTGAAAGCCTTTTTTGCGAAGAAGACCATGCCGCCAAAGGAGGTAATACCCAAGGAAGTCCAAGAGCACTTTATGGAACACTTTATTGATCGACCCCCGGCATATGTGGAGCGTATGCTGACAGACTATGAGCGACAGATTCAGAAGGCAAGTGAGCAGAGAAGTCGGCCCAGCCCAAGGAAGAAGTCGAGAAGTATGGCATCAACGACAGGTGGTACTACTAGCGGGAAAACAGTTCCCCAGCTCGGAGAACAATCCAAGCAATCGATCTCTCCGCTCAAGGTGAGTACCAATCCAAGAAAGCAATCGATCCAAGCAGTCGATGTGCAAGGCAACCCAATCGACCTCGAAGAAGTAGAGGCTGCAGGTCTCACTCTTGGCCAAATCCTTGGCACCGAGGAAATCCGCGGGTACAGTGCAGATGAGTACGCAATGCAATATGCCATCGGAAAACCACTTGTCACACCCGAGCAGTACAAGGAACTACCAACTGCGATGCGACGGTTGCATGATTGGTACCTGTGTGAAGCAAAGCGAGGGGAGACGGCGGTCATGGTCAAAGTAAGGAAAGAGCATTACGTCAATGGATGTGACATATGTCTTGAATTTTCAGAACTTTTCCAGTTATACCACATGGACTCTATCGACAAAACTCTCATCAGTTGCTATTGTCTGTAAGTGATTTATATCTTTAATAATTTAAGTCTCTAGATAAGATACCATTCATTGGCTTATCCTCACTATATATGTTCTTTTCTACGCTATTATGCAGATTGAAGATGTGGGAATTGAAACAAGAGGGAATCGATGACATTGGGTTCATCGACCCAAGTATCGTTCATGGTCATCTGGTAAAACATTATGCCAAGGACACAGAAGATATCTTGGGAAATTTTCTAGAGGCACTAATGAATACCAAATCTACTATAATATTTCCTTACAACATGGGGTGAGTGTTTACTCTCTTGTATACTATAAATTTTATTTTTGCTTACTAGCTCGTGGTCAAGTGTAGTTGATGAGTTATATGCATGCCTGCTTAATTATATAAACTTCTACGCAGAGACCACTACATCCTCCTAAATATTATCCTCGCGGATGGACTTGTTCAAGTGTACGACTCACTAGATACACTAGAACAATCATACGTGGACTTGTATTTTATGATAGAATGGCAATTTCAATCTTTATCGACCTCGCTTTCTTTCATTATTTCCTGATATCAAAAGTAATTATAATAACTCTTTCGTTCTTTTTCTTTGTCGCGTAGTGTTTGGAAAAATATGATAGAAAAAACCATCACGGTCGTCAATGGAAACCGAAGCTGAAGTGGAAAAAGATGCAGGTAATTAAGTAGTACTACTAGGTCCACGCATCTCTTTAATTCTAGTTTCAATATCATTATCATGCTTGATTATTCATTATCTTATTGAATTCTATTCTTTTGCAAAGTGCGCGAAGCAGACACAAGGGACAAATTTATGTGGATACTTCCTCTGCGAGAACATTCGCATCCAGACCGAAGGTCGTATACGTCGCAGAGGAGCACGTGAAAGACAACTCCAGGTTTGGCAGATGATGTCGAAGCTCTCACCCGAGAAACGCTTTATAGCACTTCAAGAGGAATTTGCGGCATTTCTTCTTCGACATGTCATTGATGTAAACGGAGAGCACTATTACTTACCGCCGCCTCAATAATGCCAGCAAATCAGTAGTAGAAAACTGAGATTTCATCCGGAGCACTAGCTAGCTAGTCTCGGCCGGGTTTTGGGCCTTAAGTTATAAGTCGAGAATATATATGGATGTGTAATTCCATTTGTATATATACCGTGTATGAGATATTGTATATTATATTACATATATATATGCATCAACTTGTGTAATGTTTACAGTATGTAGCACCGTAAAATAATTTTGAAATGAATGGAAAACACAATAAATAGAGAGGAAAACCAAAACCTAATTCAAAGCAAAAACAAAAAACAGAACACTTAGTACCGGTTGGTATCACCAACCGGTACTAAAGGTCTTCCACCACCAACCCACGCAGGCAGCCACGTGGTGGGCCTTTAGTACCGGTCCGTGGTCCAACCGGTACTAAAGGTCTGGACCTTTAGTCCCGACCCTTTAGTACCGGTTGGGGAACCGGTACTAAAGGCCCATCCCGACCGGGACTACAGATCGACATTCTACTAGTGATATTAACTACCCATAGGACACATTACCTACAAAAGACATGTGTCCTATGAATCTAATCTTTCTACATCTAACTAATCAAATGATGATACTCAAAAAATGGGCATCTAAATAGATTGGTACCCCCCCGGACTCCACCGATATGCGGTTGCTGGAGGTGAGGTTTCCTGTTTGCCTGGTCATCTTGAGCGGAACTTTCTCTAGCAGGGTAGCGATCCGCCCCCTCCACGTGTGATTATGTATGAGATATCTATATGTTGTAATATTTGAAGTGACAAGTGTTTCACAGTATGACACAATGGATGGAGTCACATAATTTTTACCTAAATGTTTTTAGTGTTAACTTTGGTGTAATAGAGTAGCTATACAGATACTAGTAAGATTGCAGATGGCGGTGATAAACTTACACAAAGGACCCCGATGTGAGGAGGATGTACATCAGGACTGAGAAGAAAATCTTAAGAAACTACTGTCACGGTATTGAATTCGAAATTGCTGCCATGACAACAGTTTTCATACAAATATGTTTTTGTTAAAACAGCTACCACGGGAGCGTTTTTCTGCTGCCACAGCGACATTTTTGGTTGAAATTCTGTGAATACATTGGAGACTTATTTGGCGTAAGGGCCATACCATTTCATGCTATTTTGAACTATTTGGGATGTTTTAACCCTTTTTGAGTGCACCATTTTGATTGCGCACTAGTTATTTTTATTAGTGTGATCTTTCACAGTAAAATATCATGTAGTTAGTGTTCCCCCTTGTGTAGCTCTATCTACAACATGTATCTCTTCGGCGTATGACATATACACATGAGTACAAACGATTAGTGAGGTGTACGGCAGGTGAACTTCAGACCTCACATCATGGGCATTTGGGTATCTTGACGTTTAGGAGGCATGGTCCTGAGTTCGAAACACACCCATCAAAAGATGAACAAGAGTCATATGAACTTGTGATCGATAGGTTTTCCTACCGATTGAAATTCCTCGTCAACAATGATGCACACATTAATGGCGGTGAGTTAATTTATGGATCTTGAACCACTAAATATCATTTATGAGGGATATTTGTTTGAGTGGAGGCACACTTTAGAATTAAATAAGTTAAATCACCAGTTGTCGGGCCTCTAGGGATGGGGGTCTCAAGCCCGTCTTCCTGCGACCCACGACGTGGGGTTGCCTTGCGCTGAGTGGCCCATCAACAAGATTCATGAGCAAGGCATGCACGATGGTCTACGCCTCGCGAGGCGCATGGCAACAACACCATGAAGAACTTCGCAAGGCCTCTCCGCGAGGATTCCCCTAATGCTCTCGGGGGGCGGACCCAATGAGGGTTGTCCTAACGGGTCTTTACGTCCCTATGCCACCACATGGCTGACGCGTGCCATGCCAGGCGGCGTCAGGAGCGGTGCCGGCAAGCACGGATGGGGAGGCCTTTGTCACGCCCAAGATGCGATCCTATACTTATTTTGGCACGAGGTCCTCGACAGGGATATAAGCACATCTCGTCGTGTTGCAAGAATGGATATCATTACAAGTACATTTACAAGCTAAGTATATGGAATTGGCTTACACTCGCCACAAGCTACATCAATTTCACATCAATACATCAACATACTCAAACATCATACAGAAGAGTAGGGTCCGACTACAGACGAAATCAAACGATAAAATGACATCCATCCTTGCTATCCCAGGCTGCCGCCTGGAACCCATCCTAGATTGATGAACAAGAAGCAGAACTCCAAATCAAAACAAACATCGCACTCACGTTCAATCATCGCATTACCTATACCTGCAATTGTTGTTGTAGTAATCTGTGAGCCACAGGGACTCAGCAATCTCATTTCCAAGGGTACCAAGACTATTAAAGCTTAATGGGTGAGGTATGGTTACGTGGTGAGGCTGCAAGGCCGCACGGCATGTCGACGATCCCGATAGGAGCCACGTATCTCATTCTCAGGACACGACGGATGAGCGATGGTTACCACGCCAAACACCAAGTATCCCCGGGTAGCGTTAATAAACTGCTCCGGGTTGGACCAACACTCATGAGGAGCACTGGCCCGGGTTGTTGATTAATCCACGGGGTGATCATGCCCTATGCAAATTTTAGTTGTCATTAAGCAAATAGTACCAATGTTGGGCCTTTCCAGACAAGCTTTATCCTAAAACGAAAATCAAGTTCGTCCCCATAACAACCCCGAGCATGTGAGGAGCTCTCAATTATGGAACATAACACCAGTTCACAAGTAACTAGGTGGCAAGAGTGGAACAAAACACCGAGCAAAAGGCCAAGCCTTCCACTCTTTACCAAGTGTATAAGTGCATTAAGTTAACTAGCAATAATATTGTGATAACAAAAGAATGTCCATGTTGTCACATGGAAGCAATTGCACCTTCAGCTAGAAACACTATAAGAAGGGCTGAGCAAGCGGTAACATAGCCAAACAAAGGTTTGCTGGGAGGTGGAAGGTTAGAGGCTTTCATGGCAATGTTGTGAGGCTTGACAAATAAGTGATAGTAGGGAGACATAACGAAAAAAGAGGGACAACTAGCATAGCAATGATAGTAGTGGTATCCAGGGAAATGTGTCATCTTGACTGAGATCCCGCTTGGAAGAAGAACGAGTCCATGAAGAAGACGGGCCAACTTAGTCGAACGAATCCTCACACTCTCAACGCTTTCTGAACTCTATCGAGAAAAGCAATCCGGAAACAACAATCAACACAAGGTACACCACAACATATGCATGACACGATGCACAAACAAATATGGTGCATGTCCGGTTTAATATGCAACGTATGGCATGACATGGCAAGCAAAACAAACAATCACTACATATTAAGTGAAGTTCAATATGCAACGAGTTGCATACTGACGAAACTCCACGTTCGAAATATTTAGTTCACTCTCGTTAGGTACTCATCAATATTAATGTTGTTTAACATGGCAAATTGTGAAGCATGAACAACTATATCATCTAGGCATTTTAAATGGGGCCGGAGGCAACATATAGCATTTCCGAAACATCCCCATAAGCATAATATGAATTTGGTCCAGATCTGTACTAGCCATATTTTAGAGTGGTTAAAATGCAAAATAAATGTCCCCATGTGATTCTATATGTTTTTCTAGTCAAGTTACATACGTGGAACATTTAATTTGAAGCTACGGTTGAGTAGTTATTAAATAAATCATTTTAGCATGAAAATTACGCAAATCAATGCAAACAGCAAGGTTAAACATTTGAAACATGTGTGAAAGTTGGATATTGTGAAACTACAGAAAATTCTAGTCAAGTTTCATATATAAAGTGTTTACATATGATGAACGGTTAATTAGATATTAGCAATTTAAAAAAGAGGGTTTTTCAGTAATTCTGAAATCCTAGAATAATAGACAAAACGCACGCAGGGAAAAAACACACTATGGGCCAAATCTGAAACTGGGCTAACAAAGACATGGCGACGGATACTATCATACGCACATGAGCGGGGAATAGGGGCGCTCACCATGGGCCAAATCTGGCCAGACGGGGGAAGGCCTAGCTGGGGCGGCTAGGGCGGCGGCCCACGCGACCAAGGTGAGGCCCACGCAGGGGCGCTGGCGCTCAATGGGGTGATCCTCCCTCCCGCACCAAAGGAGGAGGCCATGGCAGCAGTGGTGACCAGCGGCAGGAGGCGACTGGCGGGGCCTAGCGAGGCCGGGAACAGATAGATCCGGGCTAGGGCCCCCGGATTCGGCGACGGAGGTGGCCGGCGGCGAGCAAGGGCCGGCGGCGGAGCTTCGGGGTGGCGCCCATGGATCCTGTCCATGCACGAACAGAGAGAGCGAGGGGGGTTAGAGAGAGGGAGAGGAAGGGAGAGGAGGTCCGATGGGGACTGGCCTCCGGCGATGCGGCAGGGCACTCCGGCGACTCCGGAGAGGTTGGCGCGGGCGAGGCCGGCAGCAGGCGCTCGGAAGGACATGATCGAGTTGGAGCGGGGCTGCGAGAGCTCGCTCGGGCGCCTGCGGGGAGCGGCAGCGGGGATCCGGGCCCGAGCGGGCTACCAGATGGGCCTGGGCAGGCCCGTTGGCTGGAGGGGGGAGGAGGCTGGCCAAGTGGCGGCTAGGGTTAGGAGGGCGCGGATTTCGAGGCGGGGTAGGCTAGGGGGTTTATTTATACTAATTAGGGCTAGGGTTAGGGGTTTTCAGGGCCGATTCCGAACGTGCGATCGCAATCGTATGGCCGGATCGGGGCAAGTTTGGTAGGCTATGTGTGGAGTGGGCTAAGGTTAAGAAGAGAGAGAGAGAATGAAGGCCCGACAATGGAGTTTGCAAAACCATAACGTCCGACGAATAACCCGATGATGGTGCCGCTACGGGCAACCGTTGGAATATCAAACGAACTCTGACTGCGAAGAAATTTGGCACGCGGTCTACCTACAATAAAACAACACCACACGCCAAGTCTCGACCCAATCCGAGAATATTTTTAGCGCATCTTTTAAAACATTTTTTAAAACGATGCCACGGGTGCGTGCGTGTGTGGTTGGTCTCGAAATAGGCAACGGCAAGAACGGAGAGAACCGGCAACTACCAATGGATGCAAGTTTTCGAAAACGAGTGATGATTCCATGCAGATGATGTGAATGATGCAATGATGAATGCAACACCCAAACGAAACACAGACGATAATGGAAATAAAAGGGGAATCTTTTGGAGCGTCAGTCCCAGGCTATTACAACTCTCCTCCCCTACACGAGCATCTCGTCCCGAGATCTAGAATGAGAAGGGGAAGAGAAAGAGCAAGAGGAAGAGGTAAAACTTAGTTGCTTCTGTGATAAACAAGTAAAACCAAAGATCATGGAAGGTTTCATCGAGATGAATAATAACATGGGAACAAGCAAGAATTCAAGAGAAATTTCGGCAGTACTTCGGTAGGAAAGAAAGGCAAGGCTTGATAAGAAGGAAAAGAAATTGAACGTAGAACACAACACACCAGTAAAATGAATAATAAAAGAAAGAACATGATTTTAATCAAACTAGATGTGAGTTGAAAAGAGCAACACCACAATGCCTCCAAAACAAAAGAATAGAAGCTAGAACTTGCGGAGAATAGAACGAAGAAGAAAATGACAACTTCTACCACCAATGAACTTGAGAAGCATAAGGTGAACGGAGTTGATGGAGAATCAACAACCAAAAGAATAGCTTGTTATAGGCTTATGAAAAACATCTCAAAATTATGAGGTGACAACCTGCCACACAAAACAATTGATTGCTTGAGAGCAACAGATATGCAAAACTTCTTTCAGCAAGAGCATACATTGAGAATTTGGAACTTGATATGCACCATGATAGCAACAATCAATAGGAAACACTTTAGGTGAAATCGAACCCAAGATAACTCCGAGAAGACATAATGGGTTTACTTATCTCATTCTTGACAATTTCCTTTCGAGACTCCTCATAATCAAGAATTTAATAACACCATCTCAATAAACAATGGAGAAGGAATTGAACTTAGAAATCCAAGAGAAAGAACACTTGAGCACCTCCAACAGAATCTTGAAGAACACTTCTAGAAGAATTACATCCTTAACAAACTATCATAAAAAAGCATCGAGATGAACTCCGGAATGAAAGTATGATAAAAAAGAATTGAAGGTTGCAAAAAACAAGATTGAGGCCTTCCAATGATTTGGATGATGCTTCGGGACAAGATACTTGAGCAAAACTTGGGATTCCAAAAATAAAAGATGAGAATAGTTGAAATCGAGAATTGATATCATGCACAACTCTGGAAGAGGAATTCAAATCACTTGGATGAAACAAGAATAAGAACTATGATATGCCTATCCTTCATCAAGTTAAATTGATGACAAACAACGGATTTGGCATACCACTTATCCTTTTGGAAGATATAGGAAAGATAGATAGAGCACAAACTTGAAGAGGTCTTGAATGATACACCAGAAAGAATTAGAAACTAAAGAGGACACATGAGAATGAAGAGATCAAGATTTTCCTAATAGAAACAGAACAAGGCACCGGAATAATTGAGACATGAACGTAGGAACAATACTTGAGAACAATTTGAGAACGAGAGCTGAAAGCTAAGAACGAATTAATCTTCTAAAATGATGGCCTTCAGGAGGAACGAGAAATGAAAACAATTATGAAATGCACCGGATAGATATGGGAGGAATTTCTCATGAATGGAAACAATTTGAGAGGATAGCACGAAGCTGAGACCATGAATCTTCACGAGAATGAGCAAGATTTAAGAGAACCACTCCTTCAGTCTTCAAAGATGAGAATGATGGCTAGGAACACCACCAGGAATTACTGAGCCACTCTAGAAGAATGAACAAGGAAAGGTTGAGCCAATGATGAAATGATTCGAAGCGATCTAGAAGAGGAATATGACTAAGGAAATCATTCTTACATCATATTGAGAGGAACTTGGGAACATCTCCGGAAAGATTATTAGGGCCAAGTAAGATCCTTGGGAAAAACCTGTGGGTTATGGGCCCACTCAAAAGCAACCACCGTTGAAACAATTGATTAAAATAGAGATTGCACCGATACAAATTAAGAACTTGATGAAGTGAGAACCTCGAAATAATTTGGAAGGAATGAAAGAAAACACGAATCTTTGAGATATCTTCAGCCTACGGATAGAACAGAGAGAGACGAATAAACAAGAGGGCTTGGAAAAGAAATTCCAACATGGAAACCATTGAACGAATGTGAAAGTATAAGATGAGCACCGAATCTTCAATTGAATCCACCGGAGAAGAATAACAACAAGAACAAAGAATATGAGGATAGACCTTGAAATGGAAACCCTTGAGAATCTCCACAAGGAATCACCGGATACGATATGAAAAATTATAGCGGAAGCATTAATGAAGGGAAAGGCACTTGGAAGAGAATTTAATCATTGAAGAAAAAGGGCGGGAGGGTGGGGAAAAACAAAGACAACTTGAGACCGATGAGACGAACTCCGGAAAGAAATGAGAATTGATCTTGAAATTATTGAAGAGGGTAGAGTTCACTGAAGAGAGCACACCGGATGAAATGAATTGACATGACAACTTGATTGAGCAAAAGAATTAGCATTCCCACAGAAATATGAGAACACTTCTTAGGAAAGATATGAGATCGCCACTTGACATAGAAGCAACTCGAATTACCATATACAAAACAAAACAAAGTATGTGGCTTATGAAACAAGCCAAAACAAATTCATGACAGATATTTCGCTCGATATTTTCGTGGTCAGGTTCGCACGGGCTCGATCGTACATTGGATTGTCATATTGAAATGACGATCAAATATGATCTCTAGGTGTAGCGAACTACAAGGCTTGACAAAGCATAAATCAAGACTATCCTCTATAAGAAAGACCGTGAAAAAATGAATCCACTAGATGTCGAACCCCAACCTCACATCATGATCTGTTGAAAGATATCCTAGGTAACTACTTGAATTCCCACCTAAGAACTTCCGAAAACTTTCTTGGTTATACAATCCGGTGTTGGGGATACAAGGAGGAAATATCTCACACAACTAACAAATCAGCGCCCCAACTCTATCCATCCTTCAACACATAACCAGAGGCTTCCGGAAATCCATCCAACTCGGATCCTCGAAAGAACAACGATACTAACCTTGGTGGTACCCCGGACGCCTCCCCAGTACTGGGTGACTCTGACCTTATCTCACCACGACAAGTATTGAAGCAATTCCGAATACCCTCCGTCCTGAGATACTAAGGAAGCTAAATGATAATGATGTGCCAAGAATTCCCTGGAGCTCAACTCCCCAGAAAAAAATCAAGTCACACAAGAGGCACCAAGACAGAACTCTGTTACATTGGTATCATATAGTTTCCAAAATATCCACGTGATCCTAAAAAAATTGAGCAAGAAGAGGAGTAGAATCAAAATTCCTAAGTCGAATACCTCACCAGAGTATAGAAGAGGAGTAAAAAGAAACCTACTCTCCGATATAACTAGACTCAAAATAGTTTTTACTAGACTCCACTCGACCAAGTTCGGTCAATCAAGGGGGCTCCTGGGTCGGTACAGGCTCTGATACCAACTTGTCACGCCCAAGATGCGATCCTATCCTTATTTTGGCACGAGGGCCTTGACAGGGATAGAAGCGCATCTCGTCGTGTTCCAAGAATGGATATCATTACAAGTACATGTACAGAAGATATGAGTATATGGAATTGGCTTACACTCGCCAAAGGCTACATAAATTTCATCAATACATCAACATACTCAACCATCATACAGAAGAGCACCGTCCGACTACGGACGAAATCAATGATAAAATGACATCCATCCTTGCTATCCCGGGCTGCCGCCTGGAACCCATCCTTGATTGATGAAGAAGAAGCAGAACTCCAAATCAAAACAAGCATCACACTCACGTTCAATCATCACATTACCTGTACCTACAACTATTGTTGTAGTAATCTGTGAACCATAGGGACTCAGCAATCTCATTTCCAAGGGTACCAAGATTATTAAAGCTTAATGGGTGAGGTATGGTTACGTGGTGAGGCTGCAGCAAGAGACTAAGCATTTATTTGAGTGGCTAACTTACGGATACAGAAAGTAAAGTATGGTGGTCTATGCCTAACAAATGTGAACTAGTAATGATCACTAAGTGATCCTGAACACCTACTTAGGTCAAGCATAACCCCACTGTGTTCTCTCTCAGATAAGGACTCACGAGAAGACAGTCATGGTTATGCACATAGTTGGTGTATATTATTTGAGTTTCCTTCCAGTTTGCTATGACCCGGTGTTAAAAAAAGTATCCAAGTTTGCCACATAACCGCGGGCACGGCTTTCCGGAAGATTTAACCCTACAGGGGTGCTCCAACTCGTCCATCACAAATTAACCACACGCAGTGGGAATAACCTCGACCACGGATCTCGTGATCGTCCTAGGAAATTCCACAGGAAATCCGCCACCTCTAGATAGCCGAAGAAAAATCGGAATTCCTCACTCAAGACGTTCGAGAAAGGTAAAACAAATCTAGGAAGGCCGTCTGGCGTGTCGACGATCCCGATAGGAGCCGTGTATCTCGTTCTCAGGACACGACGGATGAGCCATGGTTACCACGCCAAACACCGAGTTGCCCAAGGTAGCGTTAATAAGCTGCTCTGGGTTGGACCAACACTCATGAGGAGCACTGGCCCGGGTTGTTGATTAATCCATGGGGTGATCATGCCCTATGCAAATTTTAGTTGTTATTAAGCAAATAGTACCAATGTTGGGCCTTGCCAGACAAGCTTTTTCCTAAAACGAAAATCAAGGGGGTCCCCATAACAACCCCGAGCATGTTAGGAGCTCTCAATTATGGAACATAACACCGGTTCACAAGTAACTAGGCAGCAAGAGTGGAACAAAACACCAAGCAAAAGGCCAAGCCTTCCACCCTTTACCAAGTGTATAAGTGCATTAAGTTAACTAGCAATAATATTGTGATAACAAAAGAATGTCCATGTTGTCACATGGAAGCAATTGCACCTGCAGCTAGAAACGCTATAAGAAGGGCTGAGCAAGCGGTAACATAGCCAAACAAAGGTTTGCTGGGAGGTGGAGGGTTAGAGGCTTTCATGGCAATGTTGGGAGGCTTGACAATCAAGTGATAGGTAGCGAGACATAACGATAAAAGTGGGACAACTAGCATATCAATGATAGTAGTGGTATCCAGGGAAATGTGTCATCTTGCCTGAGATCCCGTTTGGAAGAAGAACGAGCGCGTGAAGAAGATGGGCCAACATAGTCGAAAGAATCCTCACACTCCGAACGCTTTCGGAACTCTATCGAGAAGGAGCAATCCGGAAACAACAATAAACACAAGGTACACCACAATATATGCATGACACGATGCACAAACAAATATGATGCATGTCCGATTTAATTTGCAACGCAGGGCATGGCATGACATGCACAACAAACAAACACTACATATTAAGTGAAGTTCAATATGCAATGAGTTGCATATTGATGAAACTCCATGTTGGAAATTTTTAGTTCACTCTCATTAGGTACTCATCAATATAAAATGTTGTTTAACATGGCAAATGGTGAAGCATGAACAACTATATCATCTAGGCATTTTAAATGGGGCCGGAAGCAACATATAGCATTTCTAAAACATCCCCATAAGCATAATATGAATTTGGTCCAGATCTGTACTAGCCATATTTTAGAGTGGTTCAACAGAAAAATAAATGTCCCCATGTGATTCTACACGTTTTTCTAGTCAAGTTACATATGTGGAAAATTTAATTCGGAGCTACGGTTGAGTAGTTATTAAATAAATCATTTTAGCATGGAAATTACGCAAATCAATGCAAACAGCAATGTTAAACATTTTAAACATGTGTGAAAGTTGGATATTGTGAAACTACATAAAATTCTAGTCAAGTTTCATATATAGAGTTTTTACATATGATGCGCGGTTAACTAGATATTAGCAATTTAAAAACGAGGGTTTTTCTGTAATTCTGAAATCCTGGAATAATAGACAAAATAGCATGCAGGGAAAAAACACACTATGGTCCGAATTTGAAACCGGGCTAACGGAGACATGGCGACAGATACTATCATACGCACATGAGCTGGGAATAGGGGCGCTCACCATGGGCCAAATCTGGCCAAGCGCGGGGAGGCCTAGCTGGGCCGGCTGGGGCGGCGGCCCACACGGCCGGGGCGAGGCCCACGCGGGGCATTGGCGATCAACGGGGTGCTCCTCCCTCCCGCACCAGAGGAGGAGGCCATGGCAGCAGCGGCGGCCGGCGGCATGAGGCGACCGACGGGGCCTCGCGAGGCCGGGAATGGATAGATCCGGGCTGGGGCCCCCGGATCCGGCGACGAAGGTAGTCGGCAGCGGAGCTTCGGGGCGGCGCCAAGGATCCTGTCCAGTCACGAACAGAGAGCGAGGGGGGGGGTAAGAGAGAGGGAGAGGGAGAGGAGGAAGAAGGAGAGGAAGGGAGAGGAGGTCCGGCGGGGACTGGCCTCAAGCAAGGCAGCAGGGCACTCTGGCGACTCCAGCGAGGTTGGCACGGGCGAGGCCGGCAGCAGGTGCTCAGGAGGACGCGGTCGAGCGGGAGCGGCGCTGCGGGAGCTCGCTCGGGCGCCTGCGAGGAGTGCCGGCGTGGACCCGGTCCCGAGCAGGCTGCCAGATGGGCCTTGGTGGGCCCGGCGGCTGGAGGGGGGAGGAGGCTGGCCAAGTGGTGGCTATGTTTAGGAGGGCGCGGATTTGAATGCAGGGTAGGCTAGGGGGCTAGGGTTACGGGCTTTCACGGCCGATTTCGGCCGTGCGATCGCAATCGGACGGTCGGATCGGGGCAAGGTTGGTGGGCTCTGTGTGGAGGGGGGTAAGGTTTATAAGAGAGAGAGAATGAAGGCCCGGCAACAGAGTTTTCAAAACCGAAACGTCCGACGAATAACCCGATGACAGTGCCACTACGGGCAACCGTTGGAATATCAAACGAACTCTGATTGCAACGAAATTTGGCAGGCGGTCTACCTACAATAAAACAAGACCGCACGCCAAGTCTCGACCCGATCCGATAATATTTTTAGCACGCCTTTTAATACATTTTTTTAAAACGATGTCGCGGGCGCGTGCGTGTGTGGTTGGTCTCTAAACAAGCAACTGCAAGAACAGATAGAACCGGCAACTACCAACGGATGCAAGTTTTTGAAAACGAGTGATGATGCCATGCAGATGATACGAATGATGCAATGATGAATGCAACACCCAAACGAAACACTGACGAGAATGGTAATAAAAGTGGAATCTTCTAGAGTGTCGGTCCTGGGCTGTTACAACCTTCCTCTTTCGTGATAGAGGAGTAGGGCCAGCTTGACGGGCCCCAAAGCAATCCCAAAGGTTTCCCTTTTGGTGAAAGAGGACCAAGGTTGGGTCTTGGCAAGACGGAGGTCACCCCCGATCCCACCGACGCGTCACGGCAGGGAGCTTTGGCAGGCGAAGACTACTTTGTTAGGATAAGCTACAGTCTTGTCTCACTTCAAACTGGCCGTTGTGGCAACCCTTCCCGCCATATATTTTCGGGGAAGAGGATCAGGGCCAGTATAAGAGGGTGGAACTGGCCACGGTGGAGGGGATCGACCCCGGTAGGCAAGAACACATCCTTGTACTCATCCTCACACCAAGCAATCCAGACAAGCAGGAGTGGGGTTTTACACCATGAGGTGGCCCGAACCTGGGTAAATTGCGGTGTTCTTCATTCGTATTCATTAGCTTGAGCCGCCCGAGAGTAGTCGTGAGGTCGTGAGGTAGAGCAAGACAGGAGAGCAAGCACACCCCAGAGTTCAAACATTTCTGGGTCCCCAGAGCCCCAAGTCTGATATTTGGCATGCCGGGTAGGGGTGCGTCGTCGTCCCCCAGCTCCGTCTGAGCTCCACCCGTGCCGACCGAATGGTTCAGGACCACCGCGCCAGCACCAAACGCCCAGCACCAGATGGCCACCACCGCCCTATCAATGACGCAACCGCCGTTGTCCTTGACCATGCCGCCCACGAATAACGGGATCCCTCACAGCCCACGATGCAGTGAGGCGGCCATCTCGTCGCGTCCTCTTCGGCTTGCGTTCAAATAGGGGAACTGAACGCACAAGACACGTTGCTCATGGCAAGCGAACTGCTCTGCCACCGCCCGATAGACGAAGGTCACAATGCCCTGGCGGACCACATCGTCGAGCTCGTCGTTGTTGCCAGGAGGGCCCTGGCACCCTACCTCCCACTTCGACCCCCGTTCCCAAGATTAGGGAGTGCGGCCAGTGACCTGATCATGCCGCCGCGCAGTGACCCGACTGGATCTCGGCCCGAGGGGCCCATGCCGGGCCCGCATCGTGACCTGCTCTTTCTCCTCTAGGTCCCGATTGCCGGCTTTGGGACGCCACCCGGCCCCTGCGACAATGCACCCGAAGGGGCCAGTGGGATATTTTGCACCCACCATAACGTGCGTACCTACAACACGGAGGACTGTCGAGCGTTCAGGCATCCGCATGGCGAGCATGCCAGCCAGTACCCGAGATACCTGGCCCCAGCCAAGTTCCTGGTGGTCATCCATCATTGCTACAACATACTCAAGATGCAGGGCCACTGCAGCATTACCATCGTCGCCTGCGATGAGAGGGACGTGGTCTGTTCCCTCGAGCGTGCCTACAAAGTTGTTGCCGTCGAGCATTCGGATGACAAAGAGGGTGAGGGGCCCTGTGAGGCCGCACCCCCAAGGAAGAAGTAGCTGTTGCCCGCCCTGGGCCCCGCCAAGGCAAAGAAGGCAGCACCCGACGCTAATGTCACGAGCACCATGCTCGTTGTTGGCACCGCCCTTCACCCGGTGTAGAAAGGTGCGCCCGACGCCTCCCTCATGCTGGGCTCAGGGGCTTTCACCTGGAAAGCATCTGACACGACCAATGTGACGAGGAAGGTGCTCGGGCACCACTTGGAGGCGTGCCTGAATGCGCACCCCTGCAAGCAAGGAGTACAGCGCCAGGCGCCAGGATGACAGGAGTTCATCACCCAAGAAATCGGCAAGCTGCGAGAGGCACGGGCCTTGCGTGGCGAGCGTCGCTGAGAACGCCTCGTCAGCCAGGCTGTCGCCCCCAGGGAGAGTGGCGAGGTGTGCATGTGCGTCGACATCGTGGGCCTTGACAGGGCCGTCTTCCAGGGCCTCTTCTGGCCTTTATGCGTTGGCCTAAGAAGGGGCGTCACTACCAACTACGTCTGCATGCCCTTTGGCTTGAGAAACGTCGGCGTCACCTTCTAAGGTTAGCGCAACTTGTGATGGTGCTTTGCGAGGCACCAGGACCCCGCGAACCCTCAAGGCCTCAGGAGTTGGCCTGCCCCGAGGGGTGAACCTCTGCAGCATGCTTCATCGAGTGGCCTGGCACTTCCACGGCGGCGTAGTTGCCAGGTGACTTTTTGGTTTGTTCGAATCAAGTGCCCCCCCTCCCGCATTCTGCATTACCCTCGAGCTGGTGCTTCCTCATCATGTAATGAACCTGATTAACTTTCTTTGAGATTATAGCATTTGTTTAAGCCTTGAGTTTTATGGTTTGACGTCTTGCAGTCGCCTAGGATTGTCGCGCCCCGGTGACCGCCCCTTTGATGGTTTTGTGGCTGGGGGCTAGACACGACTTATGCGTCAGGACTTGTCCTCGCAATGTCGAGAAATCTAAGTGACCAAGATCTAGCTCAGGGGATAGCCCCTTGCAAGTCACCTCACCAAGGTCCTTGGTGTCTCGCCCTCCTGGGGAACCGTCACGGGTGGCACGCGCTACCACTTAGTAGGAGGTTTGCCGCCCCGGACGCCGCGCTCCGATGGCTACGTGGCACACGTCGCGCCCATGTTATGTGTCGCGTGAGCACGCGACCGCGTCAAAAGATAGGCGCAAACCGCATGGAGGCCGAGGGAGGAGTTCCCGAGCCCAGCAGGTGGAACGCCCAACACCTCCCTTATCGCCACCCGTGACACTCTCACGTAACAATGAGTTCGGGTTGTACATGCCCCGGAGCCTCCCGACGTGCTAGGCCTTGGCCTCGGGAGGACTCCCGCCTACGCCCAAGTGGAAGCCCCATGCTCTGCGCTGGCGGAACGGTCGAACTGCGACCATGCCCATGCCCAATTGGAAACCCCATGCTCCGTGCTGGTGGAGGGATTGAATTACGATCATGCCCACGCCCCAGTGGAAGCCCCATGCTCCCCGCTGGTGGAGAAGCCAACGAAGAGCTCTCCCACAAGCCGCACTAACCTCAGATTGAACTGTCCTTAGCTCGCAACCGCATGCCCTCTCTCGTGGCACGCGCTCATCCGATTCCCCTTGGGCCCCATGCGTGTGGTGGCTGGGCACGGTGCCTGTTCTTGGGTCAGTCCCAGCGGCATTGGAAACCCAAAGGACTAGGTTCTGGCTCATGAGCCTACCCATGCAGACGTCACCTCACTAAGGCTCTTGGTGCCTATTCTCCTCACGTAGCGCCCAAGTTCAAGTTAGCAAGCGCATGCCATTTGAAACAAAGTGTTTTTGTGCAGGATTTCCCCCGGGCGGATCACTCGAAGAGTCTCGTGAGGCATCACCACCTGGCATGCCAGCGACAGCTGGGGCATGCTCGGTGGCTGGGCCCTAGCAACGCAGAATGTCGGGGTGATCTCGAAGAGGGTCACAAGCCTAACAAAGAGTGCCAAGAAGGAATTTGTTTTTGACCAAAAATAGTGTTCGGCTTGAAGCACGAAGGCCATAACCTCTCTTACACACCCCTGTGGGGTCTGCATGGCTCACTGGAGGAAAGGAAAGACAACGCGAAAGAAGGACCGGGCTCTAGCAGCACCGCCTCTAGAGGCTCCAACTCTGGAGTCGCTTGCACCTAGTTAGAGTCCTCCTCTTTGAAGCGGGCACCTGGGGAATCGTCGGAATCATCATCGCTTTCGCTTCCCTCGGAGGAGGAGCTGCCGCTGCCATCGGCATCGGTAGGACTGTGGTCACCATCCATAGGCAGCAGTCCATACGATCGTTGTCCTCCCCGAAGATCTTCATAAAGAGAGTGGCGGCCCAGTCGAACTTGAAGTGGAGGACATGCCCTCTCTGCAAGCCGTGAGAGAGGGGGAATGACTTCCACCCACACTTCAAGAACATGAAGCTGACGGGATTGAACTCTGTTGCCACCCAGGAAGACCCATTACAGTAGCCGTCCAGCTGCAGCCACAGGCCTAGGGGCACACGCTCCTCCATCTCTTCCGCGAAGGAGTCCGAGAGCCGAAGCTAGGTGCGGGGCTTACCGTCCATCCTTACATTGAACTCACAGACCGCATCGGCGAAGTGGCCTCGTGGTCGGGGCAACTGAGTAGATATGCCATACCTCTTGTCCCACACGCGGCCACCTCGCCCATCGTGCCCGCGACCACGGACAGATCCCCTTCCATGGTTGCCCGAGCCAATGTGCGCCACCAACGGAGGGCTCCCACACCCCCGGAGAGGCACCTCGAGCGTGGCGACGGGCATGCGAGGGCGGCCTCCTGCCATCACCGGCTTTGGTAAGTCCACCCCTTCCATCGCCGCTTTTTCCTTCTTGGCGACGGAGAACCTTCTCACAGGTTCCATCACTACCACGGCGGCAAGCAGGGATGGGGAGCAAGAACAAGGAGAATGGGATAAGGCATCCCTCCCCTTACCCTTATAGACGGCCTTCGGCGGGTGGACAGCTTGCGTCTCCTCACCTTCGTTAAGTGGACACAAGGTTAGGAGGAGCAATGATGGCCCCACGCCACACACAGGCTTTGCGTCAATGCTAGACGGTTGCCGAGGCGTCATGGGGAAGTGGAGGTGCCCCGTGCACTATCGTGCGCCACATGTCATGCCTAACTCCTAGGCGGTTGGGGCCTGTGCCATTCCGACCCGCCCCCCACTAGAGGCATCGTGCCTGGTGCGTGCCCGTGGGCTGTGCTGCCAGGCTCATATGACTGGGGGTACCTAGGCCCATCTTCCAACATCCCTAGGCGCGATGTGTGCCGTGGGCCCGGCTTGGCTCACCGCCAAGCTCCGTGGGCAAGACCCTCGCAAGGCTCACACCAACAACTGTCCTCAAGGGCCTCGCAGCACCCCCCGTGGGGCCGCATCCCGAAGCATCCCTCGAGGCCTTCGCGGGGCGAACTAATCGGGGATGCAAATCTCAGCGTGTTACTCGCGCTCGGCTGGCTCCAAGGAGCTGGTCCTGGCCCACGGGTTAACCCCCGCGCACGTCATCTTGCTGAAGTCTTTGGTCACCCCGTCAAGTCCTTTGGTGATGGGTTTCCTTGCACAGGGCCCGAGCACAAGCTTACGGGCGTGTAGCATCTAAAATGGAGCAGCCTACGAAAAGGCTTCTCGTGGAAAGTCGGGAAAAAGGCAACAACCTAGCAAGGTAAGGTCTAAGTACTAAAGACTCTCAGGGGCTGTCGCCCTGAAGCCTCATCACGCGTCAAAGATGGGGGCCTCGAGTGTCGCGCGTCAAGGGCCCTCATCGGCACCGCGAGCCCCTGCCCCTTGGCATTGGGGGCTCCCATGGGGTAGGACCCTATCGATGATGCAAGGGTCACTTGGAAGACGGGCCCCACCCAGCCAGGGCATGGGGGTTGCACGAAGGAAAACAGAAGGCCCCGTAGATGGAGCAAGGGCGTTCCAAGCATGACAAGCAACTACTATTTAAAAACAAAAGCATCCGACAAAAGTCTTATGCCCGCTCGGTGCCGGGTGGTTCATAGTACAATAGGAAGGAAACATAAAAGATTACGCGGATTAGGTGCCATCTTCGTCATGGCTGCCGGAGGGTTCAGCGCCAAGGCTCCCGCTCTCCCAAGAAGGCAAAGCCTGAGCGGAGCGCCCGACCAAGGACTCCACATCCCCGCGAACCTCGTCCCTGGGGGGGGGGGGGCTCTGGAGCTCTGTAGGCACCGCCCCATCACACGGGAGAGGTCGAAAGTAGGGTCATGGCATTGGAGGTTGCAGAAAACGTGCATCAGCATGTAATCCAGAAGATCGCATGTGCGTGATTCGATGTCTTAATCCACCTTGGAGACGCCCGACTCCAACACCTCCACTACCTTGAGGAAGAAGTCAAAGTAACCCCCGTCGCCATGCGCACGCAGAAGCTCCGGGACATCCCTGACAAAGCGGAGGAGTGCGCCGCCTGCGTGACGAGTGAGGTCCAAGAACTGCCTAGCGCATTGCGCCTCCATCAACCGCGCTTGCGTTGCATCGTCCCTGGCCTTTTGCATGGCATCGGCAGCTTCACCAACCTGAACTTGCAGCAATGCCAACTCCGCCATGATGCCCCCCTTTCTCTCGAGGACGGCCTAGAGATCGGCCTCGATGCCCCGCAGCTGGGACTTGAGCGCGATCACCTCCTCCAAGAATGTGTCGCATCGGAGCTGGAAGCGAGTTTCCTTCCGAGCCAGCTCGTCGTGGTACTCCTCTAGAGCGGCCTCCTGCTCCCGAGCCACCCTCGCGTCGGTGTCGACAAGGGCTTCCTCGCGCGTCGCTGCAAAAGTAGCCTCATCGGCAAGGACCCGAGCTTCCAGGATCTCGAGACGCTCGCGTTTCGCTTCCTGGGCAAAGGTCATCCGAGAGGCCTCCCACTCACGGAGGGCTGCGTTGGTCTCCCGTTCAATGATGGCCGCCTCCCTACGGGCCAGTTCAGCCTCGCGCTTGGTACCTCGGGGAGTGTATGCAGTAACGGGGGCTGCGCACCTGCAGGGCTCCGCAACAACTCCGGAATGGCCAACGGACCACCCGGGCCTCGCCGAGGCGTACGCGGGGGCAGAGACCTCACCAGCATGCAACACGCGGGAAGCCTCCCCATGCGAGGCATTCCTCCACCTCGTGAATGTGGGTGCCCTTGGAAGTTTGATGATCAAGATCGCCAGCCAGGCAGGACATACAAGAGAAGGATAGGGCGACAATGCACTTACTCATCGTTAGAGGCCAAGCACCGCCGTGTTGTAGTTGGCCTGGGGCGTTGGCCCCGTCGCCCCCAAGGGATGATGGCGGCACTAAATACCCCGCTTGCACTCCGGTGCTCGTGTCACCCCTCCTGGCCACCATGGTAAACAGAGGGGAGGGAGAGATGATGTTCATGCAAGGATGGAGGAGCAGCGCAAGGAGGAGGCGAATGGGAGAAGCCATGCAATGATGGTTCCACCCATTGGGTGTGGTTGTTTTCTAGGCGGGAGCACAATACCCGGAGCATCGTGGGAAGTGGAGGCGACGCACTCTCCATCGTGCGCCACATGTCTTGCCTGGCTCGTGGGAAGTTATAGACCGTGCCCTTTCGCTCCCCCTAATAGGCTGAACCGTGCATGTCATGTACCCAGGAGCTACTGTCGGGCCTCTGGGACTGGGGGTACCCAGGCCCGTCTACCCGCGGCCTAGGACACGGGGTTTGCCTTAAGCGTTGAGTGGCCCATCGACGAGCTTCACGAGCAAGGCCTTCACGAGGGTCTACGCCTCGTGAGGCGCATGACAATAGCACCACCAAGGACTTCATGAGGCCTATCCGCAAGGCTGCCCCCAACGCTCTCGGGGGCGGACCCACCGAGGGTTGGCCTAGCAGGGCCTTATGGCCCTATGCCACCACATGGGTGACGCGCGTGCCACGCCAAGCGGTGCCAGCACGCACGGATGAGGAGGCTTTCCTCTTTTGTGATTGAGGAGCAGGGCTAGCTCAACGAGGCCCAAAGCGATCCCCAAAGGTTTCCCCTTTGGTGCAAGAGGACCAAGGTTGGGGGCTCGGTAGGACGGAGGTCACCCCGGAGCACACCGGCACGTCATAGCAGGGAGCTTTGGCTGAGGTAGAGCAAGGCAGGAGAGCGAGCGCACCTCAGAGTTTGAACCTTTCTGCCCCGATTTCGACACTAGTGCAATTAATTATAAACCTTGTCGAAAGTAGAATTTCCATTATAGTTGTAGAATAATGGCTCATGGTCCCACCTTTCCAGTGGGCACCGGAGGCTACCAGGGGCCTAGGGGAGCCCCAAAGGGCCTAGGCACCCGTGTAAGCTGGGGACCTCCATTAGGCACCTAAGCACTAGGGGGCAACTAGGGATGTCCCTTGGTCCTCTTGTCTTCTTGTTGCAAAAAAACCAACTTCTATTTTTCCTAATGTTTTCTGTGCTGATTCCCAAAAATCGCAAAAACAATAGAAAACTGGCATTGAGCACTAGATTATAAGTTTAGTTCCTTAAAATAGCTTTAAAACATTACAAACTTAAAGGATAATATGCATGGATATATAAATATTTAAAATGCGTTGGAGATGTATCAACAACTCACACCAATTCTATCACATTTATTGGCCCTATGGGTCTAGTTCTTATCCTTGTCGACCGAGGTTGGACACTTTGTTGGCCTAGACTTTGTTGGCCTAGACTTATATCGTTGTCTTTGGCTGCAGGTTCACTATGCAACTCCAACAGATGATGTAAATTGGTGATGTAAAAGGAGAACTCCAACAGATGATGTAAATTGGTGATGTAAAAGGTAAAGTCCAACAGATGATGCAAATGCGGATGTAAAACTAGCTGAACTTTGGGACTTTCTTAGGCGGCATGACGGCAACAGGGAGCTGATAGAAGAATCGGGATGGGCGGCAGTGATGGAACCGAGTGGTGGGAAAGGTGGCGGTGTGGTGGTATGGGAGGGCGGGGGTACGAGCAAGTTGGCGGTCCGATGGTGTGGGCCGGTGCAGCGGTGGTGCTATGGGCAGGGCAGGTGCTGATGCTGGCGAGGTGATGGTGTGATGGTGCGGCGAGGCACGTAGGGGTGATGCATGTGAGGAGGGCAGAGCCGGCGGGGCTGTGAGCGGAGCGGTGTCGGGACGAATCGATCAACTGAAACGGCGACCGCGTGGCGAAAAAACAGTCGATTCGCGCCATGCGGCGGTGGGCAACAATTGAAACGTGGTGGACGATGAGTGGTGGAAGTGAGCAGCTAGCGTTTGTACATCTCATGTAGGTCGAGATGGGATTGGGGAAGGAAACTGAAATGGCGGTCGGTGGTTGGTGCACAGCTAGTGTTTGTACATCTCATGTAGGCCGAGATGTATATTTGCATCGCGAGACGTTGTATTTTACATCTCCAAAAGGCAGAGATGTATTTTTCTTGGCATCAACATCATCTGTTGTAGAGGGGGTTTTGGGACTCCAAGATGAAAAGAATAGTTATTTATACATCTACAACTTCTATTGGAGATGCTCTAAGTGGCTAGCATGAGATCTTCGAACTTCATTATTTTGGAAAGTGAGTTAGTTGTGAATGGGCCAGAAAGTGAGTTATTTGTGAATGGGCCCAAACTATGACACACCATGACTTATGCTCCGGGGATATGATTTTGTGATAATCAAGTTGCATGACAATTTAATGGACCATTTAACAAATTGTGTATTCTCCAAAAGAACTTTGTTACTAACATGTTTCACGGAGAGAACTGAAAACTGCATTATATCGTTATGTCATATTAAAATGATAATTGTGCTTCGAGTATTTATATCTTCTGGTAGAACACTTAATTAAGTATATTTGGCCAATATTCTATAAAACAATTTAACTTATCAGTTCACACTAACAAAATGTGCATGATCCGATTCCTGAAGAAAATTGTTCAGAAAGGAAGAAAATTAAAATATGGCTGGTTCTTGAAGAGAAATCCAACTACGAATTACAAAGTATGTTTTGTAGCTTTGGAAGCATGATATCCATATGATGGAAACAAATGTCCAATTATAATTCACTATTTGTAATGTTACAGCAACTATGGCCTGACTTGGTAAATCCGCCCCCCTATACACCCAAAGACGCGCCCCGGCGCGTCCGCAGACAGTGATCGGGCACCCCTCAAATTTGCAACTCTGCATCCGAGTCTCTCAAATTTGAACCCCTAGATTCATAAAAAGCATGCGAAAAAAGCCTACATAATACTTAGTGCATTAGCTATCTTGGTCTGACATGTCCGCGTAGGAGGGCTCCTGCTCCTCTGCCTCCTCCTTCAGCTTATCCAAGTTGGGAAACATCTTCGCCTTCTCCACGGCCTGCTCTACCTCCATCTCCTGCCGACGACGATGTCTGATGAGGACATGACTACCTTGGATACGACCAAAAATGTTGCATACATGCATATTTGTAAGGTGATTTCTTATAATAATTATGCAATAATTTACTTATATTATCCGGCACAAAAATACTTCACCTATTTTTATTTCATGCCTAAATGTAGAATGGTCAAACACTTGTATGAACCACGTGTGATGACAAAGGAAGAGGAAATGGTTGGGTGCTATTCAAGAGGTCCTCTGATATCAAAGGAAACAATTAGGTGTTGTTCAAGAAGTTCTCTCACATCACTTTTAGCCCAAGAGAAGATAGAATCCAAGTCTCTCACATTCTGGACTCAGATTCGGACTGCATAGACACACTTGTCTCCAAACGCCAACAATTTTTTCATACGGACCCAGAATTGGGTGATTCTTTTTTTGATGGAAACTAGATTAGATATGGTTTCCATCCGAGTTGGAATCGCCTTCAAATTACTAAGGAACGCGGAGATATGAATGAAACAATCTGACGTTGCAGCAGAATCCGAGTCAAACTACAAGTCCAAAGGTGTTGCATCACCTCCACTTGGTCCCATGGGCCTTGTACGACTTAAGGTTGGTTTTATGGTGTCTTGGGAAGTCCTCCCACCTCCTTGGCCGCCACCCCTTGCACCTATATAAGTAGATCAATCTAGTAGTTTTTTCTTTGGGTTTTTTAGTTAAAAGTTAGCCATTGCAACTTCGTGTACTTTGTTTGTGTCCAACGACCAGACCAAGACCGCTTTTGGAACCCTACCCTTATCAATACTTCATATATATTCGCAATATTCAGATTGCATTATCATATTCTTGTTTGTTCTTTGATTTCTTGCAGGAATAGACCTTCGTGGTGAGGTTGATCGTGCTCCGGCATGGTCAATAACCTCTTGGAGATTGGTTTAGCGATTGCTAAGGCGCAACATCGTGCACGTTCATAATCGGATCGTCAAAGTCGTCTCCACCAAATCGATAGTTATCATCTCATCAAAAGATCGGGACCCCTGCCTTTATCAAGTGGTATCAGATTTTCATGTTGCTCGGTGAGATTTTACCAGTTTTCATAGTTTAGATCGCATTTGTTCTTCATACCTATAGTCCATAAAAAAGCCACAAAAAATTAGGGTTAGATCTTCATATCCGAACCAATCTGAGTCTTTGCAATTTTCTGTTCGGTGTTTGCTTTGTTGAATTTGCGGTTGCATCGTCGTGTTGAGTTGCTGGTCTTAGCATCTAATTCCTTAGAGTTTCGAGTTCTGTCCAGAGATTGTCACGCTGCCGCCGCACCATCTTCATCGCTGCTGCCATATACCACCACCACATATCTGTCATCCCTTCTATTGTTGCCCGCCGCCATCCATAATTTTCCACCGCCTGTTTCGGTCATTGTCATTATCACACTTGAGGTCATTCACATCTATGCTTGATCCAATCTGCATCTTATCTGATTTGTTGGATAGAACAAAAAACATGAGAGAGAAAAAAAGAAAAAAAAGTGAGAGAAAAAAAGAGAAGAAAAAATTTAGTGAAAAAATAGAGAGAAGAGAAAAAAACAAATTTTGGATCTACCTAGACGCAATATCGTATCTGAATTCGGATTGATATCTGTTATGCGCAATATTCAGTAAAACAAGTGTATCTTCCTTATACGAACTCGGAATTGAGTGATTCTTTTTGCATATAAAAGCTTGAGTCGGTAGCATTCTTGAGAAAAAGTATCATAATTTTGACATATTATCTTACATCGGAAAGTTGTAGAGAGAGTTTTGGTATATCCTGCTTGGCGATCATTTATCATCTTCACTTATATGTTGCTGTCCAGAGCTAATTCATATCATATGTTGCTACTATTTGTCCTACACCGTGACTCCATTAGTGTTCTAGGCTCACGTCTCTAGTACGGTCTAGCCTAGGACTAGCACAGTACCGTCGTTGAGCATTTATTCAACATTGCATCTCTGAATTGATTATTGCTAATCTTTTGCTACCATATATTAAGCCTTCCAAGCTCCACATATTTCTACGTCATGTATATATACGTTCACTTGGTAATAGCTTTACCCAATCTTTAGAGATATTAACACCGTCGATTGCTGGTCGCCACTTGCTGCATGGTAAGAATTTGTAAGACGTTGATATTTGCTTTACTGTGAGCGTTTTACCACCACATCACAGTAGTTCATAAGAACAATATTCTTGAATTTTGTTTCTTCTTTCTACTAATCATGACAGGATCCAGAGTTGTCAGTTTGTGGGCTTCGTCGATCGTGGGAGACGTGCGACCACCTAAGTAAATGCCACAACCGTCACAAGAAGTGCAAAGACATCCCAATACACACGATCAGGTTAATGTTTCTATACTAGCATTTAACAGTCGTTTTAGACTTGCTTTATATATTGAATGGGAGTTTGAAATAAATCATATATTTACTTCCCATCATTTTGCTGAATGTAAGAAAGTTAAGGTTGTAGTTGGTTCTTTCATTGGTTATGCTTCAGTTTGGTGGAGCAAATATTGTCGGTTACACCATGATATTATACCTACTACTTGGGATGATTTGAACTTTGCCATGAGACACACATTCGTTCCTGCTTATTATACTCGTGACAAGCTTAAAAACTTAAAATATTTAAAACAAGGTAGTGACACCATAATGAAATATTATGATGATTTACAAACGACCTTGTTGCATTCCTCATTAGAAGAAAGTGAAGAAGATTTTATGGATAGATTTTGGGGAGGATTAAACCGTGATATTCAGGAGATACTAATTCATGAAAAGTGTTATTCTATGGATTGTTTGTTTCGTCTTGCTTGCAAAGGTGAACGGGAAATAAATCAACGTGTTGCCCAAAAGGAGATAGAGCGCAAGGTCCACATTCCAAGAGTTGATACAGTTGTTCCTTGAACTACTAGGCATACTGTGACAACCGCATCAATTCTCGTGTGGGCTACATCACTTTCACCATGTAACACGTCACCACCGAGAGTGCCTACATCATCTGAGTTGATCATAAGAGGTAATGGCAAAGGTATTGATCTTCCACCTCCACATGAGTATGATGAATGCCTTTTCAATTCCAATGTACCCTGTGATGAGCTACCCATTACTTTGATCACACCACCTATTTTAGAGGACTATGTTCATGATTATACTTCATCATGTGATCAAATAACTACAATATCAACAATTGTGAGTGCACCCATTGAATTAACTATTGATGAGCAAGAACCATGTGAATTAGGAAATAAATCAAATTTGGGTCAAATATGTTTGAAAATAATTCTGCTTGTGTTAAATCATTTTGATGACCTCTAATCTTGGTGATAATTCTGTGTCAAGTGACATGTTGCATGTTTACTTATTTAAGCATGTTGTGGCATCTAAATTTGAAATGATTCACGTTTATTTACCAATATTGGGATGGTTTAATGATGAACATTATGAATCTTTTGATATGAATAAGGACTTCACTTATATGTGGAAACTGAGTTACAATATTGTGATGTCTTCTACTTCTTGTCATCATCGTTTGGCTTTATATTCCATGAAATGTGATGAGTGCCCTTGTATATATGTGTCACATGTGTCATAACTGAGAACAATAAAATGAATGACATATACATATACAATGTGTACGGCTTTTCTCTTTTGGTAGCCACATTTCAGATTTAGCAACACCGAGGACGGCTTTGTTTTCAAGAAGGGGAGGATGATGAGGACATGACTACCTTGGATACGACCAAAAATGTTGCATACAACATATTTTTGAGGTGATTTCTTATAATAATTATGCAATAATTTATTTATGTTATCCGGAACAAAAATACTTCACCTATTTTTATGGTCGAACACTTGTATGAACCACATGTGATGACAAAGGAAGAGAAAATGGTTGGGTGCTATTCAAGAGGTTCTCTAATGTCAAAGGAAACAATTAGGTGCTGTTCAAGAACTTCTCTCACGTTACTTTTAGACTAAGAGAAGATAGAATCCAAGTCTCTCACGTTCTGGACTCAGATTCGGACTACACAGACACACGTGTCTAAAAACACGAACAACTTATTCATACGGACTCAGAATTGGTTGATTCTTTTTTTTTGCTGGAAACTAGATTTCATATGGGTTCCATCCTAGTGGGAATCACCTTAAAATTCGTATGGATAGCGGAGATATCAACGAAACAATCTGACATTGCAGTAGAATCCAAGTCAAACTACAAGTCCAAAGGTGTTGCATCACCTCCACTTGGTCCCATGGGCCTTGTACGACTTAGGGTTGGTTTTAGGGTGTCTTGGGACGTCCTCCCATCTACTTGTCCGCCACTCCTTTCTCCTATATAAATAGATCAATCTAGTACCTTTTCCTTTGGGTTTTGTTTAGTTAAAAGCTAGCCATGCATTGCAACTTTGTGTACTTTGTTTGTGTCCAACGACCAGACCAAGACCGCTTTTGGAACCCCACTCTTAGCAATACTTCATATATATTCGTAATATTCAGATTGCATTATCATATTATTGTTTGTTCTTCGATTGCTTGCAGGAATAGACCTTCGTGGTGAGGTTGATCGTGCTCCGGCATGGTCAATAACCTCTTGGAGATTGGTTTAGCGATTGCTAAGGCGGAATATCGTGTATGTTCTAAGTCGGATCGTCAAAGTCGTCTCCATCAAATCGATAGTTATCATCTCATCAAAAGATTGGGACCCTCGCCTCTATCAGTGTCTGGCTTCTGCATCCGACTCAAAGTGGATGGAATCGAGGATGGCCTGCACCTCCGCCTGCAGATCCACGTCCCCAATGTCCCCCACATCCTGTGTCAGTGACTCCTCCTCCTCCTCCCCCACATCCTTTGATGGCTCCTGCTCCTCCTCCTCTTCCTTCGCCTCCTCCTCCAACTCCTCCTCTTCCTACTTCTCCAAATACTCCTTTGGATCCAGTGCATCCAGCGGTAGTCGCGCGGCCTTCCAGATCCATACCTGCTCAAGGAGCCAAAGCCGGTGCTCCGATGTGAAGTGTCAGCCGCGTGAGGGCGCTTACTGACGGTTGCAGTGGAGGGGGATATGGAGGGGTAAGGTTTTTGTGCCGGTGGTCCGCTTAAATAGCCGGGCTAGGGATAGCGTGGCCCGCCAGTGCGGCGCCACGTAGCATTCACACTGCAGCGACGGAGCAAGCGTCTATCGGACCGTCGGGTTTTTGGGCGATTCCACATGGGTTAACGCCACCAGACTCGCGTGGCATGCGTGCCCAGGCGCGCTCGGGTGCCCCCATATCTATACCATATCTGGGCTGGATATGACGGGTGTCGGTCAGCCCCGACGTCTGAGGCCCGTTTGAGGCGCCCTGCTGGGTCGAAATTTCGTAACCAGTCAGTGATCGGGGGGCCAGCCGGGCGTTTGAGACGGATATGAGGGGTGTAGATACTCTTAGAAATGTATATTCATGATTTTTTTTGAGCGAACATGGTAGCATCTGCATCAGATGAGCCATTTTTCATATCATGAAGCCAAAAATTGCAACGATAAAGAAGTAATCATTTGTAGCATTGCATAGTAGTTAAGAAATGAAATCATGAATACTCACTCCATCCGGATGTCTTTGTCGCATGCTAAGTAATTAGTGTTCATAATAAAAGTGTTGCTACTTGTTGACCTCCCTCTAACCCACACTTATTTCCTCACCCAATGCATGCAACTTCTGCTCATTAGTTGTTAGCCATCGCGAGCCAAATGAAGATACGACAACCTCACACGTCAATTATGGGATTTTTAGGCATCCATTCGTAGGAGAAATACGTTATTTTGAGTGTCATAGTTCGATAATTCACATTATGCACCTGCTCCACCTCTGTTGTGATGCACTAACGGTAATGACCAACACACCAGGATTGGCGGAAGTAGCAGATATGCATTAACATTAACTACTCATAGGGCACATTAACTACAAAAGACATATGTTTAACAAGTCTAATCTTTTTTGTAAACAACTCATCGAATGATGATACTCAAAAAATGGGCATCCAAATAGAGTGGTACCACCTCACCCACCCCTACCCCACCCTCGCGTCCTAGCTCCTCACAGGGACAAATTGAGGGGAACCCTATAACCACCCCCTCCCCCTCACCCCGATTGTACCGAATGATGCGGATGACGGAGGTGAGGTTTCCTATTTTCCTGTTCATGTGGAGCGGAGCTTTGTCAACGGGGGTAGCGATCCGCCCCACTCCCCAAATGATTATGATTGAGATATCTATATGTTGTAATATGTGAAGTGACATGTGTTTCATAGTACGACACATTGGCTGGAGCCACAGAATTTTCACCTTAATGTTCTGCGTGTCAACTTTGGTGTAATAGAGTAGCTATAGAGATAGTAGTAAGATTGCAGATGGTGGTGACAAACTTACACAAAGGACCCCGATGCGAGGAGGATGTGCATGAGGACAGTTAAGAAAACATGAAGAAACTATTGCCATAGTATTGATTTCGCAATTGTTGTCATGGCAAGCAGTTTTCATATAAGTCTGTTTTTTTTAAAGCGGCTACCACAAGAGCGTTTTTCTGCTGCCACGGTTTTTGGATGAAATTTCGTGAATACAATGAAGACTTCTTTGGCTTAAGGGTCATACCATATCATGCTATTTTGAATTGCCTGGGTTGTTTTATCCCGTTTTGGGTGCGCCCTTTTGATTGCGCACTAGTCGGTTTATTAGTGTGATTTCTCACAATAAAATATCATCTAGTTAGAGTTCTCCCATGGGTAGCTTTATCTAGAACACTTATTCTTCAGGGTATGACATATACACATGAGTACGAATGATTAGTGAGGTGTAAGGCAGATGAACGTTGGACCTCACTTCATGAGCATTTGGTTATCTTGATGCTCGGGCGGTACAGTCCTGAGATCAGAACACAGCCATCAAAAGATGAACAAGAGTTATAGGGAGTTGTGATAGGCAAGTTGGCCTACCGATTAAAATTCCTCATCAACAGTGATGCACACATTAATGGCATTGAGTTAATATATGGATCATGAGTCACTTAATATAATTAATGAGAAATGTTGGTTTGAGGGGAAGCGCACTATAGAATTAAATAAGTTGAATCACTAGTTCAATTAATTATGAACCTTGTCGAAAGTATAATTTCCATTATAGTTGTAGAATAATGGCTTGTGGTTCCACCTTTCAAGTGGGCACCGGAGGCCATCGTGGGCGTAGGGGAGCCCTAGAGAACCTAGGTGCACATGTAAGTTGCGTGCCTCCATTAGGCGCCTAAGAACTAGGGGCACCTAGGGTTGGGCCTTTGTACTCTGCTCTTCTTCTTGTAGAAAAGCCATCTCCTATGTTTCCTGAATTTTTGGGGACTTCCTCTGTCGTGATTCCCTAAAATTAAAAAACAAAAGAAAACTGGCATTGGGCACTGGATTAATAGGTTAGTTCCTAAAAATAGCTTAAAACCATTACAAACTTAAAGGATAATAGGCATGGAACATATAAATATTAAGAATACATTGGAGATTTATCAAGAATTCACACCAATTCTATCACATTTAATGGCCCTCAGGTCTAGTTCTTCTCCTTGTCCACCGATGTTGGACACTTCGTTGGCTTAGACTTATATGACCATATTTGTATATAGGTTCCCTAGGCAATTACTCCAACATATGATGTAAATTGGTGATGTAAAAGGGCAACTCCAAAAGATGATGCCAATGCAGATGTAAAACTAGTTGAACTTTGGGACCTTCTTAGGCGGCATGGCATTGGCGAGGTGGTGGCGGACGAATAGGGGTGGGCGATAGCAGTAGAACTAGTCGGTGAGCGTGGTGGCGGTGTAGTGGTGCAGGGCGACAACGGGGTTCTGTGAGAGGGGCTGCAGGTAGAGCATCAGTGATGAATCGATCGATGGACACGGCGATCGCGCGATGGAAAATGGGCAATTGACGACGTGCGGTGTAACCGGTGGCATTGGTGGTGGAGGGGGGCGATCTAGTGCACATCGAGCCCTGGCAGGGTGCGACATGCAGACGACGGTGGCAATGCGACAGGAGCAAGAAGATGAGTTGGGGAACGAAAGTGAAATGGTGGTTGGCGTGCGGCTTGCGTTTTTACATCTCCTGTAGGTGGAGATGTATATTTGCATCGCGAGCTGTCGTATTATACATCTCCAGGAGGTGGAGATGTTTTCTTTTGGAACTACATCATCTGTTGGAGAGGGTTTTTTGCATCTACATCTTCTATTTGAGATGCTCTAAGTGTCTAACATCAGATCTTTGAACAACATTACTCTGGAAAGTGAGTTAGTTGTGAATGGTCCAATACTATAACACACCATGACTTATGCTCCGTGGTTATAATTTTCAGATAAGCAAGCTGCATGATATGACCATTTAACAAATTATGTATTCTGTGAAAGAACTCTCTTACTAAGATGTTTCATAGAGAGAACTAAAAACTGCAGTATATCGCTATGTCATCTTAAACTGATAATTTTGCTTCGAGTATTTATATCTTATGGTAGAACAATTAATTAACTATGTTGGGCCAATATGCTATAAAACAAACTTAAGTAATTAGTTCACACTGCCACAATGTGCATGATCCACAAGTAGGACTCTTGAAGCGAACAAAGAAAAATGTTCAGAAAGGAAGAAAATTAAAATGTGTTTGCGTCTTGAAGAAAAACCCAACTACGAATTACAAAGTATGGTTTGTAGTGTTGGAAGCCTGACATCCATATGATGGAAACAAACGTGCAGTTATTATGCACCATTTGAAATGTTAGAAGCATATATTGATGATTTGTTTGAGCGAATAAAGTGGCATATGCATCAGATGCACCACTTGTCACATTATGAAACAAAAAATTGCAATGATAAAATAATCATTGGTAGCATTGTAGAGTAGTACACAAAGTAAATCATAAATACTCACTCCATCTGGATGTCTTTGTCGCACGCTAATTAATTAGTGATAATTAGTTACAGATCATAAGAAAAGTGACGCGACTTGTTGGCCTCACTCTCATCCGCACTTATTTCCTCACCCAATGCATGAAAGTTCTGCTCATTAGTTCTTTGCCATCACAAGCGAAATGGAAATACGAGAATCTCATATGTGAATTATGGGATTTTGAAGCATTCTTCCACGAGGGAAACACGTGATTTCGAGCGTCGTAGTTTGAAAATTTGCATGACGCACCTACTGTACCTCGGTTGTTATCCACTAACGGTAATGACCAACTAACCCGGATTGATGGAAGTAGTATATATGCATTGATATTAACTACCCATTGGCAAATTACCTACAAAAGACAAACGTTCAATGAAGTTTATCTTTCTGTAACCCCCACCGTCGCATCCTAGCTCCTCCCAGGGACAACACGAGGGGAACCCTATAACCACCCCCCTCACCCCGATGGCACCAAATGATGTGGATGCCGGAGGTGAGGTTTCCTCTTTGCATGTTCATGTCGAGCGGAGCTTTGTCAATGGGGGTAGCGATCCACCTTACTCCCCAAGTAGTTATGTATGAGATATCTATATGTTGTAATATTTGAAGTGACATGTGTTTCATAGTATGACACATTGGCAGCAGCCACAAAATTTTCACCTTAATGTTCTGTGTGTCAACTTTGGTGTAATGGAGTAGCTATAGAGATAGTGTTAAGATTGCAGATGGCGGTCACAAACTTATATAGAGGGCCCCGATGCGGGGAGGATGTACATGAGGGCAAAGAAGAAAAGCTAAAGAAATTATTGCCACAGTATTGATTTCGAAATTGCTGCCATGGAAAGAAGTTTTCATATAAATCTGTTTTTGTTAGAGGGATTTCTATTTCCATGCCACTGGTTCCTTAGTTCTCCTTAGTTTTGTCAAAGCCAACTAACTTTGCTCACTTTTTCCCTCCCCCTCCAGCACTCATGGAAGGCCAAATGGAGCGCCATTGTCCATATATAGCCTTTGACCATTAGCTCCTGACAAGTGGGCCAGCCTGGTATCCCAACTAGTGGGCCGGTCTGGTATCGTGACAGGTGAGTCGGCCGATCAGAAGCCCTTGTCCATTTTTTGATTCGGGTCAATGGGCTGGATATTTTATTTTTGCGCGCCACATAAATAAAAAAGCATGCACATTTAAAGCTTAATACTAATTATACATTAAAATGGTGGGGAACCGCCCACCCAAAGTCCACATTTACATTGATTACAACATAATTAAAAGGGTTTGTCGTCCTCGTTGTTTCCTAGGCATCCTCGCCGTCTGACCCAAGACCGGTCAGGTCCAACAGCTCTGGTGTCGGGCCTGCCCAGGGAAAGGCAGCCTCCCATGCATTGGCTGCGTCCTACCCCGGTTGCACTATCGGCGGACCTCCTATGCCGCGAGCACGATGCTCCTCCTCCTCTCGCTAAGCCTGCATGAGGCGCTTACTCTCCTCGCGCTCCGCCGCTAGGTGGCGCTGCCTCTGGTACTCAGGTACACAACGTCCTGCTCCGACGTAGCCCCGATCCACATGGTGGTTGATGAGGTCCCCTACCCTAGGTAGGGTCATGGACCTCTAATCTAGGACAATCTTGGGGTCCTACAACACTAGTAGAAAACAGACATTTCGTCTGCGTCATTAGTCGCGGTTGGCTTTTGAATCGGCACTAATGTGATCATTAGTGCCGGTTCGTGATGGGGATCATTAGTGTCGGTTCGTTACGTACCTTTAGTCCCAGTTCATTCCACGAACCGGCACTAAAGGCGTGGTGGTAGGCCTGCGCCTGGGGCCCCACGAGAACCTTTAGTCCCAGTTGGTGGGACCAACCATGACTATAGGCTAACCTTTAGTCGTGGTTGGAGCCACCAACCGGGACTAAAGGTCCCCCTATATTGAAACCCTTCAGTGCCAGCCCGAGCAGAGTCATTTGTTCTTCCCCCCATTCCTCTCCACTCTCTTCTTCCTCTCTTCCTCGAGCTCATCCTCCATTTTTGCCAAAATTTGTCAAGATTTGGAGGCATCCAATCCTTCCAAGTGTTCACAAAGGTTAGCAACTTTGTCCTTTCATCTCTCATTGCTAGATTAACTCTTTGTAACATCCCAAATTTTGGAATGTTATAATAAATATTAGAATGAAATGTTTGTTTGCTTGAGTGATTGAAACTGAGTGAAATTTGAAACTTTTGAAAAACTTTTGAATGAGAGAAAATAAAATGACTTCCCCTTTGTGTTTGATTTCAAATTTAATACTATTCAAATCAGTGAGAGAAGATGACATGACTTCTTCAATATAAAAAGATTTGGAAAGTGAATTTGAAAGCATTTAAAACTTTCTGATATGGACTTCTTTTCATATTTGATTTGAAGTTTGAAAGAATTCAAAACCCCTTGACAAAAATTTGAGAGGAGTAATGTGACACTCCAAACCAGTGGGTATTTTGTGAAGTTTTTGAATCATAAAACCCAGGGGGTTATTTGAAAATTTATTGCAAAAGAATTTAAAACTAATTTAGGCATTTTCTGAAAATAATTTTTTTTAAAGTGTTTAATTTGCCGTAGAAAAATGTTCATTATATGTAATTTATTTCCCTGATCATTTTGGTATATAGAACTTTATTTTTTGGACAGGTTTTGAATGCCCACCGGCCCACCGGCATAATGATATTAGCCCACCGGCCCACCTGCCCTAATCCCTCTCCCGAAATTCCTCCGCACCGGCCACCGCTGACCGCGCCCTTTCTCTCTCTCTCGCTGACAACCGGACCCACCGACCGATCCCACAAACCCCGCGGTCATCTCCCTCCTCTCGCCCCTCCCCTTTCCACGCTGGCGACCACCGCCCTGGATCTCGCTCCCCTTGCCGTTTCTCGACACCGCACTGCCCCTACAAGAACACCCTGCCTCACCTCGACTCGTTTCGCCCATTTCCCCCTCTGCCCGAGCCCTCTCATCACCGCAGTCGCTCGCCGGAGCCACCGGTCGTCGCCGCGCCATTTCCATCGTGTCGCTCCACCTCGACCACCCCGAGCCCCTCCGAGCCCACCATCCAGTTCCCCATGGCCGTGTGCACCTCCTAGCGCTCTCACCCGAGCCCTGCACTCACCAGAGTCCCATCCCCGTTGACACCCGAACGTCGCAGCCGCCTCGGAGCTCGTCGCCGACGCCCCCGACCACCCGCGACGACGCCAGGACCACCACCCGACTCGCCGTCCTCGTCTACATCGTCTGGTGCCTTCGCCGTGGCCGAAAGACCACCGGAGACGCCTCCCCATCGACCCCACCTCCTCTGCCTCGCCGGAGACCACGCCAGAGCTCCCCACCCCTGTGTAAGTCACCGGCGACGCCATCCACCGTCCGACCTAGATCCAACGTACCGTAATAGATCACTTAATGCAGCAAAACATTTTTCTCTAAATTTCGGTCGTCCGCTCGTTTCAGTCTAGCACGCACCCCACCATAGCCTATCAGAACCTGCAACGTCACCCCGTGTCCGTTAGTTTAGTTTTTTTCTTTTTCTGTTTCTGTTTTAGAAAACAGAATAAGTTCTGTTTTTATTTTTGTTATATCTTTTAAATTATTTAGATTTTTTGATTGATACTTTTTGCATTGTGTCACAAATTTTATGTAGTTTCTGTAGATATACAGTTTGACCAAATTTGAGTAATTAAAAATTGAATTAAAACAGATTTGATTCAAATTTTGTTTTCTGAATAACTTGAGTTTAAAAATTTATTTTTGAGTGATTCTTTTTGCCACTGTTTCGTGTTAGTTAGCATTATCATCCAGCACGGTTTGAGAATTTTTAGGATAATTTAGATTAGGGTTTTTAACTAAAACAGGATCTGTTTAGTACCTAATAGGATTTAGTTAGTTTAATTTTTCTTTAGTTTTCTTTTGAAATCTGAATTAGTTTAACTTTTATTTTAGTTTTCTTTAGTTATGTTGTACAATATTAGGTGACTTATTTTCTGTTAATAAAATAGTTTTTTGCTTCGTTTTATATCCTAATGATATAGGAAACTATAATCTTCTTCATTAGGAAATGTTTTATAAAACAATTTAGTTTTAGTAGTAATTCTTTTCACGAATGTTTTAGAGGATTTAATTCTATTGTTCTAAATAATATTTTGTTTAGTATTCTTTTCTGTTAAGGATGGTTTTGTTACTAAAAATAGTTTTGTCTTGTTTTATATTAGTAGTAGTTTAGCCACCAAAATTTTAGAGCCCATTACTTTGTTTTGTTTGTTGTATTACTCTAGGATTGCTAGTTGAGTTCTTATTTGAAAATATTTTGTTTTCTGTTATTTTAATATTTTTAATTGTTTTATTTGTTTTTCTTGTTGTTAAGTTTATTAGGCTAAAACATATGTTGTTTAGAGTGTTGTTTTCATAGTTCTTAGTTGTTCTTCACAAGTAATTCTTTTTGCTAGTGAAAATATTTACAAAAATACTTTTGTTATATTTTACTTTGTTTTTGTTTGTTACTTTTGAAAATAGGATTTATTTGTAGAGAAAACCAACCCTTGGTGGTGTTGATGAAATTTTGTTGATTTGAGTTTTGCCTTAAGTATTTCCTTCATCACAACCTTGTTGCTTTTAGCTTTGTGTTGTCTATTGATTGTTAGTACTGATTGCTAGAAGTGTTTGCTTATGAATGCAATGTTTGATTGTATAGATTTTCGTCGGAGAGTGACGAATAGTTTATCAAGTTATTTCTGAGAGCGATATTATTCTTCATCAACAGTACAGGCAAGTTCACTTTGACCATTTTGTTCATACCTATGTTTTATTGCATGTAGTGACATCATTCAACAAATCCCTCCCATAGTGTTATTGAAATTCTTGTAGTTGAGTAGAATGTATGAGGTAGGAACCCACCACTTGTTACTAAAGCCCCGGGAACGTTAGTTATTTGTATGCCATGCTAAAGAAGACGGGGTTTTGTATGAGTGTTCGTGAGTGGTGTGAGAAGGAGGACTCTACGTCAAGTTGACAACTTCATGAAGACATCTTCAAGTCCTGCATCTTCAAGACCTCAAGACTTCGAGACTCGAGAACAAGTTTTTCAATACACACTACTGGGTGAAGGATGGTTGATTGGGCATCCCTGGAGTAACCAGTGGATGGTCGGGATGCATGGAGAGGCGCCATGACATCTTGCGGAAAGCTTCACCCAGACTCAAAGAGATTGATGAATACTTCATGCCCGGAAGCTTACCTGTGTAGCCACAAGTCATTATGGGCTCTGGCTTGGTTGATCTTTGTTGTGACTCTGGTTGGGCAGTGCTCCGAGATGTAGTCGACGTTAGGAATGGATGGGCACTGACAGTAGTCAGGGAAACACTCTGAAAGACCATGTTTCGTTCATCCTGTTCTCAAACACCCGGCAGTGCGAGGACTTACCAGGAGGGAACGAATCTTTTGGGTAAAGTACACAACACTCTGCAGAGTTAAACCTAATCGATTAGCCGTGTCCCCGGTTACGGACAATTTGAGCTTCTAGACTTGGATCTATCTCTGAACTCTCAACACTGGACTGATAATTAATTGTGGGCAACTTATGATACTTATGGGAATTAAGACGTCGGTTGGCGGAACCATGTCATGTTAGGTAACTCTATAGTGAAAACTCCATGATATTCCTTTGTTGTAGGAAAATAAAATAAAATTAGCTTTTATGCAAAAACTCAGACACAAAGCCACAAAGCCTTACTGCATATAGAATAGTTTTTATCTTCTGTTTCTTCTATGGTGAGCTTGCCGGTACATTCAATGTACTGACCTACACGGTTGCAATGTCTTATGTTGCAGATAAACTCTACGATGGGTAAGAGTATGATTCAGGGTTACGATCTACACTCAACCTGCCGTTGGTGTTATTTGGGACTCCACTCCCGTTGACTGTTTCCGCTGAGATTTTAAGGTATATCAGTTTTACGTTAATTACATGTGATTGCACTTTGATATATACATTGATGTATTGTGTGTGCCAGCAAACTGATCCAGGGATGGCATACAAACACACAGAGGCTTGACTCGTTTTGAGTCAGGTCGCTACACTCTTGCAATGCTCTATAAGTATAGTAATTTGTGGGTTTTGGTTTGTATGTGGTAGTTTATTTGATTTATGCAATTTGAGCTCAAATTAACTTCTTACTTTGCATTTGTAGGTGTGGTTTACTTAGTTCCTTCCCGTCCCCGTCCTAACCACCGTCGACCACCCACACCATCCCGTTGCCGGCACCACCTTGGTGAGCTTCTTGTTCTTATCCTTTTTATAAAAAAAATCATGTTTATAAGATTTAGTTAGTTACTTGTATAGTTTTCTTACCTATATGGTTGTTTGTTATACATAGTGGCATGGTTTTGAAATCCGTCCTTGTCGGCCCTCGTCCGGTTTATGATACGGATGTGGTATATACTCTCTTTTATAACTCTTTGTTGCATTTCGTGTTTATGACAATTATGCCAATTAAGTTGACATAGATATTTTTATCTAGGAGGTATGTGAACTGGAGATTCCAACCGACATAGATATTCTTGTCGAGAAGTTAAATTTAGTTGAAAAAGAAAATGAGTATTTGAAAGAAAAATTGAAAAGAGTTGAAGAAGAGAAGATGAAACTGGAGTTGTATGTTGCCGATGTCGTCGATGATCACAAGATCAAGATGGGTGCAATGCACTTGAAGATTAGAAAATTTAAAAGATATGCCATTGATAGTGAGGCTTGGTATCACTATGATGTTGGATCAATTGTTATCTTAGTTGCGATGTGGATCGCATTTGTTGTTGCATTTAAATGCTTTAGCTAGAGAGTTTGTATGTTGTTTTATGAGAACAAGTGTGTATGAACTTTATGTACGAACTTGTATTAATTTGGTATTTTTGGTGTTGTGTAATGAAGATGAGCCGGCAATGGATGTACAAGGACCGATGCTCTCCCCAGTTCATTAATGGCGTGCATACTTTTCTGGTTGCGACAAAGGCAAACAAGCGGCCGGATGGTTTTATGTATTGTCCATGTGATGGCTGTAAGAATGATCGAAATTACTCTAACTCAAGAACCATTCAAGTCCACTTGTCTGAATCCGGTTTCATGTTCGGCTATAACTGTTGGACAAAGCACGGAGAAAGAGCAATCCTAATGGAAGAGAATGAAGAAGAAGAGGATGACGATAGCTATCTTGGCCGTGGGTTCCATGAGTACGACGGTACAACAATGGGGGAAGAAGCTGAGCCGACAATGAGGGAAGGAGCTGAAGAAGAGGCATCAGATGAGCCTGATGATGATCTTGGTCGGGCCATTGCCGATACAGAGAGAAACTATGCAAGTGAAAAGGAGAAGCTGAAGTTGTAGCGCATGTTAGAGGATCACAAAAAAGGGTTGTACCCAAATTGCAAAGATGACAATAAAAAGCTGGGCACCACACTGGAATTGCTGCAATGGAAGGTAGAGAATGGTGTATCTGACAAGGCATTTCAAAAGTTGATGATAATGTTAAAGAAGAAGCTACCAAAGGACAACGAATTGCCAGAGAGTACGTACGAAGCAAAGAAGGTTGTCTGCCCTCTAGGATTAGAGGTCGAGAAGATACATGCATGCCCTAGTGACTGCATCCTCTACCGCGGTGAGTACAAGGATTTGAATGCATGCCCGGTATGCTGTGCATTGTGCTATAAGATCGGCCATGATGACCCCGGTGATGTTAAGGGCGAGTCCCCCAGGAAGAAGATTCCTTCCAAGGTGATGTGGTATGCTCCTATAATACCATGGTTGAAAGTTTGTTCCAAAACAAAGAGCATGCCAAGTTGATGTGATGGCACAACAAAGACCGTAAGAAAGATGAGAAGTTGAGAGTGCCCGCTGACGGGTCATAGTGGAGAGAAATCAAGAGAAAGTGGAAGGACTTTGCAAAGAACGCAAGGAACGTATGGTTTGGTTTAAGTGCAGATGGCATTAATCCTTTTGGGGAGCAGAACAACAATCACAGCACATGGCCTGTGACTCTATGTATCTATATCCTTCCTCCTTGGTTGTGCATGAAGCGGAAGTTCATTATGATGCCAGTGCTCATACAAGACCCCAAGAAACCCGGCAACGACATTGATGTGTACCTAAGGCCATTGGTTGAAGAAATTTTACAACTGTGGAATGGAAAAGGTGTACCTGCATGGGATGCGAAAGATCAGGAGGAATTTGACCTACATGCGTTGCTATTTGTAACCGTCAATGATTGGCCTACTCTCAATAACCTTTCAGGACAAACAAACAAGGGATACCACGCATGCACGCACTGGTTAGATGATACCGATAGTATATATTTGGATAAATGTAAGAAGAATGTGTATCTGGGGCATCATCGATTTCTTTAGAGCAGGCATGCCGTAAGAAAGAAAGGCAAGCATTTCAAAGGTGAGGCAGATCACCGGAAGAAGCCTCGCCACCGTACGGGTGATGAAATACTTGATATGGTCAAGGATTTAAAAGTAATCTTTGGCAAGGGTCCTGGTCCACAATCTGTTCCGAATGATGCTAACAAACGCGCACCCATGTGGAAGACGAAATCTATATTTTGGGACCTACCGTATTGGAAAGACCTCGAGGTCCGCTCTGCAATCGATGTGATGCACGTGACGAAGAATCTTTGTGTGAACCTGCTAGGCTTCTTGGGCGTGTATGGGAAGACAAAAGATACGCCGGAGGCACGAGAGGACCAGCAACGTATGCACAGAAAAGAAGGCATGGATCCAAAGCAGTTTCAGGGTCATGCCAGCTACACTCTGACCAAAGAAGAGAAGGAAATCTTCTTAAAATGCCTTCTCAGTATGAAGGTCCCATCTGGCTTCTCGTCGAATATAAAGGGAATAATAAATATGGCAGAGAAAAAGTTCCAGAACCTAAAGTCTCATGACTGCCATGTGATTATGACGCAACTGCTTCCGGTTGCATTGAGGGGACTTCTACCAGAAAATGTTTGATTAGCCATTGTGAAGCTATGTGCATTCCCGAATGCAATCTCTCAGAAGGTAATCGATCCAGAAATACTACCACGGATAGAGAATGATTTGATGCAATGTCTTGTCAGTTTCAAGTTGGTGTTCCCACCATCCTTCTTCAATATCATGACGCATGTCCTAGTTCACCTAGTCGAGGATATTGCCATTCTGGGTCCTGTATTTCTACACAATATGTTCCCCTTTGAGAGGTTCGTGGGAGTCTTAAAGAAATATGTTCATAATCATGCTAGTACAGAAGGAAGCATCTCCAAGGGATATGAAACAGAGGAGGTCATTGAGTTTTGTGTTGACTTTATTCCTTACATTAAGCCGATAGGTGTTCCTGAATCGCGACATGAGGGCAGACTGGGCGGAAAAAGCACGCTAAGAAAGAAATCACTAATATGCCGGGATGAGCATTCTTTGGTGCAAGCACACTACACAATTCTACAAAGTTCCGCCTTGGTGGCTCTGTATATCCAGCAACACAAGAATATTTTGTGCTCCAAACACCCAGAGAAGTCTGACGACTAGATTACACATGAACAAACGGTGACTTTCGCCGGTTGGTTGCAGACACGTCTCGGGCATGATGACACCGTTGAAGATGAACTATACTTGTTGTCCAAGTTACCATCTTTGACTATATTGACTTTCAAAGGGTACGAGATAAATGGGAATACATTTTACACGATCACCCAAGATAAAAAGAGCGCCAACCAAAATTGTGGTGTCCGCATTGATGTAGCAAACAACAATGGGCCAAAGGACACATACTATGGATACATAGAGGATATATGGGAACTTGACTATGGACTTGATTTGAAGTTCCCTTTGTTTAGGTGCAAGTGGGTCAGTCTGACAGAAGGTGGGGTAAAGGAAGACCCGCGGTAAGGAATGACAACAGTGGATCTCAACAATCTTGGGTACGCAGACGAACCATTCGTCCTAGTCAATGATGTGATGCAGGTTTTCTATGTGAAGGACATGTCTACCAAGCCGAGAAAAAGAAAATATAAGGAAGCAAATACATCATGCGATGAGCCAAAGCGCCACATAGTTCTTTTGGGGAAAAAACATCGTGGGAGTGGAGGACAAGACAGACATGTCAGAAGATTATGAAAAGTTCCATGAAATTGCTCCCTTCACAGTGAATGTTGACCCGAGCATCAAGTTAAACGATAAAGATTTCCCATGGTTATGACGCAAAGGGACACACGTGAAGAAAAAGTTTTACACCCAAAGATCCCACTTTAGGATGTGATCGGCTTCTCTAGTTAGTTTCTGGACTTATATATATATATATATCTAGAAAGTCCCACTTTGGACAAACGGAAGGGAATCTTTGTAATAGTAGTGTACTTATATGTTTTGTGCGTTCAGTATGGACCATTCGAATGGAGGCCATCAATTTTCAACCCTTTCCGAATTCATTTGCTATTTTCCATGCATTTACTGATTTTTTTTTGAGCTAAATGACCCTGAAATTGATAAGCACTACAAATTAATTCTGAAAAAGTTGAAAGTTGGCATGGTATATCATCATTTCACCCACATAGCACATGCTAAAAAGTTGAGAGGGTTACGACAAAAATTGGATGCACTTCGTGTACAAAATGGACAATCCGTTTCGAAGTATCAGGGTTTCGGACGAAAACTCGCTTGTTACAAAGGCATTTCATTTTTTTAACTTATTTCAACTCCAGACTTTTTGTGCGTTCAGCATGCACCATTCTAAGGGAGGCCACCAATTTTCTACCCTTTCCGACTTCATTTTCTATTTTCCATGCATTTACTGATTTTTTTTGAGCTAAATGACCCTGAAATTGATAAGCACTACAAATTAACTCTGAAAAGGTTGAAAGTTGGCATGGTATCATCATTTCACCCACATAGCATATGCTAAAAAGTTGAGAGGGTTACGGCAAAACTGGATGCACTTTGTGTACAAAATGGACAATCTCTTTCGAAGTATCAGGGTTTCAGACGAAAACTCGCCTGTTACAAAGGCATTTCATTTTTTAAATAACCTACGAATTACCAAATTGGATATAATGATAAAACATGATAATATTAAATAGTAGAAAAAAGAATCACTAAAAAAATCTATTTTTGAATTAAAATTACTCACAAACTAGTGATTCACGCAAATTTCAAATAATTCAAATTTAAACTATTCAAATTTGAAAACTACTAGCACTAAGAGAAAGTATATAATTTTTTTACCTAAAGAAAAAAGATTCACAAAGAAACTCTAAATAAAGCAAAAAAACAACTCAAAAATAAAAGAAAATAAATAAAACAGAAAACAAAAAAACAAAAAATATATTAAAAAAAGACCGCCTACTGGGCCGCCATGGCCTGCATACGACTAGAAACCCAACCTCTTGTTGGGCCAGGACACAGGCCCGTACGGCCCAGTAGGACCCAACGGGCACAGAGGTGCGGTAGGCCGAGAAGGCCTGCTTAAGAGAGGAGCTCGACACGGTATCCGCGACGGGGCTTATAAACCGGTGCGAGCTCCTCTCGACAAGCATGGTGGGACTAAACTTCCTTCCCGCCACTCGCCTGGCACAACACCCTTTAGTCGCGGTTGGTGCCTCCAACCGCGACTATAGACCCCCCCCTTAGTCGCGGTTGGAGCCACCAACCGCGACTAAAGGGTTTTGCTTCCCGCCGTTTCGGTTGGTGAAATTCACCTTTAGTCGCGGTTGATGGCTTCGGCGGGAAGCGAAACGCTTTAGTCGCGGTTGGTGGCTCCAACCGCGACTAAAGGGCGGTCTTTAGTCGCGGTTGGAGCCACCAACCCCGACTAATGGTCCTCCTATATAAGAAGGAGTTGAAATGTTTTTAGTTTCCCTTTGCTTTCTTCGTCTCTTCGACCACACGAGCTCGTCGCTCGCGTGCCCCCGACGTCGTCGCCGCTCACATCATCGCCGCCCATGTCATCGCCACCCTAACGCCGTCGCCGCCACCAACGCACCGCCCACGCCGTCGCCGCCCCAGATGTGCCTCCCCCGACACCGCCACCATCGCGCGCCGCCCCCTCCTCGAGCTTGTGCTCCGTCGTCGTCGTCGTCGTCATCGCCGTCGTTGTCGCCTCGCCTCGCCGAGCATCGCCCCGCTGTGAGCCCCTGCCACCATGTCTGCCCTCCCATCGATCGAGCCCGCACACACACACGCACACACACACATTTTCTTATTTTCTGTTTTTTTGTTTTTTTGTCTTTTATACTTTTAGTTATAGAAATGTTAGATGAATTAGATATATAAATTTTAGATGAATGTTTTTTTAGTTTTTTATACTTTTAGTTATAAAAATGTTAGATGAATTTTAGATATATAAATTTTAATTAGATAAATTTTGAATTTTTTATATAATGTTATTTTTCTATGATTAGTATTTAATTAGTATATATGCTTAATTAGATAATTTTGCTTCATTGTAAGTATATAATGTCCCTAACCTATTAAAATGTTGCTTAGAAGTATATAATGTTGCTTAATTAGATTTTTTATTGAGAATGGAATATTATTAGGATAGTTATAACCTAGGAATTTTTACATTTTGATCCAATATATGTATAGAAAAAAGTTGATGAATTTTAACATTTGATCCAATGTATAGCATTTAGTATTTGCAAAAGTTGCATATTTTAATGTTGCATTTTTTCTATGTCATTGCTTGATATATGGAACGGGTTCACTTTATGTCTATTTCGCCTCCTTGTGTGTCTTTCAGTGAGGGAGAGTGTTCACCATATATATATATATGAGACAGGAAGAATCCCGACTGTTGTCATGGGGGTCGCTTCTCCTTCGTTTCAGTGTTCTAGACATTTTGGTGAATGCACTCTAGGACAAATGGAGGAGCCACCATCACCGACGGTCGCATTATCGGAAGGAGTGCCCACCATATACGTGAGATGTGAGTTTAGGAAGGAAAGACTCGACAGACCTAAAGTCAACCTGTTGCATATTGAGTAATAGTGATATGTTTGTTGATTAGTTTTCTCGTAGTTTCCTTCAATCGATTTTAAATGTTTCAACTATGAACATAGGAAATGTCTGACGACGAAAGGGAATTCTCTATGTGCGAATACTACGAAGACGAGTGCGGCCTGTGTAACAAGCCTTTCCTAGTTGATGGTAGGCGCTTCAGCGTCATGCTGGATAAGACATTCGAAGTGGATACAGAAGTCACAACGACAAGTCTTTTTTGTAATTAAGCATGACTTCTGCTTATTTTGCTTCAACTTATAATTTTAATTTTTTACTATTCTACTAGTGTATCCCCTGCCATGCAAGAATTGTTGTCTTGGATAAGATTGGTTTCAATCTTAAAAAAAGTATGGAGGTAAAGATAGTTCACTTGAGGACCAAGCATGGTTATACTTTTGTCGTAAAATTGTACCATGGAGACACCTACTGCTATTTTGAATGCAAAAGTTGGAGAGCACTATGCAATGCTTATGCATTTGAGCCTAATATGCTTATCACCTTTGATATTCGTCCGAAGATAAAATTGAAGGTAATATCGACATCTGGGTCGATGTGCAGATGCCTCCAGTTCTATCATTATGTGAGTTTCTCAACCATATTTATTAAGTAATTTATATTGTTTATTTAAAAATAGTTGACAACTTATTTCCATTGACAGCTTATTTTCATTCTTCAAAAAATGTTCGGAAGATGGTAGACAGGACCTACTACTACAATGATGAAGCAGAATTAACTTGTAAGGAGAAAGATAATCTTACCGCATTTTTAATCATCTTGAGAATTACAATAGCTATTATCAAACTCCTCCACATTATGGTCAATACGTGTCACTAGTGCATGTGGTGAACTACGGTAACATCATGGAGATTGCATGGTAAGATTTTCTACTATTACGACATCCGTGCATCTTTTGCATAAATTCTTCTAAAACTAAACTACATTGCTAACTACAAAGTTGTTACTATGTTTTTCAATAGAAAATCCTGAAGGATTGTGTGCCTCATCTGATGTTTCCGAGAGGTCGCGTTGTTGTTATGAGCTTAGGGCCACCACGGCCAGGACAGCCTACGCATCACTCCTGTCCATACTGGATTTCTAAAACCGATGAAGACATGACAATCAAAGATTGGAAAAATGTATGGTCAATCGTAGAGAGCTACTTGGAAGCAACATTGTGTGTAGGACAAGAATTGGAGACAGGATGATCTCCGTTCTTTATAATGGAGAGTCAGGGCCTATCTTGTTTTATGATATTGTACCTAAGAGAGGGTAGAGTAGGTCCTATGAGAGAGGAGTAGGTCCTAGGTACAATGTGTTATTATGTGCTACAATGTGTTAGAGTTGATGATGATGATGAGGAGGAGTTGGTGGTAATGACTATGATGATTATTAGCTATAGTGTTGTTGGTGATCATATGATGCAAGAGTTTTTATATTAATATGATGATGATGTTGATCATGATTATCATGATGATTTGTTATATCATTGGGGGAGGAAAGCGGATTAGATTGATGTGGATGGATCAAAAGTGACCAAAAGTTGAATTAGTAGGATCGTCGTCCTACTAATTCAACTTTGATCACTTTTTATTCATTTGGATGAATAAAATCCATGTTTCTTCCTCGTAGTGATATAATAATTCATCATGAACATAATGATATAACAACCGTTTAACTGGTACTGTATCAAAATTTGTATAACGGCGTATAACCATAATTAATTCATAACCCCCTAAAGAATTAAAAGGAAAAATAAAACAAAACTAAAAAACTCAAAACTTTTAGTCCCGGTTGGTGTTAACAATCGGGACTAAAGGTCCCCAAGCCCACGGCACCGTTGGATGCCACGTGGAGGGACTTTGGTGTCGGGCCGTGTTGAACCGGCACTAAAGGGGGGGTAGGATTTAGTCCCCACCCTTTAGTGCCGGTTCTAGAACCGGCACTAAAGGCCCTTATGAACCGTGACTATAGGCCGGTTCTGCACTAGTGCAAGTTCATGGAAGTTCCTTGCTTACCTTGACACTCGGACGAATGTACAAGATGCACTCGGAGCCTTGGAAGTCACCCGGACGTCTTCAATCACTCGGCGTCTCCCTAGTACTCGGACGGGAGGAAGTAGGAGCGACATGGGAGCTACAACGTTCGAGGGACTTAATACGCCTTAAGTATTGTGAAGACTACGTTACATGTAATGCTTGTAGTTAAGTTAGCAGTTTCCCATAACTCCTGCAGTTACTAGCATTAATGGCCCTAGTGATGGTGCTCGGCCAGTGGTGGGGCACTCTATATAAGTCGCCCCCGACACCAGAGCAGGGGTTACGAACTCCTTGTAATCAGATACCTACACAAAGCAAACACTTAGCCCCTGGGCTCAAGACGTAGGACCTTTACCAGTCTTGAGTGGGGTCCGAACTCATAAAATCTGAGTGTGACACTTACTCCATAGCTAGGCTTCGCCCTACTCATTCGTACCCCCCGTACTACTGTCAGCTTTACTCCCACGACATTTGTCGCCCACCGTGGGGTGGAGGGTCTAGCGTATTCTGGCGTAAGTGGGATTCTAACCTTTTTCATTCATCATGTAGGCCCTCGGCGGTGAGATCCTCCTCGTCACCCAGCGCTTCGTCGATGACGGCTCAGCGTGGCCGCACAAGGCACTGCTAGACCCCGATTCGTTCCCCGCACGGGGAGTGGCACACTTCAGCCCAATGACGCACGACGTACTTCTTCGACAGTCATCGGAGCCTTATCGCTCCCCGTCCATCTGCCTCTCTGGGGGCCTCTGCAAGCATTCCTGACGCTCTCGGTTGTAGCGGGGGGTCGAGCATGCCACGACTTGCCAGTCATCAATCAGTCAGGTGGCCATGCTTGATTTTGATGAGCCCACCGTCGACTTGTTCCCCTCCTTGGGAGATGAGTTGTCTGACAAATCAGAGTTCGAGAGCAGTGGAGACGCTGCAGAAGTTTTGATGGCCAACACCACTAGCAATGGACCTCGCGAGTACTCAGCGGGTGGTTCCCACGGTCGTGATGGTGATCCCCACGGAGGCGACACCAGTAGCTACGTTCCCCGGCCTATCACTCGGGAGTAGCGGGATGAAAGGAGGAGGAGGGACGACGAATTCCTTCTCACTCTGATCACGGGGACTACTCTAGAAGAGATAGCCATGAAGGCCTCGCGCCTAGCGACACTGGCTGAGCACGAGCGACTCGAGCAGATTCAGCAGTCGCTCGATGAGCGTGCATCGTGGGACATACCGAGTTCCAGTAACCTGGGGAGTCCGTTGTTCCAGAACAGCCGGCCGCCTAAGGTCCCGGTGATGCGCACGCCAATAGAGAACCTGGCCATGGCCACTCGGACCGCTGAATCTATTCAGCCATCTGGCTCGACAGCCAAAGAAGGCATTCGGCAGATCCAAGCTCTGTTGAAGAATAATTCAGAAGTTCTGTAGTCGTCTATACGGATTCATAGCAGATTTGCACGGGCAGACACAGTTCAGTCTTCTCACAGCCTGCATGCATACGGGAAGCGCGCACATTATTCCCCTCCTCTGAGAGGCCTGTACGGAGGACGTTGGCGCAACGAACATAATGTCAGTCGGACTCCTTCCCCAAGAGGTGGTTCATATGGCAAGCGACCCTTTGATGACGGTCGCCCTTACGAAGAAGAACGCAATCAAACTGCCCCTCGCCATAGAGGTTACGAGGAAGCTGGCTGGCGGCCTCTCCTGCTCAATGCCAGGTCTACCATCGCGTAGAAGATGGTGGATAGGAACCGAGTGATTAGGGACCGAGTGAGTGGTTGGGGGACGTCAGGTCTCGAGTGCTTCTATAGGTACATCCCAGAAGTTGAGATACCCACCAACTATAGGTTGGTGACCGGAATCGGAAAGTTTAACAGCGATTCCAAGCCGGAAACGTGGCTCGAGGATTACTAAGTGGCAGTTCAAATCGGGGGCGATGATTACTTCGTGGCAATGAAGCATCTCCCTCTCATGTTGGAGGTATCCGCTTGAGCCTGGTTGAACCAATTGCCTTCTAGTAGCATCTATTGCTGGGAGGACCTGGCACGAGTGTTCATGAAGACATTTGAGGGCACGTACAAGCGTCCGGGTGGATTGGTAGAGCTGCGGCATTGTGTCCAGAAGAGCAATGAAATTCTCCAGGAGTACATTCAGCGATGGATTACACTACACAAAACGGTTGAGAATGTCACTGAGCACCAGGCTGTCTGTGCTTTCAAGGCTCGCATTCGGTACCGGGAACTCAGCCTGAAGTTTGGCCGTTCGGGAGATCTGTCTCTTAGCCGAGCCATGGAAATCGCCAACAAGTACGCCAACGGCGAATAGGAAGACCGCCTCCGAAGTGGCAAGGGGAGAGCAGGCGACGCCCGTCATACGGCTGGGAACGCGAATAAAAAGCAGAAGTGGAAAGTTGGTCCTCCGGGAAAGGCGGAAGTGGCTGCTGTTCCTAGCCAGGGAAAGCCAAAGTACAAGAAAAATAAGAAAAAGGATTGGGCTAACAAGAAGAAGCCCGAGTACAATTCTGAGGTGATGGATCAGCCCTGTGTTGTCCACACGAAGAAAGATGAAGAGGGCAATATCATTTACCCAAAGCACACCACTCGGGAGTGCCGGATGCTCAAGCATGAGATGGGTAAGGAGGACTTCACAAAGAAGGAAGATGACGACGATGGCGAGGGCGATTCCGAATACCCTCAAGTCGACAAAGTCCTAAACATGATCTTTGCTGATGTCGAAAGCAAGAGCCGATTGAAAGTCTTCAATCGGGAGGTGAACATGGTAGCTCCGACTGTCGTAAAGTACCTCAACTGGACGAAGACTCATGCCACTTTCGCTCAGTCTGATCACCCGGCCCATATAGCCACCCCCGAGAGGCAAGCGTTGGTTATCGATCCGGCTGTAAATGGAGTCCGACTACGCAAGGTCTTGATGGATGGTGGCAGCGGACTCAATATAATCTATGCGGATACGCTTGATAACCCACAAGTCTAGGGGCGTTTGTAGCCTTTTTTGATAAGTAAGAGTGTTGAATACCAACGAGTAGCTAAAAATAGAACAAATATTCCCTCAAGTTCTATCGACCACCGATATAACTCTACGCACACTTAATGTTTGCTTTATCTAAAACAAGAATGAAACTTCTTTGCGGTAATAAAACTACGGGCCTTGCAAGAAAATAAACTTAGTAGTGCAATATCAAGCTTTTTGTAACACAAGATAAAGATTGTCCCTAGGCAATTGAATATGATACGATATATACTTGTTATATGCAATGAGGGAGAGGCATGAGCTAACATACTTTCTCTACTTGGATCATATGCACTTATGATTAGAACTCTAGCAAGAATCTGCAACTACTAAAGATCATTAAGGTAAAACCCAACCATAGCATTAAGTATCAAGTCCTCTTTACTCCCATACGCAGCAACCCACCTACTCGCGTTTATGCTTCTATCACTCAAGCAACCCACTATAGGCAAATCATGAAAATATTGCAACACCCTACAGCATGGATCCCTCACGTTTGCGTGACATAGAAGGCACCATAGGACAGCACCATATCAACATACAACTCACATCCATAACATCATACCACAATTAACCCATAGGACAAAAGAGATCTACTCAAACATCACATGATAGCCAAATATCATTGGGAAATAATATATGGAGTTGAGCATCATGTTTAAGTAGAGATTGCAGCAGGGATGAGAGGTGTTACACCGCTGCAAGAGGGGGGGATTTGGTGTTGACGGTGGCGAAGTTATTGGTGTAGATCGTCGTCATGATGCTTGCCCCGGCGGCGTTCTGACGCCACCCGAAGAGAGGGGGAGAGAGCCCCCCTCCTTATTCTTCTTCCTTGGCCTCCCCAGATGGGAGGAGAGTTCCCACTCTAGTCCATGGCCTCCAAGGCGGCGGAGGGGCGGTATCCCCTCCGAGATTGGATCTCCCTCATTAGGACATCCCAAAAAATTGGTCTTTCATGACAAGATTGAGCAATGCAACATTAATATCAAATGCCTCGGCACTAGTGGCAGGTGGTATAGGATTACTAATAAAATCATTATTATTAGTATTTGATAAATCACACAACTTAGTAGTATCTTGAAACATGGTGACCACACAAGCAAAGCAACAAGAAAGACAAGTAAACTAGCAAGTACCGCAAACTAGAAGTAAACTAGTGACTAGCAAAGATAAATATATTTTTTTGTTTTTTATGAGACACACTAAATATAACAGCAAATAAAAATAAGAACAAGTGAATGAAATTTTGTGCAAAGTTACTTGGTAGTTGGTGATGGTATTCCCCGGCAACGGCAACATAAACTCACAATTCATCAGATCCCAACAAACACACCATACAAAGGGATTACATCGGGTAGGTCAAGGCAATGATGTGATGAACATTGTATTGAAGATCAAGAGAGAGAGAGAGAGAGAGAGAAATTGCCATCTAGGTACTACCTACGGACCCATAGGTCTATGGTGAACTAATCACACATCATGGTGAGGGCAGGAAGGTTGATGAAGAAGCCCTTCGTGATTGATCTCCCCTCCGGCAGGGTGCAGAACAGAGGTGTAGACGGCCTCCCGTCGGAATAGAGAATTGCGAGGGTGGAAAAAGTGTTTCGGGACCACTCTCAGAGTTTAGGGTATTTGTGAATTTATAGGCCGGAGAGGGGCGTTAGGAGGCATCCGAGGGGGCCACCACATATATGCCCCCCCAGTGCGCGCCCTGATGTGTGGTGGGTCCCTTGTGCACCTATTGGACTCATTTCGAAGCTTCTAGGTCTTCATATGGTCCATAAAAAATCATCAAAAAGTTTCTTGGCAATCGGACTTCGTCTGTACTGTAACTCTGAAAAGGAAAAAACATGCAGAAAACAAGAATTGGCACTGGCACTGGGTCAATAGGTTCATGCTCAAAAATATTATAAATTGGTAAACAAATACCCAAAAATTATCCTAGAATGGTAATATATTAGCATGGCACAATCAAAAATTATAGATATGTTGAAGACGTATCATTATCAAGGATTTCTTAACTATTTCAAAGGCTTCTACGCAATCATCTTCAAAAACAAATGGGATAAGTTTTGAAGAAGATTAGTTAATGACCTAGAGATCTTTGAGAAATCTTTAATAAAACGCCTATAGAAACCAGCATGACCAAGAAAACTTCTTATACCTTTAATGTCTTTAGGACATGGCATTTTCTCTATGGCATCCACTTTAGCTTTGTCTACCTCAATGCATCTCTTTGAGATTTTATGCCCAAGTACTAACCTTCATTCACCATAAAGTGACACTTCTCCCAATTCGAAACAAGATTAGTTTCTTCAAATCTCTACAAAACTCGACCAAGGTTGCTTAAGCAATCATCAAAAGAAGTTCTGTAAATGGAAAAGTCATCCATGAAAACCTCAACAATCTTTTCACAAAAATCAGAGAATATAGTAGTCATACATCTTTGAAAGGTAGCAGGTGTATTGCATAAACCAAAAGGCATATGTATATAAGCATAAGTTCCAAAAGGGAAAGTGAAAGTAGTTTTCTCCTGGTCTTCTATTGACACAGGTATTTGAGAAAACCCAGAATATCCATCAAGAAAACAAAAGTGTGATGCTTTGATAGTCTTTCTAACATTTGATCAACAAAATGTAGAGGGTAATGATCTTTTCTAGTAGCTTTGTTTAATTTCTTGAAAGCAATTACCATCCTATTACGAGTTATGATCCTTTGTGGGACAAGTTAATTTTTATCATTAGGGACAACAGTTATGCCTCCTTTCTTGGGAACACAATGAACGGGACTTACCCATCTACTATCAGCAATAGGATAAATTATACATGCCTTCAGAAGCTTTAATATTTCAGCTCTCACCAGTTCTTTCATCTTAAAACATTACAAACTTAAATGATAATAGGCATGGAACATACAGATATTAAAAATAAGTTGGGGATGTATGAAGAACTCACACCAATTCTGTCACATTTACTCGCCCTCTGGGGTCTAGTTCTTCTCCTTGTCGACCGAGGTTGGACACTTTGTTGGCTTAGACTTATATCGTCGTATTTAGCTGCAGGTTCCCTAGGATAAAATCTGGCTAGAACTGAGCCAGAAGCCTAAGCCTCCGGTTGAGTCCTTGTTGGCGATGGAGTTGATACTTGATGGTTGTAGACATCTCTGCCCCCCCTCCCCCTCTCTCTATTTCTAAAGTGTCCAGATTTTCCTTGATCTGCCCTACTACCACTACATGTAGCCTTGTTGGTGTGGCAGTAGGCCCCACATCAAAAGGGATATTATGGTCTTCGTCCAGGTGAAGCGATGACATTTGGTTATTGTCTTTTAGGGTTCTTGTGCTTTGCGCACATGCAATGGTGTGACTCCGGTTGTTTGGATAGTGAAGCATTGTTTGTCTGGCATGCCATGCACAATCATGTTGTGTCCATGTATTTTCTCCCAAGTGATGGGCGCTATGACACTAGCACTTTAGTGTTGCACGAGTATGTTGTGGTTGGTAAAACAACATTCTGATCTCGAATAGATCATGAAGGCATATTGGTGCAGTACAAATTGATGCTCGTTTGGGTATTGTTCCTATTGTTTCTAGTGGTTGTGGAGCTTTCCTCCTTTTCGAAGAATTCGACATGAGCTCTATCTATCATATAGAAGAAGAAAGTTGGAAACTGGATACAAAGGGCGCATAGTCCCCCAATGGACAAATGCAACAAAAACCAAGACAAAAGCAACATGCCTAATGATGGAGCAATGAAGATACCACACTCGCCTGCTTCAGCCAATGTTGGAGTTAGGTTTTCACCTAGAGAGCCTAAGGATATCAACCCGGATGAGGGGTTGGGGCTCCACAAGGGCGCGATGCTGCTTCATCAGCATAGACCCACGTCAGGGCTAGGCTTTCACCAAGAGTGAACCAACATCCAATAGGTCGTTCACTAGTCGACTAACCACTATGCCCAAGTCGAGTCGCGCGTGTCGTACAGTTGTCTCACCACAATTGCATACCAAGCTAACCGACATGCAAGCAGTAGGACACCACCTCATGTGGCATGCCACCAAATGTAAAATGCACCGACACAAGATCTGCATAAGGAGCCAGAACAAAATGCTGCACACTCACCAAACACGACATTGCCATGTCATCATATTTGATCTATCGCCACCACTACAGTTTGGTAGGCGCCAACTGGATCCTCCTTGCCCTGCCACTCTAGAAAATGTGTTCTCCCACCAAGCCATCACTGACTGTCAGATCTAGCCACAAACCCAAATCCGCGTCCACCATGTAGCCTTAGTGTCGAGGTGATATCGGTCCACCATACCATCTCTAGCATCATGTCTATAGGGCCAACGCCTCGATGGCCACAGATGTCGCCACGAGGGGAGGCTAGAGGCGGTGAGGGAGGGACGAAGTGTGGCGGTGGCACCTGGTGTCACTTGTGAGTGAGATGTGGAAATGGTGTGTTTAGGTGAGCATATGTACTCACTTGTTTGTTTTCACGCCCTTGGACCCAAGGTTTGCCCAGGTGAACTTTACTGATAACATTTATGAGCAGTCTTAACATGCTCCCTCTTACCCTCTCTTTTCACAAAGAGGTAAGAGTATATAATATATTCAAGCTATTGATATCATTAATAAGTGACTTGATTAACTCTTACCTTCTTACCTCACATGTAAAAAGAGGGGTAGGAGGGATCATGTTAAAATTTGCCAACTTTTAGCTCTTCCCCTATAGAGGTGGTATGAGCAGTGGCTCACTCTTTGTCGTATGTAGTTTTTGTTTTGCGATGTGATGCCTCTACAATCACAATATACATGTCTTATGTTGACCTTCAGGATAAAAGGTTTATAGAACAATGAGAACATTTTCCTTAACGCTGCGTTTGGATGTCTATATTGAAGCGCTCCGTAATGAATTGGTTGGAGTATCAATTTAGCAATGAAACTGAAATGGACATGAAGTAGTGGAGGATGCGGCCACACTCCTTCATGATCGTGGGTGACATCTCCTCCTTTATGGGGCGGCGGTTACGGCATGGTGGTGATGTGGACCCGTCAATGCGGGCGTACCGGCTGTGCGGTGGGGGAGACGTCGGCTCATCCTTCACGTGGCGGATGCACTGGAGGCTCCACCTTAACACGGTCTCCGATGTGGAGGTCAGGATTGTGTGGCGTGGACGTGACACATGAGTTTTTCCTTGAACCCTTGGAGTGGGGATGTCGGCTCCTGCTTCATGCGGATGGGCGTCGAGGATGGTGGCTCCTCCTTGATGTGCATCAGCGATGGTGGCATCGGGCCCGTCTAAAGGAGCGAACACTCCATCATGATATTCATCTCACGGACAAATTTCATGTATTAGAAAGCGACCTCCACAAGGAGACGGGGCTGCTGTCGCATCTGCTAGTCCTCCTCATCGTTGAGGAGATAAATATATTCTCCTTGTTGTAGGATCTGTCGCTGTGGATGCCAAGGGTCCCAAAGAGCGAGGGGGGCGCAAAGATCGGTCTGGCGAGGAACTTCCACAGCCTTTGCCCGCAGGCATGGAGAACCACGACTTCAGCATCGCCGCTGGGACGAGGAGGGGGGTCCTGATGTGTGTGTCACCGGCGCATGGCTTAAATAGCTGCGACCAGGTCAGGCGAGGGGGGGTCCTGATGTGTGTGTCACTTCAGTGTGGCGCAACAGCGGGATTTGGTTTCTTGGGACACGACATCCGCATTGAAGTGACAGTGCCCGAGAGGTCGCATCTTTCAATGTCGCCTTACTGTCTGGTCACATCGCACAACATCAATGTTGTCCGTTGCATGCTCTCAGCCAGCATGAATGTGGGGCGGCAAGAGCGTTCAATGTAAAGCGCGGGAGAGGTGGGTGGGAGTTTTGGGTGGGCTAGCAGAAGCGGACCTTGCAGCGGTCCGGATGCCCGCAAAGCGGACCTTGCAAGTAAACCTGCATCTAAACTAGCACGCATGCCGAACACATCCAGACCATGCGGTCCAGATGGTTGCTGGCGGTTTAAGTGTTCACCTTGGGGATGCCCTTACTGAGACCACATTAGATGACAAAAACATCCAGACCATGCGGTCCAGATGGTTGCGGGCGGTTAAGGGTCCACCTTGTACATGTTGGGGAACGTTGCATGAGAAACAAAATATTTCCTACGCACACGCAAGATCTATCCATGGTGATGAGCATCTACGAGAGGAAGAGTGGATCTACATACCCTTGTAGATCGCTAAGCAGGAAGCGTTAAGAAATGCGGTTGATGTAGTCGAACGCCTTCGTGATCCAAATCACCGAGCGTCCTGCGATCCCATCACGATCCGTCCCGCGATCCAATCACGATGTGTCCCGTGATCCCATCACGATCTGCCTCGATCTAGCGCTGAACGGACGGCACCTCCACGTTCAGCACACGTACAGCTCGATGACGATCTCCGCCTTTTTGATCCAGCAAGAGGGATCGAAGAGGTAGATGAGTTCTCCGGCAGCGCGACGGCGTGGCTGCGATGATGGTGGAACTATTCCAGCAGGGCTTCGCCTAAGCACTGCTGAAACAATCTAGAGGAAAAACTACGATCTAGAGAAGAGGGTAGCACATGGCTGATTTCTGTCAAAAACCCTCAATACCTTTAGTATATATAGGAGGAGGGAGGGAGGAGACTTGGCCCCCAAGGGGCCAACCCTTGGTTTGGCCGAAGTGGAAGGAGGAGGAGTCCTCCTCCAATCCTAGTAGGATTAGGACTCCTCTCCCACATGGAAACCTTCTTTCCACCTTGGGTTTCTCCTCCCAGCCGCATGGCCCTCTTGTGGGACTTCGACCATCCCACTAAGGGCTGGTATACCTCCTCCCACAGCCCATGTAGCCTCTTGGGTACCCCTCCCGATGGTCCCCCGATACCCTCCCGGCACTCCCGGTACACTACCAATGAGCCCAAAACTTTTCCGGCGACCAAAACAGGATTTCCTATATATCAATATTTACCTCCTGACCATTCTGGAGCTCCTCGTGACATCCAGAATCTCATCCGGGACTCCGAACAACCTTCGGTCACCAGCATACATAACTCTATACTACCGAAACGTCACCGAACTTTAAGTGTGCAGACCCTGCGGGTTCGAGAACTATGCAGACATGACCGAGACACCTCTACGGTCAATAACCAATAGCGGGACCTAGATGCACATATTGTTTCCTGCATATTCAATGAAGATCTTTATTGGTTGAACCTCTATGCCAAGGATTTAGTTAATCCCATACGCTATTCCCTTTGTTCTTCGGTATGTTACTTTTCCGAGATGGAGACATCCAAACAAAGCGTTATATTAGTACCACTTTGAGTCTCATTCTGTTAAAGTGCTTTGAGTCTCAACTGACTGCTTCATACTTCGATCTTAGCTGAAACTTAAAACTGGCATGCACAAGCAGTCAAGCACGACCTTTTGAATCGTAGAGGTTTACACAAATAATTGCATCTCAGAACATTCTTGAATGATAGTAACTTATGCACCAGTTCAAGAGCATGAGAAGGTAGCAGATTCATGCAACAATTTCACATTGCTTTACCCAACGTACAAGCCACGTCAACATCTAATCAACCAGTATTGTAGTGATCTAGACGCTCTTATATTTCTTTATGGAGGGAGTACTTTGTAAACAGAAAACATAGGAGAGTTCCTGGATTGATTCTGATTCTAGTGGGCAGTGCTCTCCTCTCGCTCCCCGAGTCGCTCCTGCGGGCGACTCCGGGGGGCCAACCCTAGCACCGCCCCCTTCCCTCCTCGTCGGGCCTCCCTTCCCCCGCCACCGCCGGCGCGTCGCCGGCCAAAGGCCGCGCGGAGTAGGCGGTGGTGGGGCGCCTTCTTCCCGCCCATAGGAGACGTGCGTCGCGGGGCACGTCCCTCCACGTCGACGGCGAGGTTGTCAAGCTTCCTTGGGCTCGGCCCTTTCCCCTTCGGCGTCCTGCGTGCTGGCGTGCCCCCCTCCCTGCTCGTGGGGCTCCCGGGTGTGGTGCGGGGGCCGTCTCAGCGGCAGATCTGGGTGCCCCTACCCAGATCAGGGGGGTGGCGGCGGCGGACGCCTCTGGGGTGGTCGGCGGACGGCTTGGGTGGTGGCGTGGTGGCTGGTTGCTCGGCTGCTCCGATGTGGGGTGGCAGTGTGCTGGACGACTCTGGCCAGGGCGCGAAGGCGTGTGTGTGGGGTGGCAGCGTGGCATCGGTGGTGTGTGCCCGGCGGCTCCGACGCTTGGAGCTTGTCGGGCGACGTGGGTAGGGCAGCGGCCGGGCGTGGTCGTTGCTCCGGTCGTGGGCGGCGACATGGGGAGACTCGATGGTGCCTCCCGGTGTCGTGGCGGCTTCACAATGGCTTGGCGGATCTACCTGCGGTGGCGACTGGCTTCTCCGGCGTTGGTTCGTCTACGTTCGGACCGTGTCAACCTTCGTCCTATCTCCGCATTGCCCGTCCGCTACTTCCATCAAAGGGCTGGTCCTCTCCAAGTCGCGGTCCATTGCTTGTCTCGCGCCCCGTGCAGCAAGATTGAGCTCGTCTTGCACACAGTGTTGCAGGACCGAGCTCGTCTCGCGCAAGGGCAGCAGGACTGACCTCGTCCCCCTCACGGTGCTGCTGGACTGTGCTCATCTCACGAATAGGGGCTGCAGGACAGGTGAACGGATGTCAGTGCTGGCCGGCCTATCGGGTCTCGACGATGGGGGTCTCCCAGGGGTGCGAAAGGTGGGACCTTTTCGCCCGTCTCTTTGGTTGAGGTAGCAGCGGGTCTTGGGTGAGGTGGTATCAAGGTCTTGGATGCCAGGGCGGCGGCTCTGGTGGCGGTAGTGCGGTGCTCGTGGGCGGAGGCCGTGGCTTGGTGTTGCCCAATGGCCACGGCCGTGTGGGCGGCGTGGTAGCCGGGGTGTGGCGTTCGGTGGCGGTGAGTATTGGTCGGGGTGAAAACCTATTCTATCCTTGGATGGACCGGCTGTGGAGTAGCTCGTTCCCTTCTTGAAGGCGTCATCGCGACTCTCACTGCTCGTCGTGCGGCTCCAGGGGAAACTCTGATCCTCGGATCGGACGGTGGCAGTGCTCCGGTGTCGTATCCTTCCTGAAGGTGCCGCCTTGGAGCCCACGGTTCGCCGTAGGCGGCTTCATCTCTTCACGGTGATGTGTTCACGGTTGAAGTCCCCGGTTACTCTCGTAGTGCTAGGGTGGTGTTGCTGCGCTCAGCGCCTTTATATCTTGCCTTGGATGTGTGTGTTATGGTGACGTGCGTTTGTACTGGGTTGTTGATGGTCGTTGCTTTATATATAAAACGGAAACGAAAGCCTTTTTGGGTAAACAGAAAACATAGCCATACTAGCAGGAGTTTCTGACGCAAAGGCACCAACTTACTATGACTCGCCGCAAGAATGGCGCCACAGCCATTGGGGCTGACACCGGTCAGCTACGCTTCTCTCAATCTCTGGGCCAATGATGTAGACGATAATGGTGAGCACCTCCTCGCTCCTGAGCGGCTCGAATAGAGAGAGATCACCATCCTGTAGATTTTTTGTCATTTACGATGTTCTTCCAGCCATTGCATATCTTATAAATTGTTCCCTTGACCTTGTTCCCGATCCGGAGCTTGACTCTCCAAGTGCGGTTCTCTCCGGGCCATCGAAGCCACAACAAAGGAAGATGATCCTCGGATGATTCTCTCCAGGTGCTTGATCCTCGGATGGAAGATGGTCATCAGCATAGTCCTGTTGGATGTGCTGATTTTGTTCGTTGCAACAACAAAGGCAGATGGTAAGTTGTAAACAGTGCAAGCAAGATGGATCCAAGTAAATAAAAGTGCAAGCAAGGAAACGGCATGGATCGAGCAAGTAAATAAAAGTGCAATCAAGGAAACGGCATGGATCGAGCATAACTTACAACACTAGTACGGCTGTACCGCATGAGGTACACAAAGATGGTGATCTTAGTATGGATACCCTTGATTTTCTCCCTCACTTTCATATCCTGCTCATGAGTTAGTTTAGTGTTTTTCGTTATGACAATACTCCGGGTGATGGTTTTCTTTAAGAGGTTGGACTGTTATTGCTACTTTATTATCACTCTTTGACACTTCGAATGCACCGATATAGCCTTCACACAGCTTGTTTTCGCGAATGAAGCCTGGCCAATCAGCAGAAAGGATGCATGCTCCATCAGTGATAACCTTCAAACTGGCATCCCATGTTTTGCTGTTCTAAGGATGACAGTTTGATAATCTGGTCTTGGTGAGGAAGGTGACTGGCAGCATACTCCTTACGTATGACCTATTACAAATTAATAATCTCGTTGACGGATTATCTCAGGACCGTAATTTACAGAGTGCTAGTGTTCCAACAACTTTGACAAAGTTCTATCAAGAAAGTCTTAATTGCATTCAAAAAAATCGGAACATAGTGGCTAGCTCAGTCATTGACTCTAGAAAATATTGTAAACGTACCAGTAACCCATCAGGCAGACTTCCCTTCTCCATTGCTGGAACATAAAATGGAATTCCAGTCTTACTTTCGTACACAAGCGAACTGAATCTTGCCTTCTGGGTTCTAGTCAGTTTAAGACCTCTTTCTAAGAAGTAGCTTGATTTAGTGGAACCCTGAAGGCCACCTGACCTCCTGGGTTCCTGGATATCTTCTGATAATGTGACATCTTCAGCTATGCAACAGGAAGCATGAAGGGAAATTAGAACGAAAAATAGTGCAAAAAGAAGAACAAAAGCAACAATAGAAATGCACCCAACTGTTAAATTTTGAACTTGATTTCTGCGAAGGTAAATCTGCTGGAGTCATCTTTGGAGTTTTCCTACTACTGTCACTTGATCTGCCACTATGACGTCTTCTTTCAGTAGGTAGTGATTGACCCCCACTATCTTGTACATTAGAACCATAGTTCACTATAACACGTGACAACTCTTTCTCAGAACCACTTGGCTTCAAGATTCCAACTTTAAAATGAGAGTTCCCACTGTATATAAAGAACAGAAAGTCAAAACGGTTTAAGTTCATAAGCAACGGCAAAATTCAACCACCCTGATCGAAGAACCAACTTATCTAGATCCCTGGCAACCTGAATATTACAAATGTTACCATCTGTGGCCTGTAGTTTCACAACATCCTCAGATATGTGACCTTTGAAATTACTGGCAAACTCTTCTGGTATGGCCTACATGAAGAAACACATGACAAACTTTAGATAAGAAGACAGTTCATGTAAAGTAAAGAACACTGCATATAGCTTATTGCATAAAATCACACTTCTTATTTTCAGGAACAGAATAAACCTCATGAAATGAGCAAAGATCGAAAAATGAGAATGACCATCGACCAGCCAATCACCACAGAGGACGCTAAGGGATTGCTATTATGCATTAATAGAGAAAGCATTCATGTCGATAATTCACTATTTTATTTCAACTAATAGCATGCATGCTTTCTCTATTATGCATTATAAAAATTTGGTTGTCTGGCACTCTGGGACTCTGGGTAAGCGTATATACCTCATACAGTTCAATTCTCAAATGAAATATATTAGGTGTAACCAAAATTGTTTCTCAAACTCCTATTTTTATTGAGGTTTTTTACAGTACCCTGGTACTCCTTACATTGAGGTGGGAGTACCAACAAAATCTCACCGTTGATTTGAGAGGGCACTTTAGACTTTTTGCCTCCTTAGTTCAGGTATATAATTTAAGATTTCCCCTTGATCTAATTTCCTAATTCTATCTGCCAAAAAAATCCCATCCGATCGAGCGCACACCGCCCCTATGATCGTGCACAATGACGGTTGCCGCATCCTCGCCGAGGAATCCTCCCCAGTCGACATGCATGAAAATTTGATAACTTTAGCCGCCGGCAAGTACTCCCGGCGACCCGACCCTTCGTTGGATCTGCGCACTGCCTAAACCTCCGTTCCTATGGCTGTCGAGCAATCAGTTCATATTTCCGATTCCAACAATCACACAATTACTAATGAATGTATTTTACCGCATCGCGTTTTATCCCTTTTGAGATCTGATGTATTGATTTCGTTTGGGGATGTGAAGAAGTCCTGCTCCATGCATCCCGTGATTCTTGACTGGGTCGCCAGCTTAATCGCCGACTGCATATTGATCACATCCCTTAATTATTGGAGGATTAACGATCGAATCTTAGATTACAAAATTACCCTCGAAGTGGTGGTACTCCCCAACTTTTAATTGTAGTACTCCCGAGGCATCTGTACTGGAGTGCCGAACAATCCTATCCATCAGATCAAATGAAGGGCTTATATTCATTTGAGGGTACCATAAAACAACTCTTTTTATTTTATTTTTGAGACAACTCAAACTCCTAATTTAATGATCAAGATTATCAATTCACTAGCGGAGTTTCTCAATTTTGCCCAAGATAACAACCTAGAGAACTGCAGAAGATATACATACTTGGTGCAGCATTTTGTTGGCTATATGGAAGCTTAGAAATAGATCTTAGAAAATAGCTCTGCAGGGATAATCTAATGTTGTTTTCTCTATGTGTCGATGGCTGGATCACCGGCCTGGGCTTCAGAATGGCATGAGCAGCCAACAAGCTTTTGCGGGTGGCGTCTGAAGCTTTTAATGCAAGGAATGGCTGGTGTCCCATCACTCAGCGGCAGGAGAATGAAACCACACATGTTATGGATGATGATTCTGTAGTAGGATGGTTTTATTTTGATCATTCAGACATGCTGTAAGCAATATTTTAATCATTGGGTCAAGTATATATACTGAGAGAATGGTTTTGAAACCCGCCAACATTGGCATCAAATTTACAGAATTGCTGGATCAGTTCGTTACCAAAAATAACAAGCTGAAAACTATAAGGTGTATCTTGGCGCACAAAAAAGGTGTAATTGACAATGTCCCACCACTCCATTTTCTGAATCACTCCTCATCCATCTTAACCATGAAGAAACATATTTTATCCATATGCTGCCAATAGTGAAATATAGAACACCCCTTGCATGTTGTGTGACATTTGCCCCTCATGTTACCAGATCTACCATGTTAATTAGATGAAGTTGTTAGAGAGACTTTAGATCTGATTTCACACAAGCAAGTGTTGTGCACACACGCATATACATATGCTGCACAAAGGTAGACGAGCTAGTATGCGCCACATAACACTAAAATATAGGAAAGAATATCAAATATCAAAAGGTGACTATAGGCAACATTGCAACGCTGTTGCCGACCTTTCATTTCTTGGTGACATATGATCATCATGAGACAAGTCCCTTTTATTGCGCCATATTTAGGGCTGTGGGTGATTCTGTGGCAGGTGATGCCCTTTTCTCCCAAAAGAAGAACAAGGGCCAACTGAATATGTAGGGCAATGCAAGGTTGGGCTAGAAAGAAACAAATAGCATTGCGGCTGACACCAGCATCTGGCATCAATCATGTTGTTTTAGGCAAATAGTTCAAAGAAGGGAGCCAGAAAGTTAATGGTATTCGAAAGAACTAGAGCCACTTTTGTAAGAGTACTGCCATTCAATCCTACTCTCCGGAAGCACATTTACAATACCAAATACATCATGTATCACTAATATCCGATACGTCCATCCTTTACGGCACTAGAGTTCAGCCATGCACTCAGCAACGCCCCCATGCCCCTGCATGATCTCAAGATCCAGAAAGTAGAAAGACAAGAAGCCTCCTACCTTTGCCAAGAAGCTCCACGCGCCAATGCTTCTGCAGGGAAGCAGCTACAATGCCACTGAGGTACCCAAACATCCCTTGTGTATGTTAGAGGATCCAGTTCCGGATCCTCTAACTTAGAGAAGGAAAGTTACGGTAATGAAAAAGGAATGTTATGGACTATTAGTAGGTTGTTTAGTTTTGGTAATTACTGTAGATATAAAGAATCCAGAATTAATATTACTTCACCATCAGCTTGTTTGTATGTAATTACTATGAATGTATATAGTAGGTCTGTAATTTAAAAATTAATTTAAGTCATTTTAGCCTTAATTGTATGGATTAACAGAATGAAAGTTAGGGTACTGTAGCTTCTCTAACATCCTTGTATGTGTTAGAGGATCCAGTTCCAGTCCCATGCCCAGGTGTTATTTTTACTAAATGGCTCCTGGAGGATCTTATGTCGTGCACTGACCCCCCAAAAAACTTATTTCGTCGCCTGACCCCTTCATAAAGACCTTACAGATTGGCACTTCACGTACACGTTAGCACGCCTTACTATTAGGCGTGTTTGACCGGTCGTTGGTCATGCCGCCAGCGTGGCACCACCCTGTAACACCCAATGGATTGGCGCTTTACCGCTTTTCTCTTCACGCCATCTAATAAGGCGTTGTCGAAACTTGAAACGCCATGTTAATAGGCGTTACTGAATCTAAACATGCCTCTTCCCTTGGCGTATATCTGTGCTGGATTGGATAATCTGACTTTCGAGGTGTGCATCCATTGTCTTCATCAAACGCCGGCCTGATTGGCGCTTCTTTATGCCAGAGCGTCTGCCATTTTAACACAAGTTAGACCATCTCGTATACCGTGTAGGTTGATCGATCGGTCGGCTGTTTAAATACTGTTGCAGTCCACCCATCCATTCGCACAGTCCGCGGTCTCCCCCACCCCCAACCCCGCCACCCCAACCATCGCCTCCACCCGCACAGTCCGCAGTCCCCCGCAAGCTTTGTTTGTTCCACTGTCAATCCCAATCCATCAAGGAAGGATGTCATCATCGTCGACCATCAAGGACGTCGTCAATCCCTGTGTCCGACGGACCTTGTTCGCATCCCCATCGACGAAGCGGGTTATTGTATATGTTGTCTTCATGAACTCATTTTTTCAGATCTGCGGTCTGTATATGTTGTTCGCATCCCAATCTTCATTTGTAGGCCTTATTCCGCGTTGTTTAGGGGAATCTTGTAAAAGTTCTTGAACTTATCATGTATTCTATTGTGCAGATGGATAAGCCGTGGATGGTCCGGTTCATCGTGTATAAACCATCTTTCTGTCAACCAGCACCTGAGCCATGGCTTGAAGACTCAATCACCATCGATAATTTGAGAGAGAAGCTTGTGGAGCATGGTTTACTCCGTAATGATTTCATATACTTTTGAAGCAGGGTTTACCCATGTGACAGGATCAAGTGGCACTTCAGTAGCAAGAATAAGGTCAGCTCAGATTACAAGAGGATGTTGGAGTCAAGAAACAAGATGGTGATGAGGAACCCTAGGTGCAGGACGAGGTTCAGCTAAAGTGGGTGGCTGACGAGCTTGAGTACAAGTGGATGGTTGAGGTTAAACAGAGGTGGAAGGATGAGTTTGACTGAACTCACTAACGACACCACTATCAGAAAGATGATCGAAGAGTACGAACCATTTCAGATGGTTGAATTGCATTGTTACGGTAGACCAGATAGGTTTGTAGACCCTGCTCCAATTAGAAAAGTCAATGTTGTTTAACATGTCTTAACTTCTTGTTTGAAGTTTACTTCCTGTTAGAAGTTGTATATCTTTATGGCTGCTATTTAGACAATGTACCCTCTTTTGTGTGGAAACTTAAAATTTGGCATTGCACTGTTATGATATGCACTATTTATGTTCATGTTACGTTCATGGTAGGGGGTATCATTCAAACAAAAGAACTTTTGAGAAAAGAACTTTAGAGGAACACACTTTATTCCAGATCTTCGAACGGTGTTACATGAACCAGAATCCAGTCTAACTCGCTAGGTCTTTGCTGGCCTTTTTTCGAGCACACCACTCTTCAAACTACTTCTAATACTTAGCGTTGTGTTCTCTCTTTTCCTTCTCCTCCAGCAACTTCTTCTCTTTTGTCTCCACGTACTCGACACCAAACCAATAGAGCTCGTATTGTTTCTCATTTTCAAGCCAGCATTTGCTCTGGCATGTAGCCCCTTCCTGTGGAGTTGATAGGTGTTTCTCAGAAACTGGAACAGGAATTTTAGATCTAAGATGATATGGTAAGTTTCACTTACTAAGTATGGCACAGGCCCCTTGGTGTGTCCGCAGACGAATCCCCAGCAACCCATCTCTACTTTGCTTCGTATCTTCAATTCGTCGGCGGTGTAGTAAGCTCGCACTGTTGGTAGACGTAGTAGTAAATCAAAATTTTCCTACGTGTCACCAAGATCTATCTATGGGGAAACCAGCAAACGAGCGGGGAGAGATTGGATCTTCATACCTTTGAAGATCGCTAAGCGGAAGCGTTGCTAGAACGCGGTTGATGGAGTTGTACTCGCAGCGATTCAGATCGCGGTAGATCCGATCAAGTGCCGAACGGACGGCACCTCCGCGTTCAACACACGTGCAGCCCGGTGACGTCTCCTACGCCTTGATCCAGCAAGGAGGGAGGAGAGGTTGAGGGAGAGCTCCGGCAGCACGACAGCGTGGTGGCGGTGGAGCTGTGTGGTACTCCGGCAGAGCTTCGCTAAGCACTACGGAGAACGAGGAGAGGGAGGAGTAGGGCTGCACCAGGGAGGAGATGAACTCGTGTGTTGTGCAGCCCCAAATACCTCCACTATATATAGGAGGAGGGGACGAGAGGTGCTGCGCCCTAGGGTTCCACCCTAGGGGTGGCGGCAGCCTCTAGGAGCCCATCTGGCCGGCGGCCAGGGCAGGGAGAGGTGGAGGCGCCCTAGGGTGGGCCTTAAGGCCCATCTAAGCCTAGGGTTTGCCCCCTCCACCCTTGATGCGCCTTGGGCTGGGGTGGGAGGCGCACCAGCCCACCTAGGGGCTGGCTCCCTCCCACTCTTGGCCCATGGAACCTTCCGGGGCAGGTGGGCCCACTTGGTGGACCCCCGGAACCCTTCCGGTGGTCCCGGTACACTACCGGAGACACCCGGAACACTTCCGGTAACCAAAACCTCACTTCCTATATATCAATCTTCGTCTACGGACCATTCCGGGACTCCTCGTGACGTCTGGGATCTCATCCGGGACTCCGAACAACCTTCGGTAACCACGTACACTATTTCCCTATAACCCTAGCGTCATCGAACCTTAAGTGTGTAGACCCTACGGGTTCGGGAGACACGTAGACATGACCGAGACACCTCTCCGGTCAATAACCAACAGCGGGATCTGGATACCCATGTTGGCTCCCACGTACTCCACGATGATCTCATCAGATGAACCACGATTTCAAGGATTCAATCAATCCCATATACAATTCCCTTTGTCTATCGGTATGGTACTTACCCGAGATTCGATCGTCGGTATCCCCATACCTTGTTCAATCTCGTTACCGGCAAGTCTCTTTACTCGTTTCGTAATACATCATCCCGTGACTAACTCCTTAGTCACATTGAGCTCATAATGATGATGTCTTACCGAGTGGGCCCAGAGATACCTCTCCGTCACACGGAGTGACAAATCCCATTCTCGATTCGTGTCAACCCAACAGACACTTTCGGAGATACCCGTAGCGTACCTTTATAGCCACCCAGTTACGTTGTGACGTTTGGCACACCCAAAGCATTCCTACGGTATCCGGGAGTTACACAATCTCATGGTCTAAGGAAACGACACTTGGCATTGAAAAGCTTTAGCAAACGAACTACACGATCTTGTGCTATGCTTAGGATTGGGTCTTGTCCATCACATCATTCTCCTAATGATGTGATCCCGTTATCAACGACATCCAATGTCCATGGTCATGAAACCGTGACCATCTATTGATCAATGAGCTAGCCAACTAGAGGCTCACTAGGGACACGTTGTGGTCTATGTATTCACACATGTATTACGGTTTCCGGTTAACACAATTATAGCATGAACAACAGACAATTATCATGAACTAGGAAATACAATAATAACCATTTTATTATTGCCTCTAGGCCATATTTCCAACAGTCTCCCACTTGCACTAGAGTCAATAATCTAGTTACATTGTGATGAATCGAACACCCATAGCATTCTGGTGTTGATCATGTTTTGCTCGTGAGAGAGGTTTAGTCAACGGATCTGCGACATTCAGATCTGTATGCACTTTACAAATATCTATGTCTCCCTCCTGAATGTAATCACGGATGGATTTGAAGCGGCGCTTGATGTGTCTTGTCTTCTTGTGAAACCTGGGCTCCTTCGCAAGGGCAATAGCTCCAGTGTTGTCACAGAGTAGAGTCATCGGGCCCGACGCATTCGGAATCACTCCTAGGTCGGTGATGAACTCCTTCATCCAGACTCCCTCCTTTGCTGCTTCCGAAGCAGCTATGTACTCCGCTTCACATGTAGATGCTGCCACGACGCTTTGCTTGCTGCTGCTCCAGCTCACTGCCCCTCCATTCAAAATATACACATATCCGGTTTGCGACTTGGAGTCGTCCGGATCTGTGTCGAAGCTAGCATCGACGTAACCCTTTACGACGAGCTCTTCGGCACCTCCATAAACAAGAAACATGTCCTTTGTCCTTTTCAGGTACTTCAGGATATTCTTGACCGCTGTCCAGTTTTCCGCTCCGAGATCAGTTTGGTACCTCCCTACCAAACTTATGGCAAGGTTCACATCAGGCCTGGTACACAGCATGGCATACATGATAGAGCCTATGGCTGAAGCATAGGGGATGACACTCATCTCTTCTCTATCCTTTGCCGTGGTCGGGCATTGAGTCGTACTCAATCTCACACCTTGCAACACAAGCAAGAACCCCTTCTTGGACTGATCCATATTGAACTTCTTCAATATCTTTTCAAGGTATGTGCTTTGTGAAAGACCAATGAGGCATTTCGATCTATCTCTATAGATCTTAATACCTAATATGTAAGCAGCTTCTCCAAGGTCCTTCATTGAAAAACACTTATTCAAGTAGGCCTTTATACTTTCCAAGAGTTCTATATTATTTCCCATTATCAGCATGTCATCCACATACAGTATAAGAAATGCTATAGAGCTCCCACTCACTTTCTTGTAAATACAGGATTCTCCATAAACCTGTACAAACCCAAACGCTTTAATCACCTCATTAAAGCGAATGTTCCAACTCCGAGATGCTTGCACCAGCCCATAGATGGAGCGCTGGAGCTTGCATACCTTGTTAGCATCTTTAGGATCGACAAAACCTTCCGGCTGCATCATATACAGTTCTTCCTTGAGGAAGCCATTAAGGAATGCCGTTTTGACGTCCATTTGCCAGATCTCATAATAATAAAATGCGGCAACTGCTAACATGATTCGGACTGACTTTAGCATCGCTACGGGTGAGAAAGTCTCATCGTAGTCAACTCCTTGAACTTGTCGATAACCCTTAGCGACAAGCCGAACCTTATAGGCGGTTACATTACCGTCCGCGTCAGTCTTCTTCTTAAAGATCCATTTGTTTTCAATGGCTCGCTTATCATCAGGCAAGTCCACCAAAGTCCATACTTTGTTCTCATACATGGATCTTATCTCGGATTTCATGGCCTCAAGCTATTTGTCGGAATCTGGGCCCGCCATCGCTTCTTCATAGTTTGAAGGTTCACCGTTGTCCAACAACATGATCTCTAGGACAGGATTGCCGTACCACTCTGGTGCGGAACGTGTCCTAGTGGACCTTCGAATAGCGACTTGATCTGAAGCTTCATGATCATCATCATTAACTTCCTCTCTAGCCGGTGTAGGCTCCACAGAAACAACTTCCTGTGCTGCGCTACTCTCCGGGTCGAGTGGAGGTACAATTACCTCATCAAGTTCTATTTTCCTCCCACTTACTTCTTTCGAGAGAAACTCTTTCTCGAGAAAGGATCCATTCTTGGCAACAAAGACTTTGCCCTCGGATCATAGGTAGAAGGTATACCCAATAGTCTCTTTGGGATATCCTATGAAGACGCACTTTTCCGCTTTGGATTCGAGCTTCTCAGGTTGAAGTTTCTTCACATAAGCATCGCATCCCCAAACTTTTAGAAACGACAGCTTAGGTTTCTTTCCAAACCATAATTCATACAGTGTCGTCTCAACGGATTTAGATGGTGCCCTATTTAAAGTGAATGCGGCAGTCTCTAATGCATATCCCCAAAATGATAGCGGTAAGTCGGTAAGAGACATCATAGATCGCACCATATCCAATAGAGTGCGATTACGACGTTCAGACACACCATTTCGCTGAGGTGTGCCGGGCGGCGTGAGCTGTGAAACTATTCCACATTTCCTAAGGTGCGTGCCAAACTCGTGACTTAAATATTCTCCGCCACGATCAGATCGTAGGCATTTTATTTTCCTGTCACGTTGATTCTCGACCTCACTCTGAAATTCATTGAACCTTTCAAAGGTTTTAGACTTGTGTTTCATTAAGTAGACATACCCATATCTGCTCAAGTCATCAGTGAGGGTGAGAACATAACGGTAGCCACCGCGAGCCTCGACACTCATTGGACCGCATACATCGGTATGTATTATCTCCAACAAGTCAGTTGCTCGCTCCATTGTTCCGGAGAACGGAGTCTTGGTCATCTTGCCCATGAGGCATGGTTCGCATGTGTCAAATGATTCGAAATCAAGTGACTCCAAAAGTCCATCAGCATGGAGCTTCTTCATGCATTTGACACCAATATGGCCAAGACGGCAGTGCCACATATAAGTGGGACTATCGTTATCAACTTTACACTTTTTGGTACTCACACTATGGATATGTGTAACATCACGTTCGAGATTCATCAAAAATAAACCATTGACCAGCGGGGCATGAGCATAAAACATTTCTCTCATATAAATAGAACAACCATTATTCTCGGATTTAAATGAGTAACCATCTCGCATCAAGCGAGATCCAGATACAATGTTCATGATCAAAGCTAGTACTAAATAACAATTATTGAGGTTTAAAACTAATCCCGAAGGTAGATGTAGAGGTAGCGTGCCGACGGCGATCACATCGACCTTGGAACCATTCCCGACGCGCATCGTCACCTCGTCCTTGGCCAGCCTCCGCTTATTCCGCAGCTCCTGCTTGGAGTTACAAATGTGAGCAACTGCACCGGTATCAAATACCCAGGAGCTACTACGAGCGCTGGTCAAGTACACATCAATAACAAGTATATCACATATACCTTTAATGTTGTCGTCCTTCTTATCCGCTAAGTACTTGGGGCAGTTCCGCTTCCAGTGACCGGTACCCTTACAATAGAAACACTCAGTCTCAGGCTTGGGTCCATTCTTGTTCTTCTTCTTCCTGGCAACTTGCTTACCGCGCGCGGCAACAGCTTTGCCATCCTTCTTGAAGTTCTTCTTACCCTTGCCTTTCTTGAAACTAGTGGTCGTGTTTACCATCAACACTTGATGCTCCTTTCTGATCTCGACCTCTGCTGATTTCAGCATCGAGTACAACTCAGGAATGGACTTCTCCATCCCCTGCATGTTGTAGTTCATCACAAAGCTCTTGTAGCTAGGTGGAAGCGACTGGAGGATTCTGTCAATGACCGAGTCATCCGGGGTGTTAACTCCCAGCTGAGTCAAGCGGTTGTGAAGCCCAGACATCTTGAGGATGTGCTCACTGACAGAACTGTTCTCCTCCATCTTACAACTAAAGAACTTGTCGGAGACTTCATATCTCTCGACCCGGGCATGAGCTTGAAAGACCAGTTTCAGCTCTTGGAACATCTCATATGCTCCGTGTTGCTCAAAACACTTTTGGAGCCCCGGTTCTAAACTGTAAAGCATGCCGCACTGAACAAGGGAGTAATCATCGCAGCGAGAATGCCAAGCGTTCGCAACATCTTGTTCTGCTGGGAGAAGGGGTGGGTCACCTAGCGGTGCATCAAGGACATACAGTTTCTTGGAAGCTATGAGGATGATCCTCAAGCCACGGACCTAGTCCGCATAGTTGCTTCCATCATCTTTCAGCTTGGTTTTCTCTAGGAACGCGTTGAAATTGAGGTTGACATTTGCGTTGGCCATTGGATCTACAATATAGATATTAAAGGCAATTTTAGACTAAGTTCATGATAATTAAGTTCACATAATCATATTATTCAATGAACTCCCACTTAGATAGACATCTCTCTAGTCATCCAAGTGAGACATGATCCATGTCAACTAGCCCGTGTCCGATCATCACGTGAGACGGACTAGTCATCCATGGTGAACATCTTCATGTTGATCGTATCTTCTATACGACTCATGTTCGACCTTTCGGTCTTCCGTGTTCCGAGGCCATGTCTGTACATGCTAGGCTCGTCAAGTCAACCTAAGTGTTTCGCGTGTGTAAATCTGGCTTACACCTGTTGTATGCGAACGTTAGAACCTATCACACCCGATCATCACGTGGTGCTTCGGAACAACGATCCTTAGCAACGGTGCATAGTTAGGGTGAACACTTCTCTTGAAATTTTATTGAGAGATCATCTTATTTACTACCGTCGTTCTAAGCAAATAAGATGTAAACATGATAAACATCACATGCAATCAATATAGTGACATGATATGGCCAATATCATCTTGCTCCTATGATCTCCATCTTCGGGGCACGATGATCATCATTGTCACCGGCACGACACCATGATCTCCATCATCATGATCTCCATCATTTTGTCTTCATGAAGTTGTCTTGCCAACTATTACTTCTACTACTATGGCTAACGCTTAGCAATAAAGTAAAGTAATTACATGGCGTTTATGATTGACACGTAGGTCATACAATAATATAAGACAACTCCTATGGCTCCTGCCGGTTGTCATAGTCATCGACATGCAAGTCGTGAACCCTATTACAAGAATATGATCAATCTCATACATCACAATGCATCACATCACATCCTTCTGGCCATATCACATCACAAGGCATATGCTGCAAAAACAAGTTAGACGTCCTCTAATTTGTAGTTGCAAGTTTTTACGTGGTTGCTATAGGATTCTAGCAAGAACGTTTCTTACCTACGCCAAAACCACAACGTGATATGCCAATTGCTATTTACCCTTCATAAGGACCCTTTTCATCGAATCCAATCTGACTAAGGTGGGAGAGACAGACACCCGCTATCCACCTTATGCAACTAGTGCATGTCAGGCGGTGGAACCGGTCTCACGTAAGCGTACGTGTAAGGTTGGTCCGGGCCGCTTCATCCCACAATAACGTCGAATCAAGATAAGACTAGTAACGGCAAGCATATTAACAAAATCGACGCCCACAACTGCTTTGTGTTCTACTCGTGCATAGATTCTATGCATAGACCTAGCTCTGATAACACTGTTGGTAGACGTAGTAGTAAATCAAAATTTTCCTACGTGTCACCAAGATCTATCTATGAAGAAACCAGCAAACGAGCGGGGAGAGATTGGATCTTCATACCTTTGAAGATCGCTAAGCGAAAGTGTTGCTAGAACGCGGTTGATGGAGTCGTACTCGCAGCGATCCAGATCGCGGTAGATCCGATCAAGTGCCGAACGGACGACACCTCCGCGTTCAACACACGTGCAGCCCGGTGACGTCTCCTACGCCTTGATCCAGCAAGGAGGGAGGAGAGGTTGAGGGAGAGCTCCGGCAGCACGACGGCGTGGTGGCGGTGGAGCTGCGTGGTACTCCGGCAGAGCTTCGCTAAGCACTACGGAGAACGAGGAGAGGGAGGAGTAGGGCTGCACCAGTGAGGAGATGAACTCGTGTGTTGTGCAGCCCCAAATACCTCCACTATATATAGGAGGAGGGGAGGAGAGGTGCTGCACCCTAGGGTTCCACCCTAGGGGAGGCGGCAGCCTCCAGGAGCCCATCTGGCCGGCGGCCAGGGCAGGGAGAGGTGGAGGCACCCTAGGGTGGGCCTTAAGGCCCATCTAAGCCTAGGGTTTGCCCCCTCCACCCTTGCTACGCCTTGGGCTGGGGTGGGAGGCGCACCAGCCCACCTAGGGGCTGGCTCCCTCCCACTCTTGGCCCATGGAACCTTCCGACGCAGGTGGGCCCACTTGGTGGACCCCCGGAACCCTTCGGGTGGTCCCGGTACACTACCGGAGACACCCGGAACACTTCCGGTAACCAAAACCTCACTTCCTATATATCAATCTTCGTCTCCGGACCATTCCAGGACTCCTCGTGACGTCCGGGGATCTCATCCGGGACTCCGAACAACCTTCGGTAACCACGTACACTATTTCCCTATAACCCTAGCGTCATCGAACCTTAAGTGTGTAGACCCTACGGGTTCGGGAGACACGTAGACATGACCGAGACACCTCTCCGGTCAATAACCAACAGCGGGATATGGATACCCATGTTGGCTCCCACGTACTCCATGATGATCTCATCAGATGAACCACGATGTCAAGGATTCAATCAATCCCGTATACAATTCCCTTTGTCTATCGGTATGGTACTTACCCGAGATTCGATCGTCGGTATCCCCATACCTTGTTCAATCTCGTTACCGGCAAGTCTCTTTACTCGTTCTGTAATACATCATCCCGTGACTAACTCCTTAGTCACATTGAGCTCATAATGATGATGTCTTACCGAGTGGGCCCAGAGATACCTCTCCGTCACACGGAGTGACAAATCCCAGTCTCGATTCGTGTCAACCCAACAGACACTTTCGGAGATACCCGTAGCATACCTTTATAGCCACCCAGTTACGTTGTGACGTTTGGCACACCCAAAGCATTCCTACGGTATCCGGGAGTTACACAATCTCATGGTCTAAGGAAACGACACTTGACATTGAAAAGCTTTAGCAAACGAACTACACGATCTTGTGCTATGCTTAGGATTGGGTCTTGTCCATCACATCATTCTCCTAATGATGTGATCCCGTTATCAACGACATCCAATGTCCATGGTCATGAAACCGTGACCATCTATTGATCAACGAGCTAGCCAACTAGAGGCTCACTAGGGACACGTTGTGGTCTATATATTCACACATGTATTACGGTTTTCGGTTAACACAATTATAGCATGAACAACAGACAGTTAGCATGAACTAGGAAATACAATAATAACCATTTTATTATTGCCTCTAGGGCATATTTCCAACAGTCTCCCACTTGCACTAGAGACAATAATCTAGTTACATTGTGATGAATCGAACACCCATAGCATTCTGGTGTTGATCATGTTTTGCTCGTGAGAGAGGTTTAGTCAACGGATCTGCGACATTCAGATCCGTATGCACTTTACAAATATCTATGTATCCCTCCTGAATGTAATCACGGATGGAGTTGAAGCGGCGCTTGATGTGTCTTGTCTTCTTGTGAAACCTGGGCTCCTTCGCAAGGGCAATAGCTCCAGTGTTGTCACAGAGTAGAGTCATCGGGCCCGATGCATTCGGAATCACTCCTAGGTCGGTGATGAACTCCTTCATCCAGACTCCCTCCTTTGTTGCTTCCGAAGCAGCTATGTACTCCGCTTCACATGTAGATGTTGCCACGATGCTTTGCTTGCTGCTGCTCCAGCTCACTGCCCCTCCATTCAAAATATACACGTATCCGGTTTGCGACTTGGAGTCGTCCGGATTTGTGTCAAAGCTAGCATCGACGTAACCCTTTACGACGAGCTCTTTGGCACCTCCATAAATGAGAAACATGTCCTTTGTCCTTTTCAGGTACTTCAGGATATTCTTGACCGCTGTCCAGTGTTCCGCTCCGGGATCACTTTGGTACCTCCCTACCAAACTTATGGCAAGGTTCACATCAGGCCTGGTACACAGCATGGCATACATGATAGAGCCTATGGCTGAAGCATAGGGGCGGCAGTACTACGATGGCCGCAGTATCGAACTTGGCTGGCGATGGTAATGCATATGGTAATGATCAAACCTATGATGGCCACAGTACCATTAACCCAGGATGTCAACAAATTGATGAAGTAAATGTAGTGGAGGATGTTGGTGGCTCCACAGACAACCTGCTGTGTGAACAAATGTTGGGGAACGTAGTAGTAAATCAAAATTTTACCTACGTGTCACCAAGATCTATCTATGGAGAAACCAGCAATGAGCAAAAAGGGAGTGCATCTTCATACCTTTGAAGATTGCTAAGCGGAAGCGTTACAAGAATGCGGTTGGTGGAGTCGTACTCACAGCGATTCAGATCGCGGTCGATTTCGATCTTAGCGCCGAACAATGGCGCCTCCGCGTTCAACACACGTGCAGCCCGATGACGTCTCCTACGCCTTGATCCAGCAAGGAGGAAGGACAGGTTGAGGGAGAGCTCCGGCAGCACGACGGTGTGGTGACGGTGGATCTATGTGTGGTACTCCGGTAGAGCTTCACTAAGCACTACGGAGAATGAGGAAGAGGAAGGGTAGGGCTATGCCGAGAGAGAGAGGAACTCGTGTGTCTGGCAGCCCCAAAACCCTCCACTATATATAGGAGGAGGAGGAGGAGGGAGGGCTGCGCCCTAGGGTTCCCACCCTAGGGTGGTGCGGCAGCCTCCAGATCCAATCTGGCCAGCGGCCACAAAGGGACAGGGGTGCAGCTTCCCTAGGGTGGGCCTTCGGGCCCATCTGCCCTAGGGTTTGCCCTCCTCCCACCTCAGCTGCGCCTTCGGCCCTTGTGGGGGGCGCACCAGCCCACCTAGGGGCTGGTTCCCTCCCACTTGCGGCCCATGCAGCCCTCTGGGGCTGGTGGCCCTAGTTGGGGGACCCCCAGAACCCTTCCGGTGGTCCCGGTGCGTTACCGGTAATTCCCAAAACACTTCCGGTGACCAAAACCACACTTCCTATGTATGAATTTGTACCTCCGGACCATTCCGGAGCTCCTCGTGACGTCCGAGATCTCATCCGGGACTCCGAACAACCTTCGGTAACCACGTACACTATTTCCCTATAACCCTAGCATCATCGAACCTTAAGTGTGTAGACCCTACGGATTCGGGAGGCACGTAGACATGAGCGAGACACCTCTCCGGTCAATAACCAACAGAGGGATCTGGATACCCATGTTGGCTCCCACATGCTCCACGATGATCTCATCAGATGAACCATGATGTTGGGGATTCAACCAATCCCGTATACAATTCCCTTTGTCTACCGGTATGATACTTGCCCGAGATTCGACCGTTGGTATCCCTAGACCTTGTTCAATCTCGTTATCGGCAAGTATCTTTACTCGTTCCATAACACATCATCCCGTGGCTAACTCCTTAGTCACATTGAGCTCATTATGATGATGTCTTACCGAGTGGGCCCAGAGATACCTCTCCGTCACACGGAGTGACAAATCCCAGTCTTGATTCATGCCAACCCAACAGACACTTTTGGAGATACCCGTAGTGCACCTTTATAGCCACCCAGTTACGTTGTGACATTTGGCACACCCAAAGCATTCCTACAGTACCCGGGAGTTGAACAATCTCATGGTCTAAGGAAATGATACTTGACATTAGAAAAGCTTTAGCAGACGAACTACACGATCTTGTGCTATGCTTAGGATTGGGTCTTGTCCATCACATCATTCTCCTAATCATGTGATCCCGTTATCAAGGACATCCAATGTCCATGGTCATGAAACCGTGACCATCTATTGATCAACGAGCTAGCCAACTAGAGGATCACTAGGGACATGTTGTGGTCTATGTATTCACACATGCATTACGGTTTCCGGTTAACACAATTATAGCATGAACAATAGACAATTATCATGAACAAGGAAATACAATAATAACCATTTTATTATTGCCTCTAGGGCATATTTCCAACAGTCTCCCACTTGCACTAGAGTCAATAATCTAGCTCACATCACCATGTGATTAACACTGACATCACCATGTGATCATATCATCATGTGATTAACACACAATTAGTTATGGGGTTTGATCATGTTTTGCTCGTGAAAGAGGTTTTAGTCAACGGGTCTACGACATTCAGATCCGTGTATACCTTGCAAACTTCTATGTCCTACTGTAGATACTGCTCCCACTCTCCACTTGGAGCTATTCCAAATGCCAACTCCATTATATGTATCCGGATTTCTACTAAGAATCATCTGGATATGTGTTAAAGCTTGCATCGATGTAACCCTTTTACGACGAACTCTTTATCACCTCCATAATCGAGAAGTATTTCCTTAGTCCTCTAGTTGCTAAGGATAATTTCGACCGCTGTCTAGTGATCCACTCCTGGATCTCTCTTGTACCCCTTGACAAACTCATGGCAAGGCACACACACACAGGTGCGGTACACAGCATGGCATACTATATAGAGCCTATGGGTGAAGCATAGGGGATGACACTCATCCTTTCTCTATTTTCTGCCGTGGTCGGGCATTGAGCTATGCTCAATCTCACACCTTCTATTACAGGCAAGAACCCTTTCTTGGACTGATCCATATTGAACTTCTTCAATATCTTGTGAGGTATGTACTCATTGAAATTATTATCAAGCATTTTGATCTATCTCCATAAATCTTGATGCCCAACAATTAGGTAGCTTTATCCAGGTCTTCCTTTGAAAAAAAAATTCCAAACAACCATTTATGGTTTCCAGAATCTATACATCATTTCCGATCAATAATATGTCAAATACATATTCTTATCAGAAATTCTATAGTGCTCCCACTCACTATCTTGTAAATACAAGTTTATCATAAACTTTGTATAAACTCAAAAAATTAGATCACTTCATCAAAGCTCATATACCAACTCCGAGATGCTTGATCGAGTCCATAGAAGGATCGCTGGAGTTTCCATACCTTTTAGCATCCTTAGGACTGACAAAACCTTGTGGTTGTATCGCATACAACTCTTCCTCACTGAAACCATTAAGGAAGCCTTGTTTTGACATCCATCTGCCATATTTCATAATCGAAAAATGTAGCAACTGCTAACATAATTTTAACAGACTTTTAGCACCGCTACGGATGAGAAAATCTCATCGCAATCAACTCATTGATCTTGGCGGAAACTTCTTTGCGACAAGTCGAGCTTTATAAATGGTGACATTTCATCATCAGTGTCTGTGTTCATCTCAAAGGTCCATTTGTACTCAACGACATGCCATTCAACGGGCAAGTCTACCAAAGTCCATAGTTGGTTTCCATACATGGATCCTTTCTCGGATTTCATGGCTCCTAGCCACTTGTTGGAATCCGGGCCCACCATCACTTCTCCATAGTTCGTAGATTCATCGTTGTCCAATAACATGACCTCCTAGACAGGGTTGACGTACTACTCAAGAGCAGTACGCGTCTTTGTCGACCTACGAGGTTCGAGAGTAACTTGATCTGAAGCTTCATGATCATCATCATTTACTTCCTCTCCAACTGACGTAGGCTCCACAGAAACATCTTTCTGTGCTACGCTACTCTCTGGTTGAAACAAAGGTTCAACAACCTCATCAAGTTCTATCTTCCTCCCACTCAATTCCTTCGAGAGAAACTCCTTCTCGAGAAAGGACCCGTTCTTAGCCACAAACTCTTTTGCGCTTGGATCTGAGATAGAAGGTATACCCAATGTCTCCTTAGGGTATTCTATGAAGATGCATTCGTCTGCTTTGGGTTCGAGCTCACTAGGTGAAAACCCTTTTCACATAAGTGTCGCAGCCCCAAACATTAAGAAATGACGGCTTAGGCTTCTGTCAAACCATAATTCACATGGTGTCATCTCAACAGACTTAGATGGTGCCCTATTAAAGTGAATGGATTTGTCTTTAATGCATAACCCCATAACGATAGTGGCAAAATGATAAGAGACATCATAGTACTCACTATAGCCAATAGAGAACGACTACGACGTTCGGACACACCATCACACTATGGTGTTCCAGGAGGCGTGAGCTGTGAAACAATTTCCACATTGTCTAAAATTGCATACCAAACTCGTAACTCAGATATTCACCTCCACGATCATATCATAGACATTTTATCTTCTTGTCACGATGATCTTTAACTTCACTCTGAAACTCCTTGAACCTTTCAAACATTTCAGACTCGTGTTTCATTAAGTAAATATCCTCATATTCACTCAAATCATCAGTAAAGGTAAAGAAAATAACGATATCCACTACGTGTTTCAACACTCATTGGACCACATACATCAACATGTATCAATTCCAATAATCCACCAACCCGCTCCATCATACTGGAAGACCGGGAATTAGTCATCTTGCCCAAGAGGCATGGACCGCATGTCTCAACCGATTCGAAATCGAATGAGTCCAAAAATCCATCAACATGGAGTTTCTTCATGCGCTTTACACCAATATGATGTTTGTGGCAGTGCCACAAGAATGTGGTACTATCATTATTAACTTTGTATCTTTGGTACCAATGTTACGAGCATATGTATTACTACGATCAAGATTCAATAAACTATTCCCATTGGGTGCATGACCATTGAAGGCATTATTCATGTAAACAGAATAACCATTATTCTCTAACTTAAATGAATAATCGTATTGCACTAAACACGATCCAATCATGTTCATGCTCAACGCAAACACCAAATAACATTTATTTAGGTTCATTACTAATCCCGAAGGTGGAGAAAGCGTGCGATGGTGATCACATCAACCTTGGAAACACTTCCAACACACATCGTCACCTTTCACTTAGCTAGCCTCCATTCATTCTGTAGCTTTTATTTTGAGTTGCTAACATTTAGCAACTGAACTGGTATCTTATACCCAAGTGCTACTAGGAGTACTAGCAAGGTACACATCAATAACACGTATATCAAATATACTTCTGTCGACATTTCCAGCCTTCTTTTCTACCAAGTATCTAGAGTTGTTCCGCTTCAGCGACCGTTCTCCTCATAATGGAAGCACATAGTCTCGGGTTTGGGCTCAACCTTGGGTTTCTTCACCAGAGCGGCAATTGGCTTGTCATTCCTAAAGTTTTCCCCTTCTTGCCCTTGCCCTTCTTGAAACTAGTGGTTTTCACTTAACCATCAATACTGGATGCTCCTTCTTGATTTCTACCTTTGCGGTGTCAAACAACGCGAATAGCTCAGGGATCATTATCTCCATCCCTGGCATTTTATAGTTCATCTGCTCCAGTATCTTGGTGTCAGTGACTTGGAGAACTGTATTAATCACTATCTTATCTGGAAGATTAACTCCCACACGATTCAAGTCATTGTAGCACCCAGACAATCTGAGCACATGCTCACCAATTGAGCCATTCTCTTTTATCTTGCCAGCAAAGAATCTTGTTGGAGGTCTAATACCTCTCAACACAGGCGTGAACCTGAGATCCCAATCTCAGCTCTTAGAACATCCCATATATTCCGTGACGTTCAAAATGTTTTGGAGCCTCAATTCTAAACCGTAATGCATGATGCACTGAACTATCAAGTAGACATCATAAAGTGCATGTCAGATGTTCACAACATCTACACACAAAGCTTGAGGGAGTGGTGCACTGAGCAGTGCATCAAGGACACAAGATTTCTATGCAGCAATGAGGACAATCCTCAGATCACGGACCCAGTCCGCATTATTGCTACCATCATCTTTCAACTTACTTTTCTCTAGGAACGTATCAATAAGTCAGGGGAGCTATAGCGTGGGCTATCTACAACATAATTTGCAAAGACACTTTTAGACTAAGTTCATGATAATTAAGTTCACATAATCGAATTATTTAATGAACTCCCACTTAGATAGACATCCCTCTAGTCATCTAAGTGATACATGATCCACGTCAACTAGCCCGTGTTCGATCATCACGTGAGACGGACTAGTCATCCATGGTGAACATCTCCATGTTGATCGTATCTTCTATATGACTCATGTTCGACCTTTCGGTCTTCCGTGTTCCGAGCCCATGTATGTACATGCTAGGCTCGTCAAGTCAACCTAAGTGTATCGCGTGTGTAAATCTGGCTTACACCCGTTGTATGCGAACGTTAGAATCTATCACACCTGATCATCACGTGGTGCTTCGGAACAACGATCCTTAGCAACGGTGCACAGTTAGGGTGAACACATTTCTTGAAATTTTCTTGACGGATCATCTTATTTACTACCGTCGTTCTAAGCAAATAAGATGTAAACATGAGAAACATCACATGCAATCAATATAGTGACATCATATGGCTAATATCATCTTGCTCCTTTGATCTCCATCTTTGGGGCACCATGATCATCACTGTCACCGGCACGACACCATGATATCCATCATCATGATCTCCATCATCGTGTCTTCATGAAGTTGTCTCGCCAACTATTACTTCTACTACTATGGCTAACGATTAGCAATAAAGTAAAGTAATTACATGGCGTTTATGATTGACACGCAGGCCATACAATAAAATAAGACAACTCCTATGGCTCCTGCCGGTTGTCATACTCATCGACATGCAAGTCGTGAATCCTATTACAAGAACATGATCAATCTCATACATCATGATGCATCACATCACATCCTTTGGCCATATCACGTCACAAGGCATATGCTGCAAAAACAAGCTAGACGTCCTCTAATTTGTAGTTGCAAGTTTTTACGTGGCTGCTATAGGTTTCTAGCAAGAATGTTTCTTACCTACGCCAAAACCACAATGTGATATGCCAATTGCTATTTACTCTTGATAAGGACCCTTTTCATCAAATCCAATCCGACTAAGGTGGGAGAGACAGACACCCGCTAGCCACCTTATGCAACAAGTGCATGTCAGGCGGTGGAACTGGTCTCACGTAAGCATACGTGTAAAGTTGGTCCAGGCCGCTTCATCCCACAATACCGCCGAATCAAGATAAGACTAGTAGTGGTAAGCAAATTAACAAGATCGACGCCCAAAACAACTTTGTGTTCTACTCGTGCATAGATTCTACGCATAAACCTAACTCTGATATCACTATTGGGGAACGTAGTAGTAAACCAAATTTTACCTACGTGTCACCAAGATCTATCTATGGAGAAACCAGCAATGAGCAAAAGGGGAGTGCATCTTCATACCTTTGAAGATCGCTAAGCGGAAGCGTTACAAGAACGCGGTTGGTGGAGTCGTAATCACAACGATCCAGATCGCGGTGGGTTCCGATCTTAGCACCAAACAACGACGCATCCGCGTTCAACACACGTGCAGCCCGATGACGTCTCCTATGCCTTGATCCAGCAAGGAGGAAGGAAAGGTTGAGGGAGAGCTCCGGCAGCACGATGGCATGGTGATGGTGGAGCTGCGTGGTACTCCGGCAGAGCTTCGCTAAGCACTACGGAGAACGAGGTAGAGGAAGGGTAGGGCTGTGCCGAGAGAGAGAGAGGAACTCGTGTGTCTGGCAGCCCCAAAACCCTCCACTATATATAGGAGGAGGAGGGAGGGAGGGATGCGCCCTAGGGTTCCCACCCTAGGGTGGTGCGGCAGCCTCCAGATCCAATCTGGCCGACGGCCACCAAGGGAGAGGGGTGCGGGTGCCCTAGGGTGGGCCTTAGAGCCCATCTGCCCTAGGGTTTGCCCCCCTCCCACCTCAGCTGCGCCTTGGGCCCTTGTGGGGGGCGCACCAGCCCACCTAGGGGCTGGTTCCCTCCCACTTGCGGCCCATGCAGCCCTCTGGGGCTGGTGGCCCCACTTGGGAGACCCCCAGAACCCTTTCGGTGGTCCCGGTGCGTTACTGGTAATTCCCAAAACACTTCCGGTGACCAAAATGTAATAGCCTAGCATATTAGCGATGATAGACTACTCATATCAATAAGGAATTCCTTCTTTTCCGGGAGCCCATTCGAATAGAACTCCCAGGTTAAGCGTGCTTGGCTTGGAGTTGTTCTAGGATGGGTGACCGACCGGGAAGTTGGTCCCGGTGCGCATGAGTGAGGACAAAGTGCGCAGAAAAAGACTAGTATTGATCTGTGAGGCCAGTCTAGATCCCGCCAGGAGTAACGACCACCCGCGGGTGTGTCCGGGGCGTTACACAAAACCTCACTTCCTATATATGAATCTTTACCTCCGGACCATTCCGAAGCTCCTCATGATGTCCAGGATCTCATCCGGGACTCCGAACAACCTTCGGTAACCACGTACACTATTTTCCTATAACCCTAGCGTCATCGAACCTTAAGTGTGTACACCCTACGGGTTTGGGAGGCACGTAGACATGACCGAGGCACCTGTCCGGTCAATAACCAACAAAGGGATCTGGATACCCATGTTGGCTCCCACATGCTCCACGATGATCTCATCAGATGAACCACGATGTTGGGGATTCAATCAATCCCGTATACAATTCTCTTTGTCTACCAGTATGATACTTGCCCGAGATTTGACCGTCGGTATCCCTATACCTTGTTCAATCTCGTTACTGGCAAGTCTCTTTACTCGTTCCGTAACACATCATCCCGTGGCTAACTCCTTAGTCACATTGAGCTCATTATGATGATGTCTTACTGAGTGGGCCCAGAGATACCTCTCCGTCACACGGAGTGACAAATCCCAGTCTTGATTCGTGCCCACCCAACAGACACTTTTGGAGATACCCGTAGTGCACCTTTATAGCCACCCAGTTATGTTGTGACATTTGGCACACCCAAAGCATTCCTACAGTATCCGGGAGTTGAACAATCTCATGGTCTAAGGAAATGATACTTGACATTAGAAAAGCTTTAGCAGACGAACTACACGATCTTGTGCTATGCTTAGGATTGGGTCTTGTCCATCACATCATTCTCCTAATCATGTGATCCCGTTATCAATGACATCCAATGTCCATGGTCATGAAACCGTGATCATCTATTGATCAACGAGCTAGCCAACTAGAGGCTCACTAGGGACATGTTGTGGTCTATGTATTCACACTTGCATTACGGTTTCCGGTTAACATAATTATAGCACGAACAATAGACAATTATCATGAACAAGGAAATACAATAATAACCATTTTATTACTGCCTCTAGGGCATATTTCCAACAACAAATTCATGAAGTAAATGTAGCAGAGGATGTTGGTGGCTCCACCGACAACCCGCTATCCCAGTCCCCAGCATGATCATTGGGATACAATATATCGGACGTTATTGATGTAGCAGATTTTTAGCGGCCATGCGTGGAGATACAGCAAGACAAGAACCCATAAACGCGAGTACCCATCTGAATGGTGTAATCGGAACAGACGTACCACCGCATCGCCCAATTAGATTGAACGCAGTACATTGTTATGCTTTGATCAGGTTGTGTATCTAAAGAGGTTGCATTGTATGTATCATTCATAACTGGTGAGCTCTGACTTTCTTATCAAGTTTATGGTTGGAGGGGCATGGCAGTTGTCAGATCAGGTGCATTGCAGCCGGTCATAACTGACGCAACTGACAACTTGGGTAGGGGGACAACTAGACTGATGAACTGTGCTGATATGACTGGGCAGGAGTCCACTCCAATAGCACTAGAGGAACCGCGAAGTGTAATCCAATCGTCTCCAAAAGCAGTGGATGGAAATCCGGGCAGAACCTTGATGGCGGCTGATTTTGTCAACCCGGTGGCTTTCCAATCCGTTGGGTCAGAGATGCTCATGTACACCAAGGAGAAATCCGGACCTAGCCTATATCCGGGCAACGAAGGAGTTCATCCAAGTGAGTTATCAGTGAACATCAATATAAGTGATGGTGAACATAACATGGATGACATGGCTGCTTTACAGTTGGATAGTGTTATCCATTCTCTTTCGCCGTCCGTGATTGATGATATCACTGAACCATCACCGGCACAGCAGAAATGGAATGTAGTCATCAGCCCCGAGCCGTCACCTGGATACAAAGCACGTAGTTTGAAGCGTCCACAAAGACAATCCATCCTTGAGTCGGAGAACAGAAAGGCGGACCAACAGGCGGAGAAGGGGAAGCACATGGAAGAACAAGTGTCAGGTAGCTGTAGTGCAACATTTAGCTAGAAGACCAAAACGTTCTCTCCCAGTCCTCCACACTCCTCGAAGCCAGTGTACCGTTCGTCAATAACCAATCACCACACTCAACAATTGGTATAAACAACGTGTTAGCGAGAGCTTCAACATCAAAGCTACTGCACCTTTCAGCTCAGGCAGCTAGTGCAGCGGCAGGAACCTTCCTCAGAATTCATGGTCGCCCAGTCAGTGCTGCTATGGTTAAATCGAAGAGCAAAGCACCATCTGCACCTGATGCGAGGGTGTATATCAAGAAGAAATATCGTCCATGCCCAAATCCATCTGGCGGCGGAAAGTAGGTGGTCATCAGTCAGCGTGTTTAGGACGAACTAGAGACAGTTGATCTGATGCCCTACACTCCAGCACGGGGCACGAGGCATCGGAAGGCCACAAACATGAAGAGACAGAGTTGCCATGTACTTCGTCGGATCTGATGCACGTCCAATCCTTACAACCATGAGAGGACCGCGACGGATTCTAGATTTCACTCCATCAAACAGCAAGACTATTACGAAACTGTTGTGATGGGTTTGAAGAACCGGGTGGTACAGATGAAGACCATTGATTGGGATCATGTAAGACTGAATGATTGTTTTGTTTGCCTGGAGCAGACATGCATAGGCAGAGGGGTGTTTGCGTTGTCCACTTTTAGGAAGGATTGGTGTGAGGAGGCGATCATGCAGTGTTACTCCACCTTGTTCGTGGATTAGCCAACTATGACAATGCATTGGATGACACACTGTAAAATTCCAAGCCTCGTATGACCAATTTGCCAAAGTGCTTGTCCTACCAACGCTCGATGATGAAAGGGAAAAGTTGAAGAAAAGGATACACGAAGCCGGTGAGCTCCTAAAGCCCGACCACCTATCATCGGTTTACATTAACAGGGCGGCACAACATCAAGATTTCAAGGCCGGTAATCTAAAGTACATGCAGCCTAGCCTTGTCACTCTCTCTCGAGTGCTGTGGCACACACTCGTCCCTAAGCATGGCGACAAAGGGAGTGTCCGCAAATGGGATGCCAACTTGCTGATGCAGTTCCACAAGAAGGAGGACTTCCAGGTGATGCACTTCATTTTGATAGAGATGAAGAGTGCAAGCGCTGATAAAAGCCAGAGCCTTCCATTTGCTCCATACATCTAGGCTCTGTTCGGTGATGTTTATTCACTCGTCATGAAAATTGTGTGTAAAACCAAGCACGAGAAGTACCAGCCCGAATTGATTAGAACAGAAGAGAGTTTGTCTGCCAAGGATTTGATGGAAGGTAACTCTGATGGTCATCCCGCAACCATGCCATGCGAGCCTATGACAAACCGGTCGTCAAACAAGACTATGTTCGTACTGATTATGGACGCCCTGAAGAAGCTGGAGGCCATCCCTGAGTCCCTGAGGAAGCCGGAGGCCGTGCCTGAAGCCATGAAGAAGCTGGAGAGGGAGAACCAGGAGCCGAAGCGTATCGTCGACTAGCTGCAGAAGACCATAAGGGATCTTATGTCATGAACGTCGATCGTCTGAACCTTAGCTGGTATTTTGAGTTACTAACGCGAATTCGATATCCCGTTTTGCATAGATGATCGATTTCATTCTACACCCCGCTCATGTAAAGATGATGGACTTGGTCAAGGTTGGCATGTAATCGATGCGTACTTCCATTTTGTGCTGACGTGAAGACAGGTTTTTAACATGCTAAAGCTTGACGACGCGACACACATATTACATATGAATGCGAAGTACATAACTGCATGCTTAGTTATCCATACACATTACATAGATAAAACACAATTACCATACTTAGTTGTCCACACACATTACATACATAAAACACAACTGTCATACTTAGTTGTCCACACACATTACATAGATAATCATCGTCTGATTTAATGGATAAACATAGAGGTAGGACAGATTGTCCATGAGGCGATGGTAGGCTCTGCTTCAACATTCCTTGGTGTTACGCAGTGACAGCACCGGCCACACTAGGTGGTCATATCTGTCCGGCGAGGTAGAGTGGTTGAGGAAGAAGCCCAACATGAAACTACCGTCTAGGATGAACCGAGACACCTGAGGTAGTGTACCATTCCAGGTGGTAGTCCCCCATCTAGCTGTGAATACGCATATCGGCCTAACGAACGGAAGCCCATTGCCATCTTCATCATTAGGCGGTATCTCCATGTTCAGGGGATAGCTATCTCCTACAAACAAAGAGTGCGAACCGAGGTTGATGCAGGACTGTCACTCTGCTCCTCGGAAATCTCGATGAAGTCTGTCGAACTGGAACACCTGACAGCTTAGCGTCGGGTAGGAACTCACCGTTCGACCTTCATGGTCGACCCCCTACTCCTGACTTGTGACGTCGCCCACCGAGCGCACAAGATAGATGGTGTTTGGTTGATCAGCCGTGTCTAGCACTAGGTTGCAGAATATGGGTTGGCCAACTTGGTGCGCCATGGTTGGGGGGTCTAGCTCCCTTGCTGGAGCTCACGATCTTAGTGATTTACGAACTTAGATTTAGCAATCGTTCAACACAAACGACAGAAAGACAACTAATTTACACTCTGTCTCTGACGTATGTATCGTAGGTGTAGGTATCCCATACGTAGAAAGCACCACCGTTGGTAACTGTGCAAATCTAGCCGGCTATGTAGACCGCATCCTGATAGGTGTGCGGTGCCACGGCAACCGGAGACATGAGTATCCACCCATCCCCAGAACCATTGTTCATGGTGATCGCGATGTCAAAGACCGCGATGACAACGACATCTGTGTAGCCGAACATTTTAGTTGGCGGATTGGCGATGGCAACCTTGATCAGCTTTGCCCTGGCATGGTTGTGCCAGAAAAGCATGATGCCTGAAAGGCCCTCTGTAGAGATACCTACTGTAGAAATGGGTGGAAGGTGTACGTCCCGACCAGTATAGACATTGTGCAGGTTCATCTCGCCATGTACGTCCACCAAGGCGATCCAATCGCCGTTCGCTCCCACACAATACTACAATTTAAGCACTGCAAACAGATGAATGAATCCTAAACGATGACAAGTTAGAAGATGATTAGTATGGATGGTCGCATACCTGCGTGGTCCAAGGCTTCTCAGGAGGTGCCTCGTGCAAGATCCATATCATGATGGCCTGTGAGTCCATCAACACCAGCAAGCGCGAGTGTCTAGGCTTTGGTGGGCCGCGATACCAGGACATGTCCCACTCGAGGACGACGGGCTTCTCAGGCACGTCTGCCACCTCCTTGTTTACTCGAGGCACTGCCAAGTTAAGGCAGGCATGGGTTCCCGCAACTCGAATGCGGTCGAGCAGGTCCACGCTCTCCATCATAGTCCACAACCTGTCGTCCTGCATCACCGGCAAGCTAGTGACTAGTTCACCATCGTGTTCAGGCGCGGCCATGGAGAAGGGATATGTAGGATGGTAGTGAATAAATGGTGGTGCCAACTGCAAGAGAGGGAGGGGAAGAATTGGTGGTGGCAACTATGTTTCACGTTTGTGGCGATGTGGTAGGGGAATTGCCTCTCGGAGTGGAATAAGAAGTGGTGGTCGCAAGTGCCTGGTGGTGGTTCCACTTACCGAAACATGGAGTAGTTTCCCTTGCAGATCGTGGGACGCAAGGCGACTATGGTTTAATGTCTGGCACTGCAAGGCGACCGTGAACCTGGCTTTGGTAGAGCCTTTTGCTTAGGTGTGGCAAGCATGCAATAAGCGGCGTTAATTTATTAGACGTTTCAAAACCTGCACTGATGTGACTGCGGCCAGCGTCTTGTCAAGCGTGCATTTCTACATGAAATAGTGTATGGTCTGACCGCTCTGCCCGCCTAGGGAGAAGGTGCGTCGTGAAATGATGTACAGCAGGCAGGCGTAGCCCGCCTAGGCGCGTCGTGAAATGAAGAGCTGCGTGGAAGAGTGGATGGTCTGACCGCTCTGCCCGCCTAGGGAGAAGACGCATCGTGAAATGAAGTACATCAGGCAGCCGTAGCCTGCCTAGGCTCGTCGTGAAATGAAGAGCTACATGGAAGAGTGGATGGTCTGACCGCTCTGCCCGCCTAGGGAGAAGACACATTGTGAAATGAAGTACAGCAGGCAGGCATAGCCTGCCTACGCTTGTCGTGAAATGAAGAGTTGCATGGAAGAGTGGATGGTGTGACCGTTCTACCTGCCTAGGGAGAAGGCGCGTTGTGGAATGAAGTACAGTAGGCAGGCATAGCGTGCATAGCATGCCATTCTGACTAGGGAGTACGCGCCAAGTGTATTGGATACCATCGGTCTGGTATTACATGCGTCTTGTTGACGCGTGTGGTTGTTACCTTATAGACGATGGTTCACGGGACTTATTCAAATCTTTCAATGCATAATTGTTACAAGAGTTTTTGAAAGCATAACATTATTTAACGCCCATCACAAACCAACAGTGCGAGTACCTAACGTCAGTCCCGTCTCCTTAGCAGGGATGGCACGAACCAGACTAGGTGGTCATGCCGTTCTTCTCCACGGCTCTTCAAGTGCATGCCAAGCGTAATACCTGCGTCAATATCGTACCGGCATAACTCTGGAAGGTGGCCTAGCTCAGTGGTATTTTGTCTACGAGCTGTGAAAACACGCCATTTCTTCAAGAATAGGAGACCATTTTCACCCTCATCTGAACGAGTCATCACTACCATCAGCAGGTAGCTATTTCCAATGAACATGGATCGAGGCCCCATGTTCGAAAATTGCTTCCATTGTACACCTTCGGGGTCTCCATCCAATCCTTGGACGTGGAGCACCCGGCATGATAGTGTCGGATACAAACGGATGGTTCAATCTTCATGATGAAACTCTGGCTGGTGTGATGTTACAACCCCCCCCCCCCCCCACACACACACACACACTACTAGAATCAGAAGATTTGCCATCTGCCACATCTTTGTCGTCTGCTAGCGGATGGCAAAGAGTGGCTTTTGTTGGAAATATGCCCTAGAGGCAATAATAAATTAGTTATTATCATATTTACTTGTTCATGATAATCGTTTATTATCCATGCTATAAATTGTATTGATCGGAGACTTAGATGCATGTGTGGATACATAGACAAAACCATGTCCCTAGTGTGCCTCTAATGGACTAGCTCGTTGATCAAAGACGGTTAAGGTTTCCTAGCCATGGACATGAGATGTCATTTAATAACGGGATCACATCATTAGGAGAATTATGTGATGGACAAGACCTAAACTACAAACGTAGCATATGATCGTGTCAGTTTATTGCTATTGTTTTCTACATGTCAAGTATATGTTCCTATGACCATGAGATCATGCAACTCACGGACATCAGAGGAGTGCCTTGTGTGTATCAAACGTCGCAACGTAACTGGGTGACTATAAAGGTGCTCTACAGGTATCTCCGAGGGTGTCCATTGAGTTGGCATGGATCAAGACTGGGATTTGTTACTCCATGTGACGGAGAGGTATCTAGGGGCCCACTCGGTAATACAACATCACAATGAGCCTTGCAAGCAATGTGACTAATTGTTAGTTGTGGGATCTTGTATTACGGAATGAGTAAAGAGACTTGCCGGTAACGAGGTTGAACTAGGTATGGAGATATCGACGATCGAATCTCGGGCAAGTAACATACCGAAGAACAAAGGGAACATCATACGGGATTAACTGAATCCTTGACATAGAGGTTCGACCGATAAAGATCTTCATAGAATATGTAGGACCCAATATGGGTATCCAGGTCCCGCTATTGGTTATTGACCGTAGAGGTGTCTCGGTCATGTCTACATAGTTCTCGAACCCGCAGGGTCTGCACACTTAAGGTTTGGTGACGTTTCGGTAGTATAGAGTTATGTATGGTGGTGACCGAAGGTTGTTCGGAGTCTCAGATGAGATCCCGGATGTCACGAGGAGCTCCAGAATGTTCTGGAGGTAAAGATTCATATATAGGAAGTCCTATTTTGGTCGCCGGAAAAGTTTCGGGCTCATCGGTAGTGTATCGGGAGTGCCGATGGTGTACCGGGAGACCATCGGGAGGGGTATTTCGACCACAGAGGCTACATGGGCTGTGGGAGAGTAAATACCAGACCTTAGTGGGCTGGTGGAAATCCCACACAAGGCCCATGAGGCTGGGAAGAAAATCCCAAAGAGAAAAAGGTGGAAAAAGGCAAAAAATAGGGTGAATCCTAGTCCTACTAGGATTGGAGGTGGATTCCACCTCTCCCACTTGATTTGGCCAACCCAATTGCTGGTCCTTTGAGGGCCAAGCCTCCTCCTCTCTTCCTCTTATATATACTAGAGGTTTTAGGGTTTTTTGGCACCAGATTTTAGCCACGTGCTACCCGTTCCTCTAGTGCATAGTTTCTCCTCTAGATCAGATTTTTGCAGTGCTTAGGCGAAGCCCTGCCGGAATTGCTCCACCACCATCACCGGAGCTCCGTCACGCTGCCGGTGAACTCTTCTCCCTCTCCACTTCCTCTTGCTGGATCAACACGGTGGAGATCATCATCAAGCTGCACGTGTGCTGAACACGGAGGTGCCGTCCGTTCGGTGCTAGATCGGAAGGATCGTGAACAAGATCGCGAGACCGTTCATGATGAGTTCACGGGACGGATCGTGATGAGATCGCGGGATGGATCGTGATGAGATCGCAGAACGGATCGTGATGAGTTCGCGGGACGGATCGTGATGTGACCGCAGGACGCTCGGCGATTTGGATCGCGAAGATGTTCGACTACACCAACCGTGTTTCTTAACGCTTCCCGCTTAGCGATCTACAAGGGTATGTAGATCCACTCTCCCTCTCGTAGATGCTCATCACCATGGATAGATCTTGCGTGTGCGTAGGAAAATTTTTGTTGCCCATGCAACGTTCCCCAATAGCTTTTCCATCAGCTAGCCAAAAACGGACGTCAAAGAGCTAGCAGACAGCAAAGGGTGGCTTTGCCATCAGCCACTTATTTGCCGTCTACTAGCGAACGACAAAGGAGGTTTGCCGTCAGCTAGCGGACGGCAAAGACGGAGGGGGGCCCACTAACGAGCCGCTTAGAACTTAACCTAACGGCCCCCTCTTTGTCGTCCGCTAGCGGACGGCAAAGAGGGGGGTTAACTAACGACAACGTCCCACCCCGGACCGCCTCTCTCTCTCTCGATCTATGTTTCTCTCCCTCTCCTCCCCGCCGCCCACCGCACGCCCGTCGCCGCCCTGTCGCCCCTCCACCCCGCCGCCCCACCGGCCCATCGCCCCATCGGCCCACTGCCCCCCGGTGCCACCGCCGCCCCGTCTCCCCCGCCGCCGCGCGTCCGGGGCCCCCTGCGCCCTACCGCCCCAGAACCGTCTGCCGTGTTGCCGCCGCCGCCCGTCGCCCGCCAGCGCCGCTCGCCGCCCGCGCCCGCCGCCCCACTGGCCCAGCCGGTGCCCTACGGCCCCCTGCGCCCCCTCCGGCCCTGTGGCCCCGGGTGCTCCCCGGCCCTCACTAGCGCTCCCCGCCCCTCCCCGGCCCTCCCCCAACCCTCCCCGACGCCCCCTGCCCCGCCCCCCTCTAGTAGTCTCTTCCCCCTATTTTTTTATTTTTTTATTTTAGTTTAGGTTTAGATTATATTATTAGGTTAGTGTTAATTAGGTTAATGTTAATTAGGTTAGTGTTAGTTTAGGTTAGTGATAGTTAGGTTAGTCTTAGTTTAGGTTTATTAGGTTAGTGTTAGTTTAGGTTATTAGGTTAGTGCAAAAAGGAGAAGAAGAAGAAGAAGAAGAAGAAGAGAACCGGCGGAGGAGGGGCATGGAGCCGGGGAGTGAGGCGGAGGAGGACGAGCATCAGAGCCGACGCGCAGAAGCCGCCTACTCAGGCGCAGAAGAGAAGAAGAGACGAAGACACAGAACCAGGAAGGCCCCGACGCACCCCGACGCCCCCTCCTCCGACGCCCACACCCAACCTCCGAACCCACCGCACCCCGACGCCCCGACCCCCGATGCCCCGCCCCCCGACCACCGACGCCATCGCCCCCCCGACCCCCGACACCACCGACCCCCGACCACCGACACACCATCGACCCCCGACCTCCAACGCCACCGACCCCCGACACCACCGACACCCCGACCCCCGACACGACACCCCGACACCCCAACACGGCACCCCAGACCCCGACACAGCACCCCTACCCCAACAAGACACCCCCGACACCCCGACCCCGACACGACACCCCCGACACCCGAATCCCGAAAAAGGTGCTCTTCGGCCTTCCAGAGGTCGACGGGTCATATATTTGTGAATTATGAGTTAGGTCATATATTTTTCGATTTTGTTATACAGAACATCATATTTATGTTGATCAGGTGGATTTAAATGTGCAGATTTTTCGTCGCTACGAGGGTCTGGTGTTCGACGACCTCCCCGTGCGTTCGACGAGCTCCGCCCCTGCATTCGTGGATGAGCACAAATGACATCTCCTCTTGCCCCTTCATTTCCTCTATTCCGGTCTTCGTGTCGATGAAACCTGCTAGCTATATGTGTCTTCAATCATCAATATGCGTGATCACTATGCGTCTCCCATTCGAAAGGGTTGCATCTATAAATATGCATTCATTAGCATATTTATAACCATGATACTTTCGAATTGTCCAACGTTATCCATGGACAGCCTAAGTATGTGTAGATTGGATTCATTTTCCCATATGCTCTGCTCCGGATCCGATGCAGAATTTCGTCAGTGCCTCCCTGTTGTTCTCCGGGTACACATCCTCTCTGCTTATTGCTGAGACGTGTATCAGGAGAACGGTGGAGAGGTGCTACCGAAATTGTGCGTCGGATCCAGAGCAGAGCATGGGAAAATGAACCCAATCTACACATACTCGGTTGGGATTAGGACCTATCTTTACCTACTAGCATCTAGGTTGCATCGACGTAATAAAACTGAAAAACTCTATTAACTAATGAATATGGTTTGCTGAATTATGTACATATTTTTTGTGTGTCCAGTAGCTAGGCAAGATGAGTGATCGTGGGTGGATGTACACCGGTCACACTAGTCAGAAAGACATGGCTCGTGAATGGATAACAAAAACCAAGGAGTATGTGAGAGTCGCATTTGCAAATGGACAAAAAAGAACCTGGTGCCCTTGTGTCGATTGCGACAACTGTAAGAAGAAGTCAGAGTTTGAAATGATCAAACACCTGCAGAAGTGGGGTTTTACACCTAATTATACGGTCTGGACATTTCATGGTGAGTCTACCCAACGTGCCAGAGCTGAGGTGGTTCGTCGTCGCACCGACGAGCGTGGGACCGGGATCGAAGACATGGTGCAAGACTTTGATGATGCTCGGGATTCGGACGATGAGACGGAGGAATCTGCAAAGGACTTTTATGGAAAGTTGGAGTCTTCAAAACGTCCTCTCCACAAGCACACTGAGCTTTGTCAGCTGGATGCCATCACGCAAGTAATGGCTCTGAAGGCTCAGTTCAACCTAGGCAGAGAATGCTACGACGCAATGATGACAATATTTGGATGCTTTCTACCCAAAGGCCATGTATTTCCACCAAACCTGTACCAATCGGACAAAATCCTACGTGCACTTAAGATGCCCTATGAGAAGATAGATGCCTATGAGAATGGATGTGCCTTATTTAGGCTTGAGTATGCGGCCTTGAACAATTGCCCCATTTGTAATGCTTCCAGGTATGTTCTGGTAGACAACGGTATGGGTGAGAAGAGTCAGATCAAAATCCCCATTAATGTTCTTCGGTATCTGCCAAACATACCAAGACTTCAATGTCTTTTCATGGTCGAAGAGACGGCTAGACAGGTGACGTGGTATAAATTGGGCAAAAGAACAAAACTAGATGCAGATGGGAATCCGATGTTGGGACACACTTCAGACGCTTTTGCATGGAAGCACTTCGATGCATTACATAAGGATAAAGCGGTTGTTGTTCTCGAAGCCGAGTGCAAGCGCCTACTTCAAAAATTACGTCACGAGACTCGGGTGCAGGCTATTCGAGACTACTATGCCTCGACTAACATTAAGAGGGCCAAGAAGAAGTGCCGCAAAAATTATCTGAGTAAGGAGAAGTTAATGAAGCTAATTATCTATTGTTAAGGCCTTGTACTTAGTTTCTTTGATTTGATTCGTAGGCATAGCACTGAAATTTCTCTTGTCTAACTTAGGTGCCCCCGAGATGGTGTGTGGATAGGATGGACTGTTGGGAGGCATTGATGGATGAGTGGTGCTCTCCCGAATGGCTAGCCGAACACAACAAGGCCAAGGATAAGCATGCCCAAATGAGAGGTGTGCCACACCATCAAGGGAGCTCCAACCTGTTTGAGTACGAGGATCACTGGGTATGTGGTTTGCTTCATGATTCATGTAATTTCATTCTTCATGCTAGCTTGAGCCCTTAACTAATATTTTGTTTCCTCTCTTTTTGGCGCGAGAAAACAAGGAGGTGCCACCTCTATTCGACCTCTATGCCATGGCCCATACTGCCTCGTACAAGAAGGCCAAGACATTCTCTGAGGATGACCTCGATCATCCAGAGAGCTTCAGCAACATCTCCTCCCACAACAAGCTCGTGAGGTATAGAGATGAGGGGAAGGTGAGGAAAGGGGAGGACTTCAACCCGAGCCAAAGTCCTTTTGATCCAGAGCTCGTGATGATATCTGGTGGCGGGAGGCCCCATGGCTCGATAGCCATTGGGGATGGACTGATATGTTGTCCTAGAACTCTCCCGGATATCAAGAAGTGCCAAACGAGCTCTGATCCTGAGATAAGGCCTCATCCACGGCCAATGGAGCTCACCATTGAGGCTAGGGCACAGGAGCTTCTGGCGGAGGCAAACAAGCAGGCGGCGCAGAGGGAGAGGGACATGGAGGAGAGGACGGCTAGGCTCTTGGAGGAGGAGAGGAACCGGAACGACACGTCTCACCGGGCCCTATATGAGCTCCTCGTGGTAAGTTTCTCCTGCATATTAGCGAAATCATGCACGTAATGTTCGTTTCATCACTAACTAATATGAATGACTTGTGAAAACAAAATGTGCAGACCGTGTGCCAGAACAATGGTCAGACCCCTCCGTCGATGCCCCATATTGCTATGGCACCCACGATGATTTTCATTTGAATGGTCGTTAGTTACTAGTATTCACATTTGAGTTGCATCATGATAAGAAGACATTGCTTGCAAATGATCTTTGGTGCAGCATGCCTCCCGACAAGCATCGACCGATCCTTCAGCGTCTGCTGCAACCCTGACCGGTCCTTCTACGTCTCACCCTGGCGCAAACCCGACTGGTCCTTCACCTCCGTGATGATGGTAAGTTTTCCCAAGTGTTTTGCTTAACAAATGCATACTTAGCTTAAGAAATGACCTAATTAGCTCCAAAATGACCTATACTTAGCTTATTTTCCTCAAAAATGACATAATAACCTTACTTACCTCCAAAATGATATATTCTACCTAGGATAGCTATAAAATGACCTATACTTAGCATTTTTTCCTCCAAAATGACTTGATATGCTTAGTTAGCTAGAAAATGGCATAACTACCTAGGATAGCTCAATAATGATCTATAGCTAGCTTAGCTAGTTCATTTATGACATAATTAGCTCACTTAGGTACAAAATGGCATAACTACCTAGGATAGCTCAATAATGATCTATAATTAGCTTAGCTAGTTCATTTATGACATAATTAGCTCACTTAGTTACAAAATGGCATAACTACCTAGGATAGCTCAATAATGATCTATAATTAGCTTAGCTAGTTCATTTATGACATAATTAGCTCACTTAGGTAAAAAAATGGCATAATAACGTTAGTTTAGCTCCAAAATGACCTATACTTAGCTTATTTTCCTCGAAAATGACATAATAACCTTACTTAGCTCCGAACTGACATACTTTACCTAGGATAGCTATAAAATGACCTATACTTACCATTTTTTCCTCCTAAATGACTTGATAAGCTTAGTTAGCTGAAAAATGTCATAACTACCTTGGATAGCTAAATAATAATCTATACTTAGCTTACCTAGTTCATTTATGACATAATTAACTTACTTAGGTAAAAAATGGCATAATAACCTTGGTTTAGCTCCAAACTATCATATAATTAGTTTATTTTCCTCCAAAATGACAATATAATCTTACCTAGCTCCAAAATGACCGATTTTAACTAGGATAGCTCTAAAATGACCTACACTTACCATTTTGTCCTCCAAAATGAATAAATATGCTTAGTTAGCTAAAAAATGACATAACTACCTAGGTTAGCTCCAAAATGACCTATTTACCTATCTTAGCTCTAAAATGACCTACACACTTAGCATTTTTAGCTACCTTAGCTAAAAATGGCATTTTACCTACCTTAGTTAGAAGAAGAAGATAAAGAAGAGGAGAGGAGAAAAATAAAGAGAAGATAAATTCTTCTTCTTCTTTTTCTTTTCTTCTTCTTCTTTTTCTTCTAGCTAGTCTTCTTATTCTTCTAACTTTCATCTTTCCTAATTTGCAGATTTGCTATAGATGAGGAAGCTTGCATTGATGGAGTGTACTCTTCTACTTGTGCTTCCTTTTTGTTTATGGAAACTTGTTGGAAACTTGTTTTGTTTTGGATATGTATGTATGGATATGTTGTTGGAAACCATTGTATGTTGGATATGTTGTTGGAAACTTGTATGTTGGATATGTTGTTGGAAACTTATTGTTGGTATGCTTGTTGAAACTTATTGTTGATATGCTTGTTGGAAACTTGTACTGTTGATATGTTGGATATATATGTGAAATTCTGTCAAATTAAATGATTTTAAGAAAAAACAGAAAAAACAGGGGCTATATAGCAACTTTGTCGTCTGCTAGCAGACGGCAAAGAGCTTTACCGTCAGCCAGCAGACGGCAAAGAGCTTTACCGTCAGCCAGCAGACGGCAAAGCTGCCACATGGCAGCTACCTATGCAACCTGGGGCAGTACTAGGCTAGCCTAGGTGGGTTCTTTGCCGTCCGTTCTTTGCCGTCTGCCGGCGAACGGCAAAGAACCCACCTAGGCCAGCAAAGAAACAGGTGCTTTGCCGTCCGCTGGCAGATGGCAAAGAACTAAGGTCTTTGCCGTCTGCCAGCGGACGGCAAAGCACGCCATTAAACCCTTAACGGACCTAAGTTGCCATGTGTGCCGTCCATGCCCTTTGCCGTCCGCTGACAGACGGCAAAGATGCAAAGGTCCTTTACCGTGGCTTATTCAGCCGGACGGTTGGCCGTCTGCTAGCGGATGGCAAAGACTTTGCCGTCCAGCATGCATGCCTTTGTCGTCCGACATGCATGCCTTTGTCGTCCAGGGTGGCTGACGGCAAAGTGCCTGATTCCTGTAGTACTCTGTTCTTGAATGAAAGCATATGCACAACATAAAGGATTGTGCGGTATATGATGTACTAACTGTGAGTGCTTTGATCCCAGAAGAAGCAGGTTCCACCTATGATGATGGCGCATATGCGGCCGCCATGGTATACGGCATCTTTGTAGTAGTATGGTGCCAAGTTGACACACCTGGATTTTGACCGGTGTGGTACTTAGGCCCCAAAGTGGCGATCGCGATGTTGAAGACCGCAATGACCATGTAATTTGTGTACTGGTTCATTCTTGTTGGTGTTTCTGCTATAGCAATCTTTAGTAGCTTCGCGCATGCGTTGTTGAACCAAAATAGCTTACTACCTGGTAGGGGGATTGGTTGGAATCCTTGCTTTGAAATCAGTGGCAATTGTACCGTCGTCGCACTGTAAACGTTGTGCAAGTGCATCTCCCTGTCTGCATCAACGAAGGCGAACCAGTCACCATTCGCGCCCACACGGTACTTCATCAAGATAAAGAAAGAAAGGAATCAAACCAATTAGTCCATTCTAGATATATTTAAAAGCAAGATGATCTTCAAAGTGAATTGGACACCATTACATGTGTTGTCGGAACAACCGGTGGGGGACGGTCGTTAAGAACGGTGGCCACCATCATCGGGGAGTCCATCGGAGTGAGCATACATCATCGTCCATGGTGCGTGTGTCCTATAAATTAGGGATGAAAGCAGGCGTGCCCCATATCCCTCATGAGATGGGAAATAGTATAAACTAATCTAAATCTTGGTGAGGAAACTATAGCTAACTAGATCTTTTTATAGTGCGAAGAGGGGTGGATTAGTTGCCGCTATGCATAGGTACCTGTAACGGAGGAGACCTCATCCTCTAGGACGGAGGGTCTATCGAGCACCTTCGCAAACACTGGAGAAACTCTCGGGAGGGACTCCACAAGGTTTCATCAGAGCCTACGACTCGAATGCACTGCAGTATGTCAAGACACGACAGAGTCTCACATGGTGTGTCTTCCTGCATCGCGGTCAACTCCGTCGCTTTTTCATCCCGTGGAGGAGGACCGGGGCTGCCATGGACAAGGTTGTGAAGGGGTACTAGAGTGATGCTTATGGTCCTGGGCTTAAAGGTTGAAGATTCCAGTAGTTGTCCAAAATATTAGAGGCTCCAATTACTAACGCCTACGCTTTAGGCGTTTTATGCTCGGGGGTGGTGGGGGGGTTGGGGCGCAAATATTTGAGATTCCATCATATAAGCTAGTACACGAATTCACTATGCGGGACAATCATCACCGTCAGGTACAAATTTACAGAACCAAAACGAGATTAAGTCTGACGAGTCTGCAGGGAAATACAAAGGTTCTGAAGATTACATTAAACTGCGGCTTATAGTGTGGTAATAAGAACCACATACATGCACGAACGATGAAGCGTGAGTACAAATTAATCGTCGCACGCCCGTTTGATCCTCTTGAGCTTCTTTTCGTTTGCTTGCCTTTCTTTCATAAGGTCCGCTATTACGTACTCAAGCTTGTTCTTTTCGTCCCTTTGTTCTTCAATTTCCTCCTTCAGGGTATGCATACGCGCGCTTAGGATACGCCTGTCATCTGGCTCAACTATATCTCTATGAGCTTATGATTCACTTAGTTTCCCCACATCTGCATGAAGCTCAAACAATGCAGTTTGCATTTGTTTGTTCTACTGCGCTAAAGACGAATTACATCGTTGTTGCAGCTCCTTGTCCTTCCTTCTAGCCTCCATGACGTACACGTAAATGTCCCTTAAATCATTAATGGCTTTTTAGACCACAAGGCCATGTAGTATCACCCAAATCATGAACTTGTCGACCGTCGTTCTGCAATTATTTTGTATGCACTGTCATAATTAACAACGCCGTACACAGTACTTGTATTGGCTACTAGAGCAGGGTAACGAGGTGTCCTCACAAGAAGCAACGAAGAACCACCGTATATGTACCTCATGTAACTGATTGCATCTGAAGCAGGTTCTCGGAGATCCATATTGGTGTATGTCTCATGTTGGATCTAGGACCAATGGGTGGAAAACATCATAAATGTAAATGAGGAGGAATTGTGGCAGGAGCATTGGTAGCAAAATATATGAGCTCCTGACCTCGATGTTGCATTTTTCCTCGCTGGAGCCACTATCTCCGTTAAAGGACTTGATCATGGCCGACCCGGCAGCTGCAGGAGTATGTACGCCACTAGAAAGACTCCTATTGAGGGGGTGGGGGAGGGGGAGTTCAGGTCCGCCACCGCGGTCATCCTTGGTGCGCGGTTTGTTTGACAGGAAGTCGGGGGAAAGAGACTGGGAAGCCGTATACTCCCAACTTATCTATTTTGTATGTAACGCCTTACATTTTGGTGGGACAAGTACTGAACAAAGCCAGCAGAGTCTAAAGATTTAAACGTTGTTGACCCCATGTTAGAGGTAGGCGCGAGAAGAACCTGAATCCGGATGCAATGATTGTGTGTGACTCGCGTCGGTATGGTAGGCATCATCCTACGAATCCCACTCCGGAAGCAATTATTCCGAAAACAGGCAAACATACGGTCGCATGAAATAAGTAAGAGTGTAGTCCCCGTAAAGCTATTATTTCTAGTTTGGCCTCGACTCCGAGAATGGGCAGTACTGCGACCATAGGCCCGTAGCGCCAGCGAGCCATGATTCCCAGAGAGCACGGTGAAACGAGGCCTGGTTCGCACAGCACGATAGGGTTGCTGCGGGAAGTAAGAGTGCAGTCTCCGAAAATACGAGCTAGCCCTAGCAGCGAACCTACTGACTGGACGCGTTCTAACCTCAAAACTTAGCAGTCTACAGACGATGAACCAAGCCATCATCTGGCGAAGCCTGTGATCGGAGTCCACGGTAACAATAGAATCCACCCCTTCTTGTTGGTCCACGTAGAACAGTGCATCTGTACGTTTGTGCCCTGCGCTTTCCATGAAGTCCTGAATCGTATTGTAGGTCATAGAAGCTCTGTCCAGCTAAACGTCTAATGTAACTGGCTCGGTATCACGCGAGGGATTCGGAGCACCCATAGTTCGGAATCTTGTCTGCATACAAAGGTGGGCCAAAGCACAAGAGCACGGACCTATCATTCGGAAGTAAAAGCAATATTTGGAGATCTGGTTGAAAGAGGAAAGATTAGACGGCTCACCTGGAGGGTTCCTTCGTGGTATACATCTATAGGCTTAATCCTACTGCCAGTCGTGGGTGGTAGAATTCCACGAACGGCGTGGCCGCCTCGCTATTGCTTTTGTCCCCCATATGTGTGTGAGCAACCGGTTTGAGGACCTTGGCTCGTTTAATATGATACATATTACGCGATCACGACGGACGTACATCAGAAGTTTGTCGTCTGTTATTTCTACTTTGCTCCTTTCAGAATAAAGGCGCCACTCACGTAGGTATCTTTCAAAGGAAAAGGGCGCGAGTGGCTCTGATAATCCCGCACGTGCTCGTATATAAAAGGCGCGGTCGAGCATCTGTTACTGCGTACTTCCACCATTCGTTCAAACTATCATGTCGTTGGAGGAGGAGGTAGACTCGAATGAAGAGGGTTGGAGCTCTAGCGACGTAGACTCCTCCAACTATGGCAGCAATATCCTTGGGGCATCTCCGATGGTTGAGGTGGGTGACAAACATGAGGTGGCACCGCTCGACACGCCAGACCCATCATTCTGCGGCATAGTCATCCATACGGATTACAGATGCAGATGCGGTTTGCAACCATGTCGTATGGTTGCTTGGGAAGGAGCAAACATGGGACGAAGGTTTCTAGGTTGCGGTCGCCTTCAGGTATAAGCTTTCTATCTCAGTGCTCAAGTGTTTATAGTCGTCTGAAACATGCTTTCGTACTCACTGGCAGGAGGAACGACGGATTTAATTCTGTGGACTGGATTGACAGGCCATGGCCGGACCGCCTGCAAAATGCCCTTAGGTCAATGAAGGATGAGTGGGATTATTTTGTGTGGAGGATTGGCCGCCTTAAGAGAAGCACCGGACCGAGAAGGCTGACCTGATTGAAGTAATGCAACACAACAGCCAAGATTTGTTCTTTTTAAAGTATCTGAGCCAGTGCCTCATGATCGGGCTACTTGTTATTTCTATTTTAGCTTTCACTTAGCTAGGTTATCATGTTACAAATATGGCCTTTTGTTTCCCTGCGGTCATAATTAGGGGATTGTGCAATCTAAAAAATGAAGCAAGAAGTACTAGAGATCTAGCCATGGTTAATTCATACAACTCGCAATGTACTAAATACATAGTATTGAGGTGTGTAAGACTGTATGCATATAAATGTGCTTCTATATTAGGATGTGTACTATTTTAGAGGCTCTCACATGTATATGAGTAGGGAGTATTAAGGTGTGCAAGACTGGAGGCTTAGTAGAAATTGTTCGCATACATCCAAGACCACAAACGTGAATGATGTCATTTCATCAGCACTACAAAACAGCATCATAAAGCATAGGAACAAACCCACATCAAGGCCTAACTTCATGAGGAACAACATCTCTCCCGCTAACATTAACAACTAATTCAGTGTCACCAACATTGTACCGTATTCCTCTCCCTTTGTACCGGTGTTGGTTAATGCACGGGATTCTTCGTCCGCCGCTTTCTGATGCTCGAATTCCTCCCTTGTAGCTCTAGCATACGCAAGTGCCTCGGCAACAGCTGCACCTACAAGGTATCTGCCCCTAACCAAATACTCCACGTACTGCAGCTCCCAATGACAAATATTACATCCCTTCTGAAGTTCAGTGTAATAGGTAACGACATGACGAAAATTAGTAATGCCACAAAGAAAAATGTGTAATCTAACTGTTAGAGGGATCAAGGAAAAGAGCTTACCCCGTCTGTCATGCACTTGTAGAACACCAAGCCGTCATGAGCAGGCTTCCTTGAGACGTACACAGCAACCACGGTATGGCAAGTAGGACATTGCACAAGGGGCATTTGGTAAATTGGGGGAACACATCCATGAGCTGATAGGTTAGAATTGGATGCGGACATTGGAAAAATAGATTTGGGGTGGAAGGAGGCGACACCGACCTATTTTGGATCTAGGTTGTGAGAATAGAGGATAGAGCCTAGATGAAGGGGACATGCATAATATAAGATGCTTTCTGAGATATGCCAACGATGTAGGCATTCAGGGTCGTTGGTCGTTCGAACTGAGAAATCATAGAACTAGGAAACGCCAGTTTTGTCAGCGTGATTCGTCTTTTGGCGTGCATACAGAACGCTCATGAGCGACCACCTGTGCGACGCCAATTCAGTTGGCGCAGCCACATTCCGAACGACCTGATGGAACACAACAACGAAGAAACACCGATCGTCTCGGCGTGCCCGTGGGTCTGAACTTAACGTGTGGAATATAGCTCTAAGGTAATGCGACTGAACAAGGAAATGACCAGTCATGTCAGCATGTGTCGCGGTCCTCCTGAGACGCCAATTTAATAGGCGCTACCATGTCCTGGTGTGACATGCCAATTTATTACTCTAGAGGAGACACTGATGCAACTGAACAACAAAATGCCAGTCCTTTTGACGTGTGCCAGAGTCGTGCTAAAACGTCCGTTTTTTTTTTGCTCTGAGATCCGACTGACACATCACTCCTTTCGGCGTGCACCAGAGACTCATCATTGAACGCCAGTCCTCTCGGTGTGCACCACGGTGGTACAGAAACGACAATTTAATAGGTGCTACCATGTCCATGTTCTGCTCAGACGCTACGCGATAGGACTATATAACAACAAGGTTGCATCCGGAGGACTAAAGGGGGTCAACACCATCTTATCCAGCCACCACACTAGCTCAATGCTGTCATCGGCATCTAGCATGGGCAACATCGTAGAGGCACCGGTTAGGCGGGAGGGGGATGCTGATGCCGGTGCGTTGGAGCGGCTTCCACAGGACATGATAGCCGGCGACGAAAGGTTCTTCCTTCTATTATACATCGGGCTATGCGAGGAACCCCGTTAGGCCCGCGCCCGAGTCCGGAATAGACACATGGCAGCCGACGAGGAGTGGCTGGTCGAAAACATCACATGGTCCCAGTTTTTCAAACAAGAGAGTTGTGTGTGTGCATTGCAGGTGGTGGTGACGACCGATTGTAGGTTGCGCATGAGTACGTCAACTTCATGGAGACACTTGCAAGCCTGGAAGCAGAATCTGGTGTGAATGCACATGTTATGTGCCTGGCCACGCATCCAGTTCATCGTGCAAGGCAACACCTTGCACGCGAGGAGGCTCAGTCTTAGGTAGTTGGTTCACATGAGGAAAGGTTGTAATAACTTATGGAAACTGATTGTGCCGTGTACTTTTGTTAACAATGCAACTATGTATTTTTGTACTGCATGTGGTTATTATGAAGTCGCGTTCTAATCACATTGGAAACATGGATCCCGCATTGGAACACAACAGCGACTGGATTATCTGACTTGTTGACCGTAAAGGTCTCAGACGATTGGTAGGGGAACATAACCCCCACACCCCTCATGGCCGCAACCAACCAAGCCTGAACATCTCAGGAAACCTCCGCAACCAACCAAGCCTTCTATACATCTCCGGCTACACCCGCAAGGCCGCAACCAACCAACCCAAATCGCTCCCCTTCTTACTCCGGCGAGGTCTGCTCTCGCCTTAAGGGCCGAAGCATAGAACGGCGGCTTTGCAAACGCCCGCATCTTGTACATGGATAGAATCCGCGAGCACACGCTGGAGTATGGATCCGCTATTACCGCTCCTCCGACATCCCAGGAAACTAGAACTAGCATAGATCTAGCCACGGTAAGTAGCATATACGGTCCAAGACGCTGTTTTGTCCATTCTTGCCCGGGTTTCACGCACTTCAATGATTCGACTGTGCTCGGTTTTTGTCCTAATACAGAGGGCAACGGAGGAAGTGAAACGAAGACGGAGGTTGGTCCTATCTGATGTTATGATGCCGAAAGCATTCGTGAAGGAAAAATATGAATCAGGAAGTAGCAGAGATCCGGAAGCGGTTAGTTTCTACAACTCGCAATGGACAATTATTTCAATGCTTCATGCCATTCGCAAATTTATTCAATTGTATGTTGCCCCTATTTATTGCATGATCTGACTATGCTTCGGTTGATGTTGAACCACAACTGCCTGAGGATGAACGCACGTTCAAATACGTCGGGCCTCTTGGTTTTCAAAACCATATTAGGAATAACCTTCTAGCAAACGGGATTGAGGTGGCGCTGCCCACAGCAGCGCCTGCTATCGGGATCGCATCCAGGGGTCGCCCTAAATAGATCGGACACTACGTGGGAGTTTGCATGCCTAAGAGGTTCAGCATTCAGATTAAGAAAACCGACCTACGTGTCCTCCCTATCCCAACTGGGTTGAGGAAGCACTTCAAGGGCTTTGCCAATCGTCTGCTTAAACTTATAACAACAAGTACCTGTGCTTGCCATTGAAACATGCGGATGCAGCTCTTCGATGAGCATTTCGTCCTCGCAGATAGCTGGCGGGAAGTGGTATGGGCGAATCAGGTGCGTATTGCAGATATCATTACTTTCACAGTTGAAGCTCAATTGGAGATGCAGCTCACGTTGTACGACGCAATAGATGGGATGGAGAAGAAGATCAAGTGCCCTCAACACCAGGTATGATGTACTCCTCCACTGATGGTTATGCCACAGATTAATGCATCTTAGGATTACATGGACTACTATGACTAATGGTTGTGCCACAGATTCCGAGACATGTTCCACCACATATGGGACGTACGACCGTCACTCCCATCGGGACAAACAGCCCAACAGTTTTGTCCAGGTCATGGTTCCGGGGACCAAACATGAGGCACTCACCATTCCTGCTGGCACAGTGCACCTCCTACAAGGAGAAGTGCCAAGGCTAGTGGAGTTGGACACGGGCACCGGTTGTACATGGCACGTCCTTCTGCTACAATATTTTTATGATGGGCCAAGATCACTCGTGCTTGGTGAAGGGTGGCATGATTTCGCTGCGAAGCATGCATTTAGGGCTGGTTGTCTTGGGCAATTCGAGGTCATTCACCATGCTTGCTTGAAGGTCGGGTTCTTCGAAAGGGGCGGCATTGAGATTGCGTACGGCAACTGCGTGGACCGGGGGGCATGAGGTTTGATAAAGGGAAATATAAGTTGTCACTCCACGAGTATTTTGTGTACAACATAATTCCAAACTAACTGTTGCAATGTTAAAACATGCATTGCATTTCATCGCGCAATTGTTCTACCGCTTCATCCTTGGCCATCTCTTCTTGATTTTTTGCTTCTTCGGACGATGAAGATGATTAGCAGGGAACGTGAGTGCATAATTCCTTGGGTTCTTCTTCAGACGCTGAACTCGCGGTGATGGGGTCCTGAACTGGTCTTTGTTAATCACCTGACTTGGTTGGGATGGAGACTCTCTTTGGTCATCTAAGTGCGTGTTATCGCTACCATGTACATTCTCATGCGCTGACTACTCATCATGTTCAACCCCGCCGTCGTCCTCCTGCTCGTCATGTACCTCCTAATCTTCATGTACTTCCTGATCGCCATGTACCTCTTCCTCCTCCTCCTCCTCCTCCTACACCTACTGCACAGGCTCGACATGCTTGACATCGGAGTTGGGTATTTCCTACCTTCGGTTGCGTGGAGAGCTCTTTTAATCTTGTCCTTCGTTCTCTTTTTGAAAAACCATGGTCATGCCGCGTTAGTTATACAGCTTGAACGAAATGATGTAAATAAAGTATGTTCTTCATAACACATTTAGCATTGGGTCGAAGTGATTAATGGGTGTTCCTGGCGGTAGCTCCGATAGCTCACGGAAAACCTACAGTGAATAATCGTAGGTGTCCTCCTACATCATCATGTTGAGTCAGTGCATTGAACAATTCGGGAAACAAATAAATGTTCGATGTCGCTTACCAGAAGGTCCATCAAGGCATGGATGTCGACCTAAGATCCCTTGACAACAACAAGTTCCCTACGTTGTTGGTCCTCCACCTCTGCCTCTGTACCATAAGCTAGATCGAGAGCCTGCCTTGGAACGTGCAGCTTCAAACGGCTTGACCTGGACAGCCACCTTATGTACTATCTGAATGCTTCTGGGTCGTGCGGTTCCGAAGGCAGGCTCTCCTTCGCGCGCATCCACTCGTTTATGTAAGACAGGTGCAACATGGCCTAGTTCTGCTGACCCTTCTTCTTCCTTTTGTTCGTCCTGGAACATAACAAGACGAATGGGATGGTCAGTTCTATTTTTGAGATGGACAGATTGATTGATACATATAGGTGGACAGATTGAGTGATGCATGTAGGTGGACAAATTGAGTTATGCAGTGCGTACGCATGGATCTCTCGGTTTGTACACGAGATTGCGGCCGGAATTTCCTGAAAATGGCCGAATTGTCGGCACATCCTTTTTGGCATATAGTGCTCCACGATAAAGAAGCATATGAGAGCGCACTTCGAAAGCCACAACTTATGACCTTTGTAGCACATTGGGTCCAATTGCAGACAGTGAATGTCCAGATTGTCGTACGGCGTCCAGTCCACCTGCCAAAAAACAGCAGTCACAACATCAAGTTGATTGCTCGGAATGGGAGATTAGAAAGGTGTGTCATCCTTACCCTCGTGTGTGTTAGCACGTCCAGCAGCCTGTTGTTGATCTTGTAAGAGATCTGCCTGTTGCTGACATGATTCGTTGCACGTAGAAAAAGTTCGGAGTAAGTCGGGTCAACATAATTCTAAACGTACAAAGACGTATCACGATTTTCGGGTCGCACGGGTATGGGTCTGCACACGGGAATGTGAGCCCGAGTCCACACCTGGAAGAGGATCATGCATCCTCTGATGTTGGACTTGTACTTGGAATGACGACAGCCCTCACATAGTTGACGATACAGCCAGGCTAGGGTGGCGGATCCCTAGATCAACTGCCAAGCTTCCCTCCAATCGGGCAGAAGCTGCAGCCAGATCCAGGAGATGTAGCCCCCGGTGACATCGGTGAACACCATGTCATCCAGGACGTACAGCGCATAAGCCCTTGTGAACATTTGGATGACCTCATCTGAAGCATCTTCAGGTGGGCTTTTCCCAAACTTTGCTTCCAGCCATACAAAAGACACATCGGTCTTCACCCGCTTCTTTGGATTCTTCAACTACTTTGACACACCGTTGTCTTCCAGGGGCTTTAGGTCGCTGGATAGTGGAACATGCTTACACGCCAGCTTCTTCTTCCAACCTGGTGGAAACAAGTCATGCTTGACATCGAGTTTAGACTCAACTCTTGACTTCCACATGTTTGGATCAGTTATTCCGGTCACTGGTTTTCCGGTCAATGGTAGTCCAGTTATGAGGTTGGCATCCTGCAGTGTGATGGTCATCTCCCCGCACGGCAAGTGGAAAGTATGAGTCTCGGGCCTCCAACGATCCACAATGCATGATAGCAGACTGTCGTTAAATACAGGCATTCCTCTGGGCAGCATTGTGATGAACGACAGCAACCGCGCTTCACAAAAATATGGTGTATACCGGTCGTCGTATGACATGTTCTTGATGTCGTGAGACCGGATACGTAGTGGTCTCAGGTCCTGTCCTCGTGAGAGCATCAAAAAGTTTTAGTGACCGATAAAAGCTTGCCTGAACGAGTTCTATGTAAGGATAAATAATTAGACGGTTACATGTCCTTCCACCGTCGATGACCGCGATGTGCGTCATCATAGAAGGTGTCCAACAAGGACATGTCCACGTAATCGGCTGTTTCAGGGGCTTCCAGGTCCGATGGACCATCAGCCTGCGACGCCATTCTGCTATGAACAAATAACAACATGTTAGCACAACAGAACAAATAAAAACATGTTAACAAGTAGTAATAGGGACACAACAGAACCTATTTATTTCAAACTCCCCATTCCGCACGTGCCTCCCCCTCCCCTCTGCGAGAATGTCCCCTACGAATGGACCCTCTCCATATGGATGAAGCTATGGTTGTAGTCCACATGTTGCCCAATGCTTGGCCGGACACACCGTCCGCCAAGGCAGTTCCCTCTCTGGCGTCTTGCCTGGCCGCTTCCCTAGCGGTTTCAGCAGTCCTCATCTCACAGGTAAACTTCTTGCTATTTATGTGTCCGGTCTTATGACAGACGGTACACTGGTTCCTTGTGCAAGTCTCCTACAAGAACGCGTAGAACTTATTCCTCTTACGCTTCATCTTGTCCGACTCCATTTTGAACCTCTTCGACTGCCATTGTCCACGCGCGGTGATAACAAGCGTAGGGTCCGGACGGAACTCGTCGCCAGTGTATGGGGGCCACTAAGCAGGGTCCGGGTAGGGCTTAAACCTGGTGGACCAGGTCAGCAGCATAACCTCTATGCTGTAATACGGGGAGACCATACTATCCCAATTAAAACCACGCTGCCTGAATGCCACCATCAGATGCGAGAATAGCTCGTGGTAAACCCTCGTCCTATGGCACGTGCAAGTTTTGTTCTCAAGGTTAACCTCATGAACACGACCGCCCCATGGTTGCCTGGCATTGCTATGACCGTCCGCCTCTTGTATGGAGTAATCATGTTTCACCGGATCATACGTCTTCACAGTTTGGCTCACAAATTTGATCTGATGTGTCTCTAGCTGCTCACTGACCTTCCGAGGCCAACGACGGTCGCTCCGATTTCCATCACCATCCATGTGACCCACGGTGATGGAGCGCTTAACGACAGGCCACCATGATATCCAGTACTCATTGCACTTTCCGAAGGTGAAGGTCAGCACGACGGCAATTGGGAGCCGCCTTATTCCCTTAAGAACTGCGTTGAAAATCTCAGCCATGTTGCTCGTCATGTGGTCGTACCTAGCCCCCTACATCGAAGGCGCGATCCCACATCTCCTTCAAAGGAAGGTGCATCTGTATGAAATCCAAACCCTCTTTGGAGACAGCCTTCGTGAGGTGTTTCAGCCTTTCATCGAAAATGAAGGGCTCGAATTCCCTGCACAGAAGCTTCAATGCGTCAGTGCAGCCTTTGTTCTTTACTTTGGAGTAGAAGTTCTAAGCAAAGTGTCGCATGCACCATCTGCGAATCACATCGAGATAACCTTCTAATTATACTCGGATTGAGTTGATGATCCAAGGGTGGAGGTACGATATGATGCATGGTGTCCTATCGTGACCAAGGAAGTACACCTGGAGAAGATTCATGAACCATTCCCAGTTGGATCCCGTTCTACGATGGAGAAAGCAAGGGCCACAAGCTGATTATCGACATCACAGGTTATGGACACAAATAGCACACCTCGGACCTTGCCGGCAAGAAACGTTTCGTCAACAGAAAGTGCAGGCTTGTAGTGACGATGCGCCTCTATACAGGCACCGAACGCCCAGAACGCCTCCTAAAAAAGGTGAATCTACGGTCCGACCCCTCTGGGCTCTTCTGTGTGAAGCCCCATGGGTAACCCTCCACCTCGTACACCATTCCTGGGTTGTGGGCCTTCATGGCCTGAAGTAGTTTCGGGAGCACACTCTATGACTCCTGCCAGTCACCGTACACCATCTTCAGAGCCAACTAATTAGCCCTCTAGGCCTTTCTATAATTCACAGGCTTCGACCTCGGATTTATCTTCTCCTCTTCGGCTGTCTGAGGTCTTGGCGCAACCAATGGCTCCATATCGTACATATCTTGCTCTGTTGCAATTGCTAGGTCAGTGCCGCTTAAATCTCTGAACTCATGTGTGCTCATGTCTCTATTGTACACGGTTCGAAAGAGAATTTTTTCCAACAAGCTGAACTTGTATTCAGCGGGAGGACCTTCGTTATCGGAGTCCTTTGCCTATGCGTCAGGTATTCCAACCCGGCATCCTCCTCTCGCTCCATGTCCTCCACTTCCGTGGCAGCATAAGTTGTGTCGTTAAGTTCGTCAGATGCAAAAGTTGTTTACTGAGACCGCAACTCCGATGACATTTCAATGATTGGAAGCTCCGGAGCCATTATTTCCAAATACAGCTCAGCCTCTATATCGTCTCTATCAACCTCAGCATCATCTGCATCCACCTCTTCAGCAACCTCTTCTACCTCAGTGGACAACCTTTCTGGCGAACCTGCATCATTGTCATCATCGCTCCCACCATCTTTTGCAGGACCATTGTTCAGATCAAAATGAGCGCCAACATCCCCAGCACCAGCCTCATGTGTTGGAGGGGTGCTAACTTTTGAAGTGGGATGACTCCCGGTGATGGTTTTGTAGATCTCTTAGCTCCCTACAGTATGGCTGCCTACACCTGACCTACGTCCGCGGCCATCATAGCCTAACGGCAAGCAATTTAGGTCTATATCTGACAGGTTATAACCTGGTTGCATGTCACGCCCAAGATGTGTGCCTATCCATATTAAGGCACAGGGGCCTCGACAGGGATAGAGGCGCATCTCGTCGTTCACAAGTACAGTATCATTACATCATATATTTAGGAAGAGATGAGTATATGAGTTGGCTTACACTCGCCACATACTAAATTACAATTCCACATCAAAGAGTTCAAGCATCAATCCAAGACAGGGTCTGGCTACGGACAAAAACAAACGATAAAATGAAGATGCAATGACACTGGCTTGCTAGCCCCAAACATCACGACCATGGTCATCTACTCGTCTGGATAAGTCACGTACATCCTGTCATGCTCCTCGTCATACTCCCACTAGATCTGCGTCATATCATCTGGCACGATCTCATATGTACCTGCACCTGGATTGTTGTAGTAATATGTGAGCCACGAGGACTCAGCAATCTCGCGCCCGGGTACCGAGACTATTCAAGCTCATAGGTTGGAAGGGGTATGTGTTTAGTTTCCAGTAGCACTAAGCATTTATGGTGGCTAATCTTACGAAACATGAAAGTAAATATGTGGTCTATGATAAACGATCGAATATAGAATGATCTCTTTGAGATCCTGAACACCTACTTACGTCAATCATAACCCCACTGTGTTCTCTCTCGGATCATGTTCACGAGCAGAGACGATCACGGTTACTCACACAGTTGGTGTATTTTATTAGAGTTTACTTCAAGTTAACTATAACCAGGTGTTAAACAAATATCCAAGTTGCCACATAACCGCGGGCACGGCTTTCCGAAAGTTTTAACCCTGCATGGGTGCTCCAACTAGTCCATCATAAATTAACCACACTCCACGGGAATAGCCTCGACCACAGATCTCATGATCATCCTAGGCAACTCCAAAGTAATTCCAACACCTCCAGATAGCCCGAAGAAAGTCAGAGCCCCTCACGCAAGACACTCGATTAAGGTAAAACAAGTCTAGCAAGACCACCCGACGTGTCGACGAACCCGATAAGAGCCGCGTATCTCATTCTCAGGACACGGCCGGATTGTCCAAACTTCTGGTAGGCCAAACACAGAGTTTCCCCTGGTGGCCACCGGCGGCTGACATTTTGGACCCAACACTCATGAGGAGCACTGGCCCGGGTTGTTGATTAATCCACGAGGTTGCAAAGCCCTATGCAAATTTTATTAAGTTGTTTAGCAAATATAGTACCAAAGTTGGGTCTTGCCAAACAAGTTTTAATCTTAACCGAATAAACAAGGGGGTCCCCATAACAACCCCGAGCATGTTAGGAGCTCAAAGTATGGAAACATAACACCGGTAACAAGAAACTATGGCGGTAACAGCGGGAAAAAAACACCTAGAAAAAGGCCAAGCATTCCACCAATAGCAGATATATATGTGCATTAAATTAAATAACAGATAATATTGTGATATCCCAGATATCCATGTTATCACATGGAAACAACCTGCACCGCTATAAGAGGGGCTGAGCAGCGGTAACTTAGCCAATCAAAGGTTTGCTAGGATGTGGAGGGGTTAGAGGCTATCATGGCAATGTAGGAGGCTGGACATTCAAGTTATAGGTAGCACAAAAGTAATGATAAGAGCGAGACAACTAGCAAGCAAAAATAGTATCGGTATCCGGGTGCGATCATCTTGCCAGTTAGTTCTTCAGAGGGACAAGTAGCGGGATCCTCGTAGTGGTACTTTCCTAGATCTTCGTACTCAGGTTCAACGTTCGCGTCTACCCAAAAGAGACAGCAAGAATAAACAAGCAACCAAGGTGCAATGCTCAAACAAGAATGATGCATGGTTTATGTGAAGAATTTAACATGGCAATCCTAAACTAGTCATGTTCCACATGCAATAGTTTGGTTATTTAAAATTCTGGACAGAACCTCATGTTAAGTTATCAAAACATGCATGATCATGGAAAATATGGATGCATCATGCAAAAAACAATACAAATGCATATGTAGAACGTAGGAAACGGAGTTACGGTTCTCACGCTACGCTCACGACAAGATATGAAGGCAAAATACAAGACAAGAAGACCATGGGCTATTCCTTGGCATTCCAAGGTAGCCAGTGGTTAGTACATGAAAAAACAACCACTATAGAGCCAAAGATCAAGCAATTCCATGGAGTATAGCTCCTACAAGTCAGAAAACACTAAAACAGACAATCTGCCACAAAACAGCAACATAGCAACTTTCACAGCCCACATCTAGAGCTACAGGAAGACTCCAACCACAAACAAGGCATTGACAGAAACTACATAACATGCTTATCAACTTATCCGACAACACAATCTGGAATGGAGGCACACATCAATAAGCATGAAGCCCACAAGTTGGCAAGATGAAACAGATTCCTGGGACTTACTGAAAATAACAGTTTTCTGGAATCTGAGTTAAGCTGATGGCAAGTTGACAGCAGAAACTAATGGTGATAGAGATCAACTCATAGCATGAAAATTAACAGGATGGTAGAGGGCAACCTATACATCAAATTACTAGCACTGAACTTGAGCTAATTCACAACATATCACAAGATAGCATCCACTCTACATGGCATAAAAATATAAACAGATTTTCAGACATAGGAATATTTAGCATGTTTGAAAACAGCAACATTTTAGTGGTTACTTTAGAGCATGGTTCCCACTTATATGCAAGGTTAACATGACAAAAATAAATACCATGGCATTCTACTCATCAAAGACTACCACATTCATGTTGGCACAAATATCAAAGCATGCAAGGATTAAATACAACAAAAATGACAAAATGGCACTTTGGAACAAAATGACATTTTTTCAAACTTGCTCAAAAGACAAACCAATTGCACCAATGGATTCCTGATATTTTTCTACCCCAAAATCATGTATCATACTCATATGTTAATATGGAGCAACATGGCAAAACACTAGATAGCAATTTGCCCACCAATCCTATAAGTGAAAACTTACTAAAAATATCCATGCACATATATGATCATGTCCAAATTTGGAATATTACTAGAAATAGAAATGATCTAATTATAACAATTAAAATAATAACACAAATAAAGATAGTGTATGACAAGTGGGGCATGGGCCCACTTGTCACACACACACACACTCAACACACACACACACACACACACACACATGGATCTGGCACCACACCAGATCCACACACACATAAGCGCACACACACACACTGCACAGCCACACAGGATACGACACGTAGATGCACCAGATCTGGCATCACACACACAGCACGTGGGATCCGGCCATCACACCGGATCCGAACACACAACACCCACAAGCTCCAATCGAAAAAAAGGAAATCAACAGGGGGGAGCGGGGACTCGATCCCTCGACCTCGCGGTCATTCCCCCCACGCGCTGCCACTACGCTAGGCTGGGTATTACGATATAGAGGGGGAAAGACTCCTTATGAGGTGTTCCCGTTGTTTAACCTGACAAAACTGAACATCGGCTGCACACGCACATCTGCCGGAACGTGGTGACGTTTCCGGCGATGAAGGAACGATCCGGCGAGGGGAAAACACACGGCGAGGATGCGGGACACTTGAAGCAACCCATCCCCAAGGCAAGGACGCGCCGGCACGGCAGCGAGCACCAAACCACAAACAAGGCCCCACCTTTCGGCCATGGCACACGCGGTGACAGGCAGCAGACAGCGGCGGTGAAGCGGCAACTCTATTGCTATGCGGCGCTATGGAGAGATGCAGAGAGGGAGGGAAGGAACCGCATATGCTCATAGCAGCGACAACGCGGAGCTAAGGACGATTCGGGCAGCGATGATGGCTTCCGGAGCGCGGCGCCGGTGAGGAGGAAGAAGACGGCTTGGACCCTCTCGTGGCACCCTAGCACCGGGAACGGGATGTGGGGACGATCCGCGGCCGCCACGACATGCGGGGCATGGAGGAGGACCACCACGACGAAGGCCGGCGAGCTCTCTCTCTCTGAAACCTACCTGGCGCTGCTCCCAAACTTGATAGGGAAGAGGGAATGGAAGGAGAGGGAGGAGGAGAAGGGAGATGGCAGCGGTGAAGAGGAACCCTAAGAGGGGGCACGCACGTCGAGGCCTTTAAAAAGGGAGGGCCAGACGGCGCTCCTCGACGTCCGTGAGCGCGGGCGCTCGCACACTCTCTCTGAACCCTGACGGAGGAAGGAGACGGCGACAGGTCTCCGTCAGGCATGGGTTGGGCTGGCTTCGCTAGCTGATGGGCCATATGAGAGAAAACAAAGGCCTAGCAACCTCTCTCTCACAAACAAGAAAACCAGCAGGGTTTTCCTATAAAATAAACAGCCACACAACAAAAATAAAACCCCAGAGGAAATAAAAGGATTTGCAAGAACAAAATACTTTTGCAAGAAATAAAATGTGAGCTATTTAATAAAATTAATAAGTGGATTTATCAAGCAAGTATTTTTTTTAACTATTAAGAAAACAGCACCCTGTTATTTAAAACCCCAATTACACAAGGCTCAAAACACCACAAGAACAACGCACATGAGCTCAAAATAATGTTGGCTACCTCATGAACATTTTTAACAATTTTTATCAGCAAGTTAATTCTGTTGAAGAATGATAATAGTGGTGAAAGGTTATTAGGTTTGTTTGTTTTTAAATAAAAAGAGAGGGGAAGGAGTTGATGCCCACTCTAGCACACACATCACATGAAACATCACAAGGTCACAAGAAGCACACCACATTGCAATGCATGACATGATGATGAATGATATGATGCATGATGCAAGAATGCATGAGACAAGGACATGGCAAGGAGAAACTCAAATACATTCATCACATGACAAGGTTCACATAGGTTACATGCCATAAAAGGTAGGGGCAGCACTTGGGCTGTCACATTGCACCACTTCATATACAACAAGGATCTTAATGCAAGATTCACCGACCATTGTCTTGTAGTTTTCCCAAGCATATGCCTCGGCCAGGGGGGTCATAGTGCACAATGACCTAGGGCCTGTGTCATCGTCATACCTTCCTTCCAACCTTATTACATAACTTTCTTCCACATCCATCTCTTGCCTCACCTTATCAACAAGTTCAGAAAGAGTTGGATCCTTAGGGAAACATAAGGCAAGGCTTTCGGTGTTCACAAACTCCACACCAGTGTTGCTAGATTGCATGTTAAGAGCGCCACCATGATGTAAATGCACTATGTTATGATACGCCATCCTACATAAAAGGCAATATAGGCAACATCAACCCACGTCACGTCTGCCAGGTCTGGCATGCCATAATATAACAAACAGTGCACTGGTTGCCTAACCTTATTACCTAAAGGTATGTAATACAAGACTTATATACATCCTAGCAGGTTGATTCGTAAGAAGATTACCTGGTGATTTCAGCACATCTGGCTGATGTCGCGTGGTCTCCACTCTTCTACCACTGGGGATTTGTGATTTGGAGGCAGGTTCCTAACACGAGGGGCAGCCAGGAAGCTACGTCGACAGGGAGAGTCGTGATACGTCTCCAACATATCTATAATTTTTTATTGTTCCATGCTATTATATTATCTGTTTTGGATGTTTTATATGCATTAATATGCTATTTTATATTATTTTTGGGACTAACCTATTAACCTAGAGCCCAGTGCCAGTTTCTGGTGTTTCCTTGTTTTTGACTATTGTAGAAAAGGAATATCAAACGGAGTCCAAACGGAATAAAATCTTCGCAATGATTTTTCTTGGACCAGAAGACATCTATCAGACTTGGAGAGGAGGGCAGGAGACCTGCCAGGAGGTCACAAGCCACCCTGGCACGGCCAGGGGGCGCGTCCCTGGCTTGTTTCTGGTGAAGGTTCTGCTGCAACACAAAACAATAGGACGAAACTGTATATTTGCATGAACATTAATCCGTTCGAAAAATAAGTTCTTAACCGATAACTATCCATTTTTATATCACGACATCAGCGAGCAGTTCACTAACAATTACCCAAAATAACACCGTGACAATATCTGAATAAACCTAGAATCACTAACTCAAATAATAACTAAAATAAACAAAAACAACAACCATGAACTAACCTGAAAGAGAAAAACCAACGAAATGAAATATATGTATAAACTAAAAACTTTAGCCCACCCTAACCATAAACACAAACATCAACCAAATTGTAACCCAGAACAATAAATCCAAATTGTAACCAAGAATAATATATTAGAATAAACCAAAACAACATACGAAAAAATATTAATAGGTCAGCCGGTTTGCTTAATTTTTTAAATCATTTAATGTTGGTTACATGTCTACGTAGATCATCCGGTAAAAACATAATTCATGTCCTCCTCTCCATTTACTTTATCGTGTAATACATGTTGTTTTCTTGCTTATTTCGAAAAAATACAAACGAAAACGATCGCGGACAGGGCCGGGGTTTTTAGGTTTTGTTCCCTTTAAAAGCTTATTTTATTTTATTGCGTAATACATGTTGTTTTCTTGCTTATTTTGACAAAATACAGACGAAAACGATCACGGGCGCGGCATGCGCCGCGCTTCTTCGACGCTAGTTTAGTCCTAATATAATAGGCATCCAAGAGGGATATAATAAAAACTTTCATATCAAGTGCATTAAATATTATGAGAAGTTTGATTCCTTGAATAAAGTTTTGAGATATAAAGATGGTAATATTAGAGTCATGTTAGGAAGTAATTGTGGATTGGTAGAAATACTTGTGTAAAGGTTTGTGATTCCCGTAGCATGCACGTATGGTGAACTGTTATGTAAGGAAGTCGGAACATGATTTGTTTATTGATTGTCATCTTTTGTGTGAGGGTCGGGAATTTTTCATTATATAACTTGGATTGTATATTCCAATGATGGGCTTCCTCAAATTACCCTAGGTCTTCATGAGCAAGCGAGTTGGATGCATACCCACTTAGTTTCTTTTTAAACTTTCATACACTTATAGCTCTACTGCATCCGTTGCATGGCAATACCTACTCACTCACATTTATATCTATTAATGGGCATCTTCATAGCCCATTGATATGCCTAGTTGATGTGAGACTATCTTATCCTTTTTCTTCACAACCTCCACCATATTCTATTCCACCTATAGTGCTATATCCATGGCTCATGCCCATGTATTGCCCGAGAGTTGAAAAGGTTTGAGAACATAAAAGGTATGAAAAAATTGCTTGACTTGTCATTGGGGTTGTGCATGATATAAATACTTTGTGTGGGGAAGATGAAGCATAGCTAGACTATATGATTTTGTAGGGATAACTTTCTTTTACCATTATATTTTGAAGAGATACAATTCCTTTCTTAGTATGCTTAAAATATTATTGTTTTTATGTCAACATTAAGCTTTTGTTTTGATTCTTATGGATCTGAACATTCATGCCACAATAAAGAATATTACATGGATAAATATGTTAGGTCGCATTGCACATGAAAAATTCTGTTTTTATCATTTACCTACTCGAGGACGAGCAGAAATTAAGCTTGGGGATGTTGATACGTCTCCAACATATCTATAAATTTTGATTGTTCCATGCTATTATATTATCTGTTTTGGATGTTTTATATGCATTAATATGCTATTTTATATTATTTTTGGGACTAACCTATTAACCTAGAGCCCACTGCTAGTTTCTGTTTTTTCCTTGTGTTTGAGTATTGCAGAAAAGGAATATCAAACGGAGTCCAAACGGAATAAAATCTTCGCGATGATTTTTCTTGGACCAGAAGACATCTACCAGACTTGGAGAGGGGGCAGGAGACCTGTCAGGAGGTCACAAGCCACCCTGGCGCGACCAGGGGGCGTCCCCTGGCTTGTGCCCGCCTGCAGGTCCTCCAACCCTAATCTTCGGCCTATAAATTCCCAAATATTCCCCCCAATAGCAAAAAGATCCACGATAATACTTTTCCGTCACTGGAAGCCTCCGTTACCGAGAGATCCAATATTGGAGCCTTTTCTGGTAATCTGTCGAAGGGGGATTAGATCACGGAGGGCATCTACATCAACTCCACTGCCCCCTCCAATGATGCATGAGTAGTTCACCATAGACCTACGGGTCCATAGCTAGTAGCTAGATGGCTTCTTCTCTCTCTTTGTGCTTCAATACCATGTTCTCCATGATCTTCATGGGGATCTATCCGATGAAATACTCTTTTGCGGTGTGTTTGTCGAGATCCGATAAATTGTGGGTTTATGATCAGCTTATCTATGAATATTACTTGATTCTTCTCTGAATTCTTATATGCATGATTTCATATCTTTGCAAGTCCATTCGAGTTATTGGTTTGGTTTGGCCAACTAGATTGGTAATTCTTGCAATGGGAGAAGTGCTTAGTTTTAGGTTCAATCTTGCGGTGTCCTCACCCAGTGACAAAGTAGGGGTAGCGAGGCACGTATTGTATTGTTGCCATAAGGGTAAAAAGATGGGGTTTCCATCATATTACTTGAATTTATCCCTCTACGTCATGTCATATTACTTAATGCGTTACTCTGTTCTTGATGAACTTAATACTCTAGATGCAGGCAGGAGTCGGTCGATGTGTGGAGTAATAGTAGTAGATGCAGAATCGTTTCGGTCTACTTGACACAGATATGATGCCTATTGTAGGAGATATGCCCTAGAGGCAATAATAAATGTTATTGATTATCTCCCTATTCATAATTAGGTTTATGTTCCATGCTATAACTGCTATGGTTCTCGAGTCTACAATAACCACGAGGCTTGAAGGAAGACTCATATGCACGTGTGGAATAATAAACGGTAAATTGTATTCCTAGTCTGGCCTCTAAGACTGGCTCAAGTATTGCATGATGATCATGTTTTTCTGATCATGGGCATGGCTATGCCGGCAATTTTGAGGGCACAATGTTAGAAGAACATTTGTGTTGAATCGAACCGAATTGATGTTATGCTATGAGATACATTCGTCACAAGTTAATGGTTAATAACACAGAGATGGTTAATGTTTGCATAATTCCCTAGACCATGAGAGTATCGAGTTTCTTCATGCTTGCTTCATGAACTTTGGGGTTTGTTAAACGTCATCCGTAAATGGGTGGCTATTATGGCGGCTTACGGGTTCATGGAAAAGTATGTCAAGTAACTTGATAGCTCAAGACTGGGATTTGCTCCTCCGACGATGGCGAGATATCTCTGGGCCCTCTCGGTGTTACGGAATCCATCATCGTCTGGCCAGACCCTTTGCGATTTGATCACGGGGATGCCTGAACACGGGAACGAGAAAAGAGAACAATACTGGTAACGAGGTAACTGGCATAGTGGACAAGTTGTTGATCCACAGGGATGCCAATATGTCTCACCTCAGGTATTTTTAACATATCACGAAGCAACAGGAATAGCACACGGCAACTGGAGGTTCACTCGAATATTCATTCGTGCGGGTATAGGGGTCAATATGGGTGTCCACGGCTCCGATGTTGATCATTGATCGGAAGGGGTTCCGGGTCATGTCTATGCTTCACCGAACCTATAGGGTCACACTCTTAAGGGTCATCTATCTGCTGAATACTAGACAGGGAGTCTGAGAGAAAATCACCGAAAAAGTTTCGGACACCGGAAAAGTTTCGGACACCGGAAAAGTTCCGCAAAGAGAACACCGGAACAGTTTCGGTAAAACTAAAAAGTAGTTTCATGGGATTCCATTAAGTCAAATTGGTTTCGGCACATGCTTGATAATTCTTGGAGGGTGCGAGAATCATTCTGGAAACTTCTAGGAATTTTTCGGAAGAAAAAACGAAAATGTTCCGGAGCTGCCGGAACCGCTTCAGATGCTTTTCGCACATGAAAATCACTATTCTGGAATTGTTCCAGATCGCATTAAAAATTATTTTAGTGGGGTACTAGAATTGTTCTAAGCCCACACAAATATTTTCAGTTCGATCGGACGCTGAAAAATGTCGTCGTGAATAGTGAAAGTGATTTTTGGATATTTATGGAAAAGCACCTTTTTGGATAATTCCAAAAAGGATTCTAGAAGGGATTGGGGAGCAAGGTAGCTCCTCATGGGGGGGCCCCCAAGGGTTGTCCGGCCAAGGGTGGAGCTCCACCATGGAGCTCCACATGGCACCCCTTTTCCTTCTTATGATTTTTTATGTGTGACATAAAGTGGGGGTAGTTTGGTATTTTCAAGTCCCAACCCTACCCCTTGGTTTTCCTATAAATAGAGGAGATGTGGGCTGCCATATCTTCATCCTTGTACTCCTTCTCACATACAAGTGCCATTGCAATGATCTGGCTTCTTCTCTCCCTCCCAGCAAAATAGTTTTGTAGAGCCGAAAGGCTGTCTGGGTTCCGGCAGGAACTAGTTCTGGACGGCGAAGCCCTGCCGGATAGATGACACCGTATGTGTGCAACTCTGTAGAGAGATCGTAGTTTTGGTCTTAGTTCGAGAGTGCCTCCCGAAGGGCTGTCCGTGTGACCGTCCAAGTTTCGAAGGTCCTCTCGAAGGGCTGTCCGAGGACAGACCAAGTTTTGGAGGTCCTCCTGAAGGGTTGTCCGCGACACCGTCCGGGGGACTGTCTGACCGCCTCCCGGAGGGTTGTCCGAGGGGCAGATGAGGGTATACATCCTCGCAGTTGGGAGGTTGTAAATCCTATCTACGAGGATCCGCACCGCCGATCGTCATCGACTCTACTTCCGCTGCACTATGAGTCGGTAACGAAAAGATAAAACCTTGTATGCAGTCTTCATAGTGGTCCTGGGCTGGTGTGTAGGTCGGAAAAAAAAAATTCGGCTGCGTTACCATATAGTGGCATCAAGAGCCATGCTATGCGTAGATGCAGGTTGCGATCTAGGATACATAGAGATGTATGGGTGTTGCACAATATAATTAGGTAGTAGATGAGATCTATTACTAAAAATTATTTGTGCGGGTAGCAGATGAAATCTGTAACCCGATGTTCTTGTTGCTTCCCTGGATTTGCATAGTCCTGATCTTAACGGCATGGTGGAATCTCACAAAGTTATGGCAATCCGCGATCCTTTCATGCTGCTCCTGAGTATGCTGATTGACAGATCAACGAAGTGCTAACAGTTCTTTGGGTTCCACCATAGTTGAGAAAGATGGATGTTTCGCAGACAAAAGGGCAATGCAGATGCGATCTGCATGGGGGTCATGCGTATGACGAAGTTTAGTATGGGGCTCAAGATTTTATTATCTCGTGTTTCATACACCTCGCAATGTTAATCTAGCTACTTGGATTATCATGCTTGATGATGGACGTTGGTAGCTTCGGTTTGTTTCGAAACCTTAGAAGCCACGTAAAACAAGTTTTTTCATGACCCGATTAGAGGCGTCTAACTTGGTTTTGCAGGATGGTTTGCATGTGCATGTGATGTGGTATAGCAGTGCTCATATAAATTTGATTATGTATGAGATGACTATATGATGTAATTTGATTAACATGACCTATGTGTCATGATTCGGCATGACGGCTGGGGCCATATGATTGCACTTTAATGACCTGCGAGTCAACCTTATGTAATGCACTTATTTTATTTGCTATAGAGATAGCAATATTATCTGGTGCATCGACAAGGTGGTGGCAATCTTCGCGAAGGTGAACACCGACGCGAATGCCGAAGACGAAGAAGTACAATACTTCTCCGTTAGAAAGGGCTATACCATATCATGCTATTATGAATTGCCTGAGATGTTTATCCCTTATGATGCACCCTTTTGATTGCACGGTAGTCGCTTTTATTAGGGTGATCTCTCACAAAATATCAAGTAGTTAGTGTTCTCCCAAGTGTAGCACCGTCACGGCATCTTTCCTTTCGGGGTATCACATGGATACATGGGTACGAACGATTGTACAGGTGTGAGGCGGTGAGTTGAGACCTCGCAGCGTGATCACTTGGTTGTCTTGACGTTCAGGCATGAAAGTCATGAGCTCGGAACATACGCATCGAAAGATGAACAAGAGTCACATAGAGATGTGATTGGCAAGTTGGCCTACCGATTACAATTCTCGTCACTTGAGATGGATACATCCTTGGCGTTGAATTGTAATATGGATCTTGAATCACTCACAATCAATTATGAGAGATATTGATTTGGGTGGGAGCGCACTGTAGAATTGAATTCTTTTAATTCTCAGTGCAATTAATTTTGAACAATGTCTAAGTGTGATTTGCATAATAGTTGTAGAATAATGGCTCGCGTTTCCACCTTCCCTATTAAAATTGAATAGCTGTTAAATATCTGGTTAAAACTTTACGGTTGGTAACGTAATGTGAGGATTGTCCTCAAGAGTGCCGAGAAGGACTTTGTCCTATCGCATGCTTTTGGTATTCTCCCGCTAATGCTATGGATCATGTGACTCTCGTCCTTCGATCCAAAAGCTAGAAATCCTTTTCAGTCAAAGTGCAATATGTTTGCTTCCATGAGACCCGAACTTCGAAAGTTTGGATAGTTATGTGATATTCATGGAATCTGAAAACCATTTTCATAGACAGACAAAGGCTAAAAGATATGAGATATCCAAAGCAATGTTTGTTTGCAAACTACTAGTAAAGAAGTTTACAATGCATTAGACTGATAAGAGAGGGATCCAGGAGAACGCCTATCATATGATGAAAGGTGAATAAAACAACAACTTAAAGAGAAAGGAAGTGTCCGAAGGGTGTTAGTGAGACTTTCACGCCTAGGAAGTCCAGGGCTAACACCACTCTTAAGTTGGATGCTTCTTCTGAGAGTAGGAGAAATACTGAAAAGTTAAACTGTTAGAAGTATAATGGCAAAAGGAAAGAAGACTCGAATATCCAACTCATGTATGAATGTCATACAAGTTTTTGATGTATAGAAGGCTGGTCAAAGATATAGTTCTTGGTAATTATGGTTAAACATGTTAATCACTAATTCTTGGGTATTATGAGTTGGTCACAAAGATACCCGCTCGATTGCATTCTGTTGCAACTCGATGTAAGAACTACTATGGCCTGAAAGACTAACCAGGGATGAGGTTTAGATACATGCAGGGAACATAGTAAATGTTACTATGCCTTCCATCGGTGTATTCCCTATGTATTAAGTTTCATAATTCATTTTAGAGTTTCACACTCTAGCCCTTTGCATAAGGTATCTTGCAAGAAGGTTGTTCATAAGAGAACTTTTCATGTTCGGTGTTATAAATAGCATAAGAGCCATACTTTCATTATGAATGAGACGTACGTTATGAATATTGATAATAATACATTACCTCTGGGTTTACTTCTATAATTCATTTTAGAGTTTCATACACTCTAGCCCATTGCACAATGTTTGTTGCAAAAGAGTTGTTCATAAAAACAACAATTGTTGTTCAGTATTATGAATAAACATAAAGGGCCATGCTTCCATCCTAGATGGGATGTATGTTACGAATATTGATGGAAATATGATACATCCATAACACTGACGTAAATGTCGCAAGACTAAAAGAATACCACATATGTGTGGCACTGCATTTGGTCACATTGGAGAAACCCGCATGGAAAATTCCATTATGATGGATTTTGAAGTCGTTTGATTTTGAATCATCTGACACTTGCAACTTTCCTCCAAAAGGTGAACTAACTAAAATACCATTCACAGGCCATAAGGAACGAGCAAAGAACTTATTGGTGATCGTACATTTGATGTATGCAGTCCAATAAATGTTGTTGCAAATAGTGGATTTGTCTACCTTCAAAAATGACTCAAGTAGATATATGGATATTTACTTGATGAGACGTAAGTCTGGATCTTTTGAAATCATTCGAAAGGTTTTCAAAAATGAAGTAGAAGTTATTGTACCAAGAAAATTATGTTTCTGCAATTTGATTGCGGAAAGGAATATTTGAGTTACAAGTTTAGCGAATGTCTGATGAGTTGTGAAAAGAGTTTCATAACTTGCACCTCCCGGAACACCACTGCAAGTGGAAAGTCCGTGAAGATGTAATCAAACCATTTATGACATGGTAAGATCAAAGATGACATAAATAGATTTTCCATTACCCCTTTTATAGAGTGATGCTTTAGAGACTGCGGCTTTTACACTGAAAAGAGATCCATCAGGTCTGTTGAAATGACGCCATGGTATGGTACGCCCAACCATGTTGTATCTTTTCTTAACATTTGGAATATGGGGCTTGTGTAAAAGGTTACAAACCTATTCCAAATCAGCAAAGTGCTACTTTGTATGGTTATCCCAAGTCATTGGGTATTCCCCCACCACAATACCGAGGCAAAGGGTTTTGCCACAAAACGGTATGCTATTAAAGAGAATAGTTCTTACAAAAGGTGAGTGGAAGGACAGTGCAACTCGACGAGATAACCAGTATCTTCGTCATCAGTTCAAAGGAAAGAAACCCTGGAAGTGATTCCGTTGTTTCCTACTACGACTGATACGGAAGTCTCTATAATAAAATGTACGGACTTCAGTCGAACGTGCACCTGAACCACGTAGGCAAAGCTCGTGCAAACCTATTAGGTGCGCAAACAAGATATTGTTGTTAGACAATAGTATACCTACAATACACAAGGAAGCGTTGATGGCCCCTGACTCCGGGATTGGCTAAATGCCAATACAATCCGAGATAGTTTTCATATAAGTGATTCAAGATTAAAACCTTGATACACCTTTCAGAGGACTTAGAGTCCAACGAATATTTATGGAACTAAAAACTGATATAGATAAAAATTGTTTTATCCATAAAGCTCGACTTCTTAAAATAACAAGTTCAAGGAGTTGACTACGATAAGGTTGTTTCACCGTAGCGATGCTTAAGGTCGGTTCGGGTTGAACTAGCAATTAATACATATATCAATCATGAGATATGAAACATGGATGACAAAAGGATTTCCATCTGATGGAAATGAAACCTAGGACTTGTATATGATACAGTCCAAAGTAATTTGTCGATCCAGAGGATGCTAGTATATGCAAACTTCAGAGTTCCAGCAATGGACAGAAAAGAGCAAAATGGAGTTGGAATCTTTGTGGTTTGATGAAATGGTCAAAAGGGTTTTTTTGATTTCATCAATGGGTAACGAAGATGCTTGTGATTCAAGAAAGTAAGTAGGAGCATAATAATATTTCTAAAAACGTTGTGTGCTTGACACATTGTTAATTGGAAATAAATTTCTTGACACGAATTAGGACTTCATTCGAAAATAGTTTTGCGATGAAGTGCTTAGGCTAAATAGCCTCAATATTAGGCATGATGATCTATGTAGATAGATTTACCTAATGGGGCTAAGCAATGAATACATATTGACAAGGTGCTAAAACCTTTTAGCATTTAAAACGCCAAGGAATGATTCTTGCCGAAGTCACATGGAAAGAGTTTTTGCAAGACTCGGTGTCCCAAAACTGACGAGTAAAATACATGATGGAGATTCCACACACTCTAGTGTTTGGATTAAATCATGTATTCCATGGTATGTAAAAACAACCAGATATGTCCGATACTCCCAAGTTGTTGCGAGTTTAGATACCAAAGTAATCAAAGCACTGATAATGGGACAATAGTGAAAGATGCCATTAAGTACTAGAGTAGTGTTGATGACATGTTTTCTCGCAAGCAGAGATTATGAAGTGATCGTTGTAAGTAATTACATCGATGCAGTCTCAATCAATGCTCCATGCGATTTTCGATTTAAGTTAAGGGTTTTGTGTAATACACAATATGGTGGCACGATAGTTGGAAATTGTTCCAAACAAGATACTATGGCGAATTCTGTAACAAAGGCTAAGTATGTTGACGCTTTGGAAGCGACAAAGAAGTTGTTGAATCATGTAGTTCATTCATGAACTTAGTATGGTTCCAAGATGGCTTTGGTCTATGAGACACTATTGCAGATAGTTGCTTCATAGCTCAGTCTGAGGAATCAGGTTTCGACCAATAATTCACACATATGCAAAGCCAAGTTCACACAAAATACGAATTTTGTGATAGCGTGAAAACGCGAGGATATGCAAAGTTACACACGGAGCTGAAGTTGTTAGATCCGTTGGACATCAGGCTATACCACAAGCGAAGCATACTTTACACCAGTATGCCATAGGTGTAAAGTGCATTAGCATTGACTAGATTATTGACTCTAGTGCAAGTGGGAGTCTGTAGGAGATATGCCCTAGAGGTAATAATAAATGTTATTGATTATCTCCCTGTTCATAATTAGGTTTATGTTCCATGCTATAACTGCTATGGTTCTCGAGTCTACAATAACCACAAGGCTTGAAGGAAGACTCATATGCACGTGTGGAATAATAAACGGTAAATTGTATTCCTAGTCTGGCCTCTAAGACTGGCTCAAGTATTGCATGATGATCATGTTTTCCTAATCATGGGCATGGCTATGCCGGCAATTTTGAGGGCACAATGTTAGAAGAACATTTGTGTTGAATCGACCCGAATTGATGTTATGCTATGAGATACATTCGTCACAAGTTAATGGTTAATAACACAGAGATGGTTAATGTTTGCATAATTCCTTAGACCATGAGAGTATCGAGTTTCTTCATGCTTGCTTCATGAACTTTGGGGTTTGTTAAACGTCATTCGTAAATGGGTGGCTATTACGGCGGCTTACGGGTTCATGGAAAAGTATGTCAAGTAACTTGATATCTCAAGATTGGGATTTGCTCCTCCGACGATGGAGAGATATCTTTGGGCCCTCTTGGTGTTACGGCATCCATCATCGTCTGGCCAGACCCTTTGTGATTTGATCACGGGGATGCCTGAACACGGGAATGAGAAAAGAGAACAATACCGGTAACGAGGTAACTGGCATAGTGGACAAGTTGTTGATCCACGGGGATGCCAACATGTCTCACCTTAGGTATTTGTAACATATCGCGAAGCAACAGGAATAGCACATGGCAATTGGAGGTTCACTCGAATATTCATTCGTGTGGGTATAGGGGTCAATATGGGTGTCCACGGCTCCGATGTTGATCATTGATCGGAAGGGGTTCCGGGTCATGTCTATGCTTCACCGAACCTATAGGGTCACACTCTTAAGGGTCATCTATCTGCTGAATACTAGACAGGAAGTCTGAGAGAAAATCACCGAAAAAGTTTCCGACACCGGAAAAGTTTCGGACAGCGGAAAAGTTCCGCACAGAGAACACCGGAACAGTTTCGATAAAACTAAAAAGTAGTTTCATGGGATTCCATTAAGGCAAATTGGTTTCGGCACATGCCTGATAATTCTTGAAGGGTGCGAGAATCATTCTGGAAACTTCTGGGAATTTTTCGGAAGAAAAACCGGAAATGTTCCGGAGCTGCCGGAACCGTTTCAGATGCTTTTCGCAGATGAAAATCACTATTCCGGAATTGTTCCGGATCGCATTAAAAATTATTTTAGTGGGGTACTAGAATTGTTCTAAGCCCACATAAATATTTTCAGTTCGATCGGATGCTGAAAAATGTCGCTGTGAATAGTGAAAGTGCTTTTTGGATATTTATGGAAAAGCACCTTTTTGGATAATTCCAAAAAGGCTTCTAGAAGGGATTGGGGAGCAAGGTAGCTCCTCATGGGGGCCCCCCAAGGGGTGGCCGGCCAAGGGTGGAGCTCCTCCATGGAGCTCCACATGGCACCCCTTTTCCTTCTTATGATTTTTTATGTGTGACATAAAGTGGGGGTAGTTTGGTATTTTCAAGTCCCAACCCTACCCCTTGGTTTTCCTATAAATAGAGGAGATGCGGGCTGCCATCTCTTCATCCTTGTACTCCTTCTCACATACAAGTGCCATTGCAATGATCTGGCTTCTTCTCTCCCTCCCAGCGAAATAGTTTTGTAGAGCCGAAAGGCTGTCTAGGTTCCGGCAGGAACTAGTTCTGGACGACGAAGCCCTGCCGGATAGATGACACCGTATGTGTGCAACTTTGTAGAGAGATCGTAGTTTCGGTCTTAGTTCGAGAGTGCCTCCCGAAGGGCTGTCCGTGTGACCGTCCGAGTTTCGAAGGTCCTCCCAAAGGGTTGTCCGAGTGATAGACCAAGTTTTGGAGGTCCTCCTGAAGGGCCGTCCGCGACACCGTCCGGGGGATTGTCTGATCGCCTCCCGGAGGGCTGTCCGAGGGGCAGATGAGGGTATACATCCTCGCGGTTGGAAGGTTGTAAATCCTAGCTGCGGGGATCTACACCGCCGATCGTCATCGACTCTACTTCCGCTGCGCTACGAGTCGGTAACGAAAAGATCAAACCTTGTATGCAGTCTTCATAGTGGTCCTGGGCTGGTGCGTAGGTCGGAAAATTTTTGTTTTCTACTGCGTTACCATACACCTATATGCATAATCATTGCCTTGGATATCGTCATAACTATGCGCTTTTCTATCAATTGCTCGATAGTAATTTGTTCACCCACCGTGTTATTTCCTTCAAGAGAGAAGCCTCTAGTGAAACCTATGGCCCTTGGGTCTATTTTTCATATTATATTTTCAGATCTATATACCAAAAATACTAAAAATACCTTGCTGCAATTTTATTTACTTTTTATCTTTTACATCTATCTCTATCAGATCTAATCCCTGCAAGTAACGTGAAGGGATTGACAACCCTTTTATAGCATTAGGTGCAAGAGTTTGATTGTTTGTGTAGGTGCATCTATTGGTGACTTGCTTATTCCTCCTACTGGATTGATACCTTGGTTCTCAACAACTGAGGAAAATACTTATCTACTTTGCTGCATCACCCTTTCCTCTTCAAGGGAAAACCAACGCAAGCTCAAGAAGTAGCAAGTCGCCAGTGTACGACGGGCTGCCTGGAATGGCCGCCGGACCCATGGGGAACAAGGAAAAAGAGGGGAAGGGGAGGGTGGCTATGTGGAGTTGCCGCTATGAAGGGGCGACTTGTTTAGGGTGGCGTGCATATTAGGGTTTAGGGGGAGGTTGGGTGGAGCGAGGGTAACCGGAGCTCAAATGGACAGCACCATATGGCTTTTCTAAGAATGAACGCCTATTAGTTTAGCTCAAATGCAAGCCTATGGTTTTTCTAAGAGTGGACGTCTATTAGTCGAATGCATGCCTATGATTTTTCTAAGGTCAGTCGCTCAGGACGCGGAAAGGTCAGAGGCCGATATGAAACGCCTAAGTGGTAGGCGCAACAAGCAGCCGAGATGACACACCTTGAAAGGCGGCCGAGGTGGCAAGCACCGCCAACCAAGACGGTGTGGTAAGGGCTGCTATAAAGATGCCAAATAATAAGACGCTCTTACGGACAGGGTACATCGAATTGACAAGCGTTGTAACTTTCCGTATGTCATGCCTGTAGGTAAGGCGTTTCACCATTGGGTCGGAACATCCCAAATGGAGCAGCAGATGATCTGATGCGATGTCGCTGGTCGAAACAGGTAAGCAGACTATCCCGCAACGTACGGCGCCAAACAAACAGGCGCTACAAGGTGGTGCCATGCTGGCGGCGTGACCAATGACCATGGACCGCAACCGGTCAAAGGCGTCGAGTAGATAGGCGTGCCGACCTGTACTAGAAACTCCAAACAGTAAGACGTGTATGTCGGGGGCAGGCGACGAAATAAGTTTTTTAAGGGTCAATGCACGATGTAAGATCCTTGAGGGGCCATTTAGTAAAAATAACACGGAACGCCCAGGTCATATAATATAGGGCAGACTACCTCGCATGAACCGTACACCATACCGACTGTACAAGCGTCTTGTAGGAGATTTTGTCAGAGTATTTGTGGTGCAACAGACAACTGGGTAGCAAAGACAGCAACAGAACTCGGAATGAGATATAGCCAATATTTTTGCATGGACACCAATTGTCACGAATGTTTTCTTCTTTTATGATAAGGTATCCTACTCACATTTAACACTCGATGTACATTTATGGGAAATAAACACACAGTGCACAATAGAAGTCAAACTGATCAATAAGGTACAGAAGAGGAAAAGACTTGACCTGGAGTGAATACTACAGCATAGGGAACAGGGATATGACTGCTTCCATATCCCTGGGAAAATTCTGTCAAATTCAATGAACAGAATAGGGCATGACCAGTCACTGATCAGGACTGAACCAGACAGGCATAATCAGGTACTGCCTCAGTACGGGTGTACAAATCATTCACATTCGCATAGTTTTAGCCTTCTGGATCGATAATTTAAGTATCTAAATATGTATTATATGTGACAAAAAATATATTTAGAAATTACATCCGTGCAGAAATCTAGTGATATACTTTTTATGACATATAACACATATTTAATTTCTCAAATCAATGATCTAGAATTACACGAATGACTTATACATCGGGATAAAGGTAGTAAGAATCTTTCAGGGATTTGTTTTTTCAACCGGCATAATGAAGTACATAAAGCATGGTAACTTTGTCTCTGCACTAGAGATATTAAATAAAAGTGCATTTGCAATCATTAAAAATCTAACGTTTTCTGTAGCCCAGAGTTGCATTATTTAACTCAATTTTTTTAATAATAATTCAATTTTCGAGTTAAGTCTTCATCATCGATCAAGTTGGCACAAACGTAAGTACAAAAAGCGTATGCTCTCTCCATCTACTTTCATGACCCTGCTGCCATTCAATTCAACATCCTGCTAGACAAAAAAATTGTCCTGATTTTGACCCAGCTACCCCAAGCTGTTGACCCAGCTATAGTCTCTCAAGGGATTTTTGTTGTTGCGTGCCTTCCGAGTTGCAGCTTGCATTCTTTTCAGTTTTTCCATAAAATGTTGCAGTCTGGGATCTTCATTAGCCAAAGGTTGCTGTATACAGTGCATGTCAAGCTCAGTTTTTGGCCTTGAGATTTTTGTAACCCTCTTATCAGGAAGCTCGATGCTTTCGTGATTATTCCCCTGCTGCTCATCCAGTTCATTCTCATTATGTACATCTCTTGAGTTTCTGCAGGAGAAAGTTAAGGCAAATGTTAACCTTACAACATTGAAACTGGTAACAAAAATGTGAATCCATACATACCTGTATGAGTCAGTTAAGTCAATCATTTTATCTTCCACAGAACTCCCTGCTTCCCCAGAGGATGGTGCAGCTGACATTTGTTCCCTGACTTTCTGCAGCTCCACTTGTAATTCTTCTCTCTGCATTCTTTGTCGCTCCGCTTCTTTCTTGATGTTGCGCACCTTAAAGGAAATAATCACTGTTATTGTTAAGAAAAGTTACAGCAGTAAGTAACAACGAATCAACACTGAAATAGTAGTAGAAAGCTCACCAGGTTCTCCAGAGCACAGACATCACTTCCAAGATCATCAACTGACCTCTCCAATAGTTTTACTTCTTCATCCTTTTCTTCAGCAAATGTCTTCCTTTCATCCGCTATCTGTAGAAGTACAACAGAAGGGTTATACGAGAAAAATAACGCAAGCGGTATTAAGAGTTACGCACCTGTCGAGCATCCATAGCAATTGCTTCACTTTTTTCGGCCACTGCCTGAGCCATCTCCAGCTTCTCTCTCAACATAAGCACCTGAGAGTCACAGTATTGCTTCTCATCAGAAAGCTTGGAGAAGTCATTTTGCAAATTTTGAAATAAGCTGTTCCTTTCATCAAGTAAATTTCTCAGCTCAATTAACCCTTCTTCCATTCTTTCAGTGGAATTACTTCTGTGGACCAACTCCTCTTTCCTAGAGTAACTGATCCGTTCAATATGGTTGAGTTGATATCTCAATTCAGTGTTCTCCACAGAAACTGCAGTTAGTTCACCAACTGTACTTGCCAGTTGCCCCTCTAGCACCGAAATCTTTTCATTGCTCTCCATGATTTGAGCTTCTAGTAGTTGGCTTCCAGAAACAAGATTGTCAAGATCATGTGATTTAGAAGCAACCTCATGTTCTAACGATTTAATTGCTTCAGCCAACTCAATAAGTTGATCTGCTTGATCTTTTGCAACAGATGTTGACTCCTGTAGTAGGCTAAGATCAAATGACAAGCCCTTTGCTAATTCATCTTTCCTAGCTAGTTCAGACTGTAAAGAGGAATTATGTGTGCTCAACTCCTCAACAGACAATTGAACCAAGTTTAACTCATTGGACAACTTCATCATCATGGTCGATTGTTCATCGATGTACATTTGTACTTGAGCGGTAATTTGTTCCAAACATGCTTGAATGGAGACAGATAACTTCTCCATATCAATATTAGAAACCAAATCAACCATCCTCTGGTCCTTGCGCAGAATATGCAGCATTTCATGTCTCAGTGAATCATTCTCTAACTTCAAAGCATTTTCAATTGAAATTCCGAGTTCAATGACCTTGGCTTTCAACTCAAGCTCTTTACATAAGTCTGCATGGGAGCATTGCAACTCCATAAGAGCTTTGACTTTTCCATCTCGATCTGTTTGCAAGGATCTGATGTTGGACTCTAAGGAGTCAACTAAATATCTGAGTTTTGGGTTTTCCTTACTCATTGCAAGTAGGTTTTCCATAACTTCATCCTTGTCCCGCTTCAGGTTCTTCAAATCAATCATTATATTACTGTTCTCCCCATGTAAATCATAAATTGCAACACTGCCCAAATCCTGCTCAACTCTCCACAAAGTTACTTCTGTCTTTATCCGTTCAAATACTTCAGTAAAAATAAGGTTCTGTTTTTGCAGTTGTACCTTGTGTTGCACCAACTCTGAAGCAAAAACAAAAGATTCAATATCATTTGCAATTGTATTAATCATAACTGACTCATGGTGGTAGTTTACAAGACAACTGCAGAACTCAAATTCATTGCACCCTTTAATATCATTTGCAGGCATACCGCTGTTCACTTCAGGCAGACTCGCAACCTCAAGCATCGTGTCCTTTAACATTCTATTGAGAAACAAAGCTTTCTCCAGCTGGTTATGCAGCTCTTCTTTTTCTTTGGATTGAGCTGCCAAAGAACTCCTGTTGGCAGCATCAATCTCTTGTGTCAAAACGGATAGCTCATTATGCATGGAACCTGACCGTGCCACCATTGCTTCTTCTTGTGCTTGCAAATGCATAACTTTCTTCCCGAAAGAATCCAATCTTAAGCTCAGTTCAGTTGCTTCCTGTTCCTTCTTTGAAATACGACAAAACCTGCTGTTGATGTCGACTAGTAACTTTCTTTTGAGAACACTACAAATTTCCAGTCCATTCTTTGCTTTATCATTGTGCTCCCGCAGCATAGATATCGAAGAATCAGATTCACAGATCCCACACTGAAGGAAACCATTTTCTGCATGCAACCCAGTAATTCTCTCCAACAAAATCCCCATATGGCAGAGGTGTAACACGGAAACTGCATAATCTTTTTCAATTATCTCTAACCAGTTCTCCTCCAACCATGTTCTTGTCAACTCTGCAAACTGCTGTAGTTTTGACTTCATCCATTCAATACCAGACAAAACATACTCAAGGTTCTCTGCTATCGTATTCTTCATGTGTCTGATGACATCTTCCAGTTCAAGAGCTGCCTCATTTGCTTCAAGCAGATTTGATTCAAATTTCCTTTCCATATGCAGGTAATTTTGTTCCTTCACATCCAGCAGCATCTTCAAACTACTCATTTCACTTAGCAAGTCATCCCTTTCAGTAGTAAATGAAGATTCCTTTTGTTTGTACTTCTCTGCTTGAAGTTTTGCATTTTCATTCTCTTCCACCAGTGCCTTGACTGTAGAGTCTGCATCACCTATAGTTGTCTCTGCTTCTTGAAACTTGGCTAGAAGAATAGAGGCCTCAAATGATTTCTGTAGTGCAAGACCTTTTGCCTCTGAGACCTCAAATTCAAGTGCCTGAAAGAATGAGCACAACTGAAAATAAGAAATAATGATCGACCAACTCAATAAATTGACTTATTAAATATAACAACTTATCCTTGAATACATACTTTCTGTTGCTTTTATATCAAAATAAATTAACAAATACATTCATCCCATCATGTCTTGCAGGGTCAAAGTAATACAATGGTGCATTGATCCAACCACATCGAATTTCACAAAGTACACTATTTATCACTTGCCAGAAGATTGGTAGGACTCAGGAATATTTGGCAGATGGTGTTAAACTATGCCATAGGTTCTTTCAAGTTCTTCGATAATTATTTCATGTCCAAAATAAATACCAAAATGTCTTGAAGAATAAACCTGGCAAGAAACTTATGTGTGCAGCAATGTCAGTATGTTACGTAACCAAAAGAAGGCCAGATTTCTGCAAATTCCATACCATAAAGCACTCTCCTACTAGCTACTACTTTACACATTAAAAGCACATACCTACTTATATAAAAGAATCTAGTAAAATCCTTGCTGGAAAGAGAAACTAACCTACTGTGAATAGATGCTAATTTAAAAATCTACTGAAATCCTAATTTGTCAGAAGGACACAAAACGAATTATGGAATGAGAACTTCAATGGAAGGCTAATGGCCTTCAAGACATTACCTCTTTCTCTTTATGCCATAAAATAAGTGATGTTGTGGCATCACTATTCTTTTCTTGCATCTCTATCTCCAATTCTTTCATTGTAGAATCATAGCACTTCTCTTTGTCAATTATTTCTGACTTCAACTGAAGGACCTCAGAACTTAAATCTTTGATAGTTGTTTGGCTCTGGAGATGGCATTCTTTCACATTTTCTTTTTCTTGCAGAAGCTTGGTAGATGGAGACTGCAGCATCTGTAATTTGTGAATGGCAGACTCCCTCTCCTCACATAGATGACAAACGACCTCAGCTTTGCACTGCTCTTCAGCTTCAAGGGTTCCATGTGTTGGAGGGACATGTTCACGATTGATGACAGCAAGTTCCTCCTGATAAAATGATCTTTTAGTTTACAGAGGTGCTACACAGATGGAAAGTAGGACTAAAATTCTGCAGACATAACCTTCAGGACATGTATCTGATCTTGCAAAGCTTGCACATCCACTAAAGCATCTTCATTGACAACCGCCTTCAGATTTGAGGAGAATAGAAATTTGAAGTGATGGTAACCTAAGATATATTTGTAATGAAAGAAATATGGCGTAGAGGTAAATACATACATTGTTCTGAATGAGCCTTGCACGCTGAGCAAACTTGAGGGTACCGAGTGTTTCGTTACTTGAACTTGAACATATAGAAAGGTTGTATGAGCATGCCAAACAAGATAACATGCTTCCTTCAGTTTAGATCAAAGTCAAAAGGTTCATTACCACAATGAAGGACTGATGTTTGCGACAATCAATGTTTTGGAGTTTCCACCAAGTGAATCCTACAAGTAAAGAAGGGAGTAGAATGAACACTAGCTAGACAGCAAGGGAAAACAAAAACAAGTAGCACAAAAGCATGGTATTTGTATCTCGAGGTTCTTACCTGGAGAAGAAACGTCAATCTTGAGTCCCTATAAGGAACATGCCTTTTCTTTCCATGTTTAAGATCAACTAAACTCATTATCACATGACTGAAATTCACAATCCAGGAAAGTAGCCATGGCTGAATAAAAGCATAAAGAATTCTTCTTCATATCAAAATATGTTTACAATTTTGAGCATTAATCATGAACCTGAGTGTTGATAATGATTTGTTGATATTAGAAGCTTCCTTCAGCCGCTCACCTTCGGCACCAGATGACATTTGCCTGTTTGAAATGCATATATCAACGGATTGGGATTCCACTGGGCACAATAAATTGTGGGGCAAGTGAGAATATTGATCTACCTTTCTGACCCGGCAAGATCAACTATATTCAATCTCACAAACCGTGTACTAGATATGGAATCCTTCTCCCACCTACTTTGAATAGTGCATGTGAGAACACTGTGGGAGCGACTACTCGCATGATTCATATGTGTCGTAGACACTTTCCTATTCACAGAACCCTGCAGTAGGTTTCAGGCATATGCATTTAGTTAAAATACACTGAAAATCACCATAGGATACTTGCAAGAAAAAAAATCCTAGAACAAATGTATTTACCTGCATCAAAAGTGTTATGATGTCACTGACACATGTAACTTCACGTGTAGTCAAATTTTCAACATAGACACCAACCCGCGTATCTTCGCGGAGCTGCACATTAGGTTTCATGTGTAGTACAAGTAATGAATGATGGCATCACACTAGTAAGTCATATTCACTTAAAGCAACAGCAAGAAAGCATACTTGAAGATTTGTGGATGACGGGTCAAGAAGATCTGTAATTTGTTCATTGTAGATCTCCAGGAAAGAACACTTGCAGTTGTACTTAAGGTTCTCATCCCTCCTGCTCTCTTCTTCCTGCAATTTTAGGATTCGCGCATAACAGATTTAGAATCCATAGCATTATAAGACACATTACCCTATGCTCAGCAAAAAGTCTTTTGTTATCAACAGATTTAAAAAAAATACCGCTCTGATTCTTGCAATCAAGAACTGAAAAATACGTGGTGCCATGCCACATTCTGAACCAGGCTTCCCTCCCAACTCACTGATTTCACCAAGCATTGTGTGTGTCTTTCCACTTCCTGTCTGCAAACAAATAAAAGGTTCAAGCAGAGTTTTCCATTATGAGTAAGACACATTAAGGTTATAACATATACCTGCCCATAAGCAAATACACAGCTATTGTATCCAGCCATACAGTTCTCAACCATAGGTAAACCGACAACTCGGAAAAGCAGTTCCTGCAAATTCAAAATTTGTCACGAGAGCATGGATCTAATTGTTTTGAAGCTGAACTTTGATTCACGATCCAAGAATTGGCACAAGAGCATGAATTGAATTTGTTTCGAAGCTGAACTTTGATCACGGTCCAAGAATTAACACAAGAGCATGAACCGAAGTGTTTCGAGGCTAACCTGATTCACTGTTTCACAAGCAACATGGTCGAATGTAAAACGAGTTTCTGGCTGTCCAATCCATGTGATGCTCTGAGCACTTTCTTGTTTCAAGCACCGACTATGACCATGGAGGTTTTTCTCTGTGCCATTTAAAGGACGTACACGGATAACAACCTGGACAAAAACCACAAATGTAAAGAATCCATATAGCATAGCTGACTCTCCGACGCGTGCACTGATTTGAATTCAGAACTCAAATCCACACTTGCCAGTTATAAATGGAAACTGAAAGGAAAAAATTCAGCAACACATCTGTTGAACGGCTAGATAATCAATAACAAGAGAACTTTCGGAGTCAGACATCGATAATTAGAATACTAGATGAAATCATTCAGTTATGGTTAATTTCCCAGACATATTTAATTTACGATGAATCAGTAAGCGATGTGCACTTGCTCTGTCATACTGCCCAACCAGTCAATAATCACACTAGGTAGCAGCAAACAAATCAGCGGTGAGTGCGTACCTGCACGTTGTTCTCCATCCAGAACGAGGGGTCCTCCTGGAGCTCATAATGCGGCACCTCCACGGAATTTACCACCGTTGCCGGCAGCCCCCTTGCCGCCATCGAGAACCCCGACCCTGGTCTGAGCCCCCGGGCACCACCACTCATCCGTACGTTCCGCGGCGTCTTCATCATGCTCTTGGTTGGCTTCCTCTGCACAGACCCACCATATGCCGTCTTAGCATGGTGCCCACGGGGAGTGGCACTCACCGACGACAGCGTCTCCTCAGCACGTGGTGCGAACCGACTCCGAGACGCGGGCCTTGGCGTCTCCACCGACCACTCCAGCTTCCTCTTCAACCGTGTTGCCGGTGTATGGACAGCGAGGGGAGGAGGCCGGCGGGATGCCACGTCGGAGTCCTTGGCGGGGACATGGATGACTGCGGCATCAGGAACAGTCTCATTGTTACGAGCTTCTTCCGCCTCAAAAGCCCTCGCCGGAGTACGGCATTCAGATCCAGCGAGACCGCCCGGCATTCTGCACAAGCACAAAACCAAATGTCGGAGAAACACCAGAGAGCTGATGATATACATCACCTCTCGTCCCATGAAAGATCAGGACACAGTAACAACGATATACATCACCAAATTGAAAGATATACTGAGAGTTATCAGCCTACAATCAAGATCCCTTTCGTCCCATGAAAAACTTCTGAATCACATCTCTGAACCGGTGCGCACATCTAAACAGACTAGGTCAGTAGGATGAGCATTTCACCCAAAGAAACAATAACTACATATCAGTGAACCCTGTCAAAATGGAATAGGCGCATGTTGGGCCTGTAGGAATTCGTGATATCCGGTTTGATGAACTACACGCTACCACTCGCAGAAGTACTAAGCCCTAAGAAAGATAACCCGCAAGCATTCCCCATCCATGCCTCTCACGAGTCATGCGAACTCTGAAGAAGCGAACCCAAAAGAAAATCCCCAAATGCCAATCGCAATCCGTTGTCCAACGAATCCAATCAGAAGCCTTCGATTCCCCTCGGATTAAGCACCCACGCGCCATCCAAACCCCACGGAATGCGACGAGCCACACAGAAAAATACGATGTGGGTACGGGGAACACGAATGTTACCGGCAAAGAGGCGGCGCGAGCGCGACTCCAGGCGGCGAACGCGATCGGCGGAGAGAGATGGGGGTGTAGGCGCCTGCGAGAGAGAACGCCGGGAGGAAATCTTCGAGCTGCTCGCCGGCCCAAACCCCGCCCTCTCTCGCCCTCTCTTCCGTTCGAATTAACCGCGCGGCAAAGAGGCGACGGGAAACTAAAAACCACTCTCTTGATTAGGCCTTGTTTGTCACACAGGGATTGAGGGGGCTCTTAGTGGATTTTCCCCGTTGGGCTTAAAAGCCCCTAAAATCCCAAGAAAAGTGTTTGGTACACCGGGCCTCAACCGGGCCAGCCCCAAATATCCCGTCACATCCTCCCGGATCCACGGGGCTTTCCAGCATCGAGGGGTACCTCGCGGCTCGCACGCCTCGCGCGAGAGGGAGACGAGGCGCAGCCGCAAGAACCATGCGCAGCCGTCGCCGCCGCCGCCGCCGCCGTCATCGCCGGGCGCCTGCTTCCTCTTCTTCTAGGGCAAACTGGCCTTCTCCCGCGAGGTACACCCCCCCCCCCCTCCCCTCCCACTCCCCTCCACTCCATCTCCATCTAGGGTTTCTCAGTATTGGCGTCGGCGGTTGGTCCGCCGTTCGCCTCATCGTCCCCGGCGATCCACCATCACCGAGAACCACCATCGGCTCCTCTTCCCTTTCCAGCACCTCCAGCGTGAGAGGCCTTTCCTGTTGTTCCTCTGCCTCCTCTTGTTTGATTAGTTAGTTGCTGCTAGATCTGGACTACTATTCAAGACAACTCCAACCCTTTTTTGATGCAATTTATGTGTGCCTTAAAATTATACATGCAGGTGGTCAAGTAGGATCTCTACCATTCGGTACTAGTATTATACATTGTAGCGTCACTCTGTATATTCTGCTTACATCTTGTCCGAATAAAGTTGAAAGTCAAGAAATAACTGAACCATACTGATCTGGTTTCCTTTGTCAACAAAGTACATCACAGCAAGCACGCCACACCCGCTTTGCTTTAGATGGCATGTAGTTTTAGCAGTGAAATGCTATTGCTTGAGATGGTTCTGGTTGCATATTATGCATGAACTTATTGATCTGTTGTTCTGTACACTTGAGATGGTTCTTGTTGTTCTGTACACTTTCTTTATGCATGGACATATTATGCATGTAGTTCTCTTTTTGTTATGAGAACTTCATCTATGTTGTGCATGATCTTCTAATCTTATTTTCGTTAGTATCATACTTGTTAGCGCTTTTAGTCTTATTGTTTCTTAATTACTTAGAGTCGAAATGAATTAACGGAGCCTTGAGAGAATTAGGAAGAGGAGGGAAGAGGATGAAGATGACATGATCTTCTTTATTTGGCCAACATTGTACCAGATCCTTAGTAGGATCGACAAAAATCAGCGCCATGCCTCTGTCATGTATGGCAAGAGGCGTGTGAATGAAATCCTTCAAGGTCATGTCAAGAATTGCCTGGTAGCTTTTAGGATGGAGCCGCATATCTTCGAAGTGTTGGCATCATATCTTAGAAGGGAAAATTTGATGAAGGACAAGACAATCAAGGTGGAGGAGAAATTAGCCTTTTTCCTTTACATGTTGTCTCACAACGCGTCTTTTGAACATCTACAATTAGAATACCAACATAGTGGGTGGACCTTCCATGAATACATCAAATCTTTCTTTGACATCATCCCGACTCTATCTTGTCGATTTCTGAAGCATCAAAGCATCGATGAACCTCATCCAAAGATTGCTGGAGATCCAAGATTCTTCCCATACTTTGAGGTTTTCACCTCGGCACTTTCACTTCTTGTCTTATCTATATCTTCAGATTTTGGATATTGACTTGCAATCCATCTATTCGCAGAATTGCATAGGCACCATCGATGGAACTCATGTTCCTATGACTGTAACACCTAACAAAGCCGCTCCCTTCCGGAATAGGAAGGGAACTCTCAGCCAGAATGTCATGGTTGCATGTGACTTTGACCTAAACTTCACATTCATAGGAGGGGTCGGCTACAGATGCTAGAGTGCTCCAGTCGGCCTTGAACCGCGGCTTCAAAGTATCCGAAGGAAAGTTCTATTTGGTTGATGGTGGTTATGCAAATACCACGTCTTTCCTTGCACCGTATCGGGGTGTTCGGTATCACCTCAAGGAGTTTGGGCATGGCCGCCATCGACCACGGAACTACAAGGAGTTATTCAATCTTTGGCATGCCGTGTTGCGCAACCATGTGGAAAGGGCCATAGGAATTCTTAAGAAGCGTTTCCCAATTCTTCGCGTTGGTACATTCCATCAAATTGAAAACCAAGTCAAGATCCCAGCAGTTGCAGCAGTCTTTCATAATATCATCACGAAGCATAAGGGCGATGAAAATTGGCTTGATAATCAACCCAATAACAGACCTCCCACTGAATTTGTTAACCTTCCGGATGATAATGATCACCAACACGTTAACCGCCAAGAGAATAACATCCCAGGCGAGAACTTGAGGGACGAGATTGCTAGGAGGATGTGGGATGATTTTCAACTTGTCTAGCTAGTAACTTGTAGTAATGAAATCTTTTATTATGTTCTTCATGTTGTAATGAGCTCTTTTGTTATGTTCGTCATGTAATAGTGACCCTTTGTTATGAATATTTCTATGACGTAAGATTGATTCTAGTTTGATGATCCGTTGACAATAGGTTGCATTTCTGGAGATGCGATGGTGGAAGTGATGCAGCAGTACGTGAACATAAAGAAGAAACAAGCGGAGGATGAAGTCGCCCTGCTAACAAAAGAGAGTGATGGATCAACAAACGGGCAAGAATTCTCCATCAGCAAGTGTATTTCTCTAGTGCACAAGATGGAAGGCATCGCACGCCATGAGAGAGCTAGAGCATACAAGGTGTTAAAAAATGTTGAGAACCGTGAAACCTTCATCACTTCCGCTACCGAGGATGAAGCGAGTGCGGTTGAGTGGCTTCGGAGCAAAATGGATGAGTTGCCTACCTAGAAGAGGTAAACTTTCTTGGAACTTGTCTAGTTCTTCTACATTCAAGTCCAGCAGTAGCTTCATTTTTTGTAGCCCCTGTCATATTAATCCTCTGTTCCACACTGTTGAGTCCCCCTGTTATCTGGTAGATCAATATCTGTTTTGGATCAGATCAAAAACTTAGAGGAAGTGCATACCTAGCAGCTTACTACTTGTTTACAAAACCTGTGAATTTGTTCTTCTCTCCCTGTTGTGATCTTCTCCTTCTATAGAACTGTATTGAGCTCGTGATGTCTCCATTTTAGGACAGAGGAGTGTGCAAGTGTGCTTCTTCTTAGTATTATTTCTTTTCTATTTACTTCTCGGATGTTTCATTTCCTTTTGCTACACTTGTTGAGCTCCAAATTTGTTGCGATTCATTTCATCTTTAAATCTGGAGGAAGAAGTGCATAGAACTTTATTCTTTCTCTCTACAGTTTTGTATATGTCACACTGCATTGTATGTTTTCTTCACTAGAGAGTAGCTAGGTGGACTTTTACATCAGCTAGCTATGGACTGTTACTAGTATCTAGTAGTAATAAGCTAGCTAGAGCTTCATATATTTTCATTCAGCTGCAATTTTTTGTGTTATTACTTATTACATACACCGCAAGCTCATGATTTTATACTTTTTGGTCCAACAAAAAATGATGATCAAATTTTATTTTCAGCCAAGGAAGAAGCTCGCTCCCAAGAGTGCAAAGTGAAGGCAAGGCAGACGAAATGATAACAGTAACATGATATCGAGTGTTGTTGCCATTCAAAATGATCGAAAAAAAATTACTTACTTTTGTCGTGAACTGCTATGATGAACTGTTGTCACGATTCTCTTTCTTTAGCCCAGATGATATATTCTTATTTTATTTGATTCAAAGTCAAGCAAAATGACTGTGGTGTTAAAGTAGATTGTGGTCGTGTTAAGAAAATGGGTGTTGGTTTTGTGTCCAGATGCATGCTTGCCTTTGATGCTCTTTGTTCATATGCCACTGAAGAAAGGGATGGACTGTGTCCTTTTAGCAATAAAAGGTTATGTTTTTTGCTTCCAGTAGTTGTAGTTAAGATTGGATTTTTTGTGTTGTTCATGGAATGAAATTGTAGGTTGTGAGAGAGCCATTAGTCATTTATATATGATGAAAGTAAGCTGAAGCAAAATCCCCAGCTCATATGTGCCAAACATTCAGTACTATGGATGGGGAACGGGTTTGGGAGGGGGAAGAGGTTTGGTGGGGATTTGGTGAAGGGGGGGGTTCACCAAATCCCTCAAAATCCCCAGCCCCTTTGGGGCTTGGAAACCCTGCTGGCCAAACAAGGCCTTAGGGTTTTCTCGAACAAATTCCACGAGCCTGGGCACCTCCTACAATTTTGCTACCATCCCCTCAGAAAGAAAAAAGTTTTGCTACCAGACTTTTGGGGCAATTTGATTATTTGCCGCTTTTTACTTTGCACATTGACGATTTTGACATTATTTGGCATTTTATATTTTTGCCACTTCTTACTTTGGATTTTGGGCGCGTGTTTGGCGCCTGTTGTAGACGAGCTTGACTAGCTCAAGCCTGGCTCATTGGAGGATGTTTGAGCAAATGCAACCTCTGAACCAATATTTGCATATTGTCTGGTTGTCCGCATTTAGTTTTTTCACATTAGTGAAGCAACTTTGGCATAGCGTTTGGTTGCCTGCATTGGCTTGGCTCACGCAAATATACGGTGTTTGGTTGCATGTGGAATATGATTAAGAGTTAGGGGTTGTTTGGCTTACGCCCGAGCTGGCCCTGCCAATCAGGGGCGTGCCAAATAATTGGCGCAGGCCGCCCCCGTTTCGCCAAAAAGATGGCGCGGAAATGAACTATCGAATGCTTGGAGGGCTGGGCGCACCAAAGTTTTGGCGTTTATCCAAACAGCTTTCCAAGGGGCAGTCAACGCCAATATTTTTGGTCGGGCGCTCTAGGGTACCAATCCAAACTGTCCCTTAACACTTACACTTAGCACACACATTATGCCTCGTGACTGTGGTGAACGGAGATAGCGACATTGCGTCCGACACAATGAGCACGGAGTGTCGAGCGAGCGTTCTTGCCAACGCCGTGGCAAACTACTTGATAGCGACGCCGCCACAGTGAAAGTCCGTGCGGAGGAGCGTTGAGGCAGAAGACAGGGGCGGAGAAATGCAGTGTATATCGAACCATGGCGAGTGCGATGAATGGTGACCGTGGTGCCGTGTCCAACATGACGAGCACAGAGTCTCCGATGAGCGCTCTTGCCGTCGCCGCGGCGAACTAATTGCTAACATCATCGCCACGGAGAAAGTCTATGCGAAGAGCGCTGAGGCAGCGGACGGGGGAGGAGAAATGCACTGTGTAGGACCATGGCGACTGCGGTGGACGGTGGCAGTGGCGCCGCGTTTGACACGACATGCACGGAGTCGTGCGCGAGCGGCCCTGGCGGCGGCGCGGCGAACTAGTTGCTAACCTCGTTGTCACAGAGAAAGTCTGCACGAAGACTGTGGACATGGGAGAAATGCAGTCCTCGCGTCATGGCAAGGTCGGTGCAGTAGGACGAGAGAGAGGAGGCCAAGATGACTCATGGCGGAAATGACTTCAATGTAGTAGGATGTGGGCAAGGAGGTCAAGAGGAACGGCTTCGACATCGAAAGGGACGAATATGAGGGCTTTGAGACAGAGGAGAGAGGAGAAGAAATACGTTGTGCGTGTAATTGCAGCCTCAGTGCAGTAGGATCGTTGAAACAAAAAACTTGCAACACGAATGTCGTGTGAAACTGCGTGATGAAACTTCTACGTTCTGTGCGTAATTGCACCCTCAGTGCGGTAGGATCGTCGAAACAGAAAACTTCCAACACGAATGTCGTGTGAAACTGCGTGATGAAACTTCCAACCTACGCAAAGCATCTCTATTATGGAGGATTACTTCTATAGGAGGATGTTCAGATTTTATTCCATAGAAGGCAAAAATATATTTAGCTTCACGCTCAATATAATCAAATTCATGCATAAGGATATTGATAGCAATTTTCTTAATCTCATGATTGTCTATGCTAGGAAGTCCCAAAAATATATTTCGAAGCATAGGATGGAGGTGCACAAACTTCCTTTTCAATTCAATATAAGCATAGAAATAGTATCTTCATAAAAAATTGTTTCATCAAGTATGTTCAAAGAATTCTTGAATAACATGCTTTCCAATGATGTTCCCACTACTCACATGATAAATTTTAGAATTTAGGACAGTGTGAGTGTTAGTGATGGGGACTTGACTTTTAAGAGGATCATAAGTGGAATCAATAAATTTTAGTCTTTCTTCATCCAAGTAATTAGTACCACCTTCACTAGCACTTTCAATGATAACTTTCTCAGATTCACACATGATAGCAACTTTCAAGCAAACAAGCAAGCAAAAGAAGCAAACTGGTGACAAGCAAAGGTAAATATATTTTTTTATTTTATTATTTTTACGAGACAAAATAAATATAAAGCAAATAAAAAGAAGAAGAAGTGAATGGAGTTTTGTGCGAAGTTACTTGATAGTTGGTGGTGGTATTCCCCGGCAACGGTGCCAGAAATCCTTCCTGATACTCATGATCTGCGTTGGGTTTTCTATGAAGATGAACAGGTAATCGCAGCATAAAGTGGGTAAGTATTTTCCTCAGTTATGAAACCAAGGTTTATCGAACCAATACGAATACCAATCTCAACCGTCCTTAGCGGCTGCACACAAAACAACAAACAACTTGCACCCAACGTCAGCAAGAGGGTTGTCAATCCCCTTGATCTTGTTATTTGCAAGCAAGTGAGTTGTGTAGATAATTGTAGACAATATCGTAGAGGTCTCTAGTGGCATCTCTCATAAGCAAAGCATACGGTGGGTAAACGAATTACCGTTGGGCAATTGATAGAAAAACGAATAATTATGCGATGTTCACGGCAATGATCATGTGTATATAGGCATCACGTCCATACGCAAAATAGGCCGACTCTTGCCTGCACCTACTACTATTACTCCACTTCAAGAGCATTTCTATGCTTGCCTCTCTACGTATTAAGTTCATGACAAACAAAGTAATGCTTGGAGAACGATGACATGATGTAGACAAAGTAAACTCAACTAATATGAATAAACCCCGTCGTTTTATCCTTAGTAGAAACAACACAAAGATGCAACTTGTCCCCTTCTGTCACTGGGATATAGAAACTCGTCAGGTTGAACCTACTACAACGCACCACTCCCACCGAAGAAATATCAATCTAGTTGGCCAAACTATCTCAATAGATCGGGGAGCATTACGAAGCTATGATGATCATGCAAATAAGAATCATAGTAATAAGGTTTAACTAAAATACTTTTCATGAATAATTGAACATAAACTCAAAATTCATCGGATCCCAACAAACACACCATTCAAAGGGATTACATCGGATAAATCAAGGCAAAGATGCGATGAACATTGTATTGGAGATCGATAGAGAGAGATTGCCATCTAGGTACTACCTACAGACCCGCAGGTCTATGGTGAACTACTCACACATCATGGTGAGGGCAGCAAGGTTGATAAAGAGGCCCTTCGTGATCGATCTCCCCTCCGGCAGGGTGCTAGAACGGAGGTGTAGATGGTCTCCCGTCGGAACAGAGACTTGTGGCGACGGAAAAGGTGTTTTGGGAGCACTTCTGGTGTTTTTTAGGGTAGATGTGAATTTATAGGCCAGACAACAACATCGGGAAACGCTCCGAGGAGCCACCACATATCTAGTTGCGCCTGATACGTCCATTTTGCATCATGCTTTTATATTGATATTTATTGCATTATGGGCTGTTATTACACGTTATGGTACAATACTTATGCATTTTCTCTCTTATTTTACAAGGTTTACATGAAGAGGAAGAATGCCGGTAGCTGGAATTCTTGACTGGAAAAGGAGCAAATATGAGAGACCTATTCTGCACAACTCCAAAAGTCCTGAAAAATTATGGAGAATTATTTTGGAATATATAAAAGATATTGGGTGAAACAAATACCAGAGGGGACCCACCAGGAGGTCACAAGCCTGTTGGGCACGGCCTACCCCTTGGTCGGGCCCTTGTGGCTTCTGGGCCCCCTGGCAGCCCTCCGGTGCCCAACTTTTGCTATATGAAGGGTTTTGACCTGGAAAAAATCATAAGAGAGCTTTCGGGACGAAGAGCCGCCGTCTTGAGGCGGAACTTGGGCAGAACCAATCTAGAGCTCTGGCGGAGCTGTTTTGCCGGGGAAACTTCCCTCCCGGAGGGGAAATCGAAGCCATCGTTATCACCAACGATCCTCTCATTGAGAGGGGGTCAATCTCCATCAACATCTTCATCAGCACCATCTCCTCTCCAAACCCTAGTTCGTCTCTTGTATCCGATCTTTGTCTCAAAACCTCAAATTAGTACATGTGGCTTGCTAGTAGTGTTGATTACTCCTTGTAGTTGATGCTAGTTGGTTTACTTGGTGGAAGATCATATGTTCAGATACTTTATTATAATTAATACTCCTCTAATTATGAACATGAACATGCTTTTTGAGTAGTTACGTTTGTTCCTAAGGACATGGGATAAGTCTTGTTATAAGTAATCATGTGAATTTGGTATTCGTTCAATATTTTGATGAGATGTATGTTGTCTATCCTCTAGTGTTTTCATGTGAACGACGACTACATGACACTTCACCATTATTTGGGCCTAGGGGAAGGCATTGGGAAGTAATAAGTAGATGATGGGTTTCTAGAGTGACAGAAGCTTAAACCCTATTTTATGTGTTGCTTCGTAAGGGGTTGATTTGGAGCCATATGTTTCATGCTATGGTTAGATTTATCTTAATTCTTCTTTCGTAGTTGCGGATGCTTGCGAGAGAGGTTAATCATAAGTGGGAGGTTTGTCCAAGTAAGGGCAGCACCCAAGCACCGGTCCACCCACATATCAAACTATCAAAGTAACAAACATGAATCAAATGATCACGATGAAAACTAGCTTGACAGAAATTCCCATGTGTCCTCGGGAATGCTTCACTTTATATAAGAGTTTGTCCAGGCTTGTTCTTTGCTACAAAAAGGATTGGGCCACCTTGCTGCACCTTTTCTACATTTATTACTTGCTACCCGTTACGAATTACCTTATCACAAAACTATCTATTATCGATAATTTCAGTGCTTGTAGACAACACCTTACTGAAAACTGCTTGTCATTTCCTTCTTCTCCTTGTTGGTTTCGACACTCTTACTTATCGAAAGAACTACGATAGATCTCCTACACTTGTGGGTCATCAGCGCCCCCCCTTTGGCAGTGGTTGGATGTGTGGTGGGTGATACGTCTCCAACGTATCGATAATATATGAAGTATCCATGCCATATTCATATATGTTTACAATACTTTTATATGGTTTTGATGCACTTTATATGATTTATTTAGAACTAATCCGGACTGACATTGTTTTCAGCAGAACTACCGTGGTTTTGTTTTTTTGTGCATAAAATGAAAGTTCTCACAATTTCCCGAAACATTTGGACGATTTTTTTGGAACAAAAGAGGCACTAGACACTTCATGGGAGGCCAGAAGAGCCATGAGGTGGGCACCACCCACCAGGGCACGCCAGACCTCCTGGCGCGCCCTAGTGTATGTTCCTCACCTTGTGGCCCACCTTCGCGTGAAACCAATGCCAAAAACTCCTATAAATATAGAAACCATCAAAAATAACCCTAGACTCCTCGTACCCTGTCGGAGAGGGTAGATCATCTTTGGTGGCCATCTTCATCATCCCGGCAGAGGCCATGATGAGGAGGGAGTTGTCCACCCTCGGGGCTAACGGTTTGTACCGGTAGCTATGTGTTCAATCTCTCTCTCTCTCGTGTTCTTTAGATGGCACGATCTTTGATGTATCACGGTCTTTGTTAATATAGTTGGATCACATGGTATTTTCCCCTCTCTATCTTGTTGTGATGAATTGTGTTTTCCCTTTGAGATTTTGTTATTACCGGATTGAATACTTTTATGGATTTGAGAGCACTTGATATATGTCTTGCATGCGGATACCCGTAGTGACATTGGGGTATTCAAGTGATTCACTTGATATATGTTATGGCGTCAACTTGCGGATTCCAGTGACCTTGGGAATCTATGCATAGGGGTTGATTGCATGTTTTCATACCATGTTCTCCGATATAAAATCTTGGGGCACTCTTTGAGGTTCTTTGTGTTGGATTGAGTATTATGAATCTGAAATTGGTTGATGTGTATCGTATAATTAACTCATGGATACTTGTGGTGACATTGGAGTATCTAGGTGACATTAGAGTTGGTTGATGTGTATCATATGGTGTTATTCTAGTATGAACTCTTAGATAGATTGATCGGAAAGGATAACTTGGTTATTTTAGTACGACCTCTTGGATAGATTGATCGGAAAGGATAACTTGGTTATTTTAGTATTAACTCTTGGATAGATCGATCGGAAAAGATAACTTTAAGGTGGTTTCGTACCCTACAAACAATGTGTTCTTATGATCTCCGCTAGATAAGAACTTTGGAGTGATTCTTCGTTGCACGTTGAGGCATGGTTATGTGATCCAATTATATTAGCATTGTTGAGAGATTGCACTAGCGGAAGTACTGACCCTAGGCCTTGTTTTCAAGCATTGCAATACTGTTTGTGCTCACTTTTGTTACTTGCTACCTTGCTATTTTTATATTGTCAAATTACAAAAACTTATATATATCATCCATATTACACTTGTATCACCATCTCTTCGTCGAACTAGTGCACCTATACAATTTGCCATTGTATTGGGTGTGTTGGGGACACAAGAGATTTCTTGTATTTGATTGCAATGTTGTTTGAGAGAGACCATATTCATCCTACACCTCCCATGGATTGATAAACCTTAGGTCATCCACTTGAGGGAAAATTGCTATTGTCCTACAAAACTCTACGCTTGGAGGCCCAACATAGTCTACAAGAATAAAGTTGCATAGTAGACATCAGTGGGTCCTTGGTGCATCTCCTCGCCCTCCTTTGAAGCTTCTAGGTCTTGTATTGGTCCAGAAAAAATCACCAAAAAGTTTGGTGGCAATTGGACTCCGTTTGGTATGGTAACTCTAAAAAGGCAAAACCACGTAGAAAACAGGAAGTGGCACTGGGCACTGGGTCAATACGTTAGTGCTAAAAAATATTATAAGTTGGTAAATAAATACCCAAAAAGTATCCTAGAATGATAATATGTCAGCATGGAACAAACAAAAATTATAGATACGTTGGAGACGTATCAACTACCACTCGAACCACCCACGCGGAGCCATCGCCAATATAAGCCAACGGTCGAGTGCCATGCCATGGCCAGGGAGGATGGCACGCGCCGAGGAGAGTCCCTTCCGCCATCGGCGCTGACTGGGCTTTTCCCGACAACATCTCTCGGCAATGGCGAGGGGTGGGAGAGGGACGGGATGAGGCCAACCACGTGATTCTAGGGTTTCCCCCTGCTACCTCTTGAGCTTGCGTTAGTTTTCCCTTGAAGAGGAAAGGGTGATGCGGTGAATTAGATAAGTATTTCTCTCAGTTAATGAGAACCAAGGTATCAATCCAGTAGGAGGAACAAGCAAGTCACCAATGGATGCACCTACACAAACAATCAAACTCTTGCACCCAACGCTATAAAGGGGTTGTCAATCCCTTCACGATTATTTGCAAGGATTAGATCTGATAGAGATAGATGTAAAAGATTGCGGAAAGTAAAAAGTAAATAAATTGCAGCAAGGTATTTTTGGTATTTTTGGTTTATAAATCTGAAAATATAATGTGGGAAGTAGACCCTGGGGCCATAGGTTTCACTAGAGGCTTCTCTCTTGAAGGAAAATATCACGGTGGGTGAACAAATTACTATCGAGCAATTGATAGAAAAGCGAATAATTGTGACGATGTCCAAGGCAATGATTATGCATATAGGCATCACGTCCGTGTCAAGTAGACCGAAACGATTCTGCATCTACTACTATTACTCCACACATTGACCGACTCCTACCTGCATCTAGAGTATTAAGTTCATGAAGAACAGAATAACGCATTAAGTAAGATGACATGATGTAGAGGGATAAACTCAAGCAATATGATGAAAACCCCATCTTGTTATCCTTGATGGCAACAATACAATACGTGCCTCGCTACCCCTACTTTGTCACTGGGTGAGGACACCGCAAGATTGAACCCAAAACTAAGCACTTCTCCCATTGCAAGAATTACCAATCTAATTGGCCAAACCAAATCAATCACTCGAAGAGACTTACAAAGATATGAAATCATGCATATAAGAATTCAGAGAAGAACCAAATAATATTCATCGATAAGCTGATCATAAACCCACAATTCATCGGATCTCGATAAACACACCGCAAAAGAGTATTACATCGGATAGATCTCCATGAAGATCATGAAGAACACGGTATTGAAGCACAAAGAGAGAGAAGAAGTCATCTAGCTACTAACTATGGACCCGTGGGTCTGTGGTGGACTACTCACGCGTCATCGGAGGGGCAATGGAGTTGATGTAGATGCCCTCCGTGATCGAATCCCCCTCCGACGGATTACCGAAAAAGGCTCCAAGATTGGATCTCTCGGGAACAGAAGGTTGCGGTGGTGGAAAAGTATTTGCATGTCTCTTTTTGGTATTGGGGGGAATATTTGGGTATTTATAGGACGAAGATTAGGGTTAGGAGTCCCGCCGAGGAGTCACAAGCCTGCCAGGCGCGGCCAGGGGTGGTGGTCGCGCCCCCTTGGTTTGTGACCTCCTGGCAGGTCCCTTGCCTTGCACTCCAAGTCTGGTAGGTGTCTTCTGGTCCAAAAGAAGTCACCGTGAATATTTTATTCCGTTTGGACTCCATTTAATATTCCTTATCTGCAATACTCAAAAACAAGGAAAAACAAAAACTGGCACTAGGCTCTAGATTAATAGGTTAGTCCCAAAAATAATATAAAAAAGCATATTAATGCATATAAAACATCCAAAACAGGTAATATAGCATGGAACAATCAAAAATTATAGATACGTTGGAGACGTATCAAGCAACCCCAAGCTTAATTCCTGCTCGTCCTTGAATAGGTAAATGATAAAAACAGAATTTTTTATGTGGAATGCTACCTAACATATTTATCCATGTAATATTCTTTATTGTGGCATGAGTGTTCACATCTCAAAACAAAAGCTTAATGTTGACATAAAAATAATATATTTCAAGCATACTAGCAAATCAATTGTATCTCTTCAAAATATAATGGCAAAAGAAAGTTATCCCTACAATATCATATGGCATGGATATGCTCCATCTTCCCCCACACAAAGTATTTACATCATGCACAACCCCGATGACAAGTCAAGCAATTGTTTCACACTTTTTATGTTCTCAAACCTTTTCAACTCTCACGCAATACATGAGCGTGAGCCATGGATATAGCACTATAGGTGGAATAGAATATGGTGGAGGTTGTGAGGAAAAAAACGAGAAGATAGTCTCACATCAACTAGGCGTATCAACGGGCTATGGAGATGCCCATTAATAGATATCAATGTGATTGAGTAGGGATTGCCATGCAACAGATGCAATAGAGCTATAAGTGTATGAAAGCTCAAAAGGAAACTAAGTGGGTGTGCATCCAACTTGCTTGCTCATGAAGACCTAGGGAAATTTGAGGAAGCCCATCAGTGGAATATACAAGCCAAGTTATATAATGAAAAAATCCCACTAGTATATGAAAGTGACAAAATAGGAGACTCTCTATCATGAAGATCATGGCGCTACTTTGAAGCACAAGTGTGGAAAAAAGATAGTAGCATTGTCCCTTCTCTCTTTCTCTCATTTTTATTTATTTATTTTGGTGGGCATCTAAGGCCTCTCTTTTTGGGGGGGGGCTTCGCTAGCCTCTTTTATTTTTCATAAAGTTTGGAGTCTCATCCCCACTTGTGAGCGAATCATAGCTTCCATGATCCTTTCCTCACATGGGACAATGCTCTAATAATGATGGTCATCACACCTTTATTTACTTACAACTCAGGAATTACAACTCGATATCTAGAACAAAATATGACTCTATATGAATGCTTCCGGCGGTATACCGAGATATACAATGATCTAGCATAGCAAATGACATCAAAAAACAGACAATCCATAAAAACATCATGCTAGCTATCTTACGATCATGCAAAGCAATATGAAAATGATGGTGCGTGTCATAATAAACGGAATGCTGGAAGTTGCATGGCAATATATCTCGTAATGGCTATGGAAATGCCATGATAGGTAGGTATGGTGGCTGTTTTGAGGAAAGATATATGGTGGGTTTAATGCACCAACGAAAGTTGTGCGGTACCTAAACCAATTACCATGTTATTTAAAGACTCTCAAAATAATATAAGTGAGGTACGAGAGTTCAATTATTTCTATAAAATAAAACACCACTGTGCTCTAAAAATATATAAGTGAAGCACTCGAGCAAAATTGCCTAGCTCAAAAGATATAAGTGAAGCACATAGAGTATTCTAATAAATTCACGATTCATGCATGTGTCTCTCAAAAGATGTGTGCAGCAAGGATGATTGTGGCAAACTAAAAAGTAAAGACTCATATCATACAAGATGCTCCATGCAAAACACATATCTTGTGGTGAATAAAAATATAACCTCAAGTAATTTACCGATGGATTAAAGACAAAAGAGGGGATGCCTTCCGGGGCATCCCCAAGATTAGGCTCTTTGGCATCCTTGAATATGGCTTGGGGTGCCTTGGGCATCCCCTGTTGGAAATATGCCCTAGAGGCAATAATAAATTGGTTTTTATCATATTTCCTTGTTCATGATAACCGTTTATTATCCATGGTATAATTGTATTGATCGGAGACTCAGATACATGTGTGGATACATAGACAACACCATGTCCCTAGTATGCCTCTAGTAGACTAGCTCGTTGATCAAAAGATGGTTAAGGTTTCCTAGCCATGGACATGAGATGTCATTTGATAACGGGATCACATCATTAGGAGAAGGATGTGATGGACAAGACCCAAACTACAAACGTAGCATATGATCGTGTCAGTTTATTGCTACTGTTTTCTGCATGTCAAGTATATGTTCCTATGACCATGAGATCATGCAACTCACACACATCGGAGGAGTGCCTTGTGTGTATCAAATGTCGCAACGTAACTAGGTGACTATAAAGGTGCTCTACAGGTATCTCCGAGGGTGTCTGTTGGGTTGGCATGGATCAAGACTGGAATTTGTTACTCCGTTTGACGGAGAGGTATCTCAGAGCCCACTCGGTAATACAACATCACAACAAGCCTTGCAAGCAATGTGACTAAGTGTTAGCCACGAGATCTTGTATTACGGAACGAGTAAAGAGACTTGCCGGTAACGAGGTTGAACTAGGTATGGAGATACCGATGATCGAATCTTGGGCAAGTAACATACCGAAGAACAAAGGGAACGTTATACGGGATTGACTGAATCCTTGACATAGAGGTTCGACCGATAAAGATCTTCGTAGAATATGTAGGAACCAATATGGTAATCTAGGGTCCGCTATTGGTTATTGACCGTAGAGGTGTCTCGGTCATGTCTACATAGTTCTCGAACCCGCAGGGTCTGCACACTTAAGGTTTGGTGATGTTTCCGTAGTATAGAGTTATGTATGGTGGTGATCTAAGGTTGTTAGGAGTCCCGTATGAGATCTCGGACGTTATGAGGAGCTCCGGAATGGTCCAGAGGTAAAGATTCATATATAGGAAGTCCTGTTTTGGTCGCCGGAAAAGTTTCGGGCTCATCGGTAGTGTACCGGGAGTGTCGGTAGTGTACCGGGGGACCATTGGGAGAGGTATTTCGACCCAAGAGGCTTCATGGGCTGTGGGAGAGTGAATATCAGCCCTTAGTGGGCTGGTGAAAACTCCCACACAAGGCCCATGTGGCTGGAGAAGAAAACCCAGTACGAAAAGGTGGAAAAAGGAAAAAAAAGGGACGAATACTAGTCCTACTAGGATTGGAGGAGAGTCTTCCAATCCTAGTGGATTCGGCCGACTCCTATGCGGCCTTGGCCTTGAGCCAGCCATCCTCCTCCCTCCCTCCTATATATACTGGTGGTATTGGGTGTTTTGCACTAGATTTTACGGCCACGTGCTACCCGTTCCACCGGTGCTCCTCTAGATCGGTTTTCTGCAGTGCTTAGGCGAAGCCCTGCCGGAATAACTCCACCACCATATCCGGAGCGCCGTCACGTTGCCGGAGAACTCTTCTACCTCTCCGCTCCCTTTTGCTGGATCAAGAAGGCGGAGATCATCATCAAGCTGCACGTGTGCTGAACGCGGAGGTGTCGTCCGTTCGGCGCTAGATCGGAAGGACCGTGATCAAGATCGCGGGACGGATCGTGATGAGTTCACGGGATGGATCGTGATGAGATCGCGGGATGGATCGTGATGAGATCGAGGGACGGATCGTGATGAGTTCGTGGGATGGATCATGATTGGATCGCGGGACGGATCGTGATGTGATCGTGGGATGCTCGGCGATTTGGATCGCGAAGATGTTCGACTACACCAACCGCGTTTCTTAACGCTTCCCGCTTAGCGATCTACATGTTGGGGAACACCGCATGGGAAACAAAAAAATTCCTATGCACATGCAAACCTATCCATGGTGATGAGCATCTACGAGAGGGAGAGTGGATCCACGTACCCTTGTAGATCGCTAAGCGGGAAGCGTTAAGAAACGCGGTTGGTGTAGTCGAACTTCTTCGCGATTCAAATCGCCGAGCGTCCCGCGATCCAATCACGAACCGTCCCGCAAACTAATCACGAACCGTCCCGCGATCCAATCACAAACCGTCCCGCGATCTCGTCACGACCCGTCCCGCGATCCAATCACGAATGTCTCGTGGCCTTGATCACGATTCTTCCGATCTAGTACCGAACAGACGGCACCTCCGCGTTCAACACACGTGCAGCTTGATGACGATCTCCACTGTCTTGATCCAGCAAGAGGAGGTGGAGAGGAGAGAGAGTTCACCGGCAGCGTGACGGCGCTCCGGTTATGGTGGTGGTGGAGCAATTCCGGCAGGGCTTCGCCTAAGCGCTGCAGAAATCCGATCTAGAGGAGCACCAGTGAAACGGGTAGCATGTGGGCGTAAGTTGTGTCCAAAAGCCACCCAATACAGTAGTATATATAGGAGGGAGGGAGAGGAGGGGGGCTGGCGCACCAAGTTCCCTTAGGGGATTCGGCCGGCCAAGGTGGGAGCAATCCTACTCCTACTCCAATCCTAGTTGGAGTAGGATTGCTTCCTATTGGCTGATTTTTCCCTTTTCTCTTTAGGATTTCCTCTCCCTGCGCCATGGGCCTTTGTGGCTGTTTCCCCAGCCCACTAAGGGCTGGTTATTATTCTCCCACAGCCCATGGACCTCTTGGGGTCGAAATACCCCTCCCGGAGGTCCCCCGGTACACTACCGGCACTCCCGGTACACTACCGATGAGCCCGAAACTTTTCCGGCGACCAAACTGGGACTTCCTATATATGAATCTTTACCTGCGGACCATTCCGGAGCTCCTCGTGATGTCCAGGATCTCATCTGAGACTCCGAACAAACTTCGGTCAGCACCATACATAACTCTACACTACCGAAACGTCACCGAACCTTAAGTGTGCAGACCCTGCGGGTTCGAGAACTATGCAGACATGACCGAGACACCTCTACGGTCAATAAACAATGGCGGGACCTGGATGTCCACATTGGTTCCTACATATTCTACGAAGATCTTTATCGGTCGAACCTCTATGTCAAGGATTCAGTTAATCCCGTATAACGTTCCCTTTGTTCTTCGGTATGTTACTTGCCCGAGATTCGATCGTCGGTATCTCCATACCTAGTTCAACCTCGTTACCGGCAAGTCTCTTTACTCGTTCCGTAATGCAAGATCCCGTGGCTAACATATTAGTCACATTGCTTGCAAGGCTTGTTGTGATGTTGCATTACCGAGTGGGCCCCGAGATACCTCTCCGTCACACGGAGTAACAAATCCCAGTCTCGATCCATGCCAACCCAACAGACACCATCGGAGATACCTGTAGAGCACCTTTATTAGTCACCCAATTACGTTGCGACGTTTGATACACACAAGGCACTCCTCCGATATCCGTGAGTTGCATGATCTCATGGTTATAGGAACATATACATTGACATGCAGAAAACAGTAGCAATAAACTGACATGATCATATGCTACGTTTGTAGTTTGGGTCTTGTCCATCACATCATTCTCCCAATGATGTGATCCCGTTATCAAATGACATCTCATGTCCATGGCTAGGAAACCTTAACCATCCTTTGATCAACGAGCTAGTTCACTAGAGGCATACTAGGGACATTGTGTTGTCTATTTACCCACACATGCAATGTGTTTCCAATCACTACAATTATAGCATGGATAATAAACGATTATCATGAACAAGGAAATATAATAATAAACACTTTATATATTGCCTCTAGGGCATGTTTCCAACAGTCTCCCACTTGCACTAGAGTCAATAATCTAGTTCACATCACTATGTGATTTACATGGTAATGAATAGAACACCCATACAGTTCTGGTGTTGATCATGTTTAGCCCTTGGAAGAGGTTTACTCAACAGGTCTGCAACATTCAGATCCGTGTGCACTTTGAAAACATTTATGTCCTTCTCCTCGATGTAGAACCGGATGGAGTTGAAGCGTCGCTTTATGTGTCTGGTCCTCTTGTGAAACCTTGGTTCCTTGGCTAGAGCAATGGCACCAGTGTTGTCACAGAATAGGTTTATTGGATTCGGTGCACTGGGCACTACTCCAAGATCTGTCATGAACTGCTTCATCCTGACACCTTCCTTTGCTGCCTCCGAGGCTGCAATGTACTCCGCTTCGCACGTAGAATCAGCTACCACGCTTTGCTTGGAATTGCACCAGCTTACCACTCCCCCGTTAAGAATAAATACGTATCTGGTTTGCGATTTAGAATCGTCCGGATCAGTGTCAAAGCTTGCATCAACGTAACCCTTTATGACGAGCTCTTCATCACCTCCATAAATGAGAAACATGTCCTTAGTCCTGTTAAGGTACTTAAGGATATTCTTGACCGCTTGCCAGTGCTCCATTCCAGGATCACTTTTAAACCTTCCAGCCATACTTATGGCAAGGCTGACATCGGGTCTTGTGCACGGCATTGCATACATGATAGAGCCTATGGCTGAAGCATAGGGGATGACGCTCATCTTTTCTTTATCTTCTGCAGTCACTGGGCATTGAGTCTTACTCAACTTCACACCTTGTAACACAGGCAAGAACCCCTTCTTGGCCTGTTCCATTTTGAACTTCTTCAAAACTTTATCAAGGTATGTGCTCTGTGAAAGTGCTATTAAGCGTCTCGACCTATCTCTATAGATCTTAATGCCTAATATGAAAGTAGCTTCTCCTAGGTCCTTCATTGAAAAACTCTTATTCAAATATTCCTTTACGCTTTCCAACATTTCTATATCGTTTCCGATCAGCAATATGTCATCCACATATAACACTAGAAACGCTACAGAGCTCCCACTCACTTTCTTGTAAATACAAGCTTCTCCATAAACTTGTATAAACCCAAACGCTTTGATCACCTCATCAAAGTGCTTGTTCCAACTCCGAGATGCTTGCACTAGTCCATAAATGGATCGCTGGAGTTTGCAAACTTTGTCAGCATTCTCTGGATCGACAAAACCTTCGGGTTGCATCATATACAACTCTTCCTCGAGGAAACCGTTGAGGAACGCCGTTTTGACATCCATCTGCCAAATTTCATAGTCGAAATAAGCAGCTATTGCTAACATGATTCTGACAGACTTAAGCATCGCTACGGGTGAGAAATTCTCATCGTAGTCAACTCCTTGAACTTGTGAAAAACCCTTTGCCACAAGTCGAGCTTTATAGACGGTGACATTACCGTCCGCGTCCGTCTTCTTCTTATAGATCCATTTGTTCTGAATGGCCTTTCCCCCTTCAGGTAGTACTTCCAAAGTCCATACTTTGTTTTCATACATGGATCCCATCTCAGATTTCATGGCCTCTAACCATTTCTCGGAATCCGGGCCCATCACTGCTCCTCCATAGCTCGTAGGTTCATTGTTGTCTAACAACATGACGTCCAAGACAGGGTTGCCGTACCACTCGGGAGTAGTACGCGCCCTTCTCGACCTACGAGGTTCAATAGCAGCTTGATCCGAAGCTTCATGATCATCATCATTAACTTCCTCTTCTACCGTCGTAGGTTCCACAGAAACATCTTTCTGCGCTGCGCTTCTCTCTGGTTGAAGTAAAGGTTCAATAACCTCATCAAGCTCTATTTTCCTCCCACTCAATTCTTTCGAGAGAAACTCTTTCTCAAGAAATGTTCCGTTCTTAGCGACAAACACTTTGCCTTCGGATCTGAGATAGAAGGTATACCCGACTGTCTCTTTCGGGTATCCTATGAAGACGCATTTTTCCGCTTTGGGTTCCAGCTTTTCAGGCTGAAGCTTTTTGACATAAGCATCACATCCCCAAACTTTAAGAAACGACAACTTCGGCTTTTTGCCAAACCACAGTTCATATGGCGTCGTCTCAATGGATTTCGATGGTGCCCTATTTAAAGTGAATGCAGCTGTCTCTAATGCATAACCCCAAAACGATAGTGGCAAATCAGCAAGAGACATCATAGAACGCACCATATCTAATAAGGTTCGATTACGACGTTCGGACACACCATTACGCTGTGGTGTTCCGGGCGGTGTCAACTGTGAAACAATTCCACATTGTCTTAAGTGACTGCCAAACTCATAACTCAGATATTCACCTCCTCGATCAGATCGCAGAAATTTAATCTTCTTGTTACGATGATTCTCAACTTCACTCTGAAATTGCTTGAACTTTTCAAAAGTTTCAGACTTGTGTTTCATCAAGTAAATATACCCATATCTACTCAAGTCATCGGTGAATGTGAGAAAGTAACGATATCCACCGCGCGTTGCAACATTCATTGGACCACACACATCAGTATGTATGATTTCCAACAAGTCACTTGCCCGTTCCATTGTTCCAGAGAAGGGCGTTTTAGTCATCTTGCCCATGAGGCATGGTTCACATGTGTCAAGTGATTCAAAATCAAGTGACTCCAAAAGTCCATCAGCGTGGAGCTTCCTCATGCGTTTTACACCAATATGACCTAAACGGCAGTGCCACAAGAAAGTGGTACTATCATTAACAACTCTACATCTTTTGGCATCAATGTTATGAACATGTGTGTCATCACTATCAAGATTCAATATGAATAAACCCCTAACATTGGGTGCATGACCATAAAAGATATTACTCGTATAAATAGAACAACCTTTATTCTCTGACTTAAATGAGTAACCGTCTCGCAATAAACAAGATCCAGATATAATGTTCATGCTTAACGCAGGCACTAAATAACAATTATTCAGGTTCATCACTAATCCCGATGGTAATAGAAGAGAGAGCGTGCCGACGGCGATCACATCAACCTTGGAACCATTTCCCACGCGCATCGTCACTTCATCCTTTGCCAGCCTTCGTTTATTCCGTAGTTCCTGCTTTGAGTTGCAAATGTGAGCAACCGAACCGGTATCAAATACCCAGGCACTACTACGAGAGCTAGTAAGGTACACATCAATAACATGTATATCATATATACCTTGTTTGTCGTTGGCCGCCTTCTTGTCAGCCAGGTACTTGGGGCAGTTCCGCTTCCAGTGACCAGTTCCCTTGCAATGAAAGCACTCAGTTTCTGGCTTAGGTCCATGCTTAGGCTTCTTTGTAGGAGTAGCAACTGTTTTGCCCCCTTCTTGGTTTTACCCTTCTTGCCTTTGCCTTTGCCATTTTTCTTGAAACTAGTGGTTTTATTGACCATCAACACTTGATGTTCTTTCTGGATTTCAGACTCAGCGACTTTCAGCATCGCCAACAGCTCGGCGACTGACTTGTTCATCCCGTGCATGTTATAGTTCATCACAAAGCTCTTGTAACTAGGTGGCAGCGATTGAAGAACTCTATCAGTGATTGCCTCCGGCGGAAGGGCAATTCCCAACTCAGCTAGACGGTTTGAGTACCCAGATATTCTGAGTATGTGCTCACTAATAGACCCGTTCTCCTCCATCTTGCAAGCATAGAATTTATCGGAGGTCTCATACCTCTCGATCCGGGCATTCTTCTGAAAGATAAATTTCAACTCCTGGAACATCTCATATGCTCCATGATGTTCAAAACGTCTTTGAAGTCCCGGTTCTAAGCCATACAATATTGCACACTGAACTATTCAGTAGTCTCCAGCATGCGCCTCCCAGGCGTTCTTAATGTCTTCGGAGGTCATGTCTTCTGGCTGGTCACCAAGCGGTGCATCAAGGACATATGACTTCTGGGAAGCCGTGAGGATAATCCTCAGATTACGGGCCCAGTCAACAAAGTTACTTCCATCATCTTTCAATTTAGCTTTCTCTAGGAACGCATTAAAATTCAGGGGTGCTACTACGTGAGCCATTGATCTACAACATAAATATGCAAAGGTTACTTAGACTATTGTTCAAGATAATGAGTTTAGTTAATCAAATTACTAAAGCTCCCACTCAAATTGACATCCCTCAGGTCATCTGAGTGTCACATGATCCAAATTCACCAACTCAAGTCCGATCATCACGTGAGTTAAGTTGGCTTCATTGGTGAACATCATTATGTTGATCATATCTACTATATGATTCATGCTCGACCTTTCGGTCTCTTGTGCTCTGAGGCCATTTCTGTACATGCTAGGCTCGTCAAGTTTAACCCGAGTGTTCTGCGCGTGCAAATCTGGCTTGCACCCGTTGTATGTGAACGTAGAGTCTATCACACCCGATGATCACGTGGTGTCTCAACACGACGAACTTTCGCAATGGTGCACACTCGGGGAGAACACAATTTTATCTTGAAATTTAAGTGAGGGATCACCTTATAATGCTACCATCGTACTAAGCAAAACAAGGTGCATAAAAGGATTAACATCACATGCAATTCATAAGTGACATGATATGGCCATGAACTTGTGCTTTAGATATCCATCTTGAAAGCACCGGCATGATCTTCATCGTCACCGGCACGACACCATGATCTCCATCATCTTGATCTCCATCAACGTGTCACCATCGAGGTTGTCACGCCCTGCATGCTTCTACTACTATTTCTACCGTTTAGCGATAAAGTAAAGCATTACATAGCGCTTAATGATTGACTCGCAGGTCGTACAATAATTAAAGACAACCCTATGGCTCCTGCCGGTTGCCGTACTCATCGACATGAAAATCGTGAAGTTCTATACATCACATGATCATATCATACATCACATATATCACATCATGTAATTGGCCATATCACATCACAACATACCCTGCAAAAACAAGTTAGACGTCCTCTCATTGTTGTTGCATGTTTTACGTGGCTGCTACGGGTATCTAGCCAGAACGATTCTCACCTACGCATAAACCACAACGGTGATACATAGATTGCTTTTCAACCTTCTCAAGGACCGCCTTTGTCGGATCCGATCCAACTAAAGTGAGAGAAACTGTCACCCGCAAGCCATCTAAGCAACAAGTTGCATCGAGGGAACCGGTCTCTCGTAAGCGTACGAGTAATGTTGGTCCGGGCCGCTTCATCTCACAATCCCGCTAAACCAAAATCCGACCAAGGGAGGAAGCAATCTAAGCATCAACGCACACAAACCTTTTGTGTTCTACTCGAGATCTCATCGAACCATCAACCTAGCTCATGATGCCACTGTTGGGGAACGTCGCATGGGAAACAAAAAAATTCCTACGCACACGCAAACCTATCCATGGTGATGAGCATCTACGAGAGGGAGAGTGGATCTACGTACCCTTGTAGATCGCTAAGCGGGAAGCGTTAAGAAACGCGGTTGGTGTAGTCGAACTTCTTCGCGATTCAAATCGCCGAGCGTCCCGCGATCCAATTACGAACCGTCCCGCGAACTAATCACGAACCGTCCGGCGATCCAATCACAAACCGTCCCGCGATCTCGTCACGACCCGTCCCGCGATCCAATCACGAATGTCTCGTGGCCTTGATCACGATTCTTCCGATCTAGTACCGAACGGCCGGCACCTCCGCGTTCAACACACGTGCAGCTTGATGACGATATTCACCGTCTTGATCCAGCAAGAGGAGGTGGAGAGGAGAGAGAGTTCACCGGAAGCGTGATGGCGCTCCGGTGATGGTGGTGGTGGAGCAATTCCGGCGGGGCTTCGCCTAAGCGCTGCAGAAATCCGATCTAGAGGAGCACCGATGAAACGGGTAGCACGTGGGCGTAAGTTGTGTCCAAAAGCCACCCAATCCACTAGTATATATAGGAGGGAGGGAGAGGAGGGGGGCTGGCGCACCAAGTCCCCTTAGGGGATTCGTCCGGCCAAGGTGGGAGCAATCCTACTCCTACTCCAATCCTAGTTGGAGTAGGATTGCTTCCTATTGGCTGATTTTTCCCTTTTCTCTTTAGGACTTCCTCTCCCTGTGCCATGGGCCTTTGTGGATGTTTCCCCAGCCCACTAAGGGCTGGTTATTATTCTCCCACAGCCCATGGACCTCTTGGGGTCGAAATACCCCTCCCGGAGGTCCCCCGGTACACTACCGGCACTCCCGGTACACTACCAATGAGCCCGAAACTTTTCCGGCGACCAAACTGGGACTTCCTATATATGAATCTTTACCTCCGGACCATTACGGAGCTCCTCGTGACGTCCAGGATCTCATCCGGGACTCCGAACAAACTTCGGTCACCACCATACATAACTCTACACTACCGAAACGTCACCGAACCTTAAGTGTGCAGACCCTGCGGGTTCGAGAACTATGCAGACATGACCGAGACACCTCTACGGTCAATAACCAATGGAGGGACCTGGACGTCCACATTGGTTCCTACATATTCTATGAAGATCTTTATTGGTCGAACCTCTATGTCAAGGATTCAGTTAATCCCGTATAACGTTCCCTTTGTTCTTCGGTATGTTACTTGCCCGAGATTCGATCGTCGGTATCTCCATACCTAGTTCAACCTCGTTACCGGCAAGTCTCTTTACTCGTTCCGTAATGCAAGATCCCGTGGCTAACATATTAGTCACATTGCTTGCAAGGCTTGTTGTGATGTTGCATTACCGAGTGGACCCCGAGATACCTCTCCGTCACACGGAGTAACAAATCCCAGTCTCGATCCATGCCAACCCAACAGACACCATCGGAGATACCTGTAGAGCACCTTTATAGTCACCCAGTTACGTTGCGACGTTTGATACACAAAGGCACTCCTCCGATATCCGTGAGTTGCATGATCTCATGGTCATAGGAACATATACATTGACATGCAGAAAACAGTAGCAATAAACTGACACGATCATATGCTACGTTTGTAGTTTGGGTCTTGTCCATCACATCATTCTCCCAATGATGTGATCCCATTATCAAATGACATCTCATGTCCATGGCTAGGAAACCTTAACCATCCTTTGATCAACGAGCTAGTTCACTAGAGGCATACTAGGGACATTGTGTTGTCTATTTACCCACACATGCAATGTGTTTCCAATCACTACAATTATAGCATGGATAATAAACGGTTATCATGAACAAGGAAATATAATAATAAACACTTTATATATTGCCTCTAGGGCATATTTCCAAAACTACAAGGGTATGTAGATCCACTCTCCCTCTCGTAGATGCTCATCACCATGGATAGATCTGCGTGTGCGTAGGAAAAAATTTGTTTCCCATGCAACGTTCCCCAACAGTGGTATCAGAGCTAGGTCTATGTGTAGATGATATCTCGAGTAGAACACAAAAGGTTTGTGGGCGTTGATGCTTAGATTTCTTCCTCCCTTGGTCGGATTTTGGTCCAGCGGTATTGTGAGATGAAGCGGCCCAGACCAACATTACTCGTACGCTTACGAGAGACCCGTTCCCTCGACCGCAACTTGTTGCATAGATGGCTTGTGGGTGCCAGTTTCTCTCACTTTAGTTGGATCGGATTTGACAAAGGCGGTCCTTGAGAAGGTTGAAAAGCAACTAGTGTATCACCGTTGTGGTTTTTGCATAGATGAGAATTGTTTTTGCTAGATACCCGTAGCAGCCACGTAAAACATGCAACAACAATTAGAGGACGTCTAACTTGTTTTTGCAGGGTATGTTGTGATATGATATGGACAATTACATGATGTGATATATGTGATGTATGAGATGATCATGTGATGTATAGATTATCACGACTTGCGTGTCGATGAGTACGGCAACCGGCAGGAGCCATAGGGTTGTCTTTAATTATTGTATGACCTGCGTGTCAATCATTAAGCGCTATGTAATGCTTTACTTTATCGCTAAACAGTAGCAATAGTAGTAGAATCATGGTGGGCGCGACAACCCCGATGGCGACATGTTGATGGAGATCAAGATGATGGAGATCATGGTGTCCTGCCGGTGACGATGGAGATCATGTCGGTGCTTTCTAGATGGAGATCAAAAGCACAAGTTCATGGCCATATCATGGCACTTATGATTTGCATGTGATGTTAATCCTTTTATGCACCTTGTTTTTCTTAGGACGACGGTAGCATTATAAGGTGATCCCTCACTTAATTTCAAGATAAATTGTGTTCTCCCCGAGTGTGCACCGTTGCAAAAGTTCGTCGTGTTGAGACACCACGTGATGATCGGGTGTGATAGACTCTATGTTCACATACAACAGGTGCAAGCCAGTGTTGCACATGCAGAACACTCGGGTTAAACTTGACGAGCCTAGTATTTACACACATGGCCTCGGAACACAAGAGACCGAAAGGTCGAACATGAGTCATATAGTAGATATGATCAACATGATGATATTCACCATTGTAACCACCTCAACTCACGTGATGATCGGACTTGAGTTGGTGAATTTGGATCATGTATCACTCGGATGACCGGAGGGATGTCAATTTGAGTGGGAGTTCTTAAGTAATATGATTAATTGAACTCATTATCATGAACATAGTCAGTAGTGTCTTTGCAAAATTATGTTGTAGATTACTTGCTCACGCTGTAGCTCCCTTAAAAAATTTATATGTTCCTAGAGAAATAGAGTTGAAAGATGATGGTAGCAATATTGTGGACTGGCTCCATGATCTGAGGATTGTCCTCATTGCTGCACAGAAGGCTTATGTCCTTAATGCACCGCTCGGTGCACCAACCCCTCTAACGTTGTTTGTAGATGTTGTGAACATCTGACAGGCACGTTCTGATGACTACTTGATAGTTTAGTGCGTCATGCATTACGGCTTAGAATTGAGGCTCCGAACCGTTTTGAACGTCACGGAACATATGAGATGTTCTAAGAGCTGAAATTAGGATCTCAGGCTCGTGCCCGTATTGCGAGACTGAGATCTCTAACAAGATTCTTTACCTGCAAGATGAACGAGAATAGCTCAATCATTGAGCATGTGCTCAGATTGTCTGGGTGCTACTATTGCTTGAATCGAGTGGGAGTTCATCTTCCAGATAAGATAGTGATTGATATAGTTCTCCAAGTCACTTTTACTAAGCTACTAGAACTTGGTGATGAACTATAAAATGCTAGGGATAGAATTAATGATCCCTGAGCTATTCGCGATGTTTGACACCGCAAAGGTAGAAATCAAGAAGGAGCGTCAAGTGTTGATGGTTAGTCAAACCACTAGTTTCGAGAAGGGCAAGAGAAAGGAGGGAAACTTCATGGATAGCAAGTCAGTTGCTGCTCCAGTGAAGCAACCCAAAGTTGAACCCAAACCCGAGACTAAGTGCTTCAATTATGAGGAGAGTGGTCGCTGAAGCGAAACAACCCTAGATACTTGGTAGATAAGAATACTGGCAACATCGACAGAAGTATATTTGATATAAGTGTTATTGATGTGTACCTTGCTTGTACTCCAAGTAGCACTTGGGTATTGGATACCGGTTCGGTTGCTAAATGTTAGTAACTCGAAATAAAAGCTACGGAATAAACGAAGAACTAGCTAAGGGTGAGGTGACGATGTGTGTTGGAAATATTTCCATGGTTGATATGATCAACATCGCACGCTCTCTCTACCTTCGGGATTAGTGACGAACCTAAATAAATGTTATTTGGTGTTTTGCGTTGAGAATGAACGTGATTAGATTGTGTTTATTGCAACACGGTTATTTATTTAAGTTAGAGAATAATGGTTATTCTGTTTACATGAATAATACCTTCAATGGTCATTCACCCAGTGAGAATGGTTTGTTGAATCTTGATCGTAGTTCATAATATTGATGCCAAAAGATACAAAGTTAATAATGATAGTACCACATACTTGTGGCACTACCGCTAAATGTCATATTGGTACAAAGCGCATGAAGAAACTCCATGTTGATGGATCTTTGGACTCATTCGATTTTGAATGGGTTGAGACATGCGAACCATGCCTCATGGGCAAGATGACTAAGGACCCCGTTTTCGGTTTAGTGGAGCGGGCAAGTGATTTATTGGAAATAATACATGTTAATGTATGCAATCCAATGAGTCCTGTAGCGTGCGGTGGATATCATTATTTTCTTACCTTCACTGATGATTTGAGTAGATATAGTGTATATTTGCTTAATGAAACACAAGTTTGAATCATTTGAAAGGTTCAAGCAAATTCAGAGTGAAGTTTAAGATCATCATGACAAGAAGATAAAAATGTCTACGATATGATCGTCGAGATGAATATCTGAGTTGCGAGTTTGGCATACAACTTTAGACAATGTGAAAATTGTTTCACAACTCACGCCACCTGGAACACCATAGTGTGATGGTGTGTCCGAACGTCATAGTCATGCTCTATTAGATATGGTGCATGCTATGATGTCTCTTATCGTTTTGTTACTATATTTTTGGGGTTATGCATTAGAGACAACTACATTCACTTTAAATAGGGCATCATCTAAATCCGTTGAGATGACACCGTGTGAATCATGGTTTGATAGAAACCTAAGCTGTCATTTCTTAATGTTTGGGGTTGCGACGCTTGTGTGGAAAATGTTTTCACCTAATGAGTTCGAACCCAAAGCGGACAAATGCATCTTCATAGAATACCCTAAGAACAGTTGGGTGAACCTTCTATCTCAGATCCAAGCATAAAATGTTTGTTGCTAAAACTGGGTCCTTTCTCGAGAAAGAGTTTCTCTCGAAAGAATTGAGTGGGAGGAAGATAGAACTTGATGAGGTTGTTGAACCTTTGTTCAATCAGAGAGTAGCGCAGCGCAGGAAGATGTTTCTGTGAAGCCTACGTTTGTTGAAGAGGAAGTTAATGATGATGATCATGAAGCTTCGGATCAAGTTACTATCGAACCTCGTAGGTCGACAAGGACGTGTACTGCTCCTGAGCGGTACGACAACCCTGTCTTGGAGGTCATGTTGTTGGACAACGATGAACCTACGAACTATGGAGAAGCGATGATAGGCCCGAAAACCAACAAATGGTTAGAGGCCATGAAATCCGAGAAAGGATCCATGTATGAAAACCAAGTATATACTTTGGTGGACTTGCTCGTTGGACGGCAGGTTGTTAAGTACAAATGGATCTTTAAAATGAAGACAGACACTGATGGTAAATGTCACCATTTGTAAAGCTCGACTTGTTGCAAAGAAGTTTATGACAAGTTCAAGGAGTTGACTGCGATGAGACTTTCTCACTCGTAGCGATGCTAAAGGCTATTGAAATTATGTTAGCAGTTGCTGCACTTTCAATTATGAAATCTGGCACATGGATGTCAAAACATCGTTTCCTTAATGGTTTACTTGAGGAAAGGTTGTGTGTGATACAACCAGAAGGTTTTGTCAGTCCTAAGGATGCTAAAAGGTGTGCAAGCTTCAGTGATCCTTTTATAGACTAAAGCAAGCATCTAGGAGTTGGAATGTACACTTTGATGAGGTTATACAAAGTTTATGAGAAACTTGTATTTGCAATAAAGTGAGTGGAAGCACCATAGAGTTTCTGATAAGTATATGTGGATGACATATTGCTATTCGAAAATAATGTGGAATTTTTGGAAAGCATAAACGGTTGTTTGAAAAGTGTTTTTCAAAGGAAGACCTGAATAAAGCTACCTAATTGTTGAGCATCAAGATCTATAAAGATAGATCAAGATGTTTTGATAAGACTTTCAGTGAGTACATACCTTGACAAGATTTTGAAAGAGTTCAAAATGGATTAGTCAGAGAGAAGTGTTCTCGCCTGCTTTGTAAGGTGTGAAGTTGAGTGAGACTCAAAGCTCGACCACGGCAGAAGAAAGAGAAAGGACGAATGTCATCCCCTATGCCTTAGCCATAGGCTTTGTATAGTATGCCATGCTATGTACCGCACCTGTGTGTGCCTTGCCATGAGTCCGTCAAGGGGTACAAGAGTGATCCAGGAGTGGATCACTGGACAATGGTCAAGATTATCCTTAGTAACTAAAAGACTCAGGAGATGTTTCTCGATTATGGAGGTGATAAAGAGTTCACCGTAAAGAGTTACGTCGATGCAAGCTTTAACACCAATCCAGATGACTTGTAGTAGCAATCTGGATACGTGTAGTGGAGCAGCCATTTGGAATAGTACCAGGTGGAGTGTGGTAGCAGTGTTTACGGTTTGACATAGAAATTTTCAAAGTACACACGGATCTGAATGTCACAGACCCATTGACTATAAGACCTCTCTCACATGCAAAGCATGATCAAGCCCCAGAACTCATTGGGTGTTAGATTCATAACAATGCGAATCACATGGTGATGTGAACTAGATTATTGACTCTAGTGCAAGTGGTATACTGTTGGAAATATGCCCTAGAGGCAATAATAAATTGGTTATTATCATATTTCCTTGTTCATGATAATCGTTTATTATCCATGCTATAATTGTATTGATCGAAGACTCAGATACATGTGTGGATACCTAGACAACACCATGTCCCTAGTATGCCTCTAGTAGACTAGCTCGTCAATCAAAAGATGGTTAAGGTTTCCTAGCCATGGACATGAGATGTCATTTGATAACGGGATCACATCATTAGGAGAAGGATGTGATGGACAAGACCCAAACTACAAACGTAGCATATGATCGTGTCAGTTTATTGCTACTGTTTTCTGCATGTCAAGTATATGTTCCTATGACCATGAGATCATGCAACTCACAGACATCGGAGGAGTGCCTTGTGTGTACCAAACGTCGCAATGTAACTGGGTGACTATAAAGGTGCTCTACAGGTATCTCCGAGGGTGTCTGTTGGGTTGGCATGGATCAAGACTAGAATTTGTTACTCCGTTTGACGAAGAGGTATCTCAGGGCCCACTCGGTAATACAACATCACAACAAGCCTTGCAAGCAATGTGACTAAGTGTTAGCCACAGGATCTTGTATTATGGAACGAGTAAAGAGACTTGCCGGTAATGAGGTTGAACTAGGTATGGAGATACCGACGATCGAATCTCGGGCAAGTAACATATCGAAGAACAAAGGGAACGTTATACGGGATTGACTGAATTCTTGACATAGAGGTTCGACCGATAAAGATCTTCGTAGAATATGTAGGAACCAATATGGTCATCCAGGGCTCGCTATTGGTTATTGATCGTAGTGGTGTCTCGGTCATGTCTACATAGTTCTCGAACTCGCAGGGTCTGCACACTTAAGGTTTGGTGACGTTTCGGTAGTATAGAGTTATGTATGGTGGTGACATAAGGTTGTTCGGAGTCCCAGATGAGATCCCAGACATCACGAGGATCTCCGGAATGGTCCGGAGGTAAAGATTCATATATAGGAAGTCCTGTTTTGGTCGCCGGAAAAGTTTCGGGCTCATCGGTAGTGTACCGAGAGTGTCGGTAGTGTACCGGGGGACCATCGGGAGAGGTATTTCGACCCAAGAGGCTTCATGGGCTGTGGGAGAGTGAATATCAGCCCTTAGTGGGCTGGTGGAAACTCCCACACAAGGACCATGTGGCTGGATAAGAAAACCCAATAGGAAAAGGTGGAAAAAGGAAAAAAAAAGGGACGAATCCTAGTCCTACTAGGATTGGAGGAGAGTCCTCCAATCCTAGTGGATTCGGTCGACTCCTATGGGGCCTTGGCCTTGCGCCAGCCCTCCTCCTCCATCCCTCCTATATATACTGGTGGTAGTGGGTGTTTTGCACTAGATTTTATGGCCACATGCTACCCGTTCCACCGGTGCTCTTCTAGATCGGTTTTCTACAGTGCTTAGGCGAAGCCCTGCCGGAATAGCTCCACCACCATCTCCGGAGCGCTGTCACGCTGCCAGAGAACTCTTCTACCTCTCCGCTCCCTTTTGCTAGATCAAGAAGGTGGAGATCTTCATCAAACTGCACGTGTGCTGAACGCGGAGGTGTCGTCCGTTCGGCGCTAGATCGGAAGGACCATGATCAAGATCGCGGGACGGATCGTGATGAGTTCACGGGACGGATCATGATGAGATCGCGGGGCGGATCATGACGAGATCGCGGGACGGATCGTGATGAGTTCGCGGGATGGATCGTGATTGGATCGCGGGACAGATCATGATGTGATCGCGGGACGCTCGGTGATTTGGATCGCGAAGATGTTCGACTACACCAACCGCGTTTCTTAACGCTTCCCGCTTAGCGATCTACAAGGGTATGTAGATCCACTCTCCCTCTCGTAGATGCTCATCACCATGGATAGATCTGCGTGTGCGTAGGAAATTTTTTGTTTCCCATGCAACGTTCCCCAACATCCCCAAGATTAGGCTCTTGCCACTCCTTATTCCATAGTCTATCAAATGTTTACCCAAAACTTGAAAACTTCACAACACAAAACTCAACAGAAAACTCATGAGATTCGTTAGTATAAGAAAAATAAATCACTACTTTAGGTACTGTTGTGAAATCATTCTTTATTTATATTGGTTTAATATCTACTGTATTCTAACTTCTCCATGGTTCATACCCCCGATACGACCCATAGGTACATCAAAATAGGTAAACAACACAAAGAAAACAGAATCTTTCAAAAACAGAACAGTCTGTACCAATCTGGAAACTTCGTATACTTTTGTAACTCCACAAATTCTAAAAAATTAGGACAACCTCGAAAATTTGTATATCAATCTTGTGTAAAAATTTCAGACTCATTCGACGCTCTGGAAATTTATAAAATTCCTGGATTTGCCGCAAAAGTTTTTGTTTTTCAACAAGATCAAATCAACAACCACCATAGACCATCCCAAAGGTCTTACTTGGCTCAAACACTAATTAAAACACCAAAACACAATAACTACAGAAGTAATAATGTGTGAAACACTAAAAACATAGAAGCAAAAACAGAAACATAAAAATAAAATTGGGTTGCCTCCCAACAAGCGCTATTGTTTAACGCCCCTAGCTAGGCATAAGCAATAGACCTAGTTATTGTCATCTTTGGTATGCAATCCAAAAGTAGCTCTCATAATAGATTCATAAAGCAATTTTATTTTCTTTCTAGGAAATTGTTCCATGCCCTTTGAAATGACGTGGATGTCGCCTAGTGAGGGGTGAATAAGAGATAACTGAGGCACGTGGAGATGACAATGTATCCCGAAGTTCACACCCTTGCGGATGCTAATCTCCGTTCGGAGTGGTGTGGAGGCACAATGCTACCCAAGAAGCCACTAGGGCCACCGTAATCTCCTCATGCCCTCGCACAATGCAAGATGTCGTGATTCCACTAAGGGACCCTTGAGGGTGGTCACTGAACCCGTACAAACAAGGTTGGGGCAATCTCCACAACTTAATTGGAGGCTCCAAACGACACCACGAAGCTTCACCACAATGGATTGTGGCTCCGAGGTGACCTCAAATGCTCGCGGCAATCTCCACAACCTAATTGGAGACCCCGAAGCTTTCCCGAAGCTTTGCACCACAATGATTGAGCTCCGAGGCACCACCAACCTTCTAGGGTGCCAAAGCACCCAAGAGGAACAAGCTCTAGGGCGCTCAAACACCCAAGAGTAATAAGCTTCTCAGCTTCTCAGCTTCTCAGCTTCTCACTTCCACGTATCACCGTGGAGAACTCAAATCTATGCACCAAATGCAATGGCAAGGGCACACGGAGTGCCCAAGTCCTTCTCTCCCAAATCTCACCAAAGCAACTAATTCTAGGGAGGAAAATGAGAGGAAGAACGAAGAAGAACACGAAGAACTCCAAGATCTAGATCCAAGGGGTTTCCCTCACTTAGAGGAGAAAGTGATTGGTGGAAATGTGGATCTAGATCTCGTCTCTCTTTTCCCTAAAGAACTAGCAAGAAACATTGGAGGGATTGAGAGTTATCAAGCTCAAAGAAGGTCAACAATGGGGAAAGAACACGAGCTCAAAGGATAAGGTTCAATGGGGAAGAAGACCCCCTTTTATCGGTGGGGAAAAATCCAACCGTTATGCTCACAGCCCGCACAGAGCGGTACTACCGCTGGGGCAGTGGAAGCCCTTTGAAAAACAACACCGAGGAAGCAGAAGGCCAGTAGAACCGCCGGAGCGGTACTACCGCTCGTCCTCATGGTACTACTGCTATGGATAGAGGTACTCTCGCTATAGGCAGCGGTACTACTGCTTGCGAGCGGTACTAAAAGTACATCCATGCCTACCACAGCTGGACTTAACACGAGATTTTGGTCCGGAGCGGTACTACTGCTCTGGAGTCGCAGTAGTACTACTCTGGAGCGGTAGTAAAAAATTACATCCGCTCTAGCCGCGGTAGTACCGCTGCAGCCCTTTAAGAACACCAAAATTGCCACGACTTCTGCAAATGGACTCTGAATTCAACAAAACCAAGTTTGTTGGAAAGCTAACGACATGGGCTAACAAAATATTGATAGAAATATCAATAAGAAGAAAATGAGAAAATTCCCATAAGAAAATGGTGAGAACCCTTCCTCAGATAAGACCGGTAAAACATCCAACACCGAAAACGCAATAGAAGAAGCAAATGAAATCCGTTTTCGATGTACTAGAGCTTGTCACGAAGATAACCACAAGCTCTAAAACCTCAAAACGAGAAAATACAAATAAGAATCAAGAAAGATGATGCAAGGATGCAATGGTTTGAGCTCTCGACGAATGATATGATCAAGCTACTCACTTGAGAGCCCCCCTTGATAGTACGGCTATCGATCATATAACCCGGTCTCCAAACTATCACCATGAGACTGGGAAAATAGAAAACCTATCAAGGGCAAACCTTTGCCTTGCACGAAGTCCACTTGAGCTAGATGATGATGATCTTGACTCCCTCAAGTTGGACCAGTTTTTGTGATTGTGTTGGCTCAATGAAGGCTAGTTGATTGCTCCCCCATACTCCACTGTTGGGAGACGTAGTAGTAAATCAAAAAAAATCCTACGTATCACCAAGATCTATCTATGGATAAACCAGCAAAGAGTGGGGAAAGATTGCATCTTCATACCTTTGAAGATCGCTAAGCGGAAGTGTTACAAGAACGCGGTTGGTGGAGTCGTACTCGCAGCGATTCAGATCGCGGTGGATTCCGATCTCAGCGCCGAACAACGGCGCCTCCGCGTTCAACACACATGCAGCCTGATGATGTCTCCTACGCCTTGATCCAGCAAGGATGAAGAAGAGGTTGAGGGAGAGCTCCGGCAGCACGACGGCGTGGTGACAGTGGAGCTACGTGGACTCCGGCAGGGCTTCGGCAAGCACTACGGAGAACGAGGAAGAGGAAGGGTAGGGTTGCGCCAAGAGAGAGAGAAGTCGTGTCTCAAACCAGCCCAAACCCTTGCATATATATAGGAGGAGGGAGAGGGAGGGTGCCTTGGCCCCTCCTCCAAGGAGGAGAGCTTCGGCCGAAGCTAGGGAAGAGTCCACCTCCCACAAGGGAGGTGGATCTCCCTCCTTTCAAACCTTTTTCAGCCCTATCTCTTATCTCCAGCCGCATGGGCCCTTCTAGAAGATCTTGGCCAGCCCAATAAGGGCTGTCACACGTCCTCTAAGGGCCCATGAAGTCCTTTGGTCATCACACCCCTCCCGGGGGTCCTCCGGCACCCTCCCGGCACTCCCGGTACACTACCGATGAGCCCGAAAACTTTCCAGTGACCAAAACTGGACATCCTATATATCAATCTTTACCTCCGGACCATTCTGAAGCTCCTCATGACGTCCAGGATCTCATCCGGGACTCCGAACAACCTTCGGTAATCACGTATACCATTTCCCTATAACCCTAGCATCATCGAACCTTAAGTGTGTAGACCCTACGGGTTTGGGAGACACGTAGACCTGACCGAGATACTTCTCCGGTCAATAACCAACAGCGGGATCTGGATACCCATGTTGTCTTCCACATGCTCCACGATGATTTCATCAGATGAGCCACGATGTCGGGGATTCAATCAATCCCATATACAATTCCCTTTGTCTATCGGTATGATACTTGCCCGAGATTCGATCGTCGGTATCTCTATACCTTGTTCAATCTCGTTACCGGCAAGTCTCTTTACTCGTTCCGTAATACATCATCTCGTGGCTAACTCCTTAGTCACATTGAGCTCATTATGATGATGTCTTACCGAGTGGGCCCAGAGATACCTCCCCGTCACATGGAGTGACAAATCCCAGTCTCGATTCGTGCCAACCCAACAGACACTTTCGGAGATACCCGTAGTGCACCTTTATAGCCACCCAGTTACGTTGTGATGTTTGGCACACCCAAAGCATTCCTACGGTATCCGGGAGTTGCACAATCTCATGGTCTAAGGAAACGATACTTGACATTGAAAAGCTTTAGCAAACGAACTACACGATCTTGTGCTATGCTTAGGATTGGGTCTTGTCCATCACATCATTCTCCTAATGATGTGATCCCGTTATCAACGACATCCAATGTCCATGGTCATGAAACCATGACCATCTATTGATCAACGAGCTAGTCAACTAGAGGCTCACTAGGGACATGTTGTGGTCTATGTATTCACACATGTATTACGGTTTCCGGTTAACACAATTATAGCATGAACAATAGACAATTATCATGAACTAGGAAATACAATAATAACCATTTTATTATTGCCTCTAGGGCATATTTCCAACAGTCTCCCACTTGCACTAGAGTCAATAATCTAGTTACATTGTGATGAATCGAACACCCATAGCAATCTGGTGTTGATCATGTTTTGCTCGTGAGAGAGGTTTAGTCAACGGATCTGCGACATTCAGATCCGTATGCACTTTACAAATATCTATATATCCCTCCTGAATGTAATCACGGATGGAGTTGAAGCGGCGCTTGATGTGTCTTGTCTTCTTGTGAAACCTGGGCTCCTTCGCAAGGGTAGTAGCTCAAGTGTTGTCACAGAATAGAGTCATCGGGCCCGACGCACTTGGAATTACTCCTAGGTCGGTGATGAACTCCTTCATCCAGACTCCTTCCTTTGTTGCTTCCGAAGCAGCTATGTACTCCGCTTCACATGTAGATGCCGCCACGACGCTTTGCTTGCTGCTGCACCAGCTGACTGCCCCTCCATTCAAAACATACACGTATCCGGTTTGCGACTTGGAGTCGTCCGGATCTGTGTCGAAGCTAGCATCGACGTAACCCTTTACGACGAGCTCTTCGGCACCTCCATATACGAGAAACATGTCCTTTGTCCTTTTCAGGTACTTTAGGATATTCTTGATCGTTGTCCAGTGTTCCGCTCCGGGATCACTTTGGTACCTCCCCACCAAACTTATGGCAAGGTTCACATTAGGTCTGGTACACAACATGGCATACATAATAGAGCCTATGGCTAAAGCATAGGGGATGACACTCATCTCTTCTCTATCCTTTGCCATGGTCGGGCATTGAGTCGTACTCAATCTCACACCTTGTAACACAGGTAAGAACCCCTTCTTGGACTGATCCATATTGAACTTCTTCAATATCTTTTCAAGGTATGTGCTTTGTGAAAGACCTATGAGGCGTCTCGATCTATCTCTATAGATCTTAATACCTAATATGTAAGCAGCTTCTCCAAGGTCCTTCATTGAAAAAAACTTATTCAAGTAGGCCTTTACACTTTCCAAGAGTTCTATATCATTTCCCATTATCAGTATGTCATCCACATATAATACGAGAAATGCTACAGAGCTCCCACTCACTTTCTTGTAAATATAGGGTTCTCCATAAACCTGTACAAATCCAAACGCTTTAATCACTTCATTAAAGCGAATGTTCCAACTCCGAGATGCTTGCACCGGCCCATAGATGGAGCACTGGAGCTTGCATACCTTGTTAGCATCTTTAGGATCAACAAAACCTTTCGGCTGCATCATATACAGTTCTTCCTTAAGGAAGCCATTAAGGAATGCCGTTTTGACGTCCATTTGCCAGATCTGATAATCACAAAATGCGGCAATTGCTAACATGATTCGGACAGACTTCAGCATTGCTACGGGTGAGAAAGTCTCATCATAGTCAACTCCTTGAACTTGTCGATAACCCTTAGCGACAAGCCGAGACTTATAGACGGTCACATTACCATCCGCGTTAGTCTTGTTCTTAAAGATCCATTTATTTTCAATGGCTCGCTTATCATCAGGCAAGTCCACCAAAGTCCACACTTTGTTCTCATACATGGATCCTATCTCGGATTTCATGGCTTCAAGCCATTTGTTAGAATCCGGGCCCGCCATCGCTTCTTCATAGTTCGAAGGTTCACCGTTGTCTAACAACATGATCTCTAGGACAGGGTTGCCGTACCACTCTTGTGCGGAACGTGTCCTAGTGGACCTTCGACGTTCAATAGTAACTTGATCTGAAGTTTCATGATCATCATCATTAACTTCCTCTCCAGCCGGTGTAGGCTCCATAGAAAAAACTTCATGTGTTGCGCTACTCTCCCGTTCGAGTGGAGGTACAATTACCTCATCAAGTTCTATTTTCCTCTCACTCACTTCTTTTGAGAGAAACTCTTTCTCGAGAAAGGATCCATTCTTGGCAACAAAGACTTTGCCCTCGGATCATAGGTAGAAGGTATACCCAATAGTCTCTTTGGGATATCCTATGAAGATGCACTTTTCCGCTTTGGGTTCGAGCTTCTCAGGTTGAAGTTTCTTCACATAAGCATTACATCCCCAAACTTTTACAAACGAAAACTTAGGTTTCTTTCCAAACCATAATTCATACGGTGTCATCTCAACGGATTTTGACGGTGCCCTATTTAAAGTGAATGCGGCAGTCTCTAATGCATATCCCCAAAATAATAGCGGTAAGTCGGTAAGAGACATCATAGATCGTACCATATCCAATAGAGTGCGATTACGACGTTCAGACACACCATTTCGCTGAGGTGTGCCAGGCGGCGTGAGTTGTGAAACAATTCCACATTTCCTTAGGTGCTTGCAAACTCGTAACTTAAATATTCTCCGCCACGATCAGATCGTAGGCACTTTATTTTTCTGTCACGTTGATTCTCTACCTCACTCTAAAATTCCTCGAACCTTTCAAAAGTTTCAGACTTATGTTTCATCAAGTAGACATACCCATATCTACTCAAGTCATCAGTGAGGGTGAGAACATAACGGTAGCCACCATGAGCCTCGACACTCATTGGACCGCATACATCGGTATGTATTATTTCCAACCAGTCAGTTGCTCGCTCCATTGTTCCGGAGAATGGGTTCTTGGTCATCTTGCCCATGAGGCATGGTTCGCACGTGTCAAATGATTCGAAATCAAGAGACTCCAAAAGTCCATCAGTATGGAGCTTCCTCATGCGTTTGACACCAATATGACCAAGGCGGTAGTGCCACATGTAAGTGGGACTATCGTTATCAACCTTACACTTTTTGGTACTCACACTATGGACATGTGTAACATCACGTTCGAGATTCATCAAAAATAAACCATTGACTAGCGGGGCATGACCATAAAACATTTCTCTCATATAAATAGAACAACCATTATTCCTAGATTTAAATGAGTAGCCATCTCGCATCAAGTGAGATCCAGATACAATGTTCATGCTCAAAGCTGGTACTAAATAACAATTATTAAGGTTTAACACTAATCCCAAAGGTAGATGTAGAGGTAGCGTGCCAACGGCGATCACATCGACCTTGGAACCATTCCCGATGCGCATCGTCACCTTGTCCTTTGCCACCCTCCGCTTATTCCGTGGCTCCTGCTTGGAGTTACAAATGTGAGCAACTGCACCGGTATCAAATACCTAGGAGCTACTACGAGCGCTGGTTAGGTACACATCAATAACAAGTATACCACATATACCTTTAACGTTGTCGTCCTTCTTATCCGCTAAGTACTTGGGGCAGTTCCGCTTCTAGTGACCGGTACCCTTGCAATAAAAACACTCAGTCTCAGGCTTGGGTCCATTCTTGTTCTTCTTCTTCCCGGCAACTTGCTTACCGGGCACGGCAACAGCTTTGTCGTCCTTCTTGAAGTTCTTCTTACCCTTGCCTTTCTTGAAACTAGTGGTCTTATTCACCATCAACACTTGATGCTCCTTTTTGATCTCGACCTCTGCTGATTTCAGCATCGAGTACAACTCAGGAATGGACTTCTCCATCCCTTGCATGTTGTAGTTCATCACAAAGCTCTATTGGATAGGTGGAAGCGATTGGAGGATTCTGTCAATGACCGAGTCATCCGGGAGATTAACTCCTAGCTGAGTCAAGCGGTTGTGTAGCCCAGACATCTTGAGGATGTGCTCACTGACAGAACTATTCTCCTCCATCTTATAGCTGGAGAACTTGTCAGAGGCGTCATATCTCTCGACCCGGGCATGAGCTTGGAAAACCATTTTCAGCTCTTGGAACATCTCATATGCTCCGTGTTGCTCAAAACGCTTTTGGAGCCCTGGTTATAACTGTAAAGCATGCCGCACTGAACAAGAGAGTAATCATCACAGCGAGAATGCCAAGCATTCGCAACGTCTTGCTCTGCTGGGAGAAGGGGTGGGTCACCTAGTGGTGCATCAAGGACATACAATTTCTTGGAAGCTACGAGGATGATCCTCAAGCCACGGACCCAATCCGCATAGTTGCTTCCATCATCTTTTAGCTTGGTTTTCTCTAGGAACGCGTTGAAGTTTAGGGTGACATTCGCGTTGGCCATTGGATCTACAATATAGATTGTAAAGACAATTATTGACTAAGTTCATGATAATTAAGTTCACATAATCAAATTATTTAATGAACTCCCACTTAGATAGACATCTCTCTAGTCATCCAAGTGACACATGATCCATGTCAACTAGCCCGTGTCCGATCATCACGTGAGACGGACTAGTCATCCATGGTGAACATCTCCATGTTGATCGTATCTTCTATACGACTCATGTTCGACCTTTCGGTCTTCCGTGTTCCGAGGCCATGTCTGTACATGCTAGGCTCGTCAAGTCAACCTAAGTGTATCGCGTGTGTAAATCTGGCTTACACCCGTTGTATGCGAACGTTAGAGCCTATCACACCCGATCATCACGTGGTGCTTTGGAACAACAATCCTTAGCAACGGTGCACAGTTAGGGTGAACACTTTTCTTGTAATTTTATTGAGAGATCATCTTATTTACTACCGTTGTTCTAAGCAAATAAGATGTAAGCATGATAAACATCACATGCAATCAATATAGTGACATGATATGGCCAATATCATCTTGCTCCTTTGATCTCCATCTTCGGGGCACCATGATCATCACTGTCACCGGCACGACACCATGATCTCCATCATCGTGTTTTCATGAAGTTGTCTCGCCAACTATTACTTCTACTACTATAGCTAACATTTATCAATAAAGTAAAGTAATTACATGGCATTTATGATTGACACGCAGGTCATACAATAAAATAAGACAACTCCTATGGCTCCTGCCGGTTGTCATACTCATCGACATGCAAGTCGTGAATCCTATTACAAGAACATGATCAATCTCATACATCACAATGCATCACATCACATCCTTTGGCCATATCACTTCACAAGGCATATGCTGCACAAACAAGTTAGACGTCCTCTAATTTGTAGTTGCAAGTTTTTACGTGGCTGCTATAGGTTTCTAGCAAGAACGTTTCTTACCTACGCCAAAACCACAATGTGATATGCCAATTGCTATTTACCCTTCATAAGGACCCTTTTCATCAAATCCAATCCTACTAAGGTGGCTGAGACAGACACACGCTAGCCACCTTATGCAACAAGTGCATGTCAGGCGGTGGAACCAGTCTCACGTAAGCGTACGTGTAAAGTCGGTCCGGGCCGCTTCATCCTACAATACCACCGAATCAAGATAAGACTAGTAGTGGTAAGCATATTAACAAAATCGATGCCCACAACAACTTGTGTTCTACTCGTGCATAGATTCTACGCATAGACCTAGCTCATGATGCCACTGTTGGGAGACGTAGTAGTAAATCAAAAAAATTCCTACGTATCACCAAGATCTATCTATGGAGAAACCAACGAGTGGGGAGTGATTGCATCTTCATACCTTTGAAGATCGCTAAGCAGAAGCGTTACAAGAACGCGGTTGGTGGAGTCGTACTCGCAGCGATTCAGATCGCGGTGGATTCCGATCTCAGCGCCGAACAATGGGGCCTCCGCGTTCAACACACGTGCAGCCCGATGATGTCTCCTATGCATTGACACAGCAAGGAGGAAGGAGAGGTTGAGGGAGAGCTTCGGAAGCACAACAGCGTGGTGACGGTGGAGCTACGTGGACTCCGGCAAGGCTTCGCCAAGCGCTACGGAGAACGAGGAAGAGGAAGGGTAGGGCTGCGTCGAGAGAGAGAGAAGTCGTGTCCCAAATCAGCCCAAACCCTTTCATATATATAGGAGGAGGGATAGGGAGGGCTGCCTTGGTCCCTCCTCCAAGGAGGAGAGCTACGGCCGAAGCTAGGGAAGAGTCCACCTCCCACAAGGGAGGTGGATCTCCCTCCTTTCAAACCTTTTTCAGCCCTATCTCTTATCTCCAGCCGCATGGGACCTTCTAGAAGGTCTTGGCCAGCCCAATAGGGGCTGGCACACCTCCTCTAAGGGCCCACGAAGTACTTTGGTCGTCACACCCCTCCTGGGGGTCCTCCGGCACCTTCCCGGCACTCCCGGTACACTACCGATGAGCCCGAAAACTTTCCGGTGACCAAAACTGGACTTCCTATATATCAATCTTTACCTCCGGACCATTCCGGAGCTCCTCGTGACGTCCGGGATCTCATCCGGGACTCCGAACAACCTTTGGTAATCACGTATACCATTTCCCTATAACCCTAGCGTCATCGAACCTTAAGTGTGTAGACCCTACGGGTTCGGGAGACACGTAGACATGGCCGAGATACTTCTCCGGTCAATAACCAACAGCGGGATCTGGATACCCATGTTGGCTCCCACATGCTCCATGATGATTTCATCGGATGAACCACGATGTCGGGGATTCAATCAATCCCGTATACAAATCCCTTTGTCTATCGGTATGATACTTGCCCGAGATTCGATCGTCGGTATCTCTATACCTTGTTCAATCTCGTTACCGGCAAGTCTCTTTACTCGTTCCGTAATACATCATCCCATGGCTAACTCCTTAGTCACATTGAGCTCATTATGATGATGTCTTACCGAGTGGGCCTAGAGATACCTCTCTGTCACACGGAGTGACAAATCCCAGTCTCGATTCGTGCCAACCCAACAGACACTTTCGGAGATACCCGTAGTGCACCTTTATAGCCACCCAGTTACGTTGTGACGTTTGGCACACCCAAAGCATTCCTACGGTATCCGGGAGTTGCACAATCTCATGGTCTAAGGAAATGATACTTGACATTGAAAAGCTTTAGCAAACGAACTACACGATCTTGTGCTATGCTTAGGATTGGGTCTTGTCCATCACATCATTCTCCTAATGATGTGATCCCGTTATCAACGACATCCAATGTCCATGGTCATGAAACCGTGACCATCTATTGATTAACGAGCTAGTCAACTAGAGGCTCACTAGGGACATGTTGTGGTCTATGTATTCACACATGTATTACGGTTTCCGGTTAACACAATTATAGCATGAACAATAGACAATTATCATGAACTAGGAAATACAATAATAACCATTTTATTACTGCCTCTAGGGCATATTTCCAATAGAGTCACTCTTAGACACACCTTCACAAGTCCATTGTCACCACAATGGACAGCAAGCTACAAGCATGATTTCTTCGTGATGCTTCACTTGAACTTGCACACTGCAACCTTGATGAAGATCACCACCTGATGTCATCTCCATGGGTTGTATGGGATCTTCCTCTCGATTCAGTCCCATGGAAAAATACCTAACCCTACAAAGAACACTCGCGTAGACCATGGGTTAGTACACAAAGCGTAATGGACAATGCTTACCATACCATGGGATTACTTGATCCTTCTTGGTACATCATGTACTCTTTGTGTGTTGATCAACTTGGTTCACTCTTTGACTTAGTATTGATCAACCTTGTATCTTATCTTCTCTCTTCATAAAGATGATATCTTGAAGGTAAACATGAATGCTCACACAGTCTTCTTCTTCAAGACATGCTTGAAGTAAGCTCAACTCTTACATGACCAATCTTTGGATAACACCTTGAATACCACCTTGGTCACCATATAAACTCCTTGAAACCAACAGATGGACTTCAAGAAGTACCTACGGACAAATCCTTAGAATATAACTCAAGGCATCCATTAGTCCATAGGGATTGCCATCAATTACCCAAAACCACACATGGAGAAATGTGCTCTTACAATCTCCCCCATTTTGGTAATTGATGACAACCACTTTTAAGAGAGTTTATATAAGGAAATAAGCACAACCAAGCACACACAAATGCAAAGCAATGCATGGATGTGAGATGCAAATGCTTAAGCAATAAAAGCAAAATGCTCTAAGCTTTCCAAACTAAACTCTCTAAACTTCTCCCCCATTGGCATCGATTGCTAAAATGGGCGAAAAGCTTAGAAAGCCAATATAATTAGTGTTCCTCCAAAAGGTTTGTATTTCTCAAAAATACGTGTCTGAAGAAATACACAAATCCAATGATAAGTAGTTGGAGAAAGACAAACTATATTGAGAACCCAAAGATTGCAAAAAGGATCGTATGGCACAAAGACATACACCGGAGTGAAGCAAGCACTCAAAAGATACTAATTGGAACAATCAATCACATGGACCTACAAACCACATGAATAAAAGGTATTATGATATGGTAAAAAGAGTGTTTATAAAGAAACTAGAGGAGATCCCCATGATTTGTGCACAATTAAGAATTTTTGTATTTGAATGTAAGTGCACAAAATAGGATCATGACTCCCCCAAAAATCAATATAAACACACAACAAAGTGCAAGAAAGTAGATAAGCCAATAAGCATAGTACTTGCACCAAACATATGGTTGAGAAATAGGTAGAAGAGGTTAAAGAATAGGCTCAACCAAAATGATGTGTGTGAGTCATGGAAAAGCACTTGAGAGGACTAATATAAGAATGAGCATTAAGCATCAACACAGTCTTGATGAAATGAGACATAAAGTTCAAGACATATCCTTCCCACACACAAACCACTAACAACTGGGTTCACAAGCTTACTAAGAAGAAAATTAAAAACCAAAGCTTGTGACAACCCCTGGTGAAGATAGGAAATAATAGCCTTGTCAAGAGGAGGGATACCAATCCAGATGGCAAAACCCTCGTGAAGACAAGCATAAGGAAAATAATCTTTACCACCAAAGAGTACATAAAGATGCAAGGATATAAGATCCGCACTCAACACATATTCTTTCACAAAACCACCAAGGAAATAGAAAGGGAATGCAATAGTGGACTTGAAAGAAAAAAGAGGATATCAACTAGAGATGTAACTTCTCTCATGTGTATAAGATTCTAGGTAGAGGACAATCATGATGATATATCCACAAAGAATGATGTACACATGAAATAGTTACAAGAAGGAACGAACAAGATATCCAAAAGGAAGTCATAAATATACCAATAAGATCTTTGCTTGAAAGCATAGCACATAGCCTATATTTTCTTATTGTACATCAATGAACTCCCACTACACGAACATCAAAGACATCACAACTAGCAATATGACATCATCGTTGAGACGCTTTGAGAAAGGAAACAAGTACCACAAGAAGGACTCAAGAAGTTCATGCCATGATGCAACCTATAAAAGGTTGAATGCGAGAAATGTATGCATGAAGTAGATACTTGTTACCGAGATAGCATTGGATTGATGTAGTAGACAATGGTTCATCGATCATCCTAGTATGGCTCCAATACGCACATGGTGTCGACACCTTCCTTGTAAGTGAGCCGAGTGTCCAATGTATCTCCAATTGTTCCTAGAACAATATCACAAACAAAGTGGTACCCAAACTCATTGGGACCAAAAAGTTAGTGAACCAACAATACATAGGACAAAACTCCACATAAATATGTGCATATAGATATGAAATTGAATTTCATGCACACTTTAGCCAATTTATGTCATAGTGGAGTCTCCCCTATATATTGGGTCAAGGAGAGAGAACATGCCAACTAAAGTACACGTAGAAAATATGCATGCTCAAGGCTTTCAAGAATCAAATCAACACACAGTTGATAAGGTACCGAAAGATAAGGTATCAAGTGAAAATAAGATACCAAACGAAAAAATATCACTTGACGGATACCAACTAAAAGATACATCAAGGAATGAGATATCCAATGACATATGCCAAATATAAGGAAACAAGATACCAAATGAAGGAAAACAAGAGGTATCAAATTCCCAAAAGAGAGCCAGGTTCCAAACATACCAAACCCTCTGCAAATTTTCATGATGGCACAAAGCACCATAGAGAAAAGGCTTGCCTCCCACCAACACACACTTGATGAAGATAAAATGATTTTATGATAAATACATAACGAGAGTGTTCTAAAGAAAATAGGATATCTCCCCCAAGAGATGTGCATTATATAGAATTTGCATTTGAATACAAAATGCACACGATGGGATCATCACATTCCCTATATCTATAGAAACACTAGAAATGCTCAAAAAGATCCACAAGAGGCAAGGAAGACAAAGGATAAACAAAAACCTATGTAAAGATGATTAGCAAATTCTACCACTTAAAAGGAATACCAATTGTCAAAAGGCAAGAAGTATTTGGAAATAATTCCCATTGGTAGATTGCAAATAGATCCAACATCATCTTTACTCCTAAATCACAAGAAAATGACACTTGTAGAGCTAGCATGCCACCTAGGAATAAGATAAATTATAATATCAACTCTACCCGGCAATATGTCAAATGTACACATTCTCTGGGCTTGTAATATGCACATAGTATATTACTCCCCCATAATGTGGTAACCCAACGTTATTAACAAGTGGCAAATGAAATCCAACAAGAGATGATTAATGGACCATTTAGAATTTGAATTTCTCATGAGAAGACATACCAAATAGAATCTAGATAATCTTGTAATGTCAATACTAAGTGGTATTCCTCATGAACACACATTTTTAGGGTCGTGAAGTGCATAAAGCACATCACTCCCCCAAAATAGGATACTCCATTAATTTCTCACATAGAGCCAACTAAGATACAAACATAATGCAAAAAGGCTCTACACAAGACTCACACATACATGATGTGCAACCCATCATACATACTTGATTTCTCAAGATAAACAAATAGGAAGCACAACATATACAAACACATGCAAGGTACAAAACCACAACATGCAAAGGGACAAGTAACTAACAATGTTTTCAATTTAAGTACAACTTACCGCAAGGAGGAACATTGGTATATGATATACACTTGATGATCCACATGAGTTGGCTTGAGACAATATGAATGATGAAGAACCCTTAATTCTTCATAATGTAGCCAAGTTACCAATGCCCTCCATCAACACCTATTGATCAAGTTTGAGCTTGTTGGTCCCCAACCAAGTTGGGTCCTAAGAGGTTAGTCACAATAGGCTTGGCTACCCAAATGGTTCTTTTCTTGACGCCACTTTGAGTACCAACACATTTGGCAAACACATTGCCAAGCTTATCCTTCCCAAGAGAATAGATATCATCAATAATGATTGGGTTGGATAAGTTACCTTTCATGCAAGAAGAAGCGAAGTGACCCTTCTCACGACATAAGTAGCAACATCTACCCTTTATTTTTCTTCTCAAATGATTTCTCAACTTGAGGAGCAATGACTTGGGTCTTCTTGGGAAGATGACTTTCTTCAACTTGTGGTTGAGCATGCGATTGAACTTGTGTCCTCTTCCCTTGTTGCTTGTTAATTTGAGTCTTCTTCTTCAACGGGCAAGATCTTACATGGTGCCCTTCTATTTTGCAATTGAAGCAAATAATCTTTGCCGAATTCTTGACTTGTTTTTGGCCCTTCTTCTTGTACTTCGTGGACATCTTCTTCTTCTTGGAGATGAATCCAAGTCCACCTTTGTCGTTTGGGAATTTTTGCACACTCAACATATTGTTGGGTGTGGACTTCCCTTCATGACTCTTTTCCAAGTCTTTCTTCAAAGAAGTGACTTGGGCCTTGAGTTCATTGATTTCCTCTACATGGTTAGAATTAACACAAGTGCTAGAGGAAATATAAGCTTCATAATTAGAGCAACAAGGCAAGGAAAGTAATTCATCACAAGATGTACCAACATTATGTGTAGATGAACTACGAGGACTAGCACATGGCAATAAAGCATTTCTACTAGATATAGTGCTAATGTCCACATGAGGCTCACTAGATGTTACCTTAGTGGTACTAGCCTCATGAGATATCTTTAGCACATTATGCGATACTAGAAGATCGCCATGAGAGCTAGAAAGCTTTTCATGACTTTCTTCCGATTTCCCATAACTGCTAGATAGCAACTCAAGTTGAGCCCTTAGCTCAACATTCTCCTTTAATATGGATGCTTCACAAGAAATAGAGTTAGTATCACAAGCATCATCATTAACAACAAGAGGAGAAGGCAACTTGGCAAGCTCTTTAGCATATGAAACTTTAAGTTGAGCATGAGACTCGGTGAGTTCAATGAGCGAACTCTTAACGACCCTTGAGCCATTTTCGAGGTGCTCAAAGTCCTCAAGGAGTTTAGCATGTGCAACTTCAAGCTTATCATTTTTAGTTCTCAAATCATTAGCCACCTTGAGAGCTCTTTCATGGGATTCCTTTAATCTAGATAATTATAGAGCAAATGTCTCCTCAAGAGATTCCTTGGTGGTTTGTTCATTTTCAAGAGCTTGAGATAGCTCCGCAATCTCATTAGTGTAATCATGTTCATGACCTTCCATTTTGTCAATGGTGGTCTCATGCTCCTCGAGATGAGCTTCCAACTCCTCAATATATTTCTTGCCCTCAATGGCAATAGACATGATTTCCATGAAGTTGGAACAAGAAATTTTATTCTTGTGAAGAGCTTTAAAAACCATTTCTCCCTTAATTTTTAAGGAAGAAATATTATCACTCTCTTCATCATTATCATCAACATCATCATCGTGAGATATATTGGGATTCAAAGTAGGAGATACCTTTGAAACCTTAGCCATAAGGCAAAAGTGTCAAACAATAGATGATGATGTAGGATCCTTGAAGCACCATTCAAGACCACATCTTGTTACATGGAGTGTTGGGTTTCCTCTATGTTGTTAGCACAACAACTCGAGGAAATAGATATAGTTTTATCATGGAAACAAAATATAGCAAGCATATCATCATGAGATTTAGTCAAGCAACTTGTACATGATATGCAAGGACTATCAACACAAGTATGTGAAACATTTAAAGTGCTCGAGGTGTTAAAGTCCAAAGATGAAGCATTGCAATAATATAGTGAAGAAGAATTATCAACAATAAGCCCACTATCATCATTACAATGATCATCACTACTCACCATATAACTACCTTGTGGCAATCCACATGTAGGTGAAGTAGATGAAGTTGAGAAGACAACACGACCGGAGGTGGAGGGAGAACAATCATCCCTACAAATATTGGACTCACCAAATTTATCTTGAAGCTTTGTCCACAACTCATGAGCATCCCGAAACGGCATGAGTTCAAATATAACTACATTACTCAAAGCATCAAAAAGCACATTAGAAGCTTGAGCATTGAGATAAGAGTTTTTTTCATCCTCCAAAGATAGGTGTTGAGAAACCTTTGAAGGAGAAAAACCCATATCTACAATTCGCTCTAAAGATGGGTCCATGACCCTAAAGAGATTAGCATGCGAATTACCCAAACATCAAAATTTGTGCCATTGAAACTAAGAGTGTCATAGAATCCTAATCCCCTAGTCAACATCCTTACTCTCTAGGTTGTTAAACCTAATAATGAGAAACCTGGCTCTGATACCAATTGAAATGACGTGGATGTCGCCTAGGGGGGGCGTGAATAGGCGCTTTAAAATAATTACGGTTTAGGCTTGAACAAATGCGGAATAAAACTATCATTTAATTAGTCAAGCACAAAATCTAAAACAACTAGGCTCACCTATGTGCACCAACAACTTATGCTAAGCAAGATAGACAACTGAGTGATAGCAAGATATATAACAAGAAACAATTTGGCTATCACAAACTAAAGTGCGTAAGTAAAGGGGCTCGGGTAAGAGATAACCGAGGCACGCGGAGATGACAATGTATCCCGAAGTTCACACCCTTGCAGATGCTAATCTCTGTTCGGAGCGGTGTGGAGGCACAGTGCTCCCCAAGAAGCCACTATGGCCACCGTAATCTCCTCATGCCCTTGCACAATGCAAGATGTCATGATTCCACTAAGGGACCCTTGAGGGTGGTCACCAAACCCATACAAACAAGGTTGAGGTAATCTCCACAACTTAATTGGAGGCTCCCAATGACACCACGAAGCTTCACCACAATGGATTGTGGCTCCGAGGTGACCTCAAATGCTCGGGGCAGTCTTCACAACCTAATTGGAGACCTCGAAGCTTGCTCATAGCTTTGCACCACAATGATTGAGCTCCGAGGCACCACCAACCGTCTAGGGCGCCAAAGCACCCAAGAGGAACAAGCTCTAGGGTGCTCAAACACCCAAGAGTAATAAGCTTCTCAACTTCTCACTTCCACGTATCACCGTGGAGAACACAAACCTATGCACCAAATGCAATGGCAAGGGCACATCGAGTGCCCAAGTCCTTCTCTCCCAAATCTCACCAAAGCAACTAATTCTAGGGAGGAAAATGAGAGGAAGAACGAAGAAGAACATGAAGAACTCTAAGATCTAGATTCAAGGGGTTCCCCTCACTTAGAGGAGAAAGTGATTGGTGGAAATGTGGATCTAGATCTCCTCTCTCTTTTCCCTCAAGAACTAGAAAAAATCATTGGAGGGATTGAGAGTTAGAAAGCTCTAATAAGGTCAACAATGGGGGAAAACACGAGTTCAAAAGATAAGGTTCAATGGGGAAGAAGACCCCCTTTTATAGGTGAGGAAAAATCCAACCGTTATGCTCACAGCACGCACAGAGTGGTACTACCACTCATGGGAGCGGTACTACCGCTGGGGCGGTGGAAGCCCTTTGAAAAAAGACACCGAGGAGGCAAAAGGCCAGTAGAACCACCAGAGCGGTACTACCGCTCGTCTCATGGTACTACCGCTATGGATAGCGGTACTACCGCTACGGGTAGCGGTACTATTGCTTGCGAGCGGTACTAAAAAAATACATCCGTGCCTACCACGGCTGGACTTAACACGAGATTTTGGTCCGGAGAGGTACTACTACTCAGGAGCCATGGTAGTACCGCTCTGGAGTGGTAGTAAAAAATTATATCCGCTCTAGCCGCGGTAGTACCACTGCAGCCTTTTAAGAACACCAAAACTTCCACTACTTCTGCAAACGGACTCCGAATTCAACGAAACCAAGTTTGTTAGAAAGCTAACGATATGGGATAACACATTATTGATAGAAATATAAATAATAAGAAAATAGAAAATATCCATAAGAAAATGGTGAGAACCCTTCCTCAGATAAGACCGGTAAAACCTCCAACACCGAAAATGCAATCACGAAGATAACCACGAGCTCTAAAACCTCAAAAGGAGAAAATACAAATAAGAATAAATAAATATGATGCAAGGATGCAATGGTTTGATCCCTCGACGAACGATACGATCAAGCTACTCACTTGAGAGCCCCCCCTTGATAGTACGACTATCGATCATATAACCCGGACTCCAAACTATCACCATGAGACCGGTAGAATATAAAACCTACCAAGGGAAAACCTTTGCCTTGCATGAAGTCCACTTGAGCTAGATGATGACGATCTTGACTCCCTTAAGTTGGACCACCTTTCGTGATTGCGTTGGCTCGATGAATGCTAGTTGATTGTTCCCCCGTACTCCACTATGGGTGGGTCACTCTTCGGCACACCTTCACAAGTCCATTGTCACCACAATGGATGGAAATCTACAAGCATGATTTCTTTGTGATGCTTCACTTGAACTTCAAGAAGTACCTACGGACAAATCCTTAGAATATAGCTCAAGGCAACCATTAGTCCATAGGGATTGTCATCAATTACCCAAAACCACACATGGAGAAATGTGCTCTTACACCTTCCTTAACGAAAATTGGAATCTAATGTTTCCTTCTTTCATATCAATAATTGCACCATCCGTTTTAAGGAAAGGTCTACCAAGAATAATAGGACATGTAGGATTGCAGTCTATATCAAGAACAATGAAATCTACGGGCACATAATTCCTATTTGCAACAATAAGAACATCATTAATTCTTCCCATAGGTTTGTTAATAGTGGAATCCGCAAGATGCAAATTGAAAGAGCAATCATCAAGATCATGGAAACCTAGCACATCACATAAAGTTTTTGGAATCATGTAAACACTAGCATCCAAATCATGCAAAGCATGGCACTCATAATCTTTAATTTTAATCTTAATAGTAGGTTCCCACTCATCATGAAGCTTTCTAGGTATAGAAACTTCCAAATCAAGTTTTTCTTCAAAAGACGTCATCATAGCATCAACGATATGTTTAGTAAAAGCCTTATTTTGATTATAAGCATGCGGAGAATTCAACATGGATTGCAATAAGGAAATACAATCAATCAAAGAACGCCTATCATAATTAAATTCCTTGTAATCCAAAAGAGTGGGTTCATTGCTATTTAAAGTTTTGACCTCTTCAATCCCACTGTTATCAATCTTAGCATTAAGATCTATAAACTCCGAATCATTGGGATGACTTTTAACTAAAGTTGACTTATCTCGAGTCCCATATTTATCAAGATTTATATTGGAAAACAAAGATTCAATTGGAGTCACATCAATCACTTTGAGATCTTCATCATTATTAAAAGATTCTGGCTTAGCGACCATTTTATTGACTAAAGTAGCTTGTTTATTAGAAATTTGGCCTACTAAATCCTCAATATGAGCAAACTAAGATTTCAAACCATAAAACTCCTTAGACATATCATCAAGCTATTTATTCATGTATTCAAGCATACCCATTTGTTCTTTAAGCTCGTTTCTAAATAAACTATTATGGTCAAATTGGAGTGACATGAATCTTTAGTTATTATCCTCAATATCTTCCAGCTTCCTAAGATAAGGATCAAAGCTTTTGGGTTGAGATATAAAGACGAGCGAACGATCTAACACACAAGCAAACGAAAAGGCGAACGGAAGAAAGGTGAATAAAAAGGAAAATCTTTTTGGTATGTTCTGAAAATCATTTTAGAAGTGGGGGAGAGGAAAACGGGAGGCAAATGGCAAATAATGTAAATTCAAGAGATGAATTTGTGATGGGTACTTGGTAGGCTTGATGTGTATCCTCCCCAGCAACGGCGGCAGAAATTGGCAAGTTGACGGGAGAGTTCTTGTCTTGACTTGCTATCTATCCTCCTCGGCAACGGCGCCATAAATCCTTCTTGCTACCTCTTGAGCTTGCGTTGGTTTTCCTTGAAGAGGAAAGGGTGATTTAGTGAAGTATATAAGTATTTCCCTCAGTTGATGAGAACCAAGGTATCAATCTGGTAGGAGGAACAAGCAAGTCACCAATGGATGCACCTACACAAACAATCAAACTCTTGCACCCAACGCTATAAAGGGGTTTTCAATCCCTTCACGGTTATTTGCAAGGATTAGATCTGATAGAGATAGATGTAAAAGATTGCTGAAAGTAAAAAAGTAAATAAATTGCAGCAAGGTATTTTTGGTATTTTTGGTTTATAAGTCTGAAAATATAATATGGAAAGTAGACCCGGGGGCCATAGGTTTCACTAGAGGCTTCTCTCTTGAAGGAAAATAACACGATGGGTGAATAAATTATTGTCGAGCAATTGATAGAAAAGCGAATAATTATGACGATATCCAATGCAATGAGTATGCATATAGGCATCATGTCTGTGTCAAGTAGACCGAAACATGATGTAGAGGGGTAAACTCAAGCAATATGATGAAAAACCCATCTTGCTACCCTTGATGGCAATAATAGAATACATGCCTCGCTACCCCTACTTTGTCACTGGGTGAGGACACCGCAAGATTGAACCCAAAACTAAGCACTTCTCCCATTGCAAGAATTACCAATCTAGTTGGCCAAACCAAATCAATAACTCGAAGAGACTTACAAAGATATGAAATCATGCATAAAAGAATTCAGAAAGAACCAAATAATATTCATAGATAAGCCGATCATAAACCCATAATTCAACGGATCTCGACAAACACACCGCAAAAGAGCATTACATCAGATAGATATCCATGGAGATCAAGAAGAACATGGTATTGAAGCACAAAGAGAGAGAAGAAGCCATGTAGCTACTATATATGGACCCTCAGGTATGTGGTGGACTACTCACGCATCATCAGAGGGGCAATGGAGTTGATGTAGATGTCCTTCGTGATCGAATCCCCCTCCGACAGATTACCGGAAAAGGCTCCAAGATTGGATCTCTCGGGAACAGAAGGTTGTGGCGGTGGAAAAGTATTTGTGTGGCTCTTTTTGGTATTGGGGGGATATTTGGGTATTTATAGGATGAAGATTAGGGTTAGGAGTCCTTCCGGGGAGTCACAAGCCTGCCAGGCACGACCAGAGGTGGTGGCCGCACCCCCTGGCTTGTGATCTCCTGGCAGGTCCCTTTCCTTGCACTCCAAGTCTGGTAGGTTTCTTCTGGTCTAGAAAAAATCATCGCGAAGATTTTATTCCGTTTGGACTCCGTTTAATATTCCTTATCTGCGATACTCAAAAACAAGGAAAAAACAGAAACTGGCAATAGGTTCTAGATTAATAGGTTAGTCCTGAAATTAATATAAAATAGCATATTAACGCATATAAAACATCCAAAACAGATAATATAATAGCATGGAACAATCAAAAATTATAAATACGTTGGAGACGTATCACCCCCTTGTCGCCTTGAGGAGGGATGCGGGGGTCGGGAGGGAAAAGTGTTCTTCGCCGAAACCAGTTTTTATGTTTGTTGACATGAGTAATAAAGAATTTGTGAAAGTATGCAAGATTCACACAGTCCTAGACATGACAAATCCGATGATGAAGCCTCTACCACAAGCAAAGGATGACCAATATCAGAATGCCACTGGTGTTCGAGAACTTATGGAACTAGATTACCGACTCTAGCGCAAGTGGGGGGATTTAGGAATATGCCCTAGAGGCAATAATCAAGTACGCCCTCTAATCCAAATTAATTGGCACAACTTTAGTACTTGTTTGCACCGAAGTTGTAGTAGAGTTGCGTCAGTTAATTTGGATCAGAGTAGGTATTTTTCCATCTTCATGATTAAATGTTTGTACTTACGTGCTATAATTGCAATGGTTCTTGAATTGATATCTGGAGAAAAATCAGTTGCGTATGTGGAAACATAAACATCAAGTATTTACCTACCCTCGTCTCCAAGTGTATCACTTGTGGTGCATGATGATCATGTTTTCCCGACCATAGGGCATTGTTAAAATAACAAGGATGTCGGCAACAATCGGAGCACATTGTTAGCAGAGCAATGGTGTTGGAAAGATCCAACTAATGATATACTATGAGATCTCATCATCACTTTGTTATAAGTATAATCATGTCAAGTGTTAACATAAAATCACATCCTGATACCATGAAAATGTCGTGTACCTTCACACCGGATGGTTACTGTGTGGGTTGCCAAATGTTATCCGTACATGGGTGGTCATGTATAGGGACTCGATAGTTTATGACTTGTATATTCTCCTCGAACAATGGGGTGATACTCCCCTGGCCATCTCGGTATCATGGTATCCATCATTGTCTTGTCAGACACAATGTGATAGGAGGATCACAAGGATACCAAAATACGAAAAAAGTAAATAGAACAAAATCAGTAACGAGGATTGGTTTTGTGATCAAGTTGTTGCTTCACAAGGATTCCGCCAAAAGTCCCGCCTTGGATTTGTTATGTATCACGAAACAAAGTTAATTGTGTACGGATACAAAAAAGGTTTGCTCGATAAAACATCTTCGTGTGTATGCAGAAAATATTATGGATGTTTAGACATTGTTGATGATTATTGACTGGAAGGTGTTCCAGGTCATGTATGCATATTACTGAACATGCATGGTCACATGCTTCGCTATCAACGGTGTTGAGTACTATGAGGTATTAGGAGTATGAGACAAACGCACACGAAACAACTATGAGTAGATGAAGGTACAATCTAGAGCACATAGTGATGTGTAGGCATTTCACATTTTGGGTGTGTGAATATTGGATCAGATCTTTTACTTGATGTTCTTGTTGATGCTCTTCAATTATTATTTTTGATCATGGTGACATAGTGGGACTTTGTTGCAAAGGTCTAGCTTTCTGCGGTCCTTCTATGCTGCTCATGAGTATGCTGGTTGTTAGGGCCAAAGTCTCACTCCAGTCTCTTGGTTTCCACTTTTGTTAAGAAATATAATTTTTTGTGAAGAAAATGGCTTATGGATGTGATCTACACAAGGTCATGTGTCTAACAAAGTTTAATATAAAGCTCGATTTTATGTTAAGTACTGTGTTTCATACAACTCGAAAGTTAAATTAGAAAAAAAACATAATCATGCTTGAAGATTATGTAGATATCTAATGATTTACAACGAAAATCTTAGCAGTCACGATAAAATTACAAAACCGATTAGAGATATCTAACTTGTTTTTGCATGTTATGCATGTGATGTGGTATAGTCTTCGTCATGGCAATGAGATTGCATGAGATGCTATATGTTGTAACTTATTTTCTGCATGACCCATATGTCATGGCACGACATGATGACAAGAGTCATATTATTATCACTTATTTGACCTACGAGTCAAACTTCATGTAATGCATTTATTTCATTTGATATAGAGATAACAACAGTTATAAATGCAAGGACATGAAGATGAAGATCATGCATCGATAGACCCCAATACTACACCACATGTGAAGAAGGTGTTCGCCAAAAGATGTTGAAGAAACGGGACACGACTTTCAAGATTTTCTTAGACATAAAGGGACTATGACATATCACATATATATTATGAGTTGCATGTGATGTTAATCCCTTTTATGCATATGTGTGGTTTGTGGTTGGCATGTTTTATAGGATGATCCCTCAAACAAAACAAAATCAAGTAGCTAGTTATCTCCCAAGTGTAGCACTATACAACCATTAAGAATCATGTCATTTGAGGTGCCCCATGTCACATGGGTAACACTGACTTGTCGTGTATGAGGCGGGTGTGTGCAGTTTGCATAAGAAGAGCACTTGGTTGTCTTGGATAGGATGGCAAGATCGTCTTGAGTCACGTGCACACCCATTGCAAGATGGACAAGAGTCGCATGAGAAGTGATCTGCATGTTGGCCTACCGGGCCAGTTTTCCGTCACTAGTGATGTCACGTCAATGGCGAATAACCGAGACACTTATCTTGAATCACTAAAAAATCAATTACGCGAGATATTAGTTTTAGTGGGAAAGCACTCTAAAATCAAATTATTAATTAGTGGTGCAATTAATTATGAACAATTTCTAAGTGAATTTGCATGTTTTGTTGTAGATAAGATGGCACACAACACACCATTTTACTTAGCTCGGATGCTTGAGAGAAGGAAATTAACTACATCTGAAACAACTATGTGGAATGGGTCCATACCCTAAGTATTATTCTTAGGGGTGCCAAGAAAGATTACACTCTAGAAGCAACTCTTCCAGAAGCTCTCGGTGCTGAAGCCACACACGATGACAGAAATGTCTATGGGACAAAATTGATGATGACATCACACTACAAAGCCTAATTCTTACTTGTATGGATCTAGAGCTGCAAAAATGTTTTGAGAACTTTAGCGCCTTCGGTATTATCATAGCATTGAATGCTCTATACCAACAAGAAGCAAGAGTCGAACGTTATGAGATAACTAAGGCCTTGTGGGAATGTGACAGGGCACTTATGGCCTTACTTATTTTTAGCACTAATGACAACATGATTGTTGGTCTAACCACGTGCTTGAGTTGTACACGGTGCTACCACAACAATTAAGGGAAGTGTTTATGGTTATACACCCCTTCATTTCCAAAAAAGGAAAATAAGCGGTTCAAGATCCCCTTTTATACTTTGTTTGAGTCATTTAGGGCAATTGCACTATTAAGAGGGGGTTCGCTTCAGAAATAAGCAAGAACCAACTACACGTACATGCAAATCCATAAACACACACCACATCAAATTTGAGTTCAAGAGGGTCGAGTTATGTCATGTTATGAATTTGAAATAGTGGACTGGGATCTTCCATTGCACCTTCGAGGAAGTGTCCAGGGGTGATGTAAACCTTTTGTTCATCCCGGATCCTACCCTAAACCTCCGGGGTCTGGAGCCTATGCAGTACATCCATGGTGATCTTCAGGTCTGGTGCTAACCTTGTGTTTAGCATGGAGCCTAGCCAGATGGTGTCAAGAGCCTTCGAGGCTTGGACGTCGGGTTTCTAGTACAAAACGATCAGATTTGGTCAACCCCCTATAAAAGCTCCCCTTCTTCCCTCACAAAGAAGGTGTCGATTCCATCATATCTTCACCATTAATTTGAGTTCTATTTCTTCAAGATCTGCCTCTCTAGATGATGGCCTGCAAGTGCACTGGGTTTAGTTATAGCTTTTTCGAAATAAGAATATCGATCCCACAAGGAGCATAGGAATTAGCCTTTTGTATCTTGTAGGGTTCAAGTAGCAATGCGTGCAAGTTAAATGAAATCCAAAGCAATAGTAATATGGGTGGAAGCGGTGTAGAGAACAGTGAAGTAAATTACTAAAACAAAATAAAGTAGCAAGGGACGTGCGTGAAATTTGTTAAATCGGTAGGACTAAGGCGTTTCTAAGGAGTTGGGATTCCCTGCAGTGTGCGTCTAATACCGGTGCCTAAGAATAATGCTACATATTCCTAAGCCACTTTATATGCTTTTATTCGTGGACGGAGCTGGTACAGATACGTGCCTACACGCAGTAGCCATGTATCCACCATCGTTCAACCAGACGGTGATTAAGGGGGAAAGGGTCCCCATGTACGCAACCTATAAGCAGTCTCCATTTAACCTTGCTATAATGATCTGGGACAAAGGGAGATAGGCCTTGTCACTTATCTACCTCCGCAACAAGCTAGTTTGCGAGCAGTAATAACCTAGAGCCCATCCTTCATTTGCCTTTTTCGCCGGTTATAGCTGTTAACATATGTTGTCGACAACTAACATGTGAAATGGTAGCATTAGGGTGTTTTGGTTTATTGGTTGGGTCATATTTTGGATCAAATTTAAAACACACATTTGATTAGAAAAACAAGTAATATGCCACAAAAATAACATCGCTAGATTTATATTCAAAAGAAGTTCAGAGTATTACAAGTTTTGTGACATAGTATAACTTATAAGAGTATCCGCTAGTCAAGTCTAAGATCAAAATTTAGCGTGTCCAAACGGAGAAAGTAGGTAACTAAATAGAGCGGGGTCCATTTCGGAGAGCGAAAATATCCCAAATATCTATCGGCAAAACTGAGCAGGTGTCAAGCTAATGGCAGCTTTAACTAATCTTTAACTAAGTACAAAAGGCGCGGACCCAGAGTCAAAAAGTTCCTTCCCAATTCCCACCCCACCACACTTCTGTTTCTTCTTCTGGAAGCAGAGGAGACGCCGCCGCCGCCGCCGCCGCCGCCCCGTGCGACGACTCCACTGCCGCCGCTAGCCACCGGACTCCCCGCTGCCGGCGATCACCTCCATCAAGGTCATCCGGTCGCTGTCCCCTTCCGGGCCTTCCCGCGCCTTCGGTTTCGCTGCCGCCTGCCGTATTCCGCCGCCGCCGCCGATGGATCATCCTCGTTGGCCCCAGCGCCAGCGCAGCGGCGATTGCTCTCCTTCTCGCGGGCTTCACTCCTCGTGACCATCCGACCAGGTTCGCCCCATCCCTCGCTCACTTTCCGCGATTTCCGGAAAGAACGAAAACCCTAGCTAGCTTGAACACATCACTTACCCTGCATTGGATGCTTTGGCTTCTGTTCAGTTGAAGGAGGGGCGAAGGACACGTGGCTGCAGCTGGGAATCCGCCTGTTTGCTTCGGTTTGTTGTGGTTGTCTGCGTCAGTTCGCTGTGGTTGTGATCAAGAAAAGTGACATTGGACTGTGATTGCTGGTGAAGAAGGTTGATTTGTTTAATCAGCTGCTTTGATTTTGTCGAGACGGCGGGGTTAGGGTTTAGGGTTCAGCGCGAGTGTGCTTGTGGTCTGCGAGCTTATGCTTGACACTGACAGTGGATGCCCGGTGCATGTGTTTGAGACGTTCTGCATGTGCTTTTTTTGGTAATCTGTTATGGCCAAGGACATGGATAAAATGGAAGGGGAGGTTGCAGGCCGACTAAGCAGATTTGGATCTAGATCAGAGGCTTCTTCGCCTCCTAGTGCAGCTCCCTTTTCAGCCACAGCCTCTCGTCTGCGCCATACTCTCCCGAGTCAGCGGGCTGACGTGGATTACTCCAAATACAATCGGAAGAAGATGAAGGAGCTCAGGCTTGTCACGGAGACAGAGTGGTTCCCACCTCAGAGACATGATCGCCACTTGACAAGCAGCCGGTTCTGGACAGTTGTGCAGAAGGACTTGTACCTTGCTCTCAGTCTCAAGTCACAGGTCAGCGATATGAAGTGGATCGACTGGCCGTCAGTCAACAGGAGTGCTGGCACAGATGTTCGTGGATACTTTGCGGCTACTCCGGGGCTGGACAGGCTGTTAGAGAGGCAGGGCCTCATCTGGGCTGATTCGCACATTCGTCAGTTTTATGCCACACTATGGATTCACCCAGACAGATCGAGGATCAAGTTCATGTTTGGGAGCCAACAGCGTGAGTTGTCCAGGGACGATATTGCCAGGTGTCTTGGCCTGTCTTGTGGTGGTGCCCGAGTGCACACCTTGGCATACCCCGATGGGAACAGGGATGAAGTTCACTTGCCACCTGTAGAGGAGATTAGTCACCTTTACGTCAATCCTGATGCCGTGATGGAGTTCTGGAAGGATCACAATCAGCTGAACCATGAAACAACGGTTCTACACACAGTCATGAGGATGTCGGTCCGTCCTAGAGTTGTAGGCCTTGACTCCCTAACTACAGTTGAGATTTGGCTTCTGCACTTGTTGAGGTCAGCACAGCCTGTAGACATAGTAGATTTGATGATTGGAGAGATGCAGGACACTATTCTGACAATCGGACGTCGGCTGCCCTATGCCCCGTATCTCATTCGCTTGTTTGACAAGAAAGGGTGGCTTGAGGATGGCATGAAACAGGTCTTGGATCAGCACCTCAAGCCATACAAAGCTCCGAGGCCCGATGACAAGAGGAGGCTAAAGAATAGGGCACTTCAGCATGACAAATCGTAAAAGGCTCGGAAGCCCGATGACAAGTGGAGGCTCGTGACCAGGTCACTTCCAGCCCACATGGAAGTTGTATTTGATGATGATGGGCATGTAGAGTTGGACCATGCACTTATCCCGAGCATACAGGAGCAAGCTCTTTGGAACACCACTAATGGGGAAGCTGACACAGATCATGGCCAACATATGGCGCCACCCCCAGTTCTTGATGAGTTCAGATTTGGCCAGCAGGGAGCTCACGACGCAGATGCAGGAGGGTCGGGTGGTCATATCGCAGACGCAGGAGGCTTGGCTGGTCATATCTATAACGTTCCTCCCATGCTGCAGATACAGATTGATCGCCAGACGGCTATCCTTGAGCAGATGCAGAGACAGACTGATCGCCAGATGGCTATCCTTGAGGAGATGCAGAGACAGAGACAGATTGATTCCCAGACGACTAACCTTGAGCAGATGCAGAGACAGATTGATCGCCAGAAGGCTATCCTTGAGCAGATGCAGAGACAGAGACAGATTGATCCCCAGACAGCTATCCTTGAGCAGATGCAGAGACAGATGCAGGATATCCGGAACCTGGCTGTGGTTTCTATTGGTCAGAGTATTCGCCGCGACGCTCGCCACAGTGATATTCTGGCTCTTCTCGATGAGAGTTTTAGTGCTTCCTGCGGGCTCTAGTTGGCCTCCTCTCCCACCGGTTTGACGCAATAGACTCTACTTCTCAGTGTCTAGTTTTATGGTATGATGAGCTGCTGCCTACTTCTGCTAGATCGGAGTGTACTCAGGTTCTCTCACCTTCAGGCTTAAGCCTAGCAGCCACTCGACAGGACCGAGAGATAAGCTGGCTATTGTCGATTAACTTCGTTGGTGGGTTTCCCTGTGTGTGTTTGATCTGGAAAGGGGAGAGATTTGACTTGTATTATCCTTTTGTGTGTGGAGTCGTCTTTTGAGTGGTACTGTCAGTGTAAGATACCTATATGTTCCATGCCTGCTACTTATTTGGATTCTACGTACTTTGCTTTGAATGCATGAATTTCATAGATTGAGGTTTGAAAGCTGCTGTTTATACTTGCTGCCATCATTATCGTTGTGTGTGATGTGCTGAGTTAAGCTCTTTATAGATTGAAGGCATAATGTTATTTGACTCCTTGAGATCTCATACCAGTTATTGAAATGCATTCGAGATGCCATTGCTTCCTAGGTCATTTGTATTCTTACTTTTTACCATGATCTGCATGTTATCATCAACTTCGCATGCCTGAAAAACCACATCAATGTTTCTCAGAGAACTTGTCCATCGGTGTGTAGATTGTTGCCACCTTCCGGAGTACAAGTGCGGAGGCAGATTAATAGAATGTTGTGTTTAGGTTGTTGCCAATAACAGAATTTTTACTGTGTATGCATACACACTCGTGGCAACCTAGTAATCTGTTTTCTTGTCGGTTCCTGCAACACCTAGTACTTTTGTGTTTTTACGGTGTTTAGGTTGTTCCTGCATATACAGATTTTTTTACTGTGTGTGCACACACTTCAGTCGCATTGTATGCATACACATTCTTCTCAGTGAGCAAGTGTAGGAAGAAGAATATGGATTGTGTGATACTTGTGTGGTGTGACATATGGGTTTCCCCGTAGAGTGGATGTCCTCTCTCAGCTCATGTACTGTACGTAGCAGCTCAATCAAATAGACTAACCAGCTTTGCCTTTTTCATTCCCCAAAATGTCTGTATATTATCCCGGAGTTTGGATTTCTCCTTCCTGTTACATATGAAAAGGTAATCATTCTCGGATACCATGTAACATCAACAGAAAGCAAAGCATCTTCCACCATTTCTAAAACTATCAAGTTACCAGGACAATCAGTTAAGGAGGAGAGGTGGCTACAAAAGCACAGTTTATCAAGCTGAGGTCAGTTCTGATGGATAATGCAACATATTATGCCTAACTAGTCAACTGGCAGCAGAGTGCTTTTCTAGCAATTGTTCAGAACCTGCAGGCCAACAGATGTATAACCTACAGATGATGCCCAAATATTCAATTCAACCATGTTTGCTATTATGATTCTCCTTTTTCCGCCTATAAAATATTTTTATACCTATTTAAGAATGAAATCACAGTATGATTACAACCTGCAGGCTAGCACGTGGGCCGGCAAAACTCTTGTGCCACTCATCAATGCCAATATTGCCACTCATCTGTAACAATAGCTTATTGTAACTGACTCTTTTTTCATACCTATTAAGAATGCAATTACAGTATTTTCTTTTTTAGTCTTTTCATACCTATAAGGGATCTTCTCAATGGCTGTTTTAAACGAAAGTTTCCAATTCTTTGCAGGTCACTTTCAAGGCTATCAATTGGATCCATACATGGTCTTTATCTTTGCCGGAAGAAGGACCGGCCATCCACGGACATGGATGCAACCAATAGTAGATGGTCCCTCGGTTATATTCAACCAATATGGGTGAAAGCCTGTTAATTGGGATTTTTGACGCAAGCATAGGAGGTGAGCTACACGCCTACACAAGCATAATTTATCAAGCTGACACCACTTCTGATGGATGATGCAATATATTATGCCTAACTAGTCATGGCAGCAGAGTGCTTTTCTAGCAATTATTGTTCAGAACCTGCAGGCCAATGAATTAAGGATGAGTTTGTTCATAGCAGTGTGTGCGACCGTACTGCGTTTTTCAAAAATATTAGTTGAAGGGGGCTTGGGGACTGCTTAATTTGCCTCTCAGAAGACAAAAACAGTGATCCACATTTTGTCCAGTTAAAAGTAGCTTTCTTCCTTTTTTGAGAACGATATGCCTTGCACACGCATTCTGATGGCTACTGCTTTATACCCTTTCTATCCCCTCCCCTGTAACAGTTGTAGGCTAAATATTTAGCATTTTAAAACGACAACAAACTAAAGGATCTAAAAGAGATCAGCACGCCAATAAAACTCAGGCATATGAAATAACCAGTTGAATAGGCTCCTACATCCTCTAACAGAGGATGCAAATGGAACATTAGATTGCTCTGAAGGCATAGCAGGGGCCCTGCTATGCAAAAAATTTAAAGGTAGCTACTAGCTAGTAACAGATGTCACTCTCCATCTCTTACAACCAACATAAATAGTACATGACGCGAGGCTAATGCGAAGACAAATTGTCGTACCAATGATTTATTACAAACAGTGTCTAATCGACGCAAAAAAAAAACATCGATGTGCTAAGAACATTCAGGACCAGCAGGCAGGGATAACAATATCAGTGTTCAGATAATCAACATGATTATCAGGTCCTCCAGCTGCAGTGAACACCTTGATTGCTTGTTGCATTGTTGGACGGTGTGATGGATTTGGTTCTATGCACCGAGTAGCAAACACGACCACTTTGAATAGTTTGCTTGCGACCTCAGCCGCAGGGAGTGGGATTTGGATTTCCAACAAATCCTTGAGTGATGTACTCTTACCAGCCATGGATGAAAGAAAATCACCTGGATGGTGTCCCATGAATAACTCGAGTGTGAGCACTCCAAAACTATAGACGTCGCATTTCTCTGTCACCCTTGTTGAGTATGCAAGCTCTGCCACACCAATATTAAAGAGTTAGATTTCTCAGTCATTTCAAGAAATTGAATCTAGAGGACCACACAACAATGGTCTATTATTACCCAACGGCTAAATATATCGGCTCGATAACCGTTGTCAATGTAGATTGTACAGACTGAGAATAGAGACAAAGAAAGTGTGGTTGATAAACAAAACTATGATAGGATAACTAACTAACCAAGATATTAGGATATTTGTACAAATTACTTCTTGGCATCCTCAGCAGAATGAATAAAAAATAAAAATATTTGATCGGAAGAGAAAGAAAACATAACAACACACAGATCAAACAGAGATAGAGTTCATTTTACCTGGGGCAAGATACCCTTTTGTCCCGGCAAGCCTTGTGCAGTTTGAATCATCCGCAGATAGTATTTTGGCTATACCAAAATCAGAGATGCATGCTCTGAATTCTAGATCAATTAAAATGTTGTTGCTTGATATGTCTCTATGGATTATCGGCGCAAAGCAATCATGATGCATGTAAGATAAAGCATGAGAAACATCATTGATAATATTTAACCTTCTTATCCAATCCAGTTTAGCTATAGTTTCCTTGTTCTTCAAAGATAAAGCTAAGCTTCCTCTGTCCATGTATTCGTACACCAGAAATCTTCCCTGAGGTGCAGAACAGTAGCCAAATAACTTCACAATGTTTCGATGCCGAATATGGATCAATGCATCTATTTCATGATCAAATGACTCGTCATCTTCCATCAGATGGATCTTCTTCACCGCAAATATTTGGCCACTAGGTAACTCAGCTCTATACACTGACCCACTACCTCCAGTTCCAATGCAGTGACTATCACCGAAATTCTCCGTGGCATCAACAATTTTCTTGTACAGATCTTGTCCATCAAAGTTCCAGATGGCGAATAACTTTTTCTGCTGCAAGTCATGACCACTTCCTGTGCTATATTTCTTCCTTTTATATCTCAATACTGTTACTAATGTGGTGATGAGCACAAGAGTTATAGTAGCAGGAATTATAGCTAGTAAAACCACTTTGGAATTCTTATGTTGTCCATGACTTTCAGTAATTTCACAAGTGGGCAAACCTTTAACAACACCACATAGCTGATTATTGTGCAAAAACCATTCAGTTGGAGCATCTTCAAAGAACACACTTCGTGGAACCGGCCCTTCCAGTTTGTTGTACGACACATCCATGGATAAGAGGCTGAGTAGGCTCTGAAATGATGACGGAATGCTGCCGTTCAATGCATTGTGTGAAAGATTCAAGTTCTCAAGCATGCTCAGGCTACCTAGCTGACTCGGTATCTTGCCTTCGAATGAATTGTCACTTAGATCAAACAAATCTTGTAGGTTTACCAACATCCCTAGTTCGATAGGAATGCTGCCATTGAGGTGATTATGGCTCAACTTCAGAGTGCGAAGCTTGGAGCAATGCTCAACTGACCCGTGTATCGACCCACTCAAGTTGTTTGATGATAAATCCAGATACTCCAATGCTTTCAGTGTTCCAATTACTTCTGGAATACTTCCTTGAAGCAAGTTATTACCAAGGCTCAGATTGAACAATACTGATAGACCACCAATTTCCGATGGAATTCGTCCTTCAAGTTTATTTGAGGAAACATCAAGTATCCGCAACAGTGATATTTGCCCTATGCTTTGTGGTATGAATCCAGTGATATTGTTGTTTGAGGCACGCAACATGGTAAGGTTGCGGCACTGACCCCAACCATCAGAAAGTTGACCAAATAGTCTATTTGAACTGATATCAATATAGACAAGATTCGGGTGAACTCCCATCTCGGAGATATCTCCCTCGAGCTGATTTCCCTCAAGGCGAACTCTCACCAGGCTTCTGCAGCTTAGCAAGCTTGTAGGCAAGGGACCAACCAAGTTGTTGCCATCAACCGTGAACTTCTCCAGCTGGCCTCTCCCACAAATACCCGATGGCAAGTCACCAGAGAGATTGTTATGAGAAACTTGGAACACATACAAACTCGTTAACCTGCCAATTTCTGGAGGAATATGTCCAGAAAGTTGGTTGAAATTCAAATCTATGACAGTGACCTTAGTCAAATTCCCTATGCTATTTGGGATGGGATCTGTTAATGTGTTGTAACTAAGGCTCAAGATCTCTAAGTTTATCAAATGACCTAGCTCTCGAGGGATGTGTCCAGAAAGTTGGTTAGTCATAAGCTGTAATACAGTGAGTTTGGTCAAGTTACATAGATTGTTTGGAAGGGGACCTCTTAATGTGTTGAAACTAAGGTCCAAGATCTCTAAGTTCATCAAACGACCTAGCTCTCGAGGGATGTGTCCAGAAATTTGGTTATTAGTAAGCTCTAATATAGCGAGTTTGGTCAAGTTACATAGATTGTTTGGAAGGGGACCTCTTAATGTGTTGTAACTAAGGTCCAAGGTCACTAAGTTCATCAAACGACCTAGCTCTTGAGGGATGTGTCCAGAAATTTGGTTATTACCAAGGTATAATGTAGTGAGTTTGGTCAAATTCCATAGATTGTTTGGGAGGGGACCTGTTAGTTTGTTGTCACCAAGCCCCAATTTCTCTAAGTTTATCAAACGACCTAGTTCTGGAGGAATTTGGCCTGTCAGTTTGTTGTGAGAAAGCGACAAGTTCTTTAAGTTTATCAAATGACCTAGTTCTCGAGGAATGGGGCCAGACAAGTCGTTACCCCAGAGAAACACGGTCGTGAGGTTAGTCAAATTCCCCAAGTACGCTGGTATGGATCCTGTAAGTTTGTTCAATCCGAGTTGCAAATCCTCCAGGTTAACCAAATTTCTTATTTCCTGAGGGATCAGTCCGATGAACTTGTTAGTATCAAGACGAAGAGTTGACAACTGTGTTAAGTTTCCTATACTGGTTGGAATATGATCTTCTAGTTGGTTTACACTAAAATTGAGCCCTTTCAGCATCACTAAATTTCCGATTTCTCGCGGAACTGATCCTACAAGCTTATTATTGGAAAGACGCAGGGTTATGAGTTTTGTGAGGTTTCCTAAAGAAGGTGGAATTGAGCCTCTTATCTGATTGCGGTGTAGAAGTAGAGCATGGAGCTCTCTAAGATGCCCTATACTTGAAGGAATGCTCCCAGCAATCTTGTTGTGCGAGAGGTCGAGGGTCGCCAAGGTACTCAAGGCCGAGAAGTCCATGGACTCCAGCGACCCTCTTAGCTTCAACCCCCGTAGAGACACATCGGTGATCACCGGCTGGTGACCATGTGTTGTGGGTGCAGCACATCGGATTCCACGCCAACTACAAGGCGCTGATGACATGTTTCCCCAGGATTGCAGGGAGACTTGGCTATGGTTGCTGAGGGTGGCTTTCCAGGCGAGGAGTGCTCCTGCTTGTTTTTCAAGTGAGGCGACCGTGACAAGGGCGACGGAGGTAGCCATCATCAGTATTATGGTGAGAGAGGCAAACATTTTGGAAGACAAGGGTGGCTCCATGGCTATGCTGGGAATTGGCTCTGGTTCTGTGCTGCATTGATAGCAGCACTTTAAATAGTTCATCTCAACGAGAGAAAAAAAAAGACTGAACACCTATTGGTCATGGAATAGCCTTCAGAACCTGCCATGTTTGATGGAGAGTGAAAGTTACGGTCAGCACCAGCGGTCAAGTGAGGCTAGCACAGATCTTGTTGGAGCCACATGTGTGTATGCCTGTGTTGCATGTCTCACACGGCATGCTGTAGCTTCGCCATCATCGGGGTAGCACCTGCATTTCTGTTCCTAACAGCAGTGGAAGTAGCAGATACAAGAAACCATGTTGCCAGCTTCAGCTATACACATAGTATGCATAATGGCAAACATAGTTACTTGAAACCTTTGTTTCTAGATGAGGTAACTTGAAATTTGCGTGACATGCCATGGTTTTGCACTGTGCCACAACGGCCTCGAGGTATGTGAGATGTGACCATTTACCTGCATTGGTGTTTGTTCTTCACTTATCTCTAACATTTGTTTCATCGCTCATACGTTGGGAGTACCTGTCAAAAGGATACTGGCTTGTCAAACATTATTGATGTCATTTTCAGATCACAATGTATGCCATTTCATAGAAGACACGGACATATATGTTGTCAAAAAAATAAAAAATCATAATCATAATTTTAAACAACCTTTTCACATTTTTACTGTTTGTGCAGAATCATGCATATGGTTTTCCCGGTGCCAAGATACTGTCCCCGCCAAACTATGATTTCTGATTGCAGAAAACTGAATCAAATAGAAGCTGGTAATTAGCTACAAGACAACCCAAAATAACGATGACAATGCTGAATGCCTTTGCCTTTCTAAAGTAAGCAAACAAGTACAGAAAGGCAAATGCATATCAGTAATTGGCAGGAAGGAAGCAAAGTATAGCTGATGAGAAGAATCAACACAGTACGCAGCCACAGCAAAATAAGTAAACAAAACCGTTTTACAGGCAAAATTGTTTGGGAAGTAAAATCCCATTTAAACATATTCTATGATTTGGTACACTCAACCAGAGACTGGCCAGAAAGACTTCTCATGGGTAAACACAGGCCAAGTACATTCAGGTTTCCTGCCTCAAGATAACTCAGTGGGGATCACTGAGTTGTAGTGCTCACCGAGGCCATAGGCATGCCTGTGGTACGAAAGCCTGATGCTAGGGTCACCTCCTGGTTCCGACTTCTTGCTGTATTCTTTGCCCATCTCTACATCTGGAAAGGAGCCAGAGTATACGACGATGTGCTTCTTCAGGCAGTGCGTCAGAGCACCAAGCTCGAGTTGCCCACCCCAAGCAGCGGTGGATTCCATCTCCTCGCAGTACTTCTCGAAGCTCTCTGAGGGATCTGGTCCCGACTCGGCTTTGCCCTCTGATAGGAAAAATGGGAGGAAATCTGCGGCATGCTCTCTCATGTACTTGGCTGTCATTTGCCGTAGCTCCTGGTGATTGTACTGTGTGGTGCCCTTGGAGTGGAGTGACAGCTGGTTCTCGATAGCACGGTACAAGCAATGGCCGTCTGGCTTTATCTCATGAATGGTCAGCCCCAAGGGCTCAAGCCTCCTTCCAAGTTTCTCGTCTTCTAACATGCGATCACTGACAAGATTGGTTTGTTCTTCTTGAATTCGCTGCTCTCGAGCAGCTTCTTCCTTTGCCTTCTTCTCTCGCCGTTTTGCAGCCTTCCCTGGCTTTGCAGAATCTGCATTGCTAGAAACAGAAACGCCAGCTATGGCCTTCACTAAGGTGTCGAGGTTCCCCTTCTCAGAGCTTTCTGCGGGTTTGTACCCAAAAGAAGCAAGCTCTGCAGCATGTTTCGCCTCTAATGCAGCTGAGAGGCGCGTTATCTCTTCCTCGACCTGCTTTTTCTTGGCCTTCTGCTCAGCTTTGCTGCCTTTGGCAGCTGCTTTCTTCAGACTTGTTTCCTTATCCTGGAGCTTGGATTTCTCCTTCCTGTTACATGTATAAAAGGTAATCGTTCTTAGCCACACCACGCAAATCAACTGAAAACAAAGCATCCTCCACCATTTCTCAAACAATCAAGTTACCAGGAAAAAAAAATAAGGATGACAGGTGAGCTACACAAGCACAATTTAACAATGAAAACAAAGTAACAATGAAAACAAAGTAACATTTATTTATTCATTGTTGACAAATTGTTACAATTTTCAACAGGGTAACTAAAGTGAAACCAAGAACTCTTATACAAGTGCTCACCCTAATAACAAAATCATCCAGTATCCTTCAAATTAGTTGGTTTAAAATAAGACAGTTGATGGCAAATAACTTAAAATGATATTATCTCAAATTTAGAATTTGGACAGAATTAACTGTTGTATTTCAAACACATGAAATATTCCACTGTCTAAGCAATTTGGGTAGTCCTGTACAGAAACGAATGTTACTACTGCTAAGTTGCAGTCACCCTAGCAGCAAGGCACACTGGTCTATGACATACTGCAGCATATACTTCATACACCTAAAGAGGGAGAAACTTGCAGTGTATGGCTGTATTTAACTAAAATTCACCATATTAAACGAGAACGCTTATAGTAGGATCTAGGCATCATTCATTAATCATCATCAATGAAGGAATCCTAGATACCTGAAAGATGTATCTGGTGTATGTTTCCTGTGAAAAGCGCTTAACAGATCAAATATAACGTTTCATTTATTACGTGAAAGACACAGTAGTCAGGCTTCCATCGCATGCCTTATGTGCAACTTACATGCACGTGCACTGTTGTACTGGCGACCTATTTTCATGTGTTAATGAGAGTTTTAGTTCAAGTACAGGGAAATATGTTATCTCAACTTCTCTCAATAATTCAATGCAACTCTGATAGGGAAACTAGAACAGTTAAGATAACACGCCAACATGCTGTGCCTGTCCATAGCACGTGACGGGCTCTCAACCATTGATCGGTCATGCAAAACCGGACGCATGCCCTGCAGATGTTGTGTGCTGATGTCACAGCGACGTGGAAACGTGCGCGCGCGTCGTGCCATATTGGTTTCCAAAAAGGTAGTGTAGAAACGCATATAATCACAATGCGTTGGTAACCTAATGAGATGGAACTGTGAACTTGCTCGCTCACGAGCAAAACCCAAGATACTAGTAAATATGAAAATGTCATCTTTCTCACCTTCTCTTGTTCCAGGGACAAACAAAAACGACAAAATTATAATGAACTAATCAAAATTGTGAACTAAAACCCTGATAATCATGAGAAAGATTATATCTTCATTTTCTCACAGGCAGGACCAATAATACTCACTAAACACATGGCTCGGACCATTGCAACCTCCTAAATCAACAAGAGCAACATGCATCTCGCACAAAGCCAACGAGCAAGCTTAATTAAGATTACCCAAATCCACGGGTCAGCTAAATGTTTAAAGCGCTTAGAACCAGAACAAAGTCAGGGAGGCTAACTGATGCCTCAAGATGACCTCCTCAAGACACTAATGCTAAGTGTAGAGTAAATTATCTGAGTCCGAGTGTTAGTACTGCTAAGTTGCAGTCACCCTAACAGCAAGGTACACTGGTCTATGACATTAATGTATATACAAATAGATCTAAGTAAGAATAAACTTCCATTGTACGGCTATATTTAACTAAAACTTCACTACGTAAAACGAGGATGCTAATATTGGGCATTAGCAATGTTCAGGATATCGGTAACTGGTACCATATCGGTCGGGTGCTGAGTAGGGATAAATAGGCGATTTTTTCCAGTTAATCGGCCGATGAATCAGTTAATCAGCTATTCGGGGAGCCACCGAGTAGCGATTAACTAACCGAGATGCCGATTAACTGGCCGATATTTGGAACAATGGGCATTAGGCATCATTCATTAATCATCATCAACGAAGGAACTCCTTGATACCTTCAACATTTATAAAATTATAGACATAAATGTCAGGCTTCCATCTCTTGCACGCCTTATGTGCAACTTATATGCGCTGTTGTACTGGTGACCTATTTTCTTGTGTTAATGAGACTAGTAGTAAAGATGAAAATGACATCTTCCTCGGCTTCCCTTATTCCAGGGACAAACTAAAACAACAAATCTAATGACCTAATCCAAATTATGAACTAAAACCCGATAATCATGAGAAAATTCAATCTTTGTTTCCTCACAGGCACAACCAGAATTATCGCTAAACGCATGGCTCGAACAATCGCAACCTCCTATAAATCACCAAGAGCAACGCGCATCTCGTCCACAGCCAACGAACAAGCTTCTGGCGATTAACAAATCCACATCCCAGCTAATTAAAGCCTAAAGCGCTAAGAACCAGAGCAAGGTCAGGGAGGCTAACCTATGCCTCAATATGACCTCCTCGAGCGTCTCCGGCTCCCGCTCCGGCACCGCCTTCTCCTCCGTCGCGGCGGCGGCGGCGGCACCGGCTTCGGCGGCTAGGGTTTCGTCCATCGGCGTGGCGCGGGGCTAGCCGGCTAGGGGCTGCCTGACCAGCGAGAGGAACCACGTCCCGGTGGATGGGTGGGAGGAGGAAGAGTTCCCTCGGCTCGAGATGGCGGGCAGGCTCCGGCGGGAGGAGGGGATTTTCGGCGGCGCGAGACTCCGGCCAGGACGAAGAGCTGGGGAGCCAAACAAGGTGGGGTTAACTTTGGGCCCAGGTCAGGAAGGTACAAGATATTTGGATACGACGATGGACTAACGTGCGGTCGTGTGCGCTGGAAACCTAACTGACGCTCAAACTCTTCATGGGCGAAAATCTAGTAGTGTGCATGGAGTTTTTCCATCATGCCTTGTTTGGTACTAGGGTTTTTGAAGGGATTGATGGGGATAATCCCCACAGGGATTGGGTGAAACCCCAACCTTCATCCAATTATCCTCAATCCACTAGGTAGGGGTAGTATATTGGGTATCGAGAAAAATGCATTGGAGTTTGGGGATTTGTGAGGAAATATGGGGATAAAACATGTCAAATACGCTAAAACCAAACGGTGTTTCGGGATATGTGGGGATTTAGGGGTTTGACCGGGATAATCCCCACCAATGTCTTAAAATACACTAGTACCAAACAAGGCATTAGAGAAAAACTTACACCATGTTTGGATGCAGGGAAATTAGCTTGGAACTACTCATTTTATTCCTAAATATAAGTCTTTTTAAAGATTTCACTATGGACTACATACGAAGCAAAATGAGTGAATCTACACTCTAAACTCTAAAGTATGTCTATATACATATGTATGTAGTTCGTAGTGAAATCTCTAAAAAGACTTATATTTAGGAACGGATGGAGTAGAAGGGTAGGGCGTGCAATGCGGCATCGTCGATCATGTTGGGTTTCTTATAAATAAAAAATCACTCTATTTAAAAATAAGGTGCATTTTTTTCTAAAAAGTCAAATTTGTAGAGCAATAAATCAAAATACATATTATCATATTTGTATGATTAGATTCATCATGAAATTAATTTCCATACTTCTTTTGTTTAATATTGTGGATGTCGATATTTTTACTCTAAACTTGGTCAAAGTTAAAGAAATTGGACTTTACAAAAAAACAAATACCCTTATATTTTGGTACTGATGGAATGTCTAGTTTGACGGGTGGGGAGATGACAAAGTGTGTTTTATTTTTATTATAATATGGTGATTTGGTGGGCTTTGATGATGTAATTATGTGGTATCTGCTAACCAACCTACATTTATGTAGGAAAATTTATGTGTCGAAGTCCGTATGTACTATATTGGTGTTATAATATCACATGGTAGTGATTCTTGGCCAGCGAGGAAGAGTTTCTCATGATGATCACAACACTTCACGCAAGGTGCTTTCTTCTTATGGTGCCTCCTCGGTTACCATTGATGCTCCTCGGTCTGTGAATAACATGTTGGGAACGTTGCATGGGAAACAAAAAATTTCCTACGCACACGAAGATCTATCCATGGTGATGAGCATCTACGAGAGGGAGAGTGGATCTACATACCCTTGTAGATCGCTAAGCGGAAAGCGTTAAGAAACGTGGTTGGTGTAGTCGAACGTCTTCGCGATCCAAATCGCCGTGCGTCCCGCGATCCAATCACGATCCGTCCCGCGATCCGATCACGATCCGTCCCGCGATCCGATCACGATCCGTCCCGCGGTCCGATCATGATCCGTCCCGCGATCCGATCACGATCCGTCCCACGAACTTGATCACGATCCGTCTCACGAACTTGATCACGATCCTTCCGATCTAGCACCGAACGGACGGCACCTTCGCATTCAGCACACGTACAGCTTGATGACGATCTCCACCGTCTTGATCCAGCAAGAAGGAGTGGAGAGGAAGAAGAGTTCTCCGGCAGCCTGACGGTGCTCCGGCGATGGTGGTGGACCAATTCCGACAGGGCTTCGCCTAAGCACCGCAGAAAACCGATCTAGAGGAGAAACTGTGCACTGGAGGAACGGGTAGCACGTGGCTGAAAATCTAGTGCAAAAACCCTCAATACCACCAGTATATATAGGAGGAGAGGAGGAGAGGAGGAGAGGAGGCAGCTTGGCCTCCAAGCCTTCTAGGCTTCGGCCGAACTAGGAGAGGAGGAGTCCACCTCCTCCACTCCTAGTAGGATTAGGATTCATTTTTTTTCCTTTTTGCCTTTTTCCACCTTTTTCCTTTTGGGTTTTCTTCTCCAACCACATGGGCCTTGTGTGGGAGTTTCCACTAGCCCACTAAGGGCTGATATTCACTCTCCCACAGCCCATGAAGCCTCTTGGGTCGAAATACCCCTCCCGAAGGTCTCCCGGTACACTACCGGCACTCCCGGTACACTATCGATAAGCCCGGAACTTTTCCGGCGACCAAAACAGGACTTCCTATATATGAATCTTTACCTCCGGACCATTCCAGAGCTCCTCGTGACGTCCAGGATCTCATCCGGGACTCCGAAAAAACTTCGGTCACCACCGTACATAACTCTATACTACCGAAACGTCACCAAACCTTAAGTGTGCAGACCCTGCGGGTTCGATAACTATGTAGACATGACCGATACACCTCTACGGTCAATAACCAATGGCGGGACCTAGATGTCCACATAGGTTCCTACATATTCTACGAAGATCTTTATCGGTCGAACCTCTATGTCAAGGATTCAGTTAATCCCGTATGATGTTCCCTTTGTTCTTCGGTATGTTACTTGCCCGAGATTCGATCGTCGGTATCTCCATACCTAGTTCAACCTCATTACTGGCAAGTCTCTTTACTCGTTCCGTAATACAAGATCCCGTGACCAACACTTAGTCACATTGCTTGCAAGGCTTATTGTGATGTTGTATTACCAAGTGGGCCATGAGATACCTCTCCGTCACACGGAGTAACAAATCCCAATCTTGATCCATGCCAACTCAACAGACACCCTCGGAGACACCTGTAGAGCACCTTTCACCCAGTTACGTTGCGACGTTTGATACACACAAGGTACTCCTCCGATATCTGTGAGTTGCATGATCTCATGGTCATAGGAACATATACTTGACATGCAGAAAACAGTAGCAATAAACTGACACGATAATAAGCTACGTTTGTAGTTTGGGTCTTGTCCATCACATCATTCTCCTAATGATGTGATCCCGTTATCAAATGACATCTCATGTCCATGGCTAGGAAACCTTAACCATCTTTCAATCAACGAGCTAGTTCACTAGAGGCATACTAGGGACATTGTGTTTGTCTATGTATCCACACATGTATCCATGTTTCCAATTAATACAATTATAGCATGGATAATAAACGATTATCATGAACAAGGAAATACAATAATAAACACTTTATTTATTGCCTCTAGGGCATATTTCCAACAGTCTCCCACTTGCACTAGAGTCAATAATCTAGTTCACATCACTATGTGATTTACATTGTAATGAATCGAACACCCATGCAGTTCTGGTGTTGATCATGTTTAGCCCTTGGAAGAGGTTTAGTCAACGGGTCTGCAACATTCAGATCCGTGTGCACTTTGCAAATATTTATGTCTTTCTCCAAGATGTAATCACGGATGGAGTTGAAGCGTCGCTTTATGTATCTGGTCCTCTTGTGAAACCTTGGTTCCTTGGCCAAAGCAATGGCACCAGTGTTGTCACAGAACAGGTTCATTGGATTCAGTGCACTGGGCACTACTCCAAGATCTGTCATGAACTGCTTCATCCAGACACCTTCCTTCGCCGCCTTCGAGGCTGCGATGTATTCCGCTTCGCACGTAGAATCAGCTACCACGCTTTGCTTGGAACTGCACCAGCTTACCGCTCCCCCGTTAAGAATAAATACGTATCCGGTTTGCAACTTAGAGTCGTCCGGATCAGTGTCAAAGCTTGCATCAATGTAACCCTTTACGACGAGCTCTTCATCACCTCCATAAACGAGAAACATTTCCTTAGTCCTTTTCAGGTACTTAAGGATATTCTTGACCGCTTGCCAATGCTCCATTCCAGGATCACTTTGAAACCTTCCGGCCATACTTATGGCAAGGCTGACATCGGGTCCTGTGCACAGCATTGCATACATGATAGAGCCTATGGCTGAAGCATAGGGGATGACACTCATCTTTTCTCTATCTTCTGCAGTTACTGGGCATTGAGTCTTACTCAACTTCACACCTTGTAATACAGGCAAGAACCCCTTCTTGGACTGTTCCATTTTGAACTTCTTCAAAACTTTATCAAGGTATGTGCTCTGTGAAAGTGCTATTAAGCATCTCGATCTATCTCTATAGATCTTAATGCCTAATATGAAAGCAGCTTCTCCTAGGTCCTTTATTGAAAAAATCTTGTTCAAATATTCCTTCACGCTTTCCAACATTTCTATATTGTTTCCAATCAGCAATATGTCATCCACATATAATACTAGAAACGCTATAGAGCTACCACTCACTTTCTTGTAAATACAAGTTTCTCCGTAAACTTGTATAAACTCAAACGCTTTGATCACCTCATCAAAACGCTTATTCCAACTCCGAGATGCTTGCACCAGTCCATAAATGGATCGCTGGAGTTTGCATACTTTGTCAGCATTCTCTGGATCGACAAAACCTTCGGGTTGCATCATATACAACTCTTCCTCAAGGAAACCGTTGAGGAACGCTGTTTTTACTTCCATCTGCCAAATTTCATAGTCGAAATAGGCAGCTATTGCTAACATGATTCTGACAGACTTAAGCATCGCTACGGGTGAGAAAGTCTCATCATAGTCAACTCCTTGAACTTGTGAAAAACCCTTTGCCACAAGTCGAGCTTTATAGACGGTGACATTACCGTCCGCGTCTGTTTTCTTCTTAAAGATCCATTTGTTCTGAATGGCCTTTCCCCCTTCAGGTAGTACTTCCAAAGTCCATACTTTGTTTTCATACATGGATCCCATCTCGGATTTCATGGCCTCTAACCATTTCTCGGAATCCGGGCCCATCACTGCTCCTCCATAGCTCGTAGGTTCATTGTTGTCCAACAACATGACCTCCAAGACAGGGTTGCCGTACCACTCAGGGGTAGTACGCGGCCTTGTCGACCTACGAGGTTCAATAGCTGCTTGATCCGAAACTTCATGATTATCGTCATTAACTTCCTCTTCTACTGTCGTAGGTTCTACAGAAACATCTTTCTGCACTGCGCTACTTTCTGGTTGAAGTAAAGGTTCAATAACCTCATCAAGCTCTATTTTCCGCCCACTCAATTCTTTCGAGAGAAACTCTTTCTCAAGAAATGTTCCGTTTTTAGCAACAAACACTTTGCCTTCGGATCTGAGATAGAAGGTATACCCGACTGTCTCTTTCGGGTATCCTATGAAGACGCATTTCTCCGCTTTGGGTTCCAGCTTTTCAGGCTGAAGCTTTTTGACATAAGCATCACATCCCCAAACTTTAAGAAACGACAACTTTGGCTTCTTGCCAAACCACAGTTCATATGGCGTCGTCTCAACGGATTTTGATGGTGCCCTATTTAAAGTGAATGCAGCTGTCTCTAATGCATAACCCCAAAATGATAGTGGCAAATCAGCAAGAGACATCATAGAACGCACCATATCTAATAAGGTTCGATTACGACGTTCGGACACACCATTACGCTGTGATGTTCCGGGCGGTGTCAACTGTGAAACAATTCCACACTGTCTTAAGTGACTGCCAAACTCATAACTCAGATATTCACCTCCTCGATGAGATCGCAGGAACTTAATCTTCTTGTTACGATGATTCTCAACTTCACTCTAAAATTGCTTGAATTTTTCAAACGTTTCAGACTTGTGTTTCATTAAGTAAATATACCCATATCTACTTAAGTCATCAGTGAAGGTGAGAAAATAACGATATCCACCATGCGCTGTAACATTCATTGGACCGCACACATCAGTGTGTATGATTTCCAATAAGTCACTCGCCCGTTCCATTGTTTCAGAGAACGGCGTTTTAGTCATCTTGCCCATGAGGCATGGTTCACATGTGTCAAGTGATTCAAAATCAAGTGACTCCAAAAGTCCATCAACATGGAGCTTCCTCATGCGTTTTACACCAATATGACCTAAACGGCACTGCCACAAGTAAGTGGTACTATCATTATCAATTCTACATCTTTTGGCATCAATGTTATGAACATGTGTGTCATCACTATCAAGATTCAATATGAATAAACCCCTAACATTGGGTGCATGACCATAAAAGATATTACTCATATAAATAGAACAACCTTTATTCTCTGATTTAAATGAGTAACCATCTCGCAATAAACAAGATCCAGATATAATGTTCATGCTTAACGCAGGCACTAAATAACAATTATTCAGGTTCATCACTAATCCCGATGGTAATCGAAGAGAGAGCGTGCCGACGGCGATCACATCAACCTTGGAACCATTTCCCACGCGCATCGTCACTTCGTCCTTTGCCAGCCTTCGTTTATTCCGTAGTTCCTGCTTTGAGTTGCAAATGTGAGCAACCGAACCGGTATCAAATACCCAGGCACTACTACGAGAGCTAGTAAGGTACACATCAATAACATGTATATCATATATACCTTGTTTGTCGTTGGCCGCCTTCTTGTCAACCAGGTACTTGGGGCAGTTCCGCTTCCAGTGACCAGTTCCTTTGCAATGAAAGCACTCAGTTTCTGGCTTGGGTCCATGCTTGGGCTTCTTTGCAGGAGTAGCAACTGCTTTGCCATCCTTCTTGGTTTTACCCTTCTTGCCCTTGCCCTTGACTTTGCCATTTTTCTTGAAACTAGTGGTTTTATTGACCATCAACACTTGGTGTTCTTTCTGGATTTCAGACTCAGCGACTTTTAGCATCGCAAACAGCTCGGCGACTGACTTGTTCATCCCATGCATGTTATAGTTCATCACAAAGCTCTTGTAACTAGGTGGCAGTGATTGAAGAATTCTGTCAGTGATCGCTTCTGGCGGAAGGGCAATTCCCAACTCCCTAGACGAGTTGAATACCCAGACATTCTGAGTATATGTTCACTGATAGACCCGTTCTCCTCCATCTTGCAAGCATAGAACTTATCGGAGGTTTCATACCTCTTGATCCGGGCGTTCTTCTGAAAGATAAACTTCAACTCCTGGAACATCTCATATGCTCCAGGACGTTCAAAACGTCTTTGAAGTCCCGGTTCTAAGCCATACAATATTGCACACTGAACTATTGAGTAATCTCCAGTACGTGCCTCCCAAGCGTTCTTAACGTCTTCGGAGGTCATGTCTTCTGGTTGGTCACCAAGCGGTGCATCAAGGACATATGATTTCTAGGAAGCCGTGAGGATAATCCTCAGATTACGGGCCCAGTCAACAAAGTTACTTCCATCATCTTTTAGTTTAGCTTTCTCTAGGAACGCATTAAAATTCAGGGGTGCTACTGCGCGAGCCATTGATCTACAACATAAATCTGCAAAGTTCACTTAGACTATTGTTCAAGATAATGAGTTTAGTTAATCAAATTACTAAAAGATCCCACTCAAATTGACATCCCTCAGGTCATCTGAGTGTCACATGAGCCAAATCCACCAACTCAAGTCCGATCATCACGTGAGTTGAGGTGGCTTCAATGGTGAACATCATTATGTTGATCATATCTACTATATGACTCATGTTCGACCTTTCGGTCTCTTGTGTTCCGAGGCCATGTCTGTACATGCTAGGCTCGTCAAGTTTAACCCGAGTGTTCTGCGCGTGCAAAACTGGCTTACACCCGTTGTATGTGAACGTAGAGTCTATCACACCCGATCATCACGTGGTGTCTCAACACGACAAACGTTCACAACGGTGCACATTCGGGGAGAACACAATTTTATCTTGAAATTTAAGTGAGGGATCACCTTATAATGCTACCGTCGTACTAAGCATAAATAACAAGGTGCATAAAAGGATTAACATCACATGCAATTCATAAGTGACATGATATGGCCATGAACTTGTGCTTTAGATCTCCATCTTGAAAGCACCGGCATGATCTTCATCGTCACCGGCACGACACCATGATCTCCATCATATTGATCTCCTATCAACATGTCGCCATCGAGGTTGTCACACCCTGCATGCTTATACTACTATTGCTACCGTTTAGCGATAAAGTAAAGCATTACATAGCGCTTAATGATTGACACGCAGGTCATACAATGATTAAAGACAACCCTATGGCTCCTGCCGGTTGCCGTACTCATCGACGTGCAAGTCGTGAAATTCTATAAATCACATGATCATCTCATACATCACATATATCACATCATGTAATTGGCCATATCACATCACAACATACCCTGCAAAAACAAGTTAGACGTCCTCTAATTGTTGTTGCGTGTTTTACGTGGCTGCTATGGGTTTCTAGCAAGAACGATTCTCACCTACACATAAACCACAATGGTGATACATAATTTGCTTTTCAACCTTCTCAAGGACCGCCTTTGTCGAATCCGATCCAACTAAAGTGAGAGAAACTGCCACCCGCAAGCCATCTAGGCAACAAGTTGCGTCGAGGGAACCGGTCTCTCGTAACCGTACGAGTAATGTTGGACCGGGCCGCTTCATCTCACAATACCGTTGAACCAAAATCCGACCAAGGGAGGAAGCAATCTAAGCATCAACGCCCACAAACCTTTTTGTGTTCTATTCGAGATCTCATCTACACATAGACCTAGCTCATGATGCCTCTATTGGGGAACGTTGCATGGGAAACAAAAATTTTCCTCCGCACACGAAGATATATCATTGGTGATGAGCATCTACGAGAGGGAGAGTGGATCTACATACCCTTGTAGATCGCTAAGCGGGAAGCGTTAAGAAACGCGGTTGGTGTAGTCGAACGTCTTCGCGATCCAAATCGCCGTGCGTCCCGCGATCCAATCACGATCCGTCCCGCGATCCAATCACGATCCGTCCCACGATCCGAGCACAATCCGTCCCACGAACTTGATCACGATCTGTCTCACGAACTTGATCATGATCCGTCTCACGAACTTGATCACGATCCTTCCGATCTAGCACCGAACGGACGGCACCTCCGCGTTCAGCACACGTACAACTTGATGACGATCTCCACCGTCTTGATCCAGCAAGAAGGAGTGGAGAGGAAGAAGAGTTCTCCGGCAGCCTAACGGCGCTCCGGCGATGGTGGTGGACCAATTCCGGCAGGGCTTCGCCTAAGCACCGCAGAAAACCGATCTAGAGGAGAAACTGTGCACTGGAGGAACGGGTAGCACGTGGCTGAAAATCTAGTGCAAAAACCCTTAATACCACCAGTATATATAGGAGGAGAGGAGGAGAGGAGGCAGCTTGGCCTCCAAGCCTTCTAGGCTTCGGCCGAACTAGGAGAGGAGGAGTCATTCTAGTAGGATTAGGATTCATTCTTTTTTTTTCCTTTTTGCCTTTTTCCACCTTTTTCCTTTTGGGTTTTCTTCTCCAACCACATGGGCCTTGTGTGGGAGTTTCCACCAGCCCACTAAGGGATGATATTCACTCTCCCACAGCCCATGAAGCCTCTTGGGTCGAAATACCCCTCCCGGAGGTCTCCCGGTACACTACCGGCACTCCCGGTACACTACCGATAAGCCCGGAACTTTTCCGGTGACCAAAAGAGGACTTCCTATATATGAATATTTACCTCCGGACCATTCCGGAGCTCCTCGTGAAGTCCAGGATCTCATCCGGGACTCCGAACAAACTTCGGTCACCACCATACATAACTCTATACTATTGAAACGTCACCAAACCTTAAGTGTGCAGACCCTGCGGGTTCGATAACTATGTAGACATGACCGAGACACCTCTATGGTCAATAAACAATAGTGGGACCTGGATGTCCACATTGGTTCCTACATATTCTATGAAGATCTTTATCGGTCGAACCTCTATGTCAAGGATTCAGTTAATCCCGTATGATGTTTCCTTTGTTCTTCGGTATGTTACTTGCCCGAGATTCGATCGTCGGTATCTCCATACCTAGTTCAACCTCGTTACTAACAAGTCTCTTTACTCATTCCGTAATACAAGATCCCGTGACCAACACTTAGTCACATTGCTTGCAAGGCTTATTGTGATGTTGTATTACCAAGTGGGCCATGAGATACCTCTCCGTCACACGGAGTAACAAATCCCAATCTTGATCCATGCCAACTCAACAGACACCCTCGGAGACACCTGTAGAGCACCTTTATAGTCACCCAGTTACGTTGCGACATTTGATACACACAAGGTACTCCTCCGATATCTGTGAGTTGCATGATCTCATGGTCATAGGAACATATACTTGACATGCAGAAAACAATAGCAATAAACTGACACGATCATAAGCTACGTTTGTAGTTTGGGTCTTGTCCATCACATCATTCTCCTAATGATGTGATCCCTTTATTAAATGACATCTCATGTCCATGGCTAGGAAACCTTAACCATCTTTCAATCAACGAGCTAGTTCACTAGAGGCATACTAGGGACATTGTGTTTGTCTATGTATCCACACATGTATCCATGTTTCCAATTAATACAATTATAGCATGGATAATAAACGATTATCATGAACAAGGAAATACAATAATAAACACTTTATTTATTGCCTCTAGGGCATATTTCCAATAGAACAAAGTGGTCTCAAACCTATGTGAGAAAGAGTGTCCACAACCCCAAACTCCACATATCAAGAGTGACCAAAATAGGGAGTTGATGTTGGAAATATGCCCTAGAGGCAATAAATAAAGTGTTTATTATTATATTTCCTTGTTCATGATAATTGTTTATTATCCATGCTATAGTTGTATTGATTGGAAACACATTGCACATGTGGATATATAGACAACACTTTGTCCCTAGTGTGTCTCTAGTAGACTAGCTCGTTGATCAAAGATGGTCAAAGTTTCCTAGCCATTGACATGAGATGTCATTTGATAACGGGATCACATCATTAGGAGAATGATGGGATGGACAAGACCCAAACTATAAACGTAGCATATGATCGTGTCAGTTTATTGCTACAATTTTTTGCATGTCAAGTATATGTTCCTATGACCATGAGATCATGCAACTCACGGACACCGGAGGAGTGCCTTGTGTGTATCAAACGTCGCAACGTAACTGGGTGACTATAAAGGTGCTTTACAGGTATCTCCGAGGGTGTCTATTGGGTGGGCATGAATCAACACTAGGATTTGTTACTTCGTGTGACGGAGAGGTATCTCAGGGCCCACTCGCGTAATACAACATCACAACAAGCCTTGCAAGCAATGTGACTAAGTGTTAGTCATGGGATCTTGTATTACGGAAACGAGTAAAGAGACTTTCCGGTGACGAGGTTGAACTAGGTATGGAGATACCAACGATCGAATCTCGGGCAAGTAACATACCGAAGAACAAAAGGAATATCATACGGGATTGACTGAATCCTTGACATAGAGGTTCGACAGATAAAGATCTTCATAGAATATGTAGGAATCAATATGGGCATCCAGGTCCCGCTATTGATTATTGACCGTAGAGGTGTATCGGTCATGTCTACATAGTTCTCGAACCCACAGGGTCTGCACACTTAAGGTTCGATGACGTTTCGATAGTGTATTGTTATGTATGGTGGTGACCGAAGGTTGTTCGGAGTCCCGGATGAGATCCCGGATGTCACGAGGAGCTCCGGAATAGTCTGGAGGTAAAGATTGATATATAGGAAAGTGGTGTTTGAACTCCGGAAAAGTTTCGGGCATTTCCGGCAGTGCACCGGGAGTGACAAATGGGTTCCGGGGACCACCAAGTGGAGCCCACATACCCCAAGGGTACACATGGGCCTTAGAGGTGGCGCACCAGACCCTGGTGGGCTGGGCAAGCTAGCCCAAAAGGGCCTATGTGCATGGAGAAGGAGGAGGAGTAGGGGCCAAGTCAGGGATGAGTCCCACTAGGAATCCACCTCCCTTGTGGGAGGTGGACTCCTCCCCTATTGCCTTCGGCCAAAGCCCTCCCTGTAGGAGGGGCAAGGCTGCCTCCTCTCCTCTCCCATATATACTAGAGTATCTTGAGGGCAGCCCTAACCCTAATTGCCGTGTGTTGCCCTCTTCTTCCTTTAGATCGTTTTCTCCTCTAGATCGGTTTTTCGGTAGTGCTTAGGTGAAGCCCTGCTGGAATTACTCCACCACCATCGCCGCAACACCGTCGCGCTTCTGGAGAACTCATCTATCTCTCCTCTCTCTCTTGCTGGATCAAGAAGACAGAGATCTTCACCGAGTTGCACGTGTGTTGAACGCGGAGGTGACGTCCGTTCGATACTTGATCGGGAGTTCATGGGATGGCTTGCGATTTGGATCACGGAGACGTACCACTACATCGACCGCGTTCTTTAATGCTTCCGCTTAGCGATCTACAAGGGTACATAGATCAAATCTCTCCTCTCATAGATGCTCATCTTCTAGATTGATCTTAGTGAAGCGTAGGAATTTTTTTTTGTTTCCCATGCAACGTTCCCCAACAGTTGAGAGATTCCACCAAACGTGAGGAAGAGAGATCTCACCACAATATTAGAGAAAGGAGTGACTCGCCACCTAATATTCCACACAATCAAAATGAGAGGATTAGTGAGTCCACAAAATATGAGGTTGACATTGTTCAAGATGAGGATAAAGTGATGAGAGCTCCAACACCAAATATTCCATACAATGAGAGTATTAGTGAGTTATGTGAGTCCACAAAATGTGTTGTTGAGATTATGCAAGATGAGAAGAGTGATCCACCAAAAAAATTCCACAGCATAAGAGTGAGAGAAGTGTTGAATTGTATGAGTCCACCAAACCTGAGAATGAGACCCTCCAACACAAAATAAGAGAGTTGAGTGATCCACCAAAGGAAAGGGAAGAAGATTATTCATTTACTAACAATTCCCATGGTTCCTTTTCTTTGCATGATGTGCAGATTTTGAGATCATATTTTTCTGCCCTCTTACAACGATGGGAGGAGGAGATCCAAGAACAATTATGGGGCACATGGATCACTACTACACATAGAGAATATGTGCACGTTAACTTCCACAAGGGCATGGAGGTACTCAATGAGGTAAAACAGAAAAGATAGTCAATTTTGATGCACCCAGAGGTATGTACTTATGAGAAATTGAAACAATGGCAAAATGAAATCAGAGAAAAATTATTTGGAACATCATGTGCATCATCCATTCCGCAATTCGTTTTTATCAATCTTGGGGAAACCGCAAATGATTTCAAAAACTTAACAATCACGCACAAGTATTCAGGTTTCCCATTGCCTAGTTATTTTATTGTGTCCTCATGTAACTATGTTGAAGACAGCAAGGAGTTGAGGATTACTGTCCTCCAAGAGAGGGAGAGTGACATAACAAGGATCATGGCTGATTATAAATTCGTACTCCATAAAAATGTTTGTTGGAAGGAACCACCGAGCCGAACAAATAATCATATTGGCATCGTCCATAAGATAGCAAAGCTGACCAAAATTCTCTATATCATGAAACCTTTGCATTATGATTTGGCATTGCCCTGTTTTCTTTTGCGTGATGACTAGTTAGAGTTGAGGACGACTCCTTTTCAAGAGAGGGGGGATGATGAGGACATCCCAATCGTTGACACAACACCAAAAATCTATACCAAAAGTGCAAGATGTGACAAGCAAATACATGATGATGTGCAATACAAATCTAAGGTGAAAGCTACAATTGAAGGTTGCACTTTCCATTTGCATAGAGATTATCTACTTTCCTTCTACTTCTCTTTTGTATATCAAAGAGAGTCGAGGACGACTCCTCATCAAGGGGGGGAGGATGATGAGCACGTGGATACGACATGCATGACAATTCAACAAAGTGCACAACTTAGTTGGAAAGAATTGTTTAGCCGAATTAAGCAAACACTGGCTAGGTGAACGCTAACCTAAACCCCCATTGTTATGACGGTTACATAGTTGTGCTTTCATCTCCATTGTTGTTGATTAAACTCAGGTACACAATGAAGGAATCCAACAACATATGAGGTCATGAAGAAAACAAGTTGAAGAAAAAAAAATGAAGAAAACAAGTTTCAAGTGAATCTGTTTTCTGCAGACATTTGCCTCTGATCTTTAGCCGTTCCCCGACCATCTGGAACATAGACGGGGCCTTTGGGCTATACCAACGGAAGCTCCTTGAAGTTTACTTTCCAACACAAAAAACCTCACATCATTTGGACTTGTGAGTCAAAAGTTATTGCCATTCTCGTGAAAGGTGTCCAGGCTGTCAAAGCTTCGCGAATTTCCGAGGAGCTCTCCAAAAACTCCCAAAGTTGACTGCTTATTTTCCCAAGAAAGCCACGCAAAGTTGATTACTTTTGAAACCTTTTCACACCTATCTGAGGGGGGTTGTCCCTGCTATAAAACCCCATCTCTCCCATCTTTCTAGGGGCCTTTTATCAAACCGAAAACAGCTATAAGCTTTGCAGCCAAGACTGCTTGAGATCCGAGAGATCTTGCTACCTTTGCTCTTGTGAGTTCATTCGGATTCACGAGAAGGAGCCTCTGGTTCCCCCTACCTTGTGCTCTACGGTTCCGGCCGTTTTGTGTGGATTAGTCCCGGTTTGTGGTTCTGCGTTTGTTCGGACAGCGGGTTGAAGTTCTTGTAGCTTCGGCCAGCCATCCTCAACGTACGGGTCGCATCCAACCTTGGCAGGTATAAAGCTAGTTATCCCCGCTGCTTGCAGCTAGTTACCCTCCCCGATTGGATCCTACGCCGTGAAGAGCGGGCCACCCTCGGGCGTGAATCCGTCAACGGGTTTGTGCCTATCAGACCCAATTCTAATTAGAGACCTCAATTGAATGTGGGCTCTTTAAAAATAGGAAACATAGTGTTATATTAGAAGGGTTGGGCGCGTTTTGCTGCGCTGTTGATATTTTTGGATTTTCATAATTTTGTACTCAACGTATCTTAGGTATAAGGTGTATTAGTTTTTTAAAAAGTCAAACCTCTTAAAATCTGACCATATTTTTGTAAAAATATATCAATATCCATAATATCAAATTGAATTCTTAGATTTATCATGAAATAATTTTTCATATTTTATTAGTTAGTATTGTGGATGTCGATATTTTATGTCTGAACTTCGTCAAAAAAAAATCAAATGACTTTTCAACAAACTAATACACCTTAGATTTTAGAACCGAGTGAGTATTAGGTTTTATTAGGAGGGAAGATGATAGAGTGTCTTTTTTTATTCATATAATGTGGTGTTCTAGTGGGCTGTCGCGGTGTGATTTTCTGATCTGTTCATCAACTCATACTTATGTGGGGAAAATTTCTGCGTCAGTGGCTGCATGTACTATATTAGTGCTATAGTATCATATGTTGACCTTATTTTTTATAGGTGATGAGAGAGGGTGCCTAGGATTGATAAGTTTTTATAGACCGGTTGCTTCCAATTGATTTGAAAAATAGTTGACCAGATCAAAATCTTTAACGAAATCCAATATTTAATTTCTCAATGAAATAAGAGATCATATTTAATTAAAATAATTGAGTGGGAAATTGTTGACCCGGTCAAAATCGGTGACCCAGTTCCAAATTGATGACCTCAATTGAATGATATGCCTCCAATTCTAGGGAGCTTAGAGATATAGTATATATAGAGGATTGCCAATCTGAAATTGGTATTTATCTAAAGGAAGGGACAAATGAGGATAAGATAAAGTTTATTTTATTTATTTTTGTCCAAGTTAGATATATCACATACTATTCTTCTCTTCCATTGTCATTCGAAAGGGATTTTTAAATTCTATTTCCCTATTTCATTCCAACTAGATCTAAGAAAGAACCCAATGCACTGAAATTTCACTAATATGCATAGAAGAAGAATAGATACGTGGTATCAAACATATAGACTTTTTCTTCAAAGAAATAGTAATATAATGAAATAGAAATATTATCATATAGAGTCAAGGAATGGGTACATAATTTGGGCTAGGAAATGTTGGCCCCATTCCAAGCGAGCCACCCGCTCACGTCCGCTCCTCGCACAAAGTTTTCGAGTGTACGAGTTTGGAATCCCCCCCCCAGCGCGCATACCTGCTCGCTCGAAGAAGGGGACCGAAGCCCCTTTCGCTCACGACTCTCCTCTCTTTCTCTCCCATCCATCTCCTCCCTCCTCTCCCTCCAATCCGTCCCCTCGTTCTCTTTGGCCCTCCTCTCCCTCTCACATCCGTCCCCTCCCTTCTCTCCCTCCCATTTGTCCCCTCATCCTCTCCGGCCCTCCCATCCATCCCCTCCCTCATCTCCCCAACCGTCCCCTTCCTCCTCTCCCCTCATCCGCCCCCTCATCCTCTCCGGACCTCCTCGTCCTCTACCATCCGTACTTTCCCTCCTCTATGGCCCTCAAACCCTAGATTTAGTGGGGGAATGGCGGCGGCAATAGGCTGTCCGCATGGGAATGATGATGCTAGTGGAACGACAGTGGTAGTGGAACAACAATGAAAGTGGCGCCACCCCCTCCCGTGCGGAGATCAAATTTCTGTTGTTTCCTTAGGGTGATGATGGTGATTGGGGAACCGGGCACTTCCCTTGCTCTGGTGTTCCTTTTACCTCCTTAGATATAGTCCAATGCAACTTGAATTTGAGAGCTTGAATTTGTGTGTTGCTAAAGTATGCTTCATTTGAAATATGTAGGTTTCTACGGGAATTTAGGAGCTCAAATTTCCATGGTGTCAAGGTATATTAGCTACTCCTACCTGATGTGTGTATTGTGATCTTGTTTTTTCATTTGTACACATGTTTTTGCAATGGTTTATTACATATCAATGCTTTGAATAATTTGTGGACGAATGGTGTGTGCATTGTAGCTTTTTTCATCATGTATCAACAAGAGTTGGTTGCCTACATTATCGAAGAGAACAAACAAAGAAAAATAAAGAGGATATTATTGACAAAGAAGTGTTTCAAAATGTCATGTCTAGCATTTGCTCATCTTAGTTCCTAGAGAGCATCAAGGAGCCTCTGATGCTTCGATGATGAGGAGGAAAAGGTTGCATATCGGAAGTATATATTGAAACAAACTTATGAGGGGTCCGAGACAACTTACTATGATAAGCTACACTTAACTAAAAAGAAACTTCCATTATATTTATGCTATGTTGCATGAGAAGTGTGGTCTCAAAGATAGCATGTCTGTGATGGTAGAAGAAAATGTTGTTATGTTCTTACAAGTTGTTGGACATGGACTTAAAATGAGGATGTTGGGTCGCATGTACCATCGTTCTTTGGGGACTATCAGTATGCATTTCTTTACTGTGTAATCAACCATCATGTCTTTAACTGGGGAGTTGAAAGAGCATGGTGCCCCCATGCTTGGTTTTGGAAATTGATGACGGTCCCTATGGACTAATGGTTATTGAGTTATATTTGAATGGTTTTTCCATATGCATTGCTTGAAGACCATTTGTTGGTTTCAAGGTTTTAAGAAAAAGATTATGTGTTGACCAAGGTGCTATTCAAGGAGTTATCCAAAGATTGGTCACGTGAGTGTTGAGCCTATTGCAAGCCTGCTTGAAGAAGAAGATTGTGTAACCATTCATCTTTACCTTGAAGACATCATCTTAATGAAGAGTGTTGGAAAGATACAAGTTTGATCAAGACTAAGTACAAAGAGTGATTCAAGTTGATCAACACACAAGCATGGAATATGTATGGAGAAGGATCAACTAGTCCTATGGTATTGCAAGCATTGTCCATTACACCTTGTGTACTAGCACATGGTCTATGTGAGAGTTCTTTGTGGGGCTAGGTATGTTTCCGTGGGCATGCATCAAAACTAAGATCTCATATGACCCATGGAGGATGACATCAAGTGGTGATCGTCATCAAGGTTCATGTGCAAGTTCAAGTGAAGCATCACGAAGAGATCATGCTTGAAGTTTGCCATATATTCTTGTGATAATGGACATGTGAATATGAGCCTAAGAGTGGCTCACCCATAGTGGAGTATAGGGTAGGAATTTACTTGTCTTCATCGAGCATATGCAATCAAGAAAGGTAGTACAACTTGAGAAGGTCAAGATCTTCATCATCCAGATCAAGTGGATTACACGCAAGGCAAAGTTTTGTCCTCTATTTTACCGGTCTCATGGTGTTAGTTGGGAGACCGACTTATATGATGGAATGTCGTGCTACCAAGGGGGGCTAGTGAATATCTTGATGGTATCATTTGTAGAGAGCTCAAACCATTGCATCATTGGCATCATATTTCTTGGTTCTTATTTGGATTTTCTCTATGAGAGGTTTTAGAGTTTGTGTTCGTATTCTTGTCAAACTCGATCTCATCAAAAACGGAGTTCGCATGCATCATCTTTGCGTTTTCATTGTTGGAGAGTTTACCGGTTCATATTTTGGGAAGGTTCCCTTCCTTGTCCTATTAGCATTTCTTCTCCATTGCTAGTTCTTAATATATCCAATAAGCTTGTCGTCTTCTATCCAATAAGCTTGAGTTTGCTGATTTTAGAGTCCATTTGCAGTAATTATGGAAGTTTTAGCCTTGGAGCATGCTTCTATTTTTGCGAGGACATTTTGTCAGTGCTCAGGTGGTAGTACCGCTTAGCTCCATGGTAGTACCTCTTAGGCAGTACTTCTGCACGCTAATACCGCTACCAGTGCCTCTTGAAAATCGGAGGCGTGCATGTACATGTTGCCCAATTTGCTCTTACGGTAGTTGGACGACCGCTCTAGTACCGCTCCAGTGCAGCTAGTTCCTTTGTTACTGTGACACTTAGTAGTAGTATTGCATGGACGGTAGTACTAGTATGGCGGCATTACCGCTCGAGTACTAATGCACTCACAGGCAAATGGCTGGAACTACCACATAAAGGGGTAGTATCGCGTGGGCTGAGAGCAATAACGGTTGTATTTGAGCCCCACTATAAAAGGGGGTCTTCTTCCCCCAATGTATCTTATATTTTGAGCTCGCGTTCCCCTCCATTGTTTACCCTCCTTGAGATTTCTATCTCTCAATCCCTCCAATGATTCTTGCTCCTTCTTGAGGAAAAGAGAGAGGAGATCTAGATCTACATTTCCACCTATCACTTTCTCCTCTAAGTGAGGGGAACCCCTTAGATCTAGATCTTGGAGTTATTTGTGTTCTCCTTGTTCTTCCTCTCATATTCCTTCATAGATTTTGATGTTGTGGTGGGATTTGGGAGTGAGGGACTTCACCACTTCGTCTATTCTTTCCATTGCATTAGTTGCATTGGCTTGACTTCTCCATGGTGATACATGGAAATGAAAAGTTGAGCAGCTTATTACTCTTGGGTGTTTGGACACCCTAACGCTTGTGCCTCTTGGGTGCTTGGGCACCCTAGACGGTTGGTGGTGTCGCAGGTCTCAATCATTATGGTGTAAAGCTCCGGACAAGCATTGTGGTCTCCAATTAAGTTGTGGAGATTGCCCCGAGCAATTTATACGGGTTTGGTGACTGCCCCCAATGGTTGCCAATTATATGAGTTCAATGGCCACCCCAAGGGTGGCCATTTGTAAGGGATCGATGACCTCTCTCAAGGGGCCCTTAGTGGAATCACGACATCTCGCATTGTGCGAGGGTGTGAGGAGAATACGATGGTCCTAGTGGCATTTTGGGGAGCATTGTGCCTCCACACCGTTCTAACAAAGATTAACATCCGCAAGGGTGTGAACTTCAGGATACATCATCGTCTCCGCGTGCCTCGGTTATTTCTTACCCGACCACTTTACTTGTGCACTTTACTTTGTGATAGCCATAGTGATTCATGTTATATATCTTCCTATCACATAGTTCTTTTATCTTACCTAGCATAAGTTGTTGGTGCACATAGTTGAGCCTAGTATATTTAGGTTTTGTGCTTGAAAAATTAAATGCTAGTTTTATTCCGCATTTGTTCAAGCCTAAACCGTAATTATTTTAAAGTGCATATTCACCCCCTTTAGGCGACATCCACGACCTTTCAAGAGTTTATCAAGCTTCCTGGTCCTTTTATCACCCCTCCCGATGATTACAAGTGGAAGTGGTTTCCTAATACACTTGGAGCACTATATAGGTGTCATATTACTGTGTTTGTTAATGCTGGTGACAAACAGAGGTATATGAATATGTATCAAGATATCACCACTATCATGCTAGGTGTGGTTGACCGACACATGAAATTTCTCTATGTTCTACCTAGTTGGGAAGGTTTGACATCGAACTTGAGAGTGCTAAAAGATTCTATGAAAATCAACCATGAAGACGCATTTGTTGTACCACAGGGTATGACTCTTTCTCTTTGTGTTTTATTTCTCATATTTAATTGTTAACTAACTTACATACTTGTTAATAGGAAAGCACTATCTTGTTGATGCTGGCTATACCAATGGACCTAGATTTCTATGTCCATCAAGATCCACTCAGTACCACTTGAAAGAGTGGGTTGCAGGTCAACAATAACCCCCAAATGAAAAGGAGTTGTATAACTTGCGCCATGCTCATGCAAGAAATTTTGTGCATAGAACATTTAGCTTGTTGAAGAAAAAATGGGCCATGTTGCGTTCTTGTTCTTATTTCTTTGACGTAGAGAACCAGGTAACACATGTCCATCTGGTTGTTCATATGGGCCATCCCATGTTCCTTCTTTGACATGAACTAAATATTTGAAGATTCGACTTACACAATTATGCAAGGGATAGGCAACATATGAAAGATAATTTGTTGCCTCCAGAAGTCGATGCTGAGCTAGCGACTATGACTCATGAACCTGCAGATGATGCTACTTTAATTAGAAGTGTCAAACAAACAAATGCATGGTCTAGTTTTAGGCAAAAATTTGCGGACAAGATGTATGTTGAGTACCTTGTGGCGGATGGAGAACTAGAGATCGAGTAGATAAGTAGTGATGTAGATAGCTAGTTGATGATGCCTTTTTGTGCTAGCTTGGTAATGGTGCCCTATTTTGTGTGGTAGCATGCTGGCCATGATGGTGCCTTGTGTGTGATATTTTGTACAAGCCTCATGTTTTGTTCGTACTAATATATATATATATGTTTCCTTACTCATACTTTCTCTTTGTTCTTACTTTTATGCACATCCATTTATTTTACTTGTAGAAGCATGGCCGAAACAAAATCAAAGAAAAGTAGGGTTTACCTTACATGGACTCCTGAGATGGACACAACATTGTTGGCCGTCCTGGTTGAGCATCACAACAATGGTGACCATGCTCAAAATGGTTGGAATCCACATGTGTATAATGCTTTCATTAAGCATGCCAAAGATACATGTGATGTTGACATTACGAAGGAAAACATAACAGGAAGAATTAAATCATTTTACAAGAAATATGAATTCATTATCAAGATGCTTGCTTAGAGTGGCTTGGGATGGGATTGGGAAAAGAACATGATGTTGGTTGATAGTGACGAAGTTTGATCTCGATATGTAGAGGTACTTAACACCAAGTTTATTTTGTGGTTATTTTTGCAACTTGAATATCATCTAATATTTTTTGTTTTTTGTGTAGGCTAACAAGGAAGGACGTGCCTATAGGAACAAGGTAATGCACAATTGGGAGTCTATCAATACCATATATTTGAAATATCATGCGACCGGTGCAGGTGCTAGGACATGAGCTAAATGTGTTCAAGAAGCACAAAACACACCTATTGTTGAAGAATCTCTTGAGGTGCCTCGGAAGAGGCAACACACTGGGTATGCTATCTTGTGCATGATGGAAAAAATGAAGATGTCTTTTGATTATGCTTTGAAGATAAGCAAGCCACTTCCTATGCCAAAGGTGACTCCCCCAAATGAAATCCTTGATGCACTAAAGAAGGTACCAGATGAGGAGGATAGTGATATGTTGAGAGCTTATGGAAAATTGATCATTAATGAGCGTTTGTTTGAAGCACTCATGGTGCTACCCGAGGTGTTAAGGAAGCAATGGATCTTGACCTTGGATTGATTGGTGCTATCATGTTTGGTTGATGTATGGACTACTATGTACTTTGTTGTGTCTATTTGTGCTATGTGCAAGAGACATAAACTACCCACTTGTGACATGTGTAAGAGACATAAACGACCAAAAATATTATCAATGTTGTGTTCTTAGTACTTCAACACTATTATGTGTCATGTTTCCATTTCCCACATTTATTTGACTTATGTTATTGTTTTGACCTTATAAGAACATTTTAATATTGTTATGTGTGCAAAATAATATAAAAATATTTCAAGTCTACACATAATACTATTTTTCATACATGTACACAACTTTATATTGCCCGAACTCAAAAAAATCATGGTTTGTTCATCCAATCAACAATTGTTATTGGGTGCTACCCTATGATTCCAACAGCAAATTCCATGCTTAACAAAACAATATAATTTGAATTGGAGCCCATTTCCGTTCCATCTTGGATTTGGAGTTCTCCATCCAATTCAATTCCAAGCAAAATTTCCTACATCCAAACACAATGTTAGGGTTTTTAGTTCCTCTGATGGCAATAGCCCCCATGAGTTTCATCGGATCCATTCTCACATGTATTACGACCTGAATTCCTCCATGGGTCTCCTTGACCCCCCCTCTGTTGTTCTTGTGATGGGTCTCTCGTGGGGTTTGTACGGGTTGATGACTCTCATCTAGTCAAGGTGGACGAGGAGGAACCAAGTAAGGTGCGGTCTGGTAAAGAAGAGGTTTAGTAACTCATCCAACACCTTGATCTACATGGAGATGAATGTGACAATTTCTTCTAGGAGCATGAGGTATAGGTACATGAGGTTTAAGCTATATGGGTGGCAATGTCTAGGGTTCATACAAGTAAAGGATTCAGTCCATTTGCACATTACTCCCGTTTAGGTCTGCAAGGAACCCTGCAAGGGGAGATCTCTGTGGTCAAACCAAATATGTTTACAATTAAATTTGGTTACTTCGGGGATTGGGACAAAGTCTTGAACATGGGACATGGCTTAAATCAAGCAGCGATTATTGAGGAATACGATCGTTCCCCATGATTTGTGATGTCACATCCCGTGTTTGTATCACTATGCTATGCTATGGATTTTTAAAATTTGGAACCATTTAAAACTTTTTTGAGTGCAAGTGCTTGCTGGAATTGTTTGATGGTTGCTTGTTTGGTTGATTGTGTTTTGGCACTCAAAGATATTCTTCCCTCTAGAACTCACTTCCTTGATCCAAACACATTTCCCAATGATCATACCATGTGTATAGTACCTAAAACTTTTTTTTATCAAATATCGTTTTGGCTGAAAAGGATTTATTCAAATTAGGTTTTCAAAACCCCCTGAATTGAGGTTTGTACTACAAGTTCTCAAATTGGGTGGAATGTTTTGAAACAAAGACTTTATTTGGAACCTACTATATGTATGACTTTCCCAAACCATAAAATGTTATTTTTAAAGATTATTTTACTATTTTATTTAAAGGGTTTTTCATAAGGCCAGAAATGGTCTTTCATAGGGAAAATTTATTTAAATGCTTTGAAAATATTTGAGAAAATTTAGAGAAACTCAGTGGACATATATTTTGCATATATATGAGTTTCAACACATGTGCATGTTCAATTAATGGGCAAAACCCTCCAAAACCCTTTGTGCTTAAATCAAGCATTTGAAACATTTATATAAGAAATATTCTCAATAATATCTAAGAAAATTTCAAAAAGTCACACATGTTATATGTGATGATATTGCAAAGTTTCATCTCAATCCTATTTGATTTGCATGTCCAAAATATCCAAGAACCTTCTCTGTCTAGAATCAAATTTGAAAAACTTTACATTGTGAAGTTTCTCCTATTTACCCCAAACTTTGTGGGCAAGTTATAATCCCTAAATAATACTACTACACCAAGTGGTTCATTTGGGAGAGTAGAATTGCATGGGTAGATGTGCAAAAATCTAATTCTGTTAAATTTTAGGGTTTACCAAGTTTGCACTATCAACTTTCCTCAAATCATGTCAAAACTTGATGGGCCACTCTATTTTTACCTACACCTTCATCCTATTAAATATCAAGGAAAATATAATTCATTTACTTGTCCAAATCAACATCAAACACCTTCTGCCAGATTTGTACAATCATTGCTTTCACCTCTTCCACTATACTCCTTTAGTTCAAATTTTTACCACAGTCCCACATCATTGCATTTTACCTCGAGTAAGAAAAACCAACTCGGGTTCAATGATTGGGGTGGGTAAAACCCTCATTTTACCCCTGGACAACAGAGATAACACTATTTCTACCTCTCCCCGACTCCATTTCTTTTCTACCTAGCCCCCTCTAGCTCCTCGAGCATCTACAAATCACCCAAGAGATAAGGGACATGTTGGGACGCGTCCAGAGCATGCAATGCATGCCATGGCATGCCATACGCATGCTCTAGAGCACGCTACAGTGCCCAGTCACACTATAGCAGGAGCATCCCGAGGATCCCGACAACTTTGGGATGAGGAAGCTTGTCCCCTGGATTCCCCTCGACATGCGCAAGATGCCGTGCTGTCACCCCCTCTTCTTTCTCTCTCCGACGACCTCCCACACGCGTGCCGCAGTCGCCCCTCTCGGCCAATCGTTGGCCTCACACACGCGAGCTGACCCTGCTCCCTCTCTTCACTCCCGCGGCATAAACTAACCCCAGGAACACTCCAGACACACATGTATCTCCTCCAGTGCCCTCGGTCCTCGGCCTCGAACTCTCCGGTGCACCTGCGTTCGGTGGACTCGTGCCCACCTATAAAAGGGCCTCCCTCAAGCCCCCTCTCGCCTCTGGACCCCTTCTCCCCCTCCCTATCAATCTTCCCCACCTCTCCCCCTTGTTTTGGAGCCCCTATGCTCGGGATCGAGTAGAGCTCCGCTGTGTTGGGTCCGCCACCGTCCGGCCACGGTGAGCCTCCATGGCCTATTCTCTCTCTCTACCTGGAGCCACAATAGTGCCTCGATCACTTCCCCCTTTTCCCTCATGGGATTGCAGCCAGAAACCACCGACGGTGACCTCCTCCCGAGCGCCTCCACCATGTCCACCTCGTCGGCGGCGACTCAAGCCTCCCCGACGACCAACTCCAACACCCCTTGAACGATGGTGACCTCCTGAAGCCATTCCCGTCCTCGCTTGACCTCGTCGTGCCCCTGAGCCTCGCCGGTGAGCTCTCCATCCTCCCTGGACGGGAGGTTGACAATGACCCTGGGGAGGGCCTGCCTGTCAGCCTCCCATCTCTCTCTTCTGCATCCCCCTCTCTCTCTACCATCGGGCCCTGCCCGCCAGGTTTGAAACCTGACACGCGCGGGAGCGCCATGCTCGGCTAGGCTAGTTTGGTTGACTGGGCCAGCTCGGCCAACTATTCTGGCCCAGTAAGCGATGACATTTATTTTCCTTTTTCTTTTATGTGAACTTTTCCAAAAATTCCACAATCTAAATAATTGTCCAAATCCAGAAATTCCAACTCCACAAATCTTGTAATATTTTGTAGGATTTAATGGTGCCACTTGTGAATTTTTTGAAAACATTTTGTGTAGTGGTTTTATTTAAAACCTAGTTTTGAATATTTTAAACCTCTATTAGAATAGTTTCAAAACCTTTTTCACTTCAAAACCAGAGGCAAATATATTTAGTTTTGAATGTAGTATTTTATAGAGTAGGGTAACATTTTAGGAGTGGTTTATGTGCTTCTTATTTTTGCCCGTTATTATCGCAACGATAGATTGCGTTGTTGACGAGGAAGTTGGACCCGAAGAGTTTGAAGACCGTGAAGAATTTGTTGAGCCAGGCAAGCAGCCCTTTGACCATGTTAAGAAGCCATTTTCATTGCATGTCATATAGCACCTTATTTTCGATATATTGACCATGATGATGTGGTGACCACTTCAGTGGGATGCCTACGATACTTTTACCATTGATACTTGCATCGTGCATGACCCTACCCCCTTACGAGTGTTATGCGGGTGGGGGTAGTTAGGTTGCTAAGTAATTGCTATGCAAGTGGGATGGGGATATGCATGGTGATGGAAACAAAAGTGTTTTCAAAGACTTTTTGAAAACCCCGTCGGTTGCCACTAATGCCCAAGGGAGATGGTGTTGAGCTAGGTAACCACTTGATAAAGAAGTGGTGTACCGAGGCAAGTGAGTGTGTGTGTTTTCGAAAACGGATTAGATTTAAGATTTGTCGACTGTTCCCAACCTTACATGTACAACCACGATACCCCTTATGGGACGGGGCTTTGTTTATTACTTTGGTGGGTACTAGCAGAGATCCCGCATTAGACATGGGCACTCTCGATACGGGGTCGTGCCGGAAAGGACGATAATGGGCTGTTTTCACAGACATTGGACACACCGTTGGTCCCTGCATGGATGATACTTGTGATGTACATCATGAGGGATGTGTGCCCACGAGTGGATTCTTTGTTAGTATCATCAGGGGAAATGCAATGTTCGGGTACTTACCTCGGGTATGCAATATACCGCGAGTTGTGGCTTGACACGGAAGTTTCCCGAGTCTTGTGGGTGAATTGTGCAACCTCTACAGAGTGTAAAACTACTCGAATAGCCATGTCCACGGTCAAGGATAGTTGGTTGGTGCTGCTTAAACTACGCCTAGTGTTCAAAAAATGGGAGTGTGTGTTGGTGACGATGGAGATACATGAGATAAGTCAGATGACTTGGCATGATGATTGAACATTAGATGTTCAACCCCTGTTCATATTTATATCTGTAATCTGTTCACATGGATACCTACTACCTCGTGATGCATGCTTTTACAAGTAATTGATCATGTCATTGCACTAAAAATTAGCTTTGTGTAAACTTACCTACTTATTGCTATATCAATCATTTTTATGCATTGTTCCAAAACATGGGTTGCTTGCGAGTACATTCAAAGTAATCATTGGCTTGCCACTGGGTTATTTAATTGGTAAGGCATGGAAGAGCAGGAATATGGTGAAGAGTTTGTTGGTGACGAACATGCAAACTAGGACGCTTCCCAGTCAGAATGCATGTAGGGTTAAGGCAGATGGCATGGGTTCCCGCTTTTGATCAAGATTTCCGTTGCTAGTTTATGTTTGTTATTTGGCCTTCATGGCCCTACCTATGTAAGACTTGACCTTCATGGTCTTTATTTGTGTAAGACAATGTGAATGGATGTAAGACTCTTGTTATTCAGCTTCTGTGTGCTCAATGAGCATTGATCACTGGGATCATTGTACACATGCATTCGATGATCATGACTTACGAGTTGGGTTCCCCACATGCGATTCTTGAAAGAATTGTGGTATGAGCACGTGTGTCGAAGCTACCGCGTAACTATTTGGACGATGAAGTGATTAAGGTACGTGTAGAAATATGTGTTAAATTGAGGAAATTCAAATTAAATTACAGGATATGTAGGGGCTTTTGTTTGGGTTGGAGTTAAAATTGATGTGAGAACAAGGTTGGATAGATTTGTGTCTATTATAAATTAAGGGGGAAGAGAAGGTTGATAGGTCTCCAACGTATCTATAATTTTTGATTGTTCCATGCTATTATATTATCTGTTTTGGATGTTTTATATGCATTAATATGCTATTTTATATTATTTTTGGGACTAACCTATTAACCTAGAGCCTAGTGTTAGTTTCTATTTTTTCCTTGTTTTTGAGTATTGTAGATAAGGAATATTAAACGGAGTCCAAACGGAATAAAATCTTTGCGGTGATTTTTCTTGGACCAGAAGACATCTACCAGACTTGTAGAGGAAGGAAGGAGACCTGCCAGGAGGTCATAAGCCACCCTGGCGCAGCCAGGGGGGCATGCCCCCTAGCTTCTGCCCCCAGCAGGTCTCGTAACCCTAATCTTCGGCCTACAAATTCCCAAATATCCCCCAATACCAAAAAGAACCACGATAATACTTTTCCGCCATCAACTCCATTGCCCCTCCGATGATGCATGAGTAGTCTACCACAGACCTACAGGTCCATAGCTAGTAGCTAGATCGCTTCTTCTCTCTCTTTGTTCTTCAATACCATGTTCTTCATGATCTTCATGGGGATCTATCTGACGTAATACTCTTGTGCGGTGTGTTTGTCGAGATCCGATGAATTGTGGGTTTATGATCAGCTTATCTATGAATATTATTTGGTTCTTCTTTGAATTCTTATATGCATGATTTCATATCTTTGCAAGTCTCTTCGAGTTATTGGTTTGGTTTGGCCAACTAGATTGGTAATTCTTGCAATGGCAAAAGTGAGTAGTTTTGGGTTCAATCTTGCGGTGTCCTCACCTAGTGACATAGTAGGGGTAGCAAGGCACGTATTGTATTGTTGCCATCAAGGATAAAAAGATGGGGTTTTCATCATATTGCTTGAGTTTATCCCTCTACATCATGTCATCTTACTTAACGCGTTACTATGTTATTCATGAACTTAATACTCTAGATGCAGGGAGGAGTCAGTCGATGTGTGGAGTAAGAGTAGTAGATGCAGAATCATTTCGGTCTACTTAACACGGACGTCATGCCTATATGCATAATCATTGCCTTGGATATCGTCATAACTATGCACTTTTCTATCAATTGCTCGACAGTAATTTGTTCACCCACCGTATTATATTCCTTCAAGAGAGAAGCCTCTAGTGAAACCTATGGCCATCAGGTCTATTTTCATATTATATTTTCAGATCTACATACCAAAAATACCAAAAATACCTTGATGCAATTTATTTACTTTTTACTTTCCGCAATCTTTTACATCTATCTCTATCAGATCTAATCCTTGCAAGTAACCGTGAAGGGATTGACAACTCCTTTATAGTGTTGGGTGCAAGAGTTTGATTGTTTGTGTAGGTGCATCTATTGGTGACTTGCTTGTTCCTCCTACTGGATTGATACCTTGGTTCTCAACAACTAAGGGAAATACTTATCTACTTTGCTGCATCACCCTTTCCTCTTCAAGGGAAAACCAACGCAAGCTCAAGAAGTAGCAAGAAGGATTTTTGGCGCTGTTGCCGGGGAGGATACACATCACCAAGTACCCATCACAAACTCATCTCTTGCATTTACATTATTTTCCATTTGCCTCTCATTTTCCTCTCCCCAACTTCTAAAATGACTTTCAGAAAAAAACCAAAAAGATTTGCCCTTTTATTCGCCTTTCTTTCGTTCACCTTTTTGTTTGCTTGTGTGCTAGATTGCTTGCTTTGTCACGATGTCTGAGAATACCAAGTTGTGTGACTTCTCCAATACTAATAATAATGATTTTGTTAGCACTCCGATTGCTCCCGCCACTAGTGTGGAATCTTATGAAATTAATGCCGCTTTGCTTAATCTTGTTATGAAAGAACAATTTTCTGGCCTTCCTAGTGAAGATGCCGCATCCCATCTAAACACTTTCATTGAGTTGTGTGATATGCAAAAGAAGAAAGATGTGGATAATAATATTTTTAAATTGAAGCTATTTCCGTTCTCACTACGAGATCGTGCTAAAACTTGGTTTTCGTCTTTGCCTAAACATAGTATTGATTCATGGAATAAGTGTAAAGATGCTTTTATCTCCAAGTACTATCCGCCCGCTAAGATCATCTCCCTTAGGAACGATATAATGAATTTTAAGCAACTTGATCATTAGCATGTTGCAAAATCTTGGGAGAGGATGAAATTAAGTATTAGAAATTGCCCCGCGCATGGTTTGAGTTCATGGATGATTATACAATTTTTTTATACGGGATTGAATTTTGCATCTAGGAATCTTCTAGATTACGCCACAGGTGATACTTTTATGGAAATCACATTAGGAGAATCTACTAAACTCCTAGATAACATTATGGCAAATTACTCTCAATGGCATACAGAAAGATCGTCTACTAGTAAAAAAGTGCATGCTATTGAAGAAATAAATAGTTTGAGTGAAAAGATGGATGGATTAATGAAATTGTTTGCTAGTAAGAGTGCTCCTATTGATACTAATAATGTGCCTTTGCCTTATTTGATTGGGAATAATAATGAATCTATGGATGTGAATTTTGTTGGTAGGAACAATTTTGGTAATAACGTGTATAGACGTAATTTCAACCCTAGGCCGTTTCCTAGTAATTCCTCTAATAATTATGGTAATTCCTACAACAATACTAATGGAAATTATAATAATATTCCCTCTGATCTTGAGAACAATATTAAAGAATTTATTAGTTTGCAAAAGGTTTTCAATGCTTCGATTGAAGAAAAATTGCTCTAGATTGATGATTTGGCTAGGAATGTTGATAGAATTTCGAGATTGGTTATTTAAAAATTAGATCTACTCCACCCAAGCATGATATTAATTAGTCTTTAAAAGCTATGAGAATTTCTATTGATGAGTGTAAGGAAAGAACCGCTAGAATACGTGCTAAGCGTGAATGGCTTGAAAAAGTGTGTTCTCGTGATAATAATGATGAAGATCTCAAAGTGATTGATGTGACTCCTATTGAATCTTTGTTTTCGAATATAAATCTTGATAAAGATGGGACTGGATATAAGTCAACTTTAGTTAAAAGTCATCCCAATGATTTGGAGTTTATAGATCTTAATGCTAAAATTGATAAAAGTGGGATTGAAGAGGTCAAAACTTTAAATAGCAATGAACCCACTCTTTTGGATTTCAAGGACTTCAACTATGATAGCTGTTCTTTGATTGATTGTATTTCCTTGTTGCAATCCATGTTGAATTCTCTACATGCTTATAATCAAAATAAGGCTTTTGCTAAACATATCGTTGATGCTATGATGAAATCTTTTGGAGAAAAACTTGAGCTGGAAGTTTCTATCCCTAGAAAGCTTCATGATGAGTGGGAACCTACTATTAATATATAAATTTAAAGATTATGAGTGCCATGCTTTGTCTGATTTGGGTGCTAGTGTTTCCACGATTCCGAAAACTTTATGTGATGTGCTAGGTTTCCATGAACTTGATGATTTCTCTTTGAATTTGCATCTAGCGAATTCCACTATTGACAAAATTATGGGAAGATTAGTGATTTTCTTATTGTTGAAAACAGGAATTATGTGCCCGTAGATTTCATTGTTCTTTATATAGATTGCAATCCTACATGTCCTATTATTCTTGGTAGACCTTTCCTTCGAACGATTGGTGCAATTATTGACATGAAAGAAGGAAACATTAGATTCCTATTTCCATTAAGGAAAGACATGGAACACTTTCCTAGAAAGAAAATAAGATTGCCTTCTGAATCTATTATGAGAGCTACTTTTGGATTGCATACCAAAGATGACAATACCTAGATCTATTGCGTTATGCCTAGCTAGGGGCATTAAACAATAGCGGTTGTTGGGAGGCAACCCAATTTTATTTTTATGTTTAGTTTTTTGCTTCCATTTTTGAGTGCTTCACACATCATTACCTATGTAGTAATTTTGTTTTGGTTCTTTAATTAGTGTCTGAGCCAAGTAAGACCTTTGGGATGGTCTATGGTGACTGTTGATTTGATCTTGCGGAAAAACAAAATCTTTTGCGTTCAGTCCAGGAATTTTATAAATTTATCATAGCATCAAATGAGTGTGAAATTTTTAAAAAGGATTTATATACAAATTTCCCGGTTTTCCTATTTTTTAGAATTTGTGGAGTTACATAAGTATACGAAGTTTCCAGATTGCTACAGACTGTTATGTTTTTTACAGATTCTGTTTCTTTGTGTAGTTTACCTATTTTGATGTATCTATGGGTCATATAGGGGGTATGAACCATGAAGAAGTTGGAATACAGTAGATATTACACCAATATAAATAAAGAATGAGTTCACAACAGTACCTAAGGTGGTGATTTATTTTCTTATACCAACGGATCTCACGAGTTTTTTGTTAAGTTTTGTGTTGTGAAGTTTTCAAGTTTTGGGTAAAGATTTGATGGGTTATGGAATAAGGAGTGGCAAGTGACTAAGCTTGGGGATGCCCAAGTCACCCCAAGGAATCAAGGATGCCAAAAATCCTAAGCTTGGGGATGCCCCGGAAGGCATCCCCTCATTCTTCTTCAATGCATCGGTAAATTTACTTGAGGCTATATTTTTATTCACCACATGATATGTGTTTTGCTTGGAGCATCTTGTATGATGTGAGTCTTTGCTTTTTAGTTTGCCACAATCATCCTTGACGAACACATATTTTGAGAGAGACATGCGTGAATCAATTTATTAGAATACTCTATGTGCTTCACTTATATCTTTTGAGCTAGGCAATTTTGCTCTAGTGCTTCACTTATATCCTTTTAGAGCACGGTGGTGTTTTGTTTTATTGAAATAATTGAACTCTCGTACCTCACTTATATTATTTTGAGAGTCTTTAAACAGCATGGTAATTGGTTTAGGTTATGAATTTAGTCCTAATATAATGGGTATCCAAGAGGGATATAATAAAAACTTTCATATAAAGTGCATTGAATATTATGAGAAGTTTGATCCCTTGCCTAAAGTTTTGAGATATAAAAATGATGATATTAGAGTCATGCTAGGAAGTAATTGTGGATTGGTAGAAATACTTGTGTAAAGGTTTGTGATTCCTGTATCATGCACGCATGGTGAACCGTTATGTAAGGAAGTCGGAGCATGATTTGTTTATTAATTTTCAACCTTTGTGTGAGGGTCGGGAGCGCATGATGGTTTACTCCTACCAACCTATCCCCTAGGAACATGCATCTAATACTTTTCTTTGATGACTAATAGACTTTTGCAATAAGTATATGAGTTCTTTATGACTAATGTGAGTCCATGGATTATGCGCACTCTCACCTTTCCACTTTTGCCAGCCTCTCTAGTACCGCGCAACTTTCGCTGGTGCATTAAACCCACCATATATCCTTCCTCAAAACAGCCACCATACCTACCTATTATGGCATTTCCATATCCATTCCGAGATATATTGCCATACAACTTCCACCGTTCCGTTTCTTATGACACGCACCATCATTTTCATATTGATTTGCATGATCATAAGATAGCTAGCATGATGTTTCCATGACTTGTCAGTTTTTTGATGTTATTTGTGATGCTAGATCATTACACATCCCGATACACCGATGGAGGCATTCATATAGAGTCATATTTTGTTCTAGATATCGAGTTGTAATTCTTGAGTTGTAAGCAAATAAAAGTGTGATGACCATCATTATTAGAGCATTGTCCCATGTGAGGAAATGATGATGGAAGCTATGATTCCCTCACAAGTTGGGATGCGACTCCGGACTTTATGAAAAATAAAAGAGGCCAACGAATCCCAAATAAAAAAAGAGGCCATTGATGCCCACCAAAATAAAAAAAATGAGAGAAAAGAGAGAAGGGACAATTCTACTATCTTTTTTCCACACTTGTGCTTCAAAGTTGCACCGTGATATTCATGATAGTGAGTCTCCTATTTTGTCACCTTCATATACTAGTGGGAATTTTTCATCATATAACTTGGATTGTATATTCCAATGATGGGCTTCCTCAAATTGCCCTAGGTCTTCATGAGCAAGCAAGTTGGATGCACACCCGCTTAGTTTCTTTTTGATCTTTCATACACTTGTAGCTTTAGTGCATCCTTTGCATGGAAATCCCTACTCACTCAGATTGATATCTATTAATGGTCATCTCCATAGCCCGTTGATACGCCTAGTTGATGTGAGACTATCTTCTCCTTTTTCTTCACAACCTCCACCATATTCTATTCCACATATAGTGCTATATCCCTGACTCACTGATGTCTAATACACAACTTTCTTCTTGTAGACTCGTTTTGGGCCTCCAAGCGTAGAGTTTTGTAGGACAACGACAATTTTCCCTCAAGTAGTTGACCTAAGGTTTATCAATCTGTGGGAGGTGTAGGATGAAGATGGTCTCTCTCGAACAACCCTGCAACTAAATAACAAAGAGTCTCTTGTGTCCCCAACACACCCAATACAATGGTAAATTGTATAGGTAAACTAGTTCGGCAAAGAGATGGTGATACAAGTGCAATATGGATGGTAGATATAGTTTTTTGTAATCTGAATATATAAAACATCAAGGTAACAAACAATAAACGGCGAGCAAAATATTGTATAAATGCTTGGAAACGAGGCCTAGGGTACATACTTTCACTAGTGCAATTTCTCTCAACAATATTGACATAGTTGAATCATATGTAAATACCTCTCGTGCGACAAAGAATTCACTCCAAAGTCACAAATAGTGGAGAACTAACGTAGAAATTATTGTAGGGTACGAAACCACCTCAAAGTTATCTTTTTTGATCAATCTTATGAGCTTTCCCTATAAGTGTCACAAACAGCCCTAGAGTTCGTACTAAAATAACACCTTAAGATACACATCAACCAAAACCCTAATGTCACCTAGATACTCCATTGTCACCACAAGTACCCATGGGCTTGATTATACAATATGCAACACATAATTTCAGATTCATCATTTTCAATCCAACACAAAGAACTTCAAGGAGTGCCCCAAAGTTTCTACCGGAAAATCAAGACAAAAACGTGTGCCAACCCCTATGCATAGATTCCCAAGGTCATTGAACCCGCAAGTTGATCACCAAAACATACATCAAGTGGATCAATAGAACATCCCATTGTCACCACGGATATCCCATCGCAAGACATACATCAAGTGTTCTCAAATCCTTAAAGACTCAATCCGATAAGAAAACTTCAAAGGTAAAACTCAATTCATCACAACAAGATAGAGAGGGGAAAACTCCATATGATTTAATCTATATCAACAAAGCTCACGATACATCAAGATCGTGCCATCTCAAGAACACGATAGAGAGAGATCAAACACATAGCTACTGGTACATACCCTCAGCCCCGAGGGTGAACTACTCCCTCCTCGTCATGGAGACCACCGGGATGATGAAGATGGCCTCCGGTGATGGTGTCCCCCTCTGGCAGGGTGCCAGAACAGGCTCCCGATTGGTTTTTCGTGGCTTTGGAGGTTTGCGGCGGCAAAACTCTCGGTCTAGGTTCTGCGTTGGTTTTTTTGTAATTTATAGGAATTTATGTCGGTGGAAACGAGTCAAGATGGGCCACGAGGGAGTCACAAGCCTGCAGGGTGCGCCCAGGGGGCTGGCCGCGCCCCTGAGGCTTGTGATTACCCCGTGGGTCTTCTGTCCCAACTCTGATGCTCCGTGGGTCTCTTCTGGTCCAAAAAAATCACTGTAAATTTTTATTCCATTTGGACTCCGTTTGATATTCCTTTTCTATAAAACCCAAAACACGGAGAAAACACGAACTGGCACTAGGCTCTAGGTTAATAGGTTAGTCCCAAATACAATATAAAGCTATGGTAAAATGATTGTAAAACATCCAAGAATGATAATATAGCAGCATGAAACAAGCAAAAATTATAGATACGTTGGAGACGTATCAGCATCCCCAAGCTTAATTCCTGCTCGTCCTCGAGTAGGTAAATGATAAAAACAGGATTTTTGATGTGGAATGTTGCCTAACATATTTATCCATGTAATATTCTTTATTGTGGCATGAATATTCAGATCCGTAAGATTCAAAACAATAGTCTAATATTGACATAAAAATAGTAATACTTCGAGCACACCAACAAGGTAGTTGTGTCCTTTCAAAATAACATGCCCTTAGAAAGTTATCCCTACAAAATCATATAGTCTGGCTATGCTCCATCTTCCCCACACAAAGTATCTAAATCATGCACAACCCCGATGAACAAGTCAAGCAATTGTTTCACACTTTTGGTGTTATCAAAGCTTTTCAACTCTCACGCAATACATGAGCGTGAGCCATGGATATAGCATTATAGGTGGAATAGAATATGGAGGAGAGGTGCAAGGAGAAAAATGAGAAGATAGTCTCACATCAACTAGGCATATCAATGGGCTATGGAGATGCCCATCAATAGATATCAATGTGAGTGAGTAGGAATTGACAAATGCACTTAAAGTTGTAAGTGTATGAAAGCTCAAAAAGAAAACTAAGTGGTCATGCAAAATGAATATCCACTAGTTATATGAAAGTGACAAAATAGGAGACTCTCTATCATGAAGATCATGGTGCTACTTTGAAGCACAAGTGTGTAAAAAGGTAGTAGAAATTGTCCCTTCTCTCTTTCTCTCATTTTTTCTCTTTTTTTATTTTTTTATTTTGGTAGGCTTCTTTGGCCTCATTTATTATTATTTTGTTTGGGTTTCACTGGCCTCTTTTATTTTTTGTAAAGTCCGGATACTCATCCCAACTTGTGAGGGAGTCATAGCCTCCATCATCCTTTTCTCTCACGGGGCAATGCTCTATTGATGAAAAATCATCACACTTTTATTTACTTATAACTCAAAAAAGAAAAATTACAACTCAATGCCTATTAGAAAGTATGACTCTATATGCAATATGAAGTGATGATGAAAGTCATGAAAAACTACATGGTGGAAGTTGCATGGCAATATATCTCAGAATGGCTATGGAAATGCCATAATAGGTAGGTATGGTGGCTGTTTTGAGGAAGGAGGGTTTGGTGTACCAGCAAAAGTTGCGCGGTACTAGAGAGGCTAGCAAAGATGGAAGGGTGAGAGTGCGTATAGTCCATGGACTCAACATTAGTCATAAAGAACTCACATACCTATTGCAAAAGTCTATTAGTCATCAAAAAAAGCATTAGATGCATGCTCCTAGGGGAGAGGTTGGTAGGAGTTAACCATCGCACGCTCCCGACCCTCACACAAAGGTTGACAATCGTTAAACAAACCATGCTCCGACTTTGTTACATAATAGTTCACCATACGTGCATGCTACAGGAATCACAAGCTTTAAACAAGTATCTCTTCCAATTCACAACTACTCACTAGCATGACTCTCATATTACCATCTCTATTCTCTCAAAACTATATGCAAGGAATCAAACTTCTCATAGCTTTTAATGCACTTAATATGAAAGTTTTTATTATATCCCTCTTGGATGCCCATTATATTAGGACTAAATTCATAACCTAAACAAATTACCATGCTGTTTTAAGAAACTCTCAAAATAATATAAGTAAGGAATGAGAGTTCAATAATTTCTATAAAATATAACACCACCATGCTCTATAAAGATATAAGTGAAGCACTAGAGCAACATTGCCTAGCTCAAAAGATATAAGTGAAGCACATAAGCAAATGACAAGCTACTCTCAAAGGATACAAGTAGTCAAACAATAAAGGAGCTATGTGAGGACTCTATATCCCTCAATAAATATTTTAAGATCTTAAATACTTTATTCAAATAGCAAGCAAAAGAAAAATAGTACTCCAAGAATAGCATGCATCATGTGAACGAATAAAAATTTAGGCTCAACATAGGTTAACGGATAATTGTTGATGAAGAGAGGTGGGATACGTAGCATCCCCAAACATAGAAGCTTGAGAGTTCTTGAAATATTTACTTGGCGTGCCTTGGGCATCCCCAATCTTGAGCTTTTGTATCTCTTTCAATCCTCTCATATACCGGTTTCACCTATTCTCAAAAACTTCATCCACACAAAACTCAAAAAGAACTCGTGAGATAGGTTAGTACACATAATAATAAATCAACTCTTTATGTACTTCCAAGACAAGTTGCATAATAATTTTCAAACATTAGGTATTTTATATTATCATTTTCACAATTTATATCTACCAATATAAGCTATGGAAACTATAGGATAAGTAGATAACAAAACTATGGCAGCAATCTGTCTAAACAGAATAGTCTATAGAAATTTATGAAAACAGTGTAATTCTGTAACTAAAAACATTATGAATATTTAGGAAATGATATAAAATTTATATGAAAATATTGTGTAAAAATTTCAGAACCTTTTCTCATTCCAGTAAAATATGAAAATTCAAACACTACAACAGAAGTTTCTGTTTTTACACAGCACACATCAAACATGCAATTCAAGCATCCTAAAGGCAATTCTTGGAAATTTTTATTGAAAAACAAGATTATAAATAACAAATAACAGGGAAAATACAAAATAAAATGACGCTCCAACCAAAACACATATTATGTGATGAATAAAAATATAGCTCCAAGTAAGATATACCAATAGTGTTGAAGACGAAAGAGGGGATGCCTTCCGGGGCATCCCTAAGCATAGGCGCTTGAGTCTTCCTTGGATATTAACTTGGGGGTTCCTTGGGCATCCCCAAGCTTAGGTTCTTTTCACTCCTTATTCTTCTCATATCGATGTCTCTCCCAAAACTTGAAAACTTGAATCACACAAAACTTAACGGAACTTCATGAGATGGGTTAGTATAATAAACAAAGATCATTCACTTTGGTAATATAAATACAAGATTCATAATTTTTATCATCATTCCCACAATTTATATTACTCAATATAAGCTATAGTAATACTTGAAACAAGCAAACTATACATGCAAAACAGAATCTGTCAAAAACAGAACAGTCTGTAAAGATCTGAATGATCACCATACTTCTCGGACTCTAAAAATTATAAAAAAATAGTAACACTCAAGGAATTTACATATAAAGTTTGTGTATCAGATTTTTTTTACGCTCCATTAAAATCAGATAATTCATATACTGGACACAAAACTTTCTGTTTTTGCACAGAATCAAACAAGCAAGTCTCCACACTATCCCAAAGGCTTTACTTGGCACTTTATTGAAATAAAAGACACAAAACATGATTAATACAGTAGCTTAATCATGTTAACACACAAAAACATAAAGTAAAAGTGTTAGGTTGTCTCCCAACAAGGGCTTTTCTTTAATGCCTTTTAGCTAGGCATGATGATTTCAATGATGCTCACATAGGAATAGTAACTGAAACATGCAAAAGAGCATCATGAATCTCATGACAAGCACATTTAAGTCTAACCCACTTCCTATGCATAGGGATTTTGTGAGCAAACAATTTATGGGAATAGGAATCATCTAGCATAGGAAGTCAAAACAAGCATAAATTCAAAACTTTGAACACATGGATAGGAAACTTGATATTATTGCAATTCATATAAGCATATGTTCCTCCCTCATAATAATTTTCAGTAGCATCATGAAGGAACTCCACAATATAACCAGCACATAAAGCATTCTCTTCATGATCTACAAGCATAGAAATTTTACTACTCTCCTCATAAGCAATTTTCATCTCATTCATAATAGTGGGAGCAAACTCAACAAAATAACTATCATGAGATACTTTATATACATAACCACTTTGAATATTAAAATCATGATGACAAGTTTCATGGTTTTCATTACTTTTTATAGCATACATGTCATCATGATAATCATCATAGATAGGAGGCATGTCATAATCATAATAGTTTTTCTCATGAAAATTTGGGGGACTAAAAATATGTTCTTCATCAAACATAGCATCCCCAAGATTGTGGCTTTGCATATCATTAGCATCATGAATATTCAGAGAAGTTATACTAACAATATCACTATCATGCTCATCACTCAAATATTTAGTGCCAAACATTTTAATAACTTCTTCTCCTAACACTTGAGCACAATTTTCCATTCCATCGTTTTCACTAAAGACATTAAAGAGATGAAGCATATGAGGCAACCTCAATTCCATTTTTTGTAGTTTTCTTTTATAAAACAAAACTAGTGAAAAACAAGAAACTAAAAGATTTGATTGCAAGATCTAAAGATATACCTTAAAGCACTCACCTCCCCGGCAACGACACCAGAAAAGAGCTTGACGTCTACTACACAACCTTCTTCTTATAGACTCGTGTTGGGCCTCCAAGCGTAGAGTTTTGTAGGACAGCGACAATTTTCCCTCAAGTGCATGACCTAAGGTTTATCAACCCGTGGGAGGTGTAGGATGAATATGGTGTCTCTCGAACAAGCCTGCAACCAAATAATAAAGAGTCTCTTGTGTCCCCAACACACCCAATACAATGGTAAATTGTATAGGTGCACTAGTTTGGCAAATAGATGGTGATACAACTGCAATATGGATGGTAGATATAGTTTTTTGTAATATGAAAATATAAAAACAGCAAGGTAACAAATAGTAAACGGCGAGCAAAACATTGTATAAATGCTTGGAAACAAGGCCTAGGGTCCATACTTTCACTAGTGCAATTTCTCTCAACAATATTGACATAGTTGAATCATATGTAAATACCTCTCGTGCGACAAAGAGTTCACTCCAAAGTCACAAATAGTAGAGAACTAACGAATAAATTATTGTAGGGTATGAAACCACCTCAAAGTTACCTTTTCTGATCAATCTTATGAGCTGTCCCTATAAGTGTCACAAACAGCCCTAGAGTTTGTACTAAAATAACACCTTAAGATACACATCAACCAAAACCCTAATGTCACCTAGATACTCCATTGTCACCACAAGTACCCATGGGCTTGATTATACAATATGCATCACATAATTTCAGATTCATCATGGTCAATCCAACACAAAGAACTTCAAGGAGTGCCCCAAAGTTTCTACCAGAAAGTCAAGACAAAAACGTGTGCCAAACCCTATGCATAGATTCCCAAGGTCACAGAACCTGCAAGTTGATCACCAAAACATACATCAAGTGGATCAATAGAACATCCCATTATCACCACGGATATCACATCACAAGACATACATTAAGTGTTCTCAAATCCTTAAAGACTCAATCCGGAAAACTTCAAAGGGAAAACTCAATTCATCACAACAAGATAGAGAGGGGAAACTCCATATGATTCAATCTATATCAACAAAGCTCGCGGTACATCAAGATCGTGCCGTCTCAAGAACACGAGAGAGAGAGAGAGATCAAACACATAGCTAATGGTACATACCCTCAACCCCGAGGGTGAACTACCCCCTCCTTGTCATGGAGACCGCCAGGATGATGAAGATGGCCTCTGGTGATGGTTTCCCCCTCTGACAGGGTGCCGGAACGGGCTCCCGATCAATTTGTAGTGGCTCTGGAGGTTTACGGCGGCGGAACTCCCGATCTAGGTTATGCGTTGGGTTTTTCAGAATTTATAGGAATTTATGGCGGTGGAAACGAGTTGGGATGGGCCACGAGGGAGTCACAAGCCTGCAGGGCACGCCCAGGGGAGGTGGTCACGCCCCTGAGGCTTGTGACTGCCTCATGGGTCTTTTGGCCCAACTCCGATGCTCCGTGGGTCTCCTCTGATCCAAAAAAATCACCGTAAATTTTTATTCCGTTTGGACTCCGTTTGATATTCCTTTTCTGTAAAACCCAAAAACACGGAGAAAACAGGAACTGTCACTGGGCTCTAGGATTATAGGTTAGTCCCAAAAAAATATAAAGTTATGGTAAAATGATTGTAAAACATCCAAGAACGATAATATAGCAGCATGAAACAAGCAAAAATTATAGATACGTTGGAGACGTATCACTCACGCTCATGTATTGCGTGAGAGTTGAAAAAGTTTGAGAACATAAAAGGTGTGAAACAATTGCTTGACTTGTCATCGGGGTTGTGCATGACACAAATACTTTGTGTGGGGAAGATGGAGCATAGCCAGACCATATGATTTTGTAGGGATATCTTTCTTTTTCCATTATATTTTGAACAGATACAATTGCTCTGTTAGTATGCTTGAAATATTATTGTTTTTTATGTCAACATTAATCTTTTTTTTGAGTCTAATGGATCTAAAAATTCATGCCACAATAAAGGATATTACATGGATAAATATGTTAGGTAGCATTGCACATCAAAAATTATGTTCTTATCATTTACCTACTCGAGGACAGGCAGGAATTAAGCTTGGGGGTGCTGATACGTCTCCATCGTATCTATAATTTTTGATTGTTCCATGCTATTATATTATCTGTTTTGGATGTTTTATATGCATTAATACGCTATTTTACATTATTTTTGGGACTAACCTATTAACCTAGAGCCTAGTGCCAGTTTTTGTTTTTTCCCTTTTTTTTGAGTATTGTAGATAAGGAATATTAAACGGAGTCCAAACGGAATAAAATTTTTGCGATGATTTTCTTGGACCAGAGGACATCTACCAGACTTGGAGAGGAAGGAAGGAGACCTGACAGGAGGTCACAAGCCACCCTAGCGCGGCCAGGGGAGCGCCCTCGGGCTTGTGGCCCCCCAACAGGTCTCCTAACCCTAATCTTTGGTCTACAAATTCCCAAATACTCCCCCAACACTAAAAAGAGGCACAATAATACTTTTCCGCCGCCAGAAGCCTTTGTTCCTGAGATTTCCAATCTTGGAGCCTTTTCCAGTAATCTGTCGAAGGGGGATTCGATCACAAAGGGCAGCTACATCAACTCCATTGTCCCTCCGATGATGCGTGAGTAGTCCACCACAGACCTATGGGTCCATAGCTAGTACCTAGATGACTTCTTCTCTCTCTTTGTTATTCAATACCATGTTCTCCATGATCTTCACGAGGATCTATCCGATGTAATACACTTTTGTGGTGTGTTTGTCGAGATCCGATGAATTGTGGGTTTATGATCAGCTTATCTATGAATATTATTTGGTTCTTCTCTGAATTCTTATATGCATGATTTCATATCTTTGCTATTCTCTTCGAGTTATTGGTTTGGTTTGTCCAACTAGATTGGTAATTCTTTCAATGGGAGAAGTGATTAGTTTTGGGTCCAATCTTGTGGTGTCCTCACCCAATGACATAGTAGGGGTAGAGAGTAGCGTATTGTATTGTTGCCATCAAGGATAAAAAGATGGGGTTTTCATCATATTGCTTGAGTTTATCCCTCTACATCATGTCATCTTACTTAATGCGTTACTCTATTCTTCATGAACTTAATACTCTAGATGCAAGCAGGAGTTGGTCGATGTGTGGAGTAATAGTAGTAGATGCAGAATCATTTCGGTCTACTTGACATGGAAGTGATGCCTATATGCATAATCATTGCCTTGGATATCGTCATAACTATGCACTTTTCTATCAATTGCTCGACAGTATTCTGTTCACCCACCGTATTATTTTCCTTCAAGAGAGAAGCCTCTAGCGAAACCTATGGCCACCAGTTATATTTTCCATATTATATTTTCAGATCTATATACCAAAAATACCTTGCTGCAATTTATTTAATTTTTACTTTCCGCAATCTTTCACATCTATCTCTATCAGATCTAATCCTTGCAAGTAACCGTGAAGGGATTGACAACTCCTTTATAGCGTTGGGTGCAAGAGTTTGATTATTTGTGTAGGTGCATCTATTGGTGACTTGCTTGTTCCCCCTACTGGATTGATACCTTGGTTCTCAACAACTGGGGGAAATACTTATCTACTTTGCTCCATCACCCTTTCCCCTGAAGGGAAAACCAACGCAAGCTGAAGAAGTAGCAAATGCATGGTACCAAGTGAAATATGATAATTTACCGTCCTTTTGTGGAAATTGTGGTCTTATAGGGCATTGGCATGAAGAGTGTGGTACTGGAGAATATGATATGGCAAAGCTTGAGGGGGTGGCTTCATTCTTGTCAATGAGGGTCATGGGTGTGGTGATGGTCACGGATATGCCTATGATAATGGTAGAGCAAGAGGTGGTTCTCCGAAAGAGGTTATTATCTGTACGACCATGATAAAGGTCATGATGGAGAGGGTGATATAAACAAAAGTGATTTCAGGACCTAGCATTTGAGTGCCACCTTTAATCACAAGGATCCGCTAAAGCCAAATGATAAGGGGCGGATGAAAAATACAAGATAGATAATGGATCTATCAGTGACGCTAATATGCTTCATATCACCCCGTCGAGTGGGAAAAGGTTGGCACATAATTCAGGGGTAGTAGCAGTGGCAGTATTGATCCTAGCAGGGGCTATAGCACCGACACGCATTAGTTCTTTGATAACATCAACTCCTAACATGCTTGATGGTAATAGTTCAAGTCTAAAACCTTTGTCTTCTCTGCAAAAAATCAGAATAAATAGAAACAAAATGTAGGAACAGATAGGTGGTTGGCAATACCGAAGAGGATACAAATTTAGATAGATCGACAACCTCCTTCGAGGAGGACCATCGGGAGCAATGAAAATCTTAGGATGTAACTTACCGCAGGTTGAATCCAACTCTGGCAGTTAATGGGCTTCTGGATGTCCAGAAGCAAATAAATTTGGATGTGGTTGTCTTATCAGAAACACATATGTCAAAAGCTAAGGCGGGGAAAATATTGTGACATACAAGCTTCACACATTTGCTCATTGAGAGCGATGGGAGAAGTGTGGGCCTAATGATGACGTGGGTGAACATGTGAATGTTATAGAACTGAGGGTAACAAACCAACACATTCATGTAGTTGTGGAGCATGAAGGAAGATGGAGACTTACTGGAGTATGTGGGGAACCTAGTTGGGAGTTGAAAGAGTGAATATGTAGAGGCTTGATAGATCTCCATGGAATACAAAACATACTAGGGATTGCTTTGGGGATTAATAGGATACCACTAAATAGTGAGGAAGAAGGGGGAAATCCTCAGTCGGATAGATTCATGAAAGCTTTTCAATATTGCCTCGTTGATTGTAGGTTACATGACATGGATTATATTGTTGACAAATACACATGGAGAACAGGTAAAAATAAGAGAAAGATTGGATAGGTAAGTGGAGAATATTTATGAATTGTTATGTTCTCTTATGTGGCTTTAATCCATGAAGGGATGACTAAATATGACCATGTTCCTTTGGTAGTGGACACGGAGTATTCCAGCTTGAGTATCACTCAAGGCAAAAATATTTGCAAAAGATTTGAAGCAAGGTGGTTATCGTAACCTATTGTAGAGGAAGTTGCAACAAACGCATGGAATTAAACTAAGACTTTAAATAAGCTGCTACTTAACATGCTAGAGAGTGTTCACACAAATATTCATATGTGGGATAAAAAGGTTTTGCAAGCCCAATAGAAGAGAATAGATTTATTACAAAAATAAAAGAGATAAGGAGAGGACCATGACATATGAATCATTAGCAAAGCAATATGAAATACAAATGGACCTAGGGAACCTATTTGAACAAGAGGGAATTGTATGGATGCAGCGGGGGGAGAGTAAACTAGTTATGGCATAGAGACCGCAATACAAATCATTTCCATCAATTTTGCACGACGTGTAAAAAGATGATTTTTTCAAGGCTTTGGTGTGTAATGTGGTTGTAGCTATGGAAGGTAATGATAATATCTCCACACTTATTAAAGACTATTTTTGGACTTGTTTTCTTCAGAAGTGAGCATGTGAGACGATTATGCTTCCAATGGCATAGTAAGCTGAATTAGCTCCTAAATGACATATTTTATCAAAAATATCCTATACTTAGCATAGTTCTCTCCTAAATGACATAATAAGCTTACCTACCTCCAAAATGGAATATTTGACCTAGCTTAGCTATTAAATGACCTATACTTAACTTACTTAGCTCCAAAATGGCATAATAGGCATAGTTAGCTCCTGAGTGACCTATTCTTACCTAAGTTAGCTCTAAAATGACATATATTTAGTTTAGTTTCCTCCTAAATGACATAGTAAGCTGAATTAGCTCCTAAATGGCCTATTTTATCAAAAATGTCCTATATTTAGCTTAGTTCTCTCCTAAATGATATAATAAGCTTACCTAGCTCCAAAATGGCCTATTTTACCTAGCTTAGCTATTAAATGACATATACTTAGCTTACTTAGCTCCAAAATGGCATAATAAGCATAGTTAGCTCCTAAGTGACCTATTTTTACCTAAGTTAGCTCTAAAATGACATATATTTAGCTTAGTTTCCTCCTAAATGACATAGTAAGCTGAATTAGCTTCTAAATGGCCTATTTTATCAAAATATCCTATATTTAGCTTAGTTCTCTCCTAAATGACATAATAATCTTTCCTAGCTCCAAAATTACCTATTTTACCTACCTTGGCTATTAAATGACCTATACTTAGCTTACTCAACTCCAAAATGGCATAATAAGCATAGTTAGCTCCTAAGTGACCTATTTTTACCTAAGTTAGCTCTAAAATGACATATATTTAGCTTAGTTTCCTCCTAAATGACATATTAATCTGAATTAGCTCCTAAATGGCCTATTTTATCAAAAATGTGCTATATTAAGCTTAGTTCTCTCCCAAAAGACTTAATAAGCTTACCTAGCTCCAAAATGGCCTATTTTACCTAGCTTAGCCATTAAATGACCTATATTTAGCTTACTTAGCTCCAAAATGGCATAGTAAGCATAGTTAGCTCCTAAGTGACCTATTTTTACCTAAGTTAGCTCTAAAATGACATATATTTAGCTTAGTTTACTCCTAAATGACATAGTAAGCTGAATTAGCTCCTAAATGGCCTATTTTATCAAAAATGTCCTATATTAAGATTAGTTCTCTCCTAAATGACATAATAAGCTTACCTAGCTCCAAAATGGCCTATTTTACCTAGCTTAGATATTAAATGACCTATACTTAGCTTACTTAGCTCCAAAATGACATAATAAGCATAGTTAGCTCCTAAGCGACCTATTTTTACCTAAGTTGGCTCTAAAATGACATATATTTAGCTTAGTTTCATCCTAAATGACATACTAAGCTGAATTAGCTCCTAAATGGCCTATTTTATCAAAAATGTCCTATATTTAGCTTAGTTCTATCCTAAATGACATAATAAGCTTACCTAGCTCCAAAATGGCCTATTTTACCTAGCTTAGCTATTGAATGACCTATACTTAGCTTACGTAGCTCCAAAATGCCATAATAAGCATAGTTAGCTCCTAAGTGACCTATTTTTACCTTCTCTTCTTCATCTAGTCTTCTTCTAATTTTGGAGCTTCCCATTTTGCAGATTACATTCACTTCACGGAAGTTTGCATTAATGGAGTGCTTGGGTTACTTGTATTTTTTATTTTTTATCGATGAACAATGTGACACTTGCTACATATGTATATGAAAGTATGTATGTATGGATGAAACTATTGTAATATGCTTGGGTATGGATGAAACTTTCATAATATGTATGGATGGAACTAATTTGAATATGGTTATCAGTATGGCAACATATTTATTCCTGTGACATATATACATATATATATATATGTCATATTGCTGTGAAAATGGATTTAATAAAAAATAAAAAAAGGAAAATGGCCTTACTCTTTGTCTCGGTGGGCAGACGGCAAAGGGGGACCCCAGGGGAAATGGGCTCACTCTTTGCCGTCGGCCCACTAACGGCAAAGGGGTTAGCAAGGTGGACGGCAAAGGGTAGGGGGCCCAAGGCCGACGGCAAAGGGGGACCCCAGAGGAAAAGGGCCTTACCCTTTGTTGTCCACCCACTGACGACAAAGGGGGGCATAAGGCCGGCGACAAAGAGAACGGACGACAATGAGGCGTCGTTAACACTTGACGGCCGTAGCCCCTAGGTCTACCATCCAAAATCTTTGTCGTCTGCTCCTCTTTGCCGTCAGTGGTCCTGAGGCACACGGCAAAGGACCACTTTACCGGGTTTTTCTTTGCCGGAATTTTTGTCGTCTGCTGACGGATGGCAAAGGCCTTTGCCATCCATTGTCCCGCCCTTTGCCGTCAACCATGGCCGATGACAAATTACCTGATTCCTGTGGTGTAAAGTAAAGGCTTGAGTCGGCCCCAACAATGAACCAGTCTTTGGTAGGCCCTTTTACTCGTATAGAGGTTACAAAGTCTTCATTTTCTATTGGCATATGAAAGGCCCAAGTCCTGACAGTTGGCATTCTTTTTATTTTATGAATAAGGAGCAGTGGATGCAATCGCATAATATTGATGGTGCGATAATGCTAACAAAAAACGCACTAGTTCTCGTGGTGGAAATTATGTGTTCCAAAGATCCTTGAAGGGATGGGGTTTAGAGGTCCACATTGTTTTAATAATGTGATGCTACCACAACAAGTGTGAGGTTACTCTCAAATCCCCAAATCTTGTGTGCAAGGGTCTTGAGAAGCAAATATTATCCCGATGGAAGGATCCTAAGAGCTAAGATGAAAAGTGGGGCTTCTTTACTTGGAAAAGTAACTTGTAGGATCACATACTTTAAATGAAGGATTATATGACAAGCGGGAGATTGAAACCAAATAAATATTTGGGAGGATATTTGGATTACCTGTAGCCAACTGGTAAAACAATGACACTAGTACGTCTCCAACATATCTACTTTTCCAAACACTTTTGCTCTTATTTTGGACTCTAATCCACATGATTTGAATGAAACTAATATGGACTCACACTGCTTTCAGCAAAATTACCATCGTGTTGTTTTTGTGCAGAAATAAAAGTTCTCAGAATTGGAGATAACTTTTTGGAGATCTTTTCTAGAATATATAAAAAATACTAGAGCAAAAATCCATCGGAGGGGGGCTACCAGCTGGTGCCAAGGCAACAGGGTGCACCCACCCCCTAGGATGCCCCCTGCTACCTTGGTAGGCTCACGTGGCTCCGCTGACCCTAATTCCAAGTCTATCAATTCCTATTCACTGATAAAAAAACAGGGAAGAACTTTTCATCATGTTTTATGACACGGAGTCGCCGCCACCTCCTGTTCTTCCTCGGGAGGGCTGATCAGGAGTCCATTTGGGGCTCCGGAGAGGGGGATTCGTCATTCTCATCACCAACCCTTCCTCGTCAACAATTCCATCATGCTCACCACTGGGAGTCAGTAATTACTTTGTAGGCTTGCTGGACGGTGATGGGATTGGATCAGATTTATCATGTAATCGAGTTATTTTGATAGGGCTTGATCCCTAGTATCCACTGTGTTCTGAGATTGATGTTGTTATGACTTTGCTACGCTTAATGCTTGTCACTAGGGCCCGAGTGCCATGATTTTAGATCTAAACATATTATTTTTTCATGAATATGAGAGTGTTTTGGATCCTATCATGCAAGTTATATGCACCTACTACATGTCATGATCCGCATACCCCAATGTCACAATAATTGGGATTCTTTATGGTGATTACCGTAGTTTGAGGAGTTCATGTATTCATTGTGTGTTAATGCTTCATTCTGGTTCTGTATTAAAAGGAGGCCTTAATATCCCTTAGTTTCCTTATGGACCCTGTTGCCATGAGAGGGTAGGACAAAATGTGGCATGCAAGTTCTTGCTATAAGCACGTATGACTATATATGGAATACATGCCTACATTACATTGATTAATTGGAGCTAGTTCTATGTCACTCTATTATGTAACTGTTATGAATGTTATTATCCATCACCGATCCAAATGTCCATGCTTTTCATTTATTGATTCTTTCTAAGTTACTATTGCTGCTATTGTTGTTACAATCACTACAATACTATTGTCGTTACTGTTACCACTCCTCTTACTATTTTGTTGTACTACTAAACTTTTGTTACCGAGGGAATCCCATGAGTGGTTGAATTGACAAATCAACTAATAAGACCAATAAATATTATTAGTTCCCTTGGTCAAATCAATAAATTTGGTAGAATACCTCCCTTGAAGACTATTGCGATCCTCTATACTTGTGGGTTATCAAGACTATTTTCTGGGGCCGTTACCGGGAAGCATAGCTCTATTTATTGTGTTCAATCAAGGATATCCAATTGTCGCTATAAAGAATCTAAAAGATACCAAAACGATCATATCCTCTAAGACGAGGGGGTAAGGAACTGCCATCTAGCTCCGCTTTTGATTCACCTATTGTTTTGAACCAGCTTATGACACCTCCACCTGTTATTTAATCTGATACTACTTCTACTATGGAGGATGCTCATGATGGTGCCACTACTATGCTAGATGAAATTGAAACTTTGCCACTTGGTGAATTACTTGATGCTCATATTGCTAGATCTATATAAATTGAAAATGTTGAAATTGATGAAAACTATGATTCACCTATGATGCCTAGCTCTCCTACTAGATATGATATTCTTGAAGTACATGAGGGTTATATTATGGATGGGGAGATAGCTAGATACTTTCTTGCTAGTAATGATAGAGATGATTTAAGAAAATTGCTTTGTAAACTGAAAGAAAAAATCTACGATGGAGAAAATGAAACATGATCCTAACTTTGCTACTTCTCTTATATGTGTTACTAATCAAGATTATGAATTCTCTATTGATCTTGAGTTAATTACATTAGTAGAATCTGATAATTTTAATTGTTATGAAACTGAAACTGTTGTGTCACACCTTACCAAGTTGCATTATATTGCCACCCTGTTTGCTAATGAGGAAAAGATGCGCTATTACTATACACTTACACTTTTCTCCTTTCTCTCTAAAAGGTGATGCTAAGAAATGGTTTCATACTCTTTCTCCTAGTTGTGTGAGTATCCCCTAGGATATGATATGTTACTTCTCTAAAAAATATTTTCTTGCTCATAAAAAACAAGATGCTTTACAGGAAATATTTAACTTTGTGAAATTGAAGAAGAGAATCTCCGTCAAGCTTGGGTGAGGCTTCTCCAGCTGCTTAAAGCTTTCCCTAATCATCCTCTCAATAAAAATGAAATACTTGATATATTTTATAATGGATCAACCGATGCTTATAGGGACTACCTAGATAGTTGTGTTTTCATGCAACGAAATATTGGATAAGCTAAACAATTATTGAATAACTATTGAAGAATACTAATGATTGGACACTTCCTAAACCACCGCCAGAACCTATTTAAAAGAGGAGATGCATCGTATTCCTCGATCCAGAAGATATGCAAGAAGCTAAGAGATCTATGAAAGAAAAAGGTATTAATTCTGAAGATTCCAAGAATTTACCATCTATTGAAGAAGTACATGGACTTGATATCCGTACGCAGGTAGTAGAGGTCAATTCTCTCCATATATTTGATGGAAGTGATATATCTTACACAAAAACTACTAGTATGGATGAATTTTATAATTACATTGTTAAGGAAGAAAATTTTAATAATTATGTAAAGGATAAATTACAATGGAATGCTATGATGATTGATCGCTTGAGTGACATCATTATGTTAAGGATCAATTACAATGTCACTATGATGATGTTCATGTAGATTCTTAACCACATAATGATAAAGAAGCTGGTAATGATGTGGAAATAGAATCTGCTGAAGATCTTGATGACCCACAACCTAAAAATAAACGTTATGATAAGAGGGATTTTGTTGCTAGAAAACATGGTAAAGAAAGAGAGCCATTGGTTCATAAACCCATGCCCTTCCCTCGTAAGCCTTCCAAGAATAAGGATGAGGAGGATTTTGAGCGCTTTGTTGAAATGCTTAGACCTGTCTTTTTGCACACTCGCTTGACTAATATTTTGAAGATGCCTCCATATGCTAAGTGTATGAAAGATATTGTCACTAATAAAATAAAGATACCTGAATCTGGTATTTCCACCATGCTTCCTAATTATAATTTTGATGGTGGAGTGCCTAAGAAGTTAGGAGATCCGACTATACCCACGATACCTTGCTCCATTAAACGAAGTTATGTCAAAACTGCTTTATGTGATCTACGAGCGAGTGTTAGTGTTATGCCTTTCTATTTATATAAAAGACTTGACTTGAATAAGCTTACACCTACCGAAATATATTTGTAAATGGCTAATAAATCGACCTCTATACCTATTGGAATTTGTGAGGATGTCCTATTGTGGTTGCAAATGTTACTATCTTAACGAACTTTGTTATTCTAGATAATCCCGAGGATGACAACATGTCAATTATCCTTGGTAGACCCTTTCTAAATACTGGATGGCCTGTTATTGATTGCAACAAAATCAAGGTTACTTTTCATGTCAATGGTAAACAACATATAGTGCACTTTCCGAAGATCAAGCTTCGGTGAATAATATTAATACCATTGAGCAAGTTGCCACAATTATGATTGGAGGGTTTAAGTTTCATCTTCCTACTGCCAACAAGAAATATGATATTCATATTATTGAGGAGATGCAAATACCCATTGAGGTAACCTAGTGTTATACAAAAAATCTTCGGGTTCATGTCAATCATAAATGGTTTGTTAATAAGACTTGATCAACCTTATTAATGGATTCTTTTTTAGAGGCTTGTGGTCGATGAATTTGTAAGCACAACTTTATTTACTCATAGTTTACTCTCTGTTATTTATAGTTTAATAAAATAAAATGTCATGATTATCCCGTTTCTGAATTATCTATGCAATAAAAATGGCCCCAAAAATAAAAAGTGCTCAAAATGTCGCAAAATTTGTACATGATTTTTCTGGAATATTTAAAAATTTCTGGAGCTGAAAACACCTCAGGGGGTGCACCTATTGCTCCCAAGCAACAGGTCGCGCCTACCCCCCTAGGGCGCGCCAAGATGCATGGGGGTTCCACATAGACCCCCTCACTTATACATTCAGCCCACTTCATCTCTTACCTCCGGAAAAAAATATTGGGTGCTCTCTCCCTCATGTTCTTGCTCCCAATCCTCAGATTTTCGATCCCTTTGACTAGAGCTCTGTTTCCAAAACTGTTTTGAGGGATTGCTCCTTGGTATGCGACTCCTCTATTGCTTCAATTAGTTTTGCTTTAGTGGATTATATTTTGCATATTTTGCTGCTCTTGGTTCTACTGAAAATGAGCTTGCATGTTAAAATCCTTGAGTTCCAAGTAGTTTGAATGCTTGATATGGCCTCTATGCATCTATATGATTAGTTGCTATCAATCTTACAAAGTATTGTTGACATAATTTTTTCATTTAACAATTTCAGAAATTTGTTCTTAGGAAAAGGAACATCTTTTGGAGAGGTTCTTCCAGCCAGAGTTCCAAGGGGACGGTTGGTAGTGCCCAAGATCAGGACATCAACATCTTTCTTAACACAAAGGTTTGGTCGTGCGAATGGCCACATGATGCCTTCATGAACATAGTGGGTTTCTACCAAGAGTTCATGCAATTCATTGCAAATGTTGGGGTGACCAACTTCCTCCCAAATGAGTGTGATCAATATTACCTCCTTACGGTGTCGTCGTTTTCTCACGGCAGATGCCATAGGGTGGCTTATCGGTGGTGTTGGGGCTATTGGACGCCGGTGGGCTCCGGGTGCGGGATTGGGTACGAGAAGGTGGATACACGCGACGTACCCAGGTTCGGGACCCTTCGTGGGAGGTAATGCCCTTAGTCCTGCTTGGATTCGTTGGATGGATGGATAAGTATACAGAGGTGCTCCTGGAGCTGTGTTCGGAGGAGGAAGAAAGGAGTAGCCGGCTCTTCTCCTCTACCACTAGGAAGAGTATGGGGGCTCTCTATGTGTGTGTTCTCGGTCGGGGGTCTGTCCCTGTTGTATGGGGGGCTCAGGGGTTTTATAGGCCAACCCCCCGGCTCTTACAATATGATTTAGGTATGAGGGTGGAGGGACCCGGCTGGCAGCCTCTCCGCCGGGCCAGGGGGTCCTGCGGCTTGTATCATCTCGTCGTGGGCGGGGCCCACCGACCGAGCGGTCCCATCCCTGCTGGGACCCGCCGATGGGCGCCGCGATTGGCCTTCCCCCACCTGCCCCGGCACGGGCCGCCCGGGGAGGCGTCGCCTAGCGCCAGCCGGCCGAGGTCGTCGGTACGGCCGGCGACACTGTAGCCACGCCGGGGCAGGCACTCGAGTGGCGGGGGCGTGCTGGAACTGTTCCCCGTCCGGTCGCGCTCACTGAGGTCAGCGGGTTGGACGGATGGACTGTAGCCATGCAGGATGGCGCGTCGGCGACCACTGTGGCCACAGGGTCACACGTCCCGCCAGTCACATTGTGCTGCCGTACCTGCGGTCAGGGAGACGAGATAGGGCGTGTCCGTCCCCAAGTCAATGGGCTGCCCGGCTCGTGGACGGCCGACTGCTTGGCCAGCTGCGCGGGAGCTCGCCCGGTCGCTAGGCCGGTCGGGCGAAGCGCCAGCCGGAGATGCCTCGTGTGGCATGTCCCCAGCTGGCCTCGTCTAGTCGGCCGTTTGGTTTTTCTTCGAAGCGGAGTGGGGAGGACCCTGTCGCCTTGGCCTACCCTGGGGTATGAGCCCCATCATACGGATTCCTTTATGCAAAATTTCTATTACATCCATAGGCTCGATATTCCCATGGTATGCTTTGACTTATACGCTGAAGATTATGAAATACCATTCACCCACTTCTGTCGAATATACTTGACTCCCTCTGATGGGGGATTTAGTGAGCCTAAGCCAGAGGAGTTCAAGGACTTCCTCCTTACTTTAACTGCGGGAGAAGGTAGGGGCATGTTGAAGGCAAGAGCCACTAGTTTACATTTTCCTGTTGTGAACTACTTGCGTTATTTATAGGGAAATGTTTAATTTCTATGGATGAAGGTGGTAATCTCAGTGCCCCTACCCTCGATATATTGCATCATGCATTATTTAATGACAACACATATAACTTATGAGCTATTGTTGCACGGCGCCTACAGGGTAACCAGATCAGGGGAAAGGTCCATGGTGGTATTTATGCCAATCTCTTAGAAAAACACTTTAATTATATGCCCTAATAATTACTTTTTGCCTAAGGTTTATCTCGATCACCATGCTATGATAAACACCACTTTATCGATGAACCTTAGCCTCCACACCACATTCGCTATAACATGGTATATAGCGAGAGGACTCGTGGTGCGATTTTGTTGCCTGCACCTTGTTTGTTTAACTAGCATGGCAGTCACCGATATGTCATCGTGCTATTGGACATAATTGCTTACCCAAACGAGTTCGTTGCGGCAGAGGCCGAGGCCGAGGCTTGGGACACTCAAGTGCCTCAGCCTAACTACTTCCCTCCTAGACAAGATGGATACTTCGGATGGTGATTACCAAGCTAGGCCAAAATCTTAAGCTTGGGGATTACGTATTTCTCACCAACATTACATTCATTTTCACACATTTTCATTCCAATTGTCGGTATTCATTTTCTTTCATTGTATATCCATGTTAGTTTTATTTTCACCCTCTTCTTGTGTGTTTGAAAAACTTTTAGAAAAGCCAAAAATATTTCTAGCTTCTTTTTTATTTTTCATTCTTATTTAATTAGTTTGTAGTATTAAAAGAAAACCCAAAAAGATTTCTCTTGCTTGCTGGGAGCTTTCGCGTGTAAATAGTTTTTCTTGTCCTTGTTTTTTTCTTGTGTTCTTTTCGCTTTCTTCAGAAAAACTAAAAACACCAAAATATTTGAGTGTGTTTATGTGAATTTCTTTTCCTTTTGTTGGGTAATTGAAAGGAGAAGACCATGATGAAAATGTTGAGTGGCTCTCATATGCATTATTTTCTAATCTAACAAAGAGCCAATTTTACCTTGTCTTCTCCTTTGTATAAACTGTTTCACACATTCCAGCTTAGTCCACGACACACTTGTACTATTATTATTTTCACATAATTTAGTCGTGCAAGTGAAAGGAAATAATGAGGATACTTTTATGAAATGATCATGGTAAAGGAAGCTGGTATGAACTCTTGTTTTGCATTTTTGTACATATGTTTAGCCCGTTCGATCCTGATTCAGCATATTATGAGTATACATGTTTATGATGACAATTAGCGATTGTAGTTTTTCATGCCATGCTTAAATATCTAGCAGTGGATAATGATTTATCTTATGTGTCAACATGCATTAAAATGGTTGTGATATGCTATGATAGTATGGTATCCTCCTCTGAGTAATTCGAGTGGCTTGACTTGGCCCATGTGCAAACATGTAACTGATTCAAAACCAATGTAGCCTTCATGATATTTAAATTGAGTGTTCATATCCTACTCATGCTAGCGTTCAATGTTAATTATTCTCAATGCATGATTATAACTGTTTCGCTCTCTAGCTGACCACTTCTCAATCTACTACTAGTCTTCACCTATACTAAGCGAGAATACTAGTTGTGCATAAAAAATCCATGAATACAAGTTGTTCCAAATGATTCCACCATCCCTACCTATATGTGGTATTACCCTATCATTCCAAGTAAGTTTGCACGTGCCACCTCTAAACATTCAAATAAAAATATATTTTGTGTGCTCGTATTGCTCATGGAGAGACGAGACTGTCAGTACATTCCATGCTAAACGGGTTATTCTCAAGATGGGCGTTTATTCGCCTGCCATATCACAAGAGAGGTTGGTAAAAAGGATGCATAGTCCTGCATAATCAAAAATAAATTTAATAAAACTCCCGAGACAATTGAAATGTTGGAGGGCACTCGAGGATTTGGTCAACCATGGATTGTGTATGTATTCTGGATGGGAGTAAACTTTGTATTTTCTCTTAGGAACCATCCGTAATGTGTTTAGCGTGGAAGATACCGAAATATTTGTTGTGACGTCAACAAGAAAAGCACATCACGCAAAATTACAATTTCATCTGAGTTTCAGACCTTGAGCTCTATCACCTCTACAAGTCAATGTTTTCCTCTACAAAGGGCATTTCTATTTAATTTTATGTTATTTTATTTTATTAGTGATTCATTATCTTCTTACCAAAGCACCAGACCTAATAGCACTATTGTCATTCTTATGCATTGAGTCTAGTTAATGTTGGATGTGAGCATGGTTGGATCTTTTCTACTCTGAATTGCAATGTTTAGTCGCTGGTCAAACTCACAGGTGATCAACATTTATATTTTGCAGTCTTAGAAAGGGCCAGCGAGATACCATATCATCATATTATATCATGATTGTTTTTACAAATTGTTGATATGTGAGATATTTTATTATTGTTCGCTAGTTGGTTATGTTATCGCCATGAGTGAATATAATGTTTAAGTGTTATCATCGATATGGTTATTTATGATCTATGTCGAAAACCTGAAAACTAGCTAAGCATATACTCCCTCCGTCCCATAATGTAAGACGTTTTTTAACACTAGTGTACTCTTAAAATACGTCTTACATTATGGGACGGAGGGAGTATATAGCAACGAGAACAAAAGAGTTTGTAAAAATTTTCTTTATCACTTTCAGTTTATCAACTGAATTGCTTGAGGACCATCAATGAGTTAAGCCTTGGGGAGTTGATACATCTCCAACATATCTACTTTTCCAAACACTTTTGCTCTTGTTTTGGACTCTAATTTGCATGATTTGAATGAAGCTAATCCTAACCGACGTTGTTTTCAGCACAATTACCATGGTGTTGTTTTTGTGAAGAAATGAAAGTTCTTGAAATTGGACAAAACTTTTTGGAGATTTTTTTTGGAATAAAAAAATATGGGAGTGAAGATTCACCAGAGGGGGCCACCAGCTCCTGCCAAGGCAAGAGGGCGCACCCACCCCCTAGGGTGCTCCCTGTTACCTTGGGAGGCCCATGTGGCTCCGCTAGCCCTAATTCCAAGCCTATAAATTCCGATTCCCTTAGAAAAAATAGGGGAGAAGTTGTCATCGCGTTTTACGAGACAGAGCCTCCGCCACCTCTTGTTCTTCCCCGGGAGGGTTGATCTAGAGTCTGTTTGGGGCTCCAGAGACGGGGATTCGTCGTCATCATCATCACCAACCCTTCTCCATCAACAATTCCATGATGCTCACCACTGAGAGTGAGTAATTCCTTTGAAGGCTTGCTAGATGGTGATGAGATTGGATGAGATTTATCATGTAATAGGGTTATTTCAATAGGGTTTGATCTCTAGTATCCACTATGTTCTGAGATTGATATTGCTATGACTTTTTTATGCTTAATGCTTGTAACTAGGGCCCAAGTGCCATGATTTCATATCTGAACCTATTATGTTTCCATGAATATGAGAGTGTTTTGGATCCTATCTTGCAACTTATATGCACCTATTACGTGTCATGATACGCATACCCCAAGGTGACAATAATTAGGATTTTTTTTCCGGTGATTACCGTAGTTTGAGGAGTTCATGTATTCACTATGTGTTAATGTTTTGTTCTGGTTATCTATTAAAAGGAGGCCTTAATATACCTTAGTTTCTTTATAGATCCCGCTGCCATGGGAGGGTAGGACAAAAGATGTCATGCAAATTCTTACTATAAGCACATATGACTATATACAGAATACATGCCTACATTACATTGATGAAGTGGAATTAATTCTGTGTCTCTCTAGTATGTAATTCTTACATGATGAATGTTATCAAACATACTTATCCTTCACCAATCCAAATGCCTACGCTTTTCATATATTGATTCTTGTTAAGTTAATATTGCTGCTACTGCTATTATAATCACTACGAAACTATTATTGTTCCTGTTATTGTTCCTATTACTATTTTGATGTACTACTAAACTTTTGTTATATAGGGAATTCCAGGTGTGGTTGAATTGACAACTTAGCCGCTAAGACCAATAAATATTATTTGGCTCCCCTTGAGTCGATCAAAAAATTTAGGTAGAATACTTCCCTAGAAGACTATTGCAATCCCCTATACTTGTGGGTTATCAGACACCAAGGGGTAGTGTTTGCTGAAATATGTGGATGGGTTTGTTGATCCAACCAGTGGAAGATGGGAGTTGGGACTTCTAAATTTGATCATATGGACAACATATCTACAATGTCTACTTGCTATTCCAGTAAGCTAGAATGGCATGAAAGACTTTGTGGCATGTATATCTAACAAAAATGGATTCTTCACTATCACATCACCATATCATATGGAGTAGGATTCCTAATTCGGCGACAAGTTAAGGAGGGATGGTAGACCAGAAAGATCTATGCTAAATCCTATGTGGAATAAGGTATAGAATTGTAGGCTATCCAAAAATATTAAAATATTTTCTTGCAAATGTTTGCATGGTGTTCTTCCATGTCTTCGGATTCTTGCCAACATGCATGTTGTATGGGGATCCTGCAAATAGTTGGATGGAGGCTTTTTGTTGATGGTGGTAGCCCCAATCGACTAAAATATTTGTGCTCAGGATTCTGCATTTGCTAAAGTGGTGTATGCTTTATTTAGAGAACTAGCTATGCTAATTATGTTCCTCATACTTTGGCTAAAGAATGTAAATATGATCCCGGTTTGTGGGCGGATGAGGCTACTAGTTTATCATTCTTTTTTAGTGGATGACATAGGTTTAATTATAGTTAATAAATCTAGACACGAATGCCTTCCCTAATAAAACTCTTTACACGCAGAATCACTTAAACTTATAAACAGGGTACGTCTATGAAAAGTTAATTCAAACACACTGTGGCCAAGATATTAGAACATTAATAGAGGGTGCCCAATAACATTGAGTAGTGTAGGGAGGGAGATACTGGTGAAATTAGTGTGTCGGCACTCCCCACCGTATAATGAACCTTTTTTGTTTATCTAAAAGCGCGAGTAAGAAGATAATGACTCACATTGTGTCCTGATTGTTGGGGGTGGGGGGAGGACATGATAACAAACATAAGATGCATTGGAAAAAATGGGCAAGCCTCGCAACACCTAAAGGAGGAGGCATGAGATTTAAAGATTTTTAGCTATTTAATCAATCAATGATAGCTAAGGAGTGGTGATGTCTGATGACACAACCTAAGAAGGTACGTACGTGGCCTATAACACTGCACATGTACTTTGACATGAAAATAAGGTACGTAGGATGCTCATGGATATATGCAGTTACGTGTACATGCATGTTGCCTCGAACACGACGGATTGTCTCTGAACCCCTCCTGCTGGTGGTTTTATAGTAACCGCGGCCACGGCCAAGCTGGCCAGGAGTACTTTCTTTGTTCCATAGGACCATAGGAGTACTTGTAGGAGATCCCCTTGAGCACACATATGTACACTACATATAAGTCAAGGTCTTACCTTATTAGAGCATCTCCAATGTGGTTTACTAAATTTGCGCCCGCAAATGAGTCTTCATGTGCTAAAGTTTTGGAAGCAAAGTATTTTTCACATTGGAGATTTGAACACACAATAGGAGGAATGCTTCACATACTTGGAAAGCTAGTTTGTCTGGTAGGGAAGCATTAAAATCAAGCCTAATTAATAGTGTAGGTGATGGCACATCAACTCTAGCTTGGGATGATCCATGGATCTCAGACTTACACACAAGAGGAGAAAATAGACAGGTCTCGCGATGCCTGAAGGAGGAGGTTTGAGATTAAAATATTTTCATCTATTAATCAATAAATGATAACTAAGCAGTGGTGACAGTTGATGACACAACATAAGAAGATATGTATGTACGCAACCTACAACATTGCACACGTACTTTGAAATGAAAATAAGGTATGTATTGTGCTTGTGGATATATGTGCATACCGACACGTTGCCTCGAACACAATGGACTGTCTCTGAACCCGACTTGTCGATGTTTTTTCATAGTAACCACCACTGCCATCATGTTGGTACGGAGTACTTTCTTTCTCCTATAGTACCATAGGAGTACCTAGAGGTGATCCCCTCGAACATTACGTATGTACATGCCATACCAACTCAATGCGCTAGCTCCTTAGGGCATGACGAACATGGCTCACCAAATTTCCACCCCCAAATGATTCTTTAGGTGTGAGAGTTTGGAAGGAAATTATTTTTCACATTTGAGATTTTATGTTAGGACACAACAAGAGGAGTGTGACGCATACTTGGAAAGCTATTTTGTTTGGAAATGAATCGCTAGAAGCAATCATAATTATGCGAGTAGGAAACGACACATCAATCTGGTCTTGGGATGATCCACATATCTAGAAAATACACACAGGAGGCCATCGTTTAACCCGTTGGACACCAGTAACACAATGGTGGATGGGCTAGTTTAATAAGAAATTGAACACTTGGAATAGGGAGAAAATCCTAGAGAACTTCATTCATTCGGACAAGGATGTCATTTGCAAAACCCCTATTGGTTGGTTCTATGAATATGTGTGTCCTCTTGAAAAACGTAGATAGTGTTGGGAGATAGTAAATCAAAAAATTTCCTATGATCACCAAGATCTATACATGTAGAAACCAGAAACGAGTGGGGAGAGATTTCATATTCATACCTTTGAAGATCGCTAAGCGGAAGCGTTACAAGAACGCGGTTGGTGGAGTCGTACTCGCAGCGATTCAGATCGCGGTGGATTCCGATCTCAGCGCCGAACAACGGCACCTCCGCGTTCAACACACGTGCAGCCCGATGACGTCTCCTACGCCTTGATCCAGCAAGGAGGAAGGAGAAGTTGAGGGAGAGCTCCGGCAGCACGACGGCGTGGTGACGGTGGAGCTACGTGGACTTCGGTAGGGCTTCGCCAAGCGCTACGGAGAACGAGGAAGAGGAAGGGTAGGGCTGCATCGAGAGAGAGAGAGAAGTCGTGTCTCATATCATCCCAAAACATTGCATATATATAGGAGGAGGGAGAGGGAGGGCTGCCTTGGCCCCTCCTCCAAGGAGGAGAGGTTCGGCCGAACTAGGGGGAGAGTCCACCTCCCACAAGGGAGGTGGATCTCCTCTTTTAAAACCCTTTTGCCCTTTATCTCTTCATTCGAGACGCATGGGCCTTTCTATAAGGTCTTGGACAGACCAATAAGGGATGGCACACCTCCTCTAAGGGCCCACAAAGTCCTATGGTCGTCACACCCCTCCCGGGGGTCCTCCGGCACCCTCCCGGCACTCCCGGTACACTACCGATGAGCACAAAAACTTTCCGGTGACCAAAACTGGCCTTCCTATATATCAATATTTACCTCCGGACCATTCCGGACCTCCTCGTAACGTCCGGGATCTCATCCGGGACTCCGAACAACCTTCGGTAACCATGTACACTTTTTCCCTATAACCCTAGCGTCATCGAACCTTAAGTGTGTAGACCCTACGGGTTCGGGAGACATATAGACATGACCGAGACACCTCTTCGGTCAATAACCAACAGCGGGATCTGGATACCCATGTTGGCTCCCACATGCTCCACGATGATTTCATCGGATGAACCATGATGTCGGGGATTCAATCAATACCATATACAATTCCCTTTGTCTATCGGTATGATACTTGCCCGAGATTCGATCGTCGGTATCTCTATACCTTGTTCAATCTCGTTACCGGCAAGTATCTTTACTCGTTCCCTAATACATCATCCCATGTCTAACTCCTTAGTCACATTGAGCTCATTATGATGATGTCTTACCGAGTGGGCCCAGAGATACCTCTCCGTCACACGAAGTGACAAATCCCAGTCTCGATTCGTGCCAACACAACAGACACATTTGGAGATACCCGTAGTGCACCTTTATAGCCACCCAGTTACGTTGTGACATTTGGCACACCCAAAGCATTACTACGGTATCCGGGAGTTGCACAATCTCATGGTCTAAGGAAACGATACTTGACATGGAAAAGCTTTAGCAAACGAACTACACGATCTTGTGCTATGCTTAGGATTGGGTCTTGTCCATCACATCATTCTCCTGATGATATGATCCCGTTATCAACGACATCCAATGTCCATGGCCATGAAACCATGACCATCTATTGATCAACGAGCTAGCCAACTAGAGGCTTACTAGGGACATGTTGTGGTCTATGTATTCACACATGTATTACGGTTTCCGGTTAACACAATTATAGCATCAACAATGGACAATTATCATGAAATAGGAAATACAATAATAACCATTTTATTATTGCCTCTAGGGCATATTTCCAACAGTCTCCCACTTGCACTAGAGTCAATAATCTAGTTACATTGTGATGAATCGCACACGCATAGCATTCTGGTGTTGATCATGTTTTGCTCGTGAGAGAGGTTTAGTCAACGGATCTGCGACATTCAGATCCATATGCACTTTACAAATATCTATATCTCCCTCCTGAATGTAATCACAGATGGAGTTGAAGCGGCGCTTGATGTGTCTTGTCTTCTTGTGAAACCTGGGCTCCTTCGCAAGGGCAATAGCTCCAGTGTTGTCATAGAATAGAGTCATCGGTCCCGACACACTTGGAATTACTCCTAGGTCGGTGATGAACTCCTTCATCCAGACTCCTTCCTTTGCTGCTTTCGAAGCATCTATGTACTCTACTTCACATGTAGATGCTGCCACAACGCTTTGCTTGCTGCTGCACCAGCTGACTGCCCCTCCGTTCAAAATATACATGTATCCGGTTTGCGACGTGGAGTTGTCCGGATCTGTGTCGAAGCTAGCATCAACATAACCCTTTATGACGAGCTCTTCGGCACCTCCATATACAAGAAACATGTCCTTTGTCCTTTTCAGGTACTTCAGGATATTCTTGACCACTGTCCAGTGTTCCGCTCCAGGATCACTTTGGTACCTCCCCACCAAACTTATGGCAAGGTTCACATCAGGTCTGGTACATAGCATGGCATACATAATAGAGCCTATGGCTGAAGCATAGGGGATGACACTCATCTCTTCTCTATCCTTTGTCGTGGTCGGGCATTGAGTCGTACTCAATCTCACACCCTGTAACACAGGCAAGAACCCCTTCTTGGACTGATCCATATTGAACTTCTTCAATATCTTTTCAAGGTATGTGCTTTGTGAAAGACCTATGAGGCGTCTCGATCTATCTCTATAGATCTTAGTACCTAATATGTAAGCAGCTTCTCCAAGGTCCTTTATTGAAAAACACTTATTCAAGTAGTCCTTTACACTTTCCAAAAGTTCTATATCATTTCCCATTATCAGTATGTCATCCACATATAATATGAGAAATCCAACAGAGCTCCCACTCACTTTCTTGTAAATACAGGGTTCTTCATAAACCTGTACAAACCCAAACGCTTTAATCACTTCATTAAAGCGAATGTTCCAACTCCGAGATGCTTGCACCAGCCCATAGATGGAGCGCTGGAGCTTGCATACTTTGTTAGCATCTTTAGGATCGACAAAACCTTCCGGCTGCATCATATACAGTTCTTCCTTAAGGAAACCATTAAGGAATGTCGTTTTGACGTCCATTTGCCAGATCTCATCATCATAAAATGTGGTAATTGCTAACATGATTCGGACAGACTTCAGCATCGCTACAGGTGAGAAAGTCTCATCGTAGTCAACTCCTTGAACTTGTCGATAACACTTAGCGACAAGCCGAGCCTTATAGACGGTCACATTACCATGTGCGTCAGTCTTCTTCTTAAAGATCCATTTATTTTCAATGGCTCGCTTATCAATAGGCAAGTCCACCAAAGTCCATACTTTGTTCTCACACATGGATCCTATCTTGGATTTCATGGCCTCAAGCCATTTGTTGGAATCCGGGCCCACCATTGCTTCTTCATAGTTCGAAGGTTCACCGTTGTCCAACAACATGATTTCCGGGACAGGGTTGCCGTACCACTCTGGTGCGGAACGTGTCCTAGTGGACCTTTGACGTTCAATAGTAACTTGATCTGAAGTTTCATGATCATCATCATTAACTTCCTCTCCGGCCGGTGTAGGCTCCACAGAAACAACTTCCTGTGCTGCGCTACTCTCCGGTTCGAGTGGAGGTACAATTACCTCATCAAGTTATATTTTCGTCCCACTTACTTCTTTCGAGAGAACTCTTTCTTGAGAAAGGATCCATTCTTGGCAACAAAGACTTTGCCCTCAGATCGTAGGTAGAAGGTATACCCAATAGTCTCTTTGGGATATCCTATGAAGACGCACTTTTCCGCTTTGGGTTCGAGCTTCTCAGGTTGAAGTTTCTTCACATAAGCATCGCATCCCCAAACTTTTAGAAACGACAGCTTACGTTTCTTTCCAAACCATAATTCATACGGTGTCGTCTCAACGGATTTTGACGGTGCCCTATTTAAAGTGAATGCGGCAGTCTCTAATGCATATCCCCAAAATGATAGCGGTAAGTCGGTAAGAGACACCATAGATCGTACCATATCTAATAGAGTGCGATTACGACGTTCAGACACACCATTTCGCTGAGGTGTGCCAGGCGGCGTGAGTTGTGAAACAATTCCACATTTCCTTAGGTGCGTGCCAAACTCGTGACTTAAATATTCTCCACCACGATCAGATCGTAGGCACTTTATTTCGCTGTCACATTGATTCTCTACCTCACTCTGAAATTCCTTGAACCTTTCAAAAGTTTCAGACTTATGTTTCATTAAGTAGACATACCCATATCTACTCAAGTCATCAGTGAGGGTGAGAACATAATGGTAGCCACCACGAGCCTCGACACTCATTGGACCGCATACATCGGTATGTATTATTTCCAACAAGTCAGTTGCTCGCTCCATTGTTCCGAAGAACGGAGTCTTGTCATCTTGCCCATGAGGCATGGTTCGCACGTGTCAAATGATTCAAAATCAAGAGACTCCAAAAGTCCATCAGTATGGAGCTTCTTCATGCGTTTGACACCAATATGACCAAGGCGGCAGTGCCACATGTAAGTGGGACTATCGTTATCAACCTTACACTTTTTGGTACTCACACTATGGACATGTGTAACATCACGTTCGACATTCATCAAAAATAAACCATTGACCAGCGGGGCATGACCATAAAACATTTCTCTCATATAAATAGAACAACCATTATTCTCAGATTTAAATGAGTAGCCATCTCGCATCAAGCGAGATCCAGAAACAATGTTCATGCTCAAAGCTGCTACTAAATAACAATTATTAAGGTTTACCACTAATCCCGAAGGTAGATGTAGAGGTAGCGTGCCGACGGCGATCACATCGACCTTGGAACTATTCCCGACGCGCATCATCACCTCGTCCTTTGCCAGCCTCCGCTTATTCCGCAGCTCCTGCTTGGAGTTACAAATGTGATCAACTGCACCGGTATCAAATACCCAGGAGCCACTACGAGCGCTGGTTAGGTACACATCAATAACAAGTATATCACATATACCTTTAACGTTGCCGTCCTTCTTATCCGCTAAGTACTTGGGGCAGTTATGCTTCCAGTGACCGGTACCCTTGCAATAAAAACACTCAGTCTCAGGCTTGGGTCCATTCTTGTTCTTCTTCTTCCCAGCAACTTGCTTACCGGGCGCGGCAACAACTTTGCGTCCTTCTTGAAGTTCTTCTTACCCTTGCCTTTCTTGAAACTAGTGGTCTTATTCACCATCAACACTTGATGCTCCTTTTTGATCTCGACATCTGCTGATTTCAGCATTGAGTACAACTCAGGAATGGACTTCTCCATCCCTTGCATGTTATAGTTCATCACAAAGCTCTTGTAGCTAGGTGGAAGTGACTGGAGGATTCTGTCAATGACCGAGTCATCCGGGAGATTAACTCCCAACTGAGTCAAGCGGTTGTGTAGCCCAGACATCTTGAGGATGTGCTCACTGACAGAACTATTCTCCTCCATCTTACAACTGAAGAACTTGTCGGAGACGTCATATGTCGTGGATTTGTCACGACAGATGTCCGGGTCAATGGACTTAGGTACGGGGCGAGACGCAACTACGTGGCGGCTTGAAGGGGTTGATCGGAATCGAGAAGACACGGAGTTTTACCCAGGTTCGGCCCCACCGATGGAGGTAAAAGCCTACGTCCTGCTTGTCTGGTATTGATGATGATGAAGATCTCTCGGTTATAAGGGTGCCAATCGCTACCTCTAATCTCTTGCGCCTCTAATCTCTTGTGTTGTCTAAACTTGTAGACTTGTGTCTCTTGAGAACTTGTGTGTCTTGAGAACTTGTGTCTCTTGAGAACTTGTCTCTTGAGAACTTGTGTCTCTAGGGGTGCTCTACCCCTCCTTATATAAGTGGAGATGGTAGGCTTACAAATAGAGTCCTACTAGGAGTAGGATTAGGACTAATCTCTCACGAATCCTACTCCGGGTCTTATTTCCTTTAAGGGAATCCTTCTCTCTTGTGGGCCTTCTCCTGTGGGCCTTCTCTTGTGAGCCGCCTAGCGCCGGCTCACCCGCCGGGTCTTGGGCTTGGTCATCCTGTGACCCGCTTGCCGGGTCATAAATAAGATGTCATGTCTTTAATGGGTCTCCTGTGAGTTGCCTGGCCGGGTCATTAATAAGATGTCATGTCTTCGGTCGGGTCTCCTGTGAGTCGCCGGGCCGGGTCATACCATGGGGTATATCCCCGTCATTAGCCCCCAGGTTAGCTTGAATTTATTCATGGTAAGCTCCTGAAATAAGAGTAACAAATATGTTAAGTGGCCGGCTTATAAAATGGCTTCTCAGAAATCCGGGTCTTTTCTCCATATGAATGAGTCATCTTGATAATCATCTTGCTTGTCAATGTGTTTTGAAAAATATTGAGAATAGAACACCCATATGCCATTAAGTCGGCTTCCAATACTCTTGGCGGGTCATCTCCGTCAGGTCATAATCATTGATGATGCCGAGTCATTATCGTTGGTGACTCCGGGTAAAATAATTAGAATCCTGCTGACTTGATAAATATTGGGATGAAAATCCATCTGATGTAGAACTGGACTTCCATTGTTGTGAAGCAGGGCGACTTATATAAACTCTGGCGGGTTATGATTTTTTGATAACACCGGGTCATAAGTGTTGGTGACGCCGGGTCTAACAACTGAACTCTATATTTAATATCTTGAAAGCTCTCCTCAAAGTTTTTGATATGTCCATATTACCTATAGTCCCCAAGCTCCGAGATTATCCATGATAAATTGATGCTTTGCAAATAACATTTTGGACTATGTAGCCCCCAAGTGTTGGGTTGTCCTGCTTGCAGCAACCTGGAACTTATAATTGTTTTATACCTTATAATGCTTCGGCGGGTGTAGCCCCCAAGGGCCGGCTCATCAAAAAGCTTTGGCGGGTGTAGTCCCCAAGTGCCGGCTCATCAGAATGTGATGTGTCGGGTCTTCAATTTGACTCTCTTAATCTATTGGAATAGCTTAATACTGTAGCCCCCAACTGCCGGGTCGCATGCCTGCGGCGACTTGGAACTTTTTAGAAAGTTTGATCTGAGTGGTGTAGTCCCCAAGTGCTGGGTCAGTAAGAATTTACTGGGTTGGGACTTATAAAAATATAGAAAGGCCGGCTCATCTTCTTGAGAAAGTATAGAAGGGTCGGGTCATCTCTTTGAGATAATAGGGTCTTGACAATGTAATAATTTGAGCACCGGCTTGCATTAGCCCCCAAGTGCCGTGGTGCATGCTTGCAGCGACATGGGACTTTGCATAATTGATATAAACTTGGACTTGGATAATGTAGCCCCCAAGTGCCGGGTTGTCTGCCTGCGGCGACTTGGGACTATATGAGAATAATACGTCTCACCATAATTTGTTGAATGAATCTTTGACCGTGGTCGTAATATAACCCGGAATGAATATCCTGGAATAATTCCTTTGTCTTTGACATGAAATTCCTGCTCGTGGTTGCGGTGCAACCCGGCAAATATAAGTTTGAGAAATCCGTGAGTGTTGTAGATTACTACAGAGCACAACTAAAGAAATCCGAGAACCGGCCAATTCGATGACACGGCATTATATCTGATAGGGCGGCTCTTGAAAGATAATAATTTCTCCGAGCTTTCATAACATTGCTCATATTCTCATAATCTTGCTCTGACCCGGCTTGATAAGTCGGCATGTTACCTGGAGGTGGGAAGCCCTCTTGAATAATCCACGGCTAACATGTCAACCGGAATGGCATAAAGCTGGCTGTTTGCAGGGCAATGTAAGTTGTACCTAAAGGTAAGAAGCCTCCTATTAACGTTTGAATATTGTATGCGCGGACACCGGCTGTCGATGGGAGATGTAAGCTATACCCTAAGGCAAGAAGCCTTCATCGACAACCACAACTAATGATTAGCTTGAAACGGCATAAAGCCGGCTGTTTGAAGGGAGATGTAAGCTATACCCAAAGGCAAGAAGCCTCCTTCAACAGCTACAGTTGATAAGCAACTGAATTTTGGCGTAAAACTCTGGTTGTTAGGGTGAGATAAGCGAACCCGTCGGTAAGAAGCCCCCTTCGACAACCGCGGTTAATAAGTAACCGGAAGTGGCATAAAGCCGGCCATTAGGGTGAGATAAGCGATACCCGTAGGTAAGAAGCCCCCTTCGATGGCCGTAGTTGATAAGCAACTGGAATTTGGTGTACACGTTGTTGTCTTAGGGTCATGTAAGCTATACCAAAGGTAAGAAGCCTCCATCAACAACATCGCTTAATGTAACCAAACTAGGATTCGATGCTTGAATTCACACCGGTTCAGGGTCTCTAGGCGAGATTGGCCGTCAATTTCTTGAACCAGCTCAGGGTCTCTAGGCGAGATTGGCCGTCAATTTCTTGAACCGGCTCAGTGTCTCTAAGCGAGATTAGCCGTCAATTTCTTGAACCGGCTCAGGGTCTCTAGGCGAGATTGGTCGTCAATTTCTTGAACCGGCTCAGGGTCTCTAAGCGAGATTGGTCGTCAATTTCTTGAACCGGCTCAGGGTCTCTAAGCGAGATTGGCCGTGAATTTCTTGAGCCGGCTCAGGGTCTCTAGGCGAGATTGACTGGTAAGAGTCCAGCAGGTCACCTCAATCTTAGCCGGTACAGGGTCTCCATCGAGATTGGCCGTAAATTCTTTGAACCGGCTCACGGTCTCTAGGCGAGATTAACCGGTAAGGTAGGCGGGTCACATAGCGGAGCAGCATCAATCTTGTAAGCCACCATTTTGTATGAAGAAACGACACAAGCTCCAAGTGTTTTTATGATGATCCAATGATCCGGGTACCCATGTTTGAATGGTGCATCATGGCGATCTGTCCTCTTGGGAAACTTTTAATCATCTGTCAATAATATAGTAGCCCCCAGGATTGGGTTTTCTTTTGCAAAGACTCGGGGTTCTCGTTAAAAATGACCAAATGTGTCTCGCCATGTCTGTAGCCCCCGAGTCTTAAGTTGACTCGAAGAGGCGGCTTGAGAATCTTCACTGGAAGTTTTGAGGTTTGGCCGTAGAGGGTTATAAATGATCCCGTATGAATTGTTTCAATGATCCGGTCGATGGTGCATTCCGGCTGGTTGTTGAAGTGAACCAAACTGTAGTGCGGTGACTTGTGCGCCTGTCCGTCGGGCAGCTCATACTGGTGTATGCAGCCACTGGCTTGTTGATGTAGACATAGAAAACCACCGCGGCATTATAAACCGGTGATATTGTGAAAGACGCCATGGCGTTGTAAGCCGGCGCGGATGATGAGAAACGGCCATGGCATTGTAAGCCGGCGCGTGTGGCAAAAGACGGCCATGGCATTGTAAGCCGGTACGTTCGTGAGAAACGGCCACGACATTGTATGCCGGTGCGGTCGCGAGAGACAGTCGCGGCATTGTAGCCGGCACAAATGGTGAGTCGCCCACGACGTTGGATACCAGCTTGGACGGCGAGTCGCTATGGTTTAAGCCGGCGTGGTCATGGGAGACGGCTGCGGCGTTGTAAGCCGGCGAACCCGTGGCATTATTGATGTAGCTTGCCCCAAATGAAGGCGGCGTCTTGCACTCGTGTCCATCGAACAATGCGGTTTGGACGAATGCTGACGCATGATAGTATTGGCGCAAACTGCATATCCACAATATAATGTCATCTTTGCAATGAACCATTGGCCTGCAAATTAAAGACACTGCGGACAAAGTAATTATTTTCAGGGAGAATATGTGCAAATAAAATATTTAGAAACGTTAGCACCTGATGATTCTGCCCGTAGTACTGTTGATACTTGTATGTTGCTGATTGAACAAAGTATCATGCTTGTACTTCTTGTATTAGATGGAGGGTAGTAATAATGCGTGGCTATTTTATTTTTGGATATTTGAGGCTCGAGAAAAGGTGAATGAATCATCTCAAAGCCAGCTCCTTCTGCGTTTGAACTTTTTGCATATAGAAAACATTGAAGATGGCATTGGCAGATGGACTATCCAGCTGTGGCTACCACTGATGGAATTTGTATTTTCTTGCACCCTTTGCTCTCGACCCGGGCATGAGCTTGGAAAACCAGTTTCATCTCTTGGAACATCTCATATGCTCTGTGTTGCTCAAAACGCTTTTGGAGCCCCGGTTCTAAACTGTAAAGCATGCCGCACTGAACAAGGGAGTAATCATCGCAGCGATAATGCCAAGCGTTCGCAACATCTTGCTCTGCTAGGAGAAGGGGTGGGTCACCTAGTGGTGCATCAAGGACATACAATTTCTTGGAAGCTATAAGGATAATCCTCAAGCCACGGACCCAGTCCACATAGTTGCTTCCATCATCTTTCAGCTTGGTTTTCTCTAGGAACGCGTTGAAGTTTAGGGTGACATTCGCGTTGGCCATTGGATCTACAATATAGATTGTAAAGACAATTTTAGACTAAGTTCATGATAATTAAGTTCACATAATCAAATTATTTAATGAACTCCCACTTAGATAGACATCTCTCTAGTCATCCAAGTGACCCATTATCCATGTCAACTAGCCCGTGTCCGATCATCACGTGAGACGGACTAGTCATCCATGGTGAACATCTCCATGTTGATCGTATCTTCTATACGACTCATGTTCAACCTTTCGGTCTTCCATGTTTCGAGGCCATGTCTGTACATGCTAGGCTCGTCAAGTCAACCTAAGTGTATCGTGTGTGTAAATCTGGCTTACACCCGTTATATGCGAACGTTAGTGTTGGGGAACGCGACAGAAAACAAAAATTTCCGGTATAGCGAGCACGCCCAGGACCACTATGGAGACTGCATACAAGGTTTTATCTGATCCGTACCGACTCGAAGCGCAGCGGTAGAAGAGTCGGTGAAGATCGTTGGTGCAGATCCCTGCAGCTAGGATTTTACAACCTCCCAACCGCGAGGATGTACTCTCTCGTCGGACAGCCCTCCGGGAGGCGGTCGGACAGTCCCCCGGACGATGTCACGGACAGCCCTTCGGGAGGACCCTCGAAACTCGAACGGAGACTCGGACAGCCCTTCGGGAGGACACACAAACAGCCCTCGGGCAAAGTATCAAAACTACGACCTCTCTACGGGGTTGCACACACACGGTGTGATCTATCCGGCAGGGCTTCGCCGTCCAGAACTAGTTCCTGCCGGAACCCAGACAGCCTTTTGGCTCTACGAAACTATTTCGCTGGGAGGGAGAGAAGAAGCCAGATCATTGAAATGGCATGTGTATGAGAGCAAGGGATGAAGGTTTGGGCTGCCCCTCACCTCCTGTTTATAGGAAAACCAAGGGGTAGGGTGGTTTTACAAGAAAACCCAAAAACCACATGGAAAGGAGTCCTTCCCAAGGACCCAAAAGGTGAAACCAAGGAACAAGTGGGGGCTCCATGGAGGAGCCCCATTGTGGCCGGCCACCCCTAGTGGGTCCCCCAAAAGGGGGATCCTATCCATCCATGTCATACCCCAAGATCTTTTAAGCAAAAGCCTAAAAAGGTGGCTTTCCAATAAAGTAATCCAAAAGGCACTTTCACTATTCACGACGACATTTTTCAGCGTCCAGTCGAACTGAAAATATTTATGTGGGCTTAGAACAATTCTAGTACCCCCACTAAAATAATTTTTAATGCGATCCGGAACAATTCCGGAATAGTGATTTTCATCTGCGAAAAGCATCTGAAGCAGTTCCGGCAGCTCTGGAACATTTCCGGTTTTTCTTCCGGAAAATTCCCAGAAGTTTCCAGAATGATTCTGACACCCTCCAAGAATTATCAGGCATGTGCCGAAACCAATTTGACTTAATGGTATCCCCTGAAACTACTTTTTAGTTTTACCGAAACTGTTCCGGTGTCCTGTCTGCGGAACTTTTCCGCTGTCTGGAACTTTCTCGGTGTCCGAAACTTTTCGGTGATTTTCTCTCAGACTCCCTGTCTAGTATTCAAAAGATAGATGACCCTTAAGCGTGTGACCCTATAGGTTCGGTGAAGCATAGACATGACCTGGAACCCCTTCCGATCAATGATCAACATCGGAGCCGTGGACACTCATATTGACCCCTATACCCACACGAATGAATATTCGAGTGAACCTCTAGTTGCCGTGAGCTATTCCTGTTGCTTCGCAATATGTTACAATTACCCGAGGTGAGACATGTAGGCATCCTCGTGGATCAACAACTTGTCCACTATGTCGGTTACCTCGTTGCCGGTATTGTTCTCTTTTCTCGTTCCCGTGTTCCGGCATCCCCGTGATCAAATCACAAAGTGTCTGGCCAGACGATGATGGATACCGTAACACCAAGAGGGCCCAGAGATATCTCTCCATCGTCGGAGGAGCAAATCCCAATCTTGAGCTATCAAGTTACTTGACATACTTTTCCATGAACCCGTAAGCCGCCGTAATAGCCACCCATTTACGGATGACGTTTAACAAACCCCAAAGTTCATGAAGCAAGCATGAAGAAACTCGATACTCTCATGGTCTAAGGAATTATGCAAACGTTAACCATCTCTGTGTTATTAACCATTAACTTGTGACGAATGTATCTCATAGCATAACATCAATTCGGATCGATTCAACATTCAGATCCGTGTGAACTTTCCGTACTTTCACTAAACCTTCTTCGACATGATGTCGAATGAGTTTATATTTGAGTTGAATATGCATTGTCTTATGGTGCGAACATGGCTCCCTTGCCTGAGCCACGGTGCCACTATTATCACAGTAGATCTCCACCGGGTCCAGAGCACTTGGAACCACACCAAGGTCTTCAAGAAATTGCTTGATACCGACAGCTTGCTTGGAGGCATCAGAAGCAGCAACATATTCCACCTCCGTCGTAGAATCCGCCACAGTCTTTTGTTTGGAACTTTTCCAATCAACTGTGCCGCCGTTCAATATGAAAACATAGCCAGATTGAGATTTGAAGTCATCTGGGTCAGTCATGAAGCATGCATCAGTGTAACAACTTACAATGAGCTCTTCATCACCTCCGTACACAAGGAGTAAATCCTTGGTCCTTCTGAGGTACTTAAGAATACCCTTGACTGTGGCCCAGTGTTCCAATCCTAGATCACCTTGGTACCGGCTGCTAACACTTAGCGCATAGGAAACATCCGGTCTTGTACATAGCATGGCATACATAATAGAACCAACTGCCGAAGCATATGGAATATCATTCATTTGTACTCGCTCATCGAGGGTCCGAGGACTCTGATTCTTGCAAAGCACTGTGCCAGGTGACATGGGGAGTAGGCCTTTCTTGGAGTTCTCCATGTTGAACCTTTTCAACAGCTTGTCAATGTACGTGCTTTGGCTAAGCGCTATTAGGCGTCTTGATCTATCTCTATAGATCCTGATGCCCAATACATATGTCGCTTCACCTAAGTCTTTCATTGAAAAACTCCTTTTCAATGAGTCTTTTATTTCGCTAAGAAAATTCACATCATTTCCAATCAACAATATGTCATCCACATACAAGATTAGAAAATCTTTTGCGCTCCCACTAAACTTCTTGTAAACACAAGATTCTTCATCGTTCCTGATGAAGCCAAACTCTTTGACCACTTCATCAAAATGAATGTTCCAGCTCCTTGATGCTTGCTTCAGACCATAAATGGCTTTCTAAAGCTTACATACCTTTCCAGCATTCTTAGGATCGACAAAACCTTCTGGCTGTATCATGTATACATCCTGTTCAAGGTTTCCATTTAGGAAAGCCGTTTTGACATCCATCTGCCATATTTCATAATCGAAATAAGCAGCAATTGCTAGTAATATCCGAACAGAACTAAGCATAGCTACGGGCGAGAAAGTCTCGTCGTAGTCCACTCCTGGAACTTGCGTGAACCCTTTCGCGACAAGTCTAGCTTTGTGGATAGTAATGTTACCATCCACATCCGTCTTTCTTTTGAAAATCCATTTACAACCAATGGGTTTTACGCCATCTGGAAGTTCTTCCAAGTTCCAAACTTGGTTTTCGTACATGGATTCCATTTCGGATCTCCTGGCCTTGTGCCATTCCCTTGAGCTAGGCCCCGCCATCGCTTCCTTGTAGTGCGCAGGTTCATCGTCTTCAAGAATGAAGATTTCGTTATGAAAATACTCAGGTGGCTGGATAGCCCTACCTGATCTGCGCGGTTCAGTTACAACATTGTCTGAAGTTTCCACATCACATGCGACAACTTCTGGCTCGGTTGTAGGGATAATTTGCGGAATTACTTCCGGTTCCTTAGCCATATCAACAGTTGCCAAAGATTCACTAATCTCATTAAGTTGTACTGTCCTCCCAATCAATTCTTTAGCGAGAAATTCTTTCTTGAGAAAGTGTGCAACCTTTGCGACAAACATTTTGCCTTCGGACTGGTGGTAGAAGGTATATCCAATGGTGTTATTTGGATAACCTACAAAGTAAGATTTGTCTGATCTAGGTTCTAGTTTGGTTGGCTGTAAATGTTTTACGTATGCCTCACAACCCCAAACCTTGAGATGCGACACACTAGGTATCTTCCCATACCACATCTCATGTGGTGTCATCTCAACAGACTTAGACGGCGCTCTGTTTAATGTATAAGCGGCAGTGAGTAGTGCGTGACCCCAAAAAGATATCAGTAGATCTGTAAGAGACATCATCGACCTTACCATGTCTAACAGGGTTCGGTTACATCGTTCCAACACTCTGTTTTGCTGTGGAGTTCCGAGAGGCGTAAGTTGTGAAACGATTCCACGGTCACTCAGATGTTGGCCAAACTCATGACTAAGATATTCGCTTCCACGATCAGACCGTAGAAACTTAATCTTTTTGTCACGATGATTTTCTACCTCATTCTGAAAATCTTTGAACTTTTCAAAGGTTTCCGACTTATGCTTCATCAAGTAGATATAGCCATACCGACTTAAATCATCAGTAAAAGTCACGAAGTAAAAATACCCACCCCGTGCGGCCGTGTTCATTGGACCACATACATCACTATGTATTATTTCCAATAATTCACCCGCCCATTCAGGATGACCCGTGAATGGCGTCTTGGTCATTTTTTCCATCAAGCAAGCTTCACATGTGTCAAATGATTCAAAATCAAGGGACGGTAAAACTCCATCTTTATGGAGTCTTTGCATGCGTTTCTTTCCGATGTGGCCAAGCCGACAGTGCCACAAGTAAGTGGTGGTGGTATCAGCCTTCTTAAGGCGTTTAGCATTCACGTTAAATACATCATTTCCACAATCAAGATTCAGTATGAAAAGGCCCCCAACAATGGGTGCAAATCCATAAAACATATCCTTACAATAAAGTGAACAATCATTGTTCTCAGACTTGTAGGAGTACCCATCGTGTATTAAACATGATCCAGAGATAATGTTTCTACACAATAACGGAACAAAATAACAATTACTAAGTTCCAAAATAAATCCTGAAGGGAGACGTAGAGGCATAATGTCGATGGCTTGAGCGGCGATCCCAGCGCCGTTCCCGACACGCATCACGACTTCATCCTTTGCTAGCTTGCGCACCTTCTGAAGCCCTTGTATCGAGTTGCAAATGTGAGCAACCGATCCGGTATCAAATACCCAAGACTTAGAATTTTTGCTAGCAAGCAAAACGTCAATGACATTAACTTGTATAACAATTATACCTTTTCCGGTTTTCCCGGACTTCTTATCTTCCAGATACTTCTTGCAGTTTCTCTTCCAGTGTCTTGTGCCCTTGCAGTAGAAGCACTCAGTTTCATTCTTGGCTCCGCCCTTAGATTTGCGTTGGAAGCCGGTCTTACCGGCGCCCTTGCCCTTCTTTGGCTTGCCTTTCTTTTTGAAACTGCCAGTTTTATTCACAAGCAACACTTGCTTGTGATTTTTCTGCAGTCCTCCTTCAGCAGTTTTCAGCATGGCAAGCACCTCATTTGTTGTTTTGTCCATCCCATTCATGTTGTAGTTCATGATAAAACCGCCATAAGACGGGGGGAGTGAACCTAGCAACAAGTCCATAACATGCTCTTCTGGAAGTGGGAATTCCAGGATTTTAAGCCTTTCAGCGTAGCCAATCATATTGACTACGTGCTCGCCAACTGAACTGCCCTCAGCCATCTTGGTCTCCGCCATCATTTTCATGATGTCAAAACGTTCAGACCGTGCATTAAACTTGTAAAGAGCATCCAGATCCTTGATCATATCAAAGGAGTTATGGAGTTCAAAACGTTTTTGAAGCTCTGAACTCATGCAAGACAGCATGAGGCACTGCACTAAGTTGTAATCATCATCCTTAGTGGCCCAGACATTATGTATGTCTGCCGCGGCTGTTGCCGCCGGTTTAGAAGGAAGAGGTCCGTCAAGCACATACACTTTCTTAGCACCCCGGAGGACGATCCTCAGGGTACGAACCCAGTCCGCATAGTTGTTTCCATTCGTAGCTAACTTCTCTTTCTCTAACATAGGGCCTAAGTTGAATGCGATGTTGCGAGCCATTTGATCTACAACGGAAAACACAAGTTCATTTAGACTTTGTTCATAATGATTTTTGGCACTAGTGAATAAATAATTTTATTCCAAGGTGCACTCCCACTCAAATCAATATCTCTCATAATTGATTGTGAGTGATGCAAGACCCAACTTTCAATTCAGCGTCAAGGATGTAACCATCTCAAGTGACGAGAATTTCAATTGGTAGGCCAACTTGCCAATCACATCTCTATGTGACTCTTGTTCATCTTTCGATGCGTGTGTTCCGAGCTCATGACTTTCATGCCTGAACGTCAAGACAACCAAGTGATCTCGCTGCGAGGTCTCAACTCACCCGCCTCACACTTCTCTAATCGTTCGTACCCATGTAACCATGTGATACCCCGAAGAGATAGGTGTCGTGACGGTGCTACACTTGGGAGAACACTAACTACTTGATATTCTAAGTGAGAGATCACCCTAATAAAAAGCGACTACCGTGCAAACATCTCAGGCAATTCATAATAGCATGATATGGTATAGCCCCTTATGACGGAGAAGTCAAGTATTTCTTCATCTTCGGCATTCGCGTCGGTGTTCACCTCTGCGAAGATTGCCACCACCTTGTCAATGCACCAGATAATATTGCTATTTTTATAGCTAATAAAATAAGTGCATTACATAAGGTTGACACGCAGGTCATTAAAGTGCAATCATATGGCTCCAGCCATCATGCCGAATCATGACACGCAGGTCATGTTAATTACATCATATAGCCATCTCATACATAATCAAAATTGAATATGAGCTTTTCTATACCACATCACATGCAAACCATCCTGCAAAACCAAGTTAGACGCCTCTAATCGGTTTATACAAAATTTTATTTTACGTGGCTTCTAAGGTTTTGACTCAAACCGCAGCTACCAACGTTTATCATCAAGTATGATAATTCAAGTTGCTAGATTAACTTTCCAGGGTGTATGAAACACGAGATGATAAAATCTCGAGCCCCATACTAAACTTCGTCATACGCGTGACCCCCGTGCAGATCATATCTGCATTGCCCTTTCGTCTGCGAAACATCCATCTTTCTTTTGACTATGGTGGAACCCAAAGAACTGTTAGCACTTCGTCGATCTGTCAATCAGCATACTCAGGAGCAGCATGAAAGGATCGCGGATTGCCAGGACTTTGTAAGATTCCACCATTCCATCAAGATATGGACTACGCAAATTCACGGGAAGCAATAGGAACATCGGGTAACAGATTCCATATGCTACCCGCACAAATAATTTTCAGCAATAGATCTCATCTACTACAAAATTATACTATGCAATACCCATACATCTCATGTATCCTAGATCATAACCTGCATCTCCTCATAGCCTGGCTCTTGATGCCACTATTGGGGAACGCGACAGAAAACAAAAATTTCCTGTATAGCGAGCACGCCCAGGACCACTATGGAGACTGCATACAAGGTTTGATCTGATCCGTACCGACTCGAAGCGCAACGGTAGAAGAGTCGGTGAAGATCGTTGGTGCAGATCCCCGCAGCTAGGATTTTACAACCTCCCAACCGCGAGGATGTACTCTCTCGTCGGACAGCCCTCCGGGAGGCGGTCAGACAGTCCCCCGGACGATGTCGCGGACAGCCCTTCGGGAGGACCCTCGAAACTCGAACGGAGACTCGGACATCCCTTCGGGAGGACACACGAATAGCCCCTCGGGCAAAAGATCGAAACTACGACCTCTCTACAGGGTTGCACACATACGGTGTGATCTATCCGGCAGGGCTTCGCCGTCCAGAACTAGTTCCTGCCGGAACCCAGACAGCCTTTCGGCTCTACGAAACTATTTCGCTGGGAGGGAAAGAAGAAGCCAGATCATTGCAATGGCATGTGTATGAGAGCAAGGGATGAAGGTTTGGGCTGCCCCTCACCTCCTATTTATAGGAAAACCAAGGGGTAGGGTGGTTTTACAAGAAAACCCAAAAACCACATGGAAAGGAGTCCTTCCCAAGGACCCAAAAGGTGAAACCAAGGAACAAGTGGGGGCTCCATGGAGGAGCCCCATTGTGGCCGGCCACCCCTAGTGGGTCCCCCAAAAGGGGGATCCTATCCATCCATGTCATACCCCAAGATCTTTTAAGCAAAAGCCTAAAAAGGTGGCTTTCCAATAAAGTAATCCAAAAAGCACTTTCACTAATCCAAAAGCCTCCAGTCGAACTGAAATATTTATGTGGGCTTAGAACAATTCTGGTACCCCCACTGAAATAATTTTTAATGCGATCCGGAACAATTCCGGAATAGTGATTTTCATCTGCGAAAAGCATCTGAAGCGGTTCCGGTAGCTCCGGAACATTTCCGGTTTTTCTTCCGGAAAATTCCCAAAAGTTTCCAGAATGATTCTGACACCCTCCAAGAATTATCAGGCATGTGCCGAAACCAATTTGACTTAATGGTATCCCCTGAAACTACTTTTTAGTTTTACCGAAACTGTTCCGGTGTCCTGTCTGAGGAACTTTTCCGCTGTCCGAAACTTTTCGGTGATTTTCTCTCAGACTCCCTGTCTAGTATTCAACAGATAGATGACCCTTAAGCACGTGACCCTATAGGTTCGGTGAAGCATAGACATGACCTGGAACCCCTTCCGATCAATGATCAACATCGGAGCCGTGGACACCCATATTGACCCCTATACCCACACGAATGAATATTCGAGTGAACCTCTAGTTGCCGTGAGCTATTCCTGTTGCTTCGCGATATGTTACAATTACCCGAGGTGAGACATGTAGGCATCCTCGTGGATCAACAACTTGTCCACTATGCCAGTTACCTCGTTGCCGGTATTGTTCTCTTTTCTCGTTCCCGTGTTCCGGCATCCCCGTGATCAAATCACAAAGTGTCTGGCCAGACGATGATGGATACCGTAACGCCGAGAGGGCCTAGAGATATCTCTCCATCGTCGGAGGAGCAAATCCCAATATTGAGCTATCAAGTTACTTGACATACTTTTCCATGAACCCGTAAGCCGCCGTAATAGCCACCCATTTATGGATGACGTTTAACAAACCCCAAAGTTCATGAAGCAAGCATGAAGAAACTCGATACTCTCATGGTCTAAGGAATTATGCAAACGTTAACCATCTCTGTGTTATTAACCATTAACTTATGACGAATGTATCTCATAGCATAACATCAATTCGGATCGATTCAACACGAGTGTTCTACCAACATCGCATCCTCAAAATCGCCGGCATAGCCATGCCCATGATCAAGAAAACAGGACCATCATGCAACACTTGAGCCAGTCTTAGAGGCAAGACTAGGAATACAATTTACCGTTTATTATACCACACGTGCACATGAGTTTCCCTCCAAGCCTCGTTTAATTTGTAGACTCTAGAATCATTGCAGTTATAGCATGGAACATAAACATTCATTACAAACTTTGGAGATACAAAATAACTGTTATTACTGCCTCTTGGGCATATCTCCTATAGTTAGAACCTATCACACCCGATCATCACGTGGTGCTTTGGAACAACGATCCTTAGCAACGGTGCATAGTTAGGGTGAACACTTTTCTTGAAATTTTATTGAGAGATCATCTTATTCACTACCATCATTCTAAGCAAATAAGATGTAAACATGATAAACATCACATGCAATCAATATAGTGACATGATATGGCCAATATCATCTTGCTCCTTTGATCTCCATCTTCGGGGCACCATGATCATCACTATCACCGACACGACACCATGATCTCCATCATCGTGTCTTCATGAAGTTGTCTCGCCAACTATTACTTCTACTACTATAGCTAACGTTTAGCAATAAAGTAAAGTAATTACATGGCATTTATGATTGACACGCAGGTCATACAATAAAATAAGACAACTCCTATGGCTCCTGCCGGTTGTCATACTCATCGACATGCAAGTTGTGAATCCTATTACAAGAACATGATCAATCTCATACATCACAATGCATCACATCACATCCTTTGGCCATATCACATCACAAGGCATATGCTGCAAAAACAAGTTAGACGTCCTCTAATTTATAGTTGCAAGTTTTTACGTGGCTGCTATAGGTTTCTAGCAAGAACGTTTCTTACCTGTGCCAAAACCACAACGTGATATGCCAATTGCTATTTACCCTTCATAAGGAGCCTTTTCCTCGAATCCAATCCGACTAAGGTGGGAGAGACAGACACCCGCTAGCCACCTTATGCAACAAGTGCATGTCAGGCGGTGGAACCAGTCTCACGTAAGCGTACGTGTAAAGTCAGTCCGGGCCGCTTCATCCCACAATACCGCCGAATCAAGATAAGACTAATAGTGGTAAGCATATTAACAAAATTGACGCCCACAACAACTTGTGTTCTACTCGTGCATAGATTCTACGCATAGACCTAGCTCATGATGCCACTATTGGGAGACGTAGTAGTAAATAAAAAAATCCTACGATCACCAAGATCTGTCCATGGAGAAACCAACAATGAGGGGGAGAGATTGCATCTTCATACCTTTGAAGATCGCTAAGCGGAAGCGTCACAAGAACGTGGTTGGTGGAGTCGTACTCGCAGCGACTCAGATCGCGGTGGATTCCGATCTCAGCACCGAACAACGGCGCCTCCGCATTCAACACACATGCAGCCCGATGACGTCTCCTACGCCTTGATCCGTCAAGGAGGAAGGAGAGGTTGAGGGAGAGCTCCGGCAGCACGACGGCGTGGTGACGGTGGAGCCACGTGGACTCCGGCAGGGCTTCGCCAAGCGCTACGGAGAACGAGGAAGAGGAAGGGTAGGGCTGCGCCGAGAGAGAGAGAGAGAAGTCGTGTCTCAAATCAGCCCAAAACCTTGCATATATATAGGATGAGGGAGAGGTAGGGCTGCCTTGGCCCCTCCTCCAAGGAGGAGAGGTTCGGCCGAACTAGGGGGAGAGTCCACCTCCCACAAGGGAGGTGGATCTCCTCTTTTAAAACCCTTTTGCCCTTTATCTCTTGATCCCAGCCGCATGGGCCTTTCTAGAAGGTCTTGGCCAGCACAATAAGGGCTGGCACACCTCCTCTAAGGGCCCACAAAGTCCTATGGTCGTCACACCCCTCCCGGGGGTCCTCCGGCACCCTCCCGGCACTCCCGGTACACTACCGATGAGTCCGAAAACTTTTCGGTAACCAAAACTGGACTTCCTATATATCAATCTTTACCTCCGGACCATTCCGGAGCTCCTCGTAACGTCCGGGATCTCATCCGGGACTCTGAACAACCTTCAGTAACCACGTACACTTTTTCCCTATAACCCTAGCGTCATCGAACCTTAAGTGTGTAGACCCTATGGGTTCGGGAGACATATAGACATGACCGAGACACCTCTCCGGTCAATAACCAACAGCGGGATCTGGATACCCATGTTGTCTCCCATATGCTCCACGATGATTTCATCGGATGAACCAGGATGTCGGGGATTCAATCAATCCCGTATACAATTCCCTTTGTCTATCGGTATGATACTTGCCCGAGATTCGATCGTCGGTATCTCTGTACCTTGTTCAATCTCGTTACCGGCAAGTCTCTTTACTCGTTCCGAAATACATCATCCCTTGGCTAACTCCTTAGTCACATTGAGCTCATTATGATGATGTCTTACCGAGTGGGCCCAGAGATACCTCTCCGTCACACGGAGTGACAAATCCCAGTCTCGACTCGTGCCAACCCAACAGACACTTTCGGAGATACTCGTAGTGCACCTTTATAGCCACCCAGTTACGTTGTGACGTTTGGCACACCCAAAGCATTCCTATGGTATCCGGGAATTGCACAATCTCATGGTCTAAGGAAACGATACTTGACATTGAAAAGCTTTAGCAAACGAACTACACGATCTTGTGCTATGCTTAGGATTGGGTCTTGTCCATCACATCATTCTCCTAATGATGTGATCCCGTTATCAATGACATCCAATGTCCATGGCCATGAAACCGTGACCATCTATTGATCAACGAGCTAGCCAACTAGAGGCTTACTAGGGACATGTTGTGGTCTATGTATTCACACATGTATTATGGTTTCCGGTTAACACAATTATAGCATGAACAATAGACAATTATCATGAAATAGGAAATACAATAATGACCATTTTATTATTGCCTCTAGGGCATATTTCCAACAGATAGTTCTCTATTCGATTGGCCTACAAGACACTCCTAACTCTGAAATGTCAAGGTGATGCTTCTAGCTTGGGGCAAGAGAAGGATATTTAGCGTAAGTTCTGGCGGATGGAGGTCTCGCCTAAAGTCCATAATTTATGTTGGCACGTAATACATGGTTTCATCCCTTATTGCGGGTCTTGTAGGGCAAGCACATTGAATGGATATCATTATGTGAAGCTGGTGGTATGATGGAGGCGAAAATGTAAGCTCTATTTTGGTGCACATGGGCTCAATTGTTTTGGTTGGATATGAAGCAATAACAACTCTAAAAGTTTTAGTTTCGCATCTAGATTATTGGCCATCAAACATTATTAATGTGAGACAAAATATGGAGGCTTCCTTTCTATTGTGAGCTTGTTGAGCGTCTTGGATGGAACATAATGCAAGGCGATGTGGAAGCAAGGGTATTCGATTGTCGCCTCAGTTAAATGGATTGTTAATGACCCTATGTAGTTTGGAAATGTTAGAAAAGTAAGGGAGGACTAGATCACAAAAAATGGAAGCAAAATGGAAGCCGCTAGAGGATGGAATCATCCACTCTGCCCAACTATTGTGAGCACATACTCCATGGTATGGACATGTGACTATGTCGGTAGTCATGGAGGGTTAAGCCATCCGAGATGGCATTGTACTTGCAATGGAGATGGGTTTAAAATCAACCGGTGGAGATCGATGCTTGTGAGGTCATGGGGATGATGAATGATAACCCACAAGTATAGGGGATGAAGACAGACTTCACGGGTAGTATTTGACCCTAATTTATTGATTTGACACAAGGGGAGCCAAAGAATATTTATTGGCCTTGACAGTTGAGTTGTCAATTCAACCGCACCTGGGATATCTCTCTGCAGCAAGGATTTAGTACCATGGCAAATGATAGTAGTAACAGTAACAGTGAGAGCAGCAACTTAGGTAACAGTAGTGACGGTAGCAATTGAGTAGCAGGTGTGACAGTAGCAGCAACAGTAGTAACTTAGCAAGATTTGGTATATGTAAAGTGTAGGCACGTGAATCGGTGATGGATAATGATTTAGATGACATTGATCATGTAACAGTTACACACAAGGGCGATAGAGAACTAGCTCCAATTCATCAATATAATGTAGGCATGTATTCCGTATATAGTCATACGTGCTTGCGATAAGAACTTGCATGATATCTTTTGTCCTACCCTCCCATGGCAGCGGGGTCCAATTGGAAACTAAGGGATATTAAGGCCTCCTTTTAATAGAGAACCGGAACAAAGCATTAACACATGGTGAATACATGAACTACTCAAATTATGGCAATCACCGGAAAGAATCCCAATTATTGTCACCTTGGGGTATGCGGATCAAGACACGTAATAGGTGAATACAACTTGCAAGATATGATCCAAATCAATCTTATATTCGTGAAAACATAATATGTTCAGATCTGAAATCATGGCACTCGGGCCCTAGTGACAAGCATTAAGCATAGCATAGTCATAGCAACATTAATCTCATAACATAGTGGATACTAGAAATCAAGCCCTATCAAACTTAACTTGATTACATGAGCAATCTCATCCAATCCCACCATAGTCTAGCAAGCCTACAAAAGAATTACTCACTCCCGATGGTGAGTGTCATGGCGGTGTTGATGAAGAAGGGTTGGTGATGACGACGATGACGAATCCACCTCTCCGGAGCCCCAAACGGACTCCAGATCAGCCCTCCAAAGGAAGAACAGGAGGTGGCGGCAGCTCTGTCTCATAAAAGATGATGAAAACTTCTCTCTGGCTTTTTTCTCTGAAGATGTGAATTTATAGGACTGGAATTAGGGTTGGAGAAGCCACGTGGGCCCCACAAGACATCAGGGCGTGGCCTAGGGGGGCCCCTGTTGGCTTGTGGCCCACAGGCAGGCTCCCTCCGGCAGGTCTTCGCTCCATAAGTCATCATATATTCCAGAAATAATTCACAAAAAGTTTCGTCCAATTCCAAGGACTTTTATTTCTTCACAAAAATGACACTAAGGTAATTCTGGTGAAAACATCGGCAGTCCGGGTTAGTTCCATTCAAATCATGCAAATTAGACGTCAAAACCAGAGTAAAAGTGTTTGAAAAAGTAGATACGTTGGAGACGTATCAATGAACTAGATAAAAATTTTACCACTCTGAGCTTGCACCAATCATGCATAAAATAAGAGAATATATATAGGGGTTTGATTAGACTACAAGCAAACCTAGGGGACTCTTTTCCCAATCTTTTAGGTTTTTGGCAATTTTAAGTTGTTCTAGTTGTAGCCTAGGAGCACCCTACACATGCAAATCTAGATTTTGGAAGAGTAAATCAACATACAACAACACTTGCATAAGTAGAGTCAAATATTTGGGGAACATAAACACAAAAGGTCTCAACAAATATTTCTCTTGTGGTTAGGTAGTTGGATCTATCCTACTCCGCGTTGATGGAGTCTTCGAATCACTAAGGTTCTAGGATCACAGATATCCCGGTTGAGAGATCTGGAAATGATCAAGTCCACGAATGATTGTACCCATGAAGGAGTAACCAGTAACCAACCTATGCCATCATGGCATACGATCACAATTATCTGCCTCACTCAGGGTAGATCTTCACAAAATACGCGATCTCCCACCCCTTACAAAGTTCTTGGTTCCTTCACACCTTGAAGGCTTCCCTGCATAGCTAGCCAATCTATGAGGCCTACACCCTTAAAAAATTAGAAGATTGAGGTTGCTTGGTAGTTAATTCAATTGCTCTTGTTCTTTAAAAGATAATCTTCCCCACACTCAAAAATCTCTCAAGATATAACTTTGGATTGGGTATAGGAGTGTAAGTCAAGGAATGGGACTAGAGCTCGAAGGAGTGACTTGAATGAATATGAAAATGCCCATTGAACCAAACAAAAAAATTCTAAGTTCTCGCTCAAATATTTTGACTTGTATGCGTGTTGATTCGAGTGAATTGTTGGGATGGATGGGCTATATAGTGTGGACTCAAAATATAACTTTCACACACTTTTTAGCATGGCTATGAGGCTCTGAATGACAAGCTCAGAATCATCGGATAAACCTGATGGTGACAACTTACAAATAGCTCGGAGGGTCCAACCAGAAGTCATTTGAAGGCTTTGACTACAAACGGCTCACCTGCCCATGCTTCTGGAGGCCCTTCAAAATTTCTAAGAAGAAGAAGAAGAATAAGTAGAGTTTCCAGTCATTCTGAATGGAGGTGTATGGGAGTTTATACTAACTAGGGTTTAGCGATGACTATTTGCAGACGAAGTTCGGAGGGTCCGAGGAGGTAAGTCTTGAAGGCTTCGATCATGAAAAACACAAAGATAATGGGGGGAATGAAAGACTCTTTGAGGGCTTTGCAGCTCGAACTTAAAGCATGAGGAGAAAGAAACTCAACTTATCAACCTCGGTCCTTTTTAATAGTATTGGCATGACTATGGACTCAATGTGATCTTGGATCACTAAACTTAAAAGTATAAGTTATTGGCTTGGCCAACACCTATCCTTGTAAAAAAATTGGGGTTGTCATTCATTTTATGTATAGCATCTTTTGGGAGCAAACATGAAGTAGACTTGATAATCATTAGTCCATCGAGATATGTTGACATTAGTTACCAAAATCCACCTAGGGACAAGGGCACCTCCAATGTGAAGCACAATTTTACCCCTATTTGTCCTGGGGACACTTTATGCAATCCGACACTGCATCACATTTGTTCGCGGACATGTCCAGAAGTTCAGAATCCCCTAATTTGGCACCAAATTGAGGGAAAAGTAGGGGAGTCGAGACGTGCAGCACCACCATCTCATAGGACCACTTTGACCCCACCACATAACCACCTTTTCCTTTCCATGTTCTCTTTCTTATTTCCACTGGACTAGGGGCGAAGTAGTTTTATTAGGTGATAGGATTGGATGGCCAGCGCCCGCCTGACCGTCCGTGGACACGTCCGAACGTCTCCGTAGACAATGGAGGTGTTTGTTTGATGTTTTCTCTTGAAGATTCCCTAAGGATGCATTTTCACATAACTAGGGGAAAATCTAAATTACTTCAATTCGTGCCCCGTTGGAAAAACAACGTGCAAGGGGGAAACATGTGTGTGCTATACAACCTAGTGAAATTATGAGGAGATGCTTATGTATAAATTATGTTCCTACATTATTAGATAATTGTATGGCTATCGATTGTAATCCTCCTGAATATGTAGTGAAAGTTTGTGATTTACAGAAAGAAAACATGACATCCACTTACCTCTCGTGAACCCCCCTCTTTCTTATGCCATCTTGCACCCTCGTGTTGTATCGTACCACTAATTCTATTCGTGCGAAATGTCATCAAATTTAGCATACACCATTCTTGGATAAACCAAATTTAGCATACACCATTCCATGTGATTAGCTCAGACACCTTGCTAGTTCATGGTGAAAAGGCCTTAGGCCGTGGAAGGCGTAGATGGATGGCGTTAGCATCAAAATTCAATGAAGAAACTTTATTTAAAGAAGAGAGAAGAATTGTACTTCCCATAGTGAAGACACAATCCTTCGTTTTCCTAGGTTGCGGCTTGAGCCACAAACTAAATACCTAGTTACCCGCGCAACTCATTAGGTAATATTTCTACTACCTATATTTCTAAATGTAAGGCGTTTTGATAGTTTAAATTAAATTGCCAAAATGTCTTATTTAAGAACAAGGGTGATTTTTTATAAAATATGTATACATTTTATTCTTCAACAAAGTTGTTAGTCACTTTCATATGTCAAGAAAAACATTTCATGCATTTTTTGAAATTGTTCATATAGTTTGGAAGTTTTGTCCATGCATATAAACAAAATATTCCCGTGGGATCACAAAACTATTTTGCGCTAAAGTAAATATATTTTTATACTAGTATATATATCTCAAATGTTCATGTATATCAAAACGAAATTTCATAATTACCAAAGGAAATGTTCATGTCTTTCAAAAAAGGTAGGCATGTGTTTCAGAATGGGTATGTATTTAAAGACACATATTCATGAATTTCAAAATAAATGTTCATGTATTAGCCTCTAAAGAGAAGTGGAGTGAAAATAAAAGGGGGGGGGGGGTAACTGGAAAATTGAATAACAAATAAAAAAACTATAAAAAATGAAGAAGTGGAAAAGGAAAACTAGAAAAGGGTGAATGAAAAAGAAGTATTAGAACAATGAACAAATAAAAAAATAACAAATGTATTCAACACTGAAAAAAGGAAGGATACAATAAAATATAGAGAGAAATGGAAGGACAAAATAATAAGAAAATAAAGAGAAGAAAAAATTAAATCTGTACAATAGGTCACCCTAGTACCATCGAGTAAAGGTTCCAAATAGAGTCCGATACAGTTGAAAGAAATTTTGCAATGCGAAAAGATCGATTAGTGGTGAATGTATCGAGATTGACCTAGAGGGGCGTGAATAGGTCTTCTACAAATTTAGTTTTTATCTTTGAAATTTTTGGCTTTGTGGACAAACAGGGTCGGCCTAAATGTAACTATGGCAAACACAACCTAAACGAACAATGCAAAGGTCAAGGAGTGGTGTTTTGGCTCATAGGTGTAGATACACCTATTATGAAATATATATAAAATACATTTAAAAATGTTAAAAAATTCCAAACAATAATTTCACGTGTACATCCGGACATTCTATGTCCGCACACAAAATTTCAGAAAGAATGACCATTTTTTGTGGCATGTATAAAAAAGATACAAAAATGTCTCATGAATAGCTATAATCAAGCATCGAAAATTGCCTTTTTTACACAAGCCATAAAAAATATCATTTTTCACCGAAACTTTGTGCACGAACATATAATGTCCGGATGTACACGTTGTATTTTTCTTGATTTTTTTAACTTCTTAAAATATGTATTTAGACAATAGGTGCATCTACACCTATGAGCCAAAGTGAATTTTCCAAGGTCAAGGGACCAGAGTATTAAAAATCACTTATTGGGACAATTATTTATTTGTTGGTACAATTTAGAGCTTCCCTTCAATTATATGTCGCTCTAATCACCTCAAGCTATGGGTCAAGACTTTATTGGTGTGGTTGGGATGCTATGGGTCAAAATCCAGTTTTTTTCAGCTTGTGATTCTACAAACTCAGAAGTTGCTACAAAATCTTAAAAGAATTGAGCCGATATATTGCAGCGAAATCTATCTTCTAATCTCCAAGACTACTTCATGGAGGTTCTCATCGCAAAATCCATATATAAACCATAATTATGAACCAAAATTCTTTTATAAACTATAATCCATATATAAACATTTGTTTAAAGAGCGTGACAAACCGAAAGAAAAAAGCAAAAACGTGTAGCCTTGCTTGCCAACACAAGTTGACTGGCAAAATGGGAGTTTTCACCTTCAAATTTTCAAGTGACTGCACAAAGTACTGCTACCCTTCAGCTGCCATGGGAAAACTTGCAGTTTCCCTCATAGGGGCACCACAACCCTTGTTGATAGTAGTGGCATGCCTTCGCTGCTGGAAACTGCTGGGCATACTTGTAATTCTGATGATGGTTCTCCTGGGGATGATACTGGTTGTGGTTCATTCTCCAGCTATCGTGCCCATTCTGATGATGGGTCCTTTGGGGCTGATACTGGTCCTGAATCATTTGCCCATGGCCATACTGATTGTGATGATGTCTCTCTTGAGGATTGTACTGCTCTCGAGTCGTTTGCCTATGATCACGATAATCCCCTTCTTGGTTTCTTGAAGAGAAATCCTGAATTCTAGGCCTGAGAGGTTGATGCCATTGGCTATCAACGTGAGCATGTGGATGGCCGTTGGAGCCATGCTGGTGTGTCTTTGCATGCTGAGTCCCATGACGCTGGAATGCTGATACGTCATACGTTGTGTTATGGTAATTGTTATTCTGACGATCAACGGGCTCTACTCTGTAAGTTCTATTTCCATCCTCCTGCCGAAGCACTTCAGTGTGTTGATGTTTGGGGGGCTGTGGTGGATTTTTGATCTGCTGTGGAAGTGTTGGCCTTGATGATTGCTGCTGCCTTGCGTTCCCTGGCCCCACATACTGAAGGCTGGGGGCCTTGCAGTGATCAATGGAATGTACTCTGTTAGTTCCCTTCTTTGCATCCTCATGTGGAAGCGCTAAATTGTGGTGCTCATGTTTGAGGGGCTGTGGCTGGTTTCTGATCTGCTCCATAGGAGTTGGTTTTGATAACTTCTGCTGTCGAACTACATTCCCTGATCCTCCGTACTGAAGGCAAGGGGACGGACCAAGTACACTGACAGTTTTTGTTGTACCCTCCTGCGGAAACACTTTAGTTTGCTGATGATGATTATTGTGTTCCTGCGGGTGCTTGAAAATTTGCTGTGCAGGGGTGGGCGTTGACAGTATTTGCTGCTGCCTTGTTTTCTCTGGTTTGCCATGTTGGACGGAAGGACCCTGATTGAGGAACTGCTGATGGAACAAATGAATTGCAGGATTTTGTTTTGAAGATATCTGCTGCTGCCTTGCTTTCCTAGGTTCACCTTGTTGGATGGAATCGGTCCTCCCTTCGTCGAATCTAATAGGTTAAAAGCATACATTAGGAACAATAAAGAAAAATATAAATTTATATTCAGATAATTCCCAACATCCATAGCAAGGAGTCAAGGTCGAGCTTTCATGTAAAAGGAGAGAATGATAAGATTCAGAAATAACCTTTGATCAACAGTATCCGTGGACACAACCTTCTGTTGCGGAACAACGGTTTGAGATGATATTTGATTCATGTTCTCTTTCCCTTTGCTCTTGTTGTCTTTAAACCTGTTCCCCAAAACAACATTTGAAAATGATAACATCAATGAGATTTGTGGCCAGACACATAACTGTCATGATGGCTGTTCACTACTGCTGCAGCCAAGTCCAGGAGTTGAGGCGGTGCAAGAGGAAACCAAACATGCTTAGGGTCAAAGCAGATCTTTAATGAAAGAAAGGCTCAGGTTTATGTGGTAATTCCTATTGATGGGGGAGTTATTACTATACAGGTCCAGTTCAAATTCTATTAGGTTAAAGAGTTGTACTCTATTGAGTTTTCAGTCGAACCCGCAAGGCAGTGGGTAATTTGAAGGTGTGCCTGGGTAAAAGAAGTCTATTTTTCTATGTCAAAAAGTTACACATATAAATGTCTGAGCAATTTATATGCTTGTAAATTTCAAGGGAAAATATCATTATACATACTTTTCTATTTTACACATGGTGTGAAAATGTTTTTTTACATGAAATTTACAAACATATAAAGGACTCAAACATTTGTGTAGGTAATTTTGTATGTAATATTTTTTCATTTTCATGTACTTATTGTCAAACACTCTAGCGTCCTAGTTAACTTTATCTAACTATATTAGTCATAATTAATAGCTGAGACCTCCAAAAATCCAACAAGTTTGACTTCCAAATCAATCATATGTACTCCCTCTGCAAACTAATATAAGACATTTGTCTACTTGCTTCTTTCAAATCACAAGCTGATTCCACTGTTCAAATGCTTTCTATGAACAGGTTTGGGCTTGCTATAAATTAAAACTCAGGATAAGATGATCTGGAACTGTACATGTTCCCCTAGTTTAAAAAATAAAATACTTTACCGCTTTAGGTCTTAGGTGGGTGATATACTACTACAGGTATTTCGGACACTACTGCTAGCCAAAATGCAAACAGATCACACAAAAAATTACATTATTTTTCCCAGACACCAAGAAGTTACATTATTAATACCATATTAATGTCGTAGTATTAGAGGCGTACCTATTAAATCTCTTCATCTTCTCAATCTCTTTCTCATGAATCCTGACCTCCCTTGACTTACGTGCCTGGAACCCTCTTGCATGTTTTTCTTGTAGGACTCTGCTTCTTTCCTGTTCATCAGGCCATGGCTATGAAGGTAGAGAATCTATAAGTACCAGTTTAATTGTAAGGTTTTCCCACTGAAAATGAATCTTACTAGCGAACAAACCTGTCTCATGGTCTTATCCTTGTAAAGATTTCTGCCCTTTATGAGGAGAGGATGAAGGGGAGGCCATGGTTTGTACCCTTTACTCCAGAAAATCTCAACCTACGTTGCTGATGGTTAAAAGCAGTATATGAAGACGATTTCCTTACAATGTTGTAACTCAACGCAGGAACTCACAGTGAATGTATGTTGTTGCTTTGCAGTGCCATAGCTTTCTTTGATTATTCGACCAGCGTTTGTCCTCTGACCGCATAGACGACCCTTGGTTCCACGAGGATCTCCCTTTTTCCTACAGCGATACTCAAACATCATGCCCACCACTAGAGCAAATCCAAAACATCCACTTGATGTGTATTACCTTTTGTAAATATTTTGCTCAAACATCACCACATCACCTTTGCATGCATCACCTACAATAAAAAACTGTTACATAAGAGTGACAAAAGTAGCACTTAAATGGCATAGCCAGGGAAGAAAAGGTCTGTTGAAACTGTGAGCATGTGTTTCATTTCAAAATAGTACTGGAAAATGAGTCATGTGACTGCATAGAACCTCTTCTAGAGCTAAGAAGCTCATCTTCCAAGTGACAAGACTAGTCATTTAGTAAATGTCAACTGATCTGTTGAAATTAATTCTCATACATGCACCATGTTTTGTGCTAAGTTAGAAAGTCTTTTTTTCACCTTTACAGTTCAGAACAAAGCTTGACACTGGATACTTCATGTCTCCGAAATCTTTGACCCTGAATGTTTGTGAATCACAAGAAAGTTTAAGTACATCGATGGGCATAGGAAATAAACAAACAAAGTCAATAGATCACTTATATCTGAAATATGAATAACAAAAGTATTTAAGCGAGAACATAATGAATATAGTTCATACTCAACGTAATCCCTGATACGATTTAGAAGCTCTTCTTTCTTGCCTCCCAATCTTAACTTGTGAATCCTAAGGTATGCTTTGCATTCATAAACCTTCAATTTTTCCAACTGGCCATCTGTATTTCACCACAGTACACATATCATCCACTATGTGAGGACCGCCAAGGCACCACCAAAACGAAAAAATCACTTTTAAAATTTAATCCAGGGACTTCTAGGCTAAATTCGTAAATATATGTTCCTGCAAATGACTTCGCTCTTTTCAGTTTAGAATGAAATGAGCACCGATGGTACATCTGAGAGTCAGCCTTGTATAATTTCTCATAAAACAGCTATAATGTGAAACGCATAAAATTGCTCTATAAAGTAGTTTTTGTATGTTTGTCCATAAGGACATCAACATTGAACAATTATGTTCATCTTAGTATTGCCTCAATATAATGTGTACAGACTGTCTGTTAGTCCCTCCGTAAAGAAATATAAGAGCGTTCTGCCAAGTCGGTACACTTTGCTCATGTCAAACTTATAAGGCTGTTCCATCTGTACACGTCAGTTGCAAGGGCACATAATGTGGCAGAAAATAAGACCCGGGAGCTCACCGCGCATCAGCTTGTCCACCATCGCCAAAAGATCGATGTCCTCATTCCCCATCTCTGGCGCCACGGGCCCTTTCCTGAAATTCCAAAATTCACAAGGAATCCTGATCTCCACCAAGAAGCAAAATTTCGATGCAAAATAATGAACTCGAAGACCCAGGCCAACAAACGCAGAACGAATCGCAAAGATCGTGAGAATATATTTCCGTGTACGTTGTGGCGATCAAAGCCAAATCGAGAGGCGAGAGGAGTAGGGAAACCAGGCGCGAACCTGCCCTTGCGCGCGGAGATGGACAGCCGGGCCATCCCGGACCACAGCGCGGCCTCCCCCGCCGCCTGCTTGTCGGCGGCGGGGTCGAAGGAGGGGTCCTCGTCGGACCCCGCGTCGGGGCCGTAGAGGTCGGCGAGGGTCTCAGCCTCCGACCCATCATCGCCTCGCTCCTCGTCGCTCTCCACCTCCTCCTCCGACTCTGATTCTGCCCCCTCGAGCGGATCGTCCTCCGCCGGTGGGAGGTCGGTGCGGGCGGCGGCGGCGGCCATGGCGGGTTACCGGGTCGACCGTTGGGGATGGAACGAGAAGGGAGGAGTTTCCAGGTTTGAGTATTCGCTGGATTATGGCATTGGCTCGAAAATGTATTGACCGCCTTTGTGTGGGCTATGGGTTTTTTAAGACCTTTGATGATAAATGGCCGTTTTTTCTTTCTTTCTAAATAAATCTCGAACGTCCGTATTTTAGCATCTCGTCCCGAACTGACAACTTTAGTTGTCACGAGGTGGTAAGTTTAGTTGACAGAAGGTAGCAACTTTATTGACAAACATGACATTTTTCTAAACTGGGACAAAGTTGCCATGTCTTAACAACTAAAGTTGTCACCTCGCGTCAACTAAAGTTGCCATAAAAAAACGTTTGGGACAAAATGCTAAAAATGCGGACGTTCGGGACTTATTGGATCCCTTCTAAATACAACATTTTCGAGATCTTTATTGAAACACATTACTAACATATCATTAACTAGTGACTAGCGAAAAAACTAGGGTTACGTTGTCCCTCTGGCGGCACCACCGAAAGTTTATCCTTTCAACTTGTGATCTTCCATGCCCCTTCCGCTGCCGATCAGGTTGATCGTCACCCCTAAGTCCGAAGCGAGGTGAGGTAGGATTTGCGACAAGAATTCTCTCTGGCGACTTGTGATGTGGGCGGCTCCAATAGCATGTCCGGGAAGGAACGAACGGAAGACCTATTGGGACATCTCAATGTGCACGAAGAAGACGGTGAATGCTTCATCCCGCAAGAAGAGATCATTGAGGCGCCAACCGTGGTTAATTGGCCTGCTATCGCGAGGGTTCATACAACTTGGGATTTTAGCCCTACATCATTTTATTCAAACATGTGATCATCATGGAACCCTCGAAGGAGGTGATTAGGAGGAAGGTTGATGCAAACCTGCTTACAATTCAGTTTGGTTATTTTGCGTACTAGAACAAAGCGATAACCATGGGGTCGTGGTTGTTCATATATCAAGCTGGTGTCATGGAGGAATATGATGGTTTCGAGAACCCTAGGGCAGTGGTGCTGAATAAGCTAGCAATTTGGATAAGGGTGTTGCGCCTTCCTGACAAATATCTAAATGATGTGGTGATCTGGGGTATGTGTCATCCTATGGGCGTTTCGCTTTTACTCAAGCACTAGGAATTAAGCATGGTGTTATAGTCCAAACAAATGATTGCCATGTCATGATCGATCTTGTGATAGTTGATATGTTTGAAGATCCAAATAGTCTTATAATTCTTGATAGACCTTTTCTAATGACTATAAAGTTGTGATAAATGTGTTTAAGTGGAATGTAAGATTGGACTTACCTGGAAAATACCCTTTTGTGAGACATTTCCTCGGGAAAAAGAAAATGAAGACCTATACCGGAGACAACATTGCCTCAATGATAGAAGCTATGGTCTCGTTGCATTTGCACCGACATGATCCTCACTATGGTCGAGCTATCCGACCGAAAACAAGAGCTTCGAGGGAGGCAACTCATGCAAATAATGTAGAAAAGTAAGTTTTGTTTTGTCTAAGAAGTTGAGTTTGAATGAGTTGTTCCAAGGAAGGCTTTGATTTGTGCAAAATTATTATATATTGTACTTGTGTTTGAATACCTGGATATATGCCTATGTTGTTGGAAATATGCCCTAGAGGCAATAATAAATTGGTTATTATCATATTTCCTTGCTCATGATAATCGTTTATTATCCATGCTATAATTGTATTGATCGAAAACTCAGATACATGTGTGGATATATAGACAACACCATGTCCCTAGTATGCCTCTAATAGACTAGCTCGTTGATCAAAGATGGCTATGGTTTCCTAGTCATAGACATGAGATGTCATTTGATAACGGGATCACATCATTAGGAGAATGATGTGATGGACAAGACCCAAACTACAAATGTAGCATATGATCGTGTCAGTTTATTGCTACTGTTTTCTGCATGTCAAGTATATGTTCCTATGACCATGAGATCATGCAACTCATTAACGTCGGAGGAGTACCTTGTGTGTATAAAACGTCGCAACGTAACTGGGTGACTATAAAGGTGCTCTACAGGTATCTCCGAGGGTGTCTGTTGGGTTGGCATGGATCAAGACTGGGATTTGTTACTCCGTGTGACGGAGAGGTATCTCAGGGCCCACTCGGTAATACAACATCACAATAAGCCTTGCAAGCAATGTGACTAAGTGTTAGTCACGGGATCTTGTATTACGGAATGAGTAAAGAGACTTGCCGGTAATGAGGTTGAACTAGGTATGGAGATACGATGATCGAATATCGGGCAAGTAACATAACGAAGAACAAAGGAAACATTATATGGGAATAACTGAATCCTTGACATAGAGGTTCGACCGATAACGATCTTCGTAGAATATGTAGGAACCAATATGGGCATCCAGGTCCCGCTATTGGTTATTGACCGTAGAGGTGTCTCGGTCATGTCTACATAGTTCTCGAACCCGCAGGGTCTGCACACTTAAGGTTCGGTGACGTTTTGGTAGTATAGAGTTATGTATGGTGGTGACCAAAGGTTGTTAGGAGTCCCGAATGAGATCCCGGATATCACGAGGAGCTCCGGAATGGTTCGGAGGTAAAGATTGATATATAGGAAGTCTTGTTTTCGTCGTCGAAAAAGTTTCGGGCTCATCGGTAGTGTACCGGGAGTGCCGGTAGTGTACCGGGGGACCATCGGGAGAGGTATTTTGACCCAAGAGGCTACATGGGCTGTGGGAGGAGGTAAACCAGCCCCTGGTGGGCTGGCTGAAGCCTCCTCTAAGGGCCCGTGCGGATGGAGTGGTTTGAGAAGGAAAAAATCTAAAGGTGGAGAGGTGAAAAGAGTTTCCAAGTGGAAAGGAGGAATCCTACTCCTAATAGGACTGGAGTAGGACTCCTCCACCTCCAATTTCGACCAAACCTTGAGGGTTTGAGGCTGCCTCATCCCCTCCCTCCCTCCTATATATACTAGAGGCTTTAGAGGAAAAAAGCTAACCCTAATAGCCACGTGCTACCTCTCCTCTAGATCATAGTTTCTCCTCTAGATCGGTTTTCAGCGATGCTTAGACGAAGCCCTGCTGGAATAGCTCCACCACCATCGCCGCAACGCCGTCGCGCTGCCGAAGAACTCATATACCTCTCCGCTCCCTATTGCTGGATCAAGAAGGCGGAGATCGTCATCGAGTTGTACGTGCGTTGAACACGGAGGTGCCGCCCGTTCGGCGCTAGATCGGAAGGACCGTGATCAAGATCGCGAGACGGATCATGATGAGATCGCGGCACGGAACGTGATGAGTTCATGGGACGGATCGTGATTGGATTGCGGTATAGATCATGATGAGATCACGGGATGCTCGGCCTTTTGGATCGCGAAGACGTTCGACTACACCAACCGCGTTTCTTAACGCTTCCCGCTTAGCGATCTACAAGGGTATGTAGATCCACTCTCCCTCTCTTAGATGCTCATCACCATGGATAGATCTTGCGTGTGCGTAGGAAAAATTTTGTTTCCCATGCAACGTTTCCCAACAGTGGCATCATGAGCTAGGTCTATGTGTAGATGAGATCTCGAGTAGAACACAAAGAGTTTGTGGGCGTTGATGCTTAGATTGCTTCCTCCCTTGGTCGTGTTTTGGTTCAGCGGTATTTTGGGATGAAGCGCTCGGACCAACCTTACTCGTACGCTTACGAGAGACTGGTTCCATCGACTAACGTGTAACTTCGTTGCACAAAGATGGCTAGCGGGTGTTTGTTTCTCCTACTTTAGTTGGATCGGATTCGGCTAAGGCGGTCCTTGAGAAGGTTGAAAAGCAACTTATGTATCACCGTTGTGGTTTATGCGTAGGTGAGAATTGTTCTTGATAGATACCCATAGCAGCCACGTAAAACATGCAACAACAATTAGAGGACGTCTAACTTGTTTTTGCAGGGTATGTTGTGATGTGATATGGCCAATTACATGATGAGATATATGTGATGTATGAGATGATCATGTTTTGTATAGAATATCATGACTTGCATGTCGATGGGTACGGCAACCGGCAGGAGCCATAGGGTTGTCTTTAATTATTGTATGACCTGCGTGTCAATCATTAAGCGCTATGTAATGCTTTACTTTATCGCTAAACGGTAGCAATAGTAGTAGAAGCATGGTGGGCGCGACAACCCCGATGGCGACACGTTGATGGAGATCAAGATGATGTAGATCATGGTGTCATGCCGGTGACGATGGACATCATGTCGGTGCTTTCAAGATGGAGATCAAAAGCACAAGTTCATGGCAATATCATGTCACTTATGATTTGCATGTATGTTAATCTTTTTATGCACCTTGTTTTGCTTAGGACGACGATAGCATTATACGGTGATCCCTCACTTAATTTCAAGATAAATTGTGTTCTCCCCGAGTGTGCACCGTTGCAAAAGTTCGTCGTGTTGAGACACCACGTGATGATCGGGTGTGATAGACTCTACGTTCACATACAACGGGTGCAAGCCAGTGTTGCACGCGTAGAACACTCGGGTTAAACTTGACGAGCCTAGCATGTATAGACATGGCCTTGGAACACAAGAGACCGAAAGGTCGAACATGAGTCATATAGTAGATATTATCAACATGATGATGTTCACCATTGGAACCACCTCAACTCACGTGATGATCGGACTTGAGTTGGTGAATTTGGATCATGTATCACTCGAATGACCGAAGGGATGTCAATTTGAGTGGGAGTTCTTAAGTAATGTGATTAATTGAACTCATTATCATGAACATAGTCAGTAGTGTCTTTGCAAAATTATGTTGTAGATTACTAGCTCACGTTGTAGCTCCCTTGAATTTTTATATATTCCTAGAGAAATAGAGTTGAAAGATGATGGTAGCAATATTGCGGACTGGGTCCATGATCCGAGGATTGTCCTCATTGCTGCACACAAGGCTTATGTCCTTAATGCACCGCTCGATGCGCCAACCCCTCTAGCATCGTCTGTAGATGTTGTGAACATCTGACAGGCACGTTCTGATGACTACTTGATAGTTTAGTGCATCATGCATTATGCTTAGAATTGAGGCTCCGAAACGTTTTGAACGTCATGGAACATATGAGATGTTCTAAGAGCTGAAATTAGGATCTTTGGCTCGTGCCCGTGTTGCGAGATATGAGATCTCCATCAAGATTCTTTGCTTGCAAGATGAAGGAGAATAGCTCAATCGTTGAGCATGTGCTCAGATTGTCTGGGTGCTACAATCGCTTGAATCGAGTGGGAGTTGATCTTCTAGATAGGATAGTGATTGATATAGTTCTCCAAGTCATTGTCACTAAGCTACTAGAACTTGGTGATGAACTATAAAATGCCAGGGATAGAAATAATGATCCCTAAGTTGTTCACGATGTTTGACACCGCGAAGGTAGAAATCAAGAAGGAGCGTCAAGTGTTGATGGTTAGTAAAAACCACTAGTTTCGAGAAGGGCAAGGGCAAGGAGGGAAAGTTCATGGATGGCAAGTCAGTTGCTGCTCCAGTGAAGCAACCCAAAGTTGAACCCAAACCCGAGACTAAGTGCTTCGATTATGAGGAGAGCGGTCGCTGAAGCGGAACAACCCTAGATACTTGGTAGATAAGAAGGCTGGCAACATCGACAGAAGTATATTTGATATACGTGTTACTGATGTGTACCTTGCTAGTACTCCTAGTAGCACCTGGGTATTGGATACCGGTTCGGTTGCTAAATGTTAGTAACTCGAAATAAAATCTACGGAATAAACGGAGAACTAGCTAAGGGTGAGGTGACAATGTGTGTTGGAAATGTTTCCAAGGTTGATGTGATCAACATCGCACGCTCTCTCTACCTTCGGGATTAGTGATGAACCTAAATAAATGTCATTTGGTGTTTTGTGTTGAGCATGAACTTGATTAGTTCGTGTTTATTGCAACACGGTTATTCATTTAAGTTAGAGGATAATGGTTATTCTGTTTACATGAATAATACCTTCAATGGTCATGCACCCAGTAATACATATGTTCATAACATTGATGCCAAAAGATACAAAGTTAATAATGATAGTACCACATACTTGTGGCACTGCCGCTAAATGTCATATTGGTATAAAGCGCACGAAGAAACTCCATGCTGATGGATCTTTGGACTCATTCGATTTCGAATCAGTTGAGACATGCGAACCATGCCTCTTGGGCAAGATGACTAAGGACCCTGTTTTCTGGATTGATGGAGAGGGCAAGTGATTTATTGGAAATGATACATGTTGATGTATGCAATCCAATGAGTCTTCTAGCGTGCGGTGGATATCGTTATTTTCTTACCTTCACTGATGATTTGAGTAGATATAGTGTATATTTACTTAATGAAACACAAGTCTAAATCGTTTGAAAGGTTTAAGCAAATTCAGAGTGAAGTTTAAGATCATCGTTACAAGAAGATAGAAATGTCTGCGATATGATCGCGAAGGTGAATATCTGAGTTACGAGTTTGGCATACAACTTTAGACAATGTGAAAGTTGTTTCACAACTGACGCCATCTGGAACACCATAGTGTGATGGTGTGTCTGAACGTCATAGTCGTGCTCTATTGGATATGGTGCGTGCTATGATGTCTCTTATCGTTTTGTTACTATAATTTTGGGGTTATGCATTAGAGAAAACTACATTCACTTTAAATAGGGCACCATCTAAATCCGTTGAGATGACACCGTGTGGATTATGGTTTGATAGAAACCTAAGCTGTCATTTCTTAATGTTTGGGGTTGCGACGCTTGTGTGGAAAATGTTTTCACCTAATGAGCTCGAACCCAAAGCGGAGAAATGCATCTTCATAGAATACCCTAAGAACACTTGGGTGAACCTTCTATCTCAGATCCAAGCATAAAATGTTTGTTGCTAAAACTGGGTCCTTTCTAGAGAAAAAGTTTCTCTCGAAGAATTGAGTGGGAGGAAGATACAACTTGATGAGGTTATTGAACCTTTGTTTCAACGAGAGAGTAGCGCAACGCAGGAAGATGTTTCTGTGAAGCCTACGTTAGTTGAAGAGGAAGTTAATGATGATGATCATGAAGCTTCGGATCAAGTTACTATCGAACCTCGTAGGTCGACAAGGACGTGTACTGCTCCTGAGTGGTACGACAACCCTGTCTTAAAGGTCATGTTGTTGGACAACGATGAACCTACGAGCTATGGAGAAGCGATGATGGGCCCGGAATCTGACAAATGGTTAGAGGCCATGAAATCCGAGAAAGGATCCATGTATGAAAAGCAAGTATAGACTTTGGTGGACTTGCTCATTGGACGACAGGTCGTTGAGTACAAATGGATCTTTAAAATGAAGACAAACGCTGATGTTGAATGTCACCATTTATAAAGCTCGACTTGTCACAAAGAAGTTTCCGGCAAGTTTAAGGAGTTGACTACGATGAGACTTTCTCACTTGCAGCGATGCTAAAGTCTATTGGAATTATGTTAGCAGTTGCTGCATTTTTCAATTAAGAAATCTGGCAGATGGATGTAAAAACATCTTTTCCTTAACGGTTTACTTGAGGAAAGGTTGTATATGATACAACCAGAAGGTTTTGTCTGTCCTAAGGATGCTAAAAGGTGAGCAAGCTTCAGTGATCCTTCTATGGACTGAAGCAAGCATCTCGGAGTTAGAATATACACTTTGATGAGCTGATCAAAGTTTTTGAGTCTATACAAAGTTTATGAGAAACTTGTATTTACAATAAAGTGAGTGGGAGCACTATAGAGTTTCTGATAAGCATATGTGGTTGACATATTGTTGATCGGAAATGATGTAGAATTTCTAGAAATCATAAAGGGTTGTTTGAAAGGAGTTTTTCAAAGGAAGACCTGGATAAAGCTACCTAATTGTTGAGCATCAAGATCTATAGAGATAGATCAAGATGCTTGATGAGACTTTCAATGAGTACATACCTTGACAAGATTTTGAAAGAGTTCAAAATGGATCAGTCAGAGAGAAGTGTTCTCGCTTGCTTTGTAAGGTGTGAAGTTGAGTGAGACTCAAAGCTCGACCATGGCAGAAGAAAGAGAAAGGACGAACGTCGTCCCCTATGCCTTAGCCATAGGCTCCGTATAGTATCCCATGTTGTGTACCGCACCTGTGTGTGCCTTGCCATGAGTCCATCAAGGGGTACAAGAGTGATCCAAGAGTGGATCACTGGACAACGGTTAAGATTATCCTTAGTGGCTAAAAGACTAAGGAAATGTTTCTCAATTATGGAGATGATAAAGAGTTCGTCGTAAAGAGTTACGTCGATGCAAGCTTTAACACCAATCCGGATGACTCTTAGTAGCAATCTGGATACGTATAGTGGAGCAGCCATTTGGAATAGCTCCAAGTGGAGTGTGGTAATAGTATTTACAATTTAACATAGAGATTTGCAAAGTACACACGGATCTGAATGTCGCAGACCCGTTGACTAAAGGACCTCTCTCACATGCAAAGCATGATCGAGCCCCAGAACTCATTGGGTGTTAGATTCATAACAATGCGGATCACATGGTGATGTGAACTAGATTATTAACTCTAGTGCAAGTGGGAGAATGTTGTAAATATGCCCTAGAGGCAATAATAAATTGGTCATTATCATATTTCCTTGCTCATGATAATCGTTTATTAGCCATGCTATAATTGTATTGATCGGAAACTCAGATACATGTGTGGATACATAGACAACACCATGTCCCTAGTATGCCTCTAATAGACTAGCTCATTGATCAAAGATGTCTATGGTTTCCTAGTCATAGACATGAGATGTCATTTGATAACGGGATCACATCATTAGGAGAATGATGTGATGGACAAGACCCAAACTACAAACGTAGCATATGATCGTGTCAGTTTATTGCTACTGTTTTGTGCATGTCAAGTATATGTTCCTATGACCATGAGATCATGCAACTCACTGACGCCGGAGGAGTACCTTGTGTGTATAAAACATGGCAACGTAACTGGGTGACTATAAAGGTGCTCTACAGGTATCTCCGAGGGTGTCTGTTGGGTTGGCATGGATAAAGACTGGGATTTGTTACTCCGTGTGACGAAGAGGTATCTCTGGGCCCACTCGGTAATACAATATCACAATAAGCCTTGCAAGCAATGTGACTAAGTGTTAGTCACGGGATCTTGTATTACGGAACAAGTAAAGAGACTTGCCGGTAATGAGGTTGAACTAGGTATAGAGATACGACGATCGAATTTCGGGCAAGTAACATACCAAAGAACAAAGGGAACATCATATGGGATTAACTGAATCCTTGACATAGAGGTTCGACCGATAAAGATCTTCATAGAATATGTAGGAACCAATATGGGCATCCAGGTCCTGCTATTGGTTATTGATCGTAGAGGTGTCTCGGTCATGTCTACATAGTTCTCGAACCCGCAGGGTCTGCACACTTAAGGTTCGATGACGTTTTGGTAGTATAGAGTTATGTATGGTGGAGACCGAAGGTTGTTCGGAGTCTCGGATGAGATCCTGGACGTCACGAGGAGCTCCGGAATGGTCCAGAGGTAAAGATTGATATATAGGAAGTCCTGTTTTCGTCGTCGAAAAAGTTTCGGGCTCATCGGTAGTGTACCGGGAGTGCCGGTAGTGTACCGGGGGACCATCGGGAGAGGTATTTAGACCCAAGAGGCTACATGGATTGTGGGAGGAGGTAAACCAGCCCCTGGTGGTCTTTCCAAATCCTCCTCTAAGGGCCCATGCGGATGGAGTGGTTTGAGAAGGAAAAAATCCAAAGGTGGAGAGGTGGAAAGAGTTTCCAAGTGGAAAGGAGGAATCCTACTCCTAATAGGATTGGAGTAGGACTCCTCCACCTCCAATTTCGAGTCTACCTCCTCCCCTCCCTCCACCCTATATATACTAGAGGATTTAGAGGAAAAATCTAACCCTAATAGCCATGTGCTACCTCTCCTCTAGATCGGTTTTCAGCGATGCTTAGGCGAAGCCCTGCTGGAATAGCTCCATCACCATCGCCGCAACGCCATCGTGCTGCCGGAGAACTCATCTACCTCTCCGCTCCCTCTTGCTATATCAAGAAGGCAGAGATCGTCATCGAGTTGTACGTGTGCTGAACGCGGAGCTATTGTCCGTTCGGTGCTAGATCGGAAGGACCGTGATCAAGATCGCGAGACGGATCGTGATGAGATCACGGGACGGATCATGATGAGTTCGCGGGACGGATCGTGATTTGATCATGGGATGCACGGAGATTTGGATCCCGAAGACGTTCGACTACGCCAACCGTGTTTCTTAACCTTCCCGCTTAGCGACCTACAAAGGTATGTAGATGCACTCTCCCTCTCATAGATGCTCATCACCATGGATAGATCTTGCTTGTGCATAGGAAAATTTTTGTTTCCCATGCAACATTTCCCAACATATGTATTGTGCTGAAACTAACCCCATATGAATTTGAGGAAAAAGAGAAGTTTCTGAAGAAACAAATCAAAAGATGGCCTAACATGCAACCATGAAGGTCGTACGGCCGGTTGTATGGCATCCTGGCGGTTCCGGCACAAAATAGAAAGAGGTAACAAAGCAAATGATGGTGTACCATGCGAGCGCAAGCGCTCGTATGCCCGGGCGTATAATATCTTTGAAGAAACTGAGAGAAGATCGAGAGCGTTTGACAGCGTATCATGGGGCACAGGTGATGCATATGGGTGGTCGTATGACACCATTGCCTCGAAGACAAAAGAGAACATAGCATTTGTTGCCATTCCATGGGGGCGCTACCAGTCAATATACATATACAAAATTGCGTTAACATTATGAACAACAGCCTTCCATACGAGCGTCCCCGCTCGTATGGCCGGTTGTATGGATCTCTAGCGGTCATAAGTAGTCCGAGGAAGAAGGTATTTCGCCCCCATCTCTTTCCTTTCGTCTTCTTCTTCCTCCAAATCTCTCCAAACCCTACCACAACTTTTTCCGATCTCTCTACTCGTTCAATTTCAATTCAAATCCTTCTGTGTAATGGATCTACGGTACGTTTCTCCTTCGATTCCCAATTTATTTTTCACAAACCCATGTTCTATGTGCCTAGCATTACCATGCCTACGGTATGAGTAGTTTTTTATCTAAATGTTGAGTTGGCTTGGATTCATTGGTGTTTTGGGGAGGAGTGTGGCGTGGTGACTAACATGGGATCAATATCGTTTCATTGTATTAGACTGGAAAATTATTTTGTGTATATGTACGAGGAGGTCCGCATGTGCCGTTCACAGTGATGCACTGGGTGTTGGGGAACGTTGCATGAGAAACAAAAACTTTCCTACGCACACGCAGATCTATCCATGGTGATGAGCATCTATGAGAGGGAGAGTGGATCTACGTACCCTTGTAGATCGCTAAGCGGGAAGCGTTAAGAAACGCGGTTGGTGTAGTCGAATGTCTTTGCGATCCAAATCGCCGTGCGTCCCGCGATCCAATCACGATCCATCCCGCGATCCAATCATGATCTGTCTCGCGAACTTGATCATGATCCATCCGACGAACTTGATCACGATCCTTCCGATCTAGCACCAAACGGACGACACCTCCACGTTCAGCACACGTACAGCTTGATGACGATCTCCGCCGTCTTGATCCAGCAAGAAGGAGCAGAGAGGAAGAAGAGTTATCCGACAGCGTGACGGTGCTCTGGCGATGGTGGTGGAGCTATTCCGACAGGGCTTCGCCTAAGCACTGCAGAAATTTGATCTAGAGGAGAAACTATGCACTAGAGGGTAGGGTTGCACGTGGCTGAAAATCATATGCAAAAACCCTAAAACCCTCTAGTATATATATAGGAGAGGAGGAGAGGAGGCAGCCTTGGCTTCCAAGCAAAGGCTGGTTCGGCCGAATAGGAGGGAGGAGTCCACCTCCTCCACTCCTAGTAGGATTAGGACTCCTTCCTTATTTTGCCTTTTTTGATTTTTTTTCCACCTTTTTCCTTTTGGGATTTTCTTCCCTGCCGCATGGGCCTTGTGTGGGACTTCCACAAGCCCACTAAGGGCTGGTATTCACTCTCCCACAGCCCATGAAGCCTCTTGGGTCGAAATACCCCTCCCGGTGGTCTCCCGGTACACTACCGGCACTCCGGGTACACTACCGATGAGCCCGAAACCTTTCCGGCGACCAAAATAGGACTTCCTATATATCAATCTTTACCTCCGGACCATTCCGGAGATTCTCGTGACGTCCGAGATCTCATCTGGGACTCCGAACAACCTTCGGTCACCACCATGCATAACTCTATACTACCGAAACGTCACCAAACCTTAAGTGTGCAGACCCTACGGGTTCGAGAACTATGTAGACATGACCGAGACACCTCTACGGTCAATAACCAATAGTGGGACCTGGATGCCCATATTGGTTCCTACATATTCTACGAAGATCTTTATCGGTCGAACCTCTATGTCAAGGATTTAGTTAATCCCGTATGATGTTCCCTTTGTTCTTCGGTATGTTACTTGCCCGAGATTCGATCGTCGGTATCTCCATACTCATTTTGTAATACAAGATCCCGCAACTAACACTTAGTCACATTGCTTGCAAGGTTTATTGTGATGTTGTATTACCAAGTGGGCCCTGAGATACCTCCCCGTCACACGGAGTAACAAATCCCAGTCTTGATCCATGCCAACTCAACAGACACCCTCGGAGATACCTGTAGAGCACCTTTATAGTCACCCAGTTACGTTGCGACATTTGATACACACAAGGCACTCCTCCGATGTCCGTGAGGTTCATGATCTCATGGTTATAGGAACATATACTTGACATGCAGAAAACAGTAGCAATAAACTGACACGATCAGATGCTACGTTCGTAGTTTGGGTCTTGTCCATCACAGAATGATGTGATCCCGTTATCAAATGACATCACATGTCAATGGCTAGGAAACTTTGACCATCTTTGATCAACGAGCTAGTTCACTAGAGGCATACTAGGGACAGAGTGTTGTCTATTAACCCACACATGTAATGTGTTTCCAATCAATACAATTATAGCATGGATAATAAACGATTATCATGAACAAGGAAATATAATAATAAACACTTTATTTATTGCCTCTAGGGCATATTTCCAATAGTCTCCCACTTGCACTAGAGTCAATAATCTAGTTCACAACACTATGTGATTTACATGGTGTCGTGGATTTATCACGGCAGATGTCCGGGTGACCAGACTTGGATTCGAGGCCATCGCTAATGTGATGGACTCAAAGGGGTTGATTGGGATGAAGGACACGGGTTTACCTAGGTTCGGCCCCACAAGTCGAGGTAATAGCCTACGTCCTGCTTGTGCTTGTATTGCTTGTTGTACTGATTACAAGGGAGCTAAAACTTGATCTAGTTCTCGATCACCTCCTCTCTAAGTCACCCCGGGTCTGCCTTTATATAAGAGGTCAGGACCATGGGTCTTTACAATTGTCTAACCGAGTCTCATTGTCTATCCGAGTCTTACTCTATCTTCTTGTCCAAACTATCTCCGAGTGGTTTGCATGCCCGAGTCTTCTCAGTCCGGGCCACCTTGCAGCCCACACCATGAGCCGTCTATATTCATGGGCCGTTGGCTTTACGGCTCACCCTTGGGCCGGCTCACGAGCCATCAACATGACCCGGAGCCTTCAAGGGTGGGTCATATTGTGGGGTTATATCCCCAACATTAGGCCCAGGTTGAATTGAGCTTGCTCACTTCATCCTTCTCTTCTGCTCTTTGGCGAGTCGCCCGATGATGACCCGGCATGACGTCACGAGATCTGCTGACGTATCACCGAATCTTTTATTAAATGGTCAGCCCGAAAATCGAGGCGTCTGCCTCGGTCAAATGGTTTCCGTCACCTAAATTTTCGCGCCTGCCTTGTCTTCTCTTTAAATAAGACATGTTGCGGGGGGGAGCTTTCCTTCTCCCGCTCTCCCTTCGTCTTCTCTCCTTCATCGTCTCTGCTCCAGCGCTCCTTGCTTCGGCGCCGTCTTCTCATCGCTGTCAACCAGGCCGCTGCATCAACCTGAGTCGCACCAGAGCCTCTTCCACGCCCGCCGCTCCATTATCGGTAAGTTCAAACTCCCCCTAGATCCATCGCTGCCATAGCAGGGTTTGTGGGAAGCTTCACCGCCGCCGCTTGGGCTCCTCCATCGCCATTGTTAGGGTATTCCGATGCCGTCGAAGTCTTTAGCGCGCGTCTCCGCCGTGTCGCCGCACACAACGCAGCCGTGTGCAATGCGTGGACCATCGCGGCTTTGTTTCATTCTTTTCTGTTCTGCCTGTTCTTCGCTAGGTCTAGAAATAAGAACCTATTTTCCTATTTTTGTAGATCCATAATTGCAGCGGTAGTTTGTGAAACCTGTTATTCAGGACTTAGCCGATTTTCGCTCCTCCTTTCCTTGTTGAACCGCCAGACCTCTCCGGCTCTCATCAGTCGGACTATGGTGTAGTATTTGTAGAGCCCTTAAAATTGTAAGCCGTCACAGATATTGCTTGCTCTTAACTCGCCGCATATTTAATTTTGCACAGTCTTTAAGCCGCCGCCATGTCCCGCGCTTCCAACTCATGCAACTGGGTTGGATCTAGCGTCACAGAAGAGTACTTAGAGGATTTTGTTGACGCGGGTACTCTTCCTTCCAAGGAGGTCCTTCACTGGCGGGTTCCAGGTGACGAGACTCGGCCCTCTCCCCAACAAGGAGAGGTAGTAGTTTTCTCTGACCATATCGAGCGAGGGTTCGTGCCGCCCGGCTCTAAATTCTTTAGTGACGTTCTCCATTTGTACAAGCTTCACCCTCAAGACTTGGCCCCCAACTCCATTTCAAACATATGCAATTTCCAAGTGCTCTGTGAAGCCTACCTGCAAATCAAGCCATCTGTGGGGTTGTTTTGAGAGTTCTTCTACGCCAACCGCCAAACTGAAATGAAAGGCGGTCCGAGTCTGGAACTTGGCGGTATTTCCATTCAACAACGCAGAGACATCATTTTTTCGGCTACGCAGATGCCGAGTCATCCAAAGGATTGGAATAAGACTTGGTTCTACTGCAAGGACACCTCTCCTGAAGATGAGTGCCCATTGCCGGGTTATCGTCCCTCTCGGCTCAGGACAGATTCAAAGCTTCCTGGCCGGCTGTCAGTTTCAGAGCGTGCCAGGTATGAGCCGGCTCACGCCAAGATCAAGGCACTCATGGCCAACGGTTTGACCGGACTAGATTTGATTCGCTGCTGGATTTCATGGCGGATCATGCCCTTAAGCCGTAGAAGCCGGCTTATGTGTGAATATGAAGGAAAGTATGACAGCTCCTTGTGCTTCAGCAGATCAACCTTGGCAGAGGATGACATTACCACTGTCATCCGGAGCCTTGTCCATGAAGCCTCCGACTCATGCAGCACCATTGGCCTAGCGCCTTTCAGCGTCAACAATCCGGCTCCAGATGTAAGTTAATTTCTTCCCATCCGTCTCTTGGATGTTGCTTGTACCTTACTGATCTATTATTCTTCTCCGGGTTATTTTCGCAGGCCGACTTTGATTTCTGGAAGAAAGAGTACGTCCCTCCTCCGAAGAAGCTCAAGAAGAAGGCCCCAGCCAAGAAGCCAAAGAAAGACGCCCCGCGAGAGGAATTGTTTGACCCGCCACAGTCATCCAGCTCAGAGGTAAAATTTTAGTTGTTTGCTTGATTCTTTGCCTTCCTGTTTTACCAATGCTTGTTTTACTCGCAGGATGAAGTGGAGACCAGCCGCGCCAATACCCCTGAGGTAAACTATGTCTCTTTCGGCTCAGAATATTTTGTCCCCCGAAAGTCGCGGCGGGTTGCCAGAAAAGTTCCTCTTTCTCATCCTCTCGCTTACCTGGCTCCCGATTTTCTTTTGAAAAAGCAACAACAGGCTGAACGTCGCCAGACCCGGAGCGCTGGCTCTACTGAGCTTATGTCCGGCTTGCCGAACTCGCCGGCTCCAAAGAAATGCCCTGCTAAGGTATGTGTTCCTGTTTGATTCATTTCTCTTTATAACCTTAGTGTCGTCTCATCCTTCTTGAATTTCATCTCAGAAGTCGCCCTCCTCCGGCGACTCTTCGGCAACCGTTCTGCCGCCTCCGAAGATCAACCCGCTGTAAGTGTTTTTCCACTATAATATCTGGTTCTTTGTAGGGTAGTAATATCCTTTGGATTCTCACTTTTCTATCTTGCAGTGCTCAAGCCAAGCGTCGGAAGACCAACAAGCCCTCCCCCAGTCCTGCTGCTCAAGAGCCGGAGCAAGAACAACCGGAGGAGCCACAACCGGATGTAGATCCGCCAATTGTCTCCACTGAGCCAGCTGCTGGAGATATCATCCTAGAGAGCCCTCTAAGGGGTCCTTCAAAACCGCCTAGGCCTGCCAAGGCCACTGCAACTCCGAAGGTTGTGATCACCGGCTCTGCTCCCTAGTCCCCTCCGGCTCATGTGCTGACCAGGAATAAAGAGTCTGCCGAGGCCTCCAAGAAGCTGGATTTTGACTCTTCCTTTGAGAAGATGACGGCCGGAGAACTCCACGCCTGGTATATAAACTGGCTTACCACCAGTCGGGATCTGGAGCTTCGGCTGGTAACTTTGATGAAAACAAAATATGAGGTATTCCTCTTGCTGCTATAACCTTACTTAGCCCCCAAGGGTCGGTTCAATCTAGTTAAGAGGTGAACCAGGTCTTTCCTGATCCTCTGTAGAAAATCCAAAGCCTTTGTCCCCAAGGGCCGGCTCAATTTGTTAGAGTTGAGTCGGATCTTCACTGTAGATAACGTGAACAGCCAATCGTAGCCCCCAAGGGCCGACTCAAACTTGATAACGTTGAGTCGGAGCTTTCATTATAAGTAAATTTGAAGAGCCATATCGTAGCCCCCACGTTCCAGATTAACTTTGATGAAGATGAGCCGGAACTGTGTTGTATTCTCGAAGATCAAATATACATTAGCCCCCAAGTGTCAAACATATTGCTTGCAATCTACTTGAGACTTGCATAATTTTGTCTTTAACCTTCATTATTTGATATGACTTAGCGACTTATCCTGTATTTTGACATGTCACAAGATGCTTTAAGCGAAGCCGGGTCGCAATTGATGGACCTGAAGACCAACTTGGCGGCTCAACAAGAAGCCCGCAGCATCGCCGATGAAAAGTGCCGGCTTCTCTCTGAAGAGCTGGCCACAATCAAGGCCTATTTTGCTGCCCTTAAGGAGTCAACTGAATCTGAGAAAACCGCCTTGATCCAACGGGCGGATGACGCCGACCAGCAGCTGATAGCTGTGGCGGATGAACTCCAAGGCTTGAAGCGCCATATAAGCAAAATGTCAGCCGCCCTCTTTGGTAACCTTCTGACAACTTTGTGTTTCGAATAGTTTCATCTTTACGTAGACTGGCGACTCATCTGAATTGTCCGGTTTATATAGGTCCTAGGAGCCGGCAGTTGGCTTCTAATAGCCTGCTGCCATTGAAGGCCATCTATACCTTAACTGAGCAGTTGTACTGTGGTGCAATCTGCACTATCAAGGTCGTGCAATATAAGGATAAAATTCTGGCGACTCTCAGGGGTGTCTTAGAGCTCTTCTCCACCATGTCGAAACAGATCGCCGAACTCAAGAAATCAGCCGCCTGCCAAGGGGCCATTGCGGTCATCAGCCGGGCTTTGGCCTTTGCTCCGGTCCTAACAGCCGCCGAGATGATGGAGGGCTTCCCTTCAAGAAAAGATGACGGCTCGGAGTTTACTGACGCTGACTACAGCCGGTGCATGAAGGAGTCCCGGGTGTTAGCTTCTGTCTTGGTGGAGGAGGTTGATCTGTCAACTTATCAAGCAGCGTATGACCCGGAGCAAAAGAGGATCTCGGGTCCTCTGTATGAGTGCAAAGATTTGACGCCTGCTCGGAGTAAGGATCTCTTTGCTCCAGATCTTGACCGGTCACCCTTTCTTGAAGGCTCTTTTGCGTCTCTAACGAACTGCAATTGGGATTTGGACAACCTCCAGATCAAGGCCCTAGAAGAACCGGCGCAGGATGACCCGTCAGCTAACTAATTGCTGCTTTAAGATCTTGTACCAGCTTAACCCGCTGTGTGACGGCTGAAAAAACTTTGTCTGAAATTTTGATCTCCTCTGGGAGTGTAATAGCTAGATGAAAACTTGTCTGAAATTTGTCTTGTAAGATGATCCGGCTGTTGGTTTGCCATTTGTCTTTGTATTCTTTGAGTTATTTACACTTGCCTTGTCATCATATAAGACACCTGCAGCCAAGATTAGGTAAGCCACACCCAGAGGTGGTGACTCCCTCTTTGATAATTACGGCCAATCTGGTTAGCCGGAAATGGCATAAAGCCTGGCCGATAAGGCATTTAGAAGATACACCCGGAGGTAACAATATGGCGTAAACGTCGGCGGATAAGCATTAGAAGCTGTACCCGAAGGTAAGAAGCCGCCCTCGCCGCGGCTAATTTTTCCTTAGCCAGATTTTTATGAGAACAGTTAATAGGCGTTAGAAGCTGTACCCTAAGGTAAGAAGCCGCCGTTCACCACAGCTAAGTTACCTTAGCTGTTTTTAAATGGCCTTAGGCCGGCTAATAGGCATTAGAAGCTTTACCCAGAGGCAGAAAGCCACCGTTCGCGGGTCATGAGATGTTAGCTACCCGTCGGTAAAAAACCTCCCATAACCGCGGCTAAACTGGTTAGCCGGAGATGGCATAAAGCTGGCTCATAGGGTGTTAGAAGTGATACCCGTCGGTAAGAAACCCCCCTCAGCAATTACGGTGTAACCCGCCGGCGGATAGGCGTTAGAAGCTGCACCCGAAGGCGAGAAGCCGCCCTCACCATGACTAATTACCTTAGTCGGTTTTATTTTATTTTATTTTGTGGCAAAATGCCAGCTTAATAGGTGTCTACCACCGTTCAACAATACGATGCAAAGCGCCAGCGGATAGGCGTTAGAAGCTGCACCCGAAGGCGAGAAGCCGCCCTCGCCGCGACTCATTGTCTTGAGCCGGATTTTGTGGCATAACGCCTGGCTAATAGGCATCTACTGCCGTTTGCCGACCTTAGTCGATGCATCAACTGGAATATTACTTAATCTTCTCTTGTACGAGGATGCATGAAATAGCAGAGGCTTACTTGTTTATTCATATAACTGTGGTATGTACAATGATAGTGTACAATGGTAGATCTTTACACCCTTAGGTGAAATAAGGCCGGAGATGCGCGATGTTCCATGGCCGACGGGTTTCCTGACCCGCCGTATCTGAGTCGTCTCGGACATCGACGAGGTAATATGACCCGTTGTTGAGATTTCTGCTGATCACAAAGGGTCCTTCCCATGGAGGTGATAGTTTATGCATATTTGTCTGGTCCTGAATCAGCCGGAGCACCAAGTCGCCTTCCTAGAACGTCCGGGTCTTGATCCTGCGGCTGTGATAGCGGCGCAGGTCTTGTTGATAAATTGCCAATCGGGCTGTTGCTAACTCTCGTGCCTCTTCCAAAGCATCCAATGCATCTCGGCGCGCCATCTCGTTGTCCGTCTCAACATAAGCCGCCACCCTTGGCGAGTCATGCCGAATGTCGCTGGGTAAGACGGCCTCAGCGCCGTACACCATAAAGAAGGGCGTGAAACCCGTGGACCTGTTAGGGGTGGTTCTGATGCTCCATAAGACAGAAGGTAATTCTTCGACCCAACACCCGGGCGTTCGCTGCAAAGGAACCATAAGTCGTGGCTTAATCCCTCTTAGAATTTCCTGATTGGCGCGCTCCGCCTGACCGTTGGACTATGGATGTGCCACAGCTAAAATATCAAGCCGGATACGTTCTTCATCACAGAATTTCTTCATAGCCCCCTTGGATAGATTTGTACCATTATCAGTGATGATGTTGTGCGGGTAACCAAAGCGGTAGATTAGCTTTTTGATAAACAGAACTGTTGTAGCTGCATCACATTTGCTAACTGGCTCTGCCTCTACCCACTTGGTAAATTTATCAAACGCCACCAGGAGGTGCGTTTTCTTGTCCTTGGACCTCTTGAAAGGCCCTACCATGTCCAGCCCCCAAACCGCAAACGGCCAAGTGATTGGTATCATCCTCAATTCTTGAGCCGGAACATGAGCACGCCGGCTAAATTTCTGACAGCCATCGCACTTACGGACTAAGTCCTCTGCACCTTTGTGAGCCGTCAACCAGAAGAACCCGTGCCGGAAAGCCTTGGCCACCAAAGATTTTGAGCCGGCATGGTGTCCACAATCTCCAACGTGGATTTCACTCAAGATCTGTCGGCCCTCCTCTGGTGAAACACAAGGTTGAAAAACCCCTGTGACACTGCATTTATGCAACTCACCGTTAACTATCGTCATGGACTTAGAACGGCGGGTGATCTTTCTAGCCAGATCTTCATCCTCTGGTAACTCGCCCCGGGTTAAATAGTCTAAATAAGGAATAGTCCAATCTGGGATAACATGTAGAGCCGCCACCAATTCTGCCTTCGGGTCAGGAACAGCCAAATCCTCCTCTGAAGGTATCTTGACAGTCGGATGATATAAGATGTCCAGAAAGACATTAGGCGGTACCGGCCTACGTTGGGAACCTAGCCATGATAACGCATCAGCCGCCTCGTTCTTGCAAAGATCAATGTGATCTACCTGATACCCTTTGAAGTGACCCGCAATAATATCAACCGCCTGCCTATAAGCCGCCATCGTGGGTCTTTGGAGTCCCAAGTGCCAGAAACTTGCTGAGCTACTAGATCTGAGTCGCCCAAACACCTGACCCGGCTCAAATTCATCTCTTTGGCTAATCTAAGACCATGAAGCAAAGCCTCGTACTCAGCCGCATTGTTAGTGCAAGGGAACATTAGCCGGAGCACATAACAAAACTTGTCACCCTTTGGGGATGTCAGGACAACCCCTGCTCCGGACCCCTCTAACTACTTGGATCCATCAAAGTGTATAGTCCAGTATGTATTATCTGGCTTTTCTTTGGGAGCTTGGCACTCTATCCAATCATTGATGAAATCCACCAAATCTGGGGATTTGATCGCCGTGCGAGGAACATACTTTACATTAAGAGGTCCCAGCTCTAAGGCCCATTTGGCAATCCTCCCTGTGGCTTCTCTGTTCTAGACAATATCTCCCAATGGAGCAGAACTGACCACAGTTACCTGGTGCCCTAGAAAGTAGTGCTTTAACTTGAAGTTGGCCATAAAAAAACCGTATACCAGCTTCTGCCAATGCAGCTATCTCTAATTAGATTCTGTCAGGACCTCACTGATATAATAAACCGGCCTTTGCACGGGATACTCCTTCCCAGCCTCCTTGCACTCGACCACAATTGCGATGCTGACTGCCCTGTTGTTAGCCGCCACATAAAGGAGCAACGGTTCTTTCTCAGCCGGAGCGGCTAACACTGGCGGCTCAGTGAGCTGCTTCTTAAGTGCCTCAAGTGCTTCACCCGCCACCTTACTCCAAGAAAACTTGTCTGTCTTTTTCATCATCTGATATTAAGGGATAGCTTTCTCTCCAAGACGGCTTATGAACCGGCTCAACACAGCAATCCGCCCTGCTAAGCGCTGAACGTCGTTAATGCAAGTCGGCTCTCTTAGAGAAGTAATAGCTTTGATTTTGTCCGGGTTAGCCTCGATGCCACGCTGAGAGACCAAGAAACCTAAAAGCTTTCCTGCTGGAACACCAAAAAAACACTTGGTTGGGTTAAGCACCATCTTGTAGACCCGGAGATTGTCAAAGGTTTCCCTTAGATCCTCCAAAAGAGTTTCCTTCTTTCTGGATTTGACCATGATGTCATCTACATAAGCATGAACATTGCGGCCAATTTGACTGTGCAGGCAGTTCTGCACGCATCGTTGATAAGTTGCCTAGGCACTCTTGAGCCCGAAGGGCATAGAGACATAACAGAACGCCCCGAAGGGTGTAATAAACGCCGTCTTCTCCTGGTCTTTCACTGCCGTCTTGATCTGATGATAACCTGAGTAAGCATCCAGGAAGCATAAACTTTCACATCCGGCTATAGCATCAATGATCTGATCAATTCGAGGGAGGGCAAAAGGATCAGTCGGACAAGCCTTGTTAAGGTCCGTGTAGTCCATGCACATACGCCAGGTGCCGTTCTTTTTGAGCACCAGCACTGGGTTAGCCAACAATTCTGGGTGAAAAACTTCAACAATAAAGCCAGCAGCCAGGAGTCGGGTAACTTCTTCCCTAATAGCCTTGCACCTCTCCTCATTGAACTGCCGCACGAACTGTTTGATCAGTTTAAACTTTGGATCCACATTAAGGTTGTGCTCAGCGAATTCTCTTGGTATACCCGGCATGTCAGAAGGTTTCCATGCAAAGATGTCCCGATTCTCACGGATGAATTCGATGAGCGCACTTTCCTATTTGGGATCCATATGAGCTCCAATGATGAACTGCTTAGATAAGTCGCCCGAATTGAAATCTACTTCCTTGGTATCATCCGCTGAAAATTTGAGGGGCGGCTCAACCTCCGTGGTGGGCTTTTTCAGGGGGGTCATATCCTCCGGATCAACATTCTCCTTATAAAACTTAAACTCCTCCTGAGCGCAACTGGACTCTGCGTAAGCTACATCCCCTTCTTCACACTCAATAGCCGTGTTCTGGTTACCATGAACGGTGATGGTACCGTTTAAACCGGGCATCTTGAGCTACAAGTAAACATAGCAGGGCCGGGCCATGAACTTGGCATAAGCCGGCTGTCCAAACAATGCATGATAAGGGCTCTTGATTTTAACTACCTCAAACCATAAGGACTCCACTCTGTAGTTATATTCATCGCCAAAAGCCACTTCCAAAGAAATCCTGCCCATCAAGATATGAATTGATAATGATAGTACCACTTTCTTGTGGCACTACCGTTTAGGTCATATTGGTGTAAAACGCATGAGGAAGCTCCATGCTGATGGACTTTTGGAGTCACTTGATTTTGAATCACTTGACACATGTGAACCATGCCTCATGGGCAAGATGACTAAAACGTCGTTCTCTGGAACAATGGAACGGGCGAGTGACTTGTTGGAAATCATACACACTGATGTGTGCGGTCCAATGAATGTTACAACGCGTGGTGGATATCGTTATTTTCTCACCTTCACTCATGATTTAAGTAGATATGGGTATATTTACTTAATGAAACACAAGTCTGAAACGTTTGAAAAGTTCAAGCAATTTCAGAGTGAAGTTGAAAATCATCGTAAAAAGAAGATTAAGTTCCTGTGATCTGATCGAGAAGGTGAATATCTGAGTTATGAGTTTGGCAGTCACTTAAGACAGTGTGGAATTGTTTCACAGTTGACACCGCCCGGAACACCATTAGATATCGTGCGTTCTATGATGTCTCTTGCTGATTTGCCACTATCGTTTTGGGGTTATGCATTAGAGACAGCTGCATTCACTTTAAATAGGGCACCATCAAAATCCGTAGAGACGACGCCATATGAACTGTGGTTTGGCAAGAAGCCAAATTTGTCATTTCTTAAAGTTTGGGGATGTGATGCTTATGTCAAAAAGCTTCATCCTGAAAAGCTGGAACCCAAAGCGGAGGAATGCGTCTTCATAGGATACCCGAAAGAGACAGTCGGGTATACCTTCTATCTCAGATCCGAAGGCAAAGTGTTTGTCGCTAAAAACGGAACATTTCTTGAGAAAGAGTTTCTCTCGAAAGAATTGAGTGGGAGGAAAATAGATCTTGATGAGGTTATTGAACCTTTACTTCAACCAGAAAGTAGCGCAACGCAGACAGATGTTTCTGTGGAACCTACGACGGTAGAAGAGGAAGTTAATGATGATGATCATGAAGCTTCGGATCAAGCAGCTATTGAACCTCGTAGGTCGACAAGGCCGCGTACTACCCCTGAGTGGTACGGCAACCCTGTCTTGGAGGTCATGTTGTTGGACAACAATGAACCTACGAGCTATGGAGGAGCAGTGATGGGCCTGGATTCCGAGAAATGGTTAGAGGCCATGAAATCCGAGATGGGATCCATGTATGAAAACAAAGTATGGACTTTGGAAGTATTACCTAAAGGGCGAAAGGCCATTCAGAACAAATGGATCTTTAACAAGAAGACAGACGTGGATGGTAATGTCACCGTCTATAAAGCTCGACTTGTGGCAAAGGGTTTTTCACAAGTTCAAGGAGTTGACTATGATGACACTTTCTCACCTGTAGCGATGCTTAAGTCTGTCAGAATCATGTTAGCAATAGCTGCCTATTTCGACTATGAAATTTGGCAGATGAATGTAAAAACAGCGTTCCTCAACGGTTTCCTTGAGGAAGAGTTGTATATGATGCAACCCGAAGGTTTTGTCGATCCAGAGAATGCTGACAAAGTTTGCAAAATCCAGCGATCCATTTATGGACTGGTGCAAGCATCTCGGAGTTGGAATAAGCGCTTTGATGAGGTGATCAAAGCGTTTGAGTTTATACAAGTTTACGGAGAAGCTTGTATTTACAAGAAAGTGAGTGGGAGCTCTATAGCGTTTCTAGTATTATATATGGATGACATATTGCTGATTGGAAACAATATAGAAATGCTGGAAAGCGTGAAGGAATATTCGAACAAGAGTTTTTCAATGAAGGACCTAGGAGAAGCTGCTTTCATATTAGGCATTAAGATCTATAGAGATAGATCGAGACGCTTAATAGCACTTTCACAGAGCACATACCTTGATAAAGTTTTGAAGAAGTTCAAAATGAAACAGTCCAAGAAGGGGTTCTTGCCTGTATTACAAGGTGTGAAGTTGAGTAAGACTCAATGCCCAGTAACTGCAAGAAGATAGAGAAAAGATGAGTGTCATCCCCTATGCTTCAGCCATAGGCTCTATCATGTATGCAATGATGTGCACAAGACCCGATGTCAGCCTTGCCATAAGTATGGCCGGAAGGTTTCAAAGTGTTCCTGGAATGGAGCACTGGCAAGCGGTCAAGAATATCCTTAAGTACCTGAAAAGGACTAAGGAAATGTTTCTCGTTTATGGAGGTGATGAAGAGCTCATCGTAAAGGGTTACGTCGATGCAAGCTTTGACACTGATCCGGACGACTCTAAGTCGCAAACCGGATACGTATTTATTCTTCACAGGGGAGCGGTAAGCTGGAGCAGTTCCAAGCAAAGCGTGGTAGCTGATTCTACGTGCGAAGCGAAATACATCGCAGCCTAGGAGGCGGCGAAGGAAGGTGTCTGGATGAAGCAGTTCATGACAGATCTTGGAGTAGTGCCCAATGCACTGAATCCAATGAACCTGTTCTGTGACAACACTGGTGCCATTGCTTTGGCCAAGGAACCAAGGTTTCACAAGAGGACGAGACACATAAAGCGACGCTTCAACTCCATCCACGATTACATCTTGGAGAAAGACATAAATATTTGCAAAGTGCACACGGATCTGAATGTTGCAGACCCGTTGACTAAACCTCTTCCAAGGGCTAAACATGATCAACACTAGAACTGCATGGGTGTTCGATTCATTACAATGTAAATCACATAGTGATGTGAACTAGATTATTGACTCTAGTGCAAGTGGGAGACTGTTGGAAATATTCCCTAGAGGCAATAAATAAAGTGTTTATTATTGTATTTCCTTGTTCATGATAATCGTTTATTATCCATGCTATAATTGTATTAATTGGAAACATGGATACATGTGTGGATACATAGACAAACACAATGTCCCTAGTATGCCTCTAGTGAACTAGCTCGTTGATTGAAAGATGGTTAAGGTTTCCTAGCCATGGACATGAGATGTCATTTGATAACGGGATCACATCATTAGGAGAATGATGTGATGGACAAGACCCAAACTACAAACATAGCTTATGATCGTGTCAGTTTATTGCTACTGTTTTCTGCATGTCAAGCATATGTTCCTATGACCATGAGATCATGCAACTCACAGATATCGGAGGAGTACCTTGCGTGTATCAAATGTCGCAACGTAACTGGGTGACTATAAAGGTGCTCTACAGGTGTCTCCGAGGGTGTTTGTTGAGTTGGCATGGATCAGACTGGGATTTGTTACTCCGTGTGACGGAGAGGTATCTCAGGGCCCACTCGGTAATACAACATCATAATGAGCCTTGCAAGCAATGTGACTAATTGTTAGTTGCGGGATCTTGTATTACGGAACGAGTAAAGAGACTTGCCGATAACGAGATTGAACTAGGTATGGAGATACCGACGATCGAATCTCGGGCAAGTAACATACCGAAGAACAAAGGGAACATCATACGGGATTAACTGAATCCTTGACATAGAGGTTCGACCGATAAAGATCTTCGTAGAATATGTAGGAACCAATGTGGACATCCAGGTCCCGCCATTGGTTATTGACCGTAGAGGTGTCTCGGTCATGTCTACATACCCGCAGGGTCTGCACACTTAAGGTTTCGTGACGTTTCAATAGTATAGAGTTATGTATGGTGGTGACCGAAGTTTGTTCGGAGTCCCGGATGAGATCCTGGACGTTACGAGGAGCTCCGGAATGGTCCGGAGGTAAAGATTCATACATAGTAAGTCCTAGTTTGGTCGCCGGAAAAGTTTCGAGCTCATCGGTAGTGTACCGGGAGTGCCGGTAGTGTACCGGGAGACCTCCGGGAGGGGTATTTCGACCCTAGAGGGTCCATGGGCTATGGGAGATTAATAACCAGCCCTTAGTGGGCTTGTGTAACAGCCACAAAAGGCCCATGGCGCCTGGAGGAAAAAGGCCTAAAGAAAAGGTGAAAAAAAGGGCCAATAGGGAGCAATCCTAGTCCAACTAGGATTGGAGAAGGAGAGTCCTTCTCTCCCTCCCTCTTGCGGCCGAATTGGCTTGGCCCTTGCGCCAAGCCATCCCTCTTCCCTCCCTCCTTTATATACTGGTGGATTTGGGGCTGTTTGCACTAGTTTTTTCCGGTCACGTGCTACCTGTTCCACCGGTGCATAGTTTCTCCTCTAGATCGTATTTCCGCAGTGCTTAGGCGAAGCCCTGCCGGAATCACTCCACCACCATCGCCGGAGCGCCGTCACGCTGCCGGTGAACTATTCCTCCTCTCCATCTCATCTTGCTGGATCAAGATGGTGGAGATCGTCATCAAGTTGCACATGTGCTGAATGCGGAGGTGCCGTCCGTTCGGTACTAGATCGGAAGGATCGTGATCAAGGCCACGGGACGTTCGTGATTGGATCGCGGGACAGATCGTGACGAGATCGCGGGACTGTTCGTGATTAGATCGAGGGATGCTCGGCGATTTGGATCGCGAAGACGTTCGACTACACCAACCGCGTTTCTTAACGCTTCCCGCTTAGCGATCTACAAGGGTACGTAGATCCACTCTCCCTCTCGTAGATGCTCATCACCATGGATAGGTTTGCGTGTGCGTAGGAAAAGTTTTGTTTCCCATGCGACGTTCCCCAACAGTGGCATCATGAGCTAGGTTGATGGTTCGATGAGATCTCGAGTAGAACACAAAAGGTTTGTGTGCGTTAATGCTTAGATTGCTTCCTTCCTTGGTAGGATTTTGGTTCAGCGGTATTGTGAGATGAAGCGGCCCGGACCAACATTACTCATACGCTTATGAGAGACCGGTTCCCTCAATGCAACTTGTTGCCTAGATGGCTTGCGGGTGGCGGTTTCTCTCACTTTAGTTGGATCGGATTCGATAAAGGCGGTCCTTGAGAAGGTTGAAAAGCAAATTATGTATCACCGTTGGGGTTTATGCGTAGGTGAGAATCGTTCTTGCTAGAAACCCGTAGCAGCCACGTGAAACATGCAGCAACAATTAGAGGACGTCTAACTTGTTTTTGCAGGGTATGTTGTGATGTGATATGGCCAATTACATGATGTGATATATGTGATGTATGAGATGATCATGTGATGTATATAATTTCATGACTTGCATGTCGATGAGTACGGCAACCGGCAGGAGCCATAGGGTTGTCTTTAATTATTGTATGACCTGCGTGTCAATCATTAAGCACTATTTAATGCTTTACTTTATCGCTAAACGGTAGCAATAGTAGTAGAAGCATGCAGGGCGTGACAACGTCGATGGCGACACGTTGATGGAGATCAATATGATGGAGATCATGGTGTTGTGCCGGTGACGATGAAGATCATGCCGGTGCTTTCCAGATGGAGATCTAAAGCACAAGTTCATGGCCATATCATGTCACTTATGAATTGCATGTGATGTTAATCCTTTTATGCACCTTGTTATGCTTAGTACGGCGGTAGCATTATAAGGTGATCCCTCACTTAAATTGCAAGATAAAATTGTGTTCTCCCCGAGTGTGCACCGTTGTGAAAGTTCGTCGTGTTGAGACACCACGTGATGATCGGGTGTGATAGACTCTACGTTCACATACAACGGGTGCAAGCCAGTTTTGCACGCGCAGAACACTCGGGTTAAACTTGACGAGCCTAGCATGTACAGACATGGCCTCGGAACACAAGAGACCGAAAGGTCGAACATGAGTCATATAGTAGATATGATCAACATAATGATGTTCACCATTGAAGCCACCTCAACTCACGTGATGATCGGACTTGAGTTGGTGGATTTGGCTCATGTGACACTCAGATGACCTGAGGGATGTCAATTTGAGTGGGAGCTTTAGTAATTTGATTAACTAAACTCATTATCTTGAACAATAGTCTAAATAAACTTTGTATATTTATGTTGTAGATCAATGGCTCGCGCAGTAGCACCCCTGAATTTTAATGCGTTCCTAGAGAAAGCGAAACTTGAAGATGATGGAAGTAACTTTGTTGACTGGGCCCGTAATCTGAGGATTATCCTCACGGCTTCCCAGAAATCATATGTCCTTGATGCACCACTTGGTGACCAACCAGAAGACATGACCTCCGAAGATGTTAAGAACGCTTGGGAGGCACGTACTGGAGATTACTCAATAGTTCAGTGTGCAATATTGTATGGCTTAGAACCGGGACTTCAAAGACGTTTTGAACGTCATGGAGCATATGAGATGTTCCAGGAGTTGAAGTTTATCTTTCAGAAGAACGCCCGGATCGAGAGGTATGAAACCTCCGATAAGTTCTATGCTTGCAAGATGGAGGAGAACGGGTCTATCAGTGAACATATACTCAGAATGTCTGGGTATTCAACTCGCCTAGCGGAGTTGGGAATTGCCCTTCCGCCAGAGGCGATCACTGACAGAGTTCTTCAATCACTGCCACCTAGTTACAAGAGCTTTGTGATGAACTATAACATGCACGGGATGAACAAGTCAGTCGCCGAGCTGTTTGCGATGCTAAAAGTCGCTGAGTCTGAAATCCGAACATCAAGTGTTGATGGTCAATAAAACCACTAGTTTCAAGAAAAATGGCAAAGTCAAGGGCAAGGGCAAGAAGGGTAAAGCCAAGAAGGATGGCAAAGCACTTGCTACTCCTGCAAAGAAGCCCAAGCATGGACCCAAGCCAGAAACTGAGTGCTTTCATTGCAAAGGAACTGGTCACTGGAAGGAGAACTACCCCAAGTACCTGGCTGACAAGAAGGCGGCCAACGACAAACAAGGTATATATGATATACATGTTATTGATGTGTACCTTACTGGCTCTTATAGTAGTGCCTGGGTATTTGATACCGGTTCGGTTGCTCACATTTGCAACTCAAAGCAGGAACTACGGAATAAACGAAGGCTGGCAAAGGACGAAGTGACGATGCGCATGGGAAATGGTTCCAAGGTTGATGTGATCGCCGTCGGCACGCTCTCTCTTCGATTACCATCGGGATTAGTGATGAACCTGAATAATTGTTATTTAGTGTCTGCGTTAAGCATGAACATTATATCTGGATCTTGTTTATTGCGAGACGGTTACTCATTTAAATCAGAGAATAAAGGTTGTTCTATTTATATGAGTAATATCTTTTATGGTCGTGCACCCAATGTTAGGGGTTTATTCATATTGAATCTTGATAGTAATGACACACATGTTCATAACATTGATGCCAAAAGATGTAGAATTGATAATGATAGTACCACTTTCTTGTGGCACTGCCGTTTAGGTCATATTGGTGTAAAACGCATGAGGAAGCTCCATGCTGATGGACTTTTGGAGTCACTTGATTTTGAATCACTTGACACATGTGAACCATGCCTCATGGGCAAGATGACTAAAACGTCGTTCTCTGGAACAATGGAACGGGCGAGTGACTTGTTGGAAATCATACACACTGATGTGTGCGGTCCAATGAATGTTACAGCGCGTGGTGGATATCGTTATTTTCTCACCTTCACTGATGACTTAAGTAGATATGGGTATATTTACTTAATGAAACACAAGTCTGAAACGTTTGAAAAGTTCAATCAATTTCAGAGTGAAGTTGAAAATCATCTTAACAAGAAGATTAAGTTCCTGCGATCTGATCGAGGAGGTGAATATCTGAGTTATGAGTTTGGCAGTCACTTAAGACAGTGTGGAATTGTTTCACAGTTGACACCGCCCGGAACACCACAGCATAATGGTGTGTGCGAACGTCGTAATCGAACCTTATTAGATATGGTGCGTTCTATGATGTCTCTTGCTGATTTGCCACTATCGTTTTGGCGTTATGCATTAGAGACAACTGCATTCACTTTAAATAGGGCACCATCAAAATCCGTAGAGACGACGCCATATGATTTTTGGTTTGGCAAGAAGCCAAAGTTGTCATTTCTTAAAGTTTGGGGATGTGATGCTTATGTCAAAAAGCTTCAGCCTGAAAAGCTGGAACCCAAAGCGGAGGAATACGTCTTCATAGGATACCCGAAAGAGACAGTCGGGTATACCTTCTATCTCAGATCCGAAGGCAAAGTGTTTGTCGCTAAAAACAGAACATTTCTTGAGAAAGAGTTTCTCTCGAAAGAATCGAGTGGGAGGAAAATAGAGCTTGATGAGGTTATTGAACCTTTACTTCAACCAGAAAGTAGCACAGCGCAGAAATATGTTTCTGTGGAACCTACGACGGTAGAAGAGGAAGTTAATGATGATGATCATGAAGCTTCGGATCAAGCAGCTATTGAACCTCGCAGGTCGACAAGGCCGCGTACTACCCCTGAGTGGTACGGCAACCCTGTCTTGGAGGTCATGTTGTTGGACAACAATGAACCTACGAGCTATGGAGGAGCAGTGATGGGCCCAGATTCCGAGAAATGGTTAGAGGCCATGAAAGCCGAGATGGGATCCATGTATGAAAACAAAGTATGGACTTTGGAAGTATTACCTGAAGGGCGAAAGGCCATTCAGAACAAATGGATCTTTAAGAAGAAGACAGACGCGGACGGTAATGTCACCGTCTATAAAGCTCGACTTGTGGCAAAGGGTTTTTCACAAGTTCAAGGAGTTGACTATGATGAGACTTTCTCACCCGTAGCGATGCTTAAGTCTGTCAGAATCATGTTAGCAATAGCTGCCTATTTAGACTATGAAATTTGGCAGATGGATGTAAAAACAGCGTTCCTCAACGGTTTCCTTGAGGAAGAGTTGTATATGATGCAACCCGAAGGTTTTGTCGATCCAGAGAATGCTCACAAAGTTTGCAAAATCCAGCGATCCATTTATGGACTGGTGCAAGCATCTCGGAGTTGGAATAAGCGCTTTGATGAGGTGATCAAAGCGTTTGAGTTTATACAAGTTTACGGAGAAGCTTGTATTTACAAGAAAGTGAGTGGGAGCTCTATAGCGTTTCTAGTATTATATGTGGATGACATATTGCTGATTGGAAACAATATAGAAATGCTGGAAAGCGTGAAGGAATATTTGAACAAAAGTTTTTCAATGAAGGACCTAGGAGAAGCAGCTTTCATATTAGGCATTAAGATCTATAGAGATAGATCGAGACGCTTAATAGCACTTTCACAGAGCACATACCTTGATAAAGTTTTGAAGAAGTTCAAAATGGAACAGTCCAAGAAGGGGTTCTTGCCTGTATTACAGGGTGTGAAGTTGAGTAAGACTCAATGCCTAGTAAGTGCAAGAAGATAGAGAAAAGATGAGTGTCATCCCCTATGCTTCAGCCATAGGCTCTATCATGTATGCAATGCTGTGCACACGACCCGATGTCAGCCTTGCCATAAGTATGGCCGGAAGGTTTCAAAGTGTTCCTGGAATGGAGCACTGGCAAGCGGTCAAGAATATCCTTAAGTACCTGAAAAGGACTAAGGAAATGTTTCTCGTTTATGGAGGTGATGAAGAGCTCGTCGTAAAGGGTTACGTCGATGAAAGCTTTGACACTGATCCGGACGACTCTAAGTCGCAAACAGGATACGTATTTATTCTTAACGGGGGAGCGGTAAGCTAGTGCAGTTCCAAGCAAAGCGTGGTAGCTGATTCTACGTGCGAAGCGGAATACATCGCAGCCTCGGAGGCGGCGAAGGAAGGTCTCTGGATGAAGCAGTTCATGACAGATCTTGGAGTAGTGCCCAGTGCACTGAATCCAATGAACATGTTCTGTGACAACACTCGTGCCATTGCTCTGGCCAAGGAACCAAGGTTTCACAAAAGGACGAGACACATAAAGCGACGCTTCAACTCCATCCACGATTACATCTTGGAGAAAGACATAAATATTTGCAAAGTGCACACGGATCTGAATGTTGCAGACCCGTTGACTAAACCTCTTCCAAGGGCTAAACATGATCAACACTAGAATTGCATGGGTGTTCGATTCATTACAATGTAAATCACATAGTGATGTGAACTAGATTATTGACTCTAGCGCAAGTGGGAGACTGTTGGAAATATGCCCTAGAGACAATAAATAAAGTGTTTATTATTGTATTTCCTTGTTCATGATAATCGTTTATTATCCATGCTATAATTGTATTAATTGGAAACATGGATACATGTGTGGATACATAGACAAACACAATGTCCCTAGTATGCCTCTAGTGAACTAGCTCGTTGATTGAAAGATGGTTAAGGTTTCCTAGCCATGGACATGAGATGTCATTTGATAACGGGATCGCATCATTAGGAGAATGATGTGATGGACAAGACCCAAACTACAAACGTAGCTTATGATCGTGTCAGTTTATTGCTACTGTTTTCTGCATGTCAAGCATATGTTCCTATGACCATGAGATCATGCAACTCACAGATATAGGAGGAGTACCTTGTCTATATCAGACGTCGCAACGTAACTGGGTGACTATAAAGGTGCTCTACAGGTGTCTCCGAGGGTGTTTGTTGAGTTGGCATGGATCGAGACTGGGATTTGTTACTCCGTGTGACGGAGAGGTATCTCAGGGCCCACTCGGTAATACAACATCACAATGAGCCTTGCAAGCAATGTGACTAATTGTTAGTTGCGGGATCTTGTATTATGGAACGAGTAAAGAGACTTTCCAGTAACGAGATTGAACTAGGTATGGAGATACCGACGATCGAATCTCGGGCAAGTAACATACCGAAGAACAAAGGGAACATCATACGGGATTAACTGAATCCTTGACATAGAGGTTCGACCGATAAAGATCTTCGTAGAATATGTAGGAACCAATGTGGACATCTAGGTCCCGCCATTGGTTATTGAACGTAGAGGTGTCTCGGTCATGTCTACATAGTTCTCGAACCCGCAGGGTCTGCACACTTAAGGTTTGGTGACGTTTCGGTAGTATAGAGTTATATATGGTGGTGATCGAAGTTTGTTCGGAGTCCTGGATGAGATCCTGGACGTCACGAGGAGCTCCGGAATGGTCCGTAGGTAAAGATTCATACATAGTTAGTCCTAGTTTTGTCGCCGGAAAAGTTTCAGGCTCATCGGTAGTGTACCGGGAGTGCCGGTAGTGTACCGGGAGACCTCCGGGAGGGGTATTTCGACCCTAGAGGGTCCATGGGCTGTGGGAGATTAATAACCAGCCCTTAGTGGGCTGGTGGAACAGCCACAAAAGGCCCATGGCGCCAGGAGGAAAAAGGCCTAAAGAAAAGGTGAAAAAAAGGGCCAATAGGGAGCAATCCTAGTCCAACTAGGATTGGAGAAGGAGAGTCCTTCTCTCCCTCCCTCTTGCGGCCGAATTGGCTTGGCCCTTGCGCCAAGCCAGCCCTCCTCCCTCCCTCCTTTATATACTGGTGGATTTGGGGCTGTTTGCACTAGTTTTTTCCGGCCACGTGCTACCCGTTCCACCGGTGCATAGTTTCTCCTCTAGATCGTATTTCCGCAGTGGTTAGGCGAAGCACTGCCGGAATCACTCCACCACCATCGCTGGAGCGCTGTCACGCTGCCGGTGAACTCTTCCTCCTCTCCATCTCCTCTTCCTGGATCAAGACGGTGGAGATTGTCATCAAGTTGCACGTGTGCTGAACGCGGAGGTGCCGTCCGTTCGGTACTAGATCGGAAGGATCGTGATCAAGGCCACGGGACGTTCGTGATTGGATCGCGGGACGGATCGTGACGAGACCGCGGGACTGTTCGTGATTATATCGCGGGACGCTCAGCGATTTGGATCGCAAAGACGTTCGACTACACCAACCGCGTTTCTTAACGCTTCCCGCTTAGCGATCTACTAGGGTACGTAGATCCACTCTCCCTCTCGTAGATGCTCATCACCATGGATAGGTATGCGTGTGCGTAGGAAAATTATTTTTGTTTCCCATGCGACATTCCCCAACAGGAAGGTGTCATAGTAAAGGATGTTTATGTTGCTGCCGCCGTCTATGAGCACCTTGTTCAACATATATCCACCTACCTGGGGGGGGGCACAACCAAAGCCAGCCGCCCCGAGTCATCAACGCATGGCGGGTGATCTTCACGGCACCATGTTATGTCATATTCAGACCACTTCAGATACTGTGGAAGAGCCGGCGTAACCGCATTAACTGCCCGTTTATGCAACTTTTGGTCCCGTCTATTGAGGCTAGTCGTGAAGACGTGGTATTGCCCGGAGCTGAGCTGCTTCAGATTACTCTGAAAGCCGTACTGATTCCATTGTTGCTGCTGTTGTTGATTATTATTACCAGAATGCAGCTGCTGTCCCCCGTGATTATCCTGACCCGGATGACCGGATGCTGAGCCGCCAGAGCCAAAACCGGCTCCTGACCAGCCAGAACCAAATCCAGCTCCTGACCCGTCACGTCCTGGGCTGCCTGGCGGGCCGCCCCCACGATGGTTAGGTTGTGTGACATACCGCTTGAACCTCTGCATAAAAGAACAACTCTCCCATGTATGATTTTCCGGCCTATCAGGCAAACTATGATTCGGACAAGGTCGCTTAAGCATCTCTTCCATGTTCGAGGAAAGTTATCCCTGCTCGAGGGCGGCCCAAACCTCCTGTTGCCCTTCGGGTGATTTTGCTGGGCGTTTGTGTTGGCCCACCAGCTCTGACCCGGCCTCTAGATTCTTACGTTTACTCTAGTTACCATTGTTCACTGTGCCCTTGCCTTGGTTGCCTTTCTTGCCTTGACTAGCCTTTTCCTCATCAGAACCCGGATCCTTCGTACGTCTGAGTCGGCGTACTTCGTGAGAGCCGTCATGAGCTCTCCCATGTCCTGACACGTACGCTTGAGCCAGCCAAGTTTCTGCTTTAAAGGAACAAAATGCCAATTCTTCTCAAAAATCAACACCGCTTGAGCCGCCATGATCTGCTCTGATGAGTGAATAATTGTCGAGACCCGCCGTACCCAATGATGAGCTGACTCGCTTTCCTGTTGGACACAGTGATCAAGATCCACAATGGTCATAGGCTGCTTGCATGTCCCTTGAAAGTTTTTGATTAACCGAGCCCTGAGCTCCGCCCATGAATTGATGGTATTAGGTGGCAACCCTTTTAGCCATGTACGAGCCGGGCCTTCAATCATCATGATGAAATATTTGGCACAAACCGCCTCACTAACATCTAGCATCTCCATGGCCAGCTCATAGCTTTCCACCCAGGCCTCTAGGGGTAAATCAGCGGTGTAATTTGGGACCTTGCGGGGACCTTTAAAGTCTTTCGGCAACCGCTCACTCCGGAGAGCCGGCGATAAACACGGCAGCCCCCCCCCCCCCGTCCTGGGGATTACACCTGCCCCTATGGAAACGGAAGGCCCGGGCTCTTGGTGAGCCGGTCCAGCTAGCGCCTCTTGCGGGCTTCCCGCATGGTCTACACATGCCTATGTATCTCTTTGCGGTCGGTGACCCGTTGGAATTTCTTTGTGATGGTTACTGCTGGAACCTGCTGGTGACTCGTAGCGCCGGCTAAACCTACGACTGGGAAGAGGGGTTGAATGGACGCGGCTTCGGCTGTGAGCATACCTCTCTTGCTGGGCCATGGCCGTCTGCAAATACCCGATGGCGTTCCGCACATCCTCCGCAAAGGGTGCTTCATCCGGGATAGGGATTGTCTCAAGCCGGGTAGCAGCTGCAACCATATTCTCGGCCGGGTTAGAATAGTGACCCGCCGGCGTTGGAAAGCCCCCAGGTGAAGTCGGGTTAGGTTGGGTCGGATGAGTCGTTGGTCGTTCCGTTGGGCGGCTCTCGGGCGCACCCGCGGCTCGCCCCGCGCCGGGGGTATTAAAGAGGTTCCTTGCTTCATAATGCTCTAGTAGACGGGACTGACGCCTCCTCCTGTGTACCGCCGCTGCTGACCGTTGCTCCAGCCCTAGACGGAAAGCATCTGTCTTGATGTGTTCTGCTTCTTCTTCCATCTGGACCTTCAGCTCAGCCATCCTTTGTCGTTCCTCTCCATCCGGCCCTTGATCCGTGCAATCTCTATATTCCAAGCTGCTTGATTATCTGGTGTCACTTCAGTGGCCATGAGAGCCGGCAGTTCATCCATTAGCTCCACAAGAACTTGAGCCGGCGACGGCAGGCTATCACCCGAAGCGGCGGCTCCCGCGGCTGTACTACCAGCGGCTGGGACTGATCCTGCCATGAACACCGCTACATGAACCGGAGGTTTTAAAGCATCCGACTCAAAACCATCCGACTCAGAGTATGCATTGTCACAGCCCCCAAGGCCACCGTTGCGGAGCTGGTACATTGATTCTGTTTCTCCACATCAAGATTCATCTTCTGAATAGACAAGGGTTTCCTGTGACCCGGAAGCTTCCAGATCCCTACCTTGCGTGAAGCCTATGAAGACATGCTTCTGACCCGGATTGGCGTGAACAGGCCGCACGTTACTTGCAGATTGGAGACGCCGAGCTGGCTCGATGATGTTGGTGCAGATGTCCGGCCCGGGTGTAGATCCATCAGTCTTTCCGATGAAAACATGGATCCCGCCGAACGGGACCCGGAATCCATACTCCACGGACTCAGCATCAAGCCCCCAGCCGGCATCGTCGATGTAGAACCGGCCACGACGAATCTTGCTCATCCTTCCGACCAAGTATCCCTTGAGCCCTGGGAGAGAGCCCTTTGAGAACTCAACACCACCAAGCGCGGGCTCCACGGTGGGCGCCAACTATCGTGGATTTATCATGGCAGATGTCCGGGTGACCGGACTTGGATTCGAGGCCATCGCTAATGTGATGGACTCAAAGGGGTTGATTGGGACGAAGGACACGGGTTTACCCAGGTTCGGCCCCTCAAGTCGAGGTAATAGCCTACATCCTGCTTGTGCTTGTATTGCTTGTTGTACTGATTACAAGGGAGCTAAAGCTTGATCTAGTTCTCGATCACCTCCTCTCTAAGTCGTCTCGGGTCTGCCTTTATATAAGAGGTCAGGACCACGGGTCTTTACAATTGTCTAACCGAGTCTCATTGTCTATCCGAGTCTTACTCTATCTTCTTGTCCAAACTGTCTTCGAGTGGCTTGCACGCCCGGGTCTTCTCAGTCCGGGCCACCTTGCGGCCCACACCATGAGTCGTCTATATTCATGGGCCGTTGGCTTTACGGCTCACCCTTGGGCCGGCTCACGAGCCATCAACATGACCCGGAGCCTTCAAGGGCGGGTCATATTGCGGGGTTATATCCCCAACACATGGTAATGAATCGAACACCCATGCAGTTCTGGTGTTGATCATATTTAGACCTTGGAAGAGGTTTAGTCAACGGGTCTGCAACATTCACATCCGTGTGTACTTTGCAAATATTTATGTCCTTCTCGTCGATGTAATCACAAATGGAGTTGAAGCGTCGCTTTATGTGTCTGGTCCTCTTGTGAAACCTTGGTTCCTTGGCCAGAGCAATGGCACCAGTGTTGTCACAGAATAGGTTCATTGGATTCAGTGCACTAGGCACTACTCCAAGATCTGTCATGAACTGCTTCATCTAGACACCTTCCTTCGCCGCCTCCGAGGCTACGATGTACTCCGCTTCACACGTAGAATCGGCTACCACGCTTTGCTTGGAACTGCACCAGCTTACCGCTCCCCCATTGAGAATAAATACGTATCCGGTTTGCGACTTAGAGTCGTCCGTATCAGTGCCAAAACTTGCATCGACGTAACCCTTTACGACGAGCTCTTCATCACCTCCATAAACGAGAAACATTTCCTTAGTCCTTTTCAGGTACTTAAGGATATTCTTGACCGCTGTCCAGTGCTCCATTCCAGGATCGCTTTGAAACCTTCCAGCCATACTTATGACAAGGCTGACATCGGGTCTTCTGCACAGCATTGCATACATGATAGAGCCTATGGCTGAAGCATAGGGATGACACTCATCTTTTCGCTATCTTCTGCAGTTACTAGGCATTGAGTCTTACTCAATTTCACACCTTGTAACACAGGCAAGAACCCCTTCTTGGACTGATCCATTTTGAACTTCTTCAAAACTTTATCAAGGTATGTGCTCTGTGAAAGTGTTATTAAGCGTCTCGATCTATCTCTATAGATCTTAATGTCTAATATGAAAGCAGCTTCTCCTAGGTCCTTCATTGAAAAACTCTTGTTCAAATATTCCTTCACACTTTCCAGCATTTCTATATTGTTTCCAATCGGCAATATGTCATCCACATATAATACTAGAAACTCTATAGAGCTCTCACTCACTTTCTTGTAAATACAAGCTTCTCCGTAAACTTGTATAAACTCAAACACTTTGATCACCTCATCAAAACGCTTATTCCAACTCCGAGATGCTTGCACCAGTCCATAAATGGATCGCCGGAGTTTGCAAACTTTGTCAGCATTCTCTGGATTGACAAAACCTTCGGATTGCATCATATACAACTCTTCCTCAAGGAAACCGTTGAGGAATGCTGTTTTGACATCCATCTGCCAAATTTCATAGTTGAAATAAGCAGCTATTGCTAACATGATTCTGACAGACTTAAGCATCGCTACGGGTGAGAAAGTCTCATCGTAGTCAACTCCTTGAACTTGTAGAAAAACCTTTGCCACAAGTCGAGCTTTATAGACGGTGACATTACCGTCCGGGTCTGTCTTCTTCTTAAAGATCCATTTGTTCTGAATGGCCTTTCGCCCTTCAGGTAATACTTCCAAAGTCCATACTTTGTTTTCATACATGGATCCCATCTCGTATTTCATGTCCTCTAACCATTTCTCGGAATCCGGGCCCATCACTGCTCCTCCATAGCTCGTAGGTTCATTGTTGTCCAACAACATGACCTCCAAGACAGGGTTGCCGTACCACTCAGGGGTAGTACGCGGCCTTGTCGACCTACGAGGTTCAATAGCTGCTTGATCCGAAGCTTCATGATCATCATCATTAACTTCCTCTTCTACCGTCGTAGGTTCCACAGAAACATATTTCTGCGTTGTGCTACTTTCTGGTTGAAGTAAAGGTTCAATAACCTCATCAAGCTCTATTTTCCTCCCACTCAATTCTTTCGAGAGAAACTCTTACTCAAGAAATGTTCTGTTTTTAGCGACAAACACTTTGCCTTCGGATCTGAGATAGAAGGTATACCCGACTGTCTCTTTTGGGTATCCTATGAAGACGTATTCCTCCGCTTTGGGTTCCAGCTTTTCAGGCTGAAGCTTTTTGACATAAGCATCACATCCCCAAACTTTAAGAAATGACAACTTTGGCTTCTTGCCAAACCACAGTTCATATGGCGTCGTCTCTACGGATTTTGATGGTGCCCTATTTAAAGTGAATGCAGTTGTCTCTAATGCATAACGCCAAAACGATAGTGGCAAATCAGCAAGAGACATCATAGAACGCACCATATCTAATAAGGTTCGATTACGACGTTCGGACACACCATTATGCTGTGGTGTTCCGGGCGGTGTCAACTGTGAAACAATTCCACACTGTCTTAAGTGACTGCCAAACTCATAACTCAGATATTCACCTCCTCGATCAGATCGCAGGAACTTAATCTTCTTGTTAAGATGATTTTCAACTTCACTCTGAAATTGCTTGAACTTTTCAAACGTTTCAGACTTGTGTTTCATTAAGTAAATATACCCATATCTACTTAAGTCATCAGTGAAGGTGAGAAAATAACGATATCCACCACGCGCTGTAACATTCATTGGACCGCACACATCAGTGTGTATGATTTCCAACAAGTCACTCGCCCGTTCCATTGTTCCAGAGAACGACGTTTTAGTCATCTTGCCCATGAGGCATGGTTCACATGTGTCAAGTGATTCAAAATCAAGTGACTCCAAAAGTCCATCAGCATGGAGCTTCCTCATGCGTTTTACACCAATATGACCTAAACGGCAGTGCCACAAGAAAGTGGTACTATCATTATCAATTCTACATCTTTTGGCATCAATGTTATGAACATGTGTGTCATTACTATCAAGATTCAATATGAATAAACCCCTAACATTGGGTGCACGACCATAAAAGATATTACTCATATAAATAGAACAACCTTTATTCTCTGATTTAAATGAGTAACCGTCTCGCAATAAACAAGATCCAGATATAATGTTCATGCTTAACGCAGGCACTAAATAACAATTATTCAGGTTCATCACTAATCCCGATGGTAATCGAAGAGAGAGCGTGCCGACGGCGATCACATCAACCTTGGAACCATTTCCCATGCGCATCGTCACTTCGTCCTTTGCCAGCCTTCGTTTATTCCGTAGTTCCTGCTTTGAGTTGCAAATGTGAGCAACCGAACCGGTATCAAATACCCAGGCACTACTACGAGAGCCAGTAAGGTACAAATCAATAACATGTATATCATATATACCTTGTTTGTCGTTGGCCGCCTTCTTGTCAGCCAGGTACTTGGGGCAGTTCTGCTTCCAGTGACCAGTTCCTTTGCAATGAAAGCACTCAATTTCTGGCTTGGGTCCATGCTTGGGCTTCTTTGCAAGAGTGGCAACTGCTTTGCCATCCTTCTTGGTTTTACCCTTCTTGCCCTTGCCCTTGACTTTGCCATTTTTCTTGAAACTGGTGGTTTTATTGACCATCAACACTTGATGTTCTTTCTGGATTTTAGACTCAGCGACTTTTAGCATCGCAAACAGCTCGGCGACTGACTTGTTCATCCCGTGCATGTTATAGTTCATCACAAAGCTCTTGTAACTAGGTGGCAGTGATTGAAGAACTCTGTCAGTGATTGCCTCTAGCGGAAGGGCAATTCCCAACTCCGCTAGACGAGTTGAATACCCAGACATTCTGAGTATATGTTCACTGATAGACCCGTTCTCCTCCATCTTGCAAGCATAGAACTTATCGGAGCTTTCATACCTCTCGATCCGGGCGTTCTTCTGAAAGATAAACTTCAACTCCTGGAACATCTCATATGCTCCATGACGTTCAAAACGTCTTTGAAGTCCCGGTTCTGAGCCATACAATATTGCACACTAAACTATTGAGTACGTGCCTCCCAAGCGTTCTTAACGTCTTCGGAGGTCATGTCTTCTGGTTGGTCATCAAGCGGTGCATCAAGGATATATGATTTCCAGGAAGCCGTGAGGATAATCCTCAGATTACGGGCCCAGTCAACAAAGTTGCTTCCATCATATTTCAACTTAGCTTTCTCTAGGAACGCATTAAAATTCAGGGGTGCTACTATGCGAGCCATTGATCTACAACATAAATATGCAAAGTTTACTTAGACTATTGTTCAAGATAATGAGTTTAGTTAATCAAATTACTAAAGCTCCCACTCAAATTGACATCCCTCAGGTCATCTGAGTTTCACATGATCCAAATCCACCAACTCAAGTTCGATCATCACGTGAGTTGAGGTGGCTTCAATGGTGAACATCATTATGTTGATCATATATACTATATGACTCATGTTCGACCTTTCGGTCTCTTGTGTTCCGAGGCCATGTATGTACATGCTAGGCTCGTCAAGTTTAACCTGAGTGTTCTGCGCATGCAACACTGGATTACACCCGTTGTATGTGAACGTAGAGTCTATCACACCCGATCATCACGTGGTGTCTCAACACGACGAACTTTCGCAACGGTGCACACTCGGGGAGAACACAATTTATCTTGAAATTTAAGTGAGGGATCACCTTATAATGCTACCGTCGTACTAAGCAAAACAAGGTGCATAAAAAGATTAACATCACATGCAATTCATAAGTGACATGATATGGCCATGAACTTGTGCTTTAGATCTCCATCTTGAAAGCACCGGCATGATCTCCATCGTCACTTGCAAGACACCATGATCTCCATCATCTTGATCTCCATCAACGTGTCACCATCGGGGTTGTCACGCCCAACATGCTTCTACTACTATTGCTACCGTTTAGCGATAAAGTAAAGCATTACATAGCGCTTAATGATTGACACGCAGGTCATACAATAATTAAAGACAACCCTATGGCTCCTGCCGGTTGCCGTACTCATCGACATGCAAGTCATGAAATTATATACATCACATGATCATCTCATACATCACATATCACATCATGTAATTGGCCATATCACATCACAACATACCCTGCAAAAACAAGTTAGACGTCCTCTAATTGTTGTTGCATGTTTTACGTGGCTGCTACGGGTTTCTAGCAAGAACGATTCTCACCTACGCATAAACCACAACGGTGATACATAATTTGCTTTTCAACCTTCTCAAGGGCCGCCTTTGTCGAATCCGATCCAACTAAAGTGAGAGAAACTGCCACCTGCAAGCCATCTAGGTAACAAGTTGCGTCGAGGGAACCGGTCTCTCGTAAGCATACGAGTAATGTTGGTCTGGGCCGCTTCATCTCATAATACCGCTGATCCAAAATCCGACCAAGGGAGGAAGCAATCTAAGCATCAACGCCCACAAACCTTTTGTGTTCTACTCGAGATCTCATCAACACATAGACCTAGCTCATGATGCCACTATTGGGGAACGTTGCATGGGAAACAAAAAAATTCCTACGCACACGCAGATCTATCCATGGTATGAGCATCTACAAGAGGGAGAGTGAATCTACATACCCTTGTGGATCGCTAAGCGGGAAGCGTTAAGAAACGCGGTTGGTGTAGTCAAACGTCTTTGCGATCCAAATCGTCGTGCGTCCCGCGATCTAATCATGATCCGTCCCGTGATCCGATCACGATCCGTCCGACGAACTTGATCACGATCCTTCCGATCTAGCACCGAACGGACGGCACCTCCGCGTTCAGCACACGTACAACTTGATGACGATCTCCACCGTCTTGATCTAGCAAGAAGGAGTGGAGAGGAAGAAGAGTTCTCCGGCATCCTGACGGCGCTCCGGCGATGGTGGTGGAGCAATTTCGGCAGGGCTTCGCCTAAGCACTGCAGAAATCCAATCTAGAGGAGAAACTATGCACTGGAGGAACGGGTAGCACGTGGCTGAAAATCTAGTGCAAAAACCCAAAACCCTCTAGTATATATAGGAGGAGAGGAGGAGAGGAGGCAGCCATGGCCTCCAAGGCTAGCTGGTTCGGCCAAACCTACTAGGAGAGGAGGATTCCTCCTCCAATCCTAGTAGGACTAGGATTGCTCCTTTTTTGCCTTTTTTTCCACCTTTTCCTATTGGGTTTTTTCCTCCAGCCACATGGGCCTTGTGTGGGAGTTTCCACCAGCCCACTAAGGGCTGATATTCACTCTCCCACAGCCCATGAAGTCTCTTGGGTCGAAATACCCCTCCCGGAGGCCTCCCGGTACACTACCGGCACTCCCGGTACACTACCGATGAGCCCGAAACTTTTCCGGCGACCAAAACAGGACTTCCTATATATGAATATTTACCTCCAGGCCATTCCGGAGCTCCTCGTGACGTCCAGGATCTCATCCGGGACTCCGAACAACCTTCGATCACCACCATACATAAGTCTATACTACCGAAACGTCACCAAACCTTAAGTGTGCAGACCCTGCGAGTTCGAGAACTATGTAGACATGACCGAGACACCTCTACGATCAATAACCAATGGCAGGAACTATATGTCCACATTGGTTCCTACATATTCTACGAAGATCTTTATCGGTCGAACCTCTATGTCAAGGATTCGGTTAATCCCGTATGATGTTCCCTTTGTTCTTCGGTATGTTACTTGCCCGAGATTCGATCGTCGGTATCTCCATACCTAGTTCAACCTCGTTACCAGCAAGTCTCTTTACTCGTTCCTGTAATACAAGATCTCGCAACTAACACTTAGTCACATTGCTTGCAAGGCTTATTGTGATGTTGTATTACTGAGTGGGCCCTGAGATACCTCTCCGTCACACGGAGTAACAAATCCCAGTCTTGATCCATGCCAACTCAACAGACACCCTCGGAGACACCTGTAGAGCACCTTTATAGTCACCCAGTTATGTTGCGACGTTTTATACACACAAGGTACTCCTCCGATATCTGTGAGTTGCATGATCTCATGGTCATAGGAACATATACTTGACATGAAGAAAACAGTAGCAATAAACTGACACGATCATAAGCTACGTTTGTAGTTTGGGTCTTGTCCATCACATCATTCTCCTAATGATGTGATTCCGTTATCAAATGACATCTCATGTCCATGGCTAGGAAACCTTAACCATCTTTCTTTCAACGAGCTAGTTCACTAGAGGCACACTAGGGACAGAGTTTTGTTTATTTACCCACACATGTAATGTGTTTCCAATCAATACAATTATAGCATGGATAATAAACGATTATCATGAACAAGGAAATATAATAATAAACACTTTATTTATTGCCTCTAGGGCATATTTCCAACAAGATTCTCACGGCCACGGAATCCGCAAGTTGATCACCAAAACATACATCAAGTGGATCAATAGAACATCCCATTGTCACCACGGATATCCCATCGCAAGACATACATCAAGTGTTCTCAAATACTTAAAGACTCAATCTGATAAGAAAACTTCAAAGGGAAAACTCAATTCATCACAACAAGATAGAGAGGGGAAAACTCCACATGATTCATATATATCAATAAAGCTCGCGGTACATCAAGATTGTGCCATCTCAAGAAAACAAGAGAGAGAGAGAGAGAGATCAAACACATAGCTAATGGTACATACCCTCATCCCCGACGGTGAACTACTCCCTCCTCGTCATGAAGACCGGCGGGATGATAAAATGGCCTCCGGTGATGGTTTCCCCCTCCGGGAGGGTGCCAGAACGGGCTCCCGATTTGTTTTTCGTGGCTCTGGAGGCTTGCGGCGGCGAAACTCCCGGTCTAGGTTTCTTTTCGGAGGTTTGGGTATTTATAGGAGTATTTGGTATTCGTCCCACGTCCAGAAGGTTCTCGAGGAGGTCTGATACGGGGCAAGCCTGTGTGTGTCGATCTTTCACGAATTGGAGGGGGAAACCTCAAGAACACGAAGAACACGATGGGGGAAATCACAAGAGGAAACACTCAAGAACAAGTCCAATCACACATCCACTAGACTCACCACACACAAGATCCACAACGGTACATGAACAACAAAGGGAAATAGGATATAAGGTAGAGTTCATCCCAATTCCCATGGGGAGATGGGGCCTTGATATCCCAGAGGATCTTCCCTCGTAAGGGGCGTTGACATCCACTAGGGGATCTTCTTCGGTAGAGGCATCTACTCCATGGGAGAGGTAGTGGAAGGAGCTAGGCTCAACTATCTAAGAGCAAAACCATAGCTAACCCTAGAATGGAGGTGGGGGAGGAGTATTTATAGTCTTGGCCACGAAGGGGTAAGTGGAGAGGGGGATACATGGGCCAAAGCCCGTTCTGCGCACAGGCAGGCCGGTTGTACCGGTGGATGGACCGGTTGTACCGGTGTGAAGGCAACCTCCGGTACAACCAGGACGGTACCGATCTGGAACCGCACCATAACAAATACTGGCCGGTGGTCACGCCATTGTTGGCGATGGTTGACCGGTTGTACCGGTACGGCGGTGGTTGGCCGGTGGTGGACCGGTTGTACCCCTAATTCCTGGGCCGTTGCAAGTCCTCTTCTTCCTTCTCCTCTTCCAAGCTTCCCTCGCGGATGGTGTAGCCGTACGTAGGTGCTGGTACTCCTCCTCGTCATCTGTGAAGCTCCAGCAATACCTATGCATGCACACGGGAGGAGTGTCAAGTAGTATACCATCCTCGAAGGGGTCAAGCAAACACGTGTAAAGGAGATGATTCACCTTTATGTATGTGAAGTAGTCATGGCACGTGTCACTTGGCGAATGGACTCTTGTCATTGTGATGTCCATAGGATGCTCCGCATCATCCCCTCCCCCTTGGGAAAGACCCATCCTCGGATCAAGATCCAAATCACCATGGGAAGGGGATGGCATCGCCATGTAGAAGTGGACGATCACCAAGCACTCATCATCATCAAGATCACAATGGGCATGCTCCAATGTCACACCATCTAGCAATTCCTTCAAAAGGAGCAAACACGACAAACACTTGGAAAAACAAATGTGGTTAGCGTTAGTGCAAAACCAAGCATTCAAGAGGTTATTCATCGAACAAGTGTTGTCGTCATGCATAACATATGGTGTGACAAGGGATTGTGTCATGGCATCTAAGCATACAAATTGAGCACAAGCAATGCAATCATGGAAACAAGGATGCCTAGGTGAGGTAGGGATGCCAATATGTGAGTCAAAAGAACAAGCATCTACCTCAAGGTCATAGCACTCATGCACATAGCAATCAACGAAAGGTCTATGGTAGGAGAAGGAATCATTCACAACACCAAAGAAAATGACATGTCTAGACACATGGGGCAAGTGCAAGACAATCCAAGCATAATGTGCACATGGTGTAGTGAAGATAGTGAGGCACTCAACATGATAGAAAGAGCAAGTGTTCCACATGTGTGAGGCAATCAATGCAAGCATGTAGTAAGCAATGTGGCATGGCAATTGTCAAGAATGGAAATTTTTGCAACCAAGCATATGATAAGAGCAAACAATCCACAAGTTGGATGCAACACACAAGGCATATAAGTCATGAGGCATGGAACAATGGCAATCATGAGTGAAAGCAATATATCTAACATGTGTTCAAGTAAGTGGTCCAAGATGACCAACATATGTCATGGTACAAGCAACACAAGTATGAAGATGCACAATATCCATGCTCAAGAAGGATGTAAAGTGTGACCTTGTGCGCCCGTCACAATGTCGATGCGCAAACAAGTGCGATGTAGCAACTCGTCGATGTAGCAAGGCTCGCTCTCAAGAGCTAGAATCGTCAACTCACGTGAAGTGGAAGTTGACATGTAGTCCAAGTATCCAACACATACACACAACAAAGCAAAGAATGTATGTGCATGGTAGATAAACACATCATCCATCATGATGGTTCGCCTCTCTTGCACATAACCATTAGGTTCAAAAGTGCATGAACAATATGATGCAACAATGGCTATATTCATGGCACTAGGCATATGGTGCAAAGAAGGAAGACAAGCATGCTTCACATGAAAGATGTCAAAATCTACAATAATATGTGAGAAAGCTATGGGGGCATTCTCATTAGCAAGAGTAGAAGCATTGTTGCACTCAATAGATGGCAAAGCATATAGCAAGAAAGAGGCAACACATGAAGATATGTGACAATATGCAATGTCAATCATGTGCAAAGCATGGCAATGGTTGTCATCAACCGCATAAAAGGAGCACATAGGAGATGCAACATAAGCAAACATAGTGAGCATATCGGGCAAGCTAGTAGTGCGAAGATGCAACATACTAGAGAAAATCATGGCAATCATGTCATGTGAGCATTTAATAGGCATAGACAATGCACATGACATATCGCAAGCACTAGAACAAAACATGATCAATGTATCATCATAGGCGTTGGGCACAAAGCAAACATGGCAATAGCAAGTGATATCTCCACCAAGCTTGCGAATACACATAAAAATCATACAATGAAGTGCCATGTGAGATGCAAAGCATGGGTCACAAATGCATGGGAAGGGCATAGAAATGAGCATATCATGCAAAGTGAACATGGAAATATGGGCAAAGGATATATAATGGATAAAAAGCCATAACCATGTGAGAGCCATGTAGGCGTGAAGTATTTGCGCAAAGTGGGTGGGTGGAGGGTAAGCACTCCATGGTGGCGCACGTCTTTGTTGCTCTCTAGAGCTCGTTTCGTCAACTCGTGCGCTTGCGAGGTTGACGAAGAATCATGTGTACCTACACAAGAAGGAGACACACGGAACAAAGTGTGTGTGTGTGGTAAATGTACACATCATCCATCATGATGTGTATGTGTGCGTGAGAGTTAGCACAAGATAAGCAATGCTCAAAGAAATTTGATGCATGGTATAGGAATACGTCATCCATCATGCAACGATAGCTGTTATGCTCAACATGATTGGGACGCAAATTATAGCAAGTATGTGGCACAACCATTTTATTCATATCAATGGCAAGCATATTGTGCACACAAATATGGACATCATGCAAAGTGTAGGATGGATCAAAATCTCCTAGTATGTATGAGGAAACTATGGGGGTCTCCTTGTGTTCAATAGTGGAAGCATAATGCGGAGAATATGGACAATATCCAAAACAATGCATATCCGAAGCAAGGTGGTCATGGCATGTCATATGAGAATTATTGCGCAAATTATGCAGAGGAAGCATGGAAATATCCTCACAAGAAAAACAAATGTCAGTAACCATGGGCTTGTCATCTATGCCATATGTGCAAATTGGATTAAATTTTATGGCATATGCATAGTTACTATGGTGAGATTGCAAATATGCAATATGGGAAATTTCATGCATAGCATATGACAAGTCAAGCGGATTGTCAAACATGATGTGACCAATAGAGTTCTCACATGGTATCCTATGGAGTATAGCATCACAACTAGGTAAGTCAACATGCTCGTCATCATATTCATCATAAATAAGGGGGGCACCTCTAAGCATGAAGAAGACATAGCATGTGAAGTATCCATAAGGTGATCAACACCATGCAAGCAATCAATGTAAAGATAGTCCACTAGTGATACAATATCATCACCTTCACCTATTTTACCTTCCTCACCACTCATGTGGTGTAGGTGAGGTGGGAGAAACCAACTCATGGTCAACATCATGATGGAACCATGTGGGGGTGCATCATCATCCACCATGGCCATCGTCATTCCCGTTGGAGGGATGTACTCGTCGAGGGTAGGCGTGTCGTCATGTAGGAGACCTTGCACCCAAGAGGAAGACACAATAGAAGTAGAGGTTAAGTTGTTAGAAATCATAGTGGCCTCACATGCCATCTCAACTACCTCACTCGCTAAGTGGTGTGACTCACTCACTCACTCTAGGATGATCTCACTCATATGGTTGGTTGAGTCACTCAATGGGTGGTGATGGCTCTCAACCTTGCATAGGAATTGTGGCAACTCATCATATATGGGGCTAGTGGTGGTCACTCTCATCCTCTCATAGGAAATGCACTCAATGTCACATATGGTGGAGTCACTCATGTCACTCATGTGGTGGTGGCTCTCCTCACATGGAAATTGGGGCATCTTGTCATAAATGGGTGTCAAAGGGATGTAGGTGCACACGTCTCCATAATCAACTCCTTTCGCCGCCATGGTTGAAGGAATAGTCCCATGCTCAACCGTATCGTCATCGTCGTCATGGATGAAGGCCAAAGATGGCACATCATCACTCGCCTCCATGACCGAAGGGAAAATCCCATGCTCGGCCATATTTCTTGGGATGCTTCCGAAGATGGAAGGGTCATCCATGCATGTAGTCGATCGCCTTGATCTTGGCGTCGAAGCTTGTCCTTGGTGGTTATCTTGGTCTTCGCGCACTTGTTTGTTCGAATATATGCGACTTGAGCGTCTACGCCTTGACGATGACGAAGGGAAGAAGACTTGTAGTTTGCCACCATGTGTCGAAGTTGCTCCATGTGGGCGTCCACCATGTCTCTTTTCCGAACGTCAAAGTGTAGTATGTCTATGGCGAGTCGCTCGATCTTTTGGGTGATGTCGTTGCTCATGTCAATGTAGTCGTCAAAGATCTAAGATGGTGTGATTTGCCTAGCCATCACAAGACTCGAGCAAAGGTGAGTGGGAAATGAGATAAACAATACCAAGATACCGTTCCAAAGTTGAGGATGTATCCCTCTTCACTCAATGTGAATTGAGAGAATAGTAGAATTGGTACCGGACTTTTTCACTCACACCTACAACATAAAGCTTATCGAGTGGCTTGGTTAGGACAAGTGGCACAAAGTTCAAGTAAAATTAAGTTCAAGATATTGTAAATGTTGAAATAAATCCAATGGACTGAAAATGCAAAGCAAGTGATCACAAATATAGAGGAGGGCAATAGAGAAACACACGCGGTGGGATAATGGGGCTTGTGCAACTATAGGGGTGAGCAAAGCTCGTGTTGCACAAACACAAGGAGAGACGCTAGCTTATTGCATGTTTGGGCATGATTCACCACTTGGCACCAATCCTATTCATGCAAGCATACGTTTCCTATTCATGTATCCTCAAGCACAAGTATCTCTTTTCTTGCTCAACTCTTTTTGCTTATAAGCTTTGATCTATCTTTCTTGCTTAGAAGCCTTTTTTTGGACTCTTCTCTTCCTTTCCACTATTCTTATTGAGCCTTAACCAACTATATGAGATAAATATCGCAAGATATGCACAGGAGCAATCAATTGCACTATATGATATTTCCTATGATGCAACAATATGATATCGTATCACTAAGGTGCACAAGTTTTCGTGAAGCCCGGCAATACTCGGATTGCTAGTCTCAATAGGTATGAAGGTAATCGCAAAGATGATGGGGCTAACAAGATGCAATGGAAAGGAAGGTAAAGTGTATGACGGTATGTATACCTTCGTCACACTTAACCTTTCACTAAGTCGGGATGAACTGGCCTTGCTTCCGGATGAAGATGGTCTCAAAGGATGGATGGTCGTTGTCAATGTCGAACATCGATGGTCGATGTAGATGATGGACAGATACAAGTCAATGGTGGTTGATGACTAAGTAACTGTCCCTAAGTAGATGAAACACCTTAGGAGACTCAAATCACAACTCAAGCAACCACAAATGCAAAGGTAAATCAAATGGGTTAGGTTGTGAAAGACTATGGTGGTAATGCGGATGATATGGTGGAGGGCCTAGGCAAACTTGCCAAAATTTGAAAAATGTGACGGAGTCAAATGATGATGAATCTATTTTTTGGGAAGGAGGGTGTCAATAGCTATCCAACGAGCTAAAGAACGTCAAAATCGGAGTTCAGATGAATTAGTTATGGGCAAAACAAGAATCAGAAATGCCGGACCTCGGAATTAGTGATTGTACCGCTTGTTAGGGCGGTTGTACCGCTCCTGGGGCGTCCTAGGGACATTTTTGGGGGTATTAGCGGTTGTACCGCTTGCGGTGGGTGGTTGTACCACTGCACAAAGCGGTTGTACCGCTTTTCTCGGGAAAAAATCCCAGATCTGAGCACGGGGCGAACTTGGGGCGGGCCAAAATCAAAATTTTGGACCAAATTGAAGGGGAAAAGAAAAATTAGGTGATGGGGATGCAAAGGGGGTGGATTTACTTGCTAAACACCAGATCCAAGGATCAAAATCAACAAAAACTCACAAGAACAACAAATCACAAGAAAAAATTTGGGGCTTTTTTGTGGTGATTTTCGAATTGGGACAATAACACACAAAATTAAGGCTAGAAAACGAATGGGAGGACTCCAAATTCGTGAGAAACGTGGCTCTAGATACCAATATGATACGGGGCAAGCCTATGTGTGTCGATCTTTCACGAATTGGAGGGGGAAACCTCAAGAACATGAAGAACACAAGAGGGGAAATCACAAGAGGGAACACTCAAGAAGAAGTCCAATCACACATCCACTAGACTCACCACACACAAGATGCACAGCGGTACATGAACAACAAAGGGAAATAGGATACATGGTAGAGTTCGTCCCAAATCCCATGGGGAGATGGGGCCTTGATATCCTGGAGGATCTTCTCTCGTAAGGGGCCTTGACATCCACTGGTGATCTTCTCCGGTGGAGGCATATACTCCATGGGAGAGGTAGTGGAAGGAGCTAGGCTCAACTATCTAAGAGAAAAACCATAGCTAACCCTAGAATGGAGGTGGGGGAGGAGTATTTATAGTGTTGGCCACGAAGGGGTAAGTGTAGAGGGGGATACATGGGCCAAAGCCCGTTCTGTGCACAGGCAGGCCGGTTGCACCGGTGGATGGACTGGTTTTACCGGTGTGAAGGCAACCTCCGTTACAACCGGGGCGGTACCTGTCTGGAACCGCACCATAACAGAATCCTGGCCAGGGGTCGCATGGTTGTTGGAGATGGTTGATCGGTTGTACCGGTGCGGCGGTGGTTGGCCGGTGGTGGACCGGTTGTACCCCTAATTCATGGGCTGTTGCAAGTCCTCTTCTTCCTTCTCCTCTTCTAAGCTTCCCTCGTGGATGGTGTAGTCGTACGTAGGTACTGGTACTCCTCCTCATCATCCGTGAAGCTCCAGCAATACCTATGCATGCACACAGGAGGAGTGTCAAGTAGTATACCATCCTCGAAGGGGTCAAGCGAACACATGTAAAGTAGATGATTCACCTTTATGTATGTGAAGTAGTCGTGGCACGTGGCACTTGGCAAACGGACTCTTATCATGGTGATGTCCATAGGATGCTCCGCATCAAGGTCACAAGCCAGCTAGGCGTGGCCAGGGGGTGGCCACGCCCTGGTGGCTTGTGAATCCCTCAGGACTCTTCTCCGGTATCTTTTCGCTCCAGTATCTTTTATATTTTCCAAAAATATTCTTCGTAAATTTTCAGCCCATTCCAAGAACTTTTATTTGTGCACAAAAACAACACCACGGTAGTTCTGCTGAAAACAGCGTCAGTCCGGGTTATTTCTAATAAAATCATACCAAAATCATATAGAATTATTGTAAACATGGCATGAATACTTCATAAATTATAAATATGTTGAAGACGTATCAGCATCCCCAAGTTTAATTCATGCTCATCCTCGAGTAGGTAAATGATAAAAGAAATAATTTATGAAGTGTGAATGCTAGCATAGTGCATAAATTTGATCAATGATAGTTCCAAACACTTCCTCTAACATCATTAAATATCATAAATAGTAGCTCATCTCATAAAAGTTCTCATGATGAAGTAACAAGCTATTCACATGTTAAAGTATATACCATAAAGTTTCTTGAAAACTAACAAACTATGCTTTCAGACACCAAACGATTGCAATTCATCTTATTTTCATTAAGGGTCTATGTAAGAGCTTTGATTTAGTAAATTCCACATACTCAACCATCATATAGTCTTCCATGATTGCTAACACTCAAAGCATATTTTTAGAGCAAATGGCATCCGTCAAACACAGAGAAAGATAGGGGCTTAAAGTTTTGCCTCCCAACTTATTTATCATATAGATAATTGTCAACAATAATAATTCATGATCAAATATATTTGAATGGCCATATATGCTTGGATCTTTCCCCACCACATGATGCTTGCCAAGAGAAAAAGGCAAAATATAGGAAGTGGTGAAGATCACCATGACTCTTGCATAAAGGTAAGTACTAGAAAGTAAAAGATAGGCCCTTCGCAGAGGGAAGCATAGGTTGTCATGCATTTTTTTGTTTTTGGATGTGCAAACTCTTAATGCAAAGGAATGTCATATTGTATTGCCCTATGTGATAGCACCTTTATTATGTAGTCTGTCGCATTTATTTCTTTACCATCACAAGTTCGTACAACGCTTATTTTCCCTACAATAAAATATTATACATATTTAGGAGCAATTTTTATTGCTTTTTGCACCGATGACAACTTACTTGAAGGATCTTATTCAATCCATAGGTAGGTATAGTGGACTCTTTTGGCAAAACTGGTTTAAGGGTGTTTGGATGCACAAGTAGTATTTCTACTTGGTGCGGAAGTTTTGGCTAGTATGATGTGGAAGCAAGCACCACATGTTGGAGGATCCGTAACAATATAACTTCTATACAAATATACCCAAGCATAACTCATTACATTCTCTTCCTTGTCCAACTTCAACTAATTTGCTCAAGTTTGAAGATAATTAATGGGTATTCACAATCATAGAAGATGTCCAATATAGTATATTTATATGTGAAATCTCTCTTCCTTCAATATTCTTTCATGAATTGTTCAAGTGACCAATGTGGTGCTTGCTAACTTTCAATAAATTTTACCACCTATACTTCTTATATGTGAAGTCATTACTCCCCATGGGATAGGCATATAAAACATATATAATTTCACATTTATGATATTCAATTCATTCAACCATTTACTCATAGGATATAAGTGAAGCACGAGAGTAAATGACAAAACTACTCCAAAACATATAAGTGGAGATCAATGAGTAGTCAAATAATTAAGTAGCTATGTGAGGACTTTATTTCTCTCTATATCTCAATAAATATTTTCAGATCTGAGTATATTATTTAAATAGCAAGCAAAACAAAAATAGCACTCCAAGAATATAAAATATCATGTGAACGAATAAAAATTTAGGCTCAACATAGGCTAACCGATAGTTGACGAAGAGAGGTGGGATGCGTAGCATCCCCAAGCTTATATGCTTGAGAGTTATTGAAATATTTACTTGGGGTGCCTTAGGCATACCCAAGCTTGAGCTTTTGTATCTTGTTCAATCCTCTCATATCCCGGTTTCACCTATCCTCAAAAACTTCATCCACACAAAACTCAAAAAGAACTCGTGAGATAGGTTAGTACACATAAGAACAAATCAACACTTCATGTACTGCCAAGAAAAGTTTCACAATAATTTTAAAACATTATTTAATGTATACTATCATTTCCGCGATTTATATCGACCAATATAGGCTATGGAAACTATAGGATAAGTAAATAACAAAACTATGACATGAATCTGTTCAAACAGAACAGTCCGTAGCAATTTATGAAAACAATATACTTATGTAACTCAAAAAATTATTTAAATTTACTAAATTATATTAAATTTATATTAAAACACTTTGTAAAAAATTCAGAAACTTTCCAAGTTCCGGTAAAATATGAAAATTCAAACACTACAGCAGAAGTTTCTGTTTTTACACAGCACACATCAAACATGCAATTCAAGCATCCTAAAGGCAATTCTTTGAAGTTTTTATTGAAAAAAAGATTATAAATAACACCTAACATAGTACAACAAAATAAAATGATGCTCCAATCAAAACTCATATTATGTTACGAATAAAAATATAGCTCCCAGTGAGATATATCGATAGTGTTGAAAACAAAAGAGGGGATGCCTTACGGGACATCCCCAAGCTTAGATGCTTGAGTCTTCCTTAAATATTACCTTGGGTTGCCTTGGTAATCCCCAAGATTAGGTTCTTTTCACTCCTTATTCTCCTCATATCGGTGTCTCACTCAAGACATGAAAACTTCAATCACACAAAACTTAACGGAACTTTGTGAGAAGGGTTAGTGTAGTAAAGATAAATCATTCACTTAGGTATTGTCAAGAAAAGATTCATAATTTTTCCCACATGATACCTACTGTATTCCATCATTCCCACAATTTATATTACTCAATATAAGCTATAGGAACACTTGAAACAAGCAAACTATGCATGCAAAATAGAATCTGTCAAAAACAGAACAGTTTGTAAAGATCTGAATGATCACCATACTTCCCTGACTCTAAAAATTCGGAAAAAATTATGAAAACTCAAGTAATTTGCATATAAATGTTGTGTAAAAAGTTCGTAATTTTTTTGACTCTCCAATAAAATCATATAATTCATATACTGGATGCAAAACTTTCTGTTTTTGCACAAAATCAAACAAGCAAGTATCCACACTATCCCAAAGGCTGTACTTGGCACTTTATTGAAATAAAAGAGACAAAACATGATTAATATAGTATTTTAATCATGTGAACACATAAAAACATAAGGTAAAAGTGTTGGGTTGTCTCCCAACAAGCGCTTTTCTTTAATGCCTTTTAGCTAGGCATGATGATTTCAATGATGCTCGTATAGGAAATAGTATTTGAGACAAGCAAAAGAGCATCATGAATCTCATGACAAGCACATTTAAGTCTAACCCACTTCCTATTCATAGGTATTTTGTGATCAAACAATTTATGGGAGCAATAATCAACTAGCATAAGAAGGCAAAACAAACATACCTTCAAAACTTTGAGCACATAGAGAGGAAACTTGATATTATTGCAATACCTACAAGCATATGTTCCTCCCTCGTAATAATTTTCAGTAGTATCATGAAGGTATTCCACAATATAACCAGCACATAAAGCATTCTTTTCATGATCTACAAGCATAGAAATTTTACTACTCTCCACACAAGAAAATTTCTTCTCATGACTAATAGTGGGAGTATCATAAAAGAATTGAATACTACAAATTGGTTCCACAATTAAAGAGTAATATTCATTAAAAGGATATTCATAATTATGACAAGTATCATAATATTAATCATCACTCTTTTTCATCGCATAAGTATCATCACAATAATCATCATAAGTAGGAGGCATGCAATCATTATAACAAATTTGATCATTAAAAGTAGGGGGGTGAAAAGATCATCTTCATTAAGCATAGCATCCCCAAGCTTAGGACAAGCATTAATTGGAGCAAATAAATTCTCAAACATGTCATTTTCATCAAACATAGGATCCCCAAGCTTGTGTCTTTGCATATCATAAACATACTCACTCTCATCATTAATGGTATGAATAGCACCAATAGTATAGCAAATATTATCATCATCCTCCAAGTTGGTGCCATAAATATTTTCAAGATTATAAGAAGTATCATTATCTTCCCAACCATAATTATCACACCAAGCAATAGGCATAACAAAGTCATCCTCAAGTGTATCATCCTCCACAACTATTTTCGATTCATTCTCATGAGGCCTATCAATAAGGCGAGCAACATTATTTGGGAGAGATACCTCTTTACCATTACTTTTCCTTCTTTCCTTCTTCTTCACCACATTATGTGTGGATTTATTTAATTCCTCCAAGCTTCTTTTTGAAGAGGTTGGTTGAATAAAAAGCTCCTTCTCATTACCTGATTCATCATAAGAAAAAATAGGAGGATATTGGGAAACCTCTCCCCCTTCATTTGTATTCTCTTCGTCTTCTATTTGGTTTCTTGTCTTTAAGTAATTGGCAATATAAGGATTCTAAATGCAATTTACCACGCAATACATATAGATTTCATTTAGACCAAAATCAATCATTTTCATGAGAACCCATGCTGGAACATCCTTAGTTTTATGTTTCATTTCTTCATACCCCAAAAATAGACTAAGTTCATTATGATACTCAAGGGTAATGAGGTTATCACAATTTTTGGACACAATTCGATCATGAAATAATTCACATTGGAAATTAAAATGACCACTTTCATTCCAAAGTTCACAAGGACGGCGGGAAATATGAAGTCTTTCAGCACAAACATGTAGCCTCTCTTGCAACCATTTAGTCTCTAAATACTTATGCCTCTTACAAAATCTATCTTTCCTTTTAGGCATGTCTTCACAAACTCTATGCACTCCACAAAAATTGACATGCTTATAAGAAATCTTTTTATCATGACTAGTGCAATCATCATTAGTACTATGGACATCCAAAGAATTCATACTAACAACATTGCAATCATGCTCATCACTCAAAGATTTAGTGCCAAACATTTTAATAACTTGTTATTCTAACACTTGGGCACAATTTTCCTTTCCATCATTTTCACGAAAGATATTAAAAAGATAAAGCATATGAGGCAACCTCAATTCCATGATTTTTTTTGTAGTTTTCTTTTATAAAACCAAACTAGTGAAAAACAAGAAACTAAAAGATTCAATTGCAAGGTCTAAAGATATACCTTCAAGCACTCACCCCCCGGGCAACAGCGCCAAAAAAGAGCTTGATGTCTATTACGCAACCTTCTTCTTGTAGACTCGTGTTGGGCCTCCAAGCGCAGAGTTTTGTAGGAGAGTGGCAATTTTCCCTCAAGTGGATGAACTAAGGTTTATCAGTCCATGGGAGGTGTAGGATGAAGATGGTCTCCCTCAAACAACCGTGCAATCAAATACAAGAAATCTCTTGTGTCCCCAACACACCCAATACAATGGAAAATTGTATAGGTGCACTAGTTCGGCGAAGAGATGGTGATACAAGTATAATATGGATGCTAGATATAGGTTTTTGTAATATGAAAATATAAAAACAGCAAGGTAACTAATGATTAAAGTGAGCACAAACGCTATTGCAATGCTTAGAAACAAGGCATGGGGTTCATACTTTCACTAGTGCAATTTCTCTCAACAATAATGACATAGTTGAATCATATATAAATACCTCTCGTGCGACAAATAGTTCACTCCAAAGTCATAAATAGCGGAGAACTAACGAAGAAATTATTGTAGGGTATGAAACCACCTCAAAGTTATCTTTTCCGATCAATCTTATGAGCTATCCCTATAAGTGTCACGAACAGCCCTAGAGTCCGTACTAAAATAACACCTTAAGATACACATCAACCAAAACCCTAATGTCACCTAGATACTCCAATGTCACCACAAGTACCCATGGGCTTGATTATACGATATGCATCACACAATTTCAGATTCACCATCTTCAATCCAACACAAAGAACTTCAAAGAGTGCCACAAAGTTTCTACCAGAAAGCCAAGACAACCACGGTCACGGAATCTGCAAGTTGATCACCAAAACATACATCAAGTGGATCAATAGAACATCCCATTGTCACCACGGATATCCCATCACAAGACATAGATCAAGTGTTCTCAAATCCTTAAAGACTCAATCCGATAAGAAAACTTCAAAGGGAAAACTCAATTCATCACAACAAGATAGAGAGGCAAAAACTCCATATGATTCATCTATATCAATAAAGCTCACGGTACATCAAGATCGTGCCGTCTCAACAACACGAGAGAGAGAGAGAGAGATCAAACACATAGCTAACGGTACATACCCTCAGCCCTGAGGGTGAACTACTCCCTCCTCATCATGGAGACCGCCGAGATGATGAAGATGGCCTCCGGTGATGGTTTCCCCCTCCAACAGGGTGCTGGAACGGGCTCCCGATTGGTTTTTCGTGGCTCTGAAGGCTTGTGGCGGCGGAACTCCCGATCTAGGTTTCTTTTCGGAGGTTTGGGTATTTATAGGAGTATTTGGTGTTGGCCCCACGTCCAGGAGGTTCCCGAGAAGGTCACAAGCCAGCTAGGCGCGGCTAGGGGAGGTAGCCACGCCCTGGTGGCTTGTGACTCCCTCGGGACTCTTCTCCATTATATTTTCACTCTAGTATTTTTTATATTTTCCAAAAATATTCTCCGTAAATTTTCATCCCATTCCGAGAACTTTTATTTCTGCACAAAAATAACACCACGGTAGTTCTGCTGAAAACAACGTCAGACCGGGTTAGTTAATAAAATCATACCAAAACCATATATAATTATTGTAAACATGGCATGAATACTTCATAAATTATATATACGTTGGATACATATCACATGGCTCTAAGCAAAGAGCCAATTGCATCAAAAGTCCTACTATGCGTTATTTTTATTATTGCTAACTCGTTGTAGACACGATGAGAAGTTTCTAAGGTGAATGAAGAGAATGTGTTAATTCTCATGATAGAAGCTAACCTTTATGTCGGTTATTCGCCCAACTTAAGATCAATAATTTTGCTACACCTTGCATGTCAAGCAAATCATGCACAAGGAGACATCGCGCGTGAGGGAGTGATCACCGTGTTGGCCAACTCCCTTGGCCTCAACTATAATGATCTTTGCACATTGTCAGTAACAACCTTATTATATTTGTTTTCTTGCTATTGCTAAAATAGTAGTAGTTTGTCGTGGTCGTAATTGCATTCAAATTCTCAGAATAAGGCACTTGCTGCCTACTCCTATTCCTAACTGTTTCTCCATAGAAAATGGACAACTGCATTATGTGCCATAGGAAGGAGATACAACTTTTGACCAAGAAGGCATGTAACCTGAACAAGTAGATGAAGAGAACTAGCCCCCGATGAAGAAGAGGAGCAGCAACAACAAGAAGCCCACACTGCCTACACGGACCTCTACAGTCACGAGGGCTCCATCAATGACATGCGCAATCTTGTCGAGTCCCTCCGAGACATGTCTGCCTATAGGAACACTACCTTCTCCAACTGAAGACAAGGATGGGCTCATGACCAGTCGGCACAATGATCTCACCGATTTGGGCTTGCAAAAACTTAAGCTTGGGGAAGGTCATTACCATGTCTACATCAAGATGTGGTGGTGTTATTTGAATAAACTATAACGAGGTTGTACTTTAGCTCGCTGAGCTTCAAAACACTTGTGTTGGTTTGTTCCAACACTTTTCATTTTATTTTCTTTTGGTTTTTTCGAGCACGTGTCCTCATCCCATAAAGCATCACTAGGTCTCTAAGCTTGGACGTTGTGATCCACCTCGCTCTCCACTTCTTGAGGTGGTAATAGACTTGGGTAAAGCTGACCTCTTGTCCACAAAATTCGCACACCTGTTTTGCAACAGTGTTCAAGTGCACTGTAGTGACCAGACCCCAAAAATATTGATGCCTCTATGCTTACCGTGCTATCCCTAGATCAGTTTGCTAGCACACAGTATGTCAATAAAATACCCATAACATCACATGTTAAAAAATTAACGTAGATCCAGGTAATACCTTAGATATATCACAGTGGAAACAATCATAAGGGTGTGGAGTCACGTCAACGCCAACGGCAAGTTAAGTGTAGACTGTAACCCTACAATGTAACTCCTAATCTTCATAGAAAATCATGCAACATGATAAGTTGTAGTCATGTAGGTTAGTACATTGAATGTACTAGCAAGATCACAGATAAAAGCAGATGGAAATAACTCTATCACTATATGCAATATGGTTGTGGAGGCTCCATGTTGGAGTTTTTGCTTAAAAGCTATTTTTCCATACTTAGAGGAAAAAGATTGATTTTACTATCATTTAATGTCATTAATGAGATGGTTACACCAACCAAATCTCATATCCCAAAGTCATCATTAAAGCCAATAATCAATTATGGTACGGTGTTGAGAGTTCCATGATAGTTCCAATTCCACAGGCTCAAGTTGTCCATAATCAGGGACATGGTTAATCGAATAGTTTAACACTTTGTAGAGTTTTGTGAACTTTACCCACAATATTCGATCCCTCCTTTTACGTCCTCGCATTGCCTGATGTTTGAGAACAAGATGACCGAAACATGGTCTTTTAGAGAGTTTCCCTGACCACTAACAATGCCCATCCAGTCCTACCGTTCATCTACATCTCGTAGAATTGTCCAGTGAGAGTTTCAACTAAGACCAACCAAGCCAGATCCCATAATGACGTGTGGTTGCACAGGTAAGTTTCCGGTCTTGAAGTATCCTTCCATCTCTTTGAGCCTGGGTGGAGCTTTCCGCGTGATGGCATGGCCTTCTCCAGCATCATTAGGCCAACCTCTGAGTACTCCAGGGTGCATGTGTTCCATTTCCACCCAGAGGTACTTTGAAATCTTGCTTGAGTCTTGAAGTTGTCGTCATTGATTAAGATTCGCCACTCTCACAACTTTCATGAACACTCATACCAATCCCCGTCTACTAAGCATAGCAATTGAAAAAAACAACATTTTCGGGGCTCAGTACCAAGCACATGGGTGCCTACCTCATGATACTACTCAAGAACCAGGTTTCCAAATTATGTATTTTTCATGGATGGTGGAAAACATTGAATCTAATGCAGTAAAACATGGTAATGAATGATATGATCAAAGTGAACTTGCCTGGTGCTTATTGATGAAGTTCGTTGCTCTCACAAATTCTGGATTTTCTATACGTCACACTCCGAGAAAATCTAATCGAACAATTGCATTCACATAAGCAATTCACTCTAACGATCAAGTAAACAATAACTAAAACTAAATTCAAAACAAAAAAGAAATCCTAAGGAAAAAACAAGAGAGAACTATAAGAAAGTGAAAGAGACTTTATAAAGACTTGAAGAAAACTCAAGTTCAATCAAACAAGAACAGAAATAACTCCTTGATCTAAATAATTTCTAATATAAAATAAAAATATAAAGTTTTAGTTAAACATAAAGTATTTTATCATATCTTTCACTAGCAAAAAGAATTAATCAAAAAGTTGTTGTAAAACTCTAGTCATGATCAAAGCAATATTAACTTAGGATTAAACAATGAAGAATTTCAACTATTAATATAATTTGTTTCTAATCTAAATTAAAGTTAATAGAAAATAAAACTCAAATAACTATTTTAGCAAAAGAAAAATCAAACATATTTTTTGAGTTCAAAGTAAAGATCAAAGTAAAAGCAACACAAAAACCGACCTAAGCAAAGTAAAAATAATTTTGGTGAAAAGTTACTAGTGTCAACTTGAAATCCCACTTGAATTAATTTAAAGTGACAAAAGAATTCCTTTTAAAATTAAAATAAACAAATTACTATTCACAAAACAAGGCATAAAAGTTATCGTTTTTAATATGTCTAAAGTAGAGCTAGATAAGTTTTATTAGTAAACTTGATTAAACCAGTGGATAAAAAAGAATTTGAAAATGATAGCAAGAAGATTCGCTCAAAAATAAATTTTGAAATAAAAGTTAGCAATTCAAGTTCAAATCAGATCTGTTCAAATTCAATTTTTTAAATATTCAACCATGAAAACTTTTGGTTCTATCACAGACTTTATATTTTTATTAATCTAATGTAAAAAGAATCACTCAAAAACATTAAAATTTGAAAATATATAAAGAAAACAAAATAAGAGCAAATCTAAAAACTAAAACTAAAACTGGAAAAAAACTGTACGGGTCGACCAACGCCACATGGCGACCTGCGGTTGGCACACAGTGTGGGTTGTGGGCGTAAAGGGGAGGGCGACCGGTACTTAAAGAAAATAGCGAGTTGCGGCTAAATAAACGAAAATCGATCGGTTTGAAAAAAAAGTAAACCAAGGTTTGGGTTAACTAAACCGATCTAATAAATAAATAAAAACTAATTGTTCGTTTGATCTAATCAAATGCCATGTTTTCTTGGCGTTGGAAAGAATCGGACGGACAAGAGTTTACCTTGACGGCGAGAAGAAGATGACGATATGGCCGACTCAGGTGTCGACGTTGGCACGGTCTTTGGTGAGCGTTGGAGGCAGCGAACGTGTTGGTCGGGTACGTCTTGTCGAGGCGCGTCCAGGGGTGATGGAGTTCGTCGTTAGGGTGTCGGGATCGAGCACAACAAGGGCGGTGAGGCTTCGGTGCTCCGTGCGCTCCGACAAGAGCGTGCGAGCTCCGAGAGACTTCTGTAGTCGAAAAGGAGGAGCGAGATCGTGTCAAGGTGATGCGCACCAATGAGATATGTCGGTTGGCGGAAACAGAGAGGTCAAGGGGGTGTACAGCGTCGGAATCGTCCGGTGAATAGCTTCGGCTAGCGGAGATTGAAACGAAGATTGCATGCTCTAAGAGCATCTCCAATAGCCGCCCAACGCGCCGCGCGCTAAAAACGACTTTGTCGCGCGCTTCGCCTGGTTTGCCGCGGCCGGCAGCGCTGGCTCCAACAGCCGCGGTAAAATACAGTGCGCGCTCTCGCACAAACAACATATGCATTCCAAACACAAGAAAAAAGATCAAACACAAATAAAATAAATCAACAATAAATAGTTCAATTTCATTATTACAACTTAAACAAATAGTTTATCGTTCAATACAACAAATAGTTCAATATAACACAACAAATAGTTCAACAATACAACATCGAACGCACAAATGATGATGATTTTTGTCGCCCATTCCATGCCCACCACTCCTCGATGAGATCCTTCTAAAGATCATTATGCGCTGCGGGACGTCGAATGGCATGATAGGAGGCAACAAAATGGGCCACCCTTTCAACCCTCCGTCGCACTCGCACGGGGTGTCCCAAGAGCTCATAGTGAGAGTAGTCTACATCTTGACCACGCTCATTCTCGATGATCATGTTGTGCATGATCACACAAGCGTGCATGATGTACCAAAGGATTTTTTGATTCCAAAATCTAGCCGGTCCTCTCACAATAGCAAACTGGGCTTACAAAATCCCAAAAGCTCTTTCCGCATCTTTTCTAGCCGCCGCATGAGCATTGTGGAAATCAAGATTTTTTCTTATCTTGCGGTTTTTTCAACGGCTTCACAAACGTTTGCCACTTTGGGTAGATGTCATTCACAAGATAATAGCCAAAGTTGTATGTACGGCCATTTGCTACAAACTGCATCGGTGGCAAATCACCATTTGCAATCTTATTGATGAGTGGTGACCGGTTGACAACATTGATGTCATTCAAAGATCCAGGCATTCCAAAGAAAGCATGCCAAATCCGAGTCTCTTGATCGGCCACCGCTTCAAGGATTATAGTGAAACCCTTTTTTGGCCATGGAATTGCCCATGCCATGCTTTTGGACAATTCTTCCAATTCTAATGCATGCAATCTATTGAGCCAAGCATACCTAGGAAGCCCCGAACTTTGTTCATCTCCAATAGCCTTGCGACGTCTTCAGCATTGGGACATCTCAAATAATCCTGGCCAAACACTTGAACAATTCCGACTGCGAAGCGCTTGACACACATGATGGCTTGGCTCTCATCCATAGCCAAGTGATCATCAACTAGATCATCTGGGATACCGTATGCCAACATACGCAAAGCGGCTGTCACCTTCTGAAAGGTGCTATGCCCGAGCTCTCCGGCGGCATTCCTCTGTTGCTGAAAAAACTGGTCATGGCTCGCTAGTTTCTCTGCAATGTGCCTGAACAACTCGGTGCTCATCCTAAACCGACGACGAAAGTACGACTCCGGGTATGTGGGATTCTCCATGAAATAGTGCATCATCAATCTGTTATGGGCATCGATCCTATCCTTCCAAATTTTCTGCCGACCCATAACCGAACCACCGTGCTTCGGTTTTTTATTGATGTGCATAGCTAGGATCATTGCAAGATCCTCCTCCTCTTCCATATCAAATTCTTCTTCGAAAGAATCATACGACGAACTTATCTACAATATTCAATACTAGGCTATAAACAACTACAATCAACATGCACCAAATTCATGTAGTTTGAGCAATACATACCTTGCGGGTGTTTTGTCGAACACCTTGCGGGCGCCGAGCGACAGCGAGCGGCCGCGCGCTGTTCGTCGGAGGACCGCCGCGCGCGAGGGGCGGCGGTGACTAGGAGGAGGCGGAGGAAGCCGCCGCGGCGCGGGGATAGGCCGGGGAAGCGCCGGAACGGTTGCCGGGCGGCGCGGGCGACGACGGCGCCGCGGATGGATGGGAGTGGTGGAGTTGTGTCGCGAGCGCTCGAGAGTCCAACGCGCGGGAGCGGACGCAGCAAATAAGCGGCGCACGATGACGTTCAACCAGCGCGTTGAACTAGATTCGCCGCGCGCGCGTTTTTTACGTCTTCGCTGGAGTGACCGGAGCGATAGCGCGCGTATAAAAACAATTAATTTTTCAGCACGACGCTTGTTTAGCGCGACCGTTGAAGATGCTCTAAGACGGTTTTTGGGCGTGTGGTTCTGAGAGAATCAAACGAGGAGAGGCTTGGGAATTTGAAGGACATCTTCTTGCGCGAGAGGAAGGCCTACATGATCGAATCCCTGGAGAAAGGGATATGGCTACATCGATTGTGTACGTACAGGACTCCTCCTGTCGTGGGGAGGAAAAACATGGCGTGGGCCCCGCTGATCAGTGGTAGCGAAGGAAGGGGAGAGAGGTGCGGTGACTGACGCGAAAGGTTTTCATGTGCGGGGCAAGGGGGGCGAAAACACTCATGGGCCGACTAGGTAGCGCCAGCTTGGGCGTCGTGCTTCCTTTCTTTTTAAATAAAGCAATAGCTTTTCTTTTAACTAAATCAAAAAGGCAAAAACCACTAGAAAATAAAATCAAAATGAACTTTTTTGAAAAACAATTATACCAAAAATCTTGAAATACAATATGGAAAAATATGAACTATTTCTCATAGCCAAATAAAATAAAATAAAATATATTATTTTGTAAATTCCAAAAAGAAAAGGAATTTGATTTTCAAATCCTTTCCAAATAACTTTATGTTTGTTTCAAATTGATTTTTCCAAATATTCTTTAATGATAATGAAGGAGTCATATTTTCCTTCTCGCTTTACTTTATTTGAATCAATGGAAATGAGTTTTGAAACTCAAAATGGAAAACTCTCCAAAAGTGATCCAAAATAATTTCTGAAAGAGGCCCTTATCACTCCCAACTCTATTTCATGTATTTGAAGAAGTCGTATTATCTTCCCTCATGAAAATCCTTGAGTGGCATGAAGTTCTAAGTTTAAATAACTTTTAAATGGAATTGAAATGTTCTCAAACCCTTTTTTTATTTCTTTAATGGATGAAGTCATATTATCTTCACTCTAGGGTTTGTTTTGAAATGAATTTCAATTCATGGAAGATAAATGCAAGAATGAAAGTTTGGGAAAGTCCTTTTATTCCCTCCCATTAAATTTATAAAAAGTTTTAAATTCCACTCACTTTCAAATAACAATCACTCAAGCAAATTTAATTATTTAATTAGTATAACATTCCAAATTTTAAATTTTTGGGATGTTACATGCACCTCCTTGAAACCCTTGTCAGTCCTCATCCCACTAGATATGATCTTACACATTTTATTAAGCACGAACATCGACAAGAATGACTACCACTTCATGTTGTTCCCCCTACCATCATTCTTTGCCTTTGAGGGTGTCGTTTGTGCAGCGGCATGAATTGCAACATTGGGATGAGCCAGAGCAAATGGGGGAACCATGGTCGGCACCTTGAAAACGTTTGAATGAGGAGGCATTTGGTCAATGAGAGGCTGGGAGTCCTCGACGTAGGACGCTGGGAACTGACTCTGGGACAGGACGATGGCCTCACTAAACTCTTGAGTGATCATCTCCTACAAATGTAAGTGTCATCAGGACTACAACACACTACACATTGACAATAAAAACTACCAATAAGCCTCGATAGTATGAACGAACACTACATATGAACATATCGAACGAGCACTGCCACTTGCACACATGGATGATCTAGTTCAACATGACACTACCAAATACTTGCACACTAGCATTACCACACATCAAGCATACTACCAATACATCCATGACCACTAGCTATCAATCCTTGCTGACATGGAAACAACTCCTAGAATGTTTCAAATCCACCACAACTATCTACTAGAACATCACAGTCACACAGATCGGTACATCTAACGTACCACATGCTCACAGATTTAGCTTGAACTAGTAGAGAGGAGGGGTGATTGAACTCACAGACGCCATGAGAGCAGCCGCGGAGGAGGCGCTGGACACGTCGGAAAAGAGGAGTCGATTCGCCACCACCGTCAACCGGTGCCCTAAGTTGTTTCGTCGTTTACCTCGTCGCCGATATGGATCCGCGACAGAGGGAAAGTTCGAAAGGGGGGAATAGTGGCTGGAGTTTTGTCGTTGCGGTCACCCTGTCTATAGAGGGCGACCAAATCGGCGGGCGGTGACGCGAATTCGTCCCGTCACTTGCTCGAAGACGCGCGCGAGCTCCTGCCATCTCCATGCGCGCAGGAGGTCAGCGCTGCGTTCCCCTCCGTGCATCGTTCAAGTGTGTCTTGTTGAAAGCTACAAATTTAGACATTTCTAGTGAGCATGGTTGAGGGCTGTTATAAGGTTCACGGGGGTCAAGATTTTGACGCGGGTCGGACAACCAAACAACCTGTTTCGTTTCGAATGAGCCTTTCTAGACCTAATGCGAGCAACCAAACGTGTCTCGGTTAGCAGCAACGTCGGGGACTATGGAATTAAAAAAAAAGGTCAGATCATGCTAACTTGATTGAACTTCTCGAAAAGGGTCAAGTTGGTGCTTGACCGGGCTATGGACGACTTCGCTCAAGAAAGAAAAAACAATTTTGGTCCCACGATTCTATTCCCACCACTTCTACCGCTGCCCGAAAACTTGTTTTGAACTGCATTCCTTGAGAAAAGGCATCTCGCTTCCCGTTCAAATTCTCACTGGTCGACTCAGATTTGCAGCCGCCAGCGGCTCGATTTGCAGGCATCAAGTAGACGTTGTCAACTTTGACCGTCTAGCTCAGCGTGAGGCCAGGGGGCATCGGAGATGAAAAACTAGTAGTAAGAAATTTACCGCGCGCCGATCATCGGGAGGTTAACATCACCGCCACCCCCCGTCGTACTAATGGACAAGGAGGGTTGAAACCCTAGGTGGCTTCTTCAACGCTTGCAACCAAACGCTCACGCCATCTCCGTCTCGAGGCAGGGGACGGAGGAAGAATCTGACGGGCCCGAGACGACAGGTAACGATCAGAACGGGAGCAGTAAACAAATGGCGGGCATGGTGGCGGTGGTGGAGTGGACACGGACTTGCGAGCGGACGCAACGCAACAAAACACAACGGGGCAGGCACTCATCCATGGTCAAACATGTGGAAACGCTAAATAATTGTGGGTGTGAGAACCAGGGGTGCTACCGGCTTTTATACACACAGCTTTGGACTCTTTTTTTTATCCGAAGAATCTTGTAGTATAAATTTAAATCTTTAGTTGTTTCCTTTCTATAAAAGCTCGTTTGATTTATAGGACTAGTCCATCCTCAACACAGACCACTAAAACAGTAAACTAGACATGTGTGTTTGATTCTAGGCATATCTTAGGTAAAAAAAATATGAACAGTAAACCTAATTGTTATATATATAAAGTGTGGCAAGATTTTCTTACAAGTCAAAGTGTAACTAACAATTTGAGCAACTCAAGTAAGTCATGTGTGACAAAATATAGCAAAGATACTCACAATTCAAATAACACACAGTATCGTCCGCGGACATGGATACGGGAGCCGGTTATCCAATCGTGCACCTCAAACGACATGATGCATTTCAGACGAAATTCGAATAAAACCGAATGATTCTCATGCAAGATGGATTGTTTTTATTTAAACTTGAGCACGTTCATGACATGTCCGACATGTTTCATTAACCAGAAGAGACATGACATTTTTTTACGGGCATGGTATTTTGTTTAACATATCAAAAGTTAACTTAGTCTATATCTCCCCCAACGTCGGCTGTTTCTACTCAGACAAGCTACAAATGCAAAAAAAAAAAACCGAAAATAATGCATGCAACCATACATGCCCCTGTTTTCTTCCCTTCCAATCGAACAGTTTAAAAAAATACATCTCTCATTTCTTTGTTTTGTCGGGCAAGAAACACCATGGCCGTGACAATTGGCTTATCCATTTTTGGAATCATGTAAATTGAAGAAACTTAGACTAACCAAGTTATCAAATCATGCATGAGTCAAATTGTATGGAGCCAAAGTAATTTGTTTGTTATGTCAGACTAACCCGTCCCTCGAGTGGATGCTGGAGGTTGGTTCAGGGAAAAAATATTGATTAAAATTAAAATTATTTATAGTATACACATACAAAATTACATCACATGCAAAAACAAATACATAGATTAACGTGGTGTTTTGTTGTTGTATTTGGGCCAGTTTTTTTCATGTAACCTACTGTATAAATAACCGTATGATCAAATGAAACTTTACAAATAATGAGAGAACGTGAATATATTCGTAGAAAAAGATGTCTTCTTTCCAAACTTTAAAAAAACAGGCTCACTCGTGCCGGTCCTAACAAACACCACACTCTTGGAGGCCACCTATATTGAATTACAAAAATATGGGATTTTGGATGCAATTTGTATTCATCAAATTGCTCTTGAGGTTCCTAATGTTATCAGTTGTTCTAAACATCAAAGGACATCTCCACCAACATATCCCAAATCGAACACACTAACATTTGTGGACGCGTCCGTGGCCATCCAACTGCATGCATCAAATGCCCGTCACATTTCAAACACAAATCGAATAAAGCCGATGAAATTTAAGAAAGTTTGATATATTATGGAAAACCAGACGAAATTGAACAAATTCAAACCATTGACAAAAAGTTAAACTACGCGAGGTACCTGCATCATCCAATCTCGTCCGCTTCAAAGCGTCAAACTGGCATGAATACGCGGCATCCGTTCGAGAGCTGGACGTGGGACGATGCCTTTGAATGGCACCTAACGAGCGAACGCGTATGTAGGACCAGGATGCCCGCAAACCGTTTTACAGAATTTCAAACACCAAGAAGCGTTCGCAGATATTTGAGGCATGGCGATGGATAACAAAACCCAACGTTTAAGGTCAACTCCAGCGGACGATCCCATCCGGACGTCCGTTTAGGTCGGATTCTGTCTATTTGGGACGACAATGAGGTTGTCCATGTTCGGATTGGTTCGTGGACGGGTCGGTGCGCCCAACGCGCGACCGCACCCCAAATCGTCCGGGGCAGACTGAGCATTTAAAAAAATAAAAATGCCAGAAAAATGCCAGAAAAATGAAAATAAATCACATACATTAATAATTATACATTAATAAAACATTGTTCAACGGCTCCACGACCCACAGTCCTTAATTAATATAATTAAAAAAACAGATAAAATGCGCCGCCCCGCGCTGCTGTCGTGCCCGTCGCCGTCTTCAGGCGCCGCCGTTGTCGTCATCATCGCTAGTGAGGTCGATGTACGACAACATCGTCCAGAGTTGGGTAGGCGGCCCCTGGAAGGTTAGCGGCGCTGGCGGCGCCTGCACCACCTCCCCGCGCGGCGATGACTCGCGCTCCGGTGACCGCGGTGGCGTGGGGCACCAATGCTCGGCCCCCGTTCCCTGGGCCATCTCCGTGGCCATGCACGACCACGTCCAGCGCTGGCCCACCAGGTGCGGGTCAAACACAACCACTGGCTGCTCCTCGTGCACCTCCTCCTTCACCGTCACGGGCTGCTCCTCCACGGCGTCGGCCATCTCCAACTCCGGGATGGCCACGTCACCGGCCACGGAGAGGGCCATCATCTCCTCTAGCCCCACCAACTGCCGCTCATCGTACGTGTTCATGGAGTCTTGCATGACACGTTGGACGAGCCGAGCCTTCTCCTCTTCGGTCATGCGAGGAGGTGGTGGTGGCGAAGGAGAGGGCAACAGCGACGGGGTTGGCGTCAGGCCACGCACCCGCGTATGCCCGCGCACCTAGGAAGGACTCAGAGGGCACGCCCGGCGCTCTGCACGTACCCGTCGTGGGCTGTTGGTGTCCCCGGCAAAGTACGACGCGCGGCGCACGTCGTGCTCGTCGCGGAACCGTGTGTCCCATAGGGGCAAATCGACGGCGTACCTCGGGTCGTAGTAGAGGTCGTCGGGGCGGCGGCGTCGGCGGCGCTGGATCTCGTCGCGATGGGCACGGCCGCGCTCAACGACAACGGCGGGATCGACACCCGATCCGCGGATAAGTGCGAGTTGTTTGGCAAGTGCACGTCGCTCCAGGGGAGCGTCGGCAAACATCCGCATGGATGTACTACCGGGAGCGCGTCGGGACGCTCGTAGGGGCAATGGTGAAGGGGGCCGGAGCAGGCCGTGACGGAGGAGAAGTACGGCACTGCTCGCTTATGGCGCGGCGACGGCTGGACGACGACCCAGCCTCGTGATCGTGCTGTTGGGGAACGTCGCATGGGAAACAAAATTTTTCCTACGTTCACGCAAGACCTATCCATGGTGATGAGCATCTACGAGAGGGAGAGTGGATCTACATACCCTTGTAGATCGCTAAGCAGGAAGCGTTAAGAAACGCGGTTGGTGTAGTCGAACGTTTTCGCGATCCAAATCGCCGAGCGTCCCGCGATCCAATCATGATCCGTCCCGATCAAGCACCGAACGGACGGCACCTCCGCGTTCAGCACACGTACAGCTTGATGACGATCTCCGTCTTCTTGATCCAGCAAGAGGGAGCGGAGAGGTAGAAGAGTTCTCCCGCAGCGTGACGGCGCTCCGGCGATGGTGGTGGAGCTATTCCGACAGGGCTTCGCCTAAGCACTGCAGAAATCCGATCTAGAGGAGAAACTATGCACTAGAGGAACGGATAGCACATGGCTGAAAATCTTGTGCCAAAACCCTAAAACCCTCTAGTATATATAGGAGGAGAGGAGGAGGAGGCTTGGCTCCCAAGTAGCCAGCTCTTGGGTCGGTCGAACCAGGAGGGAGGAGTACTCCTCCTTCACTCCTAGTAGGATTAGGACTTCTTCCTAATTTAGCCCTTTTTGCCTTTTTCCACCTTTTTCCTTTTCGGATTTTTCTTCCCAGTCGCATGGGCCCTTTGTGGGACTTCCTCCAGCCCACTAAGGGTTGGTATTCATTCTTCCACAGCCCATGTAGCCTCTTGGGTCGAAATACCCCTCCCGATGGTCTCCCGGTACACTACAGATGAGCCCGAAACTTTTCCGACGACCAAAATAGGACTTCCTATATATCAATCTTTACCTCCAGACCATTCCGGAGCTCCTCGTGACGTCCAGGATCTCTTCCGGGACTCCCAACAACCTTCGGTCATCACCATACATAACTCTATACTACCAAAACGTCACCAAACCTTAAGTGTGCAGACCCTGCGGGTTCGAGAACTATGTAGACATTGTTGGGAGACGTAGTAGTAAATCAAAAAATTTCCTACGTGTCACCAAGATCTATCCATGGAGAAACCAACAACGAGAGGGGAGAGATTGCATCTTCATACCTTTGAAGATCGCTAAGCGGAAGCGTTACAAGAACACGGTTGGTGGAGTCGTACTCGCAGCGATTCAGATCGCGGTGGACTCCGATCTAAGCGCTGAACAACGGCGCCTCCGCGTTCAACACACGTGCAGCCTGATGACGTCTCCTACACCTTGATCCAGCAAGGAGGAAGGAGAGGTTGAGGGAGAGCTCCGGCAGCACAACGGCGTGGTGACGGTGGAGCTACGTGGACTCCGTCACGGCTTCGCCAAGCGCTACGGAGAACGAGGAAGAGGAAGGGTAGGGCTGCGCCGAGAGAGAGAGAAGTCGTGTCTCAAATAAGCCCCAATACCTTGGATATATATAGGAGGAGGGAGAGGTAGGGCTGCCTTGGCCCCTCCTCCAAGGAGGAGAGGTTCGGCCGAACTAGGGGAAGAGTCCACCTCCCACAAGGGAGGTGGATCTCTTCCTTTTAAATCTTTTCAGCCCTATCTTTTTATCTCCACCCGCATGGGCCCTTCTGGAAGGTGTTGGCCAGCCCAATAAGGGCTGCTACACCTCCTCTAAGGGCCCACGAAGTCCTATGGTCGTCACACCCCTCCCGGGGGTCCTCCGGTACCCTCCCGACACTCCCGGTACACTACCGATGAGCTCGAAAACTTTCCGGTGACCAAAACTGAACTTCCTATATATCAATCTTTACCTCTGGACCATTCCGGAGCTCCTCGTGACATCTGGGATCTCATCCGGTACTCCGAACAACCTTCGGTAACCACGTTCAACATTTCCCTATAACCCTAGCGTCATCGAACCTTAAGTGTGTAGACCCTACGGGTTCGGGAGACACGTAGACATGACCGAGACACCTCTCCGGTCAATAACCAACAGCGGGATATGGATACCCATGTTGGCTCCCACATACTCCACGATCATCTCATCAAATGAACCATGATGTCGGGGATTCAATCAATCCCGTATACAATTCCGTTTGTCTATCGATATGATACTTGCCCGAGATTCGATCGTCGGTATCTCTATACCTTGTTCAATCTCATTACCGACAAGTCTCTTTACTCGTTTCGTAATACATCATCCCGTGGCTAACTCCTTAGTCACATTGAGCTCATTATGATGATGTCTTACCGAGTGGGCCCAGAGATACCTCTCCGTCACACGGAGTGACAAATCCTAGTCTCGATTCGTGCCAACCCAACAGACACTTTCGGAGATACCCGTAGTGCACCTTTATAGCCACCCAGTTACGTTGTGACGTTTGGCACACCCAAAGCATTCCTACGGTATCCGGGAGTTGCATAATCTCATGGTCTAAGGAAACGATACTTGACATTGAAAAGTTTTAGCAAACGAACTACACGATCTTGTGCTATGCTTAGGATTAGGTCTTATCCATCACATCATTCTCCTAATGATGTGATCCCATTATCAACGACATCCAATGTCCATGGTCATGAAACCGTGATCATCTATTGATCAACGAGCTAGCCAACTAGAGGCTCACTAGGGACATGTTGTGGTCTATATATTCACACATGTATTACGGTTTCCGGTTAACACAATTATAGCATGAACAATAGACAATTATCATGAACTAGGAAATAGAATAATAACCATTTTATTATTGCCTCTAGGGCATATTTCCAATAGTCTCCCACTTGCACTAGAGTCATTAATCCAGTTCACATCGCCATGTGATTAACACTTTCATCACCATGTGATCATATCATCATGTGATTAACACCCAATCAGTTCTGGGGTTTGATCATGTTTTGCTTGTGAAAGAGGTTTTAGTCAATGGGTCTGCGACATTCAGATCCGTGTGTACCTTGTAAACTTCTATGTCCTACTATAGATGCTGCTCCCACACTCCACTTGGAGCTATTCCAAATGGTTACTCCACTATACGTATCCGAATTTCTACTCACAGTCATCCGGATTGGTGTTAAAGCTTGCATCATCGTAACCCTTTACGACGAACTCTTTATCACCTCCATAATCGAGAAATATTTCCTTAGTCCTCTAGTTACTAAGGATAATTTCGACCGCTGTCCAGTGATCCACTCCTGGATCACACTTGTACCCCTTGACAGACTCATGGCAAGGCACACACATGTGCGGTACACAACATGGCATACTATATAGAGCCTATGGCTGAAGCATAGGGGATGACACTCATCTTTTCTCTATTTTCTGCCGTGGTCGGGCATTGAGCTGTGCTCAATCTCACACCTTGTAATATAGACAAGAACCCTTTCTCGGACTGATCCACATTGAACTTCTTCAATATCTTGTCAAGGCATGTACTTATTGAAAGTATTATCAAGCATCTTGATCTATCTCTATAAATCTTGACACCCAACAATTAGGTAGCTTTATCCAGGTCTTCCTTTGAAAAACTCTGTTCAAACAACCATTTATGCTTTCCAGAAATTCTACATCATTTCCGATCAATAATATGTCAACTACATATTCTTATCAGAAAATCTATAGTGCTCCCACTCACCTTCTTGTAAATACAAGTTTCTCATAAACTTCGTATAAACTCATAAACTTTGATCACTTCATCAAAGCTCATATTCCAACTCCGAGATGCTTGCTCCAGTACATAGAAGGATCGCTGGAGTTTGCATAGCTTTTAGCATCCTTAGGATTGACAAAACCTTCTAGTTGCATCACATACAACTCTTCCTCACGGAAACCATTAAGGAGGCCTTGTTTTTTGACATCCATCTGCCAGATTTCACAATCGAAAAATGCAGCAATTGCTAACATAATTTTAATAGACTTTTAGCATCGCTACGGATGAGAAAATCTCATCGCAGTCAACTCCTTGAACTTGGCGGAAACTTCTTTGCGACAAGTCGAGCTTTATAAATGGTGACATTTCACCATTAGTGTCTGAGTTCATCTCAAAGGTCCATGTGTACTCAACAACCTGTCGTTTAACGGGCAAGTCCACCAAAGTCCATACTTGGTTTCCATACATGGATCCTTTCTCGGATTTCATGGCTCCTAGCCATTTGTTGGAATCCGGGCCCACCATCGCTTCTCCATAGTTTATAGGTTCATCGTTGTCCAACAACATGACCTCCAAGACAGGGTTGACGTACTACTCAGGATCAGTCCGCGTCCTTGTCGACCTACGAGGTTCGATAGTAACTTGATATGAAGCTTCATGATCATCATCATTAACTTCCTCTTCAACTGACGTAGGCTCCACAGAAACATCTTTCTGTGCTGCGCTACTCTCTGGTTGAAACAAAGGTTCAACAACCTCATCAAGTTCCATCTTCCTTCCACTCATTTCTTTCGAGATAAATTCTTTCTCAAGAAAGGACCCGTTCTTAGCCACAAACACTTTTGCACTTGGATCTGAGATAGAAGGTATACCCAAAGTCTCCTTAGGGTATTCTATGAAGATGCATTCGTCTGCTTTGGGTTCGAGCTCACTAGGTGAAAACCCTTTTCACATAAGCGTCGCAGCCCCAAACATTAAGAAATGACAGCTTAGGCTTCTGTCAAACCATAATTCACACGGTGTCATCTCAACAGACTTAGATGGTGCCCTATTAAAGTGAATGGATTTGTATTTAATGCATAACCCCACAACGATAGTGGCAAAACGATAAGAGACATCATAGTACTCACTATATCCAATAGAGCACGACTACAACGTCCGGACACACCATCACACTATGGTGTTCCAGGAGGCGTGAGCTGTGAAACAACTTCCACATTGTCTAAAATTGCATACCGAACTCGTAACTCAGATATTCACCTCCACGATCATATCGTAGACATTTTGTCTTCTTGTCACGATGATCTTTAACTTCACTCTGAAACTCCTTGAACTTTTCAAACATTTCAGACTCGTGTTTCATTAAGTAAATATCCTCATATTCACTCAAATCATCAGTGAAGGTAAAGAAAATAATGATATCCACTACGTGTTTTAACACTCATTGGACCACATACATATACATGTATCAATTCCAATAAGCCACCAGCCCGCTCCATCATACCGGAAGACGGGGTCTTAGTCATCTTGCCCAAGAGGCATGGTCCGCATGTCTCAAACGATTCGAAATCGACTGGGTCCAAAGATCCATCGGCATGGAGTTTCTTCATGCGCTTTACACCAATATGATGTTTGTGGGAGTGACACAAGAATGTGGTACTATCATTATTAACTTTGTATCTTTGGTACCAACATTATGAACATATGTGTTACTACGATCAAGATTCAATAAACCATTCCCATTGGGTGCATGACCATTGAAGGCATTATTCATGTAAACGGGATAACCATTATTCTCTAACTTAAATGAATAATCGTATCGCACTAAACACGATCCAATCATGTTCATGCTCAACGCAAACACCAAATAACATTTATTTAGGTTCATTACTAATCCCAAAGGTAGAGAAAGTGTGTGATGGTGATCACATCAACCTTGGGAACACTTCCAACATACATCATCACCTTTCACTTAGCTAGCCTCCATTCATTTCGTAGATTTTATTTCGAGTTGCTAACATTTAGCAACTAAACCGGTATCTTATACCCGAGTGCTACTAGGAGTACTAGCAAGGTACACATCAATAACATGTATATCAAATATACTTCTGTCGACATTGCCAGCCTTCTCATCTACCAAGTATCTAGGGTTGTCCCGCTTCAGCGACCATTCTCCTAATAATAGAAGCACATAGTCTCGGGTTTGGGCTCAACCTTGGGTTTCTTCACCAGAGTGGCAACTGGCTTGTCATTCCTGAAGTTTTCCCGTTCTGCCCTTGCCCTTTTTGAAACTAGTGGTTTCCACTTAACCATCAACACTTGATGCTCTTTCTTGATTTCTACCTTCGTGGTGTCAAACAACGCGAATAGCTCAGGGATCATTATCTCCATCCCTGGCATTTTATAGTTCATCACGAAGCTCCAGTAGCTTGATGGCAGTGACTTGGAGAACTGTATTAATCACTATCTTATCTGGAAGATTAACTCCCACTCAATTCAAGTGATTGTAGCACCCAGACAATCTGAGCACATGCTTACTGATTGAGCTATTCTCTTTTATCCTGCCGACAAAGAATCTTGTTGGAGGTCTCATACCTCTCAACATAGGCACGAGCCTGAAATCCCAATTTCAGCTCTTTAGAACATCTCTTATGTTCCGTGACGTTCAAAACGTTTTGGAGCCTTAGTTCTAAGCTGTAATGCATGACGCACAGAACTATCACGTAGTCATCAAAAAGTGTATGTCATATGTTCACAACATCTACAGACAACGCTTGAGGGAGTGGTGCACTTAGCGGTGCATCAAAGACATATGCTTTCTGTGCAGCAATGAGGACAATCCTCAGATCACGGATCCAGTCCGTATTATTGCTACCAACAACTTTCAACTTACTTTTCTCTAGGACCGTATCAATAAAACATGGGAGCTATAGCACGAGCTATCTATGACATAATTTGCAAAAAACACTTTTAGACTAAGTTCATGATAATTAAGTTCACATGATCAAATTATTTAATGAACTCCCACTTAGATAGACATCTCTATGTTGGAAATATGCCCTAGAGGCAATAATAAAATGGTTATTATTGTATTTCCTTGTTCATGATAATTGTCTATTGTTCATGCTATAATTGTGTTAACCGGAAACCATAATACATGTGTGAATACATAGACCACAACATGTCCCTAGTAAGCCTCTAGTTGGCTAGCTCGTTGATCAATAGATGGTCACGGTTTCATGGCCATGGACATTGGATGTCGTTGATAACGGGATCACATCATTAGGAGAATGATGTGATGGACAAGACCCAATCCTAAGCATAGCACAAGATCGTGTAGTTCGTTTGCTAAAGCTTTTCAATGTCAAGTATCGTTTCCTTAGACCATGAGATTGTGCAACTCCCGGATACCGTAGGAATGCTTTGGGTGTGCCAAACGTCACAACGTAACTGGGTGGCTATAAAGGTACGCTACGGGTATCTCCGAAAGTATCTGTTGGGTTGGCACGAATCGAGACTGGGATTTGTCACTCCGTGTGACGGAGAGGTATCTCTGGGCCCACTCGGTAAGACATCATCATAATGAGCTCAATGTGACTAAGGAGTTAGCCACGGGATGATGTATTACGGAACGAGTAAAGAGACTTGCCAGTAACGAGATTGAACAAGGTATGGGGATACCGACGATCGAATCTCGGGCAAGTACCATACCGATAGACAAAGGGAATTGTATACGGGATTGATTGAATCCTTGACATCGTGGTTCATCCGATGAGATCATCGTGGAGTACGTGGGAGCCAACATGGGTATCCAGATCCCGCTGTTGGTTATTGACCGGAGAGGTTTCTCGGTCATGTCTACGTGTCTCCCGAACCCGTAGGGTCTACACACTTAAGGTTCGATGACGCTAGGGTTATAGGGAAATGGTATACGTGATTACCGAAGGTTGTTCGGAGTCCCGGATGAGATCCCGGACGTCACGAGGAGCTCCGGAATGGTCCGGAGGTAAAGATTGATATATAGGAAGTCCAGTTTTGGTCACCGGAAAGTTTTCGGGCTCATCGGTAGTGTACCGGGAGTGCCGGGAGGGTGCCGGAGGACCCCCGGGAGGGGTGTGACGACCAGAGGACTTCATGGGCTGTTAGATAAAGTGTGTCAGCCCTTATTGGGCTGGGAAATACTTTTGCTAAAGGCCCATGTGGCTGGAGATAAGGAGATAAGGCAAAAAGGATTTAAAAGGAGGAGATCCACCTCCCTTGTGGGAGGTGGACTCTCCCTTTAATTCGGCCGGCCATCTCCTCTTTGGAGTAGAGGCCAAGCCAGCCCTCCACGTCCCTCCTCCTATATATACTTGAGGTTTTGGATGTTTTGAGACAGGATTTGATCTCTCTCTCTCACGGCGAAGCCCTACCTCTCTTCTTCCTCCTCCGCAGCGCTTAGGCGAAGCCCTGTCGGAATATCTTGCTACTCCACCACCACCACGCCGTCGTGCTGATGTTGGAGCCCTTCCCCAACCTCTCCTTCCTCCTTGCTGGATCAAGGTGTTGGAGACGTCACCGGGCTGCACGTGTGTTGAACGCGGAGGTGCCGTCCGTTCGGCACTTGATCGGATCTACCGCGATCTGAATCGCTGCGAGTACGACTCCATCAACCGCGTTCTTGTAACGCTTCCGCTTAGCGATCTTCAAAGGTATGAAGATCCAATCTCTCCCCACTCGTTTGCTGGTTTCTCCATAGATAGATCTTGGTGACACGTAGGAAAATTTTGATTTACTACTACGTCTCCCAACAGTGGCATCATGAGCTAGGTCTATGCGTAGAATCTATGCACGAGTAGAACACAAAGTAGTTGTGGGCGTCGATTTTGTTAATATGCTTGCCGTTACTAGTCTTATCTTGATTCGACGGTATTGTGGGATGAAGCAGCCCGGACCAACCTTACACGTACGCTTACGTGAGACCGGTTCCACCGCCTGACATGCACTAGTTGCATAAGGTGGCTAGCGGGTGTCTGTCTCTCCCACCTTAGTCGGATTGGATTCGATGAAAAGGGTCCTTATGAAGGGTAAATAGCAATTGGCATATCACGTTGTGGTTTTGACGTAGGTAAGAAACGTTCTTGCTAGAAACCTATAGCAACCACGTAAAAAACTTGCAACTACAAATTAGAGGACGTCTAACTTGTTTTTGCAGCATATGCCGTGTGATGTGATATGGCCAAAAGGATGTGATGTGATGCATTGTGATGTATGAGATTGATCATGTTCTTGTAATAGGGTTCACGACTTGCATGTCGATGACTATGACAACCGGCAGGAGCCATAGGAGTTGTCTTATATTATTGTATGACCTGCGTGTCAATCATAAACGCCATGTAATTACTTTACTTTATTGCTAAACGTTAGCTGTAGTAGTAGAAGTAATATTTGGCGAGACAACTTCATGAAGACACAATGATGGAGATCATGATGATGGAGATCATGGTGTCGTGCCGGTGACAGTGATGATCATGGTGCCCCGAAGATGGAGATCAAAGGAGCAAGATGATATTGGCCATATCATGTCACTATATTGATTGCATGTGATGTTTATCATGTTTACATCTTATTTGCATAGAACGACGGTAGTAAATAAGATGATCTCTCAATAAAATTTCAAGAAAGGTGTTCACCCTAACTGTGCACCGTTGCTAAGGATCGTCGTTCCGAAGCACCACGTGATGATCGGGTGTGATAGGTTCTAACGTTCGCATACAACGGGTGTAAGCCAGATTTACACATGCGAAACACTTAGGTTGACTTGACGAGCCTAGCATGTACAGACATGGCCTCGGAACACGGAAGACCGAAAGGTCGAACATGAGTCGTATAGAAGATACGATCAACATAGAGATGTTCACCATGGATGACTAGTCCGTCTCACGTGATGATCGGACACGGGCTAGTTTACATGGATCATGTAACACTTGGAAGACTAGAGAGATGTCTATCTAACTGGGAGTTCATTAATAATTTGATTAAGTGAACTTAATTATCATGAACTTAGTCTAAAAATGTCCTTGCAAATTATGTCGTAGATAGCTCGCGCTGTAGCTCCACAGTTTTATTGATACAATCCTAGAGAAAAGTAAGTTGAAAGTTGATGGTAGCAATAATGCGGACTGGGTCCGTGATCTGAGGATTGTCCTCATTGCTGCACAGAAAGCTTATGTTTTTGATGTACCGCTAACTGCATCACTCCCTCAAGCGTTGTCTGTAGATGTTGTGAACATATGACAGGCACTTTTTGGTGACTACGTGATAGTTCAATGCGTCATGCATTACGGCTTAGAATTGAGGCTCCAAAACGTTTTGAACGTCACGGAACATATGAGATGTTCTAGGAGCTGAGATTGTGATCTCAGGCTCGTGCCTATGTTGAGAGGTATGAGACCTCCAACAAGATTCTTTGTCTGCAAGATAAAGGAGAATAGCTCAATCGCTGAGCGTGTGCTCAGATTGTCTGGGTGCTACAATCACTTGAATCAAGTGGGAGTTAATCTTCCAGATGAGATAGTGATTAATGCAGTTCTCCAAGTCACTGCCACCAAGCTACTAGAGCTTCGTGATGAACTATAACATGCCAGGGATGGATAAGATGATCCCTGAGTTGTTCGTGATGTTTGACACCACGAAGGTAGAAATCAAGAAGGAGCATCAAGTGTTGATGGTTAAGTGAAACCACTAGTTTCAAAAGGGGCAAGGGCAAGAACGGAAAACTTCAGGAATGACAAGCCAGTTGTTGCTCTAGTGAAGAAACCCAAGGTTGAGCCCGAACCCGAGACTAAGTGCTTCTGTTATGAGGAGAATGTTCGCTGAAGCGGAAAACCCCTAGATGCTTGGTAGATAAGAAGGCTGGTAATGTCAATGGAAGTATATTTGATATACGTGTTAGTGATGTGTACCTTGCTGGTACTCCTAGTAGCACCTGGGTGTTGGATACCGGTTCGGTTGCTAAGTGTTAGCAACTCGAAATAAAAGCTACAGAATAAATGGAGACTAGCTAGGTGAAAGGTGACGATGTGTGTTGGAAGTATTTCCAAGATTGATGTGATCACCATCGCACGTTCTCTCTACCCTCGGGATTTGTGATAAACCTAAATAAATGTTATTTGGTGTTTGCGTTGAGCATGAACGTGATTAGATCATGATTAGTGCAATACGGTTATTCATATAAGTTAGAGAATAATGGTTATTCTATTTACATGGATAATGCCTTCAATGGTCATACACCCACTCGGAATGGTTTATCGAATCATGATCGTAGTAGTACACATGTTCATAACGTTGGTACCAAAAGATACAAAGTTAATAATGATAGTACCACATGCTTGTGGCACTGCCACGTAATGTCATATTGGTATAAATCGCATGAAGAAACTCCATGATGATGGATTTTTTGACTCACTCGATTTCGAATCGGTTGAGACATGCGAGCCATGCCTCTTGGGCAAGATGACTGAGACCCTATCATCCAATATGATGGAGCGGGCAAGTGGCTTATTGGAATTAATACATGTTGATGTATGTGGTCCAATGAGTGTTGAAACACACAGTGGATATCGTTGTTTTTCTTTACCTTCACTGATGATTTGAGTAAATATGGGGATATTTACTTAATGAAACACGAATCTGAAATGCTTGAAAGGTTCAAGGAGTTTCAGAGTGAAGTTAAAGATCATCGTGACAAGAAGATAAATGTCTATGATATGATCATGGAGGTGAATATCTAAGTTACGAGTTGGGTATGCAATTTTAGACAATGTGGAAATTGTTTCACAGCTCACGCCTCCTGGAACACCATAGTGTGATGGTGTGTTCGAACGTCGTAGTCGTGCTCTATTGGATATAGTGAGTACTATGATGTCTCTTATCGTTTTACCACTATCGTTATGGGGTTATGCATTAAAGACAAATCCATTCACTTTAATAGGGCACCATCTAAGTCTGTTGAGATGACACCGTGAGAATTATGGTTTGACAGAAGCCTAAGCTGTCATTTCTTAATGTTTGGGGCTGCGACGCTTATGTGAAAATGGGTTTTTCACCTAGCGAGCTCGAACCCAAAGCAGACAAATGCATCTTCATAGAATACCCTAATGAGACATTGGGTATACCTTCTATCTCAGATCCAAGCGCAAAAGGTGTTTGTTGCTAAGAACGGGTCCTTTCTTGAGAAAGAGTTTCTCTCGAAAGAATTGAGTGGGAGGAAGATAGAACTTGATGAGGTTGTTGAACCTTTGTTTCAACCAGAGAATAGCGCAACACAGAAAGATGTTTCTGTAGAGCCTACTCAGTTGAAAAGGAAGTTAATGATGATGATCATGAAGCTTCGGATCAAGTCACTATCGAACCTCGTAGGTCGACAAGGACGCGTACTGCTCCTGAGTAGTACGACAACCCTGTCTTGGAAATCATGTTGTTGGACAACGATGAACCTACGAACTATGGAGAAGCGATGGTGGGCCCGGATTCCAACAAATGGCTAGGAGCCATGAAATCCGAGAAAGGATCCATGTATGAAAACCAAGTATGGACTTTGGTAGACTTGCCTGTTGAATGGCGGGTCATTGAGTACAAATGGACCTTTGAGATAAACATAGACGCTAATGGTGAAATGTCACCGTTTATAAAGCTCGACTTGTCGCAAAGAAGTTTCCGCCAAGTTCAAAGAGTTGACTGCGATGAGATTGTCTCATCTGTAGAGATGCTAAAAGTCTATTAAAATTTTGTTAGCAGTTGCTGCATTTTTCGATTAGGAAATCTGGCAGATGGATGACAAAACAAGGTTTCCGTAATGGTTTCTGTGAGGAAGAGTTGTATGTGATACAACCAGAAGGTTTTGTCAATCCTAAGGATGCTAATAATATGCAAACTCCAGCGATCCTTCTATGGACTGGAGCAAGAATCTCGGAGTTGGAATATATGCTTTGATGAGGTGATCAAAGTGTTTAAGTTTATACAAAGTTTATGAGAAACTTTTATTTGCAAGAAAGTGAGTGGGAGCACTATGGAATTTCTTATAAGAATATGTAGTTGACATATTATTGATCGGAAATGATGTAGAATTTCTGGAAGAGCATGAAGGGTTGTTTGAAAAGTTTTTTTTTTCAAGGAAGACCCAGATAAAGCTACTATTTTATTGAGCATCAAGATCTATAGGGATAGATCAATTCGCTTGATAAGTTTTTTCGACGAAGACATACCTTGACAAGTTTTTGAAGGAGTTCAAAATAGATGGGTCAAAGAAGGAGTTCTTGACTGTATTGTAAGGTGTGAAATTGAGTAAGACTCAATACCCGACCACGGCAGAAGATAAAGAAAAGATGAGTGTCATCTCCTATGCTTTAGCCATAGGCTCTATATAGTATGCCATGCTGTGTACCGCACTTGTGTGTGCCTTGCCATGAGTCTGTCAAGGGGTACAAGAGTAATCCAAGAGTGGATCACTGGACAATGGTCAAAGTTATCCTTAGTAACTTGAGAACTAAGGAAATATTTCTCGATTATGGAGGTGATAAAGAGTTCATCGTAAAGGGTTACGATGATGCAAGCTTTAACTCCAATCCGGATGACTCTTAGTAGAAATCTGGCTACGTATAGTGGAGCAGCCATTTGGAATAGCTCCAAGTGGAGCGTGGGAGTAGTATCTACAAATATGTCATGGAAAGTTTGCAAGGTACACACGGATCTGAATGTCGCAGACCCATTGACTAAAAACCTCTTTCACGAGCAGAACATGAACAAACCCCGGAACTTATTGGGTGTTAATCACATGATGATATGATCACACGGTGATGTAAGTGTTAATCACATGGTGATGTGAACTAGATTATTGACTCTAGTGCAAGTGGGAGACTGTTGGAAATATGCCCTAGAGGCAATAATAAAATGGTTATTATTGTATTTCCTTGTTCATGATAATTGTCTATTGTTCATGCTATAATTGTGTTAACCGGAAACCATAATACATGTGTGAATACATAGACCACAACATGTCCCTAGTAAGCCTCTAGTTGGCTAGCTCGTTGATCAATAGATGGTCACGGTTTCATGGCCATGGACATTGGATGTCGTTGATAACGGGATCACATCATTAGGAGAATGATGTGATGGACAAGACCCAATCCTAAGCATAGCACAAGATCGTGTAGTTCGTTTGCTAAAGCTTTTCAATGTCAAGTATCGTTTCCTTAGACCATGAGATTGTGCAACTCCCGGATACCGTAGGAATGCTTTGGGTGTGCCAAACGTCACAACGTAACTGGGTGGCTATAAAGGTACGCTACGGGTATCTCCGAAAGTATCTGTTGGGTTGGCACGAATCGAGACTGGGATTTGTCACTCCGTGTGACGGAGAGGTATCTCTGGGCCCACTCGGTAAGACATCATCATAATGAGCTCAATGTGACTAAGGAGTTAGCCACGGGATGATGTATTACAGAACGAGTAAAGAGACTTGCCAGTAACGAGATTGAACAAGGTATGGGGATACCGACGATCGAATCTCGGGCAAGTACCATACCGATAGACAAAGGGAATTGTATACGGGATTGATTGAATCCTTGACATCGTGGTTCATCCGATGAGATCATCGTGGAGTACGTGGGAGCCAACATGGGTATCCAGATCCCGCTGTTGGTTATTGACCGGAGAGGTGTCTCGGTCATGTCTACGTGTCTCCCGAACCCGTAGGGTCTACACACTTAAGGTTCGATGACGCTAGGGTTATAGGGAAATGGTATACGTGATTACCGAAGGTTGTTCGGAGTCCCGGATGAGATCCCGGACGTCACGAGGAGCTCCGGAATGGTCCGGAGGTAAAGATTGATATATAGGAAGTCCAGTTTTGGTCACCGGAAAGTTTTCGGGCTCATCGGTAGTGTACCGGGAGTGCCGGGAGGGTGCCGGAGGACCCCCGGGAGGGGTGTGACGACCAGAGGACTTCATGGGCTGTTAGATAAAGTGTGTCAGCCCTTATTGGGCTGGGAAATACTTTTGCTAAAGGCCCATGTGGCTGGAGATAAGGAGATAAGGCAAAAAGGATTTAAAAGGAGGAGATCCACCTCCCTTGTGGGAGGTGGACTCTCCCTTTAATTCGGCCGGCCATCTCCTCTTTGGAGTAGAGGCCAAGCCAGCCCTCCACGTCCCTCCTCCTATATATACTTGAGGTTTTGGATGTTTTGAGACAGGATTTGATCTCTCTCTCTCACGGCGAAGCCCTACCTCTCTTCTTCCTCCTCCGCAGCGCTTAGGCGAAGCCCTGTCGGAATATCTTGCTACTCCACCACCACCACGCCGTCGTGCTGCTGTTGGAGCCCTTCCCCAACCTCTCCTTCCTCCTTGCTGGATCAAGGTGTTGGAGACGTCACCGGGCTGCACGTGTGTTGAACGCGGAGGTGCCGTCCGTTCGGCACTTGATCGGATCTACCGCGATCTGAATCGCTGCGAGTACGACTCCATCAACCGCGTTCTTGTAACACTTCCGCTTAGCGATCTTCAAAGGTATGAAGATCCAATCTCTCCCCACTCGTTTGCTGGTTTCTCCATAGATAGATCTTGGTGACACGTAGGAAAATTTTGATTTACTACTACGTCTCCCAACACTCTATAGTCATCCAAGTGATACATGATCCATGTCAACTAGCCCGTGTCCGATCATCACGTGAGACAGATTAGTCATCCATGGTGAACATCTCCATGTTGATCGTATCTTCTATACGACTCATGTTCGAACTTTCGGTCTTCCGTGTTCCGAGGCCATGTCTGTACATGCTAGGCTCGTCAAGTCAACCTAAGTGTTCCGCGTGTGTAAATCTGGCTTACACCCGTTGTATGTGAACGTTAGAACCTATCACACCCGATCATCATGTGGTGCTTCGGAACAACGATCCTTAGCAACGGTGCACAGTTAGGGTGAACACATCTCTTGAAATTTTATTGAGAGATCATCTTATTCACTACCGTCGTTCTAAGCAAATAAGATGTAAACATGATAAACATCACATGCAATCAATATAGTGACATGATATGGCCAATATCATCTTGCTCCTTTGATCTCCATCTTCGGGGCACCATGATCATCTCTGTCACCAGCACGACACCATGATCTCCATCATCGTGTCTTCATGAAGTTGTCTCGCCAACTATTACTTCTACTACTATGGCTAACGTTTAGCAATAAAGTAAAGTAATTACATGGCGTTTATGATTGACACGCAGGTCATACAATAAAATAAGACAACTCCTATGGCTCCTGCCGGTTGTCATACTCATTGACATGCAAGTCGTGAATCCTATTACAAGAACATGATCAATCTAATACATCACAATGCATCACATCACATCCTTTTGGCCATATCACATCACAAGGCATATGCTGCAAAAACAAGTTAGACGTCCTCTAATTTGTAGTTGCAAGTTTTACGTGGCTGCTATAGGTTTCTAGAAAGAACGTTTCTTATCTACGCCAAAACCACAACGTGATATGTCAATTGCTATTTACCCTTCATAAGGACCCTTTTCATCGAATCCAATTCGACTAAGGTGGGAGAGACAGACACCCGCTAGCCACCTTATGCAACAAGTGCATGTCAGGCGGTGGAACCAGTCTCACGTAAGCGTACGTGTAAAGTCGGTCCGGGCCGCTTCATCCCACAATACCGCCGAATCAAGATAAGACTAGTAGTGGTAAGCAAATTAAAAAATCGACGCCCACAACAACTTGTGTTTTAATCATGCATAGATTCTACGCATAGACCTAGCTCATGATGCCACTGTTGGGAGACGTAGTAGTAAATCAAAAAATTTCCTACGTATCACCAAGATCTATCCATGGAGAAACCAGCAACGAGAGGGGAGAGATTGCATCTTCATACCTTTGAAGATCGCTAAGCGGAAGCGTTAAAAGAACACGGTTGGTGGAGTCGTACTCGCAGCGATTCAGATCGCGGTGGACTCCGATCTAAGCGCCGAACAACGGCGCCTCTGCGTTGAACACACGTGCAACCCGATGACGTATCCTATTCCTTGATCTAGCAAGGAGGAAGGAGAGGTTGAGGGAGAGCTCTGGCAGCACGACAGCATGATGACGGTGGAGCTACGTGGACTCCGGAAGGGCTTCGCCAAGCGCTACAGAGAACGAGGAAGAGGAAGGGTAGGGCTGCGCCGAGAGAGAGAGAGAGAGAAGTCGTGTCTCAAATCAGCCCCAATACTTTGGATATATATAGGAGGAGGGATAGGTAGGGCTGCCTTGGCCCCTCCTCCAAGGAGGAGAGGTACGGCCGAACTAGGGGAAGAGTCCACCTCCCACAAGGGAGGTGGATCTCTTCCTTTTAAATCTTTTCAGCCCTATCTTTTTATCTCTAGCCGCATGGGACCTTCCGGAAGGTCTTGGCCAGCCCAATAAGGACTAGTACACCTCCTCTCAGGGCCCACGAAGTCCAATGGTCGTCACACCCCTCTCGGGGGTCCTCCGGTACCCTCTCGACACTCCCGGTACACTATCGATGAGCCCAAAAACTTTCCGGTGACCAAAACTGGACTTCCTATATATCAATCTTTACCTCCGGACCATTCCGGAGCTCCTTGTGACGTCCGGGATCTCATCCGGGACTCCAAAGAACCTTCCGTAACCACATAGAACATTTCCCTATAACCCTAGCGTCATCGAACCTTAAGTGTGTAGACCCTACGGGTTCGGGAGACACGTAGACATGACCGAGACACCTCTCCGGTCAATAACCAACAGCAGGATCTGGATACCCATGTTGTCTCCCACATGATCCACGATGATCTCATCGTATGAACCACGATGTCGGGGATTCAATCAATCCCGTATACAATTCCGTTTGTCTATCAGTATGATACTTGCCCAAGATTCGATCGTCGGTATCTCTATACCTTGTTCAATCTCGTTACCGGCAAGTCTCTTTACTCGTTCTGTAATACATCATCCCGTGTCTAACTCCTTAGTCACATTGAGCTCATTATGATGATGTCTTACCGAGTGGGCCTAGAGATACCTCTCCGTCACACGGAGTGACAAATCCCAGTCTCGATTTGTGCCAACCCAACAGACACTTTCGGAGATACCCGTAGTGCACCTTTATAGCCACCCAGTTACATTGTGACATTTGGCACACCCAAAGCATTCCTACGGTATCCGGGAGTTGCATAATCTCATGGTCTAAGTAAACGATACTTGACATTGGAAAGCTTTAGCAGACGAACTACACGATCTTGTGCTATGCTTGGGATTAGGTCTTATCCATCACATCATTATCCTAATGATGTGATCCCGTTATCAACGACATCCAATGTCCATGGTCATGAAACCTTGACCATCTATTGACAGGAACAATAGACAATTATCATGATCAATGAGCTAGCCAACTAGAGGCTCACTAGGGACATGTTGTGGTCTATGTATTCAGACATGTATTACGGTTTCCGGTTAACACAATTATAGCATGAACAATAGACAATTATCATGAACTAGGAAATACAATAATAACCATTTTATTATTGCCTCTAAGGCATATTTCCAACAGACATGACCGAGACACCTCTACGGTCAATAACCAATAGCGGGACCTGGATGTCCATATTGGTTCCTACATATTCTACGAAGATCTTTATCGGTCGAACCTCTATGCTAAGGATTCAGTTAATCACGTATGATGTTCCCTTTGTTCTTCGGTATCTTACTTGCCCGAGATTCGATCGTCCGTATCTCCATACCTAGTTCAACCTTGTTACCAGCAAGTCTCTTTACTCGTTCGGTAATACAAGATCCCGTGACTAACACTTAGTCACATTGCTTGCAAGACTTATTGTGATGTTGTATTATCGAGTGGGCCCTGAGATACCTCTCCGTCACACGGAGTAACAAATCCCAGTCTTGATACATGCCAACCCAACAGACACCCTCGAAGATACCTGTAGAGCACCTTTATAGTCACCCAGTTACATTGCGACGTTTGATACACACAAGACACTCTTCTGGTGTCTGTGAGTTGCATGATCTCATGGTCATAGAAACATATACTTGACATGTAGAAAACAGTAGCAATAAACTGACACGATCATATGCTACGTTTGTAGTTTGGGTCTTGTCCATCACATTATTCTCCTAATGATGTGATCCTGTTATCAAATGACATCACATGTCAATGCCTAGGAAACCTTGACCATCTTTGACCAACGAGCTAGTTCACTAGAGGCATACTAGGGACAAAGTGTTGTCTATTTACCCACACATGTAATGTGTTTCCAATCAATACAATTATAGCATGGATAATAACGATTATCATGAACAAGGAAATATAATAATAAACACTTTATTTATTGCCTCTAGGGCATATTTCCAATAGTCTCCCACTTGCACTAGAGTCAATAATATAGTTCACATCACTATGTGATTTACATTGTAATTAATCGAACACCCATGCAGTTCTCATGTTGATCATGTTTAGCCCTTGGAAGAGGTTTAGTCAACGGGTCTGCAACATTCAGATCTGCATGCACTTTGCAAATATTTATGTACTTTTCCTCGATGTAATCGCGGATGGAGTTGAAGCGTCGCTTTATGTGTCTGGTCCTCTTGTGAAACCTTGGTTGCTTGGCTAGAGCAATGGCACCAGTGTTGTCATAGAACAAGTTCATTGGATTCATTCCACTGGGCACTACTCCAAGATCTGTCATGAACTGCTTCATCCAGACACCTTCCTTCGCTGCCTCCGAGGCTGCGATGTACTCCGCTTCGCACGTAGAATCGGCTACCACGCTTTGCTTGGAACTGCACCAGCTTACCGCTCCCCCGTTGAGAATAAATACGTATCCGGTTTGTGACTTAGAGTCATCCGGATCGGTGTCAAAGCTTGCATCGATGTAACCCTTTACGACGAGCTCTTCATCACCTCCATAAACGAGAAACATTTCCTTAGTCCTTTTTCAGGTACTTAAGGATATTCTTGACCGCTGCCCAGTGCTCCATTCCAGGATCACTTTGAAACCTCCCGTCCATACTTATGGCAAGGCTGACATCGGGTCTTGTGCACAAAATTGCATACATGATAGAGCCTATGGCTGAAGCATAGGGGATGACACTCATCTTTTCTCTATCTTCTGTAGTCATTGGGCATTGAGTCTTACTCAATTTCACACCTTGCAACACAGGCAAGAACCCCTTCTTGGACTGATCCATTTTGAACTTCTTCAAAACTTTATCAAGGTATGTGCTCTGTGAAAGTGTTATTAAGCGTCTCGATCTATCTCTATAGATCTTAATGCCTAATATGAAAGCAGCTTCTCCTAGGTCCTTCATTGAAAAACTCTTGTTCAAATATTCCTTCACGCTTTCCAGCATTTCTATATTGTTTCCAATCAGCAATATGTCATCCACAATAATATTAGAAACGCTATAGAGCCCCCACTCACTTTCTTGTAAATACAAGCTTCTCCATAAACTTGTATAAACTCAAACGCTTTGATCACCTCATAAAAACGCTTATTCCAACTCCGAGATGCTTGCACCAGCCCATAAATGGATCGCTGGAGTTTGCAAACTTTGTCAACATTCTCTGGATCGACAAAACCTTCTGGTTGCATCATATACAACTCTTCCTCAAGGAAACCGTTGAGGAACGCTGTTTTGACATCCATCTGCCAAATTTCATGGTCGAAATAAGCAGCTATTGCCAACATGATTCTGACAGACTTAAGCATCGCTACGGGTGAGAAGGTCTCATCGTAGTCAACTCCTTGAACTTGAGAAAAACCCTTCGCCACAAGTCGAGCTTTATAGACGGTGACATTACCGTCCGCGTTTGTCTTCTTCTTAAAGATCCATTTGTTCTGAATGGCCTTTCGCCATTCAGGTAATACTTCCAAAGTCACTACTTTGTTTTCATACATGGATCCCATCTCGGATTTCATGGCCTCTAACCATTTCTCGGAATCCGGGCCCATCACCGCTCCTCCATAGCTCGTAGGTTCATTGTTGTCCAACAACATGACCTCCAAGACAGGGTTGTCGTACCACTCAAGAGTAGTACACGGCCTTGTCGACCTACGAGGTTCAATAGCAGTTTGATCCGAAGCTTCATGATCATCATCATTAACTTCCTCTTCAACCGTTAGCGACAAACACTTTGCCTTCGGATCTGAGATAGAAGGTATACCCGATCGTCTCTTTCGGGTATCCTATGAAGATGCATTTCTCCGCTTTGGGTTCCAGCTTTTCAGGTTGAAGCTTTTTGACATAAGCATCACATCCCCAAACTTTAAGAAACGACAACTTTGGCCTCTTGCCAAACCATAGCTCATATGGCGTCGTCTCAACGGATCTTGATGGTGCCCTATTTAAAGTGAATGCAACTGTCTCTAATGCATAACCCCAAAACGATAATGGCAAATCAGCAAGAGACATCATAGAACGCACCATATCTAATAAGGTTCGATTACGACGTTCGGACACACCATTACACTGTGGTGTTCCAGGCGGTGTCAACTGTGAAACAATTCCACATTGTCTTAAGTGACTGCCAAACTCATAACTCAGATATTCACCTCCTCGATCAGTTCGCAGGAATTTAATCTTCTTGTTACGATGATTCTCAACTTCACTCTAAAATTGCTTGAACTTTTTAAACGTTTCAGACTTGTGTTTCATTAAGTAAATATACCCATATCTACTTAAGTCATTAGTGAAGGTGAGAAAATAATGATATCCACCACACGTTGTAACATTCATTGGACCGCACACATCAGTATATATGATTTCCAATAAGTCACTTGCCCGTTCCATCGTTCCAGAGAATGGCGTTTTAGTCATCTTGACCATGAGGCATGGTTCATATGTGTCAGGTTATTCAAAATCAAGTGACTCCAAAATTCCATCAGCATGGAGCTTCCTCATGCGTTTTACACCAATATGACCTAAACGACGGTGCCACAAGAAAGTGGTACTATCATTATCAACTCTACATCTTTTGGCATCAATGTTATGAACATGTGTATCATCACTATCAAGATTCAATATGAATAAACCCCTCACACTGGGTGCATGACCATAAAAGATATTACTCATATAAATAGAACAACCTTTACTCTCTAATTTAAATGAGTAACCGTCTCGTAGTAAACAAGATCCAGATATAATGTTCATGCTTAACGCAGACACTAAATAACAATTATTCAGGTTCATCACTAATCCTGATGGTAATCGAAGAGAGAGCGTGCCGACGGCGATCACATCAACCTTGGAACCATTTCCCATGCGCATCATCACTTCATCCTTTGCTAGCCTTCGTCTATTCCGTAGTTCCCGTTTTGAGTTGCAAATGTGAGCAACCGAACCGATATCAAATACCCAGGCACTACAACGAGAGCTAGTAAGGTACACATCAATAACATGTATATCATATATACCTTGTTTGTCGTTGGCCGCCTTCTTGTCTGCCAGGTACTTGGGGCAGTTCCGCTTCCAGTGACCAGTTCCCTTGCAATGAAAGCACTCAGTTTCTGGCTTGGGTCCATGCTTGGGCTTTTTTACAGGAGTAGCGACTACTTTGCCGTCCTTCTTGGTTTTACCCTTCTTGCCCTTGCCCTTGCCATTCTTCTTGAAACTAGTGGTTTTATTGACCATCAACACTTGATGTTCTTTCTGGATTTCAGACTCAGCGACTTTTAGCATCGCAAACAGCTCGACGACTGACTTGTTCATCCCGTGCATGTTATAGTTCATCACAAAGCTCTTGTAACTAGGTGGCAGTGATTGAAGAACTATGTCAGTGATCGCCTCTGGCAGAAGGGCAATTCCCAACTCCGCTAGACGAGTCGAATACACAGACATTCTGAGTATATGTTCACTGATAGACCCGTTCTCCTCCATCTTGCAAGCATAGAACTTATCGGAGGTCTCATATCTCTCGATCCGGGCATTCTTCTGAAAGATAAACTTCAACTCCTGGAACATCTCATATGCTCCATGACGTTCAAAACGTCTTTGAAGTCCCGGTTCTAAGCCATACAATATTGCACACCGAACTATTGAGTAATCTCCAGAACATGCCTCCCAAGCATTCTTAACATCTTCGGAAGACATGTCTTCTGGTTGGTCACCAAGCGGTGCGTCAAGGACATATGATTTATGGGAAGCCGTGAGGATAATCCTCAGATTACGGGCCCAGTCAACAAAGTTATTTCCATCATCTTTCAAATTAGCTTTCTCTAGGAACGCATTAAAATTCAGGGGTGCTACTGCGCGAGCCATTGATCTACAACATAAATATGCAAAGGTTACTTAGACTATTGTTCAAGATAATGAGTTTAGTTAATTAAATTACTAAAGCTCCCACTGAAATTGACACCCCTCAGGTAATCTGAGTGTCACATGATCCAAATTCACCAACTCAAGTCCAATCATCACGTGAGTTGAGGTGGTTTTCAATGGTGAACACCATCATGTTGATCATATCTACTATATGACTCATGTTCGACCTTTCGGTCTCTTGTGTTCCGAGGCCATGTCTGTACATGCTAGGCTCGTCAAGTTTAACCCGAGTGTTCTGCATGTGCAACACTGGCATGCACCCGTTGTATGTGAACGTAGAGTCTATCACACCCGATCATCACGTGGTGTCTCGACACGACGAACTTTCGCAACGGTGCACACTCGGGGAGAACACAATTCATCTTGAAATTTAAGTGAGGGATCACCTTATAATGCTACTATCGTCCTAAGCAAAACAAGGTGCATAAAAGGATTAACATCACATGCAAATCATAAGTGACATGATATGGCCATGAACTTGTGCTTTTGATCTCCATCTTGAAAGCACCCGCACGATCTCCATCGTCACCGGCACGACACCATAATCTCCATCATCTTGATCTCCATCAACGTGTCACCATCGGGGTTGTCACGCCCATCATGCTTGTACTACTATTGCTACTGTTTAGCGATAAAGTAAAGCATTACATAGCGCTTAATGATTGATAGCAGATCATACAATAATTAAAGACAACCCTATGGCTCCTGCCGGTTGCCGTACTCATCGACATGCAAGTCGTGATATTCTATACAACACATGATCATCTCATACATCACATATATCGCATCATGTAATTGGCCATATCACATCACAACATACCCTGCAAAAACAAGTTAGACGTCCTCTAATTGTTGTTGCATGTTTTACGTGGCTGCTACGGGTATCTAGCAAGAACAATTCTCACCTATGCAAAAACCACAACGGTGATACATCAGTTACTTTTCAACCTTCTCAAGGACTGCCTTTGTCGAATCCGATGCAACTAAAGTAGGAGAAATAGACACCCGCCAGCCATCTTTGTGCAACGAAGTTACACGTCAGTCGATGGAACCGGTCTCTCATAAGCGTACGAGTAAGGTTGGTCCGGGCCGCTTCATCCCACAATACCGTTGAACTAAAACACGACCAAGGGAGGAAGCAATCTAAGCATCAACGCTCACAAACTCTTTGTGTTCTACTCGAGATCTCATCTACACATAGACCTAGCTCATGATGCCACTGTTGGGGAACGTCGTATGGGAAACAAATTTTTTCCTACGTTCACGCAAGACCTATCCATGGTGATGAGCATCTACGAGAGGGAGAGTGGAGCTACATACCCTTGTAGATCGCTAAGCGGGAAGCGTTAAGAAACGCGGTTGGTGTAGTCGAACATTTTCGCGATCCAAATCGCCGAGCGTCCCACGATCCAATCACGATTCGTCCCGATCAAGCACCGAACGGACGGCACCTCCGCGTTCAGCACACGTACAGCTTGATGACGATCTCCACCTTCTTGATCCAGCAAGAGGGAGCGGAGAGGTAGAAGAGTTCTCCGGCAGCGTGATGGCGCTCCGGCGATGGTTGTGGAGCTATTCCGACAGGGCTTCGCCTAAGCACTGCAGAAATCCGATCTAGAGGAGAAACTATGCACTGGAGGAACGGGTAGCACATGGCTGAAAATCTTGTGCCAAAACCCTAAAACCCTCTAGTATATATAGGAGGAGAGGAGGAGGAGGCTTGTCTCCCAAGTAGCCCGCTCTTGGGTCGGCCGAACCAGGAGGGAGTCCTCCTCCTCCTCCATTCCTAGAAGGATTATGACTCCTTCCTAATTTAGCCCTTTTTGCCTTTTTCCACCTTTTTCCTTTTGGCCTTTTTCTTCCCAGCCGCATGGGCCCTTTGTGGGACTTCCTCCATCCCACTAAGGGCTGGTATTCATACTCCCACAGCCCATGTAGCCTCTTTGGTTGAAATACCCCTCCCGATGGTCTCTTGGTACACTACCGGCACTCCCGGTACACTACCGATGAGCCCGAAACTTTTTCGGCGACCAAAATAGGACTTCCTATATATCAATATTTACCTCCGGACCATTTCGGAGCTCCTCGTGACGTCCGGGATCTCATCCGGGACTCCGAACAACCTTCGGTCACCACCATACATAACTCTATACTACCGAAACGTCACCAAACCTTAAGTGTGCAGACCCTGCGGATTCGAGAACTACGTAGACATGACCGAGACACCTCTACGGTCAATAACCAATAGCGGGACCTAGATGTCCATATTGGTTCCTACATATTCTACAAAGATCTTTATCGGTCAAACCTCTATGTCAAGGATTCAGTTAATCCCGTACGATGTTCTCTTGTTCTTCGGTATGTTACTTGCCCAAGATTCAATCGTCGGTATCTCCATACCTAGTTCAGGTCCCGCTACGAAGATCTTTGGAGTGGGGCGCATGGACTGTGCCGATCCACGACTTCCTCATTAAGAAGGACGACGACCGCCCGCCTGAGTGGATGACAGGCGGGGCCTACCGGTCGTGCATAGTAAATACGGGCGGTGGGAGGTAGGTGGCCGTCCGCCATGCGTCCCGAGGCGGACGAGAGGAGGCCTCGAGCGTGTCCGCTCGCTGTCCGCCTGGACCCAAACGGAACGCATGTTTGTGCCAAAAATGGATCGGTCCGGACACAAAACGAACAAGATGCGTTCAGGGCGACGCGCGCTGGGCCGTGGGCTTTGTTCGTTTTGTTTCAAACGGACAGGACCGGACCAGATAGCGGGACCTGGATGTCCATATTGGTTCCTACATATTCTACGAAGATCTTTATCGGTCGAACCTCTATGTCAAGGATTCAGTTAATCCCGTATGATGTTCCCTTTGTTCTTCGGTATGTTACTTGCCCGAGATTCGATCGTCGGTATCTTCATACCTAGTTCAACCTCGTTACCGGCAAGTCTCTTTACTCGTTCCGTAATACAAGATCCCATGACTAACACTTAGTCACATTGCTTGCAAGGCTTATTGTGATGTTGTATTACCGAGTGGGCCCTGAGATACCTCTCCGTCATACGGAGTAACAAATCCCAATCTTGATCCATGCCAACCCAACAGACACCCTCGAAGATACCTGTAGAGCACCTTTATAGTCACCCAGTTACATTGCGACGTTTGATACACACAAGGCACTCTTCCGATGTCCGTGAGTTGCATGATCTCATGGTCATAGAAACATATACTTGACAATGCAGAAAACAGTAGCAATAAACTGACACGATCATATGCTACGTTTGTAGTTTGGGTCTTGTCCATCACATCATTCTCCTAATGATGTGATCCCGTTATCAAATGACATCACATGTCAATGGCTAGGAAACTTTGACCATCTTTGACCAACGAGCTAGTTCACTAGAGGCATACTAGGGACAAAGTGTTGTCTATTTATCCACACATGTAATGTGTTTCCAATCAATACAATTATAGTATGGATAATAAACGATTATCATGAACAATGAAATATAATAATAAACACTTTACTTATTGCCTCTAAGACATATTTCCAACACGTGCGCCCCCTTTCCCTTGCGGTCGGTGCTCCACCACCCCATTTCTGTCGGTGGCCGAAGAGCTCGAGGGAGGGGGGAAGCTAGGTTTTGGTGTCGGTACCGAGGAGGCAACAGGACTGGAGTGGGGCGCGTGGACTGTGCCGATCCACGACTTCCCCATTAAGAAGGACGGCGATCGTCCGCCTGAGTGGATGACAGACGGGGCCAACCGGTCGTGCGTAGTAAATACGGGCGGTGGAAGGTAGGTGGCCGTCCACCATGCGTCCCGAGGCGGATGAGAGGAGGCCTCGAGCGCATCCACTCGCTGTCTGCCTGGACCCAAACGGGACGCATGTTTGTGTCAAAAATGGATTGGTCCGGACACAAAACGAACAAGATGCATTCAGGACGACGCGCGCTGGGCCATGGGCTTTGTTCTTTTTGTTTCAAACGGACAGGACCGGACCAGATAGGATCGTGCGCTCGAGTTGGGCAAAGTACGATTTCGTAGCATAGCTTTGAAGATACCGTGACATGTCATAGAAAACCAACCTATCTTAAACAATGCACAAGAAGTCAACAACCCCTTCGAAAGACCAAAAGAAAAAAGATCACTGCCCAAACCAAGAAAAGGGTTGCAAATAAAGAGCTTGCGGCACAGAGGGGAAACCAACACCCTAAAACCGACCTCTTCTCCGGACATCCTCTCACCCTCGACCCAAACAAGTCTAGAAAGGCCTTGGTTTTTGTAGGTCCTTGACTTGAGAGGTGAGCTGAGGCACCGCATGAAAACAAAAGGCTGACAAAGTGGGTGGCTGCCCCAACCAAGCTAGCTAGGGTTCTGCCTAGCCTGGCTCAGCCCACCTTGTCTCGACATGCTCCGTGGCCTTGCCCGTGTCCTCATCCCAGACGCCCGCACAAAGACAAAACCCAGTAGTAGTACTGTACCGGATTAGGAGCAACTAAAGCTAGCTCAGCCAGTAGCTTGCACTAACCAATGATGATTACCAAAAAAAAGAAAAAAACTGGCTCTACACAAGTGTTCCTTCACTACGTAATACTGATCAGCATTGCTGGCTCAGAACTCGGATCATGGAGATGCTAATAATTGATCGGCGTGCTTTCAGATCAACAGGTCAATGATTAGGCTCCTCAGTGGCACCAACCTGCAGCTAATTAATCCCGCGATTAGGACGGAACGGAATCTTAGTCTGGATGGCTCATCATCCATCCATCCCGATCTCATCTGCCCCCCTTCATTTAAGTATTAGCAGTACACAAATGTACTCCTGCATTTGTATTTGGGGAGCATGAATAAATCGGGAGAAGATACAGTGCACCAGTGACCAGCGTGTTGTCCTGTGCTCTGCTTAGATCACCAGTACCCTGTCCTTGACCCGTATTTGCAGCGAGCGGTCCCGCCCCCGCCCCCGCTCTTGCCACCGCAATAATTTCACAGTGGCAGTGACGGTAAATTTCACAGTCTTGACGTGAAAAATCGCATTGACATTTTCACAAATGTACGTACGTAGAGTAGATAAGAAAATCTCAGTCACTGAGTCTGAGTGAGTGAGTAGACCAGATGAGGCCACATCGCCGGTGAGGAGCTGTTGCTGTCACAGTGTCACTCATTCACAGGGTCAGTCGCTAGGTCAGCGGGCAGCAGTGCAGCATGGACGTGGAAATATAAAAAGTTTCCGCGCCAGTTCACAGGGCTTACGTGGTCGGCCGCGTTTGACATTGCCCCGGATCCTCTGTGCACGGGCGTTGCTGTGCAGGTAGAGAGGTTCCTCTGTTCATGGTTTTGTTTTTTCAGCTTGGAAAATAAGATGGAAACAGAAGAAAAAAGAGTGCAAAGCAGTAGTAATGATCTAAAACGTCTTATATTAATTTACGAAGCTGTAAATATAGTACAGTAATTTATACAAAGCTGTCATTAAGAAGAGCAATTGTAAGTTATATGCCCACTTCTAGTGTTCATGGAGTACTTATCGACATTGAAAATTTAACAGTAGAAAATGCCTTACAATAGTGCACATAGGTATTATCCCCTTTGGGGGCCTATCCAGTTCGGCCGGCACCAAAGCGTCCAAAACTATGATGAAAAAGCAACACAAACGAAACAGCAATGATCACGCAAGAATTATCATCATGCAATGAGATGACATCGGGAGCAAATAACATTTCCACTCCCCTAAAGCACACGTGCATAAAGAGTTAAAGACAACTCCACACACACACACACACACACACGAGAAGCCGGTCAAGGAAATAATCATTCGGCCAAAAACTTTTGCTTTGGCCTCCACACCTCAAAGACAGCCAAACAAACAAAAAAAAAACCCCACAATAAAGAATAAACCAAAAGCCGCTGCTCCGCATTTCAATTCCTCAACGGGGGAAGGAAGGAGAGAAGGAAAAGTCAATGTTTCCACTGCGCGTGTGTGAGCCCCCACCCCAGGGAGCAAAAACTAGCAAGGTAAAGCCAACGGTAATAATAAAAATAATAATAATATGGCAGCACCAAACACTTTGTTTTTTACTGGGTGGACGGTACCGAAGCCACCCCAGCCGGGCCGGCCAGCCTCACTAAAATAGTGCCAGTACTTTTTGCAGCTCCAAAGCGAGGCAGGGCAGTGGTAGTATAGTAGTGGGGGAAAAAGAGGAAGAAAAAAAAGAAGAAGTTGGTGTGGTGTTGGTAGTTCTTGGGTGGAAATGAATGCGGCCTCCCTCTAGCTCTTCATGATGCCAACGCATTCAGTGCGCCCCGAACCACTCGCGACGGGTTTGGTGAGAGCGAGCCGGGAGGATCTGAGTGAGCTCTCAGTGAGCGAGGCCACTGACTGAGCCAGTGAGTGAGCTAGTAGCTCCTCCTTGCTCTTGATGAGTTCTTGGTGGTGGAGTGCGAAAGCAAGCAAAGTGGAGTCAAATCCTTGCCGAGGTCTCTTTCTTCCTTCTTTAATTTGAGTTCTTGGTCCTGCCAAAAGCCAAAGCCATCTCCCTCCATCTCCCTCTCCCCCTCCCCCTTTTCGCTGGGAAAGGTCGAGGGTGTCGCCGCATTTCAAGCCCTCCCCGCCCTCCTCCATTTCCGCTCCAAAGAAAGCTCCAAGAAAACCTGAGATTTGTGCACCCGCAGCCAGCCAGCCAGCCGGCCGGCCGCTCTTCTTGGTTGACGGGGGCGCTCGGGCTCTGGCATCTCTGATCCCCCATTTTCTCTCTCCCCCAGCGAGCGGAAGATCCGGCTTTCTTTTCTTTCCCTTCGCCCGGAGCCGCAGTTTTTCCGCGCCCGCTCAGCGCTGATCCGGAATCCCTCTCCCACCCAGAAATCTCGGGGTTTTCCGGCCCGCTCCGTCTTCCATGCCACGCCGCGCGCGTTGATCCGGCCCGCCACGCACTGCGGTTGGTTTCCCCGTCGTCGATCCGGTAGCTCGGGGGGCGGGCGGCACATGCATCTCTCCCTGTGGAAGCCGCTCTCCCACTGCGCCGCCATCCTCCTCTCCAAGAACCACCGGCGGCGTGGAAGAGGAGGAGGAGGAGGAGGCGGCGGAGGGCATGGCGGCGGCAACGGCCGGCGCGATGACCCGGCGTCGTTCCTCCGGCAGCTGCGGGACGCGCTGGACGCCGCGTCGGAGGAGGGCGCCCTCTGCCCGCCGCCGGACGCGGCCGGCGCGGAGGCGGACGCCGCGGTCACGCGCTCCCGCTCCCTGGCGCGCCTGCGGGCGCAGCGCGACTTCCTCCGCGCCACCGCCCTCGCCGCCGCCGCCGGCCCCTTCCGCTCCATCTCCGACCTGCCGCTCCTCGCCCACGCCATAGCAACCTTCCTCTCCATGTACCCGGACTACGCCTCCACCTCCGACGTCGACCGCCTCCGCCTCGACCATTACTCCCACCTCGACGCCCCAGGCGCCGCCAGGGTCTGCCTCGACTACTGCGGCTTCGGCCTCTTCGACTCCAGCTGGGACTCCTCCTCCTCCTCCTTCACATTGTCCGAGCTCAATGCCAATCTGAGCAACCACGCGCTCTACGGTGGCGCCGAGCCCGGCACGGCCGAGAACGACATCAAGGAGCGGATCCTGGAGTACCTGAATGTGCCGGCCAGCGAGTACGCCCTGGTGTTCACCGTCAGCCGGGGGTCGGCGTTCAAGCTGCTCGCCGAGTGCTACCCGTTCGAGAACAACCGAAGGCTGCTCACCATGTTTGACCATGAGAGCCAGTCGGTGAACTGGATGGCGCAGAGTGCGCGGGCAAAGGGTGCCAAGACGCGCACCGCATGGTTCCGCTGGCCCACTCTGAAGCTCTGCTCGACGGAGCTGCGCAAGGAGATCGTGGGCAAGAAGAAGGCCAGGCGACGCGATGCTGCAGTTGGATTGTTCGTGTTCCCCGCACAATCTCGGGTGACCGGCGCCAAGTACTCCTACCAGTGGATGGCGCTGGCGCAGCAGAATGGCTGGCATGTTATGCTTGATGCTGGTGCACTTGGTCCCAAGGACATGGACTCGCTGGGGCTCTCGCTGTTCCGGCCGGACTTCATTATAACCTCATTCTACAGGGTGTTTGGCTCTGACCCAACTGGATTTGGTTGCCTTCTGATCAAGAAGTCGGTTATTGGAAGCTTGCAGGGGAGGAATGGCTGCAATGCCTCTGGGATGGTCAGGATTGTTCCGGTCTTTCCACAGTACCTGAGTGACTCCATTGATGAATTTGATGCAGTGGAAACAGAAGGGCTTGAAGACGACTCTTGCACTCCGATAGATGAAAATCCAGTGCTTGATGTCCGGAATGGCTCGCAGCTGCCAGCATTTTCCGGTGTGTACACGTCTGCTCAGGTCAGAGAGACGTTTGAGAGTGACCCTGGACGTGACAGCAGCTCGGATAGGGACGGGGCGAGCACCATTTTTGAAGAAACTGAGAGCATATCTGTCGGTGAGGTGATGAGGAGCCCTGCATTCAGCGAGGACTGTTCGTCAGAGAACTCTTTCTGGGTTGATGTTGGCCAGAGCCCATTGGGGTCAGAGAAGTCCGGTCAGTTCAAGAAAGGGAAACTGGGATCACCATTACCATCGTCTTGGTTCACTGGCAGAAAGGGTAACAAGAGGATGTCACCTAATCTACCGTCAAGGATATCTAGAAGCCCACTTTATGATGGTAATGTGATTTCTTTTGATGCTGCTGTACTATCAGTTTCACAAGATGTAGACTGTCTCAGGGAAGACCCTGAAGAAGAAATCTATGAGAATGGCCGTGGAAATCATTTCAGGCAAGTTAGTGAAATCCAGGAGGAGCCGGAGGTTGAAGAGGTTGCATGCCAGCATGCCATGAACGGTGATTTGGACCACAAAGAAAGTGCGATAAGAAGGGAGACTGAAGGGGAATTTCGGCTGCTGGGACGGAGGGATGGAAACAGCAGGTTTGCAGGGGGTCGTCTCTTTGGTGTTGAAGAGATTGACGGAGCTCTAAGCATGGGGCGCAGGGTTTCATTCAACACTGAGGCGAATATGATTGCTGACAGACTACATCGGGCCTCAGATGCAGCTGAAGCGTCTGGATATCCATTTCGTGATGACGATGCTTGTATAAGTGATGGGTATGATGATGCTCAAGACTGGAGCAGGAGGGAACCAGAGATAATTTGCAGGCACATTGATCATGTTGATATGATGGGGCTCAACAGAACAACTCTTAGGTTAAGGTACCTTATCAATTGGCTAGTAACTTCGCTGTTGCAGCTGAAGCTGCCAGGCTTGAAAGACGGTGATGGACTCCCTCTTGTCCACATTTATGGTCCAAAGATTAAGTATGAAAGGGGAGCGGCTGTTGCTTTCAACCTGAAACAAAGTGGCGGCGTTTTCATTAATGCTGAATTTGTCCAGAAGATAGCTGAGAAAAATGGCATATCTCTCGGTATCGGTTTTCTTAGTCATATAAAGATAGACCCAAACCAGAAACAGTCAAATGGCGCACTAGATATACCTGAGGCTTCCTTTTATAAGAATGGTCGCAGAGACAGTAAAAAGGTGACTGTAAGAGTTGAAGTTGTGACTGCTTCGCTTGGCTTCCTCACTAACTTTGAAGATGTGTACAAGATGTGGGCATTTGTTGCCAAGTTTCTAGATCCTTCATTCCTGGAAAGTGAGCGCGTTGCCATAGCTACTGATCACATGGAGGCCATAGCTGCTGAGCACATGGAAGGGCAAATTTGAGCTTGATGTATGATGTATCGACCAATGAAGGAGTGGAAGGTGATCTTTCTCCTTTTGTCGAGCCATAATTTATGTTTTCGAGGGGTATTTGGTAGTGGATTTAGCAGATTTTTTTATTCTTTGCCTAGTTCCTCGACATGTGACTTATTTTTGTGTCATGTAGAGTTTGCTCAAGTATGTACCAGAGGCTCATCAGTAGAGCTCCTTTCCACTGAACAATGTTTGTAAAGCAGCTCACTGGAAATGAAATAGTTTTGAGTGCTTTGTACCTGGAATGTGTTCATGATGCAGTTCCCAAATCCTCTGTTAAAATTGTCCTTTGATGTATTTTTGTTTATGGTTGTTGCTTGAAAAGTTGTAACTTTTTCCGCTGACCTTTGATAATCAATCAATGTTGCTGGATGGCTCTCCTTTTTGTTCATGGAAACTCGCAACTGACAAAGGCGCGGGCCACTTCTATGTTCCACTTCCACTTTGATTTTATTCCAGTCAGTCTGTTCAACATGTTTATGTCTTGTTGAAATAGAACCATTCAGTTGGATTTGAGCTGTTTGAAAGTACCATCACTTTCCTTCTTGAGTGAATTTCAATCATGAATTGTCAGTGTGTTATTATAAAGTTTCAATCCCCTTTTTGTGTATGTTACATTTTTGGCAGGATTACCAATAATCTGATACTTGAGTGTCTTCGATAACCTGATCTGAAGAAGCATTAAGAACCAGTCACACTGATTGTTCGAAGTACTCCTGGAGTTTTTGTATGTCCTGGCATTGAAACATAACATTATCATGATCGTTGTCTCGGTGGGCTCACGTGAATAAGATCTTGTATAACCATTAATGTTATTCTTCCTTTTGTACTAGTAAATCAAAATTAGGAACATCCACCGCCAATCTATTTGGTATTTTGGTGCATGTCTTCCTTCGGCCTAGGTAAGCAGGTAGCTGCAATTTTGACGGTGCAATTTTCTTTGTGTATGAGTTCTGGATGCTCCCCGTTTATCAGTAATCATAATCATAGAGTCCCATCATATATCCGCTCTGCAATGTCATGAAATATCTTTTATGGACCTTCAGTTGTGCTGGTAAACTAAATTGGGAACTCTCTACAAGTCAGAAGCTCATCTCGTGTTATGTCTTGTCAGTGTTCAGTTTCTGTACTGGTTTCTACAATAATTGGTCATGTCAACTCATGTTCATTGCCAAGTGTTATGCCTTAATATGATGATTTCATTATTTTCCCTTTTAAGTACAATACCACAATTGCTGAAATGTGCCATTTCATTTTATATCCTTCAAATATAGAAGATATTAGAATTGTGACAAACCTGTTACCAGGCTCTATAAGGATGCAGCAACTGTACATCAGTTTGTATTTAATACAGCAAATATTCTTTCCTGTTTAGGCCTGTCTGGCTCTGATCTGACCAGTGACTGACCATACCCTATTCTGTTCACTCAGTTTGACAGCCATGGCCAAGAAAATCTTCCCAAGGATATCGAAACAGTGCCGTGGCAGTGTGTGTTCAGTGCTCATGCTCAGAAGAAAATGTTTCATTGCAAAATTTAAAGAGGGTGGTTTTCAGTTTCCAGTCTATTCCTCTCCTCTCCCTAATTAATCAATTTTTACTTCTCTGTCCACAGTGGGTTTTGATTCACATAAATATGCGTCTTGAACTGTTGAGTCTGGCTTGTGACTTTTGGGTTCTCCATACAGCCATACTATTTATCTGTGACCTTTGCGCCAGCACTGCTCAGGACATCCCTCTGGATCCGTGGCAACTGGCATCCTTGCAGAAGTCCTGGTAATCTCCTGCTTTAATCTCTGCTGTTATTTTGGCTATTGCTACCGACAAAATCTGCTACTACACTCTCTAGATATTGCAGCTCTTCCTTTATCTTCTTAGACTAGAAGAAATAATACTAGAATATATCATGCTTTTGGTGCTCAAAAGTCAAAGCTATCAAAAAGTAACTTTTGTCATGCTTTCATCTGCATCAGCCTGAATAAACTTTTCTAGTGATGTTCCTTTTTAACAGTAGGACATGCCAGTAAAGGACACATATAATCGGTTCATGTCAATTAGCTTGGATAGTGAATACTGAGGTTTTTAGGTTACTTCCCAGTTCCCACTTGTTTGCGTGCCTACTGTAAATTGATTTTGCCCCCCCCCCCCTCCTAATAATTTCATCTTTATTAACATTGTAGGAGTGATCAGAGGATGGACAAGTCTTGCAGAGGTTGCAAGGATTACGCTGCACATCAATATTGGGACCACATGCATAATCGAAAAAAGCGTTTCTTCAAGCTTATGCTTGGCAATTTCAAGAATGGAGTGGTACGATCTTCTCGATTATGCCGTTCCTGTGGACAAATATACATGTTCTGTAGTTTGTTGTTTTGGGTAACAGTTTCATGATTTATTCATCTTAGTACTTGAGTTGGAGGTTCGAACCAGTTTTGCTTTCCTGTATGAGTAGTTGTTCAAGAATCAATTTCAAGCAAAAATGTTGAACGTCAAAAGGTAATCGGAAATTATCAGGATATTCCACTTCAACATTCTGTTCATGCATCGAGTTTGGATCCACATGTCTGTGACTCTGAGACACGGATAATTCATAAAGCATGTCCTGAAAAACTGACTTGATGGGGTGGCATATCCTGAAACTCTCCTAAACAATATACACAAGGCGTGTATTCAAATAAAGAAAATTTTATCTGCATTGAGAAGAAACATGTTTGCTCTTGGTTTTCAGGTAAAATTAGCAGCAGTGACCTTGTTATTTATAAGGATCAATATAACTAGTTATTACTCTTAGTAACGCCGTGATAGCTTTCAATTATATGACATACTCCATATTAATGTAAATTTCCTCGGTTGTATACATGATATACGTGACTCTTTGTTCATATGACAAATTATTTTTTAATCCCTGCAGACCATACCAGAGAAGTTTGTGTGCAGTGTCGGAGGAAAGATCTCTGAACTAGTCAAACTAGAAACTCCAGATGGTAATACATATAATGTTCAGATTGCCAAGGAACTGAATAAACTGGTCCTTCGATCTGGATGGTCAAAATTTGCCAGTAGTTATGAGCTTCAAGAGGGTGACTTGAGGTTCAAATACAATGGGGACTCCCACTTCAAAGTTGAGATCTATGATCCAAGTGCTTGCGAGAAAGAGACATCCTGAGTTGTAATGAACCACAATCCAGGTCTGCAAAAATGGGGCGTTCCTCATGATAATCCAATGTTGTCCCCGGAGAGTGAAAGGTTAGCAAAGCGGCACAATGGTTGCTGTGGCGACAGTTGCAAAACTGCAAAGATGAATGCAGCAGGCTCTCCACTCAAACCAAGTAAAGGTACATATGTTTATCCAAGTTCTAGCACAGTGCGATCAAGTTTCATTATTAACAGCATTAATGGTTGACCTTGCGCAGCTAAAAAGGAAGCCCCATCTTCTGAAGATGGCAGGAGTTCAGGTGAACTTCAGACTTCCACCTGGTATCGCTATTTCTTAGCAACAGGGTGCAACCTGACTGATGCACATAAGGTGGAAGTCGACAAAATTGAGCAAAACATCAGGCCTGAGATTCCACTATATGTCAAAACCATGTCCAGTCTGGTTGATGGATTTCTGGTACGTTGGCAGTTGCATTACTTGCATTGCATACTTAATGACTAGAGCTGTTTGAGTTTTTCCGAACATATTCTTGTGATGTTAGAACTTCAGATTCACCTGTTAATTGTTGAAGCTTTGCTGAACTCATCGAAACTAACTGCCAGATCATTTATAATAGGTCATATGCAAAGATTATGCTATCGAACACCTACCACGCGAAGACGAAGTCATCACACTTTGTCATGCAAGTCATAGCAAGACATGGGGTGTTCTTTACAAGATTAACGCTGAGGGTACCTATCATCTTTCTGCCGGCTGTTCGGGATTTGTCAATGACAACGAGTTGCAAAAAGGTGATACTTGCGTGTTTGAAGTATTAAAGAGGCAGAGAAGTTTCACAATGGCAGTTCATCTGCTTAAAGCAAGCTATAATCATCCATCAGGTAAAACCTGCGTAAACGCATGTAGTCTGAGGGATCATCCTTTGGATGTAGCTCTAATTACGGTAAGGAAAAACTTGAAAATGAATCCAGCAGATTCTGTAACAGAAATTGTCTAAATTAATGCACTAATGGTTTCGTGTCCCATGTGTAGTAATTTGTGACTGGGTCTTTTATGTAGGATTTGCCGCTTCTTCCAAGAGTCTTAGGCCTGAAGCCAAAAGTTTTAGGCCTGAAGATAAGGTGAGGCTCTCACGATTCGTCACTCTAGAAGGTCTGCTGAAGACTAAAGTATATGAGAAAGTAGAAGCTATTAAGCCTGAAATCCCTATTTTCGTGTCTATCATTGACGAAAACCAATGTTAGCGGCAACAACTCCAGTTTGGTGAGTCACCATTACTTTCTTCATGTTTAAAAGAAAAGGGAAAACACAATTCATCGGCGGAAGTTTATTCCCAGAAAACAGAAAATTAGAGCAGTGAAGTTCTCACTGAATCTTACTTTTTTTTCCCCGTGCAATCAGGCCTTCAGTCTGGACTATGCCAATGATTATCTCCCTGCTGAGGACCAAATTTTCAGGCTTCATCGGCCCAGGGAAAGCGCTCCTTGGAAAACTCAATTCAGGAGATTTGCTTCGAGGCGTTGGCTTGTTAGAGGCTGGAATCAATTTGTCATTGACAACGAACTGAAACTAGACGATGTCTGCCTCTTCGAGCGGATTGAGAACAAGAAGAAGCTCAGGCTGATGGTCCATATCATCCGAAAAGAAGACTACTGTTGATTTGCTGCCTCTTTTGCCTATGCTTTTTGTAATCGGGACGTTTAGTATTGCCGGTGGATTTCGTGTTGGAATTTCCCTATGATCATATCCATCCTGATGTATTACTTGGATATGATGTTACTTCCTGGTTAGCTTGTGTTACAAAATTATGAGCACTTCCTATTTTTTACTTTTATTAAATAGCAGTATAAGACACTTCGGATATTCATTGGGGGACACATCCTTATAATTTCATGGTAATCTCATGAAATTTATGTGTACAAAATCAAGAAGCTTTCATGCAAAAGTTTTAACTTCAGATTGAAGTACTTCTCGAGTGAGAAAGTTAAAGACATGCTCTTGGCAAACTATTCAATTTCACCAAGCATTGGTGCTTTGATTTTTCAATCTCCCAATGTCAGTATTTATGTATGGATGATAATATGTTTTTGTGACGACTCTAATGCTATATTGTTAATGGGTTCGCTTGTGGCCTCTCTTAGTACAATTGTGTGCTGCAACCAGGAGATAAAAGTGAAATTGATTACAATTAAGTTTATGGCATAATTTATGGTGCTTGAATGAATCACTGTAAGGAAATAAATTCTGTGCACTGTCCACTCAAGTTACTGCCAACTTTACCTCTCCCCAAGATGAGAGTAAACATAGCAAAAATCTGCCCTGGTGACCCCACCTTTCAGTGGGCGAGGTCCATGAATATCCAGAGTCCACTGGTCTCCACTGAGCTGTAACTTGTATAGGTGAAATCTATTTATGTATGCAGTTACTCTTCTCACCCTCACCAAAGAACTACTACTGGTAGGCTCTCTCGTCAGCCAGCAGAACTCTTTCTCTCTCACTCACCAGGAAGAATCGGGGAACGCATGAAGAGCAAGGCAAGAAAAATCTCTCTCTCTTTCTCTCTATATCTATATCTATATCTATCTCTCTCTCTCTCTCTCTCTCTCTCTCTCTCTATCTATCTATATATATATATACTGTGGCTGACGATGTTGCTTTTATGATTTTTGAATGGCAGGTGATGAGTGGGAAGGGGTGTGAGAGCTGCAAGGAGTGGCAAGAACACTACTACTGGGAGCACATGGATGTGAAGAAGATGAGGTTCTGCAGGCTCATCACAGGAGATCTCACGCAGGGCATTGTAAGTATATATAGATCGTCCTGACAAGTAACAAGTGACATGATTCTAAGCATCATGTGGTAATGTTGAGCGCTTGTGCTAATTCATTTGTAAAAGGAAAAGGGTGAAGTATAGCTTGTTTATATTTGGAGACTTCAGTAAAAAAGTTGAAATTTCTTGCCAGGATTAGGTTAGTTTCAATTTCAATGGACGGTTTACTAGTAATAAAACCGAGTATCGAAAATAGAACATTTTTTTTTTAAAATAGAGAATTAATCCTACGATTCTGTTTCTTTTAAATTTTGATTATATTTATTTATTTAGTGAAAAGAGATTTAACATGTCCCTGTTTACGTAGAAATGATAAGCAAGTCTTACAAGGATTGCTATATGATTAGTAATGCATCGATGCACCTCTCTCAAAGGACTGTAAATATTGAAATATGACAGTATCCTGTGAAATTATCCATGCGAATAATCCCTTGAAAACCATGTGAGTTATTTGTAAAATTTATGTTTCTCCATCTTAGCGCATACCGGACAAGTTTGCGAGCAATTTCATCAGGCAGATGCAGAACCCACAGGGATTTGATCTGAAAGCACCAAGCGGCGAAACATGGCACGTGGGTGTTACCAAGGTTGCCAATGACCTGTTCTTCAGTTCAGGATGGGGAGATTTTGTCAAGGCTCATGAACTGCAGGAGAATGACCTCCTGGTCTTCACATTCAGCGGCAACTGCTCTCTTGAGGTCCTCATCTTCGATGCGACCGGCTGCGAGAAACTGTCTTCTCTCTTCGCTGGCGCTGGTATGCGCAGACATTTTGATGGTATGGTGGGTCAACAGGTTGAGCAATACTCTCTTAGTGATGATTCTGATTCTGATGACGACGATGATGATGATGACGATGATGACGAGGACTACTATGATACAAGTGTGCCAACTCAGCTGATTGAGTCCCATCAGAAGGTCTCCACTTTAAGGAAATTCAGTGGCAAGACCAAACCAAGTAAGGCATTACGATTTTGTGGTTCGACTAATGCATGAGATGATATCTCTGAATAAATCCCTTTCTTGAGATCTTGGTGTAGTCAGCTAACACAGACCCATGTAACTATGCATGATCAATGATTATCTTTTGCTGATCATTTAAAATACTAAATTAAGCTCATGTACACGCTGTTTCAGGGAAAGAGCTTCTTGAATTACCAAACAGTTGTAGCTCATGTGAAGTTAAGCAAGAGGAAACTGAGGAAGACAGTGATGATGACACATATACTGCCTTCGACTACTGCTACTCGAGGGCTGCGAAGCTACTACTCGACGACGAAAAACGTGAAATAATCGGGCTGGCTTCGATCCAACCGGGCAATCCAGCATTCATCACGGTTCTGCTGAGAGCCCACCTGCAATACAAGGACAACTTTCTGGTCAGTTTGGACAGATCAGAACGACCTAACACACTTGCTGCAAGCTTGTGCAATTCTTTGTCAACTCTGGCATGTACTCCAAGGTTTCCCATATGTTTAGACACGAATTTCTTTCTCCTTGTGGCTTGTGCAGGTCATCCCCAGTGGATTTGTAGACGAACATCTCCACATGAGATCTCATGGGGTTGTGCTCCTCAGGCCAAACAGAGAAGAGAGGTGGCATGTCAGGTACTACCAGGGGCAATCCAGCAGAGGCTTCAGGGGCAAACCCTGGGCCAAGTTCGTCCGCGACAACAAACTGCACAAGGGGGATGTCTGCGTCTTCGAGCTGATCAAAGGCGCGAGGAAGGAGAAGAAGGCGGCGGGGACAACGATGGCCGTCCATGTCGTCAGGAGGAAGAAGTCCGACGGCCGGTTTGCCTTAGTGGGCTAAGGTCCTGTAGTGTGAGACGTGTGCTGAATGTTCTGGCATGTACTAATATGCAGTGTAGATATGTGCAAGTGCTGAAACCTGAACTGGGAGTACTTAGCTGGTGTGAGTAGTGTGCTGAATGTTTCTGAACCGGAGGGGAAGTCACCACTGATCTTCATCAACAACTGTCTTTCCGCTGCCCCCCATGAGATGTGAGTAGTGCACCTCCATGACTGACGGTTCATAGTAGTAGTAGGTAGTACGGAGAGGAACTTTTGGTCTATGGACGTATGTACCGGAAATTGCTTTTGGAGCCGAGCTCCATAGAAGCCTGCTGAGTCGTCGGACTTATCCACCTCAGGGATTCGTGGAATTTCCGTTTTTGAATTGCGTTGGGGGAAATCTACCAAAGCTAGGCAGATAGATAGACTCCTTTCCCGCTGCTAAGGGAGAGCAAGAAACTAAATCAAATGATTGTTTTTTTTCACCAGCGCCCTTTTTTCCAAATACAAAATTCAAAATTCATGAAAATTCATATGTTTATTAAAAAAAAATACAGAGATATGTGAGGACGTAACACATATGTGCGTAAATTTTCAGAAAAAAATATGTTGAAATGAGGCCTGGACAAAAAAGACAAATCTGGGGCTTTTTAACACATGATACTATTCATCATCTCAGGCCATCGATTTGTCTTTTTTGTGTAGATCATATTTCAAGTTATTTCATCCTAAAAACTTATACGCGTACACATAACATCCTTATTTACTTGCATAATTTTTTCCAGGTTTTTTGAAAACCAAAAAGTTTGAAATTTGAATTTTTCAAAAATATAGAGCTCCATAGAGCTCGGCCTCCAAATCTCGTCCATTCTCTGTATGTACACCCTATATGAAAAAACAAATTAGTAATTAAATAAAAAGTGAGAGTTGCTTAACAAGACCGCGACCGCTTTGTCAAGAGTTGCTTAACAAGACCGCGACCGCTTCGTCCTGCCCGCTACCACGAGCGCGGGGGTACCCTACATCGAGCCACCGCCAATTCCCCCCCCCCTTGCTGCCGTCGGGAAAAGCTCAGTGGGCGTAGGCGGTGTCAGGGCTCTCTTCCTCCTCAGCGCCCTCTGCAGCGCAGGATGCAGTGGCCACCCGAGCACGCGTCGCTCGCGTAGGGCGCGGCGGTGGCAGCATGGACAACCATGGTTGCTGCGTGGATCCAACAGTCGTGGGGCGGCTAGTGCGGAGGGTCATGGCGGAGGGCGATTCTGGCGGCGACAGCTGTCGTATCGCTGCGGTGTCCTATGCGCGGCTGGCGACGTGGTGGGCTTCTGGTGCTGGCCCGTGGTGGCTGGTGCTTGGGGAGTTCGGGCCTCCCCGTCCCCGTCCCCGATTTGTGGCTGGTGCTTGGGGAGTTCGGGCCTCCCCGTCCCCGTCCCCGTCAGGTTTGGGGGCGTCGATGGTGTCCCCTCCCTTCGGTGGCTGGTTGTGTGGGTGCGTGCTCGGCGGCTCTGATGCTTGGAGCTCGCCGAGCGGTGTGGGTTGGTAGTGGCCCGGTGTGGCTGCTGCTCCGACCGTGGGTGGTTCCACGATAGTTTGGTTGGTTGGCTGCTGCGGCGGCTGTCATGTTCCAGTGTCGGATCATCCGTAGGTGGCCCGTGTCGGCCTTCGATCCCTCTCCTCGTCGTCCTGCGCTACCTTCATCGAAGGGTTGGTCCTCTCCTAGTTATGGTTCATCGCTCGTCTCGCGCCCGGCAACAAGACTGAGCTCATCTTGCGTCTCGCACCCAGCAACAAGACTGAGCTCATCTCGCGCCAGGGGCTGCAGGACGGGTTGATGGAGGCTAGTTTGGCTGGACTATTGTGTTGGGAGACGTAGTAGTAAATCAAAAATTTCCTACGTTCACCAAGATCTATCTATGGAGAAACCAGCAACGAGAGGGGAGAGATTGCATCTTCATACCTTTGAAGATCGCTAAGCGGAAGCGTTACAAGAACGCGGTTGATGGAGTCGTACTCGCAGCGATTCAGATCGCGGTAGATCCGATCAAGTGCCGAACGGACGGCACCTCCGCGTTCAACACACGTGCAGCCCGGTGACGTCTCCAACACCTTGATCCAGCAAGGAGGAAGGAGAGGTTGGGGAAGGGCTCCAACAGCAGCACGACGGCGTGGTGGTGGTGGAGTAGCAAGGTATTCCGACAGGGCTTCGCCTAAGCGCTGCGGAGGAGGAAGAAGAGAGGTAGGGCTTTGCCGTGAGAGAGAGAGATCAAATCTTGTCTCAAAACATCCAAAACCTCAAGTATATATAGGAGGAGGGACGTGGAGGGCTGGCTTGGCCTCTACTCCAAAGAGGAGATGGCCGGCCGAATTAAAGGGAGAGTCCACCTCCCACAAGGGAGGTGGATCTCCTCCTTTTAAATCCTTTTTGCCTTATCTCCTTATCTCCAGCCGCATGGGCCTTTAGAAAAAGTCTTGCCCAGCCCAATAAGGGCTGGCACACTTTATCTAACAGCCCATGTGGTCCTTTGGTCGTCACACCCCTCCCGGCACTCCCGGTACACTACCGATGAGCCCGAAAACTTTCCGGTGACCAAAACTGGACTTCCTATATATCAATCTTTACCTCCGGACCATTCCGGAGCTCCTCGTGACGTCCGGGATCTCATCCGGGACTCCGAACAACCTTCGGTAATCACGTATACCATTTCCCTATAACCCTAGCGTCATCGAACCTTAAGTGTGTAGACCCTACGGGTTCGGGAGACACGTAGACATGACCGAGACACTTCTCCGGCCAATAACCAACAGCGGGATCTGGATACCCATGTTGGCTCCCACGTACTCCATGATGATCTCATCGGATGAACCACGATGTCGGGGATTCAATCAATCCCGTATTCAATTCCCTTTGTCTATCGGTATGATACTTGCCCGAGATTCGATCGTCGGTATCCCCATACCTTGTTCAATCTCGTTACTGGCAAGTCTCTTTACTCGTTCCGTAATACATCATCCCGTGGCTAACTCCTTAGTCACATTGATCTCATTATGATGATGTCTTACCGAGTGGGCCCAGAGATACCTCTCCGTCACACGGAGTGACAAATCCCAGTCTCGATTCGTGCCAACCCAACAGATACTTTCGGAGATACCCGTAGTGCACCTTTATAGCCACCCAGTTACGTTGTGACGTTTGGCACACCCAAAGCATTCCTATGGTATCCGGGAGTTGCACAATCTCATGGTCTAAGGAAACGATACTTGACATTGAAAAGCTTTAGCAAATGAACTACACGATCTAGTGCTATGCTTAGGATTGGGTCTTGTCCATCACATCATTCTCCTAATGATGTGATCCCGTTATCAACGACATCCAATGTCCATGGCCATGAAACCGTGACCATCTATTGATCAACGAGCTAGTCAACTAGAGGCTCACTAGGGACATGTTGTGGTCTATGTATTCACACATGTATTATGGTTTCCGGTTAACACAATTATAGCATGAACAATAGACAATTATCATGAACAAGGAAATACAATAATAACCATTTTATTATTGCCTCTAGGGCATATTTCCAACAGTCTCCCACTTGCACTAGAGTCAATAATCTAGTTCACATCACCATGTGATTAACACTTACATCACCATGTGATCATATCATCATGTGATTAACACTCAATAAGTTCTGGGGTTTGTTCATGTTCTGCTCGTGAAAGATGTTTTTTTTAGTCAACGGGTCTGCGACATTCAGATCCGTGTGTACCTTGCAAACTTTCCATGTCATATTTGTAGATACTGCTCCCACGCTCCACTTGGAGCTATTCCAAATGGCTGCTCCACTATACGTAGCTAGATTTCTACTAAGAGTCATCCGGATTGGAGTTAAAGCTTGCATCATCGTAACCCTTTACGATGAACTCTTTATCACCTCCATAATCGAGAAATATTTCCTTAGTTCTCAAGTTACTAAGGATAACTTTGACCATTGTCCAGTGATCCACTCTTGGATTACTCTTGTACCCCTTGACAGACTCATGGCAAGGCACACACAGGTGCGGTACACAGCATGGCATACTATATAGAGCCTATGGCTAAAGCATAGGAGATGACACTCATCTTTTCTTTACCTTCTGCCGTGGTCAGGTATTGAGTCTTACTCAATTTCACACCTTACAATACAGTCAAGAACTCCTTCTTTGACCCATCTATTTTGAACTCCTTCAAAAACTTGTCAAGGTATGTCTTCGTCGAAAAAACTTATCAAGCGAATTGATCTATCCCTATAGATCTTGATGCTCAATAAAATAGTAGCTTTATCTGGGTCTTCCTTTGAAAAAACTCTTTTCAAACAACCCTTCATGCTCTTCCAGAAATTCTACATCATTTCCGATCAATAATATGTCAACTACATATTCTTATAAGAAATTCTATAGTGCTCCCACTCACTTTCTTGCAAATACAAGTTTCTCATAAACTTTGTATAAACTTAAACACTTTGATCACCTCATCAAAGCATATATTCCAACTCCGACATGCTTGCTCCAGTCCATAGAAGGATCGCTGGAGTTTGCATATTATTAGCATCCTTAGGATTGACAAAACCTTCTGGTTATATCACATACAACTCTTCCTCACAAAAACCATTACGGAAACCTTGTTTTGTCATCCATCTGCCAGATTTCATAATCGAAAAATGCAGCAACTGCTAACAAAATTTTAATAGACTTTTAGCATCGCTACAGATGAGACAATCTCATCGCAGTCAACTCCTTGAACTTGGCGGAAACTTCTTTGCGACAAGTCGAGCTTTATAAACGGTGACATTTCACCATTAGCGTCTATGTTTATCTCAAAGGTCCATTTGTACTCAATGACCCGCCATTCAACAAGCAAGTCTACCAAAGTCCATACTTGGTTTTCATACATGGATCCTTTCTCGGATTTCATGGCTCCTAGCCATTTGTTGGAATTCGGGCCCACCATCGCTTCTCCAAGTTCGTAGGTTCATCGTTGTCCAACAACATGATTTCCAAGACAGGGTTGTCGTACTACTCAGGAGCAGTACGCGTCCTTGTTGACCTACGAGGTTCGATAGTGACTTGATCCGAAGCTTCATGATCATCATCATTAACTTCCTTTTCAACTGAGTAGGCTCTACAGAAACATCTTTCTGTGTTGCGCTATTCTCTGGTTGAAACAAAGGTTCAACAACCTTATCAAGTTCTATCTTCCTCCCACTCAATTCTTTCGAGAGAAACTCTTTCTCAAGAAAGGACCCATTCTTAGCAACAAACACCTTTTGCGCTTGGATCTGAAATAGAAGGTATACCCAATGTCTCATTAGGGTATTCTATGAAGATACATTTGTCTGCTTTGGGTTCGAGCTCGCTAGGTGAAAAACCCATTTTCACATAAGCGTCGCAGCCCCAAACATTAAGAAATGACAGCTTAGGCTTCTGTCAAACCATAATTCTCACGGTGTCATCTCAACAGACTTAGATGGTGCCCTATTAAAGTGAATGGATTTGTCTTTAATGCATAACCCCACAATGATAGTGGTAAAACGATAAGAGACATCATAGTACTCACTATATCCAATAGAGCACGACTACGACGTTCGAACACACCATCACACTATGGTGTTCCAGGAGGCGTGAGTTGTGAAACAATTTCCACATTGTCTAAAATTGCATACCAAACTCGTAACTTAGATATTCACCTCCATGATCATATCATAGACATTTATCTTCTGGTCACGATGATCTTTAACTTCACTCTAAAACTCCTTGAACCTTTCAAACATTTCAGATTCGTGTTTCATTAAGTAAATATCCCCATATTTACTCAAATCATCAGTGAAGGTAAAGAAAAACAACGATATCCACTGTGTGTTTCAACACTCATTGGACCACATACATCAACATGTATTAATTCCAATAAGCCACTTGCCCGCTCCATCATATTGGATGACGGGGTCACAGTCATCTTGCCCAAGAGGCATGGCTTGCATGTCTCAACCGATTCGAAATCGAGTGAGTCAAAAAAAAAATCCATCATCATGGAGTTTCTTCATGCGATTTATACCAATATGACATTTAGCGGCAGTGCCACAAGTATGTGGTACTATCATTATTTATATATTTTTGGTACCAACGTTATGAACATGTGTACTACTACGATCATGATTCGATAAACCATTCCGAGTGGGTGCATGACCATTGAAGGCATTATCCATGCAAATAGAATAACCATTATTCTCTAACTTATATGAATAATCGTATTGCACTAATCATGATCTAATCACGTTCATGCTCAACGCAAACACCAAATAACATTTATTTAGGTTTATCACAAATCCCGAAGGTAGAGAGAGCGTGCGATGGTGATCACATCAATCTTGGAAATACTTCCAACACACATCGTCACCTTTCACCTAGCTAGTCTCCGTTTATTCCGTAGCTTTTATTTCGAGTTGCTAACACTTAGCAACCGAACCGGTATCCAATACCCAGGTGCTACTAGGAGTACCAGCAAGGTACACATCACTAACACGTATATCAAATATACTTCCATTGATATTACCAGCCTTCTTATCTACCAAGCATCTAGGGTTTTTCCGCTTCAGCGAACATTCTCCTCATAACAGAAGCACTTAGTCTCGGGTTCGGGCTCAACCTTGGGTTTCTTCACTAGAGCAACAACTGGCTTGCCATTCCTGAAGTTTTCCCTTCTTGCCCTGGCCCTTTTGAAAACTAGTGGTTTCACTTAACCATCAACACTTGATGCTCCTTCTTGATTTCTACCTTCGTGGTGTCAAACATCACGAACAACTCAGGGATCATCTTATCCATCCCTGGCATGTTATAGTTCACCACGAAGCTCTAGTAGCTTGGTGGCAGTGACTTGGAGAACTGCTTTAATCACTATCTCATCTGGAAGATTAACTCCCACTTGATTCAAGTGATTGTAGCACCCAGACAATCTGAGCACACGCTCACTGATTGAGCTATTCTCCTTTATCTTGCAGACAAAGAATCTTGTTGGAGGTCTCATACCTCTCAACATAGGCACGAGCCTGAGATCACAATCTCAGCTCCTAGAACATCTCATATGTTCCGTGACGTTCAAAACGTTTTGGAGCCTCAATTCTGAGCCGTAATGCATGACGCATTGAACTATCACGTAGTCACCAAAAAGTGCCTGTCATATGTTCACAACATCTACAGACAACGCTTGAGTGAGTGGTGCAGTTAGCGGTACATCAAAAACATAAGCTTTCTGTGCAGCAATGAGGACAGTCCTCAGATCACGGACCCAGTCCGCATTATTGCTACCATCAACTTTCAACTTACTTTTCTCTAGGATTGTATCAATAAAACTGGGGAGCTACAGCGCGAGCTATCTACGACATAATTTGCAAGGACATTTTTAGACTAAGTTCATGATAATTAAGTTCATTTAATCAAATTATTAATGAACTCCCACTTAGATAGACATCTCTCTAGTCTTCCAAGTGATACATGATCCATGTCAACTAGCCCGTGTCCGATCATCACGTGAGACGGACTAGTCATCCATGGTGAACATCTCTATGTTGATCGTATCTTCTATACGACTCATGTTCGACCTTTCGGTCTTCCGTGTTCCGAGGCCATGTCTGTACATGCTAGGCTCGTCAAGTCAACCTAAGTGTTTCGCATGTGTAAATCTGGCTTACACCCGTTGTATGCGAACGTTAGAACCTATCACACCCGATCATCACGTGGTGCTTCGGAACGACGATCCTTAGCAACGGTGCATAGTTAGGGTGAACACCTTTCTTGAAATTTTATTGAGAGATCATCTTATTTACTACCGTCGTTCTATGCAAATAAGATGTAAACATGATAAACATCACATGCAATCAATATAGTGACATGATATGGCCAATATCATCTTGCTCCTTTGATCTCCATCTTCGGGGCACCATGATCATCACTGTCACCGGCACGACACCATGATCTCCATCATCATGATCTCCATCATTGTGTCTTCATGAAGTTGTCTCGCCAACTATTACTTCTACTACTACAACTAACGTTTAGCAATAAAGTAAAGTAATTACATGGCGTTTATGATTGACACGCAGGTCATACAATAATATAAGACAACTCCTATGGCTCCTTCCGGTTGTCATAGTCATCGACATGCAAGTCGTGAACCCTATTACAAGAACATGATCAATCTCATACATCACAATGCATCACATCACATCCTTTTGGCCATATCACATCACACGGCATATGCTGCAAAAACAAGTTAGACGTCCTCTAATTTGTAGTTGCAAGTTTTTACGTGGTTGCTATAGGTTTCTAGCAAGAACGTTTCTTACCTACGTCAAAACCACAACGTGATATGCCAATTGCTATTTACCCTTCATAAGGACCCTTTTCATCGAATCCAATCCGACTAAGGTGGGAGAGACAGACACCCGCTAGCCACCTTATGCAACTAGTGCATGTCAGGCGGTGGAACCGGTCTCACGTAAGCGTACGTGTAAGGTTGGTCCGGGCCGCTTCATCCCACAATACCGTCGAATCAAGATAAGACTAGTAACGGCAAGCATATTAACAAATCGACGCCCACAACTGCTTTGTGTTCTACTCGTGCATAGATTCTACGCATAGACCTAGCTCATGATGCCACTGTTGGGAGACGTAGTAGTAAATCAAAAATTTCCTACGTTCACCAAGATCTATCTATGGAGAAACCAACAACGAGAGGGGAGAGATTGCATCTTCATACCTTTGAAGATCGCTAAGCGGAAGCGTTACAAGAACGCGGTTGATGGAGTCGTACTCGCAGCGATTCAGATCGCGGTAGATCCGATCAAGTGCCGAACGGACGGCACCTCCGCGTTCAACACACGTGCAGCCCGGTGACGTCTCCAACACCTTGATCCAGCAAGGAGGAAGGAGAGGTTGGGGAAGGGCTCCAACAGCAGCACGACGGCGTGGTGGTGGTGGAGTAGCAAGGTATTCCGACAGGGCTTCGCCTAAGCGCTGCGGAGGAGGAAGAAGAGAGGTAGGGCTTTGCCGTGAGAGAGAGAGATCAAATCTTGTCTCAAAACATCCAAAACCTCAAGTATATATAGGAGGAGGGACGTGGAGGGCTGGCTTGGCCTCTACTCCAAAGAGGAGATGGCCGGCCGAATTAAAGGGAGAGTCCACCTCCCACAAGGGAGGTGGATCTCCTCCTTTTAAATCCTTTTTGCTTTATCTCCTTATCTCCAGCCGCATGGGCCTTTAGAAAAAGTCTTGCCCAGCCCAATAAGGGCTGGCACACTTTATCTAACAGCCCATGTGGTCCTTTGGTCGTCACACCCCTCCCGGCACTCCCGGTACACTACCGATGAGCCCGAAAACTTTCCGGTGACCAAAACTGGACTTCCTATATATCAATCTTTACCTCCGGACCATTCCGGAGCTCCTCGTGACGTCCGGGATCTCATCCGGGACTCCGAACAACCTTCGGTAATCACGTATACCATTTCCCTATAACCCTAGCGTCATCGAACCTTAAGTGTGTAGACCCTACGGGTTCAGGAGACACGTAGACATGACCGAGACACTTCTCCGGCCAATAACCAACAGCGGGATCTGGATACCCATGTTGGCTCCCACGTACTCCACGATGATCTCATCGGATGAACCACGATGTCGGGGATTCAATCAATCCCGTATTCAATTCCCTTTGTCTATCGGTATGATACTTGCCCGAGATTCGATCGTCGGTATCCCCATACCTTGTTCAATCTCGTTACTGGCAAGTCTCTTTACTCGTTCCGTAATACATCATCCCGTGGCTAACTCCTTAGTCACATTGAGCTCATTATGATGATGTCTTACCGAGTGGGCCCAAAGATACCTCTCCGTCACACGGAGTGACAAATCCCAGTCTCGATTCGTGCCAACCCAACAGATACTTTTGGAGATACCCGTAGTGCACCTTTATAGCCACCCAGTTACGTTGTGACGTTTGGCACACCCAAAGCATTCCTATGGTATCCGGGAGTTGCACAATCTCATGGTCTAAGGAAACGATACTTGACATTGAAAAGCTTTAGCAAATGAACTACACGATCTAGTGCTATGCTTAGGATTGGGTCTTGTCCATCACATCATTCTCCTAATGATGTGATCCTATTATCAACGACATCCAATGTCCATGGCCATGAAACCGTGACCATCTATTGATCAACGAGCTAGTCAACTAGAGGCTCACTAGGGACATGTTGTGGTCTATGTATTCACACATGTATTATGGTTTCCGGTTAACACAATTATAGCATGAACAATAGACAATTATCATGAACAAGGAAATACAATAATAACCATTTTATTATTGCCTCTAGGGCATATTTCCAACATATTGGACTCAATGCTGGAGGCCGCCAAGGGCGCGAAAGGCAGAGCTTTTACCTCGTATCTTTGGTTGGGGTAGTGGCGGGTCTTGGGTGAGGTGGTGTCCATGTCTTGGATGTCGGGGCGGTGGCCCTGGTGGTGGTAGCGCGGTGCTCATGGGCAAAGCCCATGGCTTGGTGCTGCCCGGTGTCCATGGCCATGTGGGCGGCGTGGTAGCCGGGGTGTGGTGTTCGGTGGCAGCGAGTGTTGGCCGAGGTGAAAACCTGTTCTATCTTCGGACGGACCAATGACGGCCAAGCTTGTTCCCTTCTTGAAGGCGTCGTCACGGCTCCCATTGCCCACCATGTCGCTCCAGAGAAACTCTGATTCTCGGATCAGGCGGTTGCGGCGTTCCGATGTCATAACCTTCCCGAATGTACCACCTTGGAGCCCATGATTTGTCGTATGCGGCTTCATCTCTTCACAGTGGCATTTTCACGGTTGAAGCCCTTGGTTGCTCTTGTAGTGATAGGGGTGGTGTCACTGCGCTCAGATATCCTGCCTTGGCTGTGTGCGTGTATTGTGGTGGCCTGCGTTTGTACCGGATTATTGATGAATGTTGCTTTATATATCAAGCGGGGCGAAAGCCTTTTCAGTAATTACATAAAAGGTCAACAAATTCTGAAAATATTTTTGAAATAAATTTGACCATCCATTGCATTGGTAAAAAAAATCCATAAAAAGAAAAATTCACATTGACTTCTATAAAAGAAAGACAATTTTTTGGGTCAAAATAATGTGAATATTGACCTGTAATAGAAAATGAATTACTTTTTTTTGCCCTGAAGTCAACGCTGGTTTTCTATTCGTGAATATTAGTCAGGTTTATTGTAGAAAAACTTCCAATTTTTTTGACTTTTTTTAAGAAAGATTCCCGTATGAGGTGTATATACACCCATGAACCAAATGATATTTCCCTAGGTAGTATATGATAAGATCTCTCTTTGTGTTTCTATTGTTCAGATGACATGAGCTGCCCTTTGTACCTCACTAAGGGTTTACTCTATGTCATCATGTTTTGTGCAATGCTCTATTTTATTATTTAATACTCTGGCGTATATGAGGGTTTCGATCACCCTCAGTTAGGTTCACCAGTTGAAAACGGGACATTAGTCTCGGTTCGTAAGGGCCTTTAGTCCTGGTTGGGCAACCGAAACTAACATTCGGGACTAAAGGCCCGCCTTTTTAGTCTTGGTTGTGTAACGAACCGGGACTAAAAGAGCTCCACGTGGACGATGTGAAGGCCTCAGGCAAGAGGACCTTTAGTACCGGTTGGTAAAACCAACCGAGACTAAAAGGCCGCCACGTATCAATCGCAGCAAAGCTCGGGGGTTTAGGTTTTTTTAGAGGGGGGTTTAGCCGTAGCGTTGGCCGACCGGTGCTAATGGTAACTAAACTACCGGTAGCATGTTTCTGTGAACGCACTACTGCTAACTATTAACGCGCTACTTGCTAGTATGGAAGAACAACATCCAACATCAGTATAAATTATATGGATGCAAAGAGACCAAGTTGAATTAGAGGAAAATACGATGTTATTCACAACATCATATTTTTCTCTAATTCAACTTGGTCTTGCATCCATCTAAATTGTACTAGTATATGTCATATAACAACTCATCATCATGTGAATCAACTCCTCGTCATTCTAGTTATTGTTATCAAAGTAGTTAAACAACTCTTCATCATTCTAGGTAAAATAGCATAATAAGAAGGCGAACTCCATATCATTCTGGTTGTTATCATACTAGAAAGTTACCAAGTTATCACAATTTAGAAACACTACTGCTCTCTCTTAGGTAAAAAAGCATAAAAAGGTGAACTCCTGCATCTAGCCATTGAAGAACACAAATCAACCTATCTCCAACTTGTGGGATGCGCAAGTATTCGTCTCTAAGTGGTAGCGTGGATGTTTTTATTGCATTTATCCATCCTTTGATTTTCAGGGTTTCTTCACTTTTAGATATCGTTTATTTACCACTGTAACTAATCGGGATTGGTCATAAGCTAACCATATGCAAATCACCTTTGATAAACATCACTTTAGGCACGGTCTGGCAGGAGTACCTCTTGAAGAACATAAGTAATAATAACATACTTAGCAAACTAGTTTTGCTTAAGAAGAATGTATGAAAAAGATGTACTAGTGACATAATAGTAAAAAATAATCTTACAAGGTAGTTTGAAGTGATGTTATGATGGTTCAACTTGTGCACTAGTGGCACCTATCCATGATAACTATTGCCAATCCTACAATTATTCTTCCTATATTCCTCCATCATGAATAAATGAGATCAGATGATTTTTCTCCAACCAAGTAAGCTCGGAGTCATAACTGTAGTAGGTTCGATCTATTATCTATCGTGTAGTTCTTGTAGCAGAGAAATATGCTGATAATTAAAAATAAAGAATTTTAGTCGGAATGTACCAAATATTTTTCAATAATCAATATAAATTACCTAACAAATCTATTGACAAACTCACCTGGAGGTAGAACTGGAATCAAGTCATCTGCATGCATTCAAATTTCCATATTATTATCACGAACATCGTCATTATCAAGATCAAAGATAATGCTCATATCCCCATCCAACCCATACGCCTTGCAAAATGCTCTCCAATTATAACAATCAAAATATGTGGGATCTTCATTATTTTTTACCTTAACAACAAAAGTATAATGCTCCGTTCTTAGATGAGCTATCTTAGTCTTTGCACTATCCTTCTCTTTGAAATGGAACTTGTCCAAGACAGTGAATCTTGCATGGCAGGGAACACACTAGTCAAATTGTACAAAAGAAAACTAAAGGTTAATTAAAACAAAAAAACATATGTCATACTTCATTAACAAGAAACACGTGCCGTCTTTACATACCGTAATAATTTCAAATTGGTCCTGTAGTTTGATGGTGAAGGATGTACCATTGTCTAGGTGAGGATAACGGTCGCATATACCCCTGTCATCGCAGCACAAAGGGCACTTAGGGATCCTCCCCTCGCTGTCAGACGACATCGACATTTCATGCATTCATGATTCTAAGATTAAAAATCGATGACAACAATTTTTCTCAATGCTCGTTGATTCTAAGATTAACAATTTAGTATTTAAATTAGAACACATTAAATAAGCAAAAACTGAATCATAGTAGTCAGCCGCCGGCGAGGTTCGATCTAAGGGGCAAGGGGTGGCGTGGAGGATTTTTAGCAAGATCGTCATATAATATTACTAATGCATATAATATCACCGGCGATCGTCGGGATCTCTTCATATAATATTATCATGTAATATCACTAATACATCTCGAATATTATCATATAATATCACTAATACAGCTCGAATATTATCGAATAACTGAGTTCACTCATGGTTCCCGAGGTGTGGGCGGTGGACACCCAAAGATAAGGAACCATCACTGGATCATAGCTCGGATGAGATCCCTAAAGGAACTGCCAGGTATTAGAGAACCTGACGTCTAACGCAACCATGTAGCGACGGACGTGATCGTCCTCCTCCCTAACATGACAACGTACCACCTCCTCGGTTGCCCGCTGCCTCCACACTGATAGTGGCCCACGCGACAACCACCAAAGAAGCTCCGGGTCGACAATGAGACCCGAATTCCTCACCAAGCTGCGCGCCTTGAAGGTAGCACCTCCCAGTGCCATCCTGGCGGAGCCCAGTCCTGGACATGGCGCCTCTCAAACTGGTTGTCGGTGCTGAGTCAACGACGAGGATGCGGGATGTGCATCGTCGACGAGAAAAAATCATGGCTAGCAAATAACATTTCATTTAACAACAATAACAACAATACCATATTTAATAACAAACCCACACACACTCGCACGCAACAAATAACATATTTCCAAATATCTTGTTTATCATGTTTAATAGCTATCCATACGCACACACTCGCACACAACAATACCATTTGTGCAATAGTTTAGTTTATTAGCACATATTTATATATGCATATGTTTGTCATGTTTTTTGCAGCAACGTTCGGGGTATCATCTAGTAAAATGAAATCCTTAGTGTCTCACACATGTGTACTCAAGGTAGCACTGGTGATATAGTGACCGCACTACGGCGGGTTTTCAAATTCCATCAACCATACTAGCTAAGAGATAGCATCTCTTATGAAATAAAGAATTTCTCCATAGCATTGCGCACATGGATGATAAAAGCCTTCGATCCTCATATTATTTATGCTAGACGTATTAGCATCTTTTCAATAAATCTAATCCATGAGTAGATTATAAACATGACAATCAAAGTATGCATGAGCTCATATATTACATAGAACCAAAACATCTATATGAACACAACATATACACCTATGTAATCTATGAACATCTATTTAGGGGAGGGGGTCGGGGAAGGAGGAGGGGGGCAGGCTCACCTCAATGATTTGTTGTAGACGAGGGCGGCGATGGGGCGGGGAGGAGGGCGCGCGAGGAGGTCTGGCGGCGAGGAGAGGGCTCGGGGGCGGCGACGATGATGGGGTAGGGAGGAGGGCGCGCGAAGAGGTCCGGTGATGAGGAGACGACTCGGGGGCGATGACGTCCGGCAGCCTGGCGGCGTCATGATGGGTTCGGCGCGTCGGGGGAGGAGTGGGGAGAAATTGGGGAGGAAGGAGACGTGGGCGGTTATATACCCCAGGCTTTAGTCCCGGTTGGTGCCCCAACCGGGACTAAAGGCCTTAATTTAGTCCCGGTTGGAGCCACCAACCGGGACTAAAGCTAATTTTTGGTAGCCAAAAGGGAACGAAGCTTAGGCCTTTAGTCCCGGTTGGTGTCCCCAACCAGGACTAAATAAAGGCCTTTACTCCCGGTTGGGGGCACCAACCAGGACTAAAGCTATTTTTCCTATTTTTGGGTTTAGACCTCTTTAGGATATTTTAGTTTTAGTTTTCTTTTAAACAAATTCAAAAACAAATGTTTCTTTTGCAATTCTTTTTGCTATTATATGTCATCTATTAAAGAATTTGTTAAAACATTACTAAAATATAATTATTTTGACATTTAATTCTTTTTGCTACTAAAACAGAAATATATGTCATCTATGTCATAAAAATGTTCCTTTAATAACAAAAGAATTAAATCAAAAGACATGTGTAGTTTTTATTTAATTCCTTTTGCTATTAAAGTTTTTAACAAATGCCATCTATGTCATACAACATTTCTCTCTTATCATACAACGTTCATGAGATATGCTTTTCAGGTGGCCTACCAATGGATCCACATATCTGTCTATTATGCATATTTATACAAGGAAAGAAACATACATTTACCAAAATTTAAAACACATGCAAATCTTGCCGGTTAGTACATTGCCTTCGTGTAACCACAATGATTCTAGAACAAAGCCATCATCAGAATAGTTGTGGAGCATAACTATGGCTTTCAACCCAGAATCAAAGGTGCAAATTATTAGGTTATATTGTATATATATGATGAACAATTACTTGAATAATCCTACCATCTGATATGTTGTCATTAGTTTCACCAGAAAGCAACCAGAACTCCTCTCATCCGGACTTGGCTCGACATAAGGGGTCCTCCGATCAGAGAAACCACACAGTACGGGTGTAATCTTGCAAAACTTGGGATTTTCCATCTATAAGTCCGGAAACTCACTAGCGTGCCTTTTCCACTCAGTCTTCCCTCATGCCACGATTCAGGAACTCCAATCGACTTAAGTACAGGAATAAAGTCAACACAAAACTCAATAACATCCTCTGTTTCATGGCCCTTGGAGATGCTTCCTTCTGGCCTAGCACGGTTATGAATATTTTTTTTTAAGACTCCCATGAACTACTCAAAGGGGAACATATTGTGTAGAAATACAAGACCCAGAATGGCAATCTCGTTGACTAGGTGAACTAGGACGTGCATCATAATATTGAAGAAGGATGGTGGGAACACCAACTCAAAACTGACAAGACATTGGACCAAATCATTCTGTAACCTTGGTAGGATTTCCAGATCGATTACCTTGTGAGAAATTGCATTGAGGAATGCACATAGCTTCACAATGGCTAATCGAACATTTTCTGGTAGAAGTCCCCTCATAGCTGGCAGGACCTTGATACTACTTTGGATGCATGCCGTCTTTTTCGTTCATACGTTGGAAGAAATCGACGATGTCCCAGGTACACAACCTTCTTACATTTATCCAAACATATACTTTCAGTCTCATCTAAACAGTGCATGCATGCATTGTATCACTTGTTTTTCTGTCTTGAAAGGTTACTAAGAGCAGGCCAATCATTGATGGTTACAAACAACAACGCTTGTAGGTCAAATTCCTCCTATTTGTGCTCATCCCACACATGTACACCTTTTAAATCCCACAATTGTAAAAGCTCTTCAACTAATGGCCTCAGGTACACATCAATGTCGTTACCGGGTTGCTTAGGGCCTTGGATGAGCACTTGCATCATAATGAACTTCCGCTTCATGCACAACCAAGGATGCCATCTACACCTATACAAAACCATAAGTTCCTTGCGTCATCTGCAAACTCTAGCCACTTTCTCTCAATTTTTCTCCACTCCGACCCATCAGCGGGTACTCTCAACATCCCGTCTTTCTTGGCATGCTCTTTGTTTCTGAATAGACGTTTCAACTGTGGTAATATAGGAGCATACAACATCACCTTGGCAGGAACCCTCTTCCTAAGGCACTCGTCGTCGGTGTCAAAACCGACAGATCTCTGGTAGGGGGTCCCGAACTGTGGACCTTAGATCGATGGGTAACATGGGATGAAGGAGACAATGTTTACCCAGGTTCGGGCCCTCGTGAGGAGGTAAAACCCTTCGTCCTGTTTGATTATATCGATGTGGATGAGAATTACAGAGTTGATCTACCTCAAGATCGTATAAGCTAAAACCCTAGATGAGTTGACTTGTCCTTTATGAATGGGACCCTTTGGTTTATATAGACACCAGGGGTACCTAGGGTTACACATAACTGACCTTTAATAGGGGATAGATACGCAGATCCCATCTTCAAAGCTTGGAGGCCACGCCATTCTTTGGAGCTTTCCGTCCTGAACATGGGGTCGCCTCATAGTTCGGCCCTCCACAAAGCGGCCCAACAAGTCGGCCCATGAGAAATGAGCTGACGACCCGAGGACCCCTTAGTCCCGGACTCCCCCAATAGCTCCCGAACTAGCCTCTAACGTCGAGGTATGCATTCTTCGACAGCTTTGCATATCCACGGTATTCAGCTTGCGAGGCGAGTTCCCTCTATGTTCGGCTAATTCCAACTTGGTCCTTGACAACGCCTTGTCTTCCAAAACACGCATTGTTTATCCCTGAAGGCCAAACGCCCGGGTATGAATAGTACCTTCATCCGACAACCTTTATGACGAAAGGCCACAACAGCCAGTTGCAAAAACTCGACTGGCGGTTCGAGGCCGCTTTTCTATCGACACACCTTATCAATATGAAGATCGTGCCCCGTATTTCATGGGATATGAATAATGATCTGGGTAACCCCATGCACGTATAACGACACAATCATTTCGGGAAGTGCCAAAGCCCGCGACAGTAAAAGAGGACCCTTGTTATTATGGCCTACCATAAAAAGTAGAAAACCCCCAAGGTCTTTCAAAGCATTGAGACTCGATTCCTTCTCGCGTCCAAACCGCAAGCGCCTAGATCCATTTCTTCTTCCTCCCCTTCCAAGCCACCCACCCTAAGCTCATCCATGGCCGGATCGGGCTCACAAGGCAAGTGAGAAGCCTCTTGCGTCACCGACAACGACATCCAGGAGCTGAAGCTCGTCGGATACCTCTCGCTCAACATCGTCCACCGTCCTCCAGAAGTAGGCCAGGTGGTGCCCACTCCGAAACCGGGAAAGAGAGTGGTATTCATCCCCCATTTCCTTCTGAGGTTGGGTTTCCCGCTCCACCCCTTCATTAGGGGTTTGATGTTCTTCTATGGGTTAGATTTCCACGATATTCCCCCGAACTCCTTTATGCACATCTCGGCCTTCATCATTGTCTGTGAGGCCTTTTTGCGGGTCCAGCCACACTTTGGCCTATGGTTCAAGGTCTTCGACATGAAGCCGAAGACGGTTAGCGGCCAACACGCCGACTGCGGAGGTGCTGTGATCAGCAAGCTTCCGCGGGTCGAGTGGCTGGGAGACACCTTCATGGACACTGTTAAGGTTTGGTAGAAGGAGTGGTTCTACATCATCGAGCCACGAGATGCAGACTGGTCGGCACCGGCCGAGTTCAGATCCAGGCCCCCATGAGGTTAACATTGTGGGTCAAGAAAGGCCTCATCTGGGGATCTACCTCAGAGGTGAAGGTGCTGCAGAAGCGCATCATGCAGATGGTGGAGGCCAAAATCGAGCTGACCAACGTGGTCCAGGTCATGCTCCGCCGTCGCCTCCTGCCATGCCAGCGTCGGGACACCCCAATGTGATCCTACAAGCTCAATGACCTGGCCACCGTGCACAAGTTCTATTGCAAAACTCACGAGAAGTTGTGGAAAATGCTATTCAAGTCCCAAAAAGAATGGCCAGCCGAAGAAGAAGACATCGACTTAGATGCCGACACCCCGCCCTTGAAGGTACGATATGGTTTCTATTTTATTCCGAGTTTTAGCCTTCAGCAAGGATCTAATCCTCTTTCCCATCATCTTTGTAGGGATAGCTGGATAAGGCCGTGGGGATCAACGGTCTGCCCCCCCTGCCCGAGGACCCCAGGTTGCCCCAGCTGACGACGATGCTGGTCGTGGCACCGTACGCAGCGTCGGAGAAGAAAGAGAAGAAGAAGAAGGAGGCCCGTGAAGGCCTCCACTCAAGGGGTCCTCCAGACACTAAGTCGGGAGATACCCAAGCCTCTTCCACCCATGAGGAAGAGCATGCAGAAGATGGGGTGGGGGGGTGGGGATCGATCCCCCCAGACAAGAAAGAGGGCTGTGCTGGAGGACACTGAGGAGGATCTGCCTCCCTTCGCCCGGAAGAAGCCCTGCAGGGCCAAGGTGGTCCTGCCGGATGACAGCCCGGATTCCGATGAGGATTACGGGGCTTTTGAGAGGGTTCCCCGATGGAACCCCAGGGTCAAGCACCCGGCTCAAAGGTACCGATTTCAAATGCCGTCTAGTATTTTTATATGGAGTTTCCGTTGCTAATCGGACGAATGCCTTCCGTATCGTAGCCCGACCCGAGATCTCTTGACCGAATAGGCCTCAAGGGGGATTCTCCGCCGACCGAGCTAGTAGAGAGTGGGACACCGTCCCGCACCACACCCTCTCTGGCCACATACGAGGCCGCGGAGGTGTTATACCGTTGAACCCCTGCTGCGCCGAACACTAGGGGCGAGACGGTTATGGATAAGGCGCATACCTCGGCCACCAAGGACCAGGAGGTCCTGGCCGATGATCATGGCTCGGCCGCCGAAGCCCAGGAGGACGAACCCCTCCTAGCAAGCAAAGAGGGGGGCCGCGATTCTTTCGAGATCCCTCCATAGTCGACTCCAGAGACCTAAGTGCCTCTGGCGTCATCGACTTTGCCCCCACAAGGAGGGGGAGAGGAAGTGCTGCTGCCGCTGCCGCCCATGATTGAGCGGACCGTGGCCGGGTGGCCGACCATGATGGAGAAGGCTTTGTCTGACTCCTCCATTGCCGAATATCACGACACCCTTATGGGTGCGGTTTTACAAAGTATTCAGTCCGTTGACAACAAACTAAAGGAAGCCTTCAATGGTCTACTGACGGGCTTCAAGGTAAGCCATGTAATGTTCTTTTCATAAGAACAAATTTTATTTATAAGGTTATGTATTCCTTATAGGTATAGTAGCCCCCGAGCCACGGGTGAGTTTGAAAAACTTGCCCAGGGGTCATAGAAACATGAGCAAATAGTTTAGAACCAAATAGCTTGGATGCTTGATTATATACAAGTTGTTTTGTAGGCCTCGTCCTCAGCTGGGGCCTCCAACGCTCTTGAACTACCTGAGCTGAATCGGAAGCTCAAGAGCTCTATTGAGGAGCTTGATCGTCTGAACAAACGGTTCGACGAGATGCAAGGTAGGTTGGAACCGTACTTGCTAAGTTTATTGTTTTTCTCATTAGTAAGGATTGTTCTGGCTTTTGGTTCCTGAGTTTGCTTCCATCTATACCCGCAGCCGTAAGTGTAGAGGTTGAAAACCTCAAGGCCGAGTTGAGGAAGGACAAGCATGGGGCCACCGATCAGAAGTTAGCGGCCGATCTGGCGGCCGCCGAGCTAAGCTCGTTAATGGTTCAGAGTGGCAAGCATGAGGCTCGAGTGGCCGAGGTCGAACAGGAGCTCCAGGATGCGAGCACTAAGTGTGAGGCCCTGGAGCAAAAGGCCAAGGATCAGGCGATGGACTTGTCCACTCTATCCTCCGATCTCAAATCGAAGCACGTCGATAGGTGGTTCTTCGAGGAAAAACTTCGCCAAGTCAGGCTGATCACGGATGGTAAGCCGTACTTACCGCAATGTGCCTTTGGTGTAAACATGTTCGCGAGGAGTGCGGCGGACGTGGAAACGCACTTTACAGCCCGAGACAGGGATGTGGAGCAGAGGTTTTTCTGGGCTCAATTTCAAACCCCCGAGCCTCATCCCCTTCTTAGCTATCAGATGAAGCAGCTGATGGAGCTGCACAGGATGGCGGAGTCGGCCTTGAAGGATCTCTGCATCCAGCTGTGGCCTACCGAGCCATTGTCGAGCAGTTATTTTGGCTTGCTGCTGATAATCCACAAGTATAGGGGATCACAACGGTTTTCGAGGGTAGAGTATTCAACCCAAATTTATTGATTCGACACAAGGGGAGCCAAAGAATATTCTCAAGTATTAGCAGCTGAGTTGTCAATTCAACAATACCTGAAAGACTTAATATCTGCAACAAAGTATTTAGTAGCAAAGTAGTATGGAAGTAACGGTAATGATGGCAAAAGTGACAGTAGCAGTTTTGTAGTGATTGTAATAGTAGCAACGGAAAAGTAACTTAGCAAAGATCAATATGTGAAAAGCTCGTAGGCAATGGACCAGTGATGGATAATTATGTTGGATGGCATTCATCCAGCAACAGTTATAACATAGGGTGACACAGAACTAGCTCCAATTCATCAATGTAATGTAGGCATGTATTCCATATAAAGTCATACGTGCCTATGGAAAAGAACTTGCATGACATCTTTTTTCCTACCCTCCCGTGGCAGCGGGGTCCTAATGGAAACTAAAGGATATTAAGGTCTCCTTTTAGTAGAGAACCAGACCAAAGCATTAGCACTTAGTGAATACATGAACTCCTCAAACTACGGTAATCATCGGAAAGAATCCCAGTTATTGTCACCCTAGGGGATGGAGATTGCTACTTCTCGAGCATGCGTTGGTTTCCGTGAAGAGGAACGGTTGATGCAGCAAAGTAATAAGTATTTCCCTCAGTTGTTGAGAACCAAGGTATCAATCCAGTAGGAGATACAAGCAAGTCCCCAATAGGTGTACCTACACAAAGAATCAAACTCTTGCACCCAACGCTATAAAGGGGTTGTCAATCCCTTTAAGGTTACTTGCAAGGATGAGTGCTACTTCTCGAGCATGCGTTGGTTTCTCGTGAAGAGGAACGGTTTGATGCAGCAAAGCAGATAAGTATTTCCCTCAATTTTTCAGAACCAAGGTATCAATCCAGTAGGAGATACAAGCGAATCACCAATAGATGTACCTGCACAAAGAATCCAAATCTTGCACCCAACGCTATAAAGGGGTTGTCAATCCCTTCACGGTTACTTGCAAGGATGAGATCTAATAGAGATAGATATAATAGGATGCTTGAACGAAAAGTAAAACTAAAAGTAAAAATAATGCAACAAGTATTTTTGGTATTTTTGGTTTTAGATCTGAAAATATAATATGGAAAATAGACCCGAGGGCCATAGGTTTCACTAGATGGCTTCCCTCATGATGATAAGTATTACGGTGGGTGAACAAATTACCATCGAGCAATTGATAGAAAAGCGAATAATTATTAAGATATCCAAGGCAATGATTATGCATATAGGCATCACGTCAGTGACAAGTAGACCGAAACGATTCTGCATCTACTACTATTACTGCACACATCGACCGACTCCTGCCCGCATCTAGAGTATTAAGTTCATGAAGAACAGAGTAACACATCAGGTAAGATGACATGATGTAGAGGGATAAACTCAAGCAATATGATGAAAAACCCATATTTTTACCCTTGATGGCAATGATACAATACGTGCCTTGCTACCCCTACTTTGTCACTGGGTGAGGACACTGCAAGATTGAACCCCAAACAAAGCACTTCCCCTATTGCAAGAATTACCAATCTAGTTGGTCAAACCAAACCAATAACTCGAAGAGACTTGCAAAGATATGAAATCATGCATATAAGAATTCATGAAAGACTCAAATAATATTCATGGATAATCTGAACATAAACCCACAATTCATCGGATCTCGACAAACACACCGCAAAAGAGTATTACATCGGATAGATCTCCATGAAGATCATGAAGAACATGGTATTGAGAAGCAAAGAAAGAGAAGAAGCCATCCAGCTACTAGCTATGGACCCGTAGGTCTATGGTGAACTACTCACGCATCATCGAAGGGGCAATGGAGTTGATGTAGATAACCTTCGTGATTGAATCCCCCTTTGACAGATTACCAAAAAATGCTCCAAGATTGGATCTCTCAGGAACGGAGGCTTGTGGCGGCGGAAAAGTGTTTTCGTGGCTCGTTTTGATAATGATGGAATATTTGTGATTTTATAGGCCGAAGATTAGGGTTAGGGGAGCAGCCATGGGCCCACAAGCCTACCCGGCACGACCACCCGCCTGGCCGCGCCCCTAGGGCTTGTGGCCCCATGGTGGATCCTCTGCCTTGGTTCTCAAGTCTCGTAGATTCCTTTTGTTCCAGAAAAATTCCTTCCGAAGGTTTTATTCCGTTTGGACTCCGTTTAATATTCCTTATCTGCAAAACTCAAGAACAAGAAAAATACATAAACTGGCACTAGGCTCTAGATTAATAGGTTAGTCCCGAAAATAATATAAAATAGCATATTCATGCATATATAACATCCAAAACAGATAATATAATAGCATGGAACGATCAAAAATTATAGATACGTTGGAGACGTATCAGCATCCCCAAGCTTAATTCCTGCTCGTCCTCGAGTAGGTAAATGATAAAAACAGAATTTTTGATGTGGAATGCTACCTAACATATTTATCCATGTAATATTATTTATTGTGGCATGAATATTCAGATCCGTAAGATTCAAAACAATAGTCTAATATTGACATAAAAACAGTAATAATTTGAGCACACCAACATGGTAGTCGTGTCCTTTCGAAATAACATGGCCTTAGAAAGTTATCCCTACAAAATCATATGGTCTGGCTATGCTCAATCTTCCCCACACAAAGTATCTAAATCATGCACAACCCCGATGAACAAGTTAAGCAATTGGTTCACACTTTTGGTGTTCTCAAACCTTTTCAACTCTCACGCAACACATGGGCGTGAGCCATGGATATAGGATTATAGGTGGAATAGAATATGGAGGAGGTGCAAGGGAAAAAGGAGAAGATAGTCTCACAGCAACTAGGCGTATCAACGGTTTATGGAGATGCCCGTCAATAGATATCAATGTGAGTGAGTAGGGATTGCCATGCAACAAATGCACTTAGAGATGTAAGTGTATGAAAGCTCAAAAAGAAAACTAAGTGGTAGTGCAAGATGAATATCCACTAGTTATATGAAAGTGACAAAATAGGAGACTCTCTATCAGGAAGATCATGGTGCTACTTTGAAGCACAAGTGTGGAAAAAGGTAGTAGCAATTGTCCCTTCTATATTTATCTCAATTTTTTATTTTTGGTGGGCTTCTTTGGCCTCTTTTATTTTTTGTTTGGTCTTTGTTGGCCTCTTTTATTTTCTTGTAAAGTCCGGATACTCATCCCAACTTGTGAGGGAGTCATAGCCTCCATCATCCTTTTCTCTCATGGGACAATGCTCTATTAATGAAAAATCATCACACTTTTATTTACTTATAACTCAAATAAAAATAAATTACAACTCGATTTCTATGACAAGATATGACTCTATATGCAATATGAAGTGATGATGCAAGTCATAGAAAAAACTACATGGTGGAAGTTGCATGGCAATATATCTCGGAATGGCTATGGATATGCCATAATAGGTAGGTATGGTGGCTTTTTTGAGGAATATATGGTGGATGTTTTGAGGGAGGAAGGTTTCGTGTACCGGCGAAAGTTACGCGGTACTAGAGAGGCTAGCAAAGGTGGAAGGGTGAGAGTGCGTGTAACCCATGGACTCAACATTAGTCATAAAGAACTCACATACTTAGTGCAAAAGTCTATTAGTTATCAAACAAAGCATTAGACGCATTCTCCTAGGTGAGAGGTTGGTAGGAGTTAACCATCGCGCGCTCCCGACCCTCATACAAAGGTCGACAATCATTAAACAAATCATGCTCCGACTTCGTTACATAACGGTTCACCATCCGTGCATGCTACGGGAATAAAAAGCTTTAACACACGTATCTCTTCCAATGCACAACTACTCACTAGCATGAATCTCATATTACCATCCCTATTATCTCAAAACTATATGCAAGGAATCAAACTTCTCATAGTTTTTAATGCACTTAATATGAAAGTTTTTATTATATCCCTTTTGGATGCCCATTATATCAGGACTAAATTCATAACCTAAACAAATTACCATGCTGTTTTAAGAAACTCTCAAAATAATATAAGTGAGGAACGAGAGTTCAATAATTTCTATAAAATATAACACCACCATGCTCTATGAAGATATAAGTGAAGCACTAGAGCAACATTGCCTACCTCAAAAGATATAAGTGAAGCACATAGAGTATTCTAATAAATTAACGATTCAGCGTGTCTCTCTCAAAAGGTGTGTGCATCAAGGATAATTGTGGAAAACTAACAAGCAAATACTCATATCATACAAGACGCTCCAAGCAAAAGACATATCATGTGGTGAATAAAAATATAGCCTCAAGTAAATTTACCAATGGATTGAAGGCAAAAGAGGGGAAGCCTTCCGAGGCATCCCCAAGCTTAGGCTTTTTGGTATCCTTGAATATGGCTTGGGGTGCCTTGGGCATCCCCAAGCTTAGGCTCTTGCCACTCTTTATTCCATAGTCCATCAAATCTTCACCCAAAACTTGAAAACTTCACAACACAAAACTCAACAGAAAACTCATGAGATCCGTTAGTATAAGAAAATTAAATCACCACTTTAGGTACTGTTGTGAACTCATTATTTATTTATATTTGTGTAATACCTACTGTATTATAAATTTTTCATGACTCATACCCCCCGATATGACCCATAGACACATCAAAATAAGCAAACAACACAAAGAAAACAGAATCTATCAAAAACAGAACAGTCTGTAGCAATCTGTAAACTTCAAATACTTATGAAACGCTAAAAATTCTGAAAATCAGGAAAATAAGGGGAATTATTATTTAAATCTTAATTAAAAATTTCAGATCAATTTGACGCTCAGAAAAAATTAGAAAATTCCTGGACCGAGCACAAAAGTTTCTGTTTTTTCAGCAAGATCAAATCAACAACTACCATAGACCACCCCAAAGGTTTTACTTGGCCCAAACACTAATTAAAACACAAAAACACAATTACTATAGAAGTAATAATGTTCCAAACACACCAAAACAGAAGCAAAAAGCAGAAAGCAAAATAAAATTGGGTTGCCTCCCAACAAGCGCTATTGTTTAACGCCCCTAGCTAGGCAAAACATAATAGATCTAGGTATTGTCATCTGTGGTATGCAATCCATAAGTAGCTCTCATGATAGATTCATAAGGTAATTTTATTTTCTTCCTAGGAAAGTGTTCCATGCCTTTACTTAATGGAAATTGGAATCTAATATTCCCTTCCTTCATATCAATAATTGCACCAATCGTTCTAAGGAAAGGTCTACCAAGAATAATAGGACATGTAGGATTACAATATATATCAAGAACAATGAAATCTATGGGCACATAATTCCTATTTGCAACAATAATAACATCATTAATTCTTCCCATAGGTTTCTTTATAGTGGCATCCGCAAGATGTAAATTTAAGGAACAATCATCAAATTCACGGAAACCTAACACATCACATAAAGTTTTCTGAATCATGGAAACGCTAGCACCCAAATCACGCAAAGCATGGCACTCATAATCTTTAATCTTAATCTTAGTATTAGGTTCCCACTCATCATATAGCTTTCTAGGTATAGAAACTTCCAACTCAAGTTTTTCTTCAAAAGCTTTCATCATGGCATCAACAATATGTTTAGTAAAAGCCTTGTTTTGATTAAAAGCATGAGGAGAGTTTAACATGGATTGCAATAAGGAAATACAATCAATTAAGGAGTAGCTATAATGATTAAAGTCCTTGAAATTCAAAAGAGTGGGTTCATTGCTATTTAAAGTTTTGACCTCTTCAATCCCAATTTTATCAATCTTAGCATCAAGATCTATAAACTCCGAATCATTAGGACGCATTTTAACTAAAGTTGAATCATCTCCAGTCCCATCCTTATCAAGATTAATATTGGAAAACAAAGATTCAATAGGAGTCACATCAATCACTTTAAGATCTTCATCAATATTTAGAGATTCTGGCTTCGCGGACATTTTATTAATTAAAGTAGCTTGTTTATCGGAAATTTGGTCCACTAAATTCTCGAGGTGAGTAAATTGAGATTTCAACCCATAGAACTCTTTAGACATATCATCAAGTTCCTTATTCATGTATTCCCACATAGTTTTTTGTTCTTTAAGTTCATTTAAAAAAAACTATTGTGATCATATTGAAGCGACATGAAACTTTTAACGTTATCCTCAATACCTTCCAACTTCCTAAGACAAGGATCAAAGCTGTTGGGTTGAGCCATAAATACGACCAACCAATTCAACACGCAGGCAAGCAAAGAGCAAACGAGAAGACGAATGAAAAAGGGCGAAAGGCAAATCTTGTTGGTGTTTTCTAAAAATCATTTTAGAAGTGGGGGAGAGGAAAACGAGAGGCAAATGGCAAATAATGTGTGACGCCCCCAATTTTGTCCGTACACTAAACATACACGAATTCGTACGACCAAGATTAGGGACTCACTAATCAATATCACAGCACAACTCTTGACACAAATTAAAGTCGTGCAACTTCATATTACAAGCCAGGGGCCTCGAGGGCTCGAATAGAAAGCTCGACAAGCACGAGTCAGCGGAAGCAAATAATATCTGAGTACAGACATAAGTTAAACAAGTTTTGCCTTAAGAAGGCTAGCACAGTCATAACAACTGATCGAAAGAGGTGAGGCCTCCTGCCTGGGGACCTCCTATCCTATTGCTGGTTGGGGGCCGCCTCCACATAGTAGTAGGCTCCTGCGGTGGTGTAGTAGTCATCTCTGGCGTACTCCATCTCCTGGGCTCCATCGTCTGAACGTAGAATCAAATCGAGAGGGGAAAGAGGAAGCAAAGCAGCGGTGAGTACTCATCCAAAGTACTCGCAAGACTGACATCTTCAACAACTTGCAGCATGAGAAGAGAGTAGACTGGTATCTCATATATAGTCATATCATTGTAGCAATTTTATTAAGTAACCACGCCCAGAGATTCTTCCTCGAGTCCCTGCGAGGAAGAAATCCCGGAGCCACATTTCCATTTAAAGTAAAGCACAATTATAGTTGTATAAGGTCAAGGTACAACTCCAAGTTGTCCTATTACCGTGGACATGGCTATTCGAATAGATAATTTCTTCCCTGCAGGGGTGCACCGCATTTCCAACATGCTTGATCACCTCCGACCGGACACACTTTCCGGGGTAATGCCCGACCTCGGGATCCTAAACGTCTTTGCCCCACCTAGGCTCAACGAACAGGCCAGCCCGCCAGTCTAACTCCTAAGCGCGTAGGTTCGTGGGCCCACTTGCCCTTGCACTCCTACACGATGCGAACGTGGCCGGAAGCAGACCTATTACAGTCAGACCGGGAGCTGTACCTTCTAGCCCAATCTAACGCACGCCGCTCCATTGCTGACGTCCGAAGAGCTTAGGCTGATACAACGACGCTGAGCACCCATAACTTCTCCCACGTGAAGGTTTAGTGCGTAAAAGGTCAACGACCAACTCAGATCAAATACCCAACCATTAGCATTTTATTAATGTGGGGCAAGCTCGAACCATAATGCAGTCCGTCACCCCACCAATAACTCTCGGGTGCCTTATCGGCGCACCCCACCAAATCTTCGGATGCCTTGCGATGCATCCCTCCAAATCTTTCTCTCGCGGGCACCCTTGGGGCCGACCCGTCTTTCAGTAGTATTTCGGTAACAAGTCATAGAGGCTGTGTGGATATAACATCAAGACAGGAACTAAGGAATCACCCTCAATGGTCCCCACTCGATGTAACCGTCAAGGTGGACTTTAGAGGAATCACCCTCGAGGGTCCCACACTTGAGGGGTTGCACGACAGAGACATCGTCGGGAATGGTGAAGGAGGAATCACCCACGATAACCACGACCGACTAGCTACACTACAGGGCTAGCATCATGAGTACTTCACGAGGTGTCACCCTCGGTACTCGATAGTAGCACTGCAGAGTCATACAATTAAGGGGAGTGCGGTGATGTGAGGGGTCTGGCTTGCCGGTCGGTTGACCAAGTTTTCGAGTCTTCGAGTCGTGGATGAAGAAGCAGGGGAAACTAGGACTAAGGGGGTCACTGGGGGTTCACAAACCAACCTATACTAAGAAGTTGGTATGATTGTAGGAATAGCAGCAATTCATCAAAAACAGGCTATGAATTAGAATAGGAACTAACTAATACAGTAGCAAAATTTTAATGCAAGAATAAGAGGGAGAGAGGTGGGTGATATCGAAATGCTCAAGGGGGGTTTGATTGCCTTGCTGCTCTGCGGCAAAGGCCTGATCGCCAGGCGCGTAGTCGTACCCGACAGCAACGTCAGTGTCGGGGTCTACTGGAGAGAAGAGGGGGGAAGAAAGAATAAATATAAAGCACAGATGCAACACGATGCATGACATGGCAATATGTAGGGCTAGGTATGCACTAACACAATACTACATGTCGTAGACGGGTCGGAAGAATATCTGACGATATTTCCCGGGTCTCTGGCTTTTACCGAATAGATGAAAACGATGGAAAAGTTCCATGTTTGCTATGCTAGGAGCACGTGACAGACTAACGGACTGCGTATTCGGATTCGTAGGATTTTTCTGATCAACTTTCATGTATAAAATATTTTCATCCGAGTTACGGATTATTTTATATTAATTTTTAAAGATTTAAATATTTTTGGAATTATTAATAATTAAATTAATTCGAAAATGCAATTATGACGTCAGCATGATGTCATGCTGACATCAGCAGTCAACAGTACTGTTGACCTGGTCAAACCTGACCAGTGGGTCCCACATGTCATTCTCTCAGTTTTAATTAGGTTTAATAACTAATTAAACAAATTAACTTAATGGGGTGGGACCCACCTGTCATACTCTGGTTAAGTTAATTAATTAAGAGATTAATTAACTAACATAATTAGCCTTAATTAAATTAACTAACTAATTAACAGAATTATTAATAAATTAGTTAGTTAATTAACTAGTTAATTATTATCATTATTATTTTTATTTTAAATGTTCTGGAGGGGGTGGGCCCCCTCTGTCATCCATAGCGGGAGGGGGTTAGTGGGGATTAAGCCCACTAACCAGAACCCCACTAACCAGATCGGGGCCGGGGGGACACGGCCGGGGCAGTGGCCAGGGCCAACCGACGGTCGTCAACGGCGGGGAGGCGCACCGGCCGTAGCGAGCCCGGGCACGGTCGGTGTTGCGCGCGCGGGATGATAGCAGGGCCACGGGGCCGCGGTGGCGGACATTGGCGGTTGTAGCAGGGGGAGCAGGCACGGTGGTAGCAGCAGGGGCAACGGCGGCGGTGACAGCAAGCAACGACGACCAGCGGCGGTGCAAGAGGCCACAGGAGGGAGGGGGGCTCGCGGGCGGCGCCGACAGTGGGGAGCACGGGCGCGACGCTGGTGGCCGGTTCCGACGGGGGGGGGGGGAGGAAGAGAGGGGAGGGAAGAGCCCATAGGGGCGCACCAGCGGTTGTAGGGTGGCTGGAGCGGCGAGGCTTGCGGGCGACCGGCGGGGAGGAGGCTGGGGAGGCGCCGACGGTGCGGGAAAGCGTCGGGAGGGGCGAGGTGGTCGAGGGGGCCGACGAGGAGGCGCAGAGGGGGTCGAGGGGGGAGTCGGGGCGATGCAGGGCGACGCGGTGGTGACGGCACGAGGGGCGCCGGCGAGGAGGCGCGACAGCAACGGGGCGGCCCGGAGCGGTCGCCGACGGCGGCGGTTTGCTCTCCCCGATCCGATCTGGATCGGGGAGGGGGAGGGAGCGAGGTGGGATGGGGGCGAGTGGGGGGTGTCGATGGTTGTGTCGGTGACGGTGGAGGGGTTATCCCCACGGGGTGGGCTGATTGGCCAGTTGGGCCGGCCCGGCTGGGCCGAGGCCCAAGGGGAGAGGAGGTTTTCTTTTCCTTTTGTTTGTTTGTTTTTGTTTTTGTTTTTGTTTTTGTTTTAATTATTTTTAGGACAGAATGACTTTTGTAATATATGGGATAAGTCCCAATATTTGTGAGGCAATATGTGTTACTACCATAAAAAGTTTGGGGCCCTTTTGAGATGTTTGGAAATCTTTATAATTCAAAAGGCAATTAAATAATTGTTTTGGCCTCTGTTTTATTTATTTTGAGGCACCAATACATTTTATAAAATATTGTTGGTAATTTTATAAATACCAAGGGATTATGTGCAACCCCAACATGATTTTTGTTTTTAGGTTTGCAAAAACTATTTAACCCATTTTTGAATGAATTTTGAAAATCATTAGGGAATTCAAACGAGATATGATTCCGTTGTGATCATGCACTGTTTAACAAATGGATTAGCTTAAACTTGGCCATTACTGTAGCTTAATTACAACATCACTGTAGCTCTGACACCAGGGTGTTATAATTCTCCCCTACTAACAAGAATTCTCGTCCCGAGAATTAAGAAGTAGAAGGAAAAAGCCTGGGGTATTCTGCACAAAGATGATCCTCGCGTTCCCAAGTGGCCTCATCTTCAGAATGATTTGCCCACTGCACTTTAAAGAATTTGGTAACCTTTTGACGAGTCCGACATTCCATTTCATCGAGAATGCAGACTGGTTGTTCTTTGTAAGAAAGGTCTTGTTGCAGCTCAAGCATATCATGATCCACTGCTCGGATAGGATCCTTGAAGCAGCAACGAAGCTATGACACATGGAACACATCATGAACCTAAGAAAGGTTTGACGGTAGTTCCAGTTGATATGCCACTTTTCCACGCCTTTCGAGAACAGTGAAAGGACCAATATATCGAGGAGCCAGCTTGCCTTTGATCCCGAAACGGTGTGTACCTCTCATTGGCGTGACTCGAAGATAAGCATTTTCGCCAGGTTGATAGACCATATCTTTGTGATGACGGTCATATTGACTCTTCTGACGAGACTGAGCAGCCTTCAGATTTGCATGAATAATGCAGACTTGATTTTCGGCATGTTGGATAATATCCGGACCGATAAGTGTACATTCCCCAATTTCTGACCAATTCAGAGGAGTCCGACACCTATGCCCATATAATACTTCAAAAGGAGCCATCTCCAGACTAGCTTGATAGCTATTGTTGTAGGAGAATTCAGCATACGGGAGAGATTCCTCCCATTTCTTGCCAAAAGAAATGACACAAGCTCGAAGCATGTCTTCGAGAATCTGATTGACTCTTTCAACTTCTCCCTGGGATTGTGGGTGAAAGGCGGTGTTGAAGGACAAATGAGTTCCCATAGCTTCCTAGAAACTTGCCCAGAATCTTGAAGTGAATAAACTGCCATGGTCCAAACTAATCACCAATGGAATAGCGTGGAGTGAAACAACTCTGGGCATGTAAAGATCTGCTAGCTGACTAGCAGTGATAGTTTCTTTGACAGCCAGAAAGTGTGCAACTTTAGACGGCCGATCAATGACGACTAGGATATCATCATTACCCTTCTGCGACCTGGGAAACCAAGTGACGAACTCCAATTCAACATGATCCCATTTCCATTCAGTAATAGAAATAGGTTGCAGAGTTCTAGTAGGCTTCTGATGTTCTGCTTTGATATGACGGCAAGAGTCGCATTCTAAAACATAGCGAGCAATGTCTTGTTTCATATTTGACCACCAGAACCTTTGACGGATGTCCCGGTACATCTTGGTACTACCCGGGTGAATTGACAACAGAGTATCATGAGCTTCTGTCAGTATCCTATCAGTCATATTCAGGTTTTCCCTTTTTGTTGGAACGAATAAGCGTCCCTTGAAGTACACAGCACCATCATCAGCAATGGTGAAACATGAGGGTTTACCTTCCGACAGATAGTATTTAATCCTTTCGACTTCACTGTCATAGCCCTGCATTCTTTTGATACAACCCATAATATCGGGTTCTACGACCAGGTTACTCAAAGATCCCTGGTTAACAACACGAAGGTTCATCCAGCGGTTCTCCGGTGGAGGGGGAACGAGATAACCCGGAGGAACAATATGGAGGTTCAACTTGCGGAATTCTTCTTGAAGAAGGGGGTGAACCTTGTGGACCTGAAGGTGGTTGCAGTAAGACTTACGACTCAACGCATCAGCCATTACATTAGCCTTGCCAGGTGTATAAGAAATTCCTACGTTGTAATCTGCTATGCGCTCCATCCATCTCTGTTGACGGAGATTCAAATCTGCTTGAGTAAACAAGTACTTCAGACTTTGGTGATCGGTGTAGATCTCGCATCGATTACCAACAAGGTATTGCTGCCACTCTTTCAGAGCATGAATTACTACAGCAAGTTCAAGGTCATGAACTAGGTAGTTCTCTTCATGAGGACGCAATTGACGAGATGCATAAGCAACCACTTTGCATTCTTGCATTAGGACACAACCTATTCCCTGACGCAAAGCGTCATAATAAATGACAAAATCCTTATGGGTATCCGGAGGAGCAAGCACTGGAGCAGACGTCAATTTGTCCTTAGGTGCCTGGAAGCCCTCCTGACATTTTTCTGTCCACTCATATTTAACACCTTTGTGAATCAGATTGGTTAAGGGCTTTGCAATCTTGGAGAAGTTCTCGACAAATCGACGGCAATAGCTGGCGAGTCCGAGAAAACTTCTGACTTGCTTGACATTCTTTGGGGGAGTCCAGTCAAGAATAGCCTGAACTCGTTAAGGGTTGACCGCAATACCATCCTTGGAGATCACATGACCAAGGTAGGTGACTTCGTCCATCCAGTACTCACACTTGGAATACTTGGCATATAGTTGATGTTCCCGAAGTCTTTCTAGTACAAGACGAAGATGTTCAACATGTTCTTCTTTATTCTTGGAAAATACCAGAATATCATCCAGATAAACCACGACAAATTTGTCGAGGTAGTCCATGAAGATATAATTCATTAGACGAGATAAGGTTGCTGGAGCATTGGTTAAACCAAAAGACATGACGGTGTACTCGTATGAACCATAGCGACTAACAAATGCGGTCTTCGGAATATCCTCTTCACGAACACGGATCTGATGGTAGCCCAACCTCAAGTCGAGCTTAGAGAAAATTGAGGCACCAACAAGTTGATCATACAAATCATTGATCCGAGGTAGCGGATATTTGTTCTGAATTGTAGCTTGGTGGATTGGTCGATAATCCTGGACCAGATGGTTTGTCCCATCCTTCTTCTTAACAAAGAGAGAAGGTGCTCCCCAAGCAGAGGAACTTGGACGAATGAAACCCAACCGTAGCGAATTGTCAATTTCTTGCTTAAGTTCAAGGAGTTCATGTGGTGGCATCTTATACGGACGCTTGGCTATAGGAGTGGTACCAGGTACCAAGTCGATGACAAACTCGACAGCTCTAGCAGGGGGAATCCCTAGGAGTTCTTCCAGAAAATATCTTGAAAATCCCGGACAACTAGAATGTTTTCAATCCCCTCAAGAGGTGACTCATTTAATGCATTCATGGCATATAGCCGGGCTTCAGCATCTCGAACAAGATGAGCATGGTAGCTGACTATCTCATTAGAAAGATGCAAGAGGTGGACAGTTTTGGTGGCACAAATGACGGAAGCGGTATGTGCTTTCAGCCAATCCATCTCGAGTATAAGGTCGATCTTAGAGGACTTCAATAAAATGGGGGAAGCATGGAATTCCAGTCCTTCTATTTCAATGGGGACATCTGGACAAAACATGGAGGTTTGACATTGGCGAGCGGGGGTGTTTACCACTATTGGGGTGTTCATGTCCTCGTACTTAATGCCATGCATATATGCAAAATCTTCAGACATAAAAGAATGTGATGCTCCTGTATCAAACAATACAGAAGCTGGTACTGAGTTGACGAGAAGGGTACCCATCACAGTAGCAGGCTGGTCTTGAGCTTCATTCAGATCAACGTTGTTAACTTGAACACGTCCTTGAGCAGGCCTGGTATTGTTGTTGCGGGGTTGGTTGGAAGGCAGTGCACGTTGATTCTGATTCTGCCTGCATTCTCTAGCATGGTGTCCTGGACGACCACACTTGAAGCACAGCCCATCCTCAGGACGAGAAGGGGGACCAGGAGCTCGGGGTGGCGGAGCTGGAAGCCTCGGCTGCCTGGGTGGGGGTGGAGGCAGACGAGGTGCAGCATAGGACGACCTTAGAGTAGGAGCAGGTGCATGGTACATGTTGTGGGGAATCCAGATCTTACACTTTTGACTTGCTGAGCCCGAAGATGAGCCCATGTCACGGTTGCGCTTGCTGCTGTCCTTGTAATCCTGTAGACCTGTTTCCACTATTATGGACTTGTTCACCAAGGTGGCAAAGTTGTCAAAGTCCTGAACAAGGAGTGGTAGTTTGATATCAGGGTGGAGGCCTTCACAGAACTTCTCCTGCCTACGAGCATCAGTTGCAATGTCTTCTTCAGCATAGCGAGATAAGTCCAGAAATTCCCACTGATAAGCATCCACAGTTTTGTTGCCCTGGACGAGATTGCGGAACTCATGCTTCTTCTTGTCCATCATTCCCTGAGGAATATGGCGAGCACGGAATGCAGCTGGAACTCCGGCCAGGTGATGATTGTCCCAACAGTCTGTGAGCGCCTGTGACTGTCCCACCATTGAGCAGCAGGACCCTTCAGAAAGTATGAGGCAAAGGTGACATAGCTAGCCACTGGGGCGTCTGAATATTCCAGTTCATAAGTGATGTCACAGAGCCAGTCATCTGCGTCAAGCGGCTAAGTTGAGCTACGGTAGATCGCAGGGTTGAGGCGCATGAAGTCTTGCAGAGTCATTGGGGCTGGCTGTTGATTCATGTTCGGCCTTGGGAACTGGTCCATAAGCCCTTGCATAAATTGGCAATTCAGTTCAAACTGCTGCATCATACCAGCCATGTATTTGGGTGGCGGTGGGTGGTCAGCCGCACCACGACCACGACAGCTGGCCTAACCATTCTATCAAAACAATTAACATTGGTATTTTATCATTGGGCACTGCAAAGACAATGAGTTATTTATGAAGTAAATTGCTCAATGAAGGAAGTGCAATAGATAAGACATAGTAGTTCGAATTCAACATACAGACCCATACATAGGTCTATTACAAACCATAAGTATGTTACAACATAGATGATAGGTCCGGCATGAAATTAACCTAAACAACTAGGCGTCACGCAGGCACACGGTAGAGGGATACAACAACGGACATAGCGAAAAGCTACATCAATGTCAGGGACAACGAAAGAACCCACGGAACTGCAGATGACCCTGAATGCTGAACCTGGTGGCAGGGTTCTGCATCCCGTGCAAACTCTCATGCATATGCTGCATACTAAGCGGGAGCGTAGGTCCACGTGCCGGAACACGACCTCGAACCTCAGGCCACTCAAGACCTGGAGGAAACGTAGTCCGAGGCGGGTAAAGGATGTTCTCCGGATGTATCCCTACGGTGACTGCTGGCAACAAATGCGCCAAAGCCCAATAAAGATGATCACGGGTGGCGTACAACTCGACGTTAAGAGCCTTGACAGTGCGATCCAATGCCTCAGTGTACTAAACCAGAACCTGTGGGTCGTAACGACGACTCACGTAGGGGGTGCAGACAACAGTGTAGGATCGGTCATTGCGCTGCCCTACGAAAGGGGTCAAGACCTCAGCGTCAGCGGCAGTATCAACTCCAACAGGAACATACGGAATGTATCTGTATGCCATCTCCTCCATACAAGAGTTCGTTGCACGGAGTCAAACAATAGCAGCATAAGTAGCATCCTGTATGGCCATCTCGACAATCACTCCAATGCCACGGAAGGTGTGTAGCTCAGTGATGGAGAGGTCCTGTCGATCCCAGATAACCATCACATCCTCATACTGTTCCTGGTTGAACTCATGGTAGTCCTCGTAAACAGTGTACTCGGGGTACCAGTGATATCCCAGCTTCTTCAAGAGGTCGACCAGAATGGCCGGGAACCCAGTCGTACCATGCGCGAAGGTCAGGAGAACGATCTGCCTACCGGGACGCATCTGTAACAAGGAGATTTAAGATGTCAAATGACAGTGTGTGCATTATAACTTCAAAGGAAACAATAGTCGATGAAACAAATCTCCGGTGGATATGATCACGAGAACCTATTTTTAGAGTTAGCAAAATCTGTAACCCGAAAGTGGAGAGAGATCAGAACCCAGAGTATAGACGAGAAATAAAAGATCCTAATACCACCCAATTGAGATGTGGGCCCGTAAGCCACAACATCAGTGTTAGTAAAAGTTTTTCAAGTACTAGACTCAAATTCGGCCAAGGAGTTGGAAAGGGGGCTACCTACAGGCAGTCGGCTTTGATACCAACTTGTGACGCCCCCAATTTCGTCCGTATGCTAAACATACACGCAATGTGTACGGCCAAGATTAGGGACTCACTGATCAATATCACAACACAACTCTAGACACAAATTAAAGTCGTAAAGCTTCATATTACAAGCCAGGGCCCTCGAGGGCTCGAATACAAAGCTCGACAAGCATGAGTCAACGGAAGAAAATAATATCTGAGTACAGACATAAGTTAAACAAGTTTTGCCTTAAGAAGGCTAGCACAGTCATAACAACGGATCGAAAGAGGCGAGGCCTCTTGCTTGGGAACCTCCTATCCTACTGCTGGTCGGGGGCCGCCTCCACATAGTAGTAGGCTCCTGCGGTGGTGTAGTAGTCGTCTCCGGCGTACTCCATCTCCTGGGCTCCATCATCTGAACGTAGAATCGAATCGAGGGGGGAAAGAGGAAGCAAATCAGCGATGAGTACTCATCCAAAGTACTCGCAAGACTGACATCAGAACTATGCTAAATATGCATTATTTTCAAGGAGAGGGGTTATATCTGGACTGACTGCAGAAAGCAAGAATGAGGGGAAGGCCTAATCCTACCGAAGACTAGCATCTTCAACAACTTGCAGCATGAGAAGAGAGTAGTCTGGTATCTCATATATAGTCATATCACTGTAGCAATTTTATTAAGTAACCACACCCAGAGATTCTTCCTCGACTCCCTGCGAGGAAGCAATCCCGGAGCCACATTTTCATTTAAAGTAAAGCACAATTATAGTTGTATAAGGTCAAGGTACAACTCCAAGTCGTCCTGTTACCGTGGACATGGCTATTCGAATAAATAATTTCTTCCCTGCAGGGGTGCACCGCATTTCCAACACGCTTGATCACCTCCAGACGGATACACTTTCCGGGGTAATGCCCGGCCTCGGGATCCTAAACGTCATCGCCCCACCTAGGCTCAACGAGGAGGCCAGCCCACCGGTCTAACTCCTAAGCGTGCAGGTTCGTGGGCCCACTTGCTCTTGCACTCCTGCACGATGCGAACGCGGCCAGAAGCAGACCTAGTACACTCAGACCGGGAGCTGTACCTTCCAGCCCATTCCGGCACGTGCCACTCCATTGCTGATGTCCGAAGAGCTTCGGGTGATACAACAATGCTGAGCACCCATAACTTCTCCCACGTGAAGGTTTAGTGCGTAAAAGGTCAATGACCAACTCAGATCAAATACCCAACCCATTAGCACTTTATTAATGTGGGGCAAGCTCGAACCATAATGCAGTCCCGTCACCCCGCCAATAACTCTCGGGTGCCTTACCGGCACACCCCACCAAGTCTTCGGATGCCTTGCGGTGCATCCCGCCAAATCTTTACCTCGCAGGCACCCTTGGGGCCGACCCGTCTTTCAGTAGTGTTTCGATAACAAGTCATAGAGGCTGTGTGGATATAACATCAAGGCGGGAACTAAGGAATCACCCTTAATGGTCCCCGCTCGATGTAACCGTCAAGGTGGACTTTAGAGGAATCACCCTCGAGGGTCCCACACTTGAGGTGTTGCATGACAGAGACATCGTCGGGAATGGTGAAGGAGGAATCACCCTCGATAACCACGACCGACTAGCTACACTACAGGGCTAGCATCATGAGTACTTCATGAGGTGTCACCCTCGGTATTCGATAGTAGCACTACAGAGTCATACAATTAAGGGGAGTGCGGTGATGTGAGGGGTCTGGCTTGTCAGTCGGTTGACCAAGTCTTCGAGTCTTCGAGTCGTCGATGAAGAAGCAGGGGCAATTGGGACTAAGGGTGTCACTGGGGGTTCACAAACCAACCTATACTAAGCAGTTGGTATGATTGTAGGAATAGCAACAATTCACCAAAAATAGGCTATGCATCAGAATAGGAACTAACTAATACAGTAGCAAAATTTTAATGCAAGTATAAGAGGGAGAGAGGTGGGTGATATCGAAATGCTCAAGGGGGGTTTGATTGCCTTGCTGCTCTACGGCAAAGGCCTGATCGCCAGGCGCGTAGTCGTACCCGACAGCAATGTCAGTCTCGGGGTCTACCGGAGAGAAGAGGGGGGAAGAAACAATAAATATAAAGCACAGATGCAACACGACGCATGACATGGCATTATGCAGGGCTAGGTATGCACTAACGCAATACTACACGTCGCAGACGGGTCGGAAGAATATCTGACGATATTTCCTGGGTCTCTGGCTTTTACCAAACAAATGAAAACGATGGAAAAGTTCCATGTTTGCTATGCTAGGAGCATGTGACAGACTAATAGACTGCGTATTCGGATTCGTAGGATTTTTCCGATCAACTTTCATGTATAAAATATTTTCATCCGAGTTACGGATTATTTTATATTAATTTTTAAAGATTTAAACATTTTTGGAATTATTAATAATTAAATTAATTCGAATATGCAATTATGGCGTCAGCATGATGTCATGCTGACATCAGCAGTCAACAGTACTGTTGACCTGGTCAAACCTGACCAGTGGGTCCCACATGTCATTCTCTCAGTTTTAATTAGGTTTAATAACTAATTAAACAAATTAACTTAATGGGGTGGGACCCACCTATCATACTCTGGTTAAGTTAATTAATTAAGAGATTAATTAACTTATATAATTATCCTTAATTCAATTTACTAAATAATTAATAGAATTATTATTAATTAGTTAGTTAATTTACTAGTTAATTATTTTTATTTTAAACGTTCTAGAGGGGGTGGGCCCCCTCTTTCATCCACAACGGGAGGGGGTTAGTGGGGATTAAACCCACTAACCAGAACCCCACTAACCAGATCGGGGCCGGGGGGACACGGCCGGGGTAGTGGCCAGGGCCAACCGACGGTCGCCGGCGGCGGGGAGGCGCGCTGGCCGTAGTGAGCCCGGGCACGGTCGGTGTTACACGCACGCGGGACGACAGCGGGGCCGCGGGGGCGGACATCGGCGGTAGTAGCAGGGGGAGCAGGCACGGTGGTAGCAGCAGGGGGCAACGGCGGCGGTGACAACAAGCAACGATGACCAGCGGCGGTGCAAGAGGCCGCAGGGGGGAGGGGGGCTCGCGGGCGGCGCCGGCAGTGGGAAGCGCAGGCGCGGCGCTGGTGGCCAGTTCCGACGGGGGGGGGGGGGGTAGGAAGAGAGGGGAGGGAAGAGCCCATAGGGGCTCACCGACGGTTGTAGGGTGGTTGGAGCGGCGAGGCTTGCGGGCGACCGACGCGGAGGAGGCTGGGGAGGCGCCGGCGGTGCGGGAAGGCATCAGGAGGGGCGAGGTGGTCGAGGTGGTCGGCGAGGAGGCGCGGGGGGTGGGGGGTCGAGGGGTGAGTGGGGGCGACGCGGTGGCGACGGCACGGGGGGCGCCGATAAGGAGGCGCGGCGGTTCACTCTCCCCCGATCCGATCTGGATCGAGGAGGGGGAGGGAGCGAGGTGGGATGTGGGAAAGTGTGTGTGTGGGGGGGGGGTGTCGGTGGTGGTGTCGATGGCGGTGGAGGGGTTATCCCCACGGGGTGGGCTGATTGGCCAGTTGGGCCGGCTCGGCTGGGCCGAGGCCCAGGGGGAGGGGAGGTTTTCTTTTCCTTTTTTCCTTTTTTGTTTTTATATATATTTTTATATTTTTTTAGGATAGAATGACTTTTGTAATATATGGGATAAGGCCCAATATTTGTGAGGCAATATGTGTTACTACCATAAAAATTTTGGGGCCCTTTTGAGAAGTTTGGAAATCTTTATAATTCAAAAGGCAATTAAATAATTGTTTTGGCCTCTGTTTTATTTATTTTGAGGCACCAATACATTTTATAAAATATTTTTGGTAATTTTATAAATACCAAGGGATTATGTGCAACCCCAACATGATTTTTGTTTTTAGGTTTGCAAAAATTATTGAATCCATTTTTGAATGAATTTTTAATATCATTAGAGAATTCAAATGAGATATGATTCCATTGTGATCATGCACTGTTTAACAAAAATGGATTAGCTTAAACTTGGCCATTACTGTAGCTTAATTACAACATCACTTTAGCTCTGACACCAGGGTGTTACATAATGTAAATGCAAGAGATGAGTTTGTGATGGGTACTTGGTATCTTGACTTGCTACGTATCTCCCTGGCACTAGCGCCAGAAATCCTTCTTTCTACTTCTCGAGCATGCGTTGGTTTCCCGTGAAGACGAACGGTTTGATGCAGCAAAGTAGATAAGTATTTCCCTCAGTTTTTGAGAACCAAGGTATCAATCCAGTAGGAGATACAAGCGAATCACCAATAGATGTACCTGCACAAAGAATCAAACTCGTGCACCCAACACTATAAAGGGGTTGTCAATCCCTTCACGGTTACTTGCAAGGATGAGATCTAATAGAGATAGATATAATAGGATGCTTGAATGGAAAGTAAAACTAAAACTAAAAATAATGCAATAAGTATTTTTGGTATTTTTGGTTTTAGATCTTAAAATATAATATGGAACATAGACCCGGGGGCCATAGGTTTCACTAGATGGCTTCCCTCATGATGGCAAATATTACGGTGGGTGAACAAATTAATGTCGAGCAATTGATAGAAAAACGATTAATTATTAAGATACCCAAGGCAATGATTATGCATATAGGCATCACGTCCATTACAAGTAGACCGAAACGATTCTGCATCTACTATTACTCCACACATCGACCGACTCCTGCCTGCATCAAGAGTATTAAGTTCATGAAGAACAGAGTAACACATTAGGTAAGATGACATGATGTAGAGGGATAAACTCAAGCTATATGATGAGAACCCCATCTTTTTACCCTTGATGGCAACAATACAATACGTGCCTTTCTAACCCTACTTTGTCACTGGGTGAGGACACCGCAAGATTGAACCCAAAACAAAGCACTTCTCCTATTGCAAGAATTACCAATCTAGTTGGTCAAACCAAACCAATAACACGAAGATACTTGCAAAGATATGAAATCATGTATATAAGAATTCAGGAAAGACTCAAATAATATTCATGGATAATCTGAACATAAACCCACAATTCATCGGATCTCGACAAACACACCGCAAAAGAGTATTACATCAGATAGATCTCCATGAAGATCATGAAGAAGATGGTATTGAGAAGCAAAGAGAGAGAAGAACCCATCTAGCTACTATCTATGGACCCGTAGGTCTATGGTGAACTACTCACGCATCATCGGAGGGGCAATGGAGTTGATGTAGATGCCCTCCGTGATCGAATCCCCCTCCGATAGATTACCGGAAAATGCTCCAAGATTGGATCTCTCGGGAACGGAGGGTTCTGGCGGCGGAGAAGTGTTTTCGTGGCTCGTTGTGACAATGATGGAATATTTGTGAATTTATAGGCCGAAGATTAGGGTTAGGGGAGCAGCCATGGGCCCACAAGCCTGCCGGCGCGGCCACCCCCCTAGCCAGACCCCTAGGGCTTGTGGCCGCACGGTGGCTCCTCTGCCTTGATTCTCAAGTCTCCTAGATTCCTTTTGTTCCAGAAAATTCCTTTCGAAGGTTTTATTCCGTTTGGACTCCGTTTAATATTCCTTATCTATGAAACTCAAAAACAAGGAAAAAACAGAAACTGGCACTAGGCTCTAGATTAATAGGTTAGTCCCAAAAATAATACAAAATAGCATATTAATGCATATAAAACATCCAAAACAGATAATATAATAGCATGGAACGAGCAAAAATTATAGATACGTTGGAGACGTATCAACGAGATCTGATAGAGATAGATTTCTTAAACAGAAAGTAAAACAATAGGTAAAAGTAATGCAACAAAGTATTTTTGGTTTTAGATCTGAAAGTATAAGATGTAAATTAGACCCGGGGGCCATAGATTTCACTGGAGGCTTCTCTCATGATAGCAAGTATTACGGTGGGTAAACAAATTACCGTCGAGCAATTGATAGAAAAATGAATAATTATGAAGATATCCAAGGCAATGATTATGCATATAGGCATCATGTCCGTGTCAAGTAGACCGAAACGATTCTGCATCTTCTACTATTACTCCACACATCGACCGACTCCTGCCTGTATCTAGAGTATTAAGTTCATAAAGAACAGAGTAACGCATTAGGTAAAATGACATGATGTAGAAGGATAAACTCAAGCAATATGATGAAAACCCCATCTTGTTATCCTTGATGGCAACAATACAATACGTGCCTCGCTACCCCTACTTTCTCACTGGGTGAGGACACCGCAAGATTGAACCCAAAACTAAGCACTTCTCCTATTGCAAGAATTACCAATCTAGTTGGCCAAACCAAACCAATAACTCGAAGATACTTGCAAAGATATGAACTCATGCATATAAGAATTCAGAAAAGACTCAAATAATATTCATGGATAATCTGAACATAAACCCGCAATTCATCTGGTCTCGACAAACACACCGCAAAAGAGTATTACATCGGATAGATCTCCATGAATATCATGAAGAACATGGTATTGAAGAGCAAAGAGAGAGAATAAGCCATCTAGCTACTAGCTATGGACCCGAAGGTTTGTGGTGAACTACTCACGCATCATCGAAGGGGCAATGGAGTTGATGTAGATGCCCTCCGTGATTGAATCCCCCTCCGAGAGATTACCGGAAAAGGCTCCAAGATTGGATCTCTTGGGAACGGAGGCTTCTGGCGGTGGAAAAGTGTTTTCGTGGCTTGTTCTGATAATGATGGAATATTTGGGAATTCATAGGCCAAAGATTAGGGTTAGGGGAGCTGCCGTGGGCCCACAAGCCTACCCGGCGTGTCCTACCCCCTAGGCGCGGCCCTAGGGCTTGTGGCCCCACGGTGGCTCCTTTGCCTTGGTTCTCATGTCTCGTAGTTTCCTTTCATTCCATAAAAATTTCTTTCGAAGGTTTTATTCTGTTTGGACTCCGTTTAATATTCCTTATCTGCAAATCTCAAAAACAAGGAAAAAACATAAACTGGCACTAGGCTCTAGATTAATAGGTTAGTCCCAAAAATAATATAAAGTAGCACATTAATGCATATAAAACATCCAAAACAGATAATATAATAGCATGGAAGAATAAAAAATTATAGATATGTTGCAGACGTATCACAAATCATAACTCATAATAGGTGTCTACAACTTGCAAGATAGGATCAAGAACACATATATATTCATGAAAACATAATAGGTTCAGATCTGAAATCATGGCACTCGGGCTCTAGTGACAAGCATTAAGCATAGCAAAGTCATAGCAACATCAATATCAGAACGTAGTGGATACTAGGGATCAAACCCTAACAAAACTAACTCGATTACATGGTAAATCTTATCCAACCCATCACCGTCCAGCAAGCCTACGATGGAATTACTCATGAACGGTGGAGAGCATCATGGAATTGGTGATGAAGTATGGTTGGTGATGATGATGGCGCCGATTTCCCCTCTTCGGAGCCCAAAACAGACTCCAGATCTGGCCTCCCGAGGAAGAACAGGAGGTGGCGGCGGCTCCGTATCGTGAAACATGATGAACTCTTCTCTCTGAGTTTTTTCTCCATGGATGTGAATATATGGAGTTGGAATTAAGGTCGGTGGAGCTCTAGGAAGCCCACAGGCCGGCTAGGCGTGGCCAGCGGGTGGCCACGCCGTGGCTTGTGGCCAATGGGTGGCCCCTCCGCATGATTCTTTCGCTAGTATTTTTATTAATTCCAAAAATAATCTCCATAAATTTTCAGGTCAACCCGAGAACTTTTATTTTTGCACAAAAATAACACCAATGAATTCTGTTGAAAACAACGTCAGTCCGAGTTAGTTCCATTCCAATCATGCAAATTAGAGTCCAAAACAAGGGCAAACGAGTTTGGAAAAGTGGATACGATGGAGAGGTATCAACTCCCCCAAGCTTAACCGATTGCTTGTCCTCAAGCAATTCAGTTGGTAAACTGAAAGTGATACCGATTTTTTTGCAAACTGTGTTTGATCTTGTTGTTGTAAATATGTCTAATTGATGTTCAGATTTTCAGCAAAGATTATAGACTAACCACGTTCAGAATAACATTTAGGTCTCACATTTAGTCATATCAATGGCATAATCAACTAGAGAGCAATAATAATAACTCTCGGATGACAACACTTTTATCAAAACAATCATGATACAATATGATATAATGGTATCTTGCTAGCCCTTTCTGAGACCGCAAGACATAAATGCAGAGCACCCCTGAAGAACAAGGACTGACTTGACATTGTAACTCATGTTAAAAGAGATCCAGTCACACTCATACTCAATATCAATTAATAGCAAAGCATACAAATGACGGTGGTGCTCTCTAATTGGTGCTTTTTATAAGAGGAGGATGACTCACCAGTAAAGTAAAATAGATAGGCCCTTCTCAGAGGGAAGCATTGATTTGCAGAGGTGCCAGAGCTCGAGCTTTTAAAACATGGATGAATAACAATTTTGAGCAGTATGCTTTCATTGTCATCATAACGACCAAGAGATTTCACCATCTTTCATGCTAGATACATTATAGGCGGTTCCCAAACAGAATGATAAAGTTTTTACTCCCCCTCCACCAATCAAACACACTCCACAGCTAGTCAAATCCACGGGTACCGTCCATACAAACAACAGTCCTGTGGGAGTTTGTTTCATTATATTTTGATTTGGTTTTGCATGGAACTGGGCATCCCAAGTACCAGCCACTTTCTCGTGAATGATAGTGAATCAACACATATCGTGCGAATAACCCACCTAGCATGGAAGATACTGACCGCCCCTAGTTGCTACATGAGCGATTCGGGCATACAAAACAGAATATTATTTGAAGGTTTAGAGTTTGGCACATGCAAATTTAGTTGGAACGGCATGTGAATACCGCATATAGGTAGGTATTGTGCACTCAGATGGAACAACTTTGGGTTTAAGGAAGTGGATGCACAGGAAGTATTCCCGCTTAGTACAAGTGAAGGCTAGCAAAAGACTGGGGAGCGACCAACTAGAGAGCAACAACAATCATCAACATTCTTCGAGATTAACCAACATTGAATGCAAGCATGAGTAGGATATAAATCACCATGAACATAAATATCGTGGAGGCTATGTTGATTTTGTTTCAACTACATGCATGAACATGTGCCAAGTCAAGCCACTTGAATCATTCAAAGGAGGATACCATCATATCATACTACATAACAACCATTTTAATATGTATGTTGGTACTCAAGACAAGCCATTATCCACTCTTAGATAATTAAGCATTGCATGAGTAACTATAATCTCTAATTGTCATTGCAAATATGTTTCACCCATAATGAGCTTAATTCAGAACGATGAGCTAATCATATTTACAAAAGCAAAATAGGTCGAGTTCGTACCAGCTTTTCTCCATCTCAATCTTTTCATCATATATCGTCATTAGTGCCTTTCACTTGCACAACCGAACGGTGTGAATAAAAATAAGAGTGCACGTGCATTGGACTAAGATGGAATCTGCAAACAATAACTCAAAGGAGAAGGCAAGGTAATATGGGCTCTCTGAATGATAAACAATAATGCATATGAGAGCCACTCAACATTTTCATTGTGGTCTTCTCCTTACGACCCAAAGAAAGAAAATTCAAAACAAGAACGAGAAAAACTATTTACACGGGAAAGCTCCCAACAAGCAAAAGAAGAACGGAAAATCTATTTGGGTTTTCTTTTAATGCTACAACTAAACAAAGTAGTAGGTAAAGCTATAACTATTTTTTTGGATTTTCTCAAGGTTAATTAAGCACACAAGAAGAAAGCAGAAAGAAGAAATAAACTAACATGGAAGGTACAATGAAAAAGTATGAGCACCGACTACTAAGATGAGTGTGTGAACATGAATGTAATGTCAGTGAGAAATACATACTCCCCAAGTTTAGGATTTTGGCCTAAGTTGGACTAGGGCCATGGCTTAAAATAATCATCTCCTGGATACTCCGGAGTTCCTGAGGGTTCCACTGGTTGGCGAGCTCCTGTGGCTCCCACTGAAAAACCAAATCCTGATACGGATCGAGGGCTGGTGCCGGCTCAGGTGTCCCCGGGCATAATAGTGTACCTACCCGAATGAATATCAAACAAAGAAGAAGCAGGCAGAGTAATAATCTCACAAGTACCTTGACTAAACACTAAGTTGTAAAGCAGCCTCCTATCATTCTTCTTCTTAATAAAATCATGTGTTACCATACTGTCATAGTCTAAATATCTTCTAGGTAGCAGCATTTGCTCCTCCTTGTCAAGCCTAATGGGTATCTTAAAGTGTGTGGATAGACAAGATGCATAGATACCTCCGAATATGGGCCCCTTTGAACGGTTTAAGTTAATCCATTGGGCCACCATAGCGCCCGGACTAAAATTTGTATCAACAATTAAAGTGTGGCGCATAATGGCAAGGTCGGGAGCACTAAGGCCTCCGCTCTCCCCACGACCAACTAAATATCTCCCCACAAATAATGAATAATAGCGTATAACAGGAAAATGTAAACAAGCTGATCTTGCCTTTGACACCCTCTCTTTTCCCCCATAGTGGTTGCGGCAATAAAGTCCTTCATGTCTCTAGGACATGGTTCCCTAATGCTGCCCTCATAAGGTATTTTGCAAACATTGCAAAAAGCGTAAAGTGTCATCTTCTTGGGCACATCATACAAGTAAAACTCTACCATGGGAGGATCCTCCCTAGGATAAAAGTGAAAGTTTTGCACAAAGATATTAGTGAGTAAGAGGTACTGGTCACACTTATCGTTGAGGAAGTCGGTGATGACTCTATTCTCTGCCAAATAATAGAAATCTTCATAAATTCTGGTCGCCCTCAAGAATGCATCACTTGGCCATTCACATGGTCGAACTTCTGCGACGCGAGGAAGATTGTATTTGGACTTCTTCTTCCCCTCATTTTCATCTTCTTTAGAGCCCCGGCTTGAAGTGACTCTTAACAATCTCCTCATCATTTCTTTCTCTGAAAATCTTCTAAAATTTCTAGTGACTCAAAATAAAGGTGAACAAAACACAACAAAACTTATAGCAACTACTCCTACAAGTTCCTAGAGGCTATATCATGCATCAAAACTACTTGGGACCATACAAATGTGACATGTGTTGGTGCACTAGAGTTTTGGGCTTCCTAGTGCCCCTTTATTCGTGCATGGGCAGTGGTAGCCACCCTGGAGACGAGGCCCAGTAGGGACTTGCCAGGTACCAGCGCAGAAGAATTTAGAACCCCGGAAAGACCTTGCCGAGATGACCACCGGACCCTCAGGCAAAGACAGAGCCCCGGTAAGACCCGGCAAGACGAAGCCCTGACAAGGCCCCGCCAGCGCACATGCTAGGTGTCAATCTGCCTAGACACGTGTCGTGGAGTCGGCATTGGAGGGGGCTAAGCGGTGCCGATGGGACGGGCTCCTGTCCCGTCCCGTAGGCGGACAGAGATGCCTAATGGTGCATTAAATGCGCCTGTCCTACTCCGTCAGTGTTAGGTATGATAGCACTATACGCACTATACGCCACTATTGGAACCCCCTTCAGTATAAAAGGAGGCCCAGGGCGATATGGTAGGGGGGCTTTTCAACCTTGGAATCTTTAGAACTTCTAGCTCACACGTGTGACAGCTACTCATAGCGGCCCTGTAGCAAGAACCCTAAGAACACTCTCAATACAGCCAAGCAGGAGTACGGTTTTGCGCATCCTTGCAGCCCGTACCTGGGTAAAATCCCCTGCGTGTTGTTCATCAGACCTGCTCTTTGTGCGAGCCTTCATCCCTGCCGAACCGAAAGGGGTCCCTCCAATCCCATAGGTTCTCGTTCCCAATGACATCCTTTGGCGCACCAGGCAGGGGGAGGCACATTGTGCGAACCTATTCTGGTGATCAGCACGCAAGTTTCTTCATACTCATCATCGCCATGGCCCCCAAGAAGAAGGGTCTGATGGCGGTTGGCCCATCCGCATCTGATGTCCCTATATCTGCGCAGACAGGCGATGGCATAGACGCGGGTGGAGAAGGAGGGGGCGAAGGTTTAGAACGTCCGTGATGCTCCGGTGATCAAGGCCAAGCAAGCGGCGACGCCTGCCGCGGGGACGCCCATGGCGGTGGCGGGAACCCCCGCACCGTTGGGTCTCAGGACGGAGCGGTACCGCCTGCGGGTGGTACGGTGAACTCCGGGGGCGGAAGGGTATCTTCCAGGGCACCCACGCCGGCGCCTACGCCGCGACCTTCCCAGGACGCGCGCGAAGGGCCGTGCCATGGCGCCCACAGTTCTCAACATCCCCACGGAAAAGCTCCTGCGCATCACTCCCAAGGTGCGCGGGACCAGCATGCTAGCGGGAGTGGCGTGCCATCACGGGACCGCGGCGGTGCTCCTTATAACAAAGTTAGAAGTCAGAGCACCTCGCGTTCCTCGCGCCGTTCGCTGCCGACCATGTCGGAGGAAGCGATGGCACGGGCGTAGCTACTCCTAAACTTCCCTCTTGCTGCGGAGAAGCTCGACGAATGGAGAGCCACCATTCAGAGCCTCCTCAGCCTCGCAAATAAGTTTTGGTCCACCGAGCCGGCTCACGCCAGTAGTGAGAAGGCCGAAGGCGGTGTGACCTCGGTGCACTCTCCTCCACAGCAACAACACCGGTCGCTGACTCGACGGACCAACGCTTACGATGGTTACTCGATGGTGTCATCTAACCCACGGACACACCGCGGCTAGCGTCAAGTTCTTTGGGAACGGGGCAAGGAAGACGCCCGAACTGCAATATGGCGACGGCGGGAAGCGCGCCTTCAATCTGATAGGCGCGCGAGGCCCACTGTAGACAAGTCTGCGCGAGGGTACCCTGTCAGCCTACCTTACGAGGTGGGTTGTCCGGCGTTTACCCGTGAGCTGCAGCAAGTCCAATGGACCAATTCCCGCATGTTCAAGCCAGAAGTCCCGGAGAAGTATGACGCCAAGACTCACCCGTCCGAGTTCCTGAGCATCTACACCATTGCGGTCCAAGCTGCCGGGGGACGCGAAGACAAGATACTCGCCAACTACTTCCCGTTGGTGCTTAAGCCCAACGTCAGGTCGTGGTTAATGCACTTGCCAGAGGGATCCATCACCTCCTAGGCAGACCTGTGCCACGAGTTTGTTGGTGCCTTCACAGGAGGTCATCAAGCACCTGGCCAGGAAAGCAATTTGCACATCATCCCTTAGAAGGAGGGCAAAACTTTGCGCAAGTACATCTAAAGGTTCAGCCACGTGCACCAGAACATACCAGTCATTCATCCTGCCGCTGTTATCAACGCGTTCCATCAGAACGTGCGCAACCACAGGATGCGAGAAGAGTTGGTGATGAACAGGGTCAGGGATGTTGCCAAGTTTTATGCTCTGGCAGACAAATGCGCTCGGGTTGAAGAAGGAAGGAGACTCCCCATCGAAGACGCTGGCACAGGGGTCGACTCTGAAGATGAAGACACCGCCACCCTGACAAAGAAGGGTCGGCGGTGGAACAAGAAATGCAAGGGCAAGACCATAGTTTCTGTCGAGGGATCCGGCAACCCCAACGCTACCAAGAAGGGCAAGGTTGATGACCCCAGCAACGATGTTGCCGGGTGCACCTCCTACCATTCCATGGCGACTGTCGACAAGCCAGAAGGCTCCGGCAAGCAGTATTGCAAGATCCATCACACCAAAGGCCACAACCTCCAAGATGCCAACAAGTTTAACAGCTTACCGAGAAGAAAAAAGACGAATACGAGAGGAGAGACAAGGAGAAAGGCCAAGATGGTGCTGAGGGGTCCGGCAAGAAGCGCGTTGGCCGAGGAGGTCGTCGCGGCAAGCCCAAGCAGCAAAAAGACCGGCCCGCCTAGCCGTGACAAGAAAGAGGGGGATGATGATGATGTCGACGAGGACGACGAGTCCAGCGAGCATGAGTTCCAGAAGGCTACAGATATGATGTGCATAGAGGGAGGTGCCTCATCGCATTCCTCCCACCACCAACTTAAACAGTGGGTGCGAGAGGTTAATGCGACGGAGCCCTCTATCGGTGCCTAGAGACCTCTGAAGTGGTCCAACACTCCTATCATCTTCGACGCCGAGGATCACCCTGATCGCATAACTATGGTCGGGTGCCTACCGTTGTTGGTTTCATCCACAATCCGCAACCTCAAGGTGATGAAGATGCTAGTCGACAGTGGGGCCAGCCTGAACCTGATCTCGCCTGATGTCATCCAGAGGCTGCAAATTCCTGATGAGGATCTCGAGCCAACATGCACTTTCCAAGGGGTCAATTCATGAAGAACTCAGCCGAAGGGCAAGGTCACGCTGCCGGTGGCAGTGATATCAATTTCAGAATGGAGAAGATCGTTTTTGACGTTGCCAAGATCTCGTTACCATCCAACAGCATCCTTGGCCGTCCATCACTGGCCAAGTTCATGGTGGCCACCCACTTCGCTTACAATGTGCTGAAGATGCCCGGGCCAATGAGCGTCATCACGATCAACTCTGACAAGAAAAGCACACTTATCTGTGTCGACCTACTCTACCGGGGAGCAGTTGCAGCACCTGCTACCAAGGCACTTGCTCCCACCGCTGAAGCTCCCGAGGGGAAGAAGACTGGCAAGGCCTCTGGCGCACATTCCGGCAAGCGCACCTCCTCAGGGTGCTGCACTCCCGTTGACGATGTGCTAGAGAGCTCCATCGGCAAGAGAAAGAAGTCCAAGGTAGCTCCGCTAGAGACCAAGAAAGTGCCCGCCAAGGAGGATGGCACGGGGGGAACTTTCACCATAAGTTCCACCCTGGATGACAAATAGGAAAGCGCGCTCGTTGCCTTCTCGCGGGCAAATGTCGATGCGTTTGCATGGCAACCATCTGATATCCCCGGTGTTCCCAGGGACATGATTGAGCACCACTTTGCCGTCTGCCCACATGCGGAGCCCATCAAGCAGAAGGTCCGGAAGCAAGCTTTGGAGCGGCAACAGTTTATTGCCAAAGAGATCAAGAAACTAGAAGTGGCTGCCTTGATCAGAGGAGTACTCCATCCAACATGGTTGGCCAATCCAGTCATAGTGCACAAGGCAAATGGAAAATGGAGGCTATGCATAGACTTCACAGACATCAACAAAGCCTTCCCCAAAGATCCTTTTCCCTTGCCGCGCATCGACCAGATTATGGACTCGATCGCCGGCTATGACTTGTTGTCTTTTCTTGACACCTATTCCGGCTATCATCAGTTTTTCATGGCCAAGGAAGACGAGGAGAAGACTGCATTTATCACCCCATGTGGTACGTATTGCTTTTTGCGTATGCCTTTCGGGTTGAAAAGTGCTGGTTCTACATTTGCTAGAGAAGTCCAGATTGGTTTTGAGCACTAGCTACATAGAAATATGGAGGCTTATATGGATGACATAGTGGTCAAGACCAAGGACAAGGCTACGCTCATATCAGACCTAGAAGAAACATTTGCCAACCTGCGCAAGATCAACAAGAAGCTCAACCCTGAGAAGTGTGTGTCAGTGTCCCATCCGGCAAGCTTCTCGGGTTCTTTGTATCTCAACGAGGAATTGAAGAACATCCCGACAAGATCAAAGCGATTGAGAAAATTGAGGCACCAAGACGAGTCAAAGATGTGCGTCGTCTTGCCGGCTGTGTTGCTGCTCTGAGTAGGTTTATCTCGAAGTCTGCAGAGCGTGCCCTGCCATTTTTCAAAATCTTGAAGAAGGCAGGTCCAATGAAATGGACTCCGGAAGCGGAGGCAACGCTGCAGGATTTGAAAAAGTACCTCTCCTCTCCGCCGGTCCTAGTCGTGCCAAAACCACAAGAGCCGTTGCTGCTATATCTGGCGGCAACAAATCAAGTGGTGAGTGCCGCACTAGTGGCTGAAAAAGAGGTTGATGAAGAAGCAGCGGCAACGGCAGGGCCACCAAGGGATGAGCCAGGGCATTCCCCGAAGGGGTCTGGTGTCGGAAAGGAAGGATCTGCGCAGTTGAATGGGACAATCGAGAAGAAGAAGGTGGTGTAGCGCCCAGTCTATTTTGTTAGCTCCCTATTGCAGGGGCTAGGTCAAGATATTCTAGCATGCAAAAGTTGCTCTTCGGCCTTCTTATGGCCTCGAGGAAGCTGCGCCACTACTTCCAAGCACATGAGATCACCATTGTCACTCGCTTCCCGCTACAACGGATCTTGCAAAACCCAGAAGCTACCGGCAGGATTGTAGAGTGGGCTTTGGGACTGCCAAGCTTTGGTCTCAAGTTTGAAAGCACTTAGACCATTCAGAGCAGGGCCTTGGCAGAGTTCATTGCAGAGTGGACCCCAATGCCCGATGAAAAAGTTCCAGAGTCAACTCTCCCCGGTAAGGAAACCGATCAAGAATGGATCATGTATTTTGATGGAGCTTTCTTGCTGTAGGGCGCCGGTGCTAGAGTGCTGCTTGTTGCACCCACCAGAGAGCACCTCAAATATGTGATTCAGATGCACTTTCCCCGGGAGAGATCAATGAGCCACACCGCCGAGTACGAAGGGCTGCTTGCCGGTCTCAGGATTGCGACAGACCTTGCGATCAAGAAACTTATTGTCAGGGGTGATTCTCAGCTTGTCTTCAAGCAAGTGAACAAATATTACTAGAGTGCATGGTAGGAAGCTTATGTAGATGAAGTGAGGAAGTTGGAAGAACGTTTCGGTGGCCTGCAAATGGAGCACGTTTCACGTGCAGAGAACGGCATTGTCGATGGCCTGTCAAAGTGTGCTTCCCTTAAGTTGTCTGTGGAACCAGGAACTTTCGTGCTCCGGCCGACTCAACCCTCCGTGACGCCATCGACTGGACAAGAGAAAATATGGAAGTTGAGTTTCGACAAGTATTTCCCGGCAGAGCTCCCAGAAGCCGCCGGCAAGGAGGTTGCCGGGGACAACGTCTGGCTTGCTGGTGAGCACCATGCTCTGGCGGAGTCTCCGGCTCTTGCCATGGAAGCACACACTCCTGCCAGGCTTGCCGGGGTGCAGCAGGCTCCGGCGGCCCTCAGGCCCTTGCCATTGAGACAAACGCCCCCCCAGCAGAGGATATGCCTTTAGTCCTTGTTGTCGAGTCCCAGGCTCCAGCATGGGCACATCACATCCTTCGATTCCTTCAAATAGGAGAACCCCCTGAGGAACAAGAGGAAGCAGAGAAAGTAGCCCGCCGGTCTCATATGTACCAGTTTGTAGACAACGTCCTGTATAGAAAGAGATCGAATGGCGTGAAACTCAAGTGCAGTTATCAGGAGGATGGACTGGAGTTGTTGGCGGAGATACATGGAGGCATATGTGGTTCCCACATAGGGTCAAGAGCACTTGCCGGAAAGGCCTTCCGGCAAGGTTTCTTTTGGCTCACTGCCCTCCAGGATGCAACTGCGTTAGTAGCTAAGTGTGAAGCATGCTAGTTTCATTCGAAGAAATTACATCAACCAGCTCAAGCCCTTCAAACAACCCCTCTCTCCTGGCCATCTTTGGTCTGGGGGCTCGACATCTTGGGCCCCTTCCCCCGCACTGTCGGGGGCTTTGAGTACTTGTACATGGCAATCAACAAGTTCACAATGTGTCCAGAAGTGGAAGAAGTGAGAAAGGTGACAACACAGTCCGCCATCAAGTTCTTCAAAGGACTAGTTTGCCTCTTTTGTGTTCCCAACAGGATCATCACTAACAATGGCACACAGTTCATGAGCCGCACCTTCATGCAGTATGTCCAAGACCATGGTAGCAGAATCTGTTTTGCTTCCGTTGCCCACCCGAGGAGCAACGGCCAAGTGGAAAGGGCTAATGCTGAAGTGTTGCGAGGCCTCAAGACAAGAACTTTCGACAAGATGCACAAGTGCGGAAGGCACTGGATTGATGAGTTGCCGGTGGTTCTTTGGTCAATGAGGACGACACCAAATCGAGCTGCTGACCAGACATCCTTCTCCCTCGTATATGGGGTGCAGGCAGTACTCCCCACGGAACTCATATATGGGTCCCCTCGAGTGCTCGCTTATGATGAGCTCGAGCAAGAGCATTTGCGGCAAGATGACATGACGCTCCTTGAGGAAGTCCTTCTTTAGGCTGCTATGAGAGTTGCACGCTACCAGCAAGCTTTGCGCCGCTACCATAGCTGCAAAGTTAATGCCAGAAGTCTTGAGGAAGGCAGCCTTGTTCTTCGGCGAGTTCAGTTCGCCAAGAATTCCAACAAGTTGACACTGAAGTGGGAAGGCCCTTATCGGGTAGTATGAATCACCAGGCCTGGCACAGTCCACCTGGAGACCGAAGATGGCATCCCAGTGAGCAATGTAGGAGATATGCCCTAGAGGCAGTAATAACAGTTATTTTGTATCTCCAAAGTTTGTAATGAATGTTTATGTTCCATGCTATAACTGCAATGATTCTGGAGTCTACAAATTAAACGAGGCTTGGAGGGAAACTCATGTGCACGTGTGGTATAATAAACGGTGAATTGTATTCCTAGTCTTGCCTCTAAGACTGGCTCAAGTGTTGCATGATGGTCCTGTTTTCCTGATCATGGGCATGGCTATGCCGGCAATTTTGAGGACGCGATGTTGGTAGAACACTCGTGTTGAATCGATCCGAATTGATGTTATGCTATGAGATACATTTGTCACAAGTTAATGGTTAATAACCCAGAGATGGTTAACGTTTGCATAATTCCTTAGACCATGAGAGTATCGAGTTTCTTCATGCTTGCTTCATGAACTTTGGGGTTTGTTAAACGTCATCCGTAAATGGGTGGCTATTACGGCGGCTTACGGGTTCATGGAAAAGTATGTCAAGTAACTTGATAGCTCAAGATTGGGATTTGCTCCTCCGACGATGGAGAGATATCTCTGGGCCCTCTCGGTGTTACGGTATCCATCATCGTCTGGCCAGACACTTTGTGATTTGATCACGGGGATGCCGGAACACGGGAACGAGAAAAGAGAACAATACCGGCAACGAGGTAACTGGCATAGTGGACAAGTTGTTGATCCACAAGGCTGCCTGAATGTCTCACCTCGAGTAATTGTAAACATATCGCGAAGCAACAGGAATAGCTCACGGCAACTAGAGGTTCACTCGAATATTCATTCGTGTGGGTATAGAGGTCAATATGGGTGTCCACGGCTCCGATGTTGATCATTGATCGGAAGGGGTTCCGGGTCATGTCTATGCTTCACCGAACCTATGGGGTCACACGCTTAAGGGTCATCTATCTGTTGAATACTAGACAGGGAGTCTAAGAGAAAATCACCGAAAGGTTTCGGACACCGGAAAGTTTCGGACAACGGAAAAGTTCCGCAGACGGGTCACCGGAACAGTTTCGGTGAAACTGAAAAGTTGTTTCAGGGGATACCAAAAAAGTCAAATTGGTTTCGGCACATGCCTGATAATTCTTGAAGGGTGCCAGAATCGTTCTGGAAACTTTCTGGAATTTTCCGGGATGAAAACCGGAAATGTTCGGGAGCTGGCGGAACCACTTCAGATGCTTTTCACAGATGAAAATCACTATTCCGGAATTGTTCCGGATCGCATTGAAAATTATTTTAGTGGGGTACTAGAATTGTTCTAAGCCCACATAAATATTTTCAGTTCGAGGGGACGCTGAAAAATGTCGCCGTGAATAGTGAAAGTGCTTTTTGGACTACTTTATGGAAAGCCACCTTTTGGGGCTTTGCTCCAAAAGATCTTAGGGATGACATGGATGGATTGGAGCCATTTTTGGGGCCCCACATGAGGGTGTGGCCGGCCACATGGTGGACTCCTTCATGGAGTCCCTCTTGTTCCTTGGTTTCACTTTTATGCCCTTGTGGAAGGACTTCATTCAGGTGCATTTTGGGTTTTATTGTAAAACCACCCTACCCCTTGGTTTTCCTATAAATAGGAGGTGAGTGGGCTGCCATTTCTTCATCCTTGTGCTCTCATACACATGCTTTGCTTTGCAAGCTCTCTCTCTCCCTCCCACAAAAAGAGTCTTTCGTAGAGCCGGAAGGCTGTCTGGGTTCCGGCAGGAACTAGTTCTGGACGGCAAAGCCCTGCCGGATAGATGACACCGTATGTGTGCAACCCCGTAGAGAGGTCGTAGTTTCGATCTTTTGCCCGAGGGGCTGTTCGTGTGTCCTCCCATAGGGGTGTCCGAGTCTTCGTTCGAGTTTCGAGGGTCCTCCCGAAGGGCTGTCCGCGACATCGTCCGGGGGACTGTCCGACCGCCTCCCGAAGGGCTGTCCGATGAGGGAGTACATCCTCGCAGTTGGGAGGTTGTAAAACCCTAGCTACGGGGATCTGCACCAACGATCTCCACCGACTCTTCTTCCGCTGCGCTTTGAGTCGGTACGGATCAGATCAAACCTTGTATGCAGTCTCCATAGTGGTCCTGGGCGTGCTCGCTATACCGGAAATTTTTGTTTTCTGTCGCGTTCCCCAACAGTGGCATCAAGAGCCAGGCTATGAGTAGATGCATGTTATGATCTAGAATACATGAGATGGATGGGTATTGCGTAGTATAATTTTGTAGTAGATGAGATCTATTGCGGAAAATTATTTGTGCGGGTAGCAGATGAAATCTGTTACCCGATGTTCCTGTTGCTTCCCGTGAATTTGCGTAGTCCATATCTTGACGGAATGGTGGAATCTTACAAAGTTCTGACAATCCGCAATCCTTTCATGCTGCTCTTGAGTATGCTGATTGACAGATCAACGAAGTGCTAATAGTTCTTTGGGTTCCACCATAGTCAAAAGAAATATGGATGTTCCGCAGATGAAAGGGCAATGCAGTTATGATCTGCACGGGGGTCACGCGTATGACGAAGTTTAGTATGGGGCTCGAGATTTTATCATCTCGTGTTTCATACACCCTGGAAAGTTAATCTAGCAACTTGAATTATCATACTTGATGATAAACGTTGGTAGCTGCGGTTTGAGTCAAAACCTTAGAAGCCACGTAAAATAAAATTTTGTATAAACCGATTAGAGGCGTCTAACTTGGTTTTGCAGGATGGTTTGCATGTGATGTGGTGTAGCAAAGCTCATATTCAATTTTGATTATGTATGAGATGGCTATATGATGTAATTAACATGACCTGCGTGTCATGATTTGGCATGATGGCTGGAGCCATATGATTGCACTTTAATGACCTGCGTGTCAACCTTATGTAATGCACTTATTTTATTAGCTATAGAGATAGCAATATTATCTGGTGCATCAACAAGGTGGTGGCAATCTTCGCAAAGGTGAACACTGACGCGAATGCCGAAGACGAAGAAATACTTGACTTCTCCGTCAGAAGGGGCTATACCATATCATGCTATTATGAATTGCCTGAGATGTTTATCCCTCTTGATGCACCCTTCTTAATTGCGTGGTAGTCGCTTTTTATTAGGGTGATCTCTCACTTAGAATATCAACTAGTTAGTGTTCTCCCAAGTGTAGCACCGTCACGGTACCTATCTCTTCGGGGTATCACATGGTTACATGGGTACGAACGATTAGAGAAGTGTGAGGCGGGTGAGTTGTGACCTCGCAGCGAGATCACTTGGTTGTCTTGACGTTCAGGCATGAAAGTCATGAGCTCGGAACACATGCATCGAAAGATGAACAAGAGTCACATAGAGATGTGATTGGCAAGTTGGCCTACCAATTGAAATTCTCGTCACTTGAGATGGTTACATCCTTGACGCTGAATTGAAAGTTGGGTCTTGCATCACTCACAATCAATTATGAGAGATATTGATTTGAGTGGGAGTGCACCTTAGAATAAAAATTATTTATTCACTAGTGCCAAAAATCATTATGAACAAAGTCTAAATGAACTTGTGTTTTCCGTTGTAGATCAAATGGCTCGCAACACCACGTTCAACTTAGGCCCTATGTTAGATAAAGAGAAGTTAGCTGCGAATGGAAACAACTATGCAGACTGGGTCCGTACCCTGAGGATTGTCCTCCGGGGTGCTAAGAAAGTGTATGTGCTTGACGGACCTCTTCCTCCTAAACCGGCGGCAACAACCGCGGTAGACATACAAAATGTCCGGGCCACTAAGGATGATGATTACAACTTAGTGCAGTGCCTCATGCTGTCTTGCATGAGTTCAGAGCTCCAAAAACGTTTTGAATTCCATAACTCCTTTGATATGATCAAGGATCTAGATGCTCTTTACAAGTTTAATGCACGGTCTGAACGTTTTGACATCATGAAAATGATGGCGGAGACCAAGATGGTTGAGGGCAGTTCAGTTGGCGAGCACGTAGTCAATATGATTGGCTACGCTGAAAGGCTTAAAATCCTGGAATTCCCACTTCCAGAAGAGCATGTTATGGACTTGTTGCTAGGTTCACCCCCCCGTCTTATGGCGGTTTTATCATGAACTACAACATGAATGGGATGGACAAAATAGCAAATGAGGTGCTTGCCATGCTAAAAACTGCTGAAGGAGGACTGCAGAAAAATTGCAAGCAAGTGTTGCTTGCGAATAAAACTGCCAGTTTCAAAAAGAAAGGCAAGCCAAAGAAGGGCAAGGGTGCGGATAAGACCGGTTTCCAATGCAAATCTAAGGGCGGAGCCAAGAATGAAACTGAGTGCTTCTACTGCAAGGGCACAGGACACTGGAAGAGAAACTGCAAGAAGTATCTGGAAGATAAGAAGTCCGAGAAAACCGGAAAAGATATAATTGTTATACAAGTTAATGTCATTGACGTTTTTCTTGCTAGCAAAAATTCTAAGTCTTGGGTATTTGATACCGGATCGGTTGCTCACATTGGCAACTCGATACAGGGGCTTCAGAAGGTGCGCAAGCTGGCAAAGAATGAAGTCATGATGCGTGTCGGGAACGGCGCTGGGATCGCCGCTCAAGCCGTCGGCATTATGCCTCTACGTCTCCCTTCAGGATTTATTTTGGAACTTAGTAACTGTTATTTTGTTCTGTTATTGTGTAGAAACATTCTCTCTGGATCATGTTTAGTACACGATGGGTACTCGTACAAGTCCGAGAACAATGGTTGTTCACTTTATTGTAAGGATATGTTTTATGGATTTGCACCCATTGTTGGGGGCCTTTTCATACTGAATCTTGATTGTGGAAATGATGTCTTTAACGTGAATGCTAGCGCCTTAAGAAGGCTGATACCACCACCACTTACTTGTGGCACTATCGGCTTGGCCACATCGGAAAGAAATGCATGCAAAGACTCCATAAAGATGGAGTTTTATCGTCCCTTGATTTTGAATCATTTGACACATGTGAAGCTTGCTTGATGGGAAAAATGACCAAGACGCCGTTCACGGGTCATCCTGAACGGGCGGGTGAATTATTGGAAATAATACATAGTGATGTATGTGGTCCAATGAACACGGCCGCACGGGGTGGGTATTTTTACTTCGTGACTTTTATTGATGATTTAAGTCGGTATGGCTATATCTACTTGATGAAGCATAAGTCGGAAACCTTTGAAAAGTTCAAAGATTTTCAGAATGAGGTAGAAAATCATCGTGACAAAAATATTAAGTTTCTGCGGTCTGATCGCGGAGGCGAATATCTTAGTCATGAGTTTGGCCAACATCTGAGTGACCGTGGAATCGTTTCACAGCTTACGCCTCCCGGAACTCCACATCGAAACGGAGTGTCGGAACGACATAACCAAACCCTGTTAGACATGGTAAGGTCTATGATGTCTCTTACAGATCTACCGATATCTTTTTGGGGTCACGCACTACTCACTGCCGCTTATACATTAAACAGAGCGCAGTCTAAGTCTGTTGAGACGACACCACATGAGATGTGGTGTGGGAAGATACCTAGTGTGTCGCATCTCAAGGTTTGGGGTTGTGAGGCATACGTAAAATGTTTACAGCCAACCAAACTAGAACCTAGATCAGACAAATGTTACTTTGTAGGTTATCCAAATAACACCATTGGATATTCCTTCTACCACCAGTCCGAAGGCAAAATGTTTGTCGCAAAGGTTGCACACTTTCTCGAGAAAGAATTTCTCGCTAAAGAATTGAGTGGGAGGACAGTACAACTTAATGAGATTAGTGAATCTTTGGCAACTGTTGATATGGCTAAGGAACCGGAAGTAATTCCGCAAATTATCCCTACAATCGAGCCGGAAGTTGTCGCATGTGATGCGGAAACTTCAGACAATGTTGTTACTGAACCGCGCAGATCAGGTAGGGCTATCCAGCCACCTGAGTGGTTTCATAACGAAATCTTCATTCTTGAAGACGGTGAACCTGCGCACTACAAGGAAGCGATGGCGGGGCCTAGCTCAAGGGAATGGCACAAGGCCATGAGATCCGAAATGGAATCCATGTACGAAAACCAAGTTTGGAACTTGGAAGAACTTCCAGATGGCGTAAAACCCATTGGTTGTAAATGGATTTTCAAAAGAAAGACGGACGCGGATGGTAACATTACTATCCACAAAGCTAGACTTGTCGCGAAAGGGTTCACGCAAGTTCCAGGAGTGGACTACGACGAGACTTTCTCGCTCGTAGCTATGCTTAGGTCTGTTCGGATATTACTAGCAATTGCTGCTTATTTCGATTATGAAATATGGCAGATGGATGTCAAAACAGCTTTCCTAAATGGAAACCTTGAACAGGATGTATACATGATACAGCCAGAAGGTTTTGTCGATCCTAAGAATGCTGGAAAGGTATGTAAGCTTCAGAAAGCCATTTATGGTCTGAAGCAAGCATCAAGGAGCTGGAACATTCGTTTTGATGAAGTGGTCAAAGAGTTTGGCTTCATCAGGAACGATGAAGAATCTTGTGTTTACAAGAAGTTTAGTGGGAGCGCAAAAGCATTTCTAATCTTGTATGTGGATGACATATTGTTGATTGGAAAAGATGTGAATTTTCTTAGCGAAATAAAAGACTCATTGAAAAGGAGTTTTTCAATGAAAGACTTAGGTGAAGCGGCATATGTATTGGGCATCAGGATCTATAGAGATAGATCAAGACGCCTAATAGCGCTTAGCCAAAGCACGTACATTGACAAGGTGTTGAAAAGGTTCAACATGGAGAACTCCAAGAAAGGCCTACTCCCCATGTCACCTGGCACAGTGCTTTGCAAGAATCAGAGTCCTCGGATCCTCGATGAGCGAGTACAAATGAATGATATTCCATATGCTTCGGCAGTTGGTTCTATTATGTATGCCATGCTATGTACAAGACCGGATGTTTCCTATGCGCTAAATGTTAGCAGCCGGTACCAGGGTGATCCAGGATTGGAACACTGGGCCGTAGTCAAGGGTATTCTTAAGTACCTCAGAAGGACCAAGGATTTACTCCTTGTGTACGGAGGTGGTGAAGAGCTCATTGTAAGTTGTTACACTGATGCAGGCTTCAAGACTGACCCAGATGACTTCAAATCTCAATCTGGCTATGTTTTCATATTGAACGGCGGTGCAGTTGATTGGAAAAGTTCCAAACAAAAGACTGTGGCGGATTCTACGACGGAGGCGGAATATGTTGCTGCTTCTGAAGCCTCCAAGCAAGCTGTCGGTATCAAGCAATTTCTTGAAGACCTTGTTGTGGTTCCAAGTGCTCTGGACCCGGTGGAGATCTATTGTGATAATAGTGGCGCCGTGGCTCAGGCAAGGGAGCCATGTTCTCACCATAAGACAATGCATATTCAACGCAAATATAAACTCATTCGACATCATGTCGAAGAATGTTTAGTGAAAGTACACAAAGTTCACACTGATCTGAATGTGTCAGACCCGATGACAAAGCCTCTACCACGAGCAAAGCATGAGCAACACCGGACAGCCATTGGTGTTAGGGAAGCCATGTAACTGGATTATGACTCTAGTGCAAGTGGGAGTCTGTAGGCGATATGCCCTAGAGGCAATAATAACAGTTATTTTGTATCTCCAAAGTTTGTAATGAATGTTTATGTTCCATGCTATAACTGCAATGATTCTCGAGTCTACAAATTAAACAAGGCTTGGAGGGAAACTCATGTGCACGTGTGGTATAATAAACGGTGAATTGTATTCCTAGTCTTGCCTCTAAGACTGGCTCAAGTGTTGCATGATGGTCCTGTTCTCCTGATCATGGGCATGGCTATGCCGGCAATTTTGAGGACGCGATGTTGGTAGAATACTCGTGTTGAATCGATCCGAATTGATGTTATGCTATGAGATACATTTGTCACAAGTTAATGGTTAATAACACAGAGATGGTTAACGTTTGCATAATTCCTTAGACCATGAGAGTATCGAGTTTCTTCATGCTTGCTTCATGAACTTTGGGGTTTGTTAAACATCATCCGTAAATGGGTGGCTATTACGGCGGCTTACGGGTTCATGGAAAAGTATGTCAAGTAATTTGATAGCTCAAGATTGGGATTTGCTCCTCCGACGATGGAGAGATATCTCTGGGCCCTCTCGGTGTTACGGTATCCATCATCGTCTGGCCAGACACTTTGTGATTTGATCACGGGGATGCCGGAACACGGGAACGAGAAAAGAGAACAATACCGGCAACGAGGTAACTGGCATAGTGGACAAGTTGTTGATCCACGAGGATGCCTGAATGTCTCACCTCGGCTAATTGTAAACATATCGCGAAGCAACAGGAATAGCTCACGACAACTAGAGGTTCACTCGAATATTCATTCGTGTGGGTATAGGGGTCAATATGGGTGTCCACAGCTCCGATGTTGATCATTGATCGGAAGGGGTTCCCGGTCATGTCTATGCTTCACCGAACCTATAGGGTCACACGCTTAACGGTCATCTATCTGTTGAATACTAGACAGGGAGTCTGAGAGAAAATCACCGAAAAGTTTCGGACACCGGAAAAGTTTTGGACAGCGGAAAAGTTCCGCAGACGGGTCACCAGAACAGTTTCGGTGAAACTGAAAAGTTGTTTCAGGGGATACCAAAAAGTCAAATTGGTTTCGGCACATGCCTGATAATTCTTGAAGGGTGCCAGAATCGTTCTGGAAACTTTCTGGAATTTTCCGGGATGAAAACCGGAAATGTTCCGGAGCTGCCGGAACCACTTCAGATGCTTTTCACAGATGAAAATCACTATTCCGGAATTGTTCCGGATCGCATTGAAAATTATTTTAGTGGGGTACTAGAATTGTTCTAAGCCCACATAAATATTTTCAGTTCGAGCGGACGCTGAAAAATGTCGCCGTGAATAGTGAAAGTGCTTTTTGGACTACTTTATGGAAAGCCACCTTTTGGGGCTTTGCTCCAAAAGATCTTAGGGATGACATGGATGGATTAGAGCCATTTTTGTGGCCCCACATGAGGGTGTGGCCGGCCACATGGTGGACTCCTTCATGGAGTCCCTCTTGTTCCTTGGTTTCACTTTTATGCCCTTGTGGAAGGACTTCATTCATGTGCATTTTGGGTTTTATTTAAAACCACCCTACCCCTTGGTTTTCCTATAAATAGGAGGTGAGTGGGCTGCCATTTCTTCATCCTTGTGCTCTCATACACATGCTTTGCTTTGCAAGCTCTCTCTCTCCCTCCCACGAAAAGAGTCTTTCGTAGAGCCGGAAGGCTGTCTAGGTTTCGGCAGGAACTAGTTCTGGACGGTGAAGCCCTGCTGGATAGATGACACCCTATGTGTGCAACCCCGTAGAGAGGTCGTAGTTTTGATCTTTTTCCCGAGGGGCTGTTCGTGTGTCCTCCCGTAGGGCTGTCAGAGTCTTCGTTCGAGTTTCAAGGGTCCTCCCGAAGGGCTGTCCACGGCATCGTCCGGGGGACTGTCCGACCGCCTCCCGAAGGGCTGTCCGACGAGGGAGTACATCCTCGCGGTTGGGAGGTTGTAAAATCCTAGCTACGGGGATCTGCACCAACGATCTCCACCGACTCTTCTTCCGCTGCGCTTCGAGTCGGTACGGATCAGATCAAACCTTGTATGCAGTCTCCATAGTGGTCCTGGGCGTGCTCGCTATATCGGAAATTTTTGTTTTGTGTCACGTTCCCCAACAAGCAACTCCTAGAATATCGAACATCTTCACAAGTTCTACCCATAAGGCGCAGTTGCCGGGCCTCTCGGCAACCACCTTTTGTACAAGTCTTACCGCTGAAGCATCTAATCCTTGGTACAAAGCCAGGGTCAGACCCTGTGCATAGTTGAATAAAGATAAGTGTTCTGCAATTTTGATTGATTCTCATGTTTACTTATGTACATGTTTGCCCGAGATATTGCATTACACTTAATCCCGACAAGAACTAACGGACCGCCAAGGTTCCATGTCCATATTTTCTCTTCTTTCTTTTTCTCAAAGGACAGAAGGTTACTTCATGTGCAGCTTTGCCTGGGGGGGGATGGTGGTATGGATACGTATGAGCAACGTCCCAAAAAAATATTGCCGGAAGGAGTGTGGCAACAAAAAGATAAGTTGCAAAACCCCAAGAAAATTCTTACTATGGAGTTATTTTCCTTAGGCGATTTCGACTTCTGTAGGGAAAACGTGCATGCACGGGAACCTTGCCGCGATTGGCTGCGCCCTCACTGTGCTCGGGACCGCGCAACGGCTTAAGTGGTCACGCCCGCGCCCCTTGTTTCGTTTCGAGTCCGCTCAACGACTCAAGTGACAGCGCTCGCGCCTTTATTGTGTTTCGAGAGCGACTGACACCTTGAATGGCTGTACGAAGGACGCCAAGGTATCTTGCCGGCAATGGCACCGCGAGTAGGCTGCTAAGGACCCATTCCTCGAAGCGCTCGCGGTAGGGCTACGCACGCTGACAAGATTCTTCCGAGATGGCGTAGGGAAAGTTCCATGCACATAAACAGTCTAACAAGGAAGATGATACGCAGTCATTCAAAACAGGGTGAAATTTACATGAGATATTGCTTTTTCCTAAGTACATGTTTATTTGACTTTCTCCCCGAGGGGAGATTCCAAGAAGAAAAAGATGGAAAGGGGAGGCGGGCTACAAGAATAAAAGGATGGTAAGAGGCCCCTGGCAGAAGCCCGGCCTGACCCCTCTAGACCAGCACTGCACGGAGGAGTAGGGCTGCCAGATGGTCAGGCAAGAACCTGGCCCCTCCTGGACCAGAATTGCATGGAGGAGAGGGTATTGCTGGCGAAAAGGGGGATGGACCCCAGAAGCCAAAGTCCGCGGGCCTGCCGGAAGATCCAGCTGGAAGATGAGGCAACGCCCAAGACAAAGGCCCCCCGACAAGGTCGTCCTGCCGGGAGGGGGAGAGGCGTGAGGCTGGCGATGATAGTGCAGCCGGCGGTCAGTCCGAGCTAGAGTCGTCGGGCTCTAACTTGACCGCCCGAAGACTGGACTCATCGTCGTCGTCTTCGCCACTGTCCTCCTCATCACTCTCGCCCCAGGACAAGCTTTCGGTGCTGCTTGAGCTCTCTTTGCAGCAGCTGAGACAGACACCGAAGCGCCCATAAATCTTGACGGAGAGCATATTGGCCTCCATCATTTTAAAGCAAAGGACATGCCCCACCTGGAGGTTGTGGGCGCAAGCAAAGGTCTTCCAGCCGTGCCTGAGAAACATGACGCGATTCGCTGGGTACTCGACGTCTACCCGCGTCACGCCGTTACAACAACTAGCCACCCGTAACCAAAGGACGGGCAGCTCGTCGGCCTCCATTGCCCTAGCGAAGAGGCGAGGGAGGCGCAGATGACTCCGGAGGGGACCGATCAGCTCGAGGACGAAATCCAGCGCCGTCCCCTCGGCATGGTTCTCCTCAAGGGAGAGGCCTGGCGTCAGAGGAGGGGGTGGAGCAGCGCTCCGCCTCCCCCGACCTCGGCCTCCACGGCGGCCACGGCCCCTCACACCTCTTCCACTGCGCAAGCTCGAACCACCCTCTGCCTCCGTGGCTGAAGCGGCGGCATGATCCCGATGAGAGGTCCTCCTTGGAGCGGAGGACGGTGGCTGTCCTCGCCCTCTGTTCATGGCTAAGGGCGAGCGCTACCTGAAGGTTGGGAAAATGTGGAAGGGCGAACTATGGAGGTTCGCACTCGGAAGATGGAAGAAGGATGGTTGAGCATCGCCCTTGCTATCCCCCAATTTATAGGGGGAAACGCAGGGGCTGGCTCTCCCCCACTCCAAGGGATGCCGCCCACCTCCTCCAATAACGGCGTCCTCGATCACGGGTCGAACAACAACCGCCCCGTTGCCCCAATCCATGGCGCTGCAGTTACTGCTTTTCCTAGGGACTTTAAGTCACGGGTGCCCGTTGCTGGCTCCCCGCTATGCATGCGGCGCGCGTGGCAGAAATGACCTGACGCAGTAATTAAAATTTTTGACGGCTGCACCATGCGTGTATCCCACGTCATGCATTCAATGGGCATCGTGGGGAAGCGCAGTAAGTGCAATGACCACAACCGCAAGGCCCTGCCATGCATGCCCATGCACTATTTGGGCCTAGCCCAAAAGCGCCTCGCGGTGTGTGTGGCCCAGGCCCGGGGGCTCCTGTCGGTGCACTAGAGTTTTGGGCTTCCTAGTGCCCCTTTATTCATGCACGAGCAATGGTAGCCACCCTGGCGACGAGGCCCAGCAGGGACTTGCCAGGTACCAGCGCAGAAGAATTGAGACCCCCGGCAAGACCTTGCCGGGATGACCATCAGACCATCAGGCAAAGATAGAGCCCCGGCAAGGCCCCGCCACCGCACATGCCAGGTGTCGATTGATACGTCTCCAATGTATCTATAATTTTTGTTTGTTCCATGCTATTATATTATCTGTTTTGGATGTTTTATATGCATTAATATGCTATTTTATATTATTTTGGGACTAACCTATTAATCTAGAGCCTAGTGCCTATTTTTGCTTTTTCCTTGTTTTTGAGTTTCGCAGATAAGGAATATTAAGCGGAGTCCAAATGGACTAAAACCTCTGGAATTATTTTTTCTAGAATAAAAGGAAGCCACGAGACTTGAGAACCAAGGCAGAGGAGGTGCCACGGGGCCACAAGCCCGCTTGAAGCGGCCAGGGGGGCCACCCACGCTGGGCAGGCTTCTAGCCCCCTGGCAACTCCCGTAACCCTAATCTTCAACCTATAAATACCCAAATATTCCATCATTATCGAAACGAGCCACGAAAACACTTTTTCTGCCGCCAGAAGCCTCCGTTTCCGAGAGATCCAATCTTTTCCGGTAATCTGCCAGAGGGGAATTCGATCACGGAGGGCATCTACATCAACTCCATTGCCCCTCCGATGATGCGTGAGTAGTTCACCATAGACCTACGGGTCCATAGCTAGTAGCTAGATGGATTCTTCTCTCTCTTTGCTTCTCAATACCATGTTCTTCATGATCTTCATGGAGATCTATCCGATGTAATACTCTTTTGCGGTGTGTTTGTCAAGATCCGATGAATTGTGGGTTTATGTTCAGATTATCCACGAATATTATTTGAGTCTTTCCTGAATATTATATCTATCTCTACTAGATCTCATCCTTGCAAATGACTGTGAAGGGATTGACAACCCCTTTATAGCGTCGGGTGCAAGAGTTTGATTCCTTATGCAGGTACATCTATTGGTGGCTCACTTGTATCTCCTACTGGATTGATACCTTGGTTCTAAAAAACTGAGGGAAATACTTATCTACTTTGCTGCATCAAACCGTTCCTCTTCACGGGAAACCAACGCATGCTCGAGAAGTAGCAAGAAGGATTTCTGGCGTCGTTGCCGGAGATACATAGCAAGTCAAGGATACCAAGTACCCATCAGAAACTCATATCTTACATTTACATTATTTTCCATTTGCTTCTCATTTTCCTCTCCCCCACTTCTAAAATGTTTTTCAAAAATATTTGCCTTTTTATTTGCTCTTCTTCATTCAGCATTTTTTTCTTCGGAAAGCTGCAATAATTGATGCACGCATTAGATGTGAAATTCTGAACTTCGCTGATCCAACAACACCATTGCTTGCTTGAGTGCTTGATTGCTTGGTTTGTCACAATGACTCAAGAGAATACCAAGTTGTGTGACTTTTCCAATACTAATAATAATGATTTTATTAGTACTCCGATTGCTCCAGCCACTAGTGCGGAATCTTATGAAATTAATGTTGCTTTGCTCAATCTTGTTATGAAAGACCAATTTTCCGGCCTTGCTAATGAAGATGCCGCATCCCATCTAAATACTTTCGTTGAGTTGTGTGATATGAAAAAGAAGAAAGATGTGGATAATGATATTGTTAAATTGAAGCTATTTTCGTTCTCACTACGAGATCATGCTAAAACTTGGTTTTCATCTTTGCCTAAAAATAATATTGATTCATGGAATAAGTGTAAAGATGCTTTTATTTCCAAGTACTTTCCACCCGCTAAGATCATCTCCCTTAGGAACGATATAATGGATTTTAAGCAACTTGATCATGAACATGTTGCACAATCTTGGGAGAGGATGAAACTTATGATTAGGAATTGCCCCGCGCATGGTTTGAGTTTATGCATGATTATACAAATTTTCTATGCTGGATTGGATTTTTTTCTAGGAATCTCTTAGATTCCGCCGCGGCTGGTATGTTTATGGAAATCACATTAGGAGAAGCTACTAAACTCCTAGATAATATTATGGCAAATTACTCTCAATGGAACACTGAAAGATCTCCTACTAGTAAAAAAGTGCATGCTATTGAAGGGATTAATACTTTGAGTGAAAAGATGGATGAGTTGAGGAAATTGTTTGCTAGTAAGAGTTCTCCTATTGATCCTAATGATATTCCTTTGTCTTCGTTGATTGGAAATAATAATGAATCTATGGATGTGAATTTTGTTGGTAGGAACATTTTTGGTAATAACGCTTATAGAGGTAATTTCAATGCTAGACCGTTTCCTAGTAATCCCTCTAATAATTATGGTAATTCCTACAGCAATTCCAATGGAAATTATAATAAAATACCCTTTGATTTTGAGAATAATATTAAATAATTCATTAGTATGCAAAAAGGTTTCAATGCTATGATTGAAGAAAAATTGCTCAAGATTGATGATTTGACTAGGAACGTTGATAGAATTTCTCTTGAGATTGATTCTTTAAAGACTAGATCTATTCCACCCAAGCATGATATTAATGATTCTTTAAAATCTATGAGAATTTCTATTTATGAGTGTAAGGAAAGAACCGCTAGAGTTCGTGCTAAGCGTGAATGGCTTGAAAAAGTATGTTCTCGTGATAATATTGATGAAGATCTTAAAGTGATTGATGTGACTCCTATTAAATATTTGTACTCCAATATTAATATTGATAAGGATGGGACTGGAGATGAGTCAACTTTAGTTAAAAGGCGTCCCAATGATTCGGAGTTTTTAGATCTTGATGCTAAGATTGATAAAAGTGGGATTGAAGAGGTCGAAACTTTAAATAGCAATAAACCCACTATTTTGGATTTAAAAGACTTTAATCATGATAGGTTCTATTTGATTGATTGTATTTCCTTGTTGCAATCAATTTTGAATTCTCCTCGTGCTTATAATCAAAACGATGCTTTTACTAAATATATTGTTGATGCTATGATGAAGGCTTTTGAAGAAAAACTTGAGTTGGAAGTTTCTATACCTAGAAAGCTATATGATGAGTGGGAACCTACTATTAAGATTATGATTAAATATTATGATTGCCATGCTTTGTGTGATTTTGGTGCTAGTGTTTTCGCGATTCCAAAAACTTTATGTGATGTGTTAGGTTTCCGTGAATTTCATGCTTGTTCCTTAAATTTGCATCTTGCGGATTCCACTATAAACAAACCTATGGAAAGAATTAATGATGTTCTTATTGTTGCAAATAGGAATTAATGATGTTATTATTTTTACGGATTTCATTATTCTTGATATAGATTGCAATCCTACATGTCCTATTATTCTTGGTAGACCTTTCCTTTGAACGATTGGTGCAATTATTGATATGAAGGAAGGGAATATTAGATTCCAATTTCCATTAAGGAAAGGCATGGAAAACTTACCTAGAAAGAAAATAAAATTACCTTATGAATCGATCATGAGAGCTACTTATGGATTACATACCAAAGATGACAATACCTAGATCTATTGCGTTTTGCCTAGCTAGGGGCGTTAAACAATAGCGCTTGTTGGGAGGCAACCCAATTTTATTTTGCTTTCTTCTTTTTGCTTCTGTTTTGGTGTGTTTGGCACATTATTAATTCTGTATTAATTTTGTTCTTGTGTTTAAATTAGTGTTTTAGCCAAGTAAAACCTTTGGGGTGATCTATGGTAGTTGTTGATTTGATCTTGCTAGAAAATCGAAACTTTTGCGCTCAGTCCAGGAATTTTCTGAATTTTTTAGAGAATCAAATTGATCTGAAATTTGTACACAGGATTTATATACGAATTTCCCTGGATTTCCTAATTGTTAAGAATTTTTAGAGTTCCATAAGTATTCGTAGTTTACAGATTGCTACAGACTGTTCTGTTTTTGACAGATTCTGTTTTCCTTGTGTTGTTTGCTTATTTTGATGTATCTATGGGTTGTATCGGGGGGTATGAGTCATGGAAAAGTTAGAATACAGTAGGTATTACACAAACATAAATAAAGAATGAGTTCACAACATTACCTAAAGTGGTGATTTATTTTTCTTTTACTAACGGATCTCATGAGTTTTCTGTTGAGTTTTGTGTTGTGAAGTTTTCAAGTTTTGGGTGAAGATTTGATGGACTATGGAACAAAGAGTGGCAAGAGCCTAAGCTTGGGGATTCCAAAGAAACTCCAAGTCATATTCAAGGATACCAAAAAACCTAATCTTGGGGATGCCCCAGAAGGCATCCCCTCTTTCGTCTTCAATCCATCGGTAAATTTACTTGAGGCTATATTTTTATTCACCACATGATATGTGTTTTTCTTGGAGAGTCTTGTATGATATGTATATTTTCTTGTTAGTTTACCACAATCATCATTGCTGCACACATCTTTTGAGAAGGACACACTGAATCGTGAATTTGTTAGAAAACTCTATGTGCTTCACTTATATCTTTTGAGCTAGGCAATGTTGCTCTAGTGCGTCACTTATATCTTTATAGAGCATGGTGGTGTTATAGTTTGTAGAAATTATTGAACTCTCATTCCTCACTTATATTAGTTTGAGAGTTTTCTTAAAACATCATGGTAATTTTTTTAGGTTATGAATTTAGTCCTAATATAATGGCATCCAAGAGGGATATAATAAAAACTTTCATATTAAGTGCGTTAAAAACTATGAGAAGTTGGATTACTTGCATATAGTTTTGAGATAATAGGGATGGTAATATGAGAGTCATGCTAGTGAATAGTTGTGAATTGAAGAGACACATGTGTTAAAGCTTCTGATTCCCGTAGCATGCACGTATGGTGAACCGTTATGTAACGAAGTCGGAGCATGATTTGTCTAATGATTGTCGACCTTTGTGTGAGGGTCGGGAGTGTGCAATGGTTAACTCCTACCAACCTCTCCCCTAGGAGCATGTGTCTAATGCTTTTTTGATAACTAATAGACTTCTGCAATAAGTATGTGAGTTCTTTGTTGGAAATATGCCCTAGAGGCAATAAATAAAGTGTTTATTATTATATCTCCTTGTTCATGATAATCGTTTATTATCCATGCTATAATTGTATTGATTGGAAACACATTACATGTGTGGGTAAATAGACAACACTCTATCCCTAGTATGCCTCTAGTGAACTAGCTCGTTGATCAAAGATGGTCAAGGTTTCCTAGCCATTGACATGTGATGTCATTTGATAACGGGATCACATCATTAGGAGAATGATGTGATGGACAAGACCCAAACTACAAACGTAGCATATGATCGTGTCAGTTTATTGCTACTGTTTTCTGCATGTCAAGTATATGTTCCTATGACCATGAGATCATGCAACTCACGGACACCAGAGGAGTGCCTTGTGTGTATCAAACGTCGCAACGTAACTGGGTGACTATAAAGGTGCTCTACAGGTATCTCCGAGGGTGTCTGTTGAGTTGGCATGGATCAAGACTGGGATTTGTTACTCCGTGTGACGGAGAAGTATCTCAGGGCCCACTCGGTAATACAACATCACAATAAGCCTTGCAAGCAACGTGACTAAGTGTTAGTCACGGGATCTTGTATTACGTAATGAGTAACGAGACTTGCCGGTAACGAGGTTAAACTAGGTATGGAGATACCGACGATCGAATCTCGGGCAAGTAACATATCGAAGAACAAAGGGAACATCATACGGGATTAACTGAATCCTTGACATAGAGGTTCGACCGATAAAGATCTTCGTAGAATATGTAGGAACCAATATGGGCATCCAGGTCCCACTATTGGTTATTGACCGTAGAGGTGTCTCATTCATGTCTACATAGTTCCCGAACCCGCAGGGTCTGCACACTTAAGGTTTGGTAACATTTCAGTAGTATAGAGTTATGTATGGTGGTGACCGAAGGTTGTTCGGAGTCCCGGATGAGATCCCGGACATCATGAGGAGCTCCGGAATGGTCCGGAGGTAAAGACTGATATATAGGAAGTCCTGTTTTGGTCGTCGGTAATGTTTTGGGCTCATCGGAAGTGTACCGAGAGTGCCGGTAGTGTACCGGGAGACCACCGGGAGGGGTATTTCGACCCAAGAGTCTTAATGGGCTGTGGGAGAGTGAATACCAGCCCTTAGTGGGCTGGTGGAAGTCCCACACAAGGCCCATGCGGCTAGGGAAAGAAAAGCCCAAAGGGAAAAGTGGAAAAAAGGCAAAAAGGGGAGGAATCCTAGTCCTACTAGGATTGGAGGAGGAATCCTCCTCTCCTCCCCCTTCGGCCAAACCAAGGAGGGCTTGGCCCTTGTGCCAAGGCCTCTCCTCCCTCCCTCTTATATATACTGGAGGTTTTACGGTTTTTGCACTAGAGTTTCAGCCACGTGCTACCCGTTCCTCCAGTGCATAGTTTCTCCTCTAGATCAGATTTCTGCAGTGCTTAGGCGAAGCCCTGCCGAAATAGCTCCACCACCATCGCCGGAGCGCCGTCACGCTGCCGGAGAAATCTTATACCTCTCCGCTCCCTCTTGATGGATCAATAAGGCGGAGATCGTCATCAAGCTATACGTATGCTGAACGCGGAGGTGCCGTCCGTTCGGTGCTTGATCGGGACGGATCGTGATTGGATCGCGGGACGCTTGGCGATTTGGATCGCGAAGACGTTCGACTACACCAACCGCGTTTCTTAACGCTTCCCGCTTAGCAATCTACAAGGGTACGTAGATCCACTCTCCCTCTCGTAGATGCTCATCACCATGGATAGATCTGCGTGTGCGTAGGAAATTTTTTGGTTCAGCGGTATTGTGGGATGAAGCGGCCCGAACCAACATTACTCGTACGCTTACGAGAGACCGGTGTTGGGAGACGTAGTAGTAAATCAAAAAATTTCCTACGATCACCAAGATCTATCCATGGAGAAACCAGAAACGAGTGGGGAGAGATTGCATCTTCATACCTTTGAAGATCGCTAAGCGGAAGCGTTACAAGAACGCGGTTGATGGAGTCCTACTCGCAGTGATTCAGATCGCGATAGATCCGATCAAGTGCCGAACGGACGACACCTCCGCGTTCAACACACGTGCAGCCCGGTGACGTCTCCTACGCCTTGATCCAGCAAGGAGGAAGGAGAGGCTGGGGAAGGGCTCCAACAGCAGCACGACGGCGTGGTGGTGGCGGAGTAGCAAGGTATTCCGACAGGGCTTCGCCTAAGCGCTGCGGAGGAGGAAGAAGAGAGGTAGGGCTTCGCCGTGAGAGAGAGAGAGATCAAATCTTGTCTCAAAATAGGCAAAACCTCAAGTATATATAGGAGGAGGGACGTGGAGGGCTGGCTTGGCCTCTACTCCAAAGAGGAGAGGTTCGGCCGATTTAATGGGAGAGTCCACCTCCCACAAGGGAGGTGGATCTCCTCCTTTTAAATCCTTTTTGGCCCTATCTCTTATCCCTAGCCGCATGGGCCTTTAGAAAAAGTCTTGACCAGACCAATAAGGGATGGCACACTTTATCTAACAGCCCATGTGGTCCTTTGGTCGTCACACCCCTCCTGGGGGTCCTCCGGCACCCTCCCGGCACTCCCGGTACACTACCGATGAGCCCGAAAACTTTCCGGTGACCAAAACTGGACTTCCTATATATCAATATTTACCTCCAGACCATTCCGGAGCTCCTCGTGACGTCTGGGATCTCATCCGGGACTCCGAACAACCTTCGGTAATAACGTATACCATTTCCCTATAACCCTAGCGTCATCAAACCTTAAGTGTGTAAACCCTACGGGTTCGGGAGACACGTAGACATGACCGAGACACCTCTCTGGTAAATAACCAACAACGGGATCTAGATACCCATGTTGGCTCCCACGTACTCCACGATGATCTCATCGGATGAACCACGATGTCAAGGATTCAATCAATCCCGTATGCAATTCCCTTTGTCTACCGGTATGATACTTGCCCGAGATTCGATTGTCGGTATCCCTATACCTTGTTCAATCTCGTTACCGGCAAGTCTCTTTACTCGTTCCGTAATACATCATCCCGTGACTAAATCCTTAGTCACTTTGAGCTCATTATGATGATGTCTTACCGAGTGGGCCCAGAGATACCTCTCCGTCACACGGAGTGACAAATCCCAGTCTCGATTCGTGCCAACCCAACAGACACTTTCGGACATACCCGTAGTGCACCTTTATAGCCACCCAGTTACGTTGTGACGTTTGGCACACCCAAAGCATTCCTACGGTATCCGGGAGTTGCACAATCTCATGGTCTAAGGAAACGATACTTGACATTGGAAAAGCTTTAGCAGACGAACTACATGATCTAGTGCTATGCTTAGGATTGGGTCTTGTCCATCACATCATTCTCCTAATGATGTGATCCCGTTATCAACGACATCCAATGTCCATGGCCATGAAACCGTGACCATCTATTGATCAACGAGCTAGTCAACTAGAGGCTCACTAGGGACATGTTGTGGTCTATGTATTCACACATGTATTATGGTTTTCGGTTAACACAATTATAGCATGAACAAGGAAATACAATAATAACCATTTTATTATTGCCTCTAGGGCATATTTCCAACAACCGGCTCCCTCAACTGCAACTTGTTGCATAGATGACTGGCGGGTCTCACTTTCTCTCACTTTAGTTGGATCGGATTCGACAAAGGCGGTCCTTGAGAAGGTTGAAAAGCAACTTATGTATCACCGTTGTGGTTTATCTGTAGGTGAGATATGTTCTTGCTAGATACCCGTAGCAGCCACGTAAAACATGCGACAACAATTAGAGGACGTCTAACTTGTTCTTGCAGGGTATGTTGTGATGTGATATGGCCAATTAGATGATGAGATATATGTGATGTATGAGATTATCATGTGTTGTATAGAATATCACGACTTGCATGTCGATGAGTACGACAACCGACATGAGCCATAGGGTTGTCTTTAATTATTGTATGACCTGTGTGTCAATCATTAAGTGCTATGTAATGCTTTACTTTATTGCTAAACGGTAGCAATAGTAGTAGAAGCATGATGGGCGCGACAACCCCGATGGCGACACGTTGATGGATATCAATATGATGGAGATCATGGTGTCGTGCTGGTGACGATGGAGATCATGCCGGTGCTTTCAAGATGGAGATCAAAAGCACAAGTTCATGGCCATATCGTGTCACTTATGATTTGCATGTGATGTTAATCCTTTTATGCACCTTGTATTGCTTAGGACGACGGTAGCATTATAAGGTGACCCCTCACTTAAATTTCAAGATTAATTGTGTTCTCCCCGAGTGTGCACCGTTGCGAAAGTTCGTCGTGTCGAGACACCACGTGATGATCGGGTGTGATAGACTCTACGTTCACATACAACGGGTGCAAGCCAGTGTTGCACATGCAGAACACTCGGGTTAAACTTGTCGAGCCTAGCATGTACAGACATGGCTTCGGAACACAAGAGACCAAAAGGTCAAACATGAGTCATATAGTAGATATGATCAACATGATGATGTTCACCATCGAAACCACCTCAACTCACGTGATGATTGGACTTGAGTTGGTGAATTTGGATCATGTGACACTCAGATGACCTGAGGGATGTCAATTTGAGTGGGAGCTTTAGTAATTTGATTAACTAAACTCATTATCTTGAACAATAGTCTAAGTAACCTTTGCATATTTATGTTGTAGATCAATGGCTCGCGTAGTAGCACCCCTGAATTTTAATGCGTTCCTAGAGAAAGCTAAGTTGAAAGATGATGGAAGTAACTTTGTTGACTGGGCCCGTAATCTGAGGATTATCCTCAAGGCTTCCCAGAAATCATATGTCCTTGATGCACCGCTTGGTGACCAACCAGAAGACCTGTCATCCGAAGACGTTAAGAACGCTTGGGAGGCACGTTCTGGAGATTACTCAATAGTTCAGTGTGCAATATTGTATGGCTTAGAACCGGGACTTCAAAGACGTTTTGAACTTCATGGAGCATATGAGATGTACCAGGAGTTGAAGTTTATCTTTCAGAAGAATGCCCGGATCGAGAGGTATGAGACCTCCGATAAATTCTATGCTTGCAAAATGGAGGAGAACGGGTCTATCAGTGAACATATACTCAGAATGTCTGGGTATTCGACTCGTCTGGCGGATTTGGGAATTGCCCTTCCGCCAGAGGCGATCACTAACAGAGTTCTTCAATCACTGCCACCTGGTTACAAGAGCTTTGTGATGAACTATAACATGCACGGGATGAACAAGTCAGTCACCAAGTTGTTTGCGATGCTAAAAGTTGCTCAGTCTGAAATCTAGAAAGAACATCAAGTGTTGATGGTCAATAAAACCACTAGTTTCAAGAAGAATGACAAGGGCAAGGGCACGAATGGTAAAACCAAGAAGGATGGCAAAGTAGTTGCTACTCCTGTAAAGAAGCCCAAGGCTGGACCCAAGCCACAAACTGAGTGCTTTCATTGCAAGGGAACTGGTCACTAGAAGCGGAACTGCCCCAAGTACTTGGCCGACAAGAAGGCGGCCAACGACAAACAAGGTATATATGTTATACATGTTATCGATGTGTACCTTACTAGCTCTCGTTGTAGTGCCTGGGTATTTGATACCGGTTCGGTTGCTCACATTTGCAACTCAAAACAGGAACTACAGAATAGACGAAGGCTGGCAAAGGACGAAGTGACGATGCGCGTGGGAAATGGTTCCAAGGTTGATGTGATCTCCGTCGGCACACTCTCTCTTCGATTACCATCGGGATTAGTAATGAACCTGAATAATTGTTATTTAGTGCCTGCGTTAAGCATGAACATTATATCTGGATCTTGTTTATTGCGAGACGGTTACTCATTTAAATCAGAGAATAATGGTTGTTCTATTTATATGAGTAATATCTTTTATGGTCATGCACCCAATGTGAGGGTTTATTCATGTCAAATCTTGATAGTAATGATACACATGTTCATAACATTGATGCCAAAAGATGTAGAGTTGATAATGATAGTACCACTTTCTTGTGGCACTACCATTTAGGTCATATTGGTGTAAAACGCATGAGGAAGCTCCATGCTGATGGACTTTTGGAGTCACTCGATTTTGAATCACTTGACACATGTGAACCATGCCTCATGGGCAAGATGACTAAAACGCCGTTCTCTGGAACAATGGAACGGGCAAGTGACTTATTGGAAATCATACATACTGATGTGTGCGGTCCAATGAATGTTACAGCGCACGATGGATATCGTTATTTTCTCACCTTTACTGATGACTTAAGTAGATATGGGTATATTTACTTAATGAAACACAAGTCTGAAACATTTGAAAAGTTCAAGCAATTTCAGAGTGAAGTTGAGAATCATCGTAACAAGAAGATTAAATTCCTGCGATCTGATCGAGGAGGTGAATATTTGAGACAGTGTGGAATTGTTTCACAGTTGACACCGCTCGGAACACCACAACGTAATGGTATGTCCGAACGTCGTAATCGAACCTTATTAGATATGGTGCGTTCTATGATGTCTCTTGCTGATTTGCCACTATCATTTTGGGGTTATGCATTAGAGATAGCTGCATTCACTTTAAATAGGGCATCATCGAAATCTGTTGATACGACGCCATATGAACTATGGTTTGGCAAGAGGCCAAAGTTGTCGTTTCTTAAAGTTTGGGGATGTGATGCTTATGTCAAAAAGCTTCAACCTGAAAAGCTGGAACCCAAAGCGGAGAATTGCGTCTTCATAGGATACCCGAAAGAGACAGTCGGGTATACCTTCTATCTCAGATCCGAAGGCAAAGTGTTTGTCGCTAAGAACGGAACATTTCTTGAGAAAGAGTTTCTCTCGAAAGAATTGAGTGGGAGGAAAATAGAGCTTGATGAGGTTATTGAACCTTTACTTCAACCAGAAAGTAGCGCAGCGCAGAAAGATGTTTCTGTGGAACCTACGACGGTAGAAGAGGAAGTTAATGATGATGATCATGAAGCTTCGGATCAAGCTACTATTGAACCTCGTAGGTCGACAAGGGCGCGTATTGCTCCTGAGTGGTACGACAACCCTGTCTTGGAGGTCATGTTGTTGGACTAAAATGAACCTATGAGCTATGGAGGAGTAGTGATGGGCCCGGATTCTGATAAATGGTTAGAGGCCATGAAATCCGAGATGGGATCCATGTATGAAAACAAAGTATGGACTTTGGAAGTATTACCTGAAGGGCAAAAGGCCATTCAGAACAAATGGATCTTTAAGAAGAAGACAGACGCGGACGGTAATGTCACCGTCTATAAAGCTCGACTTGTGGCAAAGGGTTTTTGACAAGTTCAAAGGAGTTGACTACGATGAGACCTTCTCACTCGTAGCGATGCTTAAGTCTGTCAGAATCATCTTAGCAATAGCTGCATATTTCGACTATGAAATTTGGCAGATGGATGTCAAAACAACGTTCCTCAACGGTTTCCTTGAGGAAGAGTTGTATATGATGCGACCGGAAGGTTTTTTCGATCTAGAGAATGCTGACAAAGTTTGCAAACTCCAGCGATCCATTTATGGACTGGTGCAAGCATCTCGGAGTTGGAATAAGCGCTTTGATGAGGTGATCAAAGCATTTGGGTTTATACAAGTTTATGGAGAAGCTTGTATTTACAAGAAAGTGAGTGGGAGCTCTATAGCGTTTCTAATATTATATGTGGATGACATATTGCTGATTGGAAACAATATATAAATGCTGGAAAGCGTGAATGAATATTTGAACAAGAGTTTTTCAATGAAGGACCTAGGAGAAGCTGCTTTCATATTAGGCATTAAGATCTATAGAGATTGTAGCGACCCGACTCAAAACGAGTCAAGCCTCTGTGTTTGCTATGCCATCCCTAGATCAGTATGCTGGCACACACAGTACATCAATGTATATATCAAAGTGCAATCACATGTAATTAACGCAAAACTGATATATACCTTAGAATAGCAGCGGATACAGTCAACGGGAGTGGAGTCCCAATAACACCAACGGCGAGTTGAGTGCAGACCGTAACCCTGAATCGTACTCTTACCCGTCGTAGAAGAGTATCTGCAACATGATACGTTGCAGCCATATAGGTCAGTACATTGAATGTACCGGCAAGATCACCATAGTAGAACAGAAGAATAAAGACTATTCTATATGCAAAGGCTTTGTGGCTCTGTGTCTAAGTTTTTGCGTAAAAGCTGATTTTATTTTCCTACAACAAAAGGGAATATCAGGAATTTCACTATGGAATTACCTATCATGACATGGTTCCGCCAACCAATGTCTCAATACCCACAAGTATCTTAAGTTGCCCACAATTAAGTTATCAGTCCAGTGTTGAGAGTTCTGAGATAGATCCATGTCCAGAGGCTCAAATTGTCCGTAACCGGGGACACGGCTAATCGATTAGGTTTAACTCTGCAGAGTGTTGTGTACTTTACCCACAAGATTCTTTCCCTCCTGGTAAGTCCTCGCACTGCCTGGTGTTTGAGAACAGGATGAAAGAAACATGGTCTTTCAGAGTGCTTCCCTAACTGTCCGACAGTGCCCATCCCAATCCTAACGTCGACTACATCTCGTAGCACTGCCCAGTAGAGTCACAACAAAGATCAACCAAGCCAGAGCCCATAATGACTTGTGGCTACACAGGTAAGCTTCCGGGCATGAAGTATTCATCCTTCTCTTTGAGTCTGGGTGAAGCTTTCCGCAAGATGTCATGGCGCTTCTCCATGCATCCCGGCCATCCACTGGTTTCTCCAGGGATGCCCAATCAACCATCCTTCACCCAGTAGTGTGTATTGAAAACTTGTCTTCTCGAGTCTTGAAGTCTTGAGGTCTTGAAGATGCAGGACTTGAAGATGTCTTCATGAAGTTGTCGACTTGACGTAGAGTCCTTCTTCACACCACTCACGAACACTCATACCAATCCCCGTCTACTTTAGCATAGCATAAAAATAACTAACGTTCCCGGGGCTTTAGTAACATGTGGTGGGTTCCTACCTCATGCATTCTACTCAACTACAAGGATTTCAATAACACTACGGGAGGGATTTGTTGAATGATGTCACTACATGCAATAAAACATAGGTATGAAATAGATGGTCAAAGTGAACTTGCCTGTACTGTTGATGAAGATAAGATATCGCTCTCAGAAATAACTGGATAGAACTATTCGTCACTCTCCGATGGAAAATCTATCGTAAGCAAATAACATTCAATAAACATTCATGCCAAAACAAAGAACCAAAAGAACGCAAGAACAAAACATGTCTTGGAGCGAATATAACAACATACTAAGGTTAAAATAAGACAAGATAGGTTCTTATGGGGTTGTAAGGTGAAAGGTGAAGGAATCAACTCAAAGGAGTTAATGGATGATGAACTATTACTATATAAGCTTAGGTTGGAGAGACTACGAAAGACGATCCAAAGTATGGGAGAACAACAAGAACGTTGTTTGACAAATAGTATAAGACATAAGAATTTATTTGTAGAAAAGAGTTTAATTAAAATGGAGCACTACAACACAAGTTATAGCGAATTGAAGTATGAAATAAATTGTAAATTCAAGTATGAATTGAATCTGAATTCACAAAGGTCAAAAGAAGTTGAACCGAAGTAGGATGGTTATGAATAGAAATACATGACACGAGTATTTAGGGGCAAAAAGAATCAATTGAAAAGATGTTACAGTTTGCAAGATATGATCAAATGAAGGTTCGGATTCAAATTGAATCGCTCCAATTTGAAAGGTTCAAAGATTGAAACTAATGATGTTACTATATATGGGAAGTCAATATGAACGTGTAGAAAAAGAATTACTAGGTTCAAAATAACGGATCAAAAGTTATAAGCAATTCAATATGGCATTGAGTTAGCTTAGTACAGTGTGTGAACACATTTTGGGGACTAATAGAGAAGTATGAGCAAGATCAAAATTATATGTTGAAACGATAACACTAAGGATGTGAACGGAAAGATTACTTTGATACGGATCCGTCGCAATTGGATTCATCGGAAACGGAGCTACGGATAAAAAGATATGATCAAAAGAAGTTTGAACATAAATCTGAATAAATTTTGAAATTTGAAATTTTGAAAAAAATTGACGTCATAGGTTGATTGGATAGGTGAAGTCAAGACGAAACTCTAGGCGTTGGTTTCATCTAATTCTGATAAACGAGTAAAAAGTTATGGCTATTTGAAAAATCTGGGCCAAGTTGTTTTACGGAGGAAAAATGCTATGTCTAAAATAATTCTAGGACTAATGAGTAAATACGGAGAATTAATAATCTAATTACTCTACCGTATACTACTATAGAAATACTAGTCTAGGGATATTAAACTACAGGAGTATGAAAGAAAATACGAAGAGAATACCTTTATATGCAGAGAAGATATAAATCCAAAGAGGAGACGACTTCCAGAAATCCCGTCGGAGAGAAGAAAATATTTTTTTTATAAAGCTAGTCAAACCGAAACGATTCGATTCAACCCGAAGTGGATGACTTTTGGGTGCACCTATGGGTCTATATTTATAGGTGAAAGGAAGGTGCAAACATCCAAAGCTAAGCAAGGTGGGACTAAAATAGGGAAAGAGAGAAGAAGAAGAGGGCCACCCGGATGGGCTGAATCAGCCGGCCTGTTTTTTTTTTTTTTAAATACTCGGATGAACAGTGTACCGGCATGAACAGTGTTCCCTGGTTTTTTTAAAAAAAAAACAGTAAAGAAAAACAAATAGACAAACATTTTATATAGTCATATTATATATCAAAATTTTGAGAAAAATATTTCCTAAAACATGAACATTTTCTTAAGGCCGAATAAAATACTTTAAAAAAAATATTTTTTTGCAATAACTCCAAAATGAAAAGAAACTAGAATTTCAAATAAATGGCAAATAGTTTTTATTTTAAAATTTGAGTCAAAACATTGTATATGATTTTTGAGTGTCATTTACCTCCTCTCATTTGATTTTATAAGAGGGTTTTGAAAATATTTGAACTCAAAATTGAATAGGGATTCGAAATAGAAAATTTTGGGAAAGTCATTTTATTCCCTCTCATTAAAATTTCAAAAGTTTCAAAATTCCACTCAATTTCACACAATCAATCACACAACATTCAAGCAAACAATCCTACTTATTTATTTAATATAACATTTCAAAATTTAGAATTTTGGGATGTTACAAACTACCACACTTAAAATGAATCTCGTCCTCGAGATTCGAAAAGGCTAGAAAGAAAAGGTTAGGGTTTTGGGGATCTTATTAGCAAATCAATTGACCAAGAAAGCGTGGGTCTACCACACTTAAAATGAGAGTTACTGGTCCCTCAAATCATGACACACCTTTGGGTGCATCTGTCTGTTCACATTCTTCACGGTAGCTTCTTCGGTGATGCTCCTCCGTTATATCAAAATCTTGTGTCCTCACAACAAGGTGTACTTCCTCCGAAACTGGGTCTTCTTAACTGACAGGTCTCACGATCATTCTAAATAACTTATCGAAGATCTCATGGTGGTCTACCATTAGTGGTTATCCTGCAGTGAAACATGGGTCGTGGCTTCATTACTCACCGTAAAATTCCTACGGGTGACAGCAACTGCCGTATACAAGGGGTTTACATCATACCATTCTAAGGCTTCAACAAAAGCTTTCAAAGAACGTCGTCTCTTTACTATGGGTAAGTCACTCAGATTTACCATTCCGAATAGCAAGAGAATGATAAGAGTAAGTCGTCATGGTGGCCAAGCCATGTCGCACTGAAATCATTACCTTGTATAAGGTTTAGTAATGTCGTATTCTAGCACTTGGGCTCCCTCACAAGCATTGCAGAAATTTCTCTTGTCAACGAACAAAGTTCGGATAAATCCATTAATTCTGCAAGCTAAGCAAAAACATCTATCGTTTCTTCACAATTCTCAGGTTATCGTAAACTCCTAAGAAAAACGTTTGATAGTCAGTCGTAGCTTCTTCCAAGTTTCTTCCTTCACGAAGGTGGGGCTTGATCCTTATCAATCCTGAAGTCAGTGACTTGTGGATTCACTTGAATACTTGAACAACTTCATCTCACCCGTGGGGTGACTATCGATCCATATTCCAGCATTACCTTCAGTTCACTCCATTATACCCTTGAGGTAACAAATCACAGACTTATTTTTGTTTAGATTCCACTCTGCAGAATCCATTTTCCTTTCCATTGGTCTGTTTAACCCTGGGTATGGTTTCATCACAATCATTCCTTTTCTCAATATTCCAACTTCAAAGACACGTTCTCACAAGTTTATCATCCACATATTTTGCGGTGGTTCCTCATTCTCTTCATCTGCATTCACTTATCCAAACTTCTTAATTCGGGGAAGGTACCTGTGGTTTCTACCACACTTAAAATGAAATGAAATCATGTTTGCATAGACCATATTTTCTCATATCCTCGAAAATGGTCGGAGATTTTGGGTCATAGAGTAACAACTCATGTAATACATCATAAGATAAATCATAACACCATAAATTCCATTGATTCATGAATTTATTTACAACTCTGAGGCTTCCGTTACAAGATAAGCTCATGAAAAACAAAGGTGCTTCATGATACGTGTATTTCCATCTTCAAAACTTAACTATCCCATTCTAGCTTTCTTCTCATATTCAATCCTTGGTTACATCCTCAATCACTTCTAAAAACTCCTAGAAAGTACTTTATTACAAATGCTGCCATCCGCATAGTTTGGTATGGTCTAGCATCAACTCTCAACTTTATTCATTCATCTCCCCTTGGAGATATTTTAGTACCACTGAAAATTTCCGATGTGCTCCTTGAAATCCTCCATCTTTTCCTTGATTAGGGTGGACATGAGCTTCATCTCCATCATCTCCGTATGTACCTCTTGCAGGTATTCCTGAGTATGACGGAGTCTTGCTTCAAGTATTTCTCCAATATGGTGTATGGGTTCCATGACAGCTTCACGAACAGCGTCAAAGAAAATAGCTTGTGGTACACGAGATATGTAAAAGTATTGTCCAGTAGTCTTTGGGCAAACTCCATTTGCACGGTGGAGGTGTACCTCCACATACCAAAGTTTCACTCCATTATCCATGAATGGGTAGCCTTTGTAGACTGCATCTCCTTCAAGATGGATGTGCTTCATCATATCCTTCAGGATCCTTGGGTAGTCATGATCACTGGTCAGGGTCATGATTGTTTCCGGGCCTTTGAGGAAAGACTCATAAAGGGTGGTCATCTGCGTGTGTCAGAAAAGGTACTCAGAATTGACATATGTCTCGACTTGGGTAAACATCCATGTTATCCAAAATCAAACTTCAAATTCACTTTCCAACATCTTTACAGAGTATTGTCATCCTTAAAACAAATGGATTATCCATTACATAACTTCAAGGATAAGAGTGCTACCTATTACATTTATTACTTCCGAACTCAAACTACTCATGCTTAGCATTCTTCTCTGGGCAGGTATAGGAGTAGGGTCATGTCTTCTTGCACCGAAAACAGATGATTTCTGACAAATCTCAGGGCTTCTTGATGTTGGTGCTTGCTCCTTGGGTTCTTGATTCCTTTCTTGGGCACTTATTGGCATAGTGGCCCATATCCTTACACTTGTAACATCTAATATGACTCAGGTCCTTCTGTTCAGGGGCTTGTCTCTTCCTAAGGTTCTTTGTTCCGATCAAAGCTTCAATTTCTTGTGGATCAAACTCCACTTCTTTTGTCGGGAAGTTTCCCAGATACTCTTTTCTCTCCTTCGTACAGTCCTGTGAGAAATGTCCTTCTTCTCCACATGTATAGCAGACATTTGAGTAAAATCTGGTTAATCCTTCTCCATCAGGGTCTTCAATATCTTTCTTCATCACAAATTCTTCAAATTCTCCTCTGAAGGCTTCCTTCATGGCTTCCTTCTGTTGTTTGATGACTTCCTGTACCTTGGGGTACATTTGGCATTGAGCCGGGTAGTGGTTGGTTCCTTCACACAAGAAACATGTCACCTGCCCAGTTGGGCATTCCTTAGCAGGGTGATTTTCTTCACAATAAGGACATCCTTCCTTGTGTTCTTCTTGGGTGTGTCCTATCTCTCCACAGATTTTGCATGCTCGGGTCTTCTTCATCGGGATAACACAATGCTTCTGAATGAGACGGGATCTTAACAGAGTCTTCTTGAGTTCTTCCCAATTCTTTGCTCCATTAAATCCTTGTATGGCGTGATGTATTTTCCACCAAGTTGCGGCACTTTGGGTAAAGTGCTGGAGGGCATATTGAACCTCATACTTCTGTGCTATCGAGTTGCTCCGGAAGTGATTCTCCATGTTGTGAATCCATACTTCTGCCTCTAGCTGGGTCATTGGTCCAGAAAGTACAAGTCCAGCTTCATGTGCCATCTATTGGGTTCAAGGTTTTGGGATGAGATGGTAGAGAGAAAGGAGGAGATACACACAATACAAACAATGGTTTTGAAAATAGATTTTTTTTTGTTGTGGCTGTCAAAAATTAAAACTTACACACAAATGACAGCTCACAAATCATCGTATCTAACGTAAGTATACAACATGGGTTTGGTCTTCTGGGGCATAACTTGGAAATTCTTCATAGTCTTCAATTTCTTCGAGTCTTCACAGTCTTCAACTCGGGTAGCTTCAACTCTTTTAATGCATGGTGAAATCTTCTTTAGTTTGAAGTGGCCATCAGTTGTTTTCGATATCTTGTCCTTCTCGAAGTGGTCTTAGTTGATCCTTAGTGTGGTCAAGGGGAAAAGGGTATTTTCTAACTCTTGATAAAACTCAGAAGGGATGAGAAGTAGAAGGTCTTTTGAAAACAAAGTTTTCGAGAAATCATTTCCTAAGGGCTTTCCAGTTTCTAGGGTCACGTCCTACAGTCAACATGTGCTCTGATACCATTTCTGTAGCGACCCGACTCAAAACGAGTCAAGCCTCTGTGTTTGCTATGCCATCCCTAGATCAGTATGCTGGCACACACAGTACATCAATGTATATATCAAAGTGCAATCACATGTAATTAACGCAAAACTGATATATACCTTAGAATAGCAGCGGATACAGTCAACGGGAGTGGAGTCCCAATAACACCAACGGCGAGTTGAGTGCAGACCGTAACCCTGAATCGTACTCTTACCCGTCGTAGAAGAGTATCTGCAACATGATACGTTGCAGCCATATAGGTCAGTACATTGAATGTACCGGCAAGATCACCATAGTAGAACAGAAGAATAAAGACTATTCTATATGCAAAGGCTTTGTGGCTCTGTGTCTAAGTTTTTGCGTAAAAGCTGATTTTATTTTCCTACAACAAAAGGGAATATCAGGAATTTCACTATGGAATTACCTATCATGACATGGTTCCGCCAACCAATGTCTCAATACCCACAAGTATCTTAAGTTGCCCACAATTAAGTTATCAGTCCAGTGTTGAGAGTTCTGAGATAGATCCATGTCCAGAGGCTCAAATTGTCCGTAACCGGGGACACGGCTAATCGATTAGGTTTAACTCTGCAGAGTGTTGTGTACTTTACCCACAAGATTCTTTCCCTCCTGGTAAGTCCTCGCACTGCCTGGTGTTTGAGAACAGGATGAAAGAAACATGGTCTTTCAGAGTGCTTCCCTAACTGTCCGACAGTGCCCATCCCAATCCTAACGTCGACTACATCTCGTAGCACTGCCCAGTAGAGTCACAACAAAGATCAACCAAGCCAGAGCCCATAATGACTTGTGGCTACACAGGTAAGCTTCCGGGCATGAAGTATTCATCCTTCTCTTTGAGTCTGGGTGAAGCTTTCCGCAAGATGTCATGGCGCTTCTCCATGCATCCCGGCCATCCACTGGTTTCTCCAGGGATGCCCAATCAACCATCCTTCACCCAGTAGTGTGTATTGAAAACTTGTCTTCTCGAGTCTTGAAGTCTTGAGGTCTTGAAGATGCAGGACTTGAAGATGTCTTCATGAAGTTGTCGACTTGACGTAGAGTCCTTCTTCACACCACTCACGAACACTCATACCAATCCCCGTCTACTTTAGCATAGCATAAAAATAACTAACGTTCCCGGGGCTTTAGTAACATGTGGTGGGTTCCTACCTCATGCATTCTACTCAACTACAAGGATTTCAATAACACTACGGGAGGGATTTGTTGAATGATGTCACTACATGCAATAAAACATAGGTATGAAATAGATGGTCAAAGTGAACTTGCCTGTACTGTTGATGAAGATAAGATATCGCTCTCAGAAATAACTGGATAGAACTATTCGTCACTCTCCGATGGAAAATCTATCGTAAGCAAATAACATTCAATAAACATTCATGCCAAAACAAAGAACCAAAAGAACGCAAGAACAAAACATGTCTTGGAGCGAATATAACAACATACTAAGGTTAAAATAAGACAAGATAGGTTCTTATGGGGTTGTAAGGTGAAAGGTGAAGGAATCAACTCAAAGGAGTTAATGGATGATGAACTATTACTATATAAGCTTAGGTTGGAGAGACTACGAAAGACGATCCAAAGTATGGGAGAACAACAAGAACGTTGTTTGACAAATAGTATAAGACATAAGAATTTATTTGTAGAAAAGAGTTTAATTAAAATGGAGCACTACAACACAAGTTATAGCGAATTGAAGTATGAAATAAATTGTAAATTCAAGTATGAATTGAATCTGAATTCACAAAGGTCAAAAGAAGTTGAACCGAAGTAGGATGGTTATGAATAGAAATACATGACACGAGTATTTAGGGGCAAAAAGAATCAATTGAAAAGATGTTACAGTTTGCAAGATATGATCAAATGAAGGTTCGGATTCAAATTGAATCGCTCCAATTTGAAAGGTTCAAAGATTGAAACTAATGATGTTACTATATATGGGAAGTCAATATGAACGTGTAGAAAAAGAATTACTAGGTTCAAAATAACGGATCAAAAGTTATAAGCAATTCAATATGGCATTGAGTTAGCTTAGTACAGTGTGTGAACACATTTTGGGGACTAATAGAGAAGTATGAGCAAGATCAAAATTATATGTTGAAACGATAACACTAAGGATGTGAACGGAAAGATTACTTTGATACGGATCCGTCGCAATTGGATTCATCGGAAACGGAGCTACGGATAAAAAGATATGATCAAAAGAAGTTTGAACATAAATCTGAATAAATTTTGAAATTTGAAATTTTGAAAAAAATTGACGTCATAGGTTGATTGGATAGGTGAAGTCAAGACGAAACTCTAGGCGTTGGTTTCATCTAATTCTGATAAACGAGTAAAAAGTTATGGCTATTTGAAAAATCTGGGCCAAGTTGTTTTACGGAGGAAAAATGCTATGTCTAAAATAATTCTAGGACTAATGAGTAAATACGGAGAATTAATAATCTAATTACTCTACCGTATACTACTATAGAAATACTAGTCTAGGGATATTAAACTACAGGAGTATGAAAGAAAATACGAAGAGAATACCTTTATATGCAGAGAAGATATAAATCCAAAGAGGAGACGACTTCCAGAAATCCCGTCGGAGAGAAGAAAATATTTTTTTTATAAAGCTAGTCAAACCGAAACGATTCGATTCAACCCGAAGTGGATGACTTTTGGGTGCACCTATGGGTCTATATTTATAGGTGAAAGGAAGGTGCAAACATCCAAAGCTAAGCAAGGTGGGACTAAAATAGGGAAAGAGAGAAGAAGAAGAGGGCCACCCGGATGGGCTGAATCAGCCGGCCTGTTTTTTTTTTTTTTAAATACTCGGATGAACAGTGTACCGGCATGAACAGTGTTCCCTGGTTTTTTTAAAAAAAAAACAGTAAAGAAAAACAAATAGACAAACATTTTATATAGTCATATTATATATCAAAATTTTGAGAAAAATATTTCCTAAAACATGAACATTTTCTTAAGGCCGAATAAAATACTTTAAAAAAAATATTTTTTTGCAATAACTCCAAAATGAAAAGAAACTAGAATTTCAAATAAATGGCAAATAGTTTTTATTTTAAAATTTGAGTCAAAACATTGTATATGATTTTTGAGTGTCATTTACCTCCTCTCATTTGATTTTATAAGAGGGTTTTGAAAATATTTGAACTCAAAATTGAATAGGGATTCGAAATAGAAAATTTTGGGAAAGTCATTTTATTCCCTCTCATTAAAATTTCAAAAGTTTCAAAATTCCACTCAATTTCACACAATCAATCACACAACATTCAAGCAAACAATCCTACTTATTTATTTAATATAACATTTCAAAATTTAGAATTTTGGGATGTTACAGAGATAGATCGAGACGCTTAATAGCACTTTCACAGAGCACATACCTTGATAAAGTTTTGAAGAAGTTCAAAATGGATCAGTCCAAGAAGGGGTTCTTGCCTGTGTTACAAGGTGTGAAGTTGAGTAAGACTCAATGCCCAGTGACTGCAGAAGATAGAGAAAAGATGAGTGTCATCTCCTATGCTTCAGCCATAGGCTCTATCATGTATGCAATGATGTGCACAAGACCCGATGTCAGCCTCGCCATAAGTATGGCCGGAAGGTTTCAAAGTGATCCTGGAATGGAGCACTAGGCGGCGGTCAAGAATATTCTTAAGTACCTGAAAAGGAGTAAGGAAATGTTTCTCGTTTATGGAGGTGATGAAGAGCTCATCGTAAAGGGTTACGTCGACGCAAGCTTTGACACTGATCCGGATGACTCTAAGTCACAAACAGGATACATACTTATTCTCAACGGGGGAGCGGTAAGCTGGTGCAGTTCCAAGCAAAGCGTGGTAGCCGATTCTACGTGCGAAGCGGAGTACATCGCAACCTCGGAGGCGGCGAAGGAAGGTGTCTAGATGAAGCGATTCATGACAGATCTTGGAGTAGTGCCCAGTGCACTGAATCCAATGAATCTGTTCTGTGACAACACTGGTGCCATTGCTCTGGCCACGGAACCAAGGTTTCACAAGAGGACCAGACACATCAAGCGACGCTTCAAATCCATCCGCAATTACATCGAGGAGAAGGACATACATATTTGCAAAGTGCATACGGATCTGAATGTTGCGGACCCGTTGACTAAACCTCTTCCAAGGGCTAAACATGATCAACACCAGAACTGCATGGGTGTTTGATTCATTACAATGTAAATCACATAGTGATGTGAACTAGATTATTGACTCTAGTGCAAGTGGGAGACTGTTCGAAATATGCCCTAGAGGCAATAAATAATAATTATTATATTTCCTTGTTCATGATAATCGTTTATTATCCATGCTATAATTGTATTGATTGGAAACACATTACATGTGTGGGTAAATAGCCAACACTCTGTCCCTAGTATGCCTCTAGTGAACTAGCTTGTTGATCAAAGATGGTCAAGGTTTCCTAGCCATTGACATGTGATGTCATTTGATAACATGATCACATCATTAGGAGAATGATGTGATGGACAAGACCCAAACTACAAACATAGCATATGATCGTGTCAGTTTATTGCTACTGTTTTCTGCATGTCAAGTATATGTTCCTATGACCATGCGATCATGCAACTCACGGACACCGGAGTAGTGCCTTGTGTGTATCAAACGTCGCAACGTAACTGGGTGACTATAAAGGTGCTCTACAGGTATCTCCGAGGGTGTCTGTTGAGTTGGCATGGATCAAGACTGGGTTTTGTTACTCCGTGTGACGGAGAGGTATCTATGGGCCCACTCGGTAATACAACATCACAATAAGCCTTGCAAGCAATGTGACTAAGTGTTAGTCACGGGATATTGTATTACGGAACGAGTAAAGAGACTTGCCGGTAACGAGGTTGAACTAGGTATGGAGATACCGACGATCGAATCTCAGGCAAGTAACATACCGAAGAACAAAGGGAACATCATACGGGATTAACTGAATCCTTGACATAAAGATCTTCGTAGAATATGTAGGAACCAATATGGGCATCCAGGTCCCGCTATTGGTTATTGACCGTAGAGGTGTCTCGGTCATGTCTACATAGTTCTTGAACCCGCAGGGTCTGCACACTTAAGGTTTGGTGACGTTTCGGTAGTATAGAGTTATGTATGGTGGTGACCGAAGGTTGTTCGGAGTCCCGGATGAGACCCCGAACGTTATGAGGAGCTCCATAATGGTCTGGAGGTAAAGATTGATATATAGGAAGTCCTATTTTGGTCGTCGGAAAAGTTTCGGGCTCATCGGTAGTGTACCGGGAGTGCCGGTAGTGTACCGGGAGACCACCGGGAGGGGTATTTCGACCCAAGAGGCTTCATGGGCTGTGGGAGAGTGAATACCAGCCCTTAGTGTGCTGGTGGAAGTCCCACACAAGGCCCATGCAGCTAGGGAAATAAAATCCCAAAGGGAAAAGTGGAAAAAAAGGCAAAAAGGGGAGGAATCCTCCTCTCCTCCCCCTTCGGCCGAACCAAGGAGGGCTTGGCCCTTGTGCCAAGGCATCTCCTCCCTACCTATTATATATACTGGAGGTTTTAGGGGTTTTGCACTAGATTTTCAGCCACGTGCTACCCGTTCCTCCAGTGCATAGTTTCCCCTCTAGATCAGATTTCTGCAGTGCTTAGGCGAAGCCCTGCCGGAATAGCTCCACCACCATCGCCGGAGCGCCGTCACGCTGCCGGAGAACTCTTCTACCTCTCCGCTCCCTCTTGATTGATCAATAAGGCAGAGATCGTCATCAAGCTGTATGTGTGCTGAACGCGGAGGTGCCGTTCGTTCGGTGCTTGATTGGGACAGATCGTGATTGGATCGTGGGACGCTCGGCGATTTGGATCGCGAATACGTCCGACTACACCAACTGCGTTTCTTAACGCTTCCAGCTTAGCGATCTACAAGGGTACATAGATCCACCCTCCCTCTTGTAGATGCTCATCACCATGGATAGATCTGCGTGTGCGTAGGAAATTTTTTGTTTCCCATGCAACGTTCCCCAACATTCTTTATGACTAATGTGAATCCATGGATTATACGCACTCTCACCCTTCCATCTTTGCTAGCCTCTCTAGTACCACGCAACTTTCACCGGTACATCAAACCCTCCTTCCTCAAAACAGCCACCATATATTTCTCAAAACATCCACCATACCTACCTATTATGGCATTTCCATAGCCATTCCGAAATATATATTGCCATGCAACTTCCACCATGTTGTTTTTCTATGACTTGCATCATCACTTCATATTGCATATAGAGTTATATCTTGTCATAGGAATCGAGTTGTAATTCCTTTTTCTTTGAGTTATAAGTAAATAAAAGTGTGATAATTTTTCATTAATAGAGCATCGTCCCATGAGAGAAAAGGATGATGGAGGCCATGACTCCCTCACAAGTTGGGACGAGTATCCGGACTTAAAAAAAATAAAAGAGGCCAGCGAAGCCCAAACAAAAAAAATAAAAGAGGCCAAAGAAGGCCACCAAATTTTTAAAAAAATGAGAGAAAGAGAGAAGGGACAATTGCTACTATCTTTTTCCACACTTGTGCTTCAAAGTAGCACCATGGTCTTCATGATAGAGAGTCTCCTATTTTGTCACATTCATATAACTAGTGGATATTCATTTTGCACAATGATAGCCCACAAGTATAGGGGATCAGTTGTAGCCTCTTTCGATAAGTAAGAGTGTCGAACCCAACAAGGAGCTAAAGGTAGAACAAATATTCCCTCAAGTTCTATCGACCACCGATACAACTCTACGCACGCTTAACGTTTGCTTTACCTAGAACAAGTATGAAACTAGAAGTACTTTGTAGGTGTGATAGGATAGGTTTGCAAGATAATATATAACATGGAAATAAAAACTAGGGGCTGCTAAGGTAAAGAAATAACTAAGTTAGTTTAAAGAGTGTGGAAAAGTGGTGGTAGGAGTTGTGGAATTGTCCCTAGGCAATTGATAACTAGACCGGTAATCATTATTGCAATTTTATATGAGGGAGAGGCATAAGGTAACATAATTTCTCTACTTAGATCATATGCACTTATGATTGGAACTCTAGCAAGAATCCGCAACTACTAAAGATCATTAAGGTAAAACCCAACCATAGCATTATAAGGTATCAAGTCCTCTTTATTCCCATACGCAAACAACTTACTTACTCGGGTCTGTGTTTCTATCACTCACGCCACCCACCATAGGCGAATCATAAGCATATTGAAAACCCTACAGAGGGGATCCCTCATGCTTGCATGACACGGAGAGCACCATAGGACAACACCAATAATAAAACATGCAACTCAAACCAATCATGATCATCAATCAACCAATAGGACAACAAAAATCTACTCAGACATCATAGGATGGCAACACATCATTGGATAATAATATGAAGCATAAAGCACTATGTTTAAGTAGAGGGTACATCGGGTTGCGGGAGAGTGGACCGCTGTATATAGAAGGGGGAAGGTGATGTTGGTGTTGGTGAAGATGACGGAGTTGTTGGAGTAGATCGCCGTCACGATGATGGCCCCGGCGGCGTTCCGGTGGCACCGGGAGAGATGGGGAGAGAGACCCCTCCTTATTCTTCTTCCTTGACCTCCTCCCTAGATGGGAGGAGGGTTTCCCCTCTAGTCCTTGGCCTCCATGGTGGCGGAGGGGCGAGAGCCCCTCCGAGATTGGATCTCTCTCTCTGTTTCCTTCTGTTTCTGCGCTCCTAGATTTTGGCCTTTCACCGTTTCTTAAATATCCAAATATCCATAACTCCGATTGGGATGAAATTTTGAGGGGACTTTCCTTATAAAAATATCTTTCTTGCGGCCAAAGTACACCTCCAACCGACCTAAGGGGTGTCCACAAGCCCTCAAGACGCAGCTAGGGGGGCGGGCTGCGCCTAGCAGGCTTGTGACCTCGTCGGGCTTCGTCTCACATTGATTCTTTTTCCCAAATATCACATATATTACAAAAAAATCTCCATAAGTTTTTATTGCGTTTGGACTTTGTTTTATATGGATTTTCTACGAAACAAAAAACATGCAACAAATAGGAACTGGCACTTGGCACTGGATCAATATGTTAGTCCCAAAAAATAGTATAAAAAGTTGCCAAAAGTATATGAAAGTTTTAGAATATTGGCATGAAACAATCAAAAATTATAGATAAGATGGATACATATCACACGACCACTTAGTTTTCTTCTTGAGCTTTCATACACTTTTAGCTCTGAGTGCATTTGTTGCATGGCAATCCCTACTCACTCACATTGATATCTATTGATGGGCATCTCCATAGCCCGTTGATACGCCTAGTTGATGTGAGACTATCTTATCCTTTTTCCCTTGCACCTCCTCTATATTCTATTCCACCTATAATGCTATATCCATGGCTCACGCTCATGTATTGCGTGAGAGTTGAAAAGGTTTGAGAACACCAAAAGTGTGAAACAATTGCTTGACTTGTTCATCGGGGTTGTGCATGATTTAGAAACTTTGTGTAGGGAAGATGGAGCATAGCCAGACCATATGATTTTGTAGGGATAACTTTCTAAGGCCATGCTATTTCGAAAGGACATGACTACCTTGTTGGTGTGCTCGAAGTATTACTGTTTTTATGTCAATATTAGACTACTGTTTTGAATGTAAGGGATCTGAATATTCATGCCACAATAAAGAATATTACATGGATAAATATGTTGGGTAGCATTCCACATCAATTTTTTTGTTTTTATCATTTACCTACTCGAGGACGAGCAGGAATTAAGCTTGGGAATGCTGATACGTCTCCAACGTATCTATAATTTTTGATTGTTCCATGCTATTATATTATCTAGTAGATCTCATCCTTGCAAATAACTGTGAAGGGATTGACAACCCCTTTATAGAGTTGGGTGCAAGAGTTTGATTCCTTGTGTGCAGGCACATATATTGGTGGCTCGCTTGTATCTCCTACTGGATTAATACCTTGGTTCTCAAAAACTGAGGGAAATACTTATCTACTTTGCTGCATCAAACCGTTCCTCTTCACGGGAAACCAACGCATGCTCGAGAAGTAGCATCGATCCGCCTGGACGTGTGTCGTGGCGTCGGCGTTGGAGGGGGCTAAGCGGTGCCGATGGGAAGGGCTCCTGTCCCATCCTGCAGGCGGACAGTGATGCCTGACGGTGCATTAAATGCGCCTTTCCTACTCTGTCAGTGTTAGGTATGTTAGCACTGTACCTCTGTACACCCCGTGTACGCACTGTACGCCATTGTTAGGATCCCCTTCAGTATAAAAGGAGGCCCAGGGCGATACGGTAGGGGGCTTTTCGACCTTGGAATCTTTTGACCTTCTAGCTCACACGTGTGGCAGCTACTCATAGCGCCCCTGTAGCAAGGACCCTAAGAACACTCTCAATACAGCCAAGCAGGAGTAGGGTTTTATGCATCCCTGCGGCCCGAACCTGGGTAAAATCCCTCCGTGTTGTTCATGAGAACCGCGCTTTGTGCGAGCCTTCACCCCCACCGAACCGAAAGGGGTCCCTTCGATCCCATAGGTGCTCGTTCCCAATGACAACATGCAAGCTCAAGAACAAGGTCAACACAACAACAAAAAATTGCAATATATAAAGCACTAGAACAAAAGCTAATTGGACCAATGGAGGAGTCACATACCGAAGGTCAATCCCCTAAAGCAGTTTTGCAATTGGAGCCTTGCACAAGCATATCGAAAATGGCAGCAAAATGAGCTAGAACATGGGTTTGAGAAATGGTGGGATTTTTTCTGGAGGAAGATGAAGTGTATGGGTTCTGGAATAAGTGAGGGAGGGCCTACGTGGGACCCACAAGCCACCTGGGCGCGACCAGGGGGGTGGCCGCGCCCTGTGAGCTTGTGTCCCACTGGTGCAACCCCATGGTATGTACCCAGTGCCAAATATTCTTAAATATTCCAGAAAAAATCATACTACATTTTTAGGGCATTTGAAGAACTTTTATTTTCAGGTCATTTTTCTATTGCACGGAAAACTGAGAAGACAGAAAAATAATAGCATTTTTTACTTTATTTAATCTAACTAACAGAAAGTAAAAGTCGGGTGCAGAAGGTTGTTCCTTCTAAATTCATCCATCTCATGCTCATCAAAAGGAATCAATCAATTAGGTTGATCAAGTCTTATTAACAAACTTCTTTCGAGTAACATGGAACCAGAGAATTTTTGAATAACACTAAGTTACCTCAATGGGGATATGCATATCCCCAACAATAAGTATACCATATTTCCTTTTGACAGTAGGGAGAGGGAATTCAAAACTTCCAATAATAATCGTTGAATTTTTTTTCAATGGAGTTGATACTATGAACATGAGGTTGTTTCTTTGGAAAGTGTACCGTATGCTCATTACCATTAACATGAAAATTGACATTGCCCTATTGCCATCAATAACAGCCCCCACAGTATTCAAAAAAGGTCTACCAAGGATGATCGACATATGGTCGTCCTCGGAATTTCAAGAATAACAAAGTCTGTTAGGATAGTAACATTTGCAACTATGACAGGCACATCCTCACAAATACCGATAGGTAAAGCAGTTGATTTATCAGCCATTTGCAAAGAGATTTCAGTAGGTGTCAACTTATCCAAATCAAGTCTATGATACAAGGAGAAAGGTATAACACTATAACCAGCTCCAAGGTCACATAAAGCAGTTTTAACATAATTTCTTTTATTAGAGCATGGTATAGTAGGTATTTCGGGATCTCCTAGTTTCTTTGGTATTCCACCCTTAAAGGTATAATTAGCAAGCATGGTGGAAATCTCAGCTTCCAGCATCTTTCTTTTATTTTTCACAATATCTTTCATATACTTAGAATAAGGAGACATTTTTAGAATATCAGTCAAGCGCATACGCAAAAAGACAGGTCTAAGCATTTCAGCAAAATGCTCAAAGTCCCCATCATCCTTTTTCTTGGATGGCTTAGGAGGAAAGGGCATGAGTTTCTGAACCCATGGTTCCCTTTCTTTACCATGTTTCCTAGCAACAAATTCTCTTTTGTCATATCTTTTATTCTTAGGTTGTGGGTTATCAAGATCAACAGCAGGTTCAATCTCCACATCATTATCATTACTAGGTTGAGCATCAACATGAACATCCTCATTAATATTATCACTAGGCTCATGTTCATCACCAGATTGTGTTTTAGCATCAGAAACAAAAATATCATTTGGGTTTTCAGGAGTATCTATAACAGGTTCACTAGCAACATGCAAAGTTCTATCATGATTCTTTTTCTTCTTATTGCTGGAACGACTAGGTGCATCAGTATTAATTCCTTGAGAATCTTTCTCAATTCTCTTAGGATGGCCCTTAGGATACAAAGGTTCCTGAGTCATTTTACCACCTCTAGTCACAACTCTAACAGAATGATCATTGTTCTTACTATTCATCTCATTAAGCAAATCATTTTGTGCCTTAAGTACTTGTTCTACTTGAGTAGTTACCATGGAAGCATGTTTACTAATAAGCTTAAGATCATTAATAGTCCTACTGATATAATCACCTAAGCGATCAAGCATGTAAGCATTATGTTTCAATTTTCTACTATCATAAGCATTGAAATTTTCTTGCTTAACAATAAAGTTATCAAACTCATCCAAGCATTGGCTAGCGGACTTATTATAAGGAATATCACCTTCATCAAATCTACGGAGAGAATTTACCTCTACTACCTATGTCGGGTTATCAAGACTATGTATTTCTTCAATAGGTGGTAGACTCTTAACATCTTCAACTTTAATACCTTTTTCTTTCATAGATTTCTTTGCCTCTTGCATATCTTCAGGACTAAGAAATAGAATACCTCTTTTCTTTGGAGTGGGTTTTGGAGGTGGTTCGGGAATAGTCCAATCATTATAATTGATCAATATATTATTCAATAGTAGTTCAACTTGTTCAACAGTTCGTTCCCTTAAGACATAACCAACACAACTATCTAGGTGGTCCCTAGAAGCATCAGTCAGTCCATTATAAAAGATATCAAGTATTTCGTTTTTCTTGAGAGGATGATCAGGCAAATCATTAAGTAATTGGAGAAGCCCCCCCAAGCTTATGGGAGACTATCTTGTTCAATTTACACAAATTTAAATATTTCCCGCAAGGCAACTTGTTTCTTATGGGCAGGAAAATATTTTTCAAAGAAGTAATATATCATATCCTGGGGACTACGCACACAACCAGGAGCAAGAGAATTAAACCATATCTTAGCATCACCCTTTAATGAGAAAGGAAACACCTTAAGAATATAGTAATAACGATTTTTCCCTCATGAGTAAATAGGGTTGCTATATCATTCAATTTAGTAAGATGTGCCACAACAGTTTCAGATTCATAACCATGGAAAGGATCAGATTCAACCAAAGTAATTAACTCAGGATCGACAGAGAATTCATAATCCTTATCCGTAACAAAGATAGGTGAAGTAGCACACTTAGGATCATATTGCATTCTAGCATTCAAAGATTTTTTTCCTTCCACTTGCATATCAATTTCTTAAGATCATCTCTATCCTTACAAGTAAGAAAGTTCCTAGCTACCTCTCCTTCCATAAGACAACCCTTAGGTATATTAGGCAATTAATATCTAGGAGATCTAGGTCTAGCAGGTGTTTCATAGTGTTCAGTTTCAATAATTTCATCAGGTGCAAAAAATATCATCAGTTTCAGCATTGGCTCTAGCAATTTTTTCATCAAGAAATTCACCCAGTGGCACAGTATTATCAAGCAAAGTATCATCATAAGCATCATGCATAGCAGAAGTGGCATCATCAATTACTTGTGACATATCAGAATCAATAGCAGGTGGTGGTGTTGCAAATTTACTCATAACAGAAGGTGAATCAAGTGCAAAGCTAGATGGTAGTACCTTACCTCCCCTCGTAGTAGAGGGATAGATCTTGGTTATTGGGTCTTTCAGATTCTTCATAGTGATCAACATATATAAATTCCAAGTGGCTCAGAGAATAGAGCTATGCTCGCCGGCAAAGTCGTCAGAAAAAGGTCTTGATAACCCACAAGTATAGGGGATCGCAATAGTTTTTGAGGGTAGAGTATTCGACCCAAATTTATTGATTCGACACAAGGGGAGCCAAAGAATATTCTCGAGTATTAGTAGCTGAGTTGTCAATTCAACCACACCTGAAAAACTTAATATCTGCAGCAAAGTATTTAGTAGCAAAGTAGTATGGAATTAATGGCAACGATGGAAAATGTTACAGTAGCAGTTTTGTAGTGATTGTAACAGTAGCAACGGAAACATAACTTAGCAAAGATCAATATGTGAAAAGCTCGTTTGCAATGAATCAGTGATGGATAATTATGTCGTATGGCATTCATCATGCAACAGTTATAACATAGGGTGACACAGAGCTAGCTCCAATTAATCAATGTAATGTAGGCATGTATTCCATATATAGTCATACATGCTTATGGAAAAGAACTAGCATGACATCTTTTGTCCTACCCTCCCGTGGCAGCGGGGTCCTAATGGAAACTAAGGGATATTAAGGCCTCCTTTTAATAGAGAACCGGACCCAAGCATAAGCACTTAGTGAATACATGAACTCCTCAAACTACGGTAATCACCGGAAAGAATCCCAGTTATTGTCACCCTGGGGGATGCGGATCATAACTCATAATAGGTGTTCACAACTTGCAAGATAGGATCAAGAACACATATATATTCATGAAAACATAATAGGTTCAGATCTGAAATCATGGCACTCAGGTCCTAGTGACAAGCATTAAGCATAACAAAGTCATAGCAACATCAATCTCAGAAAATAGTGGATACTAGGAATCAAACCCTAACAAAACTAACTCGATTAAATGGTAAATCTCATCCAACCCATCACCGTTCAGCAAGCCTATGATGGAATTACTCGCGAATGGTGGAGATCGTCATGGAATTGGTGATGAAGGATGGTTGGTGATGACGATGGCGTCGATTTCCCCTCTCCGGAGCCCAAAACGGACTCCGGATCTGGCCTCCCGAGGAAGAACAGGAGGTGGCGGCAGCTCCATATCGTGAAACGCGATGAACTCTTCTCTCTGACTTTTTTCTCCACGGATGTGAATATATGGAGTTGGAATTGAGGTTGGTGGAGCTCCAGGGGCCCACAAGCCTGCTAGGCGCGACCAGGGGGGTGGCCATGCCCCCTGTCTTATGGCCAATGGGTGCCCCCTCGGTTGATTCTTTCGCCAGTATTTTTTATTAATTTCAAAAATAACCTCCATAAATTTTTAGGTCAATTCGAGAACTTTTATTTCTACACAAAAATAACACCAAGGCAATTCTGCTGAAAACAACGTCAGTCCGGGTTAGTTCCATTCAAATCATGCAAATTACAGTCCAAAACAAGGGAAAAAGAGTTTGGAAAAGTGGATACGATGGAGGATACGATGGAGATGTATCAGCTGCAGAAACTTTGCGACACCGCGCCGTGGATTGAAGTCCTGAAGCGCCCCGTGTGCATCGAGGGAGCACGGATGGCATACTCAAGGACGATGATGCATTGGCCAAAAGTGAAGCCGATTGATATGGCCACCGCGCGCCCGCCTCCTGGGAAGGAACATAGGCGTCCCGATCTATATTTCTGTGCTGCGTTAGAAAGTGCTCAGTCGATAGAGACCCAATGCCCCAAGGATGTAATCTATGAGTGGGGGAGTTATCATGTGCCCTTAAGACAATTTCGCTTTATAATGCCTGCCCCAAATATATCGTATTTTGTATTACTTTGACTCTTGCGTGGCCGTTTTAATTTGAAAGTTGCCAGTCGTTGGCTTCAATACCATGTAGATACTACGAGGGGTGTTTCGACCTCCGCACTGGACCCTTAACCAATGTATCAGCGCCCGTAGGCGGTAGTGTGTGAGGAAAAAAGGCAATATGGCTATGTGGCTTTAGTGCTTTTACTTAGCCTTAGTAGCTTGAATGCGGGGGCTGGTGACGAGCCCCCAGTAATTTGTGGTAGTCAGTTTGACCGAAGTTTGAGACTAGTACCACATGGTTTGGGAAGGTACAAACCCCTTGTCTGACACGAAATAATCTCCATCAATTCTTAGTTTGACACTTAAGCTCATATCGCATACCGGTTCTTGCTTATTATGATGGTCAGTTTCGGCTTTTCCCCCTGAGGTACTTCGCCAAGCCAGCTGGGAATACAATCGTAGTGGTTCTCCCTTTGCCCTTTTAACCGAACTAGAGGAACGTAAAGGGGCAAGCACAGGAGCCGGGCAACCCAACTATTGACCCAAGACATAATTCGGAACCGATTCATATAACACAACATTTGTGACACCGAACAAATAAAAATAGTCACGGGGTGATGCTTGGGGTGGGAATTATATCCAAGCCCCCGGTGTATCAGCCGATCGTGCCTATCCTGTACCGGACAAATTTGCCGTACGGTGCCGGTGAGCGGGAAACAAGTTGTGTAATAATAAAAATGCTAAAAACACGCTACAAATAACAGTCTTATAATTTATAATGCCGAGGCGGCTGTTATAGGTAATTCTTATTTTGAAAAAGAAAACAATATTTACATGATAGCGTTTTACTCAAGGCCTTCGATGGGTGGCTTGAGGTCCTCCCTGTGCCCTGATGCATGCTTACTCCTTTGCTCTCAAGCGGGGAGGGTAGAATACTTTAAAGGTAGTTGTTGTTGGCGAACAAACCTTGGGGGAGGGGGTCTTGAGAAGCTTGATGCTTGGGATATCCTTGATGGTATATTTCTTCTGTCTGAAGAAGCGTTTGGACTAGAGTTCGGTTCGGTTGGACATCTAGTCCTCGGTACTAGGGCCCCATAGCTGCCAATGGTATTTTGAGATCATAATTGTGTCTTTGAGGGACATACATGATGGGCGGCTGGGCCATACTGTGGGGAGCATACCCCTATTTGTGTTGAGCGGGAGATGGCTATGGTAGATCCGGTTGGGCTCGAGCTCGCTTGCCCGTCTGTCGCGTCTTGATGACTGATTGGGACCCTGGTGCTTCACTGTCGTATTGGCATTCAGCTTCTAAGGCCGCGGTGTATTCTTCAGTCTGGAGAGAGCGCTCTACATTGTCGTTGATGGTTATTACCCACTTGGGTTCGGGCATCTTGAGCTTTAGATAGGCATAATGGGGAACATCGTTGAAGCAGGCGAATGCTGTGCAGCCCAACAATGTGTGATAGCCGCTGTGGAACGGTACGATGTCGAAGATTAAGTCTTCGCTGCGGAAATTATCGGGTGAGCCGAACACAACCTCCAGCGTTACAGTGCCAGAGCAGCGGGCTTCGATGCTCGGACTCACTCCTTTGAAGCTAGTGTTACTGGGTTTGATCCTTGACGGATCTATGCCCATCACCGTGCCTGAGTAGATCAGATTAAGGATACTTCCTCCATCTATAAGGACTCTAGTGAGGTGATACCCATCAATGATGGGATCCAAGACAAGGGCCGTCGAACCTCCATGACGGATACTGGTCGGATGATCCCTTCGATCGAAGGTGATCGGGCAAACCGACCATGGATTTAATTTTGGGGCTACGGGCTCTATGGCGTAGACCTCCCGAAGGGCTCGTTTCCTCTCCCTCTTTGGTATGTGTGTGACATATATCATGTTCAGAGTTTTTACCTATGGAGGGAATTGTTTCTGTCCTCCATTGTTGGGGCCACGTGGCACCTTGTCATCTTTGCTGCATGGACGTTTGCCCTGCTCCTCGGCTGCCAGTTTGCCAGTGTGTCGAAACACCCAACAGTTACTGTTGGTGTGGGTGGCAGGCTTGTCTGGGGTGCCATGGATCTGGCAGGGCCTCTCCACGATTTTGTCCAACACAGTACGTCTGTCCCTGTTCCCTTTAGAGGGCTTCTTCTGTTGCCCGAGTTTTGAGCTGCGGAAATCGGCATTTGAGTTTTGAGCTGCGGAAATCGGCATTTACGTCTGTGTCATCGGCATCACCGTTGCTGTGGAGACGTTTATTTTTGTTGCAATGTGGCTTGTTGTTTTCATCCTGAGCTTTTGAGGTGCCCGGGTCTTTGGGACTATGGCTGCGACGAGCTAGCCAGTTGTGTTCGCCCGTGCAGAAGCATGTCATGAGTGAAGTGAGGGCGAACATTGTTCTCGGCCTGTCCTGACCGAGCTGTCGATCCAGCCATTCGTCCTGGATGTTATGCCTGAAAGAGGCTATTGCCTCAGCATCAGGACAATCAATGGTTTGGTTCTTCTTAGTTAGGAACCTGTTCCAAAATTGTCTGGTCGACACTGGCTATAAGGTTCCGCCTGAAGCGTTCCTGATCCTGCGGATCCTGGGGGATGGTGAAGTCTTCATCTCCGAGGCTATCGTCTTTGTCGACAGGGGGAGATAGTTGTCATCCTTGGAATCATTAGGGATCCTCAGGGTCATCGGGCTTCTTGAGTTCCTCCTGTGGTTGCTCTAGGGCTTCGAGGTCATCGGGATCTGTCGGGGTATCATTTTCCTCGGTGCCCACGATAACTCCCCTTCCCTTGTTCGCCTTGGATCGCTTGCGCTGCTTCCGGCGCTTTGACGCTCCTCAGTTCTGTCGTCGTTTTGCTTGGGGGTGTTGTGGTCCTTATCAGCGGGTCTATCCACCATATGGATATCATAAGAGGAGGTGGATGTCCACCGTCCCGTACTGATAGGGGTTGGGGTGCCGACCTCTTCGTACATGTCCTCCACCCCATCGGAGGCGTAATCTACCATGTCAGTTAAGACTTCGACAATGGCTACTGATAACCCACGAGTGTAGGGGATCATTTGTAGACTTTTTTGATAAATAAGAGTGTCGAATCCAATGAGGAGCTAAAGGTAGACCAAATATTCCCTCAAGTTCTATCGACCACCGATACAACTCTACGCACGCTAATGCTTGCTTTACCTAGAACAAGTATGAAACTATTTTGTAGGTGATAGGATAGTTTGCGCAAATAAAACTAGAAGTACTTTGCAGCGATAAAACAAAGAGTAAAAAGCAAGATAATAAAATTAGTTGTTTAGTAGAAAACTTTTGTCAAACAAGAAGGTTATTTGTCCCTAGGCAATCGATAACTAGACCGGTAATCACTCTTGCAATTTTACATGAGGGAGAGGCATGAGCTAACATACATTCTCTACTTGGATCATATTCACTTATGATTGGACCCCTAGAAAGCATACGCAAATACTAAAGATCATTAAGGTAAAACCCAACCATAGCATTAAGTATCAAGTCCTCTTTAGTCCCATACGCAACAACCCCCTTACTCGGGTTTATGCTTCTGTCACTCAAGCAACCCACTGTAAGAGAATCATGAACATACTGATATACCCTACAACGAGGACCCCTCACAATGGCGTGAGACGGAGGTCACCGTAGGACGAAACCATAATAAAATATACACTCAAACCAACCATGGTCGTCAATTGGCCCATAGGACAAAATGGATCTACTCAAACATCATAGGATAGCCACATATCATTGGGAAATAATATATAGTGTTGAGAAAAATGTTTAAGTATAGATTATAGCGGGGAAGAGAGGTGTTACACCATTGCATAGAGGAGGAGAGAGTTTATGTTGATGGCAGGGAAGTTGTTGGTGTAGATCGCTATCATGATGATTGCCCCGACGGCATTCCGGCGCCATCGGGAGAGAGGGGGAGAGAGCCCCCTCCTTCTTCTTCTTCCTTGGCCTCTGACCTAGATGGGAGGAGAGTTGCCCCTCTACTACATGGTCACCATGGCAGCAAAGTGGCAGGATCCCATCCGAGATTGGATCTCCCTCTCTGTTTTCTTCTATTTTGCGTTCCTATTTTCTGGCCGAAAACCGTTTCTTTTATTCCCAAAGATCCGTAACTCCGATTGCACTGAGATTTTAAACTGATTTTTTTCTTCAAAAATTCGCTTCCTTGCACCGGAAGGAGAGCTCCAACCAACATACGAGGTGAGCACAACCCACCAGGGTGCGCCTAGGCTCCTGGGCGCGTCCTGGTGTATCGTGCTTGCTGTGGGCCTCCGTTTGCATCAATTCCACTTCCCAAATTTTGTGAATATTCCAAAATAATTCTACATAAATTTTTATCGCGTTTGGACTTCATTTGATATGGAATTTCTATGATACAAAAAATCCATACGAAATAGGAATTGGCACTAGGCATTGGATCAATAGTTTAATCCAATAAATCATATAAATTGTTGCCAAAAGTATGTGAAAGTTGTATAATATTGGCATGAAACAATCAAAAATTATAGATACGAAGGAGATGTATGAGCATCCCCAATCTTAATTCCAACTCGTCCTTGAGTAGATAAATGATAAAAAAGATCATTTTGATGTGGAATGCTACCTAGCATAATCTTGATCATATATCTAATCATGGCATACATATTAAGACACGAGTGATTCAAAGCAATAGTCTATCATTTGACATAAAGACATTAATACTCCGGCATCCCAACAAATAATCATGTATTTCAAAATATCAAGGCTAAAGAACGCTATCCCTATAAAATAATATAGCCTTGTCATGCTCTGTCTTCTTAACACAAAATATAAATCATGTACTACCCCGGTGTCAGCCAAGCAATTGGTTCGTACTTTTTAATGCGCTTCAACATTTTCAACTCTCACGCAATACATGAGCGCAAGCCATGGATATAGCACTATGGGTGGAACAGAATGCGGTGGTAGGTTTCAAAGGGGTAAAAATGGAAAAGAAAGTCTCGCACCAACTCAACGTATCAACGGGTTGTGGAGATGCCCATCAATAGATATCAATGCGAGGAGTAGGGATTGCCATGCAACATATGCACTAAGAGCTATAAGTGTATGAAAGGTCAATATGAAAACTAAGTCGGTGTGCATCTAAATATATCATGAAAAATTCACACTAGTATATGAAAGTGACAACATAGGAGACTCTCTACATGAAAAACATGGTGCTACTTTGAAGCACAAGTGTGGAATTAGCATGCCCCTTCTCTCTTTATCTCTTTTTTTCTTTTTTCCTTTTTTCCTTTTTTTCTATTTTTTTGTCCAGGGCCTCATCCTGACTTGTGGGGGAATCATAGTTTCCATCATCCTTTCCTCACTGGGACATGCTCTAATAATGAATAATGATGATCATCACACTTCTATTTACTTATAACTCACGATTACTACTCGATACCTAGAACAAAATATGAATCTATATGAATGATGTGCAATGGTGTAGCATAGCAAAGATATCAAAAAAAGGACAAGCCATGGAAACATCATGATAGCTATCCTACGATCATGTAAAGCATTATGACAATGAATGCTCAAGTCATCAAAACAGAAGCGGTGGAAGTTGCATGGCAATATATCTCAGAATGGCTATGGAAATGTCCTAATAGGTAGGTATGGTGGCTGTTTTGAGGAAGATATAGTAAGACTTATATGTGATAGAGTGTATCATCTCATGGGGTTTGGACGCACCGGCGAAGTTAGCAACGGCTCTCGAGGTGAGAAAGGGTAATGCACGGTACCGTAGAGGCTAGCAAATTACGGAAAGTTAAGAGTGCGTATAATCCATGGACTCACATTAGTCATAATGAACTCATATACTTATTGCAAAAATTTATTAGCACTCTAAGCAAAGTATTACCACACATGCTCCTAGGGGGGAGGTTGGTAGGAGTTAACCATCGCGCGCGCCCGACCTTCACACAAAGATAGACAATCAAGGATAAATTGTGCTCCAACTTCCTAGCATAACAGGAGAATATACGTGCATGCTTCAGGAATCACTAACCTTAACACCATTATCTTACTAAACACGATTATCCACTAGTACCTCCCACATATTATCACCTCTATATCGCAAAACTATTGCAAGGAATCAAACATATCATATTCAGTGATCCATAAGTTTTATGTAGGATTTTATGACTAACCATGCGAATGACCAATTCCTATTGACTCTCTAAATAGATATAAGTGAAACAAGAGAGTTTAATTATTTCTACAAAATACCATGCTCTAATAAATATAGGTGAAGCAAAAGAGCATTCTACAAATAATGGTTTTCTATGTGAAGAGAAACTGGCAATCCAAACTTCAAATGATATAAATGATGCACATGAAGCATTCTATAAAGCCATACTCAAAAGATATAAGTGACGTGCAATGAGCATTCTATAAATCAGCCATGGACTATATCGTACCAGCATGGTTCATAAAAGAAAAGTGAAAAAATAAAACCAAAAGACGCTCCAAGATTTACACATATCACATGAACGAAAGGAATTCGAAAACATACCAATACTTGTTGAAGAAAGATGGGATGCCTTCCAGGGAATCCCCAAGATTACACGCTTGAGTCTCCTTGGATATTTACTTGGGTTGCCTTGGGCATCCCCAAGATTAAACTCTTGCCTCTCCTCCTTCTCCTCATATCGAGACCTCCTCGATGTTCGAACACTTCATCCACACAAAACTTAACAAAAGACTGGTGAGATCCGTTAGTATAATAAAGAAAATTTCTAATTTAAGTAATGTTGAAAACCCATTCATATTTGCATTATCCCTTCTTTATTATAACTTCCCCATGGCTTATACCACCTATAAAATCGATAGTTTCATCAAAACAAGCAAAACAATGCATCAAAAACATAATCTGTCTTAAACAAGACAATCTCTAGTAATCTTAATTTTGACCATACTTATGTACCTCCAAAATTTCTGAAAATTTAGTAATAACTAAAATTTTAGTATATAAAAACTGTGTAAGAATTTCAGAAACTTTCGACGTCCCATTAAATTTTTTGAAATTCACGCACTATAGCCAAAGTTTCTGTTTTTACACCGCACATACCTACAAGCAATCTAATCATCCTAAATGCAAAGCTTGGCACAATAATTTTATAATACAATGGATTTGTACAAGGGGATAATTTTGTTTGTTGAAAAGTTTCTGCGATTCAAGACTCACAAAGTTTCCATGGGCATGAACAAAGTTCAAGGCTAACGCCCACTTAAACGATGCTCATCATGTCTCTCACTTGCACCTTTCCTTTTGTGAAGTTTTAGGTTCCCCTCTATATATTTTTGTTTAAAATTTATAAAATAACACAAAAGAATAAAATAAATCTCTAAAACTTCCGGGTTGTCTTCCTAGCAGCACTTTCTTTAAAGCCATTAAGCTAGGCATAAAGTGCTCAAGTAATGGATCCACCAGGATCACAAGGTATATCAAAGCCAATTTTTATTAACAATGATTTGTAATTAAGTTGTGAGCATAAATTGATATATATCATGCAACAACGAAGTCTAACTCTCTTCCTATGCATCAGCATGTCATACAAGAACAATTCATGCACATTAAGTAAAGGCCAATGCATAGTATAAACAGTTTCTTGCAATTTTATAGTATTGGAAACATAGAGAGGTGAAGATGGAGTTCCTCTCTCATAATAATTGCAAGTAGGATCAGCAAGAACATGCATATTATATTCATCAAAATCCTCAATAAGTGCAACCTTCTCCGATGTAGTGTAGTTGGGAGAATTCAAAAAGATAATAGGACTATCATGTGTGGGGGCAATACAACAATTTCATGCTTAACATAAGGAAATATAGCAAGTTCATATTCATAAGAATAATTCATATTGGTATCTTGGCCACAAGCATAGAAAGCATCAAGTTCATCAAAAAAGGGACATTTCAAATGAATCAAAGGGATCATAGCAATCATCATAGCATTCATCCTTCGGTATGTGCAAAGGGTAATTAAACAATGTACGAGTTGAAGAGTTACTCTCATTAGGAGGTGTGCATGGGTGATCAATCTGCTCTTCCTCCTTTTGTTCTTCGCTCTCCTCCTCATCTTTTTCATGTAATGAGCTCACAATTTCAGCAACTTCTTCCATAGGTCCCTGCAATATATTAGTCTCTTCCAAGGTAGCGAACATTCTCTTAATAAATTCAATAATAAAACATTGTATTCATAATTATCATAGCAATATTGAAGTATGGCAAAAAATTCATATTTGTAAGAAACATCATCATACTTTTTAATCAAAGAAGTAATTTCATAAGCACCCTTACAACTAACAAATTCTTCTATTTGTTCCACATCATAGTAATCATATATACCATTAGCATAAGAAGCTAAGGTTTCATTATTATTACATTTGCATGAAAAGGGAAGGTGTGGAGCATTTATCCTAGAGCAACAAGTAATATCATATCTCAAGCATAGCTCCCGAGAATACCAATGCAACATATGAATTTGATCCCATAACAATTTCCCTTTTTGAGTCAAGTGATAATCTCTAAAGTATTCACGTTGATCCAACATTACTACCATTATCAAGTTGAAAGGGGTTTTCTCAGGATTATCAAAGTAGTATTTAATACTTTGCACATAACTAGCATCGAGGGTTTTAGGAGGTTCCCCGTCTCCATGAGTAGCAAGTACCACTAATTTTTTTGGTGTTTCATGTTCCATATCCATAACTAAACATATAAAACAACTAATAACAGAAAATAAAAATTACTTAGTGATAATGCAAACAAGCACACATGAGAATATTCACCCCACGCTATTGCTCCCCGGCAACGGCATCGGAAAAAGGTCTTGATAACCCACGAGTGTAGGGGATAGTTTGTAGACTTTTTCAATAAATAAGAGTGTCGAACCCAACAAGGAGCTAAAGGTGGAACAAATATTCCCTCAAGTTCTATCGACCACCAATACAACTCTATGCACGCTAATGCTTGCTTTACCTAGAACAAGTATGAAACTATTTTGTAGGTGATAGGATAGTTAGCGCGAATAAAACTAGAAGTACTTTGAGGAGATAAAACTACGAGTAAAAAGCAAGATAATAAAATATAGTTGTTTAGTAGAAAGCTTTTGTCAAACAAGAAGGTTATTTGTCCCTAGGCAATCGATAACTAGACCGGTAATCATTCTTCCAATTTTACATGAGGGAGAGGCATGGGCTAACATACTTTCTCTACTTGGATCATATGTACTTATGATTGGATCCCTAGCAAGCATCCACAACTACTAAATATCATTAAGGTAAAACCCAACCATAGCATTAAGTATCAAGTCCACTTTACTCCCATACGCAACAACCCCCTTACTTTGATTTATGCTTCTATCACTCAAGCAACCCACTATAAGAGAATCATGAACATATTGCAACACCCTACAGCGGGGACCCTTCACATTTGCGCGAGACGGAGGGCACCGTAGGACAGCACCATAATCAAATATACAATCAAACCAATCACGGTCATCGATTAGCCCATAGGACAAAATGGATCTACTCAAACATCATACAATAGCCACATGTAATTGGGAAATAATATATAGTGCTAAGAAGCATGTTTAATGTAACGACCCGACTCAAAACGAGTCAAGCCTCTGTGTGTTCTGTGCCATCCCTGGATCAGTATGCTGGCACACACAGTACATCAATGTATATATCAAAGTGCAATCACATGTAATTAATGTAAAACTGATATATACCTTAAAATCTTAGCGGAATCAGTCAACGGGAGTGGAGTCCCAATAAACACCAACGGCAGGTTGAGTGTAGACCGTAACCCTGAATCGTACTGTTACTCGTCGAAGAAGAGTATCTGCAACATGAGACGTGTAGGTCAGCATTTTGAATATGTCGGCAAGTCACAAAAGAGGGGGTGAAAAATAATCATCTATACTATATGCATATATGGTAGGTGGGGCTATAAGTTCAAGTTTTGCGTAAAGCAAAATTTTCCTATAACAAGAGAGGGGCAAAACACAAGTCATTACTACAATGTTGGTTGATTAATGAGATGGTTCCACCAACCAATTCGCATACCCAAGTTAACAATAATACCCTCATCATTATAATTATTTGTGTTGAGACTTCCTGATAGTTTTAGTTCCTTTGGCTCAAGTTGTCCATGACCGTGGACACGGCTAATCGATTAGGTTTGTGTACTTTGTAGAGTTTTGCACATGTTCCCCACAAGATTTGATCGCCTCCGTTGGATTTCCTCGCACTTCAGGGTGTTTGAGGAATGGATGATCAAAACATGGTCTTCTAAGGGGTTCCTCTGAGACTCTGTCGGTGCCCATCCTTTCCTACCATTCTTCTACATCTCGTAGCACCACCTGTCCAGGGTCACCACAATATCCAACCAAGCCAGAGCCCATAATGGCTTGTGGTTGTGCAGGTAAGCCTTGGGTATTGAAGCATCCTTCCATCTCTTTGTTCCTGGGTGGACCTTTCCACGTGAATACAGGCACTTCTCCAGCAACACCTAGGCTAACCACTAGCTTCTCCAGGGCGCCGTTCAACCATCATCCACCCAGAGGTATGTTGAAAACTTGGAGTCTTGAAGTCTTGATCATCATGTAGGTCTTGTAATTATTATCTCACAACTCTCATGAATCACACAACCAACCCCGTCTACTAATAGCATAGCAAAATAAATCAACGTTTCCCGGGGCCAAAGTGTCAAAGGTTTGAGGGGTGCCTACCACATGATACTACATCAAGTAACCAAATTTCCAAATTACCTACTTTGCATGAATGGGGAGGTGGTAGAACTGATGCAATAAAAACATGGTTAAACATGATCAAAGTGACTTGCCTGTACTGTTGATGAAGAATAATATCGCTCTCAGAAATAACTTGATAGACTATTCGTCACTCTCCGATGAAAATCTGTATAATCAAACATTTCATTCATATAAGCAATTATACTAGCAATCAATTCTACAATCAAAAGTAACACAAAACCAAAAGCAACAAGGTTGTGATGAAAGAAATACTTAAGACAAAACTCAAAACAACAAAACTTCATCAACACAACCAAGGGTTGGTTTTTCTCTACAAATGATCCTATTTTCAAAGGTAACAAAACAAAAACAAAGAAAATATAACAAAAGTATTTTAGTAAATATTTTACTTAGCAAAAAGAATTACTTTTGAAGAACAACTAAAAATTATGAAAACAACACTCTAAACAACATAGGTTTTTGCCTAATAAACTTAACAACAAGAAAACAAAAAATAAAATATTAAAATAACAGAAACAAGATATGTAACAACTAAATTAACAGAAGTTATATTTTATAAAACAAATTTTATTTAAAGGTATTTTCCAATAGTAAATCAAACTAGCAAATGGAAATCAATTACAAGTTATAATTAACTAGAATTGATTTTCATGCAATCAACTAATAAAATAATATTTGTTTGAAGGGCTACTGTTATCTAAGAGAAAACTTTATAAAATCTATCAAGTAATACAAAAGAAAATAAATTAAAACAATTTAAAACAAAAGAAATATAAATAATCCTAAAAAGAACTAAAACAGAATCTGTTTTGCATGAAACCCTAATTTAAACTATTCTAAAAATTCTCAAATTATACCTACTTTAACTAAAGTCACTAGTGATAAGTAGCAAAAAGAATCAACTAAAAATATATTTTTAAACTCAAGATATTCAGAAAATAAGATTTAAATCAAATCTGTTTGAATTCAATTTTAAATTATTCAAATATGGTCAAACTTTATATCTAAAGAAACTAGAATACATTTGTGACACAATGCAGAAATAATCAATTAAAAATAACTAAAAACATAAAATATATAAAGAAAACCAAAACAGAACTAAATCTGTAAAAGAACTAAAATAGAAAAAAGAAAAAAAATTACTCTAACGGATAGGGGTTGACGTGGCAGTCTCTGATTGGCTGGACGGTGTGCTTGTTCTAGCGATTCGAGCGGACGGCCGACTCCTAACAGAAAAACAGTTCGGCTAAAAGACTAAACAGAAAACCGGTTGGTTTATTTAGTCTAAACCGAAGAGGTATGCGAGATCTAATCCTAACTGCAAGTTCAAGATCGGACGGGTGAGGAGGGCTCCGGTGACTTACAAAGGAGGAGGGGAGCTCCAGCGAAGCTCCGGTGATGTCCGAGGCGGCGAGGTTGACGGGGACGGTGCTCTTGTGGTCCTCTGACGACGGCGTCAGCACCAGGTGATGTGGACGAGCACGACGACTCCGTTGGTAGCGTCAGCGGGGCTCGGGGGCGATGATGGCGACGACGATGAGCTCGGCGGCGGCGGCGGTGCTCGGGTGTCAACGGGGAGAGGGGCTCCGGTGGGTGCGGGGCTCGGGCGAGTGGATGGGGAGATGCGGGCGAGGGTGGTGGAGCGGATGGTGGCCTCAGGTGGCGAGGGGAGCGGCTAGGGCGAGCACGGGGTCGGCAATGGCGCGGTGGCGGCCGATGGCTCCGGTGAGTGTGGGGCTCGGCATTCTGACGACGGGAGCTCGATGGTTTCTGCAAAAACGAAGTGCGGACGAGGCCGGGGTTTATATAGGGGGTCTAGGGGGAGAAATAGGAAAGGAGGAGGGAGATTCGGGCGGATTGATCTCGCTGGCGAGAAAGGACAGGAGGGAGGAGGAAAGAAGGAAGGTGACTGCGGCGGCATTTCGGTCGAGCGGTGGGGTCCGCGTGCCAGCGAGAGAAAGGGAGGGGCGAGGCGGTCGGTGGCCAATCCAAAACGGTTCGGATCTGGCGGTGGGCATCGATGGGCTGATCCGTTGCCTAGTACGCGCGACGAGGTTTCCTTTTATAATTTTTTTCCTTATATTAATTTACAGAGAAGGAAACTAACTTTTGGGCAATCAAAACATTTCCAGAAAAATAAAGTTTAATATACTAAAATGATCGGGGAAATAAATGCAATAAGATGAACATTTTTTCACGGCCAAAATAAATACTCAATAAAAGTTTATTTTCAGAAAATGGCTAAATGGCTTTTAATTCCTTTTGCAAATGATTTTCAAATAACCCCCCTGGGTTTTATGGTTTAAATACTTCAAAAAAATTAACCCTGGCGTGGAGTGTCATGTTACTCCTCTCAAAATCTTGTCAAGGGTATTTGAATTCTTTCAAAATTTAGAATGGAACCAAATATGAAATGAATTCCAAAAAGAATAATTCAGAGATTTTCAAATCCACTTTTCAAATTCCTTGTTTATGAAGAAGTCATGTTATCTTCTCTCACTGATTTGAAATGGAATTGAATTTGAAATCAAACACACAGGGGAAAGTCATTTTATTCCCTCTCATTCAAAAGTTTTCAAAAAGTTTCAAATTTCACTCAATTTAATCACTCAAGCAAACAAACACTCATTCTAATATTTATTATAACATTCCAAAATTTGGGATGTTACAAACCTACCACACTTAAAATGAATCTCGTCCTCAAGATTCGAAAGGGCTAGAAAGAATAGGTTAGGGTTTTGGGGGGGGGTCTTCTAGCAAATCCATTGACCAAGAAGGTGTGGGGTCTACCACACTTAAAATGAGAGTTACTCGTCCCTCAAAAATCATGACAGTCCTCTGGGTGCATCTGTCTCTTCACATACTTCAAGATAGCTCCTTCGGTGATGCTCTTCCGTTTTAAATCAAGATCTCGTGTTCCCATAACAAAATGCACTTTCCTTCTATATTGGGTCTTCTTAACTGACAGGTCTCGCGTTCATTCTAAGTAACTTATCAAAGATCTCATGGTGGTCTACCATTAGTGGTTCCTGCAGTGAAATGGTCTTGGCTTCATTCCTCACCTTAAAATTCCTACGTGTGACAGCAACTGCCATGTACAAGGGGTTTTCTTCATACCATTCTAAGGCTTAAACAAAAGCTCCAAAGAACGTCGTCTCTTTACTATGGGTAAGTCACTCAGATTTACCATCCCAAATAGCAAGAGAATGATAAGAGTAAGTCATCATGGTGGCCAAGCCATGTCACACTGAAATCATTACCTTTTATAAGGTTTAGTGAATCTCGTATTCTAACACTTGGGCTTCCTCACAAGCGTTGCAGAAATTTCTCTTATCAACGAACGAAGTTCGGATAAATCCTTTGATTCTGCAAGCTAAACAAAGGGTCTAGCGTTCCTCCACAAATCTCAGGTTATTGTATCCTCCTAAGAAAACGTTTGCTGATTCAATCACAACTTCTTGTTTCATGATCTTTGGGCAACCATCATGAAACCATGAGATCCATCCTTGATACACGTTCTATTCCTTGAATATGTTTTTCCTTTCCATTGGTTTGTTTAACCTTGGGTATGGTTTCATCACAATCATTCCATTTCCCAATATTCCAGCTTCAAAAGCACTTTGTCACAAAGGTTATCATCCACATAGTTTGATATGGTACAACATTCTCTTCACCTGTATTCACTTATCCAAACTCCTTAACCGGAAATGTACCTGTGGTTACTACCACACTTAAAATGAAATGTGCTCATGCCTGCATAGACCATATTTTCTCATATCCTCGAAAATGGTCAGAGGTCTTTGTTCATGGGGTAACAACTCATATAATTCAACATACGAGAATCATGACACCATAATTTCCATTGATCTCATGAATTTATTACAAACTCTGGGACTTCCGTTACAATATAATCTCATGAAAACAAGAGTGCTTCATGATACAGTTATTGCCATCTTAACTACTCCATTCTAGCTTTCTTCTCGTATTCAATCCTTTGTTACATCCTCAATCACTTCTTAAAACTCCTAAAACATACTTTATTACAAATGATGTCATCCAGATAGTTTGGTATGGTCTAGCATCACTCCCAACTTTATTCATTTATTCCCCCTTTGGAGATATTTTAGTACCACTGGAACTTTGCGATGTGCTCCTTGAAATCATCCATCTTTTGCTTGATCAGGGTGGATATGAGCTTCATCTCCATCATCTCCGTATGCACCTCATGCACGTATTCCTGAGTATGACAGAGTCTTGCTTCAAGTATTTCTCCAATCTGGCATATGGCTTCCATGGTAGCTTCACGAACAGCATCAAAGAAAGTTTTTCGTGGTACACGAGATATGAAAAAGTATTGTCCCATAGTCTTTGGGCAAACTCCTTTCACACGGTGGAGGTGTACCTCCACATACCTGAGTCCCACTCCATTCTCCATGAATGGGTAGCCTTTGTAGACCGCATCTCCTTCCAGATGGATGTGCTTCACCATATCCTTTAGGATCCTTGGGTAATCATGATCACTAGTCAGGGTCATGATCGTCTCCGGGCCCTTGAGGAAAGACTCACAAAGGGTGGTCATCTGTAGGTGTCAGAAAAAGGGTACTCAAAATTAACATATGTTTCTTCTTGGGTAAGCATCCAAACCAAGCTTCTGATTCACTTCCCAACATCTTACAGAGTATTGTCATCCTTAAAACAAAATGGGTTATCCATTTACCATATTCTATTATATCCTTGTGCTTTAGAAAAATCCCAATTTATGCATTGACAACTCATTTTCATCCATGTTTTGAATCCAATCTTCTACTTCCAGCTAGATCATTGGTCCAGAGAATTCAAGTCCAGCTTCATTCACCATCTATTGGGTCTAAGGTTTTGGGATGAGATGCGAGAGAGAGAGAGAGAAGGGATACAAACAACTCAAAGACACAAAACATCAAACTCAAGTCCACACATTCATAAAGTTCAATCAAACTATAGTATCGCCACCCACATAACGTTGGTATGGTCGATCACTCAAATCGTAAAAACGTTTATCCTTTATTCTCTCATGGTGGGGCAACTACTAAGCTAGTCTATATCATGTCTTCGTCTTCAGTGCGCTTCTTCTGGTCATGCTTGATATTCTCAAGTTCTTCTACCAGATTTTCCCTGTTGATGCAGAGTTTTCGGTGTCGTCCCTGTAGTTCCAGGAGTTGGTTCTTGAGCTTCTGAATTTCAACGTCTCCAGCATGAGCCATGGCTTGACTGTTCTTCAAGTCGTGACGAAGCTTCTGAATCTCGGGACCATGTTTCTTCAAATTGGCTACCTTCAGCTTCTCAGCCTTGAAGCTCTCACAAAGTGCTTCATTCTCAAATAAATCTCAGAGAAGGTCCATCTGAAGGTTCTTGATGTAGTGCTCCAGTTCTTGATTGTACACAAGTACGGGTGAAAAGTTCATCTTCTCTTCGTCAGTCAGGTTGATGAGTGCTCCATCAGGATTCTGCCATCCAAGCCTTCCAAAGTAGTGGTTGCACAACTCAGCACGATGACGATAGCTCAAACGTGCGATGGCATCATGGACGGCAGTGTTCATGCCCATCTCATATTCATGGCTCAGTGTGCCATAGTTGATGTCTTCAGTCTTGGGGTCTTGTTCACGTCCAAATCCTTTAGTTTTGATGCCCCAGAATCCAGACTTCCTCTTAGTCGCATTGATCTCAGGTATCGGCAGCTTCACCATCTGCACTAGCTCCATGAGGAATGAGCCTCCGAGGACATCTTGGTAGTCCTCTCTTTTGTTCAGGGTGTAGTTCTCCATCTATAGTTTGAAACAGGGAGGGTTTGGTAAAAAATTTAGAAGTTACGAGAGTAGTGAAAACAAAAGTTGTTCCTATCAAGGTCTTCCCATTTCTAATCCATTTCCTAGGGTCACGTCCTATAGTCAACATGTGCTCTGATACCATTTCTGTAACGACCCGACTCAAAACGAGTCAAGTCTCTATGTGTTCTGTGCCATCCCTGGATCAGTATGCTGGCACACACAATACATTAATGCATATATCAAAGTGCAATCTCATGTAATTAACGTAAAACTGATATATACCTTAAAATCTCAACGGAATCAGTCAACGGGAGTGGAGTCCCAATAAATACCAACGGCTGGTTGAGTGTAGACCGTAACCCTGAATCGTACTCTTACTCGTCGAAGAAGAGTATCTGCAACATGAGACGTTGCAGCCGTGTAGGTCAGCATTTTGAATATGCCGGCGAGTCACAAAAGAGGGGGTGAAAAATAATCATCTATATTATATGCATATATGGTAGGTGGGGCTATAAGTTCAAGTTTTGCGTAAAGCAAATTCTTCCTACAACAAGAGAGGGGCAAAACAGAAGTTATTACTACAATGTTGGTTCATTAATGAGATGGTTCCACCAACCAATTCTCATACCCAAGTTAACAATAATACCCTCATCATTATAATTATTTGTGTTGAGACTTCCTGATAGTTTCAGTTCCTTTGGCTCAAGTTGTCCATGACCGTGGACACGGCTAATCGATTAGGTTTGTGTACTCTGCAGAGTTTTGCACACGTTCCCCACAAGATTTGATCGCCTCCGTTGGATTTCCTCGCACTTCAGGGTGTTTGAGGAATGGATGATCAAAACATGGTCTTCTAAGGGGTTCCTCTAAGACTCTGTCGGTGCCCATCCTTTCCTACCGTTCTTCTACATCTCGTAGCACCGCCTGTCCAGGGTCACCACAATATCCAACCAAGCCAGAGCCCATAATGGCTTGTGGCTGTGCAGGTAAGCCTTGGGTCTTGAAGCATCCTTCCATCTCTTTGTTCCTGGGTGGACCTTTCCGCGTGAATACTGGCATTCTCCAGCAACACCTAGGCTAACCACTGGCTTCTCCAGGGCGCCGTTCAACCATCATCCACCCAGAGGTATGTTGAAAACTTGGAGTCTTGAAGTCTTGATCATCATGTAGGTCTTGTAATTATTATCTCACAACTCTCATGAATCACACAACCAACCCCGTCTACTAATAGCATAGCAAAATAAATCAATGTTTCCCGGGGCCAAAGTGTCAAAGGTTTGAGGGGTGCCTACCACATGATACTACATCAAGTAACCAAATTTCCAAATTACCTACTTTGCATGCAAATGGGAAGGTGGTAGAACTAATGCAATAAAAACATGGTTAAACATGATCAAAGTGACTTGCATGTACTGTTGATGAAGAATAATATCGCTCTCAAAAATAACTTGATAGACTATTTGTCACTCTCCGATGAAAATCTATATAATCAAACATTTCATTCATATAAGCAATTATACTAGCAATCAATTCTACAATCAAAAGTAACACAAAACGAAAAGCAACAAGGTTGTGATGAAGGAAATACTTAAGACAAAACTCAAAACAACAAAACTTCATCAACACAACCAAGGGTTGGTTTTTCTCTACAAATGATCCTATTTTCAAAGGTAACAAAACTAAAACAAAGAAAATATAACAAAAGTATTTTAGTAAATATTTTACTTAGCAAAAAGAATTACTTTTGAAGAACAACTAAAAATTATGAAAACAACACTCTAAACAACATAGGTTTTTGCCTAATAAACTTAACAACAACAAAACAAAAAATAAAATATTAAAATAACAGAAACAAGATATGTAACATCTAAATTAACATAAGGTATATTTTATAAAACAAATTTTATTTAAAGGTATTTTCCAATAGCAAATCAAACTAGCAAATGGAAATCAATTACAAGTTATAATTAACTAGAATTGATTTTCATGCAATCAACTAATAAAATAATATTTGTTTGAAGGGCTACTGTTATCTAACAGAAAACTTTATAAAATCTATCAACTAATATAAAAGAAAATAAATTAAAACAATTTAAAACAAAAGAAATATAAATAATCCTAAAAAGAACTACAACAGAATCTGTTTTGCATGAAACCCTAATTTAAACTATTCTAAAAATTCTCAAATTATACCTACTGTTAACTAAAGTCACTAGTGATAAGTGGCAAAAAGAATCAACTAAAAATATATTTTTAAACTCAAGATATTCAGAAAATAAGATTTAAATCAAACTTTATATCTACATAAACTAGAATAAATTTGTGACACAACGCAAAAAGAATCAATTTAAAATAATTAAAAACATAAAAGATATAAATAAAACAAAAACAGAACTAAATCTGTAAAGGAACTAAAATAGAAAAAAGAAAAAAATTACTCTAACGGACAGGGGGTGACGTGGCAGTCTCTGATTGGTTGGAGGGTGTGCGTGTTCTAGCGATTCGAGCGGATGGTCGACTCCTAACAGAAAAAACGGTTCGGCTAAAAGACTAAACAGAAAACCGGTCGGTTTATTTAATCTAAACCGAAGAGGTACGCGGGATCTAATCCTAACCGCAGGTTCTAGATCGGACAAGTGAGGAGGGCTCCGGTGACTTACAGAGGAGGAGGAGAGCTCCGGCGATGCTCCGGCGATGTCCGAGGCGGCGAGGTCGACGGGGACGGTGCTCTGGTGGTCCTCCGGCGACGGCGTCAGCACCAGGTGATGCGGACGAGCACGGTGACTCCGTTGGTAGCGTCAGCGGGGCTCGGGGGCGATGATGGCGACGACGGTGAGCTCGTCGGCGGCGGCGGTGCTCGAGTGTCGACGGGGAGAGGGGCTCTGGTGGGTGCGGGGCTCAGGCAAGTGGATGGGGAGATGCGGGCGAGGGTGGTGGAGCGAATGGTGGCCTCGGGTGGCGAGGGGAGCGGCTAGGGTGAGCACGGGGCCGGAAATGGCATGGCGGTGGCCGGTGGCTCCGGTGAGTGCGGGGCTCAGCGTTCTGACGAGGGGAGCTCGATGGTTTGGGCAAAAACGGAGTGCGGGCAAGGCTAGGGTTTATATAGGGGGTCTAGGGGGAGAAATAGGACAGGAGGAGGGAGATTCGGGCGGATTGATCTTGCCGATGAGAAAGGAAAGGGGGGAGGAGGAAAGAAGGAAGGTGACTGCGGCGGCGTTTCAGTCAGGCGGTGGGGTCCGTGTGCCAGCGAGAGAAAGGGAGGGGCAAGGCGGTCGGTGGCCGATCCGAAACGATTCGGATCTGGCGGTGGGCGTCGGTGGGCCGATCCGTTGCCTAATGCGCGCGGCGAGGTTTCCTTTTATAATTTTTTTTCCTTTTATTAATTTACAGAGAAGGAAACTAACTTTTGGGAAATTAAAACATTTCCAAGAAAATAAAGTTTTATATACCAAAATGATCAGGGAAATAAATGCAATAAGATGAACATTTTTCCACGGCCAAAATAAATACTCAAAAAAAGTTTATTTTCAGAAAATGCCTAAATGGCATTTAATTCCTTTTGCAAATGATTTTCAAATAACCCCCTGGGTTTTATGGTTTAAATACTTCAAAAAAATTAATCCTGGTGTGGAGTGTCATGTTACTCCTCTCAAAATCTTGTCAAGGGTATTTGAATTCTTTCAAAATTTAGAATGGAACCAAATATGAAATGAATTCCAGAAAGAATAATTCAGAGATTTTCAAATCCACTTTTCAAATTCCTTGTTTATGAAGAAGTCATGTTATCTTCTCTCGCTGATTTGAAATGGAATTGAATTTGAAATCAAACACAAAAGGGAAAGTCATTTTATTCCCTCTCATTCAAAAGTTTTCAAAAAGTTTCAAATTTAACTCAATTCAATCACTCAAGCAAACAAACACTCATTCTAATATTTATTATAACATTCCAAAATTTGGGATGTTACATTTAAGTAGAGATTACAGCGGGGGAAGAGAGGTGTTACACCACTGCATAGAGGGGGAGAGAGTTGGTGTTGACGGCGCCGAAGTTGTTTGTGTAGATCACCATCATGATGATTGCCCCGTCGGTGTTCCGCCGCCACCGGGAGAGAGGGGAGAGAGCCCCCCTCATCCTTATTCTTCCTTGGCCTCCCCACTAGATGGGAGGAGAGATCCCCCATTGGTCCATGGCCTCCATGGCGGTGGAGGAGCAGGAGACCCTCCGAGATTGGATCTCCTTCTTTGTTCTCTTTTGTTTCACGTTCCTGTTTTTGGCCGAAAACTGTTTCTTATATTCCTAGAGATCTGCAACTCCTATTGCGCTGAGATATTAACAAGATTTATTTCCAAAAATTAGCTTCCTTGCGCCCGAAGGAGAGATATTAACAAGATTTATTTCCGAAAATTAGCTTCCTTGCGCCCGAAAGAGAGATCCAACCGATGTACGAGGTGAGCACACCCACCAGGGCGCGCATGGGCTCTTGAGCTTGTCCTGGAGTATCGTGCTCGCTATGGGCCTCCGTTTGCGTTAATTCCACTTCCCAAAATTCACAAATATTCCAAAATAATTCTCCATAAATTTTTACCGCGTTTGGACTTTCTTTGATATGGAATTTCTGCGAAACTAAACAAACACAAAAAATAGGAACTGACACTAGGCACTGGATCAATAGGTTAGTCCAATAAATCTTTTAAATTTTTGCCAAAAGTATATGAAAGTTGTATAACATTGGCATGAAACAATCAAAAATTATAGATACAACAGAGACGTATCAGCTACCAAGTGGGTGGTGGGTGGGTAGTGAAATTCCTCATGCCCTGACCTCAGACCGATCTGAACATAGGTCGGGTTTAGGTCGTCTACAATCTCCATCGACTGGATCCGGTCAAGCGCCTCGCTAAAATCAAGAGGCCTCCCGGGTCAATCTCCCAAAGATTTTCAAGATAACCTCTAGGGTGTCCACGGGGGACGGGTGAAAGGACATGGATGTTGCCTAGAGGGAGGGTGAATAGGAGCTTTAAAATAATTACGGTTTAGGCTTGAACAAATGCGGAATAAAACTAACGTTTAATTTGTCAAGCACAAAACCTAAAACAACTAGGCTCACCTATGTGCACCAAGAACTTATGCTGAGCAAGATAAACAACTAAGTGATAGCAAGATATATAACATCTAACAATATGGCTATCACAAAGTAAAGTGCATAAGTAAAGGGCTCGGGTAAGAGATAACTGAGGCACGAGGAGACGATGATGTAACCCGAAGTTCACATCCTTGCGGATGCTAATCTCTGTTCGGAGCGGTGTGGAGGCACAATGCTCCCCAAGAAGCTAGTAGGGCCACCATAATCTCCTCACGCACTCGCACAATGCAAGATGTCGTGATTCCACTAAGGGACCCTTGAGGGTGATCATCGAACCCGTACAAACAAGGTTGGAGCAATCTTCACAACTTAATTGGAGGCTCCCAACGACACCATGAAGCTTCACCACAATGGATTGTGGCTCCGAGGTGACCTCAAATGCTCGGGGCAATCTCCACAACCTAATTGGAGACCCCGAAGCTTGCCCAAAGCTTTGCACCACAATGATTGAGCTTCGAGGCACCACCAACCATCTAGGGCGTCAAAGCACCCAAGAGGAACAAGCTCTAGGGTGCTCAAACACCCAAGAGTAATAAGCTTCTCAACTTCTCACTTCCACGTATCACCGTGGAGAACTCAAACCTATGCACCAAATGCAATGGCAAGGGCACATGGAGTGGCCAAGTCCTTCTCTCTCAAAATCCCACCACAATAACAAATGTTATGGAGGTACGAGGAAGAACAAAGAATAACATGAAGAACTCCAAGATCAAGATCCAAGGGGTTCCCCTTACAAAGAGGAGAAAGTGATTGGTGGAAATGTGGATCTAGATCTCCTTCCTCTTTTCCCTTAAGAACTATCAAGAAACATTGGAGGGATTGAGAGTTAGTAAGCTCGAAGAAGGTCAACAATGGGGGAAGAACACGAGGTCAAGAGTTAAAAGCCATTGGGGAAGAAGACCCCCTTTTATAGGGCTGCCCAAATCCAACCGTTATTTGCACATGTCGTGCACAAACGGTACTACCGCTCGGCTGAGCGGTTCTACCGCTTAGCATAGTAGTTCCAAGAGAAGCATGCAAAACGGCAGAAAAACTCGAGGCTGTAGTACCGCCCGGAACTTCCGCTTAAAAAAACATAAGCGGCACTAAAGGGCGGTAGTACCGCTCGGAACTTCTGCTTAAAAAAATAAGCGGTAGTTCGAGCGGCTCTTCAGGGCGGTAGTACCGCTGGAGCGGTACTACCGCTCTAGGGAGAGCGGCACTTCCGCTGAAAAAGGCCAGAGGCCCCTGTAGGCACCGGAAGGCAAATATAATTGGTAGTGATAGAGGTAGTACATAGCGGAAGTACCGCCCAAGCGGTACTACCGTGCTACCGAGCAGTACTACCGCTTGTTCAGAGAAAAATAGCTCTGGCACTAAAACTACCATAACTTTTGCAAATGAACTCTGAATTGACCAAACTCTAGCTTGTTGGATTCAGCAAGAGCTATCCAACAGCGACAATATGAAAATGCCAATGATATAGAGATGTAAAATCTCTATGAATGAAGAACCGGCAAAAACTCCAACATTGAAAACATCATAGAAGATGCATATGGACTCTGTTTTTGATGAACTTGAGTTTGTCATGAAGCTAACCATAAGCTCAAGAACTCACAAAGAGAAACACCAAACAAGAACCAAGAAAGATGATGATGCAAGGATGCACATGGTTCGAGCTCTCAACGAATGATACGATCAAGCTACTCACTTGAGAGCCCTCCTTGATAGTATGACTATCTATCGTGTAACCTAGTCTCCCAACTACCACTATGAGACCGGTAAAATAGAAAACCCTATCAAGGTCCACTTGAGCTAGATGATGACGATCTTGACTTCCTCAAGATGGACCATCTTTCTTGATTGCGCCGGCTTGATGAAGATTAGTAGATTGCTCCCCCATACTCCACTATGGGTGAGCCACCCTTTAGCACATCTTCACAAGTCCACTGTCACCACAATGGACGGCAATCTTCAAGCATGATATCTTCGTGATGCTTCACTTGAGCTTGCACACCGCAACGTTGATGACGATCACCAAATGATGTCATCTTCCATGGGATGTATGAGATCTTCCACTTGACACAAGCACATGGAAACATACCTAACCCCACATAGAACTCTCACATGGAACATGGGTTGGTACACAAAGCATAATGGACAATGCTTACCATACCATGGGATCACTTGATCCATCTCGGTACATCTTGTACGCTTTGTGTGTTGATCAACTAAATTCACTCTTTGACTTAGTCTTGATCAACCTTGTATCTTATCTTCTCTATGACCAGTCTTTCGATAAAACCTTGAATACCACCTTGGTAACCATATAAACTCCTTGAAACCAACAGATGGACTTCAAGAAGTGCCTATGGACAAATCCTTCGAATATAACTTAAGGCAACCATTAGTCCATAGGGATTGTCATCAATTACCCAAAACCACACATGGAGAAATGTGCTCTTACAACGGGTGTTCGGCAAGGGCCGAATTCGGGTGCTCAGGCACTGAGGCCAGGCCCGAATACAAGGCGGCTCTCCAGCGGTGGGGGAGCCGAGCAAGAGACCAGAAGTTAAGGCTTCGGGGTTTATGAACTCACCGGATGAAACCAAGAGTGCAACGGGGTCAGATCGCCCCAGGAGCCGGCGGAGAATTCCAGATTCTCGAACCTGATTCCTTGATCGGGGATGAAGCTTCCAATCTGGCCCAGATGGTCGGTCAGATCAGCACGCAGCGCGATGCTGCCAAAGGTGAAAACCTGCCCAGGGACGAAGGTGTCCCCATTGCAGACTTGATCACTGATGATTAGGCAAGCCATCGAGCTTTCTAGCGATCTCACAACAAAGCTCTCAATGAAAGCACCAATGTCTGTGTGAAAACCGGCAGATCTCGGGCAGGGGGTCCCGAGTTATGGACCTTAGATCGATGGGTAACAGGGAACGAAGGAGACAGTGTTTACCCAGGTTCGGGACCTCATGAGGAGGTAAAACCCTACAACCTTCTTGATTATATTGATGTGGATGAGAATTATAGAGTTGATCTACCTCGAGATCATATAAGCTAAAACCCTAGATGAGTTGACTTGTCCTCTGCGAATGGGACCCTCTAGTTTATACAGACACCGGGGGTACCTAGGGTTACACATAACCGACCTTTAATAGGGGATAGATATGCAGATCCCATCTTCAAAGCTTGGAGACCACGCTGTTCTTCGGAGCTTTCCTTCCCGAACATGGGGTCGCCTCATAGTTCGGCCCTCCACAGAGCGACCTAACAAGTAGGCCATGAGGAATGAGCCGACGGCCCGACGACCCCTTAATCCCGGACTCCCTCACCCGCCCTTAACATCACCAGGGTCATCTCGTCTAATCTTATACCACAATGCACCTCATACCGGGCATGCATTCAAATTCTCATACTCCTCACGGTGGTAGAGGATGCAGTCATTAGGACATGCATGTATCTTCTGCACCTATAATCCCAGAGGGTAGAGAACCTTGTTTTCTTCGTACGTACTGTCAAGAAATTCGTTATCCTTTGGAAGCTTCTTCTTCATTATTTCCAGTAACTTCTCAAATCCCTTGTCAGATAAACGATTCTCGACCTTCCATTGCAACAATTCTAGTGTGGTACCGAGCTTTGTGTTGCCATCTTCGCAATTTGGGTACAACCATTTTTTGTGATCCTCTAACATGTGATCGAACTTCAGCTTCTCCCTTTCACTTTCGCATTCTCTCTATGCATCAATAATGACCTGGCGAAGATCATTAGCGGGCACATCTTGTGCCTCTTGATATTCAGCTTCCCCCGTTGCAGTATTACCATGTTCAGGGGACATAGGATGATAGTTGTCATCATCCTCTTCTTCTTCATTGTCTTCCATCATAGCCCCTCTTTCTCCATTCTTGGTCCAACAATTATAGTGGGGCATGAAACCGTACTTAAGCTGTTGGAAGTGAATGGTTCTCGAGGAAGAGTATTCCTTCCTATTCTCACAGTCAACACATGGACAACACATAAAACCATCAGATTGTTTGCCTCAGCCACACCGATAAAATTATGCAGGCATGTAATGTACTCGGAAGGGCGACATTCACCGTACATGTATTGCCGGTTCATCTGCATTATATAATTAAGTATATCAAAAACCATTATGGGACATCATGAATAGAGAAATTACCAAATTAATACAAGTTCATCATCCACATATCTGTCTATTATGTATATTTGTACAAGAAAAGAAACATACATTTACCAAAAAATAAAACAGATGCCAATCTTGCGAGTTAATACATTGCCTTCATCTAGCTGAAGTGATTCTAGATCAAAGCCATCATCAGAATAGTGGGCATAACTCTGGCTTTCAACTAAGAAAGAAAGGTGCAAATTATTCAGATATCTTGTACATGTTGAACAGTTACTTGAACAATCCTACCATCTGATATGTTGTCCTCAATTTCACCAGAAAGCAACCAAAACTCCTCTTATGTGGACTTGGCTCGGCATACACAAGATAACCGAAATTTTTGCACCTTTTGTGAACTCAAGTGGCATCATGCTCATAGGCATTTTATCGAACACCTCTTGTGCATAGGAAGGGAAAACAAACTAGCACGCACCTCCCACCTTCCATGAGGAAAAAACAGAGGAGAGGGCTGGCAGAGGTGAGGGTATATATAGGCAAACTTGTAGTCCCGGTTGGTGTCTAGAACCAGAACTGAAGACGGACCTTTAGTCCCGGTTGGAGACACCAACCGGGACTAAATGGCCTCATTCCTGGCGCAAACACTTTAATCCCGGTTGGTGTGCCCAACCGGGTCTAAAGGTCCTGTTAGAACCGGGACTAACGCCTGCCGAGCCCCAACTGGCGTCCTGACCGCTCGAACTGGGACTGATGCACACAATAGTCTCGGTTCGTAACACAATCAGGACTATTGCCCTGATCCGGCTAGAACAAATGCCCTATTTTCTACTAGTGGATTAGGGTGTGTCTATATAATGGATTTATGCACGTACTGCCTATATAACATAATCCCATGTCATAATCTGGCATGATTGTTTGGTTGATCAAACTCACATGCCCATGCTTACATTTATGTGTCTGTACAAGAACCAACTTGTGGTTGAATGATGTGAGTTTTGGGGTCATCCATTTGAGCATTTGTGTGTGTACTGCATTTCTCAAAAAAATGCTTCGGCGCTTTTGTGAGAGATGCACACACGAAAAAGGGTTTCCCCCGCTTTGTATTACAAATCAACCAACCAATACAGCCAACGATATGTGCTGGGGCGGAAGCAACACAGTCCCACCCAAAAGAAATGAAAGAGAAAAAACAAAAGAAATAAATGCCGACAACGGCGGATCGATAGAAAGGAAGAAGCTTCGCGCCCACTGCGCCCACCGAAGATCTCCCACCAAGATCCAAGAAGGACATGTACCAATGAATACCTCCAAGAAGGACCACGACGATGGCGACGCTGCTGCCAAGGGTTTCCCCTGGTACGAGACGAGGCGAGAAGAAGGTTAGCCCCCCAAAGCCCTCTAGGAAGGTCCGACGGCACCCACAGGCACCACAACGTCGGTGTCGGCTAGGCCAACAGGGGTTTCCCCTGATCCCAACCTTCACCTCGGATGCTCCGGAGTCTGCCACCAAACCGACCACCATCCTGCGCCAATGCGGTCTTGAAGCCTCCACGCCATCTCACCATGACACAACTAAGTGAGGCCTTCACAACGATGAATAGGAGTCGGGACTAGGGGCAGCAGCACCATCGGCATGCGGGAGGGCTCAACCTTCACCGTTTACGATGGTAGTCGACCAGACACAATAGTAGGAGGCCCGACCGGGCCCTCAATGCCCGTAAAGCTCCCGCCATCGCAGTGCAGCACGCATGCCCATGGCGTCGCCGCCCCCCATCCGAGCTGCTCCTCCTCCTCACCACACAGACGATGACACCATGCTAGAGGCCGACCCGCTAGGACCCGGATGGGGCCCATAGGGCCCAGATCTGGGCCGGGGGCGTACCGCCGTCCATCCTGCGCCATTAAGCCGGCCCGCCGTCAAGGGGCCGCGCCACCACCTCGCGCGCTGCAGGCCACCCCCATCGGGTCGCCGGTCCGCACCTAGCCAAGGAACACCGTCACCGCCCCATGCATCGGGCAAGAGAGCCGCGCGTGGGGGGACAGAAGATCCGGCCGCTGCCAACACCACCTGGGCTGCGTCAGGGGCGTCCGCCGGCGGTGACGGGGTGGAAAAGGGGAGGAGGACGACCGAAGGGGAGGGGGCGCGCGCCGCACCGGCCACCTCCCAGGGAGGCAGCTCAAGGTCGGATCCGGGAGGGGGGAGAGGAGCGTGCCGGTTGAACAGGGTTTTTTGAGAGATGCTACTAGTGATTCTATGAAGCACAAAATATATCAATTCCTTGTGCTTTTGTTTACTGCTATTAGTTATTCTGAAAATATAAACAATTTAATACTACAATATCTACTCATTACTTGTTGCAACTAACAAACCAAATGTGCCTTTTTTATTGTATTTCAATACTTTTGATGAAGTCTTGAGTGTTAACTCTACCCACTGATACCTTAGTTTCTCAAGTTAGGGGAAAACATACCACCACTATAAACCATTGCGCTTGTGGGCAAACAACTGGCTGCATACTATAGAAATTGGAGCAAACACCACCTCACGTGCTCAAGATCATCAAGCATCTCCAAGCCACATAATATCTCTCAGATCCATGGGCTGTTTTAGGGATCATCAATAGAACATTCTGTTCGACCTAATGAATGGTTGACAATTTCTGACAACAAAAGATTGACATCTTGGAAAATTTAATACTTTCTCCCCATGAGATGAAATGCATTTAATGTGGGTTAGAAAGATGACCTTGCTAGTTACTCTGTCATGAAAAGCCCCATGTTACATGCTCTTAGCATGTATGGCAATCTAAGTCACGGTTGCAAAGCTTGTGATTAGGGGGAATGTAAACTGCCACCTAGATGAAGGTCAGATAATAAATCGATAAAATGTTGTTGACGACGGAAATATGCAATTTCAAAGTAATATCTCCTGGTCACAAAATCCAAATCAAGTGGCACATACTCCCATCTAATTACTTGAAATCACATTGGCTATTTTGCTCCGACAATACCCCAATGCATAAGAAATGGAAGTTTCTCCCAAATTAAACCAAGCGCGGTACAAAACTTCTATGCTTGTGTTCTAGCTGAACACCCCCACATAGTAGTGACACAAAAACCGCATCTATCAAGATTTCCTTTAGAAAGGTAAATCAGACTCATACTAGTTAACTTTGGGTTGACGAAGACACCACAAAGACCACATGATCTCGGAAATGGTTTGGCAAGCAAATTCTTCTTCTATAATACTTTTGTATTGGAAAGGCTTGCTATATTCTTGATCCCTCTCATCCCTAATAAGATGTATGTATGACAGTCCTAGCTACACTTATAGTTGAGCATCACGAGAGAAGGTGGCATAGGCAACAAAAAATGTGAGAAGATATGATGCTACAGGCTAGGTGACGATGAAGTTAGGGTGCTTGTGTGTGTGTATTGCAAAGAAAGAAAGTAGTGGTTGGAAGATAATATGATCTCATCAATTACACTTGCACACTACTAGATGATAATTGAAACCATCTTTCAATAGTATAATTTATTTATAGTACATTAGTACTCCATGATATGCATGTGGGAGGACCACACAAATTAATCTATCCGTTCACCAAGGTATGAACTTTGTGTGGAGTAATTAGGTGCATTGTTTGGTTGATGACTTATTGCCAAGACTAGCCTTAGAAGTAATATGTCCTCTAAAAAGAGCATGACTAACTTTGATGGATGACATGCAAGCTATATACATCTATCAAAAGGTGGAAAACCACAATTATGACAACAAACCAAACACATGCTTATATAATTGTGGAAGGAGTAGCATTTGATGTCGCAAACTTAACATTCCATTAGAATTTTATCTCGCCTCTCGATTGAGTGCACCATCTCCTACAACCATCACCACATACTTCTATCCTAGCGCACACTCCGAAAGCACACCCCACGGAACACACACTACCATGCCAACACAGCATGACACATCAACCAATAACATGAGGAAAGCATAAAACAAGAGCTCACATGGTCTATTTTCTCTTACATACACAATTTTTTTACATCATTTGGAGTAATGGTTGTTTAGGCTTCCGCCCCACTTTACATATAAAGCACACAGCCGAACCGATACATGGTAATGAGAAGATCCTCTTACAAGTAGATCAGAGGCAAAAACTAGAGAACATGAGAGAACACACCCCAACCACAACGTAACCTATACTACAAGCAAGGAATAAGTGATGGGGAACGTCGCATGGGAAACAAAAAAAATTCCTACGCACACGCAAGATCTATCCATGGTGATGAGTATCTATGAGAAGGAGAGTCGATCTACATACCCTTGTAGATCGCTAAGCAGTAAGCGTTAAGAAACGGGGTTGGTGTATTCGAACATCTTTGCGATCCAAATCGCAAGCCGTCCGGCGATCCCATCACGAACCGTCCGGCGATCCAATCATGATCCGTCCCGCTATCCAATCACTGTCCTTTCGATCTAGCGCCGAACAGACGGCACCTCCGCGTTCAGCACACGTACAGCTCGATGGCGATCTCCACCTCCTTGATCCAGCAAGCGAGGGTGGAGAAGTAGATGAGTTCTCCGGTAGCACAACGGCGTGGTGGCGGTGGTGGTGGAGCGATCTCAGCAGGGCTTCGCCAAGCGCTGCCGTAGACGCGTTTTAGAGGAGAAATAGATCTAGGGAGAGAGGGAGGGCTACACCTATGCCTTAGGGTTGTGCTGCCCTCCCTCTCCCTCTCTATTTATAGGAGGAAGGGGTAGGTATGGCGCAGATAAGGAGGAGTCCACCTCCCATAAGGAAGGTCGGCTCCCGAGGGAGGTCTCCCTCCCCTCCAAGGCACCTCCCCACCTACCCTTGGGCGAAAGGGACCTTTGTGGTCGGTTTCCCAGCCCACTATGGGCTGGTGCGCAACCACTGAGGCCCATGTGCCCCCCCGGGGTGGGTGGGCCCCTCCTGGTAGACCCCCGGAACCCTTTCGTCACTCCCGGTACACTACCGGCAGTGCCCGAAACTTTAAGTGTGCAGACCCTGTGGGTTTGAGAACTATGTAGACATGACCGAGACAACTCTACGGTCAATAACCAATAGCGTGACCTGGATTCCCATATTGGCTCCTACATATTCTACAAAGATCTTTATCGGTTGAACCTTTATGTCAAGTATTCAGTTAATCTCGTATGTTGTTCCCTTTGTTCTTGGGTATGTTACTTGCCCGAGATTCGATCGTCGGTATCTCTATACCTAGTTCAATCTCGTTACCAGCAAATCCCTTTACTCGTTCCATAATACAAGATCCCATGGCTAACACTTTATTCACTTTGCTTGCAAGGCTTGTTGTGATGTTGTATTACCGACTGGGCCCTAAGATACCTCTCTGTCACACGTAGTAACAAATCCCAGTCTTGATCCATGCCAACCCAACAGACACCCTCGGAGATACCTATAGATCACCTTTATAATCACCCAGTTACGTTGCGACGTTTTATACACACAAGGTACTCCTCTGGTGTTAGTGGGTTGCATGATCTCATGGTCATAGGAACAGATACTTGACATGCAGAAAACTATAGAAATAAACTCACACGATCATATGCTATGTTTATAGTTTGGGTCTTGTCCATCACATCATTCTCCTAATGATGTGATCCCGTTATCAAATGACATATCATGTCTATGGCCAGGAAACCTTGACCATCTTTGATCAACGAACTAGTTAACTAGAGGCATACTAGGGACACAATGTTGTCTATGTACCCACACATGTATTTGAGTTTTCAATCGATACAATTATAGCATGGATAATAAGCGATTATCACGAATAAGGAAATATAGTAATAACAAATTTATTATTGCCTCTAGGGCATATTTCCAACAGTCTCCCACTTGCACTAGAGTCAATAATCTAGTTCACATCACCATGTGATTTTCATTGTTATGAATCTAACACCCAATGAGTTCTAGGGTTCAATAATACTTTGCATGTGAGAGGGGTCCTTAGTCAATGGGTCTGCGACATTCAGATCCGTGTGTACTTTGCAAATCTCTATGTCATACTGTAGACACTGCTACCACACTCCACATGGAGCTATTCCAAATGGCTGCTCCACTATACGTATCTGGATTGCTACTCAGGGTCATCCAAATTGGTGTTAAAGTTTGCATCGACGTAACCCTTTACGACGAACTCTTTATCACCTCCATAATCGCGAAATATTTCCTTAGTCCTCTAGTTACTAAGGATAATATTGACCGCTATCTAGTGATCCACTCCTAGATCACTCTTGTACCCCTTGACAGACTCATGGCAAGGCACACACAGGTGCGGTACACAGCATGGCATACTATACAAAGCCTATGGATAAGGCATAGGGGACGACCTTCGTCCTTTCTCTTTCTTCTGGCATGGTCGAGCTTTGAGTCTCACTCAACTCCACACCTTACAAATTAGGCAAGAACTCTTTCTTTGAACGATCCATTTTGAACCCTTTCAAAATCTTGTCAAGGTATGTACTCATTGAAAGTTTTATCAGACATCTTGATCTACCTCTATATATCAAGATGCCCAATATTTAAGTAGCTTCATTCCAGGTTTTCCTTTGAGAAACTCCTTTTCAAACAACCCTTTATGCTTTCTAGAAATTCTACATCATTTCCGACCAACAATATGTCATCCACATATACTTATGAGAAATTCTATAGTACTCCCACTAACTTTATTGTAAATACAAGTTTCTCATAAACTTTGTATAGACTCAAAAACTTTGATCACCTCATCAAAGCATATATTCCAACTCCGAGATGCTTGCTCCAGCCCATAGAAGGATCATTGGAGCTTGCACACCTTTTAGCATCCTTAGGACTCACAAAACCTTCTGGTTGTATCTCATACAACCTTTCCTCAAGGAAGGAAACAATGTTTTGGCATCCATCTGCCAGATTTCATAATTGAAAAATGCAACAATTGCTAACATAATTCCAACAGACTTTAGCATCGCTACAGATGAGAAAGTCTCATCGCAGTCAACTCCTTGAACTTTGTTGGAAACTTCTTTGTGACAAGTCGAGCTTTATAAATGGTGACATTCACCATCATCGTCTGTCTTCTTCTTAAAAATCCATTTGTACTCAACGGCCTACCATTCAACGGGCAAGTCTACCAAAGTCCATACTTGGTTTTCGCACATGGATCCTTTCTCAGATTTCATGACTCCTAGTGATTTGTCGGAATCCGGGCCCATCATCGCTTCTCCATAGCTCGTAGGCTCATCGTTGTCCAACAACATGACCTCTAAGACAGGGTTAGCGTACCACTCAGGAGCAATACATGCCCTTGTCGACCTACGATGTTCGATAGCAACTTGATCTAAAGCTTCATGATCATCATCATCAACTTCCTCTTCAACTGATGTAGGCTCCACAAAAACATCTTTCTGCATTGCACTACTCTCTGGTTGAAACAAAGTTCCAAACGACCTCATCAAGTTATATCTTCCTCCCACTAAATTCTTTCGAGAGAAACTCTTTCTCGAGAAAGGACCCATTTTTAGCAACAAACACTTTGTCCTCGGATCTGAGATAGAAGGTATACCCAACTGTTCTTAGGGTATTCTATGAAGATGCACTTTTCCGCTTTGGGTTTGAGCTTATCAGACATAAGTGTCGCATTCCCAAACTCTGAGAAATGACAGCTTAGGTTTCTGCCAAACCATATGGTGTCATTCCAATGGATTTAGATGGATCCCTATTTAAAGTGAATGCAATTGTCTCTAATGCATAACCCCAAAACGATAGTGGCAAATCGATAAGAGACATCATAGTTCGCACCATATCCAATAGAGCACGACTATGATGTTCGGACACACCATCACACTATGTTGTTCCAGGTGGCGCGAGTTGTGAAACAACTTCCACATTGTCTTAAGTTGTATACCAAACTCGTAACTCAAATATTCTCCTCCACGATCATATCGTAGACATTTTATCTTCTTGTCACGATGATCTCAAATTTCACTCTGAATTTGCTTGAGCTTTTCAAACGACTCAGACTTGTGTTTCATTAAGTAATTATATCCATATCTACTGAAATCATTAGTGAAGGTAAGAAAACAATGATATCCACTACATGCTACGACACTCACTGGACTGCATACATCAACATGTATTATTTCCAATAAGTCACTGGCCCGCTCCATCATATTCTAAAACTGGGTCTTAGTCATCTTGCCCAAGAGGCATGGTTCGAATGCCTCAACCGATTCGAAATTGAATGAGTCCAAAGATCCATCAGCATGGAGTTTCTTCATGCACTTTACATCAATATAACATTTAGCGGCAGTGCCACAAGTATGTGGTACTATCATTATTAACTTTGTATCTTTTGGCATCAATATTATGAACATGTGTATTACTACGATCAAGATTCAACAAACCATTCTAATTGGGTGCATGACCATTGAAGGTATTATTCATGTAAACAGAATAACCATTATTCTCTAACTTAAATGAATAACCGTATTGCAATAAACATGATCTAATCACGTTTATGCTCAACGAAAACACCAAATAACATTTATTTAGGTTTATCACTAATCCCGAATGTAGAGAGAGCGTGCGATGGTGATCACATCAACCTTGGAAACACTTCCAACACACATCGTCACCTCACACTTAGCTAGCCTCCGTTTATTTCGTAGCTTTTATTTGGAGTTACTAACATTTAGCAACTGAACTGATATCTAATACCCAGGTGCTACTAGGAGTAATAGCAAGGTACACATCAATAACACGTATATCAAATATACTTCTGTTGACGTTGCCAGCCTTCTTATCTACCTAGTATCTAGGGTTGTTCCGCTTCAGCGACCGTTCTCCTCATAATAGAAGCACTTAGTCTTGAGTTTGGGTTCAACCTTGGGTTTCTTCACTAGAGCGGCAACTGGCTTGCCATTCCTGAAGTTTTTCCCTTCTTGCCCTTGCCCTTGCCCTTCTTGAAACTAGTGGTTTTACTTAACCATGAACACTTGATGCTCCTTCATGATTTCTACCTCCGCGGTGTCAAACATTGTGAATAGCTCAGGGATCATTATTTCCATCCCTGGCATTTATAGTTCATCACGAAGCTCTAGTAGTTTAGTGACAGTGACTTGGAGAACTATATCAATCACTATCTTATCTGGAAGATCAACTCCCACTCGATTCAAGCTATTGTAGTACCCAGACAATCTGAGCACATGCTCACCAATTGAGCTATTCTCCTTCATCTTGCAGGCAAAGAATCTTGTTGGAGGTCTCACACCTCTCAACACGGGCACGAGCCTGAGATCCCAATTTCAGCTCTTAGAACATCTCATATGTTCTGTGATGTTCAAAACGTTTTGGAGCCTCAATTCTAAGCCGTAATGCATGACGCATTGAACTATCAAGTAGTCATCAGAACGTGCCTGTCAGATGTTCACAACATCTATAGACAATGCTTGAGGGGGGCTGCACTGAGCGGTGCATCAAAGACATAAGCCTTCTTTGCAGCAATGTGGACAATCCTCGGATCATGGACCCAGTCCGCATTATTGCTACCATCATCTTTCAACTTACTTTTGTCTAGGAACATATCAATAAAACAGGGGAGCTACAACGCGAGCTATCTACAACATAATTTGCAAAGACACTTTGACTATGTTCATGCTAATGAGTTCAATTAATCATATTACCTAAGAACCCCCACTCAAATTGACATCCCTCCGGTCATTTGAGTGATACATGATCCAAATTCACCAACTCAAGTCCGATCATCACGTGAGTTGCGGTGGTTTAAATGGTGAACATCATCATGTTGATCATATCTACTATATGACTCATGTTCGACCTTTCGGTCCTTGTGTTCCGAGGCCATGTCTGTACATGCTAGGATCGTCAAGTTTAACCTGAATGTTCTGCACGTGCAACACTGGCTTGCACCCATTGTATGTGAATGTAGAGTCTATCACACCCGATCATCACATGGTGTCTCAACACGACGAACTTTCACAATGGTGCACACTCGGGGAGAACACAATTTATCTTGAAATTTTAGTGAGGGATCACCTTGTAATGCTACCGCCGTCCTAAGAAAAACAAGGTGCATAAAAGGATTAACATCACATGCAAATCATAAGTGACAAGATATGTCCATGAACTTGTGCTTTTGATCTCTATCTATAAAGCACCGGCATGATCTCCATCGTCACCGGCATGACACCATGATATCCATCATCTTGATCTCCATCAACGTGTCAAACATTGGGGTTGTCGCGCCCACCATGCTTCTACTACTATTGCTACCGCTTAGTGATAAAGTAAAGCATCACATAGCGCTTAATGATTGACGCGCAGGTCATACAATTATTAAAGACAACCCTATGGCTCCTGTCGGTTGCCGTACTCATCGACATGCAAGTCATGATATTCTATACAAAACATGATCATCTCATACATCACATATATCTCATCATGTAATTGGCCATATCACATCACAACATACCCTGCAAAAACAAGTTAGACGTCCTCTAATTGTTGTTGCAAGTTTTACGTGGCTGTTATGGGTATCTAGCAAGAACAATTCCCACCTACGCAAAAACCACAACAGTGATGCATAAATTGCTATTCAACCTTCTCAAGGACAGCCTTTGTCGAATCCGATCCAACTAAAGTAGGAGAAACAGACACCCACCAGCCATGTTTGTGCAACAAAGTTACACGTCAGTCGATGGAACCGGTCTCTTACACGTCAGTCGATGGAACCGGTCTCTCGTAAGCGTACGAGTAAGGTTGGTCCGGGCCGCTTCATCCCACAATGCTGCTGAATCAAAACACGACTAAGGAGGAAGCAATCTAAGCATCAACGCCCACAAACTCCTTTGTTTTCTACTCGTGATCTCATCTACACATAGACCTAGCTCATGATGCCACTAATGGGGAACGTCGCATGGGAAACAAAAAAATTCCTACACACACGCAAGATCTATCCATGGTGATGAGTATCTACAAGAGGGAGAGTGGATCTACATACCCTTGTAGGTCGCTAAGCAGTAAGCATTAAGAAACGCGGTTGGGGCAGTCAAAAATCTTCGCGATCCAAATTACAAGCCGTCCTGCGATCCCATCACGATCCATCCCGTGATCCAATCATGATCCGTCCCACGATCCAATCATGGTCCTTACGATCTAGCGCCAAACGGACGGCACCTCTGCGTTCATCACACGTATAGCTCGATGACGATCTCCACCTCCTTGATCCAACAAGCGAGGGTGGATAAGTATATGAGTTCTCCGGTAGCACAACGGCGTAGTGGTGGTGGTGGTGGAGCGATCTCAGCAGGGCTTCGCCAAGCGTTGCCGCAGACGCGTTTTGGAGGAGAAATAGATCTAGGGAGAGAGGGAGGGCTCCACCTATGCCTTAGGGTTGTGCTTCCCTCCCTATCCCTCTCTATTTATAAGAGGAAGGGGTAGGTAGGGCGCAGCCTTGGTCCCTCCTCCAAGGAGAGCTGGCCGGCCAAGATAGGGAGGAGTCGACCTCCCATAAGGGAGGTGGGCGCCCTAGGGAGGTCTCCCTGCCCTCCAAGGAACCTCCCCACCTACCCTTGGGCGCAAGGGCCCTTTGTGGTCAGTTGCCCAGCCCACTATGGGCTGGTGCGCAACCACTTAGGCCCATGTGCCCCCCGGGGTGGGTGGGCCCCTCCCGGTGGACCCTCGGAACCCTTTCGTCACTCCCGGTACACTACCGGTATTGCCCGAAACTTTTCCGGAACCTAAATACCACTTTCATATATATATCAATATTTACCTCCGGACCATTCTGGAGCTCCTCATGATGTCCAGGATCTCATCCAGGACTCCGAACAACCATCGCTCACCAACATACATAACTCAATACTACCGAAACATCACCGAACCTTACGTGTGCAGACCCTGCGGATTCGAGAACTATGTAGACATGACCGAGACACATCTATGGTCAATAACCAATAGCAGGACCTGGATGCCCATATTGGCTCCTACATATTCTACGAAGATCTTTATCTGTTGAACCTCTATGTCAAGGATTCAGTTAATCCCGTATGTTGTTCCCTTTGGTCTTTGGTATGTTACTTGCCCGAGATTCGATCGTCGGTATCTCTATACCTAGTTCAATCTCATTACCGGCAAGTCTCTTTACTCGTTCTGTAATATAATATCCCGTGGCTAACACTTTAGTCACTTTGCTTGCAAGGCTTGTTGCGATGTTGTATTACCGAGTGGGCCCTGAGATACCTCTCCGTCACACGGAGTAACAAATCCTAGTCTTGATCCATGCCAACCCAACATACACCCTCGGAGATACCTGTAGAGCACCTTTATAATCATCCAGTTACGTTGCGACATTTGATACACACAAGGTACTCCTCTGGTGTCAGTGGGTTGCATGATCTCATGGTCATAGGAACAGATACTTGACATGCAGAAAACTATAGCAATAAACTAACATGATCATATGCTATGTTTATAGTTTGGGTCTTGTCCATCACATCATTCTCCTAATGATGTGATCCCATTATCAAATGACATCTCATGTCTATGGCTAGGAAACCTTGACCATCTTTGATCAACGAACTAGTTAACTAGAGGCATACTAGGGACACAATGTTGTCTATGTACCCACACATGTATTTGAGTTTCCAATCAATACAATTATAGCATGGATAATAAACGATTATCATGAACAAGGAAATATAATAATAATCAATTTATTATTGCCTCTAGGGCATAGTTCCAACAATGAGACCTCGTCACCAAGGGGAAACCGACATGCCTCGTTGTGTCCTACGCACTAAACTATTGCCAGAGAGGGCCCCTTGCCCTCCCGCTCCGGATCGTGGAGCCCGAGCCTGCAAGAAGACAACAAGCATCTAGAGAGGCTCCAATGAGGATCCGTGTAAACGGTTTGGAGAGCAAAGAAACTGCCCATGTAAGAGTCAAGGAAGCCCAAAGCTAGGATCCTAAAAAATGTTCGTCGACGATGGATCGATGCAATGTAGGCCCCTCAGTTCCACGACGACGCCCTCAAGAGGGAGACGGCACAACACACCACCGTTGTTGAGACCAAAGGCACAATCTAGGGCTTACACCCGGAACCCTGGCTCGGAGAGCGGGGCCACAATGATGCCACCAAGAGGGACATGACACCCACGGGCATCACTGCCGTTGGCGCCGAGGCACAAAGCATTTGCCTGGCGAAGCTCTATGGGTGAGACTTTCTCTAGAGATGAAACAAGAGGTGGCCACCCTTGTTGTTGCCTGGTAGAGCCGCCGTACCAAGCGGATTGAGGCCGGCTTGCTAGCCAGCTCACCTGAGGTATCCGACGACGATGAGGACCACAACACGATGGAGACAGGCTTTAATGAGACTGCCCTGGCTCATGCACCTCCTATCCACTCCAGCTACACCATGGCACATGCACAAGTGCAGTCTGTGTTGGCGCATATGTCGGCGTTACATCGGACGCTAGAGAAAAACTGTCTCCCGTTGGGTCAGATCGATGATGAGCACGCGAGCCTAGAGACCCTGGTAGCCACTGCTGGCACGAACCCGAACTTCATCGTGCAGCAACGTGCCATCTATGATGCCATCCGCGCTCAAGTCGGCGCTCACCAGGAAGCGGCCGCCGCGGAGGCGCAGTTGCAGGTGATGACGGAGGAGAACAATGCCAGCTGCACCTCCTACCCACCGCTGACGAACCATCAGGCGGCCCAGTGGGACGACAACAGCCAAGGCGCCCTCATTTCCCCCGTGGACCTCACGTCCACCGGTGACGGACAGGAGCCAAACTCCTCCGAGGATGAGTAGGACATGAGAGGTGGGAGGGCCTGGCGTCCCATGTGGGCCAGTCTGTCTCCTGTGTTCTACTCTTCCTCACGGGAGACTGCACCTTCACTTCATCGGTCTTATTGTCGGTGCTCATGGAGAAGATGGATGGAGGACGACACGGGCTTGGACGTCGTGCGTCACCACTGTGGGTAGGTTTAGGGATGAGTCTTTTTTTGTTCTAAATGTTCAAAATATAATGAAATCCGTCGTGTTTGTATGAAATCCAAAATGTTTGCACGAAACCCAACCGTGTTTGCATGAATTTCATCCGGTTGGTTCGAGTTGTTGTCAAAATGTATGCGACTAGCGTTGGATGTCGTTCTCCCGCATCCGTGTTCGCGGACTGCCCCCTGTCCGCAGATGGATGTGGGAGGAAATTTGTGGGTTGCCGTTGGAAATGCCCTTATTACAACCGGAGGAGATTGAAAAATATCACGTGATACCTTGAAGCGGGTCAGATAGGAAGCAATTTTTAACACCACAACTATGCGAAATGACAGACTGATGATTATATAGTACTTCCTCTGTTTCATAATATAAGAGCATTTTGACAGAGGGAGTATGAAAGAAGTTCAATCCCGGTACTAAAATTCTAATAGCGTCGCATAGCTACCGCTCCCATGCCAGTTGTCAACCTTTGAGAACTCGCCGCCGCCGTCAACGTCGCTACCTCTACTGCCCACTGATTTGCCACCATCGTCGGGATTCATCGCCATCATCATTGTCACCACCTAGGCCAAAGAGAGAGTAAGTTGCGCGAGTGAGCGAGGTTAGGGGAGAGGGTCGGCTATTTTGACCCCGGCCCAGGCGACACAACCCGACTAAGCCCTGTCCTAACAGTCGTCGGGTGGGGGTCGTCTCCCCTATGCCAACTTGACCCTTGACACACACATGTTATAATCATATTTAGCCAGCCGAATCGGTATCCAAGTAAAAGTGATAGTTTTTAGACACAAAATTAAACAAAAATGGTACTTCTTGCGAAAAGTGATACTTCTTGCGAATACTACACTACGTACCCGCTACAAACTCCTACGTAACCCTTCCATCTAATCTTCTCCCCCCCCCCCGGATTTTCATGCAAAAATGCTAGACTTACATACAAACCTACATAATCTAACGTAACTTGACTAACTAATCTCCATCCCCCGATTTAACCTGGGTGGGGGGCCCTCCCCTCAGACTTGGCCATGGGCAGCCCACGAGCCGGGCTCGGGCCTAGATTTTGTGCCCAGTGCTCGGGTTGGGCCAGCCCGGCCCTAAAAAACCCGAGTTTATGCCAATGTCGGGCCAGGCCTACCGGGCCGGACCGGGCTTGGACCCAAATATCAGGCCCGACAGCCGGACCGGGCCAGGCTCGTGCCTGGGTTTTTAACGTCGGGCTTTTTTAGGCCCGGCACGAGGCCCGGCCCGGCCCGAGGTTTGGCGAGGTATACCTCCCTTATTTCCTCCAATCAGAAGAAGGCCACCTATGCTATTAAGTAACTTTACGTTGGATGGCTACGTAGGTGTAGCATTGTTGATTTTCATGGGGGTGGGCCCCATCACTCCACATTGATCCACTAATAAATCTCCACATCAGTTATTATGTAGAATGCTTATGTAACTTTACGTGGATCTAGCAAAGCTCCAGTTTTAATAGTATAAAGTTATGCTAAATCTCCATAATTAATATGATAGGAGTAAGTACTAGTTTTGTTTGAAAAATAGTACTACAACAATCGCGTAACCGTGTCGTGGCCCGCCGGCCTTCACCGGCACCGGCGCCGGCGCGTCCGGGAACAGATCGATTGCGCCTTCCACGTGCCCGCGGGGTCGCCTTCATCGAGGCGACCCACAGCGGCGCCACCGCACCGAAGCCTAAAGGCCCCCATCACTCTGGCGCTGGGTTATCCGAGGCCGTACCGGCGCTGGCAGGAGGCGGAGGGCGCGCCCTGAAAGATTCTTCCTGATCAGACCTGGCTTGCTCTGACCTGGTGAGTGATGCCCTGCATGCTCTGCTCACTCGTTTCGGCACTGTAGGTGAAACCTTCTACTTTTCTTCATTTTGTTCCAAATAGAACAATGGGGTTCAATCCAGGTCAAGTTTTCCTCTCTCTTATTAGCAACCTCTGTTTGTTATTTTGTGTGTGCCTTGGATACTTAAATGGTGTTGCTATTTGGGCTGCTGACTCTAATATCAAAACCTTAGCTCTGAAGCTACAATGTAGGAGTAGAATCTTTTGTAACACCCCTGTGTTGATCTCTCTTGTGGTTTTTGCTATGGAGGCTTAGCTGCACTGCCCTGCATACCAAGATACTGACAGAATAGTAACTTGTACAGCACAGCAACCTCTGGGTATTGCTGTGCTCCCTTATCTCCTTGGCGTTGCGAAAAGTAGGGTACGATTCCTTCTGCTCAGTCATTCCAGAAGTTCTCAGCTGTAAGCATGCCATGCTTCCATCTGCAACTCTCTGAAAACTTTTCACGTGAGACTCTTTTTTCCAGTTGAATATGTTCTTGCTCTGTGCTTGGGCATCGTTGGCACTGTGGCTGGCTGGCTGGCTGCTTCTCTGCAGAAGTATTGGCTCTTGGCAAAGGTGAGAGGCTTCTGCTCTTTCTACATTCTACTACATGCTTAGAGCATAAACTTGGTACTCTTTGGATCTTTTTTATGCTGGCTCCTTTGATCTTTAGTGTTTGCTTGCATAACTTACTTTCCTTTGATTTTTCTGACATCAAATATATGCATCCGTGTGAAGTTGGAACCGACTGCTGATAACAAATACTACTGCTTCTTCCTATTTTAGGCTGCTCTTTTGCATATAGGCTGCTTCTCTGCAAAAATACTGGCTTGTTCAAAGAGCTTCTTGGCGAAGGTAAGAGGCCTCTTGTCTTTCTACTAGATCATAAACTTGCTAAATCTTTAGATCACCTGAAAAAAAACATGCTCCAGTATTGGACGCCTTTCTTTGATTTAACTGACATCACTTATTTGCATCCATGTGAAGTTGGAACAGATTGCTGATGATTAACACATACTACTACATCTTCCAATTTTAGGCTGCTGTATCTTGTTCCCTTGATTCCCCACCATTTTGGTTACATTTGTCATGCTGCCGGATCAAGATGATGATCAGGATAACAGTCATCTGGAGGATACCCAGAAGCATTTTTTCAAGTGCATGGTTGGCGATTTCCCAGAAAAAATGGCAAGCCCTGGGTGCATGGAAGTCTTTTCTCTCCTTCAGATGGAATGCCATCCTGGTCAGGATGATGATTTTGTTGTTTGCTTGTTCCTGCAGGACATACCACAGAAGTTTGTGGAGAATTTCAAAGGTCATATCTCTGAAGTTATCAAGCTAGAAGCTCCTGATGGAAACATATATAATGTTCAGGCTATCAGGGATCTGAACAAGATAGTCCTCGGATCTGGATGGGGGGTATTTGTCAGCTTTTACAAACTAAAAGTGGGCTACTTCCTGCTCTTCAGGTACATCGGGGATTCTCATTTCAAAGTACTGATATTTGATTTTGGAAGTTGCTGTGAGAAGGAAGTGTTCCACGTTCTCATGAACTGTGGCCCAAATGCCCAAGAAAAAGACAGTCGTCTTGATCGACCACCGCTGAGCGAAAGACGATGCCAAGATAGTGGATCAAGCAACAGTGTGTCCCATCGAAGGTGTGAGCTCTGCGATGTGCATTTCTATTGGCATCACCTGGATGATAGGCAGAAGTATTTTCTGAGGCTCATGGTTGGCGATTTCCGGCAAGAAATGGTAAGACTTTGGATGATAATGCCCTTCCCGACGTCTTGATGAAGTGCCATCTTTGATCAGAGATATATAATTTGCTGATTGCTTTGTTGTTTGTTCCTGCAGAGCATACCAGAGAAATTTGTGAAGAATTTCAGAGGCCGGATCTCTGAAGTTATGAAGCTAGAAGGTCCAGATGGAAATATATACAACATTAAGGTTACCAAGGTTCTGAACAAGATAGTCCTTAGATCTGGATGGGTAGCATTTGCCAGTGCTTATGAACTAAAAGAGTATGACTTGCTGGTGTTCAGATACATTGGGGCCTCTCACTTTAAAGTCCTAATATTTGATCCAAGTGGTTGTGAGAAACAATTGTTCCACATTGTCATGAACCACGCTCCTAATGTACCAAAAACGGGCATATCTCATGATCGGTCATTCCTCAGGGAAACGAGGCGCCAAGACTGCAAATCACACGATAACAACACTAGAAAAACTAAAAAGATGACCCCACTGGACTCTCCTTCACCCAGATCAGGTAAGAAAATTGAAGGGTTGCATGTATATTTAACTTGATATCTATTCTGTAATTACTCACTGATGTCTTGATGATCGGCATTGTGCAGCTAAAGGTGTCACATCTCCAGAGGACACCATGAATTCAGGTGGCCTTCCGGAAACTACCGAGGCTCGCTATGTCCTAGCAATGGGGTGCAATCTGACTGCAGGGCAGAAGGCAGAAATCGATGCACTTGTGAGGAAAGTTAGGCCTGTAATTCCATTTTACGTCACAGCCATGAACAAGACAAGTATGTCCGGATCTCTGGTACGTGTGGAGTATCCTCTACAGATTCAGCGAGACTCCTGCAAAATTTGTTCTTTAATGCTCAGGATCAGATTCTCTTGTCTAAAATTTTGTCGGAATTTTTAAAATTATAGTAGCTCTCCGTAAATTATAATCTTCAATAATTTGAAAGACACATGATTCATTCATCTCTAACAGGTCATCTGCAAGGATTATGCTGCCAAATACCTTCCACGTGAAGCCCAGTTCATCACACTCTGCCATCCTTGTAAGAGCAGCATATGGATAGACCATTTGAAGGTTATCACTGATGGTTCATGCATGCTTTCTTCTGGCTGGTCATGCTTCGTTCTCCACAACGAGTTGCGGGAAAGTGATGTTTGTGTATTTGAAGTATCAAAAAGCACCGGTGAAATGACAATGGTAGTTCATTCTCTTGAACGAGGCCATCACGTACAAGGTGAGTATTGGGCACAGTTATGTCTGCACATATGACATGAAAAACAGCGCTCAGGGTTGCTAACATAGAAATAAGAATTTATAAATCAACTTAGAAATAGACTCCTTTTTTTACATAGCCAGCTAACATATAAACCTGAAATAGTATGAAATCAATACTGAGCTAGTGTTTCTGTACTGGATCATTTTGGAATGCCCATTTGTTTGTTTTTTACAGATAAAGAGCCCGAATCTCAAAAGACGTGCAATTATCCAGTCAAGGGCAAGGCGATCATGGAAGAGAGTGACAAAGAATATGCTGAGTCCAAGTCCAACTACTACTACTCAAAGTATGCCAAGGGCCTGACCGGCGAGGAGCAAGAGGATATATTCAGGTCAGCATCGATTCAACAGGGAAATCCAGTATACGTCGCTGTCCTGCAGAAGAATCACTTTAGCCGCAAGCATAACATGCTGGTTAGTTCAGTTGTTCTGCGAATCACAAACTTGAAGACCTAGACGGTTCATTAAACTGTCTTTGGTAGACATTCCGAACCGTCGCCTACGAAGCTTTCTGTAGTAAACTGATTTTCTGTATATGCAGTTCATCCCCAAAGAGTTTGCGGCTAAGCATCTAACGGCGAGGTCGCATGACATCATGCTCCTGAGACCCAACAGGAAAGAGAAGTGGCGCGTGTGGTACTACTACCATTCAAGCTTTAGGGGTTTCAACGGCACTCCATGGACCAAGTTCGTCTGTGACAACAAGCTGCGCGAAGGCTACATCTGCGTCTTCGAGCTGATCAAAGGCGTGCACAAGGCGACGATGTTTGTCCACGTGTTCACCAAGGTTGATGGCAGGCTTGTTCTGCTGGACTAACTAGCTAGGTTCCTGCGTAGCTGTATCCTTGTGAATTTGTCGCTGAATAATTGAAACATGTTGCCACTGGGAGTGGGAGCTGAACTGGGGGGTAGTTTGTGTACGAGGCAAGTGCACTAATATGGTTCCAGTAGAACTAGTTGTTGAGCCATACCGTGTGATTTCAGAACAGAGAGAGAGGAGTATTTCAGATGTTATTTCCCTTGCATGTAAGCTTAGTTGACTGTAATTTTATTGAAGCTAAGTTGAGTCCCAGCTAGTGGATAGCCGTGTGCTACTCAGATGTATTGGTTCTTTTGGTGATCGAGTAGGAGAAGTTATAATTGCTCGTTGCAGTGATTTTTTTTCCGACAAGGAGGTTGAAAACACCCGGCCTCTGCCTTCAACAGAGCCTAACAAAATAAATACGTGAATCAATTCAAAGCAACCTTCCTGATGACATTTGTCGCTGCACCTGCAAGCTGGATGATATGCCTTGACCTCACACTGACACATACACCATCCAATTTGGAGGCCTGACACATATACCATCTAATCCAGAGGTCTCCCCAGGCCGCCACACGATGAGCTGAAAGCACCAACCGGTCTAGCAGAGCCTCAACACGCACCGTATGCGCACGCTTTAGAATCCGCATCCGCCATCTTCGAGAGGAATCAATGCCTTGACCTTGATAGGCCCAACTATGGCCGATGCCACAACAACGCCATTACCCTGTGCACATCCATCAACATGCCTCCATCATCGAGACTCCATTGCGTCATGTCGACATCATCCGATCCAGGAGGCCCAGATCTAGGGTTTCCCCAGAGCAGCCCGAGCGGGGTGACACGGCCTGTAACGACGATGCCTTGACAAGGAAACGACGTCAAAGACGTTGCCATCACCCGCCATGACCGAAGTCGGCATGATTTTCACCGCCCTTCGTGCCACCCCGACTTCACAGCTGACTGGATCTGCACGGAGCCACGTCGTGGGAAGCACACAGCCACCGAAAGGCCAGCGAGGGACCTCCACCCACTCCTCATGACTCTCCATGTGTCACCAGCCAGCCAAGGGCCACGCCATGTTGGATCTGAACAACGATTACATCCATGAACGTCGCCACCAACCATCCCCTGAAAGCACGTCGAAGACCGATCTCCGCTCACTCTCCGACCATGGAGGCGACCATCGTTGCCGGCCGACCAGGGAACTTCGCCTTCGCCACCATGCTCCGTGGTCTATGGAAGGAGACTTGTTATATAGGAGTAATTACTGGAGGTGCTTATCCACTAGGGAAGAATGATTCGCTCGCGTTCGTGGGTCATTCCTACGACTCATGAGATGAACGAGTCCGCCGTCGTCTGCTACGTATCAAACATATCTACTTTTCCAAATACTTTTGCTCTTGTTTTGTACTCTAATTTGCATGATTTGAAAGAAACTAACCCGAACTAACATTGTTTTCATCACAACTACCATGGTGTTGCTTTTGTGCAGAAATAAAAGTTCTCGGAATTGGACGAAACTTGACGATTAATTTTTATTAAATAAATAAAAACATACTGGAACAAAGATATGCCAGAGTGGGCCAACTGGCCATCCATAAGGGGGCAGGGCACGCCCCTGCCCTTGTGGACCCCTCACAACTCTGCTTGGCCTATTTCCAACTCCATAAGTACCGTCTTTCGAAGAGAAAAATCAGGGAGAAGTTTCATCACATTTTATGATATGGAGCCGCCGACACCTCCTATTCTTCGTCGGGAGGCCTGATCTGCAGTCTGTTTTGGGATCCGAAGAGGGAAAATCGTCGCTACCGTCATCATCAACCCCTCTCCATCAACAACGTCATGATGCTCACCACTAGGAGTGAGTAATTTTATTGTAGGCATACTGGAGACAGATTGAGATGAATGAGATGATCATGTAATCGAGTCAATTTGTTAGGACTTGATCCCTATTACCCATTATGTTTTGAGACTGATGTTGCTATGACTTTGTTATGCTTAATGCTTATCAGTAGGGCCTGAGTGCCATGATTTTAGATCTGAGCCTATTATATTTTCATGAATATAAGTGTGTTTTGGATCCTATATTTCAAGTTGTATACATGTTATAATCCACATACCCCAAGGTGACGAGAATTGGGATTCACTCCAGTGATGACCATAGTATGATGAGTTCATGAATTCATTATGTGTTAATGCTTTGCTCCGGTTCTCTACTAAAAGAAGGCCTTAATTACCCTTAGATTTCCATTAAGACCCCACTGCCATGAGAGGGTTGGACAAAAGATGTTATGCAGGTTCTTATTATAAGCACGTCTAACTATTTACGAAATACATGCCTACATATGATTGATGAATTGGAACTAATTATGTGTCGCTCTAGGTTGTGACTGTTATATGATTGATTCCATCCAAATATCCATCGATACTCCATGCCTATGATTTTATCATATTTTGTTTGCTAAGTTACTATTGTTGCTACTATTGTTTCAACAACTACAAAACTTCTATTGCTATTTTTACTGTTATAGTTGCTATTGTTACTACTTCTATCAAAACTATGAAACTAATGTGCTATGAAATACTTTGTTGCGGAGAATTAATTCTCCAGGTGTGGTTGAATTTACAACTCAGATGTTAAGGGTTATTAATAAATTCAGGTCAAATACTTCCCTCGAAGACTGTTGCGACCCCCTATACTTATCGGTCATCACCGCCCCAACCAACCTTCCTTCGCGCTCCTCTCCCTCGTTGTCGCCTCTGGCCCACGGTGATGGTGCGGTGCCATTGCATCTCTTTCTCCCCCTCCTCCCCAGGGCGTGATCCCTCTCTCACACACGGTGATGAGGTTCATATCTCACACCTGCAAACTCCCCGTTTCGGTCGGTCGTGGCCTTGCTTGGTGGCAGCGCGACCCTTGGCATGCGTGGGCATGGTGCGTTCTTCTGGTACCGAACTATGATGGCGCGACTACTGGTGGTCGAGGGTCGTGGACACTAGTGCAAAAGTTTCTAGCTATGGCATGAGAAAAACGGCCTTGCTCGTGTGGACACTCGACGCCACCAATGTGGTGCCATTTTCAAAAAGAGTGAGGGTGTTGGAGGCTATGTCAGCAGTTTTTCACATATTGCTGGCATGCCACATGGCCAACGTCAACAGTAAGTGTATAAGCCAGCAAATAGCTTTTTCGCTAATAAAAAATCACAAAAGTTCAACTCCACAAAACTACATAGTTAATCACCAACTTAACTAGTTCAATATATACACCCTCACTACATCATCAACTAGTTCAACTCCACAAAACTACATAGGTACTCATCAACTTCATAAAAATTACTAGTTAAAGAACTACATAATTGAACGTCACAAACTATATTATCATTCCATAGCGAGCCTGATAGATGGCCGATCATATTTATTGATCAAGGTTTAACTTCAACTAACGAATCTTGTGTCGATTGTTTTCTCCATCTTCTATGAAATGAGTTCTCTCCATTTTGAGCACATTCATCTCGGCTATGGGATCGAGAAGGGACATCTAGAGGGAGGGGTGAATAGACTACTTGGCAAAATAAAAATCTAACCTTTTCCCAATTTTATTGGTTGGCAAGTTTTAACAATTCTAGCAAGTCTAGCACACCCTACACATGCAAGCCAACGAGTATAGCAGCAGAAAGTAAGACATGCACATCTAAGTAAGTAGTAGAGATAGGAAGATCAAATGCAAACATGACACGAAGATTTTGGCGTGGTTCTGATAGGTGGTGCTATCGTACGTCTACGTTAATGGAGACTTCAAACCATGGAGGGTAAAGGTTGCACGAGTCCACGAAGGGCTCCAACCACAAGGGGTCCACGAAGAAGCAACCTTGTTTATTCCACCATAGTTTACGTCCACGAAAGACCAGGGTAGATCTTCACGAAGTAGGCGATATCCTTGCCCTGACAAAATTCTTGGTTCAACTCCACACGAAGTCGGAGGCTCCCAAGCGACACCTAACCAATCTAGGAGACACCACACTCCAAAAGGTAATAGATGTGGTATGGATGATGAGCTCCTTGCTCTTGTACTTCAAAAGATAGTCTCCTCAACACTCAATCACTCTCTCATACATTTGGCTTGGTAGAAGAGATTGATTGGGTGGAAAGCAACTTGGGGGAGGCTAGAAATCAAGATTCATATGGTAGGAGTGGAATACATTGATATCAACACATAAGTAGGTGGTTCTCTCTCAGAAAATGAATGGGGCAAGTGTTGGCTTGTCCTGAGCGCTCTCTCTGTGAATGAGAGGGAGGTGGAGGGTTATATATAGGCATCTCCAAAAACCCAACCGTTACAACATTATTTCCCAACTCGATGGAACCGAAGCAAAAACTCGGTTGCACCGACTAGTGCAAAATGTGGAAATTTTTGTCATTTTTGTGAGACCCATATATAAATCTCTATGAGTTCAATTTTGGCTGGCCTAGGAAGTTAAGCAAACTCGGTGGCACCAATTTGTAGAACTCAGAGATTTCGACTTTTAGCAAATGGATACCAATGAGTTGGTCACTATTTTTCGGTTGCACCGAAACCAAACTTGGTGTCACCGAGAAGGTAAGGTTTGGCTCTGGATCCGTCTAGGGAGAAACTTGGCAGGGCCGATGTGGAAAAGTTGGTGGCACCGGATTTAAGTGTTAGGTTTTGGATAGAATATTTTGTAGGAGAATTCATCAGTATTTTTACTAGCGAACTCTAAGAACTTGAGCAACCAGATCATCATGGACACCTCATCCCCTTTTAATAGTATTGGCTTTCCTATGGACTCAAATTTGATTTCTCACAAAACGAAAAATGTAGAGTCTTGAAGCTTGATGTATTGCCAATCCTATTCCTTTCCTTCTTCTTCATTCCCTCGGGATTCTCCTCACATTCCAGCTACATCAATCTTCTGGACTTAATCTGAAGCATTAGATGAAATCATTATTCCAAGAGACAATGTATGTTGTCATGAATTATCAAAACCACCAAGGGAACATATGTGCTTTCATCAGCCGTGAGGAGTTTTCTCTTATTATTTAGCTTATCCCTCTCCTCATTAGCTGATCTCTCGTGTCCCTCAGCATAAGAGTTTTGTTGGAGAGATCAGCCTTCTCCTGCTGTGGCTCACTCGTCTCGGCCTTCAGCGAGTCATTCGCCATATGCAAGGAACTGATGATGAGACTCTAAGAGCTCGCGGTTGAGCATCTCTGATACGTCTCAAATATATTTATAATTTTTTATTGTTTCATGCTATGATATTATCAATATTGTATGCTTTAGAGGCCTTTTTATATCATTTTTGGGAACTAACATAATAATCTAGTGTCAGGTGCCAGTTCTATTTTTTGTCTATTTTCTTGTTTCATAGGAAACTAATTCCAAATATAACGAAACTTTATGGTTATTTTTTCTAGACCATAAGGAAACCTGGAAGCATCGAGAGGAGGCCAGACACCAGACGAGAGGGCCACAAGCTCACACGGGGCGCCAACTGAGCTTGTGGGCCCCTCGTGGGTCCTTTTGACCTAACTCCGCCTCCATAAATTCCCCAACACCCCAAAACCACCAAAAGGAGACCCAAAACGATTTTCCCGCCGCTGCAAAGCCTGTGTACTTGTGCGATCACATCTAGAGGTCTTCCCTAGTACTCTGCAGGAGGGGAATTGACCACAAAGGCCGTCTACATCAACCTTGTTGCCTCCATGGTCATGTGTGAGTAGTCTACCACATACCTACGGGTCCACAGTGATTCTCTCTCTCCCCTCCCTCTCTCTCTCTCTCTTTGATCATCACTACAATGTTCACTTTGGAGATCGATAGAATGCAAGCTTCTTCTACGGTATGTTTGCTAGGTTCCGATGAATTATGGGTTTATGATCAGATTATTCATTGAAAGTAATTGAGTCTTTTCTGAACTTTATTATGTATGATTGTTATAGGTATGTGTGCCTTTTGATCTACGGGTTTGCTTTGGCCAAGTAGATGAGTAGATCGTCACTACAAGGTTCAATCTTGCAGTGTCCTCACCTAGTGACAGAAGGGGTAGCAAGGCACACATTTGTACTGTTTCTACTAAGTACTAAATGATAGGGTTTAATCATATTAGTTGATTCTATTATGTTTACATTATGTCATCTTGCTTAAGGCGTTACTCCGTTTGTCATGAACTTAATACCATAGATGCATGCTGGATAGTAGTTGATTGGTGGAGTAATAGTAGTAGATGCAGGCAGGAGTCGGTCTACTTGTCACGGATGTAATGCCTATATACATGATCATGCCATAAATAACATCATAACTACGTGCTTTTCTATCAATTGCCCAATAATAATTTGTCTATCCATCGTATGTTCTTGAGAGAGATGCTTCTAGTGAAAACTATGCCCCCAGGTTTATTCAACATATTTACTAAAACTTATTTACCTTGCTGCAATTTATTTACTTTGTAATTTATCTATCTACCACTGTCAGATTTGATCCTTGCAATTAACGAGTACAAGAGGATTGAGAACCCTCTTGCCCGCGCTGGGTGCAAGTATTTGCTCTTGTGTGTGTAGGTATTGTCGACGGTTGTTTGCCTGATTGTCCTATTGGTTAGGTAAACCTTGGTTCTCAACTGAGGGAAATACTTATTGCACTTTATTAATTCATCCCTTTCTCTTCGGAAAAAAACCCCAAAGCATCTACAAAGTAGCAATCTCCACATCATATACCGACTCTTATGAAGTCAAATGTTTGAAATCATTAGATATGCATGTGTGTTTGCAATCATCATCAATAGTTAGATATAGATGGATGTGTTTGGAATCCTACCCGGTTGCCTCCATCATCAATGACAAGTCAACGCCAACTATAAAATAATGACAAGTCAACGCTAACTACAAAACATATATGACAACTGAACTATGAATTGCTACTATTTTAGGTCAATTGACTTGTGCTAAATATAATTGATGCTTGTTGTGAATTTGGGATATTGTAGTCCCACTCAGTCATCTCTCAATTTGTGACACCCAAATACAGAGTTTGTTCACAAAATATCCATGAACTAGGGGGAGGGGCATGCCCCTACAGTAATACACTAGTTAATTATGAGCTACCAAAAATTATGAATGGCCAAATCATGAACCCTAAGTGATTTTAACAGTACCAAATAGTGAAGCAAACAAATGGAGAGGGGGAGGCTAACAGAAGGTTGGATCCATGTTGCATCGTCGACCGCGTGCGTCTCGGTCGCCTGTCGTCGTCACCGAAACCCTAACATTTTAGATGAAATAAATGACTCAGAGAAAATTACCGACAATGACATCGAGAGGGGAGGTACAGATGTATGGCAACAAGAGGGCAGGTCTAGAAGAATATCTCAACACCAGAAATGGCCGGAAGCACCATCGACGGAGGGGGTCGATAGCGGCGGCGACGAGAAGAAAAGGGATCTAGAGAGAGAGAGAGAGGAGTGTCAACTACAGCGAGGGCTGATGCCCCATAGGTTTTGACCTGACTACTTTAGAAATGTTGGGCCTAGCCTAATAGGCTAGTATTAGAAATAACAAAAAGACTAAAATTTACAAAACAATCAAAAATAATTTAAAAATAAGACTCAAAATTATAAAAATATTCAAACTAATTAAAGATTTCAAGAAATAAAAAGACCCCAAAAAATAAAAGACTCAAAATTATAAATGATTTAAAATAATAAAAGACGTACATAATAAAAGACTCAAAATGCTAAAAGACTGAAAATAATAAAACACTCAAAATTATAAAAGATTGAAAATAATTAAAGACTTAAAAAATAAAAGACTCAAAAAATAAAAGACTTAAAATAAATAAAAAGATACAAAATAATAAAAGACTCAAAATTATAAAGATTCAAAATAATAAAAGACTTTAAAAGAATAAAAAGACTCAAAATAATAAAAGTCTTATAATTATATAAAAAACTTATTTATGGCTTCCAATACAAGGCACGTCAACACTAGAATATGTACGTATGACATATATAGAAACCGAACGCCACCACTATCTTCCAACATGTGAGTACAACTAGGCCCTTACATTTGTGACCGACGCTAGCACTAACCTTATAAAGCTGACATGCTAAATATGGCAAAGCCATCACTATTTAAAAAAATAGTGCTCGCCGTGGATGGAAATGCGGCGCCACCAACAAAACTTGTGGCTAGCCATTTCTTTGCTAGTGGGAGGTAGTTCATGTCCGTTGGTGGAGGCTGGATTCGCCAGATCCAAAGGGCTATTGATCTGATCCAATGGATTCCTTGGGCATGGACCTCCCCTCGTTGGTGGCCCTTGTGGCTACTTCTTTTAGGCTCCCGATAACCCAAAATTAGGGTTCGTCCCTGTACGGGGTGCAAGGTGCAAGTTTTGGGATGAAGTGGGTGGTGGAGTTACGTCAGTGCGGTGGTCGGGGCAACCATCAGCGTGCTTGCATTGCACTGCCATGTGGGTGATGAATGGGCGTGCATCTCCTTGGTCGCGTGGAGTAGCAGCTCTGGACAGTTGGCATAACGACACCATTTCGACGGGTGTCATTGTGCGGGTGCATGTGTATCGCCTTAGTTGTTTGTGTGACAAGGTGGAACACTCGGGGGCATCCGTCGTGCGGGTGTGTTCTTTGCTGCCCCCCCCCCCCCGCCTGCTTCGGGCCGTGTCATGCCCAAGATGCGATCTTATCCTTATTTTGGCCAGAGGGCCTCGATAGGGATAGAAGCGCATCTCGTCATGTCGCAAGAATGGATATCATTACAAGTACATGTACTGAACAAATGAGTATATGGAATTGGCTTACACTCGTCACAAGCTACAACAAGATCACATCAATACAATAACATATCCAAACATCATTCATAAGAGCAGGGTCCGACTAAGGACGAAACCAAATGATAAAATGACATCCATCCTTGCTATCCCATGCTACCGCCTGGAACCCATCCTAGATCGATGAACAAGAAGAAGAAGAACTCCAAATCAAACAAGCATCGCTCCCACGTCAAATCATCGCATTACTTGTACCTGCAACTATTGTTGTAGTAATCTGTGAGCCACAGGGACTCAACAATCTCATTTCCAAGGGTATCAAGACTATAAAAGCTTAATGGGTGAGGTATGGTTAAGTGGTGAGGCTGCAACAAGCAACTAAGCATTTATTTGAATGGCTAACTTACAAATACAGAAAGTAAAATGGGTGGTCTACACATGACGAACGTGAAGTAGTAATGACCACTAAGTGATCCTGAACACCTACTTACGTCAAACATAACCCCACCGTGTTCTCTCTCGGATAAGGACTCACGAGAAGAGACAGTCACGGTTATACACACGGTTGGTGTATTTTATTTGAGTTTACTTCCAGTTTGCTATGACCGGGTGTTAAACAAAGTTTCCAAGTTGCCACATAACCGCGGGTACGACTTTACAAAAGATTTAACCCTGCAGGGGTGCTCCAACTAATCCATCATAAATTAACCACACGCCGAGAGAATAACCTCGACCACGGATCTCATGATCTTCACAGGAGATTCCATAGGAAGACCACACCTCGAGATAGCCCGAAGTAAAACGGAATTCCTCATGCAAGACATTCGAGAAAGGTAAAACAAGTCCAACAAGACCGCCCGGCGTGTCGACGATCCCGATAGGAGCCGTGTATCTCGTTCTCAGGACACGACGGATGAGCGATGGTTACCACGCCAATCACCGAGTTGCCCCGAGTAGCGTTAATAAGCTGCACTGGGTTGGACCAATACTCATGAGGAGCACTGGCCCGGGTTGCTGATTAAAGATCCGCGGGTGCCGGCAGGTCCCTATGCAATTTATTAGTTATTAGACAAATGTAGTACCAATGTTGGGCCTTGCCAGACAAGCTTTATCCTAAAATGAAAATCAAGGGGGTCTTCAAGACAACCCCGATCATGTTAGGAGCGCTCAATATGGAACATAATACGGGTTCATAAGTAACTAGGGCGGCAAAGATGGAAAAAAAAACACCGAGCAAAAGGCCAGGCCTTCCACCTTTTACCAAGTATATATGTGCATTAAATTAAATAGCAATAATATTGTGATAACAAAAGAATGTCCATGTTGACACATGGAAGCAATTGCACCTGCACCTAGAAACACTATAAGAAGGGCTGAGCAAGCGGTACCATAGGCAAACAATGGTTTGCTAGGAGGTGGAGGGTTAGGGGCTTTTCATGGCAATGTTGTGAGGCTTGACAAACAAGTGGTAGGTAGCGAGACATAACGATAAAAGAAGGACAACTAGCATAACAATGATAGTAGTGGCATCCAGGGAAATGTGTCATCTTGCCTGAGATCCCGCTTGGAAAAAGAACGAGTCCATGAAGAAGACATGCCAATGTAGTCAAACGAATCCTCACACTCCGAACGCTTTCGGAACTCTATCGAGAAGGAACAGTCCAAAAACAACAATCAACACATGGTACACCACCACATATGCATGACATGATGCGCAAAAAAATATGATGTATGTCCGGTTTAAATATGCAAGGCATGTCAAATCACATTAAACAGCTACTACACATTAAAGTGAAGCTCAATATACAACAAGTTGCATATTGATGAAACTCCACGATCGATTATTTAGTTCACTCTCGTTTAGGTATGCATCAATGTTAAATATTATAAAACATGGCAAGAGGTGAAACATAAGTAAACTATCTATCTAGGCATCTTAAATGAGGTCCAAAACAACTTATAGCATTTCCGAAATGACCCCATATGTTAATTTTGAAACCGGTCCAGATATGAACTAACCATATTTTATATTTGGTAAACAACAGAATAAAGTATACCATGCAATTCTACACGTCATTCTAGTCGATTTAGATATATGGAACATCTCAAACGGAGCTACGGTCTAAAAGATATAAAATCACAGGATTATATGCCATGAATGCAAAATGCGTGCAAATGACAACCACAAACATTTCAAATCATGAATGCAGCAAGATATTATGATGCTACATAAAATTGTAAGCAAATTTCATATAAGGCATGCCTAAAACGGAGCTACGGTTCAACCACAAACACTCATACAAGGTTTAGTGCAAATCTGCCCAAAACAGCAACATAGCATTTTGCACACATGAAAACAACACGCTACAAGATCCTTAAATGCACAAACTAAGCATGAGGCTGTAGCATATAACACACACTTCATTTCATCTTCACATAACATACTCAAAAGAGGCATGGATCACATGGTCGGTAGCTCACAACCTGGCTAATTGAAAACAGTTTCAGACTTAGTGAAAATAGCAGTTTTGACAGTTTAGTTTTATCACGAAGGCATATTGACAGTAGTAAAACTATAATCTACAGTGCATATTATGGCATGAAAATTAACAGCACGGTAGTAGACATTATAAACTATAAATAACTCCACTACATCAACCCCAAAGGGGTTCAAGATCATTAGCAAAACACATGGCAAGACAGCAACAAATGTTACAGATTCTAGACTTAGAAATATTTAGACCCTTCAACACAGCAATATTTTTCAGCATGTTGGCAACAAGAAAATAATATCTAAACATGCATTTCGACGGCAAGAAAAATGACCAGAAGCTAGTGCACATGTCAAAGGGCATAACTCATGTTCAAAATTATTTCATATCATGCATGGATTTAATCACACAAAAATGATAAACGGGCATCACAGCAAAATGACATGCACACAAATTTACTTTAATGACAAAACAAAATGCACAGATAAATATTATGCATTTTTCTATCCCAAAATCATATATAGTATGCATACGTTCATGTAGGAAAAAATGTCACAATTAATTACGCAAGTTCGTGGCATAAACCTATTAGCGAATTATTTATGCAATTAAATCCAACCATCACACCCAACATTTCTTTTCATGCCAAAAAAATGCATTACAATTAATCTACACAAAATCCTACACATTTTCAGAGCATTTCACATATATAAAACATTTTAATCCGGCACACGTTTAATTATTTATTAGCAATTTTAAAACAAGTTTTTCCCTGAATTATAAAAACGCAATTGGGCCTAATAGAGCAACGGGCGCATCAGATTAAGCAGCGCCCAGGGGTGAAACATAAGGCGGGGGAGGCGCTCACCAAATGGGCCGAGCCCGTCGGTGGAGCGGTCGCTTGGGCGGCGGCTGGGCGTTGCACTGTCCTCGGCCCAAGAGGCGGGATGCGGTCAACGCGCTCGTCTCGAGCGGGACGGAAGCACGACGACGACGCTGAGGGTAGGGCGACGGGGGCGGACGCCGGCGATCCGAGGCCGGAGGTGGCCGGAAGAACGCGGGGACGGGCGGATCTGGCCTGGCTCGGCTGGATCCGGCACCTGCAGCAGCGGACGAAGCTCTGTGGAGCGACGGCGGATGCAGCTCGCTGGCGCGGTCAAGGCAATGTCGGGGGCGGTTGCAGGCGAGGCGGGGTGCAGCGGCGGCTGGCGGAAGGCAATGGCGAGCAGGCGCTCGGCAGCGGGGCGCCGGCGAGGGTCTCCGGCGAAGCAGCGGCGGGTGCGGTGCAGAGCTGCTCCATGGGAAGAACTCGGGGGAGCCACGGGAGGCTCGACTCGAGCGTGTGGGGGCTGCGGGAGTGTCACGCCCAAGATGCGCGCCTATCCATTTTAAGACACGAGGGCCTCGCAAGGGATAGAGGCGCATCTTGCCGTTAGCAAGTATAGTAACATTGCATCATACATTACAAAAGAGATGAGTATACAAGTTGGCTTACACTCGCCACATGCTAAATTACAATCCACTCAGAGTTCAATCATCAAGATGAAAACAGGGTCCGGCTATGGACAAAATCAAATGATAAAACAGATGCAAATGAAACTATCTCGCTGCCCAAAGATCACGACCAGGTCCTCTACTCATCCGGATACATCACGTACATCCTGCCTCTTTCCTCATCATACTCCCACTGGAGCTGGGTAAGATCATGCTGCACATACTCATCTGAACCTGTACCTGGAGTGTTGTAGTAAACTGTGAGCCACAGAGGACTCAGCTATCATGTGCCCGGGTATCGAGACTATTCAAGCTTAAAGGTTGGGATGTGGTAAGTGTTTAGTTTGCAGCAGCACTAAGCATATACGGTGGCTAACTTATGCAACATGAAATAAATATGAGTGGCCTACGAAGAACGATCGAATCTAGTATAATCTCTATGAGATCCTGAACACTTACTTACGTCAATCATAACCCCACCGTGTTCTCTCTCGGATCATGTTCACGAGCAGAGACGATCACGGTTACTCACACAGTTGGTGTATTTTAATTAGAGTTTACTTCAAGTTTACTACAACCGGGTATTAAACAAATATCCAAGTTGCCACATAACCGCGGGCATGGCTTTCCGAAAGATTTAACCCTACAGGGGTGCTCCAACTAATAGATTACAAAATTAACCACACTCCGTGGGAATGCCTCGACCGCGGATCTCGCGATCATCATAGGTAATTCCAAAGGAATTCCAACACCTCGAGTAAACCCGAAGAAAGTCAGACTCCACACGCAAGATATTCGATAAAGGTAAAACAAATCCAGCAAGACCGCCCGACGTGTCGACGAACCCGATAAGAGCCGCGTATCTCGTTCTCAGGACATGATGGATAAGCGAAGCCTACGGTGGCCTGATAGAAATCTCCCGAGTTGCCTCGGGTTGGCCCCGCACGGTGCTCTAGTTTTGAACCAACACTCATGAGGAGCACTGGCCCGGGGTTGATTAAATTATCCACGAGTTTGCAAGACCCTATGCAATTTTATTAAGTTGTTAAGCAAATGTAGTACCAATGTTGGGTCTTGCCAGACAAGTTTTAATCTCAACCGAATAAACAAGGGGGTCCCCATAACAACCCCGAGCATGTTAGGAGCGCAAAGTATGGAAAACATAACACCAGTAACAAGGAACTAATGGCGGTAATAGCGGAACAAATTACTTAGCAAAAGACCAAGCCTTCCACCAATACCAAGATATATATGTGCTTTAAATTAAATAACAGAATTTATTGTGATATCCAATCCATGTTATCACATGGAACAACCTGCACCTGCAACTAAAAATGCCATAAGAGGGGCTGAGCAGCGGTAACTTAGCCAATCAAAGGTTTGTTAGGATGTGGAGGTTAGAGGCTGTCATGGCAACATGGGGGCTGATATCAAGTGGTAGGTAGCGCAATTGTAACGATAAGAGCGAGAAACTAGCAAGCAAAAATAGTGTCGGGATCCGGGTACGATCATCTTGCCTGTTGGTTCTTCAGTGGAACAAGTAGCGGGATCCTCGTAGTGGTACTCTCCTGGGTCCTCGTACTCAGTATCAACGCTCGCATCTACCCAAGAGAAACAACAACAATAAACATCCAACCAAGGTTCAATGCACAATCGAAATGATGCATGATCATTTATGAAGAATTCTAACATGGCAATCCAAACTAGTCATGTTTCACGTGCAAACTTGTTTATTAATGAATCTGGACAGAACCTCATGTTAAGTTATTTAGACATGGATGAACATGGCAAATATGCATGCAACATGCAAATCGATAGAAATGCATATAAATATCGCAATAAACGGAGTTACGGTTCTCACGATACGCTCAGGACAAGGTACAGAGGCAAAAACACAAGACCACCAAACCATGGGCTAATTCTTGGCATTCCAAGGTAGCCACAGGATAGGTGGTGAAAAACCAAACAAAATAGCCTCAAGAATCAATCAATTCCATGGAGCATAACTCCCACAAGTCACAAAACAATAAAACACCAAATCTACCACTAAACAACATCATAGCAACTTCTACAGATCACAACTTGAGCTACAGGAACCCTACAGCCACAAAGAAGATACTTACAGAATCTACTCAACACACACATCAATTCATCCAATTACACCACCAGCAAAGGAGACACACATCAATAAGCAAGAAGCAATCAAGTTGGCATGATGAATCAGTTCTCTAGGACTTAGTGAAAATTCTGGTTTTCTGGAATCTGAGTGAATAAAGTAGCAAGTTGACAACACTGGTTAAATATGCTATAGAGCTCCTATAACTACTACAAATAACTAACACTGAGCATGAGCAAAATCCAAACATATCACTAGATACAACCCACTCTTCATGGCATAATAGTAACTACAGATTCCCAGACTTGGCCATATTTCAGGTTGGCAGAAAACAACATCATCATAGCAACTTGTCAGCAAGGTAGCCACTGACCTGGTGACTTAGCATAATTAACAAAAATACTGGGACATTCCCAGCAACTTTAACTACCACTTCCATGTTGGCAAGAACTTAAAACCATTCATAGAATAAATCCTATTAAATGGACAAAAGGGCATCATAGTATAAAAATGCAGTTTTGTGAAGTTGCCCCAAAGTTAAATCTAACTTCACAGATGCATTCCTGGGTTGATTCTACCCCAAATGCATTACTCATACCCCTATACTTGATTGGAGCAAGAGGGAGATAAGGGGGTCGAAATTAACACCAAAATGGCATGGGTGACTTATGTCACTTGCACACACTTATGTACGAGGCCAAAATGGCATGCCCTCTAATGGACACTTGCTGGAAAAGGTAAAGAGGCATGAATAAGGTACTTAGGCATAGCATAGCATCAAGAACAAGAAAAGAAAACAAGCTAGGAGAGATATACATGCACATATACACATGAGAGCTCTCACATACACATAGATCTACACATGCATAAGGTCTAGCATCCACTCACTTACTCATCTACACTAAACATGGTAACAACATGCAAGAATAATAACCCCACACACCTACACATGCATATCTACTCATGGCCATCTACTCACATACACATACACATACCTCACAAGTGAGTGCATGTAGAATACACACACAAACACATGCATACCACACTCAAGCATGGGTGTATATAGGCACACATGCACTTCCATACATGTATGCCCACATACACATACACGCACCTACACACTACACTCACTCACACACACATATATGCATACATGTGTATATATACCATTTGTGCATACACACACAACCATACACATATGCATATGCACTCACATGACAAAGAAAACAACACACACATATGCTGGAAATGCACACACACACACATATGAAGCAAGAGGGAAAGAAAAACAAAAGAAGAAAAGAAAACACAAAAAATAAAGGGGAGGGTTCGGGGATCGAACACCTGACCTCCTGGTCGCTACGCACAGGCGTTACCACTGCGCTACGGCGTCGGCTGGTAACAAAGGTGGGGCGCATCGCCACTAGTACACACACATCCAGCCTACTAACGAAACTGAACCCGAAACAGAGCAACGGCGACTGGCTACGGCAGCGAGGAATTACGACGATACATGGCGGATCCGGCGACCCCAACTACTCACACACGCGCGGGAACAATCAACGGGTCCATTCCCCTGCTCACCTTGCGGTGAGGAGGAAGGAGGCGAGCGGCGGTTGCTCGACTTGCTCTTGGCAGCGACAGACAACGGCGGCGAGCAACTACGAGCTACACATGAAGGAGAAGGCCTACGGGGACCGACAGCTCACCTTGGGGGAAGGCGATGACGAGCCGGTCACGACGGAGTCGACGAAGGGGAAAGAGATGGCCGGAGACGAAGCAGGGGAAGAAGACGACGGCGCAGGGCTTCCGGTGACAACGAGGAAGAAGAAGGCGCGGCCTTGGCGTCCCTCGAGGATGCAGAGGACGTTGAGGAGGAAGAAGCAACGACGACACGACCCCGACGACCTCCTGCTCGAGTGGCTCGCCGGAGAAGCTCCCGCAGCGGCAAGCACTCCTTTGAACCTCACCTTACACACACTCTGGAACCTCTGAAACTTGGCTTGCCGAGGACAGGATAGAAGGAGAGAAGGGGGGCGGCGGCACGAGGAGGGAGAGGAACCCTAGGGGGAAGGGTACGATCATCTTGCCTGTTGGTTCCTCAGTGAAACAAGTAGCGGGATCCTCGTAGTGGTACTCTCCTGGTTCCTCGTACTCAGTATCAACACTCGCGTCTACCCAAGGGAAACAGCAACAATAAACATCCAACAAAGGTGCAATGCACAATCAAAATGATGCGTGATTCATTTATGAATAATTCTAACATGGCAATCCAAAACTAGTCATGTTTCACGTGCAAAGTTATTTATTAATGAATCTGGACAGAACCTCATGTTAAGTTATTTATACATGCATAAACATGGCAAATATGTATGTAGCATGCAAAATTGATAGAAATGCATATAAAGATCGCAAGAAACGGAGTTACGGTTCTCACGATACGCTCACGACAAGGTACAGAGGCAAAGTCACAAGATCACCAATCCATGGACTAATTCTTGGCATTCCAAGGCATCCACTGGATAGTTGATTAAAAATCAAGCACAATAGACTCAAGAATCAATCAATTCCATGGAGCATAGCTCCCACAAGTCACAAAACAATAAAACACCAAATCTGCCACAAAACAGCAACATAGCAACTTCTACAGATCACAACTAGAGCTACAGGAACCCTACAGCTACAAACAAGATATGGACAGAATCTACTCAACATGTACATGAATTCATCCAACTACACAACCATCAAAGGAGCCACACATCAATAAGCAAGAAGCAATCAAGTTGGCATGATGAATCAGTTTTCTGGGACTGAAAATTTCTGTTTTCTGGAATCTCAGTTAATAAAGTAGCAAGTTGACATCACTAGTTAAATATGCTAGAGAGCTCCTATTGACATGAAAATTAACAGGATAGTATATGAATATAACCACTACAAATAACTAACACTGAGCATGAGCAAAATCCAAACATATCACTAGATACAACCCACTCTTCATGGCATAATAGTAACTACAAATTCCCAGACTTGGCCAGATTTCAGGTTGGCAGAAAACAACATCATCATAGCAACTTGACAGCAAGGTAGTCACTGACCTAGTGACTTAGCATAATTAACAAAAATACTAGGACATTCCCAGCAACTTTAACTACCACTTCCATGTTGGCAAGAACTTAAAACCATTAATAGAATAAATCCTATTAAATAGACAAAAGGGCGTCACAACATAAAAATGCAGTTTTGTGAAGTTGCCCCAAAGTCAAATATGACTGCACAAATGCATTCCTGGGTTGATTCTACCCCAAATGCATTAGTCATACCCCTATACTTGATTGGAGCAAGAGGGAGATAAGGGGGGTCAAAATTAACACCAAAATGGCATGGGTGAATTATGTTACTTGCACACACTTATGTAAGAAGCCAAAATGGCATGCCCTCTAATCGACACTTGCTGGAAAAGGTAAAGAGGCATGAATAAGGTACTTAGGCATAGCATAGCATCAAGAACAAGAAAAGAAAACAAGCTAGGAGAGATATACATGCAGATATACACATGTGAGCTCTCACATACACATAGATCTACACATGCATAAGGTCTAGCATCCACTCACTTACTCATCTACACTAAACATGGCAGTAACATGCAAGAAGAATAACCCCACACACCTACACATGCATATCTACTCATGGCCATCTACTCACATACACATACACATACCTCACAAGTGAGTGCATGTAGAACATACACACACAAACACATGCATACCACACTCAAGCATGGGTGTATATAGGCACACATGCACTTTCATACATGTATGCCCACATACACATACACACACCTACACACTACACTCACTCACACACATATATGCATACATGTGTATATATACCCTTTGTGCATACACACACAACGATACACATATGCATATGCACTCACATGACAAAGAAAACAACACACACATATGCTGGAAATGCACACACACACATATGAAGCAAGAGGGAAAGAAAAACAAAAGAAGAAAAGAAAACACAAAAAATAAAGGGGAGGGTTTGGGGGTCACGATGGAGTCGACGAAGGGGAAGGAGATGGCCGGAGACAAAGCAAGGGAAGAAGACGGCGATGCAGGGCTTCCGGTGACGACGAGGAAGAAGAAGAAGGCGCGGCCTTGGCATCCCTCCAGGATGCAGAGGACATCGAGGAGGAAGAAGCGACGACAGCACGACCTCGACGACCTCCTGCTCGAGTGGCTCGCCGGAGAAGCTCCCGCGGCGGCGAGCACTCCTCTGAACCTCACCTTACACGCACTCTCGAACCTCTGAAACTTGGCTTGCCGGGGACAGGAGAGAAGGAGAGAAGGGGGGCTACGGCGCGAGGAGGGAGAGGAACCCTAGGGGAAGGGCACGCACGCCGAGGGGACTATAAAGGCGACGGGGCAGACGACGACGGGGACGGAAAGGCGAGGCGGAGCTCTGCTGTCTCTCACTGAACTGACGACGACAGACAATGGGGCAGGTGAGGGTCTGTTCCTTGCGGGCTGGGCCGCAGGAGGAACAGGCCCATCTGCTCCCTCTCTCTCTCACACACAAACAAAACAGAGAAAGGGGTTTTGTTTAATTTAAAAACCAGCCACAAAATAAATCCGAGGGCATGTAAAAAGGTTTTTAGAGCAAAAATAAAATATGTTTGTGGATGAAATAAAGGCCCCTATTTAATAAAAATATTAAATTGATTTATAGAGTAAGTAATTTTTAATATTATAAAATGGCAACTCCTGTTTTAATGTAAATCACAAATACAAATAACCCCAAATAATAAAAGAGCATCACTCTAAATTACTAACATGACCAGGGCTACCTCTTAGACATTTTTAAACAATTTTTAAAACAACATAAATCTGATGATAACAATAATAGGAAGAAAGGGGTTTTGGAAGGGGATGTTGCAAAGGAAAAGAGAGGGGAAAGAAGAGGAGATGCACACATGGATCCAACACCCACAACACCTCACACATCACACCCCAACACACTCACCACCACCACATCAAGCAAGACACATGAAAACCAACAAACATGCAATATGAATCTATGATGGATGAGATGATGCATGAATGCAACACACATGAATGAAAAAGAGCAAACATACATCTCATAAGCTCATGACACAAGGTTCATACATGGGTTACATGCCAAATAAGGTAGGGACAGCACTTGGGCTGTCACAGGGAGCCAGGCGGCGACGGTGACTCAGGCGCGACTGGGCCTCGGGCGGGCCTCGGATTTGAGCTGCTGGCCTTGCGCGAGGTGGGAGGTGGCTGGCTGGCTCGGGGGAGCTGGTCGACTGGCTTGTGGGCTCCTTGGTCGTCCGATCTGACCGCGGACGACCGGGATTGAGGCTCTCGAGCCGATTTGGTGGCTCGACTGGGAGCTGCGGTGGCTGGAGGCGGCGCGAGCTCGGCCAGATGGGCCTGGCGGCGCCAAGTGGCGGCGGGTAGGTGGCTGGGCACAGATTAGGAGGTGGGAGGAGGCTAGGGGTCTATTTATAGCAATTAGGGGCTAGGGTTAGCAGTTTTGCCTGTTTTTGGATCGTAGGATCTCGATCCGACGGTCCGAAGCGGAGGTGGGCTAGGTGGGCTGCGATGGCTGTGTAGAAGGGGTGTGGGCTGAGAATAGAGGGAAGGTGGCAGCCCATGACAGAGTTTTTAAAACACCGAAACGTCCGACGGATAAACCGATGACGGGATCGCTAAAGTCATCCGTTGGGGTATGAAACGACCTCTGATTGCGACGAAATTTGGCAGGCGTCCTTCCTATAATATAATAAGACCGCACGCCAACTTTTGACCCAATCTGAGAATATTTTTCACACATTTTTAAAACATTTTTTAAATTGATGTCGCGGGCACGTGCGTGTGTGGTTGGCCTCGAAATGGGCAACGACAAGAACGGAGAGAACCGGCGACTAGGAACGGATGCAAGTTTGATGCCGATGCTATGCAGATGATGTGAATGATGCGATTATGAATGCAACAACCAAACGAAACACAAGGCGACAATGGAATAAAAGGTGAATCTTCTGGAGTGCCGGTCCCGGGCTTTTACAATTCTCCTCCACTACACGAGGACCTCGTCCCGAGATTTAGGAATGGAAGACTGAGAAGGGGAAGAGAAAGAGTAAGAGGTAAAACTTAGTTGCTTCTTCGACAAACGTGTGAAACCAATGATGATTGAAGGTTTCAACGCGATGAAAGATGACACAAGGAATAAGGAAGAATTCACAAGAAATTTGGGCAGCACTTCAGCATGAAAGACAGGCAAAATTGATATGATGGAAAGAAATTGAAAGAGAGACACCAAACTTTGGTTGGATTAGAATCAAAACTTCATAAGATGGAAGGGTCATGAAAAGACTTCACAGCACTCCGGTTAATGGACAAGCAAGGGAAGAACATGACCTTAATCAAACTAGATGTGTGTTGAAAAGAGCCACACCACAATGCCTCCGGAACAAAAGAATAGAAGCTAGATCTTTGGAGAGAAGAGAACGGAGAAGAAAATGACAACTTCTACCACCATTGGATTTGAAAATCATGGTTGAACGGAGTTGATGGAGAATCACCAACGAAAAGAATAGCTTGTTATGGGCTTATGGAAAACATCTCAAAATTATGAGGTGACAACCTGCCACAACAGAAACAATTGATTGCTTGAGAGCAACTTGATATGCAAAACTTCTTTCACCAAGAGGAGGAGGAGAAAACTTGAATCATTTATGACACCATGATAGCAACAATCCTTAGGAAATGCTTTAGATGACATCCAACCCAAGATAACTCCGAGAAGACATGATGGGTTTACTTATATCATTCTTGACAATTTTCCTTCGAGACTCCTCATAATCAAGAATTTAATAACACCATATCAAAAGACAATGGAGAAGGAATTAAACTTAGAAATCCAAGATAAATAACACTTGAGCACCTCCAACAAGAATCTTGAAGAACATTTCGAGAATAACTACATCCTTAACAACCCACCATGAAGAACCATCAGAATGAACTCCGGAATAAAAGGATGATAGGAAAGAATTGAAGGATGCAAAAAAAGAAGATTGAGGCCTTTATATGCTTTAGATGAAGCTTAGCGACAAGATACTTGAGAAAACAGAACTCCGAAAAAAAACGATGATCACTTGGGATAAGGAATTTGATATGATGAACAACTCCGGAAGAAGGATTGAACTCACAAGAACAAGAATTATGTTATGCTTATCCTTCATCAAGTTCAATTGATGACAATCAACAGATTTCACACACCACTTATTCTTCTTGCAAAGAATTGAAGAGAGAGAGAGAGAGATCACGAACTTGGAGAAGTCTTGAACAAGAACACCGGTAAGAATTTGAAATGAATGAGGATACTGCGAATCAAAGGAATAATATGAGAACGAAGAGATCATGATTCCGCCTGATAGAAGATTTGACTAAAGCACCGAAATAATTGAGAGACGAACGAAGAGACAACAATGAGAAGAATTTGCGAACAAAAGCTGAAACCTGGGAACGCAGAAATCTTTTGAAATGATGGCCTTCGGAGGATCGAGAAATGAATACCACTCTGAAATGCTTCGGATAGATATGGAAAGAATTACTGATGAGTGAAAAGAATTTGAGAGGATAGTAACAAGCTAAACCATGAACCTCTAGGAATAAGATTTAAGAGAAACTCTTCTTTGGTCTTCAATGCTGAGAATTGATGGTGAGAAACACCACCAAGAATTACTGAGCCACTCCAGAATAAATGAATAATTAAGGTTGAGCTAACGGTGAAAACGATTTAGATGCGATCTTCGAGAAGGAATATGACTGATGAAATTCATTCTTACGTCATATTTGAAGAGAACTTGAAACATCTCCGGACAATATTATAGGTGTTGGAAATATGCCCTAGAGGTAATAATAAAATCGTTATTATTGTATTTCCTTGTTCATGATGATTGTCTATTGTTCATGCTATAATTGTATTAACCAGAAATCGTAATGCATGTGTGAATACATAGACCACAACATGTCCCTAGTGAGCCTCGAGTTGGCTAGCTCGTTGATCAATAGATGTTCACAGTTTCATGACCATGGACATTGGATGTCGTTGATAACGGGATCACATCATTAGGGGAATGATGTGATGGACAAGACCCAACCCTAAGCATAGCACAAGATCGTGTAGTTCGTCTGCTAAAGCTTTTCAATGTCAAGTATCGTTTCCTTAGACCATGAGATTGTGCAACTCCCGGATACCGTAGGAATGCTTTGGGTGTGCCAAACGTCACAACATAACTGGGTGGCTATAAAGGTGCACTACGGGTATCTCCGAAAGTGTCTGTTGGGTTGGCACGAATCGAGACTGGGATTTGTCACTCCGTGTGACGGAGAGGTATCTCTGGTCCCACTCGGTAAGACATCATCATAATGAGCTCAATGTGACTAAGGAGTTAGCCACGGGATGATGTATTGCGGAAAAAGTAAAGAGACTTGCCGATAAGGAGATTGAACAAGGTATAGAGATACCGACGATCGAATCTCGGGCAAGTATCATACCGATAGACAAAGGGAATTGTATACGGGATTGATTGAATCCCCGATATCGTGGTTCATCCGATGAGATCATCGTGAAGCATGTGGGAGCCAACATAAGTATCCAGATCCCTCTTTCTTCAGCTGTAAGATGGAGGAGAACAGTTCTGTCAGTGAGCACATCCTCAAGATGTCTGGGCTACACAACCGCTTGACTCAGCTGGGAGTTAATCTCCCGGATGACTCGGTCATTGGCAGAATCCTCTAGTTGCTTCCACCTAGCTACAAGAGCTTTGTGATGAACTACAACATGCAAGGGATGGAGAAGTCCATTCCTGAGTTGTACTCGATGCTGAAATCAGCGGAGGTCGAGATCAAAAAGGAGCATCAAGTGTTGATGGTAAATAAGACCACTAGTTTCAAGCAAGGCAAGGGTAAGAAGAACTTTAAGAAGGACGGCAAAGCTGTTGCCGCACCCGTAAGCAAGTTGCCGGGAAGAAGAACAAGAATGGACCCAAGCCTAAGACTTAGTGCTTTTACTTCAAGGGTACCGGTCACTGGAAGCGGAACTGCCCCAAGTACTTAGCGGATAAGAAGGCCGGCAACGTTAAAGGTATATGTGATATACTTGTTATTTATGTGTACCTAACCAGTGCTCGTAGTAGCTCCTGGGTATTTGATACCGGTGCAATTTCTCACATTTGTAACTCCAAGCAGGAGCTGCAGAATAAGCGGAGAATGGCAAAGGACGAGGTGACGAAGCGCGTCGGGAATGGTTCCAAGGTCGATGTGATCGCCGTCGGCACGCTACCTCTGCATCTACCTTCGGGATTAGTTTTAAACCTTAATAATTGTTATTTAGTACCAGCTTTCAGCATGAACATTGTATCTGGATCTCGCTTGATACGAGATGGCTACTCATTTAAATCTGAGAATAATGGTTGTTCTATTCATATGAGAGAAATGTTTTATGGTCATGCCCCGCTGGTCAATGGTTTATTTTTGATGAATCTCGAACATGATGTTACACATGTCCATAGTGTGAGTACTAAAAAGTGTAAGGTTGATAACGATAGTCCCACTTACATGTGGCACTGCCGCCTTGGTCATATTGGTGTCAAATGCATGAAGAAGCTCCACGCTGATGGACTTTTGGAGTCTCTTGATTTTGAATCATTTGACATGTGCGAACCATGCCTCATGGGAAAGATGACCAAGACTCCGTTCTCCGGAACAATGGAGCGAGCAACTGACTTGTTGGAAATAATACATACTGATGTATCCGGTCCAATGAGCGTCGAGGCTCGTGGTGGCTACCGTTATGTTCTCACCCTCACTGATGACTTGAGCAGATATGGGTATGTCTACTTAATGAAACACAAGTATGAAACCTTTGAAAGGTTCAAGGAATTTCAGAGTGAGGTAGAGAATCAACATGACAGGAAAATAAGGTGCCTACGATCTGATCGTGGTGGAGAATATTTAAGTCACGAGTTTGGCATGCACCTAAGGAAATGTGGAATTGTTTCACAACTCACGCCACCTGGCACACCTTAGCGAAATGGTGTGTCTGAACGTCATAACCGCACTTTATTGGATATGGTGCGATTTGTGATGTCTCTTACCGACTTACCGCTATCATTTTGGGGATATGCATTAGAGACTGCCGCATTCACTTTAAATAGGGCACCGTCAAAATCCGTTGAGATGACACCGTATGAATTATGGTTTCGAAAGAAACCTAAGCTGTCATTTCTAAACGTTTGGGGATGCGATGCTTATGTGAAGAAACTTCAACCTGAGAAACTCGAACCCAAAGCGAAAAAGTGTGTCTTCATAGGATATCCCAAAGAGACTATTTGGTATACCTTCTACCTCAGATCCGAAGGCAAAGTCTTTGTTGCTAAGAATGGATCCTTTCTCGAGAAAGAGTTTCTCTCGAAAGAAGTAAGTGGGAGGAAAATAGAACTTGATGAGGTAATTGTACCTCCGGAATTATGGAAATGAGTTCAAACGGAAGATAAAAATCGGTTGCTAAATGAATTCCAATTTGTTGAACATTATTTATGAGACCCTGTTCTACTATTTGGTATTCCACCTCTTGCTTGCTTCTGGTCCAAAGATGAAATCCTTAGTAATAGTTGGTTGTATTCGCCCTTTTTTGGGGGCTTGGGTACAATTCCGAATACGCTATTATATGTTTGCGCTTGTTTTTGTTGTTTTCGCTCGAACCGGAGAGTAGCGCAACACAGGAAGTTGTTTCTGTGGAGTCTACACCGGCTAGAGAGGAAGTTAATGATGATGATCATGAAACTTCAGATCAAGTTACTATTGAACGTCGAAGGTCCACTAGGACACGTTCCGCACCAGAGTGGTACGACAACCCTGTCCTAGAGATCATGTTGTTAGACAACGGTGAACCTTCAAACTATGAAGAAGCGATGGCGGGCCCAGATTCCAACAAATGGCTTGAAGCCATGAAATCCGAGATAGGATCCATGTATGAGAACAAAGTATGGACTTTGGTGGACTTGCCTGATAATAAGCGAGCCATTGAAAATAAATGGATCTTTAAGAAGACTGACGCGGATGGTAATGTGACCGTCTATAAGGCCCGGCTTGTCGCTAATGGTTATCTACAAGTTCAAGGAGTTGACTACGATGAGACTTTCTCACCCGTAGCGATGCTAAAGTCTGTCTGAATCATGTTAGAAATTGCCGCATTTTATGATTATGAGATCTGGCAAATGGACGTCAAAATGGCATTCCTTAATGGCTTCCTTAAGGAAGAACTGTATATGATGCAGCCGGAAGGTTTTGTCGATCCTAAAGATGCTAACAAAGTAAGCATGCTCCAGTGCTCCATCTATGGGCTTGTGCAAGCATCTCGGAGTTGGAACATTCGCTTTAATGAGGTGATTAAAGCGTTTGGGTTTGTACAGGTTTATGGAGAACCCTGTATTTACAAGAAAGTGAGTGGGAGCTCTATAGCATTTCTCATATTATATGTGGATGACATACTGATAATGGGAAATGATATAGAACTTTTGGAAAGTGTAAAGGCCTACTTGAATAATAGTTTTTCAATGAAAGACCTTGGAGAAGCTGCTTACATATTAATTATTAAGATCTATAGAGATAGATCAAGACGCCTCATAGGTCTTTCACAAAGCACATACCTTGACAAGATATTGAAGAAGTTCAATATGGATCAGTCCAAGAAGGGGTTCTTGCCTGTGTTACAGGGTGTGAGATTGAGTACGACTCAATGCCCGACCACGGCAAAGGATTGAGAAGAGATGAGTGTCATCCCCTATGCTTCAGCCATAGGCTCTATTATGTATGCCATGCTGTGTACCAGACCTGATGTGAACCTTGCCATAAGTTTGGTAGGGAGGTACCAAAGTGATCCCGGAGCGGAACACTGGACAGCGGTCAAGAATATCCTGAAGTACCTGAAAAGTACAAAGGACATGTTTCTCGTATATGGAGGTGCCGAAGAGCTCGTCGTAAAGGGTTACGTCGATGCTAGCTTCGACACAGATCCGAACGACTCCAAGTCACAAACCGGATACGTGTATATTTTGAACGGAGGGGCAGTCAGCTAGTGTAGCAGCAAGCAAAGCGTCGTGGCGGCATCTACATGTGAAGCGGAGTACATAGCTGCTTTGAAAGCAGCAAAGGAAGGAGTCTGGATGAAGGATTTCATCACCGACCTAGGAGTAAATCCAAGTGCGTCGGGCCCGATGACTCTATTCTGTGACAACACGAGAGGTATTGCCCTTGCGAAGGAGCCTAGGTTTCACAAGAAGACAAGACACATCAAGCGCCGCTTCAACTCAATTCGTGATTACATCCAGGTGGGAGATATAGATATTTGTAAAGTGCATACGGATCTGAATGTTGCAGATCCGTTGACTAAACCTCTCTCACGAGCAAAACATGATCAACACCAGAATGCTATGGGTGTTCAATTCATCACAATGTAACTAGATTATTGACTCTAGTGCAAGTGGGAGACCGTTGGAAATATGCCCTAGAGGCAATAATAAAATGGTTATTATTGTATTTCCTTGTTCATGATGATTGTCTATTGTTCATGCTATAATTGTATTTACCAGAAACCGTAATGCATGTGTGAATACATAGACCACAACATGTACCTAGTGAGACTCTCGTTGGCTAGCTCGTTGATCAATAGATGGTCATGGTTTCATGACCATGGACATTGGATGTCGTTGATAATGGGATCACATCATTAGGAGAATGATGTGATGGACAAGACCCAATCCTAAGCATAGCACAAGATCGTGTAGTTTGTCTGCTAAAGCTTTTCAATGTCAAGTATCGTTTCCTTAGACCATGAGATTGTGAAACTCCTGAATACCATAGGAATGCTTTGGGTGTGCCAAACGTCACAACGTAACTGGGTGGCTATAAAGGTGCACTACGGGTATCTCTGAAAGTGTCTGTTGGGTTGGCACGAATCGAGACTGGGATTTGTCACTCCATGTGACGGAGAGGTATCTCTGGGCCCACTCGGTAAGACATCATCATAATGAGCTCAATGTGACTAAGGAGTTAGCCATGGGATGATGTATTACGCAATGAGTAAAGAGACTTGCCGGTAACGAGATTGAACAAGGTATAGAGATACCGACGATCGAATCTCGGGCAAGTATCATACCGATAGACAAAGGGAATTGTATACGAGATTGATTGAATCCCCGATATCGTGGTTCATCCGATGAGATCATCGTGAAGCATGTGGGAGCCAACATGAGTATCCAGATCCCGCTTTCTTATTGACTGGAGAGGTGTCTCGGTCATGTCTACGTGTCTCCCGAACCCGTAGGGTCTACACACTTAAGGTTCGATGACGCTAGGGTTATAGGGAAATGGTATACATGATTACCGAAGGTTGTCCGGAGTCCCAGATGAGATCCCGGATGTCACGAGGATCTCTGGAATGGTCCGGAGGTAAAGATTGATATATAGGAAGTCCTGTTTTGGTCACCAGAATGTTTTCGGGCTCATCGGTAGTGTACCGGGAGTGCCGGGAGTGTGCCAGAGGACCCCCGGGAGGGGTGTGACGACCAAAGGACTTCGTGGACTGTTAGAGGAGGTTTACCAGCCCTTATTGGGCTGGCCAAGTCCTTCCGAAAAGTCCCATGCAACTAGGGATAAGGAGATAAGGCTAAAGGAGATTCAATAGGAAGAGATCCACCTCCCTTGTGGGAGGTGGACTCCTCCCTAGCTTCGGCCGAAGCTCTCCTCCTTGGAGGAGGGGCCAAGGCAGCCCTCCCTCTCCCTCCTCCTATATATACTTGAGGTTTTGGCTGTTTTGAGACAAGATGTGATATCTCTCTCCCACGGCGCAGCCCTACCTCTCTTCTTCCTCCTCCGCAGTGCTTAGGCGAAGCCCTGCCTGAATACCTTGCCGCTCCACCACCACCACACCGTCGTGCTGCTATTGGAGCTCTTCCCCAACCTCTCCCTCCTCCTTGCTGGACCAAGGCATGGGAGACATCACCGGGCTGTACGTGTGTTGAACGCGGAGGCGTCGTTGTTCGGCGCTGAGATCGGAGTCCACCGCGATCTGAATCTTTACGAGTACGACTCCACGAACCGCGTTCTTGTAACGCTTCCGCTTAGCGATCTTCAAAGGTATGATGATGCAATCTCTCCCCACTCGTTGCTGGTTTCTCCATAGATCGATCTTGGTGACACGTAGGATTTTTTTGATTTACTACTATGTTTCCCAACAATAGGAGCCAGGTAAGATCCCGGGAAAAAACCTGTGGGTTATGGGCCCACTGAAAAGAAACCACAGTTGAAATGAAAGTGTAGAAAGAGAGATTGCACCAGTAGAAATGACAACTTGATGAGGTGAGAACCCTCGAAATAATCTTGAAGGATTGAATGAGAACATGAATCTTCTAAGATATCTTTGGCACTCCGGATAGAATAGGGAGATATGAAAACCTAGAGAGGCTTGATAAAGAATTCCAACACAAGAAGTATTTAGAGAATGAAAAGGATATGACAAACATCGAGATCTTGAATTGAATGCACCGGGAAGGGAACAAGAATAAAGAAATGATGAATTTGAATCACTTGAGGATCCTCACAATGAATCACCAGATATAATACAAAAGAAAAGATAGCGGAAGCATCGATTTAAAAAAGGCATTTGGATGAGAATTTAATCATTGAAGAAAAAGGGCGGGAGGGTGTGGAAAAACAAAGACAACTTAGGACAAATGGAAAGAACTCTAGAAAGAAACATGAGGATTGATCTTGCAAATATTGGAGATGATTGAATATCTTGCAGACAAGCGCACCAGTTGAAAATAATTTCATGACAACTCCAGTTGAACAAAAGGATTAGCATTCACGTAAAATATGATAACACTACGTAGAAAAGATATGAAATCACCACTTGACATTGAAGCAACTTGAATTACCATATTCAACAACAAAACAAAGGATGAGGCTTACGAAACAAGCTAGAACAAATACATACCCATTATGCACTTGTTGGAAGGATAATCCTAGGTAGCTACTTGAATTCCCACCTAAGAACTTCCAAAATCTTTGGTTATGCAATCGGGTGTTGGGGATAGAGGAAGGCAAAATATCTCACACAACTAACAAGCCCTACACTCCAACTATATACATCCGTCAACACATAACCAGAGGCTTTGAAACTCCATCTATCTCGGACCCTCAACAACACAACGATACCAAACATGGCAGTACCCCGGATGCCTCCCCAGTACTGGGTGACTCCAGCCTTATGTCGCCACGAAAAGTATTGAAGTAATTTCGAACATCATGCATCCTAAGATACTAAGGAAACTGAATGATAACGATGTGCGAATCCCTCGGAGCTCTACTACTCGATAATAGGAGGCACCAAGACAAAATTCATTCACATTAGCATCATAGAGTTTCCAAAAATACCCGCGTGATCCTAAAAAATTGAGTGAGAAGAGGGTAGAATCAAAATTCCGAAGTCGTAATTCCTCACCATAGTATAGAAGAGGAGTAAAAGAAACCTACTCTCCGATATATAACTAGACTCAAAATAGTTCTTCACTAGACTCGACTCGACCAAGTTCGATCAATCAAGGGGGCTCCTAGGTCGGTACAGGCTCTGATACCAACTTGTCATGCCCAAGATACAATCCTATCCTTATTTTGGCGCGAGGGCCTCGATAGGGATATAAGCGCATCTCGTCATGTCGCAGGAATGGATATCATTACAAGTACATGTAATGAAGAGATGACTATATGGAATTGGCTTACACTCGCCACAAGCTACAACAAGATCACATCAATACAACAACATATCCAAACATGATTCATACGAGCAGGGTCCAACTACGGACAAAACCAAACGATAAAATGACATCCATCCTTGCTATCCCAGGCTGTCGCCTGGAACCCATCCTAGATCGAGGAAGAAGAACTCCAAATCAAACAAGCATCGCTCTCACATGTCACGTCAAATCATCGCGTTACCAATACTTGCAACCGTTGTTGTAGTAATCTGTGAGCCACAGGGACTCAGCAATCTCATTTCCAAGGGTATCAAGACTATAAAAGCTTAATGGGTGAGGTATGGTTAAGTGGTGAGGCTGCAACAAGCAACTAAGCATTTATTTGAGTGGCTGACTTACGAATACAGAAAGTAAAGTGGGTGGTCTACGTATAACGAACGTGAACTAGTAATGATCACTAAGTGATCCTGAACACCTACTTACGTCTAACATAACCCCACCATGTTCTCTCTCGAATAAGGACTCATAAGAAGAGACATTCACGATTACACACATGGTTGGTGTATTTTATTTGAGTTTACTTCTCGTTTGCTATGACCGGGTGTTAAACAAAGTTTCCAAGTTACCACATAACTGTGGGCACGGCTTTATGAAAGATTTAGCCCTGCAAGGGTGCTCCAACTAACCCATCACAAATTAACCACACGTCGCGAGAATAACCTCGACGACGGATCTCGTGATCTTCACTGGAATTCCACAGGAAGACCACACCTCGAGATAGCTCGGAGTAAAACGGAATTCCTCGCGCAAGACATTTGAGAAAGGTAAAACAAGTCCAGCAAGACCGCCCGGCGTGTTGACGATCCTGATAGGAGCCACGCATCTCGTTCTCAAGACACGACGGATGAATGATGGTTTGCACACCAATCACCGAGTTGCCACGGGTAGCGTTAATAAGCTGCTCTGGGTTGGACCAACACTCATGAGGAGCACTAGCCCGGGTTGTTGATTAAAGATCCGCGGGTGCCGGTTGGTCCCTATGCCATTTTATTAGTTATTAGGCAAATGTAGTACCAATGTTGGGCCTTGCCAGACAAGCTTTATCCTAAAACGAAAATCAAGGGGGTCCCCAAGACAACCCCGAGCATGTTAGGAGCGCTCAATATAGAACATAACACCGGTTCACAAGTAACTAGGGCGGCAAAGATGGAACAAAACACCGAGCAAAAGGCCAAGCCTTCCACCTTTTACCAAGTATATATGTGCATTAAATTAAATAGCAATAATATTGTGATAACAAAAGAATGTCCATGTTGACACATGGAAGCAATTGCACCTGCATCTAGAAACACTATAAGAAGGGCTGAGCAAGAGGTACCATAGGCAAACAATGGTTTGCTAGGAGGTGGAGTGTTAGAGGCTTTTCATGGCTATGTTGGAAGGCTTGACAAACAAGTGGTAAGTAGCGAGACATAACGATAAAATGGGACAACTAGCATAGCAATGATACTCGTGGTATCCGGGGAAATGTGTCATCTTTCCTGAGATCCTGCTTGGAAGAAGAACGAGTCCATGAAGAAGACGGGCCAACATAGTCAAACGAATCCTCACACTCCGAACGCTTTCGGAACTCTATCGAGGAGGAACAATCCGAAAACAACAATCAACACACGGTACACCACCACATATGCATGAAATGATGCGCAAATAAACATGATGCATGTCCGGTTTAAATATGCAAGGCATGTCAAATCACATTAAACAGCTACTACACATTAAAGTGGAGCTCAATATACAACGAATTGCATACCGACGAAACTCCACGATCGATTATTTAGTTCACTCTTGTTTAGATATGCATCAATGTTAAATATTATAAAACATGGCAAGAGGTAAAGCATAAGTAAACTATCTATCTAGGCATCTTAAATGAGGCCGGAAACAACTTATAGCATTTCCGAAATGACCCCATATGTTAATTTTGAAATTGGTCCAGATCTGAACTAACCATATTTTATATTTGGGAAGCAGTAGAATAAATTATACCATGCAATTCTACACGTCATTCTAGTCAATTTACATATATGAAACATTTCAAACGGAGCTACGGTCTAAAAGATATGACAATCACAGGATTATATGCCATGAATGCAAAAATGCATGCAAATGACAACCACAAACATTTAAAATCATGAATGCATCAAGATATTATGCTGCTACATGAAATTCTAAGGAAGTTTCATATAAGGCATGCCTAAAACGGAGCTACGGTTCAACCACAAATACCCATACAAAGTTTTCGTGCAAATCTGCCCAAAACAGCAACATTGTATTTTGCACACATGAAAACAACACGCTACAAGATCCTAAAATGCACAAACTAAGTATGGGGCTGTATCATATAATACCCACTTTATTTCATCTTCACATAACATTCTTAAAAGAGGCATGGATCACATGGTAGGAAGCTCACAACATGGCTAATTGGAAACAGTTTCAGACTTAGTGAAAATAGCAGTTTTGATAGTGCAGTTTTTATCACGAAGGCATATTGACAGCAGTAAAACTATAATCTACAGTGCATATTATGGCATGTAAATTAACAACATTGTATTAGACATTATAAACTACAAATAACTCCACTACATCAACCCCAAAGAGGTTCTAGATCACTAGCAAAACTCATGGCAAGACAGCAACAAAATGTTACATATTCCAGACTTAGAAATATTTGGACCCCTCAAAACAGCAGTATTTTATAGCATGTTGGCAACAAAAAAATAACACCTAAACATGCATTTCCATGGCAAGAAAAATGACCAGGTGCTAGTGCACATGTCAAAGGGCATAACTCATGTTCAAAATTATTTCATATCATGCATGGATTTAATCACACGAAAATGACAAACGGGCATCACAACAAAATGACATGCACACAAATTTACTGTAATGACAAAACTAAATGCACAGCTAAATCCTATGAATTTTTCTATCCCAAAATAACATATAATATGCATATGTTCATGTAGGAAAAAATGTCACAATTACTTACACAAGTTTGTGACATAAACCTATTAGCGAATTATTTATGCAATCAAATGCAACCATCACACCCAACATTTCTTTTCATGAAAAAAAGGCGTTACAATTAATCTACACAAAATCCTACAAATTTTGTGAGCATTTCACATATATAAAACATTTTAATCCTGCACACGGTTAATTATTTTTTAGCAATTAAAAAAAGTTTTTCCCTGAATTATAAAAACACAATTGGGCCTAACAGAGCAACGAGCACATCAGATTAAGCAGCGCCCACGGGCGAAACATAAGGCGGTTGAGCTGCTCACCAAATGGGCCGAGCCCCTCGGTGGAGCGGTCGCAGGGGCAACGGCTGGGCCTTGCGCTGTCCTCGGCCCAAGAGGCGGGACACGGTCAACGCGCTCGTCCCGAACGGGACGGAAGCACACCGATGACGCTGAGGGTAGTGCGACGGGGGCGGACGCCGGTGATCCGGGGCCGGAGGTGACCCGGGGAATGCGGGGATGGGCGGATCTAGCCTGGCTCGGCCGGATCCGGCATCTACAGCGACGGACGAAGCTTCGGGGAGCGACGGCAGACGCAGCTCGCTGGTGCGGCCAAAGCAATGTCGGGGGCGGTTGCAGGCGAGGCGGGGTGCAGCGGTGGCCAGCGGAAGGCAATGGCGAGTAGGCGCTCGGCAGCGGGGCACCGACAAGGCTCTCCGACGAAGCAGCGGCGGGCGCGGTGCAGAGCTGTTCCATGGGAGGAGCTCGGGGGAGCCACGGGAGGCTCGACTCGAGCGCGTGGGGTCTACGAGAGCCAGGCGGCGGTGGCAACTTGGGTGCGGCCGTGCCTCAGGCGGGTCTCGGATCTAGGTTGGGGGCCCTACGCGAGGTGGGTGGTGGTTGGATGGCTCGTTGGAGCTGGTCGGCTAGCTTGCGGGTTCCTTTGTCGTCCGATCTGACCGTGGACGGCCGGGATCGAGGCTCTCGAGCCGATTTGGTGGCTCGGCTGGGAGCTGCGGTGGCTGGTGGCGGCATGATCTCGGCCAGATGGGCCTGACGGTGCCAAGTGACGATGGGGAGGTGGCTGGGCACAAATTAGGAGGTGGGAGGAGGCTAGGGGTCTATTTATAGCAAGGGGCTAGGGTTAGCAGTTTTGCCCGTTTTCGGATCGTAGGAGCTCGTTTCGACGGTCCGGAAGCGGAGGGGGACTAGGTTGGCTGCGGTGGCTATGTATAAGGGGTGTGGGCTGAGAATAAAGGGAAGGTGGTAGGCCGTGATAGAGTTTTTAGAACACCGAAACGTCCGACGAATAAACCGATGACGGGATCGCTAAAGTCGTCCGTTGGGGTATCAAACGACCTCTCATGCGACCAAATTTGGCAGACGGCCTACCTACAATATAACAAGATCGCACGCCAACTTTTGTCCCAATCTGAGAATATTTTTCACGCACTTTTAAAATATATTTTTTTAAATCGATGCCGCGGGTGCGTGTGTGTGCGGTTGGTCTCGAAACGGGCAACGACAAGAACGAAGAGAACCGGCGACTAGGAACGGATGCAAGTCTGAAAACTCATGTTGACAAAATACCGATGCTATGCAGATGATGCGAATGATGCAATGATGACTGCAACAACCAAACGAAACACAAGACGACAATGGAATAAAAGGGGAATCTTCTAGAGCGTCGGTCCCGGGCTGTTACAGGTGGCGTCTGCATGTTGCCTTGTCCAGCCGTGGTTGATGGACCTGGATGATGGGGGTCTTGTCCTGCACAAAATCTTCGATGGTGTCGATGCCGGTGACAATGATGCTCAGGTGTGTTGTTTCCTTCCTTGGAGATGTCATCGTGGGTGAACTCCATTGTAACAGCCCGGGATCGACGCTCTTGAAGATTCCCCTTTTATTCCATTCTCGTCGTGTGATTCGTCTGGTTGTCACATTGATCATTGCATCATTCACATCATATTTGATTGCGCATCATGTCATTCATATGTTGTGGTGTTTCTCGTATGTTGATTGTTTGTTTTCGGTTTGTTCCTTCTCGATAGAGTTCCAAGAGCGTTCGGAGTGTGAGGATTCATTCAACTACGTTGGCACGTCTTCTTCATGGAATCGTTCATCTTCCAAGCGGGATCTTAGGCAAGATGACACATTTCCCTGGATACCACTACTATCATTGCTATGCTAGTTGTTCCGCTTTTATTGTTATATCTCGCTACCTACCACTTGTTTGTCAAGCCTCCCAACATTGCCATGAAAAGCCTCTAACCCTCCACCTTCCTAGCAAACCTTTGTTTGGCTATGTTACCGCTTTCTCAACCCTTCTTATAGGGTTTCTAGCTGTAGGTGCAATTGCTTCCATGTGTCAACATGGACATACTTTTGTTATCACAATATTATTGCTATTTAATTTAATGCACATCTATAATTTAATGCACATATATGCTTGGCTTGTCCTTTTGCTCGGTGTTTTGTTCCACTTTTGCTGCCCCTCGTTACTTGTGTACCGGTGTTATGTTCTATATTGAGTGCTCCTAACATGCTCGGGGTTTTTATGGGGACCCCCTTGATTTTCGTTTTGGGATAAAAATTGTCTGGCAAGGCCCAACATTGGTACTACATTTGCCTAATAACTAATAAAACGCATAGGGACCCGCCGGCACCTGCGGATAATTAATTAACCCGGGCCAGTACTCCCCATGATTGTTGGTCCAAAATAGAGCACTGTGCGGGGCCAACCCGGGGCAACTCGGGAGATTTCTATCAGGCCACTATATGCGTAGCTCATCTGTCGTGCCCTGAGAACGAGATGCGCGGCTCCTATCGAGATTGTTGGCAGGTCGGGCGGTCTTGCTGGATTTGTTTTACATTTCTTGAACGTCTTGGGTCTAGGATTTTGATGACACTTCGAGCTATCTCGAAGTTGAGATTTTCCATCGGGATTCCGCAAATACTACAGGTGATTCCGCAGTTAAGGAGTTCCAATGCGGCATGTGGTTAATTTGTGATGGATGAGCTGGAGCACCCCTATAGGGTTAAATCTTTCGGAAAGTTGTGCCCGCGGTTATGTGGCAACTTGGAAACTTTGTTTAACACCCGGTCATAGTAAACTTGAAGTAAACTCAAACAAAATACACCAACCATGTGCGTAACCGTGACTGTCTCTTCTCATGAGTCCTTATCCGGGAGAGAACATGGTGGGGTTATGTTTGACGTAAGTAGGTGTTCAGGATCATTTAGTGATCATTTCTTGTTCACGACCATTATGCGTAGACCAGCTACTTTACTTCATGTATTCGTAAGTTAGCCACTCTTGCTGCATCCTCACCACTTAACCATACCTCACCCATTAAGATTTAATAGTGTTGATATCCTTGGAAATGAGATTGTTGAGTCCCTGTGGTTCACAGATTACTACAACAACAGTTGCAGGTACAGATAATGCGATGATTTGACGTGAGCGTGATGCTTGTTTGATTTGGAGTTCTTCTTCTTCTTCTATGATCTAGGATGTCATTTTATCGTTTGATTTCGTCCGTAGTCGGACCCTGCTTTTATGTGTGATGTTTGAGTATGTTGTTGTATTGATGTGATCTTGATGTAGCTTGTGGCGAGTGTAAGCCAATTCCATATACTCATCTCTTCTGTAAAAGTACTTCTAATGATATCCATTCTTGCAACACGATGAGATGCGCTTCTATCCCTGTCGAGGCCCTCGTGCCAAAATAAGGATATGATCGCATCTTGGGCGTGACATCCATCCACCATGGGCCCTGGGTAAAAAAATCTTTGTCTGGCATGTCCCAGACGAGGCGGTCAAGGCGTTGTGGCATTGTTTCCTCCTTGGAGGCTCCTTATCATGAGCAAGATCTCATTTTGCTCATTTTTGGGGGTGAGTTCTATGGATGGTAGCTTCTCGTCATCGTGGGACGATCCATGCTTCAAAGATGGTGCACTCTTAAGGAGTTTTTTTTAGCAAGGTGACTATGATCGAATACCTCCCCAGATATCTTGGCACCAACTTCCATCTATAGTCTATTGTGGCAAGGAGTCCATCGCCCGACGGTGCGGCGCCCTTCGAGCCAGGGCGAGCAGCCGGGGGCTCCTTTTGGTGATGCATCAGGAGAACTGGAGGGTGATTTTCTACCGGATGCGCAGGCAATGGTAATGGTTTAGCTTCCTTTGCTGGCTCGTCCACCTTTCAAGTTGGCTTCCTTCACAACGTTGGTCCTCTCATCATGTATGAGGGCTCCCATGTCTTGATGTCTTGTTTTTTGAGCTTTGTTGCTGCTCGTGGACACCCATGTGTATTATCGGAGTTTTTCTTTTATTTCGAAGTGTTGCCTTGAGTTCTATTGTTGATTGTAAGGATTCATTAATTTAAAGCTGAACGCTAACCTCTTTTCTTAAAAGGTGCTTGTCCATAATCTATTAAATATTTACATATTACTATTTCACCACTCCGAAAGCTATGAAATACTCAAAATTCCGAATATTATAGGCCATGTTTGGGACTACTCCGCTCCATCAAAACCAGTTTCGCTAAGTTAAATTAACTTTTGAGCAGCTTAATACATGGGTTGCAGCTCTATCAAATAAAATCTTTGGCTTCCAGCTAGCTCCAGCTTCAAGAGTGGGAAAGTTGGTGACAGGAATCTATCTGATTGAATGACGTGAGGAGAAACAAAGGGGCATCTACTTACTGATTGCAGTGCTGGGTAATTTTATTTAACTACAAATTTTAGAAAAAATTAAGCACCTCCTAAAGAGATTCACAAAATAACTTGTACCCTAGATTCTAGTTTTTTCGGAGCGACATATCGTTAAGCTACTCCATTTGGGTTGTAGTTTCTTGAGCAGAGCTGAATTATAAGGAGCAAAGATATCTCAAACGGTCCCTTAGAGCAACTCTAGCATATTTCGTATATTCTCCTCCCGCAAAAACATTTTACGACTCACTCTAAATCGATTTTGTGGAAAGTTGTGCGCCCCGGACGAACAGATATCTCAAGAGCGTACTGCATATTTAAAAATGCCGATAAAACGTACTTCCTGTTACATAGTTCACCGGAGTTAGTCACAAACATATATAGATAAAAACATATATAAAGAATTACCTAGCTACAGGAGCGGCGACAGAGCATGGCTTGACCCCGAGGAAGAACTCCATGGAGGTATGACACGCGCAGGCGAAGGCTTGCTCCTCCTTCACTGCGGCGAGCCTCTCGGCGACCACTGCTTCACCAGCCTCCACGATGCATGCTGCGACAAGGACCTCCAGATATGCATTGTAGCAGGCCACCGTGAATGGGTACAATTCCTCATGGAGCCGTTTGAAGACCGCCTGATACATCCATTTTGCATCATGATTTCCTACTGTTATTTATAATGTTTTTATGCATAATAATGCTTTATGAAGTAACTCTAATGCCTTTTCACTCATAATATGCAAGGTTTGCACAAAGAGGGAGAATGCCGGCTGCTGGAATTCTGGACCTGAAAAGGCATACCAGAGATACCTATTCTGCACATCTTCAAATGAGCTAAAACTTCACGGAGATTTATTTTGGAATATATAATAAATATTGGAGCAAATAACTACCGGAGGGGGCCACCCTGGTGAGCACAAGACACCAGGGCGCGCCCGGCCCCCAAGGTGCGCCCTGGTGGGTTGTCCCCAACATGGCCCATCTTCGGAGCCCATCTTCTGGTATATAAGGTGTTTTGACCTAGAAAAAAAATCAAGAGAGGACTTTCAGGAGGAAGCACCGCCGTCTTGAGGCGGAACTTCGGCAAGAGCACTTTTGCCCTTCGGTTGAGCGATTCCGTCGGGGAACTTCCTTCCCGGAGGGGGAAATCGAAGCCATCGTCATCACCAACAACCCTCTCATCTTTGGGAGGCCATTCTTCATCAATATATTCAATAGAACCATCTCCTCCCAAACCCTAGTTCATCTCTTGTGTTCAATCTTTGTACTGGAACCTGAGATTGGTACCTATGGGTGACTAGTAGTGTAGATTACCTAGCGTAGTTGATTACTATATGGCTTATTTGGTGGAAGATTATATATTCAGATCCATTATTATATTTTATACCCCTATGATCTTGAGCATGAACATTACTTGTGAGTAGTTACCTTTGTTCTTGAGGTCACGAGAGAAGTCGTGTTGCAAGTAATCATGTGAATTTGACATGTGTTCGATATTTTGATGATATGTATGTTGTGATTCCCTTAGTGGTGTCATGTGAACGTCAACTTCATGACACTTCACCATCCTTGGGCCTAAGGGTATGCATTGTGGAGTCATTATTAGATGATGAGTTGCTAGAGTGACAAAAGCTTAAACCCTAGTTTATGTGCTACTTCGTAAGGGGCTGATTTGGATCCACATGTTTAATGCTATGGTTAGATTTTATCTTAAATAATTTTCTTGTAGTTGTAGATGTTTGTGAGGGGGTTAATCATAAGTGGGAGGTTATTCAAGTAAGAACAACACCCAAGCACCGGTCCACCCATATATCAAATTATCAAAGTAGCGAACACGAATCAAACCAACATGATTAAAGTGACTAGATGAAATTCCCGTGTACCCTCAAGAACACTTTGCATATTATAAGAGATTGTTTTGGCCTATCCTTTTCCACAAAAGGATTGGGCTACCTTGCCGCACTTTATTTGTTGTTACTGTTACTTGCTCGTTATCAATTATCTTTCTATCAAACTATCTATTACCTACAATTTTAGTGCTTGCAGAAACTACCTTGTTGTAAACCGCTTGCCATTTCCTTCTGGTCCTCATTGGGTTCGACACTCTTACTTATTGAAAGGACTACGATTGACCCCCTACACTTGTGGGTCATCAATAATCTTTTCTAGCGCCATGACTGGGGAGTGAAGCTCTCTTGGTAAGTGGAAATTGGTAAGGAAACACTTATACTACGTGTTGAAATTTACTGTTACTTGCTACTATGGAAAAAAAAATCTTTGAGGGGTTTGTTCGGGGTATCTTCACCTCAATCGGAACCACAATTTGTTGCCCCTCAACGTACTGCACCAACTGAAAATATTTCTTATGAAATTCCTTCGGGTATGATAGAACAACTGCTAGCTAATCCTTATGCAGGAGACGGAACTGAACATCCCGATATGCATCTAATACATGTGGATGAAATTTCTGGATTATTTAAGCTTGCAGGTTTATCCGAAGATGAAGTTAAGAAGAAGGTTTTCCCTTTATCTTTTAAGGGAAAGGTATTGACATGGTTTAGGCTATGTGATGATATTGGATCATTGAATTGGAATTAACTGAAATTGGAATTCCATCAAAACTTTTATCCTATGCATTTAGTTCATCGTGATCAGAATTATATATATAATTTTTAGCCTCGTGAAGGAGAAAGCATCGCTCTAGCTTGGGGGAGTCTTAAGTCAATGTTATATTCATTCCCCAATCATGATCTCTCGAGAGAAATTATTATTCAAAATTTTTATGCTCGACTTTCTCATAATGATCGATCCATTATCGATAATTCTTGTATTGGTTCTTTTATGAAGAATACTGTTGAATCCAGGTGGGATCTATTAGAAAGAATTAAACGCAACTATGAATATTAGAACTTGATGAAGGTAATGATTCAGGTATTAAGCTTGAGTTTGATTGTGTTAAATCTTTTATGAATATTGTTGCTTTTCACAAGTTTAGCACTAAATATGGAATTGACTCTGAGATAGTAGCCTCCTTTTGTGAATCATTCACTACTGATGTTGATCTCCCTAAGGAGAAGTGGTCTAAATATCACGCCCTAATGAAAAAAAAATCAAAGAACCGATCATATCTAAAGAAGAAACTATCATTTACAAGGTTGATCCAGTTGTGCCTACTGCTTATATTGAAAAACCACATTTTCCTGTTAGGCTAAAGGAACATGCTAAGGTATCAACTATGGTTCGTAAAAGTAATATTAAAGCACCTAAACCCCCTAAAAAATTTAAATTAGAACTTAGTGTTTCTATGGTTAAAGATCTCTTTTGTAGAAAATATTGATGGGCATGTTATTTACTTCTGTGATGAAGCTGCTAGAATTGCCAAACCTGATGAAAAAGATAAACATAGACCCGTAGTTGGCATGCCTGTTGTGTGAGTTAAAATAGGAGATAATTTCTATCATGGTTTATGTGATATGGGTGTTAGTGTGAGTGCTATTTCTTTTACCTTGTGCCAATAAATTATGAATGAAATAGGACCTGCTGAAATAGAAGACATTGATGTCACTATTAAACTTGCTAATAGAGACAAGATTACACCACTTGGGATTGTTAGAGATGTTGAAGTCTTGTGTGGGAAAATAAAATATCCTATTGATTTTGTAGTTCTTGGTTCCCCACAAGATGAGCTTTGTCCCATTATCTTTGGTAGACCCTTTTGAACGCTGTTAATGCTATGATAGATTGTCAAAAAGAAATCGTCAGTGTTAAGTTTGGTGATGTGTCTCATGAGTTTAATTTTTCCAAGTTTAGTAGACAACCTCATAATAAAGAAATCTATAGTAAGGATGAAATAATTGGTCTTGCTTCTATTGCTATTCCTACTACTGATCCACTAGAACAATATTTGCTAGACCATGAAAATGATATGCACTTGCATGAAAGAAATGAGATAGATAAAAATTTCTTTGAACAACAACCTCTCCTAAAACACAATTTGCCTATTGAACCTCTAGGAGGTCCTCCTCCACCTAAAGGTTATCCTATGTTTGAATTAAAACAATTGTCTGACACTTTGAAGTATGGTTATCTTGATGAGAAAAAGATATATCATGTTATTAGTAGTGCTAACCTTTCAGAACATGAAGAAGAAAGATTATTGAAAATTCTGAGGAAGCACCGGGCTGCTATTGGATATACTCTTGATGATCTCAAGGGCATTAGTCCCACTCTATGTCAGCACAAGATTAATATGGAACCTGATGCTAAACCCGCTGTTGATCACCAACGATCATTGAATCATAAGATGAAAGAAGTGGTAAGAACTGAAATATTAAAGCTTCTGGAAGCAGGTATAATCTATCCCTTAGCTGATAGTAGATAGTTAAGTCTTGTTCATAGTGTCCCTAAGATGGGAGGCATCACTGTTGTCCCTAATGATAAAAATGAACTTATTCCGTAGAGAACTATCACTAGCTATAGAATGATAACTGATTTCACAAAACTAAATAAAGCTACTAGAAAAGATCATTACCCTCTGGCTTTCATTGATCAAATGCTAGAAAGATTATCTAAGAACATACACTTTTGTTTTCTGGATGGATATTCCGGTTTCTCTCATGTACCCATGTCACAATCTAATCAAGAGAAAACCACATTTACTTGTCCTTTTGGAACCTATGCTTATAGATGTATGCCTTTTGGTTTATGCAATGCACCGACTACCTTTCAAAGATGTATGCCTGCTATACTCTCTGATTTTTTTTAAAAACATTGTGGAGGTTTTCATGGACAATTTTTCCATTTACGGAACTTCTTTTTATGATGTCTTAAGCAACCTTGATCAATTTTTGCAGAGATGTGAACAAGCTAATCTCGTCTTGAATTGTGAGAAGTGCCCCTTTATGGTTAATGAAGGTATTGTCTTGGGGCATAAAATCTCTGAACGGGGTATTGAGGTGGATCAAGCTAATTAAAGTTGATGCAATTGATAAAACGCCATGTCATGAAGATATGAAAGGTCTTCGGAGTTTTCTTGGTCATTATGGTTTCTATAGGAGGTTTATCAAAGATTTTTCTAAAATTTCTAGGCCTCTTACTAATCTTTTACAAAAGGATATTCCATTTGTTTTTTATGACGATTGTATAGAAGCCATTGAAACACTTAATAAAGCCTTAACCACTTCACCTATTGTTCAACCACCTGATTGGAACTTGCATTTTGAAATTATGTGTGATGCTAGTGAGTATGTTGTTGGTGTTGTTCTAGGACAACGAGTTGATAATAAATTAAATGCTATACATTATGCTAGCAAAACTCTAGATAGTTCCCAAAGAAATTATGCTACTACTGAAAAGGATTTCTTAGCAGTTGTGTTTGCTTGTGATAAATTTAGATCTTACATCATTGATTCCAAAGCTATTGTTCACACTAATGCTACTGCTATAAAATATCTTATGGAAAAGAAAGATGCTAAACCTAAACTCATTAGGTGGGTTCTCTTACTTCAGGAATTTGATTTACACATTACTGATAGAAAAGGAGCTGAGAATCCTGTAGTTGATAACTTGTCTAGGTTAGAAAATATTCTTGATGACCCACTACCTATTGATGATAGTTTTATAGATGAGCAGTTAGATGCAATAAATTTTCTCAAAACACATTTTGGTTTGTTGATTATGCTAATTACATTCTTGCTAAATATACACCACCTAGTTTCATATACCAACAAAAGAAAAAAATCTTCTATTATTTAAGACATTACTTTTTGGATGATCCGAATCTTTATAAAGAAGGAGTAGATGGTATTATTAGACATTGTGTACCTGAGCATGAACATGAACAAATCATACGGAAATGTCAATCCGAAGCCTATGGAGGACATCATGCATGAGATAGAATTGCTCACAAGGTATTGCAATCTGGTTTCTATTGGCCTGCTCTCCTCAAGGATGCCTGTAAGTTTATCTTGTCTTGTGATGAATGTCATAAAATTGGTAATATCGGTAAGCATCAGGAAATGCCTATGAATTATTCACTTGTTGTTGAAACATTTGATGTTTGGGGTTTTGATTATATGGGACCTTTTCCTTCCTCTAATGGGTATAATCATATTTTGGTCGTTGTTTATTATGTTACTAAGTGGGTACAAGCTATTCCAACTAGTAGTACTGATCATAACACTTCCATTAAAATGCTTAAAGAAGTTATCTTCTCGAGGTTTGGATACCCTACATATTTAATGAATGATGGTGGTTCACACTTTATTCATGATGCTTTTCATAAAATGCTTGCTAAATATGATGTTAACCATAGAATTGCATCACCCTATCATCCTCAATCTATTGGTCAAGTTGAACTTAGCAATAGAAAAATAAATCTAACATTACAAAAAACTATCAATAGATCCCAAAAGAATTGGTGTAAGAAACTAGATGATGCACTTTGGGCCTATAGAAGAGCTTAATAAAATCCTATGGGTATGTCCCCATACAAAATGGTATACGGGAAAGCTTGTCATTTGTCTCTAGAGTTAGAACACAAAGAATTTTGGGCTATTAAAGAACTCAACTATGACTTCAAACTTGCCGATGAAAAGAGGTTATTTGATATTAGCTCACTTGATGAATGGAGAACCCAAGCGTATGAAAATGCCAAACTATTCAAAGAAAAAGTTAAAAGATCGCATGACAAAAGGATCCAAAAGCGAGAATTTAAAGTTGGAGAATACGTTCTTTTGTACAACTCTCATTTCAGATTTTTTGTAGGGAAGCTTCTTTCCAAATGGGAAGGATCATATATTATTGAAGAGCTTTATCGCTCTAGACCTATCAAGATTAATAATGTCGAAGGTACTAACCCGAAGGTGGTCAATGGACAAAGAATTAAACACTATATCTCAGGTACACCTATTAATGTTGAAGCAATGTTATCCAAACCATGACACCAGAGGAACACATAAGAGAAACCTTCCGGAACAGTCCAGAATCGTGAAAAAGAAGAGGTACATGATACGGTAAGTAAACGGACTCCTAAAAAACCACAAAAATATTTTCTGTCAGTTTTGGAATATTACAAAAAATTGGAAAATAAGAAATAAACAGGAAAGCAACTGAGGTGAGAACGATACACCAGGGCGCGCCCACCCTCCCTGGCATGCCCTGGTGGGTTGTGCCCTCCTCGGGAACCTTCCCGACTTTGTTTTCCTTCCATATCCTTGTTTCCCAAGAATACAAATTCTCTCTATATATGCCCAACTGTTTTGCCACCGCGTCATGGAAATATTCTCTGTTCTTGTTTCGTGTTGTTTTTTGTCAGATCTAGATCTCCATGGCTCCACCAAGTTCCCCCAAGGACATGTTCTTCGAGAAGGTCATCAATCCGTACTTGGCAGAGGTGATGAAGCACCCTCAAACCATTGAGATGGGTGAGGGGGTGCTCCACATCTGAGATGTTCAAGGGCCCAAGAGGATGGGAAGCATGGAGGCCAGGCTTGAAGAGGTGGAACAAGACATCTTCAAGTGCCAAGGGATGGTGGAGCGTGGACTTACTGCCAATCACCTCATGATCACAAAATTTACCTGTGGTCACATGGTGGATGGCCAGTCCATGAAGGACATCGCCTTCACTTTCAATGAGCAAATCAACTTTCTTCAAAGTCAAATTTATGATCTTAAAAACCAAGTTTTTGAGTATGAAGCAAGATTTAAAGGTATGAGTTTAGCTGCCAGTTGCAGGACTCAGGGGACTCATGCATCAACTTTTGATGATGAATCCTTGCCCTGGAAGCCAGAGGACAAACCCACTACTTCATCATCATCACCACCACCTTCATCATCTTCACCACAAAAGGACAGTTGAGTACACGGGTATGGGTACTCCCCTTGGCTTGAGCCGAGCTTGGGGGAGATGCCCCGGCATCGTAACACCATCAACTTTTACCTTTATCTTTTTTATCTCGATCCTTAACCTTTTCGTGACTTAGTTGAATAAAAGTTTAGTATGATCTAGTTTCGAGTGCTAGTTTCATGATCTACCTATCTATGTAATCGAGTGAGAGTTATATAATAAAGTATAGTTTGAGCTTTTGCTTCTTTTACTTTCTTGTTGGAATCATAATAAAAAGAAATAAATGAAAAGGATTATATGCTAATCTTATGGTGAGTAATGACATCAGATAGGAAAAGTATAAGTGGTAAAATTTATTGGAGATTGACAAACATAGCATTGGGAAACTCATGAAAGAATTAATTAGGGAAGAGAAGATTCACATGCAAATACACTATCTTGGACATCTTTTATGATTGTGAGCCCTCATTAAATATTATATGCCAAAATTATTGACGTTGGACAAGGAAGACAACGTAATGGTTTATGTTTGTTCATATTCACATAGAAGTTATATTCTCATAGATCCTTCAACATGTGGTTCTTGCTCAATATCTTTGCTAGCCAAAAATTCCACACTAAGTAGATATACTACTTGTGCATCCAAAAACCCTAAACCCAAACTCATGTTTTGAGAGTCCACCATAGCTACCTAGGATTGAATAAGATCCTTCAAGTAAGTTGTCATCGATGCACTAAGGCAATAAAAATTGCTTCTAAATGTGTTTGATCAATTAAGGTAAGAGAAAATTGAGAGTTGTACGAACTTGTGATGGCAAAGTAATAAAAGCGGTGGACTACATAATAAAAGTTGCTATCACAGGGGGCAATACAACGTGACATTCTTTTGCGCTAAGGGATTTGGCATAAAAATTAAAAAGCGCATGACAACATCTGCTTCCCTCTGCGAAGGGCCTATCTTTTACTTTTACATATTTACTTTTATGCAAGAGTCAAAGTATTCTTCCCTACCCCTTTTAATTTCTATTTTTGCAACCATCATGTGGTGAGGAAAGATCTAGGCACATATATCCAGTTGGATATGAGTGGGCATGAGTTATTATTGTTGGCATCACCCTTGAGGTGAATATGTTGGGAGGTGAAACTATAATCCCCTATCTTTCTATGTGTCCGGTTGAAAATTTTTGCGGGTATGCTGTGAGTGTTAGCAATCATAGAAGACTAAACGATGGTTGAGTATGTGGACTTGCCAAAGGCTCCAACATGAGACCCTTCCTGAAAACATGATGAATTGTAGTTGCAAATTTGACTGGGAACATAGTTTGTTGGTTTCCAATAAGGTTTATGCTTTTTTACTTCTATTTTGTGATGAATTTTTACTTTTTCATAAGAAGTTATATGATGATGTTATAGAAAAAAAGTTACATGAAAAAGTCTCATGATAAAGTTTGTTGCTGCTATGGTAATAAGCATGATGCTACTATGTCCGTATTTTGGGGGGGGGGGTTCACATCTGTGCCCCTCGTTCCTTAGCTCTACCCATTCATCCCCACGCTCTTAATATTTTCTCACTTTTCCCCACTCCTTAGTCCGAAAGCCTCACAAATGATCACACGGGGGATCTGTCGGGACAATGGTTTGACCATTAACTACTGACGAGTGGGGCCGCGTTGGACTTTGTCGCTCGTTGGACCCGCCCCATTTCTGGCCATAAGGACGCAGTACGGACATGCACACGCTTTCTCCTCCTCTGATTCAGGAACGCGTGGCGGCCTTCCAACTACCCCCATGTCCCAAAGTAAATGCGCACACACGGCGGGCCCCGGTCATTAGCTACCCATGTTCGGGTCGCCGTCCTTCTTTAAGTGGAAACCCGTGGACCGTCTAGTGCACATCAATTTCGACCCTTCCAAAGTGAAGCCTGCCCCCTACACCTCGGGCAGTCTCTACAAACCCTATCCCACCGTTGAAATACCTCTCACCATGGGCATCTTCTCAGGTGTCAGCTCGAGCTTCAGCAAAAAGAAGGGCAAGGCCCCTGCCGTCCCTTGGCGTGCGCAACCCCCGCCATCCTCTTCCCGTCCGCCTCGGTAGATGATTAGCGTCCTAGTGCACCAAGCGAGGTGGCACTAGGAGCACCGCATTCCTCTCCCCTACCCTGACGGGGTCCTTCCACATGACTGGCACTTGGATCCGAAGAGGATCCCAGTACCGGCGTGCCACGATCAGTGCGGATGCATGCGGAGGAGGTGAGGTGCTAGCGGCAGTAGATCATGCCTGAGCAGGGGCTCAACCCGGCTTACGCTGAAGAATCTCCCTATTGGGAGGTCTAGTTTGTGTTTGAGCACGAGGAGCAGCGCCGGCATGGCGTCCGCTTCATGCGGGCTGGCACCCCGCCGCCCCTCGTCATGCATGATGAGGACCAGGAGGCGGAGGCGGAGTACCAGGAGGCCCTGGCAACCGCCCTCCTTAAAAGCAAGGAGGAAGAGGCGGCTTACGAGGCACGAATAGCGGAGGCCATTGTGCTCTCCGCTACCGGCGACTGCGTTGTGCCGCCGTTGGCCCCGCTGTCCCCCGCCAAGCTCGAGCCGACGCAGACTGCCCTCAAGCCCTAGCAGTACATCCGGGAGGGGGTGGTGCGTGAGTGGGTGAGTGTGCCACCCGTTTGGATGCTGGCGACGCCGGAGTAGGAGCGGGTCTACTTGGAGTTCTAGTGACAGCAACACCTGTGGGCGGAGTGTTGCGAGGGTCAGCGGCTTGAGGAGTTGGAGAAGGACGTTGAGGCAGAGGAGTAGGAGCGTCGTGCCGAAACCCAGGCAGCAGTTGTGTAGCCACCGGCGGACGATGTCGCCACCGTCTGGGAGACGGTGTTCCCCTGTGCTGGCCAGAGCCGACCCTCGTCGACCTAACCGGCCCCAACAACGACGACGAGGACGCCTAGGGGGTAGCGTGCCTCCTCGTTTTAATTTTTAATTTTAATGTTTTCAGTTAATGCCTGGCATACATGTGAACTCTGGCCGACCTTTGTGGCCAACATTAAGGTATAATTAAAGTTAACGCATGTTGATGTGATTTTATATGATGTTTGGCTATGATGTGATGTTTGAATTTGAATTTGGACTCACCTTTGAATTATAAGAAACATTTGAAATACATTGCTCTATGATGTTGCAATGATCATGTTAGCCTAGGTTGCAATGATCTATCAACAAATAAAACCAAAATACAAACAAATGATCATGTTAGCCTATGTTGGTGAGTTCCGAAAGTTAGGGTAAACAGACCATTTCAAATTGAAATCATTATAAAACTAGTTTAAAATTTCAATAATGAAAAAATAAGTTCAGATCCTTCTTATTCACACTAAAATGATTCTATGGTGATTTTTTTATTTTTTTATTTTTCATAAACCTAAACCCACCATCACTCTCATCTTGGACTCTATACAATCTCGTACGTGATAGCTCATTTGTGTGAAGGAGTTTTCATGGGAATGTCCATAAATCATTTTTTGTCATAACCATGTCACATACAATGGCATTGTGCGCAGGTCTTCCATTTTTTATTTTTTTGAATTTGTTCTACTCATTTGAAATTGGAAATTGTAGCTTACCTCAAAAAAAGATTTTCCATGAAAATGTCCCTAAATCAAGTTTATATTTTTTATGGTACCTATTTCTTATGAAATGATGAACCACGAAGATTTGCTATTTTTTTATCCTTTTTAATTAGTTAAGGTAATTTTTTATCTTTTTTAATTAGTTAAGGTAATTAGATAACCCTGCATCATCTCTCCAAACCCTAGCGTCGAACTCCAGCCGTCGATCATAACCTAGCGCCAAGCGACAACCCTCAGATATGATCTTCTAGAAGGAATTCGCAGGGCGGGCCGCATGCAGGCTCCGCGCCGTTGGATCACATGGATGGCTCCACATCGTTGTATCATTGGCCGATCCGCGAGAGGTTGGTTTCTACTCTCCCACTCGTCTGTCCAAAAATGAAAACAAGTCCTTGTTGGGCCTTCGCAAGGTGTTGACTTGTCGAAGGCCCATAAGGATGAAAGAGGCCTATAAAATGGTGAACGCGCTGGTTCTGTTTATTTTTTTATTGATTTGATTGCATTGTCACCCTTTTCTTTATTGATCTGATTGCACCGTTTCTTTTCCTTCTTGTTTTTCAACATCAACATGGCTCATATTAGATTGAAAACATCATTACACAACCGGACATCTCATATTCAGAAAGGATAAAATTATACAAAAGTATGAAAGATGTAAAACCTATGTAATACATAGTAGAACCTATCTACTCTTTGTAAGAGATGTCGATGATCTCCGTGCCCTTCGATGGATAAATGCCGCCTATTGCGGCTCCGGCCCCTCCAACACCTGTGGTTGCTCTGCTGCAGCCTCCTTTGCCACTATATGTGCCCCCAACTCGTCAAACAGGGCATCGGCATCTGCCTGCCTCTGCCGGATGAGCCGGCGGTAGGCCTCCACCTCGGCGTCATCTCGGATGGAATCCTAGATGGCCTGCTGCTCCGCCATCTCCTCCGGCTGGTCGACGACAAACTCCGCCTCCGCCTCCGGGTCGTCCTCCTCCATGGCCGCCGGCTGATGCTCCTCCTCCTCCTCCTCTGTCTCCGGCGAATCGGGAGGGAGACGCGTAGCGATGCAGGCGGTGCGACGAGCCTGCATTTCCGCCTCGATTTAAAGGCACCGCTCCGGAGTGAGTTGCGCGTACGTGGTGATGAGACGCCAGACCATCTTGACGGCAAGGGAAGTGCGAGATGAGGCGGATGGACTCGGCAAGCGGCGGGGTGGAGAGAGGAGGAGTATGTGCAAGCATTGGGGGATGCCAGCCGACTTAAATAGCTGTCTAATGGCCTAGGGCGGCGATCCGAAGCGGCACCACGTGGTGCCGCTTCGGATCGCCGCCCACACCACGCTGACGGTCGAGGCGACCGTCGGACCATCGGGTTTCCCGACGAGTCCGCGTGGGGCCATGTGATAACCCACAAATGTAGGGGGTTCATTTGTAGCCTTTTTCAATAAGTAAGAGTGTCGCATCCCAACAAGGAGCTAAAGGTAGAAAAAATATTCCCTCAAGTTCTATCGACCCCCGATACAATTCAACACACATTTATGCTTGCTTTACCTAGAACAAGTATGAAACTATTTTTTAGGTGATAGGATAGTTCGCACGAATGAAACTAGAATAACTTTGTGGGAGTAAAACTACGAGTAAAAGGCAAGATAATAAAAGTTAGTTGTTTAGTAGAAAGCTTTTGTCAAAGCAGCTCAAAGCAGATCACACCCATGGCATCTCGGGCGCGAAGCCGGTAGGCGAGGCGTGCCACAACGGGAGCTGGCCAGCGAGACGATGTGAAGCGAACTCGAGGTGGACCACGGTTGGCATGGCGAGCCGAGACTGGCTCGGACGCGAGGAGAAGGCCGAGTCCATGTGTGGTTCTCGAACATTGTTTTGATGGTATTCTGTAGCGTCATGACAGAAGAATTTGATCTCTGATTGTAACCGACGGGTCTCCTCATGGGCTGGCATACGCAACCATAAATTTCTTGAGCTCAATGCGTTCCGACCGTTCATCATAAACACGACCTAAATCTTTTCCTCCCCGGTTCTTCTTTCATCCAGTCAATTGTGAGCATCTCGATCCCTGAAGAGATCCCTCCAAGAACACAACACCACCGTACACTGAGCCCCAAGGTGGGCGCCAACTGTCGTGGTTTTGTCACGGCAGATGTCCGGGTGGACGGACTTAGGTTCGAGGCAGAAGCGCAACTATGTGGCGGCTTGAAGGGGTTTGTCAGAATTGAGAGACACGGAGTTTACCCAGGTTCGGCCCCTCCGATAGAGGTAAAAGCCTACATCCTGCTTGTTGGTATTGATGATGAAGAAGATCTCTCGCTTACAAGGGTGCTGTTTTGCTACCTTTAATCACGAGAGTCTCTAATCTCTTGTCTATCTAATACTTGTCTATTGAGACGTCTAAAAACTTTCTCCCTCTTGGGGCGCCATACCCCTGTTTATATAAGTGGAGAGGGTAAGTTTACACGTAGAGTCCTACTAGGAGTAGGATTAGGACTAGTCTCTCTAGAATCCTATTCCGGGTCTTGTTTCCTTCGGCAGGGAGTCTTTCTCTCTTTGGGCCTTCTCTTGTGAGCCGCCTCGCGTCGGCTTACACGCCGGGTCTTGGGCCTGGTCATCCTGCGACCCACCTGCCGGGTCATCAATAAAACGCCATGTCTTGACGGATCTCCTATGAGTCGCCAGGCTTGGTCATACCGCGGGGTATATCCCCGACAAGAAGGTTATTTGTCCCTAGGCAATCGATAACTAGACCGGTAATCATTCTTGCAATTTTACATGCGGGAGAGGCATGAGCTAACACACTTTCTCTACTTGGATCATATGCACTTATGATTGGACCCCTAGCAAGCATCCACAACTACTAAATATCATTAAGGTAAAACCTAACCATAGCATTAAGTATCAAGTCCTCTTTACTCCCATACGCAACAACCCCCTTACTCGGGTTTATGCTTCTGTCACTCAAGCAACTCACTATAAGAGAATCATGAACTTATTGCAACACCCTACAGCGGGAACCCCTCACGTTTGCGAGAGACGGAGGGCACCATAGGGTAGCACCATAATAAAATATACACTCAAACCAACCACGATCATTGATTAGCCCACAGGACAAAATGGATCTACTCAAACATCATAGATAGCCACATATCATTGGGAAATAATATATAGTGTTGAGCACCATGTTTAAGTAGATATTACAGTAGGAAAGATAGGAGTTACACCGCTGCATAGAGTGGGAGAGAGTTGGTGTTGACAGTGGCAAAGTTGTTGGTGTAGATCGTCGTCACGATCCTTGCCCCGGTAGAGTTCCGGCACCACTGGGAGAGAGGGGGAGAGAGTCTCCCTCCTTCTTCTTGTTCCTTGGCTTCCCCCTAGATGAAATGAGAGTTCCCCCTCTGTTCCATGGCCACCATGGTGATGCAGGGTCAGGAGCCCCTCCTAGATTGGATCTCCCTCTCTGTTCTCTTTTGTTTTTCTTTCCTATTTTCTGGCCGAAAATTGTTTCTTATATTTCCGGAGATTCGTAACTTCGATTGCGTTGAGATTTTAACACAGTTTTCCCCCCAAAAGTAGCTTCCTTGCTCCCGAAGGATATCTCCAACCGATGTACGAGGTGAGCACAAGCCACCAGGGTGCGCCTGGACTCCTGGGCGCGTACTGGCGGATCGTGCTCGTTTTGGGCCTCCGTTTGCATTGATTCCACTTCCCAAAATTCAGAAATATTCCAAAATAATTCTTCGTAAATTTTTATCACGTTTGCACTTCGTTTGATATGGAATTTCTGTGAAACAAAAACACACACAAAAAACAGGAGCTGGCACTAGGAACTGGATCAATAGGTTAGTCCAATAAATCATATAAATTGTTGCCAAAAGTATGTGAAAGTTGTATAATATTGGCATGAAACAATAAAAAATTATAGATACGACAGAGACATACCACTATGCCGTCAGCCTGACGTGGTGGGCGCCTATGAAAAGACGCCTGTAAAACAGGATGGAGGGAGTGGCACACTTCGGCCCAACAGTCCACCGAAACCATGGCCCCCTCGTCAGTAGTTAATGGTCAAACCATTGACCCGGCGACATCCTCTGTTGTGACCTTTCGAGAGGGTTTTGGACAAGAGAGTGGGGAAAAGTGAGCAAAAGTTAAGCGCGTGGGGATGACTGAGTACAACTAAGGAACCAGGGGCACACGAATAGAAATCCCTTTGTTTTATCGACACCTCTCTCTCAAACCATGTGGACATGTTTTTCGGTATCGACTTTTTTCTTGAGGACAAACAAGGTCTAAACTTGGGGGAGTTAATACTTCCATTTTGAATCAGGATTTAATACTATTATTTATAATGTTTATGTGCATAATAATGCTTTATGGAGTAATTATAATGCCTTTTCTCTCGTAATACGCAAGGTTTGCACAAAGAGGGAGAATGCCGGTAGATGGAATTCTGGACCTGAAAAAGCATCTCAGAGTTACCTATTCTGCACATCTTCAAATGAGCTAAAACTTTACGGAGATTTATTTTGGAATATATAATAAATATTGAAATAACTACCAGAGGGGCCCACCCTGGTGAGCACAAGACACTAGGGTGCGCCAGACCCCTAGGCGCACCCTGGTAGGTTGTGCTCAGGACGGCCCACCTTCGGAGCCCATCTTCTGGTATATAAGGTGTCTTTACCTGGAACAAAAATCAAGAGAGGACTTTCAGGATGAAGTGCTACCGTCTCGAGGCGGAACTTGGGCAGGAGCACTTTTTCCCTTTGACGGAGCGATTCCGCCAGGGGAACATCCCTCCTAGAGGGGGAAGTCCAAACCACCATCATCACCAACAACCCTCTCATCTTTGGGAGGCCATTCTTCATCAACATCTTCAACATCACCATCTCCTCTCAAATCCTAGTTTATCTCTTCTGTTCAATCTTTGTACCAGAACCTCAGATTGGTACCTGTGGGTGACTAGTATTGTTGATTACCTTGCGTAGTTGATTACTATATGTTTTATTTGGTGGAAGATTATATGTTCAGATACATTATACTATTTAATACCCCTCTCATCCTGAGCATGAACATTACTTGTGAGTAGTTACCTTTGTTCTTGAGGTCACGGGAGAAGTCATGTTGCAAGTATCCGTGTGAATTTGATATGTGTTCGATATTTTGATAATATATATGTTATGATTCCCTTAGTGGTGTCATGTGAATGTCGACTACATGACAGTTCCCCATCCTTGGGCCCAAGGGAATGCATTGTGGAGTAGTTATTCGATGATGGGTTGCTAGAGTCACAGAAGCTTAAACCTTAGATTATGCGCTACTTCGTTAGGGGCTGATTTGGATCCACATGTTTAATATTTATGGTTAGATTTTCTCTTAATACTTTTCTTGTAGTTGCGGATGCTTGCGAGGGGGTTAATCATAAGTGGAAGGTTGTTCAAATAAGAACAACACCCAAGCACCGGTCCAGCCACGTATCAAATTATCAAAGTAGCGAACACGAATCAAACCAACATGATGAAAGTGACTAGATGAAATTCCCGGGTACCCTCAAGAACACTTTTCATATTATAAGAGATTTTTTTGGCCTGTCCTTTGCCACAAAAGGATTGGGCTACCTTGCTGCACTTTATTTACCGTTACTGTTACTTGCTCCTTACCAATTATCTTGCTATCAAACTATCTGTTACCTACAATTTCAGTGCTTGCAGAAACTACCTTGCTGAAAACTGTTTGTCATTTCCTTCTGCTCCTCGTTGGGTTCGACACTCTTACTTATCGAAAGGACTAAGATTAACCCCCCTACACTTGTGGGTCATCACCTCCCAAGCTGACCGGGCATCGTTGTGGGAGAGGCGGTCCCGTTGTCATGCTTGCGCTGACCACCAAGGTTCAAGGGGGAGCTGCTCGCCTCTGGGTGGTGATATGTCTCCGTCATATCTATAATTTTTGATTGTTTCATGCCAATATTATACAACTTTCACATACTGTTGGCAAAAATTTATATGATTTATTGGACTAACCTATTGATCTAGTGCCAAGTGCGAGTTCCTGTTTTTTTGTGTTTTTTTGTTTCGTATAAATTCCATATCAAACGAACTCCGAACGCGATAAAAATTTATGGATAGTTTTTTGGAATATTTATGATTTTTTGGAGGTGGATCAATGCAAACGGAGGCCCAAAGTGGGCACTCAACACCAGGGCACGCCAGGGATGGCAAACGCGCCCTGGTGGACCGTGTCCACCTCGTAGGTCTGTTGGAGCTCTCCTTCGGGTGCAAGAAAGCTACTTTTTGGATCAAAATCCCCTCAAAATTTCAGCTCAAGCAGAGTTACGGATATCCGAGAATGTAAGAAATGATTTTCGGCCAGAAAACAGGAGCGCGAAACAGAAGAGAACGGATAGGGAGATCCAATCTCGGAGGTGTTCCCGCCCCTCTGCTGCCATGGAGGCCATGGAACAGAGGGGGAATTCTCCTCCCATCTAGGGGGTGGACAAGGAAGAAGAAGGAGGAGGGGGACTCTCTCCCCCTCTCTCCTGGTGGCACCGGAACGCCGCTGGGGCAAGCATCGTGACAGCGATCTACATCAACAATCTTGCCGTCGTCAACACCAACTCTCTCCCCCTCTTGCAGTGGTGTAACACCTCTCTTCCCCGCTGTAATCTCTTCTTAAACATGGTGTTGAACTCCATATATTATTTGCTAATGATATTTGGCTACCCTATGATGTTTGAGTAGATCTCTTTTGTCCTACGGGTTAATTGTGGTATGATGTTATAGATGTGAGTCGTATGTTGATATGGTGTTGTCCTATGGTGGCCTCCGTTTAACGCAAGCGGAGGGATCCCCGCTATAGGGTGTTGCAATATGTTCATAATTTGCATATGGTGGGTTTCCTGAGTGACTGAAGCATGAACTTGAGTAGGTGGCTTATGGCGTATGGGAGTAAAGAGGACTTGATACTTAATGCTATGGTTGGGTTTTACCTTAATGATCTTTAGTAGTTGCGGATGCTTGCTAGAGTTCCAATCATAAGTGCATATGATCCAAGTAGAGAAAGTATGTTAGCTCATGCCTCTCCCTCATTGCATATAACAAGTATCTATTGTATCATATTCAATTGCCTAGGGACAATATATATCTTCCATTAAAAAAAGCCGGTTACGTCACTACTAAGTTTATTTTCTTGCAAGGTACGTCTAGTTTACTTCCCGCAAAGTAGTTTCATACTGATTCTAGGTAAAGAAAGCATTAGCATGTGTAGAGTTGTATCGGTGGTCGATAGAACTTGAGGGCAAATTTGTTCTACCTTTATCTCCTCGTTGGGTTTGACACTCTTACTTATCGAAAAAGGCTACAAATGATCCCCTACACTTGTGGGTTATCAGTGGACACACCATATCTTGCACGACGGTGACCAGCCAGGGTCTCCACGCCTACGTGTGAATCCAAACATCGCGGGCCAAAAAAAGTTTCCCTACAAGTGGAATCTTTTGCCAGAGTTCGAAAAGAGAGGCAGCGGAGGAGAAAGGAGACGATAAAGGTGATGCGAGAAGAGAACCCTAAATCATGTAGTGACCGACAAATATAGTGGCTCAGTGTCGGTCTTTAGTTTCATTTGTATATTTATTACGGACCAGACCAAACATGCAGCATCTGTTCAAGTTGCAAAATGGACAAAAACAATAGGCTGACTAGCTTTTTTGTGGGCAAATCAAAGAGCTTTATTCAGACAAAAACATTCCAAGGATAATCACCCAAGAGGCTGGTCACAAGGAAGCTAGGGCTTTCATCAAGCCAGTTGTCGGTCACATTCGAAGTGCATGCAAGTTTTGCACAAAGATGCGCTGGAAGGTTTGCTAACCTGTTTACATGTTAAATAGCAAAGAAATCAAAAGTTTACTAAGATCCTTTATTTCTAACATGATAGGATCCATAATAGAATGAGAATTGTGGCGAGAGTTCCATAGTGTCACCAACTCCAGACAGTCAACTTCCATTATCACATGCGAAAATACACAAAGAGTAACAAAACGGAAACCATCCCATAGTGAAAAAGCTTCGATGATCAGGGGATCTGAGATCCCCATATAGGGTTTGCACCATGAACCCAACAATGTTGTTGGTGAGCGATGAATGCCACCTGCACCACTTTGCCCATCGGCAAAGTTGAGCACGTTGTCCGTTGTGATCTTGACAACACCCGTGTCGGGTGGACGCCAACCAAATCTTGGCAAGACTGAAGTCGCCTTGCGTGGAAGATGAAGGAGAGTGATCGCCTCCTTTGTTGCTTGAATAGTGGCAGTTAGTTCACGTCCTTCCTTCCCATGCTTGATACGGTTTTGGGCTTGCCTGATAGACCACATTATGGTAGTGATCTTTGCACGATCATCGTCAGAGAACCAAGGATCACATATGATATCACGCGCCCATGAGTCTAGGTGAAGACGAGGTAGCCGGATAAAAACTTTGCAGCGTCCAATATTTGCAATATGGCGATGCTTCAGAGTGCTTTCATCTAGGAGAATGCCATAGAGAACTCTCGACCAAAACACTCTTACTTTTGAAATGACGTTTAATTTCCATAAGGCTTTCCACATATGATGATCATTCCTTGAGGTCCTGATATCCGTCCCTTCTTCTAGAACAAATCGCTCTTTTGAGTCACGGTACACCGTCTTCACATCGCAGTTGCTAGATTTTTCAAACGCCCAAGCAAGGAAATCCTTGCCCCCTCCCTGTCGAAAAGGGATGTTCAGAATGGGATCGACATTGGGGGCAATGAAGGTATCCCTAATTACATCTTGTCACCAGGACCAATTATCAGAATCAATAAGATCAGACACTTTATCAATGCTTGTGTTGGGTGGGTAAAACAGTGGAGTCATCACTAGTGCAAGCAGCTCCTATACAAACAGTTTTTACCCCCTTTATGTGACATAGTTGTTCGCACAGGAACACATCATCGTGTACCCTCGATGCCAGGGGTGATGCACTGCAGCTCACGTCGACGAAGACCCGTCCGCAAGCGCGGTATGTAGGCAATCCGGCGGGTGCTTTTGAGAACCCGAAACCCCACGCGACCGGGAGGGATGCCGTCTGGACGCACGGCGGCTATGGGCTTCCCTTGGTCGACCTGGTCACCCCTAGGGCCTCGTGAATCGCTGCCCTCTAAGAATAAGAACAACGAAGAACGAGAAGAAAGATACAAGGGTAGAGGATAGATGAACACGAAAAAGTAGTAGATGTGTTTGTTCGATTGTGTGTTGTTCAATCGGCCGTCACCCCTTAGTTATATAAGAGGCGGCTGGACTTCCTGTGCAAGAAAAAGGCTTGGATTCACGTCCAAAACCCTAGTCAAATTCGGATGTTTTTTGTCCAAACTTTCCAAAATTAACCAAACTCGGATTTAGGTAAGTCTGGGACAACTGTTTGGTTTTTAGGTCCCACAGGCCACAAATGACCTCGGACGAAGATGAGCCCGAAAGTAAACTTTACCATTTGGACGAGGCGAACAACTTTCATGTTGAACGTTTTTCGATTTGAGGCCATCTTTAGGGCCGAATCGCTCACGTAAAATAGGCTATTATTTGCGCTACCCATCAGACACCGTGTCTGATGGGGGGCGCCACTTCTGGGTCGTGACAGGGCCTTACTCAGATGGCTCTAACTTTTACCTACGATCTCGGATTGGGACGATTTTTATATCAAAATCGACTATTTCGACGAGACGTAGACAACCTATGTAGAAAGTTTTCTCATTTGAGGCATACCTTGAGGTGTAAACGGCCGAACAGTGCTCTGAATATAAAATCTCAGTATTTCGAACACAATTTCGGCCTTCGAGATGTGATCGGATGGCAATGGACCAAACTTCAAAGATGTTCATATCAACAATACAGAACTTCAATTAAATTTCGTATCATGCCAAAATCTGGTGTCAACAATAGTATTAAACTGCCACCTTGTCTATGTAGGCAATTGGGGGGCCTATCCACACGACACAGATAGATCGTCGGTGATGCCTCGTCCGGTCACACGCGCTAGGCAAAAATAGATCATGTGCGATTGGGAGGGCCATCACAAATAGACATATTGTAGAAGTCGTGTGAGATGTTCTTAGCATCCCACACAGTGAATCCCAAAGATACATTTTCGTTCGTATTGTACATCACAAACAATTTTCTGCATAACATCGTCTGTGATAGGGGTGGCCATCACACATGATAGTTATAACTCTGTCGATTGTTATTCAATACATCACACATGATGCCTAGAAGAAACTTTTTGGCATAGGGTTGTCCATCACACACACTTTCTATGTGAAAACGTTTGTGATAGATGGCCTAACGCACATAGTTTTCGTTGGAATGTTGGGGAACGTTGCATGGGAAACAAAAAAATCATATGCACACGTAAGATCTATCCATGGAGATGCATAGCTACGAGAGGGGGGGTATATCTACATACCCTTGTAGATCGCTAAGTGGAAATGTATATAACGTGGTTGATGTAGTCATACTCTTTATGATCCAATCGCGATCCATTCCGATCCAGCACCAAACGGAAGGCACCTCCGCGTTCAACACACATGCGGCTCAATGACGTCTCCGCCTCCTCAATCTAGTGAGCGAGGGTGGAGTTGTAGATGGGTTCTCAACCAGCATGACGGCATGGTGGAGATATGGTGGAGCAGTGCTAGCATGGCTTCACCAAGCGCTACTAGAATTGCGAACGAAGGAGCTATGGGGCAACGGGAGAGTGAGGGGTGCCAAGGGCTTGGTGACTCCTCGTGGGGCGCCCCTCCCCTTTATATATAGGTGGAGGGGCATGGTGAACAGCCCCTCCAAGACCTAGGACACAGCCAAGGGGGGAGGTGGAATCCTAGTCCTCCTACTTCCCTTCCATACAAAGGTGAACTTTGCACCTCTCCCAAGCCACATGGGCCTTAAGGGACTTGTGTGCCTAGCCCAATAAGGCTAGGGCACCTCCCCTTCATGCATTCTAGCCCTTGGAGTGTGGTGGAAACCTTGGTGGACTTCCAGACTCCTCCGAAAGTTTCCGGAACCTCCTGGAAGCTTCCCGGTACAATACCGAAGAAACCCAAAACTTTTCCGGTAGCCAAAATATGACTTCTCATATATAATATTTACCTCCGAACAATTCCGGAGCTTGTCATGATGTCCGGGATCTCATCCGGGACTCCGAACAACATCCAGTCACCAACATCCATAATCCAATAATACAACATCATCATCGAACATTAAGCGTGCGGACACAACGGGTTCGAGAATCATGTAGAAATTACCAAGACACATGTCCGTTCAATAACCAATAGCAGGACTTGGATGCCCATATTGGTTCCTACATATTCCATGAAGATCTTTATCGGTCGAACCACGATGTCAAGGATTCAGTCAATCCCGTATGCAGTTCTCTTTGACCATCGGTATGTCACTAGCCCAAGATTCGATAGTCGATATCTCCATACCGAGCTCAATCTTGTTACTGGCAAGTCTCTTTACTCGTTTTGTAATACAAGATCCCATGGCTAACTCCGTAGTCACATTGCTTGCAAGCTTCTTGTGATGTAGTATTATCGAGAGGGCCCAGACATACCTCCCCATCACACGTAGTGACAAATCCCAGTCTTCATCCATGCCAAACCTACAAACACCCTTGGAGATACCTATAGAGGACCTTTATGATCACCTAGTTATGAAGTGATGTTTGATACACACAAGGCATTCCTCCGGTGGCAGGGAGTTGCATGATCTCATGGTCTTAGGAACAGATACTTGATATGAAGAAAGCAATAGCAATAAACTAAGTGATACGATCAAATGCCATGATAATGGTAGGGTCTGCTCCATCATATCATTCTCCTAATGATGTGATCCCTTTATCAAATGACAACTCATGCCTATGGTTAGGCAACCTTAACCATATTTCGTCAAGAAGCTCGTCTAGTAGAGGCTCACTAGGGACACGATGTTGTTCATATATTCACACATGTATTTAAGTTCCCGGTCAATACAATTCTACCATGGATAATGAACGGTTATCATGAACAAGGAAATATGATAATAACAACTCTATTATTTCCTCCAGGGCATATTTTCAACACAGAAGTCGTGTGTGATTGTTCACTAATTCAACACGCCAACTTTATAGAAACCATGTGGTTTTATTGAGGTCGTCGCCCACGGTGTTGTCTGAGAAACCGTTTGCAATAGGAAACCCCAATAAGCAGCCGTACTGCCCCATTATTTATAATCCAGTTAGTAATAAAATTGAAATTTCATATCAAGCACACAATATATTTTATATTCGTATTGTGGCAACCGAAATTTCATAATTGAAATACATCTGAGTACAACATCATATATGCATATACTACCTAGCAACCCAATTACACATCAAGACCAAGTTTCACATGCAACATCTAAAACCTTTGGGAAGTAGCATCATAGATGATAAATAGACAGATGAATCTCGTCTAGAAAACTATTGAAGTGGAAGTCAAATATTGAGCCTTCATTGATGTTGAAGGTCCTTGCAACTTTAGGCCAGTGCCTATAGATGGCTGCATGTCCATCCTTCATCCTCTTGAGGAAGACTTCAAAATTGTACCATGGGTGTTGTATGAATACCTTTCTCCGCTCTTCACCATATAGGTGGTTTGAGACGTAATCATTGATGAAATTCTTTGGAAAGGACTGGAAATAAAGATATGCATAAATTTCTTTTATAAAATTCAAAATGGCGCAAAGGGAAAAATACAAGGTAAAAGAGATAGTACCATCTTATAGTTCACTGATGCCTTCTTCATTTTGCAGACAAACATCTTGTTATTATTCGTCACTAGTTTCTTTATCTTAATAATCTTTGTAAGTCTCTTGATTTGAATGATATTCATGAACACCTCATTTCCCCCACATGCAAAACAAGTCGAATAGTGGGTCTAAACATCTTACAGTAGGACCTACATGTGCAACACCAAATAATTAGAAACCTAAATATTAGAATGGTTCATGCAATTTCACAATAATGTGCTATTAGCCAGGGGACCATGCATGTGGAAACCTCAATGGTAAACTTCAGTATGTCCCATTGTTTCCCCTTGCAACATATATAAGATAGATATTGATTAGAATATAAGTGAGATTTGGTGTACTATCAGTAAAATATGTTAATGAAAAATAAACGCATTGCAAATCCAACATATTAATTTGAGCCACATGGAATAGCCAGTTATCTAAACCAAGTGTGCTAAGAACTAGGAAATATAGCAATTGGATAAGTTTCACATGTATTTAGTACATCCAAATTTGATTTATTTCTGACATGCATAAAAATACATAATTGTAACAACAACAATCGAACATCACATTGAAGTATTGAACTAAACGGTTAAATGATCACCACAAAAAATGAACGAGATAGTTAAATGATCACCACAACAAATGAACCAAACAGTTAACTGAGCACCACATTGCAAAATAGAACATATTAGAAGGTCAAATTGCATATTAATATTACATTGGATATTTCACTACAATTTCTAAATGAAAGACAGGAGCAACACATGCAATAGGTAAACCAAACATGCTTAACCGGAGTAGCTAGGTGAACATACATCCTTACTAACCAAGCTAAGGAAAACAAGTTATTCCTCATCGTCGGAGCTATCGATGACGTTGGGATCCTTAAACTTGAACGAGGGCGAGGCCTCCACATCGTGAGTGCCCTCCTCATAGTGGTGAGTGGCCAGAGCCTGTCCGGGCACCAACCTATCGGCTCTGGAGCTAAGGTAAGCATGGGCACGCTAAGAAAACACCTTGTAGTCTTCGTCGAAGGCACCGACGGTGCCCTCGAGAAAAGACCACGAGTTGTTGTTTAAAACAGCCAACCGCGTTCGCGTGCGAGGCGTCAGCGATGGACTCGATAGCTAGGTACTCCTCCAATATCTAAGGGTCAACACACATGGCAGCCATCGCAGCCTCATCCGCGCGTGCAGCCACGATTTCCTTCTCCGCTGCCAAATGCTCATTGAAATCCTGGCTATACTACGTGCACCATGGTTTTTGGCGGTGATTATTTGGAGGATGGGGCAGTGATTTGGGTGGAAGGTGTCATGCTAGCAGTTGGGGCATGTGGGATGGAGGAGGAGGGGGTGAGAGAGAGGTGGTATGTGGGAGGTGTAGATTACCTGACTAGATGGACAAGGCCAAACAGAAGGAAGGAGAGTCGCCGATGAGCGACGATGCTGCAAGCAAGTAGTGATTCATGTTTGCTTATATCCACATAGAAGTTATTGTTATGGATCCTCCAACATGTGGTTCTTGCTCATACCTTTGCTAGCCAAAAATTCGCACCAAGTAGAGATACTACTTGTGCATCCATAAACACTTAAACCCAGTTTCATGCCATGAGAGTCCACCATAGCTAGCTATGGATTGAACAAAATGCTTCAAGTAAATTGTCATCGGTGCAAAAGCAATAAATATTGCTCCTAAATATGTATGATCTTTTATTTTAAGGGGAGATAAGCTTTGTAGGCTCTTGTGACGGCAAAGAAATACAAGCGAAAAAGTGCATAATAAAGGTTGCTATCATAAGGGACAACATAAGTGGCCTTTACATTAAGAGCTTGAACATCCAAACAAAAAGCACATGACAACCTCTGCTTCCCTCTGTGAAGGCCTAGCTTCTACTTTCATGTATTTACTTTTATGCACGAGTCATTAATGTTCATCCCTATTACATCCTTATTTACTCCCTACTTGGCCAGCATCATGTGGCGGGGAAAGATCAAGGCATATATACATCCAATGGACATAGGTGATCATAAGTCATTGTTGTTAACATTATCCTCAGGATAAGCAGTTGGGTGGTTAAAATTTATAAACCCCTAACTTCCTATGTGTCTGATCAATGCTTTTGTTTCACAAATATGACATGAGTGTCGGCAATCATAGAAGAATAAATGATAACTGAGTATGTGAACTTGCTAAAAAAATCTCTAACATAGACTCTTTCTGAAATATGATGAATTGGAATTGCCTTAGTGACTAAGAACATAGCTTGTTAGCTTTCAATAAGGTTTGTGGTTTATATGTTAGCGTGTGGATAAGCTTATCACTTGTTCATGAGGATTTTTATGATATTATATTTCTGCTATGATAATAATCATGATGTTGTTATCTCCATATATTGTTTTATCAACACCTCTCTCTCTAATCGTGTAGTCATTATTATCAAGTTTGGCTTTCGCTTGAGGACAAGCAAGGTCTAAGCTTGGGGGAGTTGATACGTCCATTTTGCATCATGACTTCATATTGATATTTGTAATGTTTTCAAGCATTATTTCATTTTTTGATGCAATACTTATATCTTTTCTCTCTTGTTTTACAAGGTTTATAGAAAGAGGGAAATCACTGGAAACTAGGATTCTGGACGTGAAAGGCTATGAAAAAGGCTGAAAATATTTTGGACTCCAAATTACCTGAAACTTCATGGAATTTTTGTGTGGAATATATAATGAATATTAGAGCAAAGAAATACTAGAGGGGGCCCACGAATTGCTCACTAGGCAACAGGGTGTGCCCTGATGCCTATGGGTCCCACATGTTGGAAATATGCCCTAGAGGCAATAAGAAATTGTGTATTATCATATTTCCTTGGTCACGATAATCGTTTATTATCCATGCTAGAATTGTATTGATCAAAAACTCATATACGTGTGTGGATACATAGACCACACCGTGTCCCTATTGAGCCTCTACTAAACTAGCTCATTAATCAAACATAGTTAAGGTTTCCTAACCATAGACATGTGTTGTCATTTGATAACGGGATTACATCATTAGGAGAATGATGTGATGGACAAGACCACCATAAGCATAGCATTTGATCGTATCACTTAGTTTATTGCTATGGCTTTCTTCATCTTAATTATATGTTCCTAAGACCATGAGATCATGCAACTCCCTAACACAGGAGGAATTTCTTGTTCGTATCAAACGTCACTTCGTAACTAGGTGATCATAAAGATAATCTAAAGGTACCTCCAAGGGTGTCTGTTGGGTTGGCAAGGATCAAGACTGGGATTTGTCACTCCGTATGACAGAGAGGTGTCTCTGGGCCCTCCCAGTAATACAACATCACAAGAAGCTTGCAAGAAATGTGACTAAGGAGTTAGTCACGGGATCTTGTATTAAAGAACAAGTAAAGAGACTTGCCATTAATGATATTGAACTTGGTATGAGATACTGACGATCCGATCTCCGGCAAGTAACATATCGCTAGACAAAGGGAATTGCACATGGGATTAACTGAATGCCTGACATTGTGGTTTAACCGATGAAGATCTTCGTGGAATATGTAGGGATCAATATGGGCATCCAGGTCCCGCTATTGGTTATTGATCAGAGAGGTGTCTTGGTCATGTCTACATGATTCTCGAACCCATGGGGTCACACACTTAACGTTCGGTAAAGCTAGGGTTATGTTGAGATATTAATAGTGGAAATTCCAAAAGTTGTTCGGAGTCTCGTATGGGATCCTGGACATCACAGAGAGCTCTATAATGGTCCGGAGGTAAAGATTTATACATGGGAAGTCATATTCAGGGTTCTGAAAAATTTGGGAAGTTTTCAATAGAGAACCGGGAAGGTTCTAGAAGGTTCTGGGGAGTCCACCATGGGGTCCAACGACCCGGTAAGGACCCACATGGACCGAGGTGTGGGGATATAGCACACATAGGCAGGCTGGACCACTCCGCAATGCACATGTTGTTTAAATCTATAGATAAGATCTTATCTCTAAATTTAAAGGGTTGAATCTAGAGATAAGATGTTATCTTCATGTTTAAAGGGTTATATCCCTTATCGACGACCCTAGGAGTGCTTTGGACACCCTCCCCTACCCTCCATCCTAGATGGAAGAGGTGCATGGGGGCAGCGAACCCGTCACCTTTGGACATTGGCTCTCCCAACTCCTCCCACATTTCTCCGATACGCGGTTGGCGAAGCCCCGCTGGAATTCTGCTGCCACCACCAGCACCATGCCATCGTGTTGGTTCAGATCTCATCTACCCATTCTGCCTCTCTTGCATCAAGAAGGAGGATACGTCACCGAGCTGGACGTGTGCTAAACTCGGAGGTGCCGTAAGTCGGGGGCTTGGATCGTATTGGATCCCGACGCGAGTATGACTACACCAACCACAATCTGTAGATCGTTAAAGCTTTCAGTCTATAAGGGTATGTAGACACCTCTCCCTCTGGTTGCTAGCATCTCCATAGAATAGATCTTGGGTGTTTCGTAGGAAATTTTTTGTTTCCCATGCAACGATCCCCATCAATGGCATCATGAGCTAGGTCTATATATGCATAAATGATATGCACGAGTAGAACAGAAAGTGTTCCTAAGCATTGATGTTATGATTTCTTACCTCCTTAGTCTTATTTTGATTCGGTGGTATTGTGGGATGAAGTGTCTCGAACCAACCTTACCTGTCCTCGCACAATAGGCCGGTTCCACTGACTGACATGCAACTTGTTTGCATAAAGGTGGCTAGCGGGTGTATGTCCTCCCACTTTAGTCGAATTGGATTCGAAAGAGGCGGTCCTTGTAGAAGTTTAAAAGGAAAATTGAATATCAACATTGTGGCTTTGCGTAGGTAAGAACAGTTCTTGTTAGTTTCCCATAACAGCCATGTAAAATTTGCAACAATAAAGTAGAGGACGTCTAACTTGTTTTTGTAGGGCAGGTTGTGATGTGATATGGCCAAGACGTGATTTGATGTATGTAATGTATGAGAGGATCATGTTTTGTAATAGTTATCATGACTTGCATGTCGATGAGTACAACAACTGGTAGGAGCCATAGGGTTGTCTTTGATTTATTTATGCCATTTGCTTTACTTTATCGCTATGAGCTAGCAATAAATGTAGAAACAAGGGTGGGCGTGACAATCACATGATGACATGATGATGGAGATCATGGTGTCATGCCGGTGATGATGGAGATCGTGTTAGTGTTTTGGAGATGGAGATCAAAAGCACAAGATGATGATGGCCATATCATGTCAGTTATATGATTGCATGTGATGTTTATTCCTTTATGCATCTTATTTTTCTTAGGACGATGGTAGCATTATAAGATGATCCCTCACTTAATTTCAAGATAAAATTGTGTTCTCCCCAAGTATGCACCATTGCGAATGTTTGTCATTTTGAAGCACCTGATGATGATCAGGTGTGATAGACTCTTCGTTTGCATTCAACGGTTATAAGCTAGTTTTACACATGTGGAATACTTGAGTTAAATTTGACGAGCCTAGAATATACAGACATGTGCCCTCGGAACACAAGAGACCAAAAGGTTGAACATCGGTCATATAGTAGATATGATCAACACGGAGATGTTCGCCATTGAAACCACCTCATGTCACGTGATGATCGGACATGGGTTGGTGGATTTGGATCATGTCGCACTTAGACAAACTTAGGGATGTTGATTTGAGTGGGAGTTCATTAGTAATTTGATTAATTAAACTATTGATCATGAACATAGTCAAAATACCTTTGCAAATTATGTCATAGATCAATGGCTCGCGTTGTAGCTCCCCTGTATTTTGAACGTTCCTAGAGAAACGCTAAGTTGAAAGACAGTGTAAGCAATTGTGCGGACTAGGTCCATACTCTAAGGATTGTCCTCACTGCTACAAAGAAGTCTTATGTCTTTGATGCACCGCTCTGTATGCTAACCCCTCCACCGTCGTCTATGGATGTTATGAACGTCTGTCAGACACGTTCTGATGACTACTCGATAGTTTAGTGGGCCATGCTTTACGGCTTAGAATCAGGGTTCCAAAGATGTTTTGAACACCATGGAGCGTATGAGATGTTCCAAGACAAGAAATTGGTATTTCAGGCTCATGCCTGTGTTGAGAGGCATGAGACCTCTGATAAGTTCTTTGCCTACAAGATCGAGGATAATAGCTCGGTCAGTGAGCATGTGGTCAGAAAGTGTAGGTGCTACAATCGCTTGAATCAAGTGGGAGTTGATCTTCCAGATAAGATAGTGATTGACAGAGTTCTCCAGTCACTATCACTATGCTACTAGAGCTTTGTGATGAACTATAACACGCAAGGGATGGAGATGATGATCCTTGAGGTATTCGCGGTGCTTAAGGCCGCGGAGGTAGAAATCAAGAAGGAGCATCAAGTGATGATGGTTAACAAGACCACTAGTTTCAAGAAGGGCAAGGGAAAGAAGGGAAACTTCAAGAATGGCAAGCCAGTTGTCGCTCCAGTGAAGAAACCTAAGGTTGAACCCAAACCCAAGACTAAGTGCTTCTATTGTGAGGGGAACAGTCAATGGTAGCGGAACTACCTGAAATACTTGGTAGATAAGAAGGCTGGCAACATCTACAAAAGTATATTGGATATACGTGTTATTGATGTGTACCTTACTAGTACTCGTAGTAGCGCCTAGGTATTAGATACTAGTTTAGTTGCTAATATTGGTAAATTGAAACAAAAGCTGCGGAATAACCGAAGACTAGCTATTGGTGAGGTGACGATGTGTGTTGGAAGTGTTTCCAAAGTTGATGTGATCACCATTGCATGCTCCCTCTACCTTCGGGATTAGTGTTGAACCTCAAGAAATGTTATTTGGTGTATGCGTTGAGCACGAACGTGATTTAGATCGTGTTTATTGCAATACGATTATTCATGATGTCAGAGAATAATGGTTGTTCTGTTTACATGAATAATACCTTCTATGGTCATGCACCCAATGTGAATGGTTTATTGAATCTTGATCATAGTGATACACATGTTCATAATATTGATGCCAAAAGATGCAAAGTTAATAATGAAGTACTGATGTCGCTTGAAGCTACATCGGTATTTCCCCAAAGAGGAAGGGATGATGTAGCACAATGGCGGTAGGTATTTCCCTCAGATATGAAACCAAGGTTATCGAACGAGTAGGAGAACCAAGCAACACAACGTAAACAGCCCCTGCACACAGATAACAAATCCTCGCAACCCGACGTGTTAAAGGGTTGTCAATCCCTTCCAGGGTACGGCGCTAGAAAGGCATGTGGCCGAGAAAAAGATTTGTAGTAATTTGATAGATAGACTACAAATAAAATAAATAGAAATAAAACGCAGCAAGGTATTTTTTGTATTTTTGGTTTAATAGATCAGAAAATAAAAGCAAAGGAAAAGTAGATCGCAAAGGAAAATAATATGAGAAAGAGACCCGGGGGCCGTAGGTTTCATTAGTGGCTTCTCTCGAGAAAAATAGTAAATAGTGGGTGAACAAATTATTGTTGGGCAATTGATAGAACTTCAAATACTCAAGACGATATCCAAGAAATGATCATTACATAGGCATCACGTCCAAGTTTAGTATACCGACTCCTGCCTGCATCTACTACTATTACTCCACACAACGACCGCTATCCAGCATGCATCTAGTGTATTAAGTTCATGGAGAAACAGAATAATGCAATAAGAACGATGACATGATGTAGAAAATATCTATCTATGTAGAGATAGACACCATCGTTTTATCCTTAGTAGCAACGATACATACATGTCATTTCCCTTTCTGTCACTGGGATCAAGCACCGTAAGATCGAACCCACTACAAAGCACCTCTTCCCATTGCAAGATAAATAGATCATGTTGTCCAAACAAAACCCAAATATCGAAGAAGAAATACGAGGCTATAAGCAATCATGCATATAAGAGATCAAAGAGACTCAAATAACTTTCATGGATATAAAAAGATAGATTTGATCATAAACTGAAAGTTCATCGATCCCAACAAACACACCGCAAAAGAGTTACATCATATGGATCTCGAAGAGACCATTGTATTGAGAATTCAGTGAGAGAGATAAAGCCATCTAGCTACTAACTACGGACCCGAAGGTCTACAAAGAACTACTCACGCATCATCGGAGAGGCACCAATGGAGGTGGTGAACCCCATCCGAGATGGTGTCTAGATTGGATCTGGTGGTTCTGGACTCTGCGGCGGCTGGATGAATATTTCGTCTATCCCCCTTAGGGTTTATGGAATATTGGGGTATTTATAGAGCAAAGAGGTGGTCCGGGGGCACCCGAGGTGGGCATAACCCACCAGGGCACGCCTGGGCCTCCTGGCACGCCTTGGCGCGACCTGGTGGGTTGTGCCCCCCTCAGGGCACCCCCCTGGTGCAGCCAGGCCCCGTTGTGTTCCTTATGGCCCATAAAAAATTATCGTGAAGTTTCGTGGCATTTGGACTTCGTCTGGTATTGATTTTCTGCGATGTAAAAAACATGGAAAAAACAACAACTGGCACTTGGCACTATGTCAATAGGTTAGTACCAAAAAATGATATAAAATGACTATAAAATGATTATAAAACATCCAAGATTGATAATATAATAGCATGGAACAATGAAAAATTATAGATACGTTGGAGACGTATCAACATCCCCAAGCTTAACTCCTACTCGTCCTCGAGTAGGTAAGTGATAAAAATAGAATTTTTGATGTGGAATGTTGCCTAACATGTCATATCATATTCTTTTCCTTATAGCATGGACATTTGGAGTTTTAGTAGTTCAAAGCAATAGTCTAGTTTTGACATAATAATTTAGATACTCAAGCATATCAACAAGCAACCATGTCTTTCAAAATATCAACGCCAAAATAAGTTATCCCTAGCCCATCATGCTCAAACATTGATCCATTCATGAAAGCTCGAATATTAGCTACACCCAATACTTAAGTACAATCATATTGCCTACTAGTTGGTGCTTTGGTAAGATAAGATGGAGACTCAAATTCAAAAATAAAAATTGCATAAAGTAAAAGAAAGGCCCTTCCTAGAGGGAAGTAGGGATTTGTAGAGGTGCCAGAGCTCAAAGCAAAAAACTTAGAGATAAAAACATTTTGGGAGGTGTATCTATCCCACCAACGAAAATGACTTAGAGTTCCCAACACTTTCCATGCTAGATATATCATAGGCGGTTCCCAAACAGAAAATAAAGTTTATTCCTTTTTCCACTATATTTTCACTTTCAATGGCTGACCGTATCCACGGGTGCCCTCCATACCAACACTTTCCAAGGAATTTATTATTTGACAACATAAAGTAAATTCATTTTTGCATTTAGGCACTGGGCATCCCTAATACCTTTGCCTTACTCTCGTGCAATGACAAGTGAATAAACACTCATCGTGAGAATAACACATCTAGCATGAAAAATATTAGCCACCCCTCACCGCTCCGCGAGCGAAACAAACACACAAAAGAGAAGTTTATTTTGAAAATTAGAGATGGCACATACAAATTTGCTTAGAACGGCACAGAAATACCGCATATAGGTAGGTATAGTGGAGTCATGTGGCAAAAACTGGGTTTAAGGATTTGGATGCACAAGTAGAGCTCATACTTGGTGCAAAATGAATGCTAGCAAAAGATTGAGAAGCGACCAACCAAGAAACGAATAATCTCATAAGCAAGCATTAAGCATAAATAACACTGAATAATGCACCACAAGTAGGATATAATTTCATTGCATGACTATTGACTTTTGTACTTGCATAGGGAATCACAAACCTTAACACCAATATTCTTACTAAAGCATAATTACTCATCAACATAACTTACATATCACATCATCATATCTCAAAACTATTACTAAGAATCAAGTTTATTTTGTCCAATGATCTTCATGAAAGTTTTTATTATATCCTTCTTGGATATCTATCACTTTGGGACTAATTTTCATGTGTTGCTTTTCATAAGCTCAAACAAATATAAGTGAAGATCAAGAGCATAATTTTTCTTCTTTCTCTCAAAATAATTTAAGTAAAGCAAGAGAGAATTTCTTGAAAATTTTACTAACTCTCAAATAAATCTAAGTGAAATAAGAGAGCATTTCTTCAAAAATACTAAGCACACCGTTCTCAAAAAGATATAAGTGAAGCACTAGAGCAAGTCCATTGCTCATAAAAAAATTAAGTGAAGCATAGAGAGCAATTCTAATAAGTCATGACATAATTTTGGATCTCTAAAATAGGTGTATCCAGCAAGGGATCAAGACTTAAAATACAAAATAAAAAAAGCAAAGACTCATATCATACAAGACGCTCCAAGAAAAACACATATCACGTGACGAATAAAAATATAGTTTCGAGTAAAATACCGATGATCGTTGGAAGAAAGCGGGGATGCCACTCAGGGGCATCCCCAAGCTTAGTTGCTTGATCTTTTTTGGATAATATCTTGGGATGCCGGGCAATGCCCAAGCTTAGGCTCTTCCATCCTTCCTTCATCCATCGTAAGATAACCCAAAACTTGAAGACTCCAATACACAAAACTCAACAAAACCTTCGTGAGATCCGTTAGTATAAGAAAAATAAATCACTACTATAAGTACTGTATTAAACTAATTCATATTTTTTTATTGCATTATACCTACTGTATTCCAACTTTTCTATGGCAAAAACTCATCAAAGAAAACCATAGATCCATCAATATAAGCACACAACACAAAGAAAATAGAATCTCTCAAAAAAGAACAGTCTGTAGTAATCTGATTTGTTCGAATACTTATGTGACTCAAAAAATTCTACTAAATTAGGACGTCCTAGTTAATTTGTTTATCAATCTTGTGTAAAAAAATCAGATCAAAATCACGTTTCTGTGATTTACTAAAATTGTTTTCGTGAGCGCATAAGGTTCTGTTTTTTTTCCAGCAAGATCAAAGAACTATCACCCAAGAAGATCCTAAAGGCTTTACTTGGCACAAGCACTAATTAAAACACGAAAAAACACAATCATAACAGTAGCATAATTGTGTAAAAACTCAATAAGAGAAATCAAAAGGCAAAAATAAATTTTATTCACTGGGTTGCCTCCCAATAAGCATTATTGTTTTACGCCCTTAGCTAGGCATAAAGCAAGGATCTAAGTTTTGTCATCTTTGTTCTGAGATCCATAAGATGCCCTCATGATTTATTCATATGGTGGACTAATTCTTGTTCTAGGAAAGTGTTCCATACCCTTCTTCCAAGGAAATTGGAGCTTAATATTGCCTTCTTTCATATCAATCACGACACCGATAGTGTGTAAAAACGGTCTACCAAGAATAATTGGACAAGACGAATTGCAATCAATATCAAGAACAATAAAATCTATGGGAACATAATTCCTATTTGAAATAATAAGAACATCATTAATTCTTCCCATAGGCTTTTTAATAGTAGAATTCTCCAAGTGCAAATTTAAAGAGCATGATTCAATATCGCTAAGACCAAGCACATCACATACATATTTTGGAATTGTAGAAACACTAGCACCCAAGTCACACAAAGCAAAACACTCATAATTTTTAATCTTGCCTTTGATAGTAGGTTCCCATTCATCATGAAATTTTCTAGGAATTGGTACTTCTAATTCCAATTTTTCTTTGAAAGCTTTCATCATAGCATCAACAACATGTTTAGTAAGAGCTTTATTTTGTTCATAAGCATGGGGTGAATTTATCATGGATTGCAACAAAGAAATACAATCAATCAAAGAGAAACTATCATAATTAAAGTCTTTTTAATCCAAAAGAGTGGGCACATCACTAGTTAAAGTTTTGACCTCTCCAAACCCACTTTCATCAATTTTCTCAACAAGATTTTCACCCGCCGAAATATTGGGACGCCTTCTACCTAAAGTTGACTCTTCTCCAGTCCTTTTTTTCATCAATCTTAACTTTACTAAAGAAGGAATAAATAGAAGAAACACTAATCATTTTAAGATCTTCATCACTTTTATCTTCCAATGAGATTGGTTTAGCAGCCATTTGATTTACCAAGGTAGCTTGTGCATCAGATATTTTTCCCAACAAACTTTCAGCAAAGGCATACGTAGATTGAAGATTGCAAAATTCTCTACTAATATCATCAAGTTGTTTTGTAATAGCATCTAGCACAATGGAGTGTTCCTTAAGTTCTTCGGTAAAATACTTATTGTGCTCAAATTGTGTGGTCATATATTCCTTAGTACTTTTTTCAATTTCAAGCAAAATATTTGGGTAAGGAACATCATAATATTTCCTTTGACGCATCATGAATACGCAAACAAGCAAGCACACAAAAACATATCCGGCAAGAAAACGGCGAACAGAAAAAGAGAGGCAAATAAAACAGCAAATTTTTGTGAAGTGGGGGAGAGGAAAACGAGAGGCAAATGGAAAATAATGTAAATTGCAAGGAGATGAGATTTGTGATTAGGAACCTGGTATATGTTGAAGATCCTCCCGGGCAATGGCGCCAGAAATTCCTTTTGATGTCGCTTGAAGCTACGTCGGTATTTCCCCAAAGAGGAAGGGATGATGCAGCACAATGGTGGTAGGTATTTCTCTTAGATATGAAACCAAGGTTATCGAACCAGTAGGAGAACCAAGCAACACAACGTAAACAGCCCCTGCACACAGATAACGAATCCCCGCAACCTGACGTGTTAAAGGGGTTGTCAATCCCTTCCAGGGTACGGCGCCATAAAGGCACGTGGCCGGGTGAAACATTTGTTGTAATTTTATAGATAGACCACAAATAAAATAAATAGAAATAAAACGCAGCAAGGTATTTTTGTATTTTTGCTTTAATAGATCTGAAAATAAAAGCAAAGGAAAAGTAGATCGCAAAGGAAAATAATATGAGAAAGAGACCCAGGGCTCGTAAGTTTCACTAGTGGTTCTCTCGAGAAAAATAGCAAACGGTGGGTGACCAAATTACTGTTGGGCAATTGATAGAACTTAAATACTCATGACGATATCCAGGCAATGATCATTACATAGGCATCACGTCCAAGATTAGTAGACCGACTCTTGCATGCATCTACTACTATTACTCCACACATCGACCGCTATCCAGCATGCATCTAGTGTATTAAGTTCATGGAGAAACGGAGTAATGCAATAAGAACGATGACATGATGTAGACAGGATCTATCTATGTAGAGATAGGCCCCATTGTTTTATCCTTAGTAGCAAGTATACATACGTGTCGTTTCCCATTCTATCACTAGGATCAAGCACCATATGATCGAACCCACTACAAAGCACCTCTTCCCATTGCAAGATAAATAGATCAAGTTGGCCAAACAAAACCCAAATATCGGAGAAGAAATACGAGGCTATAAGCAATCATGCATATAAGAGATCAAAGAAACTCAAAGAACTTTCATGGATATAAAAAGATAGATCTGATCATAAACTCAAAGTTCATCGATCCCAACAAACACACCACAAAAGAGTTACATCATATAGATCTCCAAGAGACCATTATATTGAGAATTCAGCGAGAGAGAGAAAGCCATCTAGCTACTAACTATGGACCCGAAGGTCTACAAATAACTAATCACGCATCATCGGAGAGGCGCCAATGGAGGTGGTGAAACCCATCCGAGATGGTGTCTAGATTGGATCTGGTGGTTCTGGACTCTCTGACGGCTAGATGAATATTTCGTCTGTACCCCTTAGGGTTTATAGAATATTGGGCTATTTGTAGAGCAAAGAGGCAGTCTGGGGGGCACCTGAGGTGGGCACAACCCACCAGGGCGCGCCCCCCTCGGGGCACCCCCCAGGTGCAGCCAGGGCCCATTGTATTCCTTCTGGCCCATAAAAAATCATCGTGATGTTTTGTGGCATTTGGACTTTGTCTGGTATTGATTTTCTGTGATGTAAAAAACATGGAAAAATAGCAACTGGCACTTGGCACTATGTCAATAGGTTAGTACCAAAAAATGATATAAAATGACTATTAAATGATTACAAAACATCCAAGATTGATAATATAACAACGTGGAACAATAAAAAATTATAGATACATTGGAGATGTATCAAGTACCACATACTTGTGGCACTGCCGCTAAAGTCATATTGATGTAAAGCACATGAAGAAACTCCATGTCGATGGACTTTGGACTCACTCCATTTTGAATGGCTTGAGATATGTGAACCATGCCTGATGGTCAAGATAACTAAGATCTTGTTTTCCGAAACAATGGAGTGAGAAAGTGACTTGTTGGAAACCATACATACTGATGTGTGTGGTCCAATGAGTTATGACGCACGCGCTGAATATCGTTATTATCTTACTTTCTAAGATGATTTGAGTAGACACGGGTATATTTACTTGATGAAACACACGTCTGAAAATTTTAAAAGTTCAAGCAATATCATGGTGAAATTGAAGATCATTGTGACAATAAGATAAAATGCCTACAATATGATCGTGGAGGTGAATATCTGAGTTATGAGTTTGGTATGCAAGACAATGTGGAAGTTGTTTCATAACTCACGCCACCTGGAACACCACAGTGTAATGGTGTGTCCGAACATCATAACCCTACTCTATTGGACATGGTGCGCTCTATGATTTCTCTTATCAATTTGCCACTATGATTTTGGGGTTATGCATTAGAGACAACTACATTCACTTTAAATAGGGCACTGATGACTACGATCTGCGTTGGGTTTTCCGTGAAGAGGAACGGGTTATCGCAGCACAATGCGGGTAAGTATTTCCCTCAATTATGAAACCAAGGTTTATTGAACCAATAGGAATACCAATCCTCAACCGTCTTCAACGACTTCACACAAAGAAACAAACAACTTGCACCCAACGCGGGCAAGAGGGTTGTCAATCTCCTTGATCTCGTTAGTTGCAAGTAAATGAGGTGTGTAGATAATTTTAGATAATTGTAAATTTCAAAATAAAATAAAACACAAATAGTGGCAGAAAGGTAGTAGTAGCGTTTGTAAATATATAAGTGAATAGACCCGGGGGCCGTATTGTTCCCTAGTGGCATCTGTCATGGGAATGACATATGGTGGGTAAACAAATTACTGTTGGGCAATTGATAGAAAAACGAATAATTATGCGATGTTCATGGCAATGATCATGTGTATATAGGCATCACGTCCATAAGCAAATAGGCCGACTCCTGCCTGCACCTATTACTATTACTCCACTTCAAGAGCGCTTCTATGCTTGCCTCTCTACGTATTAAGTAAAAACTGAGTAATGATTGCAGAACAATGACATGATGTAGACAAAGTAAACTCAATTAATATGAATAAACCTCATCGTTTTATCCTTAGTAGCAGCAACACAAAGACGCATCTTGGCCCTTTCTGTCACTGGGATATAGAATTTCGACAGGTTGAGCCTACTACAACGCACCACTCCCACCGAAGAAATATTAATCTAGTTGGCCAAACTATCTCAATAGATCGGAGAGCATTACAAAGGTATGATGATCATGCAATTAAGAATCATAATAATCAGAGGTGACTCAAATACTTTTCATGAATAATCTTAACATAAACTCACAATTCATTGGATCCCAACAAACACACCATACAAAGGGATTACATTGAATAAATCAAAGCAAAGATGCGACGACCATTGTATTGAAGATCATAAGAGAGAGAGAGAGATTGCCATCTAGGTACTGCCTATGGACCCGTAGGTCTATGGTGAACTACTCACACATCATGGTGAGGGCAGCAAGGTTGATGTAGAGGCCCTCCGTGATTGATCTCCCCTCCGACAGATCGCCGAAACGGAGGTTTAGATGGCCTCCCGTCAGAACAGAGACTTGCGACGGAGAAAAAAGTGTTTCGGGAGCGTTTCTAGGGTTTTTGGAATATATGAGGATTTATAGTCCAGAGAACGACGTCGGGAGGGGCGCTAGGGGGCCACAAGCTATCTGGGCGCCCCCCTAGGGTGCGGCCAGATGGTTTGTGGGGCCTTGGCACACCTCCTGGCACTCCTCTGATGCTTCTCGTGCTTCATATTGTACAAAAAAATATATATTAAATTTTCGTTGTATTTGGACTCCGTTTGATAAAGCAAACCTGCAAAGCAAAAAAACACGCAGAAGATAGCAACTCGCACTTGGCACTAGGTAAATAGGTTAGTGCTCAAAAATATTATAAATTGGTAAACAAATGCCCAAAAAGTATCTTAGAATGAAAATATATCAGCATGGAACAATAGAAAATTATAGATACGTTGGAGACGTATCAAGCATCCCCAAGCTTAATTCCTGCTCGTCCTCGAGTAGGTAAATGACAAAAATAGAATTTTTGATGTGACATGCTATCCATAATGTAATCTCTTGTATGCATGATCATTGAGAAATAAAGAATTAACAAATAGAAACATAATAATATTTATTAAGTATAAGCAACATAAATATTGATTTTGAAAGTATACAATCCTAAAAGAATGTTTACCCCCCCATTCATCTTATTATATTAGCAAGGCATGACTCTGTCTTCACCACATAAATACAAATGTTAAACACCACAGTGTCCAAGTCAGGCAATTGGATCGTACTTTTCAATATGCATCAATTTTTTATTCTTCACGCAATACATGAGCGTGAACTATTGGACATAGCATATAGGTGGAATAGAATATGGTGATAGGTATCAAAAGGGTAGAAAGTGGAGAACATAGTCTCACATGAACTAGGCGTATCAACGAGATATGGAGATGCTCATCGATAGATGTCAACGCGAGGAATAAGGATTGCCATGCAAATGATGCACTAGATCTACAAGTGTATGAAAGCTCACCTCAAGCTAAGTGGGCTGTGCATCCAACTTGCTTGCCCATGAAGACCTAGGGCATTTGAGGAAGCCCGTCATTGGAATATACAAGACAATTTTATTATGATAAGGTAATTCCCACAAGCATATGGAAGTGATAGCATAGGGGACTCTCACTATGAAGAACATGGTTCCACTTTGAGGCACAAGTGTGGTAAAGGTTAGTAGCAAAGTCCCTTCTCTCTTTTACTCTCATTTTTTTATATGGTGGGATTTTGTCTTTTTTTTTCTTTTTGCCTCCACCATACTATTTTTTATGGTGGGCTCATTTGGCCTCCCCCATTTTTATTTTATTTTTGGTCCGGAGTCTCATCCCGAGTTGTGGGGGAATCATAGTCTCCATCATCCTTTCCTCACTGGGACAATGCTCTAATAAGGATGATCATCACACTTTTATTTACTTACAACTCGATATGGAGAACTGATAGGAAGATATGAATCTCTATGAATGCCTCTGGCAGTGTACCAGGATGTGCAATGATCTAGCGTGACATGTATCAAAAATGATGGAAGGTGGCTTTCCCACAAATACTATGTCATCTCTATATGACCATGCAAATCAATATGACGATGAACGAACTAGTCATGTGAAGTGACGATGGAATTTGCATGTCAATCCATCTCGGAATGGCTATGGAAATGCCATAATAGGTAGGTATGGTGCCTGTTTTGAGGAAGATATAATGAGGCTTATGTGCAACAAGGCGTATCATGCCACAGGGTGTGGATGCACTGGCGAAAGTTGCACCAATTCTCGAGGCGAGAAGGGGCTATGCACGGTACCAAAGAGTGATAACCCACAAGTATAGGGGATCGCAACAATTTTCGAGGGTAGAGTATTCAACCCAAATTTATTGATTCTACACAAGGGGAGCCAAAGAATATTCTCAAGTATTCGCAGCTGAGTTGTCAATTCAACCACACCTAAAAGACTTAATATCTACAGCAAAGTATTCAGTAGCAAAGTAGTATGGAAGTAACGGTAACGGTAGCAAAAGTAATAGTAGCAGTTTTGTAGTGAATGTAAAAGTAGCAACGGAGAATTAATTTAGCAAGGATCAATATGTGGAAATCTCATAGGAAATGGATTGGTGATGGATAATTATGCTGGATGGCATTCATCATGCAACAGTTATAATATAGGGTGATACATAACTAGCTCCAATTCATCAATGTAATGTAGGCATGTATTCCATGTATAGTCATACGTGCTTATGGAAAAGAACTTGCATGATATCTTTTGTCCTACCCTCCCGTGGCAGCAGGTTCCTAATGGAAACTAGGGGATACTAAGGCCTCCTTTTAATAGAGAACCGGACCAAAGCATTAGCACTTAGTGAATACATGAACTCCTCAAACTACGGTAATCACCAGAAAGAATCCCAGTTATTATCACCCTGGGGTATGCGGATCATAACTCGTAATAGGTGTCTACAACTTGCAAGATAGGATCAAGAACACATATATAATCGTGAAAACATAATAGGTTCAGATCTGAAATCATGGCACTCGGGCCCTAGTGACAAGCATTAAGCATAGCAAAGTCATACCAACGTCAAACTCAGAACATAGTGGATACTAGGGATCAAACACTAACAAAACTAACTCAATTACATGATAAATCTCATCCAACCCATCACCGTCCAGCAAACCTACAATGGGATTACTCACGAACGACGGACATGACGATGGCGTCGATTTCCCCTCTCTGGAGCCCAAAACGGACTCCAGATCTGGTCTCCCGAGGAAGAACATGAGGTGGCGGCAGCTCCGTATCATGAAACGCGATGAACTATTCTCCTCTATTTTTTCCTCCGTGAATAGGATTATATGGAGATGGAGATGAGGTCGGAGGAGCCACAGGGGCCCCACAAGCCTCCTAGGCGCGACCAGGGGGTGGTCGCGCCTAGGACGCTTGTGGCCTGTAGGTGGGCCCCCTCTGGTTGATTCTTGCGCCAGTATGTTTTATTAAATCCAAAAATATTCTCCATAAATTTTTAGGACAATCCAACAACTTTTATTTCTGCACAAAAATAACATCAAGGCAATTCTATTGAAAACAGCGTCAGTCCGGGTTAGTTCCATTCAAATCATGAAAATTAGAGTCCAAAACAAGGGCAAAAGAGTTTGGAAAGTGGATATGATGGAGACGTATCAACGCCCCCAAGCTTAACCCATTGCTTGTCCTCAAGAAATTTAGTTGATAAACTGAAAGTGATAAAGAAAAACTTCTACAAACTCTGTTTGATCTTGTTGTTGTAAATACGTCTAACTAAAGTTCAGATTTTCAGCAAAGATCATGGACTAACCACATTCACAATAACATTTAGGTCTCAAATTTACTCATATCAATGACATAATCAACTAGCGAGTAATAATAATCACTCCCGGATGACAACACTTTTTCAAAACAATCGTGATACAATATGACAAAATGGTATCTCGCTAGCCCTTTTTGAGACCGCAAAACACAAATGCAGAGCGCCTCTAAAGAACAAGGACTAACTAGACATTGTAATTCACGATGAAAGAGACCCATTCATGCTCATACTCAATATCAATTAACAACAATGCATGCAAATGACGGAGGTGTTGTCTAACTGGTGCCTTTTATAAGAACATGATGACTCAACAATAAAGTAAATGGAAAGGCCCTTCGCAGAGGGAAGCATTAATTTGCATAGGTGCCAGAGCTCGAGTTCTTTTTAAACAGACATAAGTAATAATTTTTTAGCAGTACGCTTTCATTGCTCACATAACAACCAAGAGGTTTTCACCGTCTTCCATGCTAGATACATTATAGGCAGTTCCCAAATAGAATGATAAAGTTTTTACTCCCCCTCCACCAATCAATCACACTCCACGGCGAGCCGAATCCACGGGTACCGTCCATACAAACACAATCCTGGGGGAGTTTTGTTTAGTCATATTTTGCTTTTATTTCAATCATGGAACTGGGCATTCGGATTACCAGCCACTTTCTCGTTATTGATAGTGAATCGATACATATCGTGAGAATAACCCACCTAGCATGGAAGATACTAACAGCCCCTAGTTGCCACATGAGTGATTTGGGAATACAAACAAGAATGTTTATTTGAAGGTTTAGAGTTTGGCACATGCAAATTTACTTGGAACAGCAGGTAAATACCACATATAGGTAGGTATGGTGGACTCATATGAAACAACTTCGGGATTGAGGGATTGGATGCACAAGCAGTATTCCCGCTTAGTACAAGTGAAGTCTAGCAAAAGACTGGGGAGCGACCAACTAGAGAGCGACACAGTTATCAACATACCTTGAGATTAACCAACATTGAATGCAAGCATGAATAGGATATAAATCACTATGAACATAAATATCATAGAGGCTATGTTGATTTTGTTTCAACTACATGATGAACATGTGCCAAGTCGAGCCACTTGAATCATCCAGAGGAGGATACCATCCCATCATACTACATCACAACCATTTTAATATGCATGTTGGCACCCAAAACAAACCATTATCCACTCTTAGCTAATTAAGCATGGCATGAGTAACTATAATCTCTAATTGTCATTGCAAATATGTTTCACCCATAGTGAAATGAATCTGGAACGATGAGCTAATCATATTTACAAAAGCAAGATAGGTCGAGTTCATACCAGCTTTTCTCCATCTCAATCCCTTCATCAAATATCGTCATTATTGCCTTTCACTTGCACGACCGAACGGTGTGGAAAATAATAAGAGTGCACATGCATTGGACTAAGCTGGAATCTAGAAACAATAACTCAAAGGAGAGGACAAGGTAACGCGGGCTCTCTAATAGGTAAACAGTAATGTATATGAGAGCCACTCGACATTTTCATTCTGGTCTCCTTACGACCCAAAGAAAGAAAAATCAAAACATGAACGAGAAAACTATTTACATGGGAAAGCTCCCAACAAACAAAAAAATGAAAAATCTTTTTGGGTTTTCTTTTTAATGCTACAACTAAGCAACAAGAAAATAAAGCTAGAACTAACTTTTTTGTATTTTTACCAAAGTTAATTGAACACACAAGAAGAAAGCGAAACAAGGAAATAAACTACCATGGAAGTACAATGAAAAAGTATGAACACCAACTGCTTAAGAATAAGTGTGTGAACATGAATGTAAAGTCGGTGAGAAATACGTACTCCCCCAAGCTTAGGATTTTGGCCTAAGTTGGTCTAGGGACATGGCTGGAAAGAGCTTTCTCCTGGATACTCAAGAGCGGCATCAGTGTTCCATTGGTTGGCGAACTCCTGCGGCTCCCACTGAAAAAGTGGCACCGGGTACGGATCAAGGGCTGGTGTCGGCTCTGGAGCCGGGGGTTGCATCAAACCCCACTATCTATAAATGTGTTCGGGCATAATGGTGTACCTTCCTGAGCGAATATCGAACAAAGAAGAAGCAGGTAGAGTAATAATTTCACAAGTACCCTGGCTAAAAACTAAGTTGTAAAGCAGCCTCCTATCATCATTTTTCTTAATAACATCATGAGCTACCATACGGTCATAATCTAAAAACTTCGAGGGTAGCAGCCTCTCATCTTTCTCGTTAAGCCTAATGGGTATGTCAAAATGTTTGGCTAAACGATATGCGTAGATACCTCCGAATATGGGCCCCTTCGAACGGTTGGTGTTCAACCGTTAGGCCACCATAGCTCCCTGACTAAAGGTTCTATCACAAAATAAGGCATGGAGCAGAATGGTGAGGTCAGGGGCACTAAGACTTCCACTCTCCCAGCGACCAACTAAACATCTTCCCGCAAATAATGAATAATAGCATAGCACAAGAAAATGTAAACTAGCTGCTCTTGCCTTTGACACACCTCTCTCTTCCCCTACAGTGACTGCGGCGCTAAAATCTTCCATGTCTCGAGGACGTGGTTCCCTGATGCTACCCTCATAGGGTATTTTGCAAACTTTGCAAAAATATTTAAGGTTCATTTTCTTAGGCACATCATATAAGTGAAATTCTACTGTAGGAGGGTCTTCCCTAGAATGAAAGTGAAAATTTTGCACAAAGGTATTCGTGAGCAAGAGGTACTGGTCACACTTATCGTTGAGTAAGTTGGTGATGCCTGCATTCTCGGCCAAATAATAGAAATCTTCGTAAATTCCGGCCGCCCTCGAGAATGTGTCACACAGCCATTCACATGGTCAAACTTCTGCGACGCAAGGAAGATTATACTTGAGTTTCTCCCTCATCTCATTTTCATCTTCCTTAGAACTCCGTCTTGAAGAGCCTCTTAATAATCTCCTCATCATTTATTTATCTAAAAAATTCTGAAATTTTTAGTGACCCAAAATAAAGGTGAACAAAACTCAACAAAACTCATAGCAACTACTCCCACAAGTGATTAGAGGATATATCATGCATCAAAACTACTTAGGACCATACAAATTTGACATGCAAGCTCAAGAACAAGGTCACCTCAGCAACAAAAAATTGCAATATATAAAGCACTAGAACAAAAACTAATTGGACCATTAGAGGAGTCACATACCGAAGAACAATCTCCCAATACAGTTTTGTGAATTAAGATTTGCACAAGGAGATCAAAATGGCAGCAAAATGAGCTAGAACACGGGTTTGAGCAATGGTGGGATTTTTTATGCACGAAGATGAAGTGGATGGGTGCTGGAATAAGTGAAGGGGGCCACGTGGGACCCACAAGCCTGCTAGGCACGACCAGGGGGGTGTCCACACCTTGTGGGCTTGTGGCCCACTGGTCCAGCCCCCTACAGTGTGCTCAGTGCCAGATATTTTTAAATATTCCAGAAAAATCATACTCCATTTTCAGGACATTTGAAGAACTTTTATTTTCAGGTCACTTTTTATTGCACAGGAAAGTCAGAAAACAGAAAAATAATAGCATTTTTACTTAATTTCATCTAGCTAACAGAAAGTAAAAGTTGGGTACAAGAAGTTGTGCATTCTAAATTCAACCATCGCATTCTCATCAAAAGGAATCCATCAATAATGTTGATCAAGTCTTATTAACAAACTTCTCTTGAATAACATGAAACCAAAGAATTTTCGAATAACACTAAGTTACCTCTATGGGGGTATGCATATCCCCAACAATAAGTATATCATATTTCTTCTTGATAGTAGGAAGAGGGAATTCAAAGTCTCCAATAATAACCGTTTGAATTTTTCCAATGGAGTTGTTACTATGAACTTGAGGTTGTTTCTTCGGAAAGTGTACCGTATGCTCATTACCAATAATATGAAAGGTGACATTGCCCTTTTTGCAATCAATAACAGCCCCTGCAGCATTCAATAGGGGTCTACCAAGGATGATCGACATACTGTCGTCCTCGGGGATATCAAGAATAACAAGGTCCGTTAAGATAGTAACATTTGCAACTACGACAGGTACATCCTTACAAATACCGATAGGTAGACCAGTTGATTTATCAGCCATTTGCAAAGAGATTTCAGTAGGTGTCAACTTATTCAAATCAAGTCTAGGATATAAAGAGAAAGACATAACACTAACACCAGCTCTCAAATCACATAAAGCAGTTTTAACATAATTCCCTTTAATAGAGCATGGTATAGTTGGTATTCCTGGATCTCCTAATTTCTTTCGTACTCCACCCCTAAAAGTATAATTAGCAAGCATGGTGGAAATCTCAGCTTCCGATATCTTTCTTTTATTAGTCACAATATCTTTCATATACTTAGCATAAGGAGACATTTTCAGAATATCAGTCAAGCGCATACGCAAAAAGACAGGTCTAAGCATCTCAACAAAGCGCTCAAAATCCTCTTCATCCTTTTTCTTGGATGGTTTAGGAGGAAAGGGCATGGGTTTCTGAACCCATGGTTCTCTTTCTTTACCATGCTTCCTAGCAATAAAATCTCTTTTGTCATATCTTTTATTCTTAGGTTGTGGGTTATCAAGATCAACAGCAGGTTCAATCTCCACATCATTATCATTACCAGGTTGAGTATCAACATGAAAGTCATCATTAATATTATCACTAGGATCATGTTCATCACCAGATTGTGTCTTAGCATCAGAAATAGAATTATCATTTGAGTATTCAGGTGTATCTATAACAGGTTCACTAGCAGCATGCAAAGTTCTATCATCATCCTTATTCCTCTTATTACTGGAACGACTAGGTACATCAATATTACTCCTTTGAGAATCTTGCTCAATTCTGCTTAGGGTGGCCCTCGGGATACAAAGGTTCCTGAGTCATTCTTCCACCTCTAGTCACAACTTTAACAGAATGATCATTGTTATTACTATTCATCTCATTAAGAAAATCATTATGTGCCTTAAGTAATTGTTCTACTTGAGTAGTTACCATGGAAGAATGTTTACTAATCAGTATAAGATCATTGATAGTTCTACTCATATAATTGCCTAAGCGATCAAGCATGAAAGCATTATGTTTCAATTGTCTACTAACATAAGCATTGAAAATTTCTTGCTTAACAACAAAATTATCAAATTCATCCAAGCATTGGCTAGCAGACTTATTATAATGAATATCGCCTTTGTCAAACCTACGAAGAGAATTTACCTCTACTACCTGTGTCGGGTTATCAAGACCATGTATTTCTTCAATAGGTGGTAGATTCTTAACATCTTCAGCTTTAATACCTTTTTCTTTCTTAGATTTCTTTGCCTCTTGCATATCTTCAGGACTGAGAAATAGAATGCCTCTTTTCTTTGGTGTTGGCTTCAAAGGTGGTTCGGGAATAATACAATCATTATCATTGCTCAATATATTATTCAATGGTATTTCAGCTTGTTCAACAGTTCGTTCCCTAAAAACACAACCAACACAACTATCTAGGTGGTCCCTAGAAGCATTGGTTAGTCCATTATAAAAGATATCAAGTATTTCATTTTTCTTGAGAGGATGATCAGGCAAAGCATTTAGTAATTGGAGAAGCCTCCCCCAAGCTTGTGGGAGACTCTCTTCTTCAATTTGCACAAAGTTAAAAAATTCTGCAAGGTAGCTTGTTTCTTATGGGTAGGAAAATATTTTTCACAAGTGATATATCATATCCTGGGGACTACGCACACAACCAGGAGCAAGAGAATTAAACCATATCTTAGCATCACCTTTTAATGAGAAAGGAAACAACTTAAGAATATAATAATAACGATTTTTTTCCTATGAGTAAATAGGGTGGCTATATCATTCAGTTTAGTAAGATGTGCCACAACAGTTTCAGATTCATAGGCATGGAAAGGATCGGATTCAACCAAGGTAATTAACTCAGGATCAACTGAGAATTCATAATCCTTATCAGTAACAAAGATAGGTGAAGTAGCAAACTAAGGATCATATTTCATTCTAGCATTCAAAGATTTTTCTTTCCACTTGCATAGTAATTTCTTAAGATCATCTCTATCTTTACAAGCAAGAAAGTCTCTAGCTACCTCTCCTTCCATAACATAACCCTCAGGAATATCAGGCAATTCATACCTAGGAGAGCTAGGTCCAGTAGGTGTCTCAAAGTGTTCGGTTTCAACAATTTCATCAGTTTTAGAAGTATCATAATTTTCAGCATTGGCTCTAGCAATTTGTTCATCAAGAAATTCACCCAGTGGCATAGTATTATCAAGCAAAGTACCATCATAAAGATCATGCATACCAGAAGTGGAATCATCAATTACTTGCGACATATCAAAATTACTTGCAGGTGGCGGTGTCGCAAACTTACTCATAACAGAAGGTGAATCAAGTGCAGAGCTAGATGGCAGTTCCTTACCTCCCCTCGTAGTAGAGGGATAGATCTTGGTTTTTTTATCTTTCAAATTCTTCATAGTGATCAACAGATATAAATCCCAAGTGACTCAGAGAATAGAGCTATGGTCCCCGGCAACGGCGGCAGAAAAAGGTCTTGATAACCCACAAGTATAGGGGATCACAACAGTTTTCGAGGGTAGAGTATTCAACCCAAATTTATTGACTCGACACAAGGGGAGCCAAAGAATATTCTTGAGTATTCGCAGCTGAGTTGTCAATTCAACCACACCTGAAAGACTTAATATATGCAGCAAAGTATTCAGTAGCAAAGTATAATGGAAGTAACGGTAACGGTAGCAAAAGTAACAGCAATAGTTTTGTAGTGATTGTAATAGTAGCAATGGAGAAGTAACTTAACAAGTATCAATATATGGAAAGCTCGTAGGCAATGGATTGGTGATGGATAATTATGTTGGATGGCATTCATCATGCAACAGTTATAACATAGGGTGACACAGAACTAGCTCTAATTCATCAATGTAATGTAGGCATGTATTCCATATATAGTCATACGTGCTTATGGAAAAGAACTTGCATGATATCTTTTGTCCTACCCTCCCGTGGCAGTGGGGTCCTAATGGAAACTAAGGGATATTAAGGCCTTCTTTTAATAGACAACCGTACCAAAGCATTAGCACTTAGTGAATACATGAATTCCTCAAACTACGGTAATCACCGGAAAGAATCCCAGTCCGCTTTCTCTGCTTCCTCTTGTTCCTCAGGGAGTTCTCCTGTCTGAAGGAATTGGACAAGATGATGTGCCCATGTGACAGCCCAAGTGTTGTCCCTACCTTTTATGGCATTGTATTCTTATGTGATCCTTGTGCCATGAGCTTATGAAATGATTTTGCACCTTGTCATGCCATGTCTTGTTCTTGCATTCATGCATCATGCATCATGCATCCATCATGCCATGTCTTTGCTTTGTTGTGACCTTGTTTATGAGTGTGGCCTTGTGTGGTGTGATGTGGTTGGTTTATGTGTGGTGCACCTCCTTCTCTTCCCCTCTCTTTTTCTTTTCAACAAAACCCAACCCAATGCCCTTTATTTCCCATGTTATTTTATCAACAGATTTAACTTGCCTTAAAATTGTTTAAAAATGTTCAAGTGTTAGCCTAAAATATTGGGAGCATGTGAGTGTTGGTCTTTTGTTGTTTTGAGCTTTTATGATTTGGGGTTTTAAATAACCAGGGGCTGTTATTTTAAAACTATTAATTTTACTTGCTTCAAAAATCCCCTAGTCAATTTATTTAAACAATTCTCATATTCTTTTAGTCATATAAATTTTGTCTTTTCAAAACCCTTCTATTTTCCTCTAGGGTTTTCTTTTTTTCTTGCTATTTTGTTAAATGGAAAAACACTGTGTTTTCTTTTTCTGTGAGAGAGAGGAAGAGGTGGGCCTTTTCCTTCCCCCGTGGCCCAGCCCGCTCGAGGGAACGGCCACCTACTCCCGTTCCCCTCCGTCAGGTTCAAAGAGAGGGAGCAGGGCAGGTCAGCGCGTCGCCCTGAGTCGTTGCCGTCGTCTCGCCATCGGTCCCCACCTATTTAGCCCCCTCGACGTCCGTGCCTCCCCCTCTAGGGTTCCGCGCGTCCTCCCACGCCGCCGCTAGCTTCTCCTCCCTCCTTCCTCTCCCTTCTTCTCCTTCTTCTTCCGGTTCAGAGAGAGAGCAGAGAGTTCAGAGTTTTCGCCGGCCGTCCTCACTGTCGCACTCGCACCTCCGGTGCCCTCGTCGCCAGTGGAGATGGCGTGGAGCTCGGGGACGTCATCCGCGTTCCATTCCCGCCGCTAGGAGGTGAGGAGCACCTCCCTGTGGTGCCGCTTGCCGTCGCCGTCGTCCGCAAGGGAGCGGGTCATCGCCGGTCTCCCTCCTCTTTGTCGTTGCCGCGTGTCCGCCTCTCCTTCCTCTTCGCACGTTCGGCTCGTCGTCGCCCTCCCCTCGGTGAGCCCCGTGTCCCCTTCCCGTTGCGTGGCGTAGCTCCCGTCCCGTCGTCTCTATCGCAGTCGCCACCGTGTTGTCGCCGTGGCAGGGCAAAGCTTCGAGCTTGTGTGCCTCTCCTCTCCTCGTAGGTCCCTTCCAGGGACGGGGATGGAATCCCCGTAGGTGTAGCAGCCCCTGCATCGCGTTTTCCTCGCCGGAGCTGCCCTGTAGTCGCCGGAATTGCCGCCGCCGTTTGCTATCGCGTAAGTGTCGTTTCCGTCAGTTTCGTCAGGTTCCCGTGCATGTGTGTGTATTAGTGGGCTCGTGCCCCTCCTCTGTTAACAGCCGCGGCCGTAGCAGAGTGGCAACCGGCTCGGGGAATCGACCCTGAGGTCGAGGGTTCGAAGCCGAACCCCTCCCCCCTTTTCTTTCCTTTTTCTTTTCTTTTGTTTTATTTTTTCTTCTTGCTTTCTTCTTGCTAGTATATGCATGTATGTGTGTGTAGATGCAAGACCAGCATGTTTGTTTTTATTTTCTGTTTTTTATGTGAATGTGTGTAGGTGTGTTGCATCTATGTGTGCATGTGTATGTGTAGGGTGGTGCTTGTGCATGTATGTGCATATATGTGAGTATGCATATATGCATGTGCGTATGTGGGTGTGGGTGTGGGTGTGTCATATGCATATGCATATGCATATATGCATAGTGCATATATGTGCATATGTGTGTGGATGCACACCCACACACATGAGCATGTGTGTTCTTGAGTGTATGTGCCCATGTGCACTTGTGCATGTGTGGTGTGTATGTGCCTATATGCATTATGCATATATGGTGCGTGTGTGCGTGTGGATGACCACCCCCTCATAGGTGGTATGTTCATGGAGGTGATTGTGCTCATATGCCCTTAGGCATACGGAGCATGGGTGTGTATGCTTGTGTAGTGTGTGTGTAGAGTGTATGTGTGTGTGGGTGGGTGACTAGTGGGTTTCTCCCACTTGACATACCCCCTTTGGTGGTATATGTATGTTTTGTAGGATTGTTAGATCATTTCCAATTATAGAAATATTACTAAATCTGGATATGTTCAAATGAGCTCATGTGCATTTTAAGTAACTTTTCACTTATAAGAGAGGTGGTTGTTTTGCTAGTGTAGTTTTTGCATTGATGCTTCATGTGACCATATGGGTATGATACATGATTTTGGGGTAGAAAGACCCAAGGAATCCATTGGTGCGTTCAGATTTCACTTTTGAGCAATTTTATAAAACTGCCATTTTCTGCTGTGATGATACTTTGTCATTTTTGCATGATTTAATCCATGCTTGCTTTGGGGCATGTGCCAACATGGAAGTACTAGTGTTTTATGTCTATTATGCCATGGTATTTTCGTTTAACATGAGAATCACCCATATAAGTGGGAAACTTGCTGAAAAGTAGCTAACTTAATGTTACTGTTTTCACCATGCTAAATATTTCCAAGTCTGAGAATCTGCTGTTATTTTTATGCCATGTAGAGTGGTTGCTATCTTGTGATATGTTGAGAATTAGCTCATGCTCAGTGCTAGTGTTTTGTAGTAGATGTTGTCTACTACCATCCTGTTAATTTGCATGCCAAGAGGTGGTCTCTAACACATTTAACTTATGTTGTCAACATGCCACCAGTTTAACTCAGATTCCAGAAAACTGTTAATTTCATTAAGTCCCAAAAATCTGTTTCATCATGCCAACTTGTGAGCTTCATGCTTATTGATGCGTGCCTCCTTTCCAGTATGTGTAGTTGGATAAGTTGACAAGCATGTTATGTAGTTCCTGGCAATGCCTTGTTTGTGGTGGTAGGATTCCTGTAGCTCAAGTTGTGGGCTGTGCAAGTTGCTATGTTGCTGTTTTGTGGCAGATTGTTTGTTGTAGTGTTTTGCGACTTGTGGGATCTATACTCCATGGAATTGCTTGATCTTTGGCTCTATCGTGGTTGGTTTTTCATTTCCTATCTAGTGAATATCTTGGAATGCCAAGAAATAGCCCATGGCCTTGTGGTCTTGTGTTCTGCCTTCGTAACTTGCTGAGAGCGTAGCGTCAGAACCGTAACTCCGTTTATTACGTTCTTTATATGCATTTTTATCGATTTTGCATGATGCATCCATATTTTCCATGTTCATGCATATTTAAATAACTTAATATGAGGTTCTGTCCAGAATGGAAACTAATCAACCAATGCATGTGAAACATGACTAGTTTAGGTTGCCATGTTAAATTCTTCAAAAATAAATTATGCATCATATTGTTTGTGCATTGCACCTTGGTTGGATTTTTATTGTTGATGTTTCTATTGGGTAGACGCGAGTGTTGAAACTAAGTACGAGGACCCAGGAGAGTACAACTACGAGGATCCCGCAACTTGTTCCACTGAAGAACCAACAAGCAAGATGATCATACCCGGATCCCGAGACTATATTTGCTTGCTAGTTTCTCGCTCTTATCATTACAATTGCACTAACTACCACATGAATGTCAGCCTCCTAAATTTCCATGATAGCCTCTAACCCTCCACATCTTAGCAAACCGTTGATTGGCTAAGTTACCGCTGCTCAGCCCCTCTTATAGCGTTCTTAGTTGCAGGTGCAGGTTGTTCCATGTGATAACATGGATTTGGCATATCACCATATTATCTATTATTTAATTAAATGCACATATATATCTTGGTATCGGTGGAAGTCTTGGCCTTTTGCTAGGTGTTTTGTTCCGCTATTACCACCATAGTTCTTGTTACCGGTGTTATGTTTTCCATACTTTGCGCTCCTAACATGCTCGGGGTTGTTATGGGGACCCCCTTGTTAATTCGGTTGAGATTAAAACTTGTCTGGCAAGACCCAACATTGGTACTACATTTGCTTAATAACTTAATAAAAATTTGCATCGGGCTTTGCAACCCCGTGGATAATTAATCAACCCCCGGGCCAGTGCTCCTCATGAGTGTTGGTCCAAACTAGAGCCGTGTGCGGGGCCAACCCGAGGCAACTCGGGAGTTTTCTCTTAGGCCAATGTACGCTGTGCATATCCGTCATGTCCTGAGAACGAGATACGTGGCTCTTATCGGGTTCGTCGACACGTCGGGTGGTCTTGCTGGATTTGTTTTACCTTTATCGAGTGTCTTGCGTGAGGGCTCTGACTTTCTTCGGGTTTCTTCGTGTTATCTTTGGAGTTACCTATGAAGATCATGAGATCCGTGGTCGAGGATATTCCCGCGGAGTGTGGTTAATTTATGATGGACTAGTTGGAGCACGCCTGCAGGGTTAAATCTTTTCGAGAAGCCATGCCCGCGGTTATGTGGCAACTTGGATATTTGTTTAACACCCGGTTCTAGTTAACTTGAAGTAAACTCTAAATAAAATATACCAACTATGTGAGTAACCGTGATCATCTCTGCTCGTGAACATGATTTGAGAGAGAACGCGGTGGGGTTATGATTGACGTAAGCAAGTGTTAAGGATCTCATAGAGATTATACTAGAATCAATCGTTCATCGTAGGCCACTCATATTTATCTTCACGTTACGTAAGTTAGCCATCATAATTGCTTAGTGCTGTTGCAAACGAAACACCTACCCCATCCCAACTTTTAAGCTTGAATAGTCTTGGTACCCGGGCGCATAATTACTGAGTCCTTGTGTGTCGGGGATATACCCCGCGGTATGACCCGTCCTGGCGACTCACAGGAGACCCGACAAAGACATGACATTTTATTAATGACCCGGCAGGCGGGTCGCGAGACGACCAGGCCCAAGACCCGGCGTGTAAGCCGGCGCCAGGCAGCTCACAAGAGAAGGCCCAAAGGAGAGAAAGGACTCCCTTACAAAGAGAAACAAGACCCGGAATATAGGATTCTAAAGAGGCTAGTCCTAGTCCTACTCCTAGTAGGACTCTATTTGTAAACCTACCCTCTCCACCTATATAAGGAGGGGTAGAGCACCCCTAGAGGGACAAATTTCACAAGTCCACAAGTTTAGACAACACAAGAGATTAGAGATAGACAGATTAGAGGCTCTCGTGATTAGAGGTAGCAAACAGCACCCTTGTAACCGAGAGATCTTCTTCATCATCAATATCAAACAAGCAGGACGTAGGCTTTTACCTCCATCGGAGGCGCCGAACCTGGGTAAACTCTGCGTCTCTCGATTCCGACCAACCCCTTCAAGCCGCCACATAGTTGCGCTTCTGCCCCGAACCTAAGTCCGTTCACCCAGACATCTGCCGTGACAAATCCACGACAGTTGGCACCCACCATGGGGTGAGTGCACGATGGTGTTGAATTCTTGAAGGAAGCTTCAACAGGAATCGAAAGGTTCACAATTAACTAGATAAGTAAAAGCTTGTGTGGAAGGATTTACATCTTCATCGATTGAGATTAGAAAGTGTTCTGGTGGCGTCATGCATCAAATCAATCAGGACATATACCTCCTGGGTATGGTCTCTAATTAGTCAAGGCAGCCGACGGCGTCTCTTTTGTATGGTTAACCGAGGCAAAAATCGGATCGGTTTCCGTTTTTCCAAAACTACAAGGAAAAATATCTAGCACCTGGTCACATGCGGCCGTCGTGGCGTCTCCAACTTTAGAAATTATGTGATCAGCCACAAGTTCATGAGAAGCAAGTCGCGATGCATTAAATCCGAAGAATAGCAACGTTCAAGCTGCAACTATTTCATGGGACGCTAGGAAATCAATGCATGGAAATTCATCAAGTTTATTCATGTACATAACTTAGAAGGGAAGGTGTTTTATGTTCAATATACATCCACGATCTGAAGCTGGACACGGAGGTGGACTTGCCAAACCGGACACGGTCTGGAAATGGATAGATCATGGACTCAACACCCGCCAGTCTGGCCTTTGTCGGTCAATCCACCTATGAGCCAGATTCGCCCTTGCAGCGGTGCCTCGCTCCGAGCCGGACTCACTCCGCCGCTATGCTGAGCAGCCCCAACGTCGCAGGCTCACCTCGAGCCGGCTCCCCGCTGCACCGTGCCCGTCGTCCGCTTGCTCCACTTCACGTGCAGCGGTTCTTCCCCATGCGCCTCTAGCTCGCCGCGTCAGACTCACCCTTTCCAAGTCGCCCCGCCACGCCGAGACACCGGACAGGTCTCGCCACTGTGGCCCGCTCCTGCCGCGCCTGCCGTTGCTGAGAGCCGCAACAGAATCAGCCCCCACCTCGCGGCTGGTTCCGCCTTACCTCACCACCACGGTCTCCACTGGCGCTTCTCCGAGTCGTGCTCGCCCATCTCCCATTTCGCACAACTTCGTCTCTGAACCGCCACAATCGGCTGACGCCACAAGTTAACCTCACCTGTTTTCGTGGATGTATTCGAGCCGGTACTCAGACGAAGCCGTTCTGGCCGTTGCGGTTTCACCTCGCCTTGAGCCATGGCCTCTGTTGTTCGTCTCAACCCTCGTGGCCTCCGTCACTTGCCTGCTGCCGCTGCGCATGGTCGTCGCCGCCGCACCAGTTCCATCGCCGTAGTTTCATTGCTTCCACCGTTGCGGCCTGGTCTCTTCTCCGGCTGGCACGCCTCTCCATCATGGCCTCGTTTCATTGTCTCCGTGCCTGTGCCGTCGCAGTCTTGATCTGTCATCCTTGCCTCGTCCACACAGTTCAGCCGCTGCTGTGCCATGGCCGGGTTGGATTCGTTTTTCGCCTACTGCCGCTACGTCGAGGCCGTCTCTTCACCTCGTCACTACGCCCCGGCAGACTCGGCCACCTCCCCGCCTCGCCGCTGCACCGTGCCTGGCCGGCTCCGTCGCACGCTCTTCCGCTCCGCCGCCGCGCCTTGAGCCGCCTGGGTACCGGCCTCTACATTGCCTCAAGCTGCCGTCCGGCTCATCACTCCGCAAATGGTTGATCTTCCGATGGCTGGCAGGCTCGCCATTTTCACAACGGTAGGCAGATGGTAAGGATGAATGCATGGCCAACGTGGTAGCAAGCCTGTGCGGGCAATCAAGGAGAGATGAACTTGATGGCCACTGCTCAACGTGGCTCACAAACATCGATCAATCTGTTACGAGCTAGTTTTTGACATACGTCTGTCATCTACATGCACGTTGTTCTACTTGGAGCATGCAGTAAAACTGGCATTGCTGGACTTGATGGGTCTTGCGACCGCAAGGATGATGACATCCGACAACAAAAATCAGGTGCTATCATTTTCATGTATTTTTCAATACATATTAAATTCTTTCGAGAAACAATTATTTTTGGCTTGTAATATTTCTACGCAGGACAATTATTCATGTGGTATTATACCGCGCAGTTGGAGCGCCCACCAGCATGTCGTGTTGCTCAATGGACGCACATGAGTCGCCGCCCCCACGGACCGGTCTACATCAACACGCCAGTACCGTGTGCGCTTACCCGTCAGTATGAGCCACATTCACGATATGGTTTTCGCCAACAAGCGCCACGGCCGACTCGCCATCTGCGCCGGCTTACAGTGCCACGGACGTCTCTCACCACCCGCGCCGGCTTACAACGTCGTGGCCGTCTCTCGCCATCCATGCTGGTTTAGAACGCCGTGGCTGCCTCTCACCATCCGTGATGGCTTACAACGCCGTGGCCATTTCTCGCGACCGCTCGGGCTTACAATGCCATGTCCGTTTCTCATCATCCGTGCCAGCTTACAACGCCGTGGTGTCTTTCACAAACAGCACTGGTTTACAATGTCGCGGCTGGTTTCTACATCTACATCAACACGATAGTGGCTACATACACTAGTACGAGCCGCCCAGCGGACGCGCGCAAAACGTCGCCCACAGCCTGATATATAACATATCAGGTGTAGTGCTCGCCTGTATGAGCCGCCCAACGGACACACGCAAGACGCCGCCCACAGCTTGATCTAAAACATATTAGTGCAGTGCTCGCCTGTATGAGCCACCTAACGGATGCGCGCAAGCCGCCATCCGCAGTCCAATTTACATCAACATATCGGTGCAGTGTTCGTCTATACGAGCCGCCCAAACGGAGAAACGCGCAAGTCGCCGCCACTGTGGTCTGGTTAACTTCAACAACCAGCTGGAAAAAACCATCGACCAGATCATTGAAACAATTCATACGGGATCATCTATAACCCGCCACGGTCAACCTCGAGCATCAGTGGAGACTCTCAAGCCGCCTCTTCGAGTCAACTTAAGACTCGGGGGCTACAGACTGTTGGGGAATGTCACATGGGAAACAAAAAATTTCCTACGCACATGCAATCCTATCCATGGTGATGAGCATCTACGAGAGGGAGAGTGGATCTACGTACCCTTGTAGATCGCTAAGCGGGAAGCGTTAAGAAACGCGGTTGGTGTAGTCGAACTTCTTCGCGATCCAAATCGCCGAGCGTCCCGCGATCCAATCACGAACCGTCCTGCGAACACATCATGATCCGTCCCGCGAACTCATCACGATCCGTCTCACGATCTTGATCACGATCTGTCCCACGAACTCATCACGATCCGTTCCGTGATCACATCACGAACCGTCTCGCGATCTCGATCACGGTCCTTCCGATCTAGCGCCGAACGGACGGCACCTCCGCGTTCAGCACACGTGTAGCTTGATGACGATCTCCACCGTCTCGATCCAGAGAGAGGAGGTGGAGAGGAGAGAGAGTTCACCGGCAGCGTGATGGTGCTCCGGTGATGGTGGTGGAGTGATTCCGGTAGGGCTTCGCCTAAGCACTCCGGAACTACGATCTAGAGGAGAAACTATGCACCGGCGGAACGGGTAGCACGTGGCCGGAAATTCTGTCCAAAAACCACCCAAGCCACTAGTATATATAGGAGGAGAGGAGAGTAGAGGCAGCCAAGGCCTTTGGGTCGGCCGAAATAGGAGGTGGGAAGCAATCTTACTTCACCTCCAATCCTAGTTGGAGTAGGATTGCCTCCTATTGGCTGATTTTCCACTTTTTACTTTAGGACTTTCTCTCCTGCGCCATGGGCCTTTGTGGCTGTTTTCCCAGCCCACTAAGGGCTGGTTATTATTCTCCCACAGCCCATGGACCTCTTGGGGTCGAAATACCCCTCCCGGAGGCCTCCCGGTACACTATCGGCACTCCTGGTACACTACCGGCACTCCCGGTACACTACCGATGAGCCCGAAACTTTTCCGGAAACCAAACTGGGACTTCCTATATATGAATCTTTACCTCCGGACCATTCCAGAGCTCCTCGTGACGTCCGGGATCTCATCCGGGACTCCGAACAAATGTCGGTCACCACCATACATAACTCTACACTACCGAAACGTCACCGAACCTGAAGTGTGCAGACCCTGCGGGTTCGAGAACTATGTAGACATGACCGAGACACCTCTACCGCCAATAACCAATGGCGGGACCTGGACGTCCACATTGGTTCCTACATATTCTACGAAGATCTTTATCGGTCGAACCTCTATGTCAAGGATTCAGTTAATCCCGTATAACGTTCCCTTTGTTCTTCGGTATGTTACTTGCCCGAGATTCGATCGTCGGTATCTCCATACCTAGTTCAACCTCGTTACCGGCAAGTCTCTTTACTCGTTCCGTAATACAAGATCCCGCAACTAACAATTAGCCACATTGCTTGCAAGGCTTATTGTGATGTTGCATTACCGAGTGGGCCCCGAGATACCTCTCCGTCACATGGAGTAACAAATCCCAGTCTCGATCCATGCCAACTCAACAGACACCATCGGAGATACCTGTAGAGCACCTTTATAGTCACCCAGTTACGTTGCGACGTTTGATACACACAAGGCACTCCTCCGATATCCGTGAGTTGCATGATCTCATGGTCATAGGAACACATACTTGACATGCGGAAAACAGTAGCAATAAACTGACACGATCATATGCTACGTTTGCAGTTTGGGTCTTGTCCATCACATCATTATCCTAATTATGTGACCCCGTTATCAAATGACATCTCATGTCCATGGCTAGGAAACCTTAACCATCTTTTGATCAACGAGCTAGTCTATTAGAGGCATACTAGGGACAAGGTTTTGTCTATGTATCCACACATGCATCTAAGTCTCCGATCAATACAATTATAGCATGGATAATAAACAATTATCATGAACAAGGAAATATGATAATAACTAATTTATTATTGCCTCTAGGGCATATTTCCAACAGTCTCCCACTTGCACTAGAGTCAATAATCTAGTTCACATCACCATGTGATTCGCATTGTTATGAATCTAACACCCAACGAGTTCTGGGGCTCGATCATGCTTTGCATGTGAGAGAGGTCTTATAGTCAACGGGTGTGTAACATTCAGATCCGTGTGCACTTTGCAAATACCTATGTCAAACTATAAACACTGCTACCACACTTTGCTCGGTACTATTCCAAATGGCTGCTCCATTATACGTATCCAGATTGCTACTATGAGTCATCCGTATTAGTGTTAAAGCTTGTATCGACGTAACTCCTTATGACAAACTCTTTATCACCTCCATAATCGAGAAACATCTCCTCAGTCTCTTAGTTACTGAGGATAATCTTGACCGCTGTCTAGTGATCCACTCCTGGTTCACTCTTGTACCCCCTGATGGACTCATGGCAAGGCACACACAGGTGCGGTACACAGCATGGCATAATATAGAGCCTATGGCTAAGGCATAGGGGACGACGTTCGTCCTTTCTCTTTCTTCTGCCGTTGTCGAGCTTTGAGTCTCACTCAACTTTCACACCTTACAAATCAGCCGAGAACTCTTTCTCTGACTGATCCATTTTGAACTCTTTCAAAATCTTGTCAAGGTATGCACTCATTGAAAGTCTCATCGAGCATCTTGATCTATCTCCATAGATTTTGATGCTCAACAATTAGGTAGCTTCATCCAGGTCTTCCTTTGAAAATCACTTTGCAAATGACCGTTTTATGCTTTCCAGAAACTCTACATTATTTCTGATCAACAATATGTCATCCACATATACTTATCAGAAATTCTATAGTGCTCCCACTCACTTTATTGCAAATACAAGTTTCTCGTAAACTTTGTATAAACATCAAAACTTTGATCACCTCATCAAAGCGTATATTCCAACTCCGAGATGCTTGCTTCAGTCCATGGAAGGATCACCGAAGCTTGCACACCTTTTAGAATCCTTAGGACTGACAAAACCTTCTGGTTGTATCACATACAACCTTTCCTTAAGTAAACCGTTAAGGAAACGATGTTTTGACATCCATCTGCCAGATTTCATAATTGAAAATGCAGCAACTGCTAACATAATTCCAACAGACTTTTAGCATCGCTATGAGTGAGAAAGCCTCATCGCAGTCAACTCCTTGAACTTTTCACAAACAACTTTGCAACAAGTCGAGCTTTACAAATGGTGACATTCACCATCAGTGTCTGTCTTCATTCTAAAGGTCCATTTGTACTCAACGACCTGCCGTCTAACGAGCAAGTCTACCAAAGTCTATACTTGGTTTTCATACATGGATCCTATCTCGGATTTCATGGCCTCCAACCATTTGTCGGAATCCGGGCCCATCATCGCTTCTCCATAGCTCGTAGGTTCATCATTTGTCCAACAACATGACCTCCAAGACAGGGTTGTCGTACCGCTTAGGAGCAGTACACATCCTTGTCGACCTACGAAGTTCGATAGTAACTTGATCCTGAAGCTTCATGATCATGATCATTAACTTCCTCTTCAACTAACGTAGGCTTCACAGAAACAACATCCTGCGCTGCGCTACTCTCTGGTTGAACAAAGTTTAAACAACCTCATCACGTTCTATCTTCCTCCCACTTAATTCTTTCGAGAGAAACTTTTCCTCGAGAAAGGATCCGTTTTAGTAACAAACACTTTGCACTTGGATCTGAGATAGAAGGTTCACCCAACTGATCTTAGGGTATTCTATGAAGATGCATTTGTCTGCCTTGGGTTCGACCTCATTAGGTGAAAACATTTTCCACACAAGTGTCGCAGCCCCAAGTATTAAGAAATGACAGCTTAGGTTACTATCAAACCATAATTCACATGGTGTCATCTCAACGGATTTAGATGGTGCCCTATTTAAAGTGAATGTAGTTGTCTCTAATGCATAACCCCAAAATTATTGTAGTAAAACGACAAGAGACATCATAGCACGCACCATGTCCAATAGAGCATAACTATGATGTTCAGACACACCATCACACTATGGTGTTCCAGGTGGCGTTTAGTTGTGAAACAACTTTCACATTGTCTTAAGTTGTATGCCAAACTCGTGACTCAGATATTCACCTCCACGATCATATCGCAGTCATTTTTATCTTCTTGTCACGATGATCTTTAAACTTCACTCTGAATTTGCTTGAACCTTTCAAATCATTCAGACTTGTGTTTCATTAAGTAAATATACACTATATCTACTCAAATCATCAGTGAAGGTAAGAAAATAACGATATCCCCTACACGCTACAAGACTCACTAGATTGCATACATCAACATGTATCATTTCCAATGAATCACTTGCCCGCTCCATCCAACGGGGTCCTTTAGTCATCTTGCCCAAGAGGCATGGTTCGCATGTCTCAACCGATTTGAAATCGAATGAGTCCAAATATCCATCACCATGGACTTTCTTCATGCGCTTTATACCAATATGACATTTTGCGGCAGTGCCAAGAGTATGTGGTACTATCATTATTTAACTTTGTATCTTTTGACATCAATGTTATGAACATGTGTATTACTACGATCAAGATTTCAACAAACCATTCTCACTGGGTGCATGACCATTGAAGGTATTATTCATGTAAACAGAATAACTATTATTCTCTGACTTAAATGAAAAACCGTATTGCAACAAACATGATCTAATCATGTTCATGCTCAACGCAAAACACCAAATAACATTTATTTAGGTTCGTCACAAATCCTGAAGGTAGAGAGAGCATGCGATGTTGATCACATCAACCTTGGAAACATTTCCAACACACATCGTCACCTCACCCTTAGCTAGTTCTCCGTTTATTCCGTAGCTTTTATTTCGAGTTACTAACATTTAGCAACCGAACCGGTATTCAATACCCAGGTGCTACTAGGAGTACTAGCAAGGTACACATCAATAACTCGTATATCAAATATAATTCTGTCGATGTTGCCAGCCTTCTTATCTACCAAGTATCTAGGGTTGTTCCGCTTCAGCGACCTCTCACCTCATAATAGAAGCACTTAGTCTCGGGTTTGAGTTCAACTTTGGGTTGCTTCACTGGAGCAGCAACTGACTTGCTATCCATGAAGTTTCCCTCCTTGCTCTTACCCTTTTCGAAACTAGTGGTTTGATTAACCATCAACACTTGACACTCCTTCTTGATTTCTACCTTCGCGGTGTCAAACATCGCGAACAGCTCAGGGATCAATACTTCTATCCCTGGTGTATTATAGTTCATCACTAAGTTCTAGTAGCTTTAGTGACATTGACTTGGAGAACTATATCAATCACTATCTTATCTGGAAGATCAACTCCCACTAGATTCAAGCGATTGTAGTACCTAGACAATCTGAGTACATGCTCAACGATTGAGCTATTCTCCTTCATCTTACAGGCAAAGAATCTTGTTGGAGATCTCATATCTCGCAACACAGGCACGAGCCTGAGATCACAATCTCTGCTCCTAGAACATCTCATATGTTCCGTGACGTTCAAAATGTTTCGGAGCCTCAATTCTAAGGCGTAATGCATGACGCACTAAACTATCAAGTAGTCATCGAAACGTGCCTGTTAGATGTTCACAACATCTATAGACGACGCTAGAGGGGGTGGCGCACCGAGCGGTGCATTAAGGACATAAGCCTTTTGTGCAGCAATGAGGACAATCCTCAGATCACGGACCCAGTCCGCAATATTGCTACCAACATCTTTCAACTCTATTTCTCTAGGAACATATAAAAATTTAAGGGAGCTACAGCGCGAGCTAGTAATCTACAACATAATTTGCAAAGACACTTTGACTATGTTCATGATAATGAGTTCAATTAATCATATTACTTAAGAACTCCCACTCAAATTGACATCCCTCCGATCATTCGAGTGATACATGATCCAAATTCACTAACTCAAGTCTGATCATCACGTGAGTTGAGGTGGCTGCAATGGTGAACGTCATTATGTTGATCATATCTACTATATGACTCATGTTCGACCTTTCGGCCTCTCGTGTTCCGAGGCCATGTCTGTACATGCTAGGCTCGTCAAGTTTAACCCGAGTGTTCTGCACGTGCAAATCTGGCTTGCACCCGTTGTATGTGAATGTAGAGTCTATCACACCCGATCATCACGTGGTGTCTCAACACGACGAACTTTCGCAACGGTGCACACTCGGGGAGAACACAGTTCATCTTGAAATTCAAGTGAGGGATCACCTTATAATGCTACCGCCGTACTAAGAAAAACAAGGTGCATAAAAGAATTAACATCACATGCAAATCATAAGTGACATGATATGGCCATGATCTTGTGCTTTTGATCTCCATCATGAAAGCACCGACATGATCTCCATCGTCACCGGCATGACACCATGATCTCCATCATCTTGATCTCCATCAACGTGTCACCATCGGGGTTGTCACGCCCTGCATGCTTCTACTACTATTGCTACCGTTTAGCGATAAAGTAAAGCATTACATAGCGCTTAACGATTGACACGCAGGTCATACAATAATTAAAGACAACCCTATGGCTCCTGCCGGTTGCCGTATTCATCGACATGCAAGTCGTGATAATCTATACATCACATGATCATCTGATACATCACATATATCACATCATGCAATTGGCCATATCATATCACAACATACCCTGCAAAAACAAGTTAGACATCCTCTAATTGTTGTTGCATATTTTACGTGGCTGCTATGGGTATCTAGCAAGAACAATTCTCACCTACGCAAAAACCACAACGGTGATACACTAGTTGCTTTTCAACCTTCTCAAGGACCGCCTTTGTCGGATCCGATCCAACTAAAGTGAGAGAAACTGTCACCCGCAAGCCATCTAGGCAACAAGTTGCGTCGAGGGAACTGGTCTCTCATAAGCGTACGAGTAATGTTGGTCCGGGCCGCTTCATCTCACAATCCTGCTGAACCAAAATACGACCAAGGGAGGAAGCAATCTAAGCATCAACGCCCACAAACCTTTTGTGTTCTACTCGAGATCTCATCGAACCATCAACCTAGACTGATACCACTGTTGGGGAACGTCACATGGGAAACAAAAATTTTCCTACGCACACACAATCCTATCCATGGTGATGAGCATCTATGAGAGGGAGAGTGGATCTACGTACCCTTGTAGATCGCTAAGCGGGAAGCGTTAAGAAACGCGGTTGGTGTAGTCGAACTTCTTCGCGATCCAAATCGCCGAGCGTCCTGCGATCCAATCACGAACCGTCCCGCGAACACATCATGATCCGTCCCGCGAACTCATCACGATCCGTCTCATGATCTGTCCCGCGAACTCATCACGATCCGTTCTGTGATCACATCACGAACCGTCTCGCGATCTCGATCACGGTCCTTCCGATCTAGCGCCGAACGAACGGCACCTCCGCGTTCAACACACGTGCAGGTTGATGACGATCTCCACCGTCTCGATCCAGCGAGAGGAGGTGGAGAGGAGAGAGAGTTCACCGGCAGCGTGACGGCGCTCCGGTGATGGTGGTGGAGTGATTCCGGCAGGGCTTCGCCTAAGCACTGCGGAACTACGATCTAGAGGAGAAACTATGCACCGGTGGAACGGGTAGCACGTGGCCGGAAATTCTGTCCAAAAACCACCCAATCCACTAGTATATATAGGAGGATAGGAGAGGAGAGGCAGCCAAGGCCTTTGGGTCAGCCGAAATAGGAGGTGGGAAGAAATCCTACTTCACCTCCAATCCTAGTTGGAGTAGGATTGCCTCCTATTGGCTGATTTTCCACTTTTTGCTTTAGGACTTTCTCTCCTGCGCCATGGGCCTTTGTGGCTGTTTTCCCAGACCACTAAGGGCTGGTTATTATTCTCCCACAGCCCATGGACCTCTTGGGGTGGAAATACCCCTCCCGGAGGCCTCCCGGTACACTCCCGGCACTCCCGGTACACTACCGGCACTCCTGGTACACTACTGATGAGCCCAAAACTTTTCCAGAAACCAAACTGGGACTTCCTATATATGAATCTTTACCTCCGGACCATTCCGGAGCTCCTCGTGATGTCTGAGATCTCATCCGGGACTCCGAACAAACGTCGGTCACCACCATACATAACTCTACACTATCGAAACGTCACGGAACCTTAAGTGTGCAGACCCTGCGGGTTCGAGAACTATGTAGACATGACCGAGACACCTCTACGGTCAATAACCAATGGCGGGACCTGGACATCCACAGTGGTTCCTACATATTCTACGAAGATTTTTATCGGTCGAACCTCTATGTCAAGGATTCAGTTAATCCCGTATAACGTTCCCTTTGTTCTTCGGTATGTTACTTGCCCGAGATTCGATCGTCGGTATCTCCATACCTAGTTCAACCTCGTTACCAGCAAGTCTCTTTACTCATTCCGCAATACAAGATCCTGCAACTAACAATTAGTCACATTTCTTGCAAGTCTTATTGTGATGTTGCATTACCAAGTGGGCCCCGAGATACCTCTCCGTCACACGGAGTAACAATCCTAGTCTCGATCCATGCCAACTCAACAGACACCATCGGAGATACCTGTAGAGCACCTTTATAGTCACCCAGTTACGTTGCGACGTTTGATACACACAAGGCACTCCTCCGATATCCGCGAGTTGCATGATCTCATGGTCATAGGAACACATACTTGACATGCGGAAACCAGTAGCAATAAACTGACACGATCATATGCTATGTTTGCAGTTTGGGTCTTGTCCATCACATCATTCTCCTAATGATGTGACCCCGTTATCAAATGACATCTCATGTCCATGGCTAGGAAACCTTAACCATCTTTTGATCAACGAGCTAGTCTATTAGAGGCATACTAGGGACATGGTTTTGTCTATGTATCCACACATGCATCTAAGTCTCCGATCAATACAATTATAGCATGGATAATAAACGATTATCATGAACAAGGAAATATGATAATAACTAATTTATTATTGCCTCTAGGGCATATTTCCAACACAGACATGGCGAGACTCATTTGGTCATTTTTCAAGAGAACCCCGGGTCTTTGCAAGAGAAAACCCAATCCTGGGAGCTACTACATTATTGGCGGATGATTAAAAGTTGCCAAAGAGGACGAACTGTCGTGATGCACCATTCAAACATAGGTGCCCGGATTTATTGGATCCTCACTTGGAGTTTCTTCTATTTCTTCATACAAGATGGTGACTTACAAAATGGTGCACAAAACATTGGCTGTCGAAGGGGGCTTCTTACCTTCGGGTATCGCTTATCTCACCCTAACAGCCGGCTTTATGCCATTTCCGGTTAACATGTTAACTACGGTTGTCGAAGGGGACTTCTTACCTTCGGGTATCGCTTATCTCACCCTAACAACCGGCTTTATACCATTCCAGCTGACATGTCAGCTGCGGCTATCAAAGGGGCTTCTCACCAACGGGTGTCGCTTATCTCACCCTAACAGCCGGCTTTATGCCATTTTCGGTTAACATGTTAACCGTGGTTGTCGAAGGGGGCTTCTTACCTTCGGGTATCGCCTATCTCACACTAACAACCGGCTTTATGCCATTCCAGTTGACATGTCAGCTGCGGCTGTCAAAGGGGGCTTCTGACCTTCGGGTATCTCTTATCTCACCCTAACAGCCGGCTTTATGCCATTCCGGTTAACATGTTAACTGCGGTTGTCGAAAGGGGCTTCTTACCTTTGGGTATCACTTATCTGACCCTAGCAACCGGCGTTTGCGCCAAAAATGTTGACAAGTCAACATTGGTTGTCGAAGGGGGCTTCTTACCTTCGGGTATCGCTTATCTCACCCTAACAACTGGCTTTAGGCCAATCTAGTTGACATGTCAGCTGCGGTTGTTGAAGGGGGCTTCCCACCTCCAGGTGTAGCTTATCTATCCCTAACAACCGGCGTTCGTGCCAAAAATGTGGACAAGTCCACATCACATTATACATCACATTATACATCACATTATACATCGCATCATATATTGCATCAACATTGCATCATACATCGCATCATATTCACATGACATGCCGGCTTATCAAGCCGGGTCAGAGCAAGATTATGAAAGAAGGAGCAATGTTATAACATCTCCGGGTTGTGCTTTTTCAAGCCACCCTTACAACAATGCAGAATATATTCTGTCTTGTTTGTTTTTGCAGGTCTTATCTCTTAAGATGAGCCGTCGTTAACTATGATGAAAAACTTCTGCAAAGAGCAAACGGATCTTTAATAGCCAACTTCGCTGGATCTTCATGGTTTATGATAACCAGTACTAAATGATTGGGGTTTTCAAGCTAGCTCGGAGAATTCATTATTTTTCAAGAGCCTCCCTATCAGATATAATGTCGTGTCATCTAATTGACCGGTTCTTGGATTCCTTCAATTGTGCTATGTAGTATACTACAACACTCATGGATTTCTCAAACATATATTTGTTGGGTCGCACCACAACCATGAGCAGGGATTTCATGTCAAAGACAAAGGAATTGTTCCAGGATATTCATTCCGGGTTATATTACAACCACGGTTAAGGATTCATCCAACAAATTGTGGTGAGTCATATTATGCTTACATAGTCCCAAGTCGCCGCAGGCAGACGACCCGGCACTTGGGGGCTACACTATTCAAAGCCAGTTTATATCAATTATGCAAGTCCCATGTCGCTGCAAGCACGAACCACGGCACTTGGGGGCTAATGCAAGCCGGTTTTCAAATCACTATTGTCAGCAAGACCCTATTATTTCAAGGAGATGAGCCGGCCTTTCTATATTTTTCTAAGCAACAACCCAGTAATTCTTACTGACCCGGCACTTGGGGACTACACCATTCGGATCAAACTTTCGAAAAGTCCCAAGTCGCTGTAGGCATGCACCCCGGCACTTGGGGGCTACAGTATTCAGCTGTTTAACAGATTATGAGGATCAAATTGAAGACCCGGCGCATCACATTCTGATGAGCCGGCCCTTGGGGGCTACACCTGCTGAAGTTTCATAAGGTATAAGACAGTTATAAGTCCCAGGTTGCTGCAGGCAGGACAACCCGGCACTTGGGGGCTACATAGTCCAAAATATTATTGCAAAGCACCAAGTTATCATGGATAATCTCAGAGCTTGGGGGCTACAGGTAATATGGACATATCAAAAACTTTGAGGAGAATTTTCAAGATGTTAATTATGGAATTCAGTTGTTAGACCCCACGTCACCAACATTTATGACCCAGCGTTATCACAAGATCATAACCCCCCGGAGTTTATATAAGCCGCCCTGCTTCACAACAATCGAAGTCCAGTTTTACATCAGATAGATTTTCATCCCAATATTTTTATCAAGTTAGCTGGATTCTAGTTATTTGACCCGGCATCACCAACGATAATGACCCGACATCATCAATGACTATGACCCGGTGGACATGACCCGCCAAGAGTATTGGAAGCCGACTCAATGGCATACGGGTGTTCTATTCTCAATATTTTTTTCAAAGGACATTGACAAACAAGATGATTATCAGGACAACTCATTCATATGCAAAAAAGACCTGGATTTCTGAAGAGCCACTTCACAAGCCGGCGACTTAACATATTTCTTACTCTTATTTTAGGAGCTTACCATGAATGAATTCAAGCTAACCTGGGGGCTAATGTCGGGGATATACCCCACGGTATGACCCGACCTGGCGACTCACAGGAGACCCGACAAAGACATGACATTTTATTAATGACCCGGCAGGCGGGTCGCGGGATGACCAGGCCCAAGACCCGGCGTGTAAGCCGGCGCCAGGCAGCTCACAAGAGAAGGCCCAAAGGAGAGAAAGGATTCCCTTACAAAGAGAAACAAGACCCGGAATATAGGATTCTAAAGAGGCTAGTCCTAGTCCAACTCCTAGTAGGACTCTACTTGTAAACCTACCCTCCCCACCTATATAAGGAGGGGTAGAGCACCCCTAGAGGGACAGATTTTACAAGTCCACAAGTTTAGACAACACAAGAGATTATAGATAGACAGATTAGAGGCTCTCGTGATTAGAGGTAGCAAACAGCACCCTTGTAACTAAGAGATCTTCTTCATCATCAATATCAGATAAGCAGGACGTAGGCTTTTACCTTCATCGGAGGGGCCGAACCTAGGTAAACTCCGCGTCTCTCGATTTCGACCAACCCCTTCAAGCCGCCACATAGTTGCGTTTCTGCCCCGAAGCTAAGTCCGTTCACCCGGACATCTGCCGTGACAAATCCACGACATTGTGGCTCACAGATTCTACAACAATCCAGGTGCAGGTACAGATGAGTTCGTGCAGGATGATCTGACGCAGCTCTAGTGGGAGTATGACGAGGAACATGGCAGGATGTACGTGACCTATCCGGACGAGTAGAGGTCCATGGCCGGGATCTTTGGGATAGCGAGATAGTATCATTTGCATCTGCTTTTGTCGTTTGTTTTCGTCCGTAGTCGGACCCTGTCTTCATCTTGATGAATTGAACTATGTGTGGAACTATAATTTAGTATGTGGCAAGTGTAAGCCAACTCATATACTCATCTCTTCTTGTATGTATGATGTGATGATACTATACTTGCGAATGACGAGATGCGCCTCTATCCCTTGCGAGGCCCCCGTGCCTTAACATGGATAGGCGCGCATCTTGGGGCCTGGGGCTTGACAACAAGGACTAAAGGCGTATCCTCTGCCGGGGGAGCATTTTCCTCGATGGCAAGGGCCTGAGGGCCTGCCGGAGTCTGCTGCACCCCGGCAAGCCTGGCGGGAGCGCACGCTTCTTCGGCAAGAGCTGATGGCCCTGTCGGAGCATAGTACTCACCGGAGAGCCTGCCGTTCTCTTGGGCAATTTTCTCACCGACGGCTTCAGGGAGCTCTGCCGGGAAATACTTGCCGGAACTTAACTTCCTTCTCTTCTCTTGTCCAGTTGATGGTGTCACGGAGGGTTGAGTTAGTTCTAGCACAAAAGTTCCTGGTTCCATAGGTAACTTAAGGGCAGCACATTTTGACGGGCCATCGACAACGTTGTTCTCCGCACGTGGAACGTGCTCCATTTACAGGTCGTCAGAACGTTCTTCCAACTTTCTCACTTCATCTACATAAGCTTCCATCAATGGACTCTGGTAGTGTTTGTTTACTTGCCTGGCGACAAGTTGAGAATCACCCCTGACAATAAGTTTCTTGATCCCAAGGTCCGCCGCGATCCTAAGACCGGCAACCAGCCCTTCGTACTCAGCAGTGTTGTTCATTGATCTCTCTCGAGGAAAGTGCATATGGATCACATATCTGAGGTGCTCTCCGGTGGGTGCGACAAGAAACACTTCGCTACCAGCGCCTTGCAGCGAGAAAGCTCCATCAAAATACATGATCCACTCTCGATCAGTCTCCTTGCCGGGGAGAGTTGACTCTGGAATCTCTTCATCGGGCATCGGGGTCCATTCCGCAATGAACTCCAACAAGGCCCTGCTATGAATGGTCGAAGTGCTTTCAAACTTAAGACCAAAGCTTGATAGTTCCAGAGCCCACTCCACAATCCTGCCGGTAGCTTCTGGGTTCCTCAATACCCGCTATAGTGCGAAGCGGGTGACAACAGTGATCTCATGTGCTTGGAAGCAATGGCGCAGCTTCCTCGAGGCCATAAGAAGGCCGAAGAGCAACTTTTGCACGCTATAATACCTTGATCTAGCCACCTGCAACAAGGAGCTGACAAAATAGACTGGTCGATGCACCACTTTCTTCTTCTGAATTATCTCCTTCAACTACGCAGATCCTTCCTTACCGGCACCAGACCCTGCCAAAGGCTGTCTTGGCTCATTGTTTGGCTCCTCTGCCGTTACCGCTGCTTCTTTGTCAACCTCTCTTTCAGCCACTAGTACAGCACTCACCACTTGATTCATTGCCGCCAAGTACAGCAGCAACGGCTCTTGTGGTTTTGGCGCAACTAGGGCTGGTGGAGAGGAAAGGTACTTCTTCAAATCCTGCAGCGCTGCCTCCACTTCTGGAGTCCATTTCATTGGACTTGCCTTCTTCAAGATTTTGAAAAAGGGCAGGGTCTTTGAGATCTTTGAGATGAACCTACCCAGAGCAGCACACAGCTGGCAAGGCGTCGCATGTCCTTGACTTGTCTTGGTGCCTCAATCTGCCCAATTGCTTTGATCTTGTCGGGATTCGCTTCGATTCCGCGTTGAGACACAAAGAACCCGAGAAGCTTGCCGGATGGGACGCCGAACAGACATTTCTCATGATTGAGCTTCATGTTGATCTTGCGCAGATTAGCGAACGTCTCTTCTAGGTTCGCTACGAGCGTGGCCTTGTCCTTGGTTTTGACCACTATGTCATCCATATAAGCCACCATATTTCTATGCAGCTGAGGCTCAAAACCAATTTGGACCACTCTCGCAAAGGTAGAACCAGCGCTTTTCAGCCCGAGAGGCATACGAAAAAAGCAGTATGTACCACATGGGGTGATAAACGCGGTCTTCTCTTCGTCTTCCTTGCCCATAAAGATCTGATGATAACCGGAATAGGCATCAAGGAAAGACAACAAGTCGCAGCCGGCGGTGGAGTCCACAATTTGGTCGATGTGCGGCAAGGGTAAGGATCTTTGGGGCAGGCCTTGTTGATGTCTGTGAAATCAATGCATAGCCTCCACTTCCCATTCGCCTTGCGCACTACAACTGGATTGGCCAACCAACTAGGGTGGAGTACTCCTCTGATCAGACCAACTGCCTCTAACTTGTTGATCTCTTTGGCAATAAACTGTTGCCGCTCCGAAGCTTGCTTTTGAACCTTCTGCTTGACAGGCCGCGCATGCGGACAGACGGTAAGGTGGTGCTCAATCACCTTCCTGGGAACATCGGGGATATCAGATGGTTGCATGCAAACACATCGATATTTTCCCACGGGAAGGCGACGAGCACGATTTCCTATTTGTCATCAAGGGTGGAACTTATGGTAAAAATTCCCCCCGTGCCATCCTCCTTGGCGGGCACCTTCTTGGTTTCTGGTGGATCTGCCTTGGACTTGTTGCTCTTGCCGGTGGAGCTCTCTGGCACATCGTCAACAGTAGTGCAACAATCCGAAGAGGTGCGCTTGCCGGAATGTGCGCCAAAGGCCTTGCCGGTCTTCTTCCCCCCGGGGGCTTCAGTGGCAGGAGCAAGTGCCTTAGCGGCAGGTGCTGCGGCTATGCCCCGATAGAGTTGGTTAGCACAGATAAGCGTGCTCTTCTTTGTCGGAGTTGATGGTAATGACGCTCATCGGTCCGGGCATCTTCAACACGTTGTAAGCGAAGTGAATGGCCGCCATGAACTTGGCCAGTGCCGGACGCCCGAGAATGCCATTGTATGGCAATGAGATCCCGGAAACGTCAAAGATGATCTTCTCCGTTGTGAAGTTGATATCGCTGCCGAACGTCACCAGTAGCATGACCTTGCCTTTTAGCTAAGTCCTTCCCGAATTGACCCCTTGGAAAGCGCCTGTCAGCTTGAGATCTTCGTCGGAATCTGCAGCCTCCAAATGACATCGGGCGAGATCAGGTTCAGGCTGGCCCCGCTGTCAACTAACATCTTTATCACCTTGAGTTTGTGGATTGTTGGCGAGACCAATAACAGCAGGCACCCGACCGCGGTTACGCGATCAGGGTGATCCTCGGCGTCGAAGATGATAGGAGTGTTGGACCATTTCAGAGGTTTCTGTGCGCCGATAGAGGGCTCTGCCGCATCAACCTCGCGTGCCCACTGTTTAAGTTGGCGGTGAGAGGAATGGGACGAGGCTCCTCCTTCTATGCACATTGCCTCCGTAGCTTTCTGAGACTCATGCTCACTGGACTCGTCGTCCTCTTCGACATCATCATCATCTCCCTCTTGCTAGTCGCGGCCGCGGGCGGGCCGATCCTTCTGTTTCTTGGGCTTGCCGCGGTGACCTCCTTGGCCAACACACTTCTTGCCGGACCCCTCAGCACCATCCTGACCCTTCTCCTTGTCGCGCCTTTCGTATTCAGCTCTCTGCTTCTCAGCAAGCTGCTCAACTTGCCGGTAGTCTTGGAGGTCATGGACTTTGGTGCGATGGATCTTGAAATACTGCTTGTCAGAGTCTCCTGGCTTGCCGGCAGCCGCCAGAGCATGGCAGGAGGCGCACCCGACAACATCGTTGCCGGGGTCGTCGACCTTGCCTTTCTTGGCGGCGTCGGAGTTGTCGGATCCTTTAACGGCTAGCACGGTCTTGCACTTGCGCTTCTTGTTCCACCGCCGGCCCTTCTTTGCTGGAGAAGCGGTGTATTCATCCTCAGAGTCGACCTCCGTGTCGGCATCCTCGCCGGGGAGTCTTCTCCCTTCTTGAACCCGAGCACATTTGTCTACCAAAGCATAAAGCTCGGTGACGTCCCTGACTCTGTTCATCGCCAACTCTTCCCACATCCTACGGTTGTGCACGTTCTGATGGAACGCACTGATAACGGCGATAGGGTGAACGTCTGGGATGTTGTGGTGCACACGGCTGAACCTCTAGATGTACTTGCATAGAGTTTCACCTTCCTTCTAGGGGATGTTGTGCAGGTCGCTCTCCTGGCCTGGAGCTTGATGAACCCCGGTGAAGGCGCCAACGAATTCGTCACATGGGTTCGCCCAGGAGGCAATGGATCTCTCTAGCAAGTGCATCAGCCATTACCTGATGTTGGGCTTAAGCACCAACGAGAAGTAGTTGGCCAATATCTTGTCGTCGCAGCCCCCGACAGCCTGCACCGCGATGGTGTAGACGCTCAGGAACTCTGACGGATGGGCCTTGTCGTCATACTTCTCCGGGACTTTTGGTTTGAATGTGCAGGTGTTGGGCCATTGGACTTGCCGCAGCTTGGGGGTAAACACTGGACAGCCCACCTCGTAAGGTAGGCTGACAGGGTACCCCGACACGGACTTGTCTACAATGGGTCCCGTGCGCCTATCCGACTGGAGGCGCGCTTCCCGTTGTCGCTCGATCACGGTTCGAGCGTCCTCCTTACCACATTCCCGAAGAACATGACGTTGACCATGGCGCATCCGTGGGTCAGCCGACGCCATTGAGTAACCGTCGTGGGTGTCGGTCCGTTGGGTTGGCGATCGACGATGTTGTCGTGGAGGAGAGCATGCCGAGGTCACGCCGACCCCGGGCACTTCACCGCTGACCTGAGGCGGCCCTGTGGGACGAAGCTTGTCTGTGAGGCTGAGGAGGCTCTAAATGGTGGCTCTCCATTCGTCGAGCTTCTCCACAGCAGGAGGGACATTCAGGAGTAGCTGCACTCGCGCCATCGCTTCCTCCACTATGGACGGCATCAAGCGGCGCGAGGACCGCAAGGTGCACTGACTCCTAACTGTGTTAGAAGGAGCACCTCCGTGGTCCCGCGTCGGCATGCCACTCCTACTTGCATGCCGGTCCCACGCATCTTGGGAATGATGCGCAGGAGCTTTTCTATGGGGACGCTAAGAACTGCAGGCGTCGTGGCGCGGCTCTCCGCGCGCGTCCTGAGAAGGTCGCGGCATAGGCGCCGGCGTGGGTGCCCTAGAAGACACTCTTCCCCCCTCGGAGTTTGCCGTACCATGTACAGGTAGTACTGCTCCATTCTAAGACCCAGGGGTGTGGGGGTTCTCACCGCCACCATGAGCGTCTCCGCGGCGAGCGTTGCCAACTACTTGGTCTTGGTCATCGGAGCACCGCGGAAGTTGGTAACCTCCGCCTCCTCCGCACACGTCTACACCGTCCCAAGTCTGTGGAGATACAGGAATGACGGACGCGGATGGACCAACTACTGTCAGGCCCTTCTTCTTGGGGGCCATGGCGATGATGAAGCTGGGGCGCAGATCACCAGAACGGGTTCGTAGAACCTCTTACGCCCCCCCCCCTACCTGGCGCGCCAAAGATGTCATGGGGACAAACACCTATGGGACCGCGGGGGGGCCCTTTAGGTTCGGCGAGGGGGCGAGCTGGCACAAAGAGACGATCTGGTGGGCTACACACAGGGAGTGTTTACCCAGGTTCTGGCCGCACGGATGCGTAAAACCCTACTCCTGCTTGGTTTTATTGATCCTGTTCTAGGGTTCGAGCTACAGGAGCGCCATGAACGACTGCTATGTGAGCTTGGGAACCTTCCCCCTCTCTAACCATCGGGCTGTCCGGTTGTTTAACTGCCTAACTTGTTGGGGAACATTGCATGGGAAACAAAAAAATTCCTATGCACACGCAGATCTATCCATGGTGATGAGCATCTACGAGAGGGAGAGTGGATCTACGTACCCTTGTAGATCGCTAAGCGGGAAGCGTTAAGAAACGCGGTTGGTGTAGTCGAACGTCTTCGTGATCCAAATCGCCGAGCGTCCCGAACCAATCATGATCCGTCCCGCGATCCAATCACGATCCGCCCCGCGAACTTGATCACGATCCGTCCCACGAAATTGATCACGATCCGTCTCACGGACTTGATCACGATCCTTCCGATCTAGCACCGAACGGACGACACCTCCGCGTTCAGCACACGTACGGCTTGATGATGATCTCCGCTGTCTTGATCCAGCAAGAGGGAGCGGAGAGGAGAGAAGAGTTCTCCAGCAGCATGACGGCGCTCCTCGGGACGTGTGGGATCTCATCCGGGACTCCGAACAACCTTCGGTCACCACCATACATAACTCTATACTACCGAAATGTCACCAAACCTTAAGTGTGCAGACCCTGCGGGTTCGAGAACTATGTAGACATGATCGAGACACCTCTACAGTCAATAACCAATAGCGGGACCTAAATGCCCATATTGGTTCCTACATATTCTACGAAGATCTTTATCGGTTGAACCTCTATGTCAAGGATTTAATTAATCTCGTATGATGTTCCCTTTGTTCTTCGGTATGTTACTTGCCCGAGATTCGATCGTCGGTATCTCCATACCTAGTTCAACCTCGTTATCAGCAAGTCTCTTTACTCGTTTCGTAATACAAGATCCCGTGACTAACACTTAATCACATTGCTTGCAAGGCTTATTGTGATGTTGTATTACCGAGTGGGCCCTGAGATACCTCTCCGTAACACGGAGTAACAAATCCCAGTCTTGATTCATGCCAACTCAATAGACACCCTCGGAGACACCTGTAGATCACCTTTATAGTAACCCAGTTACGTTGCGACATTTGATACACACAAGTTACTCCTCCGATGTCCGTGAGTTGCATGATCTCATGGTCATAGGAACATATATTTGACATGCAGAAAACAGTAACAATTAACTGACACGATCATATGCTACGTTTGTAGTTTTTGTGTCTTGTCCATCACATCATTCTCCTAATGATGTGATCCCGTTATCAAATGACATCACATGTCAATGGCTAGGAAACCTTGACCATCTTTGATTAATGAGCTAGTTCACTAGAGGCATACTAGGGATAATGAGTTGTCTATTTACCCACACATGTAATGTGTTTCCACTCAATACAATTATAGCATGGATAATAAATGATTATCATGAACAAGGATATATAATAATAAACACTTTATTTATTTCCTCTAGGGCATATTTCCAACATAATTGTCCGAAAGCCCACAAGCCAAAGAGTCCAAAACTTCTTTTCTGTAATGCCCTGGGCCTCCTTTTATACTTAAGGGAATCCCAACAGTGGCGTAAAGTGTGCACACGGAATGCACAGTGCTACTACAGTGCTATCATACCTAACCCTGATGGAGTAGGACAATAGCATTAAATGCACCGTCAGGGGTCTCAGTTCGTCGGTGGGACGGGACGGGGGCCGTCCCATCGGTGCCGCTTAGCTCCCTCCAATGTCGACGCCGCGACACGTGTCCAGGTGGATTGACACCTGTCCTGTGTGCTGGCGGTGCTTGCCAAGGCCTCGCCTTGCCGGGACCTTGCTTTGCCGGGGGCCTGGAGGCTCTACAAGCCTCCCGACAAGGTCTTGCCTGTAGTGTTGAGTCTTCTGTGATGGTGCTTGGTAAGTCTTCGCTGGGCCCTGCCACCGGGGCGGCTACTACTGCTCGTGCACGAGTAAAGGGGCACTAGAATGCCCAAAAACTCTAGTACACCGACATGGACGCTCCTCAACTAGAGTTGAGTTATCTCCAATTACTTTATCATTTATATTAAGAGATGCAAACAAAGATTCAATATGAGAAACATCAATAATTTTATGATCTTCATTATTATTCCGGTAAAAAACGGGTGGAAGAGCCTTTTCAAGGAATTCTCACTTAGCCTTCAACTTAGCCGTCCTCTCCTTACTTTCATTAATAGATATTTGGATAGATTTAATACACTCATCAAAATCATGCTTAGGTGGCAGCACCTTGTTTTTAAGAGTTTCTACATCAAGAGCAATTCTATCCATGTTTTTACCCAAAGTATCAACAGCATGCAATTTTTCTTCTACCATAGTATTGAAAACTTTATGAGAATTAATAAATTCATTAATTGTGTTCTCAAGATCAGAAGGTATTTTATTAGAATTTTTATAAGGATTTCCATAAGAATTACCATAAGAATTTCCATATTTATTAGAGGAATTACCGGGATACGACCTAGCATTGAAATTTCCTCTATAAGAATTGTTGTTGAAATTATTTCGCGAGATAAAGTTCACATCAATAGCATCATTATTTTGCTCAATCAAGGTAGAAAAAGTCATATCATTAGGATCAACATGAGTATTTTTATTAGCAACCATATTCATAAGAGCATGCAAATTTTCACTCAAGGTAGCAATTCCTTCAACAGAATTTACCTTCTTACCAGTTGGAGCTCTTTCGGTGTGCCATTGAGAATAATTTTTCATAATATTGTCCAGAAGTTTTGTGGCCTCTCCTAAGGTCACATCCATGAAGGTACCACCTGCAGCAGAATCTAGAATATTTCTAGACACAAAGATTAGTCCGGCATACAAATTTTGGATAATCATCCACAAGTTTAGACCACGTGTTGGGAAATTTCCTATCATTAACTTCAATCTCTCCCATTCTTTTGCAACATACTCATGATATTTCTGTTTAAAATTCATTATTTGATTTCTAAGGTAGATGATCTTAGCAGGAGGAAAATACTTGGCAATGAAAGCATCTTTACACTTATCCTACGTTCCAATACTATTACGAGGTAAAGATGAAAACGGAGCTTTAGCTTTACCTTTAGCTCTTAGTGAAAAAGGAAATAATTTTAATTTAACAATATCATTATCCATATACTTTTTATTTTGCATATCACATAATTCAACAAAGGTGTTAAGATGAGCAGCGTGATCTTCATTAGGACTTCCCAAAAATTGATCTTTCATGACAAGATTCAGCAATGCAGCATTAATATCAAAAGCCTTCGCACTAATGGCATGCGGTATAGGAGTAATAATAAAATCATTATTATTAATATTTGAGAAGTCACACAATTTAGTATCATCTTGAGACATGGTGACAAAGAAAGCAAAGCAACAAGCAAGACAAGTAAACTAGCAAGCAACAAAGTAAACTAGCAACAATCAAAGATAAATATTTTTGTATTAATTTTTAAGTGAAAAACTAAATATAACAGAAAATAAAAATAATAACAAGTGAATGAAAATTTGTGAGGAGCTACTTGATAGTTGGTGATGGTATTCCCCGGCAACGGAGCGAGAAATCCTTCCTGATGACTGTGATCTGTGTTGGGTTTTCCGTGAAGAGGAACTGGTTATCGCAGCACAATGCCGGTAAGTATTTCCCTCACTTATGAAACCAAGGTTTATCAAACCAATAGCAATACCAATCCTCAACCATCTTCGACATATGCACACAAAGAAACAAACAACTTGCACCCAATGCGGGCAAGAGGGTTGTCAATCCCCTTGATATCGTTATTTGCACGCAAATGAGGTGTGTAGATAATTGTAAATTGCAAAATAAAATAAAACACAAATAATGGAATCAAGATAGTAGTAGTGTTTGTAAATATACAAGTGAATAGACCTGGGGGCCGTAGTATTCCCTAGTGGCATCTCTCATGGCAATGGCATATGGTGCGTAAACAAATTACTGTTGGGCAATTGATAGAAAAGCGAATAATTATGCGATGTTCACGGCAATAATAATGTTTATATAGGCATCATGTCCATAAGCAAATAGGCCGACTCTTGCCTGCACCTATTACTATTACTCCACTTCAAGAGCGCTTCTATGCTTTCCTCTCTACGTATTAAGTAAAAACAGAGTAATGCTTGGAGAACAATGACATGATGTAGACAAAGTAAAATTCAATTAATATGAATAAACCTCATCATTTTATCCCTAGTAGAAGCAACACAAAGACTCATCTTGTACCTTTCTGTCACTGGGATATAGAAATTCGCCAGGTTGAACCTACTACAACGCACCACTCCCACTGAAGAGATGTTAATCTACTTCTCCAAACTATCTCAATAGATCGGAGAGCATTATGAAGATATGATGATCATGCAATTAAGAATCATAATAATCAGAGGTGACTCAAATACTTTTCATGAATAATCTGAACATAAACCCACAATTCATCAGATCCCAACAAACACACCATACAAAGGGACTACATCGGATAGATCAAAGCGAAGATGCGATGAACATTATATTGAAGATCATAAGAGAGAGAGATTGCCATCTAGGTACTGCCTATGGACCCGTAGGTCTGTGGTGAACTACTCACACATCATGGTCAGGGCAGCAAGGTTGATGTAGAAGCCCTCCATTATTGGTCTCCCCTCCGGCAAATAACTGAAACGGAGGTTTAGATGGCCTCCCATTGGAACAGAGACTTGCGATGGTGGAAAAAGTGTTACGGGAGCACTTATAGAGTTTTTGGAATATATAAGGATTTATAGTCCAGAGAACGATGTCGGGAGGGGCGCCAGGGGGCCACAAGCTATCTGGTTGTGCGCCCCCTAGGGCGCGGCCAGATGGTTTGTGGGGCCCTGGCACACCTCCTGGCACTCCTCCGATGCTTGTCATGCTTCGTATTGTCCAGAAAAACATATATTGAAGTTTTGTTGTATTTGGACTCCATTTGATAAAGCAAACCTTCAAAGCAAAAAACACGCAGAAATAGCAACTAGCACTTGGCACTAGGTCAATAGGTTAGTGCTCAAAAATATTATAAATTGGTAAACAAATGCCCAAAAAGCATCCTAGAATGATAATATATCAACATGGAACAATCAAAAATTATAGAGACGTTAGAGACGTATCAGGCACCATCTAAATTCGTTTAGAAGACACCATATGAACAATGGTTTGGCAAGAAACCTAAGTTGTCATTTCTTAGAGTTTGGGGATACGACACTTATGTCCGATAAGCTCGAACCCAAAGTGGAAAAGTGCATCTTCATAAGATACCCTAGAACAACAATTGGGTATACCTCCTATCACATATCCGAAGGCAAGGTCTTTGTTTCAGAGAATGGATCCTTTCCAGAGAAGGGTGTTCTCTCGAAACAAGTGAGTGGGAGGAAGGTAGAACTTGATAAGGTTATCGAACCTTCACTTGAATTGGAAAGTGGCGCAACATAGAAAAGTGTTCCTATGATGTGTACACCAATTGAAGAGGAAGCTAATGATGATAATCATGAAACTTCAGATCAAGTTACTACTAAGTCTCGTAGGTCGACAAGGGCACGGTCGGTGTCAAAGTCGTCGGATCTCGAGTAGGGGGTCCCAAGCTGTGAGACTAGAATCAATGGTGACAGGGGACGAAGGAGACGATGTTTACCCAGGTTCGGGCCCTCCGATGGAGGTAAAACCCTATGTCTTGCTTGATTATATTGATGGTATGAAGTTTACAGAGTTGATCTACCTCAAGATCGAATAGCTAAAACCCTAGATGAGTTCTCCTGGCCTATAGCCTAAAACCCTCCCGGTTTATATATACACTGGGGGTACCTAGGGTTTACACAAGGTAGGTCCCCTACCAGGGATGGAGATGCCGATTTCCTCATCTTGACTTGGAGTGCATGTCGCGCCTTCGGGACATCCTCCTAGAAAGAGGGCTCTTCAATGTATCTGGCCCTTCCTGCGACAATCAGAGAGTGGCCCACCAAGTCGGCCTATTAAGAGATAGGTCGACGGCCCAAGGACCCCTTAGTCCAGGACTCCCTCAGTAGCCCCCGAACAAGCCTCCAACGCCAAGGGTCTCAGCTCCAGCTGCTTCATATGATCAGAGTCTTCAGCTTGCGAGGCGAGTTCTTCTTCCCATATAGTGATCGGCTGAGATTAGTTAAATTTTCGATAATGCGTACTTTTGTCGATCATATGACCGTCCGAACACCACGATTTGCTTAGCCCTGAAGGCCAAACGTTAAGGTGTAAATAGTGTTTCCTGACAACCTTTCTGATGAAGGATCGTGGCCCACCATGACCACTACACCAGTTACGAAAACTCGATTCGCGGTTTGAGGCCGTTTTTCATTAGCACGATCCATCAATACATAGATTGTGCTCCATTTCACACATGATACGATTAATCATATCAAGTTTCTTTACAGGGGTATAATGGCATGCATGTCTTGGGAAGTGGAGGGATATATGGTGGTAAAGGGAGGCTAATCGACGACACGCCCCATAAAAAGGGGGAAACCCAATGCCTAGTCACACTTCCCATTTGCATCTCCTGTTTCCTCAATCTCCCAAGCATCAAGAGCTCAGATCCAGTTCTTCCTCAACTCCCCATTCGTGCTCAGCCATGGCAGGATCTGGCTCCAATGGCAAGTGGGAGGCTTCCATGGTCACCGACCAGGATATTCGGGACCTGAAAAAGGCCGGCTACCTCCCCGCCAACGTCTTCCATCGTGTCGTCGAGCCCAACCAGGTGGTTCCCACTCCCCAACGAGAGGGTAGTGTTTGTCCCCCAATTCACCCGGGGACTGAGCTTCCTGTTCCACCCCTTCGTCGGGGGTCTCATTTCTTTTACGGACTGGACTTTCATGACCTCCCACCGAACTCCTTCATGCACATATTGGCCTTCATCATCGTCTGCAAAGCCTTCTTGCGGGTCGAACCGCACTTCGGCCTGTGGCTCAAGGTGTTCAACATCAAGCCAAAGTGTGTCACAGGCGAACACGTGGAATGCGGTGGGGTGGTAATCTGCAAGCTCCCTCGCGTTGGATAGCCAACTAGCACCTTCATCGACACCATCAAAACCTGGCGAAAGGTGTAGTTTTATATCACCGAGCCAAGGGACGAGTGTTAGGCCGCTCTAGCCTAGTTCAGATCCAGACCCCCCACGAGACTGACCTCCTGGCGCTGGAAGGGCCTCGACTGGGGGTCGAGGTGGAAAATGTTGCAGAAGTGTATCTCTCCGATGACCAAAGCAAAGATCGAGATGGTCAACGTGGTCCAGGTCATGCTCCGGCGCTGTCTCCTCCCCTGCCAGTGTTGGGACTCCCCACGTGGGCTTATTAACTCAAAGACGAGCCAACCATACGCCAACCCTTCCACACTACTCGAGAGAATCTGTGGAAGGCACTGTTCAAGCCCTAGAAGGACTGGCCAGCGAAGGGAGAGGACTCAGGACTAAGCACCGATAACCCTCCTACTCCGGTATGGTATAATTTCAATCAATTGGTTCTGTTCCTTGACAAAAGATCTGAACGGCTTTCCCCTTGTTTTTGCAGAAATGGCTGAGCAAAGCCGTGGAGATTAACTGCCCGATGCCTCAGCCCGAAGACTCCAGGTCAGAGCTGTTGACGAAGATGCTCGTTGAGGCGCCGTACACGGAGCTGGAGAGAAAGGAAAAGAAGAAGAAGACCAAAGAAGGTCTCCGCATAAGGGACCAGCAGGACACTGCGTCCGAGGAAACCCATGCCTCCCCCAATCACGAGGAAGAGCATGAGGAAGAGGGAAGGCGATTCCCCCCTCGCAACAAATAGGGTGGCATCACTAGACGCCGCAGAGGACGTACCTCCTCCTGCCCCGAAGAGGGCGCATCAGATGCAGTTGATCCTGGCCGACAACAACTTGGACTATGATGCTGAGTCCGAGGACTTTGAGAGGGTTCCTCGAAGGAACCTAAGGGTCAATCCCCCAGCTCAAAGGTATGAATCCAAAGATTCCCTGAGTTATTTATGTCAGGTTTCTAATATCTCAAATGTATGAACGTCTTTTCCTCCATAGCCCACCATGCGTTCTCCCCATCATCCAAGTATCGGATGGGGAGTATCCACCCGCCGAGCTGGTGGAGAGCGGGACCGCGTCACACCCCACACCTCCAGGGGCCGCAAAGGACGCCACGGAGGTGTCATCCCGCCAGGCTCCTATGGAGTTGAGCGCCAGTGGTGGGGAGACGACGTGATGGCTGAGGTTAATGGCTCGGCCGCCGAGGACCGGGGGACCAGCCCCTCCCAGCAACTAAGGAGGTCGTACAAAGAGATGTCCAGTCCCCTCCGATGTCTTCTCCGGAGCACATTGTGCCTCCGGAGCTACCGGTTCAATCCCTGTTCAGAGATCGGGTTAACCGATCACCACCGACACCACCAATGACTGGGTGGCCGGTCATGGAGGAGGCTCTATCAAGCGCCTCCATCCCCGAGGATCATCGCACTCTTATGAGTGCAGTTTTGCAAGGCATTCAGTTCGTTGACAATGGACTGAAGGAGGCCTTCAATGGCCTCTTGACGGGCTTTCGGGTGAGCCACATAGTATTCCTTTTCCAAAATCTTAATTTTATTAGGTTTGTATTAATGTTATATATATAGAAGCACCGAGCCTTGGGTGAGTTTAGAAAAACCCACCTAGGGGCCAAATACAAACAAGTGACCAAACAATGTATGAGACGTCATTCGTCCGTAATGTTCTAACAGCCCTTAAGAGGACCGAACATAGGGTCATGTTTTTGATAGTTCGGAGGTTTGAACCCATGTAAAATGATAGGGATTTGTTGTTTGTAGGCCTCGTCATCAGCGGCGGATGTTAATGCCACCGAGCTAGATGACCTAAATCGGAAGCTCAAGAGCTCCGAAGGTGAGCTTGGCACTCTGAACAAGAGGTTCGATGATACGCAAGGTAAGTCGTATTGAAATATCCGAATTTTTCATGATGAGTGATTCGCGCTATTGACTTAGTATACTTATATGTTTATTGCTTACACAGCCTCAGCGAAAGAAATCGAGAAGCTCAAGGCCGAGCTGCAGAAGGTGAAGCAAGAGGCCATGGGCGAGAAGGCAGCAGCCGAACAAGCAGCTGTCGTGCTCTCCGCCTTAAAACCACAAGTGCCAAGCATGAGGCTCGGGTGGAGGAGGTTCAGCAGGAGCTCAAGGACCTCCAGAAGAGGGTAGCGGACGCGAACCAGTTCTATGCTTCGTGAGAATAAGGAGATGAGTCTCGGCTCTTTTGCGCGTAGTTTGAAGCCCCCGAGCACTCTCCTCTTCTCATACAGCAGATGAAGCAGTTGATGGAGCTACACCGGATGGCGGAGCCGGCCATGAAGGATGTCTGTATCCAGCTATGGCCCGATGAGCCATTGCCGAGCAGCTACTTTGGCCTGATGCAGAAGCTAGGCGACGCTGCACTTCCGATTGGCGCGTTGAAGCGTTCTATAAAGGTGCAACTCACGGACACCGGAGGAGTGCCCTGTGTGTATCAAATGTTGCAACATAACTGGGTGACTATAAAGGTGCATTACAGGTATCTCCGAGGGTGTCTGTTGGGTTGGCATGGATCAAGACTGGGATTTGTTACTCCGTGTGACGGAGAGGTATCTTAGGGCCCACTCGGTAATACAACATCACAATAAGCCTTGCAAGCAATGTGACTAAGTGTTAGACATGGGATCTTGTATTACAGAACGAGTAAAGAGACTTTCCGGTAACAAGGTTGAACTAGGTATACAGATACCGATGATCGAATCTCGGGCAAGTAACATACCGAAGAACAAAGGGAACATCATACGGGATTAACTGAATCCTTGACATAGAGGTTCGACCGATAAAGATCTTCGTAGAATATGTACGAACCAATATGGGCATCCAGGTCCCGCTATTGGTTATTGACAATAGAGGTGTCTCGGTCATGTCTACATAGTTCTCAAACCCGCAGGGTCTGCACACTTAAGGTTTGGTGACGTTTCGGTAGTATAGAGTTATGCATGGTGGTGACCGAAGGTTGTTCGGAGTCCCATATGAGATCCCGGACGTCACAAGGAGCTCCGGAATGGTCCGGAGGTAAAGATTGATATATAGGAAGTCCTATTTTGGTCGCCGGAAAAGTTTCGGGCTCATCGGTAGTGTACCGAGAGTGCCGGTAGTGTACCGGGAGACCATCAGGAGGGGTATTTCGACCCAAGAGGCTACATGGGCTGTGGGAGGGTGAATACCAGCCCTTAGTGGGCTGGTGGAAGTCCCACACAAGGCCCATATGGCTGGGAAGAAAAGCCCAAAAGGAAAAAGGTGGAAAAAGGCAAAAAAAAAAGCCAAATAAGGAAGGAGTCCTAATCCTACTAGGAGTGGAGGAGGAGGACTCCTCCCTCCTGGTTTGGCCAAAGCCTAGGGCTGGCCCCTTGAGGGCCAGGCCTCCTCCTCCCCTCCTCCTATATATACTAGTGGTTTTGAGGGTTTTTGAAAAAGTTATCTGCCACGTGCTGCCCTCTCCTCTAGTGCATAGTTTCTCCTCTAGATTGGTTTTCTGTAGTGCTTAGGCGAAGCTCTGCCGGAATAACTCCACCACCATCGCCGCAACGCTATCGTGCTGCCGAAGAACTCGTCCACCTCTTTGCCCCCTCTTGCTGGATCAATAAGGCGAAGATCGTCATCAAGCCGTATGTGTGCTGAACACAGAGGTGTCGTGCGTTCGGTGCTAGATCGGGACGGATCGTGATTGGATCGCGGGATGCTCGGCGATTTGGATCGCGAAGACGTTCGACTACATCAACCGCGTTTCTTAACGATTCCTGCTTAGCGATCTAGAAGGGTACGTAGATCCACTCTCCCTCCCGTAGATGCTCATCACCATGGATAGATCTTGCGTGTGCGTAGGAAATTTTTTGTTTCCCATGCAACATTCCCCAACAGTGGCATCATGAGCTAGGTCTGTGTGTAGATGAGATCTCGAGTAGAACACAAAGAGTTTGTGGACGTTGATGCTTAGATTGCTTCCTCTCTTGGTCGTGTTTTGGTTCAGCGGTATTGTAGGATGAAGCGGCCCGGACCAACATTACTCGTACGCTTATGAGAGACCGGTTCCATCGACTGACGTATAACTTTGTTGCACAAAGATGCCTGGCGGGTGTCTGTTTCTCCTACTTTAGTTGGATCAGATTCGACAAAGGCGGTCCTTGAGAAGGTTGAAAAGCAACTTATGTATCACCGTTGTGGTTTATGTGTTGGTGAGAATTGTTCTTGCTAGATACCCGTAGCAGCCACGTAAAACATGCAACAACAATTAGAGGACGTCTAACTTGTTTTTGCAGGGTATGATGTGATGTGATATGGCCAATTACATGATGAGATATATGTGATGTATGAGATGATCATGTGTTGTATAGAATATCATGACTTGCATGTCGATGAGTACGGCAACCAGCAGGAGCCATAGGGTTGTCTTTAACTATTGTATGCCCTGCGTGTCAATCATTAAGCGCTATGTAATGCTTTACTTTATCGCTAAACGGTAGCAATAGTAGTAGAAGCATGGTGGGCGCGACAACCCCGATGGCGACACGTTGATGGAGATCAAGATGATGGAGATCATGGTGTCGTGCCGGTGACGATGGAGATCATGCCGGTGCTTTCTAGATGGGGATCAAAAGCACAAGTTCATGGCCATACCATGTCACTTATGATTTGCATGTGATGTTAATCCTTTTATGCACCTTGTTTTGCTTAGGACGACAGTAGCATTATAAGGTGATCCCTCACTTAAATTTCAAGACGAATTGTGTTATCCCCGAGTGTGCACCGTTGTGAAAGTTCGTCATGTCGAGACACCACGTGATGATCGGGTGTGATAGACTCTACGTTAACATACAACGGGTGCAAGCCAGTGTTGCACATGCAGAACACTCGGGTTAAACTTGACGAGCCTAGCATGTACAGACATGGCCTCGGACCACAAGAGACCGAAAGGTCGAACATGAGTCATATAGTAGATATGATCAACATGATGATGTTCACCATTGAAACCACCTCAACTCACGTGATGATCGGACTTGAGTTGGTGAATTTGGAATATGTGACACTTAGATGACCTGAGGGATGTCAATTTGAGTGGGAGCTTTAGTAATTTGATTAACTAAACTCATTATCTTGAACAATAGTCTAAGCAACCTTTGCATATTTATGTTGTAGATCAATGGCTCGCGCAGTAGGACCCCTGAATTTTAATGCGTTCCTAGAGAAAGCTAAGTTGAAAGATGATGGAAGTAACTTTGCTGACTGGGCCCGTAATCTGAGGATTATCCTCACGACTTCCTAGAAATCATATGTCCTTGATGCACCGTTTGGTGACCAACCAGAAGACATGTCTTCCGAAGATGTTAAGAACGCTTGGGAGGCACATTCTGGAGATTACTCAATAGTTCAGTGTGCAATATTTTATGGCTTAGAACCGGGACTTCAAAGACGTTTTGAACGTCATGGAGCATTTGAGATGTTCTAGGAGTTGAAGTTTATCTTTCAGAAGAATGCCCGGATCGATAGGTATGAGACCTCCGATAAGTTCTATGCTTGCAAGATGGAGGAGAACGGGTCTATCAGTGAACATATACTCAGAATGTCTGGGTATTCGACTCGTCTAGCGGAGTTGGGAATTGCCCTTCCGCCAGAGGCGATCACTGAGAGAGTTCTTCAATCACTGCCACCTAGTTACAAGAGCTTTGTGATGAACTATAACATGCACAGGATGAACAAGTCAGTCACCGAGCTGTTTGCGATGCTAAAAGTCGCTGAGTCCGAAATCCAGAAAGAACATCAAGTGTTGATGGTCAATAAAACCACTAGTTTCAAGAAGAATGGCAAGGGCAAGGGCAAGAAGGGTAAAACCAAGAAGGATGGCAAAGCAGTTGCTACTCCTGTAAAGAAGCCCAAGCATGGACCCAAGCCAGAAAGTGAGTGCTTTCATTGCAAGGGAACTGGTCACTGGAAGCGGAGCTGCCCCAAGTACATGGCTGACAAGAAGGTGGCCAACGACAAACAAGGTATATATGATATACATGTTATTGATGTGTACCTTACTAGCTCTCGTTGTAGTGCCTGGGTATTCGATACCGTTTCGGTTGCTCACATTTGCAAATCAAAACAGGAACTACGGAATAGACGAAGGCTGGCAAAGGATGAAGTGACGATGCGCGTGGGAAATGGTTCCAAGGTTGATGTGATCGCCGTCGGCACGCTCTCTCTTCAATTACCATCGGGATTAGTGATGAACCTGAATAATTGTTATTTAGTGCTTGCGTTAAGCATGAACATTATGTCTCGATCTTGTATATTGCGAGATGGTTACTCATTTAAATCAGAGAATAAAGGTTGTTCTATTTATATGAGTAATATCTTTTATGGTCATGCACCCAATGTGAGGGGTTTATTCATATTAAATCTTGATAGTGATGACACACATGTTCATAACATTGATGCCAAAAGATGTAGAGTTGATAATGATAGTACCACTTTCTTGTAGCACTGCCGTTTAGGTCATATTGGTGTAAAACGCATGAGGAAGCTCCATGCTGATGGACTTTTGGAGTCACTTGATTTTGAATCACTTGACACATGTGAACCATGCCTTATGGGCAAGATGACTAAAACGCCATTCTCTAGAACAATGGAACGGGCGAGTGACTTATTGGAAATCATACATACTGATGTCTGCGCTCTAATGAATGTTACAGCGCATGGTGGATATCTTTATTTTCTCACCTTCACTGATGACTTAAGTAGATATGGGTATATTTACTTAATGAAACACAAGTCTGAAACATTTGAAAAGTTCAAGCAATTTCAGAGTGAAGTTGAGAATCATCGTAACAAGAAGATTAAATTCCTGCGATCTGATCGAGGAGGTGAATATCTGAGTTATGAGTTTGGCAGTCACTTAAGACAGTGTGGAATTGTTTCACAGTTGACACCGCCCGGAGCACCACAGCGTAATGGTGTGTCCGAACATCATAATCGAACCTTATTAGATATGGTGTGATCTATGATGTCTCTTGCTGATTTGCCACTATCGTTTTGGGGTTATGCATTAGAGACAGCTGCATTCACTTTAAATAGGGCACCATCAAAATCCGTTGTGATGACGCCATATGAACTATGGTTTGGCAAGAGGCCAAAGTTGTCGTTTCTTAAAGTTTGGGGATGTGATGCTTATGTCAAAAAGCTTCAGCCTGAAAAGCTGGAACCCAAAGCGAAGAAATGTGTCTTCATACGATACCCGAAAGAGACAGTCGGGTATACCTTCTATCTTAGATCCAAAGGCAAAGTGTTTGTCGCTAAGAACAGAACATTTCTTGAGAAAGAGTTTCTCTCGAAAGAATTGAGTGGGAGGAAAATAGAGCTTGATGAGGTTATTGAACCTTTACTTCAACCATAAATAGCGCAGCGCAGAAAGATGTTTCAGTGGAACCTACGACGGTAGAAGAGGAAGTTAATGATGATGATCATGAAGCTTCGGATCAAGCTACTATTGAACCTCGTAGGTCGACAAGGGCGCGTACTACTCCTGAGTGGTATGGCAACCCTGTCTTGGAGGTCATGCTGTTGGACAACAATGAACCTACGAGCTATGGAGGAGCAGTGATGGGCCCGGATTCCAAAAAATGGTTAGAGGCCATGAAATCCGAGATGGGATCCATGTATGAAAACAAAGTATGGACTTTGGAAGTATTACCTGAAGGGCGAAAGGCCATTCAGAACAAATGGATCTTTAAGAAGAAGACAGACGCGGACGGTAATGTCAGCGTCTATAAAGCTCGATTTGTGGCTAAGGGTTTTTCAGAAGTTCAAGGAGTTGACTACGATGAGACCTTCTCACCCATAGTGATGCTTAAGTTTGTCAGAATCATGTTGGCAATAGCTACTTATTTCGACTATGAAATTTGGCAGATGGATGTCAAAACAGCAGTCCTCAATGGTTTCCTTGAGGAAGAGTTGTATATGATGCAACCAGAAGGTTTTGTCGATCCAGAGAATGCTGACAAAGTTTGCAAACTCCAGCGATCCAATTATGGGCTGGTGCAAACATCTCGGAGTTGGAATAAGCGCTTTGATGAGGTGATCAAAGCATTTGAGTTTATACAAGTTTATGGAGAAGCTTTTATTTACAAGAAAGTGAGTGGGATCTCTATAGCGTTTCTAGTATTATATGTGGATGACATATTGCTAATTGGAAACAATATAGAAATGCTGGAAAGCGTGAAGGAATATTTGAACAAAAGTTTTTCAATGAAGGACCTAGGAGAAGCTGCTTTCATATTAGGCATTACGATCTATAGAGATAGATCGAGACGCTTAATAGCACTTTCACAGAGCACATACCTTGATAAAGTTTTGAAGAAGTTCAAAATGGATCAGGCCAAGAAGGGGTTCTTGCCTATGTTATAAGGTGTGAAGTTGAGTAAGACTCAATGCCCAGTGATTGCAGAAGATAGAGAAAAGATTAGTGTCATCCCCTATGCTTCAGCCATAGGCTCTATCATGTATGCAATGTTGTGCACATGACCCGATGTCAGCCTTGCCATAAGTATGGCCGGAAGGTTTCAAAGTGATCCTGGAATGGAGCACTGGGCGGCAGTCAAGAATATCCTTAAGTACCTGAACAGGACTAAGGAAATGTTTCTCGTTTATGGAGGTGATGAAGAGCTCGTCTTAAAGGGTTACGTCGATGCAAGCTTTGACACTGATCCGGATGACTCTAAGTCACAAACTGGATACATATTTATTCTCAACGGGGGAGCAGTAAGCTGGTGCAGTTCCAAGCAAAGCGTGGTAGTCGATTCTACATGCGAAGCAGAGTACATCGCAGCCTCAGAGGCGGCGAAGGAAGGTGTCTGGATGAAGCAATTCATGACAGATCTTAGAGTAGTGCCCAGTGCACTAAATCCAATGAACCTGTTCTGTGACAACACTGGTGCCATTGCTCTGGCCAAGGAACCAAGGTTTCACAAGAGGACCAGACACATAAAGCGACGCTTCAATTCCATCCACAATTACAACGAGGAGAAGGACATAAATATTTGCAAAGTGCACACGGATCTGAATGTTGCAGACCCGTAGACTAAACCTCTTCCAAGGGCTAAACATGATCAACACCAGAACTACATGGGTGTTCGATTCATTACAATGTAAATCACATAGTGATGTGAACTAGATTATTGACTCTAGTGCAAGTGGGAGACTGTTGGAAATATGCCCTAGAGGCAATAAATAAAGTGTTTATTATTATATTTCCTTGTTCATGATAATCGTTTATTATCCATGCTATAATTGTATTGATTGGAAACACATTACATGTGTGGGTAAATAGACAACACTTGGTCCCTAGTATGCCTCTAGTGAACTAGCTCGTTAATGAAAGATGGTCAAGGTTTCCTAACCATTGACATGTGATGTCATTTGATAACGGGATCACATCATTAGAAGAATGATGTGATGGAAAAGACCCAAACTACAAATGTAGCATATGATCGTGTCAGTTTATTGCTACTGTTTTCTGCATGTCAAGTATATGTTCCTATGACCATGAGATCATGCAACTCACGGACACCGGAGGAGTGCCTTGTGTGTAAGAAACGCTGCAACGTAACTAGGTGACTATAAAGGTGCATTACAGGTATCTCCGAGGGTGTCTGTTGGGTTGGCATGGATCAAGACTGGGATTTGTTACTCCGTGTGACGGAGAGGTATATCAGGTCCCACTTGGTGATACAACATCACAATAAGCCTTGCAAGCAATGTGACTAAGTTTTAGCCATGGGATCTTGTATTAGGAACGAGTAAATAGACTTGCCGGTAATGAGGTTGAACTAGGTATACAGATACCGACGATCGAATCTCGGGCAAGTAACATACCGAAGAACAAAGGGAACATCATACGGGATTAACTAAATCCTTGACATAGAGGTTCGACTAATAAAGGTCTTTGTAGAATATGTAAGAACCAATATGGGAATCCATGTCCCGCTATTGGTTATTGACGTCATGTCTACATAGTTCTCGAACCAGCAAGGTCTGCACACTTAAGGTTTGGTGACGTTTCGGTAGTATAGAGTTATGCATGGTGGTGACCGAAGGTTGTTCGAAGTCCCGGATGAGATCTCGGACATCACGAGGAGCTCCAGAATGGTCCGGAGGTAGAGATTGATATATAGTAAGTCCTATTTTGGTCGCCGGAAAAGTTTTGGGCTCATCGGTAGTGTACCGGGAGTGCCGGTAGTGTACCGGGAGACAATCGAAATGAGTATTTCGACCCAAGAGGCTACATGGGCTGTGGGAGGGTGAATACCAGCCCTTAGTGGGCTGGTGGAAGTCCCACACAAGGCCCATACGGCTGGGAAGAAAATCCCAAAAGGAAAAAGGTGGAAAAGGGCAATAATGGGCCAAATAAGGAAGGAGTCCTAATCCTACTAGGAGTGGAGGAGGAGGACTCCTCCCTCCTGGTTCGGCCGAAGCCTAGGGCTGGCCCCTTGAGGGCCAGGCCTCCTCCTCCCCTCCTCCTATATATACTAGTGGTTTTGAGGGGTTTTGCACAAGATTTTCTGCCACGTGCTGCTCTCTCCTCTAGTGCATAGTTTCTCCTCTAGATCGGTTTTCTACAGTGCTTAGGCAAAGCCCTGCCGGAATAACTCCACCACCAACGCTGCAATGCCGTCGCACTGCCGGAGAACTCGTCCGACTCTCTACCCCCTCTTGGTGAATCAAGAAGGCAGAGATCGTCATCAAGCCGTACATGTGCTAAACGTGGAGGAGCCGTCCGTTCGGTGCTAGATCGGGACGAATCGTGATTGGATCGCGGGACGCTCGATGATTTCGATCGCGAAGACGTTTGAATACATCAACCGCATTTCTTAACGCCTCCTGCTTAGCGATCTACAAGGGTACGTAGATCCACTCTCCCTCTTGTAGATGCTCATCACCATGGATAGATCTTGCGTGTGCGTAGGAAAAATTTTGTTTCCCATGCAACGTTCCCCAACATTGATGACTAGCCCACAGTGGTTTGTGATGTGCGGATGAACTGTGGCTAAAGCCAAAATCACATGGTTTGTACAAGTACGAAACCCATCGTATGACACGGAATAACTTCTAACAAAGTTGTTAGTATAATACTTATGCATGGATTCGCAGACCGGTTCTCGCGTACTATGACAGTCAGTTTTTGGCTTTCTCCCCTAAGGTGCTTGACCAGGCTAGCTAGAAGCACAATCGCAGTGGTTCTCCCTTTGCCCTTTTAGCCTAACGATCAAAATGTAAGAGGGCAAGCAGAGGAGCCAGGCAACCCAACTATTGACCCAAGACATAATTCGGAACCGATGCATATAAAGCAAAATCCAAGAATCCAAACACACTATTGATTGTGCCGGAGATATGCATAAGGCGGTATTGAAACTCAAGCCCCTGGTCTATTAGCCGGTTGCATCTTGATGTGTACCGAACAGTTTCGCAAGAGGAGTACATGAGAGAAGAAACAGAGTATGTAAAAAAACGAAGTGGCCATCCATAATGGTCTTATGTTTGCTCAATAACTCTTATAACTCAAATTGCTGAAGCCACTGTTTACAAGTACTTGAAGATGAAATATAAAATTTACAGGAGGGGTTGTACCAGGGGTCTTTGATGGGTGACCTGACGTCCTTGATGTGCCCTGTAGCTTGTCTACTCCTGTGCCTCCTAGGGATTTGTATTCCTTTATGGGTGGTGTTATCGGCGAGCGGACCTTGGAAAGAAGATCTTGAGAAGTCACCGAAGTGTGGATGATCTTTACACTTTATCAGGTCCTTGATGGTACTTGTAGTATGTCCGAAGACATGTAATTGTACTGGTTCAGTCTAGCCAAACACTTACCCTTTGATAGTTGGTCCCCATTGTCGCCCAAGGAATCTTGAGTGCGAAGTTGTGCCTCCTCGGCACGTGCTTCACTGGCATTAGGGTTGTGCAATGGGGAGCGTGTCCCTATTTTTTGGGAGATGAAGGTTCTGGTAGTTCGGGCTAAAACCAAGCTCGCTTGTCAACCTTACGTGCCTTTATGGCAGATTTCGGTGTTTGCCGAGCATCGTTGTAATGCAACTCGGCCACCAGGACCAATGCATGTTCCTCAGTTCGTAGGGAGCGATCTGTGTTGCCGTTGATAGTAATGACCCCCTTGGGCCCGGGCATTTTGAGCTTCAGATATGCGTAGTGTGGGACGATGTTAAAGCGGGAAAATGTCGTACGGCCTAGCAGGGTGTGATAACCACTGTGGAAAGGTACAATGTCAAAGATCAAGTCCTCGCTTTGGAAGTTATCGGGAGAACCGAACAGTACTTCCAGGCTCACAGAGCCCATGCCTCTGGCTTCAACGCCTAGGATCACTCCTTTAAAGGTAGTGTTGCTGGGTTTAATCCTTGATGGATCTATACCCATCTTTTTCATTGTGTCTAAGTAAATCAGATTGAGGCTACTTCCTCCGTCCATTAGGACTTTAGTGATGTGATACTCATATATAATGGGGTCTAGGACGAGGGCGGCTGAACCCCCATGATGGATATTGGTCGGGTAATCGCGTCGATCGAAGGTGATCGGATACGCCGACCATGGGTTATCCTTTGGGGCTATTGGCTTTATGGCATAGACTTCTCGAAGGGCGCGCTTCCTCTCCTTTTTGGGTGTGTGAGTGGTGTATATCATGTTCACAATTTTTACCTCTGGAGGGAATTGCTTTTGACCACCATTGTTCGGACCGTGGGGCTCTTCATCATCCTTGCTACATGGGCCCATGCATTGCTCCTCGGCTGCGAGTTTGCCGGCCTATTTGAACACCCAATAGTTACAGTTGGTGTGGTTGGACGGCCTGGCTGGCATGCCATGGATCTGGCAAGGCCTCTCCATGATTTTATCCAGCGAGGTGGGTCTGTCATGGTTGCCTTTAGGAGGCTTCTTTCGCTGTCCGGGTCGGGGGTTGCGGAAACCGGCGTTAACGGCCGTATCGTCGGCGTCGCTATTGTTGTGTCGGCGCTTATTTTTGTTGCGTCTTGGTTTCTCATTTCCGTCCCGGACTTCAGAGGTTCTGGGCTCTTTGGGGTTGTGGCTCCGTCTAGCTAGCTAGTTATCCTCACCCGTGCAAAAGAAAGTCATGAGTGATGTAAGGGTGGCCATTGTCCTAGGTTTGTCCTGGATGAGCTGACGAGCCAGCCATTAATCCCAATTACTTTGCTTGAAGGAGGCTATTGCCTCGGTGTCTGGGCAATCCATGATCTATTTTTTCTTGGTCAAGAACCGATTCCAGAATTGCCGAACAGACTCTTCTGACTTCTGGACGATGTTGCTTAGGTCGGAAGAGTCCGGCGATCATACATAGGTGCCATGGAAGTTAGATTGGAAATCATCCTCTAGATCCTCCTAGCACCCGATAGAATTTTTGGGGAGGCTGTTTAACCAGTGCCGAGCTGGCCCCTTAAGTTTTAGGGGTATGTATTTGATGGCGTGGAGATCGTCTCCTCGTGCCATGTGGATATGGAGGAGGAAATCCTCAATCCATATTGTTGGGTCAGTGTTCCCATCGTATTGCTCTATGTTCACAGGCTTAAATACTTCCGGGAATTGAGGCTGCATCACCTCATCAGTGAAGCACAATGGGTGGGCAGCGCCTCTGACCCGGGCTATGTCATGCCGGTAATCGGCATCTATTCTGGCCCGATTTCGTTCTCGACCTCTATTATTGCGGTCGAGTCAAGGCCGATACCCATCCCGTCTATCGGGGGAATACCCTCTGGATCCATAGATGGATCTTGTACGGCCTGTTCTATGATCCAGGTCATGTCGCAGGTCATACCTGTCCTCGAGCTCTGTTGGCTCTTTTCCCCTTCTTCAGGGTATCACCGGCCTATACCCGTCATCACTAGTTGTCCTATCTCATCCTCCTGGAGGACGGTCCGGCTGGTCGTATGGAGCGCGCTTGGGAGTAGGTGTGTTGGCGAGCTCGTCTTCGAACTGCGGCAATAGCCGCCGGCATGGGTGGCTCTTGTGTTGGTCCAACTGACCGGTACCATATCCCTCCTCAGCTGATAGGACCTTCGTCCATCTGTCGTTGAGGTTATCTTGTTCGACCTTAAGCTACCACTCTTTTGCATTCAGGCTTTGAGCAGTAGCTATAAGCTATTGCCAGAAATGTTCCTGATCTTCAAGGTTATTTGGGATGGCAAAGTCTTCAGATTCCGGACTATCCTATTCTTCAGGGGGGGTAATTGTCATCCTCGGAATCGTTTTGATCATCGGGGTCGCACTGATCATTCAGCCTCTCCTAGTCCTCTAGCGGATGCTCGGGTATATCGGGATCGCCGAGGTGTTCCGGGGTATCACTTTCCCGGTGCCAGCAATAGCTTCCCTTCCCTTTTTGCCTTTGACCATTTGCGTGGCTTCCGGCGTCTTGATGGCACTTCACCTGATCTATCACCATTGTTTTTGGGAGTGTCATCGCCATTACCGGCTTGAGTGTCCACCATGTAGACGTCATAGGTGGAGGTTGCAGCCCATCGCCCGGTATTGACGGGGGTGGGGGCGCAATCCTCCTCATCCATGTTTTCTGCCGCCTCAGAGGCATAGTCCAACATATCGGTTAAGTACTCGACAGTGGCTACGAAGTGGGTGGTGGGTGGGATGAAAAATTCCTCTTGACCTGTCGTAAGGCCGATCTGAGCATGGATCAGGGTTAGGTCGTTAGTAATTTTCATCAATGAGATCCGATCTAGAGCCTTGTTGAGTGTCGAGAGCTTGATCGGATCAACCTGCCCAAAACTATCGGAGTTAATCTCCGATGCATCCGCCCAAGAAGGATGTTCGGGCATCTGGTGTTATGGCCAGATCCGAATCCAAAGCGAGATCCAAGGTCAAGGCCTCGGAGTCTTCAGGCACGTTAGATGAAACTGCGGTCCCAGTGAGCGAAAGGTCGCCCCGAGAGTCTATGGAGAACTTTAGGTTCCCGAATCTGATCTCCTGATCGGGGGCAAAACTCCTGACCTGGCCCAAACGGTCGGTCAGGTCAGCATGCAGCACAATATTGCCGAAGGCAAAGATCTGTCCAAGGATTAAGGAGTCGACACCAAGGACTTCTTCGCTGATGATAACGTGAGCCATCGATTCCTTCGGTGACCACAATGGAACTCTCAATGAAAGCACCAATGTCGGTGTCAAAACCAGTGGATCTCAGGTAGGGGGTCCCGAGCTATGAGACTAGAATCGATAGTAACATGGGATGAAGGAGACGATGCTTACCCAGGTCCGGGCCCTCCGATGGAGGTAAAACCCTACGTTCTGCTTGATTATATTGATGGTATGAAGGTTACAGAGTTGATCTACCTCGAGATCGAATAGCTAAAACCCTAGATGAGTTCTCCTCGCCTATAGCGTAAAAGCCTCCTAGTTTATAATGACACCGGAGGGTACCTAGGGTTTACACATGGTATGTCCCCTACCGGGGATGGAGATGCCGATTTCCTCATCTTGACTTAGAGTGCACGTCGCGCCTTCAGGACTTCCTCCTAGAACGAGGGCTCTTCAATGTATCCGGCCCTTCCTGCGACAATCAGAGAGTGTCCCACCAAGTTGGCCTATTAAGAGATAGGCCAACAACCTAAGGACCCCTTAGTCCAGGACTCCCTCAGGCACGTACTGCCCAGACTGGTGCGATAATTCCTATCTTCAAAGTCATGTTGTTAGACAACGATGAGCCTACGAACTATGAAGAAGCAATGGTGGGCCCGAATTTTGACAAATGGCTAGAGGCCATAAAATCCAAGATGGGATCCATGTATGAAAACCAAGTATGGACTTTTGTAAACTTTCCCGATGACCGGCAGGATGTTAAGTACAAATGGATCTTTAAGAAGAACACAGATGATGATAGTAATGTCACTATTTATAAAGCTCAACTTGTCGCAAAGAGGTTTCTGACAAGTTCAGGGAGTTGACTATGATGTGACTTTCAAACCCGTAGCAATGCAAAAGTCTGTTGGGATTATGTTAGCAGTTGTTGCATTTATTGATTAAGAAATCTGGTAGAAGGATGTCAAAACAGCGTCTCCTTAACGGTTTCCTTAAATAAAAGGTTGGTTATGAATCTGGAAGGTTTTGTCGATCCTGAGGATGCTAAAGGTATGCAAGCTCCAGCGAGGGGGAGCACTATAGCATTGATGGGAGCATCTCGGAGTTGGAATACACGCTTTGATGAGGTGAAAGCTTTTGGGTTTATACAAAGTTTACGAAGAGACTTGTATATACAAGAAAGTGAGGGGGAGCACTATAGCATTTCTGATAAGTATATGTGGATGGCATATTGTTGATTGGAAATGATATAGAATTTCTGGAAAGCATAAAGGGTTGTTTGAAAGGAGTTTTTCAAAGGAAGACCTGGGTAAAGCGGCTTGCATATTGAGCATAAGATCCATAGAGATAGATCAAGATGCTTGATAAGACTTTCACAAAGCAAACACCTTGACAAGATTTTGAAGGAGTTCAAAATGGATCAGTTAAAGAAGGATTTCTTGCATGTATTGTAAGGTGTGAAGTTGAGTAATACTCAAAGCTCGACCACGACAGAAGAAAGAGAAAGGACGAAGGTCATCCCCTATGCCTCAGCCATAGGCTCGATACTGTATGCCATGCTATGTACCGTATGTGATGTGTGCATTGCCATGAGTCTGGCAAGGAGGTACTACAATGATCCAGGAGTGGACCACTGGACAACGGTCAAAATTATCCTTAAGTACCTAAAGAGGACTAAGGAAATGTTTCTCCATAATGGAGGTGATAAAGACTTCGTCGTAAAGCGCTGCGTCGATGCAAGCTTTGACACCAATCCGGATGACTCTAAGTAGAAAACCGGATACATATAGTGGAGAAGTCATTTGGAATAGCTCCAAGTGGAGCACGATAGTAGCATCTACAGTATGTGATAAGTCTCAAATGTATATACTTTTCCAAACACTTTTGCTCTGGTTTTGACCTCTAATTTGCATGATTTGAATGAAACCGACCTGAACTGACGCTGTTTTCAGTAGAACTGCCTTGGTGTTATTTTTGTGCTGAAATAAAAGTTCTCCGAATTGGACGAAACTTTTTGTGAATAATTTTTGAGAATAATAATGAATTATGGAGTGAAGAGCTGTCGGAGGGGGTGTGCCAGGGGGCCACCACACATCAGGACGCGCCCTGATGGCTTATGGGCCCTCCAGGCCCCTTCAACCCTAATTCTTGTCCTATAAAATGTCACACCCTGTGTTTTTCCTCATGACTAAGTTAACATGACTCAAATATTAGGGCCAATTAAAACTTTTTGAGTGCCTATGAATCTTTGACTCGTGTGCTATTTGCTTGCTTGTTTGATTGCTTGCTGGTGCTCAATATTCATAAAGCTCCCTCCTACTCTCAAAACTCTTTACCTTGCTCCAAACATCTTGCCCAATGATAATACCTTGTGTGTAGTACCTAGAAATATTTTTATAAAAATTTAGTTTGACCAAACAGGTTTGTATTCAAATTAGGCTTTCAAAAATCCCTCAGTTGAGGTTAGCACTACAAGTCCTCAAATTGGGTGGATCCCACTTCCCCAAAGGCTTTATTTGAAACCTACTATATATATGACTTCCGTAAAACACCAACGATTATTTTATTATTTTATTTCAAGGTTTTTTCTTAGGGCCAGAAATGGTCCTTTATATGGAAAAATTATTTAAATGATTTACAAATATTTGAGAAAATTCAGGGAAACTCAGTGGACATATATTTTCCATATATAAGAGTTCAACACATGGTCATGTTCAAAGTCATGGGCTAAACCCTCCAAAACCCTTTTTGCTTGAATCAAGCCTTTGAAATATTTCTATAAGGTATAATCTCAATAAATCCCTCGAAAATTACAGCAAGTCACACATGCCATATGTGATCATCTTGCCAAGTTTAATCTTTATCCCAATTGTTTTGATTGACCAAAACATCGCAAAACCCTCTCTGTCCATATCCAAATTTGAGCAACTCTACATTGCAAACTGTCTCCTATCGATCTCAAACTTTGTGGACATGTTGTAATCCTCCAATAATGCATCCACACCAAGTGGTGCATCAATGAGAATAGATTAACTTGTCTCAATCCCCTCAAACCCCCTTTAGTTGATTTCAAGAATTAGGAATGTTTGCATTGTCAAGTTTCCCCATTTGGTCCCAAACTTTTTGGGCATGTTCTAACCCCAATATAATGCCACCACACCAAGTGGTGCATCAAAGAGAATGGATTTGCTTAGCTAAATCTAAACAAATCCATTTCTGCCCATTTCTAGGGTTTATAAAGTCTGCATTAGCAAATTTCAACAAATGAGCCAAAAATTGGTGATCAGCCCCAATTCCATCTATAATTTAATCCTGTTAAGTTTCATGGCAAGGAGAACCAATTTTCTAGATTAAACACTCATCAAACACCTTCTGCTCATTTACCAAACTTGTTGTTTGGGCCCCTTCCACTATTCTCCTTAACCTGAGATTTTTACCACACCTTACCCTCATCCCCCTCTACCTCCAGTAACAATTTCAGGTTCATATCTCAATTATTTGGGGGGTAAAATCCCAAGATTCCCTTCTGGACATGCCTCTTCTCCCTCTCTCTCAGCCTTCCCTCTCTCCTATCTAGCACCCAGGGCATCCGAGGCCAGAGGCACGTTGTTTATACACTCCTAGATGCCCTAGACACAAATGGCCGAGCCCCATATGCCAAAGACATGCCTTGTCATGCAAGGTTCGTGCTGTGGAGCACACAATAGTGCATCCATGCACTATAGCTTGCCCAATCAAAGGCTCCCAACAACCTAGGGCGATGGGATCATGTCCCCTGATGTCCACTTGGCATCCTCGACACTCCACCCTGTCGTGCCCATCCTTCCTTGCCCTTCCTCGCACGCGTGCCGCCGCCCGAGAGCTCCAATTGATGGCCTCGCACGCGCGAACCCCTGGTGATGTCCCGCTTCCTCTCTTTGCTCATATGGTCATAGACCACCCCCGCGAAGACCGCGGACACGAACCAGAGCGCCCTCAAGCGTGCCAGAGATGGCCACGACCTCGCTAGACCTCGGTCCATGGTGCGGCAGCGCCCAGGCTATAAGAGCCACCCCCATGACCCTCTCTCTTCTCCCTTCGCTCTCCCTCTCTTCCGCGGACCTCCCATCCCAACAATTCTTGCCCCACCTGCCCTCCACCCGTCCCCATGGCCGAAGCCCTTCCATTGGCTTCTTCTCAAATTCGGCCACTGCGGCCTCTTCTTTCCCCTTTGAGCCCCATCGTAGCCCCCCAGCACCTCCGCAAGATCTTTCCTGGTGCTACTTTTGTCTTTCCCATGGCTAGAGCACCGCCCCCTTGGACGCTGATGAACCACAAGTATAGGGTATCTATCATAGTCCTTTCGATAAGTAAGAGTGTCGAACCCAATGAGGAGCAAAAGGAAATGACAAGTGGTTCTCAGTAAGGTGTTCTCTGCAAGCACTGAAATTATTGGTAACAGATAGTTTTGTGATAAGATAAAACGTAACGGGTAGCAAGTAGCAATTGTAATAAAGGTGCAAGAAGGTGTCCCAATCCTTTTTATAGCAAAGGATAAGCCTAGAAAAACTCTTATATAAAGCAAAACACTCCCGATGACACATGGGAATTTACGTCAAGCTAGTTTTCATCGTGCTCATTTGATTCACATTTGCTAATTTGATGATTTGATATGTGGGTGGACCAGTGCTTGGGTGATGTCCTTACTTGGACAAGCCTCCCAGTTATGATTAACCCCTCCCGCAAGCATCTGCGACTATGAAATAAGAATTAAGATAAATCTAACCATAGCATGAAACATGTGGATCCAAATCAACCCCTTACGAAGCAAAGCATAAACTAGGGTTTAAGCTTCTGTCACTCTAGCAACCCATCATCTACTTATTACATACCAATAACTTCTCTAGCCCCAAACAATGGTGAAGTGTTATGTAGTCGACGTTCACATAACACCACTAGAGGAGAGACAACATACATCTCATCAAAATATCGAACGAATACCAAATTCACATGATTACTTATAACAAGACTTATCCCATGTCCTCAGGAACAAACGTAACTACTCACAAAGCATATTCATGTTCATAATCAAAGGTGTATTAGTGATGATCAAGGATCTGAACATATAATCTTCCACCAAGTAAACCAACTAGCATCAACTACAAGGAGTAATCAACACTACTAGCAACCCACAGGTACCAATCTGAGGTTTTGAGACAAAGATCGGATACAAGAGATGAACTAGGGTTTGGAGAGGCGATGGTGATGATGAAGATGTTGATGGAGATTGACCCCCTCTCGATGAGAGGATCATTGGTGATGATGATGGCTTCGATTTCCCCCTCCCGGAGGGAAGTTTCACTGGCAGGATCGCCCTGCCAAAGCTTTAGATTGGTTCTGCCCAAGTTCCGCCTCGAGACGGCGGCGCTTTGTCCCGAAAGGTCTAATATGATTTTTTTTCCTCGACGAAACCCTCAATATAGCAGAAGATGGGCACCGGAGGACTGCCAGGTGGGCCACAAGCTCGCTAGGCATGGCCAAGGGGGGTGGCCGCACCTAGCAGGCTTGTGGCTCCTTGGTGGGGCCCCTGGTGTATTTCTTTCGCCTAGTATTTTTTATATATTCCAAAATAATACTCCATAGATTTTCAGGACTTTTGGAGTTGCACAGAATAGGTATCTCAGATTTGTTCCTTTTTCAGTCCAGAACTTCAGCTGCCGGCATTCTCCCTCTTCATGTAAACCTTGTAAAATAAGAGAGAAAAGGCATAAGTATTGTACAAAAATGTGTAATAACATCCCATAATGCAATAAATATCAATATAAAATCATGATGCAAAATGGACGTATCAACTCCCCCAAGCTTAGACCTTGCTTGTCCTCAAGCGAAAGCCAAAATCGATAAATATGCCCACATTTTTAGAGATAGAGGTGTCGATAAAATAAAATACGGACATGAAAGCATCATGATCATCTTTACAATAGCAACATATATTGACATATAATTTGTTATGCTAAAGTAACAATTCATTCACAATGGTAAAGTATGAATCAAGAACTCTATTGAGAACTGACAAACTATGATCTCAATCATTGAAGCAATTCCAATTTATCATAACGTAGGAAAGAGTCATATAAGAGCTTGTAAAGAAAAACCACATACCCAATCATGTTTTAGTCTTTCACAATTGCTAACACTCACGAGGTACCTATGAGTTCAAAGTTTCAATTGGACACAGAGAAAGATAGGGGCTTATAGTGTTGCCTCCCAACTATTTATCTCAAGGGTAATGTCAACAGTAATAACTCATGCTCATCCACTTCTGAGTGGATATATGTGCCTAGATCATTCCCCAACACGTGACACTTGCTAGAAGATAAAGGCGAAAATAGCAAAGGTGATGGAGATCATCACGACTCTTGCATAAAGGTAAGTACTAGAAAATAAAAGTAACAGATAGGCCCTTCGCAGAGGGAGGCAAAGGTTGTCATGCTTTTATAATTGGATGCACAATCTCTTAATGCAAAAGAACGTCATTTTATATTGCCCCTTGCGATAGAGAACTTTATTATGTAGTTTGTTGCTTTTATTTCTTCCCTATCACAATTTCGTATAAATTTTATTCTCCTCACACTAATAGATCACACATATTTAGAGAGCAATTTTTATTGCTTGCACCGATGACAACTTACTTGAAGGATCTTATTCTATCCTTAGGTAGGTATGGTAGACTCTCATGGCAAAACTGGGTTAAGGGTGTTTGGATGCACAAGTAGTATCTCTACTTGGTGCAAAAGTTTTGGCTGATATGAGGTGGAAGCAAGCAACACATGTTGAGGGATCTATAACAATATAACTTCTATTCGGAAATAAGCAAACATAACCCATTATGTTGTCTTCCTTGTCCAACATCAACTTCTTAACATATAATATTTTAATGAGTGCTCACAATCATAAAAGATGTCCAAGATAATATATTTATATGTGAACCTCTCTTTCTTTATTACTTCTTTTTAACTGCCCCAATGACCAACAGCTATGTTTATCAACCCACAACAGGTTTCAATCGACATACTTTTTATATGTGAAGTCATCACTCCCCATAAGATTTTCATATGTATTCTTTGCTTTTATTCCACACTTCTTTCTACTATATCTTTCTCAAGATTAAGATCATACCAAACAAGCAAAGCCCTCAATTCAAAAGCACTTTTTATTATATAACTCACAGACTTGCTTACATAGGAGAAATCATAAAGCAAAGGCACAAAGCTAGATCACATGAAAACTTTATTCTACTAGATCAAGATATAACCGAAAGGATTGAACTAACAAAAGATGATGAAAATAAAAATAAAATAAAATAAAAATAAAAATAAAAGTTGTGATGGTGATATGATACCAGGGCACCTCCCCCAAGCTTGGCACAATCCAAGGGGAGTTCCCATACCCATGTGTTTAGTTGTCTTGCTTCAGAGGCGATGATGTGGGAGTTGTTGATGGGGTTAGAAGCCTTTCTAGTTTCCTCCTAAACATAAAATTCTGCTCCCACAAATCATCCACTACCTTCTCGAGCTTCAATATCCTTTGACATAATTCTTCCTTGCTTTCCTGCAAGAAACGAGAAGGAATAAATAGACCCTTGGGTTTTCGCCTTGTGTTTGGGAGGCTTGATTTCTTGAACTCCATGTGCATATCTCCTGGCTGAAGCAGGGGGGGCCTCTTCTTCATCCGAGCTTTCTTCCTCGTACTTGCCTTCTTGTTCCTCCTCTGAGAGCAATCCATAAGGGTCCAAGTCCCCATAGAGCTTGGGATTGGCAAGATAATGTGATATGAAGCTCTCCCATCAGAATTTTGGGACGACATATTGCTCTAAATCTGCTGCAGAAACAGCTCAAAAAGGAAAATGGGAGGTATTGTCGTGATACGAGAGTCAAAACCTTTGGGAGATTATATAATGAATTTTTACCGACCCGAAGGAGTATGCCACAAGAAAACGGAGTCCGAGTGGGGCACGAGGTGGCCACAAGCCCCAGGGGCGCGGCCGCGCCGAGCAGGCTTGTCGCCTCCTCGTGCACTATTCAGACTACTTTAAATTTTCCTAATTTTTTAAATATTCCAAAACAGATAAAATTTGCCATTGAAAAAGTTTTGGAGTCTTTTTGCTTACCGTGCCACATACCTATTCCTTTTCGGAGTCTAAAACGTTCTAGTAAGTCTCCCTAATGTACTCCTCCGGAGTTATGGTATTGATGATATTGGTTTCAACATTTATGGGAGTACTGAGATATAATGTTTTATTCTTTGACCATTCACCACCTTTGGGTTTGTGCCTTCGACATTGTTAATCTTGATGGCACCGGAACGGTATACCTCTTCGATGACGTAAGGACCTTCCCATTTAGAGAGAAGTTTTCCTGCAAAAAATCTTAAACGAGAATTGTATAGCAAGACATGATCACCTACATTAAATTCATGCTTTTGTATCCTTCTATCATGTCATCTCTTAACCTTTTCTTTAAACAACTTAGCATTCTCATAGGCTTGGGTTCTCCATTCATCAAGTGAGCTAATGTCAAATAACCTCTTCTCACCAGCAAGTTTGAAAGCATAATTGAGCTCTTTGATTTCCCAACAAGCCTTATGTTCTAGCTCTAGAGGTAAGTGACATGCTTTACCATAAACCATCTTATACGAAGACATACCCATAGGGTTCTCGTAAGCATTTCTATAAGCCCACAATGCATCATCGAGTTTCTTAGACCAATTCTTCCTATATCTATTAATAGTCTTCTGCAAAATCAATTTAATCTCTCTATTGCTCAATTCTACTTGACCACTAGACTGAGGATGGTAAGGAGATGCAACTCTATGATTAACATCATATTTAGCGAGCAATTTACGGAAAGCGCCATGAATAAAATGTGAACCACCATCAGTCATCAAATATCTAGGGACTCCAAATCTAGGGAAAATAACTTCTTTAAGAATTTTAATAGAAGTGTTATGATCAGCGCTACTAGTTGGAATAGCTTCTACCCACTTAGTGACATAATCAATAGCAACTAGAATATGAGTATACCCGTTAGATTGTGGAAAAGGACCCATATAATCAAAGCCCCAAACATCAAATGGTTTGATAACAAGAGAGTAGTTCATAGGCATTTCCTAACGTCTACTAATATTACCAATTCGTTGACATTCATCATAGGATAAGACAAACTTATGAGCATCCTTGAAGAGAGTAGGCCAATAAAACCCAGATTGTAGTACCTTGTGTGTGGTTCTATCTCCAGCGTGATGTCCTCCGTAGGCTTCGGAGTGACACTTGCGTAAGATATGTTCCTGCTCATGCTCAGGTACAAAACGTCTAATAATACCATCTACTCCTTCTTTATAAAGATGTGGGTCATCCCAAAAGTAATGCCTTAAATCATAGAAGAACTTTTCTTTTGTTGGTATGTGAAACTAGATGGTATAAATTTAGCAACAATGTAATTGGCGTAATCAGCATACCAAGGAGCATTATGTGAATTATTCACGATAGCTAATTGTTCATTAGGAAAGCTATCATCAATACGTAGTGGGTCATCAAGAACATTTTCTAACCTAGATAGGTTATCTGCCACAGGGTTATCAGCACATTTTCTATCAATGATATGCAAATTAAATTCGTGTAGCAGAAGGACCCAGCTAATAAGTTTAGGTTTAGCATCTTTCTTCTACATAAGGTACTTTATAGCAGCATGATCGGTGTGAACATTTACTTTGGAATCAACAATATAAGGTCTAAATTAATCACAAGCAAACACAACTGCTAAAAAGTCCTTTTCAGTAGTAGCATAGTTTCTTTGAGCACTGTCTAGAGTTTTACTAGCATAATGGATAACATTTAATTTATTATCGAATCTTTGTCCTAGAACAGCAGCAACATCATAATCACTAGCATCACACATAATTTCAAAAGGTAGGTTCCAGTCGGGTGGTTGAACAATAGGTGCGGTAATCAAGCCATTCTTAAGAATTTCAAATACTTCTACACAGTCATCATCAAAAACAAATGGAGCATCTTTTCGCAAAAGGTTTGTGAGACGCCTACAAATCTTAGAGAAATCTTTGGTAAACATCCTATAGAAACCAGCATGACCAAGGAAACTTCTTATACCTTTGATATCCGTAGGGCACGGCATTTTTTCAATAGCATCAACTTTAGCTTTATCAACTTCAATACCTCTTTCTAAGATCTTGTACCCCAATAAAATACCTTCATTAACCATAAAGTGGCACTTTTCCCAATTCAAGACAAGATTAGTTTCTTCACATCTCTACAAAACTCGATCAAGGTTGTTCAAACAATCATCAAATGAAGTTCCATAAACGGAAATATGATCCATGAAAACCTCAAGAATCTTTTCACAAAAGTCAGAGAAAATAGCCATCATACATCTTTGAAAGGTAGCAGGTGTATTGCATAAACCAAAAGGCATACGTCTATAAGCAAAGGTATCGAAAGGGCTAGTAAAAGTGGTTTTTTCTTGATCCTGGCTTGATACAAGTATTTGAGAGAAACACGAGTAACCATCTAGAAAGCAAAAATGACTATGTTTGGATAATCTTTCTAGCATTTTATCAATAAAAGGTAAAGGGTAATGATCTTTCTTAGTAGCGTTATTTAATTTCCTAAAATCAATTACCATTCTATAACATGTAACAATTCTTTGCAGGATTAATTCATTTTTATCATTAGGAACAACGGTAATACCTCCCTTCTTAGGGACACAATGGACGGGACTAACCCATCTACTATCAGCAAAAGGATATATTATACCTGCCTCTAGAGGCTTTAGTACTTCTTTTCTTACCACTTCTTTCATCTTAGGGTTCAATCGTCGTTGGTGATCAATAACTAGTTTGGCATCAGGCTCCATATTAATTTTATGCTGGCATAGAGTGGGACTAATGCCCTTAAGATCATCAAGAGTATAACCATTAGCAGCACGGTGCTTCCTCAGAGTTTTCAATAATCTCTTTTCTTCATGCTCTATAAGGTTAGCACTAATAATAATAGGATATATCTCCTTTTCATCAAGATAAGCATATTTCAACGTATCGGGTAATTGCTTGAGCTCAAACACGGGATCACCCTTGGGTGGAGGAGGATCCCCAAGTATTTCAACAGGTAAGTTGTGTTTCCAAATAGGCTGCTCCTCAAAGAAAATTTCATCTATTTCATTCCTCTCATTCATATGCATATCATTTTCATGGTCTAGCAAATATTGTTCTAAGGGATTAGTAGGAGGCACAGCAATAGAAGAGAGACCAATAATTTCATCTTTACTAGGAAATTCCTTGTCATGGGGTTGTCTACAAAATTTAGAGAAATTAAGCTCATGAGACACATCCCCAAAGCTCATAGTAACTATTTCTTTCTCACAATCAATCTTAGCATTAACAGTATTCAAGAAGGGTCTGCCAAATATAATGGGACAAAAATTATCTTGTGGGGAACCAAGAACAAGAAAATCAGTAGGACACTTTATTTTCCCACACAAGACTTCAACATCTCTAGCAATCCCTATTGGTGCAATAGTGTCTCTATTAGCAAGCTTAATAGTAACATCAATATCCTCTAGTTCAACTGGTGCAATATCATGCATGATTTCTATGTATAAGGAATGGGGAATTGCACTTACGCTAGCACCCATATCACATAAGCCATGATAACAATGATCTCCTATTTTAACAGAAACAACAGGCATGACAACAACTGGTCTATGTTTATGCTTAGTATCAAGTCTAGCAATTCTAGCAGCTTCATCACAGAAATGAATAACATGCCCATCAATATTATCAACCAAGAGATCTATAACCATAGCAATACTAGGGTCAACTTCGATTTGTTCAGGGGGTGTGGGTGTTCTAATACAACTCTTACGAACCACAATTGAAGCTTTAGCATGTTCCTTTATCCTAACAGGGAAAGGTGGTTTCTCAATGTAAGCAGTAGGGATAACAGGATCAACATTGTAAGTAATAATTTTCTCTTAAACTTTAATAGGTTCCATTACTTTCACTTCAATGGGAGGATGATATTTAAACCACTTCTCCTTAGGGAGGTCAACATGATTAGCAAAAGATTCACAGAAAGAAGCTACTATCTCAGAGTCAAGTCCATATTTAGTGCTAAATTCATGAAAAGCATCTATGTCTACGAAGGATTTAACACAATCAAACTTAAGGTACATACCTGACTCCTTACCTTTGTCAAGTTCCCAATCTTCAGAGTTGCGTTTAATTCTTTCCAATAAATCACATTTGAATTCAATATCCTTCTTCATAAAAGAACCAGCACAAGAAGTATCGAGCATGGATAGATCATTACGAGAAAGCCGATCATAAAAATTATGAATAATAATTTCTCTCGAGAGCTCATGATTGGGGCGTGAATATAACATTGAATTAAGCCTCCCCCAAGCTTGAGCGATTCTTTCTCCTTCACGAGGCCAAAAATTATAAATATAATTCCGATCACGATGAACTAGATGCATAGGATAGAACTTCTGATGAAATTCCATTTTCAGTCGGTTGTAGCTCCATGATCCAATATCATCACATAGCCTATACCATGTCAATGCCTTCTCCTTCAAAGATAAAGGAAAGACCTTCTTCTTGACGTGCTCCTCAGGCAGACCTGCAAGCTTAAATAATCCACAAACTTCATCCACATAGATTACATGCAAATCAGGATGTAGTGTTCCATCTCTTGCATAAGGATTAGCTAGCATTTTCTCTATCATACCCAAAGGAATTTCATAATAAATATTTTCAGTAGGTTCAGTAGGTTGAGGGACAACTCTTTGTGTTTCCGGTCGAGGTGAAGATACCCTGAACAAGCCCCTCAAAGTATTACATTCCATAGTAACAAGTGACAGTAAATTTCAGCACACTATATAAATTTTTTTCCTTACCAAGTTCCACTCACCAGAGGCGCTTCACTTCCCGGTAACGGCTCCAGAAAAGAGTCTTGATGACCCACAAGTATCACTACAGGAATCGGGTAATTTGCCATCCGCCATGGCAGATGGCAAAGGCATGGACGGCGGACGGCAAAGGGCTTTGCCATCTGCCAGCAGATGGCAAAGGGCCAGCTGAATAAGCTACGGTAAAGGCTTCTTTGCCATCTGCTGGCAGACAGCAAAGAACTTTGTGCCTTTGCCGTCAACTGGCAAATGGCAATGCCTCTATACGGCAGAGGGACGGGGTTAGCCCCGTTAGGAGGATAACGGCGTGCTTTGCCTTCCGCTAGCTGATGGCAAAGGCTGCATGCTCTTTGTCATCCGCCAGCTGATGGCAAAGGCTGCAGGCCCTTTGCCGTCTGCCAGCAGATGGCAAAGGCTGCAAGCTCTTTGCCATTTGTTGGCAGATGGCAAAGATACCAAATAGGCCAGCCGAGTGCTTCCCAGGTTGATCAGGTAGCTGGCACTTGCCATCAGCCAGCGGATGGCAAAGCGCTTTGCCATCTGCCAGCGGATGGCAAAGTTCCTATATTACCCCATTTAATTTTGTTTTTTCTTATATCAATTCATTTTCACAGAAAATCAAACACACACACATATATATATATATGACCAATATAGCATATTCAACACATATTACCAATAGTCATGAACACATATATATCCAACACATGTTACCAATAGTAGCAAGTTTCATCCATACATATTCATAGTTTCATCAATATTACACAGTTTCATCCATAGGTAGCAAGTTTCACAAAGACAAAACAAAAACTAAAGACAAGCACTCCATCGACCCAAGCTTCCGTGATCTGAAGCAAATCTGCAAAATGAGAAAGAAGAAAGTTAGAAGAAGAAGAAGATTATTATGATGCAATTAAAATGTGAAGATTATTATGATGCAACTTATATCTGTAAAATAGGTCATTTTGGCTAGTAGCATTTTGTTTATAGCCTACCCATGTAGCACTACGTAACGGATATTTCAAAGACCCTTGTATTTGTACCGGTGACACAAATTGATGCTTCTATGATATGGTGCTGGAAAACAGAGGGCATTTCATACACTACAAAGGAACTTATGTCAAGGTAATCTTAAAAATGGTCATGGCATTACAATGTTATTCTCTACCATACCTGTTAGCTAATTTTTTTCATATTAGCACTATTTATATAGACTAGCAAGCGGAAGCGCGGCGGCATGCCGCGCCCGTGTCGAGCATGTAATGAAAGTTAAAGCGAGCAGATGGTGGTCATAAGCTAACATGGAGTCATATGTTTTAACTGGATGTAGCCATACAAACATGGATGTACATTATAAATGGACCAACATAAAGAAGACTGAAGAGGAAGGAAGAGCAGAGAAAAGAGAACAAGATCGCACCTATTTTTTTGACAAAATGGTAACTTTACTAAGTGGCAACATTTGAATTGCCTCAAATAGAAGATAAGCGAAAAAGCGAATGTGTTGATTTATACATTCTAAGTAAAGCAGGTTGTACACGCATTCATATGTACCTTTGACGTAACACATGGGAAGAGAAGTGGAACCAAATTTTGAATGGTTGCCACGATCATCACATGCAAATATCCATGCGAATGATCTCGTGTACATCTCCAGCATTGTCCACAAGTGTTAAAACAGAGCGCTACAAAAGAACTGGTCCATCACACATAAAATATCCATAAATAGAGCATGATCATCACATGAAAATCATCGTAGCTTCTTTACTCTAGACACCAAGGGTTGTTGTGGTAAATTAGCATGTAACTCTAGTGTGAGGTTAGGAGGCAAATATGGATTAATGTAAAGGGTCATCAACATTACATTGTTGCGAAATCACTCAGAGAAACTACACTTAATACCATCATGAATCCGGAGAGAGGTAGTATATTGTTATCTACAAACAATGCTCAAATGCTAGAACTCATAGGAAAATAGTCATATTCTGGAGGTATAAAAATTGAACCTTCAAAAACAGCAACCTGTTGTCCAATTGAATCAAACCCGCTGTAGCTTTTGAAGCCATATATGCACTTCAAACTAAAAGGCAAAGAAAAACAATTTCTAAAACTTCGGTAACATGTTAGCTATGTTGGCATCATAAGCTAAATCATATTTTTTACAAAAAGGCTGGTAGACTGTTTTGCCTTTAAAAAGAATATGTCGAGACACTGCTCATCTCTCTGTTATTTTAATTTCAGAAAAAAATGTGATTACTATTTATATACAAGGGGTATAACAATCAAAAGATAGTGATAACCTCCACGCGTAGTGATGCCACCAAAAGACTGTCAGCAAGCCATTAGATAATTAGCTCTATGATCCCGAATCGCCCCACAATCGCTGAGCTTGGAGCAGAGAATATCACATCAGAATGAACATAAACCAAATCAGCCAATGGTGGTTGATGTCACAAGGAAGAAAACCTATAAATAAATGGTAAAATCTATTGAAAACTCGTCTACCATAATGAAATCCAGTTCATTTCGGCAGAGACTAAACTTCAATACTCCCAGATCCTTGTAACTCGTACAGTAAATTTGCAGTGGAAGGGCTATTTTGTTCTATCCTTTAACAGTGTCCCCTCGGTCGATTTAAGTCTTAGTTCATGGCAGGCATCATGGCATAATAGCTATAAGTTAGTCACTAAGCGAAGAAATAGCAATAGCCAATCAATGCCTTTGTTACTAACAAATTTCTATCATGCTACAATATGCAAATAAATAAGGCAATTTCTTTCACTGTTTAGCATCGTCCTCAAGTAACAATTATCCATGTAAACAATGATTAGTAGGTAGTTCAGAAGCCTAAGTATGACAATCTACAAAAAGTCAAGTTAACATTGAATCAAAATATGTATTTTGTACCTCCATGTCTTATCCAGTACAGGAGATTTCTTAATAATATAAAATCTATGATAACATAAAAACAACCAAAGAGAAACTATTTTGTAGGTTAAGAGTAAAGGTAAGTTGTCTTTTCAAGAATCAGAAAACTCTAGTTGGTGACAATTCGATTAATGCATCCATCTAAAGATTTTGCTTTTGAAACATCAGTAAATAATGCTTAGAACTAACTATATATACAAATAGTTTTGTAGAGCATGGTGGGAGTCACCTTTTGGAGGAGCGTCACAATATCTCCAACACCGATCAGAGGGTACATTGAAAAAATAAAAGTAACATATAGTCGATAAATTGAGCAAACGCAAGTCAGTCAAACGAAATATGTGCTAGATATATATGAAATCTGAGCTAAAAGAAGATGAGGAATAAGCAAGGTCATGCTACTCTCTTCATCATGAGACCCCATGTTTTCAAGTAGTTACTAAATATATGCCATGTTCAGCCCAATGGTCTAAATGATGGTACCTTACCATGATGCGGAGAAGACTGAATAACTGCTCTTGTATCAAGAGAGAACATTGCTTCATGCGGAAACTGTTGTCCACAACAATTATCAAAGAACTGTAGCTAAATGTTGGTTTAATATTGGGATGTAATAGCAAGGCAACCCTATTCACTCGGCCTGAACAAAACATAGCAAGAAAACTTGGCACACGTTAATTATGTACAATACTAATGGATAATTTCTGTGAAAAATAATGCATATATATCTCATAGGGGATATGATCAGTTTGGCCTCTCTTTAACCATAAGAAGCATCTCTATTGTTCTTGTAGCGACTTCACCTTACAGTTTGAAAAAGTAAATGATGGGGCTACAAATTTGGTTTGGGACCAGCATCAACATCTATGTTACTCTCATCAATAATATTTGCACTTTGCTAAAACCAGTACCAAATAAAATGCCATCGGCAACAACCAGAGGAAGAAAGATAAATACTTCCTAGTGTGCTAATATGCATCGTTTGGTTAGATATAGAAGAATGCTCACCATCCTAGCACCAGGAACTAGCTTAAATATAAGTGCACATTGGTAAACAGTGAAATAATGCAGTATAGGACATCTTATCAAATGCAGTATAGTTTATACTCTGCCCTACACCTTCTGGATCAGAGAAATTGATTATTCCAAGAAACTTCTCATCAGCATCATGACTGTCAAAACTGGACAATCTTGACACCGATCACAACACACTTGTTTATTCAGTGCAAATTGTTTCCCAACTCAATGGCATGTTGATCTATGCAGACTGTTCAATTTAATTACTATCGTTGAGCATTCCTATGTTTCACCGGTGAGAACCCTATGCAAGCACTGAACCAGAGAAAAAAAACTGCATTGAACATGAAAGTTTTCCGAACACTTCATCAGCATTGGAGCTATAGGCGAGACGTCCAGAGGCTGCGTTAGGAGTGGCACTCAGGAACTCTATAGCACTCAGGCACCATATCTAGCCACAGGCTCGTCAGTGCCAGCCGGTGCACGAGAGGGAGAAGGGGAGGAAGAACCGAGGGATTACCGAGGCACACACGAAGCGGGAACGGCTACCGCCATCGTCGAGGGACCAGAAGGCATCGTAGCGGAGGAATCCCGCACCGAGTAAGCGAGGCGGGGGCGCCTAAGCGCAGGAGCAGGAGCGGAAGGCGGCCACCGCACCGCCATGCCGGCGAGCTAGGGTTTGCCTGGGTGGCACACGCAGGGTCGGGATGCCGGGGCAGAGGCGGCAAATCAGTAGAGGGGGGCGAGGGGGAGCCGGGCCGGTGAGCTGTGATACGTCTCCAACGTATCTATAATTTTTGATTGTTCCATGCTATTATATTATCTGTTTTGGATGTTTTATATGCATTAATATGCTATTTTATATTATTTTTGGGACTAACCTATTAATCTAGAGCCTAGTGTGAGTTTCTGTTTTTTCCTTGTTTTTGAGTTTCGCAGATAAGGAATATTAAACGGAGTCCAAACGGGATAAAACCTTCGGAAAGATTTTTTTTGGAAAATATGGAAGCCACGAGACTTGAGAACCAAGGCAGAGGAGTTGCCATGGGGCCACAAGCCCGCTTGTCGCGGCCAGGGGGTACCCCGTGCCGGGCAGGCTTGTGGGCCCCTGGTACCTCCTCTAACCCTAATCTTCGGCCTATAAATACCTAAATGTTCCATCATTATCAGAACGAGCCACGAAAACACTTTTCTGCTGCCAAAAGCATCCGTTCTCGAGAGATCCAATCTTGGAGCCTTTTCCGGTAATCTACCGGAGGGAGATTCGATCACGGAGGGCATCTACATCAACTCCATTGCCCCTCTGATGATGCGTGAGTAGTTCACCACAGACCTATGTGTCCATAGCTAGTAGCTAGATGGATTCTTCTCTCTCTTTGCTTCTCAATACCATGTTCTTCATGATCTTCATGGAGATATATCCGATGTAATACTCTTTTGTGGTGTGTTTGTCGAGATCCGATGAATTGTGGGTTTATGTTCAGATTATCCATGAATATTATTTGAGTCTTTCCTGAATTCTTATATGCATGATTTCATATCTTTGCAAGTCTCTTCGAGTTATTGGTTTGGTTTTGCCAAGTAGATTGGTAATTCTTGCAATAGGAGAAGTGCTTAGTTTTGGGTTCAATCTTGCGGTGTCCTCACCCAGTGACAAAGTAGGGGTAGCGAGGCACGTATTGTATTGTTGCCATCAATGGTAAAAATATGGGATTTTCATCATATTTCTTGAGTTTATCCATCTACATCATGTCATCTTGCTTAATGCATTACTCTGTTCTTCATGAACTTAATACTCTAGATGCAGGCAGGAGTCGGTCGATGTGTGGAGTAATAGTAGTAGATACAGAATCGTTTTGGTCTACTTTTCACGGACGTGATGCCTATATTAATAACCATTGCCTTGGATATCTTCATAATTATTCGCTTTTCTATCAATTGCTCGACAGTAATTTGTTCACCCGCGTAATACTTGCCATCATGAGAGAAGCCATCCAGTGAAACCTATGGCCCCCGGGTCTATTTTCCATATTATATTTTCAGATCTAAAACCAAAAACACCAAAAATACTTGTTGCATTGTTTTTACTTTTAATTTTTACTTTCCGTTCAAGCACCCTATTATATCTATCTCTACTAGATCTCATCCTTGCAAATAACTGTGAAGGGATTGACAACCCCTTTATAGTGTTGTGTGCAAGAGTTTGATTCCTAAGAGTTTGATTCCTTGTGCGGGTATATCTATTGGTGGCTCGCTTGTATCTTCTACTGGACTGATACCTTGGTTCTCAAAAACTAAGGGAAATATTTATCTACTTTGCTGCATCAAACCGTTCCTCTTCACGGGAAACCAACGCATGCTCGAGAAGTAGCAAGAAGGATTTCTCACGCCAATGCCGGGGAGATACATAGCAAGTCAAGGATACCAAGTGCCCATCACAAACTCATCTCTTGCATTTACATTATTTTCCATTTGCCTCTCGTTTTCCTCTCCCCCACTTGTAAAATGATTTCCAAAAAGATTTGCCTTTTTATTCGCACTTCTTCATTGGTCTTACCGTTTGCTTTTTGCTTGCTTGAGTGCTTGAGTGCTTGCTTTGTCATGATGACTCAAGAGAATACCAAGTTGTGTGAATTTTCCAATACTAATAATAATGATTTTATTAGTACTCCGATTGCTCCTACCACTAGTGCGGAATATTATGAAATTAATGCTGCTTTGCTCAATCTTGTTATGAAGAACAATTTTCCGGCCTTGCTAATGAAGATGACGCATCCCATCTAAATACTTTCGTTGAGTTGTGTGATATGCAAAATAAGAAAGATGTAGATAATGATATTGTTAAATTGAAGCTATTTCCATTCTCACTACGAGATCGTGCTAAAACTTGGTTTTCATCTTTGCCTAAAAATAGTATTGATTCATGGAATAAGTGTAAAGATGATTTTATTTCCAAGTACTTTCCGCCCGCTAAGATCATCTCCCTTAGGAACGATATAATGAATTTTAAGCAACTTGATCATGAGCATGTTGCACAATCTTGGGAGAGGATGAAACTTATGATTAGGAATAGCCCCGCGCATGGTTTGAGTTTATGGATGATTATACAAATTTTCTATGCTGGATTGAATTTGGCTTCTAGGAATATCTTAGATTCCGCCGCGGGTGGAACTTTTATGGAAATCACGTTAGGAGAAGCTACTAAACTCCTAGATAATATTATGGCAAATTACTCTCAATGGCACACCGAACGATCTCCTGCTAGTAAAAAAGTGCATGTTATTGAAGAAATTAATACTTTGAGTCAAAAGATGGATGAATTGATGAAATTGTTTGCTAGTAAGAGTGCTCCTATTGATCCTAATTATGTGCCTTTGTATTCTTTGATTGGAAATAATAATGAATCTATGGATGTGAATTTTGTTGGTAGGAACAATTTTCGTAATAACGCTTATAGAGGTAATTTCAATGCTAGATCGTTTTCAAGTAATTACTCTAATAATTATGGTAATTCCTACAAAAATTCTTATGTAAATTATAATAATATACCCTCTAATTTTTAGAGTAATATTAAAGAATTCATTAGTACGCAAAAAGGTTTCAATGCTATGATTGAACAAAAATTGCTCAAAATTGATGATTTGGCTAGGAACATTGATAAAATTTCTCTTGAGATTTATTTTTTAAAAATTAGATCTATTCCACCCAAGCATGATATTAATGAGTCTTTAAAATCTATGAGAATTTCTATTGATGAGTTTAAGGAAAGAAACGCTAGAGTTCGTGCTAAGCGTGAATGGCTTGAAAAAGTATGCTCTCGTGATAATATTGATGAAGATATTAAAGTGATTGATGTGACTCCTATTGAATATATTGTTTCCAATATTAATCTTGATAATAATGGGACTGAAGATGAGTCAACTTTTGTTAAAAGGCATCCCAATGATTCGGAGTTTTTAGATCTTGATGCTAAGATTGATAAAAGTGGGATTGGAGAGGTCAAAACTTTAAATAGCAATGAACCCACTCCTTTGGATTTAAAATATTTTAATCATGGTAGGTGCTCTTTGATTGATTGGTTGCAATCCATGTTGAATTCACCTCATGCTTATTATCAAAACAAGGCTTTTACTAAACATATTGTTGATGCTATGATTAAGGCTTTTGAAGAAAAACTTGAGTTGGAAGTTTCTATACCTAGAAAGCTTTATGATGACTGGGAACCTACTATTAAGATTAAGGTTAAAGATTGTGAGTTCCATGCTTTGTGTGATTTGGGTGCTAGCGTTTCCACTATTCCAAAAACTCTATGTGATGTGTTAGGTTTTCGTGAATTTGATGATTGCTCCTTAAATTTGCATCTTGCGGATTCCATTATGAAGAAACCTATGGGAAGAATAAATGATGTTCTTATTGTTGCAAATAGGAATTATGTGCCCGGAGATTTCATTGTTCTTGATATAGATTGCAATCCTACATGTCCTATTATTCTTGGTAGACCTTTCCTTAGAACTATTGGTGCAATTATTGATATGAAGGAAGGGAATATTAGATTCCAATTTCCATTAAGGAAAGGCATGGAACACTTTCCTAGAAACAAAATTAAATTACCTTATGAATCTATCATAAGAGCTACTTATGGATTGCAAAACAAAGATGACAATACCTAGATCTATTGTGTTTTACCTAGCTAGGGGCGTTAAACAATAGCGCTTGTTGGGAGGCAACCCAATTTTATTTTGCTTTCAGCTTTTTGCTTCTGTTTTGGTGTGTTTGGCACATTATTACTTCTGTAGTAATTGTGTTTTTGTGTTTAAATTAGTGTTTGAGCCAAGTAAAACCTTTGGGAAGATCTATGGTAGTTGTTGATTTGATCTTGCTGGAAAACAGAAACTTTTGCGCTTAGTCCAGGATTTTTCTGAATTTTTCAGAGCGTAAAAATTGATCTGAAATTTTTACAGGATTTGTATACCAATTGCCCTGGTTTTACTAATTGTTCATAATTTTTACAATTCCAGAAGTATTCGAAGTTTACAGATTGCTATAGACTGTTCTATTTTTGACATATTCTTTTTTCTTTGTGTTGTTTGCTTATTTTGATGTCTCTATGGGTCGTATCGGGGGGTATGAGTCGTGGATAAGTTAGAATACAGTAGGTATTACACAAATATAAATAAAGAATGAGTTCACAACAGTACCTAAAGTGGTGATTTATTTTTCTTATACTAATGGATCTCATGAGTTTTCTGTTGAGTTTTGTGTTGTGAAGTTTTCTAGTTTTGGGTGAAGATTTGATGGACTATGGAATATAGAGTGGCAAGAGCTTAAGCTTGGGAATTCCCATGGCACCCCAAGTCATATTCAAGGATACCAAAAGATCCTAAGCTTGGGGATGCCCTAGAAGGCATCCCCTCTTTCGTCTTCAATCCATCGGTAAATTTACTTGAGGCTATATTTTTATTCACCACATGATATGTGTTTTGCTTGGAGCGTCTTGTATGATATGAGTCTTTGCTTGTTAGTTTGCCACAATCATACTTGATGCACATATCTATAGATAGAGACACGTTGAATCGTGAATTTGTTAGAATACTCTATATGCTTCACTTATATCTTTTGAGCTAGGCAATGTTGCTCTAGTGCTTCACTTATATCTTTTTAGAGCATGGTGGTGTTATATTTTATAGAAATTATTGAACTCTCATTCCTCGCTTATATTATTTTGAGAGTTTCTGAAAACAGCATGGTAATTTGTTTAGGTTATGAATTTAGTCCTAATATAATGGCATCCAAGAGGGATATAATAAAAACTTTCATATTAAGTGCATTAACAACTATGAGAAGTTGGATTCCTTGCATATAGTTTTGAGATAATAGGGATGGTAATATGAGAGTCATGCTAGTGAGTACTTGTGAATTGAAGAGATACGTGTGTTAAAGCTTGTGATTCCCGTAGCATACACGTATGGTGAACCATTATGTAACGAAGTCGGAGCATGACTTGTCTAATGATTGTCGACCTGTGTGTGAGGGTCGGGAGCGCACGATGGTTAACTCCTACCAACCTCTTCCCTAGGAGCATGCGTCTAATGCTTTGTTTGATGACTAATATACTTTGGCAATAAGTATGTGAGTTCTTTATGACTAATGTGAGTCCATGTATTATACGCACTCTCACCCTTCCATCCTTGCTAGCCTCTCTAGTACCACGCAACTTTCGCAGGTACATCAAAGCCTCCTTCCTCAAAACAGCCACCATATATTCCTCAAAACAGCCACCATACCTACCTATTATGGCATTTCCATAGCCATTCCGAGATATATTGCCATGCAACTTCCACCATGTAGTTTTTCTATGACTTGCATCATCACTTCATATTGCATATAGAGTTATATCTTGTCATAGGAATCGAGTTGTAATTTATTTTTCTCTGAGTTATAAGTAAATAAAAGTGTGATGATTTTTTATTAATACAGCATTGTCCCATGATAGAAAAGGATGATGGGGGCTATGACTCCCTCACAAGTTGGGACAAGTATCCGGACTTTAAAAAAATAAAAGAGGCCAGCGAAGCCCAAAAAAAAGAGGCCAAAGAAGCCCACCAAAATAAAAAAAATGAGAGAAAGATAGAAGGGACAATTGCTACTATCTTTTTCCACACTTGTGCTTTAAAGTAGAACCATGATCTTCATGATATAGAGTCTCCTATTTTGTCACTTTCATATAACTAATGGATATTCATTTTGCACGACCACTTAGTTTTATTTTTGAGCTTTCATACACTTATAGCTCTAAGTGCATTTTTTGCATGGCAATCCCTACTCACTCACATTGATATCTATTGATGGGCATCTCCATAGCCCGTTGATACGCCTAGTTGATGCGAGACTATCTTCTCATTTTTCCTTGCACCCCCACCATATTCTATTCCACCTATAATGCTATATCCATGGCTCACGCTCATGTATTGCGTGAGAGTTGAAAAGGTTTGAGAACACCAAAACTGTGAAACAATTGCTTGACTTGTTCATCGGGGTTGTGCGTGATTTAGATACTTTGTGTGGGGTAGGTGGAGCGTAGCCAGACCATATGATTTTGTAGGGATAACTTTCTAAGGCCATGTTATTTCAAAAGGACACGACTACCTTGTTGGTGTGCTCGAAGTATTACTTGTTTTATGTCAATATTAGACTATTGTTTTGAATCTAACGTATATGAATACTCATGCCACAATAAAGAATTTTATATGGATAAATATGTTGGGTAGCATTCCACATCAAAAATTCTGTTTTTATCATATACCTACTCAAGGAAGAGCAGGAATTAAGCTTGGGGATGCTCATACGTCTCCAACGTATCTATAATTTTTTATTGTTCCATGCTATTATATTATTTGTTTTGGATGTTTTATATGCATTAGTATTATATTTCATATTATTTTTGGGACTAACCTATTAATCTAGAGCCTAGTGCCAATTTCTGTTTTTCCTTGTTTTTGAGTTTCACAGATAAGGAATATTAAACGGAGTCCAAACGGAATAAAACCTCCGGAAAGATTTTTTCTGGAAAATATGGAAGCCACGAGACTTGAGAACCAAGGCAGAGGAGCTGCCACGGGGCCACAAGCCCAGTTGTCACGGCCAGGGGGGTACCCCGCGCCGGGCAGGCTTGTGGGCCCCTGGCACCTCCTCTAACCCTAATCTTCGGCCTATAAATACCCAAATATTCCATCATTATCAGAACGAGCCATGAAAACACTTTTCCGCCGCCAGAAGCCTCCGTTCCCGAGAGATTCAATCTTGGAGCCTTTTCCGGTAATCTGCCAGAGGGGTATTCGATCACGAAGGGCATCTACATCAACTCCATTGCCCCTACGATGATGTGTGAGTAGTTCACCACAGACCTACGGGTCCATAGCGAGTAGCTAGATGGCTTATTCTCTCTCTCTTTGCTTCTCAATACCATGTTCTTCATGATCTTCATGGAGATCTATCCGATGTAATACTCTTTTGCGGTGTGTTTGTCGTGATCTGATGAATTGTGGGTTTATGTTCAGATTATCCATGAATATTATTTGAGTCTTTCCTGAATTCTTATATGCATGATTCCATATCTTTGCAAGTCTCTTCGAGTTATTGGTTTGGTTTGGCCAAGTAGATTGGTAATTCTTGCAATAGGAGAAGTGCTTAGTTTTGGGTTCAATCTTGCGGTGTCCTCACCTAGTGACAAAGTTGGGGTAGCGAGGCACGTATTGTATTGTTGCCATCAATGGTAAAAATATGTGGTTTTCATCATATTGCTTGAGTTTATCCCTCTACATCATGTCATCTTGCTTAATGCATTACTCTGTTCTTCATGAACTTAATTCTCTAGATGGAGGCAGGAGTCAGTCGATGTGTAGAGTAATAGTAGTAGATGCAGAATCGTTTCGGTCTACTTGTCACGGACGTGATGCCTACATGCATAATCATTTCCTTGGATATCTTCATAATTATTCGCTTTTCTATCAATTGCTCAAAAATAATTTGTTCACCCACCATAATACTTGCCATCATGAGAGAAGCCATCTAGTGAAACCTATGGCCCCCAGGTCTATTTTCCATATTATATTTTCAGATCTAAAACCAAAAACACCAAAAATACTTGCTGCATTGTTTTTACTTTTAAGTTTTACTTTCCGTTCAAGCACCCTATTATATCTATCTCTACTACATCTCATCCTTGCAAATAACCGTGAAGGGATTGACAACCCCTTTATAGCGTTGGGTGCAAGAGTTTGATTCCTTGTGTAGGTATATCTATTGGTGGCTCACTTGTATCTTCTACTAGATTGATACATTGGTTCTCAAAAACTGTGGGAAATACTTATCTACTTTGTTGCATCAAACCGTTGCTCTTCACGGGAAACCAACGCATGCTCGAGAAATAGCAAGCTGCGGCGCAGGGAGGCGCCGAAGCTTGCCGGAATTGGCCAGCGACGGCGGTGGTGGAGGGGGGATCAGGAGGAGCGTGCGCTGCGTGCAGGGGGGAGGGAGCGAGAGCGAGAGCGAGAGGTGGGAAGGAGAGACGGGAGAGGCGTGGCCGTGTTGGGCTAAGCCCCACCTCTTCGCCATCAGCCAGCGGATGGCAAAGAATCTTTGTCGTCTGCTAGCACATGGCAAAGAGGTGGGGCTAATGGGTCGTTACAGCGCCGCCATCTAGTGGACCCCACCCACCTCTTTGCCGTCTGCCAGCAGACGGAAAAGATTCTTTGCCATGAGCCGGCAGACAGCAAAGAGGTGGGGTTGATTGGCCGCTACAGCACCGGCGTCCACTGGACCCCACCCAACTATTTATCGCCTGCCAGCGGACGACAAAGATTCTTTGCCATCTGCTGGCGGATGGCAGAGAATTGGCTGATGGCAACCAGGTTCTTTGTCGTCTGTCATTTCTTTGCCGTCTATTTTTTGTAAGAAGATGGCAAAGACGTTCTTTGCCATTCGCTGGCAACGACAAAGAGGTGACTGATGGCAAATTCCCTGTTTCCAGTAGTGTATAGGGAATCTATCGTAGTCTGTTTGATAAGTAAGAGTGTCAAATCCAACGAGGAGCAGAAGAAAATGACAAGCGGTTCTCAGTAAGGTATTCTATGCAAGCACTGAAATTATTGGTAATAGATAGTTTTGTGATAAGATAATTCGTAACGGGTAGCAAGTAACAATTGTAACAAAGGTGTAGCAAGGTGACCCAATAATTTTTATAGCAAGGATAAGCCTGGACAAACTCTTATATAAAGCAAAGCGCTACCGAGGACACATGGGAATTTATGTCAAGCTAGTTTTCATCATGCTCATTTGATTCGCGTTCGTTACTTTGATAATTTGATATGTGGGTGGACCGGTGCTTGGGTGTTGTCCTTACTTGGACAAGCCTCCCACTTATGATTAACCCCTCCCGCAAGCATCCGCAACTACAAAAGAAGAATTAATATAAATCTAACCATAGCATGAAACATGCGGATCGAAATCAGCCCCTTACGAAGCAACGCATAAACTAGGGTTTAAGCTTCTCTCACTCTAGCAACCCATCATCTACTTATTACTTCCCAATGGATTCCTCTAGGCCCAAACAATGGTGAAGCGTTATGTAGTCGACGTTCACATAACACCACTAGAGGAGAGACAACATGCATCTCATCAAAATATCGAACGAATACCAAATTCACATGATTACTTATAACAAGACTTATCCCATGTCCTTAGGAACAAACATAACTACTCACAAAGCATATGCATGTTCATAATCAGAGGTGTATAAGTGATGATCAAGGATCTGAACATATAATCTTCCACCAAGTAAACCAACTACCATAAACTACAAGGAGTAATCAACACTACTAGCAACCCACAGGTACCAATTTGAGGTTTTGAGACAAAGATCGGATACAAGAGATGAATTAGGGTTTGTAGAGGAGATGGTGCTGATGAAGAAGTTGATGGAGATTGACCCCCTCTTGATGAGAGGATCGTTGATGATGACGATGGCTTCGATTTCCCCCTCTCAGAGGGAAGTTTCACCGGCAGGATCACCCTGTCAGATCTCTAGATTGGTATGTCCAAGTTCTGCCTCAAGACGGCGGCGCTTCATCCCGAAAGGTCTAATATGATTTTTTCCTCGACGAAACCCTCAATATAGCAGAAGATGGGCACCGAAGGACTGTCGGGTGGGCCACAAGCTCGCTAGGCACAGCCAGGGGGTGGCCGCGCCCAGCAGGCTTGTGGCTCCCTGGTGGGCCCCCTGGTGTATTTCTTTCGCCCAGTATTTTTTATATATTCAAAAATAATTCTCCATAGATTTTCAGGACTTTTGGAGTTTCACAGAATAGGTATCTCAGATTTGTTCCTTTTCCAGTCCAGAACTTCTGCTGCCGGCATTCTCCCTCTTCATGTAAACCTTGTAAAATAAGAGACAAAACGCATAAGTATTGTACCAAAATGTGTAATAACAGCCTATAATGCAATAAATATCAATATAAAATCATGATGCAAAATGGACGTATCAGTCGCCGTCATTGGCCTCCGCCGTAGTCGAGGCCCCAAACGAAAATGGAGCCCCCTGTCAGATGCGGTGCTTCCCCTCGATCACTCTGGTGGCCGGAGTGTCGCTGGAGGTGGCTTGTGCCACCGGGGCATTGCTGGCGAGTGCTTGGCTCCACATCAGCTGCCTCCCCTCTATTCGAGCGGGAGGAGGGAGGTGGACCTGGTCGGCGGGCCCCCCATGTCAGTGACCTCCCGACGCCCCCCTTTTTTAAGTGGAGGCGCCCCGACGCTTCCCGCCTCCCCGCGATGGAGGCGTACTCTGTTTGAGTATGCCTTCGGCATCATTAGGGCCTCCGGTCCAGTTGTTTCCGCTCACCGTCCAGCCCGTTACTTCCATAAATCATAGTTAAATAAATTCAACTCCAAACTTGATGATTTAAATTTCTATTTTCTCCTAAAAATGCCACCTATTATTTGGTACAACTTCCATATTTTTGAACCACAAGTTTTTGTACTGTTCAAGTTCAAATTCAAATTTGAACAATAAAAATCCCTCCTTGTAAAATCCATAGTGGATCCAAATCAACTCCAAACACTACTGGAATCAGCATCTTTGCCGTCGGCCAGCTCTTTGTCGTCAGCTAGCGGACGACAAAGAAGGTCTTTGCCATTAGCTTACAGAAAGTTCACAGCAAAGAATTAGCCGACGGCAAAGAGCATGTGTGTCGTCTGCTAGCTGACTGCATAGCAGCTTTGCCGTCTGCAAGAGCCTAGATAGCAGACGGCAAAGAAAGTGGTCGTTAGCAGTCTGCTAGCTAGGCTCTTTGTCGTCTGCTAGCAGATGGCAAAGAGATGACCTAAATATCTCTCTCCCCTCTATCTTTCTCTCTCTCGCCCTCTCTCTTTCCCCTCTCTCACCCCCGTGCCCGAGCCGCCGCCGCCGTGCCTGCCCCGTCACCGGCCGCCCAGCCCAGCAGCGCCGCCGCCCGGCCGCCCCGCCCCGCCCACCCCGACCCGACCCGCCCCGCGCCGTCCCGCTCGGCCGCTTCGCCCAGGCCGCCCGCAGCCCTGCCGCTCAGGATGCCCGCCGCCTCGCCCCGCCCTGCCCCACGCCGCCCCGCCCGGCCACTCCGCCCAGGCCACCCGCCGCCACCCCGTCGCTCAGGACGCCCGCCGCCCCGCCGTCGAGCCGCCCCCCTCAGTGAGGTTCTTTATTTATTTTTCTTGCTTTTTTATTTAGGTTAGTTGATTTTTGTTGATTTAGTCATATTTTAGGGTAGTACATTTTAGGTTAGTATATTTTATGATGAAAATAGAAGAAGAAGAAAATAAGAAAAAGTAGAAGTATAGAGAAAAAAGGAAAAGAAGGAAAAAGAAGAAGAAAAAGAAGAAAAGAGGAAGAAGGAAAAGAAGGAACGAGATGAAAAAGAAGGATAGGGAAAAGGAAAATAAGGAAGAAGAAGAAGACAAAGAAGAGGAAGAAGAAGAAAAAGAAGAAGAAGAAGAAGAGCTCCCGATCCCCGACCCCCAACCACCGATGCCACCGACCCCCGACCACCGACGCCACCGACCACCGACCACCGACGCCACCGACCCCCGACGCCCCGGAAGCCCGACAACCGATGCCATCGACCCCCGACCACCGACACCACCGACCCCTGACCACCGACGCCATCGACCCCCGACGCCCAACACCACCGACCCCCGACCCCGACCGTCGATGCCACTGACCCCTGACGCCATTGACCCCTGATGCCACTGGCCCCCGACCCCCGACACCTATTTTGCCTCCTGTTGACCAAAAAGGTGCTCTTCAGCCTTCGTGAGGCCGAGGAGGTCATAGTTTTGTAAATTATGAGCTAGGTCACATATTTTCCTATTTTGTTATAAAAAACATCATATTTTGTGTTGATCAGGTGAATTTCAATGTGCAGTTGTTCGACGACCTCCCCGTGCATTTGACGAGCTCCCCTGTTACGTTCGTTGGTGAGCACAAATGACATCTTCTCCCCCGGCACCCTTAAAAAAATTTGCTCTGTTCCGGTCTTCGTGTCGATGAAACTTGCTAGCTATAGGTGTCTTCAATCATCAGTATGCGTGACCACTATGCGTCTCCCGTTCGAAAGGGTAACATCTATAAATATGCATTCATTAGCATATTTATAACCGTGGTTCTTTCGAATTGTCCAATGTTATCCATGGACAGCCCGAGTATGTGTAGATTGGGTTCGTTTTCCCATGTGCTCTGCTCTGGATCCGATGTAGAATTTCGTCAGTGCTTCCCTGTTATTCTCCGGGTACACATCATCTCTGGTTATTGCCGAGACGTGTATCGGGAGAATAGAGGGAGGTGTTGCCGAAATTGTGCGTCGGATCCGGAGCAGAGCGTGGGAAAACGAACCCAATCTACACATACTCGGGTGGGATTAGGACCTATCTTTACCTACTAGCATCTAGGTTGCATCGACGTAATAAAACTGACAAACTCTATTAACTGATGAATAAGGTTTGTTGAATTATGTATATATATTTTGTGTGTCCAGTAGCTAGGCAAGATGAGTGATCGTGGGAGGATGTACACCAGTCACACTAGTCAGAAAGACATGACCCGTGAATGGATAACAAAAACCAAGGAGTTTGTGAGAGTCGCATTTGCAAATGGACAAAAAATAAGCTGGTGCCCCTGTGTCCATTGCGACAACTTTAAGAAGAAGTCAGAGTTTGAAATGATCAAACACCTGCAGAAGTGGGGTTTTACGCCTAATTATACGGTCTGGACATTTCATGGTGAGTCTGCCCAACGTGCCAGAGCTGAGGTGGTTCGTCGTCACACTGATGAGCATGGTACCGGGATCGAAGACATGGTGCAAGACTTTGATGATGCTCGGGATTCGGATGATGAGATGGAGGAATCTGTAAAGGCCTTCTATGAAATGTTGGAGTCTTCAAAACGTCCTCTCCATGACTACACCGAGCTTTGTCAGCTGGATGCCATCGCGCAATTAATGGCTCTGAAGGCTCAGTTCAACCTGGGCAGAGAATGCTATGATGCGATGATGACGATATTTGGAAGCTTTCTACACAAAGGCCATGTATTGCCAGCAAACCTGTACCAGTCGGACAAAATCCTACATGCGCTTAAGATGCCCTATGAGAAGATAGATGCTTGTGAGAATGGATGTGCCTTATTTAGGCTTGAGTATGCGGCCTTGAATTATTGCCCCGTTTGCAATTCTTCCAAGTATGTTCTGGTAGACAACGGTATGGGTGAGAAGATTCAGACCAAAATCCCCATTAATGTTCTTCGGTATCTGCCAATCATACCAAGACTTCAATGTCTTTTCATGGTCGAAGAGACGGCTAGACAGATGACGTGGCATAATTTGGGCAAAAGAACAGAACTAGATGCAGATGGGAATCCGATGTTGGGACACACTTCACACGCTTTTGCGTGGAAGCACTTCGATGCATTACATAAGGATAAAGCGGCAGACCCAAGGCATCCTCGAGTTGCCATCAACACGGATGGGTTCAATGTGTATGGTATGATGGCAGCACAATACAGTTGTTGGCATGTATTTGTCATTCCACTCAATCCCCCCCCCACAGAGAGATTATGAAAAGAAAGAACATTTTCCTAACGTTGATAATTCCAGGGCCCAAATATTCGGGGAAGAATATGAATGTGTACATGCAGCCGCTTAAGGATGGATTGCAAGAAGCCTGGGATAATGGGATCAAGACATACGACACCGCTACCAAAAAGAACTTCAAAATGCATGTGTGGTACATGTACTCCTCGCATGACTTGCCGACGTATGCGCTATTCGTTGGTTGGTGTGTGCATGGAAGGTTTCCGTGCCCCACATGCAAGGCAGCTCTTGAGTTCCATTGGCTGCAGGCGGGTCGCAAGTTTTCTTGCTTCGACATGCATAGACAATTCCTGGATCCTAACCATAAGTTCAGAAAAGACATGAAGAATTTCATCAAAGGTAGAGTTGTCAAAAACATTGCACCACCTGCGTTGACAGGCCAACAGATCCTGGATCAGATAAATGCTCTCGAGCCAGATCCAAATCGTCCAGGGTATTTCAAAGGGTATAATACGAAACACGCCTAGACTCACAAGATATGTTTGTGGGATCTGCCTTACTTTAAAGACCTCCTTTGCCCACACAACATCAACGTGATGCACACTGAAAAGAATATCGCGGAGGACCTTTTTGGTACATTGTTCGGCATAGAGGGGAAGTCAAAGGATAATCCTAAGGCTAGAGTCGATCAGGAGGCTCTATGTGATAGACCGTTACAAAACATACGACAACCGAAAGGAAAGAAGAACTGGAGGAAGCCAAAGGCATGGTTCAATCTTGGAAGGCCAGCAATGAGGGAAATGATCTTGTGGGTGAAAATGCAGTTGATGTTCCCCGATGGGTATGCAGCAAATCTAAATAGGGGAGCGAGTCTTGACAAATTGAAAATATTTGGTCTCAACAGTCATGATTGGCACATATGGCTTGCGCGGGTAATGCCGGTGATGTTACGTGGCTTTATCCCTGAGGATAAATGGCTAGTACTGGCGGAGCTGAGCTATTTCTTCTGTGCTCTTTGTGCGAAAGAACTATCGCCTGACGTGCTAGACGAACTGGAAGAATTGGCGCCGAAATTGATCTACAAGTTAGAAAAGATCTTTCCACCGGGCTTCTTTAATCCAATGCAGCATTTGATTTTGCATCTCCCAACCGAGGCAAGATTGGGGGGCATGCAAAATCATTGGTTCTTCGCAACTGAGAGGATGCAGAAGACGCTTCGAGCAAAATGTAAAAATAAACGTAGAGTTGAAGCATCGATCGCCGAGGCATTCATTACTGAGGAGGCGGCAAACTTCGTGACAGCACACTACACAGCCAAGAATCATCATTTGCATAATCCGAAGCCTCGGTACAATGATGGCGACCATGAAAAAGGTCGATCCAACCTCAGCCTATTCAAAGGGAAGCTCGCACCAGCCGGTGCTTCGAAAGCAATAGCATTGGATGTCATAGAATGGCGGACCATTTCGTTGTATATCTTCAACAACCTAACAGAAGTGCAACCATACATCGAGTAAGTTCTCGATACATTGTTTCGCAACTTCTAATTCCTTTGAAATGCTCTTATTCCCGGATATGTGATACAGTCGATACGTCGCCAAATTCTCGGATAGAGCGGTGATCCAAGAGGATTCCATCGAAGAGTATGAGCTTCTAGCAAAGCATGGAGGCGGCTATCCCGGTTTCATCTCTTGGTTCAAGCAAATGGTAATTTCCATTAGATGATTTCATTTCTTTGTCTAGTTTGTGGCTAATGCAACAGTCCTTTCGTATTAAACTTGTAGGCTAATGCAGAGTCTGTGGACTCCGAATTGAGACAAGTCGCTAATGATTTTGACTATAAGGTATGTTCATTTGACAAATACGACATCAACGGGTATCTCTTTCGTACTTTTGGCAAAGAGCTATCTATGGCCGACCGAAGTCTACAAATTGTTGTGTCTCCGTTGTCGGCGAAGGGGGGGGTCAAGTATTATGGAAGAGTTGAAGCAATTTATGAACTTACATTCTTTGGTGAAAACCCACCAAACATCATAGTCTTCAAATGTTATTGGTTCCATCCGAAGGAGACTAGAAGGACTCGTGCGCATATAGGGCTAGTCGCAATCAAACAAAGCACACATTTAGATGTTCCCGGTGTCTATATTACGCCTCAACAGGCAACCCAAGTTTTCTATCTACCGTGGGCCTGCCAAACGGATCCAAATCTGAATGGTTGGGATGTCGTTTATGATGTGCCGCCACATTTTAGACCACCTCCCCTCAATGAAGATGATTATGAACCTCACATGAACCCAGACACATATGAAGGAGAATTCTTCCAAGAAACACGTGTTTCCAAAAAACGTTTCAAGAACTGCTCTACTTCACCCCAGAATATTGAGGTAGACAGCGACAGTGAATCCGACTTCACCCCTGAGCTAGAACAAGAAGAGACGGAAGAAGAAGAGGTTACTGCTGCGGATGACCTGTCAATGCTTGACCGATTACATAAAGGAGGCCTTCCACATGTTGATGCATTTATTGATGATGCTGATGAGCATGTCATTACTGATAGTGATGATGATTATGCATTTATTGATCCCGGAGCATATATAGACGATGAAGATTAATATTAGTAATGTCAGGTATTCAATTATTATTATGTACATATATATTATTAATTAGTTCATGTTATTAGGTATTTCATTTTTTATGTTGAAGTAATTTCCTTCACTCTTTGTCATTGCAGGTGTTGACAGATGGTGGGCGCGGGTCGAGAGCGCTCTGAGCCTCCTTCCTCGGAGCGTGCTCGGAGGGTGCTATTATTCCACCCCAGCAACTCCGGAGAGTGCTGGTACACAATATGCAGACACCGGTGGGCGCTTCTTCTTCGATCGGGAGAGGTCGGGGGAAGACAAAGAGAGGTGCTAGAGGTAGGAAGGCTGCTGCGCCTTCCTCGCCGCCACCCCCAGCTAATTCTCTCGACCATAGGAGTCCTCCGTCTCAGGTGGACCCGTCTGACTTGGACCTGTCTTGGACTCCGATCGCCAAGCCTCGGGTCACCGACCCTTCGTCCCAGGAGACTCTGGCCCCAGAGTCTTCATCCCAGGAGACTCCGGTCCCAGAGTCTTCATCCCACGTGACTCCGGAGGCTAGTGGCCATGCTGATGGTGGCGAGGACAACTTGTCTGAGGTCACCTATAGCAAGGGTGAGCTTGTTGAGGAGGGCAAGAAGGTCTACCAGCGTGGTTGTACAAAGCTCCCGCCCATGCCAACGACCCGCGATCAGAGGTGGTTGATTGAGCCTAATGGGGAGAAGTAAGTGCATTTACTCTTTTTTAACCTTTTGCCTTCATGTTTCTTCAAATTAATATCTAATGTGTTGGCCTTGTCATACTCCAGGGGTTGGAAACACGAGCATGGTGTCCGCAGGCCCAACTAGGTCCTTGGTGTGCTTCTCCGGCACCACTTCCCAGGGAAGGTCCAGTTTCCCAGTGAGGGTGAGGTTCCACAGGTAGCACTGACTTGGGAGCTGTACATGGCTGCCCCGGCCCCGCCGGAGGAGAGGGTTGACGGTGTCTTGTGCGAGAGGATGGCCGACATTGTGATCCGTCGGTTTTGGGTAATTTCTCCTTTATAGAATTAAAAATCAACAGCACCTAGTGATTTTACTAATCAATGTTGTCTTGTTTGATTCCAAACCTTCTATAGGTGTCTTAAGGAACACGAGGCGGATGCGGCTATTGTTCTCGTAGCCGAGTGCAAGCGCCTACTTCAGAACTTACGGCACGAGGGTCGGGTGCGGGCTATTCGAGACTATTATGCCTCGACTAACATTAAGAGGGCCAAGAAGAAGTGCCGCAAAAATTATCTGAGTAAGGAGAACTACATGAAGGTAATTACCTATTCTTAAGGCCTTGTACTTAGTTTCCTTGATTTGATTCGTAGGCGTAGCGCTGAAATTTCTCTTGTCTAACTTAGGTGCCCCCGAGATGGTGTGCGGATAGGATGGACTATTGGGAGGCATGGTGGATGAGTGGTGCTCTCCCAAATGGCTAGCCGACCACAACAAGGCCAAGGATAAGCGTGCCCAAATGAAAGGTGTGCCACACCATCAGGGGAGCTCCAACCTGTTTGAGTACGAGGATCACTGGGTATGTGGTTTGCTTCATGATTCATGAAATTTCATTCTTCATGATAGCTTGATCCCTTAACTAATATTTTGTTCCTCTCTTTTAGGTGCGAGAAAACAAGGAGGTGCCACCGCTATTCGGCCTCTATGCCATGGCCCATACTGCCTCGTACAAGAAGGCCAAGGCATTCTCTGAGGATGACCTCGATCATCCATAAAGCTTCAGCAACATCTCCTCCCACAACAAGCTCGTGAGGTATAGAGATGAGGGGAAGGCGAGGAAAGGGGAGGACTTCAACCCGAGCCAGAGTCCTTTTGATCCAGAGATCGTGATGACATCTGGTAGTAGGAGGCCCCATGGCTTGATAGCCATTGGGGATGGACTGATACGTTGTCCTAGAACTCTCCCGAAGATCAAGAAGTGTCAGACGAGCTTCGATCCTGAGATAAGGCCTCGTCCACGGCCAATGGAGCTCGCCATCAAGGCTAGGGCCCAGAAGCTTCTGGCGGAGGCAAATAGGCAGGCGGCACAGAGGGAGAGGGACATGGAGGAGAGGACGGCTAGGCTGTTGGAGGAGGAGAGGAACCGGAACGATGCGTCTCACCGGGCCCTATACGAGCTCCTCGTGGTAAGTTTCTCCTGCATATTAGCCAAATCATGCATGTAATGTTCATTTCATCACTAACTAATATGACTGACTTGTGAAAACAAAATGTGCAGACCGTGTGCCAGAACAATGGTCGGACCCCTCCGTCGATGCCCCAGATTGGTATAGCACCCACGGTGAGTTTCATTTGAATGGTCATTAGTTACTTGTATTCACATTTGAGTTGCATCATGCTAAGGAGACATTGCAAATGATATTTGGTGCAGCGTGCCTCCCGACAAGCATCGACCGATCCTTCTGCGTCTGCCGCAACCCCGACCGGTCCTTCTCCGTCTCACCTTGGCGCAAACCCGACCAGTCCTTCACCTCCGTGATGATGGTAAGTTTTCCCAAGTGTTTTTCTTAACAAATGCATACTTAGCTTAAGAAATGACCAATTTAGCTCCAAAATGACCTATACTTAGCTTCTTTAGTTCAGTTATCACATACTAAGCATACTTAGGTAAAAAATGGCATGATAACCTTGGTTTAGCTCCAAAATGACAGACTTAGCTTATTTTCCTCCAAAATGACAAAATAACCTTACCTACCTCCAAACTGACCGATTATAACTATGATAGCTCTAAAATGACCTACACTTGCCATTTTGTCCTCCAAAATGAGTAAATATGATTAGTTATCTCAAAAATGGCATAAGTACCTAGGTTAGCTCAAAAATGACCTATACTGAGCTTCTTTAGTTCATTTATGACATACTTAGCATACTTAGGTAAACAAATGGCATGATAACCTTGGTTTAGCTCCAAAATGACATAGACTTAGCTTATTTTCCTCGAAAATGACATAATAACCTTACGAAGCTCCAAAATGACCTATTTACCTAGCTTAGCTCTAAAATGACCTACACTTAGCATTTTTACCTAGCTTAGCTAAAAAATTAGCATTTTCACCTACCTTAGTTAGAAGAAGAAGAAGAAGATAAAGAAGAGGAGAGGAGAAAAAGAAAGACAAGAAAAATTCTTCCTCTTCTTCTTATTCTTCTTCTTCTTCTTCTTGTTCTTCTTCTTCTTCTTCTAGCTATTCTTCTTCTTCTTCTTCTAACTTTCTTCTTTCCCAATTTGCATATTTGCTTTAGATGAGGAAGCTTGCGTTGATGGAGTCTACTCTTGTCCTTGTGCTTCCTTTTTGTTTTGATTGTGTACGATGAACTTTGTTGTTGGATATGTTTTTGGAAACTTGTTGGATATGTTGTTGGAAACTTGTTGTTGGATATGTGTTGGTAACTTGTTGTTGGATATGTGTTGGTATGCTGGTTGAAAGTATTTTGAAATGTGTGTATATATATATGTATGAAATTCTGTGAAATTGAATGAATTTAAGAAAAAATAGAAAAAACAGGGGCTATATAGGTTCTTTGTCGTCTACTGGCAGATGGCAAAGAGCTTTGCCGTGAGCCAGCAGACGGCAAAGCTGCCACGTGGAAGCTACCTGTGCAACCTGGGGTGGCACTAGGCTGGCCTATGTGGTTTCTTTGCTGTCAGCTGGCAAACGGCAAAGAACTTTGCATCTTTGTCGTCTGCCTGCTGACGGCAAAGAAACCACGTAGGCCGGCAAAGAAACTGTTGCTTTGCCGTCCGCTGGTAGACGGTAAAGAACTTTGCATCTTTGCTGTCTGCCAGCGGACGGCAAAGCACGTCGTTAACCCCTTAACGGACGTAAGCTGCCACGTGTCCCATCCATGGTCTTTGCCGTCTGCTGGCAGACAGCAAAGACCTAAGCATCTTTGTCATCTGCCAGCAGATGGCAAAGCGCCCTTTACCGTAGCTTATTCAGCCGGACGGTTGGCCATCTGTTGGCAGATGGCAAAGCCTTCGCCGTCCGCCATGCATGCCTTTGCCGTCCACTATGGCGGGCGGCAAAGTTGTTGATTCCTGTAGTGAAATGGAGTTCTTAAAATTTCGAGAAGCTCTAAATGTCATGCCAAAATTTTCTAGCCATGTTGAACATTTATACCCTTCACCAGTTCTGTTGGATCTAATAAATGGCCTTTTTTCCATTTATTCCATCCTAGGAAAATCATAGGAAATTCACCCCAACTCCAAATCCAGTGAAAACCACTTCCCAAATGTTTCTAAAATCATGCCCTATTATATGGGTGCATCCACTCATTTTTATAGAAGTATTTTCTGTGGACATCTTATAGGATCATCATTTCCTTCATTTCCACCATTCACCCCCCCCCCCCTTGATCCACATCCTATGGAACCTCCTTGGTTATTTTTCTTGTCACCAGAGGTGTCCAAGAAAAATAAAACTCCTATTTATAGAGCACTTTTATTGTCTGCTTGTTGTGTTGCTTATTGTGGTTGTTTCTGGCGATAGTTGACGAAGTAGACGAATTGCTCGGAGTGGACGAGAAGCGTGTGAAGACCTCAAAGATTTTGCTAAGCCAGGCAAGCAGCCCTTTGACCATGTTAAGAAACTTTTCATGCATGTCATACAACACTTTCTGTGCCGATGAATTGATCATATTGATGTCGTATTCCCCTTCGATGGGATGCCTTCGATACTTTATCGTTGATACTTACATCATGCATGACCCTACCTTCCTATGAGGGTTGTGCGGGTGGGAGTAGATAGGTTGCTTGTAGATGCTATGCAAGTGGGACAGGAATATGCATGGTGATGGAAACAAAAGTGATTTCAAAGACTTTTCGAAAACCGTGTCGGGTGCCGTTAATGCCCGAGGGAGATGTTGTTGAGCTAGGTAACCACTTGAGAAAGAAGTGGTGTACCGGAGCAAGTCCTGTGTGTGTGTGTTTTTCGAAAATGGATTAGATTTAAGGTCTGCTAATCGTCCCAACCTTACATGTGCGACAACTCTACCCCTATATGGAAAGGGGCTTTTTTGATTACTTTGGTGGGTACTAGCATAGAGCCCGCATTATTAGTGGTGGGAGTGGCGTGGTCACACTCGATACGGGGTCGTGTCGGTAAGGACGATCATGCACCGTCTTCACAGGCACTAGGCACACCGTTGGTCCCTGCATGGATGTTACTTGTGATGTACATCATGTGGGCTGGGTACCAATCGAGTGGACTCTTTGTTAGTATTGTCAGGGGAAAGACAATGCTCGGGTACTTACCTCGGGTATGGACAATACCGCGAGTCGTGGCTTGACACGGAAGGTTCCCGAGTCTTGTGGGTAAAGCATGCAACTTATGCAGAGTGTAAAACTATTCGAATAGCCGTGTCCACGGTCATCGATAGTTGGAGGTCCTTCTTAAACTACGTCCAGATGTTTCCTCAAAACTTGGTGTGAGTGTGTGACAAATATGGTACTTGAGATAAGTCGGATGACTTGATGACATGACTGAACATGAGATGTTCAACCCCGTGCTTATGATGATATCTGTAACTTGTTCATATAGATATCTGCCAACTCTTGATGCATGCTTACACAAGTTAATTGATCATGTCATTGCACTCAAAATTAGCTTTATGCAAACTTACCTACTTAGTGATATGTCATGCATTGTTATTGTCTTGTTCCAAACATGGGTTGCTTGCGAGTACATTCAAAGTACTCATTGGCTTGCCATTGGTTATTTTATTGGCCAGGCATGAAAAGATCAGGTTATGATGAAGACTACCTTGGGGATGAACATGCGAGCTAGGACACTTCCCAGTTAGAATGCCTCTAGGGTTAAGGCAGATGGCATGGGTTCACGCTATCATTGAAGATTTCCGCTGCGAGTCTATGAAGAGTTGGCCATGAATAATATATATGAGTAAAACGACATGTAATGGATGTAAGACTCTTGTTATTCAGTTTCTGTGTGTCTAGTGAGCATTTATCCGTGGGATCACCGTGCACGTACATTCGATGATCATGACTTATGAGTCGGGGTCCCCATAGAGCTGGTATCAGAGCCATCCTGACTGTAGCAAGTTAGCATGGACGTTAGTTAGGACAAAAATATTTTTCTAGAGCCTTCAAAATTACTTACAAAACCAACATAATTCTCACCTATCCTAAAATTTTAAAGGAAGCAAAGGGTTTTGCCTTAGCACTTCCACCATTCTTCTCTTAAGCTCTCCACATCTGCATTTCAAAACTTTGCAAACAGTCGCTACTACCCTTGTGCCCCTGACCACTGGATTCCTTGAAAATCCTCGTGGGTAACCTGGAAGGAAGCCACCTTGTCAGACATTCACACAAGTTTGACGACCCCACGACAAGGAGCTACCAACAGAGGATACCTTCTCGAAGGATGAGGATATCAGGACTAGGAATATGGTGACACCCTCGACACTGCCCCGAGATGATGCAACCTTGGCCTATGATAATAAGGGCATAAGATATGCAAGATCATTATATGCATCGCTAATAGAGCAATCTTGTCATTACCATTGTTGTGTCTGTAACCACCGGTGGATGGGAACCTCGCCATTTGGTCCGCCTCACTACAGTGAGCAGGAAATCGGTTCTCATCATCCCCCACTCTTAGTGCCGATGATATCGTCAACATGACCGGCAGGATACAACTCTACCATACCTTGTTAATCTCATTGCATAAAAGATTGCCTACCTGGAACCCTCGACGTCTCAGAAGACAAGAAGGCATTGTCACGATTACGAAGACACCAGAAGACCCTCTCAACAACAACTGTGAAGAATCACCTTCGTCGTCAACTCACCAGACCCAAAGTCGTTGATACGTCTCCAACGTATCTACTTTTCCAAACTCTTTTGCCCTTGTTTTGGACTCTAATTAGCATGGAACTAACCCGGGCTGCCGCTGTTTTCAGCAGAATTGCCTTGGTGATATTTTTGTGCAGAAATAAAAGTTCTCGGATCGTCCTGAAAATTTACGGAGAATATTTTTGGAATTAATAAAAAATACTGGCGCAAGAATTAACCAGAGGGGGGACCAGCAAGCCACAAGCCTGCTAGCTGCGGCCACCCCCTGGCCACGCCGGGCAGGCTTGTGGGCTCCTCGTGGCTCCTTCGACCTCCTCTCCAGCTCCATTCACCCCCCCCCCCTTGATCCACATCCTATGGAACCTCCTTGGTTATTTTTCTTGTCACCAGAGGTGTCCAAGAAAAATAAAACTCCTATTTATAGAGCACTTTTATTGTCTGCTTGTTGTGTTGCTTATTGTGGTTGTTTCCGACGATAGTTGACGAAGTAGACGAATTTCTCGGAGTGGACGAGAAGCGTGTGAAGACCTCGAAGATTTTGCTAAGCCAGGCAAGCAGCCCTTTGACCATGTTAAGAAACTTTTCATGCATGTCATACAGCACTTTCTGTGTCAATGAATTGATCATGTTGATGTCATATTCCCCTTCGGTGGGATGCCTTTGATACTCTATCGTTGATACTTACATCATGCATGACCCTACCTTCCTATGAGGGTTGTGCGGGTGGGAGTAGATAGGTTGCTTGTAGATGCTATGCAAGTGGGACGGGAATATGCATGGTGATGGAAACAAAAGTGATTTCAAAGACTTTTCGAAAACCGCGTCGGGTGCCGCTAATGCCCGAGGGAGATGTTGTTGAGCTAGGTAACCACTTGAGAAACAAGTGGTGTACCGGAGCAAGTCGTGTGTGTGTGTGTGTGTGTGTGTTTTTCGAAAATGGATTAGATTTAAGGTCTGCTAACCGTCCCAACCTTACATGTGCGACAACTCTACCCCTATATGGAAAGGGGCTTTTTTGATTACTTTGGTGGGTACTATCATAGAGCCCGCATTATTAGTGGTGGGAGTGGTGTGGTCACACTCGATACGGGGTCGTGTCGATAAGGACGATCATGCACTGTCTTCCCAGGCACTAGGCACACCGTTGGTCCTTGCATGGATGTTACTTGTGATGTACATCATGTGGGCTGAGATTGATGTTGCTATGACTTTGTTATGCTTAATGCTTGTCACTAGGGCCCGAGTGCCATGATTTCAGATCTGAACCTATTATGTTTCCATGAATATATGTGTGTTCTCTATCCTATCTTGCAAGTTGTAGACACCTATTACAAGTTATGATCCGCATCCCCCAGGTTGACAATAACTGGGATTCTTTCCGGTGATTACTGTAGTTTGAGGAGTTCATGTATTCACTAAGTGATAATGCTTTGGTCCGATTCTCTATTAAAAGGAGGCCTTAATATCCCTTAGTTTCCAATAGGACCCTGCTGCCACGAGCGGGTAAGGCACAAGATGTCATGCAAGTTCTTTTCCATAAGCACGCATGACTATATATGGAATACATGCCTACATTACATTGATGAATTGGAGCTAGTTCTGTGTCACCTTATGTTATAACTGTTGCATGATGAATGCCATCCGACATAATTATCCATCACTGATCCATTGCCTACGGGCTTTCCATATATTGATCTTCGCTCAATTACTTTTCCGTTGCTTCTGTTACAAACACTACAAACTGCTACTATCACTTTGCCACTGTTACCGTTACTTCCATATTACTTTGCTAGTGGACACTTTGCTGCAGATATTAAGTCTTTCAGGTGTGGTTGAATTGACAACTCAGCTGCTAATACTCGAGAATATTCTTTGGCTCCGCTTGTGTCGAATCAATAAATTTGAGTTGAATACTCTACCCTCAAAAACTGTTGCGATCCCCTATACTTGTGGGTTATCAAGACCTTTTTCTGGTGCCACTGCCAGGGAGCATAGCTCTATTCTCTGAGTCACTTGGGATATATATCTGTTGATCACTATGAAGAATCTGAAAGATCGAAAAACCAAGATCTATCCCTCTACTACGAGGGGAGGTAAGGAACTGCCATCTAGCTCTACACTTGATTCACCTTCTGTTATGAGTAAGTTTGCAACACCGCCACCTGCTAGTAATTCCGATATGTCACAAGTAATTGATGATGCTACTTCTGCTATGCATGATGCTTATGATAATACTTTGTTTGATGATATTGTGCCACTGCGTGAATTTCTTGATGAACAAATTGCTAGAGCTAATGCTGAAACTGATAATATTTCTTAATCTGATGAAATTATTGAAACTGAACACTATGATTCACCTGCTAGACCTAGCTCTCCTAGATATGAATTGCCTGATATACCTGAGGGTTATGTTATGGAAGGAGAGGTAGCTAGGGACTTTCTTGCTTGTCAGGATAGAGATGATCTTAAGAAATTGCTTCGCAAGTGGAAGGAAAAATCTTTGAATGCTAGAATGCAATATGATCCTAAGTTTGCTACTTCACCTATCTTGGTTAAAGATAAGGATTATGAATTCTCTGTCGATCCTGAGTTCATTAATTTGGTTGAATCTGATCCTTTCCATGGTTATGAATCTGAAACTGTTGTGGCACATCTTACCAAATTGAATGATATAGCCATCCTATTTACTCATGAGGAAAAAAATTCGCTATTACTATATTCTTAAGTTGTTTCCTTTCTCATTAAAGGGTGATGCTAAGAAATGGTATAATTCTCTTGCTCCTGGTTGTGTGCGTAGTCCCCAGGACATGGTTTATTACTTCTCTGAAAAATATTTTCCTGTCCATAAGAAACAAGTTGCCTTGTAGGAAATATTTAACTTTGTGCAAATTGAAGAAGAGAGTCTCCCACAAGCTTGGTGGAGGCTTCTCCAATTACTTAATGCTTTGCCAGATCATCCTCTCAAGAAAAATGAAATACTTGATATCTTTTATAATGGAGTAATCGATACTTCTAGGGACTACCTAGATAGTTCTGTTGTTTGTGTTTTCAGGGAACAAACTGTTGAACAAGCTGAATTACTATTGAATAATATATTGATAAATGATAATGATTGGACTATTCCTGAACCACCTCCAAAGCCAACTCTGAATAAAAGAGGTATTCTATTCCTCAATCCTGAAGATATGCAAGAGGCAAAGAAATCTATGAAAGAAAAGGGTATAAAAGCTGAAGATGTTAAGAATCTACCACCTATTGAAGAATTACATGGTCTTGATAACCCGACACAGGTAGTGGAGGTAAATTCTCTTAGTAGATTTGATGAAAGAGATATCCCTTATAATAAGCCTGCTAGCCAATGCTTGGATGAATTTGATAATTTTATTATGAAGCAAGAAAATTTCAATGCCTATGTTAGTAGACAATTGAAACATAATGCTTATATGCTTGATCGCTTGGGTGATTATTTGAGTAGAACTGTCAATGATCTTAAGCTTATTAGTAAACATGCTTCCATGGTAACCACTCAAGTAGAAAAACTACTTAAGGCTCAAAATGATTTGCTTAATGGGATGAATAGTAAAGTCAATGATCATTTTGTTAAATTTGTGACTAGAGGTGGTAGAATGACTCAGGAACCTTTGTATCCCGAGGGCCATCGTAGGAGAATTGAACAATATTCTCAGAGAGTTAATACTGATGCACCTATTCCTTCCAATAAGATTAGGAAAAAGAATGATGATAGTACTTTACATGTTGCTAGTGAACTTGTTATAGATACGTCTGAGAATCCAAATGATATTTCTATTTCTGATGCTGAGACACAATCTGGTGATGAACATCAGCCTAATGATAACATTAATAATGATGTTCATGTTGATGCTCAACCTAGTAATGATAATGATGTGGAGCTTGAACATGTTGATGATCTTGATAACCCACAACCTAAGAATAAAAGATATGATAAAAGAGACTTCATTGCTAGGAAACATGGTAGAGAAAGAGAACCATGGGTTCAGAAACCCATGCCCTTTCCTCCTAAACCATCCAAGAAAAAGGATGATGAGGACTTTGAGCGCTTTGCTGAAATGCTTAGACCTGTCTTTTTACGTATGCGCTTGACTGATATTTTGAAAATGTCTCCTTATGCTAAGTATATGAAAGGTATTGTGACAAATAAAAGAAAGATATTGAAATCTGAGATTTCCACCATGCTTGATAATTATACTTTTAAAGGTGGAATACCTAAGAAACTAGGAGATTTCAGAGTACCTACTATACCATGCTCTACTAAAGGAAATTATGTTAAAACTGCTTTATGTGATCTTGGAGCTGGTATTAGTGTTATGCCTTTCTCTTTATACCGTAGACTTGATTTGAATAAGTTGACACCTACTGAAGTCTCTTTGCAAATGGCTGATAAATCAACTGCTCTACCTATTGGTATTTGTGAGGATCTACCTGTCGTAGTTGCAAATGCTACTATCTTGACGGACTTTGTTATTCTTGACATTCCAGAGGACGACAGTATGTCGATCATCCTTGGTAGACCGTTCTTGAATACTGTAGGGGCTGTTATTGATTGCACCAAAGGAAATGTCACTTTTCATATTAATGGTAATGAACATACAGCACACTTTCCGAAGAAACAACCTCAAGTTCAAAGTATCAACTCTATTGAAAAAATTCCAACAATTATTATTGGAGACTTTGAGTTCCCTCTTCCTACTGTCAAGAAGAAATGTGATATACTTATTGTTGGGGAAATGCATATCCCCGTCATTCAGAAGAAGTTCGTTAATAAGACTTGATCAACCTTATTGATGGATTCCTTTTGAGGAGCATGAGATGGATGAATTTAGAAAGCACAACTCCCTGCACCTAACTTTTACTTTCTGTTATCTAGGTGAAATTAAGTAAAAATTGTCATTATCTTTCTGTTTTCTGAGTTTTCCGTGCAATAGAAAAATGACCTAAAAATAAAAGTTCCCAGAATCCCCTGAAAATTTAGTATGATTTTTTCTGGAATATTTAAGAATTTTTGGCACTGAGAATGCATCAGGGGGCTGCACCGATGGGCCACAAGCCTGTAGGGTGCGGCCACCCCCCTGACCGTGTCTAGCAAGCTTGTGGGTCCCACGTGGCCCCCCTCTACTTATTCCATCACCCATTCACTTCATCTTCCTCCAGAAAAAATCCCACCATTGCTCAAACCCGTGTTCTAGCTCATCTTGCTGCCATTTTTGATCTCCTTGCTCAAAACTCCATCTGCAAAACTGTTTTAGGGGATTGCTCATCGGTATGTGACTCCTCTAATGGTCCAATTAGTTTTTGTTCTTGTGAGAGCCTATCTTAATAGGAATGATAGACTACTCATATCAACAAGGAATTCCTTCTTTTTCGGGAGCCCACTCAAAAAGAACTCCAAAGTTAAGCGTGCTTGGCTTGGAGCGATTCTAGGATGGGTGACCGACCAGGAAGTTGGTCTCGGGTGCGCACGAGTGAGGACAAAGTGCGCAGGAAAGACTAGTGTTGGTCTGTGGGGCCAGTCTAGATCCTGCCAGGCGTAACGGGGTGTTACAATTTATGTGAGAGCTTGGCTTAATAGGAATGATAGACTACTCATATCAACAAGGAATTCCTTCTTTTCCAGGAGCCCACTCGAAAAGAACTCCAAAGTTAAGCATGCTTGGCTTGGAGCGATTCTAGGATGGGTGACCGACTGGGAAGTTGGTCCCGGGTGCGCACGAGTGAGGACAAAGTGCGTAGGAAAGACTAGTGTTGGTCTGTGGGGCCAGTCTAGATCCCGCCAGGCGTAACAGGGTGTTACAATTGGTATCAGAACCGACCCTTGCGGTTACACGGGCATGTGTGGGTCAGGTGCGCGGACATGTGGCGCATGGCGTGTGTGGCCCGTCATGGCACATGTGACGGACTAGACGTGCATACGTGTGCCAAATGGGAACATTCCTGATGGCCCGGCGAGGACGTCAGTTACTTTAAGTGGGGGTGTATGTCAGATCCCGGCTTTAATAGGAATGATAGACTACTCATATCAACAAGGAATTCCTTCTTTTCTGGGAGCCCACTCGAAAAGAACTCCAAAGTTAAACATGCTTGGCTTGGAGCGATTCTAGGATGGGTGGCCGACTGGGAAGTTGGTCCCGGGTGCGCACGAGTGAGGACAAAGTGCGCAGGAAAGACTAGTGTTCGTCTGTGGAGCCAGTCTAGATCCCACCAGGCGTAACGGGGTGTTACAGTTCTAGTGCCTTATATATTGCAAATTTTTGCTGTTATGGTGACCTTGTTCTTGAGCTTGCATGTCAAATTTTTATGGTCCCAAGTAGTTTTGATGCATGATATGGTCTCTAGGCACTTGAGGGAGTAGTTGCTATGAGGTTTGTTGAGTTTTGTTCACCTTTATTTTCACTCACTAAAAATTTCAGAAATTTTTCAGAGAAAAGAAAAGATGTTGAGAAATTTTTCAGAGAAAAGAAAAGATGTTGAGGACAATGTACCAAGGTGGTTCCTCGAGCAAGAAGGCCCCGAGACTCGCGCTACGTGAGCTCGATTTCGAACTACCCAGGGAAGCTCGAGTACTGCCTTGTGAATGGCCGTCGGATCAACTCATGGAAAGCGCCAGATTTAAGGAAGAGTTTTATGTGTACATAAGGAATGTTGGCCTTGAGGATTTCATTTCAGATTGATGCAAGCAATATTATCAACTCATTTACTCTTTCATGCGGAGGTTTGAATTTTCATCTAGGCGTAATTATCATTCTGTCCTATTTGATCTTTATGATAAGACCTATACCATGGACCTATAAGATTTTAATGATGCATGCAAAATTCCACAGTGGGGTAGTCATAGCGATCCTCATAAAAATGAATATAATGATTTCCTTGCTAGCATCACGGTAGGAGAAACTAGAATCATTACACAAGCCACCTTGGGGAGCATTCACTTTCCGGCTATACATTATTTCGCTCTCTTCATAGGTAGATGTATTAACGGTAAACTTGAGCATAGCCACCTTTGCACGCCTGACCTGAGCATCCTTAAGACTGCGGTAATGGTAGATAGACGATATAACTTGGGGGCTATTATTGCCAGGAGGTTACATCATAATGCTAAGGATGGAGATTTCTTTGGTGGAATTTATGCCACCCATGTAGCTAAGTATCTTGGGGTAACCATAAGAGGGAATGACATTGAATTACCCCCTGCTTTCCTTGATTATGAGGCTTTGGTGCACTTTCAGTTCCTTGAAAGAAACGAACAATCCCTCCAGTACCGACTAATTTTTGACAGGCAACGTGTTGTCCATGTTAGCCTTCCTGCTCCTGCCTTCTTTAACTTTTAGGAAAAGCAGAGATGTTTTATAACCAGAGAGGAGGCAAACGAGTACGAGCGAAATGCAGAAACCGCTCGCCTTCATGCTGCAGTGGTACAGGCGGTAGCTGCCGCAGCCCAGCACAACCCTAACTTTGACTTCGGATATTATCCAGGCCAGCCATGGCCCTAGACCAACTTAGGCCAAAATCCTAAGCTTGGGGGAGTACGTATTTCTCACTGACATTACATTCATGTTCACACACTTATTTCAGTTGTCGGTGTTCATACTTTTTCATTGTACTATCCATGGTAGTTTAATTCTTGTTTTGCTTTCTTCTTGTGTGTTTAATAAACTTTGAGAAAAATACAAAAAATTAGTTCTAGCTTTATTTCCTAGTTGCTTAGTTGTAGCATTAAAGAGAAAACCCCAAAAGATTTCTTGTTCTTCTTTTTGCTTGTTGGGAGCATTCCCGTGTAAATATTTTTCCTTTCTTTTCTTTGGGTCGTAAGGAGAAGACCACGATGACGTGTTGAGTGGCTCTCATATGCACTATTGTTTATCTTACAAAGAGCCCATATTTCCTTGTATTCTCCTTTGGTTTATTGTTTGCAGATTCCAGCTTAGTCCAATGCACGTTCACTCTTATTATTATTCACATTGTTCGGTCGTGCAAGTGAAAGGCAATAATGACGATATTTGATGAAAAGATTGATATGGAGAAAAGCTGGTATGAACTTGACCTATCTTGCGTTTGTAAATATGATTAGCTCATCGTTCCGAATTCAGTACATTATGGGTTGAAGATGTTTGCAATAACAATTAGAGATTATAGTTATTCATGTCATGCTTAATTAGCTAAGAGTGGATAATGGTTCATCTTGGGTGCCAACATGCGCATTAAAATGGTTGTGATGTAGTATGATAGAATGGTATCCTCCTCTGGATGATTCAAGTGGCTTGACTTGGCACATGTTTACGCATGTAGTTGAAACAAATCAACATAGCCTCCACGATATTTATGTTCATAGTGAATTATATCCTACCCATGCTTGCATTCAATGTTGGTTAATATCAAACCATGTTGATGACTGTGTCGCTCTCTAATTGGTCGCTCCCCAGTCTTTTGCTAGCCTTCACTTGTACTAAGCAGGAATACTACTTGTGCATCCATCTCAATAAACCCAATGGTGTTCCATATGAGTCCACCATATCTACCTATATGCAGCATTTACCTACCGTTCCAAGTAAATTTGCATGTGCCAAACTTTAAACCTTCAAATAAACCTTCTGTTTTGTATGCCCAAATTGCTCATGTGGCGACTGGGGGCTGTCAGTATCTTCCATGCTAGGTGGGTTATTCTCACGATATGTGTTGATTCACTATCATTCACGAGAAAATAAAAAATAAAAAATAAAAAAATAAAAAATAATTAAACAAAACTCCCCTAGGATTGTGTTTGTATGGACGGACCCGTGAATTTGGCCCGCCGTGGAGTGTGATTGATTGGTGGAGGGGGGGTAAAAAATTTACCATTCTGTTTGGGAACCACCTATAATGTATTTAGCATGGAAGATATTGAAAACCTCTTGGTCGTTATGTGAGCAACGAAAGCATACTGCTCCAAAATCATTACCTATCTCTGTTTTAAAAGCTTGAGCTCTGGCACCTCTGCAAATCAATGCTTCCCTCTACGAAGGGCTTATCTATTTACTTTATTGTTGAGTCATCATCCTCTTATAAAAGGCACCAGTTAGAGAGCACCATTGTCATTTGTATGCCTTGCTATTAATTGATGTTGAGTGTGAGCATGACTGGATCTCTCTCACCGTGAATTACAATGTTTAGTCAGTCCTTGTTCTCCAGAGGTGCTTTGCATTTATGTTTTGCGGTCTTAGAAAGGGCTAGCGAGATCCCATTATGTCATATTGTATCATGATTGTTTTGATAAATTGTTGTCATCCGAGACTTGTTATTATTGCTCTCTAGTTGGTTATGCCATTGACATGAGTAAATGTGAGACCTAAATGTTATTGTGAATGTGGTTAGTTTATAATCTTTGCTGAAATATGAACATAAGTTAGACATATTTACAACAGCAAGATCAAATAGAGTTTGTAAAAGTTTTTCTTTATCACTTTCAGTTTATCAATTGAATTGCTTGAGGACAAGCAAAGGTTTAAGCTTGGGGGAGTTGATACGTCTCCAACGTATCTACTTTTCCAAACTCTTTTGCCCTTGTTTTGGACTCTAATTTGCATGATTTGAATGGAACTAACCCGGACTGACGCTGTTTTCAGCAGAATTGCATTGGTTTTATTTTTGTGCAGAAATAAAAGTTTTCGGATTGTCCTGAAAATTTACGGAGAATATTTTTGGAATTAATAAAAAATACTGGCGCAAGAATTAACTAGAGGGGGGCCACGAGCAGGCCACAAGCCTGCTAGCCGTGGCCACCCCCCTGGCCACGCCGGGCAGGCTTGTGGGCCCCTCGTGGCTCCTCCGACCTCCTCTCCAGCTCCATATAACCCTATTTGTCGAGGAAAAAATCAGAGAGAAGAGTTCATCGCGTTTCACGATATGGAGCCACCGCCATCGCCAGTTCTTCCTCGGGAGACCAGATCTGGAGTCCGTTTTGGGCTCCGGAGAGGGGAAATCGACGCCTTCGTCATCACCAACCATCCTTCATGGCCAATTCCATGATGCTCCCCACCATTTGTGAGTAATCTCATCGTAGGCTTGCTGTACGGTGATGGGTTGGATGAGATTTATCATGTAATTGAGTTAGTTTGGTTAGGGTTTGATCTCTAGTATCCACTATGTTCTGAGATTGATGTTGCTATGACTTTGCTATGCTTAATGCTTGTCACTAGGGACCGAGTGCCATGATTTCAGATCTGAACCTATTATGTTTCCATGAATTTATGTGTGTTCTTGATCCTATCTTGCAAGTTGTAGACACCTATTACAAGTTATGATCCACATCCCCCAGGGTGACAATAACTGGGATTCTTTCCGATGATTACCGTAGTTTGAGGAGTTCATGAATTCACTAAGTGATAATGCTTTGGTCCGGTTCTCTATTAAAAGGAGGCCTTAATATCCCTTAGTTTCCAATAGGACCCCGCTGCCACGAGAGGGTAAGACAAAAGATGGCATGCAAGTTCTTTTCCATAAGCACGCATGACTATATATGGAATACATGCCTACATTACATTGATGAATTGGAGCTAGTTCTGTGTCACCCTATGTTATAACTGTTGCATGATGAATGTCATCCGACATAATTATCCATCACTGATCCATTGCCTACAAGCTTTCCATATATTGATCTTCGCTCAATTACTTTTCCGTTGCTTCTGTTACAAACACTACAAACTGCTACTATCACTTTGCCATTGTTACCGTTACTTCCATATTACTTTGCTAGTGAACACTTTGCTACAGATATTAAGTCTTTCAGGTGTGGTTGAATTGACAACTCAGCTGCTAATACTCGAGAATATTCTTTGGCTCCCCTTGTGTCGAATCAATAAATTTGGGTTGAATACTCTACCCTTGAAAACTGTTGCGATCCCCTATACTTGTGGGTTATCAGTCGTCAAGGACTCTTCATGCGCAACCAGGATGGTTTCAACGAACAACAACCATAGAAATAGCGGCACCTAAAGAAGACCCGAAAGACTCAGCGGAATCCTCTCCGAGACGCAAAGCAAGCATGACTACTGAGTCCGAGGACCCCTAGGGTAGGATGAGTTGTGTATCCCCCATGCGAGGTCGAGTCTGTATGATGGTTCTGGTAGAACCATGATTGCGCGTTGCTTATTTTTGCTTTGGTGTAAGTCACACTTTTTCCCTAGGCAACAAGTGCGCGACTATATCACCTACCTTACCTTAATGTTTGTGTTTGGCCTTTTTGGCACTTGTTTGATTACACTTACACTATACCACCCCCTTAGGCACTCTCCTCTATGCTACTTTCCCTCTCCCCCATATCGTCAACTGAAGACCAGCAAGACAAGATGCACCAAGGAACCACCTCGAGAAACAACTGGCACTGAAGACTTTGACTACAACGTACTCAACCAGGCGCAACCCCGTAGGGTTAGGCTCTTCCCTCAAGACTGGAAAACCCTCCCCAGACCAGCCTAGACCTCACAAGCTTCCCAGCTCAAACCTTTGACCACATGTTTAGCACAAAGATTTGCCAGGGCACTTGTTGAGCTTCAATAACCCCTGCTTAGCATTAGGTTCATTATGGGACTAGTGATCATAGTGAACAAACACCTTTCATCCTTAAGCTAGCACTTGATCTAATGATGCCAAGGGATATATCATCTTGAGGATAATTTAGTAGACTAATCACTTGACGAGGCTAGAATAGATAACTTGAGGAATCGGTTCAGACCCTTTGGTGGATTGCAGGATTTTCAGGATGGTCGGGAGATGGATGGACCAAGTTGATAGAGTAGCATAACATACTTATCCCTTGAGTAACTTGGATTAGTAGGACAAACATGATCACAAGCTGAAATTCTTGGTGGATTAATGACTTGACTTTGGCAAGTAATGATTGATAGTGGATTGATGGTGATATGATAGTGACTGGAGTAACTAGTAGGGAATTCTTACTAGATGTAAACCTTGGATTTACATAGGTGATTCTAATAGGTGCTCGAGATCAATTAAATCACATGGTTCGGAGTAATTTGGATTTTGTCCAATGATCTTGATCATGGTACCATGTTTCCCGCTGGATGATAAGTAGAAGGAATCGGATGATGTTAGGGATAATTTAGGGATCTATATAAGCTCGACCTTGGAGTTTAGTTGGTCATGAGATTGGAAGTTCGTGGATATACTGTGATAATAGTCCTTGCAATGATAGGTGGATTATATGAACTCTAGGAGATTATGTGGGACACCATCAATGCTGGATTTGTAGCACTAATGGATCATGTATAATGGATGATATTCGTGGATCGATTAATTGGGTTCGTAGGAAGGAAGCAATATCTCGGATTGTTTATTATGTGTTTCCATAGCATAGAGATGCAACACCTTAGACCTTGGATATATTAGCTGAGCTCTTGGATTTGTAGAATCTTGTGTAAGCTTAGCAGCTTGTATGTTTTCCCGATGATTTTTACATAGGGATATATATGGGTTAGCTATAGTATACATATGAGATTTTTGGTATAGTCCTTCTCTCAAAACCTTGGAGATATGAGTAGCATGTGTAATATTGGAGTTGACTTATGTGAGATGATACCTTTGATGATAGAGGGTGATTTTGTTTGGAGTAATAGGCAATATTATTGGCATCTAAGAACTGTGCTCGAGGATAAGATGGTAGACGTTCACTAACGTCCTAAGCTCCTTGAAACCCTCTAATAAGCTTCAAGGAGCCACAATATGGTTGGATTATGACCATAGGTCTTGGCTCTAAGTCATTAGACTATGGCCAATATTCCACCTCGGCCACCACCAATCCTGTTAAAAAATAAGTTGGACATAAAGAACTAGATTGCGTTGGATCACGAACCCCCCAAACTAGTGACCATCTGGAGCAAATGCCCGCTCCTCTCAGATATCCCATGAGCAATGTGTTTATATGATACTTGGAGAAATGGTTTGTTGTCCTCCAGGATAACATACTTATTTACCCAACAAGGGAAGGAACACCTTAGTCCTATTTGGACCAGCCCCAGGAACACCAATTACCATGCATCTCAAGAAAAAGGCCTCACCTTGAAAAGGTTGGACTCCTTGAAGTACCCTCCCTGCAGCAAATGACATTCTTACCCAAGCAAGATGAAGAACCACTACGGTTGAGAAACCACGACGAAGAAGAAGAAGCAAGAGAAGTCAACCACCGCTCCTCTACCGACTACATCAACTAGACTATACCAAGAAACACCAACCTCCAAGCACAATGAAGCCCTTGCACATCAAAAGGATTATAGAGCCCCTTGTATTAACAATCACCTATCAGTTCCTAACTAGGAAGGAACCGAGAAGTTGATAACACCTCTCACTCCATCACCTTGACAGTGTACAGTGGGCATGATGTCCCTACTCCTTTCAGATGCCTGGAATGGAGTGGACGATTGTCATGACTTTGTTACCAGTCCCTTTTTAGACAATCTAGGGCGTAAACCCTGACTCGATCATCGTAAACCACCTGTCAAAGGTAGTTCACCCCACTTGCCAAGACTCAAACCTTGTGGATTAGATGGTTGTTCTATACTCTGGATAGTCAGCTTATTTAGAACCCCTTAGAAACCTTCTAGATGGTAGAACCCGTTTTGACACCAAGTCTCTAAGCTTAGTCTTGGGGATGAGACTCGTCCGAACATTGCCACAAATGGCTACGGAGAGACAGGTAAACCAAACAGTCGAAGACCCGCCAGAAATGTGCATCCACGATGACGAAGGCAAATGGCCGAAGATGAATGAAGAGCATACCAGGGCAACTTACTCAAGCAGAAGGTCTCGACGAGAAGCCTATAGTGACGCGCTTCAACACTCTCAACGATGAAGACACTTGCGATTGAAGATCTCCTGCTTTAAGGAAGATAAGGAATTCCCTGTCAACGAGAAGCTACACCAAGACTTGACCCTCTTGTTCTAACGCAAGACATCTTGATGTCACTAGACAACGTGAGCAACCCCAGGACCAGCACACAAACATACTACTTGGCCACGTATTCTGACTTTGGAATACACACGCAAGCCAGGCCTTTGCCAGAACCTTGTCCACCAAACCCTTAACCATTAGGCAAGCCTAGCATATTGCAAGAACCCCGTTCACCCTTAGACGAAGCCAACGATGCACTCAAGGACATATCATTAGGCACTTCAAGATCCAGAAATACAACCACGCCGAAGAAGAAGCAACATGGAACATGAAGACTACCTCACCAATGAATTCCCACACCTTTTTCTATGCCTAGCCTAGGAATCTCGGGGACGAGATTCTTGTAAGGGGGTTAGTCTATCACACCCTTTGTTTTTCCTCATGACTAAGTTAACATGACTCGAAAATTAGGGCCAATTAAAACTTTTTGAGTGCCTATGAATGTTTGACCGGTGTGCTATTTTGCTTGCTTGTTTGATTGCTTGATGGTGATGTATATTGATAAGGCTCCCTCCTACTCTCAAAACTCTTTCCCTTGATCCAAAAATCTTACCCAATGATAATACCATGTGTTTAGTACCTAGAACTATTTTTATCAAAATTTATTTTGACCAAATCAGTTTGTATTCAAATTAGGCTTTCAAAAAATCCTCAGTTGAGGTTTGCACTGCAAGTCCTCAAATTGGGTGGATCCCTCTTACCCAAAGGCTTTGTTTGAAACCTAATATATATATGACTTCCCCAAAACACCAAATATTAGTTTTAAAGATTATTTTCTTATTTTATTTAAAGGCTTTTTCTTAGGGCTAGAAATGGTCTTTTATAGGGAAAAATTATATAAATGCTTTAAAAATATTTGAGAAAATCCAAGGAAACTCGGTGGACATATATTTTACATATATAAGAGTTTAAACACATGGCCATGTTCAAAATCATGGGCAAAACCCCCCCATCAAACCCTTTCTGCTTGAATCAAGCCTTTGAAATATTTCTATAAGCTATAATCTCAATAAATCCCTAGAAAATTACAGCAAGTCACACATGTCATATGTGATCATCTTTCCAAGTTTCATCTTTATACCAATTGTATTGATTCACCAAAACATCCCAAAACCCTCAGTATCCAGATCCAAATTTGAGCAACTCTACATTGCCAACTGTCTCCTATCGATCTCAAACTTTGTGGACATGTTGTAATCCTCCAATAATGCATCCACACCAAGTGGTGCATCAAGGAGAATAGATTAACTTGTCCCAATCCCCTCAAACCCCTTTCTGTTGATTTCAAGAATTAGGAATGTTTGCATTGTCAAGTTTCCCCATTTGGTCCCAAACTTTTTCGGCATGTTCTAACCCCCAATATAATGCCACCACACCAAGTGGTGCATCAAGGAGAATGGATTGGCTTAGCTAAATCTAAACAAATCCATTTCTGCCCATTTCCACGGTTTATAAAGTTTGCATTAGCAACTTTCAACAAATGAGCCAAAAATTGGTGATCAATGCCAATTCCATCTATAATTTAATCATGTTAAGTTTCATGGCAAGGAGAACCAATTTGCTAGCTCAAACACTCATCAAACACCTTCTGCTCATTTACCAAACTTGTTGTTTGGTCCCCTTCCACTATTGTCCTTAACCTGAGATTTTTACCACACCTTACCCTCATCCCCCTCTACCTCCAGTAACAATTTCAGGCTCATATCTCAATTATTTGGTGGTAAAATCCCAAGATTCCCTTCTGGACATGCCTCTTCTCCCTCTCTCTCAGCCTTCCCTCTCTCCTATCTATCACCCAGGGCATCCAAGGCCAGAGGCACATTGTTTATACCCTCCTAGATGCCCTAGACACAAATGGCCTAGCCCCATATGCCAAAGACATGCCTTGGCATGCAAGGTTCGCGCTCTGGAGCATGCTACAGTGCATCCATGCACTGTAGCTTGCCCAATAAGAGGCTCCTGACAACCTAGGGCAATGGGATCATGTCCCCCAAGGTCCACTTGGCGTCCTCAACACTCCACCCTGTCGTGCCCATCCTCCCTTGCCCCTCCTCGCATGTGCGCCGCCTGCCCGCGAGATCCAATGAACGAACTTGCATGCGCGAACCCCTGGTGATCCCCTGCTTCCTCTCTTTGCTCATATGGTCGTAGACCACCCCTGCGAAGACCGCAGACACAAACTAGAGCACCCCCGAGCATGCCAGAGACGGCCACGACCTCGCCGGACCTCGGTCCACGGTGCGCCAGCGCCCAGGCAATAATAGCCACCCCCGTGACCCTCTCTCGTCTCCCTTCACTATCCCTCTCTTCCGCGGACCTCCCATCCGAACAATTCTTGCCCCCCATGCCCTCCACACGTCCCCATGGCCGAAGCCCTTCCGCTGGCTTCTTCTCAAATCCGGCCACGATGGCCTCTCCTTTCCCCTTTGAACCCCACCGGAATCCCCCCAGCACCTCCGCAAGATCTTTCCCAGCACTCCTTTCATCTTTCCTGTGGCCAGAGCGCCACCCCCTTGGTCGCCATCATTGGTCTTCGCTGCAACCAAGGCCCCTCTCACTCCGGCGCTCCCCGATGAAAATGGAGCCCCCGGTCGGATGCGGTGCTTCCCCCCGATCACTCCGGTGGCCGGAGCGTCATCGGAGGTGGCCTGTGCCGCCGGGGCATTGCCGGTGAGCGCTCGGCTCCACATCACCTGCCTCCCCTCTGTTCGGGTGGGAGGAGGGAGATGGACCTGATAGGCGCCCCCCCATGTCAGTGACTTCCCAGCGGTCCCCCTATTTTAAGTGGAGGCGCCCTAACGCTTCCCGCCTCCCTTCGATGGAGGCGTATTCCGATGAGGACACCTTCGGCATCATCAGGGCCTCCCGCACGGCTGAGCAACTGGGCTGCCCAGTTGTTTCCGCTGACCGTCCAGCCCGTTAGGTATAACCTTCCTTTTCCCTTTTTCTTTTATCAGAGACTTCCAAAACTCACAATTAAATAAATTCAACTCCAAACTTGATGATTCAAATTTCTATTTTCTCCTAAAAATTCCACCTATTATTTGGTGCAACTTCCATATTTTTGAACCACAAGTTTTTGTATTGTTCAAGTTCAAATTCAAATTTGAACTATAAAACCCCTCCTTGTAAAATCCATAGAGGATACAAATCAACTCCAAATGGAATTATTAAAATTTCCAGAAGCTCTAAATTTCATGCCCAAATTTTCTATCCATGTTCAACATTTTTACCCTTCACCAATTCTATTGGATCTAATAAATAGCTCTTTTTCCATTTTTCCATCTTAGAAAAATCATAGGAAATTCACCCCAACTCCAAATCCAGTGAAACCACTTCCCAAATGTTTCTAAAAGCATGCCCTATTAGATGGGTGCATCCACTCATTTTCATAGAAGTATTTTCTGTGGACATCTTATAGGATCATCATTTCCTTCATTTCCACCATTCAACCCCCCCCCTTGATCCACATCCTATGGAACCTCCTTGGTTATTTTTCTTGTCACCAGAGGTGTCCAAGAAAAATAAAACTCCTATTTATAGAGCACTTTTATTATTTGCTTGTTGTGTTGCTTATTGTAGTTGTTTCCGGCGATAGTGCATGACCCTACATTCCTAGTAGATTGGTTGCTTGTAGATGCTACGCAAGTGGGACGGGAATATGCATGGTGATGGAAACAAAAATGATTTCGAAGACTTTTCGAAAACCCCGTCGGGTGCCACTAATGCCCGAGGGAGATGATGTTGAGCTAGGTAACCACTTGAGAAAGAAGTGGTGTACTGGAGCAAGTTGTGTGTGTGTGTTTTTCGAAAACGGGTTAGATTTAAGGTCTGCTGACCGTCCCAACATTACATGTGCTCTACCCCTATATGGGAAGGGGCTTTGTTGATTACTTTGGTGGGTACTAGCATAGAACCCGCATTACTAGTGGCGGGAGTGGCGTGGTCACTCTCGATATGGGGCCGTGTCGGTAAGGATGATAGTGCGTTGTCTTCACAGGCACCGGGCACACCGTTGGTCCCTGCATGGATGTTACTTGTGACGTACATCATGTGGGTTGGGTACCAATCGAGTGGACTCTTTGTTAGTATCGTGAGGGGAAAGACAATGCTCGGGTACTTACCTCGGGTATGGACAATACCGCGAGTCGTGGCTTGACACGGAAGGTTCCCGAGTCTTGTGGGTAAAGCGTGCAACCTGTGCAGAGTGTAAAACTATTCGAATAGCCGTGTCTATGGTAATGGACAGTTGGAGGTCCTTCTTAAACTACGTCCAGATGTTTCCTCAAAACTTGGTGTGAGTGTGTGATAAAGATGGTACTTGAGATAAGTCGGATGACTTGATGACATGACTGGACATGAGATGTTCAACCCCGTGCTTATGATGATATCTGAAACTTGTTCATATAGATATCTGCCAACTGTTGATGCATGCTTAGACAAGTTAATTGATCATGTCATTGAACTCAAAATTAGCTTTATGCAAACTTACCTACTTAGTGCTATGTCATGCATTGTTATGGCCTTGTTCCAAACATGGGTTGCTTGCGAGTACATTCAAAGTACTCATTGGCTTGCCATTGGTTATTTTATTGGCCAGGCATGAAAAGATCAAGTTATGATGAAGATTACCTTGGGGACGAACATGCGAGCTAGGACGCTTCCCAATTAGAATGCCTCTAGGGTTAAGGCAGATGGCATGGGTTCACGCTATCATTGAAGATTTCCGCTGCGAGTCCATGAAGACTTGGCCATAAAGGTTATATTTGAGTAAAACGGTATGTAATGGATGTAAGACTCTTGTTATTCAGTTTCTGTGTGTTCAGTGAGCATTGATCCCTGGGATCACTATGCACGTATATTCGGTGATCACGACTTATGAATCGGGGTCCCCACATAAAATCACATATTCGAAGAAAAAATCAGAGAGAAGTTTTCACCACGTTTCACGAGACGGAGCCGCCGCCACCTCATGTTCTTCCTCCGGAGGGCTGATCTGGAGCCTATTTTGGGCTCCGGAGAGGGTAAATCGTTGTCGTTGTCATCACCAACCCTTCTTCATCAACACCACCAGGAGTGAGTAATTCCTTTGTAGGCTTGCTGGACGGTGGTGGGATTGGATCAGATTGATCATGTAATCGAGTTAAGTTTGATAGTGCTTGATCCCTAGTATCCACTATGTTTTGAGATTGATGTTGCTATGACTTTTCTATGCTCAATGCTTGTCACTAGGGCCCAAGTGCCATGATTTCAGGTCTGAACCTATTATGTTTTTATGAAATATAAGAGTGATTTGGATCCTGTCTTGCAAGTTGTATGCACCTATTATGTGTCATGATCCGCATACCCCAAGGTGACAATAATTGGGATTGTTTCGTGTGATTGCCATAGTTGAGGAGTTCATGTATTCACCATGTGTTAATGCTTTGTTTTGGATCTCTATTAAAGGGAGGCCTTAATATCCCTTAGTTTCCAATATGACCCCGCTGCCACAGGAGGGTAGGGCAAAAGATGTCATGCAAGTTCTTATCGCAAGCACGTATGACTATATACGAAATGCATGCCTATATTATATTAATGAATTGGAGCTAGTTCTGTGTCGCCCTAGTGTGACACTGTTATATGATCAATGTCATCTAAATCATTATCCATCACCGATCCACGTGTCTACGCTTTACATATACTGAATCTTGCTAAGTTACTATTGCTACTTCTACTGTCACACCTGCTACAAAACTGCTACTGTCACTACTATTGTTACTTTTGCTACTACTATTTGCCATGCTACCAAACCTTTGCTGCATAGAGATATCTTAGGTGTGGTTGAATTGACAACTCAACTGTCAAGGCCAATAAATATTCTTTGGCTCCCCTTGTGTCGAACCAATAAATTAGGATGAAATACTACCCGTGAAGACGGTCGCCATCCCCTACACTTGTGGGTTATCAGTATGACATGTAGATTTGCAAAGTACACACGGATCTGAATGTTGTAGACCCATTGACCTAGAAAAATCAAGAGGATACTTTCAGGATGAAGCGTCGCCGTCTCGAGGTGGAAACCTGGGCAAAAGCACTTTTGCTCTCCGGCAGAGCGATTCTGTCGGGGAAACCTCCCTCCGGAAGGGGGAATCAAAACCATCCCCAGCACCAACGCTTCCTCTCTTCGTGGGTGGACCAATCTTCATCATCATCTTCACCAGCACCATCTCATCTCAAACCCTAGTTCATCTCTTGTATTCAATTTTTGTCTCAAAACCTCAGATTGGTAGATGTGGATTGCTAGTAGTGTTGATTACATCTTGTAGTTGATGCTAGTTGGTTTACTTAGTGGAACATAATATGTCTAGATCCTTAATCATATTCATTATACCTCTGATCTTGAACATGGTGATGATTTGTGAGTAGTTACTTTTGTTCTCAAGGACATGGGAGAAGTCTTGTTATAAGTAATCATGTGAAGTTGGTATTCATTCGATATTTTGATGATATGTATGTTGTTTCTTCCCTTAGTGGTGTCATGTGAACGTCGACTACATGACACTTCACCATATTTAGTGCTAAGGGAAGGCATTGTGGAGCAATAAGTAGATGATGGGTTGCTCGAGTGACAGAAGGTTAAACCCTAGTTTATGCGTTATTCCATAAGGGGCTGATTTGGATCCACAAGTTTCATGATATGGTTAGATTTAGCTTAATTCTTGTTTCATAGTTGTGGATGCTTGCAAGAGGGGATAATCATAGGTTGATTGCTTGTTCAAGCAAGAACAACACCCAAGCACCGGTTCACTCACATATCAAATTATCAAAGTAACAAACGCGAATCAACTCAACATGATGAACGTGACTAGATGAAAATTCCCATGTGTCGTCGAGAGCGCTTTACTTTATATTAAAAAGTATTGGGCCACCTTGCTGCACCTTTTCTACTTTTTTTACTTGTTACAAATTATCTTTCTACAAAACTATCTATCATTTTTACTTACAACACTTGCAAAGAATACCTTGTTGAAAACCGCTTGTCATTTTCTTCCGCCCTTTGTGGGGTTCGACACTCTTACTTATCGAAAGGACTACGATTAACCCCCTATACTTGTGGGTCATCAACCGACATTACATGATCCTTAAAAATGGATCAAATCCTCCATATATGATGGGTGAGAGCTCTAAAATATGAAAGGAAAACGTTTAGAGCCAGAGCGTCGGCCAAACGCTTGGCCGGTCGCGTGCGACCCATGTGATCTCCTCTCATCTGACGGCTAGATTTCTCGCGTGGTGGGAGGCATGGTTGACAGGCCCACCAACTACTCACCCCTGCGCGACTGCCACCCGCATCGCTGGTTCCCGGCCCCGTCGGTCGTCCGCATCCTCGGTATCTGCCCTTGCCCGTGGTCCTCATCGCCGGTCCCCAGCCCCGCCAGCCATCCTCGTCGTCGTTCGCCACCCTTACTGGCCGGCCTTGGCGGAAGCTGGAACCGCGTCAAGGCTTTGCTACAACCGGTGCTCAGGAGAGTTGCCATCATAGATGACGAGCATCGTGACTGCGAGCTTCGGGGACGGCGACGTTGTCCCGAGCAACACTGTAGACACGCGTTTTTTGTTGCATGCTACAACCGGTGTCACATTTTGCTATAACCAACACACCACTCAGCTACAACCGGCATCGTTGCATGCTGCATGCTGCGACCATGGTGGTTGCATGAGCGACGTTTTTGTTGCAACCGTAGTTGTTGTTTGCTACAACATGCGAGGATTTTTTTGCTACATCTATTTAATTGGCGTTCATTGGCAGCCGTTATTCGTTTAACCCCATGGTGGGAAAAAATCTTCAACCAGCATGAAAAAAGGTTCAACCAGCATGAAAAAAAGCTTCAACTGGGTGGGTGCGAGCATGGAAGCTGCCATGATGCGTTTTGCTACACCCGTGACCACGTTTTGTTATGCCCAGCTTTGAAATTTGTTGCCATGACGACATTTGTATTTTTGCGAACCTATACAGTGAGCTACAACCGACAGTAGACAACCACAATGTTTTCTTTGCTACAACCATGTCACGGGTTTGCTTCGGCCAGTGATAAAAATGTTACCACGAGTATTGGGATTTTTTTTACAACCATGTCTCCGGCTACAGGGTGGCCGTCAATCGCGGACGAGCGCGAGGTGGCGGCGCGGGGGTGCGGAGGCAAATGCAACGTGGCGAGGCTCGATCCACGACGGTAGCGACGAGCGCGGTGAAGAGGGCGGCAGTGAGCACGACGAGGGCGGCAGGAGGCGCGACGTGATGCGAGGAAGAAGAATGTAAGAGACGAACCGTTTTCTTCGTGCGATCCAACGGCCCACACGCTCGGTTCCAACGGCTGCGATATGACCGGCCCAAATTTAGGCCGGCGAGCCGGCGCCTAGCACTGCCCTATACGAAACGACCGTACCGTATGTGTACATGGCCATGGAGCAGTCCGCCGGCCTTCACCGGCGCCGTGGCGACCGGGAACAGGCCGGTTCCCGCCTTCCACGTGCCAGCGGGAGCGCTCTCTTCGAGGCGACGCCGCACCGAATCTGAAGGGCTCCCCGTCAGGCTGGCGCTTGGTTATCCGAGGCCGATACCGGCGCTGGCAGGAGGCGGCGGGTGCGGATCTTATCTTTTTAGAAACGAGAGCATCCCTGAAAGATTCTTGCTGATTAGACCCGGCTTGCTCTGCTTCTGCAGATATGTGGTGGCCTGCTCTGTTCACTCGATTCAACACTGTAAACAATAGGGTCCAATCCAGGTCAAGTTTCTGCCATGTTCGTTATTTGTTGTTCCGTTCTTTGGAGTGATAGATGATGTACATTTTGAGCTTATGAATCTAATTTTGAAACATTGCCAATGAAGCTACAATGTAGAATTTCTTGTACCATCCTTGTTTTAATCCATGTTGTCGTTTTTGCTGCACTGCACCGCAAGATACTGACAAAATCTAACTTGTACTCCAACACTCTCTGGGTCTTTGCTCCTTGGAATTGCTAAAAGAAGGAAAACTGATCCTAGCATATCTCACTAGATTCCTTCTGCCCAGATTCCAAAAGTTCTCGATTGGAGACAAGTGTCATGCTTTCATGTGCATCTACTGAGCAAACTTTTCAAGTGAGACTCTTTTTTCAACCGAAGATATGATGGCACTGCAAGAACAAGACACACAAGTATCAGCTAGTATGGTGTGTATCTGCGTATATGTATGCCCTTTTGCTCTGGGTTTGGGCATCCTTGGCATTGTGGCTGCTTCTCTGCCCAAGTATTGGCTCTTGGCAAAGGTAAGAGGCTTCTGGTCTTTCTACTCTCTACATCCTTAGAGCATAAACATGCTGCAGCTTAAGATCATGTTTATGCTGGCATAGCTCCTTTCTTTTTATTCTGAACAAAATGATGGGGCACCTTTCTTTGATTTATCTGACATCAAATACATGCATCCATGAACATACTGCTGATAACAAATACTACTACTTCTTCCTATTTTAGGCTGCTCTTTTGCTCTGGTCTTGGTGGTTGGGGCTTTGGGCATCCTTGGCATATAGGCTGCTTCTCTGCAAAAGTATTGCCTTGTTCAGACAGCTTCTTGGCAAAGGTAAGAGGCTTCTTGTCTTTCTACTTGCTACATCTTTAGATTATGAACTTATTATACCTTTAGATGATGTTTATGATGGCACACAAGAACCTAAAGTGCATAACTTACATTCTATTTGTCCTGAAATTAAAAATGACTCTAGTATTAGACACTTTTCTTTGATTTATCTGGCATGATGTATGTGCATCCATGTGAAGTTGGAACAGACTGCTGGTAATAACACGTAGTACTACATATTCCTATTTTTCCTCTGAAAGAAGTCTTGGCTGCTGACAAAGGTAAGAGGCTTCTTGGTCTTTCTACTAGATCATAAACTTACTAAATCTTTAGATCACCTGCAGTGCCTAGCTTACTTTCTGTTTGTCCTGAAAAAAACTTGCTCCAGTATTGGACACCTTTCTTTGATTTATCTGACATCGAATATATGCATCCATGTGAGGTTGGAACAGACTGCTCATACACACTACTACATCTTCATATTTTAGGCTGCTGTATCTTACATTTGTCATGGTGACGGATCAAGGTAACAGGAGTGGTCACAACATCAGAAGCAAATCCTTTCAAAGATGTGAGGGCTGCGATGCACATTACTATTGGTGTCATATGGATGACACCCAGAAGTATTTCTTCAAGTGCATGATTGGCAATTTCCAAGACAAAATGGTAAGCCCTGGTGCATTGATGCCTTTTCTCTCCTTCAGATGGAATGCCAATCTCTATTCAGAATGATAACTTTGTTGTTTGCTTGTTCCTGCAGACCATACCACAGAAGTTTGTGGAGAATTTCAAAGGTCATATCTCTGAAGTTATCAAGCTAGAAGCGCCTGATGGAAACATATACAACGTTCAGGCTGTGAAGGATCTAAATAAGATAGTCCTGGGATCTGGATGGGGGGTATTTGTCAGCTTTTACGAACTAAAAGTGGGCTACTTCCTGGTCTTCAGGTACATCGGGGATTCTCACTTCAAAGTTCTGATATTTGATTTTGGAACTTGCTGTGAGAAGGAAGTGTTCCACGTTCTCATGAACTGTGGTCCTAATGCCCAAGATAAAGACACTAGTCTTGATCGATCACTGCTGAGTGAAATACGATGCCAGAATGGTGAATCAAGCAACGGTGAGTCCCATCGAAGGTGTGAGCACTGCGATGTGCATTTCTATTGGCATCACATGGATGATAGGCAGAAGCATTTCTTGAGGCTCATGTTTGGCGATTTCCGTCACAAAATGGTAAGACCCTGGATGATCAATGCCCTTCTGGCCGTCCTGATGAAATGTCTTCTTGATCAGACATATGTAATTTGCTGATTGCTTTGCTGTTTGTTTTTGCAGAACATACCAGAGAAATTTGTGAACAATTTCAGAGGCAGGATCTCTAAAGTTATGAAGCTAGAAGCTCCTGATGGAAACGTATACAACATTCAGGTTACCAATGATCTGAACAAGATAACCCTTAGATCTGGATGGGCAGCATTTGCCAGTGCTTATGAACTAAAAGAGCACGACTTGCTGGTTTTTAGATACATTGGGGACTCTCACTTTAAAGTCCTAATATTTGATCCAAGTGGTTGTGAGAAACAATTATTCTGCATTGTCATGAACCACGCTCCTAATGTAGAAAAAAGGGGTATTTCTCACGATCAGTTATTCCTGAAGGAAACAAGGCGTCGAGACGGCGGATCGTGCAATAACAACCCTAGGAAAACTAAAAAGATGACTCCGCTGGACTCTCCTTCACCGAGATCAGGTAAAGAATTGAAGAGTTGCATGTACATTTTCCTTGGTATCTATTCTGTAATTACTCACTGATGTCTTGATGATCGGAGTGGTGCAGCTGAAGGTGTCACATCTCCAGAGGACACCATGAATTCAGGTGGCCCTCCGGAATCTACCGAGCCTCGCTATGTCGTAGCAACGGGGTGCAATCTGACTACAGCGCAGAAGGCACAAATCGACGCACTTGTGAAGAAAGTTAGGCCTGTAATTCCATTTTACATCACAGCCATGAACAAGACAAGTATGTCCGGATCTCTGGTACGTATGGAATATCCTCTACAGATTCAGCGAGATTCCTGCAAAATTTGTTCTTTAATGCTCAGGATCAGATTCTCTTGTCTAAAATTTTGTTGGGATTTTTTAAATTATAGTAGCTCTCCTTAAATTATAATCTTCAATAATTTGAAAGCCAGGGGATTCATTCATCTCTAACAGGTCATCTGCAAGGATTATGCTGCCAAATACCTTCCACATGAAGACCGATTCATCACACTCCGTCATCCTCATAAGAGCAACATATGGTTAGACCATTTGAAGGTTACCACTGATGGTTCAGGCCTGCTTTCTGCTGGCTGGTCATGCTTCGTTCTCCACAACGAGTTGCGGGAAAGTGATGTTTGTGTATTCGAAGTATCAGAAAGGGACGATGAAATGACTATGGTTGTTCATTCTCTTGAAGGGGCCCATCACCAACAAGGTGAGTATGGGATACATTTATAGCTGCACATATGACATGAAAAATCAACGCCTCAGGATCGCCAACTTAGAAATAAGAATGTACAAGTCAGCTTAGCAACAGACTCCTTTTCTTTTTTACATAGCCAGCTTACGCATACACTTGAAATAGTATGAAATCAATACTGAGCTAGTGTCTTTGTACCGGATCATTTTGGAATGCCCATTTATTTGTTTTGTACAGGGAAAGAGCCTGAATCCCAAAACAAGTGTAGTTATCCAGTTAAGGGCAAGGCGATCATGGAAGAGGAGAGTGACCAAAAACATACGGAATCCAAGTCCAACTACTACTACTCAAAATATGCCAAGGGCCTGACCGGCGAGGAGCAAGAGGATATATTCAGGTCAGCATTGATCCAACAGGGCAATCCAGTATACGTATCTGTCCTGCAGAAGAATCACGTTAGAAAGAGGAACAACTTGCTGGTAAGTTCAGTTGTTCTACTAATCACGGACTGGATTACCCAGATGGTTTAGGAAACTGTCTTTGGTAGACATTATGAACCGTCTGCTATGAAGCTTTCCATGGTAGTGACTAATGTTCTGTACTGTATATGCAGACCTTCCCCGGGAAGTTTGCGGCTAAGCATCTCGTGGAGAGGTCGCATGACATCCTGCTCCTGAGGCCCAAGCGGAGAGAGAAGTGGTGCGTGAGGTACTACTACAACCTGAGAGGACAGGGTTTCAGCTACAGTACCTGGGCCAAGTTCGTCCGTGACAACAAGCTGCGCAAGGGCCACGTTTGCGTCTTTGAGCTGATGAAGGGTGTGAGTAAGGCGACGATGATTGTCCACGTGTTCACCAAGGTCGATGGCAGGTTCGTTCTACTGGACTAACTATCTAGGATCCAGCCTAGTTGCATCCTCCTTAATTTGTACTAGTTGAATAAATGAACTGGGAGTAGCTTTTGTACCAGTAGAAACTAGTTGTCGAGCCGTACCGTGTGAATGTTCATCCTGATTCGTCTGCTATGGCTATGATTTCAGAACCGAGAGAGAGAGGAGTATTTCACCACTTGTAGCCATACGCATATAGCAGTTACTCCACTGAAATTTTCTTCAATTAATGTATAAGCTCAGTTGACTGAAATTTTGTTAAATCCAAGTGGAATCCCAGTTACCCCAGCTGAGTGTCCACATGTTACTTGAGGGCTAGTCTCAGCTAATCGACGACGAAAAATTGTTGCTTTTAACTGGCGTGTTCTTGTGTGGATTCTACAAGTGGTGACTGAGTAGGAGAAATTAATTGATTGTTCCAGTGATCCGGTTCTCGCGGCTGCTCTGGCTATTCTGTTGTGGCTTTTGTTACACCTATGATGATATGAAGCGCGCAGTTGCAAATGTCTGCAATGGCTTGCGCTGATGCCTGCCTCCGGAAATATTTTGATTCCTTTTCTATGCATAAGTTCAATGGACGACATGCATGTTTTTCCTCCGGTTTTGCAAAGTAAGAATTAGTATTTCTGGTTATTTCCAATTCATAAACATAACCGGTTTCACCATTTCATAAGTATGTCAATCAAATTGGCCAATCACAACATGAACAGCAAGAATCAAGTTAATCGACTGAAATTTTCTTAAATCTAAGTGGAATCCCAGTTCCCCCAGCTGAATGTGCACGTGTTACTCGAGGGCTGGTCTCAGTTAATCGACGACGAAAAATGTTGCGCTTTCTTGTGTGGATTCTTCAAGTGATGATCGAGTAGGAAAAATTAATTGCTCGTGCAGTGATCTGGTTCTCGTGGCTGCTTTGGCTATTTTGTGGTAGCTTTTGTTAGACTTGTTTCGAATTTGTGAGTATTTTTGCAGGACTCCTGAATATTTGTGAATTTTCTGACCATTTGGTGAGATATGCGACATTTTATTAAAATCCTGAAGAACTTTCACACTCTTGAACATATATTAATAGTCTTAAAGCTTTTGTGAATTCATGATTTTTATGATTTCCTGAAGTTAGCGACATTTTTGAATTCACAAGCATTTATTGATATTAAAAATATTACGATTTTTTTAAAATTCGTGAATATATTCTCTAATTACGAATATTTTATAAAAAATGAGATTATGTTTCAAATTTGTGTACAATTTTTCAGAATTCATGACAAAATTTCGAATTTACGAATGTTTCAAAATTTGTGAACATCTTTTAAAAATCGCAAACATTTCTTTTATTTCTCAAAATCCTTTCTGAAAATTACTAATGTCTTCTTGAAGTCCCATTTTTTTTAATTTCCCTTCTATTATTGACTTATTAAAATAACTTTACATTTAAATTTTCTTCATTTTTTTTTGAAAACCCATCTCGAGCTTGGCTCCCTCCAGATACTTATTGCGTTGAACTATCGTTCATTCACACAGGAGCAACACCCGCAACGAGCATGTGGGTCGGTCCATGTAGCAGTAGGAAGTTCTTTTTTCGTTTTTGGTTGTTTTCTCTACCAGTGTTTCGTTTTTCTTCTTGGTTACTTATTTATTGTTATTTTTTAAAATTTACAAATTTTAAAAATGTTAAATATCCTGATAAATTGTTGATAATTTCATAAATTATTCAGAATTTGAAAAGTTTGCTCATGTTTATCACAAATTGATCGCATTTTTAGAAGAAAAAAAATAGCGACAATTCCATTTCTGCGACAAACTCAAGCACACTACATTCTAAGCTTCCGGACATTTCTCTGTAGTTGTCGATGCTTTTCGTTGTTTTGTAGCATCCCCAAGCATCTCCATGGACGACAGTTCCTGCTTTTTTATGTTTATTATGTTGTTAGGATACACTCAAAAAACATGTTTCTAGGAGAATATTTTTGTTGACGGGTGCTACAAAAGAACAAAAAGCGTTGGCAACTGCAAAAAAAGCTCGCAAAGCTTAGAAAGCAAACCATACCTGACAGAAGCGTTACTTGTGGGTATTTCTATAACACAACAAAACAAAATAAGGAAGAAACTGAGTCGGTCTGAAAATTAGGGGTAAATATAAATAGTGGGTTTGAGTTAGGAGTAGAAATGTAATTGTCCTGTTTTTTAGATTTTGTTCAAATGCTTTGAAAATATTTTAAGCTTTTTAAAAAAACGAAATTTCAATAAATCGACGTCTTTTTCAAAATAAAATCACTTTTAAATAAAAAATTAAAATATCAAAATTTCTTTGAAACTTTTGAAAAGTGTTTCGAATCCAATTTTGTGTTCACGTCTTTTCAACAATTGTTCGTGTCTTTTTCTGAAAAAAATGGAATTTAGAAACTTTTCACTTGTCTAAAAAGCTGTGTTGAATAAAATGTTCGCATTTTTCACCGGTTCAAACAACAACGAAGAATCGGTAGAACGGGCGGGCCCACATAGCAGGAGTTGGTGCGCGTTTGCTTGGTTTCCAACGCGCAGGTCGCGGGATAGGAGGTCTGGCGCTGGACCGACCGACGTTCACTCACAACCGACCCGTATAGGCCCAGGTCGCGGAACAGAACAGAAGCGGGTGCACTCACGGCTGAGATTCCCCAAACCCTCGCTTCGCCGTCTCCGCCACCACCAGCGATGGAGACTGCCGCCGTGCCCGAGGCGACCGAGGTCAGCATGCTTGCTCTCCCTTCTCTCCCTCCCCGCCTCTCCCTCCTATCTAACATTTTGCATTTGATAATTACTGTTTTGCACAACATTTGCTTCGTGCTGTATCTAGTGTTCTACATTGGCTTCATGCTCGTGTTGGCCATTGTTGCTGAGAGCTGGTGGCATGCCCTGCTGGCTGTCGGCGTCATGACACCAACCCATGTGTGCGGGCTCTACTTGATATGCTATCTGAGAGACGGGCTCGCCCGGGTACACGCCATGGGGCGTCCAAAGAGCGACGATGATCTTGGTTGCAAACTGGTAGCATCTGCAAACGTGTAATCCAGTGCGCGAACGAAGGGCGTGCTTCTGCTAGCCGTATACTAGTCCATCCTATGTACTACCTCTCTTCGTTAATATAAGACGTTTTGGCAGTTCAAATTGAACTGTCAAAATGTCTTATATTAATGAACAGAGGGAGTAGTAAGCTACTAACCGTGCAGTCTCATAAACCTGTAATGTGATGGTTTTACATGCTATTTACTCCAAGTGCTTCCACAAAAACCACTACTGGACTCTGCACCTTCAGGGAGAACACGTTTGCTTATAATTTAGAAGCATTCGGCACAGGGCTCATACCAGCAAGTTCAGGTTTAATACTACTAGGCACTTGCACATCTGCACTGCATATGTTACTCCTACATACCAAAACATTCAGCACACATCTCACACGCTGCAGGAACTTAGCCCACCAAGGCAAACCGACCGTTGGACTTCCTCCTCCGGGCGACATGGACGGCCATCGTCGTCCTCGCCTTCTTCTTCTCATTCCTCGCGCCTTTGATCAGCTCGAAGATGCAGACATCGCCCTCGGGCAGTTTGTTGTCGCAGACGAACTTTGCCCAGGGTTGGCCCTCGTAGTAGTAGTACTTGACCTGAGGAGGCGAACCTCATGTGATCTCATGTGGAGATGTTTGACAGCAAATTCAAGGGGGGTGTACTGCACAAGCCACGAAGAGAAATGATGTTAGACCAGTTTAAACTTGAGCATATGCCAGAGTTGACAAAAACATGAAAGTTGATTCATTGTTAGATTGCTCGAATCAGTATAAACTGACCAGAAAGTTGATTTTTGGAGGCAGGTGGGTCCTCAGCAGAACAGTCATGAATGCTGGATTGCCCGGTCGGATCGAAGTCAGCATATAAGTTCAGAGGATCGACGATGCTGCATTTTAAGTTCCATCTTCTAAGACATTTTCTTTGTTTGGACTTTGGAGAAGACACAAATATCATATTTTAGACTGATGAGCCTTGAAAGACTTCTTTATGCTTTTCTAAAAAGATTGTGGTTAATTTCTCTCAATATCAAAATAGTATATACTCGCAGGAATCAAGTTTAGATTCACCAAGGATTATATTATAATCAAAGATCTGGTACGGTTTCCGCGATTTAGTTTTGCAGCACATGGGTAGTTTAGAAAAGATTATCATATTTGCAGCACATGAGCTTGAAGAACCTGTTCTTGCTCACGTCCATGTGCTGCCAGTAGTAGTGCTCCTGCCACTTCTTGCAGCTCTCACACCCTTTTTAACCCATCTGACATTCAGCACATATTTGTCAGTCACAACAGAAACGTTGCAACTCTGCACACACTGACACGCACACACACGCGCGCGCGCGCGCACGCACGCACACACCATGAGAAGTTGATAGAGAGGGAGGGAGAGAGTTATGCTTGCCTTGCTCTTCATGCATTCCCTGATTCTTCCTGGTGAAGATGAGAGGAGACTAGTACGTACAGTAGTTCCTTGGTGAAGATGAGAGGAGTAGGACTGTAGGAGAGGAGTACTACCAAAGGCAAAGTCAGGAGCGCAAACGTGTTTTGGGCGCCGTGTAAATCTTGCATGCGACTCAACTCCCTGCTTAGCGTAGCGGCTCAACTCCCTGCTTAGCTGGTTGTAACAGGGAGCAGTATCATGCACATGATGCTAGTGTATGATACTACATCCGTAATACATAGTATCATATATTAGTATCATAGGATAGTTCATTTATTGTCATGCCTAATCATAATAATTCTTCAGATCGTGCATGCATTGACTGGAAGATAGAGCTCGCTCCTCCTTCAGAGATATGGTATGCGGGTGGTGGTAGTCTGGTAGATTAGAAATTTGCACGTAAAATTTGAGGGAAAAACGGTGAAGGGCATGACGTCATTTTGTCTCCCGATTTAGTGACATATGTGAAATTTTCGATGACTCCCTCGTATTCTCCTTCGTTGAGAGCATGGTTAATAATATAGCCAGCTGCTAACTATATGATGTTGCCATGTCATATGTAGTCTTCATTTCTAGTCACTCATATAATAAGGTGAGTTATAAGGTTGGCTATATGAGTACTATTTTTGTTCACCTTCTCTCTATCTCTTTTTTCTATATTTATTGTATTTACCTAGAAACATGCATATAGCCAGGCTCTTGCATGAGAGCCCACTTTCCTTACTTTTTCATGTCAAGTGGGCAGCTCCAACCTTTCACGTCAAAAAGGAAAAACGAAACCATGGACGTCACATCTACACCGTTGGATCAGCAGGCAACGGGCAGGATGAGGCATGTGCAGTGGAAAGGACAGTTTTAGAAGTTATCAATGAGCTTGGCGGCGGCAATTGGCTGTGAATTGGACGAACTCTCCATTCATGTTTCGGTGCAGCAGGGCCGAGCGAGCCCCTCGTTTTCCCAGTGCTCTCGGGCTTAGCTTCGAGAATTTAGCTTCTCAGAGCCCATCCGTTCGAGTCAATTTCGTTTGTAGAGTTAGAATAGGGACGCAAATGGCAAATAAGTGATAGTCACGAGTCCCATTTCTTTACCTTTTTCTAGCTTTATAGTTCATTTTCTTTGGGGGGAAAACAAAATTTTAAATTACTAGACAATTAGTGGGTTTAAATGGGATTAAATGGGACCCAGTTCCCGTCCCTGATGATAGAAGATGAAGGAGTTTCGAGCACGCCCTGCAACTCCTAACTTCTCAAATATTTCTATTGTTACGCTCCTTAAGATGGACGGGCGCAGCAATCGCGCACCTCCATGGTCTAGTTGTCAATGAAGTGGGCAGCGCTCCTACCTTTCATGTCAAAAGAAAAAGGAAACTCAAGAAAAGAAAGCCTTGAACATCTCATCTACACCGTTCGATCAGCAGGCAACGGGCGGGATGGGTCCCTGTGGTGCGGGAAGGAACGTGATCAGAAGTTGTCAATGAGTTTGGCGTAGGACGTCGTGACCCTGTTCCCATCCACACTCCTGCCGTCGATCTCCCTCCGGCGGCACCCCTCCACGCCGACGCCGGCGCAGATGCTCTTGCGAGGATCAGCGATCCTGTCCCTCCAGTGTCCGTCGGAGAAGTTGGCCTTCTTGGCCTCTGCGACGTCCCACCGCAGCAGCGCCTTCTGCCTCTCGTCCAGGAGGCAGAACCGCTGGAGGCGCGTCGGCATGGCGTCGTGCGCCGTCCACCAGCGTGTGTGCGCCTCATCGCTGGCGAACTGCCTGAGCTCGGGCGCGTTCCAGTTGCAGTCGTAGTCCCTGAAGCAGAACCATGGCTTCATCCCGACGAAATGCACGGCGAGGACGGCGGGCGGGTCGGCAGCGAGGACGCGGCGCTTGGCGGCGGCGCGCTCGGCGGTGTCGCCTTCCCAGAAGTGTTTCATGTAGTTAGCGCGCGACGGCAGGCGGTGCCACCAGGAGAAGACCTCGTTGAGGTATCCCTGGTCGCCGCCGTTGTACGACTCGATGTCGCCGATGTGGTCCATGAGCAGGCGGAAGGTGCAGTTGCAGGGCTCCACCACCATGACGCCGGAGTTGAAGAGCGTGCCGTGGTTCCCGGTGGCGCTCACCTCCGGCATGGCGAAGAGCGGCTCCATGGGGCGCTGCACCAGCAGGTCGGCGTCCAGGAACACCACCCGCTCGTACTCCGTCAGCGTCCACAGCCAGAACTTGCTGTAGTTCCACTCGTTGTAGGCGTCCGGCGACGCGCGCGGGTTTCGGATCCGGCGGATCGTCCGCACCTTCCAGCCGGCCGCCTCCAGCGCGCTCCGGTGCCGCTCGCTGATGGTCTCATCCACCAGGGCCACCATGTCCCGGTCTGACCCCGTCATCCGGATGCTCTGCGCCGCCACCATGGCGCCGCACGCGTACAGCTGCTCCGAGTGCAGGATCGTCGCGTACGCCTCTCGACGCGGCGCCGCTGACACGTACGACAGCCCTGTTCGTGTTCGATCAGTCACACTCATTAATTCATGGCATGCAACAGTAGGCTACTAACAGAGACATGTGTTGGAGTGGATCGCTTACTTACCGAGTGCTCTGAGCGGCATGGCGAGCTTGCAAGATCCGACGGGGAGGGCGAGCTTCTGCCGGAGCTCGCTCAAGTCCGGCCGGTACAGCCACACGTCGCCGTCGCGCATGACCTCGTCCTTGCACCTGAACAGGTTCGGGGCCGGGAAGCACCGGCTGACGACGATCACGTGCGCGGCCCGCCGGCCATGCTCCTCCGGCCGACCCGCGGCGAGCCGCGCGGCGGCCAGCTGCAGGTGCAACCGCGGCAGGTCCTTGGACCAGCCCGCCGCGCCACTGCACGGGAGCTTCACAGCCACAACGTCGTACCCTCCGTCCGCGGCCGACGACGGCTCCGGCAGGTCGGGGCACGCCGGCGCGTGGTACAGCTCCTCCTCATCGATCCACTCCGGGTAAAGGTGCTCCCAGGTGACGTTCCCCGCCACGCGGTCCAGGTGCACCGCGGAGGCCGCCGGCAGCAGCGTCCTCCATTGGTCCATCTCATTCCCGTCGAAGTTCAGGACCCCCACACGCAATCCACCATCTCCTTGTCGAGCGACTCGTTGCACCGCCATGGAGACCCTCGACCAGTCGACACTCAGGTCCGACGTGTAACCGGAGTAGTCCGGCTCGTCGGCGTCGGACGTCCGCACCACCTTGGACATCTCAGGCGACCTGGCAGCCGAGAAGAATTAAGAGATCCATGCGATGTGCACTTGTCACCAAGATGTTTTGCTGACTCACTGTGTGCTGCGTTGGTCGCCGCCGTGGTGGATCGACGGCGAGTGGAGGAGGCCCATGAAGGAGCCGCACATGAGGACGAGGAGGACGAGCTTCAGGTAGAGCATCTTGCCGCTCAAACCTTGAGGTAGCAGCAGCTGGGCGCCGAAGCTCAACGGCTTGCACTTGGCGTAACAGCTTCCCACGTAGCCCTTCTTGCTAAGACCGTTCCTGAAATTATTCACAGACATAGTCACGCATGAGCACTTGAGTTCTCATCAGAGACTCGACAACCTTATAAGGTGTAAGAAGTTGATCAACAAATTAACCCTGATGTTTTTACTGAGACGATGACAATGTCCCTTTTTTACTTTTCTACCAGTACCAATGATCGATTTCTGCCTGTTATTTCCAGTTTCATGACCTGAAAGTCACATCTGAACCTTCAGTTCTTCACCTACTCTATCAACTAACGGTCATCAGGGACAGTTAGCGCCATACTCCTGACAGTCGAGGTTTTACATCCAGCACGGGTCGCATTTCTCGTCGTTATCGCTGACCTATATAATTGCTACATATCGCGATATCCTTCGCTATGTATGTTTGACTCCATCAATCTCCTGCCGTGTTGACGGAGTTGGCATGTGTCCCTTTTACTTGTCCTGCTGCTGCTACTTTGAGAGTTGAGACTTGAGAGGCCGGCTAGTATTCTTTTTTACTCCTACTTGGCAATTGGCATGCATGCATGGAGAACGGAACAATTCTTCAGAACTGGAACAGTGTCCACTGTGACTTTGTCCTGGCCAAACTGCTCTGATAGTCTGATGGGGTTGCTAGGTCAGAGCAGGTGAGCGAACGATGATGTAACTCCTTACGTGATTCGGTGACCGTGATGTAATCCATGTTACTAGTAGTTCAGCTAGATGACCAACGCAAGAAATCTGGTTATTAGGCGCCAAGTTTGGAGGTATGGGTTTTGGTTGGATGCGCACGGTGCCCTTGTTTGTTGTGCAGAAAAAATTACCACCTCTGAAAGTTACTTGTGCCCACTTGCTGTGAAACAAACGCTGTTTTACTTTACTACATAATCTGTGTTGCACAACATATCTGAAAATTGCAGGTAAAACCTAAAGCTGCATGGCTTGTGAGAATAGGATCAGCAGGGTGTTTGTGCTGATAAACCCACTCCATGGAAGAAGAAAAAACTCTAAAGATGCAGAGAGATAGCAGTGAAGTTTGCAGATGGAGGCAGGGTTGAGAGCAGAGCAGCAACTCACAAAGTTCTATCCAGGCGATGCCTCTTGTCTGCATGGGCACAAGCAAAGCCTCCCATCTTTGAAGCCAAACAATCTTCAGGTAGCACAAAAGGCACCGTCGCAATGAACTTTGTCGATGATGGCTCAAAGTGCCGATGCTTCACTTGCGCCGTGATCGATCTTCCTCAGTTAGTTGTATGCCAACCCAAAAGATTTTACTCTTCAAAACACGAAACTGCAGGCGCGATATCACCAAGTAATAGATGTGCACACACACGTAGCCGTAGGCATATTTATGTCAATATGTGCAGAGAGCTGTGATGAAGGGAGACTCTCAGGAGGCGAGATGAAAGTCCCAACCTAGGCGACAAGCAGACGAACCTATATAGCGTTGGCAATTGGCAGGTGAGGAAGCAAGAGACCATGCTTGACGAGTTCTTGCAGGCAGGCGGACCCGGTCGCTTTCACATGGGTTTGGAATACATCGCATGCATCAACGCAGAGGATAGTTATTATTAATCCTTGGCCCTGGGCCTGCATTCATATGCATCATTTGGATCATCTTCCAAACCTAGGACACCACGTACCATGTTGGCTGTTGTTACACTACTTCAGTTGGTCCATTGACGTCTTGCTTTGGTTACATGTCCGTGTTTCCGTTTCACTCACCCTGTCATTCCTTTGCTTCAGGGCAGGCGCCACCGTCGGGTTTGTTTGTTTGTTTGTTTTGTTTTGTTTTTTGCTTTCGAGGTAAGTTCACCCAACCCAACCCATGACCCACCTGCCCGGGCATGGCATGCAGTATGTGTTGTGTGTTGTGTGTTGGTTGGACCTGAAGCAAAATCCTCAAGTGTCTTTTGAACCAAGGGATTTGATCTGATCAGCACGGCTAATTCTCTACTGTTGCTTTAGGTAAGCTGCTAAACTTGAAAAGGGGCTTGCAAAGAAGGTTACATAAGCAGTACGCGTGAGAGGGTGAAAGCACAGAGAATTGGAACGGGAGAAAGAGGGGGGTCCAAGGTTGACTTGACAGTGATTCAACGACTGAAGGTTACCTGCCACCGAAGTAAGGTTTCCTTTTCCTTCTTGTTTAGGTTGTTTAGGTGAGGTGTACGCGTAGAATAGTTGCGATGTGGAATGTTTGCACACCAACTAAACTGCTATTACTACTAGTCTCCTATCAAGTTTGTTATGTCGGAGCAAAGACTTTGTATCTTCTCGAAACAGGCTTTCGCCCCGTTTTATTTATAGATAAAACAACTGTTTAAACCGACAACAAGTATCAACATGTCACACATACAAGTTTGCTGGGGCCACGGCACAAAGACGGCCCAAAAAGAACTGAAAAAAAGCTGAAAAAGAAGACCACCAAGTGGCCAACGAAAGACTACTACTCTAGGTGGGTGACGAAGCGAGATGGCGAGCCGTCACCTGAAGGACGTCCAACATCCGTCCAAGGCGTTCCTGATCCCGTTGTCTAACCAATAGGTGCCAGTGCTGCAAAAAGGCAAGAAATTTGAAGGAGTCAGAGGCGCGCCTTAAGAAGATCCGCTCGATGACCATCTTTTTGCGTGTAGTCCATAGCGACCATGACATAGTGGCAAAAATTAACCAAAAAAGACGTCGATGCCCACCAGCCCGGGAAGCACAAGCCTGCAGGAAGCTGGGAAGGTCTGAGGCTTCTCACTCAGGCCCTAAGGCCTCCCGGACGAAGCTCCAATGCGACCTGTCGGCCGTGCACGAGAAGAGAATATGGGTCCCGTCCTCCGGGACCCCGCATAAGGGGCAAAGCCCATTGCCTGGACCGTTCCTCTTACGGACCTCAGTCCCCGAGGGGAGGCGATCTCGTAGAAGTTGCCAGACAAAAAATTTAATTTTAAGGGGGTGCGGGGCCTTCCAAAGAGGTGAGGTCCATGATAGCGAGCTATCATGGACCTCACCTCTTTGGAAGGCCCCGCTCCCCCATAATTGCTATCATGGACCTCACCTCTTTGGAAGGCCCCGCTCCCCCTTAAAATTATTTTTTGTCTGGATAGTGAAATCTCCCGAAGGAGAGGGAAGCCAACACACTTGGTCTGGGGCAGGGTCCAGCCCTCGTGGTAAGGCGGCCAAAAGATTGGACCATTCCACCACATCTGGGGGGGGCGAGCTAACGATGGAACTGGAGGAGCCACTGTCCATCCTGGACCGCCTCAAGGACCAAGAGCGACGGGTTCCCGCAGATGGCGAACAGGCGCGAGAACCTAGTGCTGAGAGGAGAGTCTCCAAGCCACCGGTCCAGCCAAAACATGGTTCCGCTTCCGTTCCCCACCGCGAATGATAAGCCAAGACGAACCTCATGCTTAATCTTTTGGATGGATCGCCAAAATTGGGAGCCACCCATGCGGTCACACGCAAGGAGAGGAACTCCCCTAAGGTATTTTGCCTGAATAAGCTGAAGCCAGAGACCCCCATCATTGCGGATGATACGCCAGACCCATCTAAGCAAGAGGGCGGCGTTCATCCAACGTGAGGCGGTAATACCGAGACCACCCATATCCTTGGGAAAGCAGATGTCTGCCCATTTCACCATATGCTATTTCTGGCGATCGCTCGACGCTTGATAGAAGAAGCGGGATAGGTCCTTATCGAAGGACGCATGTACCCCTTCCAACACTAAATACATCCCCATCAAATACGTGGGGAGACTCGAGAGGTTAGAGTCGATAAGGATGGACTTACTACCCTTGGAGGTAAAGTGCCCACACCACGGTTCCGAGCGAGCTGTAACCTTCCCCTTAAGGGGGTCGAATGCAGTCGATAGGACCTGGGAGTCCTAGAGCGGCATTCCCAGGTACTCAATACGGAATGTGGACAGTCTGCAATTCAGGTTGTCCGCAATCCGCTTCTGATCGTCCTTTGAATAGCCGAGAACGATCACTTCACTCTTGTCAAAGTTAATCTTAAGACACAACATGTCATCGAAGCATAAGAGCAGAAACTTTAGGTTAACGAGATCCAAGTTAGCACCCTCGGCCATAATCATGGTATTGTCCGCATACTGGAGGAGAGTGACGCCCCCGCCCGGGATGAGGTGGGGTAAAACCCCACGGAGGTGGCCCGCCGCCCTCGCCTTGTCCAGGATGGATGCTAGGGCGTCCACCGCAAGATTGAAAAGGAGCAAGGTGCACGGGTCTCCTTGCCGGACCCTGATGTCTACTACGCAACTTTATTCTTGTAGGCTTTGTTGGGCCTCCAAGCGCAGAGTTTTGTAGGACAGTATCAATTTTCCCTCAAGTCAATGACCTAAGGTTTATCAATCCGTAGGAGGTGTAGGATGAAGATGATCTCTCTCGAACAACCCTGCAATCAAATACAAGAAATCTCTTGTGTCCCCAACACACCCAATACAATGGCAAATTGTATAGGTGCACTAGTTCGGCGAAGAGATGGTGATATAAGTGCACTATGGATGGCAGATATAAGTTTTTGTAATCTGAAAATATAAAAATAACAAGGTGGCAAGTAACAAAAGTGAGCAAAAACGGTATTGCAATGCTTGAAAACAAGGCCTAGGATTCATACTTTCACTAGTGCAAGTTCTCTCAACAATACAGACATAGTTGAATCATATGTAAATCCCTCACGTGCGACAAAGAGTTCACTCCAAAGTCACAAATAGCAGAGAACAAACGAAGAACTATTGTAGGGTATGAAACCACCTCAAAGTTATCTTTTCCGATCAATCTCATGAGCTATCCCTATAAGTGTCACGAACAGCCCTAGAGTTCGTACTAAAATAACACCTTAAGATACACATCAGCCAAAACCCTAATGTCACCTAGATACTCCAATGACACCATGAGTACCCATTGGCTTGATTATACGATATGCATCACACAATTTCAGATTCATCATGTTCAATCCAACACAAGGAACTTCAAAGAATGCCCCAAAGTTTTACCGAAGAGTCAAGAAGAAAACATGTGCCAACCCCTATGCATAGATTCCTAAGGTCACGAAACCCTCAAAGTTATCTTTTCCGATCAATCTTATGAGCTATCCCTATAAGTGTCACGAACAACCCTAGAGTTCGTACTAAAATAACACCTTAAGATACACATCAGCCAAAACCCTAATGTCACCTAGATACTCCAATGACACCATGAGTACCCATTGGCTTGATTATACGATATGCATCACACAATTTCAGATTCATCATGTTCAATCCAACACAAAGAACTTCAAAGAATGCCCCAAAGTTTTTACCGAAGAGTCAAGAAGAAAACATGTGCCAACCCCTATGCATAGATTCCTAAGGTCACGAAACCCTCAAGTTGATCACCAAAACGTAAATCAAGTGGATCGATAGAACATCCCATTGTCACCACGGATATCCAATCACAAGACATACATCAAGTGTTATTAAATCCTTAAAAACTCAATCCGATAAGAATACTTCAAAGGGAAAACTCAATTCATCACAAGAAGATAGAGGAGGGGGACTCCATATGATTTATCTATATTAATAAAGCTCGCGGTACATCGAGATCGTGCCATCTCAAGAACACGAGAGAGAGAGAGAGAGAGAGATCAAACACATAGCTACTAGTACATACCCTCGGCCCCGAGGGTGAACTACTCCCTCCTCGTCATGGAGACCGCCAGGATGATAAAGATGGCCTCCGATGATGGTTTGCCCCTCCGGCAGGGTGCCGAAATGGGCTCCCGATTGGTTTTTTGTGGCTACATAGGCTTGCGGCGGCGGAACTCCCCATCTAGGGTTCTTTTCGGAGGTTTGGGTATTTATAAGAACTTTTGGCGTCGGTCTCACGTCAAGGGGGTGCCCAAGGGGCTCACAAGCCCGAAGCACCCTCCTTGGGGGGTAGGGCGTGCCTAGAGGGCTTGTGGCCTCCTTGTCCACTTCCTAACCTAGCTCTTGTGCTTCAGGGGCCTCTTTTGGTCCATAAGAAATCACCGTAAATTTTTATTCTTTTTGGACTTCGTTTGCTATTCCTTTTCTGTAAAACTCAAAAACAAGGAAAAAACAGAAACTAGCACTGGGCTCTAGGTTAATATGTTAGTCCCAAAAATAATATAAGATAGCATAATAATGCATATAAAACATCCAAAATAGCTAGTATAATAGCATGGAACAATCAAAAATTATAGATACATTGGAGACGTATCAAGCACCCCCAAGCTTAATTCCTGCTCGTTCTCGAGTAGGTAAATGATAAAAACAGAATTTTTGATGTGGAATACTACCTACATTTTTATCAGTGTAATCTTTTTTATTGTGGCAAGAATATTCAAATCCATAAGATTCAAAACAAGAGTTTAATATTGTCAAAAAAACAATAATACTTCAAGCATACTAATAAAGCAATCATGTCTTCTCAAAATAACATGGCCAAAGAAAGTTATCCCTACAAAATCATATAGTCTGGCTATGCTCCATCTTCATCACACAAAGTATTAAATCATGCACAACCCCGGTTTTAGCCAAGCAATTGTTTCATACTTTAGTATTCTCAAACTTTTTCAACTCTCACGCAATACATGAGCGTGAGCCATGGATATAACACTATAGGTGGAATAGAATATGGTGGTTGTGGAGAAGACAAAAAGGAGATAGTCACACACCAACTAGGCGCATTAACGTGCTATGGAGATGCCCATCAATAGATATCAATGTGTGTGAGTAGGGATTGCCATGCAACGGATGCACTCTAGCTATAAGTGTATGAAAGCTCAAAAAAAGAAACTAAGTGGGTGTGCGTCCAACTCGCTTGCTCACGAAGACCTAGGGCAATTTGAGGAAGTCCATCATTGGAATATACAAGCCAAGTTCTATAATGAAAAATTCCCACTAGTATATGAAAGTGTCAATATAGGAGACTCTCTATCATGAATATTATAGTACTACTTTGAAGCACAAGTGTGGAAAAAGGATAGTAGCATTTCACATTCTCTCTTTTTTCTCTTTTTTTCTTTTGGTGGGATTCTTTGGCCTCTTTTTTTATAAAGTCTCGAGACTCATCCCGACTTGTGGGGGAATCATAGTTTCCATCATCCTTTCCTCACATGGGGCAATGCTCTATAATGATGATCATTGCACTTTTATTTACTTACAACTCAAAATTTACAACTCGATACTAGAACAAGATATGAATATGTATGAATGCCTCCGGCGATGTACCGGGATATGCAATGATCTAGCATAGCATGACATCATCATGCTAGCTATCTTACGATCATGCTAAGCAATATGGCAATAATGGTGCGTGTCATAAGAAACGGAACGGTGGAAGTTGCATGGCAATATATCTTGGAATGGCTATGGAAATGCCATAATAGGTAGGTATGGTGGCTTTTTTGAGGAAGGTATATGGTGTCTGTTTTGAGGAAGGTGGGTTTAATGCACCGGCAAAAGTTGTGCGGTACTAGAGAGGCTAGCGAAGGTGGAAGGGTGAGAGTGCATATAATCCATGGACTCAACATTAGTCATAAAGAACTCACATACTTATTGCAAAAGTCTATTAGTCATCAAAACAAAGTACTACACACATGCTCCTAGGCGAAGGGTTGGTAGGAGTTAACCAACGCGCGATCCCGACCTCCACACAAAGGAATGCAATCAATAAATAAATCATGCTCTGACTTCGTCACATAACGATTCACCATACGTGCATGCTACGGGAATCACAAACTTTAACACAAGTATTTATACCAATACACAATAAATAACTAGCGTGTCTCTAATATTACAATCTTTATATCTCAAAACAATCATAAGGAATCAAACTTCTCATAGTATTCAATGCACTTTAATAAGAAAGTTTTCATTATATCTCTCTTGGATGCCCATCATATTAGGACTAAATTCATAACCCAAACAAATTACCATGTTGTTTAAAGACTCTCAAAATAATATAAGTTTAGCAAGTGAGTTCAATAATTTCTATAAAATAAAGCCATCTTCGTGCTCTAAAAAGATATAAGTGAAGCACTAGAGCATATTGCCTAGCTCAAAAGATATAAGTGAAACACATAGAGTATTCTAATAAATTCATGATTCATGCGTGACCCTCTCAAAAAGTGTGTATATAAAGTATGATTGTGGAAAACTAAAAAGCAAAGACTCATATAATACAAGACGCTCCAAGCAAAACACACATCATGTGGTGAAAATAAATATAGCCTGAAGTAAATTTACCGATGGATTGAAGACGAAAGAGGGGTTGCCTTCCGGGGCATCCCCAAGCTTAGGCTCTTGGTTGTCCTTGAATATTACCTTGGGGTGCCTTGTTCATCCCAAGCTTAGGCTCTTTCTGTTGGGAGACGTAGTAGTAAATCAAAATTTTCCTACGTTCACCAAGATCTATCTATGGAGAAACCAACAACGAGAGGGGAGAGATTGCATCTTCATACCTTTGAAGATCGCTAAGCGGAAGCGTTACAAGAACGCGGTTGATGGAGTCGTACTCGCAGCGATTCAGATCGCGGTAGATCCGATCAAGTGCCGAACGGACGGCACCTCCGCGTTCAACACACGTGCAGCCCGGTGACGTCTCCAACACCTTGATCCAGCAAGGAGGAAGGAGAGGTTGGGGAAGGGCTCCAACAGCAGCACGACGGCGTGGTGGTGGTGGAGTAGCAAGGTATTCCGACAGGGCTTCGCCTAAGCGCTGCGGAGGAGGAAGAAGAGAGGTAGGGCTTCGCCGTGAGAGAGAGAGATCAAATCCTTTCTCAAAACATCCAAAACCTCAAGTATATATAGGAGGAGGGACGTGGAGGGCTGGCTTGGCCTCTACTCCAAAGAGGAGATGGCCGGCCGACTTAAAGGGAGAGTCCACCTCCCACAAGGGAGGTGGATCTCCTCCTTTTAAATCCTTTTTGCCTTATCTCCTTATCTCCAGCCACATGGGCCTTTAGCAAAAGTCTTGCCCAGCCCAATAAGGGCTGACACACTTTATCTAACAGCCCATGAAGTCCTCTGGTCGTCACACCCCTCCCGGGGGTCCTCCGGCACCCTCCCGGCACTCCCGGTACACTACCGATGAGCCCGAAAACTTTCCGGTGACCGAAACTGGACTTCCTATATATCAATCTTTACCTCCGGACCATTCCGGAGCTCCTCGTGACGTCCGGGATCTCATCCGGGACTCCGAACAACCTTCGGTAATCACGTATACCTTTTCCCTATAACCCTAGCGTCATCGAACCTTAAGTGTGTAGACCCTACGGGTTCGGGAGACACGTAGACATGACCGAGACACCTCTCCGGTCAATAACCAACAGCGGGATCTGGATACCCATGTTGGCTCCCACGTACTCCACGATGATCTCATCGGATGAACCACGATGTCAAGGATTCAATCAATCCCGTATACAATTCCCTTTGTCTATCGGTATGATACTTGCCCGAGATTCGATCGTCGGTATCCCCATACCTTGTTCAATCTCGTTACTGGCAAGTCTCTTTACTCGTTCCGTAATACATCATCCCGTGGCTAACTCCTTAGTCACATTGAGCTCATTATGATGATGTCTTACCGAGTGGGCCCAGAGATACCTCTCCGTCACACGGAGTGACAAATCCCAGTCTCGATTCGTGCCAACCCAACAGATACTTTCGGAGATACCCGTAGCGTACCTTTATAGCCACCCAGTTACGTTGTGACGTTTGGCACACCCAAAGTATTCCTACGGTATCCGGGAGTTACACAATCTCATGGTCTAAGGAAATGACACTTGACATTGAAAAGCTTTAGCAAACGAACTACACGATCTTTGTGCTATGCTTAGGATTGGGTCTTGTCCATCACATCATTCTCCTAATGATGTGATCCCGTTATCAACGACATCCAATGTCCATGGCCATGAAACCGTGACCATCTATTGATCAACGAGCTAGTCAACTAGAGGCTCACTAGGGACATGTTGTGGTCTATGTATTCACACATGTATTATGGTTTCCGGTTAACACAATTATAGCATGAACAATAGACAATTATCATGAACAAGGAAATACAATAATAACCATTTTATTATTGCCTCTAGGGCATATTTCCAACACTTTCCACTATTTATTCCATAGTCCATCAAATCTTTACCCTTGAAAACTTCACAACACAAAACTCAACAGAAAACTCGTGAGATCCGTTAGTATAAGAAAATAAAATCACCACTTTAGGTAATGTTGTGAACTCATTATTTATTTATATTTGTGTAATATATAATGTATTCCAACTTCTCCATGGTTCATACCCCCCGATATTACCCATAGTTTCATCAAAATAAGCAAACAACACATAGAAAACAGAATTTGTCTAAAACAGAGCAGTCTGTAGGAATCTGTAAACTTTTTTACTTATGTAACTCTAAAAATTATGAAAAAATAGGAAAATCAGGGAAATTTGTATATAAATCTTGTGTAAAAAATTCAGATCCAATCAAATATTCTGTGAATTTATAAAATTCTTGGACTGAGCGTCAAAGTTTCTGTTTTTTAGCAAGATCAAATCAACTATCACCGTAGACCATCCCAAAGGTCTTACTTGGCACAAACACTAATTAAAACAATAAAACACAATTAATACAGAGGTAATAATGTGTAATTTATTCAATAATATAAATAAAACAAAAAAACAAAAAAATAAAATTGGGTTGCCTCCCAACAAGCGCTATTGTTTAACGCCCCTAGCTAGGCATAATGATTTCAATGATGCTCGTATAGGAAATAGTATTTGAGACATGCAAAATAGCATAAGGAATCACATGACAAGCACATTTAAGTCTAACCCACTTAATATGCATAGGTATTTTGTGAGCAAACAATTCATGGGAACAAGAATCAACTAGCATAGGAAGGCAAAACAAGAATATCTTCAAATTTTTGAACACATAGAGAGGAAACTTGATATTGTTCCAATTCCTAAAAGCATAAGTTCCTCCCTCATAATAGTTTTCAGTAGCATGATGAAGGAATTAAACAATATAACCATCACATACGGCATTCTTTTCATGATCTACAAGCATAGAAAATTTATTACTCTCCACATAAGCAAACTTCTTCTAGTTCATAATAGTGGGAGCAAACTCAACGAAATAACTATCATGAGGTACTTGATTGAAATAACCATTTTTAATATAAAACCATGATAAAAAGTTTCATCGTTGGAATTACTCTTTATATCATACATTTCATCACAATAATCATCATAATAGTTTTGCTCATCAAAACTTGGGGGACTAAAAATATCATCTTCATCAAACATAGCATCCCCAAGCTTGTGGCTTTGCATATCATTAGCATCATGAATATTCAGAGAATTCATACTAACAATATTTATATCATGCTCATAATTCAAGGAATTCTCATTAAGTATTTTCATAAATTCTTCCTCTACCAATTGAGGACAATTTTCCTTTCCATCATTTTCACGAAAGACATTAAAGAGACAAAACAATTGATGCAACCTAAACTCCATTTCTGTGTAGTTTTCTTTTATAAAACCAAACTAGTGAAAAACAAGAAACTAAAAGATTTGATTGCAAGATCTAAAGATATACCTTCAATCACTCACCTCCCCGGAAACAGCGCCAGAAAAGAGCTTGATGTCTACTACACAACTTTATTCTTGTAGACTTTGTTGGGCCTCCAAGCACAGAGTTTTGTAGGACAGTAGCAATTTTCCCTCAAGTGGATGACCTAAGGTCTATCAATCCATGGGAGGTGTAGGATGAAGATGGTCTCTCTCAAACAACCTTGTAATCAAATACAAGAAATCTCTTGTGTCCCCAACACACCCAATACAATGGCAAATTGTATAGGTGCACTAGTTCGGCGAAGAGATGGTGATACAAATGAAATATGGATGGTAGATATAAGTTTTTGTAATCTGAAAATATAAAAACAGCAAGAAAGCAAGTAACAAAAGTAAGCAAAAACGGTATTGCAATGCTTGAAAACAAGGCCTAGGGTTCATACTTTCACTAGTGCAACTTCTCTCAACAATACTGACATAGTTGAATCATATGTAAATCCCTCACGTGCGACAAAGAGTTCACTTCAAAGTCACAAATAGCGGAGAACAAATGAACAAATTATTGTAGGGTAGGAAACCACCTCAAAGTTATCTTTTCCGATCAATCTTATGAGCTATCCCTATAAGTGTCACGAACAGTCCTAGAGTTCGTACTAAAATAACACCTTAAGATACACATCAACCAAAACCCTAATGTAACCTAGATACTCCAGTGTCACCACGAGTACCCATGGGCTTGATTATACAATATGCATCACACAATTTCAGATTCATCATGTTCAATCCAACACAAAGAACTTCAAAAAGTGCCCCAAAGTTTCTACCGGAGAGTCAAGACGAAAACATGTGCCAACCCCTATGCATAGATTCCCAAGGTCAAGGAACCGGAAAGTTGATCACTAGAACATACATCAAGTGGATCAATAGAACATCCTATTGTCACCACGGATATCGCATCGCAAGACATACATCAAGTGTTCTCAAATCCTTAAAGACTCAATCCGATAAGAAAAACTTCAAAGGGAAAACTCAATTCATCACAAGAATATAGAGGGGGGAAACTCCATATGATTTATCTATATTAATAAAGTTCGGGGTACATCAAGATCGTGCCATCTCAAGAACACGAGAGAGAGAGAGAGAGAGAGATCAAACACATAGCTACTGGTACATACCCTCAGCCCCGAGGGTGAACTACTCCCTCCTCGTCATGGAGACCGTCAGGATGATAAAGATGGCCTTCGATGATGGTTTCCCCCATCGGCAGGGTGCCAGAACGGGCTCCTGATTGGTTGTTCATGGCTATAGAGTCTTGCGGAGGCGGAAATCCCCATCGAGGATTCTTTTAAGAGGTTTGGGTATTTATAAGAATTTTTGGCGTCGGTCTCACGTCAAGGGGGTGCTCGTGGGGCCCACAAGCTCAAAGGACCCTCCCTGGAGGTAGGGCGCGCCTAGAGGGCTTGTGGCCTCCTCGTCCACTTCCTGACCCAGCTCTTGTGCTTCGGGGGTCTCTTTTGGTCCATAAAAAATCACCGTAAATTTTTATTCCGTTTGGACTTCGTTTGCTATTCCTTTTCTGTAAAACTCAAAAACAGGGGGAAATAGAAACTGGCACCGGGTTCTAGGTTAATAGTTTAGTCCCAAAAATAATATAAAATAGCATAATATTGCATATAAAACATCCAAAACGGATAATATAATAGCATGGAACAATCAAAAATTATAGATACGTCGGAGACGTATCAGACCCCACACGTGGAGCGGAAAGACGGGCCCATCTCCCCATTGATGTTGATGGCCGTGCTCCCGATCTGCACTAATTGCATGATCCAGGAGCACCAACGGCCCTCGATCCCCCTCCGCTCAAGCAGCAAGCAATGGAAAGAAAAGTCGAGGCAGTCATAGGTATTTTGGAAGTCGAGCTTCAGAAAGACCCACTTCGACTTTTGCCTACGGACCTCGTGCACAATCTCCAGCCCTTGAGGAAGGCATATTGGAGAGGGGGGGAGATGCGCGCCGCGACAGGAGCTAGGTGCATGGCGCGGACCTTGGCAAAGAGCCTCTCAAGCACATTAATGACTGTGATGGTCCTGAACTAGCGAATATCGGTCGCCCCCACTACTTTGGGGATCAAAGGGATGACACCATAATTAAACGAGGCCAAGTCAAGGGTCCCAATGTAGAATTCATGGAACATGTCCATGATCACTGGGCGAAGGATGGGCCATAAGTGCTGGAAGAAGGCAACCGGGAGGCCATTTGGACCCGGAGCCAAAATTGACTTCATGGCCTTAATCGCGCTAAGGACCTCCTCAGGCGATAAGGGAAGAGTCAAGCCTGCATTCTCGTCATCTGAGATGCACTACTCTGGAGGCCAAAAGCCAGGGGACAAGGAGGTCCCGCCTCTTGGCGTCGCCATGAAGAGAGCTATATAGAAGTCATAGATGTGTGCCCGGATCACGTTTGGGTGCTCAAGGATCTCCTCCCCCTTCCAAATGCAAGGGATGGAGCATTTACGACGACGGCCGTTAACTATGGCCTGGAAGTATGTTGTATTGGCGTCGCCTTCGAGCAGCCATTTCTGCCCCCCCCCTCGACGTTCCCAATATAGCTCTTCCCCTTGTAAATCTCCATCAACGACGCTTTAAGGGAGTAACGATGTGACCACTCGTCAGTTGATAACCCTATTCTATCGTCTAACACGTCCAAAGCCTGGATCTGGTCCAGCAAAACCCGTTTACGGGCTCTAAGGTCAGCTCCCAAGTTGGCGCCCCAGCACCGCATGAACTACCTAGACACCTTGGCGTGGTGGTGCCAAATGTCAACCGCACAGAATGCCCTAGGAAGAGAGGACTCGGCCTCCGCCCACCTAAGACGGACCACCTCAGAGAATCCCGGCTGAAGAAGCCAAGAGGGTTCGAAGTGGAAGCGAGAGGCCCTTGGACATGAGTCCTCCCCTGAGGACAAAAGTAGGGGGAGTGGTCGGAACCAATTCGGGTCACCGCCTTTAAGGAGCAAAGTGGGAACAAGAGTTCCCACTGGACTAAGACCAGGACGGGATCTAGCATGCTCTGGATAGGGTCAAGCTATTTATTAGTCTAACTAAACCTAGCCCCCACATGGGTGATCTCTCGGAGTGCCATCTCAGCGATGCAGTCATTAAACAACCGCATTCGCGAGAAGTCAATGTTAGGGGAGCTCTTGTCAGTCTAGTGCCGAATCAAGTTCAAGTCGCCACCTACCACCACAGGATGCTAGCAACGTTCCACCTTCGCGTGCAGTTCCGCAAGAAAGGCCCTAGATTGACCGTGATTAGCTGGATCGTAGACAATGATCACGTCCCAACTGAGGTTCAGTCATTGATCGGTCAGGAGCATACTGAGGAGGAAGTCCCCTCTATCCATGTATTCCACCTGGAACGAGTCCTAGCTGACCCCTAGGAGGATACCTCCCGAGTGCCCCGAGGCCGGCAACCATTGCCAAGCAAAGGGCCTCCTAGTGAGGCCCTGAAGCTTAGCAATGGAAAAGTCTCGGCGGATCGTCTCTTGTAACCCCACAATGTCAATATCTTCCTCTCGGAAGTACTCGAACAATTGGCGGCGGCGGCCCAAATGGCCGAACCCCCGGATGTTCCAGCAAAGGAGCTTCATGGGGGGAGGGGTTACCTGGAGACCCCTTTACATGGGGTCAAACGAGCCCTCCCACCAGTCGACAGCCTGGACGACATATGAGGGGACCTGCCACAACGAACCCCAATTGTGGGGGTGGTGTCGGTGGCAGGACGCGAGGTATGCAGCTGACGCTAGCGCCTCGCTGCGGCATCTGGTGCTTAGTAGGGTGAAGGCACGTAGGAGGGCGACCACACAGCATCCTCACTCGAGAGGACGCCAATGTGGAGGCACCATCTCCGGAACTAGGGCCTAGCGCACTCTCGACTGCGGGCTCTCTATGCCCAGAGTCCCCAGTGGTCACGGCCTACTGGCAAGCTAACTCGTCTTGTGCATGAGCAGCGGCCAGGGCACCATCAAACTACTCATTTGCACAAATCGCCTCAATCTGGTCCATACGTGACCCGCGCTCGCCTCGAAATACTATGTCCAGTCCGAGGCAACGCCGTCTAAGAGACCGAGAGGAACCGACCCCAAGATAGAGAAACGAGAAAGAGACTCTAAATCGTGAGGCTCGGGGAAGACGTGCAGTGGCTCGGATGGAAGCCTTCTCTTGGATCGTCGTCATCCTCCCACCTGAGGCAACTCTAGCACGGTCGAGCCTCTCATTTGACGAGCGGCGACAGGCGAGGAAGGCGAAGCGAACGACATCGAGGGGGGCCTAGGGTCTCCATGGGAGAGGTGGGGCAGGTCGTGGGAGACCCCAGACAAGAAGCCGGAGGGGCCACTAGCGCCATCATGGCACGGGACTTGAGGGGAGAGGGCGGAGGGGACCCCGGGGAGCAAGTGTAGCACACCACCCCCGGTGAGCGAGGGGATGACGGAGCATGTCCGTCCAAACTCACACTCAGAGAGTCCTCATCCTTCACGATCATCAAGTCCAGGCCACGAGGAGAGTCCAACGGCAGGAGCGGGGACGGAGAGGCAGGACGGGCAAGCTGGACGAAGGAAGACCCATGGCAAGCGCGAGCAGGGCCCCCTGAGAGCGACCCAGCGCAGGGACCTCCACAGCCGTCTCACGGGCCGGCGAGGCCTGCCCGCCCACCCGGTCCGAAGACCCCTCGGACAAGGAGGAGTAATCCCCCTGCACCGGGACCTGGGAGCACCGGCGAGGGGGACGGGGAGGGGACCCCTCAGGGCCAGAGTCCAGATCCTCTGCCTCCAGCTCGAAGCGCAGCCTCAGCCCCGTAGTGTCGAAGTAGAAGGGGAGAGTCAGCCCATCAATCTGAGACGGATGCGGGCAAGCCCCTCCCCCTCGAGGGATCCCACATCAATAGCTACCATCTTGCCCAGAGGCTCTAAGGCCATCTTGAGAATGTGATCCAGCTTGGCCTCGATCGGCAGACCAAAGATGGCAACCCAGACGCGGGATAAGGAGAACTCCGGGGCAGGAACCGCAGCGTTAGCCCTAAAAATCATCGAGAACTTGTGAAGCCGGGAAGGGATCTCATCTAAGCGAGTACAAAGCCGAAGCATCTCCTCGGAAGGGAAAGGGACCAAGAACACGAATGGCGAGACCTCCCTGACCACCCAGGAGAAGGAATCGTCCTGGACTGGCCCAAAGAAGTCACAGAGCTCCTCGATAATGACCTCGGCGGTCACCGCCACCGACGGAGGCGGGACCTGTCCCGGCACCACCGTGACAGTGGCGAGGTGAGGAGTGGAGGCCGGGGGAGGAAGCGGCATGTTGACGTAGTAGAAGCCGCCACCCACCGCATAGCCTAGGTACTCCAAGGTGAGGGAGCGGCGCGAGGGCACCACGCACTCGGTCTGGAAGTGCCCCGCGACACCAAAGTTGAAGCATAGCTGGGACTCTGTGGCACATGCATGACCATTCGTCCTAGTCTCCGGAGGGACGGGCAGGGGCGCCTCAACGCAATCCACCTTAGTGCAGTCCACGTGGTCCTTGGGACCGGCCGGAGCACGAAGCGCACACGCGCTGCCGGTCTTCCGCTTCTTGGCTTTCTTCTTCTTCTTTGCAGGGCCAGGCAGTGCCAACGCCTCGTGATCCCACCGAGGCGGCGTGAACCAGCGAGGGCGATGCTCACAACACACGTCGAGCCCATCATGCCCGGGGGCATACTCATTATGCCAGGGGCGGTCATCGCGACCATGACGCATCGGAGGGGCTTTGCGAGGACCATCCCGACAGGAGCCACCCGACGCATCCACAAGATCAGCAACGCGTTTGCCCTTGAGCTCACGCCGCAGCTCAGCCTCCCGGTCAAGATCAGCTTGTCGCTGCTGGTGGAGGTCACCCGACGAGCCCGGAAGGGGAGAGCGGGGATCCCAAGCCGGGTCACAGGAGGGAGCAGGGGGTACCGGACACCCGTGCGTCGGTCTCGCCCGAACAAGGAGCCATGGCCGGCCCAACCACCATCCTTCTCCGAGCGGACCTCAGCCAAGGGGGGAGGGGCAGCGACGGGGGGGGGTATGGTGCGCCCCTACCGGCGGCGGACAGAGGGGAGGGGGCAGAGGAGGGCCATGGCTAGTTGCAGCTGCCGAAGCCAGAGGCAGCGCAGGGTGGGAGCGGGATGGGATCCGACGCTGCAGGAAAGGAGTGGAGGCGGGGAAGGCCAAGACGACGAGTTGAAGGCGGGGTGATCTCGTTTTGGCCGCGGGGTGCCGTCGCCGGCGTCTCTCGCCATGAGAGCTTCCAGGAACGAACGGTGCAAGGGAGGAGGCGGCGCGATGGAGCGAACAACATGGGGGGAGGGCGGTGTTGGTTGACTTCCGTGCGGGTCGCAGGAGAGGTGTTGTGCAAGTCCGCGGATCCCCGTCGGATCGAGATCCAACGCTGAGGATCAGCCGGACCAAGCCGCCATGCGCGGTTAACCCTAGCGACCGCCTCTCGGGTCGCGAAACGGGCCGCGTGAAGCGCGCCCAGCCCAACTAGCAGAGGCACCCGAGGCGAGGCCGCGCGGTTGGGGCCCAAGCCGTGCTCTCTGGAGGCCTTGGTTGGCCCACCTAAGAGGGCAGCCCGGGCAGGCCCTGACCAGGCAGCCACCTCCCGCAGCGGGGGCGACGCCGATGGCTACGGCGCCGCCGACGCAAGCCAGCGAGGCAGGCCCCCCAACGACCGGCCACCAGCCAGGGGGCCTACCATCGACCAGACCTTCGGTGAGGCCCCAGTCCCCGACGGAGCTGGACCCAGATGGCAGCGCTCCGGGCGAGGACCCCTCGGGCGCGAAGGCGGTGGCACAACCACAGAGCGGCGGACATGGCGAGGGCGAGCAGCCGAGCGGCGGAGAGAAAGACGCCGAAGCAAGGAGGCACGAGGCTGACTGGCAGCTCGACCCGATCGCCGTCGTCGGGGTCATCCTCCACGTCGCCCCACCGGAAGGGGGCGTGAGGTGCGCAGGGACGGGCCGACGCCGGGCGGGAGGGCGTCCACGGGCACCAGCGCCGGCGTCGCGACGTCAACGCAGCTGCCGATGGCCACCTCCATGGCGTGAGGGCGGCCACGTGCACCAGCGCCGGCGTCGCGGCGTCAACGTACCCGCCGACGGCCACCTCCATGGCGGGATGGCGGCGGGCAGGGCAGACCACCCTCACCGGCGGGAGGAAATTGAAATCGCCAGCGCAGTCGCCACCTGGAAGCGCTCCTAGCTTTATGTTCTTGATCAAACAACTCATCAGACTATGTATCTTAATATGGATTTTAATATACAAGTGAAGTCGGACTTTCAGGGTTAAGAATTTTTATTTATTTTTTGAATAAAAAAGGGTTTCCCCCTGCCCCATCTTTTACAAAATGAGCCATAAAGCCCAGCCACGTTCACCTCCAATTCAAACGCTAATACATCAAAACAACCATTCAAAGACATCTAACAACCAGGAACCACACAAAGTAGAAGTTTACTCGATCTAGCCTAGAATTTATTACGGACCCATGATAAGAAGAGAACCCTTTTCAGGCATCCAAATGCCAGCTAAAGAACAGCTCCATCATTGGGTCCTCCAGGTCATCTCCAAGCAATCCTCAAGACCTCCCCTCGTTTTTTGTCTAGTATTCGAATGCATTGCAGCAGCAGAGTGGCTTGAGTGTCTATGCAGAATACCTTCCATTGATGAAGATAAAAATTTAACTTGGTAAGGATGCAGTTCGTGTTTCTCCAAATGCGCCCTTGAAACTTTCAAGGTTAACGCCTTCAGGTACATATTGTGTATTCTATCCATTAGTAAATATTGTAGGCCTTTTTAAAGATTTTAATGTGAACTACATCCGAAACAAAATAAATGCATATAAACTCTAAAATATGTTTATTTTTTTATGAAGATTTTTTAAAATATGTTTGTATACATCCAAATGTAGTTTGTATTAAAATCTTTAAAAGGTTTTATATATAGAAACAGAGAGAGTACATGATTGAACAAGAAGAAAGGAAACATTGTGCATGGGCATATTGGTGATAACGGAACAGGTCTCGCTTTGCTTCCGTCTGGAGGGAGTGATTGGCTTGCGCTCCGTTTGCTTACCTCAGGGGTCAGCTTATCTGCCGAATCCAACCACCTGCTCTCTCGTTTTTCTGGCGAATTAGCAACCTGCTTCTTTGACCCTCCATTTCTCTCTTCCACGCGTGTTGGTTTACTTTTACTTCATCTCTTTCTTCCTCCCTCGTCTAATAATTGCCTGCCTGCGACGACACGTCCATGGATTTCTTCAAGTGAGAAGATCTAGAACACCAAAAGGTCCTCCTATGACCAACTAACACGCAAGAAAAATGTATGGAAGAGACTTCAACCCGTTCTGTTCCGAAGAAGAACCTCAGATTTGACGGCATAAGTCGCGGTCCTTTTATGGTGACGAGATCTCTATTCCTGGCTACACTACACTGCGATAGCTTGGCAAAAGTCAAGCAGTGATGACCGCCGAGGTTGGTCAGCAATCGCTAGAACACTGAAGATTGAAGGTTGACGACATTCCTTGAATTACCTAAATGTATATTTTTTTAGAAGGACCAAAATGTATAAGATGCATGTATTGTGTCTGTTAGGACTCGTTTGATAGCCAGCATACAGCTCAACCAGGCCGGCTGGATGCAGTTTTTTTTCGTGTTGAGCTGTTTGGTTATGTACAACCACTGTTGGGTCTGCATCGCACGGTTCTTAAAGAACCGTTTTTCCTACATCGTTAGAAACACTTAAATCGACAGTTCTAGCAAGCTAGGTCTGAGCGATGCTCTCGAGCCCACACAGGGGCCTCTGGCAATACATGTCTTTACCTATTTAGTATTGAGTATCATGATTAGTTAGGAAACAAAAGATAGACTAGGAATTATTTTGGCTTGTCTGGTACTCCAAGTTGATCGTGTGTTCTTATATATATATGCCCACGAGCTCAAACAATACAACTATTTCACCAATCTCTCTCCCTTCCAACATGGTATATGTCGCAAGTTTCTAGACCTAGCCACCGCCCATCGCTTCCGCACCACGCCGCCCCTCCCCCCCCCCCTCCCGGGGCGGTCGGCCTCCATGATCGCCGCCGGGGAGGGCTCCACCCGTATCTAGGTTTCGTCTGCCGGTCGTGTTCACCGGCTGCCCTAGAGAGTCTTTTTCCCGATCTCTTGATCCGGGTTCTTCTCTCTTTCGCCGGTCACTTTGATCGGCGCTTTCTTTTTGGTTTTTTGATCTTAGATCGGATTGTGTCGTCTGCCGCCGCCGTCGACCTTCGCGCCTCTCCAGCGACCCGACGGCCTCACGCAATGCGATGGCCCCTCAAAGCCGTCATTTGCACGTCGGCCCGGCCGTCGATCTACGTTGGCCGTCACCGCCCTGCTCCGATTGGGACTCCTGCATCGCCCCGACCCGACAGCCTCGCGCCATGCGGCGGCCCATCACAACCGTCGTTCGTGCACCGGCCCACCCGTCGATCTACACCGCGCCTGGACGGCCACCCTGCCAACCGTCATCACCGGTTTCATCTCGGACTCCGCCGTCATCTCGCCTCCACCGAGCGGCGTCCCCGACCTCACGCGCGATCGGATTGATCACCCGCTCGTTGCCGCGATCCACCTCATCTACGCCGTGCAGCCGACCTAGCATGCCCATTGCACGCGCTTCCGTAGGTCCCGTGAAGAATGTCCCGAGTATAGCGCACCCCTCCACCTATCGAGCACCGGGATGCCGCTACGTCGCCCCGTCAGGCAGCAGCACCGCCGCCCCTTGGTTCTCCTCGCGGCTGCACCGACTCTCGCGTTGCCGCTACGTCGCCCCTTCGGGTCGTAGTGCCGCGACACGCGGTCCCCGCGACCCGCCAACTGTCGCTATGCCGCCCCTTCGGGTTGTAGTGTCGCGACACGTGATCCCAGCCGCCGACCGAGGCCGTCCCCGTGGTTGCATCGATCTGCGCACCGCTGCTGCGTCGCCCCTTCGAGTCGTAGCGCCATGGCATGCGCTCCACGCTGCCGCCCTGGGGTCTTCTCGTCGTCGCACTGACCCGTGCGCTGCCGCTTCGTCGCCCCTTCGGGCTGTGGTGCCACGCCGCGCGGTCCACTCTGTCGTCCCCGCGTGTCGACTTCTTTGCGGCATGCGCCGTGCCGACTGCCTCGGCACGGGAACACCACCGTACGCACCGGTCTTCGTCACGTTGTCGGGTTCTTCCTCTCCTACTTCAAGCATCACCGTCGTGCTCCTAACCCGCCGCCGTCAGGCCGCCGCCGCCGCCGCTCTTCTTAGATGTCGCTACAGCTCGCTCACCCGAGCCGTGCCGCCCGTCCAACCCCTTCATTTTCATCCAGCATCAGCCCGTCGCCAGCGTCGCCGTCATCTACCCCGACCAGTTCGTCTACTCCGACCACCGATGGTGACATTGGTCCCATGTCGATGGACGCCGCAATCGTCGTCAAGTTCTTCTCTGCTGGCCCCTCTGACTTCTTCGACATGGCGTATAACTCGCACAGGTACCTGTCTACGCATGCCCGGTGCTGACAACATCGATGCGTGCCCTCGTCCACGACGTGTCCCCGGGCCTAACAAGCCTGGAGCGGTGCTTCGTCAACTTCGTCTTCGTCCGTCTGCGCATGCCTGGTGCTGACAACATCGATGTGTGCCTTCGTCCATGACGTGCCCCAGAACTTGGCAATCCCGGAGCGACGCGTCTCAACTACGTCTTCTTCCCGATGCACCACTACGTCGACACCACTACGCCCATGACTAACTCTGTGCCTCCTTGCGCCCGCGGCTCCACGACGACTTCCTCGACATCGGCTATCCCGACTCGACATCGACCACGATGTTCTTTATACGGCTACCTCGACCACGGCTATACCACCCTATGCTCTCGACTACCTCGACAAACGGCACAAAGGGCTACCGCCTTGCTTGAGCAACCTCGTCGGTTTCTACTCCAGCCATAACTTTCGTGATGCATCGACCATTACGCATTAGGGGGGTGACCGTCGGCCTACCTTGGGATTCTTGTCCAGTCTCACCGTCTATGTCGCTGTCGTTGTGACTGTTAGGAGACGTAGTAGTAAATCAAAAAACTTCCTACGATCTCCAAGATCTATCCATGGAGAAACCAGCAACGACTGGGGAGAGATTGCATCTTCATACCTTCGAAGATCGCTAAGCGGAAGCGTTACAAGAATGCGGTTGGTGGAGTCGTACTCGCAGCGATTCAGATCGCGGTGGATTCTGATCTCAGCGCCGAACAACGGCGCCTCCGCGTTCAACACACGTGCAGCCCGGTGACGTCTCCTACGCCTTGATCCAGCAAGGAGGAAGGAGAGGTTGAGGGAGATCTCCGGAAGCACGACGGCGTGGTGACGGTGGAGCTACGTGAACTCCGGCAGGACTTCGCTAAGCGCTACGGAGAACGAGGAAGAAGAAGGGTAAGGCTGCACCGAGAGAGAGAGAAGTCGTGTCTCAAATCAACCCAAACCCTTGCATATATATAGGAGGAGGGAGAGGGAGGGCTGCCTTGGTCCCTCCTCCAAGGAGGAGAGGTTCGATCGAAGGTGGGGAAGAGTCCATCTCCCACAAGGGAGGTGGATCTCCTCTTTTAAAATCACTTTGCCCTTTATCTCTTGATCCCAGCCGCATGGGCCTTTCTAGAAGGTCTTGGTCAGACCAAAAAGGGCTGGCACACCTCCTCTAAGGGTCCACAAAGTCCTATGGTCGTCACACCCCTCCCGGGGGTTCTCCGGCACCCTCCCGACACTCCCGGTACACTACCGATGAGCCCAAAAACTTTCCGGGGACCAAAACTGGACTTCCTATATATCAATCTTTACCTCCGACCATTCCGGAGCTCCTCGTGGCGTCCGGGATCTCATCCGGGACTCCGAACAACCTTCGGTAATCACGTATACCATTTCCCTATAACCCTAGCGTCATCGAACCTTAAGTGTGTAAACCCTACTGGTTCGGAAGACACGTAGACATGACCGAGACACCTCTCTGGTCAATAATCAACAGCGGGATCTGGATACCCATGTTGGCTCCCACATGCTCCACGATGATCTCATCGGATGAACCATGATGTCGGGGATTCAATCAATCCCATATACAATTCCCTTTGTCTATTGGTATGATACTTGCCCGAGATTTGATCGTCGGTATCTCTATGCCTTGTTCAATCTCGTTACCGGCAAGTCTCATTACTTGTTCCGTAATACATCATCTCGTGGCTAACTCTTGGTCACATTGAGCTCAATATGATGATGTCTTACCGAGTGGGCCCAGAGATACCTCTCCGTCATACGGAGTGACAAATCCCAGTCTCGATTCGTGCCAACCCAACAGACACTTTCGGAGATACCCGTAGTGCACCTTTATAGCCACCCAGTTATGTTGTGACGTTTGGCACACCCAAAGCATTCCTACGGTATCCGGTAGTTGCACAATCTCATGGTCTAAGGAAACGATACTTGACATTGAAAAGCTTTAGCAGACGAACTACACGATCTTGTGCTATGCTTAGGATTGGGTCTTGTCCATCACATCATTCTCCTAATGATGTGATCCCGTTATCAATGACATCCAATGTCCATGGTCATGAAACTGTGACCATCTATTGATCAACGAGCTAGTCAACTAGAGGCTCACTAGGGACATGTTGTGGTCTATGTATTCACACATGTATTACGGTTTCTGGTTAACACAATTATAGCATGAACAATAGACAATTATCATGAACTAGGAAATATAATAATAACCATTTTATTATTGCCTCTAGGGCATATTTCCAACAATCTCCCACTTGCACTAGAGTCAATAATCTAGTTACATTGTGATGAATCAAACACCCATAGCATTTTGGTGTTGATCATGTTTTGCTCGTGAGAGAGGTTTAGTCAACGGATCTACGACATTCAGATCCGTATGCACTTTACAAATATCTATATCTCCCTCCTGAATGTAATCACGGATGGAGTTGAAGCGGCGCTTGATGTGTCTTGTCTTCTTGTGAAACCTGGGCTCCTTCGCAAGGGCAATAGCTTCAGTGTTGTCACAGAATAGAGTCATCGGACCCGACGCACTTGGAATTACTCCTAGGTCGGTGATGAACTCCTTCATCCAGACTCCTTCCTTTGCTGCTTCCGAAGTAGCTATGTACTCCGCTTCACATGTAGATGCCGCCACGACGCTTTGCTTGCTGCTGCACCAGCTGACTGCCCCTCCGTTCAAAACATACATGTATCCGGTTTGCGACTTGGAGTCGTCCGGATCTGTGTCGAAGCTAGCATCGACTTAACCCTTTACGACGAGCTCTTCGGCATGTCCATATACGAGAAACATGTCCTTTGTCCTTTTCAGGTACTTCAGGATATTCTTGACCGCTGTCCAGTGTTCCGTGTTGGGAGACGTAGTAGTAAATCATAAAATTTCCTACGATCACCAAGATCTATCCATGGAGAAACCAGCAACGAGTGGGGAGAGATTGCATGTTCATACCTTTGAAGATCACTAAGCGGAAGCATTACAAGAACGCGGTTGGTGGAGTCGTACTCGTAGCGATTCAGATCGCGGTGGACTCCGATCTTAGCGCCAAACAGCGGTGCCTCCGCGTTCAACACACGTGTAGCCCGATGATGTCTCCTATGTCTTGATCCAGCAAGGAGGAAGGAGAGGTTGAGGGAGAGCTCCGCCAGCACGACGGCGTGGTGACGGTGGAGCTACGTGAACTTTGGCAGGGCTTCACCAAGCGCTACGGAGAACGAGGAAGAGGAAGGGTAGGGCTGCACCGAGAGAGAGAGAAGTCGTGTCTCAAATCAGCCCAAACCCTTGCATATATATAGGAGGAGGGAGAGGGAGGGCTGCCTTGGCCCATCCTCCAAGGAGGACAGGTTCGGCCGAACTAGGGGGAGAGTCCACCTCCCACAAGGGAGGTGGATCTCCTCCTTTTAAATCTTTTCAGCCCTATCTCTTGATCTCCAGCCGCATGGGCCTTTCTAGAAGGTCTTGGCCAGCCTAATAAGGGCTGGTACACCTCCTCTAAGGGCCCACGAAGTCCTATGGTCGTCACACCCCTCCCGGGGGTCCTCCGGCACCCTCTCGGCACTCCGGGTACACTACCGATGAGCCCGAAAACTTTCCGGTGACCAAAACTGGACTTCCTATATATCAATATTTACCTCCGGACCATTCCGAAGCTCCTCGTGACGTCCAGGATCTCATTCGGGACTCCGAAAAACCTTCGATAACCACGTACCACATTTCCCTATAACCCTAGTGTCATCGAACCTTAAGTGTGTAGACCCTACGGGTTCGAGAGACATATAGACATGACCGAGACACCTCTCCGATCAATAACCAACAGCGGGATCTGGATACCCATGTTGGCTCTCACATACTCCACGATGATCTCATCGGATGAACCACGATGTCAGGGATTCTATTAATCCCGTATACAATTCCCTTTGTCTATCGGTATGATACTTGCCCGAGATTCGATCGTCGGTATCTCTATAGCTTGTTCAATCTCATTACCGGCAAGTCTCTTTACTCGTTCCATAATACATCATCCCGTGTCTAACTCCTTAGTCACATTGAGCTCATTATGATGATGTCTTACCGAGTGGGCCCAAATATACCTCTCCGTCATACGGAGTGACAAATCTCAGTCTCGATTCGTGCCAACCCAACAGACACTTTCGAAGATACTCGTAGTGCACCTTTATAGCCACCCAGTTATGTTGTGACGTTTGGAACACCCAAAGCATTCCTACGGTATCTGGGAGTTGCACAATCTCATGGTCTAAGGAAACGATACTTGACATTGAAAAGCTTTAGCAAACGAACTACACGATCTTGTGCTATACTTAGGATTGGGTCTTGTCCATCACATCATTCTCCTAATGATGTGATCCCGTTATCAACGACATCCAATGTCCATGGCCATGAAACCGTGACCATCTATTGATCAACGAGCTAGCGAACTAGAGCTTACTAGGGACATGTTGTGGTCTATGTATCCACACATGTATTACGGTTTCCGGTTAACACAATTATAGCATGAACAATAGACAATTATCATGAACTAGGAAATACAATAATAACCATTTTATTATTGCCTCTAGGGCATATTTCCAACAGTCTCCCACTTGCACTAGAGTCAATAATCTAGTTACATTGTGATGAATCTAACACCCATAGCATTCTGGTGTTGATCATGTTTTGCTCGTGAGAGAGGTTTAGTCAACAGATCTGCGACATTTAGATCTGTATGCACTTTACAAATATCTATATCTCCCTCCTGAATGTAATAACGGATGGAGTTGAAGCGACGCTTGATGTGTCTTGTCTTCTCGTGAAACCTGGGCTCCTTCGCAAGGGCAATAGCTCCAGTGTTGTCACATAATAGAGTCATCGGGCCTGACGCGCTTGGAATTACTCCTAAGCCTGTGACGAACTCCTTCATCCAGACTCCTTCCTTTGCTACTTCCGAAGCAGCTATGTACTCCGCTTCACATGTAGATGCCGCCACGACGCTTTGCTTGCTGCTGCACCAGCTGACTGCCCCTCCGTTCAAAATATACATGTATTCGGTTTGCGACTTGGAGTCGTACGGATCGGTGTCGAAGCTAGCATCGACGTAACCCTTTACGACGAGCTCTTCGGCACCTCCATATACGAGAAACATGTCCTTTGTCCTTTTCAGGTACTTCAGGATATTCTTGACCGCTGTCCAGTGTTCCGCTCCGGGATCACTTTGGTACCTCCCTACCAAACTTATGGCAAGGTTCACATTAGGTCTGGTACACAACATGGCATACATAATAGAGCCTATGGCTGAGACATAGGGGATGACACTCATCTCTTCTCTATCCTTTGCCGTGGTCGGGCATTGAGTCGTACTCAATCTCACACCTTGTAACACAGGCAAGAACCCCTTCTTGGACTGATCCATATTGAACTTCTTCAATATCTTGTCAAGGTATGTGCTTTGTGAAAGACCTATGAGGCGTCTCGACCTATCTCTATAGATCTTAATACCTAATGTGTAAGCAGCTTCTCCAAGGTCCTTCATTGAAAAACACTTATTCAAGTAGGCCTTTACACTTTCCAAGAGTTCTATATCATTTCCCATTATCAGTATGGCATCCACATATAATATGAGAAATGCTACAAAGCTCCCACTCACTTTCTTGTAAATACAAGGTTCTCCATAAACCTGTACAAACCCAAATGCTTTAATCACATCATTAAAGCGAATGTTCCAACTCCGAGATGCTTGCACCAACCCATAGATGGAGCGCTGGAGCTTGCATACCTAGTTAGCATCTTTAGGACCGACAAAACCTTCCGGCTGCATCATATACAGTTCTTCCTTGAGGAAGTCATTAAGGAATGCCGTTTTGACGCCCATTTGCCAGATCTCATAATCATAAAATGCGGCAATTGCTAACATGATTCAGACAGACTTCAGCATCGCTACGAGTGAGAAAGTCTCATCGTAGTCAACTCCTTGAACTTGTCGATAACCCTTAGCGACAAGCCGAGCCTTATAGACGGTTATATTTCCATCTGTGTCAGTCTTCTTCTTAAAGATCCATTTATTTTCAATGGCTCGCTTATCAACAGGCAAGTCCACCAAAATCCATACTTTGTTCTCATACATGGATCCTATCTCGGATTTCATGGCCTCAAGCCATTTGTTGGAATCCGGGCCCGCTGTCGCTTCTTCATAGTTCGAAGGTTCACCGTTGTCCAACAACATGATCTCCAGGACAGGGTTGTCGTACCACTCTGGTGCGGAACATGTCCTAGTGGACCTTCGACATTCAACAGTAACTTGATCTGAAGTTTCATGATCATCATCATTAACTTCCTCTCCAGCCGGTGCAGGCTCCACAGAAACAACTTCCTGTGCGGCGCTACTCTCCGGTTCGAGTGGAGGTACAATTACCTCATCAAGTTCTATTTTCCTCCCACTTACTTCTTTCGAGAGAAACTCTTTCTCGAGAAAGGATCCATTCTTGGCAACAAAGACTTTGCCCTCGGATCGTAGGTAGAAGGTATACCCAATAGTCTCTTTGGGATATCCTATGAAGACGCACTTTTCCGCTTTGGGTTCGAGCTTCTCAGGTTGAAGTTTCTTCACATAAGCATCGCATCCCCAAACTTTTAGAAACGACAGCTTAGGTTTCTTTCCAAACCATAATTCATACGGTGTCGTCTCAACGGATTTTGACGGTGCCCTATTTAAAGTGAATGCGGCAGTCTCCAATGCATATCCCCAAAATGATAGCGGAAGTCGGTAAGAGACATCATAGATCGTACCATATCTAATAGAGTGCGATTACGACGTTCAGACACACCATTTCGCTGAGGTGTGCCAGGCGGCATGAGTTGTGAAACAATTCCACATTTCCTTAGGTGCGTGCCAAACTCGTGACTTAAATATTCTCCGCCACGATTAGATCGTAGGCACTTTATTTTCCTGTCACGTTGATTCTCTACCTCACTCTGAAATTCCTTGAATCTTTCAAAAGTTTCAGACTTATGTTTCATTAAGTAGACATACCCATATCTACTCAAGTCATCAGTGAGGGTGAGAACATAACGGTAGACACCACGCGCCTCGACATTCATTGGACCGCATACATCGGTATGTATTATTTCCAACAAGTCAGTTGCTCGCTCCATTGTTCCGGAGAACGGAGTCTTGGTCATCTTGCCCATGAGGCATGCTTTGCACGTGTCAAATGATTTGAAATCAAGAGACTCCAAAAGTCCATTAGCATGGAGCTTCTTCATGTGTTTGACACCAATACGACCAAGGCGGCGGTGCCACATGTAAGTGGGACTATCGTTATCAACCTTACACTTTTTGGTACTCACACTATGGACATGTGTAACATCACGTTTGAGATTAATCAAAAATAAACCATTGACCAGCGGGGCATGACCATAAAACATTTCTCTCATATAAATAGAACAACCATTATTCTCAGATTTAAATGAGTAGCCATCTCACATCAAGCGAGATCCAGACACAATGTTCATGCTCAAAGCTGGTACTAAATAACAATTATTAAGGTTTAACACTAATCCCGAAGGTATATGTAGAGGTAGCATGCCGACGGCGATCACATCGACCTTGGAACCATTCCCAACGCGCATCGTCACCTCATCCTTTGCCAGTCTCCGCTTATTCCGTAGCTCTTGCTTGGAGTTACAAATGAGAGCAACTGCACTAGTATCAAATACCTAGGAGCTACTACGAGCACTGGTTAGGTACACATCAATAATAAGTATATCACATATACCTTTAACGTTGCCGTCCTTCTTATCCGCTAAGTACTTGGGACAGTTCCGCTTCCAGTGACCGGCACCCTTGCAATAAAAACACTCGGTCTCAGGCTTGGGTCCATTCTTGTTCTTCTTCTTCTCGGCAACTTGCTTACCGGGCGCGGCAACAGCTTTGTCGTCCTTCTTGAAGTTCTTCTTACCCTTGCCTTTCTTGAAACTAGTGGTCTTATTCACCATCAACACTTGATGCTCCTTTTTGATCTCGACCTCTGCTGATTTCAGCATCGAGTACAACTCAGGAATGGACTTCTCCATCCCTTGCATGTTGTAGTTCATCACAAAGCTCGTGTAGCTAGGTGGAAGCGACTGGAGGATTCTGTCAATGACCGAGTCATCCGGGAGATTAACTCCCAGCTGACTCAAGCGGTTGTGTAGCCCAGACATCTTGAGGATGTGCTCACTGACAGAACTATTCTCCTCCATCTTATAGCTGAAGAACATGTCGGAGACGTCATATCTCTCGACCCGGGCATGAGCTTGGAAAACCAGTTTCAGCTCTTGGAACATCTCATATGCTCCGTGTTGCTCAAAACGCTTTTGGAGCCCCAGTTCTAAACTATAAAGCATGCCACACTGAACAAGGGAGTAATCATCGCAGCGAGAATGCCAAGCGTTCGCAACGTCTTGCTCTGCTGGGAGAAGGGGTGGGTCACCTAGCGGTGCATCGAGGAAATACAATTTCTTGGAAGCTATGAGGATGATCCTCAAACCATGGACCCAGTCCGCATAGTTGCTTCCATCATCTTTCAGCTTGGTTTTCTCTAGGAACGCGTTGAAATTGAGGGTGACATTCGCGTTGGCCATTGGATCTACAATATAGATTGTAAAGATAATTTTAGACTAAGTTCATGATAATTAAGTTCACATAATCAAATTATTTAATGAACTCCCACTTAGATAGACATCTCTCTAGTCATCCAAGTGACACATGATCCATGTCAACTAGCCCGTGTCCGATCATCACGTGAGACAGACTAGTCATCCATGGTGAACATCTCTATGTTGATCGTAAGACAACTCCTATGGCTCCCGCCGGTTGTCATACTCATTGACATGCTAGTCGTGAATCCTATTACAAGAACATGATCAATCTCATACATCACAATGCATCACATCACATTCTTTGGCCATATCACATCACAAGGCATATGCTGCAAAACAAGTTAGAGGTCCTCTAATTTGTAGTTGCAAGTTTTTACGTGGCTGCTATAGGTTAGTAGCAAGAACGTTTCTTACCTACGCCAAAACCACAACGTGATATGCCAATTGCTATTTACCCTTCATAAGGACCATTTTCATCGAATCCAATCCGACTAAGGTGGGAGAGACACACACCCGCTAGCCACCTTATGCAACAAGTGCATGTCAGGCGGTGGAACCAGTCTCACGTAAGCGTATGTGTAAAGTTGGTCCGGGCCGCTTCATCCCACAATACCACCGAATCAAGATAATACTAGTAGTGTTAAGCAAATTAACAAGATCCACGCCCACAACTACTTTGTGTTCTACTCGTGCATAGATTCTACGCATAGACCTAGCTCTGGTACCACTGTTGGGAGACGTAATAGTAAATCAAAAAAATTCCTACGATCACCAAGATCTATCCATGAAGAAACCAGCAACGAGTGGGGAGAGATTGCATCTTCATACCTTTAAAGATCGCTAAGCGGAAGCGTTACAAGAACACGGTTGGTGGAGTCGTACTCGCAGCGATTCAGATCGCGGTGGATTCCGATCTCAGCGCCGAACAACGGCGCCTCCACGTTCAACACACGTGCAGCCCGGTGACGTCTCCTACGCCTTGATCCAGCAAGGAGGAAGGAGAGGTTGAGGGAGAGCTCCGGCAGCACGACGGCGTGATGACGGTGGAGCTACGTGAACTTCGGCAGGGCTTCGCTAAGCGCTACGGAGAACGAGGAAGAAGAAGGGTAGGCCTGCACCGAGAGAGAGAGAGAAGTTGTGTCTCAAATCAGCCCAAACCCTTGCATATATATAGGAGGAGGGAGAGGGAGGGATGCCTTGGTCCCTCCTCCAAGGAGGAGAGGTTCGGCCGAAGGTGGGGAAGAGTCCACCTCCCACTAGGGAGGTGGATCTCCTCTTTTAAAATCCTTTTGCCCTTTATCTCTTGATCCCAGCCGCATGGGCCTTTTAGAAGGTCTTGGCCAGCCCAAAAAGGGCTGGCACACCTTCTCTAAGGGCCCATAAAGTCCTATGGTCGTCACACCCCTCCCGGGGGTCCTCCAGCACCCTCCCGTCACTCCCGGTACACTACCGATGAGCCCAAAAACTTTCCGGTGACCAAAACTGGACTTCCTATATATCAATCTTTACCTCCGGACCATTCCGGAGCTCCTTGTGACATCTGGGATCTCATCCAGGACACCGAACAACCTTCGGTAATCACGTATACCATTTCCCTATAACCCTAGCATCATTGAACCTTAAGTGTGTAGACCCAACGGGTTCGGGAGATACGTAGACATGACCGAGACACCTCTCCGGTCAATAACCAACAGTGGGATCTGGATACCCATGTTGGCTCCCACATGCTCCATGATGATCTCATCGGATGAACCACGATGTCGGGGATTCAATCAATCCCATATACAATTCCCTTTGTCTATCGGTATGATACTTGCCCGAGATTCGATCGTCGGTATCTCTATACCTTGTTCAATCTTGTTACCGGCAAGTCTCTTTACTCGTTCCGTAATACATTATCTCGTGGCTAACTCCTTATTCACATTGAGCTCAATATGATGATGTCTTACCGAGTGGGCCCAGAGATACCTCTCCGTCACACGGAGTGACAAATCCCAGTGTCGATTCGTGCCAACCCAACAGACACTTTCGGAGATACCCGTGGTGCACCTTTATAGCCACCCAGTTACGTTTTGACGTTTGGCACACCCAAAGCATTCCTACGGTATCCGGGAGTTGCACAATCTCATGGTCTAAGGAAACGATACTTGACATTGAAAAGCTTTAGCAGACGAACTACACGATCTTGTGCTATGCTTAGGATTGGGTCTTGTCCATCACATCATTCTCCTAATGATGTGATCCCGTTATCAATGACATCCAATGTCCATGGTCATGAAACCGTGACCATCTATTGATCAACGAGCTAGTCAACTAGAGGCTCACTAGGGACATGTTGTGGTCTATGTATTCACACATGTATTACGGTTTCCGGTTAACACAATTATAGCATGAACAATAGACAATTATCATGAACAAGGAAATACAATAATAACCATTTTATTATTGCCTATAGGGCATATTTTCAACAGTGATTGCATGGGGGATGCTGAGTATCGTGATTAGTTAGGAAACAAAAGATAGACTAGGAATTATTCCGACTTGTCTTGTACTCCAAGTTGATCATGTACTCCTATATATATGCCCATGAGGCTCAAGCAATACAACAACTATTCCACCAATCCATCTCTCCCTTCCAACAGTTAGCATGCATTCTCTTCTAAACACATTTTTAATTTTCTTCGCCCCTTCTACACAACCGTTTCATGATAAGTTGTGCACGAAAATATGCACCTCGGTGTTCTGATTCAATCAGGTGATCGAGTCGTAGTTTCATTCACTCCATATGTTGAATTTCATGTTCATATTTAAAAAAAAATTGGACGAATTTTAACGAATTTGTGAGAACACGGTCGGCCGTTTGAAGTTTCCTTTGAGTAGTTTCACCTCGCTGTTTGACATAACATTCGTATTGCGCACGCCATCGTCAGACAAGCACATGACGACCCACGGCGGCTGCTGCAAGCTTCGCGGCTGGCCATCCATGGCGCTCTTGCGGAGAAGAAAACCCAGCGACAGCGATGGTTAACACGGGCATGCGCGGGTGGAAAAGAAGAAAAGAGGGACGAGAGGAGCACAGTGGATCTTGGGAGGCTAGCGTTGGTGATGGTTGGTCCGAAGACGGGGAGGAGCACAGGCTTGGCCATGCTCGAGCACTACTCCATGGCTGACACGTGCGGCGGAGCTTGGTGATCCTCTAGCATGGCAGCGGCGAGGCCAAACAACATGCAAACGTCATAATTTATCCTGTATTTCCTCAACCAGTCTTCACTCAACCTGACTTGTTTTCCTCCTCCCAATCAGACCCTGTCAAAAAGTAATCAAACACAACCTTATAAAACCTTGACCAACTGCTGTTTTCTTAATTAGATGACACCTCGTGTGTTGCATTTATAGCAATGAAACTATCGGAAATAAAATTAGAAAATGCGAGAATAATACCGCACCACGTTTTGGTCGTGTGAATGGTGCCACACTTTGATTATTTGGTGACTATCAAGCTTAATTATTTGTTGCTGGAAAAAAATGCATTTACATTGCCTTGTGACATTCAAGCTTAATTATTTGTTGCTGGAAAAAAATGTTGCCACACTTTTGAGGCGAGTGGACGGTGAATGCATTTACATTGCCTTGTGACATTCAAGCTTAATTATTTGTTGCTGGAAGAAAATGTTGCCGTGCAGGCTTGCATGTGATTTATGATGTGGAAGACTAGCATACGGTGGAAAGTGGAAGGATTGCATGCGCTCGATGTTGTGGAAGCTTGCATGTGATCGATGATGTGAAAGGCTAGCATACGGTGGAAAGTAAAAGGGTTGCATGTGCTGGATCATGTGGATGGATTACATGTAACTGTGCTTGTTCGTTCTGCTGACAGAGCAAACCCGTGAGAGTTATGTTTCGCCCGTCCCGATTCCTATTAAGGACCGCCTATGGGCGGGCGGGCCACTATCAGGCCAGCCCATTAGCGCACTTGCTGTCACTTGTCGATCTAGATTCACTAGGCTTCAATTTTGTTTGTTTTTTTTCTTTTCTGTTACTTTTTTGCGCCAGTTTACTTTGGGGTTTTCTTGTTATACTTTCGTTTTCTATGTTGTTTCATTAGTTTTCTTTGGTTTTTTTCTTTTATTATACTTTAGTTTTCTTTGTTTCTTTCTTGTTTTTTCCTCGTTCTCTTTGCTTTTCTTTTTGTTTCTTTGTCAGTTTTATCAAAAAGATAACACATGTCTACCTTCTCTTAGTAAGTAATGGACACTTTTAACGCACATGTTGGATTTTTCTAATACATGACGAATATCTCTTTAAAATACATGTTTCGAACACGTTTTCAAATAAATGGTAAAAATTTACGAATACATGTTGTAAATTTAGAATAGAAATAAATATATTTTTAAGGTTACAGGAGTATTTTTTATATTATACAAAAAATCATGACTATTTTTGAAATACATGGATATTTCATTGAAATGACACGTACACTTTTTAATCTACACGAATATTTTATTACAATTTATGAATATTTTTTAAAAAATCATTAAACACGTAATATTTATTTTAATTTCACATACATTTTCTAATCGAAATAAATATTATTTTTATATTGTATACATATTTCTTAAATTTTGCATACAGTGTTCTAATACGGGGAAAAAATGTCACGAATAATTTTTTTAAAGTTATCAACATTTTCTGAAACTACACTAACAATTTTTGCACTATTTTAACATTTTTCTCAAATTCATGAGTTCAAATTTGTTTTAAGTAAATTTAAGTTCTCAAATATATGTAAATAAAAGGAAAAGGAGAAAATGCGACAAAAACATGTAATGATGTCAGCTTGATGACCCATGGCTCTACTTCGCGGCCAACCACTGGCTCCATGTAGTATTCTCGCGGGCGATGCAGAAATGTCACACCTGAGTAAACTGTTCATTCCTTGAAAAAAATCTCTTTTAAAAAAAACAATAAAGCCGACGTGTTATGCGTTGGTCAGCGCGGGTTGCGAGCCATCCAATCCTGCAACAAGAGTTTTGTTTTAGAAACATCAAACATCGCAACATAGACTATGTTTCAGAAAACTGGTGTTATTGCAATCACGTGAGTTCACAAACCTGACGATGTTTCAGAAAATGTCAACGATGTTGATGCAATCCGACTAGCTCACAGACTCGTGGCTCTGTAACATCAATGATGTTTCAGAAAAATGCAACACCAGGATGGTTGCGGCGACGGAGGCTGTCGGTGATTGTTGGGACGACATGGAGGAGGTTGGCGGTGGCCATGCCGAGCTTCGTCGCTCCACAACGGCACCATGATGGTGGAGGCGGCATATGACCGAGGAGAGGAAGGAGAGTAGAGAGTAGGCCGATGACCGAGGGTACGAAGGAGGAGGAGTGAGGGGAGGACTGGCGACCGAGAGGGAGAAGGGGAGCTTGCTCGCTGGAGAGGGTGCCAGCGCATTTGGTGGTGTGCGTCTCTCTTTTGTCACTGCAGGGAATATTGCACCAACATTGCAATTGCAAACCTGGACTATGGAAAGAGATGCTTCTTAGGCGTCCTATTAAAGGGAGAAGCGCGAGAAGCCAAGCCTACTACCAAAGGACTAGGTTGGGTCCAAAAGATTCCACTCACATCTCAAAACGAGTCCGGGATAGGGATTAAAGACGGATCCACGATCAACGCGCGCAGAGAGATCCGTCGGGTGAGCGCGAGCATTTTCCTTCTACGTTTTGTTTGAGCGTACAAGCATTTTTCTTTGAAATCATTAATTGAGGAGTACATCTTTCAAAGATCACTCTCACGTCTTCACGTCGGGACAAGTAGCGTACTACATGTGTGTCACTTGTCACAACCTGAGAGTTTTTTTCATAGATCTGTATTTCCAAAACGTTTTATCTTTTAAATTGTGCGTCCAAATCTCGAACCATTTTCATCGTTGGGTCGCTCGCATCAAGATCCTCAAAACCAGACCATATGTTGATAGGTTTTGACAAAAAAAATCACGGAAAAAACCGGATGAAAAAATCGTGCCTCCCACGATAGAAAAAAAAATCAGGAAACGTGTTTTTTTTGTTTCCAAGAGGCACGGCCGTGCCTCTCGTGAAGGCAAAACCATTTCTCCTGTGGAAGAAAAACCGCGCCTCTCGCAAAAAAAAGGCACCATTTCCGAGAGGCACGGCCGTGCCTCTCGCGAACGCAAAACCGTGACTCTTGCAAAAAAAAAACGCATTATTTTCTGTTTCCGTGAGTCGGTGTTTTTTCTTGAAAATTGTTTTTCGTCCAAAAGCTAAGAAAGACCAGTGAAAAACCGAAACACAAAACAAACCGGAAAAAAACAATTAAAAAACCAAAAATGCGTACGGAAAAAAAATGTAATTCGAAAAAACACTCAAAACGTGACACGTGATGGCGGCTGACAATACGCCAAGTGACGATGCGTGGAAATGATCACTGGAAGGCTCCAAAAAAAATACTCACTAACTAGTTGCTTTCATTTTTCTTTTACAAACGCAGAGTAAATGGCTCAGCCACGGCCGATTTAATTGGGGTAAGACTGACTAATCACGAAACCCTATCAGTTTTAGCCCATGGGCTTGACGGGCACCAACCCGAGACTTCCTTTCGGCCTAGCGTTCCTCCTCCGACCCCACTCCCGCAGTCACACACCGACAGTGGAGGCTCCCCTCCCCTCCCATGACGCCACCGCCCCAACTCCTCCACGCCTCATTCTTCTGCTCCCTCACGCTCGCGTTCCTCCAGGCCGGCCGCCTCTCCGCGGCTTCCCACGTCGCCGGCCGCTCGTTGGATTTTTTTAATACATGACGAACATCTCTTTAGAATACATGTTTTGAACACATTTTTAAATACATGGTAACATTTTATAAATAGCAATAAATATATTTTTAATACGACACAAGTATTTTTTATATTGTACAAAAAATAACAAAAAATCATGCATATTTTTTAAATACATGGATATTTCTTTAAAAGGGCACATACATTTTTAACCTACACAAATATTTTATTATAATTTTAAAATATATTTTTAAAATTCATGAGACACATGATATTTATTTAAATTTCACGTAAATTTTATAATATAAATAAATATATTTTTTATATTTGATTCGTATTTATCAAATTTTGCATAAATTTGTTTAAACACGGGAACATTGTTTTGATTGACATAAATAATTTTTTTAAAGTTATCAACATTTTATAAAACTACGCTAACAAATTTTGCACTATGTTAACATTTTTCCCAAATTCATGACTTACAATTTGTTATGAGTAAATTTAAGTTCTAAAATATGTAAATAAAGGGAAAAGGAGAAAACGCGAGAAAACATGTAATGACGTCAGCTTGAGGACCCATGTCTCCACTTCGCGGCCAACCACGGGCTCCCTGTAGTATTCTCGCGGATGATGCAGACATATCGCACCCAAGTAAACTGTTCATTCCTTGAAAGAAAATCTCTTTTAGAAAAAATAATAAAGCAAACGTGTTACGCGTTGGTCGGTGCAGGTTGCGAGCCATCCAATCATGCAACAAGAGCTTTGTTTTATTAACACCAAACATTGCAACATAGACTATATTTCAGAAAACTAGTGTTATTACAATCCGACGAGCTCGCAGACTCGTGCCTTCATAACATCAATGATGTTTTAGAAAAGTGCAACATCGGGATGGCTGCGACGGCGAAGGCTACCGGTGATGGTTGGGGACGACATGGAGGAGGTTGGTGGTGGCCATGCGAGCTCCGCAGCGGCGCCATAGTGGTGAAGGCTACATATGACCGAGGAGAGGAAGAAGAATAGAGGGTAGGCCGATGACCGAGGGTACGAAGAAGGAGGAGTGAGGGGAGGACCGACAACCGAGAGGGAGAAGGAGATATTTTCGTGGTGCGCGGCTATGTTTCGTCGTTGTAGAGAACATTGCACCAACATCACAATTGCAAACTTGGACTATGAAAATAGATGGTTTCGAAGCGTCCGATTAAAGGAAGAACTGCGAGAAGCCAAGTCTACTAGGAGAGGACTAGGTTGGGTTAAAAAGATTCAACTGACCACTCAAAAAGGGTCCGAGATAGGAATTAAAGACAGATCCGACAGTTACGACAGGCGATCGACGCGCGCACAGAGAGATTCGTCGGGTGAGCGGGAGCATTTTCCTTTTACATTTTGTTTGAGCGTACAAGCATTTTCCTTTTACAAAAGCAGAGTAAATGGCCCAGCCACGGCCGATTTCATTGGGCTAAGACTGACTAACCACGAAACCCCATCAGTTTTAGCCCATGGGCTTGACGGGCACCAGGCGGAGGCTTCCTTTCGGCCTAGCGTTCCTCCTCCGACCCCACTCCCACACTCACAGGCCGGCGGTGGAGGCTCCCCTCCCCTCCCCTTCCCCTCCCATGGCGCCACCGCCCCAACCCCTCCACGCCTCGTTCCTCTGCTCCCTCGCGCTCGCGCTCCTCCGCGCCGGCCGCCTCTCCGCGGCCTCCCACGTTGCCTCCACCCTCCCGGCCGCGTCCCCTCCCGCGGCCCTCCTGCGCCGCCTCATCCCGGCCCTCGCCTCCTCGGGCCTCGCCGCCGCCGCCGTCCGCTTCCGCCCCGTCCCCGGCGACCCGCTCTCCCTCAACTCCATCCTTCTCTCCCACTGCGCCCTCCGCTCGCTCCGCCCCGCGCTGGCCCTCCTCCGCTCCTCTGAGTCCGCGGACACCGTCAGCTACAACGTCCTCATCTCGGGCCTCGCCGAGCAGGGCCGCGACGGGGGCCTCGCCCCGGCCCTGCTCGCCGAGATGTGCAAGCGCGGCGTCCCGTTCGACGCCGTCACGGTCAACGCGGCGCTCTTGGCGCTCTGCAGGGATGGTCAGGTGGAGGGAGCGGCGGCGTTGGCTGAGATGATGGTGAGAGGCGGGGGGATCCACAGGTTGGATGTGGTGGGCTGGAATGGTCTCATTGATGGGTACTGTAAGACTGGAGACATGGAGGCGGCGCTGGCGGCGGCCCAGAGGATGAAGACACAGGGGGTGGGAGTTGATGTGGTGGGGTACAATACCTTGGTTGCTGGGCTCTGCCGTGCCAGCGAGGCCGATGCTGCACGGGGCATGCTGGAGACGATGAAGGGGGACGGCGTGGAGCCGAACGTGGTGACTTACACGACATTCATCGCTGAGTGTTGTAGGAAGAATGCGGTTGATGATGCCTTCAGTCTGTACGAAGAAATGGTGAGGATGGGTGTCCTGCCGGATGTGGTCACACTCAGCGCCCTTGTTGATGGGCTTTGCAGGGCCGGACGGTTCTCAGAAGCGTATGCGCTTTTCAGGGAGATGGAGAAGATTGGGGCTGCGCCAAACCATGTCACCTACTGTACACTGATTGATTCACTGTGGAAGGCGCGGAGGGGCAATGAGGCGCACGGTCTATTGGGGGAGGTGGTTTCCAGAGGCGTGGTCGTGGATTTGGTCATGTATACATCTTTAATAGACTGGTTGGGCAAGCAAGGGAAGATCGATGAAGTGAAGGACATGTTTCATTGTGCTCTGTCAGATAATCATACTCCCAATGGTGTTACTTATACCGTACTAATCGATGCACTCTGCAGAGCTGGTAATGTTGATGGGGCAGAGCAGATGTTGTTGGAAATGGAGGATAGATCTGTTCGTCCAAATGTTGTTACGTTCTCATCAATCATCAACGGTCTTAGTAAACAAGGATTGCTTGACAAGGCAACTGATTACATGAGGAAGATGAAGGAAAGGGGCATTGATCCAAATGTTGTGACCTATGGAACAGTTATCGATGGCTTCTTCAAGTGCCAGGAGCAAGAATCAGCTCTTGACTTGTACCATGAAATGCTGTGTGAGGGTGTGGAAGTTAATAAATTTATTCTTGATTTGCTGGTGAATGGTCTGAGGAAAAATGGGAAAATGGAGGAAGCTGAAGCATTGTTTAGAGATATGAATAAACGCGGTATGCTGCTAGACCATGTAAACTACACCAGTTTGATAGACGGGCTCTTTAAAATGGGTGACATGCCGGCTGCTTTCAAAGTTGGTCAGGAGTTGACGGAGAGAAACTTGTCGCCTGATGCTGTTGTCTATAATGTGTTTGTCAACTGCCTTTGTATGCTTGGGAAATCTAAGGAAGCAGAATCAATTTTGAAAGAGATGCAAAATACAGGCTTAAAACCCGACCAAGTGACATATAACACTATGATCACTGCACAGTGCAGGGACGGGAAGACTGCTAAAGCTCTGAAACTCCTTCATGAAATGAAGAGGAGTTCTTTAAAACCGAACCTCGTCACATACACTACACTGATTGCGGGTCTCTTTCAGGCGGGGTCTGTTGAGAAGGCGAAGTATTTGTTAAATGAGATGGCTTCTTCTGGATTCTCTCCGACCTCTCTGACTCATCGAAAGGTGCTGCAAGCATGCTCCCAAAGTGGGAGACCAAATATGATTTTGGAAATTCATGATTGGATGGTTAATGCTGGGCTTTCTGCTGATATCACCGTCTATAATACACTTCTGCGTGTTTTGTGTTACCATGGAATGACAAGGAAAGCTACAGTTGTCTTGCAAGAAATGTCGGGAAGAGGAATTAGCCCAGATACCATCACATTCAATGCTCTAATTCTTGGTCATTTCAAGAGCACCCATGTAGACAATGCCTTTGCTACTTATGATGAGATGCTTCGCCATGGGGTCTCACCGAACATAGCTACATTCAACACGCTCTTGGGTGGGCTTGAGTCCACTGGAAGAATTGGAGAAGCAAATAAGGTGCTGAATGAGATGAAGAGAAGGGGCATTGAGCCCAGCAATCTTACTTATGACATACTTGTCACAGGATATGGAAAACAAAGCAACAAACTTGAAGCAATGCGGTTGTATTGTGAAATGGTGGCGAAAGGCTTTCTTCCGAAAGTAAGCACATACAATGCACTCATAAGCGACTTTGTTAAAGTGGGAATGATGAGTCAAGCTAAAGAGTTGCTCAACGAAATGAACAAGAGGGGTGTTCCACCCACATCCTGCACTTACGATATTCTTGTGAGTGGATGGGCAAAGCTTAGAAATGGAACAGAGGTGAGAAATTTCCTCAAAGATATGAAGGACAAAGGATTTAGTCCATCCAAAGGCACTCTTAGTTCTATATGCAGAGCATTTTCAAAACCAGGAATGACCTGGGAAGCTCGGCGTTTACTTAAAAAGCTGTATAAGGTTTAGGAGTGTCAAGCATTGATTCCTCATCTACCAAGCAAGCATAGATGGTCTGATTGAGACTGTTCTTAGTATGACCGCGGCTCGCGACAGGCCGTCAAACGTGACAAGAAGCTAGTTGCAGAGATAATCCCCAAGTCACCTGTAAGTATGTTTGGTTCTCTGTTCAGTTGGGTTGAGTCTAATTTAACCAGTTCAATATAATGTTGTTGTTGCTGTGTTTTTTTATCAACAAGTAGTTAACAGCTTTCTTAACACGCTCTGTATGGCGGTGCTGCTTGAGTAGCAAGTGTGGTGATGCCTATCTCGCAGAATTTACCTTTGCAGGATGACCCTTTGAATGAGCGGAAGATCATGAATTATGTGAAAAGATCCCCCGCAAGCTCCAAAGGCATGTGATGTTGCCATTTTGTTTTCTTTTAATTGTATTGCTAGTTGCTACTCCCTCCGTTCCAAAATAAGTGTAGATGATCTAGTACAAAAATTGTACTCCCTCCGTTCCTAAATATAAGTCTTTTAAGAGATTTCAATAGAGAGTACATGCGGATGTATATAGACTCATTTCAGAGTATAGATTCATTCATTTTACTCCATATGTAGTCCGTATTGGAATCTCTTAAAAGACTTATATTTAGGAACGGAGGAAGTACTAGTTTAGTACAAAATCTGCGACACTTATTTTGGGACGGATGGAGTACTAGGCTGCTAGCACATTTCTTTGTGGTATGTGATTTTAATCATTCCATGTTTCCCTGCACTGCTTGCTTTCCAGATGGCCGCATTTCTGTAACAGAGGAGTCAGAAGGAACTGCACCCTGCTCATATGAACCTTGTCAAAATTATTATGAGTTTATCAGTGAAGAGCTACCCTTCATTCGTAAGGAGCAGATGCGAGTTTGTGAAATTATTGGCTGCTCCTTGTCTCTGTGAATCTGGCGGTACAAGGCATGTTTTGGCAGCAGCCCGGTGAGCACCATTGTTGAACTTCTGAAAAGCAAGCAGCAGATATCATTTACAACCAGGTGACTACTATGAAGTTAGATACCACACTTTGTTTTTCTGAACACTCACGCTTGTTTTGTGTTTTACTCTGTTCTCTCATCAAAGACTAGTGCTCTTGGAACTGACACCTGATTGCTAGGATCATGGAGCTGACACCTGATTGCTAGGATCATGGACCTGAATGCATCTCTCACGTGAAACTTTGAACCTCTCTGTTTGTGTAGGATCTGAGGCAGTGGGGCTTCTGACGGAGAAAATCGCAGGAGGCTGCTCCTCCTTTACTCCGCCTGTCCGGAGCACAGGAGGAGAGCAACCAGAGGTGGCGGCCCGCTGCTCTGGGGTTCTTCTGCAGAGATTGTTCTTGGATGCGCCGTTTAGCGACCGGCTGCTGCAGTGCTGCTACTACACCTCCTGGTGCGTTTATATACGTTGTGTAGGTCTGTTTGCGTTTGGTAGTTCTTTGTCTGTAATCGTGGGCTGTCTGATACCAAATCGTGTGTGAGCTTTCCTGCAAGAAAGTTCCATCTTGAGCATGAGCATGACAGAGATATTACTGGTTTACACGAAATCTATGGTGGCATATTACTCTTGCACCATTTAAAGCAAGCTTATATGTGGTCAGGACTTGAGCTCAGTATTCGTATCAAAGATTCCAAGATGGTATGTGATTCCATACGCTCTCTGGCGGTGCCACCAATTAAAGCCCATGTGGCAGACCAGATCCGTGGAATTCAAATTGGGTTGTGCAATGAGTTACTACTACAAGTAAGTTCGAAAAAAAAATGTTACTACTACAAATAGGATCAAAACTGTGAGGTGTGCGATTATGTCAGGCCTCTTTGATTTGGCATGAATTTCAAAACTCAGGAACCCCGTTTCAAAAAAAAAAAAAACTCAGGAACAAGAAAATTACGTGATTGAAGTGGCATGGCCACTTGAAATTTATTGAACTAGAGACTGTTTGTTGCCACTGGAAAAATAAAAGAATTATAAAAAAGGGTTGAAGTGGATGCCCGATTTCTTATGAAATGTAGCACAAATCATTCCTTAGAGAGAAAAAAATCATGTATGATCCAATCCTACGAATCGAGTGACCCAACATAAAAAATGAAACCAAGGGTTCTAAGGCTGATTTCAATGGACTGGTGCTTAGAGTGAGTGCTAAGTGTATTAAAAACGTTAGCAACTAGTCTTCCCAATGCATAGGTGCTTAGCTTTTGTTGCTAAGCTTTCCTCATGGAATTATTTAATAGTTAAACTTCTTCATGCATTGGTTACTAGTCATTTTACATAGGTTCACGTGCTTAGAACCGGTTCTTTCTGGGGTCACCATAATGCTCTCTCTTCTTTTTAATTGCTTTGGCACATCACCTTTTTGCCTATGTGACATCTTTAGCATCAATGCATTGGAACCAGCCTAATTTTCTCAAAGAAATTCCTTTGAATCAAAGAGCCCTTGTATGATACGGATATGTTATCCCGCATTGATGGCAAATGCAGAAGTTATCAAGTGGATGAGGTGGTTAATTTAATAGCAGGTCAACTTCCGAAGGCATGCCTGTGGACGTGCGTGATCTAGCGATATGAAAATTTCGAATTCGAAACGGTATCCACCTCCGGTAGGAGCACGGTTTCACCGAGCACGAATGAATTCCGTGGCCCCGAACGGATCATTTGTACTGCCGAGAGTACTCATCTTTCCCGTGACAAACATGTAATAACTTGTGGTAATTTTGTACTGCCCCCTTCGATCTACTTCAGCAGGGCCTGTCTCAGTCTCTCCCTTTTTTTTTTGCGAAATTGTCTCAGTCTCTCCCTGTCGTAGAATAAAGAATAGTGGTGGAAATCCGGCTTAGAACGTAGTACTTAGCCGTTGGGTTTCCCACCGTCCGAATTTTCAAACAGCAGCAGCAGGAGCAGCCCCTGCCCTACCCCTGTCGTACATACATGTTCCACGGAACCCATGCATTAACAGAGGTCGCCGGCAGCGCACATGATGGTTTTAACCACAAGCTCGAGCTGAAACCAAGGGCCGAATTGTACGTGCGCAATGCCGTAACGGAATCGAAGAAACCGAACCGCGACCAAATCGAATGTACGTGAAATACACATGACATGACCATGCATAATTTGTAATCCCTCCATTACATAATTCTTGTCGTGATTTTAGTTAGAAAAACAAATATATATTTTTGGTAAACATTATGAAACTTACCAATTGTAATTCTCTTTTATCATTTGAAAATTGAAGAGGAACTCATTATTTTAGCGTCATTTTCTATAAAAAGAAATCGAGAAAAAAAGTAGGACTCTGCTATGTATTTTTATTAATTTTCTTAAACAAAATACAGAACTAGTCTTGAAACCAGAAAACGATATACATAGAAATAATAAAATAATGAAAGAATAAAATAAGGAAATAAGGAGAAGGAAAAGAAACATAAAATTACAACGGGATGTGAAACCCCTTAACGAAAGGCATGGATCCACTCCTGGAACCCAGTGTATTCATGTCTTTTCGCTTTGAAGATGACCCACTTGAGCTCCTCCTTGAACGTTCTCCTGCAGTTGCTGTGTGCGCGTGTTCATCGTGAAGATAAAATCATTTCTTGTTGTCCAGATTGCCCAAGATTTCAAGGATGATGATCTCAATAGCAAAGGGGACATTAAGTATCTGCTTTAGGTTGTTGATCTCTTGCTAAATGCCCAGATGTTCAGATGTCTAGGAGGGACAAAAAGGACAGTGAAAGAAGATATGGTCTCTTGTTTCAATAACCTGCATGTTGCACATGACACAAGAGTAGTTTTCAAGAAATAAGTTCTTACGTTGAAGCATTGCTCTTGTGTTGAGTCTATTGTAGAGCAGTAACCAGTAAAAAAAATGTGCTTCGGTTGGCAGCAAGTTTTCCAGAGCCATTTCAAGGCTGGCATAATATCAGCGTGGGAGAAAGCATCCTATAAACCTTGGAAACTTTGTAGGAAGTTACCACGAATGGTAATTTCCAATGATCATGATCTGTAGTGAGTACTAGATTATGTAGAAACTGTTGTAATTCCTGAAATTGCTCATATGCTTCTTCAGAAAGTGGCAAGTGGAAGTTTGCAGCAAGCTCCTCAAATTGCCATAACTCTAAAATAGAAATGCGTTGGTTCTTGGGCTCTTGGCAAAAGAATGGAGATGTGGCCAGGTAGCAGCCTTATATTCCCCATCCCATGCATCTGGCCATAACTCCAAAGTTTATCCATTTCGAACAATTCCAGCTGCATGTTCTTTGTAAGTTGGAAGGGTTTTTTTTTTTGCAGGGGAAAGGAGAATTCATTAATTAAGCAGTAGCCATGTCTGCATTACAAAGGTCCGGAACCTCGTCCGGACCGGATCGAAGCCACACCGCAGTGCACTTCTTTATTCGACCAAAGTTTGCTAAAAAAATGGCTAACAACGTTTTGTTCTCGCCTCACAAGCTTAATTATGAAATCACCCCGCTCCTGCAGAAGCGAATTAATCTCACGGATCAACATCATATGCTTCGACCGGTCACCATACCATCCTCGATCAGTTTTGCCACTTCCGCGCAGTCCGTTTGAATTACAACAGACAGCTCAGACCACTGGGTAGCGAGGGAGACGCCTTCTAAACAAGCAGCAAGTTCAGACTCAAGCCGTGATGCACACTGCCTTAGCTCACGGCAAGACAAAAAAATAATATCTCCATGCTCATCTCGGAGGACCATGCCAGCTCCTGCAGTTCCGTCCTTAGCAGAGAAGGACTCGTCTATGTTGACCGCTGCCCAGCCAGCCGGCGGTGCCTCCCACTTTAGTGCTGGTGGCTTCTCCTGCTGCGCATGTGATAACAGTTTCCTCGTGGGCAGAGGCGCAGCCACCATCTTTCCTTTGATATGATCTCCATGAGGGTACGCCTGGATGGACAGCAAGGAGTTGATATAGCTGCTTAGGAACCTGGTCGAGGCTTCAACCGGCGGTGGTCGTTTGTCGTGGACGATCTCATTCCTCACATGCCACCAGCGCCAAATCGTCATGAGCGTGTACATCCGCTCCTTCGGCGACAAGTCCGCGAGCACATGAAAATGCCACTCTGGCCCTGTGTGCACGACTCGCCGGACGTCTGGAATATTCCATTACCGCGCCATAGCTTGCCACAAGGCGACCGCATGAGGGCATCTGCAAAGAGCATGAAAAGTGTTCTCCGGTTCGGTGGCACACACAGGGCACAAGTTAGATACTTCAAGGGTACGAGCATGTTTATTAGTCCATGTGCCCAAGAAGTTCGTCGCCACCCGCCAAGCAAACACACGCACCTTGGGAGGAGCAGGGCACCTCCATAAAAAAGCCCAGATGGCTCGTCACCCGTCCGGTGCCCTACTCGCCGTGACTGAAGATGGACGAAGACGTTCATCAAGCGCCAGCCGATACGCACTCCGAACCGTGAAGATACCATTATGCTCCGGTTCCCAAGCAAGGACATCCTCATCGAGTCACGGAGAAGTCCAAATTTTAACAATCTGTCCAACATCTATGGGGTTGAAATATTGTTGTAGAAGGTCCATATGCCATGCACCGCGCTCATCCAGCAACTCTGAGACTCTTCTCAGCCGGCATCGCCCCTGCATAGTGATAGGTTTGCCGGAGCCACCGTTCGGGATCCAGCGATCTCTCAATATACGAATGGATCGCCCATTGCCTACCCGTCATAAAATACCATGCTTCAGAAGCTCCAGCCCATGCGCCACAGCTTGCCAAGTTGGTGAAGCGTTGGACGGGAAAATAGTGTCCACGAGGAGACCAGACGGAAAATATTTAGCTTTCATCACTTGCGCACACAGACTGTCCGGGTTAGAAAGGATTCGCCATGCTTGGCATGCCAGCAGAGCTTGGTTGAACAGGCAGAACTCCCGGAACCCCATGCCTCCATGTGACTTCGGTCGGATCAGCTTTTCCCATGCACGCCAATGCGTTTTGCGTCGCCCTTTTTCAGCACCCCACCAGAAGTTACGCACCATGCGGGTCAGATCATCACAAGTAGACGCCAACAACCTGAAGATGCTCATTAGATATGTGGGTAGTGCTTGGGCAATGGACGTTATTAGCACCTCTCTCCCACTTTGTGCCATCGAGTCACACCACATGATGAACCTCTTGGTAAACTTTTCCTAGATGTTCTGGAAACGACCCTTACTCGTACGCCCATTAGGAGTAGGAAGTCCAGGATATTTCTCTTCGAAGCTAATATTTTGCACGTACAGTACTACTCGTACCACATCATCCTTGTCACGTTGACTGCAATGTTCACCAAAAAGGATAGACGTCCAGTACTGCCTTGATGCGCTGCGCTTCTCCTTCTGTTGCACGGAAGAACAAAAGTGTATCATCAGCAAACAAAAGGTGTGAAATCCCGGGTGCCCTGGGACACACTTTCAGTGGTGAAATATGTGTCTCTTGCGCCTCCTTTTTCAGCAAGGCCGCTAGACCATCCGCAATGAAGAGAAAGAGGAATGGTGAAAGAGGATCTCCCTGACGTAGCCCTCGCGACGGTGCAAATGAATCTGAGCAGGCTCCATTAATTTTTACCATGTATCTCACCGAGGTGACACAAGACATTATCCAACTCACCCATCGATGGTCAAAGCCCAACTGCTGCATCACTCGCTCCAGGAATACCCAATCCACTCTGTCGTAAGCCTTAGACAGATCAAGCTTATATGCACAAAAGCTTCTGTCCGGGTTTTTCTCATGTCGGATGAAGTGGGTGCACTCAAATGCCATAAAGGCATTGTCGGTAATAAGCCGTCCAGGTACAAATGCACTTTGCTCCAGTGAAATAATGTCTCCCAGGAGGGGTCTTAGTCGGTTGACTAAACATTTAGAAATCACCTTATATATAACATTGCAAAGGCTGATAGGCCGGAAATCTGATAACTTGACCGGGTCATCAATCTTGGGAATCAAAATGATGGTTGTCAAGTTGACCCCCTCTGGCATATGACCTGACACAAAAAACAGCCGCACTGCTGAGATAATATCTGTTGGAAATATGCCCTAGAGGCAATAATAAAATGGTTATTATTGTAATTCCTTGTTCATGATGATTGTCTATTTTTCATGCTATAATTGTATTAACCGGAAACATATCCCTAGTGAGCCTCTAGTTAGCTAGCTCGTTATCAATAGATGGTCACGGTTTCATGACCATGGACATTGGATGTCATCGATAACGGATCACATCATTAGGAGAATGATGTGATGGACAAGACCCAATCCTAAGCATAGCACAAATATCGTGTAGTTCATTTGCTAAAGCTTTTCCAATGTCACGTATCGTTTCCTTAGACCATGGGATTGTGCAACTCCCGGATACCGTAGGAATACTTTGGGTGTGCCAAACGTCACAACGTAACTGGGTGGCTATAAAGGTACACTACGGGTATCTCCGAAAGTGTCTGTTGGGTTGGCACGAATCGAGAGTGGGATTTGTCACTCCGTGTGACGGAGAGGTATCTCTGGGCCCACTCGGTAAGACATCATCATAATGAGCTCAATGTGACTAAGGAGTTAGCCACGGGATGATGTATTACGGAATGAGTAAATAGACTTGCCGGTAACGAGATTGAACAAGGTATAGGGATACCGACGATCGAATCTCGGGCAAGTATCGTACCGGTAGACAAAGGGAATTGTATACGGGATTGATTGAATCCCCGACATCGTAGTTCATCCGATGAGATCATCGTGGAGCATGTGGGAGCCAACATGGGTATCCAAATCCCGCTATTGGTTATTGACCGGAGAGGTGTCTCGGTCATGTCTACGTGTCTCCCGAACCTGTAGGGTCTACACACTTAAGGTTCGATGACGCTAGGGTTATAGGGAAATAGTGTACGTGGTTACCGAAGGTAGTTCAGAGTCCCGGATGAGATCCCGGACGTCACGAGGAGTTTTGGAATGGTCCAGAGGTAAATATTGATATATAGGAAGTGAGGTTTTGGTCACCGGAAGAGTTTCAGGCATCACTGATAGCGTACCGGGACCACCGGAAGGGTTCCGGGGGTCCACAAAGTGGGGCCACGGGCACCAGAGGGTTGCGTGGGCCGAGAGTGGGAGGGACCAGCCCCATAATGGGCTGGTGCGACCTCCACCCTGGCCCAAGGCGCAGCAAAGGAGAGAAGGGGGGAAACCCTAGGCCCAGATGGGCCTAAGGCCCACCTAAGGCAGCGCCCTCCCCTCTCCCTCTCTGGCCGCCGACCAGATGGCCAATCTAGGGTTGGCTGCAGCCCCTAGGGTGGAACCCTAGGGCTGCTCTCTCCCTCCCCCTCCTCCTATATATAGTGGAGGGTTTTGGGGCTGCTAAACACACGAGTTCTTCCTCTCTCGGCGCAGCCCTACCCTTCTTCTTCCTCGTTCTCCGTAGTGCTTGGCAAAGCCCTGCCGGAGACCATGCAGCTCCATCATCACCACGCCGTCGTGCTGCCGGAGCTATCCCTCAACCTCTCCTTCCTCCTTGCTGGATCAAGGCGTAGGAGACATCATCGGGTTGTACGTGTGTTAAACGCGGAGGCGCCGTTGTTCGGCGCTTAGATCGGAATCCACCGTGATCTAAATCGCTGCGAGTATGACTCCACCAACCGCATTCTAGTAATGCTTCCGCTTAGCGATCTTCAAAGGTATGAAGATGCACTCTTCCCTTACTCGTTGTTGGTTTATCCATAGATGGATCTTGGTGATCGTAGGAATTTTTTTGATTTACTACTACGTCTCCCAATAGTGGCATCATGAGCTAGGTCTATGCGTAGAATCTATGCACGAGTAGAACACAAGTTGTTGTGGGCGTCAATCTTGTTAATATGCTTGCCGTTACTAGTCTTATCTTGATTCGATGGTATTGTGGGATGAAGCGGCCCAGACCAACTTTACATGTACGCTTACGTGAGACCGGTTCCACCGCCTGATATGCACTTGTTGCATAAGGTGGCTAGCGGGTGTCTGTCTCTCCCACCTTAGTCGGATTGGATTCGATGAAATGGGTCCTTATGAAGGGTAAATAGCAATTGGCATATCAGGTTGTGGTTTTGGCGTAGGTAAGAAACGTTCTTGCTAGAAACCTATAGCAGCCACGTAAAAACTTGCAACTACAAATTAGAGGACGTCTAACTTGTTTTTGCAGCATATGCCTTGTGATGTGATATGGCCAAAGGATGTGATGTGATGCATTGTGATGTATGAGATTGATCATGTTCTTGTAATAGGATTCACGACTTGCATGTCGATGAGTATGACAACCGGCAGGAGCCATAGGAGTTGTCTTATTTTATTGTATGACGTGCATGTCAATCATAAATGCCATGTAATTACTTTACTTTATTGCTAATTGTTAGCCATAGTATTAGAAGTAATAGTTGGCAAGACAACTTCATGAAGACACGATGATGGAGATCATGATGATGGAGATCATGGTGTCGTGCCGGTGACAGTGATGATCATGGTGCCCCGAAGATGGAGATCAAAGGAGTAAGATGGTATTGGCCATATCATGTCACTATATTGATTGCATGTGATGTTTATTATGTTTACATCTTATTTGCTTAGAACGAAGGTACTAAATAAGATGATCTCTCAATAAAATTTCAAGAAATGTGTTCATCCTTACTGTGCACCGTTGCTAAGGATCATTGTTCCGAAGCACCACGTGATGATCGGGCGTGATAGGTTCTAACGTTCGCATACAACGAGTGTAAGCCAGATTTACACACGTGAAACACTTAGGTTGACTTGACGAGCCTAGCATGTACAAACATGGCCTCGGAACACAGAAGACCGAAAGGTCGAACATGAGTCGTATAGAAGATATGATCAACATGGAGATGTTCACCATGGATGACTAGTCCGCGTCACGTGATGATCGGACACGGGCTAGTTGACATGGATCATGTATCACTTGGATGACTAGAGAGATGTCTATCTAAGTGGGAGTTCATTAAATGATTTGATTATATGAACTTAATTATCATGAACTTAGTCTAAAATTGTCTTTACAATCTATATTGTAGATCCAATGGCCAACGCTAATGTCACCCTCAACTTCAACGCGTTCCTAGAGAAAACCAAGCTGAAAGATGATGGAAGCAACTATGCAGACTGGGTCCATGGCTTGAGGATCATCCTCATAGCTTCCAAAAGATTGTATGTCCTTGATGTACCGCTAGGTGACGCACCCATTTTCCCAGCAGATCAAGACGTTATGAACGCTTGGCAGTCATACTGCGATGATTACTACCTTGTTCAGTGCGACATGCTTTACAGTTTAGAACCGGGGCTCCAAAAGCGTTTTGAGCAACACGGAGCATATGAGATGTTCCAAGAGCTAAAACTGGTTTTCCAAGCTCATGCCCGGGTCGAGAGATATGATGTATCCGACAAGTTCTTCAGTTATAAGATGGAGGAAAACAGTTCTGTTAGTGAGCACATACTCAAAATGTCTGGGTTGCACAACCGCTTCACTCAGTTGGGAGTTAATCTCCCGGATGACTCGATCATTGATAGAATCCTCCAGTCGCTTCCACCTAGCTACAAGAGCTTTGTGATGAACTACAACATGCAGGATATGGAGAAGTCCATTCCTCAGTTGTAGTCGATGCTGAAATCAGCGGAGGTCGAGATCAAAAAGGAGCATCAAGTGTTGATGGTGAATAAGACCACTAGTTTCAAGCAAGGCAAGGGTAAGAAGAACTTCAAGAAGGACGGCAAAGATGTTGCCGCGCTCGGTAAGCAAGTTGCCAGGAAGAAGAACAAACATGGACCCAAGCTTGAGACTGAGTGCTTTTATTGCAAGGGTACCGGTCACTGGAAGCGGAACTGCCCCAAGTACTTAGTGGATAAGAAGGCCGGCAACATTAAAGGTATATGTGATATACTTGTTATTGATGTGTACCTAACCAGCTCTCGTGGTAGCTCCTGGGTATCTAATACCGGTGCAGTTGCTCACATTTGTAACTCCAAGCAGGAGCTGCGGAATAAGCGAAGGCTGGCAAAGGACGAGGTGACGATGCGTGTCAGGAATGGTTCCAAGGTCGATGTGATCGCCGTCGGCACGCTACCTCTACATCTACCTTCGGGATTAGTGTTAAACCTCAATAATTATTATTTAGTATCAGCTTTGAGCATGAACATTGTATCTGGATCTTGTTTGATTCGAGATGGCTACTCATTTAAATCTGAGAATAATGGTTGTTCTATTTATATGAGAGAAATGTTTTATGGTCATGGTCAATGGTTTATTTGTGATGAATCTCGAACGTGATGTTACACATGTCCATAGTGTGAGTACCAAAAGATGTAAGATCGATAACGATAGTCCCACTTACAGGTGGCACTGCCGCCTTGGTCATATCATTGTCAAACGCATGAAGAAACTCCATGCTGATGGACTTTTGGAGTCTCTTGATTTTGAATCATTTGACACGTGCGAACCATGCCTCATGGGCAAGATGACCAAGACTCCATTTCTCCGGAACAATGGAGCGATCAACTGACTTGTTGGAAATAATACATACCGATGTATGTTTTCCAATGAGCGTCGAGGCTCGCGGTGGCTACCGTTATGTTCTCACCCTCACTGATGACTTAAGCAGATATGGGTATGCCTACTTAATGAAACACAAGTCTGAAACCTTTGAAAAGTTCAAGGAATTTTAGAGTGAGGTAGAGAATCAACATGACACGAAAATAAAGTGCCTATGATCTGATCGTGGCAGAGAATATTTGAGTCACGAGTTTGGCACGCACCTAAGGAAATGTGGAATTGTTTCACAACTCACGCAGCCTGGCACACCTCAGCGAAATGGTGTGTCTGAACGTCATAATCGCACTCTATTAGATATGGTACGATCTATGATGTCTCTTACCGACTTACCGCTATCATTTTGGGGATATGCATTAGACACTGACACATTCACTTTAAATAGGGCACCATCAAAATCCGTTGAGACGACACCGTATGAATTATGGTTTGGAAAGAAACCTAAGCTGTCGTTTCTAAAAGTTTGGGGATGCGATGCTTATGTGAAGAAACTTCAACCTGAGAAGCTTGAACCCAAAGCGGAAAAGTGCGTCTTCATAGGATATCCCAAAGAGACTATTGGGTATACCTTCTACCTCAGATCCAAAGGCAAAGTATTTTTTGCTAAGAATGGATCCTTTCTCTCGAAAGAGTTTCTCTCGAAAGAGGTGAGTGGGAGGAAAATAGGACTTGATGAGGTAATTGTACCTCCACTCGAACCAGAGAGTAGCACAGCACAGGAAGTTGTTTCTCTGGAGCCTACACCGGCTGGAGAGGAAGTTAATGATGATGATGATCATGAAACTTCAGATCAAGTTACTATTGAACGTCGAAGGTCCACTAGGACACGTTCCGCACTAGAGTGGTACCGTAACCCTGTCGTGGAGATCATGTTGTTGGACAACGGTGAACCTTCGAACTATGAAGAAGGGATGGCGGGCCCGGATTCCAACAAATGGCTTGAAGCCATGAAATCCGAGATAGGATCCATGTATGAGAACAAAGTGTGGACTTTGGTGGACTTGCTTGATGATAAACGAGCCATAGAAAATAAATGGATCTTTAAGAAGAAGACTGACGCGGATGGTAATGTGACCGTCTATAAGGCTCGGCTTGTCGCTAAGGGTTATCGACAAGTTCAAGGAGTTGACTACGATGAGACTTTCTCACCTGTAGCGATGTTGAAGTATGTCCGAATCATGTTTGCAATTGCCGCATTTTATGATTATGAGATCTGGCAAATGGACCTTAAAATGGCATTCCTTAATGGCTTCCTTAAGGAAGAACTCTATATGATGTAGCCGGAAGGTTTTGTCAATCCTAAAGATGCTAACAAAGTATGCAAGCTCCAACGCTCCATCTATGGGCTGGTGCAAGCATCTCGGAGTTGGAACATTCGCTTTAATGAGGTGATTAAAGCGTTTGAGTTTATACAGGTTTATGGAGAACCCTGTACTTACAAGAAAGTGAGTGGGAGCTCTGTAGCATTTCCCATATTATATGTGGATGAAATATTGTTGATGGGAAATAATATATAACTTTTGGAAAGCATAAAGGCCTACTTGAATAAGTGTTTTTCAATGAAGGACCTTAGAGAAGCTGCTTACATATTAGGCATCAAGATATATAGAGATAGATCGAGACGCCTCATAGGTCTTTCACAAAGCACATACCTTGACAAGATATTGAAGAAGTTCGATATGGATCAGTACAAGAAGGGGTTCTTGCCTGTGTTACAGGGTGTGAGATTGAGTACAACTCAATGCCCGACCATGGCAAAGGATAGAGAAGAGATGAGTGTCATCCCGTATGCTTCAGCCATATGCTCTATTATGAATGCCATGTTGTGTACTAGACTTGATGTGAACCTTGCCGTACCAAAGTGATCCCGGAGCGGAATAGTGGACAGCGGTCAAGAATATCCTAAAGTACCTGAAAAGGACAAAGGACATGTTTCTCGTATATGGAGGTGCCGAAGAGCTCGTCATAAAGGGTTACGTCGATGCTAGCTTCGACACAAATCCGGAAGACTCCAAGTCACAAACCGGATACGTGTATATTTTGAACGGAGGGGCAGTCAGCTGGTGCATCAGCAAGCAAAGCGTCGTGGCGGCATCTACATGTGAAGCAGAGTACATAGCTGCTTCAAAAGCAGCAAAGGAAGGAGTCTGGATGAAGGAGTTCATCATCGACCTAGGAGTAATTCCTAATGCGTCGGGCCCGATGACTCTATTCTATGACAACACTGGAGCTATTGCCCTTGCCAAGGAGCCCAGGTTTCGCAAGAAGACAAGACACATCAAGTGCCACTTCAACTCCATCCGTGATTACATTCGGGAGGGAGATATAGATATTTGTAAAGTACATACGGATTTGAATGTCGTAGATCCGTTGACTAAACCTCTCTCACGAGCGAAACATGATCAACACCAGAACTCTATGGGTGTTCGATTCATCACAATGTAACTAGATTATTGACTCTAGTGCAAGTGGGAGACTGTTGGAAATATGCCCTAGAGGCAATAATAAAATGGTTATTATTTTATTTCCTTGTTGATGATAATTGTCTATTGTTCATGCTATAATTGTATTAACCGGAAACCATAATGCATGTGTGAATACATAGACGACAACATGTCCCTAGTGAGCCTCTAGTTGGCTAACTCGTTATCAATAGATGGTCACGGTTTCATGACCATGGACATTGGATGTCATTGATAACAGGATCACATCATTAGGAGAAGGATGTGATGGACAAGACCCAATCCTAAGCATAGCACAAAGATCATGTAGTTCGTTTGCTAAAGCTTTTCCAGTGTCAAGTATCGTTTCCTTAGACCATGAGATTGTGCAACTCCCGGATACCGTAGGAATACTTTGGGTGTGCCAAACGTCACAATGTAACTGGGTGGCTATAAAGGTACACTACGGGTATCTCCGAAAGTGTCTGTTGGGTTGGCACGAATCAAGACTAGGATTTGTCACTCCGTGCGACGGAGAGGTATCTCTGGGCCCACTCGCTAAGACATCATCATAATGAGATCAATGTGACGAAGGAGTTATCCACGGGATGATGTATTACGGAACGAGTAAAGAGACTTTCCGGTAATGAGATTGAACAAGGTATAGGGATACCGATGATCGAATCTCCGGCAAGTATCGTACCAGTAGACAAAGGGAATTGTATACGGGATTGATTGAATCCCCGACATCGTGGTTCATCCGATGAGATCATCATGGAGCATGTGGGAGCCAACATGGGTATCCAGATCCCGCTATTGGTTATTGACCGGAGAGGTGTCTCGGTCATGTCTACGTGTCTCCTGAACCCATAGGGTCTACACACTTAAGGTTCGATGACGCTAGGGTTATAGGGAAATAGTGTTCGTGGTTACTGAAGGTAGTTCGGAGTCACGGATGAGATCCTGGACGTCACGAGGAGTTTTGGAATGGTCCGGAGGTAAAGATTGATTTATAGGAAGTGAGGTTTTGGTGACCGGAAGAGTTTCGGGCATCACCGGTAGTGTACCGGGACCACCGGAAGGGTTCCGGGGGTCCACCAAGTGGGGCCACGGGCACCAGAGGGATGCGTGGGCCGAGAGTGGGCTAGTGCGACCTCCACCTTGGCCCAAGGCGCAGCAAAGGAGGGAAGGGGGAAACCCTAGGCCCTGATGGGCCTAAGGCCCACCTAGGGCGGCGCCCTCTCCTCTTCCTCTCTGGCCGCCAGCCAGATGGCCAATCTAGGGCCGGCTGCAGCCCCTAGGGTGGGAACCCTAGGGCTACGCCCTCCCTCCCCCTCCTCCTATATATAGTGGAGGGTTTGGGGGCTGCTAAACACACGAGTTCTTCCTCTCTCGGCACAGCCCTACCCTTCTTCTTCCTCGCTCTCGGTAGTGCTTGGCGAAGCCCTATCGGAGACCACGCGGCTCCATCATCACCATGCCTTCATGCTGCCGGAGCTCTCCCTCGACCTCTCCTTCCTCCTTGCTGGATCAAGGTGTAGGAGACGTCATCAAGCTGCACGTGTGTTGAACGCGGAGGCGCCGTTGTTCGGCGCTTAGATCGGAATCCACCGCGATCTGAATGGCTGCGAGTATGACTCCACCAACCGCATTCTAGTAACGCTTCCGCTTAGTGATCTTCAAAGGTATGAAGATGCACTCTCCCCTTACTCGTTGCTGGTTTCTCCATAGATGGATCTTGGTGATTGTAGGAATTTTTTTGATTTACTACTACGTCTTCCAACAACCCAGTTTATTATTGGGCTATAGCAGGAGGAGGCAAAAAAGAAGAGTGCAGGAGGAGGCAAAAAGTGCTAGTGGGTAGGAGGCATGGTGCACTTGTAATCAGAGACAATGCCCCTAGCCCAGACGACATGATTCCTGCCATGCGAGGCCTCGACTCCCTCGAGGTTTCGTTTAGCAGTGTTCTGGACTCAGTGGAGTACAATGACTCTATCTTGGGTAAGCGGCAAGTGGATGGCCTGCTTGGCCATGTGAAGGCTTAACTAGGCGGCAAGGCATTGGTGCCATTTGTTGAAGTTCCTGATGGAGGCATTCAGAAAAAAGGGAAGACGGAGGCGAACCAGGAAGATGATGAAGCAACCAGCAGGGCGTGTGAGGCGGATATGGAGGCGACCGGCCCAGGGGCCGTCGGTAAACTCATAGGGCCAGTTGTGGTGCCCCGTCAGGAGCAATGAATTGCATTGTGTGGAACTGTCGGGGTGCGGGGAACACCTCGACAGTTCGTGATCTCGTGGCTCACACTCGATCCCATTCCCCAAGCATGATCTTTTTATGTGAAACTAGGCAGAATAAAGATAAGATGTATCGTCTTTGTAATAGAGTCGGCCTTCGCGGCTTTGAAGGAGTCAGTAGTGATGGTAATAGTAGTGGACTAGCTTTGTTTTGGGATGAATCTCTATACATCGATATTCATGATTGTAATAAAAGATGGATTGATGCATATGTCCGGTTACCTGCTAACGATCAAGTATGGAGAATCACCTTTGTGTATGGTGAACCACGGGTGGAAAATAGACACCTAATGTGGGAAGGGCTAAAAAGATTGAAAGCTCAGGATGATCTACCTTGGCTCTTGGCTGGGGACTTTAATGAGGTTATGTGGGACTATGAGCATTTGTCGGATACACCAAGGTCACCGGGGAAAATGATAGCTTTCCGGGACGTGCTTGAGGCATGCAATCTTTCAGATATTGGCTTCTCTAGTATCCATTTACTTATGATAATAAGCGCAGCGACTGGGCTAACGTGCAAGTGAGACTGGACCGTGCAGTGGCGGACAACGCTTGGAGGTATAAGTTTCCCGAGGCACTAGTGAAGCACCTGATCTCCTCATGCTCGGATCACCTCCCTCTACTTGTGAGGTGCATCCCTGAAGATGGTGGCAGGGTGAGGTGTGTTCGGCGCTATGAAGTAATGTGGGAACATGAGGCGGCTCTCGAGGAAGTGGTGGTTGAAGCATGGCGTGATGGTGGTGTCAAACATGGGTTGCATGACATAAAAGTTTCTCTAGACAAGGTGATGGAAAAGCTCCACTCTTGGAGCAGGAAGAAGTTTGGAAACGTGATCAAGGAAATTGGAAAGTCTAGGTCCAGACTAGAGGAGCTTATGAACATGAACGCATATCGTAAAGAAATTCGGAAAGAGTTGGATCGCTTGGACGAATTGATGTATAGAGAAGAGATGCTATGGCGCCAGCGATCACGTATTCAGTGGCTCAAGGATGGGGACCATAACACGCAATTTTTCCAACGGCGAGCTATTTGGAGATCAAGAAAAAAATAAAAATAAATGCCTAGTGGATAGTGCAGGGAAGAAGCACACTAACCAGAACGTGATGGAAGGTATGGCCTTGGCCTTTTTTCAAGATCTTTTTACTGTTGATGCCTCTCTAAATGCAGACCAGGTAGTGCCCTTATTTGAGCAAAAGATTACGCCGGATATGAATGATCGGCTATGTGCTCCATTCACTGATAAGGAAATTAGCGACGCAATGTTTCAGATTGGGCCTCTCAAGGCTCCTGGCCTGACGGTTTCCCGGCAAGATTTTTTCAAAAACACCGGGCTATTGTCAAGGATGGTAGACAATTATCATGAACAAGGAAATACAATAATAACCATTTTATTATTGCCTCTAGGGCATATTTCCTTAGCAATGGTGCATAGTTAGGGTGAACACATTTCTTGAAATTTTATTGAGAGATCATCTTATTTACTACCGTCGTTCTAAGCAAATAAGATGTAAACATGATAAACATCACATGCAATCAATATAGTGACATGATATGACCAATATCATCTTGCTCCTTTGATCTCCATCTTCGGGGCACCATGATCATCATTGTCACCGGCATGACACCATGATCTCCATCATCGTGTCTTCATGAAGTTGTCTCGCCAACTATTACTTCTAATACTATGGCTAACGATTAGCAATAAAGTAAAGTAATTACATGGCGTTTATGATTGACACCCAGGTCATACAATAAAATAAGACAACTCATATGGCTCATGCCGGTTGTCATACTCATTAACATGCAAGTCGTGAATCCTATTACAAGAACATGATCAATCTCATACATCACAATGCATCACATCACATCCTTTGGCCATATCACATCACAAGGCATATGCTGCAAAAACAAGTTAAAGGTCCTCTAATTTGTAGTTGCAAGTTTTAACGTGGCTGCTATAGGTTTCTAGAAAGAACGTTTCTTACCTACGCCAAAACCACAACGTGATATGCCAATTGCTATTTACCCTTCATAAGGACCCTTTTCATCGAATCCAATCCGACTAAGGTGGAAGAGACAGACACCTGCTAGCCACCTTATGCAACAAGTGCATGTCACGCGGTGGAACCGGTCTCACGTAAGCGTACGTGTAAAGTTGGTCCGGGCCGCTTCATCCCACAATACCGTCGAATCAAGATAAGACTAGTAACGGCAATAATATTAACAAGGTCGACACCCACAACAACTTGTGTTCTACTCGTGCATAGATTCTACGCATAGACCTAGCTCGTGATGCCACTGTTGGGAGACGTAGTAGTAAATCAAAAAAATTCCTACGATCACCAAGATCCATCTATGGAGAAACCAGCAACGAGTAAGGGAAGAGTGCATATTCATACCTTTGAAGATCGCTAAGCGAAAGCGTTACTAGAATGTGGTTGGTGGAGTCGTACTCGTAGCGATTCAGATCGCGGTGGATTCCGATCTAAGCGCCGAACAACGGTGCCTCCACGTTCAACACACGTGCAGCCCGATGACTTCTCCTACGCCTTGATCCGGCAAGGAGGAATGAGAAGTTGAGGGAGAGCTCTGTCAGCATGAGGGCAAGGTGACGGTGGAGCTGCGTGGTCTCTGCCAGGGCTTCGCCAAGCACTACGGAGAACGAGGAAGAGGAAGGGTAGGGCTGCGCCGAGAGAGGAAGAACTCGTGTGTTTAGCAGCCCCAAAACCCTCCACTATATATAGGAGGATGGGGAGGGAGGGCGCAGCCCTAGGGTTCCCACCCTAGGGGCTGTAGTCGGCCCTAGATTGGCCATCTGGCCGACGGCCAGAGAGGGAGAGGGGAGGGCGCCGCCCTAGGTGGGCCTTAGGCCCATCAGGGCCTAGGGTTTCCCCCTTCCCTCCTTTGTTGCGCCTTGGGCCAGGGTGGAGGTCGCACTAGCCCACTCTGGGCCTGGTCCCTCCCACTCTCGGCCCACGCATCCCTCTGGTGCCCGTGGCCCCACTTGGTGGACCCCCGGACCCCTTCTGGTGGTCCCGGTACACTACCGGTGATGCCCGAAACTCTTCCGATGACCAAAACCTCACTTCTTATATATCAATCTTTACCTCCGGACCATTCCGAAACTCCTCGTGACGTCCGGAATCTCATCTGTGACTCCGAACTACCTTCAGTAACCATGAACACTATTTCCCTATAACCCTAGCGTCATCGAACCTTAAGTGTGTAGACCCTACGGGTTCGGGAGACACATAGACATGACCGAGACACCTCTCCGGTCAATAACCAACGGCGGGATCTGGATACCCATGTTGGCTCCCACATGCTCCACGATGATCTCATCGGATGAACCACGATGTCAGGGATTCAATCAATCCCGTATACAATTCCCTTTGTCTACCGGTACGATACTTGCCAGAGATTCGATCGTCGGTATCCTTATACCTTGTTCAATCTCGTTACCGGAAAGTCTCTTTACTCGTTCTGTAATACATCATCCCGTGGCTAACTCCTTAGTCACACTGAGCTCATTATGATGATGTCTTAGCGAGTGGGCCCAGAGATACCTCTCTGTCGCACGGAGTGACAAATCCTAGTCTTGATTCATGCCAACCCAACAGACACTTTTGGAGATACCCGTAGTGTACCTTCATAGCCACCCAGTTACATTGTGACGTTTGGCACACCCAAAGTATTCCTACGATATCCGGGAGTTACACAATCTCATGGTCTAAGGAAACGATACTTGACACTGGAAAAGCTTTAGCAAACGAACTACATGATCTTTGTGCTATGCTTAGGATTGGGTCTTGTCCATCACATCCTTCTCCTAATGATTTGACCCTGTTATCAATGACATCCAATGTCCATGGTCATGAAACCGTGACCATCTATTGATAACGAGCTAGCCAACTAGAGGCTCACTAGGGACATGTTGTGGTCTATGTATTCACACATGCATTGCGGTTTCCGGTTAATACAATTATAGCATGAACAATAGACAATTATCATGAACAAGGAAATAAAATAATAACCATTTTATTATTGCCTCTAGGGCATATTTCCAACAGTCTCCCACTTGCACTAGAGTCAATAATCTAGTTACATTGTGATGAATCGAACACCCATAGAGTTCTGGTGTTGATCATGTTTCGCTCGTGAGAGAGGTTTAGTCAACGGATCTGCGACAGTCACATCCATATGTACTTTACAAATATCTATATCTCCCTCCTGAATGTAATCACTGATGTAGTTGAAGCGGAGCTTGATATGTCTTGTCTTCTTGTGAAACCTGGGCTCCTTGGCAAGGGCAATAGCTCCAGTGTTGTCACAGAATAGAGTCATCGGGACCGACGCATTGGGAATTACTCCTAGGTCGATGATGAACTCCTTCATCCAGACTCCTTCCTTTGCTGCTTCCAAAGCAGCTATGTACTCCGCTTCACATGTAGATGCTGCCACGACGCTTTGCTTGCTGCTTCACCAGCTGACTGCCCCTCCATTCAAAATATACACGTATCCGGTTATTTGATACCGGTGCAGTTGCTCACATTTGTAACTCCAAGCAGGAGCTGCGTAATAAGCGGAGGCTGGCAAAGGACGAGGTGACGATGCGCGTCGGGAATGGTTCCAAGGTCGATGTGATCGCCGTCGGCACGCTACCTCTACATCTACCTTTGGGATTAGTGTTAAACCTTAATAATTGTTATTTAGTACCAGCTTTGAGCATGAACATTGTATCTGGATCTCGCTTGATGCGAGATGGCTACTCATTTGAATCTGAGAAAAATGGTTGTTCTATTTATATGAGAGAGATGTTTTATGGTCATGCCCCGCTGGTTAATGGTTTATTTTTGATGAATCTCGAACGTGATGTTACACATGTCCATAGTGTGAGTGCCAAAAAGTGTAAGGTTGATAACGATAGTCCCACTTACATGTGGCACTGCCGCCTTGGTCATATTGGTGTCAAACGCATGAAGAAGCTCCATACTGATGGACTTTTGGAGTCTCTTGATTTCAAATCATTTGACACGTGCGAACCATGGCTCATGGGCAAGATGACCAAGACTCCGTTCTCCGGAATAATGGAGCGAGCAACTGACTTGTTGTAAATAATACATACCGATGTATGCGGTCCAATGAGTGTCGAGGCTCGTGGTGGCTACCGTTATGTTCTCACCCTCACTGATGACTTGAGTAGATATGGGTATGTCTACTTAATGAAACATAAGTCTGAAACTTTTGAAAGGTTCAAGGAATTTCAGAGTGAGGTAGAGAATCAACGTGACAGGAAAATAAAGTGCCTACGATCTGATCGTGGTGGAGAATATTTAAGTCACGAGTTTGGCACGCACCTAAGGAAATGTGGAATTGTTTCACAACTCACGCCGCCTGGCACACCTCAGCGAAATGGTGTGTCTGAATGTCATAATCGCACTCTATTAGATATGGTACGATCTATGATGTCTCTTACCGACTTACCGCTATCATTTTGGGGATATGCATTAGACACTGACACATTCACTTTAAATAGGGCACCGTCAAAATCCATTGAGACGACACCGTATGAATTATGGTTTGGAAAGAAACCTAAGCTGTCGTTTCTAAAAGTTTGGGGATGCGATGCTTATGTGAAGAAACTTCAACCTGAGAAGCTTGAACCCAAAGCGGAAAAGTGCGTCTTCATAGGATATCCCAAAGAGACTATTGGGTATACCTTCTACCTCAGATCCAAAGGCAAAGTATTTTTTGCTAAGAATGGATCCTTTCTCTCGAAAGAGTTTCTCTCGAAAGAGGTGAGTGGGAGGAAAATAGGACTTGATGAGGTAATTGTACCTCCACTCGAACCAGAGAGTAGCACAGCACAGGAAGTTGTTTCTCTAGAGCCTACACCGGCTGGAGAGGAAGTTAATGATGATGATGATCATGAAACTTCAGATCAAGTTACTATTGAACGTCGAAGGTCCACTAGGACACGTTCCGCACTAGAGTGGTACCGTAACCCTGTCGTGGAGATCATGTTGTTGGACAATGGTGAACCTTCGAACTATGAAGAAGTGATGGCGGGCCCGGATTCCAACAAATGGCTTGAAGCCATGAAATCCGAGATAGGATCCATGTATGAGAACAAAGTGTGGACTTTGGTGGACTTGCCTGATGATAAGCGAGCCATTGAAAATAAATGGATCTTTAAGAAGAAGACTGACGCAGATGGTAATGTGACCGTCTATAAGGCTCGGCTTGTCGCTAAGGGTTATCGACAAGTTCAAGGAGTTGACTACGATGAGACTTTATCACCTGTAGCGATGCTGAAGTCTGTCCGAATCATGTTAGCAATTGCCGCATTTTATGATTATGAGATCTGGCAAATGGACGTCAAAACGGCATTCCTTAATGGCTTCCTCAAGGAAGAACTGTATATGATGCAGCCGGAAGGTTTTGTCGATCCTAAAGATGCTAACAAGGTATGCAAGTTCCAGCGCTCCATCTATGGGCTGGTGCAAGCATCTCAGAGTTGGCACATTCGCTTTAATGAAGTGATTAAAGCGTTTGGTTTGTACAGGTTTATGGAGAACCCTGTATTTACAAGAAAGTGAGTGGGAGCTCTCTAGCATTTCTCGTATTATATGTGGATGACATACTGATAATGGGAAATGATATAGAACTCTTGGAAAGTGTAAAGGCCTACTCGAATAAGTGTTTTTCAATGAAGGACCTTGGAGAAGTTGCTTACATATTAGGTATTAAGATCTATAGAGATAGATCGAGACACCTCATAGGTCTTTCACAAAGCACATACCTTGAAAAGATATTGAAGAAGTTCAATATGGATCAGTCCAAGAAGGGGTTCTTGCCAGTGTTGCAAGGTGTGAGATTGAGTACGACTCAATGCCCGACCACGACAAAGGATAGAGAAGAGATGAGTGTCATCCCCTATGCTTCAGCCATAGGCTCTATTGTGTATGCCATGCTGTGTACCAGACCTGATGTGAACCTTGCCATAAGTTTGGTAGGGAGGTACCAAAGTGAACCCAGAGCGGAACACTGGACAGCGGTCAAGAATATCCTGAAGTACCTGAAAAGGACAAAGGACATGTTTCTCGTATATGGAGGTGCCGAAGAGCTCGTCGTAAAGGGTTACGTCGATGCTAGCTTCGACACAGATCCGGACGACTCCAAGTCGCAAACCGGATACGTGTATATTTTGAACGGAGGGGCAGTCAGCTGGTGCAGCAGTAAGCAAAGCATCGTGGCGGCATCTACATGTGAAGCGGAGTACATAGCTACTTCAGAAGCAGCAAAGGAAGGAGTCTGGATGAAGGAGTTCATCACCGACCTAGGAGTAATTCCAAGTGCGTCGGGCCCGATGACTCTATTCTGTGACAACACTGGAGCTATTGCCCTTGCGAAGGAGCCCAGGTTTCACAAGAAGACCAGACACATCAAGCGCCGCTTCAACTCCATCCGTGATTACATTCAGGAGGGAGATATAGATATTTGTAAAGTGCATACGGATCTGAATGTCGCAGATCCATTGACTAAACCTCTCTCACGAGCAAAACATGATCAACACCAGAATGCTATGGGTGTACGATTCATCACAATGTAACTAGATTATTAACTCTAGTGCAAGTGGGAGACTGTTGGAAGTATGCCCTAGAGGCAATAATAAAATGGTTATTATTGTATTTCCTAGTTCATGATAATTGTCTACTGTTCATGCTATAACTGTGTTAACCTGAAACCGTAATACATGTGTGAATACATAGACCACAACATGTCCCTAGTGAGCCTCTAGTTGACTAGCTCATTGATCAATAGATGGTCACGGTTTCATGACCATGGACATTGGATGTCATTGATAACGGGATCACATCATTAGGAGAATGATGTGATGGCCAAGACCCAATCCTAAGCATAGCACAAGATCGTGTAGTTCGTTTGCTAAAGCTTTTCAATGTCAAGTATCGTTTCCTTAGACCATGAGATTGTGCAACTCCCGGATACCGTAGGAATGCTTTGGGTGTGCCAAACGTCACAACGTAACTGCGTGGCTATAAAGGTGCACTACGGGTATCTCTGAAAGTGTCTGTTGGGTTGGCACGAATCGAGACTCGGATTTGTCACTCCGTGTGACGGAGAGGTATCTCTGGGCCCACTCGGTAAGACATCATCATAATGAGCTCAATGTGACTAAGGAGTTAGTCACGGGATGATGTATTACGGAACGAGTAAAGAGACTTGCCGGTAACGACATTGAACAAGGTATAGAGATACCGACGATCGAATCTCGGGCAATTGTCATATCGATAGACAAAGGGAATTGTATACAGGATTGATTGAATTCCCGACATTATGGTTCATCCGATGAGACCATCATGGAGCATGTGGGAGCCAACATGGGTATCCAGATCCCGCTATTGGTTATTGATCAGAGAGGTGTCTCGGTCATGTCTACATGTCTCCCGAACCCGTAGGGTCTACACACTTAAGGTTCAATGACGCTAGGGTTATAGGGAAATGGTATACGTGATTACCGAAAGTTGTTCGGAGTCCCGGATGAGATCTCAGATGTCACGAGGAGCTCCGGAATGGTCCGAAGGTAAAGATTGATATATAGGAAGTCCAGTTTTGGTCACCGGAAAGTTTTCGGGCTCATCGGTAGTGTACCGGGAGTGCCGGGAGGGTGTCGGAGGACCCCCGGGAGGGGCATGATGAACAAAGGACTTGTGGGCCCTTAGAGGAGGTGTGCCATCCCTTATTGTGCTGGACAAGACCTTCTAGAAAGGCCCATGCGGTTGGAGATAAGAGATAGGGCTGAAAAAGGTTTAAAAGGAGGAGATCCACCTCCCTTGTGGGAGGTGGACTCTCCCCCTAGTTCGGACGAAGCTCTCCTCCTTGGAGGAGGGTCCAAGGCAGACCTCCCTCTCCCTCCTCCTATATATATGCAAGGGTTTGGGATGATTTGAGACACGACTTCTTTCTCTCTCGGTGCAGCCCTACCCTTCCTCTTCCTCGTTCTCCGTAGCGCTTGGCGAAGCCCTGCCGGAGTTCACGTAGCTCCACCGTCACCACGCCGTCGTGCTGCCGGAGCTCTCCCTCAACCTCTCCTTCCTCCTTGCTGGATCAAGGCGTAGGAGACGTCACCGGGCTGCACGTGTGTTGAACGCGGAGGCGTCGTTGTTCGGCGCTGAGATCGGAATCCACCGCGATCTGAATCGCTGCGAGTACGACTCCACCAACCGCGTTCTTGTAACGCTTTCGCTTAGCGATCTTCAAAGGTATGAAGATGCAATCTCTCCCCACTCGTTGCTGGTTTCTCCATGGATAGATCTTGGTGATCGTAGGAATTTTTTTGATTTACTACTACGTCTCCCAACAGTGGTATCAAAACCAGGTTTATGCATAGAATCTATGCACGAGTAGAACACAAGTTGTTGTGGGCATCGATTTTGTTAATTTGCTTACCACTACTAGTCTTATCTTGATTCGGCGGTATTGTGGGATGAAGCGGCCCGGACCGACTTTACACGTACGCTTATGTGAGACTGGTTCCACCGCCTGACATGCACTTGTTGCATAAGGTGGCTAGCGGGTGTGTGTCTCTCCCACCTTAGTCAGATTGGATTCGATGAAATGGGTCCTTATGAAGGGTAAATAGCAATTGGCATATCACGTTGTGGTTTTGGCGTAGGTAAGAAACGTTCTTGCTAGTAACCTATAGCAGCCACGTAAAAACTTGCAACTACAAACTAGAGGACGTCTAACTTGTTTTTGCAGCATATGCCTTGTGATGTGATATGGCCAAAGGATGTGATGTGATGCATTGTGATGTATGAGATTGATCATGTTCTTGTAATAGGATTCACGACTTGCATGTCGATGAGTATGACAACCGGCAGGAGCCATAGGAGTTGTCTTATTTTATTGTATGACCTGCGTGTCAATCATAAACGCCTTGTAATTACTTTACTTTATTGCTAAGCGTTAGCCATAGTAGTAGAAGCAATAGTTGGCAAGAAAACTTCATGAATACACAATGATGGAGATCATGATGATGGAGATCATGGTGTCGTGCCGGTGACAGTGATGATCATGGTGCCCCGAAGATGGAGATCAAAGGAGCAAGATGATATTGGCCATATCATGTCACTATATTGATTGCATGTGATGTTTATCATGTTTACATCTTATTTGCTTAGAACGACGGTAGTAAATAAGATGATCCCTCAATAAAATTTCAAGAAAAGTGTTCACCCTAACTGTGCACCGTTGCTAAGGATCGTTGTTCCGTAGCACCACGTGATGATCGGGTGTGATAGGCTCTAACCTTTGCATACAACGGGTGTAAGCCAGATTTACACACGTGGAACACTTAGGTTGACTTGATGAGTCTAGCATGTACAGACATGGACTTGGAACACAGAAGACCGAAAGGTCGACCATGAGTCGTATAGAAGATACGATCAACATGGAGATGTTCACCATGGATGACTAGTCCGTCTCACGTGATGATCGGACACGGGCTAGTTGACATGGATCATGTGTCACTTGGATGACTAGAGAGATGTCTATCTAAGTGGGAGTTCATTAAATAATTTGATTATCTGAACTTAATTATCATGAACTTAGTCTAAAATTATCTTTACAATCTATATTGTAGATCCAATGGCCAACGCGAATGTCACCCTCAATTTCAACACGTTCCTAGAGAAAACCAAGCTGAAAGATGATGGAAGCAACTATGCAGACTGGGTCCGTGGCTTGAGGATCATCCTCATAGCTACCAAGAAATTGTATGTCCTTGATGCACCACTAGGTGACCCACCCCTTCTCCCAGCAGAGCAAGACGTTGCGAACGCTTGGCATTCTCGCTGCGATAATTACTCCCTTGTTCAGTGCGGCATGCTTTACAGTTTAGAACCGGGGCTCCAAAAGCGTTTTGAGCAACACGAAGCATATGAGATGTTCCAAGAGCTGAAACTGGTTTGCCAAGCTCATGCCCGGGTCGAGAGATATGACGTCTGCGACAAGTTCTTCAGCTGTAAGATGGAGGAGAATAATTCTGTAAGTGAGCACATCCTCAAGATGTCTGGGCTACACAACCGCTTGACTCGGCTGGGAGTTAATCTCCCGGATGACTCAGTCACTGGCAGAATCCTCCAGCTGCTTCCACCTAGGTACAAAAGCTTTGTGATGAACTACAATATGCAGGGGATGGAGAAGTCAATTCCTGAGTTGTACTCGATGCTGAAATAGTGGAGGTCGAGATCAAAAAGGAGCATCAAGTGTTGATGGTGAATAAGACCACTAGTTTCAAGAAAGGCAAGGGTAAGAAGAACTTCAAGAAGGACGGCAAAGCTGTTGCCGCGCCCGGTAAGCAAGTTGCTGAGAAGAAGAAGAACAAGAATGGACCCAAGCCTGAGACTGAGTGTTTTTATTGCAAGGGTACCGGTCACTTGAAGCGGAACTGCCCCAAGTACTTAGCGGATAAAAAGGATGGCAACATTAAAGGTATATGTGATATACTTGTTATTGATGTGTACCTAACCAGTGCTCGTAGTAGCTCCTGGGTATTTGATACCGGTGCAGTTGCTCACGTTTGTAACTCCAAGCAGGAGCTGCGTAATAAGCGGAGGCTGGCAAAGGACGAGGTGACGATGCGCGTCGAGAATAGTTCCAAGGTCGATGTGATCGCCGTCGGCATGCTACCTCTACATCTACCTTCGGGATTAGTGTTAAACCTTAATAACTGTTATTTAGTACCAGCTTTGAGCATGAACATTGTATCTGGATCTCGCTTGATGCGAGATGGCTACTCATTTAAATCTGAGAAAAATGGTTGTTCTATTTATATGAGAGAGATGTTTTATGGTCATGCCCCGCTGGTTAATGGTTTATTTTTGACGAATCTCGAACGTGATGTTACACATGTCCATAGTGTGAGTACCAAAAAGTGTAAGGTTGATAACGATAGTCCCACTTACATGTGGCACTGCCGCCTTGGTCATATTGGTGTCAAACGCATGAAGAAGCTCCATACTGATGGACTTTTGGAGTCTCTTGATTTCGAATCATTTGACACGTGCGAACCATGCCTCATGGGCAAGATGACCAAGACTCCGTTCTCCGGAATAATGGAGCGAGCAACTGACTTGTTGGAAATAATACATACCGATGTATGCGGTCCAATGAGTGTCGAGGCTCGTGGGGGCTACCGTTATGTTCTCACCAACACTGATGACTTGAGTAGATATGGGTATGTCTACATAATGAAACATAAGTCTGAAACTTTTGAAAGGTTCAAGGAATTTTAGAGTGAGGTAGAGAATCAACGTGACATGAAAATAAAGTGCCTACGATCTGATCGTGGTGGAGAATATTTAAGTCACGAGTTTGGCACGCACCTAAGGAAATGTGGAATTGTTTCACAACTCACGCCGCCTTGCACACCTCAGCGAAATGGTGTGTCTAAACGTCATAATCGCACTCTATTAGATATGGTACGATCTATGATGTCTCTTACCGACTTACCGCTATCATTTTGGGGATATGCATTAGACACTGACACATTCACTTTAAATAGGGCACCGTCAAAATCCGTTGAGACGACACCGTATGAATTATGGTTTGGAAAGAAACCTAAGCTGTCGTTTCTAAAAGTTTGGGGATGCGATGCTTATGTGAAGAAACTTCAACCTGAGAAGCTTGAACCCAAAGCGGAAAAGTGCGTCTTCATAGGATATCCCAAAGAGACTATTGGGTATACCTTCTACCTCAGATCCAAAGGCAAAGTATTTTTTGCTAAGAATGGATCCTTTCTCTCGAAAGAGTTTCTCTCGAAAGAGGTGAGTGGGAGGAAAATAGGACTTGATGAGGTAATTGTACCTCCACTCGAACCAGAGAGTAGCACAGCACAGGAAGTTGTTTCTCTGGAGCCTACACCGGCTGGAGAGGAAGTTAATGATGATGATGATCATGAAACTTCAGATCAAGTTACTATTGAACGTCGAAGGTCCACTAGGACACGTTCCGCACTAGAGTGGTACCGTAACCCTGTCGTGGAGATCATGTTGTTGGACAACGGTGAACCTTCGAACTATGAAGAAGTGATGGCGGGCCCGGATTCCAACAAATGGCTTGAAGCCATGAAATCCGAGATAGGATCCATGTATGAGAACAAAGTGTGGACTTTGGTGGACTTGCCTGATGATAAGCGAGCCATTGAAAATAAATGGATCTTTAAGAAGAAGACTGACACAGATGGTAATGTGACCGTCTATAAGGCTCGGCTTGTCGCTAAGGGTTATCGACAAGTTCAAGGAGTTGACTACGATGAGACTTTATCACCTGTAGCGATGCTGAAGTCTGTCCGAATCATGTTAGCAATTGCCGCATTTTATGATTATGAGATCTGGCAAATGGACGTCAAAACGGCATTCCTTAATGGCTTCCTCAAGGAAGAACTGTATATGATGCAGCCGGAAGGTTTTGTCGATCCTAAAGATGCTAACAAGGTATGCAAGTTCCAGCGCTCCATCTATGGGCTGGTGCAAGCATCTCAGAGTTGGCACATTCGCTTTAATGAAGTGATTAAAGCGTTTGGTTTGTACAGGTTTATGGAGAACCCTGTATTTACAAGAAAGTGAGTGGGAGCTCTGTAGCATTTCTCGTATTATATGTGGATGACATACTGATAATGGGAAATGATATAGAACTCTTGGAAAGTGTAAAGGCCTACTCGAATAAGTGTTTTTCAATGAAGGACCTTGGAGAAGTTGCTTACATATTAGGTATTAAGATCTATAGAGATAGATCGAGACACCTCATAGGTCTTTCACAAAGCACATACCTTGAAAAGATATTGAAGAAGTTCAATATGGATCAGTCCAAGAAGGGGTTCTTGCCAGTGTTGCAAGGTGTGAGATTGAGTACGACTCAATGCCCGACCACGACAAAGGATAGAGAAGAGATGAGTGTCATCCCCTATGCTTCAGCCATAGGCTCTATTGTGTATGCCATGCTGTGTACCAGACCTGATGTGAACCTTGCCATAAGTTTGGTAGGGAGGTACCAAAGTGAACCCAGAGCGGAACACTGGACAGCGGTCAAGAATATCCTGAAGTACCTGAAAAGGACAAAGGACATGTTTCTCGTATATGGAGGTGCCGAAGAGCTCGTCGTAAAGGGTTACGTCGATGCTAGCTTCGACACATATCCGGACGACTCCAAGTCGCAAACCGGATACGTGTATATTTTGAACGGAGGGGCAGTCAGCTGGTGCAGCAGTAAGCAAAGCATCGTGGCGGCATCTACATGTGAAGCGGAGTACATAGCTACTTCGGAAGCAGCAAAGGAAGGAGTCTGGATGAAGGAGTTCATCACCGACCTAGGAGTAATTCCAAGTGCGTCGGGCCCGATGACTCTATTCTGTGACAACACTGGAGCTATTGCCCTTGCGAAGGAGCCCAGGTTTCACAAGAAGACCAGACACATCAAGCGCCGCTTCAACTCCATCCGTGATTACATTCAGGAGGGAGATATAGATATTTGTAAAGTGCATACGGATCTGAATGTCGCAGATCCATTGACTAAACCTCTCTCATGAGCAAAACATGATCAACACCAGAATGCTATGGGTGTACGATTCATCACAATGTAACTAGATTATTGACTCTAGTGCAAGTGGGAGACTGTTGGAAGTATGCCCTAGAGGCAATAATAAAATGATTATTATTGTATTTCCTAGTTCATGATAATTGTCTACTGTTCATGCTATAACTGTGTTAACCTGAAACCGTAATACATGTGTGAATACATAGACCACAACATGTCCCTAGTGAGCCTCCTCCTATATATATGCAAGGGTTTGGGCTGATTTGAGACACGACTTCTTTCTCTCTCGGTGCAGCCCTACCCTTCCTCTTCCTCGTTCTCCGTAGCGCTTGGCGAAGCCCTGCCGGAGTTCACGTAGCTCCACCGTCACCACGCCGTCGTGCTGCCGGAGCTCTCCCTCAACCTCTCCTTCCTCCTTGCTGGATCAAGGCGTAGGAGACGTCACCGGGCTGCACGTGTGTTGAACGCGGAGGCGCCGTTGTTCGGCGCTGAGATCGGAATCCACCGCGATCTGAATCGTTGCGAGTACGACTCCACCAACCGCGTTCTTGTAACGCTTCCGCTTAGCGATCTTCAAAGGTATGAAGATGCAATCTCTCCCCACTCATTGCTGGTTTCTCCATGGATAGATCTTGGTGATTGTAGGATAGATCTTTGAGACACGACTACTACGTCTCCCAACAAAAGACCTATGAGGCGTCTCGATCTATCTCTATAGATCTTGATGCCTAATACGTAAGGAGATTCTCCAAGGTCCTTTATTGAAAAACACTTATTCAAGTAGGCCTTTATGCTTTCTAAAAGTTATATATTATTTCCCATCAACAATATGTCATCCACATATAATATGAGAAATGCTACGGAGGTCTCACTCATTTTCTTGTAAATACAGGGTTCTCCATAAACCCGTATAAACCCAAACGCTTTAATCACCTCATTAAAGCGAATGTTCCAACTCCAAGATGCTTGCACCAGCCCATAAATGGAGCGCTGGAGCTTGCATGCTTTGTTAGCATCTTTAGGATCGACAAAACCTTCCGACTGCATCATATACAGTTCTTCCTTAAGGAAGCCATTAAGGAATGTCGTTTTGACGTCCATTTGCCAAATCTCATAATCATAAAATGCGGCAATTGCTAACATGATTTGGACAAACTTCAGCATCGCTACGGGTGATAAAGTCTCATCGTAGTCAAATCCTTGAACTTGTCGATAACCCTTAGCGACAAGCCGAGCCTTATAGACGGTCACATTACCATCCACGTCAGTCTTCTTCTTAAATATCCATTTATTTTCTATGGCTTGCTTATCATCAGACAAGTCCACCAAAGTCCATACTTTGTTCTCATACATGGATCTTATCTCGGATTTCATGGCTTCAAGCCATTTGTTGGAATCCGGGCCCGCCATCGTTTCTTCATAGTTCGAAGGTTCACCGTTGTCCAACAACATGATCTCCAGGACAGGGTTGCCATACCACTCTGGTGCGGAACGTGTCCTAGTGGACCTTCGATGTTTAATAGAAACTTGATGTGAAGTTTCATGATCATCATCATTAACTTCCTCTACAGCTAGTCCATGCTCCACAGAAACAACTTCCTGTGTTGTGCTACTTTCCGGTTCGAGTGGAGGTACAATTACCTCATCAAGTTCTATTTTCCTCCCACTTACTTCTTTCGAGAGAAACTCTTTCGAGAGAAAGGATCCATTCTTGGCAACAAAGACTTTGCCTTCGGATCTGAGGTAGAAGGTATACCCAACAGTTTCTTTGGGGTATCCTATGAAGACGCACTTTTCCGCTTTGGGTTCAAGCTTCTCAGGTTGAAGTTTCTTCACATAAGCATCGCATCCCCAAACTTTCAAAAACGGCAGCTTAGGTTTCTTTCCAAACCATAATTCATACGGTGTCGTCTCAACGGATTTAGACGGTGCCCTATTTAAAGTGAATGCGGCAGTCTCTAATGCATATCCCCAAAATGATAGCGGTAAGTCGGTAAGAGACATCATAGATCTCACCATACCCAATAGAGTGCGATTACAACGTTCAGACACACCATTTCGCTGAGGTGTGCCAGGCGGCGTGAGTTGTGAAACAATTCCACATTTCCTGAGGTGCGTGCCAAACTCGTGACTCAAATATTCTCCGCCACGATCAGATCGTAGGCACTTTATTTTCGTGTCACGTTGATTTTCTACCTCACTCTAAAATTCCTTGAACTTTTCAAAGGTTTCAGACTTGTGTTTCATTAAGTAGACATACCCATATCTGCTTAAGTCATCGGTGAGGGTGAGAACATAACGGTAGCCACCGCGAGCCTCGGCGCTCATTGGACCACATACATCGGTATGTATTATTTCCAACAAGTCAGTTGCTCACTCCATTGTTCCGGAGAATGGAGTCTTGGTCATCTTGCCCATGAGGCATGGTTCGCACGTCTCAAATGATACAAAATCAAGAGACTCCAAAAGTCCATCAGCATGGAGTTTCTTCATGCGTTTGACACCAATATGACCAAGGCGGCAATGCCACATGTAAGTGGGACTATCGTTATCAATCTTACATCTTTTGGTACTCACACTATGGACATGTGTAACATCACGTTCGAGATTCATCAAAAATAAACCATTGACCAGTGGGGCATGACCATAAAACATTTCTCTCATATAAATAGAACAACCATTATTCTCAAATTTAAATGAGTAGCCATCTCGCATCAAACGAGATCCAGATACAATGTTCATGCTTAAAGCTGGTACTAAATAACAATTATTGAGGTTTAAAACTAATCCCGAAGTTAGATGTAGAGGTAGTGTGCCGAAGGCGATCACATCGACCTTGGAACCATTCCCGACGCGCATCGTCACCTCGTCCTTTGCCAGCCTCCGCTTATTACGCAGCTCCTGCTTGGAGTTACAAATGTGAGCAACTGCACCGGTATCAAATACCCAGGAGCTACTATGAGTACTGGTTAGGTACACATCAATACCAATTATATCACATATACCTTTACATTATCGGCCTTCTTATCCGCTAAGTACTTGGGGCAGTTCCGCTTCAAGTGACCGGTACCCTTGCAATAAAAGCACTCAATCTCAGGCTTGAGTCTATTCTTGTTCTTCTTCCTGGCAACTTGCTTATCAGACGCGGCAACTGCTTTGCCGTCCTTCTTGAAGTTCTTCTTACCCTTGCCTTTCTTGAAACTAGTGGTCTTATTGACCATCAACACTTGATGCTCCTTTTTGATCTCGACCTCCGTTGATTTCAGCATCGAGTATAACTCAGGAATGGACTTCTCCATCCCCTGCATGTTGTAGTTCATCACAAAGCTCTTGTAGCTAGGTGGGAGCGACTAGAGGATTCTGTCAATAACCGAGTCATCCGAAAGATTAACTCCCAGCTGAGACAAGCGGTTGTGCAACCCAGATATTTTGTGTATGTGCTCGCTGACAAAACTATTTTACTCCATCTTACAACTAAAAAACTTGTCGGAGACGTCATATCTCTCGACCCGGGCATGAGCTTGGAAAACCATTCTCAACTCTTGGAACATCTCATATTCTCCGTGTTGCTCAAAACGCTTTTGGAGCCCCGGTTCTAAGATGGTAATGCCGCACTGAACCAGGGAGTAATCATCACAATGCGATTGCCAGGCGTTCATAATGTCTTGAGTTGGTGGGAAAATGGGTGCGTCACCTAGCGGTGCATCAAGGACATATAATTTCTTGGAAGCTACGAGGATGATCCTCAAGCTACGGACCCAGTCCGTATAGTTGCTTCCATCATCTTTCAGTTTGGTTTTCTCTAGGAACGCGTTGAAGTTGAGGGCAACATTAGCATGAGCCATTGGATCTACAAGATAGATTGTAAAGATGTTTTAAACTAAGTTCATGATAATTAAGTTCACATAATGAAATTATTTTATGAACTCCCACTTAGATAGACATCTCTCTAGTCATCCAAGTGACACATGATCCATGTCAACTAGCCCATGTCCGATCATCATGTGAGACGGACTAGTCATCAACGGTGAACATCTCCATGTTGATCGTATCTTCTATACGACTCATGCTCGACATTTCGGTCTCCCGCGTTCCGAGGTCATGTCTGTACATGCTAGGCTTGTCAAGTCAACCTAAGTGTATTGCATGTGTAAATCTGGCTTACACCTGTTGTATGCGAACGTTAGAACCTATCACACCCGATCATCACGTGGTGCTTTGGAACAACGAACCTTAGCAACGGTGCACAGTTAGGGGAACACATTTCTTGAAATTTTAGTGAGATATCATCTTATTTAAGCTACCGCCGTTCTAAGCAAATAAGATGTAAAACATGATAAACATCACATGCAACCAATATAGTGACATGATATGGCCAATATCAACTTGCTCCTTTGAACTCCATCTTCGGGGCACCATGATCATCATTGTCACCGGCACGACACCATGATCTCCATCATCATGATCTCCATCATCGTGTCTACATGAAGTTGTCTCGCCAACTATTACTTCTACTACTATGGCTAACGGTTAGCAACAAATTAAAGTAATTACATGACATTTTTTATTGACACGCAGGTCATACAATAAATTAAGACAACTCCTATGGCTCTTGTCGGTTGTCATACTCATCGACATGCTAGTCGTGAATCCTATTACAAGAACATGATCAATCTCATACTTCATATCTATTTCATCACATCCTTTGGCCATGTCACATCACACGACATATGCTGCAAAAATAAGTTAGACATCCTCTAATTGTTGTTGCAAGTTTTTATGTGGCTGCTATAGGTTTCTAGCAAGAACGTTTCTTACCTACGCAAAAAACACAACGTGATATGCCAATTTCTATTTACCCTTCATAAGGACCCTCTTCATCGAATCCGATCTGACTAGAGTGGGAGAGACAGACACCCGCTAGCCACCTTATGTAACAAGTGCATGTCAGGCGGTGGAACCAGTCTCACGTAAGCATACGTGTAAAGTCGGTCCGGGCCGCTTCATCTCACAATGTCGCCGAATCAAGATAAGACTAGTAACGACAAGAAAATTGACAAAATCGACGCCCATAACAACTTGTGTTCTACTCGTGCATAAATTCTACGCATAGACCTAGCTCTGATACCACTGATGGGGAACGTAGTAGTAAATCAAAAAAATTCCTATGTGTCACCAAGATCAATCTATGAAGAAACCAGCACCGAGCAAAGGGGGGTGCATCTTCATACCTTTGAAGATCGCAAAGCGGAAGTGTTACAAGAACGCGGTTGGTAGAGTCGTACTCGCAACGATTTAGATCATGGTGGATTCCGATCTAAGCGTTGAACAACGTCGCATCCACGTTCAACACATGTGCAGCCCGGTGATGTCTCCTACGCCTTGATCCAGCAAGGAGGAAGGAGAGGTTGAGGGAGAGCTCCGGCAGCACGATGGCGTGGTGATGGTGGAGCTGCATGGTACTCCGACAGGGCTTCGCCAAGCGCTACGGAGGAGGAGGAGGAGGAGGAGGGGTAGGGCTGTGCCGAGAGAGAGAGAGACTTGTGTGTCGGCAGCCCCCCAAACCCCCACTATTTATAGGAGGAGGGGAGGAGGGTGCGCACCCTCTAGGGTTCCCACCCTAGGGGGTGCGGCAGCCCTAGATGGGACTTGGGGCTATCGTCCAAGGGAGGGGAGAGGGGGTGTGGCAGCCCTAGGCGCCCTAGGGTGGGCCTAGGGCCCATCTACGCTAGGGTTTGCCCCCCTCTCTCCTTTGATGTGCCTTGGGCCAGGTGGGAGGCACACCAGCCAACCTAGGGACTGGTTCCCTCCCACTCTTGGCCCATGTAGCCTTCCGGGGATGTTGGCCCCTCCCGGTGGACCCCCGGAACCCTTCCGATGGTCCCGATACATTACCGGCGGTGCTCGAAACACTTTCAGTGACCAAATCCTCACTTCCTATATATGAATCTTTACCTCTGGACCATTTCGGAACTCCTCGTGACATCCGAGATCTCATCCAGGAGTCCGAACAAACTTTGGTAACCACGTACACAATTTCCCTATAACCCTAGCGTCATCAAACCTTAAGTGTGTAGACCCTACGGGTTCGGGAGGCATGTAGACATGACCGAGACACCTCTCCGGCCAATAGCCAAGAGCGGGATCTGGATACCCATGTTGGTTCCCACATGCTCCATTATGATCTCATCGGATGAACCACGATGTCGGGGATTCAATCAATCCCGTATACAATTCCCTTTGTCTACCGGTATGACACTTGCCTGAGATTCGATCGTCGGTATCCCTATACCTTGTTCAATCTCATTACCGGCAAGTCTCTTTAATCGTTCCATAACACATCATCCCGTGGCTAACTCAGTCACATTGAGCTCATTATGATGATGTCTTACCGAGTGGGCCCAGAGATACCTCTCCGTCACACGGAGTGACAAATCCCAGTCTCGATTCGTGCCAACCCAACAGATACTTTCGGGGATACCCGTAGTATACCTTTATAGCCACCCAGTTATGTTGTGACGTTTGGCACACCCAAAGTATTCCTACGGTATCCGGGAGTTGCACAATCTCATGGTCTAAGGAAATGATACTTGACATTAGAAAAGCTTTAGCAGACGAACTACACGATCTTCCGCTATGCTTAGGATTGGGTCTTGTCCATCACATCATTCTCCTAATGATGTGATCCCGGTATCAATGACATCCAATGTCCATGGTCATGACATCGTGACCATCTATTGATCAACGAGCTAGCCAACTAGAGGCTCACTAGGGACTTGTTGTGGTCTATGTATTCACACATGTATTACGGTTTCCGGTTAATACAGTTATAGCATGAACAATAGACAATTATCATGAACAAGGAAATATAATAATAACCATTTTATTATTGCCTCTAAGGCATATTTCCAACAGCATGAACTTATGTACTATTTTCATTAGTAAACAAGTATTTTGTGTTGTGAGATTTAAAATGCCTAAACCTCCTCTGTCTTTTAGTTTGCATATTAAGTCCCAGGCTGCTAGAGGGGTCGTTCCTCTTTTCCAAATCCTTTCCTCTCCAAAATAAATGCCTTCTATATTTTTCCACTTGCTCGATAATGTCTTTATAAAGAATAAGACAACTCATGATAAAAGTGGGGACTAAAGATAAAACAACACTTACCATCCGGAGTCTCCTATCATAACTCAGAAACTAAGAACAAGCACTGGGTCTCTTCTGGATTCTTCCCATAATATACATGGAGAATTCCATTCTAGGCTTAGTAAATCCAAGTGGGGTGCCCAGATATATGCATTGAAAAGTGACAATAGTGCATCCCAAGAGAGTTGAAAGCTGCAACATTGATTCATGAGTGACATTGATTGGCAAAATATTGGACTTATGATAATTAACTTTTAGTCCTAAGGCTTTGAAGAAGGTGTTCACTAATTGTTACAGTTGCTCCATTTGCCTTGGTTAGGCTGGCATGAAAATCAAGGTATCATCGACATATTACGGAATTGGAAAGCCAGGGCAAGAGGCAAAGCTGATTGGGGTTGAATTATCCCTATCCTCATGGCATCACTCAGTATTGTCTACAAGAAATCTGCAACCAACACAAAAAGGAGAGGGGATATAGGATCTCCCTGTCTTACTCCTCTCTTGCATTTGAAGGAATTCCCAGGAACTCCATATAAAAGTACTACAGAGGTAGCACTGCCTAAAATCTGTTCAATCCGAGTATGCCACTTAGGTCCAAAGCCTTTCCCCCCTCAAGATGGCCATAATCATGCCATGTTCATTTTTATCAAAAGCCTTTTTAAAGTCAAGTTTTAAAACTATTGAAGGCTTTTTACTCTTGTGACATTGAAAAAGGAATTCACAAGCCCAAGCAATTCAATCCCGAATGGTCCTAGATTTAATGAATCCATACTGATTAACATGAATAAGCTCCAATACGATTGATTGCAATCCGTTTGTTAGGAGTTTGGTTAGTAACTTTATTGTGCAACTAGGGATAGAGATAGGCCTATAGTCATTCACATAAGATGCACCCTTCCTTTTGGAAATAAGTATAAAAGAACTATTGATGCTCTGTGGTGACAATTCTCCCCTGTGAAAACTGTAGACACAGAACATAGAAATACTTCTTAATGATAGTCCAACACTTTTTTTAATAAAGTATGTGTTAAATCCATCTGGTTCGAGTGACTTGTTGAAGGGTAGATCCTTGATTATAGAGTTGATCTTTTCCATGGAAAATGGTTTTTCCAAAGAGGAAATCGGGATGGTTTGTCAACAAATTGAGCATGTCTTGTGGTGTTTCTACACTCACTGTTATGCCCAAATCTATTCTTAAAGGCCTCATGTAGATGAGTAGTTTTGCCTTCATGACTTGTTACCTCAGAGCCATCCGCGGTACTTAAAGATGCATGGTAACATTTTAATGAAAATATGAAAGGGTACACAGAGGCATATGAAATAGATGACGCTGGTATGGGCATGCACAATTAGGAAGGAAGATTGGAGAAAATGGAAATCAGAAGGGGAAGTTGGATTATTAAGGGGATTATCTGTCTAATTATGTAAGACTGGTTAGGGGTGTTCAAACTTTGTGCACACTTAAAATATCTCACTCAGCTAGTATTTGTTATTCATTTATTTTATTTTACATATTTAAGAAGCTTTTCCGTTCCAAATGTAAAATAATGTAGAAGTCGAAAGTTATAGTAGCCATGGGGAAACCCACCCACCATTTCAACCCCGGGGCCAACAGGTGATCTCACATCGAGAGATCGCTGGACCATGAATCAACGTTTCTTGGCTCCATCCTTGTCTTGGCATGTTCTGTCGCGATCTACTCCGTTGAGCCTATATTCACCATCGATTGCTTTCTGTCCGTTTTCTTGTTGATGTATGACTAATCATATCTTGTAGGAGCAAGTATAGCAGAGTCCCAGAGTCGCCATATCGGTCCGATCACTATAATAACCACTACCATGACGATTTTGGTAAAAAATGACACTAGTAGATTCATCGTACCCGACAAGACCGTCGTAATTTATGGAGCAATCTCCATATATGACGACTCGGGGTTGTCTTTCGGAGCACATCCCATATGGCAGATGCATGTAAATTTGTGTGGCACTGCGAAAAGTTCATGTGCCCCCACCTCACGAGGGATGACAAGAAAGCTAGGGAAAAAGGATGCCCCATCGATAATCGGTTCCATGATTATTGTGACGACAAATTGGGAGACTCCCAATTTGTGTGCCGCGTGCTCAACATCTCTATCCAAAAAAGGGCGCGCTCCATATGGCTGATGACGAATCTGCCATACTTTCTCTAAGCCTACCACGTGCCTATAGCTTATCATGACTAATGTCTACCACATTGTGAGGAGTTGAGGAAGAAGAATAATATGTTAAAATGATAATGTCTTGATAGGAGACATGGCGAAACCCACTAAACGACAAACTGCATACATATACTACTTCTGATTTAGTTTCACACTCGATTGAAAGCCATTGCTCTCTTTATGCTATCCAGAAAAGCAAAGTGAGCTACCTCGATGTACGTTATTTTCATACCGTAGAGAGTGCGGAGTTTTTTTCTTTCATTTCCATGCATTCTACTCGAAACACTCCTTCACGAGCGAGCATTGCAACGAGTGATCTCGTATCCTCACGCAGTTGGAAGCCAAGGACAGATGGGCCCACACACGTTTAGGCATCAACTCATATGTACGCATACAATGCTCGACCCTCCCTACCCCCTTTCTCTCTCGCGGGAAATTTAATCTCATCCCCGTGATTTCAGTGGGTGGAGCCCGCGTTTACCTCAAACTATATCCCCAGCTTTTTAAAAAAGACAGGTATGTCCCGTCGAAAATCGCGCATTGCACCACGCGTGAGATAGCAGCGCCCTCACAACTTACTTCTTTGGTGTGTGCCGTCAATGTTCCTCAATAGGTCACCCTGATTTTTTTTCACGGGTATTACATGGACGAACACGTTTGCGCGCATGGCACGCACACGCACACACACAACCCAATTCAGCATTTTCACCATTTTACCTGTCGATGATTGATCCGGATCCACCATCACGTATGATGCCCTAATTAAGACCCCCTCGCCCATCAGCACCGCAGGACCACTGCACGTCTCGTGTTATTTTAAAGAGAAAAAAAAACACGATCGCGCGAGTGAGCCATTCCGAGCTCTCGGTTCAAACGCGGCGGTCGCCCCCCCCCCGAAAAACGGTCTCCAAATTTCGAACCCTTCCAAGCGGGGGGAGGGGGCCCAGCCTCGCCCGCGATCCCATCGCAGCCGTCCATTTCGACCCCGATCCGCATCCCGTTACGCTAACCCTCCCTACCCTACCCTACCGTACCCCACCCACACCCCCTCGCGCAAACCCAAATCCCTTCCCCCCCCGCCCTCCCCCCTCGAACCTGCGTGTGCGAGAAGAGAGAGGGGTCTAGAACCTTCTAGAACGGACAGCTCGCTGTCCGGCGGCTCGCCGCGCAACCCTAGGTAGGTCCGGTCCTCGCGCCCCCCTCTCAGGCGGCGACGCGACCTGCGACCTCCGCCGGAGCGACGTCTGCGACTGTTTCGGTTTTTGAGTTTTCTCCCCCTCCCCAAGTTTCGAAATCTCCCGCTGCGGCCTGCGGCCGACCCTGGATCTCCCCCGGGGAAGAGGGTTATAGGGGCTGCGGCGGCGGCATCGCATCACACCATTCGCCGCCTCGCGGCGCTCCTCGCCACCGCCGCCGCCACATCCGCGTCCGCCGCCTCCGGGCTCAGGTGCGTCCAGCTACTCCGGGAAAGGCTTCGGGCTTTGTGTTTTCTGGTTCGGGGATTTGAGCTAGAGACGTGGCGTTTGCGCAGAATGGTGCGGGATCTCGGCGCCGCCCGCCGCACCCCGGCCAGGGCCTCCAACTCGGAGGCCGGCAACGACGAGAACGCGCCGGGCGACGGCTCGGACGCCGCGGCCGCAGCGCTCGTCGGTGGCGCGGAGTCCCGCCCCCCTCTCATCGCCATCCAGCCGCAGACGTCGGGGCTGAAGCGGAAGCCGGAGTCGCCGGCGCCCACGCCCTCCAAGCTCCCGTTCCGGACCCCCGAGAAGGCCGCCGCGCGGAGCCGGTTCGGCTGGGCCCCGCCCCGCGCCGAGGAGTTGCCGCCGCGGATGGGCGCGACCACCATGACCACCCCCCGTGCGCATCGCGGCAAGGCCGTGCCGGCGGCCTCCTCCGAGGGCGGGTCCACGCACAGCACGCCCACGAAGAGCGTGTCGAAGCCGGCTTACAGTGTGGGGCTGAGCGGGCCGAGGCCGGTGACGAGCAGTGGTGCCCGGGGGGCAGGATCGGGGTTGGGGTGCTCGATGGCCGCCAGGGGTGTGCCCGTGTCGTTTGGGCCGGCGACGGTGGTGAGTTCTGTGGAGGTGCCCCAGTTCGAACTACGGGAAGATCCATCCTTCTGGATGGACAACAACGTGCAGGTATGCACCCTGATTTTTGTTGTTGCCTAGTGAAACCATTGAGTCATTGCTTAGAAATATGTATACATTGTGTCTACTTATCATTTAGCTCAAGTAGTACATTTGTGGCTAGTGATAGATAATTACAGAATTTCATTTGGTAGTCTGAATCTCAACGTATGAACTATATTATGGGACGGAGGGAGTACTTTTTTTTGCTAATTTTCTTCCGACTTAGGTATAGTAGAACTAGAAATTTTCCCCAGTTAACAATTATGTAGATGACCGTAAGAAAAGTTAGCTGAGTTGTTTTTCGGTTGTTTCTTTCCTTTTGCACTTTTTGGACGAATTATCCGTTCGCATTTAAAACAAGGCATGGATGTATGTGAGCTGTAAATTGTGAATCAGTACATGTGTTGGAGAGTCAGCTTCACCATCCACATGATTCCAAATACAGAAAAACTTCACCCTACACCTTATTTACATTTGTGGTTTATATTCTCCAGGTTGTTATCCGTGTCCGCCCTCTAAATAACTCGGAGAAAACTCTGCATGGTTATAATCGGTGTTTGAAACAAGAAAGTGCCCAGACTATCACATGGATTGGTCAGCCAGAAACCCGTTTCACATTTGACCATGTTGCTTGTGAAGGAGTGAACCAGGTCAGCTTGAGAACGATTTGATTTCATGCTTTGATTCTGTTTCTCAGATTGTGGTTAACGGATGAATTTAAAATTGGCAGGAAGTACTTTTCCGTGTTGCTGGTTTGCCAATGGTTGAGAACTGTATGGCTGGATACAACAGCTGCGTCTTTGCATATGGGCAGGTAGTTCGCAATGTCTTTGTTTTATTTGTTGACCATGAGGATTTCATTCATGCCCTTAAACCTGTTAACTGATTGCAGACTGGAAGTGGAAAGACGTACACAATGCTTGGTGAAATTAGTGATCTGGAAGTGAGGCCTAGTCCAGAACGTGGAATGACACCACGTATTTTTGAGTTCCTCTTTGCGAGAATTAGAGCGGTAACAGACTCCTCATGTATAACATATTCTTTAGTGTCTACTGCATGAGCAAGTATCTCATCATGCTGCGAATCTTGAACCTCTTATGTGTGCAACACAAAACTGTAGGAGGAAGAGAGCAGGAGGGATGAAAAGCTCAAGTACAACTGCAAGTGTTCTTTTCTTGAGATTTACAATGAACAAATTACAGATCTTCTTGATCCTTCGTCCACAAATCTTGCAGTACGCTTTCACGCTATTGTTAAAGTGAATACCTAATTAGTGCAACACTATTTTTTGTGATTTTGCTAAACATCAAACCTAATGTGCAGCTCCGAGAAGATACAAGGAATGGAGTATACGTAGAAAATCTGACTGAACTTGAAGTTGGCTCTGTCAATGATATCATAAAACTTTTGATGCAGGTAATATAGTTATTATTGATTTATTTTTTCTTGTGAATATCTGATGGCATACTGCCAATGAATTTGTATTAATCGAGTTTTCCTGAAACCTATTTCAGGGTTCTATGAATAGGAAAGTGGCTGCTACAAATATGAACCGTGAGAGTAGCCGCTCCCACAGCGTGTTCACGTGTATTATCGAGAGTACATGGGAGAAAGATGCTACAACTAACTTTCGGTTTGCAAGACTGAACCTAGTTGATCTTGCTGGGTCAGAAAGGTAGGCAGACAATATTCTCTCTTGTGTCACAGTTTATTGTGCTAAGTGAAATATCAGTTCCTTAATATATCTACCTGAAACAGGCAGAGAACATCTGGTGCTGAAGGTGAGCGGCTGAAGGAAGCTGCTAATATTAACAAATCGTTATCAACACTGGGGTTCGTATCTAACACTCAAACTTTTAGTCGAATAATTATTTCAACATGGTTTTGCTATTACTCATCCATGTGTCCTTAACTGAATTGTGAATTGCAGTCTTGTGATAATGAGTCTAGTTGATCTTACAAATGGGAAGCAAAGACATGTTCCTTATAGAGACTCAAGATTAACGTTTCTTCTCCAGGTAGCAATCTCGAGATAACATATTATTGTTGCTTTCCCTTGTGGCCTAGTAATTATTCTATTCCCACTTTCACATATAGGATTCGCTTGGTGGAAACTCCAAGACCATGATCATTGCAAATGTCAGCTCTTCATTGTGGTAATGAATTTTGGATTTACACCCGACCTAACTTGGATAGAGCTTGAGATGCATTTTGGTACCCTCTTACTTTTTTTTTTGCGTGGTGTTCAAATAGTTCTGGCAATGAAACACTCAGTACCCTCAAGTTTGCTCAGCGCGCAAGGCTCATTCAAAACAATGTAATTATCTGCCCTTTAAGTCAATTTTCATTTCCAAAATATCTTCGGTGACTAACCATTTGCAATTCTCACCTCTTAAAATTTGAAGGCTGTTGTGAATGAAGATGCTTCAGGAGATGTTCTAGCTTTGCAGCATCAAATTCGTCTCCTAAAGGTAATGTCTGCAGAATTTGAATCCCACTTCCAGTTCAATATGACATCACCCTAAACTAAAAGAAGGTCCTTGTTTCAGGAGGAGCTAGCTGTCCTCAAGCGCCAACATGTTACTAGATCTTTACCGTTCAGTACTGATATTTGCAGAAGAGCTGGAGGTGATGTTGATGATGGTAGTGATCACATGAGTGTGGATGAGGAAAATAACAGTGCCCAAGGCATAAAGTCTTTGGAAGATTTAAGAATTTCAAATAAGCAGGTAAGCTGCCTTTGTCTGGATTTCCTTAAATTCTCTCTGTGCATGTGCTTCTATGTCTCTCTGTGTGAAACATTGTTCATAAATAAATTATCTTGCAGATGAGATCACTGGAAGAAACACTAGCAGGAGCTTTGAGAAGAGAATCAATGGCAGAATCCACTATAAAGCAACTTGAAGCTGAAATTGAGCAGTTGAACCGACTGGTAAACTTTTAGCAACAACAAACAAGTGTTGTAAAACCTATCCATACATTTCTTAAGGTGACATCCTGTAATGATTCTTGGTACATCTTAGGTTTCTCAAAGAGAGGAGGATACAAGGTGCGCTAAGATGACGTTAAAATTTCGAGAAGATAAGATTAACCGGATGGAGGCTCTTGTTCATAACAAATTGCCAGCAGAATCATATCTACTTGAAGACAACAAAACTTTGTCACGAGAAGTAGAGTTGCTTCGTGCAAAAGTGGACAAAAATCCAGAAGTAACCCGTTTTGCACTAGAAAATATCCGTTTATCAAACCAACTCAAGAGGTATATATATTCTATACCAACATGCACCCATATTTGTTGTACTGTACTAAAATGTTTTATTATGTACCTGTAGGTATCAGCAGTTCTGTAACGAAGGGGAGAGGGAGGTTCTGTTGGATGAAGTTTCCAACATTCGTAATCAGGTTTATATTAACCTTCATTTTGTAATTCTTATGATTGCTGTAGTGGGTTTCTTTAATCAGCATTCCTTGTGCTGACAGGTCACGCAAATGCTTGAGGGCAGGATGTTAACTGAGCAGCAAAATAAACTTTCAGCCAACTTTGAGGTTTAGTGCCTGATTAGCTTTTCTCCCTACATGGATTTTTCCAACAAATTAGCTCATACTTCCATCTTTATTTATATGTTCAGGACGCAGAACATCACTCTAGTTTAGCAAGTGAGCCTGAAACTTTGCCTAAGGAGGTACCCATCCCCCTCTAGATAATAATTTTATCCTTTTCTTATGGTTATGTTGCTTGAAACTGCAATGGCCAAGCACACCATATGTTAATGTTCTCAATCCCTTTTCAGTTGAAAAGAGCCTGTCAAGAATTGGAAACCTGCAGGAGTGAGCTACAAGGTTGCTTGGAATCAAATGAAAAACTAACTAGGTAATTGTACAGTCAATAAGTGGCTAGCATGCATTTTCCGTGCTGCATTTTCTGTTTTTGAGCAACTAAATTGCTTCACAGGCAAATAGCTGATCTGCAAAAAGAATTGAGTACCATCAAAATGACAAAGAGGGAGGAATGCCGTAATGCATTTGAGGTATGAACAATAGCTTCTCTGATGTATCTGATCTATGCTCTCATCATATTCTACAGAAATCATGCTATCTGTTATGTTTATTGAGAGAATGAGAAAACCTGACATTATGTTTTTTTATTCTATATGGACACACCAGTATGGTCCTAATGCACGTGCAAAAATGGAAGAGTGTTCTGATGAGGCTTTCATGGCAAACACAGACGATATATTAAACCTGCAGCTGGAGTTGGACATACTTAAAACAATTCTTGCAGAAGAGAGGACAATTCGTGGAGAGGTTGAGGAAAGAACTACTACCTTAAGTGATGAGCTGAAAGCAGCAAATTTACGTATCGTTCAAGCTTTCAAGCAGAGTGATGCCATAGAAAGTGAACTGAACAATGCAAGATCTGTTACTGAAGCTCTCGAGTCGCAGCAGATTTTGTTGATAAATGAACTAGATGAGTTGAAAAAGAATAACCAGAAAAGCTTCGAGATTCTAAAAAAGAGGGGCAGAGAAATCTCAAGATTAAATACTGAGATTGACAACCACCGTAGACAGGGCTTGGTGACCAGTGGAGAGCCCAAAATGCAACTTTTGAAGTGTATTGAAAATGAAGATTCACCTCTGCAGAGAAAGCTGAAAAGGATGCAAGCTTCACTTGAGAAGGCAAATGACTTAAATACAAGGAACCAAAGAGATCAGGCGTCTGATAGTTCTGCTGAGCAAGAAATGGATGAAGTCCGTAGACAGGTTGAAGTTGAAACAACTGAGGTGATTATGTGCTTACAAGAAGAGCTTATGTCGCTCCAACAACAGTTAGATGCTAGTAACAAAAATGAGTTGTTGGCCAAACAAAGCCTAGATGAGCTTCAACTGGAAAGGAAAGAGTTGAATGACAGGCTATTTGAGGTGATGAAAGAGAATGAAAGCCTTTCTGAACTAACTAAGGAAAAAGAGAAGAAAATTCATCTTTTGACCAATGGCCAGGAGAGCTTACAAGAAGATCTCATATCGCTCCAACAGCAGTTGGATGTCAGTAACGAAAAAGAGTTGTTGGCCAAACAAAGCTTAGACGAGCTTCAACTGGAAAGGAAACAGTTGAATGATAGGTTACTTGAGGTGATGGAAGAAAATGAAAGATTTACTGAACTAATTGAGGGAAAAGAAAAGAAAATTCAGCTGTTGACCAATGACAAGGAGAGCTTATATGAAGAGCTTTCATCTCTCCAGCAACAGCTAGATGCTAGTAACAAATACGAGTTATTGGCCAAACAAAGCCTAGATGAACTTCAACTGGAAAGGAAAGAGTTGAATGACAGGCTACTTGAGGTGATGAAAGAGAATGGAAGCTTTTCTCATCTTTTTGAGGAAAAAGAAAATAAAATTCAGCTTTTGACCAATGACTTGGAGAACTTACAAGAAGAGTTTCTATCGCTCCAACAACAGTTAGATGCTAGTAACAAGAATGAGTTGTTGGCCAAACAAAGCTTAGATGAGCTTCAACTGGAAAGGAAACAGTTGAATGATAGGCTGCTTGAGGTGATGAAAGAGAACGAAGGCTTTTCTGCACTAACTGAAGAAAAAGAAAAGGAAATTCAGCTCCTGACCCATGACTGGGACAGATTAGCTGCTGACATTGGAAGCTTTCTCGTTGAGGGAAATGCTTCTCTTGATGAAGCTTCTGACCAGGTTGCCTCTATTTCGGAGTCCTTTCCTCAAAGAAGATGGGTTGAGGATCAAGTCCAGAAGATGTGTCAGGGTATATCTGACAGAGAGAAGTTACTCGAAGAGCTCCAAAGCCGGTTGAAAGAGGCAGATGATATAAAATGTGACTTGGACCTGAAGTTAAGGTCCTTAAGAGGAGCAATGGAGGCAGTACATGAGATGCATCAACAGGAAAGGAATGATCAAGAAAAAGCTATTGCTCTTTTAATGTCTCAAGTGTCTGAACAAGGACAAGTGAACCAGCAGCAACTCGAACAATTTCAGAGGGTAGAGCTTTTGTTGGATGAATCCATTGGGACATTTGTGCAGAAGGAGGTTCTTGAACAAAACTATGTATCATCACTGAGGGGGATGGAAGAAGAGATTCATCAGCTCAAGACTCAATTAGACCAGTCAAAGACACATATAGCTCATTCATTGAGTCAGACCAAGGACAAGGAGCAGACATTTGAGAAGCTAAAAAATGAAGAAAATACCATTCTGTTAAGAATGTTATCAGATGTTCTGAAGGCAAAGGGTATTATACACGAGTTTGGTGTTGGATTCAATATGCTGGAGTCAAGCTTTTCTGTGGACCCTGAAGAAGTTGTTTGTCAAAATTCAGACCTCAATTTGGAGGATCGGGTAAGATAATGCTCTTGTTATTTGGTATCAAGGTGAACCAAACAATCTACTATTTATGTCAGTAAGTTCCTACCGTTAATCGATCTGTATCCATTAAGAGTGTCGGTCTTTACAAATTCATGGCATGTCCTTATTTTACTCCTGCTTTAGGCTGAACTTAGAACATTCGGAGTCCTTGAAGCTGGAGAGCAGTGCAATGCTGACGCCCTTTGCCAACTCAGTAAGGAGATGGAGTCTGCAGTTTATAAATTGCAGACGCTGCAGTTTCAGATGGCCAAGCTTCTGCAAGAAAAGGAAAATGTGAAAGAATGCCTTCTCCAGAGTCGAAGAACTGTTCAAGATCTAAATTCTGAGGTCCTTCAACTGAAGTCGCAGATGATTGATCAACAGACGTGCTATGAAGCTAGAGTGGAAGAACTGGAAATAAAGATTCAGGGAAAGGACAGTGACGCTGCAATATCACTTGTCTCATGGCATAAAGAGATAGAGGTAACACTTATAAATGCTCAACACCCTTAAAGGCCATTAGGCATCCATTGAAAATCTTTTTCTGTAAATCTTTTGTTGGTTTTCGGAAAAACAGATTAGGCTTCAATTGGGTTTGTAAAATAAAACGAGCATCGACATTAGACTTGTTTCTACCTTGCCAGGAAATAAATAATAAAGTAGACTTGTTTATGTTTCCAGTAAAAAAGGGTCTTAACCAAAATGTACATGCAGGGGTGTGGTATTAATTTGCAAGAAGTAATAGTCAGGTGGATTCTTTTTAAGAAATTGGAAAAGCTTTGCATCTCAATGCATCAATCGATTGAAAATTCTTTTAGCCAGTGATGAAATGTGGATTATGCGAAGGTGCATCTTCTTGAGTCAATGCACCACTATACTTCTGCCCTGCAAAGGCACGATGGATTTTGTTATTTATTTTTTAAGTAGAAGCAGCTGAGTTTGTATTTGTGGATGGATGTTACATTTGATTTCTTGAGTTGGTCAACCTTGATCCCTTGTTTTCAACTGTGATCATTCTTTCAGGCACTTGAATCTGAGCTCTCAGAGACCAAAGTTCTTGCACAGCAGAAATCATTTGAGGCTTTTACAATTATAGCCAAGTTTCATGATGCACAGGCAACTATAGCTGATGCAGACTCTACAGTCAAGGCACTGGTGGAAGCTAATGAAAATGCAAAACTCCAAGCAGAGAAGTACAAACAGAAGGAAGCTTCTTATATTGTTGAAAAGAATGACTTGCTAAATGAGGTCAGTAGTTTGAAGATGATGCTGGATGTGAAGGGACAAAATTACTTGGATATGGAAAAGAAATTCGAATCAAGCTTGCTTGAAGCAAATGAGGTAGCTCTTGAACTGGAAGATGGCATCAGATGTCTGAAGAATTTGCTATCGGAGAACCTTGAGTTTGTTTCTTCAGATGTTAAATGGATGAAGTCAAAACTTCGGCAGTTCACAGAGTTGGCAAGAACTTGGTTGGAGGAGAACTGGTTAGAGATAATTGGAAAAGATTGTGCTGTGTCTGTGTTGCACCTCTGCCATATGGGAATTCTGTTGGAGAGAATTACTGGGCTGCATGCAGAAAATGGTTTCCTTCAGCGTGGGATCTGTGAATCTAATTCTTTGATATCTACGCTGAGACAGCACAATGATAAAGCAAAAAATGAACTGGAGATGTGCAGCGTTCTCAAAGGAAAGTTACTGCTTGACATCAACCACAGTTTTGGTCGTATTGCAAAGAAGGAACAAGAAGCAACTGAACTAAGCTCAAGACTGGATTCTTTTGGGAAGAAGATTTTGAATTTGCAAGCACAAGAAGAAGCAATGTTGGCACGCTCGGATTCCATTTATAACGAGCTATCTGTGTTGACTAAAGAGATTGATGCTACCAACAGGAGTTCTTTGGCAGCTGAATCCAAAGAAAAGGAAGAGCTGCACAACCAATTGGATGAGGCTTTGTTTCTCAATGGAATGTTGAAGGGCACAATGCTTGAGGTTCTGAGTCTGCCTGAAGTGAACAGTGCTATACCTGGAAAGGATATGAAAGGGTGCAATGAATTTGAGTTGTGCAGTTGGTTTGTAAACTACCACCATGATTCGATCATGATCAATGCAATTGCAAGTGATATTGAATTTATTGTTTTGGCTTCAGAAGTGGAGCAAGAAAAAATACAACTGCAAACACAAAATCTTATGTTTACCGAGGTACTTGAAGGATTGAAGACAGAAGCAACTCTGTGGAAACTTGACCAGGATTTGGGTAATCTTGCAATTTATTCTTTACATGAGGAGAACAGTAATGCAAGGATTGATTTGGGGAACCTAAAGCGGAACAAGGATGAAGTTATGGAAAGCCTGCTTGCAACGCGTGAGGAAAATTCAAAACTTCGATATGCAGTTGCTTCCTTGGAGTCCAACATCAAATCCTTGCAAACAGATCTAGATGGGAAAGTCAAAGCTCTTATGGAGTTGCAATGCTCCCATGCAGCCTTATGTAAAGAGCTTGAGTTGAAAGCTGAGATCATTGAACTAGGAATTTCAAGAGAAAATGCTTTGAGGTCCGAGAATGATTTACTGAAACATGAAAAGCTGGATATTCTGTGCAAGGACCAAAGGATGTTTCATTTGGTTTCTAATATTGATATGGAGAAGTTATCTTTCTCCTTCCAAGCATATTTGGATCAAATTAACACAGAAGTGCAAAAACACATTGATGAGCAATTGACCACAGTGATGAAGTTCTCCAATGACTTAAACTTGGTTCAATTGTCTGTTGAGGAGTTGAGCACCCATAATTCCTTTTTACAGTCTGAACTAGCAAGGAAAGATGAATTGGCAAAGGGTTTATCATTTGATCTTAGCCTATTACAGGAGTCAGCGTCGGTTGCAAAAGATCAAGCAGATCAACTTATTGAGTTGACTGAAACAATTACCTCATTAGAACATGAGGTTGCTTCTAAATCACATGATCTTGATAATCTTGTTTCTGGAAGCCAACTACTAGAAGCTCAAGTCATGAAGAGTAATGAAAAGATTTTGGTGCTAGAGGAGCAGCTAGCAAGTACAGTTGGTGAACGAAATGCAGTTTCTATGGAAAACACTGAGTTGAGATCTCAGCTTAATCATATTGAACAGATCGGTTACTCTATGAAAGAGGAGTTAGCCCATAGAAGTAATGCCACTGAAAGAATGGAAGAAGAGTTGATTGAGCTGAGAAATTTACTTGATGAAAGGAACAGCTTCCTTCAAAATTTGCAAAATAACTTCTCCAAGCTCTCGAATGAGAAGCAATACTGTGACTCTCAGGTGCTTCTCTTGAGAGAGAAGCTGGAGATGGCTCAGGCAGTGGCAGAAGAAAGTGAAGCAATTGCTACGGAGGCCCGACAGGTTCAGCTACCTACTTGATTATTATTTTTCTCTCTTAATATTACTTGCGTTATTCTTCATGTGTAGTGTAACCTACTTGATTATTGTTTTTCTCTCTTAATATTACTTGTGTTATTCTTCTTGTGTAACCCTTTTGTTAAACTTCTACAGATAGCAGATGAAAGGAAGATATATGCTGAAGAGAAGGATGAAGAAGTCAAGCTATTGGAGAGGTCAATTGAGGAGCTCGAGAGTACCATATTTGCTCTGGAGAACCAGGTGAGCTGTCTACTTCTATTTCAGTATTGATTCTTACTTACTGCAGTAACTTCTTGTAACAATAGCAATGGCTATTTCTCTTAAGGTGGGCAACATCAAGGATGAAGCGGAACGACAGAGAATACAGAGAGAAGAATTAGAAGTGGAGCTGCAGAGAGTCGGGCACCAAATGTCATCTGTACCATCATCTGGGAAAGTAAAGAGCTTTGGGGAAGATGGAATGGTTGATTCATCTGACTCACTCAGGTTTGCATGATAACTATTTTTTACCAGTTACAATTTTTGCAGTTGTTAGTTCATTTGTTAGGTGTTTGAGCACGCTGTCTTGTTTTACATTCGTTTCCCTGTTTTTTTCTTGATGAAAAACAGAGCACCTGCCATGGTTCTCAAAAAAAAGATAATACTTGGCTTAACTTTCTCCTGCAGACACTCAAGAGAGATACATACCGAGCTACTAAGTGCTCAGGAGAGTATCAAAATACTTCAAAAGGAGGTTGCTGAAAAGGAATCAGAGGTAATAATGTATTCTCTAATCATTTTAGAAATATTTTAGTTGTTCAGACTTCAGACTATGGTCATCTGCTATCATCCAGGTGTTATCCAAATATTGATGGGTTTGCAATGTGCTCTCTTATTCTTATAGATTGCTCAATGCAACTCACACATATCGGAGCTAAACTTACATGCTGAGGCAGCAGCACGTGAATATAAGCAGAAGGTAAGCAATCTCATTTGTCTGATTTTGTTTCATGAAGTGAAATTAGCAACAATTTTCAAGGATGCTAATGAAAAACGATCTGGTTAGTTCATGGAGCTAGAGGCTATGGCACATCAGGTTAATACTGACAATCCATCAACAAATGCTTGCTCCATGAGACCGGAGAAGATTAGCTCGAAACCTCGAGGTTCAGGCTCCCCATTTAAATGTATTGGATTGGGCTTTGTACAACAAGTGAATTCTGAGAAAGATGAAGATCTTAGTGCTGCAAAACAACGTATTGTGGAACTCGAGGGCATAGCAGCTAGCCGACAAAGGGAGGTGAGATTTCTCCAAAAAAACACTTTATTCTGCCGACTCTGTTTTGTAGTTTTACTAACTTATCTTTTTTCTATTTAGATATTCATGTTGAATGCGAAATTAGCTACAACAGAAAGTATGACACATGATGTGATTCGTGATATGTTGGGGGTTAAGATGAACATGACAACTTGGGTGGTAGGAATGCATATTCTCTTAGCTCTGAATATATATATCTAAATGTATGCATCTAAACCACTTATGTTTTGTAAACATGTTCCTATGGTATTGCAGACACTAGTTGACAAACAGCAAAAGATGAGCACAAAAGAGTCAGTTGCTTATCAAACTGAAGAATCTAAAGAGGTAACTCCCACAGTACCTAAAATTTTCTTGCAACTTGTCTTATCTCTTGAAGTGTGTTTAAAACTAATTATTTATCAGTCCAATGAGCTGATGAAGTTGAAGCAGCAGCTTGATGAATTCATTGAAGAGAGACAGAGGTAGATACTTTTCCATCTACTATGACCTCCTTATAATCTCAATAATAGGTTATATGACATACATGTCAATGTTTTTGCAACAGTTGGATTGATGAAATAAACCAAAGACAATCAGAACTTGGAGCTGCCCGTATTACTATAGAACAATTACGGCAAAAGGAACATTTTATGGTAGCTGAAGTTGACTTGCTGAAGGTATGGCAATTAAGATTTCCACTAGAAAAGAAATAACATATTTCTTTCTCTGTTGCTATGCTAAATGTTTGCTTGTTATATTAATAGGCTGAGAATGCAAACTACAAAACGATCATTTTTAATCTTGAAGATGAAGTAAAGAAGCTTACCAGACAACAGAATCTCCAGCTGCGAATTAATCACCATGTCAAAACTAAGGTATCCAGTACTTCTGAAGCTTGTTTGGTACTCCCTCCGTCTCAAAATAAGTGTCGGTGATCTAGTACAAAATTTATACTATTATTTTGGGACGGAGGGAGTATTTCTGTACATTGCTGTTTCAGTGTCTGATCATCTTCCGTGCATTTTTCACTTCTCGATAGGAAGAGAATATCCTTCTGAAAAAGCAGAATGAAGAACTAAGTGCAAAGCTGCAGCAGCTAGGGGCCATTGTTACCCGCACAAAAGAAAAGCTTGCCCGCTACAAGGTCTCGGATGGAAAAGATCCACATGAGCAGATTGAAGAGGAAGAGCTTTTGAGGAAGAAATTAGAGGTGTGTTTACTTTGTTTCCATCTGTCAAGAATTATGGTGTGTACAAGGACACTGATATTCTGCTTGTTTACATGTTGACAGGAAAGTGAACAGGATAGAAGCAAACTCGCAGAAAATCTATCGAGTTTGTGTACCAGTGTTCTAAAGGTATGGATATTTCTGCTAAGAGGCAAAGCAGCGTCCTCATGTGGTTGATGTGAGCTTGCCGCATTACATGACCAAACATGAACCTTACTGTTGCTACAGGCAGCCGGAGTTAGAAACCATGAGTCTGAAGCGAGTCTTCTGAAAGCAGTGGAAGCCCTAAATCAACTCCAGCGCTGCATTTCATCCTTGGAGGGTGAGGTTGAAGATCTTCGAATAAAGGTAAGAATGTGCGATGGGGACGAAAACCATTTTCTTACCGACCTAACTAAAAAAAATCTTTTTATTTACTGACAAAGAAAACATCACCTCCTGCAGTGCAAACTACTGCGTGAGAAAGCTCGACTGACCAGTCTTCGGAGTGACTCGTCCTCTGCGAGCTCGGGCATTTCGCCGAGCGTGTGCAGATCTCCGAGCATTTCGTCTTTCCGATGAGGCGGTACAAGTGTACATAATATGTAGTTTGTTACTGGTTAGTCATCAGCTAACACCTATCGGTAGGTCTCTTATGCATCTCCTAGTACAGTTGAAGGGAAGATGGGAATCTAGCAATCTCCATTGCTGATGTTGTATCTGTTAATCTGCAGCTGAACGATGTACATCCCATTAATGAAATCCATTGCAACCATCCTTTGTATATTTTGTCCGTGTTTGGCTCTATGCTGCTGCGGGCAAGCTCACGGTTCTACACCGTCTTGTGCTTGTGGCGTGCTCGCACGCACGCACACATACATTTTTGATTTTGGAGCTCCCTAAGTTTGGAGCTCTCACCAGCTCAATTGAAGTTGCATTATATTCAGATTGGAACTTATGCCCGTGTAGTTCTTGTCATACTTTTCTGTTGCTGCAAATAGACCTAGAAAATGAAATTTTGCCGATGTTGAGGAATGCTTTTGTATACATGTGTTCTATACTGTGTTACATGCACCACCAATCTGTTGATACTGATCTTGAATCTCAGTCATAGATCTCCATGCTCTTCTCACAACTGACATTCAATTCAGCTAGTGGCTTGACCATAACACCCCACTTCGCCGATCCCCATGCGTGGGGAAGAACTCAACATTTACCACACACTTAACGTTTTGAAGCCTATGATAGAAGTACCATGGTCGTGCAGTAGAAATTTTCTTGAAACGTGGATCATCTGCATGCGGGTTCCTGTGTTCAAGGAGGATCATTATGGTACCGACATAACAGATGCTAAGGGCATGTATAATGGTTGATAAGATAGTCTTATCTTAAGTCTTGCACATGTAATTTAAAGATGATAAAAAAAATGTCTACAATGAGTCATCTTTTAGCCATATCTTTAATAACTAGTTATTCCTAAAAACGTGATGAGACATATTATGTTAAGAGATCATCTCTTGTCTTCTCTTAAATAAGAAAAGACAAACCTTTTTTTACGAGTTCTTTCTCCTCCATCTCATCATTTATCCTACGTGACATTTTTAAGATAGTATCATTGTACATGCCTTAACAAACAAAACATAAAAAAGACAAGGCTTAGAAAGAACCGACCACACAAGACAACTATCCTAAAAGACCATTTCCATGCACTTTATACAACCCTCGTGGATGGAACGTCGGCTCCTCAGCAATCTTATCATCCCCCACCGAGCAAGCGGGAGAAGAACCAATATAATTTGTGTTCAAAATCAATAAAGCTAGTCATAATGCCTTCCCGCAGGAAACAAAAAAAGAAAGAAGGGAGAGTGTCCATGGACAGCTGAACCGTGCAATTCTCATCTGGCCGTGCAACGCGAACTCGGCTCAGCCATGATTGGAACTTGTCTCCAACCAGGGTTCCTGGATTTGGTTTTGACATCCAAATATTCGGAGCAGACGTATAGCTGTCGGAGTCCGCTCCGATGATCCCGGTTTCGACTTGAGCACAGCCGTCTCTTCTCAATCTGTAGTCGGGAAAGCCAGCCACCTATATATATACTAGATCGAAAACGCGCCGAGGCACGAGGATGCCGGTCACAGCGCTATGGCCAAGTAATGAATGTTCAATTTAGTAGGAAATCAAGTTCAGTGTACGTATTCAAACAGGAAACAAAGTAAAAGAAGAAGAAACGTTCTCTAGAAGCAAAACACCATGAGTTCAACATCGTCATGAAACTATTAGGCAACATTCAGTTTTGAGTGTTTCAACCCGGTAGGTCACGCTTCATATTCAACATGTTCACACGATGAAAAGGAAAAGTACACAGGTTTAGAACAGTATACCAGAAGCAAAACAAAATCATAGCACACAATAACTAATTATTCATATTCGGTTCAGGCTATTACACCAAAAAAGAAAGTACAATGGCAACACCCACCACTACTGGGTACACAATATATATTCCACATGACACAATATATATTTGACAGATAGAGGAAAATATAGAAAACATTGATTCCAGCATTTGAATTTCTCAAAAAAAGACATACGAGAAACTAAGCACTTACAACAGTAATGGTTTGGTTCATTTCGTCCCTTTGAGCATGACAGGACAAAATGATGTGTTCATCTTGAGAGAGAGAGCAAGATAAAGAGAGAAAGAACTTTGTCGGTTGGAGATGGAGTTCTCGGCTGGAAGGCACCACGGGCAGAGCAATGACCACCATCCGAGGCGAGGCAGCATGGCGCGGTCGCGCAGACAAGCAGGGAGGCAGCCTTTTATCTGCATAGGGGTATTGTGGAGTGAAATATTAATAACAATTAGTAGGCAGAACAATAAAATCTAATTCTTTTAATGGACACACATGAAAATGAGCTAACATTAAGTTCGGTAATACGAGCAAGCAAGAATAAGAGAGTGAAAGCCATAGTTAGGCATACTAATAGATAGCTCGGTTCAACTGCCTCCATGAGTGTCATTCCATATGAACCTGATGTAAATAGTTTGTGAGATAGATGACCACATAACGACTTTTGTATAAACAATGCACTTGTGATTTGCTTTTAAAACGTATGGATAGTGAGCGATGGCTTCCCCCCTTCTAATCTTGGAAGGCGGAGACCCATATGTGTTATTCTTTGATCCCGGCCACCTTGATGAAGTCTAACCAATTTTTTGTTATTGTGGCTCTTGTATCCATAGGACTTTTTTTCCAGATGAGGCCTGAAAATGAGATCAGGGTGGAAAATAATTAGAGTATTTTTGGGTGACATTGGCAAACATGACTTCAACTCTTAATCATGAAACACATAAAACTTTGATGATCTAGTTATAAAACATGATTTATCATGAAGAGTCTGCCTAGCTTTCTCTTTGAGACATCTTGAGCAAATACATTAGCAACATTAGTATGGGAATTCTATATCTTTAGTAATTGCGAACAGGCAAGAGCCTGGACCATGACAACACATGAACTAAATCACTGTGGTAGAATAGGATCGGTGTATTTCTGTTAATAATGGGACGTCCAATTCTCTTAAAGCTGCCAAATACTTGCGGTTAATAAATAATAGTCCTCATACTCAAAAAGACTTTTGATACAAATTTTGAAGTACATGACATAATAAAAATATATGAAATGAAACCATTAATTTATGATATGCAATGGGAAGCACTAATTTGGAAGATATGAGCTAAAACACATCTGCATACCATCTAAAACTATTATGAGAGCAAAAATATTTAACAACTCTGAAAACGAATAACAAAGAGGTTGATGGTCAAGACCTTCTTGTTGGAAGATTCGACTATGGCCTTTTTTTATGTTGTCTTCTTCTGGAAGCAGCAAGGCATTGGTAATTAGAAACCAGCTAATATCAAAGTAAATAGGGGCCATGGTAAATGTAGCTGGCCGAAATCTAAATGGCATGTCAATGAAGAGAACATATAAATGATGCAATGAATATAGAAAGCATAAATGAAATACACCGAATGCAACATGTACAACATTGTACACCTATCCATATCTGTCGGCATATAATTATACTACATCCAAACAAGGGGCCTACTATTGAGAACAACGGGTTAGGGCAAGAACAAAAAAGGGCTCATCAATGACACCTCACATGCTGGTCACATTTTTAGTGAGATACAAAACAATAAATCTAGGGACAACATCAGGGATGGGGTTGGGAGCCCAGATATACCTCGGGATGGTGCAGAGATGGTGAAATCCCTGTTGTTGACACCCTGCTGAACATCCGCCCATAGGCTACTGAGATGGGAACTGCTATATGAACCTGCACATGTTGTCTAAATTAAACAACAAAGGCTACTGAGATGGGAACTGACTTTTCTGTAATCATACTCTTTGGATACACCAAGAAGCACAGACAAATAATTCCTGCTAGGCAGAACACATAATCTAATACGGTATAACACATGCAGACAACACTAAGTCTGGGTCTGTGAACCTATAGAAAGATCAAATACAATGAATATACGTGATACGGGGAAGTTCATAGCCAAACAAAAACAAATACAGGGAAGTAAAAGGTTCAGAAAAACATGAAAAATGAATATACGTAACATAACTGAAATATTGTACCATGTAGTCATTCTATAAAAACAATTGAGCTTCGTACCCAAATCACCATCATAAATTGTTTAAGTGAATAAAGGGCATGAGTTTTATAATAAAATTTCAAGCAAAAAGATAAGCTATTTTGTAGGAGCAACCACAAGTCGAACGAATTCATAATAAAAAAAGACTAATAACAAAAGCTACGGAAAAACTGCTTACCTGTAGATCATCGACAGTCAGTATGACGACGTCCTTGACGGCACCATCTGGTCCGTGTGGACGGCAGCTCGTGCTCTTCCTATCCAGTACCTTACCATGTAAGGCAAGCCATGATATTGTCCAGCTCCAGCGGCGACATGCAAGCCAAGAAGATGGAAAGAGCAACGGTCACACACACACACGCACGCCCCCCCCCACACACTCGCACATAAACAAAGTAAATTATCATAGCCATAAGAAATGGATGGAGCAACAAAATTCCAGTTTTCTGAAAGAGCAGCTTCTGTGATCATATTTCCACCACATAAATCTAAGTTATGTATCTGAACAATCGAAAAAGAAACAAAGAAGAAGGGAGGAGGAGTGAGCTATGGTGAGCTAGCTGTACCTGCTTTCCCCTCCTCTTGGAGAGGACGACGATCTGGTCGCTGAGCGTCTTCCACGACGGCGTCCTTCAAGCGGATCTTGACGATGTCAACGGTGTGCTACCTGTTGCCGGCCACTTATCCAGCCAAGTGGCACCCCTTTTCCGTGGGAAGCACAGAGTTGAGTAGAGGGGCGAGTGACATATATAGATGAAACTGACATCGAGAATAAATAGTGCATCCAACCGTTAATTCTTCTGCTGCACAAAAGCCTAACAAAGTAGTAATTTTGCCCATTGATAAGAATTACAGGAAAGAACTCTAAACAGCCGATGAGACGAAGCAACAACCATACTTCAAGATATTCTCGGAAATATATGATGAACACAAGCATCAAAGAACACATGCCCCATATGAAGGACCCTATTTTTGTTAGTTTGCTGGAATAAGATTCCTCCCGTGAATATTGATACAAACTTATTGACATCCTAAGCTGCAGTTGACTCATGCACCAAGTCCTACATACAGACAACAATCGTCTTTTATTTTCATAGATAAACATACTTAACTATCTCAGCCATTACCAAAACAAAAATGATCTCACTATCTTCCTCTAGTCATACTAAATATAAATCAATACCACAACTAAATCGATAGTCAACGGTTACATTTTCAGCATATACCAAAACATTGTTCAGTACTGAGAACATATACATATGAGAGAATAAATACATAAGAGATAAACAAACAATACCATACTCCCAAGAACCCAACATTGCAGTATCCTAAACACAACCAATATATGAAGCATTGATAAGGAGTAAACTATTGGCTAATCTTGCTGCAACTACACTGAAGTAGAATCATTTACTTGATGGGAACAAATCTCCCAACTGAAAACATAGCCATCAGGGTGTGCTTCAATTAGATTAACATCAAGCAGTCGAGGGAGCAATTTGTAGGGAGTAGCAGCAACACACCTTCCTTCTCCGGGACGCTATGGACAGAGGAGCAGCAGCTTAAAAAAATTGGGGACGCCATGAGCTCGTTCAGCTCCACGACGATGGCAACCTGGACGATGGGACGAGCAATGGTCAGAGGGGGGGGGGGAGAAGGAGAGGTCAACCTGGACATAGACAAAAACCTTGAGATGGCTTCCTGTCGCCTGTTGAAACGGCCATGGGGATGGGGGTGCTTACTCGAGCTAGGAGACGTGGAGGCGGAGGTCGTTGCCCAGCACCGCACAGGAGCAGACGACGACGAGCTCGACCATGTGCAGGTCATCCTCGTCCATGGAGGAGGGTGTGCTGCACTAAATCGAAGAAATAATTGAGTGGGGCGGGAAGATAAGGAAGAACGGGAGAGGAGAGGGCATGAATCATGGGAAGAGATGAGCTCACCACGTCGGAGTTGGAGGCAGCCGAAACCCTAGCCACGGGAAGGGGTCACGCGTGAGAGCTTGCGGTCGCGAGGAGCGGATCTGGCAGGAGGCAAGGATGCACTGTCATGAGGGGAGCTCGTGGGTGTGTCGCGCTCCGGTGAGGGCCACCGGAACTTGTCGAAATCATCCGGCATTGGTGGCGGCGGGGAGATGGGGGCTGCGATGCAGGAGGAAGAGGGAGGCAATGGCGCGAGGGCGCGAGTGCGGGCGGAGGCAGTGGCTAGGGTTTCTCCACGGGCACGTCGCCCTTTTATACCCCCTCTACGTGAAATGACGGAAATGCCCTCGGCGGGGCACGAAATTTACGCGCAGTGGCACGAACGAGCGGTAACTGCTCACGGGGTCCCGATCCGATGACCAACATCCCTCCAACTCAAGATCCGATGGCCCAGATTCGATCAAGCGTGAGATCCAACGGCCCAGAAGCCCAAATCACTCAGGAGCCAGGGTTTTCCCCTGGATTCTTATTATAGGATATACGTCGATGAACGAGGCCATGGATGACCTGGACTTGTGTACGATGGATTTGGCCAAGGAGTCGAGCGTGCCCGTGGCTTTCCCGCTGCTGGTGCTTGCTCCGCCGCCAGGTTCAGACCGTTCGTCGTACGAGGCCTTTAGCTTGCCGGACCAGAAGCTTCACGATGTCACTCCGTTGGTGCCGAGCAAGAAGGCATGCTTGCCGATGCCGCAGGGCTGGGTCCTAGTCCTGGGCTCCTCCGATCCCAACCCCTCGTCGGAGGATGGCGGGATGTATCTGCTGAACGCCGAGAACGGATCAAGAATCGAGCTCCCGGCTCTCGGGGATGACGAGGCCCCGGGGACGTGCAGGTGCGTCTTGTCCAGCACCACGGCCGCGCCTGGCTGCGGCGTCCTCGTCTTCGATGATTATAAGCAAATTCAATATGAGGCAAGCATTCTTTCCACATTTTCAGGTTATTCTTCAAAACAGCCCTAAGCATAGTAGACAATGATCTATTGACTACTTCAGTTTGGCCATCAGTTTGGGAATGACACGTAATACTAAAAAGTAGTTTAGTTCCCAACTTAGCCTATAAACATCTCCAAAAGTGGCTAAGAAATTTAGCATCACGATCTGAAACAATTGTATTTGGCAGACCATGTAACTGAATAATTTCACGAAAGAATAAATCAGCAACATGAGCAACATCATCACTTTTATGACATGGTATAAAGTGTGCCATTTTGGGAAATCTATCCACGACAACAAATATGCTATCCCTTCCCTTCTTAGTTCGAGGTAAACCTAAAACAAAGTCCATAGATATATCCTCCCAAGGAACACTAGGTACAGGCAAAGGCAAATATAAACCATGAGGATTGAGTCGTGACTTAGCTTTTTGATATATAGTACAACGAGCAACAAAACGCTCAACATCCCGTCTCATCTTTGGCCAAAAGAAATGTGTAGAAAGCACGTCCTCCGTCTTATTCACGCCAAAGTGTCCCATTAATCCTCCTCCGTGTGCCTCCTGTAACAACAAAAGACGAACGGAGCTAGCTGGAATGCATAGCTTGTTAGCACGGAACACAAATTCATCATTAATAACGAACTTGTTCCATGTTCTCCCTTCTTTACAATGCTGCAACACATCTCGAAATTCAGCATCATGCCTGATCTTTGATGGTCTCCAAACCAAATATTTTAAAGTCAAGTTGTGAAAGCATAGTATAACGACGAGACAAAGCATCAGCAATAACATTTTCTTTACCCTTCTTGTGTTTAATGACATAAGGGAAAGTCTCAATGAATTCAACCCATTTAGCATGTCTACGGTTCAGTTTTGCTTGACTTTTAATATGTTTCAAAGATTCATGATCAGAATGTATAACAAATTCTTTGGGCCATAAATAATGTTGCCATGTTTCCAAAGTCCGAACAAGAGCATATAATTCCTTATCATAAGTAGAATAATTCAGACTAGGCCCACTCAATTTTTTAGAAAAGCACGCAACAGGTTTACCATCTTGTAATAACACATCTCCTAACCCAATTCCATTAGCATCACATTCAAGCTCGAAAGTCTTATTAAAATCAGGAAGTTGAAGTAAATGAGCATGTGCTAACTTATCTTTCAAGACCGTGAAGGTTTCTTCCTGTGCGGTACCCCAAGAAAAAGGCACGTCCTTCTTTATAAGCTCATTGAGAGGCGCAGCAATGATGTTGAAATCTCTCACAAAACGCCTATAGAAACCAGCGAGGCCAAGAAAACTCCTCACTTGTGTGACCGTTTTGGGCTGCGGCCAACTCTCAATAGCTTCAATCTTGGCTTTATCAACTTCAATTCCCTATGGAGTAACAATATAGCCAAGAAAAGATACTCGGTTGATGCAAAAGGTGCACTTCCCAAGGTTACCAAACAAACGTGCATCACGTAGAGCAATAAAAACAACACGTAGATGTTCCAAATGTTCCTCCAAAGATCTACTAAAAATCAATATATCATCAAAATAGACTACCACAAATCGTCCAATGAAAGCACGTAAAACCTCGTTCATTAATCTCATGAAAGTGCTAGGTGCATTAGTTAACCCAAAAGGCATGACTAACCACTCATATAATCCAAACTTAGTTTTAAATGTTGTTTTCCATCCATCTCCCAATTTCATACGAATTTGATGTATCCACTACGCAAATCAATTTTGGAGAAAATTGTAGAACCACTTAATTCATCAAGCATATCATCTAGTCTAGGAATAGGATGACGATAACAAATAGTAATATTACTAATGCCTCTACAATCCACACACATGCGTGATGTACCATCTTTTTTAGGCACTAGAATAATAGGAACAACACAAGGACTAAAGGATTCACGTATATAACCTTTGTCAAGCAGCTCCTGTACTTGACGCATAATCTCCTTTGTCTCCTCTGGATCGGTACGGTATGGCGCACGGTTGGATAGGAATGCACCGGGAATTAAGTCAATCTGATGCTCAATCCCGCGAATAGGTGGTAATCCCGGTGGCACGTCTTGTGGGAAGACGTCAGCGAACTCCTGCAAAATGTTAATGATAGCAGGAGGCAAAGAGGGAGGCATGTCCTCGAATAAAGATAATACCTCTTTGCATACAAAAGCATAGCAAATAGATGTAGCAACATCCAAATCATTAATATCAGATTTAGTAGCAAGTAAACATCCACTCTTCAATTTTATTTCGGATGCAACATTAGATGATGGTTTATTATGCATATGGTGTTGCTCAAATTCCCGTGCTACAATCTGATTTTCACTCTTATTTTTCTCCTTATTTGCTTTACTAGCTCTAGCAATGTCATCTTTCATAATATGTTCCGGAGACATAGGAAGCAAAGTGATATTTTGATCCTTATGAACAAGAGTATACTGATTTGTCCTACCACGGTGTACGAAATTTTTATCAAACTGCCATGGCCTACCAAGTAGAACAGGACATGCTTGCTTGGGTACCACATCATAATCCACATAATCAGAATATGTAGCAATGCTAAAATGCACACGGACAGTACATGTTACCTTAACCTTACCACTATTGTTGAACCATTGGATGTAATAAGGATGAGGATGTGGTCTGGTGGTTAGAGACAGCTTCTCCACCATCTCCATGCTAGTCAAGTTATTGCAACTCCTTCCATCGATGATGACGCGAACAAAACGCTCCTTCACAACTCCCTTTGTGTGGAACAAGTTGTGCCTCTGATTTTGCTCAGCCTGTGTAACCTGCACACTGAGAACACGTTGAGCAACTAAACTTTCATACCCGTCAGCGTAATCAGCAGCCATGTAGTGTGTCTCTGGTTCTGCATCCTCGCCACCCTGTTCTTCACTTGCAAGCAATGAGAGCCAAAGTCTCCTCATCATAATCACTAGCGAACGCATATCCAGCATCCTTAGTAACAATCATTACACACTTGGAAGGGCATTCTCTCGCAAAGTGACCTCCACCCTTGCAACGATGGCATATAACCTCATGTGTTTGCCCTGTCGCAGAGGGTGGAGTAGGAGCCTGTTTCTTGGTATCGTGGTTGGAGTTGGAAGTGGAAGTAGGTGGTGTTGCAGCAGGACGTGTGGAAGTAGAGGAGGTACGTGGCGTCCATGATGAAGTGCGACCTGCAGAAAAAGTAGTTCTCGCCATTGCCTGTCGATCCTGCACTTCACGTTCAGCTTTGCAAGCAAGATGAAATAAACGAGTGATAGTGTTATACTCCTTATACTCTAGAATAGTCCGAATCTCTCTATTTAATCCACCCATAAAACGTGCAAGCATAGCTTCATTCTCCTCAACTATACCACATCTAATCATGCCAGTTTGTAATTCCTGATAATATTCTTCTATAAAAATTTTCCTTGTCTTAAATGCTGCAAATTTTGAAGCAATTCACGTTGATAGTAAGGTGGCATCCAACGATTACGCATAGCAGTTTTCAAAACAGCCCAAGTAGTTGGAATATTAGCATGGTGTATTCTACAATGTTCTGACCACCAAACACAAGCAAAACTAGTGAAAGAACAAACAGCAGCAGCAACACGTCTATCCTCAGGAAATTGTAAGCATGTAAAACGTTGTTCTGTTTCTAACTCCCATGTAAGATATATATCAGGAACATATCTACCCTCAAACATCGGAATATTCAATTTAAGTTTAGGGAGATGGTCATGATCCCGTACCTGAGGGGGTGGTGCAGCCCTACCGTTACGGTTCTAGCCATGTGGTCGACCTGGTGCGTATCGTGGTGGTTTCCCCTGAGGCTGATCTGGAGCAACCTCTCCCTCATCATCGTAATCACCCTCATAATCTTCAACCTGCTCAACGACAGTAGCAACAGGAGCCACAGAAGTACCAGTAGTATCAACAGTACCAGTATGTTGGCCTTGGCCGAAAGGCACACATCGCGCTCGTCGTTCGAAAGGGATAGGAGCTATAGCTGCTGGTGGTAGACGGGCAAGCACCTCATTGAACTTGACGTCCATCTTGGTGTCAAATGTCTTCTCCAAACCATCGAGCTTCTCCATGGCCTCTCCAAAGTTGGTCACGAAGTCTTGTACCTGGTCAGCCATCATTTGCTGAAATTTATCATAGAGCGCTTTGTTGGTCATGCTTTCCCAGTCGCTCCTGTCGTCGTGTGATCCTGACATGGTTAGCAGAAATAGGAAACACACAAGAATATGAAACCTACAGAATACTGGGGCGTGGTGGTGGTAGTGGTGGTGTGTCACAAATCCTTTAAGCGAATCTCAAATTCTTACCAGTTCTTACCCAGCAGCAGGTGGTGATCGGCAACCGTTGTAGTCAAAACTCTCAAAGCTTGGATAGAGCGATTGTCAGGTGGTGTCAAACACACGACGTAGATGTATGTAGAGTTGGGATGGCTTATAATATGGTAGCAAAAAGGTTAGCAATAATCAATTCAGAGATGCAAGGTTGAATAAACGCTCAACGACGGTACTGTACTTGTCCTAGGCTAGACCGTACTAGAGACGCGAGCCTAAAACACCAACAAAATCACGACGCTACATGTAATCAAGGGAAAAGCACACTCTGAATTTGTTTTCGTTTTTTTCGGCGCCTCTTTTTTTGCTTAAAAAATCACTACAATGGCGAGTGTCTCAAAACTCTTCCCACGTCGTATAAGCAAGATGGGCACAAAATTTGTTGGACTATTTTTTTTCTGGAGCAATTCGGGGGCTGCGACGACCAAAATTTTCGACAAAAATCACTATGATGGCAAGTGTCTCAAAATGCTCCGAAGAACCTAAAACCCAGATAGGGAAAAATATTTTCAGCCGAATTTTTTTGGGGCCAAAACGTGCCAGACTCTTTTTTTCGACACCTACGCAGGTAGCAAAACACGAATCCGAAATCAAAAGGATCTCGAAACTAAACCTAAAACGAGCTGGACTCGGATTGGTGGAGGATTTGTGGTGATATATATGGACATCAATGGATAGTGATCATGGGTGATGATATATGGCATCGGTGATGATGGTGGTGGTATATGGCAACTATGAAGACGATGCGGTGGCGGCGTGACAACTTGTGAAAAGAACTCGACACTCTAAAGGACTAGACACTAAGACTAGCAACTCGACACGACGATGTAACCACAAATTCAACAAAGCAAAATACTGAAAAGACTATGCAAAGGCTCAGATTGGTTCGGATATGATGATCTAACCCTAATTTTTTTGTGGCTTTTTCATGGACTAAAGGTATGAAGAACAAATGCGATCTAAACTACGAAAACTGGTAAAATCTCACCGAGCAACCTGGAAATCTGATATCACTTGATAGAGGCGAAGTTGTCCCTGTCTTTCGATGAGATGGTGGCTATCGTTTTTGGTGGAGTAGACTTTGACGATCCGACTACGAACGTGTGATGACGCCGCGCCTTAGCAATCGCTAAACCAACTTCGAGAGGTTATTGACCATGTCAGAGCAGGATCAACCTGACCACGAGGGTCTGTTTCCTGCACGCAAACGAAGAACAAGTAAGAAACTAAGATTGCAATCTGGATATTGTGAATATAAGAGGAAAGCTTTATTGATGAAGTGGGGTTATGTGACGCCTTTGTCTGGTCGTGGAACACAAACGAAGAACGCGAAGTTGCAGTTATGGCGAACTTGTAATCTAAACAAAACCCCACCCTAAAATGATGCCCTAAGGGTTGTATATATGGGGGAATAGAGGAAAATGTTGTGGCCCCTTGGAGGAGGGGTCTGAAACCGACCTTAACTCAGTTTCCCCATACATACGGACTCTAAAAACAGCCTATAATATGGTATTTCAAAATTACATGGGCCTGGCCCAACAATAAGGTGGCGCAACACCTATATTAGCCTAGGGACGAATTTTATAAAGTAGCATCATGCATATTTCGTCCAAGGCTTCTTGGTCCCATTATGGTGGCTTCAAAGTGCGAAAATCATCACTGGAAGTTCCATTGTTCTTTCCCGCGCGCGTACCTTCTTCTCCATGCTTGATCCCGCTCCCATGGTCATCCTTCTTGTCCATGCCAGGTCCTTCATTCATAAGTAAAACAAAAGTATCTAATTTAGGCAGCATCATATGTTCATGAATATTAGAAGGATTTGCAAGAAATGAAAGTACCTAGTAATTCAATTGACGTGCGCGAGCTCTAGTAATTGGTCATGTATGTATAGCAGTCGGAGTTGTGGGTGTAGCATTAGCAGGGATGTCCTCATCAGGCGGCGCGTGGAGGGACCGGTGAGGAGATGTCGGATCTCCGCCGGATACCGATGACGACGTTCGTCTTCGTGGCGAGGCTCCGCTCGGTTCCAGCCAGACGCGAGATCGAGACGATGTGGCTTCCGATGAAAATCGCGCCTGACTACGGTCATGGCGGACGATGGCGACGTCTCGGACGTCGTTCCCTTCTTGAGGCATCGTCGTTGCAGGTCATGTCAACCTGATCGGAAGGTTCCGGGGGAAACCCTAGATCTAGATATACCGGATCAGATGATGGTGACGTTTTCGATGTCGCTCCCCCTCCTGGGGGGCATCGTTTTGGAGCAAGTGCTGGCTGGAGGGGACAAGAGGAGGAACGGCGTGGCATTTGACACGCCAACAACGGCGGGTCTCAGCGGCATGGAGCAGCGGGGTCTCGTTGGCGGGCGTGTGTTGATGGACGAGCACAGGATGATGGCATTGTCTGGCCTCGTGGTGGCGTCGACGGCAGCTAGACCAGACAAGGTTGATGCAGCAGTACAACACTAAAGATGGATTGGTGGCAGGTGGCTGCGGCGGCCTCATACCCGCCAGGCGTCTTGGTTGAGAAGTGCGCCGGATTGGTGGGTACCCCATACCCGGCAGGCGTCCTGGTTGGGATCTCAGGTCTTAGATGTTTGGTTTGGCTGCGAGGTCTGATTGGCATTAGGCTCAGATTTTCAGCGCCCCCTTCATCAACTAGATAGAAGTAGCGACAGATGTTGCCTAGACGGTGACTTTAGTCTTACTGTTGTATGACTTTATAAGGTCTTCGATGAATAATTAATAAAGTGGCCGCATGCATCGCCGAGATGCAGAGGCTGGGGGTCATCCTCCTTTAAAAACAACAACTTTGAAAAGATTGTTTCCTGGAACATCGTAAGTCAAAACTTCTACCCCAGGCCGATGGCCTCTTCAAAGTGCTCCAAAGGATCAACAACAACGTGTACACAATCGACATGCCACAAGAAAAATACGCGTTGAGCAACATGTTCAACATTGACTTGGCACCTTACTAGGGTGATGAGGTTCACGATCTGAGAGTGGGTCTTCCCCGACGGGATTTCCCCGACTGGATGAGATAGGCGGAGCCATTAAAAATGAGGTTAACTCGTACCTTCTTGAATTATCGTTTCTTACATGGAAGACATGGCTACTACCTCAAATAGAGACACTATGTATACTCGAGTACCAAAGAAGCAACCATGGAGAAGCTATGAAGCAAGGCCAAACCATGGCGAAAGAGGAACGACAAGATGTCCGGTCACTAACAACACGTCCCACTTCACGCTGGCACGCTTCCATGATCAAATGAGATTTACACCGTTTTACCTAGTTTGGCATCCGTTATCTTGACACATAAGTTCATATACTAAATTGATCATTCACAACAAATTTAAGCACCAGTGGTGCATTTACCTCGTACAAAAATCAAGAAATATCTTCTTTACACGAGACGACAAAAGATAGGCCGTCGTTCCGGTCGTCTGAGAAGCGGCTGGTCCACATGCGAATCGTCCAACAACAAACCTCCACAATGGAGCCACATAGCAAAGTCGTTCCCGGTTGACGGAGCCCGCATGAACCCCACGCCCCTATAGGGCCCGCCTATCAAGGTATATTCACCTTTTTGTATAAATTGTGTTTTGGTCAAAAACCCTTGTTATTCGTTAAGTCTGGCTGGAGTTGTTAAATATGTATATATGTTGTTGTTGTAGATTTTTTCATTACTATGTTGTGGTATATGTATATATTTGTTGTTATCCATTTATAAAAGCATGAGTATTTTATTAAAATCATGAACATTTTTAAACTTATATGAACATTTATTAAAATATAAGAACCTTTTGAAGTTATTTATACAAATGTTTTAAAATTTCACATTTTAATTATATATATATATATTTAAAATTAATAATTGAATATTTTCTTAAAGAAAAAAGTCCAAGTTGAGACAAACCACCCGGGGGAGGGTCTTTTGTCCGGTTTGAGATTGTTTAGGGGAAAAAAGGAACGGAAAAATAGATCAAGGGGTAATGTGAACCACCCAGATTTTTCAGGATAGTAAAATGGATTTTTTTAATTAAATTCTTACTTTATGTTGGTGGACGGAAGAATATAAACACAATTCTCTATTTTGGACATCAAATGGGACTGGGCACTATGCATGCACACATGTTATCTACACGTCGGGGGTCCCTGAGCGAACCAATTTTCATTTTAATAATACTAGTTGATAACTACTTAATTTAGCATCCTACAAATTGAAGTATTTGTTAACACCAAGGATAGGAAGCGAATATCAAATATACAGCTTAGGCTTCTCCGAATGCTCCACCTTGTACAGGTGCTAAAGCTGTCATATAGGCAAAAAAATCTAATGTGGCATATGGTATTTAAGAGGATAGAGATGAGTGTGGTGACCCCAGGAAGAAACGATGACAAGCGCGTGAACCTATGCAAAATACTTAAATGAAAGGAGACCCATCAATGCATAAAGAACTTTAGTACCTAAATCATTAAATAGAGTGTGCTTACCTATAACAAGTTAAACACCTATGCATTGGAGGATTTGGTTGCTAAACTTTTAAATATGTTTAACAACTCATCTTAACACCAATGCATTGAAAGTAGCCTTAGTCTTGAATACCAGACAATATCATGTGTGCAGATTGCAACTCCTGCCTTCAATAATCACTCTTCATAAAATACAGGCTCGAAGCTCTTCTCATTTATAAATATCACTAAATTTATGCATGAGAGCATGCTTCATGAATAAAAAGAATGCACACATGATGGAACATTTATAGTTCTATCGAGAAACAATTTTGTTGCCGTTGCTGACATCAAATAAGAAACATTAAATAAGACGGTCGCTGAGAATTTTCGAGTCGGTCGGTTGTCCAAATTGAAAAGTAAAAAAGTATTTTTATATTGATTCTAGTATACGTAACATGTGAATTCCAAGTTAATTAACAACATAGCTCATATAGAATTTATAACAAAAAGTCCCCACTGAGAATTCCAAAATTGTTACATTTCATTGATGATGCAAACAGAGGGGTGGTTCTTGCATGTTGGACTACACTCACAATCACATTTGCAAAACCAGTTGTCATTCAGGGTACTTAATCATTTAATCAGAACATCTAGCATCAAAACGAACATAAAAGAATGATAAGGTTGTTCTTTGATAATACCTGGTTCTTAACAGCTTTGGTCATCTTGCAGAACTCTTTGTACATGACAGCCCAGGGTGGAAGGCGACCGACTTGTCCTTCTTCTATTCTCTATCTTGGTTGTCAAGAGGACCCAAGAATCTCCTTATCAGCAGCTGGTTGCACTGCCTGAATATTCTTGTTTACCATGCCTGGAAATCACACCAAGCACCAATAACTGTCCACTCGCTGACAGATTAACCCGCCACCCATGCATCAGCAGCGGCTCACCCACTGACAGATTAGCCCACAGTCCACGCGTCAGTAACAGCTCACCCACCGACAAATTGGCCCGCCGCCCATGCGCCAGCAACAGCTCACCCGCTGACAGATTGGCCCGCCGCTCACGCGTTAGTAACCGCTCACCCGCTGACAGATTGACTCATCGCTCATGTGTCAGTAACAGCTCACACGCTGACAGATTAGCCCGCCGCTCAAGCGTTATTAACCGCTGACCCGTTGACAGATTGGCCCGTCGCCCACGCCCGTCGCTCACCCGTTAAAAGATGGACCCGTCATTGGGTGTCCTACGCAACGGTTTGAGCGCCCACGTACCACTGTACAACTGATGACTTACAAAATCAATAACTACCGAATGTGTCAGGTTTTTGCAAATCACCCCAAACGAGCTCATTGTCGTCCATCCCGATGCACAAATTTTGAAGCTCTAGAGCTTGACAGGTCAGCAACCAAAGTCGTTCGGTGAATCTTTTGCTCAACCCGAACGTTTCTTCCTCCCACCACACGACTCTCTCCATTTCCTTACCCACTCCCACCTTCACCTACAGCCACACAATTTTGTTTTCTTAGGGAGAACAAAAGATTTCCGCGGCAAATTCATACGTTCTGCCATCACTACATAGGAGTTCTTTTTTTTGCCATGCCATAGTTTTGCCATCAAGTTTTACATTTGTGTCATAGTTTGGACGTGTCAATCACATCGTTTCTTCGAGCAGATGCATTTTATTTTTCATTTTTTATGTAGCTAGCTGAGTAATGTTATACCCAATGAAATTCGGTGACTTTTGTAACATGGCAATTCTTCTTGTTCATACGGCAAACTATTTCACATACATGGCAAATTTCTTTTTATAAAGCATGGCAAATCTAGTTCATGGATCATGGCAATTTTTACTAATTCACCATGGGCAAATTTCAGTTTATGGGTCATGACAATTTTACTAATTCACCATCGCAAATTTACAAATTCACCATGGTAAATTGTAGATACAGACAATAATTCTAAATTGTTATCAAAAAGTTGCCATGGCAAACTGTACAGAGAAAATAATTCTAAGTTAGTTATCAAGAAATTTGCCATGGCAAAAAATTCTAGCCAGAGACAATAATGCTAAGATGTTACCAAAATTTTGCCATGGCAAATTGTCGAGAGAAAAATAATTCTAGGTTGTTATCAAAAAAGTTGCCATGAAAAATTGTAGAGAGACAAATAATCCTAAGTTTTTATCAAAAAGTTGCCATGACAATTTTTGTAGAGTGAAAAGAATTCTAAGTTGTTATCAAAAAGTTGCCATGGCAAATTGTAGAGAGAAAATAATTGTAACTTAGTTATCAGAAAAGTTGCCATGGCAACTTAAGATGTTAAAAAACATGGCAACGTCATAAATGTTCAAACATATGGTAAACTTGCCATGTCAATTTAATATGTTCAAAAACATGGCAAACTTTACAATGTGCAAAAACATGGCAAACTTCTTTTAATTAAGTTTGTTCAAAAACATGACAAACATGGCAAACTTCTTTAATTAACATGTTCAAAAACATGCAAACTTGCCATGGCAGAGTTATAGATGTTCAAAAACATGCCAAACTTGCCATGGCAACTTAAGATGTTCAAAAACATGGCAAACATATAGATGTCCAAAAACATAGCAAACTTGCCATGTCATTTTAAAATGTTCAAAACCATTTGCAAACTTGCCACGACAAACTCACATATGAAAACTGGGCTTTTACTAGTCATAACTTAATCTGGGCTATAATTTTCATTTTCTTTTTCACAGGAAAAAGGCATGTAGGGCCCGGTGAGTGGGGCGTTCGCGCTGGGGATTTTCCCTCCCGAACGAGTGGGTTTGGTCGATCTCCCTCCGGTAGCGAATGATTTGTTCGGTCTGGGGGCATCTCAGACCGAACGTCAGTGCCATATCGGGGTCCATGACTTTTTTAGGGTCAATGTTGGCGCTTTATTTAAAACACAAAGTTCGGAATCTCATCGGAGAGTACATCAAGCACAAAGTTTGGGGGGGGGGGGGACCAAACCTGTCGGGGATATACCCCGCGGTGTAACCCGGCCAGAAGTATGACCCGACCAGGACTTGGCGGCTCACTGAAGCCCTGGCCAAACTTGACGATTCATTGGTGACCCGGCCAGAGGCATGACCCAGCTCATCATATGGCGGCTCATGCGTCACCTCTTTTACCGGGTCACAGGACGACCAGGCCCATGGCCCAGCATGCAACCCGGTGCAAGGCGGCTCGTGGACGGGCCTGGAGGGGCAGCTCACAAGAGAAGACCCAGGAAGAGAAAGGATTCCCTCACAAAGGAAACAAGACCCGGATTAGAATTCAAGAGAGACTAGTCCTAATCCTACTCCCAGTAGGATTCTACATGTAAACCTACCCCTTCCACTTATATAAGGAGGGGTAAGGCGCCCCTAGAGGGACATGTTAAGACAGACACAAGTCATTAGAGATAGACAGATTAGAGGCTCTCAAGATTAGAGGTAGCAAGACAGCACCCTTGTAGTCGAGAGATCTTCCTTATCATCAATACAAGACAAGCAGGACGTAGGCTTTTACTGTCATGCCCAAGATGCGCGCCTATCCATTTTAAGACACGAGGGCCTCGCAAGGGACAGAGACGCATCTTGCCGTTCGCAAGTATAGAATCATTGCATCATACATTATAGAAGAGATGAGTATACAAGTTGGCTTACACTCGCCACATGCTAAATTACAATTCCACACAGAGTTCAAATCATCAAGATGAAGACAGGGTCCAACTACAGACGAAATCAAATGATAAAACAGATGCAAATGATACTATCTCGCTATCCCAAAGATCACGACCATGGTCCTCTACTCATCCGGGTAAGTCACGTACATCCTGCCTCTTTCCTCATCATATTCCCACTGGAGCTGGGTAAGATCATCCTACACGTACTCATCTGTACCTATACCTGGAGGGTTGTAGTAATCTGTGAGCCACAAGGACTCAGCAATCAAGCGCCCGGGTACCGAGACTATTCAAGCTTAAAGGTTGGGATGGGGTATGTGTTTAGTTTGTAGCAGCACTAAGCTAATATGGTGGCTAAACTTACGTAACATGAAAATAATTATGAGTGGACTACGATGATCGATCGAATCTAGTATGACCTCTGTGAGATCCTAAAAACTTACCTACGTCAATCATAACCCCACCGTGTTCTCTCTCGAATCGTGTTCACGAGCAGAGACGATCATGGTTACTCACACAGTTGGTGTATTTTATTAGAGTTTACTTCAAGTTTACTATAACCGGGTGTTAAACAAATATCCAAGTTGCCACATAACTGCGGGCACGGCTTCTCGAAAAGATTTAACCCTTCAGGGGTGCTCCAACTAGTCCATCACAAATAACCACACTCCGCGGGAATAGCCTCGACCACGGATCTCGTGATCATCATAGGTAACTCTAAAGGATTTCCAACACCTTGAGATAACCCGAAGAAAGTCAGACTCCATACGCAAGACACTCGATAAAGGTAAAACAAATCCAGCAAGACCACCCGACGTGTTGACGAACCCGATAAGAGCCGCGTATCTCGTTCTCAGGACACGACGGATAAGCTAGTGTACGGTGGCCTGATAGAAATCTCCCAAGTTGCCCTGGGTTGGCCCCACATAGTGCTCTAGTTTGGACCAACACTCATGAGGAGCACTCGCCCGGGGGTTGATTTATTATCCACGGGTTTGCAAAGCCCTATGCAAATTTTATTAAGTTATTAAGCAAATGTAGTACCAATGTTGGGTCTTGCCAGACGAGTTTTAATCTCAACCGAATAAACAAGGGGGTCCCCATAACAACCCCGAGCGTGTTAGGAGCGCAAAATATGGAAAACATAACATCGGTAACAAGAACTATGGCGGTAACAGCGGAACAAAACACTTAGCAAAAGGCCAAGCCTTCCACCAATACCAAGATATATATGTGCATTTAATTAAATAACCGATAATGTTGTGATATCCAAAATCATGTTATCACATGGAGCAACCTGCACCTGCAACTAAGAACGCTATAAGAGGGGCTGAGCAGCGCTAACTTAGCCAATCAAAGGTTTGCTAGGATGTGGAGGATTAGAGGCTGTCATGGCAATTAGGAGGCTGACATTCAAGTGGTAGGTAGCGCAATTGTAACGATAAGAGCGAGAAACTAGCAAGCGAAAATAGTATCGGGATCCGAGTACGATCATCTTGCCTGTTGGTTCTTCAGCAGAACAAGTAGCGGGATCCTCGTAGTGATACTCTCCTGGGTCCTCGTACTCAGTATAAACACTCGCGTTTACCCAAGAGAAATAGCCACAATAAACATCCAACCACGGTGCAATGCACAAACAAGATGATGCATGATTCATTTATGAAGAATTTAACATGGCAATCCAAAACTAGTCATGTTTCACATGCAGAGTTTGTTTATTAATGAATATGGACAGAACCTGATGTTAAGTTATTGAAACATGCATGAACATGTCAAATATGGATGCTGTTGGGAGACGTAGCAGTAAATCAAAAAAATTCCTACGTGTCACCAAGATCTATCTATGGAGAAACCAGCAACGAGTGGGGAGAGATTGCATCTTCATACCTTTGAAGATCGCTAAGCGGAAGCGTTACAAGAATGCGGTTGGTGGAGTCGTACTCATAGCGATTCAGATCGCGGTGGACTCCGATCTCAACGCCGAACAACGGCGCCTCCGCGTCAACACACGTGCAGCCCGATGACGTCTCATATGCCTTGATCCAGCAAGGAGGAAGGAGAGGTTGGGGAAGAGCTCCGGGAGCACGACGGCGTGGTGACGGTGGAGCTGCGTGGACTCCGGCAGGGCTTCACCAAGTGCTACGGAGAACAAGGAGAGGGAGGAGTAGGGCTGCGCCAAGAGAGAAAGAAAACCGTGTGTTGGGCAGCCCCAAAACCTCACATATATATAGGGGAGAGGGAGGAGGAGGCACCCCATCTAGGGTTCCCACCCTAGAGGGTGAGGCAGCCCTAGATGGGGCTTGGTCGCCGACCAGAGAGGGAGGAGAGGAGGGCGCAGCCCTAGGTGGGCCTTAGGCCCATCTGGACCTCGGGTTTCCCCTCCCTCCACCTTTCCTGCGCCTTGGGCTGGGGTGGGAGGCGCACCAGCCCACCTAAGGGCTGGTTCCCTCCCACTCTTGGCCCATGAAACCTTCCGGGGCTGGTGGCCCCACTTGGTGGACCCCCGGCACCCTCCCAGCACTCTCGGTACACTACCGATGAGTCCGAAAACTTTCCGGTGACCAAAACAGGACTTCCTATATATCAATCTTTACCTCCGAACCATTCTGGAGCTCCTCGTGATGTCTAGGATCTCATCCGGGACTCCGAACAACCTTCGGTAACCACGTACACTATTTCCCTATAACCCTAGCATCATCGAACCTTAAGTGTGTAGACCCTACGGGTTCGGGAGACACATAGACATGACCGAGACACCTCTCCGGTCAATAACCAACAACAGGATCTGGATACCCATGTTAACTCCCGCATGCTCCACGATGATCTCATCGGATGAACCACGATGTCGGGGATTCAATCAATCCCGTATTCAATTCCCTTTGTCTATCGGTATGATACTTGCCCGAGATTCGATCATCGGTGTCCCTATACCTTGTTCTATCTCGTTACCAACAAGTCTCTTTACTCGTTCCGTAACACATCATCCCGTGGCTAACTCCTTAGTCACATTGAGCACATTATGATGATGTGTTATCGAGTGGGCCCAGAGATACCTCTCCGTCACACGGAGTGACAAATCCCAGTCTCGATTCGTGCCAACCCAACAGACACTTTCGGAGATACACGTAGTGCACCTTTATAGCCACCCAGTTATGTTGTGACGTTTGGCACACCCAAAGCATTCCTACGGTATCCGGGAGTTTCACAATCTCATGGTCTAAGGAAACGATACTTGACATTGAAAAGCTTTAGCAGACGAACTACACGATCTTGTGCTATGCTTAGGATTGGGTCTTGTCCATCACATCATTCTCCTAATGATGTGATCCCGTTATCAATGACATCCAATGTCCATGATCATGAAACCGTGACCATCTATTGATCAATGAGCTAGCCAACTAGAGGCTCACTAGGGACATATTGTGGTCTATTTATTCACACATGCATTACGGTTTCTGGTTAACACAATTGTAGCATGAACAATAGAAAATTATCATGAACAAGGAAATACAATAATAACCATTTTATTATTGCCTCTAGGGCATATTTCCAACACTTGGAACTGCCTGGATGGATGGATAGAAGAGAATTATGTGCTTTGTCCATGATAACATGTCTGAGATCACCTTTTGGAACCACAAGACGGTCCTCAAAGAACAAGGTATCTTTATCATCAACATGAAAGCACTTATACTTCGGAATGCTCTTGGCCACACCTTTCTTCACTTTCTTCACCATAGCGTCAAGAAGTTGTGCTTGGTGAACCTGATCTTCCAAAGTCGGAGAAACTTGAAGATTTGCAAGAAATCCTTGCGGAATCATCTGAAGGTTGAGCTTGCGGAAGGCTTCACAATGCTCGGGCTGAAGAGGCTTTAAGATGAGACTATTGTAGTACGCCTTATGGCTGAGCGCGTCTGCAATGACATTTGCTTTCCCAGGAGTATACTCAATGCTTGGATTGAAGTCCTCAGGCATTTCCACCCAACGAGACTGCCGAAGATTGAGATTGGGCTGAGTGAAAATGTACTTCAAGCTCTTGTAGTCGGTGTACACCTCAACTGGTCTACCCAACAACAAATGCCTCCAATTCATTAGAGCATGCACAACTGCTGCCAACTCAAGATCATGAATGGGGTAGTTCTTTTCGGCAGGCTTCAACTGACGCGAGGTATAAGCAACAATATTCTTATCTTGCATGAGAACACCACCAAGGCCTTGGAGAGAAGCATCGCAGAAAACTTGGAAAGGCTTTGACTGCTCAGGAGGAACAAGAACTGGAGTTGAAGTCAGTCTCTGCTTGAGCGTATTGAACGCTACATCACACTCAGGAGACCAAACATACTTGACACTCTTCTGGAGGAGATTGGACAAATGCTTAGCAATTTGAGAGAAGTTCTCCACGAATCTTCTACAATAACTAGCAAGACCGAGGAACTTCGAAGCTACTTCACATTCTGAGGAGGTTCCCACTTCAAGATTGCCTCAACTTTCTCAGGGTGCACTTTAATTCCCTCGGCAGAGATCACATGCCCAAGGTACACCACTTCATTGAGCAAAAACTCACACTTGGAAAACTTGGCATAGAATCGATGCTCCCTTAACTTGTCAAGCACAAGGCGGAGATGCTCTGCATGCTCTTCTTCTGACTCCAAGAACACAAGGATATCATCCAAATAGACCAAGACGAACTCATTCTTGAAAGGAGAGAAAATGAAATTCATCATTCTTGAGAAGGTTGGAGGAGCATTTGCAAGACCAAACGACATGACGGTGTACTCATAAGAGCCAAAACTCGTCCTGAAAGCGGTCTTAGGAATGTCTTCTTCGCGAATGCGAATCTGATGATAACCCATGCGAAGATTAAGCTTCGAGAAAACCTTGGCACCTTTCAGTTGTTCAAACAACTCATTGATGTTGGGAAGTGGGTACTTGTTTCTGATTGTCTTCTTGTTCACTGGACGGTAGTCAACACAAAGACGATCCGTGTCATCTTTCTTCTTGACAAACAAAACTCCACAACCCCAAGGAGAAGAACTTGGTCTGATCGGACCCAGACGTTCTTGCTCATCTAGCTGCTTCTTTAACTCTTTCAGCTCTTCGGGGCCAAGTTTATATGGGCGCTTGCAAACCGGGTCAGTTCCGGGCTCGAGATCAATCACGAACTCGACTGGTCGGTGCGCAGGCATTCCTGACAATTCTTCTGGAAAGACATCTTCATACTCACAAACCACCAGAATTTGAGAAATCGCCGAGATTCCACCCTTCTCATTAAGAGCAAAGAGACAGATTGTGTCATCGCGAGCTGCGAAAATAATCACATCTTCTGAAGGATGAGTCAGCTTGACTTCTTTTGCTTTGCAATCAATATGAGCTTTGTTCATAGCGAGGAAGTCCATGCCCAAAATGAGACCAATGTCGGAATTACCGAGAACATAAGGAGAAGCCAAGAAAGAATAATTGTCCATCTTGATAGAAACATCCAGAACAATGGAGGTGGTTTTCATGGCCACACCCGGAGAAACAACACCCAAAGGTCTACTCAACATCTCGGAATAGAAATCATTCTTCATAGCAAAAGGTCTAGACATGAATGAATGTGATGCTCCAGAATCAAATAACACTTTTGCAGGAATAGAATTAACTGAGAGATTACCCATTATCACTTGAGAAGAATCCTCTGCCTCTGCTGCATTTACCATATTCACTCTTGCGGTCTTGGGGTTATGCTTCATCATAGCATTGCCTAGAGGCTTGACAAGAGGAGGAGGCAGAAGACACCGCTGGTTGCACTTGTTTGCATAGTGACCCTTCTGGCCACACTTGTGACAAGTCACCTCAGAAAGCGGACGAACACTGCCTGGAGGAGGAACAAGAACTGCCTTGGACGCCTGGGGTCTCTGCTGAAATCCTGGGTTGGCTGGGTGGGAAGAACCACGACCACCAAACTGCTTCTGCTGCTGAGGAGGACGAAATGGAGGAGGATTTGGCACCCAATACTTCTGCTGCTTGGGAACCATCTAAGAGCTGGAAGAAGACGAATATGAATCCCTTGAACGCTTCTTTGAGTTCTCCAACTTGAGCTGAGTTGCCTTGACCTTCAAAGCCATGTTATAGAACTGATCAAACTCACGAGGCTCTTGAAGAACTAGGCCTGGCAGAAGCTCATCCTTGAGACCACCTCTGAACTGATAGATCATAGCCTTGTCATCTGGAACATCTTGCTTAGCATAACGGGCTAGATTCTGGAACTCGACGTTGTACTGGTAGACAGACTTGCTTCCCTGCTTCAGGTGCCTGAACTTCTCACGCATCTCCTCAACAAAGCTTGTCGGAATGTAATGAGCCCTAAAGTCACGACGAAAACGTCCCAAGTAACAACACGATCGCCCCTGGAATCCTTGTACTGCTGCCACCAATCAGTTGCTTGACCCTTGAGCTGGAATGATGCAAATCTGACAAAGTCCTCTGGCCTGACATTGCTGCACTCAAAATGCTTACTCATATCACGAAGCCAATCATCAGCATCAAGAGGCTGCTCACAATAGGTGAAAGACTTGGGCTGGTTGGTAAGGAACTGATCGAGCATCGCAAACTAAGGTTGATTCTGAAAATTCCCTTGAAAACCTTACTGACCCTGCTCCCTTTCTTGCAATAACCTGAGCAACATCTCAGTGTTCGCATTGGTTGTGGCCATCACAACTTGCCAAGCTTCTGGAGGAGGAGGTGGAGGTGGCGGCGGCGGGGGTGGTGGTGCTGGAACATCAGTTTGCTCCTCACCACGACCCGGATTGTTGCGAGTTGGTGGAGCCATCCTGAAGATGGACAAAACGCATTAGCACCTCATTGAAAGGATGAATCAAAGATGAATCAAATGCTTGAAAGAAATTGAACAAATAACAACACAGCCTTCCTACTGAAAAATTAGTAAGAATGCTTTTTCAGTTTATGATAACATCATCAGAAATTAGAAGCCACTTGCAATAACACAAGAGTATTGAGCTAAGCGCTCGGAACAAATATATATGCCCATATACATCTGAAGAATATGATCCTAGATTACTACAAGATTTCCCACCTAAGAACTTCCGAAAACTTCCTGGTTATGCTATCCGGTGTGGGGATACACGGAGGAAATATCTCACACAACTAGCAACCCTACACCCCAACTGTATCCATCCTTCAACACATAACCAGAGGCTTTCACAACTTCATCTAACTCGAATCCTCGAACTCACAACGATACTAAACCATGGTGGTACCTCGGACGTCTCCCCAGTACTGGGTGACTCCGACCTTATCTCACCACAATAAGTATTAAAGTAATTCCGAACACTCTCCGTCCCGAGATATCAAGGAAGCTGAATGATAACGATGTGCCAACATTCCTTGGAGATCGACTCCCCGGAAGAAATCAAGTCAGACAAGAGGCACCAAGACAGAACCCTGTCACATCGGTATCATATAGACTCCAAAATACCCGCATGATCCTAATTTTTTTTGAGCGAGAAGAGGAGTAGAATCAAAATTCCTAAGTCGGATACCTCACCAGAGCATAGAAGAGGAGTAAAAAGAATCCTACTCTCTCATATAACTAGACTCAAAATAGTTTTTACTAGACTCGACTCGGCCAAATTCGATCAAGCAAAGGCTCCTATGGTCGTATGGCTCTGAATACCAACTTGTCACGCCCAAGATGCACGCCTATCCATTTTAAGACACGAGGGCCTTGCAAGGGACAGAGGCGCATCTTGCCGTTCGCAAGTATAGAATCATTGCATCATACATTACAGAAGAGATGAGTATACAAGTTGGTTTACACTCGCCACATGCTAAATTACAATTCCACACAGAGTTCAAATCATCAAGATGAAGACAGGGTCCGACTATGGACGAAATCAAACAATAAAACAAATGCAAATGATACTATCTCGCTATCCCAAAGATCACGACCATGGTCCTCTACTCACCCGGGTAAGTCACCTACATCCTGCCTCTTTCCTCATCATATTCCCACTGGAGCTGGGTAAGATCATCCTGCACGTACTCATCTGTACCTGTACATGGAGGGCTGTAGTAATCTATGAGCCACAAGGACTCAGGAATCAAGCGCCCGGGTACCAAGACTATTCAAGCTTAAAGGTTGGGATGGGGTATGTGTTTAGTTTGTAGCAGCACTAAGCAAATATGGTGGCTAAACTTACGTAACATGAAAATAATTATGAGTGGCCTACGATGATCGATCGAATCTAGTATGACCTCTATGAGATCCTGAAAACTTACCTACGTCAATCATAACCCCACCGTGTTCTTTCGGATCATGTTCACGAGCAGAGACGATCACGGTTACTCACACAGTTGGTGTATTTTATTAGAGTTTACTTCAAGTTTACTATAACCGGGTGTTAAACAAATATCCAACTTGCCACATAACCGCGAGCATGGCTTCTCGAAAAGATTTAACCCTACAGGGGTGCTCCAACTAGTCCATCACAAATAACCACATTCCGTGGGAATAGCCTCGACCACGGATCTCGTGATCATCATAGATAACTCCAAAGGATTTCCAACACCTCGAGATAACCCGAAGAAAGTCAGACTCCACACGCAAGACACTCAATAAAGGTAAAACAAATCCAGCAAGACCACCCGACGTGTCGACGGACCCGATAAGAGCCGCGTATCTCGTTCTCAGGACACGACGGATAAGCTAGTGTACGGTGGCCTGATAGAAATCTCCCAAGTTGCCCTGTGTTGGCCCCGCACAGGGCTCTAGTTTGGACCAACACTCATGAGGAGCACTGGCCCGGGGGTTGATTAATTATCCACGGGTTTGCAAAACCCTATGCAAATTTTATTAAGTTATTAAGCAAATATAGTACCAATGTTGGGTCTTGCCAGACGAGTTTTAATCTCAACCGAATAAACAAGGGGGTCCCCATAACAACCCCGAGCGTGTTAGGAGCGCAAAATATGGAAAACATAACATCGGTAACAAGAACTATGGCGGTAACAGCGAAACAAAATACTTAGCAAAAGGCCAAGCCTTCCACCAATACCAAGATATATATGTGCATTTAATTAAATAACTGATAATATTATGATATCCAAAACCATGTTATCACATGGAGCAACCTGCACCTGCAACTAATAACGCTATAAGAGGGGTTGAGCAACGGTAACTTAGCCAATCAAAGGTTTGCTAGGATGTGGAGGATTAGAGGCTGTCATGGCAATTAGGAGTCTGACATTAAAGTGGTAGGTAGTGCAATTGTAATGACAAGAGTGAGAAACTAGCAAGCGAAAATAGTATCGGGATCCGGGTACGATCATCTTGCGTGTTGATTCTTCAGCGGAACAAGTAGCGGGATCCTCATAGTGGTACTCTCCTGGGTCCTCGTACTTAGTATCAACACTCGCGTCTACCCAAGAGAAACAGCCACAATAAACATCCAACCACGATGCAATGCACAAACAAGATGAAGCATGATTCATTTATGAAGAATTTAACATGGCAATCCAAAACTAGTCATGTTTCACATGCAGAGTTTGTTTATTAATGAATCTGGACAGAACCTGATGTTAAGTTATTTAAACATGCATGAACATGTCAAATATGGATGCATCATGCAAAATCGATAGAAATGCATATAAAGAACGCAAGAAACGGAGTTACGGTTCTCACGATACGCTCACGACAAGGTACGAAAGTAAAACACAAGACAACCAATACCATGGGCTAACTCTTGGCATTCCAAGGTAGCCACTGGTTAGGCAATGAAAAACCAACCACAATAGACTCAAAGATCAATCAATTCCATGGAGTATAGCTCCCACAAGTCACAAAACACTACAACAAGCCATCTGCCACAAAACAGTAACATAGCAACTTACACAGCCCACAACTTGAGCTACAGGAATCGTACAGCCACAACCAAGATATTGACAGAAACTACATAACATATAAATCAACTTATCCAACTACACAATCTGCAAAGGAGGCACACATCAATAAGCATGAAGCTATCAAGTTGACATGATGAAACAATTTCTGGGACTTAGTGAAAATAACAGTTCTCTGGAATCTGAGTTAATAAAGTAGCATGTTGACAGCAGTATTTAAATGTGTTAGAGACCACCTATTGGCATGGCATTTAATAGGGTGATAGTAGACAACATCTACTCCAAAATACTAGAACTGAGCATGAGCAAATACTCAACAGATTACAAGTTGTCAACCACTCTACGTGGCATAAAAATAACAGCAGATTCTCAGACAGAAATATTTAGCATGTTGAAAACAGAAACATCAAGTTAGCTACTTTGCAGCATGTTTCCCACTTATATGGGTGATTCTCATGTTAAACAAAATTACCATTGCAAAATAGATATAAAACACCAGTTCTTCCTAGTTGGCACATGCCCCAAAGCAAGCAAGGATTAAATCATGCAAAAATGACAAAGTAGCATCACAGCTAAGAATGAAAGTTTTATAAACTTGCTCAAAAGTGAAATCTGAAAGCACCAATGGATTCATTGGCTCTTTTTACCCCAAAAACATGTGTCATACTCATATGTTTATGTGAAGCATCAAGGCACAAACTATACTAGTAAAATAGCATCTACTCTTATAAGTGATATATTACTCTAAAAGGCACATGAGCAAATATAGACATAACCAGTTGGAAACTTAGATAGAAATGGAAATGCTCTAACAATTCACAAAACATTCATATCTACCACAAAGGGGTAAGTCAAGTGGGGGAAACCCACTAGTTCCCACACACACACATACACTCTACACACACACTACAAAAGCATACACACACATGCTCTATATATGCCAAGGACATATGAGCACAATACAACCATGAGCATACCACCCAAGAGGGGGTGTTCATCCACACACATACTCACATGCATGCTCATGGGTGTGGGTGGTCATCCACACACATATGCTCACATATATGCATAATGCATATATGCATATGCATATGTATATGGCAACACACACACACTCTCACAAGAACACATACATATATACAACATATATGTATACACACATGCACTACACACCTCTCATCCATACTTGCACTTGCAAACTCACATACACATGCACATGAGAACCACCACACACACTACACATAAGTGTGTATGCATGAAACACACACACTCATATACACCCTACACATACATACACACACTCACTAAAGTAAACAGAAAAGGAAAATAGCCACCCATACTTGCTTCCACACACATACACACTACAAAAGAGAAAAACAAAATAAAACAAAGAAAAAGAAAAAGAACCAAAAATGGGGGAGGCTTCGGGCTCGAACCCATGACCACCTGGTCATCTCCCCTAGCACCCACCACTGTGCTACACGCTCGACACTTAACAGAGGAGGGGCTCGGGCCCTCTAATACACGCACACTCACGCTATACTGACGAAACTGAACCGCAGAACACCACGGCGACAGAGCAATGGCGGCGGCAATTCCAGCGAGCACACGGCGGATCCGGCGATGCAAACGGCTCTCACGCAAAAGGGAACAACCGGGGTCCCATTCCCCTGCTCACCTTGCGATGAGGAGGAAGGAGGCGAGCGGCAAGCGCTCACCTTGCGACCGGCGATGACTGACACAACGGCAACTGCCCGACGTCCTACGCGGGGAAGAAGGGAGCTATGGGGACCGGCTGCTCACCGAGGGGAAGGCGACGATGAGCCGGAGAAAAAGAAGACGACGGAGGGGGTCGGGGATGCGGCGACGACGAAGGGGAAGGAGCCGACAATGACCCGCTCCTTGCGGACGGTGGCGACGCCAATTGCCACCATGGGGAGGTGCTCCTCACCTCCTAGCGGCAGGAATGGAACGCGGGGAGGATCCCCGAGCTCCACGCCATCACCACCGGGGACGAGACCCACCAGAGACGCGGCGACAACGGCAAAGACGACCGGCACACTCTCTGAAATCTCTGAAATCTCCTTACCTGGCAGGGAGGAAGAAGAAAGGGAGGAGGAAGAAGGATGGGGAGATGGGAGTTGCGGCGGTGGCGGGGAAGAGAGGAAACCTAGCCGAGGGGGCATGCACGCCGAGGGGGGCTAAATAGCCACGGGCTGACAGCGACGGGCGACGGAAAAGGCGACGCCGGAGCTCCTCTGTCTCTCTAAACCTGACGGTAGGGGAACGGGAGCAGGTGACCGTCTGCTCGAGTGGGCTAGGCCGCGGGAGAGGCGAGGCCCACCTGACTCTCTCTCAAAACAAATAACAGAGAAGGTTTTTTTAAACTTTTCAAAACGAGCACACAAGAGAAAATCTCCAAGGTAAAATAAAAGGTTTATGTGCAGAACAAAATTACTTTGGTAAAGTAAATAAAATGCACTATTTAATAAAAATGTTAAAATGATTTTCAGGCCAAGTAATTTTTAGTTGTTTTTAAAATAACATCTCTTGTTATTTAAACACCCCAATTACATAATAGCCCAAAACAATAAAAGGTCATCACTCACATGCTCAAAACAATATAGGTTAGCACTTGAACATTTTTAAGCAATTTAATTTGCAAGTTAAATCTGTTTATAAAATAACATGGGAATATAGGCATTAGGTTGGGGGTTCTTTGTTGAAAGGAAAAAGAGAGGGGAAGAGAAGGAGGTTGCACCTACACTCCACCACACCACACAGAAGACAAGATCACAACCAACCAATCACACAAGGTCACATAAGAAAAACCAAACATGGCAAGATGAATGAAATGATGCATGATGCATGAATGCAAAACAACACATGGATGACAAGGTGCAATTCATTCATTAAGCTCATGACCCAAGGTTCATACAAGATATTACATGCCAATAAAGGTAGGGACAACACTTGGGCTATCACATTTACCTCCATTGGAGGGGCCGAACCTGGGTAAACTCGCGTTTCTCGATTCCGACCAACCCCTCTCAAGCCACCACATAGTTGTGATGGCCTCACACCTAAGTCCGTTAACCCGGACGTCTTTCCATGATAAATCCACGACAGTTGGCGCCCACCATGGGGCCATGCACGATGGTTTGTGTTCTTGAAGGGATCTCTCTCAAGGATCGAGAAGCACACAATTTTTCGGATGAACAAGAGCCGATGCCAGTTTGAGATCGAGAAGAAAAAATTAGGGTTACGCCACGCCGCCTTACACGTACCACAACAACCCATTGATCAGAAGCTAGATCAACTTCAAATTCGCGGTCATGAAAATTCAAGACCAAACAGTGAAGCGAGTATGATTGGAGTTGCCGTTTCGTTTTGGTTCATTAATTAACCATCAACAGCAAAGGAAAAAGAGAAAAAAAAGGCAGACGTGAAGTTTCCAAAGCCGCCTAAGACCTAGAAAAGGATACAACCATGACTCGGATCTGAGCTGCCTCACCTCGCTGCGGTGTGCCCATTTATCTCACGCGTCGGCAGCCTTCTGTTCTGGGCGCCGCCGTACGCGAGCCGCCGGGCCTCCCCTTCCCTTGCTAGAGATTTCCCTCTTCCGCTGATCCTGCCTCTGCTGAACTTCGCCTCCCAGAGTCGTGGCTGAGTTTCGCCTCTGACCTCCAACATGAACCGCCCAGGTCTTGCCGTTTTGCCCTGCGCCGGTCACATTGATGCGTCACCACGCTCGCAATTTTCACTCGCATTCGCCGCCTCGCCCTCGCTCCGAGTCACTGTGGGATCCGCAGCAGTTACCACCACTGCCGTCGGGTCAACCGTTGCACCTCAAGTTGCTGCCTCGAGCCACTTCCTCCGGGGCTGACCTCACCTCTGCCTCTGCTCCGAGCCGCCATTGGGCCTCGCAGCTCCGGAGTCGCCTCCCGTCCGAGTCGCCTCCCTTCGCGAGCCGCCGTCGCACGTTGCCTCGCGAGGCCAGCATGACCTCTGCGGCCGGGGCCTCGCCTCCGAATCACCTCCGCTGTAGTCACTGTTGGAAATATGCCCTAGAGGCAAAAATAAAATGGTTATTATTGTATTTCCTAGTTCATGATAATTGTATATTGTTCATGCTATAATTGTGTTAACCGGAAACCGTAATACATGTGTGAATACATAGACCACAACATGTCCCTAGTAAGCCTCTAGTTGTCTAGCTCGTTGATCAATAGATGGTCACGGTTTCATGACCATGGACATTGGATGTCGTTGATAACGGGATCACATCATTAGGAGAATGATGTGATGGACAAGACCCAATCCTAAGCCTAGCACAAGATCGTGTAGTTCGTTTGCTAAAGCTTTTCAATGTCAAGTATCGTTTCCTTAGACCATGAGATTGTGCAACTCCGGAATACCGTAGGAATGCTTTGGGTGTGCCAAACATCACAACGTAACTGGGTGGCTATAAAGGTGAACTACGGGTATCTCCGAAAGTGTCTGTTGGGTTGGCACGAATCGAGACTGGGATTTGTCACTCCGTGTGACGGAGAGGTATCTCTAGGCCCACTCGGTAAGACATCATCATAATGAGCTCAATGTGACTAAGGAGTTAGCCACAGGATGATGTATTATGGAACGAGTAAAGAGACTTGCCGGTAACGAGATTGAACAAGGTATAGAGATATCGACGATCGAATCTCGGGCAAGTATCATACCGATAGACAAAGGGAATTGTACACGGGATTGATTGAATCCTCGACATCGTGGTTCATCCGATGAGATCATCGTGGAGCATGTGGGAGCCAACATTGGTATCCAGATCCCGCTGTTGGTTATTGACCGGAGAGGTGTCTCGGTCATGTCTACGTGTCTCCCGAACCCGTAGGGTCTACACACTTAAGGTTCGATGACACTAGGGTTATAGGGAAATGGTATATGTGATTACCGAAGGTTGTTTGGAGTCCCGGATGAGATCCCGGATGTCACGAGGAGCTCCGGAATGGTCCGGAGGTAAAGATTGATATATATAGGAAGTCCAGTTTTGGTCACCGGAAAGTTTTCGGGCTCATCGGTAGTGTACCGGGAGTGCCGGGAGGGTGCCAGAGGACCCCTGGGAGGGGTGTGACGACCATAGGACTTCGTGGGCCCTTAGAGGAAGTGTGCCAGCCCTTTTTGGGCTGGCCAAGACTTTCTAGAAAGGCCCATGCAGCTGGAGATCAAGAGATAGGGCTGAAAAGATTTAGAAGGAGGAGATCCACCTCCCTTGTGGGAGGTGGACTCTCCCCCTAGTTCGGCCGAACCTCTCCTCCTTGGAGGAGGGGCCAAGGCAGCCCTCCCTCTCCCTCCTCCTATATATATGCAAGGGTTTGGGCTGATTTGAGACACGACTTCTCTCTCTCGGCGCAGCCCTACCCTTCCTCTTCCTCGTTCTCCGTAGCGCTTGGCGAAGCCCTACCAAAGTCCACGTAGCTCCACCGTCACCATGCCGTCGTGCTGCCGGAGCTCTCCCTCAACCTCTCCTTCCTCCTTGCTGGATCAAGGCGTAGGAGACGTCACCGGGCTGCACGTGTGTTGAACGCGGAGGCGCCATTATTCGGCGCTGAGATCGGAATCCACCGCGATCTGAATCCCTGCGAGTACGACTCCACCAACCGCGTTCTTGTAACACTTCCGGTTAGCGATCTTCAAAGGTATGAAGATGCAATCTCTCCCCACTCGTTGCTGGTTTCTCCATGGATAGATCTTGGTGATCGTAGGAATTTTTTTGATTTACTACTACGTTTCCCAACAGTGGCATCATGAGCTAGGTCTATGCGTAGAATCTATGCACGAGTAGAACACAAGTTGTTGTGGGCGTCGATTTTTTAATATGCTTACCACTACTTGTCTTATCTTGATTCAGCGGTATTGTGGGATGAAGCGGCCCAGACCGACTTTACACGTACGCTTACGTGAGACTGGTTCCACCGCCTGACATGCACTTGTTGCATAAGGTGGCTAGGGGGTGTCTGTCTCTCCCACCTTAGTCGGATTGGATTCGATGAAAAGGGTCCTTACGAAGGGTAAATAGCAAGTGGCATATCATGTTTTGGTTTTGGCGTTGGTAAGAAACGTTATTGCTAGAAACCTATAGCAGCCACGTAAAAACTTGCAACTACAAATTAGAGGACGTCTAACTTGTTTTTTGCAGCATATGCCTTGTGATGTGATATGGCCAAAGAATGTGATGTGATGCATTGTGATGTATGAGATTGATCATGTTCTTGTAATAGGATTCACGACTTGCATGTCGATGAGTATGACAACCGGCAGGAGCCATAGGAGTTGTCTTATTTTATTGTATGACCTGCGTGTCAATCATAAACGCCATGTAATTACTTTACTTTATTGCTAAACATTAGCTATAGTAGTAGAAGTAATAGTTGGCGAGACAACTTCATGAAGACACGATGATGGAGATCATGGTGTCGTGCCGGTGACAGTGATGATCATGGTGCCCCAAAGATGTAGATCAAAGGAGCAAGATGATATTGGCCATATCATGTCACTATATTGATTGCATGTGATGTTTATCATGTTTACATCTTATTTGCTTAGAATGACGGTATTAAATAAGATGATCTCTCAATAAAATTTCAAGGAAAGTGTTCACCCTACCTATGCACCGTTGCTAAGGATCGTCGTTCCGAAGCACCACATGATGATCGGGTGTGATAGGTTCTAACGTTCGCATACAACGGGTGTAAGCCAAATTTACACATGCGATACACTTAGGTTGACTTGACGAGCCTAGCATGTACAGACATGGCCTCGGAACACGGAAGACAGAAAGGTCGAACATGAGTTGTATAGAAGATACGATCAACATGGAGATGTTCACCATGGATGACTAGTCCGTCTCACATGATGATCGGACACGGGCTAGTTAACATGGATCATGTGTCACTTAGATGACTAGAGAGATGTCTATCTAAGTGGGAGTTCATTAAATAATTTGATTATGTGAACTTAATTATCATGAACTTAGTCTAAAATTATCTTTACAATCTATATTCTAGATCCAATGGCCAACACGAATGTCACCCTCAATTTCAACGCGTTCCTAGAGAAAACCAAGCTGAAAGATGATGGAAGCAACTATGTGGACTGGGTCCGTGGCTTGAGGATCATCCTCATAGCTTCCAAGAAATTGTATGTCCTTGATGCACCACTAGGTGACCCACCCCTTCTCCCAGCAGAGCAAGACGTTGGGAACGCTTGGCATTCTCACTGCGATGATTACTCCCTTGTTCAGTGCGGCATGCTTTACAGTTTAGAACCGGGGCTCCAAAAGCGTTTTGAGCAACACGGAGCATATGAGATGTTCCAAGAGCTGAAACTGGTTTTCCAAGCTCATGCCCGGGTCGAGAGATATGACGTCTCCGACAAGTTCTTCAACTGTAAGATGGAGGAGAATAGTTCTGTCAGTGAGCACATCCTCAAGATGTCTGGGCTACACAACCGCTTGATTCAGCTGGGAGTTAATCTCCCAGATGACTCAGTCATTGACAGAATCCTCCAGTCGCTTCCACCTAGCTACAAGAGCTTTGTGATGAACTACAATATGCAAGGGATGGAGAAGTCCATTCCTGAGTTGTACTCGATGCTGAAATCAGCGGAGGTCGAGATCAAAAAGGAGCATCAAGTGTTGATGGTGAATAAGACCACTAGTTTCAAGAAAGGCAAGGGTAAGAAGAACTTCAAGAAGGACGGCAAAGTTGTTGCCGCGCCCGGTAAGCAAGTTGCCGGGAATAAGAAGAACAAGAATGGACCCAAGCCTGAGACTGAGTGTTTTTATTGCAAGGATACCGGTCACTGGAAGAGGAACTGCCCCAAGTACTTAGCGGATAAGAAGGACGACAACGTTAAAGGTATATGTGATATACTTGTTATTGATGTGTACCTAACCAGTGCTCGTAGTAGCTCTTGGGTATTTGATACCGGTGCAGTTGCTCACATTTGTAACTCCAAGCAAGAGCTGCGGAATAAGCGGAGGCTGGCAAAGGACGAGGTGATGATGCACGTCGGGAATGATTCCAAGGTCGATGTGATCGCCGTCGGCACGCTACCTCTACATCTACCTTCGGGATTAATGTTAAACCTTAATAATTGTTATTTAGTACCAGCTTTGAGCATGAACATTGTATTTGGATCTCGCTTGATGCGAGATGGCTACTCATTTAAATCTGAGAATAATGGTTGTTCTATTTATATGAGAGAAATGCTTATGGTCATGCCCCGCTGGTCAATGGTTTATTTTTGATGAATCTCGAACGTGATGTTACACATGTCCATAGTGTGAGTACCAAAAAGTGTAAGGTTGATAACGATAGTCCCTCTTACATGGCACTGCCGCCTTGGTCATATTGGTGTCAAACGCATGAAGAAGCTCCATACTGATGGACTTTTGGTGTCTCTTGATTCCGAATCATTTGACACGTGCGAACCATGCCTCATGGGCAAGATGACCAAGACTCCATTCTCCGGAACAATGGAGCGAGCAACTGACTTGTTGGAAATAATACATACCGATGTATGCGGTCCAATGAGTGTCGAGGCTCGTGGGGGCTACCGTTATGTTCTCACCCTCACTGATGACTTGAGTAGATATGGGTATGTCTACTTAATGAAACATAAGTCTGAAACTTTTGAAAGGTTCAAGGAATTTCAGAGTGAGGTAGAGAATCAACGTGACAGGAAAATAAAGTGCCTATGATCTGATCATGGTGGAGAATATTTAAGTCGCGAGTTTGGCACGCACCTAAGGAAACGTGGAATTGTTTCACAGCTCACGCCACCTGGCACGCCTCAATGAAATGGTGTGTCTGAACGTCATAATCGCACTCTATTAGATATGGTGCGATCTATGATGTCTCTTACCGACTTACCGCTATCATTTTTGGGATACGCATTAGAGACTGCCGCATTCACTTTAAATAGGGCACCGTCAAAATCCGTTGAGATGACACCGTATGAATTATGGTTTGGAAAGAAACCTAAGCCGTCGTTTCTAAAAGTTTGGGGATGCGATGCTTATGTGAAGAAACTTCAACTTGAGAAGCTCGAACCCAAAGCGGAAAAGTGCGTCTACATAGGATATCCCAAAGAGACTATTGGGTATACCTTCTACCTACGATCCGAGGGCAAAGTCTTTGTTGCCAATAATGGATCCTTTCTCGAGAAGGAGTTTATTTTGAAAGAAGTAAGTGGGAGGAAAATAGAACTTGATGAGGTAATTGTACCTCCACTCGAACCGGAGAGTAGCGTAGTACAGGAAGTTGTTTCTGTGGAGCCTACACCGGCTGGAGAGGAAGTTAATGATGATGATCATGAAACTTCAGATCAAGTTACTGGTGAATGTCGAAGGTCCACTAGGACACGTTTCGCACCAGAGTGGTACGGCAACCCTGTCCTGGAGATCATGTTGTTAGACAACGGTGAACCTTCAAACTATGTAAAAGCGATGGCGGGCCCGGATTCCAACAAATGGCTTGAAGTCATGAAATCCGAGATAGGATCCATGTATGAGAACAAAGTGTGGACTTTGGTGGACTTGCCTGATGATAAGCGAGCCATTGAAAATAAATGGATCTTTAAGAAGAAGAGTGACGCGGATGGTAATGTGACCGTCTATAAGGCTCGGCTTGTCGCTAAGGGTTATCGACAAGTTCAAGGAGTTGACTACGATGAGACTTTCTCACCCGTAGCGATGTTGAAGTCTGTCCGAATCATGTTAGCAATTGCCGCATTTTATGTTTATGAGATCTGCCAAATGGACGTCAAACGGCATTCCTTAATGGATTCCTCAAGGAAGAACTGTATATGATGTAGCCGGAAGGTTTTGTCGATCCTAAAGATGCTAACAAAGTGTGCAAGCTCCAGCGCTCCATCTATGGGCTGGTGCAAGCATCTCGGAGTTGGAACATTCGCTTTAATGAGGTGATTAAAGCGTTTGGGTTTGTACAAGTTTATGGAGAACCCTGTATTTACAAGAAAGTGAGTGGGAGCTCTGTAGCATTTCTCATATTATATGTGGATGACATACTGATAATGGGAAATGATATAGAACTCTTTGAAAGTTTAAAGGCCTACTTGAATAAGTGTTTTTCAATGAAGGACCTTGGAGAAGCTGCTTACATATTAGGTATTAAGATCTATAGAGATAGATCGAGACGCCTCATAGGTCTTTCACAAAGCACATACCTTGAAAAGATGTTGAAGAAGTTCAATATGGATCAGTCCAAGAAGGGGTTCTTGCCTGTGTTACAGGGTGTGAGATTGAGTACGACTCAATGCCCGACCACGACAAAGGATAGAGAAGAGATGAGTGTCATCCCCTATGCTTCAGCCATAGGCTCTATTATGTATGCCATGCTGTGTACCAGACCCGATGTGAACCTTGCTATAAGTTTGGTAGGGAGGTACCAAAGTGATCCCGGAGCGGAACACTAGACCGCGGTCAAGAATATCCTGAAGTACCTGAAAAGGACAAAGGACATGTTTCTCGTATATGGAGGTGTCGAAGAGCTCGTCGTAAAGGGTTACGTTGATGCTAGCTTCAACACAGATCCGGACGACTCCAAGTCGCAAACCGGATACGTGTATGTTTTGAACGGAGGGGCAGTCAGCTGGTGCAGAAGCAAGCAAAGCGTCGTGGCGGCATCTACATGTGAAGCGGAGTACATAGCTGCTTCGAAAGCACCAAAGGAAGGAGTCTGGATGAAGGAGTTCATCACCGACCAAGGAGTAATTCCAAGTGCGTCGGGCCCGATGACTCTATTCCGTGACAACACTGGAGCTATTGCCCTTGCGAAGGAGCCCAGGTTTCACAAGAAGACAAGACACATCAAGCGTCGCTTCAACTCCATCCGTGATTACATTCTAGAGGGAGATATAGATATTTGTAAAGTGCATACGGATCTGAATGTAGCAGATCCGTTGACTAAACCTCTCTCACGAGCAAAACATGATCAACACCAGAATGCTATGGGTGTACGATTCATCACAATGTAACTAGATTATTGACTCTAGTGCAAGTGGGAGACTGTTGGAAATATGCCCTAGAGGCAATAATAAAATGGTTATTATTGTATTTCCAAGTTCATGATAATTGTCTATCGTTCATGCTATAATTGTGTTAACCGGAAACCGTAATACATTTGTGAATACATAGACCACAACATGTCCCTAGTAAGCCTCTAGTTGTCTAGCTCGTTGATCAATAGATGGTCACGGTTTCATGACCATGGACATTGGATGTCGTTGATAACGGGATCACATCATTAGGAGAATGATGTGATGGACAAGACCCAATCCTAAGCCTAGCACAAGATCGTGTAGTTCGTTTGCTAAAACTTTTCAATGTCAAGTTCATTTCCATAGACCATGAGATTGTGCAACTCCCGGATACCGTAGGAATGCTTTGGGTGTGCCAAACGTCACAACATAACTGGGTGGCTATAAAGGTGCACTACGGGTATCTCCAAAAGTGTCTGTTGGGTTGGCACGAATCAAGACTCGGATTTGTCACTCCGTGTGATGGAGAGGTATCTCTGGGCCCACTCGGTAAGACATCATCATAATGAGCTCAATGTGACTAAGGAGTTAGCCACGGGATGATGTATTACGGAACGAGTAAAGAGACTTGTCGGTAACGTGATTGAACAAGGTATAGAGATACCGACGATCGAATCTCGGGCAAGTATCATATCGATAGACAAAGGGAATTGTATACGGGATTGATTGAATCCCCGACATCGTGGTTCATCCGATGAGATCATCATGGATTATGTGGGAGACAACATGGGCATCCAGATCCCGTTGTTGTTTATTGACCGGAGAGGTGTCTCGGTCATGTCTACGTGTCTCCCGAACCCGTAGGGTCTACACACTTAAGGTTCGATGACACTAGGGTTATAGGGAAATGGTATACATGATTACCGAAGGTTGTTCGGAGTCCCGGATGAGATACCGGATGTCACGAGGAGCTCCGGAATGGTCCAGAGGTAAAGATTGATATATAGGAAGTCCAGTTTTGGTCACCGGAAAGATTTCGGGCTCATCGGTAGTGTATCGGGAGTGCCGGGAGGGTGCTGGAGGACCCCCGGGAGGGGTGTGACGACCATAGGACTTCGTGAGCCCTTAGAGGAAGTGTGCCAGCCCTTTTTGGGCTGTCCAAGACCTTCTATAAAGGCCCATGCGGCTGGAGATCAAGAGATAGGGCTGAAAAGATTTAAAAGGAGGAGATCCACCTCCCTTGTGGGAGGTGGACTCTCCCCTAGTTCGGCCGAACCTCTCCTCCTTGGAGGAGGGGCCAAGGCAGCCCTCGCTTTCCCTCCTCCTAGATATATTGAAGGGTTTGGACTGATTTGAGACACGACTTCACTCTCTCTCGGTGCAGCCCTACCCTTCCTCTTCTTCGTTCTCTATAGCACTTGGCGAAGCCCTGCCGGAGTCCACGTAGCTACACCGTCACCATGCCGTCGTGCTGCCGGAGCTCTCCCTCAACCTCTCCTTCTTCCTTGCTGGATCAAGGCGTAGGAGACATCACCGGGCTGCACATGTGTTGAACGCGGAGGTGCCGTTGTTCGGCGCTGACATCGGAATCCACCGCGATCTGAATCGCTGCGAGTACGACTCCACCAACCGCGTTCTTGTAACGCTTCGGCTTAGCGATCTTCAAAGGTATGAAGATGCAATCTCTCCCCACTCGTTGTTGGTTTCTCCATGGATAGATCTTGGTGATCGTAGGAAAAAAATTGATTTAGTACTACGTCTCCCAACAGTCACCGCCCTCTGAGCCGCCTCTGCTGCCCACAAGATCTCCGCACCTCTGTGTCAGAAAATCTGGTTCATCGCGTAACTTCAAGTCACTGCCAGAACTGTCGTAGCCGCCATGGCCTGCCCGAGCCACCTTTGCCATGGTCAGGTGCCTCCAAGCCACCGCGTCGGGTCGGCCCTGCTATTTTCGATGGTCTCCGCTCCCAGCCACGCGCCCGCGCCGACCGGACCACCTCCGCACACGGCCCGCGTGCTCACACCGCCCCGCGCACCACTGCCGGATCACCGTGCGCCTGCGTAGCACCCCAACCTGGGGCCGCCCCGCCTGTTGTGCCCCTGCGGCCGCGGCCCCAACCCGCCGCCTCCGAGCCTCCGACGAGCCTCCGCTTCACCTCTGATCCGCGCTGGCCTCACTTCGGCGACCCACTTCACTACTGACCGTGCTCGCCCCCACCCCCCCGCGCGTGTCGGCTTTGCGACGCTCTAGTTCCACGCACCGGCTCTGGCCAGCGGGTGCGCCGGCTTCCCAGCCCCTGTATGCGAGCCAGCCTTTCCTGGCTCTCGCTGGCTCTAGCATGCTCTGCCTCGGCCGGCTGCGCCCCCCCGTCATTTGCCTCTCCCGCTGTCCGCTGAGGCTGGCTGCCCGAGGACAAAAGAAAAGAGAAGGAAAGCCCACGCCGGCTAGAGAAAGAAAAATTGTCGGGCCGGTTAAAAAAACCAGTGTTTGTCTATACGACCTGGAGGGTCTGTTATGAGCCGCCCATCTCTGGCTCGGCTACGGTCGCGCTTCAAGCCATTGTCTCCACTGTCGCCGCTGCAACCTTGCGCTTGAGCCACCCTCACCGCCTGCTTTGAGCCGCCTGGTCGGACATCTTAGGATCCACAATATCTAGGAAGCAATGGCACATACCCGCCCTGGAAGCTCCATGCTCATCTCTTAGAATAGCACCACAACATGCCTTGTCACCATGTCTTGAAGTTGCCCCATCAGAGTTGACCTTGATCCACCGCTCCTCCGGCACCTCCCACTTCTGCACCACTCGCAGCACGGGGGTCTGGCTCGAGGGAGGGTGGGCTCCATTCCATTCCTCCATGTGAGCTAGGACCGAAGCCACTATTTCATTTGGCGGCTTGACTTTCTTCCCATCTCTAGCTTCATACCTTGCCAATCAAAGACCATATAATGCTTGTACCGCCACCTATTTCTCTTCATCGGATGCCCCCGCTAGCCACTCCAGTAGCCAACGTGTTAATTCTCTCTGGGAGTCCAACGGACATGGTGGGATTGCCACCAAATCTCCCTTCCCGGAGTGAAATAGCTGCCAGAACAAGACTGATGCGGAGCATCCTACGGACATCACCATGGAAAGAGTCCCTTCGGCAAGTGACACGTCCGACATATGCTTCACATACATAAAGGTGAATCATCTCCTGTACACGTGTTCACTTGACCCCTTCGAGGATGGTATACTACTTGACACTCCTCTCATGTGCATGCATAGGTATTGTCGGAGCTTCACGGAGGACGAGGAGGAGTGCCAATGATACGTCTCCGTCATATCTATAATTTTTTATTGTTTCATGCCAATATTATACAACTTTCATATACTTTTGATAACTTTTTATAGTATTTTTTGGGACTAACATATTGATCCAGTGCCTAGTGCCAGTTCCTGTTTGTTGCATGTTTTTTGTTTCGCAGAAAATCCATATCAAACGGAATCCAAACGCGATAAAAACTTATGGAGATTTTTCTGGAATATATGTGATTTTTGGGAAAAAGAATCAAAGCGAGATGATGCCCGAGGAGGTCACAAGCCTGCTAGGCATGGCCCACCCCCTGGCCGCGCCCAGAGGGCTTGTGGCCACCCCTTAGGTCTGTTGGAGCTTTCCTTTGGCCGCAAGAAAGCTAATTTATGGATAAAGATCCCCTCAAATGTCAGCCCGATCGGAGTTACAGATCTCCGGATATTTAAAAAATAGTGAAAGGCTAGAATCTGGGAGCGCAGAAACAGAAGGAAACATAGAGAGAGATCGAATCTCGGAGGGGCTCTCGCCCCTACGCCGCCATGGAGGCCATGGACTAGAGGGTAAACCCTTCTCCCATCTAGGGGGAGGTCAAGGAATAATAAGAAGGGGGCTCTCTCCCCCTCTCTCCCGGTGGCACCGGAACGCCGCCAGGGCCTTCATATTGACGGCGATCTACTCCAACAACTCCGTCATCTTCACCAACACCTCCATCACCTTCCCCCATCTATCTATAGCGGTCTACTCTCCCGCAACCCGCTGTACCCTCCACTTGAACATTTTATGCTTCATATTATTATCCAATGATGTGTTGCCATCCTATGATGTTTCAGTAGATTTTTGTTGTCCTATTGGTTGATTGATGGTCATGATTGGTTCGAGTTGCATGTTTTATTATTGGTGTTGTCCTATGGTGCTCTCCGTGTCGTGCAAGCGTGAGGGATCCACGTTGTAGGGTTTGCAATATGCTTATGATTTGCTTATGGTGGGTGGCATGAGTGATAGAAACACAGACCCGGGTAAGTAGGTTGTTTGCGTATGGGAATAAAGAGGACTTGATACCTTATAATGCTATGGTTGGGTTTTACCTTAATGATCTTTAGTAGTTGCGGATGCTTGCTAGAGTTCCAATCATAAGTGCATATGATCCAAGTAGAGAAAGTATGTTAGCTTATGCCTCTCCCTCATATAAAATTGCAATAATGATTACCGGTCTAGTTATCAATTGCCTAGGGACAATTCCGCAACTCCTACCACCACTTTTCCACACTCGTTAAACTAACTTAGTTGTTTCTTTATCTAAGCAGCCCCTAGTTTTTATTTCTGTGCTCTTTATTATCTTGCAAACCTATCCTATCACACCTACAAAGTACTTCTAGTTTCATACTTGTTCTAGGTAAAGCGAACGTTAAGCGTGCGTAGAGTTGTATCAGTGGTCGATAGAACTTGAGGCAATATTTGTTCTACCTTTAGCTCCTCGTTGGACACTATTACTTATTGAAAGAGGCTACAACTGATCCCCTATACTTGTGGGTTATCAAGACCTTTTTCTGGCGTCGTTGCTGGGGAGCAATAGCATGGGGTGAATATTCTCGTGTGTGCTTGTTTGCTTTATCACTAAGTAGATTTTATTTGCTGTTCTAAGTTGTTCTGTATCTTTAGCTATGGATATGGAACACGAAATACCAAAAAAATTAGGTGTACTTGCTACTCATGGAGATGGGGAACCTCCTAATACCCTCGATGCTCGTTATGTGAAAGATATTATGCACTACTTTGATAATCCTGAGAAAACCCCATTCAACTTGATAATGGGATACACTTGGATAAACGTGAATACTTTAGGGATTGTCTCTTATCTCAAAAAGGGAAACTTTTATGGGATCAAATTTATATGTTGAAATGGTGTTATTGGAATTTATGCTAGAGATATGATTATACTTGTTGTTGTAGGATGAAGGCTCCACACCTTCTTTTTTCATGTAAATTTATGATAATGAAACCTTGGCTTCTTATGCTAATGGTATTTATGATTACTATGATGTGGACCAAATAGAAGAATTCGTTGCTTTTAAGGGTGCTTATGAAATTGAATCTCTGTTTGAGAAGTGTGAAAATTATGATGATGCTGTTTATAGACCTGAAATTTTTGCTATACTTAAATATTTCTATGAGAATTATGAATATAATTCCGATATCGATGAATTTATTGAGAGAATGTCTGCTGCCTTGGAAGAGACTAATATTTTGCAGGAATCTATGGAAGAAGAAATTGATGAAACTATGAGCTCATTAGATGAAAAAGATGAGGAGGAGAGCGAAGAACAAAAGGAGGAAGAGCGGATTAGCTACCCGTGCCCACCTTCTAATGAGAGTAACTCTTCAACTCATACATTGTTTAATTTCCCTTCGTGCTTACCGAATGATGAATTCTATGTTGATTGCTATCATCCCTTGGATTCATTTGAAATATCCCTTTTTGATGAACTTGATGCTTGCTATGCTTGTGGCCATGATGCCAATATGAAAGATGCTTATGGAGATGAACTTGCTATAGTTCCTTATGTTAAGAACGAAATTGTTGCTATTGCACCCACGCATGATAGTCCTATTATCTTTTTGAATTCTCCTAACTACACTATATCGGAGAAGTTTGCACTTATTAAGGATTATATAGATGGGTTGCGTTTTACCATTACACATGATGATTTTGATATTTATAATATGCATGTGCTTGCTGCTCCTACTTGCAATTATTATGAGAGAGTAACTACATCTCCACCTCTCTATGTTTCCAATATGATAAAATTGCAAGAAACTGCTTATGCTATGTATTGGCCTTTACTTTGTGTTTATGAATTGTTCTTTTATGACATGCTGATGCATAGGAAGAGAGTTAGACTTCGTTGTTGCATGATATATGTTACTTTGTGCTCAATAATAAATTACAAATCATTTTTAATTAAAATTGGCTTTGATATACCTTGGGATCCGGGTGGATCCATTACTTGAGCACTTTATGCCTAGCTTAATGGCTTTAAGGAAAGCGTTGTCAGGGAGACAACCCGGAAGTTTTAGAGAGTCATTTAATTCTGTTGTGTGATTTTATATAGTTTAAAAACAAAAAATAAAGAGGGGAACCTAAAACTTTTTCAAAAAGAAAATTGAAAGCGAAAGTGAGAGGGACAAGCATTGTGAAAGTGGGAGCTAGCCTTGAACTTTGTTCATGCCCATGGAAAATTTGCAAATCTTGATTACAGAAACTCTTCAACAAAAATAGTTATCCCCTTGTATAAATCCATTGTATTATAAAAATAATGTGCCAAGATTTGCCTTTAGGATGATTAGATTGTTTGTTTGGTGTGTGCAGTGCAAAAACAGAAACTTTGGCTGTAGTGCGTGAATTTACATTTTTTACTGAAATGTCAAAAGTTTCTGAAATTTTTACAAAATACTTATATGAAAATTGTTTATGTTTTCATATTTTCTCATAATTGTTAGAGTTACATAAGTATGGTGAATTTTCAGATTGCTATAGACTGTCCTGTTTCAGACAGATTCTGTTTTTGATGCATTGTTTTGCTCGTTTTGATGAAGCTATCGATTGTATCGGTGGTATAAGCCATGGAAAAATTATAATACAGTAGCTACAATGCAAAAATAAAATATGAATTGGTTGTAAATAGTACATAAATCTGTGGTTTGCTTTATTATACTAACGGATCTCACGAGGGTTTTGTTAAGTTTTGTGTGATTGAAGTTTTCAAGTTTTGGGTGAGATCACGATAGATGAAGGAATAAGGAGTGAAAAGAGACTAAGCTTGGGGATGCCTGAGGCACACCAAGGTAATATTCAAGGACTCCCAAGAAACTAAGCTTGGGGATGCCCCGGAAGGCATCCCCTCTTTCTTCTAACAACCATCGGTAAGCTTACTTGGAGCTATATTTTTATTCGTCGCATGATATGCGTAAATCTTGGAGCGTCGCGTGCTTTTTATTTTTCTTTTAATAATGCACCATGCTGGTATGAGAAAGTCCTTGGTTGATTTATAGAATGCTTCATGCACTTCACTTATATCTTTTGAGTATGGCTTTATAGAATGCTTCATGTGCTTCACTTATATCATTTGAAGTTTGGATTCCCTGTTTCTCACACATAGAAAACCGCCATTTGTAGAATGCCCTTTTGCTTCACTTATATTTTTAGAGCATGGGCATATCTTTTGTAGAAAGAATTAAACTCTCATGCTTCACTTATATCTATTTAGAGAGTTAACAGGAGTTGGTCATTCACATGGTTAGTCATAAAATCCTACATAAAACTTGTAGATCACTGAATATGATATGTCTGATTCCTTGCAATAGTTTTGCGATATGAAGATGGTAATATGAGAGTCATGCTAGTGAGTAGTTGTGAATTGGAAAAATACATGTGTTGAAGTTTGTGATTCCTGTAGCATGCACGTATGGTGAACCGTTATGTAACAAAGTTGGAGCATGATTTGTTTAATGATTGTCAACCTTTGTGTGAGGGTCGGGAGCGCGCGATGGTTAACTCCTACCAACCTCTCCCCTAGGAGCATGCGTCTAATGCTTTGTCTGATAACTAATAGAATTTTGCAATAAGTATGTGAGTTCTTTATGACTAATGTCAAGTCCATGGATTATACACACTCTCACCCTTCCACCTTTGCTAGCTTCTATAGTACCGCACAACTTTTGCTGGTGCATCAAACCCACCTTCCTCAAAACAGCCACCATACCTACCTATTATGGCATTTCCATAGCCATTCCGAGATATATTGCCATGCAACTTCTACCATTCCGTTTAGTATGACATGCACCATCATTTTCATATTGCTTTGCATGATCGTAAGACAGCTTGCATGATGTTTTCATGGCTTGTCTGTTTTTTGATGTCATTTGCTAGGCTAGATCATTGCACATCCCGTATCCTACCGGAAGCATTCATATAGATTCATATTTTTGTTCTAGGTATCGAGTTGTAAGTAAATAAAAGTGTGATGATTTTCATTATTAGAGCATTGTCCCATGTGTGAAAAGGATGATGTAAGCTATGATTCCCTCACAAGTTGGGAGGAGTCTTCGGACTTTACAAAAAAAATAAAAGAGGCCAGTGAAGCCCAAATAAATAAATAAAAGAGGCCAAAGATGCCCACCAAAAAAATAAAAATAAAAAAAATAAAAAAATGAGAGAAAGAGAGAAGGGACAATTGCTACTATCTTTTTCCACACTTGTGCTTCAAAGTATCACCATGATCTTCATGATAGAGAGTCTCCTATTTTGTCACTTTCATATAACTAGTGAAATTTTTTGCACGACCACTTAGTCTTATTTTTGAGGTTTCATACACTTATAGCTCTAAGTGCATTCGTTGCATGGCAATCCCTACTCACTCACATTGATATCTATTGATGGGCATCTCCATAGCCCGTTGATACGCCTAGTTGATGTGAGAATATCCTCTCCTTTTTCCTTATCACCTCCACCATATTCTATTCCACCTATAGTGCTATATCCATGGCTCATGCTCATGTACTGCGTGAGAGTTGAAAAGGTTTGAGAACATAAAAAGTGTGAAGCAATTGCTTGACTTGTCCTCGGGTTTGTGCATGATTTAGATACTTTGTGTGGGGAAGATGGAGCATAGCCAGACCATATGATTTTGTAGGGATAACTTTCTAAGGCCATGTTATTTTGAAAGGACACGATTGCATTGTTGTTGTGCTCGAAGTATTACTGTTTTTATGTCAATATAGACTATTGCTTTGAATCACTCATATCTTAATATTCATGCCATGATTAGATTATATGATCAAGATTATGCTAGGCAGCATTCCACATCAAAAATTATCTTCTTTTTTATCATTTACCTACTCGAGGACGAACAGGAATTAAGCTTGGGGATCCTGATACGTCTTCGTCGTATCTATAATTTTTGATTGTTTCATGCCAATATTATACAACTTTCATATACTTTTGGCAACTTTTTATACTATTTTTTGGGACTAACATATTGATCCAGTGCCTAGTGCCAGTTCCTGTTTGTTGCATATTTTTTGTTTCGCAGAAAATCCATATCAAACGGAGTCCAAACGCGATAAAAACTTACGGAGATTTTTTTGGAATATATGTGATTTTGGGGAAAAAGAATCAACGCGAGATGATGCCCGAGGAGGTCACAAGCCTGCTAGGCGCGGCCCACCCCCTGGTCACGCCCAGAGGGCTTGTGGCCACCCCTTAGGTCGGTTGGAGCTTTCCTTTGGCCGCAAGAAAGCTAATTTATGGATAAAGATCCCCTCAAAATTTTAGCCCGATCGGAGTTACGGACCTTCGGATATTTAAGAAATAGTGAAAGGCCAAAATCTGGGAGCGCAGAAACAAAAGGAAACACTGAGAGAGATCCAATCTCGGAGGGGCTCTCGCCCCTCCGCCACCATGGAGGCCATGGACCAGAGGGTAAACCCTTCTCCCATCTAGGGGTAAGGTCAAGGAAGAAGAAGAAGGAGGGGGCTCTCTCCCCCTCTCTCCCGGTGGCACCGGAACGCCGTCGAGGCCATCATCGTGACGACGATCTACTCCAACATCTCCGTCATCTTCACCAACACCTCCATCACCTTCCCCCATCATCGTGGAGTACGTGGGAGCCAACATGGGTATCCAGATCCCGCTGTTGGTTATTGGCCGGAGAAGTGTCTCGGTCATGTCTACGTGTTTCCCGAACCCGTAGGGTCTACACACTTAAGGTTCGATGACGCTAGGGTTATAGGGAAATGGTATACGTGATTACCTAAGGTTGTTCGGAGTCCCGGATGAGATCCCGGACGTCACGAGGAGCTCCGGGAGTGCCGGGAGGGTGCCGAAGGACCCCCGAGAGGGGTGTGACGACCAAAGGACCTCATGGGCCCTTAGAGGAGGTGTGCCAGCCCATATTGGGTCGGCCAAGACCATCTATGTGGGCCCATGTGGCTTGAGATAAGGAGATAAGGCAAAAGGGATTTAAAAGGAGGAGATCCACCTCCCTTGTGGGAGGTGGACTCTCCCTTTAATTCGGCCGGCCCTCTCCTCTTTGGAGTAGAGGCCAAGCCAGCCCTCCACGTCCCTCCTCCTATATATACTTGAGGTTTTGGATGTTTTGATTGAGGATTTGATCTCTCTCTCTCACGGCAAAGCCCTACCTCTCTTCTTCCTCCTCCGCAGCGCTTAGGCGAAGCCCTGTCGGAATACCTTGCTACTCCACCACCACCACGCCGTCGTGCTGCTGTTGGAGCCCTTCCCCAACCTCTCCTTCCTCCTTGCTGGATCAAGGTGTTGGAGACGTCACCGGGCTGCACGTGTGTTGAACGCGGAGGTGCCGTCCGTTCGGCACTTGATCGGATCTACCGCGATCTGAATCGCTGCGAGTACGACTCCATCAACCGCGTTCTTGTAACGCTTCCGCTTAGCGATCTTCAAAGGTATGAAGATCCACTCTCCCCTTGCTCGTTGCTGGTTTCTCCATAGATGGATCTTGGTGAACGCGTAGGAAATTTTTGATTTACTACTACGTCTCCCAACAGTGGCATCATGAGCTAGGTCTATGCGTAGAATCTATGCACGAGTAGAACACAAAGCAGTTGTGGGCGTCGATTTTGTTAATATGCTTGCCGTTACTAGTCTTATCTTGATTCGACGGTATTGTGGGATGAAGCGGCCCGGACCAACCTTACACGTACGCTTACGTGAGACCGGTTCCACCGCCTGACATGCACTAGTTGCATAAGGTGGCTAGCGGGTGTCTGTCTCTCCCACCTTAGTCGGATTGGATTCGATGAAAAGGGTCCTTATGAAGGGTAAATAGCAATTGGCATATCACGTTGTGGTTTTGACGTAGGTAAGAAACGTTCTTGCTAGAAACCTATAGCAACCACGTAAAAACTTGCAACTACAAATTAGAGGACGTCTAACTTGTTTTTGCAGCATATGCCGTGTGATGTGATATGGCCAAAAGGATGTGATGTGATGCATTGTGATGTATGAGATTGATCATGTTCTTGTAATAGGGTTCACGACTTGCATGTCGATGACTATGACAACCGGCAGTAGCCATAGGAGTTGTCTTATATTATTGTATGACCTGCGTGTCAATCATAAACGCCATGTAATTACTTTACTTTATTGCTAAACGTTAGCTGTAGTAGTAGAAGTAATAGTTGGCGAGACAACTTCATGAAGACACAATGATGGAGATCATGATGATGGAGATCATGGTGTCGTGCCGGTGACAGTGATGATCATGGTGCCCCGAAGATGGAGATCGAAGGAGCAAGATGATATTGGCCATATCATGTCACTATATTGATTGCATGTGATGTTTATCATGTTTACATCTTATTTGCATAGAACGACGGTAGTAAATAAGATGATCTCTCAATAAAATTTCAAGAAAGGTGTTCACCCTAACTGTGCACCGTTGCTAAGGATCGTCGTTCCGAAGCACCACGTGATGATCGGGTGTGATAGGTTCTAACGTTCGCATACAACGGGTGTAAGCCAGATTTACACATGCGAAACACTTAGGTTGACTTGACGAGCCTAGCATGTACAGACATGGCCTCGGAACACGGAAGACCGAAAGGTCGAACATGAGTCGTATAGAAGATACGATCAACATAGAGATGTTCACCATGGATGACTAGTCCGTCTCACGTGATGATCGGACACGGGCTAGTTGACATGGATCATGTATCACTTGGAAGACTAGAGAGATGTCTATCTAAGTGGGAGTTCATTAATAATTTGATTAAGTGAACTTAATTATCATGAACTTAGTCTAAAAATGTCCTTGCAAATTATGTCGTAGATAGCTCGCGCTGTAGCTCCACAGTTTTATTGATACAATCCTAGAGAAAAGTAAGTTGAAAGTTGATGGTAGCAATAATGCGGACTGGGTCCGTGATCTGAGGATTGTCCTCATTGCTGCACAGAAAGCTTATGTTTTTGATGTACCGCTAACTGCACCACTCCCTCAAGTGTTGTCTGTAGATGTTGTGAACATATGACAGGCACTTTTTGGTGACTACGTGATAGTTCAATGCATCATGCATTGCGGCTTAGAATTGAGGCTCCAAAACGTTTTGAACGTCACGGAACATATGAGATGTTCTAGGAGCTGAGATTGTGATCTCAGGCTCGTGCCTATGTTGAGAGGTATGAGACCTCCAACAAGATTCTTTGTCTGCAAGATAAAGGAGAATAGCTTAATCGGTGAGCGTGTGCTCAAATTGTCTGGGTGCTACAATCACTTGAATCAAGTGGGAGTTAATCTTCCAGATGAGATAGTGATTAATGCAGTTCTCCAAGTCACTGCCACCAAGCTACTAGAGCTTCGTGATGAACTATAACATGCCAGGGATGGATAAGATGATCCCTGAGTTGTTCGTGATGTTTGACACCACGAAGGTAGAAATCAAGAAGGAGCATCAAGTGTTGATGGTTAAGTTAAACCACTAGTTTCAAAAGGGGCAAGGGCAAGAAGGGAAAACTTCAGGAATGGCAAGCCAGTTGTTGCTCTAGTGAAGAAACCCAAGGTTGAGCCCGAACCCGAGACTAAGTGCTTCTGTTATGAGGAGAATGTTCGCTGAAGCGGAAAAACCCTAGATGCTTGGTAGATAAGAAGGCTGGTAATGTCAATGGAGGTATATTTGATATACGTGTTAGTGATGTGTACCTTGCTGGTACTCCTAGTAGCACCTGGGTATTGGATACCGGTTCGGTTGCTAAGTGCTAGCAACTCAAAATAAAAGCTACGGAATAAACGGAGACTAGCTAGGTGAAAGGTGACGATGTGTGTTGGAAGTGTTTCCAAGATTGATGTGATCACCATCGCACGCTCTCTCTACCTTCGGGATTTGTGATAAACCTAAATAAATGTTATTTGGTGTTTGCGTTGAGCATGAATGTGATTAGATCATGATTAGTGCCATACGGTTATTCATATAAGTTAGAGAATAATGGTTATTCTATTTACATGGATAATGCCTTCAATGGTCATGCACCCACTCGGAATGGTTTATCGAATCATGATCGTAGTAGTACACATGTTCATAACGTTGGTACCAAAAATATATAAAGGTAATAATGATAGTACCACATACTTGTGGCACTGCCGCTAAATGTCATATTGGTATAAATCGCATGAAGAAACTCCATGATGATGGATTTTTGACTCACTCGATTTCGAATCGGTTGAGACATGCGAGCCATGCCTCTTGGGCAAGATGACTGAGACCCCGTCATCCAATATGATGGAGCGGGCAAGTGGCTTATTGGAAATAATACATGTTGATGTATGTGGTTCAATGAGTGTTGAAACACACAGTGGATATCGTTGTTTTTCTTTACCTTCACTGATGATTTGAGTAAATATGGGGATATTTACTTAATGAAACACAAATCTGAAATGTTTGAAAGGTTCAAGGAGTTTCAGAGTGAAGTTAAAGATCATCGTGACAAGAAGATAAATGTCTATGATATGATCATGGAGGTGAATATCTAAGTTACGAGTTTGGTATGCAATTTTAGACAATGTGGAAATTGTTTCACAGCTCATGCCTCCTGGAACACCATAGTGTGATGGTGTGTTCGAACGTCGTAGTCGTGCTCTATTGGATATAGTGAGTACTATGATGTCTCTTATCGTTTTACCACTATCATTATGGGGTTATGCATTAAAGACAAATCCATTCACTTTAACAGGGCACCATCTAAGTCTGTTGAGATGACACCGTGAGAATTATGGTTTGACAGAAGCCTAAGCTGTCATTTCTTAATGTTTGGGGCTGCGACGCTTATGTGAAAATGGGTTTTTCACCTAGCGAGCTCGAACCCAAAGCAGACAAATGCATCTTCATAGAATACCCTAATGAGACATTGGGTATACCTTCTATCTCAGATCCAAGCGCAAAAGGTATTTGTTGCTAAGAACGGGTCCTTTCTTAAGAAAGAGTTTCTCTCGAAAGAATTGAGTGGGAGGAAGATAGAACTTGATGAGGTTGTTGAACCTTTGTTTCAACCAGAGAATAGCGCAACACAGAAAGATGTTTCTGTAGAGCCTACTCAGTTGAAAAGGAAGTTAATGATGATGATCATGAAGCTTCGGATCAAGTCACTATTGAACCTCGTAGGTCGACAAGGACGCGTACTGCTCCTGAGTAGTACGACAACCTTGTCTTGGAAATCATGTTGTTGGACAACGATGAACCTACGAACTATGGAGAAGCGATGGTGGGCCCGGATTCCAACAAATGGCTAGGAGCCATGAAATCCGAGAAAGGATCCATGTATGAAAACCAAGTATGGACTTTGGTAGACTTGCCTGTTGAATGGCGGGTCATTGAGTACAAATGGACCTTTGAGATAAACATAGACGCTAATGGTGAAATGTCACCGTTTATAAAGCTCGACTTGTCGCAAAGAAGTTTCCGCCAAGTTCAAGGAGTTGACTGTGATGAGATTGTCTCATCTGTAGCGATGCTTAAAGTCTATTAAAATTTTGTTAGCAGTTGCTGCATTTTTCGATTATGAAATCTGGCAGATGGATGACAAAACAAGGTTTCCGTAATGGTTTCTGTGAGGAAGAGTTGTATGTGATACAACCAGAAGGTTTTGTCAATCCTAAGGATGCTAATAATATGCAAACTCCAGCGATCCTTCTATGGACTGGAGCAAGCATGTCGGAGTTGGAATATATGCTTTGATGAGGTGATCAAAGTGTTTAAGTTTATACAAAGTTTATGAGAAACTTGTATTTGCAAGAAAGTGAGTGGGAGCACTATAGAATTTCTTATAAGAATATGTAGTTGACATATTATTGATCGGAAATGATGTAGAATTTCTGGAAGAGCATGAAGGGTTGTTTGAAAAGGTTTTTTTTTTCAAAGGAAGACCCAGATAAAGCTACTATTTTATTGAGCATCAAGATCTATAGGGATAGATCAATTCGCTTGATAAGTTTTTTCGATGAAGACATACCTTGACAAGTTTTTGAAGGAGTTCAAAATAGATGGGTCAAAGAAGGAGTTCTTGACTGTATTGTAAGGTGTGAAATTGAGTAAGACTCAATACTTGACCACGGCAGAAGATAAAGAAAAGATGAGTGTCATCTCCTATGCTTTAGCCATAGGCTCTATATAGTATGCCATGCTGTGTACCGCACCTGTGTGTGCCTTGCCATGAGTCTGTCAAGGGGTACAAGAGTAATCCAAGAGTGGATCACTGGACAATGGTCAAAGTTATCCTTAGTAACTTGAGAACTAAGGAAATATTTCTCGATTATGGAGGTGATAAAGAGTTCATCGTAAAGGGTTACGATGATGCAAGCTTTAACTCCAATCCGGATGACTCTTAGTAGAAATCTGGCTACGTATAGTGGAGCAGCCATTTGGAATAGCTCCAAGTGGAGCGTGGGAGCAGTATCTACAAATATGACATGGAAAGTTTGTAAGGTACACACGGATCTGAATGTCGCGGACCCGTTGACTAAAACCTCTTTCACGAGCAGGACATGAACAAACCCCAGAACTTATTGGGTGTTAATCACATGATGATATGATCACATGGTGATGTAAGTGTTAATCACATGGTGATGTGAACTAGATTATTGACTCTAGTGCAAGTGGGAGACTGTTGGAAATATGCCCTAGAGGCAATAATAAAATGGTTATTATTGTATTTCCTTGTTCATGATAATTGTCTATTGTTCATGTTATAATTGTGTTAACCGGAAACCATAATACATGTGTGAATACATAGACCACAACATGTACCTAGTGAGCCTCTAGTTGACTAGCTCGTTGATCAATAGATGGTCACGGTTTCATGGCCATGGACATTGGATGTCGTTGATAACGGGATCACATCATTAGGAGAATGATGTGATGGACAAGACCCAATCCCAAGCATAGCACAAGATCGTGTAGTTCATTTGCTAAAGCTTTTCAATGTCAAGTATCGTTTCCTTAGACCATGAGATTGTGCAACTCCCGGATACCGTAGGAATGCTTTGGGTGTGCCAAACGTCACAACGTAACTGGGTGGCTATAAAGGTGCACTACGGGTATCTCTGAAAGTATCTGTTGGGTTGGCACGAATCGAGACTGGGATTTGTCACTCCGTGTGACGGAGAGGTATCTCTGGGCCCACTCGGTAAGACATCATCATAATGAGCTCAATGTGACTAAGGAGTTAGCCACGGGATGATGTATTACGGAACGAGTAAAGAGACTTGCCAGTAACGAGATTGAACAAGGTATGGGGATACCGACGATCGAATCTCGGGCAAGTATCATACCGATAGACAAAGGGAATTGAATACGGGATTGATTGAATCCCCGACATCGTGGTTCATCCGATGAGATCATCGTGGAGTACGTGGGAGCCAACATGGGTATCCAGATCCCGCTGTTGGTTATTGGCCGGAGAAGTGTCTCGGTCATGTCTACGTGTCTCCCGAACCCGTAGGGTCTACACACTTAAGGTTCGATGACGCTAGGGTTATAGGGAAATGGTATACGTGATTACCTAAGGTTGTTCGGAGTCCCGGATGAGATCCCGGACGTCACGAGGAGCTCCGGGAGTGCCGGGAGGGTGCCGGAGGACCCCCGAGAGGGGTGTGACGACCAAAGGACCTCATGGGCCCTTAGAGGAGGTGTGCCAGCCCATATTGGGTCGGCCAAGACCATCTATGTGGGCCCATGTGGCTTGAGATAAGGAGATAAGGCAAAAGGGATTTAAAAGGAGGAGATCCACCTCCCTTGTGGGAGGTGGACTCTCCCTTTAATTCGGCCGGCCCTCTCCTCTTTGGAGTAGAGGCCAAGCCAGCCCTCCACGTCCGTCCTCCTATATATACTTGAGGTTTTGGATGTTTTGATTGAGGATTTGATCTCTCTCTCTCACGGCAAAGCCCTACCTCTCTTCTTCCTCCTCCGCAGCGCTTAGGCGAAGCCCTGTCGGAATACCTTGCTACTCCACCACCACCACGCCGTCGTGCTGCTGTTGGAGCCCTTCCCCAACCTCTCCTTCCTCCTTGCTGGATCAAGGTGTTGGAGACGTCACCGGGCTGCACGTGTGTTGAACGCGGAGGTGCCGTCCGTTCGGCACTTGATCGGATCTACCGCGATCTGAATCGCTGCGAGTACGACTCCATCAACCGCGTTCTTGTAACGCTTCCGCTTAGCGATCTTCAAAGGTATGAAGATCCACTCTCCCCTTGCTCGTTGCTGGTTTCTCCATAGATGGATCTTGGTGAACGCGTAGGAAATTTTTTGATTTACTACTACGTCTCCCAACACTTTAAGCTTCATACTATTATCCAATGATGTGTTGCCATCCTATGATGTCTGAGTAGATTTTTGTTGTCCTATTGGTTGATTGATGATCATGATTGGTTTGAGTTGCATGTTTTATTATTGGTGATGTCCTATGGTGATCTCCGTGTCGCGCAAGCATGAGGGATCCCCGCTGTAGGGTTTGCAATATGCTTATGATTCGCTTATGGTGGGTGGCGTGAGTGATAGAAACACAGACCCGAGTAAGTAGGTTGTTTGCGTATGGGAATAAAGAGGACTTGATACCTTATAATACTATGGTTGGATTTTACTTTAATGATCTTTAGTAGTTGAGGATGCTTGCTAGAGTTCCAATCATAAGTGCATATGATCCAAGTAGAGAAAGTATGTTAGCTTATGCCTCTCCCTCATATAAAATTGCAATAATGATTACCGGTCTAGTTATCAATTGCCTAGGGACAATTCCGCAACTCCTACCACCACTTTTACACACTCATTAAACTAACTTAGTTGTTTATTTATCTAAGCAGCCCCTATTTTTTATTTCCGTTCTCTTTATTATCTTGCAAACCTATCCTATCACACCTACAAAGTACTTCTAGTTTCATACTTGTTCTAGGTAAAGCGAATGTTAAGCGTGCGTAGAGTTGTATCGATGGTCGATAGAACTTGAGGGAATATTTGTTCTACCTTTAGCTCCTCGTTGGGTTTGACACTCTTACTTATCAAAAGAGGCTACAACTGATCCCCTATACTTGTGGGTTATCAAGAGCCAGCACCTACGTATGACTACACCATTCGTGGGGGAAGCTTGGAAGAGAAGGAACAAGAAGTGAGGACAAGACTTTGGAAGTCCCGGACCTTCCGGCCTGCCCAGAACCTCCGTCCTGACCAGAACTTCCGGCCACCTCGATCACAGGCGACTCCAGGCGTGCCAACTCTTGGGAAACCTCGGAACCTGCCCGGACCTTCCCCGGAACTTCCGGTGCCGAGAACTTGCGGCCTGCGCGTGTGCATCCACTCGGGCCCAAGGCCCATGTACCCCTTTCTCGCCCCCACTTCTCCCTAGACTATATATACTCATCTCCCACCTCCATTATAGGGTTAGCTATGGTTTTGCTCTTAGATAGTTGAGCCTAGATCCTTCCATTACCTCTCCCATGGAGTAGATGCCTCTATGGAGAAGATCCCCTAGTGGATGTCAAGGCCCCTTATGAGGGAAGATCCTTTGGGATATCAAGGCCCCATCTCCCCATGGGATTTGGGATGAACTCTACCATGTATCCTTCTTTCCCTTTGTTGTTCATGTACCATGTGGATCTTGTGTGTGGTGAGTCTAGTGGATGTGTGATTGGACTTGTTCTTGAGTATTTCCTCTTGTGATTTCCCCTTCGTGTTCTTCGTGGAATCCCCCTCCAATTCGTGAAAGATCGACACACACGAGCTTGCCCCGTATGGCCGTATCATATTGGTATCATGAGCCAATGTTGATCACGAATTTGGAGCCCTACCCCCCATGTTCTAGCCATTAGTTCGAGTTTTTCTCCCCAATTTCAAAAAAATTCCCAAAAAATAGCCCCCCAAAAAAATTCTTGCATTTTGTTGTTCTTGTGAGTTTTTGTTGATTTTGATCCATGGATCTAGTGTTTGGGAAGTGGATCTACCTCCCTTGGTGTTCCCTAGCCCCAATTTAACCTTTTCCCCCTTTAATTTTGCCCTAGAAATCGAGTTTTTCCGCCCCCGTTTTCAGATCCGAAATTTAGGGTTCGTCCCGGAGTTGTTCCCGTGTCCCCCGGAAATTCCGGAATCGCTCGGAACTTCCAGCCTTGGCCCAGAACTTCCGGCCTTAACAGAAAGTTTCCCCACATTCCCCCCCGGAACTTCCGCCCCCTCCCCCCCCCCCCCGGAACTTCCGGCCTAACCAGAATCATCGCATAGATTTTAGCTTCAGCCATTTCACCGTTTCGGCCGTAACTTTCGCTCCCGAACTCCGATTTGAGTTTTCTTTGGCTCATTTTGAAGCTATCGACGTGCCCAAGATGATCATCTTGGTTTTACCATCATTTGAACACTTAAAAAATTTCAAATTTTGGCAAGTTTTCCTAGGCCCTTCACCATATCATCCTCTTTACCACCATAGACTTCCGCAACCTAAACCATTTTGATTATCGTTGCATTTGTGGTTGCTTGAGTTGTGATTTGAGTATCCTAAGGTGTTTCGGCTACTTAGGGACAGTTACTTCTTCATCAACCACCGGTGACTTGTATCGGTCCATCATCTACATCGACCACCGACGTTCGACATCGACGACGACCATCCATCCTTTCAGACCATCTTCAACCAGAAGCAAGGCGGTTCATCCCGACTTCATGAAAGGTTAAGTGTGATGAAGGTATACATTCCGTCATACACTTTTCCTTGCATTACATCTTGATAGCCCACCATCGATTCATCCCGACTTCATGAACGTAGCAGAAAACAAAAAAATTCCGACCTACGCACCAACCCAGGACCACTATGGAGACTGCATACAAGGTTTGATCATTTTCGTTACCGACTCGTAGCGTAGCGGAAGTAGAGTCGATCACGAACGGCGGTGCAGATCCCCGCAACTAGGATTTTACAACCTCCCACCCGCGAGGATGTATACCCTCATCTGCCCCGCGAACAGCCCTCTGGGAGGCGGTCGGACAGTCCCCCGGATGGTGTCGCGGACAGCCCTTCGGGAGGACCTCCAAAACTTGGACTGTCACTCGGACAGCCCTTCGGGAGGACCTCCAAAACTCGGACGGTCACACAGACAGCCCTTTGGGAGGCACTCTCGAACTAAGACCAAAACTACGATCTCTCTACACAGTTGCACACATACGGTGTCATCTATCCGGCAGGGCTTCGTCGTCCGAAACTAGTTCCCACTGGAACCCAGATAGCCTTTCGGCTCTACGAAACTCTTTTCGTGTGAGGGAGAGAAGAAGCCAGATAATGCATGGCATGTGTATGAGAGTTGGAGTGGTCATGGAGAGCTCCTCTCCACCTCCTTTTATAGGGGAAGGAGGGGGTGGCGGTGGCTGAAATTTCAGCCACATGACAAGCACCCACAAAACAAGGAAGCATGTTCCCACCAAACATGGAGAAAACATGTTCCCTTGTCCATGGTGTTCCCCCATGGGGCCCCACCTTCCTCCCAACACTCTCCACCATTTGTGGAGGCTGCCCCCACCATGGGGGGGCCCCAACACCTTTTGTCCAGCCACAAGGGGCTGCCCCCAAAAAGGGAGGCGCCCCAAAACAGCCCCACGAAATGTGGGATCTTGTCCCCTCATGCTGGGACAAGATGTTTTCCGCGACTATTACTTCTGAAAAATTCTGGAAGGTCCCAGAACATTTCCGACACCCTCTAAAATTATCTGGACACGATCTAGAACATTTCCGGTATGGTGGTTTAATTTAAAACCATCTTCGTTTACCTGGTAAACAATTCCGGCAGCTCCGAAAACCTTTTCCGTTTTTTTCTCCGAAAAATTCCAGAAATTACCAGACCGATCTAGTAACCTCCAAAACATTCCCGGTGCATGCCGGAACCTTTTGGATCAATGGTTTTATCCAAAACAACTTTTTGGTTTTATCGAAACTTTTTCGGTGTTCTCTCCGGAACTTTTCCGCTGTCTTCGAAACTATTTCAGTGACTTTCTCTCGGACTCCTTGTCTAGTATTCAGCAGATAGATGACCCTTAAGCGTGTGACCCTATAGATTCGGTGAAGTATAGACATGACCCAGAACCCCTTCCGATAAATGATCAACATCGGAGTCGTGGACACCCATATTGACCCCTATACCCACACGAATGAATATTCGAGTGAACCTCCAGTTGTCGTGTGCTATTCCTGTTGCTTCGCGATATGTTACAAATACCCGAGGTGAGACATGTTGGCATCCCCGTGGATCAACAACTTGTCCACTATGCCAGTTACCTCGTTACCGGTATTGTTCTCTTTTCTCGTTTTCGTGTTCCGGCATCCCCGTGATCAAATCACAAAGTGTTTGGCTAGACGATGATGGATACCATAACACCGAGAGGGCCCAGAGATATCTCTCCATCATCGGAGGAGCAAATCCCAATCTTGAGCTATCAAGTTACTTGACATACTTTTCCATGAACCCGTAAGCCGCCGTACTAGCCACCCATTTACAGATGACGTTTAACAAACCCCAAAGTTCATGAAGCAAGCATGAAGAAACTCGATACTCTCATGGTCTAAGGAATTATGCAAACATTAACTTCTCTGTATTATTAACCATTAACTTATGACGAATGTATCTCATAGCATAACATCAATTCGGGTCGATTCAACACAAATGTTCTTCTAACATTGTGCCCTCAAAATTGCCGGCATAGCCATGCCCATGATCAGGAAAACAGGATCATCATACAATACTTGAGCCAGTCTTAGAGGCCAGACTAGGAATACAATTTACCGTTTATTATTCCACACGTGCATATGAGTCTTCCTTCAAGCCTCGTGGTTATTGTAGACTCGAGAACCATAGCAGTTATAGCATGGAACATAAACCTAATTATGAACAGGGAGATAATCAATAGCATTTATTATTGCCTCTAGGGCATATCTCCTACAGACTCCCACTTGCACTAGAGTCAATAATCTAGTCAATGCTAATGCACTTTACACCTATGGCATACTGGTGTAAAATATGCTTCGCTTGTGGTATAGCCTGATGTCCAACGGATCTGACAACTTCAGCTCCGTGTGTAGCTTTGCATATCCTCGTGTTTTCATGCTATCACAAAATTCGTATTTTGTGTGAACTTGGCTTTGCATATTTGTGAACCATTGGTCGAAACCTGATTCCTCAGACTAAGCTATGGAGCAACTATCTGCAATAGTGTCTCATAGACCAAAGCCATCTTGGAACCATACTAAGTATATGAATGAACTATATGATTCAACAACTTCTTTGTCGCTTCCAAAGCATCAACATACTTAGCCTTTGTTATAGAATTCGCCATAGTATCTTGTTTGGAACAATTTCCAATACCGTGCCACCATATTGTGTATTACACAAAACCCTTAACTTAAATCGAAAATCGCATGGAGCATTGATTGAGACTGTATCGATGTAATTACTTACAACGAGCACTTCATAATCTCTGCTTGCGAGAAAACATGTCATCAACACTACTCTAGTACTTAATGACATCTTTCACTGTTGTCCCATGATCAGTGCTTTGATCACTTTGGTATCTATACTCGCAAAAACTTTGGAGTATCGGACATATCTGGTTGTTTTTACATACCATGGAATACATGATTAATCCAAACACTAGAGTGTGTGGAATCTCCATCATGTATTTTACTCGTCAGTGTTTTGGGACACTGAGTCTTGCAAAAACTATTTCCATGTGACTTCGGCAAGAATCACTCCTTGGCATTTTTAAATGCTAAAAGGTTTTAGCACCTTGTCAATATGTATTCATTGCTTAGCCCCATTAGGTAAATCTATCTCCATAGATCATCATGACTAATATGGAGGCTATTTAGCCTAAGCACTTCATCGAAAAACTATTTTCAAATGAAGTCCTAATTCATGTCAAGAAATTTATTTCCAATTAATAATGTGTCAAGCACACAACGTTTTTTGGAATATTATTATGCTCCCACTTACTTTCTTGAATCACAAGCATCTTCGTTACCATTGATGAAGTCAAAAACCCTTTTGACCATTTCATCAAACCACGAAGATTCCAACCCCATTTTGCTCTCTTCTGTCCATTGCTGGAATTCTAAAGTTTGCATACTTACTAGCATCCTCTGGATCAAAAAATTACTTTGGACTGTATCACATACAAGTCCTAGGTTTCATTTCCATCAGATGGAAATCCTTTTGTCATCCAGGTTTCATATCTCATGATTGATATATGTATTAATTGCTAGTTCAACCCGAACCGACCTTAAGCATCGCTATGGTGAAACAACCTCATCGTAGTCAACTCCTTGAACTTGTTATTTCAACAAGTCGAGCTTTATGGATAAAACATTTTTATCCGTATCTGTTTTTAGTTCCATAAATATTCGTTAGACTCTAAGTCCTCTGAAAGGTGTATCAAGGTTTTAATCTTGAATCACTTATATGGAAACTATCTCGGATTGTATTGGCATTTAGCGAATCCCGGAGTCAGGGCCCATCAACGCTTGCTTGTGTATTGTAGGTATATTGTTGTCTAACAACAATATCTCGTTTGCGCACCTGATAGGTTTGCACGAGCTTTGCCTACGTGGTTCAGCTGCACGTTCGACCGAAGTCCATACATTTTATTGTAGAGACTTCCGTATCAGTCGTAGTAGGAAACAATAGAATCATTTCCAGGGTTTCTTTCCTTTGAACTGATGACGAAGATACTGGTTATCTCATCGAGTTGCACTGTCCTCCCACTCACCTTTTGTAATAACTATTCTCTTTAAAAGCATACCGTTTTGTGGCAAAACCCTTTGCCTCGGTATAGTGGTGGGGGAATACCCAATGACTTGGGATAACCATACAAAGTGGCACTTGTCTGATTTGGAATAGGTTTGTAACCTTTTACAAAATCCCCATATTCCAAATGTTAAGAAAAGATATAACATGGTTGGGCGTACCATACCTTGGCATCATTTCAACAGACCTGATGGATCTCTTTTCAGTGTAAAAGCCGCAGTCTCTAAAGCATCACTCTATAAAAGGGATAATGGCAAATCTATTTATGTCATCTTTGATCTTACCATGTCATAAATGGTTCGATTACATCTTCACAGACTTTCCACTTGCTGTGGTGTTCCGGGAGGTGCAAGTTATGAAACCTTTTTCACAACTCATCAGACATTCGCTAAACTTGTAACTCAAATATTCCTTTCCGCAATCAAATTGCAGAAACATAATTTTCTTGGTACAATAACTTCTACTTTATTTTTGAAAACCTTTTGAATGATTTCAAAAGATCCAGACTTACGTCTCATCAAGTAAATATCCATATATCTACTTGAGTCAATTTTTTAAGGTAGACAAATCCACTTTTTGCAACAACAATTATCGCACTACATACATCAAATGTATGATCACCAATAAGTTCTTTGCTTGTTCCTTATGGCCTGTGAATGGTATTTTAGTTAGTTCACCTGTTTTGGAGGAAAGTTGCAAGTGTCAAATGATTCAAAATCAAACGACTTCAAAATCCATCATAATGGAATTTTCCATGCGGGTTTCTCCAATGTGACCAAATGCAGTGCCACACATATGTGGTATTCTTTTAGTCATGCGACATTTAGCGTCAGTGTTATGGATGTATCATATTTCCATCAATATTCATAACATACATACCATCTAGGATGGAAGCATGGCCCTTCATGTTCTTCATAATACTGACAACAATTGTTGTTTTTATGAACAACTCTTTGCAACAAACATTGTGCAATGGGCTAGAGTGTACGAAACTCTAAAATGAATTATAAAAGTAAACCCAGAGGTAATGTATTATCAATATTCATAACATACATTTCATTCATAATGAAAGTATGTCTCTTATGTTATTCATAACACCGAACACGAAAAGTTCTCTTATGAACAACCTTCTTGCAAGATACCTTATGCAAAGGGTGTTGGGAGACGTAGTAGTAAATCAAAATTTTCCTATGTGTCACCAAGATCTATCTATGGAGAAACCAGCAGCGAGTGGGGAGATATTGCATCTTCATACCTTTGAAGGTCGCTAAGCAGAAGCGTTACAAGAATGCGGTTGATGGAGTCGTACTCGCGGCGATTCAGATCGCGGTGGATTCCGATCTAAGGGCCGAACAACGGCGCCTCCGCGTTCAACACATGTGCAGCCCGATGACGTCTCCTACGCCTTGATCCAGAAAGGAGGAAGGAGAGGTTGGGGAAGGCCTCCAACGGCAGCACGACGGCGTGGTGGTGGTGGAGTAGCAAGGTATTCCGGCAGGGCTTCGCCTAAGCGCTGCGGAGGAGGAAGAAGAGAGGTAGGGCTTTGCCGTGAGAGAGAGAGTTCAGAACTGTTCTCAAAGGCCAAAACCTCAAGTATATATAGGAGGAGGGAGAGGGAGGGCTGCCTTGGCCCCTCCTCCAAAGAGGAGGGCTTCGGCCGAAGTGGGGATAGAGTCCACCTCCCACAAGGGAGGTGGATCTCCTCTTTTAAAAACCCTTTGCCCTTTATCTCTAGATCTCCAACCGCATGGGCCTTTCTAGAAGGTCTTGGCCAGACCAATAAGGGCTGGCACACCTCCTCTAAGGGCCTACAAAGTCCTATGGTCGTCACACCCCTCCCGGGGGTCCTCCGGCACCCTCCTGGCACTCCCGGTACAATACCGATGAGCCCGAAAACTTTCCGGTGACCAAAACTGGACTTCCTATATATCAATCTTTACCTCTGGACCATTCCAGAGCTCCTCGTGACGTCCGGGATCTCATCCGGTACTCCGAACAACTTTCGGTAATCACGTATACCATTTCCCATAACCCTAGCGTCATCGAACCTTAAGTGTGTAGACCCTACGGGTTCGGGAGACACGTGGACATGACCGAGACACTTCTCCGGCCAACCAACAGCGGGATCTGGATACCCATGTTGGCTCCCACATGATCCACGATGATCTCATCGGATGAACCACGATGTCGGGGATTCAATCAATCCCATATACAATTCCCTTTGTCTATCGGTATGATACTTGCCGAGATTCGATCGTCGGTATCTCTATACCTTGTTCAATCTCGTTACCGGCAAGTCTCTTTACTCGTTCCGTAACACATCATCCATGGCTAACTCCTTAGTCACATTGAGCTCATTATGATGATGTCTTACCGAGTGGGCCCAGAGATACCTCTCCATCACACGGAGTGACAAATCCCAGTCTCGATTCGTGCCAACCCAACAGACACTTTTGGAGATACCCGTAGTGCACCTTTATAGCCACCCAATTACGTTGTGACGTTTGGCACACCCAAAGCATTCCTACGGTATCCAGGAGTTGCACAATCTCATGGTCTAAGGAAACGATACTTGACATTGAAAAGCTTTAGCAAACGAACTACACGATCTAGTGCTATGCTTAGGATTGGGTCGTGTCCATCACATCATTCTCCTAATGATGTGATCCCGTTATCAACGACATCCAATGTCCATGGTCATGAAACCGTGACCATCTATTGATCAACGAGCTAGTCAACTAGAGGCTCACTAGGGACATGTTGTGGTCTATGTATTCACACATGTATTATGGTTTCCGATTAACACAATTATAGCATGAACAATAGACAACTATCATGAACAAGGAAATACAATAATAACCATTTTATTATTTCCTCTAGGGCATATTTCCAACAGTCTCCCACTTGCACTAGAGTCAATAATCTAGTTACATTGTGATGAATCGTACACCCATAGCATTCTGGTGTTGATCATGTTTTGCTCGTGAGAGAGGTTTAGTCAACGGATCTGCGACATTCAGATCCGTATGCACTTTACAAATATCTATATCTCCCTCCTAAATGTAATCACGGATGGAGTTGAAGCGGCGCTTGATGTGTCTTGTCTTCTTGTGAAACCTGGGCTCCTTCGCAAGGGCAATAGCTCCAGTGTTGTCACAGAATAGAGTCATCGGGCCCGACGCACTTGGAATTACTCCTAGGTCGGTGATGAACTCCTTCATACAGACTCCTTCCTTTGCTGCTTCCGAAGCAGCTATGTACTCCGCTTCACATGTAGATGCCGCCACGACGCTTTGCTTGCTGCTGCACCAGCTGACTGCCCCTCCGTTCAAAATATACACGTATCCGGTTTGCGACTTGGAGTCGTCCGGATCTGTGTTGAAGCTAGCATCGACGTAAGCCTTTACGACGAGCTCTTCGGCACCTCCATATACGAGAAACATGTCCTTTGTCCTTTTCAGGTACTTCAGGATATTCTTGACCGTTGTCCACTGTTCCGCTCCGGGATCACTTTGGTACCTCCCTACCAAACTTATGGCAAGGTTCACATCAGGTCTGGTACACAGCATGGCATACATAATAGAGCCTATGGTTGAAGCATAGGGGATGACACTCATCTCTTCTCTATCCTTTGCTGTGGTCAAGCATTGAGTCGTACTCAATCTCACACCTTGTAACACAGGCAAGAACCCCTTCTTGGACTGATCCATATTGAACTTCTTCAATATCTTATCAAGGTATGTGCTTTGTGAAAGACCTATGAGGCATCTTGATCTATCTCTATAGATCTTAATACCTAATATGTAAGCAGCTTATCCAAGGTCCTTCATTGAAAAACACTTATTCAAGTAGGCCTTTACACTATCCAAGAGTTCTATATCATTTCCCATTTTCAATATGTCATCCACATATAATACGAGAAATGCTACAGAGCTCCCACTCGCTTTCTTGTAAATACAGGGTTCTCCATAAACTTGTACAAACCCAAACGCTTTAATCACTTCATTAAAGCGAATGTTCCAACTCCGAGATGCTTGCACCAGCCCATAGATGGAGCGCTGGAGCTTGCATACCTTGTTAGCATCTTTAGGATCGACAAAACCTTCCGGCTGCATCATATACAGTTCTTCCTTGAGGAAGCCATTAAGGAATGCCGTTTTGACGTCCATTTGCCAGATCTCATAATCATAAAATGTGGCAATTGCTAACATGATTCAGATAGACTTCGGCATCGCTACGGGTGAGAAAGTCTCATCGTAGTCAACTCCTTGAACTTGTCGATAACCCTTAGCGACAAGCCGAGCCTTATAGACGGTCACATTACCATCCACGTCAGTCTTCTTCTTAAAGATCCATTTATTTTCAATGGCTCGCTTATCATCACGCAAGTCCACCAAAGTCCATACTTTGTTCTCATACATGGATCCTATCTCGGATTTCATGGCTTCAAGCCATTTGTTGGAATCCGGGCCCGCCATCGCTTCTTCATAGTTCAAAGGTTCACCGTTGTCTAACAACATGATCTCTAGGAAAGGGTTGCCGTACCACTCTGGTGCGGAACGTGTCCTTCAAAATCCATCATAATGGAATTTTCCATGCGGGTTTCTCCAATGTGACCAAATGCAGTGCCACACATATGTGGTATTCTTTTAGTCATGCGACATTTAGCGTCAGTGTTATGGATGTATCATATTTCCATCAATATTCATAACATACATACCATCTAGGATGGAAGCATGGCCCTTCATGTTCTTCATAATACTGACAACAATTGTTGTTTTTATGAACAACTCTTTGCAACAAACATTGTGCAATGGGCTAGAGTGTACGAAACTCTAAAATGAATTATAAAAGTAAACCCAGAGGTAATGTATTATCAATATTCATAACATACGTCTCATTCATAATGAAAGTATGGCTCTTATGTTATTCATAACACCGAACATGAAAAGTTCTCTTATGAACAACCGTCTTGCAAGATACCTTATGCAAAGGGTGTTGGGAGACGTAGTAGTAAATCAAAATTTTCCTATGTGTCACCAAGATCTATCTATGGAGAAACCAGCAGCGAGTGGGGAGATATTGCATCTTCATACCTTTGAAGGTCGCTAAGCAGAAGCGTTACAAGAATGCGGTTGATGGAGTCGTACTCGCGGCGATTCAGATCGCGGTGGATTCCGATCTAAGCGCCGAACAACGGCGCCTCCGCGTTCAACACACGTGCAGCCCGGTGACGTCCCCTACGCCTTGATCTAGAAAGGAGGAAGGAGAGGTTGGGGAAGGGCTCCAATAGCAGCACGACGGCATGGTGGTGGTGGAGTAGCAAGGTATTCCGGCAGGGCTTCGCCTAAGCGCTGCGGAGGAGGAATAAGAGAGGTAGGGCTTTGTCGTGAGAGAGAGAGTTCAGAAATGTTCTCAAAGGCCAAAACCTCAAGTATATATAGGAGGAGGGAGAGGGAGGGCTGCCTTGGCCCCTCCTCCAAAGAGGAGGGCTTCGGCCAAAGTGGGGATAGAGTCCACCTCCCACAAGGAAGGTGGATCTCCTCTTTTAAAAACCCTTTGCCCTTTATCTCTAGATCTCCAGCCGCATGGGCCTTTCTAGAAGGTCTTGGCCAGCCCAATAAGGGCTGGCACACCTCCTCTAAGGGCTCACAAAGTCCTATGGTCGTCACACCCCTCCCGGGGGTCCTCCGGCACCCTCCCGGCACTCCCGGTACAATACCGATGAGCCCGAAAACTTTCCGGTGACCAAAACTAGACTTCCTATATATCAATCTTTACCTTTGGACCATTACGGAGCTCCTCGTGATGTCCGGGATCTCATCCGGGACTTCGGACAACTTTCGGTAATCACGTATACCATTTCCCTATAACCCTAGCGTCATCGAACCTTAAGTGTGTAGACCCTACGGGTCGGGAGACACGTGGACATGACCGAGACACTTCTTCGGCCAATAACCAACAGAGGGATCTGGATACCCATGTTGGCTCCCACATGCTCCATGATGATCTCATCGGATGAACCACGATGTCGGGGATTCAATCAATCCCGTATACAATTCCCTTTGTCTATCGGTGTGATACTTGCCCGAGATTCGATCGTTGGTATCTCTATACCTTGTTCAATCTCGTTACTGGCAAGTCTCTTTACTGGTTCCATAACACATCATCACGTGGCTAACTCCTTAGTCACATTGAGCTCATTATGATGATGTCTTACCGAGTGGGCCCAGAGATACCTCTCCGTCACACGGAGTGACAAATCCCTGTCTCGATTCGTGCCAACCCAACAGACACTTTCGGAGATACCCATAGTGCACCTTTATAGCCACCCAGTGACGTTGTGATATTTGGCACACCCAAAGCATTCCTACGGTATCCTTCATACCTATATGTTTCCGGTTAATACAATTATAGCATGAAAAATAGACAATTATCATGAACAAGGAAATACAATAATAACCATTTTATTATTGCCTCTAGGGCATATTTCCAAGAAAGGGCTAGAGTGTGAAACTCTAAAATGAATTATGAAACTTAATACATAGGGAATACATCGATGGAAGGCATAGTAACATTTACTATGTTCCCTGCGTGTATCTAAACATCATCCCTGGCTAGTCTTTCAGGCCATAGTAGTTCTTACATCGAGTTGCAACAGAATGCAATCGAGCGGGTATCTTTGTGATTAACTCACAATAGCCAAGAATTGGTGATTAACATGTTTAACCATAATTCCCAAGAACTATATTTTTGACCAGCCTTCTATACATCAAAAACTTTGTATGACATTCATACATGAGCTGGATATTCCAGTCTTCTTTCCTTTTGCCATTATACTTCTAACAGTTTAACTTTTAGTATTTCTCCTACTCTCAGAAGAAGCATCCAACTTAAGAGTGGCATTAGCCCCAGACTTCCTAGGCGTGAAAGTCTTACTGACACCCTTCGGACACTTCCTTTCTCTTTAAGTTGTTGTTTTATTCACCTTTCATCATATGACAGGCGTTCTCCTCGATCCCTCTCTTATCAGTCTAATGCATAGTAAACTCCTTTACTAATAGTTTGCAAACAAACATTGCTTTGGATATCTCATATCTTTTAGCCTTTGTCTGTCTCTGAAAATGATTTTCAGATTCCATGAATATCATATAACTATCCAAACTTTCGGAGTTCCGGTCTCATGGAAGCAAACATATTACACTTTGACTGAAAAGGAATTCTAGATTTTGGATCGAAGGACGAGAGTCATATGATCCATAGCATTAGCGGGAGAATACCGAAAGCATGCGATAAGACAAAGTCCTTCTCGGCACTCTTGAGGACAATCCTTACATTACGTTACAAACCGTAAAGTTTTAACCAGATATTTAATAGCTATTCAATTTTAATAGGGAAGGTGGAAACACGAGCCATTATTCTACAACTATTATGCAAATCACACTTAGACATTGTTCAAAATTAATTGCACTGAGAATTAAAAAGTTAATTCTACAGTGCGCTCCCACTCAAATCAATATCTCTGATAATTGATTTTGAGTGATGCAAGACCCAACTTTCAATTCAACGTCAAGGATGTAACCATCTCAAGTGACGAGAATTTCAATTGGTAGGCCAACTTGCCAATCACATCTCTATGTGACTCTTGTTCATCTTTCGATGTGTGCGTTCTGAGCTCATGACTTTCATGCCTGAACATCAAGACAACTAAGTGATCTCGCTGCAAGGTCTCAACTCACCTGCCTCATACTTTTCTAATCGTTCATACCCATGTAACCATGTGATACCCCGAAGAGATAGGTGTCGTGGCTGTGCTACACTTGGGAGAACACTAACTACTTGATATTTTGTGAGAGATCACCCTAATAAAAAGCTACTACCGCGCAATCAAGAAGGGTGCATCAAGAGGGATAAACATCTCAGGCAATTCATAATAGCATGATATGGTATAGCCCTTTCTGACGGAGAAGTCTTTCATTCCTTCGTCTTCGGCATTCGCGTTGGTGTTCACCTTCGCGAAGATTGCCACCACCTTGTAGATGCACCAGATAATATTGCTATCTCTATAGCTAATAAAATAAGTCCATTACTTAAGGTTGACACACATGTCATTAAAGTGACAATCATATGGCTCCAGCCATCATGCCGAATCATGACACACATGTCATGTTAATATTACATCATATAGTCATCTCATACATAATCAAATTAATATGAGCATTGCTATACCACATCATATGCACGTGCAAACCATCCTGCAAAACCAAGTTAGACGCCTCTAATCGGTTCATGCAAAAACTTGTTTTACGTGGCTCCTAAGGTTTTGAAACAAACCGATTCTACCAACGTCCATCATCAAGTATGATAATTCAAGTTGCTAGATTAACTTTCCAGGGTGTATAAAACACGAGATAATAAAATCTCGAGCCCCATACTAAAGTTCGTCATATGCGTGACCCCCGTGCAGATCACATCTGCATTGCCCTTTCGTTTGCGAAACATCCATCTTTCTCAACTATGGTGGAACCCAAAGAACTGTTAGCACTTCGTTGATCTGTCAATTAGCATACTCAGGAGCAACATGAAAGGATCGCGGATTGCCAGAACTTTGTGAGATTCGATCATTCCGTCAAGATCGGGACTATGCAAATTCAGGGGAAGCAAAAGGAACATCGGGTAACAAATTTCATATGCTACCCGCACAAATAATTTTCAGCAATAGATCTCATCTACTACCTAATTATATTGTGCAACACCCATACATCTCTATCTATTCTAGATCGCAACCTACATCTACGCATAGCACGGCTCTTGATGCCACTGTAGGGTAACGTAGCAGAAAACAAAAAAATTCTGACCTACGCACCAACCCAGGACCACTATGGAGACTGCATACAAGGTTTGATCATTTTTGTTACCGACTCATAGCGCAGCGGAAGTAGAGTCGATGACGAACGGCGGTGCAGATCCCTGCAGCTAGGATTTTACAACCTCCCAACCGCGAGGATGTATACCCTCATCTGCCCCACGGACAGCCCTCCGGGAGGCGGTCGGACAGTCCCCCGGATGGTGTCGCGGACAGCTAGGGATGGCAATGGGTACCCATTACCCGCGTACCCGGTGGGTAAAAACCCTATTAGGGTAAGGGTATGGGATAAAAAAATTACCCATGGGTATATAAATAGGAAAATATTAAACCCATCGGGTATAGTGGGTATGGGTAAGGGATAACATAACCCATACCCGTGTACCCATATACCCATATAAAATATGTTAAGTGGGCCTTAACTATTCATTTATCTAATATAACTGCCCTAGAATCGATCCATCAGTCCACCCATGAGATACATGTAGCCCATGTATGCACATATACATGGAATGATAGAAGCAAGTTGCGTGATTAACGTGATTAGGCTTAGGTGAATAGGAAATACGTGATCATGTCCCATATTCACGTCCATATTCAGAGACATGGATTGATATCCTCCTGGTCTCCTTGTGATCTCATCTCTCATCTCGTCTCCTCGTCTTGTCTGGCTTCACCGCCAACGCATCTAGCTGCTCACTACCTCGTCGTTCAGCCATGGACCATGGGGATGAGGACTGCGGCCGGGTGAAGGACATGCAGCTCACGCTCACGCAGGCCGAGTCAGACGACGGTGACCACCACGGCCAGGAGCATGTGCATGGCACGGATAGCCTGATCCCAAGCCTAACACCGTCGTTGGATGGCCCCATACGTCTCCGTCCGTCGGGAAACGGCCAAGTCTCCGGCCGACGTAAAGGACCTCTACCTCCTGCCTCGGCATCCAAGACGCAGCACCATCGCAGCATGTCAAGTCGGACGCCTCTCCCTAGCCCGCTTAGTCGATCCTCTGCTCCCATCAAGCACAAGAAAAAAAGCAAGGCTATGTTGGCTTGGTGAGTTTCAATTTGTTATATGATTGTATGCATTCGTAGATGATATGTAGATGTATAGATGATGTGGTGATATGATCTTTTTTCATGCATATATAAGTTAATAAGTATTGATTTTCTGTCTATACATAATGTATATAGCTTCTATGATGAATACGACTTTTTATATAAGAGAAACAAAAATATTTGTTACTGAGATGGGATCATCGTAGCAAATTGCGCTCTACTACATCACTCACTGTGTGATTTTTTAGCGTTGTAACAACATACATAGAATTGGTAGGGGTAGAATATTGTAGAATACATAGAATCAAGTATTTTATTAAGAAAACTAGATGAATTTGATGTCCATTTTGTAATTATGCTCGTTTTGCAGTGGTACAAGTTCCATCAACCAAGTAGATATTCCTTGTGATGCATCAGCCCCAATGGATGAAGATGGAGATCATGTCATTCTTTCAGATGATGAAGATGGACATGAGGTGGAAGAGGTCAACGAAGCAGGCAAACGGAAGCTAACTTCCAAAGTTTGGTTGGAAATGAAGAAGTTGAGGATCAATGGACAATGGAAGGCAAGGTGTAACTATTGTCACAAGGAACTTGCTGCGGGACCCAGAGCAGGCACGAAGCATCTTGCCGACCATCTAAAGATTTGTACTCTCAAGATGTTGAAGACAAAGGGCGGCAAAACATTGTATCAGCCATCATTGAGGATCAATGCTAAGGAGGATGGTGACATTTTTTTGGAGAGCTATACTTTTGATCAAGAGGTTGCTAGAAGAGAGCTTGGTAACATGTTGGTGCTGCATGAGTATCCACTGTCTATAGTGGACCATGCTGGTTTTAGGAAGTCTGTTCATTCACTTCAGCCACTATTCAAGCTACATACAAGAAATACTATTAGGTATACCTCTCTATGGTTTTATTTGATTTATTTATGTTTACCTTGTTCTATGTATTGAAGAGGTAATATATGCTATCCTCTTCTTTTGTCTTTTAGGCAAGATATTGTGGAAAATTATAACCAAGAAAGAAAGAAGGCAATTGATTACATGACTATGAACCAATCTAGAGTTGCTATCACTACAGATATGTGGACCGCTGACCACCAAAAGAAAGGATATATAGCTATTACAGCTCATTTCATTGATGATTCTTGGAAGCTTCGGAACGTTATCATGAGGTACTACTATGTGCTGCTATATAATATGTGTTGCCAATCATATGGTGTTATCTAACATGTGCTAATGTTCAGTACGTGTTGCTGGTTAAGGTGTGCTGTTGTTTAGTATGTGTCGTTGTATATGAAGTGTCGTTGTTTAGTATGTGTTGTTATTTGTTATGTGTTGTTGTTTATGACTAGATGTTGCTGAACATTGCAGGTTTGTATATGTTCCAGCTCCTCATACAGGTGAAGTGATATGTGAGGTGCTCTATGACTCCCTGCTTCAATGGAATATTGATGAAAAGTTGATGACAGTGACTGTGCATAACTGCACCACCAATGACAAGGCAATTGAGATGGTTGTGGGGAAGATAGGGAAGAAGAAGCTCCCTTTGGAAGGTACTATGTTTCATGTGCGTGGTAGTGCTCGCATCTTAAATCTTATAGTTAAGGATGGATTGGATGTTATGAAGTCAGCTATAGAAAACATTAGGGAAAGTGTGGCATATTGGATTGCAACAGGAAAAAGGATAGAGAAGTTCGAGGAGATGGCTAAATTTAAAAAAGTTAAAATAACAAGAAAGTTGATTCTTGATTGCAAAACTAGGTGGAACTCCACTTTCATGATGCTAGAAGTAGCTTTACCGTACAGAGTTGTTTTCGAACGTGCAAAACAAGTTGACAAACAATATGAGCATTTACCTAGTGATAAGAATGAGAGTTTGCTGCAGAGATGGTGGAGAGACTTGGCTTATTCTATGAGATAACTAAGTTGTTCTCGGGAACTCATTATGTGACCGCTAATGTTTACTTCCCAAAAATACGTGAGATTAAAATGAAAATGAGACAGTGAGCCACTTCTAGCAACCCAATTATCAAAAAACTCTCTGAGGAAATGACTACTAAATTTGATAAGTATTGGAAGGACATTCAAGATATAATGGGGATGGCTACACTTCTTGATCCTCGTTACAAGAGGCATATGTTGATAGCTTGCTTTGCCATGCTTCATGGCATTGAGCCATCTTCTTATGAGTGTGTGGAGTTGGTTGATGCATTAGTTTCTAGACTACATTCACTGATAGAGGAGTATGAAGTGGAAGTAGATGAATATGAACCATGTGAAGAATTGATTTATTCAATGAAAGCTCCATCCATCATGAATATTTTCAATGACATTGTTGCCAAGCAAAGTCCTTCTGCAGCTCGCCTACAAGGTGGAATAGATATGTACTTGACAGATGGCCTAGTGCCGTACACAGAAGTATTTAGTGTGTTGGATTGGTGGAAAGTAGCTGGAACAAGATATCCAACATTAAGGAAGGTTGCTAGAGATATTTTTGCCATTCCCGTGACAACAGTTGCTTCAGAGTCGGCATTTAGTACAAGTGGCAAAATACTTAGTGAGCATAGGAGCCGCCTAACTCCTAATATGGTGGAAGTTTTGATGTGTTCTCAAGATTGGCTTAGAAACAAATGCAAAGGTGAGCAAATAGTGTACTTTGTTCAAACTTACTCTTTATTTAATTGCTGCTAATCGTTATCTCATCATGTGTACAATTTTTTTGTTCTAGATGCTTATAAAGGAGATGCTAGCTTTTGGACTTGCCTTCAAGACATTCAAGAGGGGATGCAGGTTAATATTCATCAACACATTTCCTTTGCCAATTGAGTATTTGAGTGCATGTGCTACAAGAAAAATTCTAAAAATATTACTGTATTCTTGTTTCCAACTAGGACTTGGACCTTTGAGATGTAGAGACATGGCCTTGGTGAGTTATATGCTCAAGATTGAAGAATTATTGTGCAAAGGTCTTCGTTATGCTACTGCCGTAGTGGTCGAGTTTATTTTAATTGAACTAGTTACAATGTCAAAACTTTATTGGGATGCTTATTTTGTGGCCTTATGTATTGTCAAATTACCCCCATACTTTATCGTGAGTTTGTGAACTTTAAATAAATGACTATGTGTTGCTTTATGAGTGTGTTGCTGCCTATGAATGAGTGCTGATGTTGATGGGAATTTTTTGTTGTTTATGATATGTTGCTTTTACGAGTAATTGTTGCTTTTTATATAAATGTGTTTTTGTTTATAAGTATGTGAGGTTGTTACGATGTGTTGCTGTTTAAAAATTATGATGATATGCTGTCGTTTATGATTATTTCTTGCTCAAGTTGATGCATGCACGCGTGGGTATTTTTACCCGTGGGTACCCATTTACCCTGTAGGGTGATGGGTATGGGAAAAAATCGTACCCGATGTCGGGTATGGGTATGGGTGATGGGTAAGCTCATGGGGGGTGGGTAAGGGTATGGGGTAACTCAACCCGTACGCAAACCCGGCGGGTGCCATCCCTATGGACAACCCTTTGGGAGGACCTCCGAAACTTGGACTGTCACTCGGACAGCCCTTCGGGAGGACCTCCAAAACTCGGACGGTCACACGGACAGCCCTTCGAGAGGCACTCTCAAACTAAGACCGAAACTACGATCTCTCTACAGATTTGCACACATACGGTGTCATCTATCCGGCAAGGCTTCGCCGTCCAGAACTAGTTCCCACCGGAACCCAGACAGCCTTTCGGCTCTACGAAACTCTTTTCGTGTGAGGGAGAGAAGAAGACAGATAGTGCATGTCATGTGTATGAGAGTTGGAGTGGTCATGGAGAGCTCCTCTCCACCTCCTTTTATAGGGGAAGGAGGGGGTGGTGGTGGCTGAAATTTCAGCCACATGACAAGCACCCACAAAACAAGGAAGCATGTTCCCACCAAACATGGAGAAAACATGTTCCCTTGTCCATGGTGTTCCCCCATGGGCCCCCACCTTCCTCCCAACACTCTCCACCATTTGTGGAGGCTGCCCCCACCATGGGGGCCCCCCAACACCTTTTGTCCAGCCACAAGGGGCTGCCCCCAAAAAGGGAGGCGCCCCAAAACAGCCCCACGAAACGTGGGATCTTGTCCCCTCACACTGGGACAAGATGTTTTCCGCGACTATTACTTCTAAAAAATTCTGGAAGGTCCCAGAACATTTCCGGCACCCTCTAAAATTATCTGGACACGATCTAGAACATTTTTGGTATGGTGGTTTAATTTAAAACCATCTTCGTTTACCTGGTAAACAATTCCGGCAGCTCCGAAAACCTTTTCCGATTTTTCTCCGAAAAATTCCAGAAATTACTAGACCGATCTGGGAACCTCCCAAACATTCTCGGTGCATGTCGAAACCTTTTTGGATCAATGGTTTTATCCGAAACAACTTTTCGGTTTTACCGAAACTTTTTCGGTGTTCTCTCCGGAACTTTTCCGCCGTCTCCGAAACTATTTCAGTGACTTTCTCTCGGACTCCTTGTCTAGTATTCAGCAGATAGATGACCCTTAAGCGTGTGACCCTATAGGTTCGGTGAAGTATAGACATGACCCGGAACCCCTTTCGATCAATGATCAACATCGGAGCCGTGGACACCCATATTGACCTCTATACCCACACGAATGAATATTCGAGTGAACCTCCAGTTGTCGTGTGCTATTCCTGTTGCTTCGTGATATGTTACAAATACCCGAGGTGAGACATGTTGGCATCCCCGTGGATCAACTTGTCCACTATGCCAGTTACCTCGTTACCGGTATTGTTCTCTTTTCTCGTTCCCGTGTTCCGACATCCCAGTGATCAAATCACAAAGTGTCTGGCCAGACGATGATGGATACCATAACACCGAGAGGGCCCAGAGATATCTCTCCATCGTTGGAGGAGCAAATCCCAATCTTGAGCTATCAAGTTACTTGACATACTTTTCCATGAACCCGTAAGCCGCCGTAATAGCCACCCATTTACGGATGACATTTAACAAACCCCAAAGTTCATGAAGCAAGCATGAAGAAACTCGATACTCTCATGGTCTAAGGAATTATGCAAACATTAACTTCTCTGTGTTATTAACCATTAACTTATGACGAATGTATCTCATAGCATAACATCAATTTGGGTCGATTCAACACAAATGTTCTTCTAACATTGTGCCCTCAAAAATGCCGGCATAGCCATGCCCATGATTAGGAAAACAAGATCATCATACAATACTTGAGCCAGTCTTAGAGGCCAGACTAGGAATACAATTTACCGTTTATTATTCCACACGTGCATATGAGTCTTCCTTCAAGCCTCGTGGTTATTGTAGACTCGAGAACCATAGTAGTTATAGCATGGAACATAAACCTAATTATGAACAGGGAGATAATCAATAACATTTATTATTGCCTCTAGGGCATATCTCCTACAAATTTGAGTCCCAATCATGTTGAGCATAATACCTATCGTTGCATGATGGATGGCGTATTCCTATACCATGCCTCACATTTCTTTGAGCATTGCTTATCTTGTGCTAACTCTCACGTACACATACACATCATGATGGATGATGTGTACATTTACCATGCACACACCTTGTTTCGTGTGTTTCCTTTTTGTGTAGGTACCCGTGAACATTCGTCAACCTCACAATCCCATGATTTGACGAAAAGAACTCTTGAAAGCACTGATGCTTTGGGATTCACCCGAATGTGTCTTCAACCATTCCCCTCGCGCAAGGACTACGCGCACCTCTTCTACTTGGCTCTCGCATGGTTATGGCTTATTGTGCATTATATATCCTTTGCCCATATTGCCGTGTTCACTTTGCATGATATGCTCATTTCTATGCCTTTGCCATGCAATTGTGACCCTTGCTTTGCGTTTACCCGTAATCCATAATTCTACTACTACTAGGTGTATTTGCGATCTTGGTGGAGATACTACTTGTTATTTCCATGTTTTCTTTGTGCCCCATGCCTATGATGATATATTGATCATGTTTTGTTCCCGTGCTTGCGTTATGTCATGTGCATTGTCTATGCCTATTATTTGCTCAAAAAAATGAGTGCCATTATTTCCTCTAGTATGTTGCATCTTCGCACTACTAGTTTGCACGCCATGATCACCATGCTTGCTTATGTTGCATCACCGATGTGCTCCTTTTATGCGGTTGATGACAACCATTGCCATGCTTTGCACATGATTAGCATTGCATATTGCCACATATCTCCATGTGTTGCCTCTTTCTTGATATATGCTTTGCCATGTATCGAGCGCAACAATTCTTCTACTCTTGCTAATGAGATTTCCCCCATAACTTTCTCACATATTATTGGAGCTTTTAACATCTTTCATGTGAAGCATGCCTGTCTTCCTCCTTTGCACCATATGCCTAGTGCCATGAATATAGCCATTGTTGCATCATATTGTTCATGCACTTTTGTTCCTAATGGTTATGTGCAAGAGAGGAGAACCATCATGATGGATGATGTGTTTATCTACCATGCACATACATTCTTTGCTTTGTTGTGCGTATGTGTAGGATCCTTTGACTACATGTCAACTTCCACTTCATGTGAGTTGACGATTCGAGCTCTTGAGAGCAAGCCATGCTACATCAACGCGTTTCTACATCGCATTTGCTTGCGCATCGGCATTGTGACGGACGCACAAGGTCACGATTTTGAGGTGACATCCTTCTTAAGCATGGATATTGTGGCTCATACTACTTGTGTTGCTTGTACCACGTCATATATTGGTCATCTTGGACCACTTACTTGCGCACATGTTAGAGATATTGCTCCCATTCTAGATTGCCATCTTACCATGCCTCATGACATATATACCTTGTGTGTTGCACCCAACTTGTGGATTGTTCGCTATTATCATATGCTTGGTTGCAACAAATGTCCATCCTTCACATTTGCCATGCCACATTGCTTGCTACATGCTTGACTTGATTGCCTCACACATGATGACGGATTGCTATTTTTATTGTGTTGAGTGCCTCACTATCTTCACTACACCATTTTCACATTATGTTTGGATTGTCTTGCACTTGCCCCATGTGTCTAGAGATGTCATTTTCTTCGCTGTTGTGAATGATTCCTGTGCCTACCATAGACCTTTCGTTGATTGCTATATGCATGAGTGCTATGACCTTGAGGTAGGTGCTTGTTATATTGTAACACATATTTGCATCCCTACCTCACCTAGGCACACTTTTTTCCATGATTGCATTGCTTGTGATCCATTTGTATGCTTACATGCCATGACACAATCCCTTGTCACGCCATATGTTATGCATGATGACAACACTTGTGTGGTGATTCACCACTTGAATGCTTGGTTTTGCACTAACGCTAACCACATTTGTTTTTCCAAGTGTTTGTTGTCCTTGCTCCTTTTGAAGGAATTCCTAGATGGTGAGACATCGGAGAGTGCTCCTTTAGAGCTTGATGATGATGAGCGCTTGGTGATCGTCCACCTCTACACGACGTCGCCATCTCTTTCCCATGGTGATTTGGATCTTGATCCGAGGACGGATCTTTCCAAGGGGGAGGGGATGATGCGGAGCATCCTACGGACATCACCATAGCAAGAGTCCCTTCGGCAAGTGACACGTGCGACATCTGCTTCACATACATAAAGGTGAATCATCTCCTTTACACGTGTTCACTTGACCCCTTTGAGGACGGTATACTACTTGACACTCCTCTCATGTGCATGCATAGGTATTGTTGGAGCTTCACGGAGGACGAGGAGGATTGCCAGCACCTACGTACGACTACACCATCCGCGAGGGAAGCTTGGAAGAGAAGGAAGTAGAAGCGAGGACAAGACTCTAGAAGTCCCGGACCTTTCGGCCTGCCCGGAACTTCCGGCCACCTCGACCACAGGCGACTCCAGGCGTGCCAACTCTCCGAAAACCCCGGAACCTGCCCGAACCTTCCCCGGAACTTCCGGCCCAGCCGCCCGGTTCTGGCCTGCGTGCGTGCATCCACTCGGGCCCAAGGCCCATGTACCCCTTTCTCATCCCCACTTCTCCCTAGACTATATATACTCATTTCCCATCTCCATTCTAAGATTAGCAATGGTTTAGCTCTTGGTTAGTTGAGCTTTGCTCCTTCCTCTACCTCTCCCATGGAGATTGAGGCCTACACCGGAGAAGATCCATAGAGGATGTCAAGACCCATCACGAGGGAAGATCCTCCGGGATATTAAGGCCCCATCTCCTCCTGGGATTTGGGATGAACTCTATCATGTATCATTCTTTCCCTTTGTTGTTCATGTACCTTATGGATCACGTGTGTGGTGAGTCTAGTAAATGTGTGACTGAACTTGTTTTTGAGCGTTTCCTCTTGTGATTTCCCTTTCGTGTTTTTTGTGTTCTTCATGTTTTTTATGGAATCTCCCTTCAATTCGTGAAAGATCGACACACTCGGGCCTGTCCCGTATCAAAGACCGAATGTTGACAGGCTCAAAACCGATGATAGATGGTTTCTTCCCTTCCACATCCTGCACAAAATACTCCGGTTTTAATCCGTCTCCGGTGCAGCTCAGCCCCCATCGGGGTCGATGACTTATGGTGTATAACTTATCTCCTTGCAAAAATCCAGAAATATCTTCTTTACGCATTACGCGAGACCGAAAATCCAGAAATATCTCCTTTACCGGCAAGGGAATGGCCGTCGCACTCGCACCGGGCAGCGATGGGCCCATACGTCAGCCGTCCAACAAACCCTCCACGGTGGGGGTCCACAGATCGAAACCGTTCCCGGTTGGTGGAGGCCGCATGAACCCTCGCGCCCCTCTCGGGCCCGCCACCTCGCGAATCTCAAAATAAACCCAGAACAACGCCGACGCACCCGCAACGAATGCCAACCACGCTGACGGGTGGGACCGGGCCTCAGCATTGACCCACGTGTCAGCTCCGGTTGACCTCTCCCCCGTGCCGTCGCCGTTATAATAGACGGCGCCCGCGGCGAGGGCGCAGCTGGTTTAAGAGGCATGCTCCCTTCTCGCTTCCTCCCCCTCCCGCACTGCCCCACCGCGCCGGCCCCGACCCCGACCCCGACACCGACACCCCACGGCGGCGCGCGCTCGCCGAGCTCGGTCGCGCTGCGGTTCGGATCCCCCGGAGGCGTGCGGCTTCGGCGCGGGCGAGGGTCGGCGGCGGTCGCGATGGCATCCGACGGGCGCGTGGAGCGGATCGCGTCCAGCATCCGCGCCATCCCCAACTTCCCCAAGCCAGGTGAGCGCACCTCGTCGACGCCTCTTCCCGCTCCCCTCTCTAGAACCTGTTCGCTTGCTCGCTCGGGTGGATGGGTCGATCTGGCCGATGCCCATTGGCGGCGGCGGCGGCGGCGGGCTAGTCCCTGTAGTTTACGCGGTTTTGTCCTGTGGTTATCCTATCCTAGGTTTGACAGAGTAACACCGGGTGGATGCCAGTTTGGTGTGTTTTCCCCAAATGCAGCAGATGTAAACCACGCTAAATTTTAGTATGACCAGTAGCCAGGTGGCTGAATTGGTTGATCAGGCGTTGGCTAAAAGCCTGAGATAGTGCTGGAGAAAACAAAATCTTACCAAAATCATGGCATTGAACAGAATGACAGCCATATTTTACTAACGGAAACACTAACGTCCACACGTGTGAGCGTTTGCAACTCGCCCACACGCATGGATGGTCGTCCATTCGTGTTTACACGAATCTTGACAAATTTTGACAGATTTTTTGTGCCACGTAGGCATCATGGTGTGTGTGGGCGTTAGAGAGTTTGCCCACACAACTCGCAGCGCGCGGTTGCCAGCTGCGCTGTGTGGGCGAACCTGTTTCTGCCCACACATCCATCAACTAGTTCACCACGTGTGGGCGAACTGCTTTTCGCCCACACATCACTCGTATATTGCTAGATGGCAACTGCAGTGCGCGTACGTGGCAATTACATAAAAACACATGGCAACTACGATTAACCATACATGGTAACTATGGTTGAACCACATGCGACGACTAGGTAAACACACATGGCAACTACTCCTGAATAACTATAGTTAACCAAAGCGGAGAGAGTTGCCATGCTTCTACAATTACAGTTGTCATCCGGGATAACTAGAGTTGCCATCCTCGGGGATAACTAGAGTTGCCATCCCACAGGTAACTAACGTAGCTGCGCGAGAACGTGTGGACAGATTTGCTTCGTGCCACACATGCGGGTGGGGATGACTAGTACTTGCTGGGCGTGTGGCACGAAGTAGCCACGCCCACACGTGTGGACAGTTCTATTTGTTTGCCACACACGACCCGTGTGGGCTGCCTCCTTCGTATGCCACACACGGTGTATGGGCGCATGTCCTATATGCCACACGTGTGGCAGTTATCGTCGTCCTATTTAAAGAGAGTCGTGGAAGCTTGGTAATGTAAACTTCGGCTCTCAAGTGTATAGACCATACATCTCCTAGGTTAGAACTAATTTAAGCGTGTAAATTAGTGTTGCAGGATATGGCTGCTGTGGTAAATGAAGTACTAAGAAATTTATGTTAGTTTTCATGGCGAACCAATATCCGTTACATGCAGGATGTCCCAATTGCCAGTTTGCCATTTGCCAACAGCTGTAACAGCTTGTGTAGGAAGCTAAGCAAAGTACTCTCTCCGATCCATATTACTTGTCTTAGATTTGTCTAGATACGAGTAGCAAACTACTTCAGATTTATTAATAGTAAATTTATACAATTGCTTATCATTTATAGGCTAGTGAACAGAGACATGAATTGCGCCGCAGAGAATTGATTCTGCTGGTAGGAATTAGCCTATGGTCACACCCTGGTTTTCCTGTAATGATGGCCACACCCACATGTGAACTATTGGTTTGTGTGGCGTTTCGCTGTTGGTAAATGGCAAGTGTACCTTTAGAGCAGGATCGTGCGTGCTCTAGATTGTTACATGTAAGGAATTGTTTTATTTAATCATGTATCCTGTTGTTTTTTGTGCAGGGATTTTGTTTCAGGACATCACAACCTTGCTTCTCGATCCACAGGCGTTCCGTGACACCACCGACCTCTTTGTGGAGCGGTACAAGGACAAAAGCATAACCGTAGTTGCTGGTAATGTGAAATTAAGCAGAATGCCTTTTTGTATTAAATGTTCTTATTATTTAAAAAAAGCCAAAACTGTAAATAAAATTTTGGTTCTTATTTTCTCTGGTGTTAATTTAGGGGAGCCTTGGCACAGTGGTAAAGCTGCTGCCTTGTGACCATCAGGTCACGGGTTCAAGTCCTGGAAACAGCCTCTTGCAGAAATGCAGGGAAAGGCTGCGTACTATAGACCCAAAGTGGTCGGACCCTTCCCCGGACCCTGCACAAGCGGGAGCTACATCCCATCCACCGGGCTGCCCTTTTTTTTTATTTTCTCTGGTTTTAATTTATCATATTTGTTGCTATTATTATCAGGTGTTGAAGCCAGAGGATTCATTTTTGGTCCTCCCATCGCATTAGCAATAGGTGCGAAGTTTGTTCCAATAAGGAAGCCGAAAAAACTACCTGGTATGTTCTTTCAGTGCTTAATATGCAGCAGCTGCTTTTATTGAGCAGGTATACTTCAGGTCTCGAACTGGATGCATTAGCTAATAATGTTGCATATTTATACTAGGTGAGGTGATATCGGAAGAATATTCTCTGGAATATGGCACTGACAAAATCGAAATGCACGTAGGAGCTGTGCAGCCCAATGACCGGGTCCTTATTGTGGATGATCTAATTGCCACAGGGGGGACCCTTTGTGCCGCTGCCAAACTTATTGGTGAGCTTCTATATTCAGTTCATAACGTGCTTTGTTCCTGTGTAGAGAATATCTTAAATGCGTAAATGGAAAACCTTGTTAATCAAGGTTCATTTGACTTACAACTTGCAAAATATATGACCTCCACCCCAAACTTGAGATAGCTGCCAACCACATGGAACTTTTTGCCAACCATATTCCTGGTTCCTCATCGTCAAGTCGTCTCCCACCTCTCTTGAAGTACCTAGTGATAATCCTTGAGAGGAAGACGATAGATATGTTTGAGATCTGAAATCTACAGAGAAAAGCATCGAGTTCATCTCCAAAAATTCATCAAACTTATTTCTCTTGGAGATTGGGGGGGGGGGGGGGGGGGGGACACATGGAGCTCCCTCGAGAATAAGTGAGGGAGGGAGGGAGCTTTGTTTTCGGACAACTCAACACGTCACTCAGATCCCACATGGGTCCAAACTTCTTTGACAAATTGTTGTCTCGTTGGTTTACCCTTTACTAGCTTGTTGCCTTGGTTGCTTGTTCCTGTAGTTGCTTACCTCATATAGTTTATTCCACCTAGTTAAAATCTTTTCTTACAATTCATATTCATAAAATATTTCAATTCCGCAATTCTAAGAAAATATCTAATTTTGAATAAAATTTGGTAGTTGCCTATTCACTCCTCTCTTGCCAAAATCTTTGAACTTTGATCCGAAGTAAAAAGCAAAAATCGTTCATAACTTAATGTCCACATCCGTGCATATGTACAAAAAGTATTTAAATAGTTCCTTCTAGAAAACTAGCCGTTGGGATTTTTTGCAAAAAACTTGACAGTCCAACTCGGATCCGGCACTCTGGATTCAGTCACCAACAACCACTTTGGCCAATGTGGCAGCTACCACGCACAACTGAGCAGCTGCTTCTCACCCTGACACTCTGGATGCCCAATATGGGTAGTCACAAAGGCTTCTCGAGGTAGTGCAGGTATGTCTAGGGGCAGATGTTCACACTGGTCAATTGATCCAGATCCGGACAGTCTGGATCAGATCTAGACACTTCGGTTTCCACCCGGGACACTTTGGCTGCTCATCCTATGGAGCGACAAAGGTTTCTGTGGGGAGCCGAAACATGTCCATTCATGTTCGATATGTCTGGGGAGCCAAAATTGAGATTGGCCTGACGAAAGCAAGCTCGATATGTCTGGCTCCAACCCAAATACTCTTGCTCGCATAAATTTGGTTTGCATATAGTTACGAATTTTGTCTTTGGGTGACAAGGTTCAAGTAATGTGCATTGAGCTATTTCATGAGCGTTCCATGGAACCCCCCTTAATAGTACGACTTACATATATACAACCAATGTAAGCTTGATCACTTAAGCCTAGGGAAAACTAATGTTCTTTTGGTTTTGCTGTCTTTTAACCTTTCTGTTTGGGGATTCGCTAATATCGGTAACTTCACTTTTGTGGCACTAAATCTGAGCTTTCACTCATGAAAATTATTAGCCCCTTAATGGCTTGTCATTTATTACCAAAATCCACTGGGGTGGAATGCACTTTCAAATGGTATCATACCTTCCAAGTTCTGCACGGAATGCAGTCCAATTATGCTTATATTAGATCATCTCCAATAGCAGCCCTATTTTTGGGCACAAAAACAGGGTGTTGTAATTTTTTTTGGGCACGACGAGGCACCGTCTCCAACAGCTGCCCTAAAATAGAGTACCCAGATCAACAAAACCAATTTTGTTTTGAACTAACATTTGAACTAGTTCGACCATTTATCATATTTCAAACAAAGTTCGACTGAAGTTTAAACATGCAAACTACAAACATAGTTCAACTACTACATGCCACTTAAACTACAACTTAAACTATGACAAGCAAACTACAAACACTACAGATTCTCCCAGTCGATATCATCAGACCCATCACTCCCGCTATTGGAATTGATGTCGACCACACCGGAGGCTCCTACATTCTTCTTCTTCTTCTTCTTGCCCAGTGATGATGAAGGCCCTGCCTTGTCGTTGTTCTTGCGCTTCTCGGCGTCCCTCTTCCAGTAGAACTCCATCTTGGCTTGCACATACTCTGGATGTGCCCTAGCAATCGCCGCCATGGCCTCCTCGACGCTCTCTTTGATGTTGTCTTGCTCGTCGGCAACAATGCAGGTAGCCGGCTTTATTGGGCTCGACTCGATGTCACCGGCGGCCAGACGAGCTCTGCATCCACCCGAGACTCAATCTTTGAGAAATTGAGCTTCGAGCGGGGGAGGCCAAGCCTCCACACGGCGACACCGTAGGCGTGGGCGGCAAGGCCGGTCGTGGAGTACGTGCCGAGCCAGTACCTCTGGCCGGCGTGTTGAAACTCGACGCCATAGTTGTCAGACGGCGGTCGCCACACCCCTTTGAATCCACCCTCTCCTTGCCCTTCGGCGGCATGGCGAGGGGGCGGCGGCGCCGGGGAAGAAAGCGGCGAGGAGGAGAGCCGATGGGTGAAGTGGCAGTGGCGCGGCTGATGTTGGCGGAAAAGTAAGCGGCACGCGGTGGATTTCGGCGGGAATGGGCGGCGGCGGGGTGCGGCGGGCGAGTGGATCCGGCGGTGGAAGGGTGCGGCAGGCGTGGATCTGCGGGCGGCGGTGGCGGGTGTGTGGTTGGGCGTGGGGAAGACGGCCTTGCGTCGCGGCTGGAGTCCGTTTTGGTTTTGTGGCAGCAACCGAAGTGCTGTATATTTGCAGCACTTTATGTTGTTTCTTTAGGGCTGCCCAATTTGCGATTGGGCAGCTATTGGTGGCCGTTTTATGCCCCTTTGCCCTAAAAACACCTCATGCCCAAAAATGGGCTGCTATTGGAGATGCTCTTAGAGAGGTGTGAATTGGTGATCTTAGGGTGCTCACATCACTTTTGGAAAACTAGTTCATTTGTTTGAACTAAAGAGGGTTAGAGGGTACCCTAAAGGTTATCCATTGTTTATTGTTTGGTGATTTATTACATCTTTCCTATCGTTTATCGTTTGGTGATTTATTAATCTTAATTATGTCCTTCTACGTTGTAGAGCGTGTTGGAGCAAAGGTGGTTGAGTGTGCCTGTGTTATTGAACTGCCAGAGTTGAAGGTACATTTTACTTCCAATACATATCTCCCTGTTTAGGTGAACAAAACATTGTTCATACTTGATCGTTGGAATTATTTTCATGCTCTTATTAGGATTTTCCATTCATGTTTTTTTTTTTGTTTGGTTAGTTTTCGATAAGTAATGGCCGTGAGGTTTGCTTCCAATGTAGTTAACACATGCAACTATGAGAATTAGTTGCATGAATAAAGCACAAAGGAACTTCACTTTGATGTGGCTTTGTTCGAAGATTATACCACTTGTTATCCACCTAAATATACTAGGATTAGACAGTTTCACCAGTAAAGCTCTATCTGCTTTTATTCTCGTGCAGTTGGATCACAGTGCCTAGTTCATGCACACTGCCATTGATACAAGCAGATTGAGAATGCACCTTATGACTTAAGGCTAGCTACAAGGAAGGAAATATGTGCAAGCTATGACCAGAAGTTCACCAACGAAACACTTAGACTAAGCTTTTCTGCAGTTTTTGAAATAATAATTGATTAACTGCCCAAGGTCATGAATTTTGCAGCTTAGCGAATCATAATAATCATCTATGAGCAAAACTGAGTTCCAGTTAGATATCATGAGAACTTTGCTTTGTTCCAATGCTGTTTCCCTTCTGCATGTGTGTCCTAACCAAGGCATTTATTTCAGGGCCGGGACAAGTTGGGGGACATGCCAGTTTTTGTCCTTGTGCAGGCAGAGGAATCAGTATGAAACAAGTTGTGACTCTTGAGTTGTTCATTGATGTTTCCCTTCTGGAACTATACTGGAAGCAGCAAAGATATCTGTTACCATCTTAGCTAGTTCCTATCTGGGGCTGCTCAATAAAAGTTCCATCTTTAAATTTGTCCTTCTGGAACTCTTTGGGAATGCAGACTTGATTGTTGTTCCCTGTAATACGTGGCTTATTTCTGTTAAAAACAGTGCAAATTATTCATGTCAATGAAGGATAGTATGTACTGAAGTTTGTTTCTGTTGCTACTTGCTAGCATTATTTACTTCCGTGCTTTGTTGGTGCTTGTCATGACAGAAAATTGCAGACCCATTTTTTGTTTATGTATGCAGATCTCCTGTGTTTATCTGAGATTTTTGTGTTGTCTGTACTTGGTACACTCCTGGATGTGTTTCTTCCATTACCATTGGCCATGTTGGGGTATAGTTATGCTTTTGCAGTTTGATGCGTGTCTACTCAAACGTACATTTTATCATCTTTGTGTCAGTCAAGGTATGAGTTGCATGCGACCATGCTGTTGATCTATATGGCTGGAAACTGCCAGAGGGACTTGCACTTCTGAAAAAAAAGTTGCTCAGGTCAATCAGGATCTTGAATCTTTGCGAACTATAATTCTCTTCTTGTTTGAAAATTTTGGGTTACCATTATGCTATAATTGAACTGTCCCACCTAACTGTGAGAAGGTAACTTCAAAGGATATGTGAACTTCAGTAGTTTTGTAGCCTGTTGAAATTTCATTTCTCTCTACGCATGTATAATGGTCTATTTTTGTTAATCAAGTAGCAATATTGCCTTAACCGAGCTATGCTTTTCAAAGCTGAAACTTGAAAATATAGGGCCGAAATGTTCTGCTAGGGTGTGTGTCTCGCAGCCTTAGTCAACGATTTGTGAACTAATTCTGATGCTTCCTTCTCTGATGTCCTAATCGAAGATGCCAGAGTATTGTTTGACTCCATGTTTTTTATGGTTTCAGGGAATAGTTTCGTGATCACCTTGTGACGTTGAGCTATTATGTATAATCTCTGACTTCTAATTTGTTTCATTTTCTTTGAAAGTTTCATCTGTTTACTTTGACTTCTTTTGCCTGGCATTAACTCATGAACGCCAAAATTCTTCTGTGGTTTCTGGGGATAGAGGCAGTGTAACTACTATTGATCTTCATATCTGAAGAAGAAATATATTATCTTGACATTGGTGCCTGCATACTTTTTAGGTTGCTATAATTTGGTCAAGTCCTGATACATCTTTGCTTAGATGGTACCGGGGCTTCTATATATTCCCATGTAACCGCCCTTCATATATGTTTTGTTTTTCTCTTCTGTTTTCCTGGAGTTCAGCATGCTGACTGGACAAAAAATGGCTACTTCTCCGATTTGAGTTAAAATAGAGGATGGATCAAGAAATTCTTCTGTCATAACATAGAAACTCATATTACCGAGCAGTGTGTTGCTATTAGCAGCAGTTGGGCACTGCTGAAAACTCAACAGGTCTGAAGTTTATATGCATGTTGCTTTCCCTTTGAATTTAGTTTAATTTGTATTACAAATATAAGATGTTTTGGATATTTCAATATGGACTACATACAGATAGAAATGAGTGAACAAACACACTAAAACATGTCTATATACTACTAATATACATCCGATTTAGAAAGAAGTTAGAATATCTTATATTGTGGACAGAGGGAGTATATATATGATTTTGATAAAATGTTTTCTCATCGAATATGTTTAAGCTGAATGGAAATTGTATCTGATGTTGTGGTGTCAATGCATTAATTCTTTTGGAAACTACAATATCTTAGATGGCCTTGTGAACATTTTTTACTAGTTAGTAATAGTGCCCCAATTTTCTTCTTGCTATTGTCTTTTGAAAATGCATTGAGGAACCTGGTTTCTTAGTAAACTATCATATTGACTTCTGTGCGACCAATACAAATACTGAATTTGTAAAAATATTTCATTACTTTTGTCAACTGAAAGTGACAGAAATATCACAACTCTTATATTGTTACTTCTGCTATTATTTAGTACTCCCTCCCTAAAGAAATATAAGAGCGTTTAGAGTAGTGATCTAAACGCTCTTATATTTCTTAATAGAGGGACTAATTTATTCAGTTTTAGAATACCGTGGATTGTGATCATTTAATGTTGACATGGTAAATTGCTCCCACCTCCCCAAAAATGTATTCTTTGTATATGTACCATGAGCAGGTATACAAACTAACAACAGACATATTTTCTTAACATTCAATTTCCTAATTTTATACAAATATATATGTTTTTGTTTATAAGACCTACCATCCCATTGTATTTCCCATCATGAACTTTATAATAATTCAAAACCCTTAAAATTATGATATCACTTTGAGAAAAAAAAATGTGGAGATATGCTTAGATCTAGAAGTTTAGCTATCTTTTCAAGCAACCATGCTCATCTTAAAATACTATTGTTCTTTAGAGAAACCATAGCAGGGGAAGGCTATTCCTCAACATAGTTTATTAGTGCCAGTTTGTGCACATAGTTTATGAGCTAAGAAACACTAACAAGAGAATGTCTTTTAGGATATTCGAAAGGGAGTAATCTCACAAGCAATTTGGCTCTCCCATGCTATTAGTTGACCTTCTAGGAAGCAGAAAATATACGTAACTGCATATTTAGTAATGATCTTATGTCAAGCTATTCATTCTACTCTGTTAATGATATCTGCTTGCTTGTTTAGGACTTCTGTAATGCATAATTGAATATGCATGCAATTTTGCCGCGTAACATCGGAGGCATCTTTGCTTCTTTCATACAGCTAAAGGGTAGGGATCATGCGCCATAAACTAACCTCGTATTGTTTCCTTTGAATCATTTTCCTTGCGAGCATCTTAGCTGTTGTTGTTTACCAAAGAGGGGCAGGCAATCTTTTTTCAGAACATGACAGAAGTTCAGCTGATTTGTGCATTGTGGTGGATCTGAGTCATGTGCAGCTATTGATTACTAGATATATACGCAGATCACTTCCTACCCATGAGGATAGCAGGATCAGATCTCCATGTCGGATGTCGCGCAAACTTGACACCTTAAAGGGAGACCTACATTGTGGCACCCATTCTGATGATGCACATGCCCATTGATTGTTAAAACGTGCCATAATCTGAATTTAAGATCTAACTGGGGTTTCTGCAGAGTTTTTTTTGGGAATGTTGCTGTAATGTTACCATGTTGACCTTTGGATATGTTAGAATGAACAAACCAACCGACGACAATGAATGATACAGATCTGTTCATTTTTTCAGTACATTTTGCCGGTCCATTTTCACTGCATTTCTTTGGTTTGATGCTGTTGGCAGAAACCTCGATGTGGTAAATCTTTTAGGATACCAATGTGGGAATGGTAGTATTTTTCTTCGTAATTTCAGTATAGAAAGTTTCGCTAGATTGATGTCCGTTATCGTGTGTAAAATGTCAATGTGGTAAATCTTTCAGGATATCAACCTCCAAAATCGTGCAAGTGTTGGGCATCAATGTTGCTGCTGTGGGTACAGGGTGTGAGAATTATTTGCAGATGAACACCTTGATATCCAAAGAGGTGTGCTTTCGTATCCTCTTTGAGTTCTTAAGAATGTTAAGATTCCTTCCAACATGTTCGTGCGGGCCTGTCTTTGCATATCCTACTTTTGTTTATTCCATCTCTCTAACCAACACCAGTACACATATTTTTTGCAGGAAAGCAAGCATGAACACATAGTTGTCCTGATCTTATTCTATTCTATATTCCGAGGTAAACTCTTGCTATTCCGGTTCAGAGCCCATAGACTTCCTTTGCCTGTCCTCGATGAATCATGGACCAATGATTAGTAAAATGTCTCTAATCATTGTGTGGTTTCTTCGCAGACAGGCCACATAACTGTAATCTTGGACAAGTCACTGTCTCGCCCACCAACCAGCAGTTGAAATTCTCCAAACTTGTCGTCTTCAGCTCTTCACATCCCCCACAACACAACATGATTGTTGCTGATCGCTAACCTGTCGCCACACACTTCATGCCACCCTTTGACTGCCATTTGTCTACCCATGGTCACATTTTTCTTTATTCTGCAGATGTTGTCTCCTGCAACCTATCAGAATTTCTGAACAGTATAAAAGCACCTGAACTGTTGTGCATTTGTCTTCACCCCTCTCAACAGCAAGTGCCTCCAACCACACTCCCCAGGCCACCCTTCGCCTCCAAGGCTCCCAGGTCCCAGATTCACATCTCAATGGAGGCTGGAGGCCTGATCTCGGAGGCTGGCTGGACCATGTTTGACTTCCCGCCGCAGGGCGAGGAGTCCGATATCATGGCGCAGCTGCTTGGCACCTTCCCTTCCTCCCATGGCGAGGAAGCCCAGCAGGATCTGCCTTGGTATCAGGCTTCCCATCCATCCTACTACGACACTGAGGTTCATACAAGTGCATGTAGTGACAGCAATGCTAGTAGCTTTGCTGTTCCATCCGAGTGCATGGGCTACTATTTGGGTGATTCAAGTGAGGCCCTGGGCATCACCTCCTGCACTGCACCACAGGACCTGAACTTGGTCCAGGAGCAAGGCGCAACCGAGTTTCTGAATATGGTCCCAAGCATTTCCCATGATATGTACGGGAACGGCGAGTCAAGCTGCGAGGGTCTCGACTCGGCCAGTGCTACTAACAAGAGAAAGCACTCGGTGGAAGAAGAAATCGATGGCCAAGCAAGAGTAAGTCCTGAGGATGACTGATCATTCTGCTCACCGGCTATGTCTTTTAGAAAGATATATTTTCATGCTGTTAGCGTGGAGACTGACTGTAATTGATTGATTGCAGGGTCGGAAATCCGCAAGGAAGGCTGCACCGAAGCGAGCAAAGAACGCCAAGCAAACCGAAGCCAGCTGCTGCACCTCTGACAATGACTCGAATGCTTCTCAAGAGTCTGCAGATGCTGGTGTTACTCCAAAAGGAAAGGCCCGGGCTGGCCGTGGGGCGGCAACCGATCCGCAGAGCCTCTATGCAAGGGTACTGCAAATAATCATCTCGTTGGCTCCTGAAGGAATTATCTTTTGCAACTGAATGTGAAGTACTAATTCTCTGTTCTTTGCTTGAGCAGAAAAGGAGGGAAAGGATCAATGAGAGGCTCAAGACACTGCAGACCCTTGTGCCCAATGGAACCAAAGTATGCTTCTGAACATTCATGCTACCGATTGCCTACATGAATAAAAATGCCAAGATCCTATGGCTAACTCAACAATTCTTTTGTATTGATCTTGCAGGTAGACATGAGCACCATGCTTGAAGAGGCGGTCCAGTATGTCAAATTCCTGCAACTTCAGATCAAGGTGAGCAGGCGCTCAATTTAGTTCGGTTCGACGTCAGACAAACTGTTCCGTGGTGGACACTGTGATTGACGAGTTTCTCTCTCTCTCTTAAATTTTCAGGTCCTCAGCTCTGATGAAATGTGGATGTACGCGCCGATTGCGTACAACGGGATGAACATTGGGCTTGATCTGAACATGTAGAGATGATTTTGGCAGTCTCGAGAAGGGAATGCAGTCTGTGTTTGAGATCAAGGAGTTCTCCACTAACCATTCGATGCACCTGTCTTACCATGAGTCTTTTTGGAAGCTGTTATAAAGATCATCATAGGCGCAGCAGTAGCATACTTAAACTTGTGAAGAGACCCTTTTAAAGGGATCAGCAAACTTAAGATAACACTATCATTTTTTCTTGACATTAGCATGAAGTGCAATATCTTGAAAACTTGTAGATTTGTATTTGTTTTCTTTGGACCAAATATGGTTCTTTTGTTGTCATGCGATGATTTGTTCAATGACCTAGTCTCTTGTGGTTTGCAAAGTTGCAGCCTTGAAGATCTCAAACCCGACTCTTTTAAGATATACTCCCTCGGTTCCTAAATATAAGACCTTTTAGACATTCCACTATAGACTACATACGGAGCAAAATAAATGAATCTACATTCTAAAATGTGTCTATATACATCTGTATGTAGTTCATAGTGAAATCTCTACAAGGTCTTATATTTAGAAACAGAGGAAGTATGTCTGAAACTGCCAAATCATATTGGAATATATGGATACAATATTCATTCATAGTTTTTTGGAAACACAATCATCTAGGCTTGCGATATATTCCCTCCGCCCTGAATTACTTGCCGCAAAAATGGATAGAAATGGATGTATCTAAAACTTTCCATCTCTGTGACAAGTAATTTGGGATGGAGTATAAACTATCACCATAACGATATTCCTCAATTCCATTTTCTCTACCCTTTCCACTATGAAGAATGAGCTTGATAAAGAAAATAACCATGCATGTAGTCGTTGACGTGCATTAGAATTTGCATTGATATTTCCAACATAAACTGAATTCATTAATTATAAAGGTTTAGATGCGAGAGAAAATATATCATTAAGAGGGATGTGATATATGCTGCACGAATCTTGCTCTCTACATTTTAACATTCGTCCTAAACAAATCATCAAACTAACTTCTGAAATAGGCTTATTTCAGGCTGCTCCTGGTTCTTTGCTACCTTACCTTCGATTCAGGTCATGATGTTGTGTGGGTTCGTTGTGCTCGGCGACATGGTTCTCAAAGGGCCAAAGCCGATCCTTTTATAGGGAAGAACATTCACAGAGTGGCGAAGGACGCCAGGGGGAGACCTCTTCCCCGGCGCCTTAAGAGCATCTCCAGCCGTTTAGCCCCCCAGCGCACCCGGCGAAGGGCTTTAGGCGTTTCCACCGGCGTTTTTTCCGGCTTGGGGGGATCACGTTTCCGGCCGCACCGGACGCCAGGGGGAGACCTCTTCCCCGACGCCTTAATCTCCGGTCGTTTAGCCCCCCAACGCACTTGGCGAAGGGCTTTAGGCGTTTTCGCTGACGGGTTTTTCGGCTTGGGGGGGGGGGGTGTCACGCTTCCAGCCGCACCCCCAGGTTTCGGCCCCAGACGCACATAAAATTCAAAGTTCTCTTTTCCGCTATCAAAAAACGACGCGGTTTCGGCGGTCATCATGCCACAGGTCGGCGATCAAACACAAAGGCAATAGTCCGGCGATCAAAGAAGGCAGGAGCCATACACATAGAACTCTTCAAATGCCAAGCTCCTCTCCTGCAAGGGTGGGAGTGCTCGGCGTCGGCGTCGGCGTGGGCGTGGCGTGGGCACCGTCGGCAGTTGTAGTACTCTACGTTGGCATGGGCACCGTCAGCGTTGGCGCTGGCGATGTAGTCGCAGTCGGTGTCGGCGTGGGCGTGTCTGTGGTCGCCGCCGGTCCCGCATGAGATTCAAGATGAGGTTGCGCTTCGCCATGTACCACTCCTTCAGCTGCGGGTCCATCGTCGTCGTGTTAGCTCCCATCAGAAACGCCAGGTCGGTCTTCCTGCTCTTCGCGACGACATTGGTCCCGAGAAGGTCGAGCTTGACGTCCTGCTTCGTCATCAACGCCGACCACCTTACCTCGGACTTCTCCTCCCTCATGGTGGAGTGACTCCTGGCGTTTGTGATGCACTGTTAGATCGACAATTGCAGCAGTTCGGCAGTGGGCGCCGAGTCCCTCGCCTTCTTTGATTTCTTGTTGCCATCATGCCGCCCTTCTGCCGCCCCCGAGACAGGCGTGTCCGGGTTGTACACGCCATCCTTGGTCTTGGCGAAAGTGAGACGGACCTCCGTCCATTTCTCGCGTGACTCGATCCTTGTGAATACATGAAGGGACTTGAAGTCGCCATTGCTGACCAAGAACAAGTGTCGTTGAAGAACACGGCAAAGAGGTGGGTCGGCGAGCCATGGACATAGGTGGCGCTCGATGTTGGCGCCGCTCTCCGGGCGAGCGATGACCTCCTCTTGAATCTCATGCCACTTGTTGCAGGCTTGCTGGATGTCCGCCCAATGGTTTGACATGGCCTTGTCGCCGCGATCCATGTGGATTCCGGCGAACTCGGGGTTGACCATCTTGCGCTTGTCGAACGCCATCTTGACCCTTCGCCAGTACGTGTCGACGTTCTGATTCGCATTGGTGATGGGGTCGATGCTGACAATCTTCCATACTTTGGCAAGGCACTCGTCTTCCTTCGTCGTCCACTTGACGCGAGGCTCGACCAGCTTGTCATTGTACGCCCGCTGCTTCTTCCTCACTTTGCTCACCGGCTCCAGCTCTGCTGGTTGTTCCTCTTCCACCTCCTCCTCGACATCGTCAGGGTCGATGTCCTCCATGTCGTCGGCGATGTCCACCGTCTCCTCTTGCATGTGGAACCCGAGGCACGAAGCGGCGGCGTCCGAGCCGTTGGCGATGATCTCGTCCATCTTGGCGTCGACGCTGCTGAACTGTTGCCACTGAATACTTGCCTGATTTCCTGAATAGTACTGTTAAAGTAAACGTTTGCTCAACAGTGCAGATTCTCGGCAATCACTAAACTCTATGCTGAATGTAAATCTTATCATTAATGTTCAGCTCTGCTGATTGTTGTAATGATTTTGAATACCATTATCTGAGTAAATACTTGGCATATTTTCGAACTCATTATATGCTCGAGATGAGAAATCTGAAGACTTGCTGCTAAATTGGAACTATGCTGAAAAACTGGAACAATATGTTGTAGATAGATTACTGCTAGCAGCAGGAATTGGATGATTCTGAAACACTCTCAATAGCTGCCGCAGATCATCATTTGTTGTATCCTTCAGAAGCTGTACCTTTGTCATGTATGCTATCTGCACCTGCTTCGATCCGAGCCACAAAAGAAACAGCAGGCTTGAGACCTCTCGTTTGTATGCTTATATATATATGACCATGATACCATGTGTCTTTTAAGCAAGGCAGGTGTATGTCTACGCCGCCGATCTTTAGCTGCTACTCTCTCTGTGTTATTGCAAGGTGTACTAGACACAAGGTTTATTCCCACAGGAGATCATGTTGATGGCTTCACTAAGCCACTCACCATGAGACAACTAGATGAATTCAAGTATAATCTCAACCTAGACAAAGTTTCGTAGAATTGGTTTGAGGGAGGATGTTAGATAGTTAAAATAAAGATAGAGTTTGTTTAAACATTAGCTTTTCTCTCTGTCTGTTTAACCTCCCATGTAATCTCTCGTGTAACAACAACATGAATCCTAGCGATCATGTGATCTTGTGATCCAGGGCATTGTCTTTATAAATAAACACTCGCCCCTCGGGGGTTATATCCTTCATGCAAACTTATAGGCTACGCACATTTTCGGCCTTTCTTAGGCCGAAGAGGAGCGCTTCATCCCCACTTAGGAGGTATACAACATTTTGGTCTATTTTAGACCGAAAATCGGACGACCAGGGTCAAAGAGACTTTTTCAATTTTCCTCGGGCCGACAAGTGTTGCGGGCCCCATCTCTTTGCGTAAACGTTAGACCGAAGTTGCATGTCGGCCTAAACCAGGCTGAAGAGGCGCTTTGGCTTCCCGTGGCCGAAAAGTCTTTATTTCTTTCTCTATCCACCCGGTTATCTTCCCGCCCTTAACCAAATTAAGGTCCTGCTATTTTTTTCCGCCTTCATTCCCGGCCAGCCTTCCCACCCAACCCTTTCCTGCCAACCCCTTATCCTCATTTTGTAACACCCACCACCACCACGCCCCCCGGCATGTTGTCTTTTGCATCTTTTCTTAGAAAAAAAATCAGTCATGTCAGGTGACAGTTCCTATGGTTTTACTCCACCGATGTTTGATTTGCTTTTGTGCATTGCCACACGAATTTAGATGCCTAGTTGGTGAGGTGTGTGTTTTGAAGAATTAGTTAGTAGTGATAGCCGCCTGACGGAGTTGGGTAAGTGTTTTGTGAAGCCCAACCTTCTGGAAAAGAACCCAGTGGAAATTCAAGCTGAACTTATCTAGTTGCGTGGAAGGTGGAATAGGATTGTTAAACTCAAATACATGGAAGCCGGATCTTTGGACCTACCTGTTCTTATAGAGTGTCCAAAAATAAAAATTCAGCGGAAGCAATATGATGACCACGTTAAGGTAATATATATTTCAGATTGCAGCCAGTTAGACCATTTCTTCGTCGTTCTAATTTTGTTTTATTGTTATTTGTACTTTGCAGAGGTACCCTAAGGGCGTGGAATTGTTGAACGGGATGTCTTCAACTTTGGGCGAATGAAATGTCTCTAGGGCCCTATACCAGCTGGGCGAGCACCGCAACAGAGTGCAGTATCAGCGAGGAGTAGCGCAAGCTCAAAGAAAGTGAGTGAAAACGATGATAACTTTATGACAAGCAAACGAGATCAAAACAGAGGCAAGGCTCAAGTTGCATCTGACAAGGGTGGTCATAGCTCTAAGAAAGTAAAGAGCTATGATGATGACTTCATGTCAAGCAAAAAAAAAAAAGTTCAGAACAGATCGAAGGGTTGTGCGAGCTTGAAGAGTGGTAGATTAAGTAAGTTGGGGTCATACTTTTGTTACTTCTATACATTATCGAAAATTGTTAAAAAAACATTAAGGGTGTACAGCAAAATGTTTTGTGTATACAATTTTTTTGACATGTATTAACAAATTAAACATAAACTTAAAAAATGTTGATCATATTAAAAAAATGGTAATCATATGTTTAAAAAAAGTACAGCACATATTAAAAAATTCCTGATATATGCTGAAAATTTACATTGTGTATGAAAGAAAATAGATATCAAACAATTTTTTCTTTAAATTTTAATCATATATTAAAAAATGTTAAATGTGTAAAAAATCATGCTCCCGATGTATAAAAAATGTTAACCATATATTTGAAAAATGTTAACATGTACTAAAAAAGATTCAGACATACACCCAAAATGTAAAATGTGGATGAAATAGTCATCAAACGTATTTTATAAAATATTAATCATGTATTTAAAAATGATAAAAAATATAAAATCGATGCATACCTAAAACATAATAAGTGTATGAAAAATGTTGACATGTCTTGAAGAAAAATAAAAAAACAAATGAAAAACTATGAAAACAAAAGAAAGAAACATAAGCAACACCTTAGAATCGGAGGAACATGAAAAAACCAAAGAAAACCATAAAAACTCACGAGGAAGCAAAAAAACAAAAATATAAACACAAAACCAAGAAAATGAAAAAAAACTGATGAAAACCAAGAAACTAAAAAAATAAAAAATGAAGTAAAGAAAAAGTCCACGGAAGCCGAGAAAGCAATGAAAAAGCCGGTGAGAAAATGAAGTTATGACAAAAAAGCAAAATAAAGAAAAAAAGGAGAAAAAACAAAAGCACCAGAAAACACACACAAACAAAACGAAAAAGGAAAAAAACAAAGAAACCTATCGGCGGCATCTAACCTACACTAATGGGACAGCTCATATGCACATACCATCAGTGAGAGGAGCTTCCACCCTTGACGCGAGAGAAGCTCGTGGAGACTATATCTCGCTTAGTTTTTTTTAGTAGCATATCTCGCTTAGTATGAGCGCTCCTTCCGTCTCGTTGAAGGATTCTCTCCCGCCTGTAACTACTGGGACGACCCATATTGTCTGTTTTGTTCGCTAGATTTCAATTGCGTTTGCTTCTTCTGTGTCGTTTGCTAGATTTCAATTGTGTTTGATGTGTTCGTTCACTGGGTTAGTTTTCCATGATTTGTCATTTTCTTTTTGATTATGTTTTTCTCAGTTTTTATCGATTTTCTTCATATTGTACCACAGCTTGAAGCCGAGCCTAGAAAGATTCGCTTAGGTAGTTGAAACGTAGGGTCTGTGACAGGTAAGCTTTGAAAGGTAGTTGATACAACGGTGATGAGACGTGTTGATATCCTTTGCGTCCAAGAGATCAAATGGAGGGGACATAACGCGAATGAGGTGGAAGGTACCGGCTTTAAGTTGTGGTACATGGAGACAGTTGCAAACGGAAATGAAGTAGGCATCTTGATCAACAAGAGTCTCAATTATGGAGTGATAGACGTTAAGAGACGTGGGGTTCTGGGAATGCCTCGAGGACATGGTTAGGAGTGTACCGATTGGCAAGAGACTCTTCATAGGAGGAGACCTCAATGGCCACGTGGGCACATCTAGCAGGGTTTTGAAGATGTGCATGGGGAATTTCGCTATGACATCAGGAATCAGGAAGGAAAAGATGCCGCTACGACATGATTGTACCTAACACCCTCTTTAAGAAGAGAGAATCACATCTAGTAAATGTTTCCTTTATTTCCTAAATATTTCTTTTATTTGAATCTCTTTACATTTTCAAAACATGTTTGGGAATTCTATATTTTTTTGCCTTTTTCTGGAAACGCTCATGTTTCAACAAAAATCACAAATTTAAAAAGTGCAATGAAATTTCCAGTAAATGTTCGTCATTTTGGAAACATGTTCGTGTTTATCGATAAAACAGAAATTTCAAAGTTATTTGTGTTGTCCAAAAAACTTTTTTTTTTCAAAAATGTTCGAAATAAAAAATGTGACGGAAAAATTGTTCACTGCATTGTATTGAATACCAGAGCGAACCAAAACAAAAAAAAACAAAAAATGACACTCTGTTTCTTCGTTGCAATGCACCAAGCGTGCAAAAAAACTAAAAAAAGGAAGCCGAACTGCTACAATGGGTTTTTAAAGAAGGGTTTGTCTTTCTTTTTGAAAATAGGGAGGGTTTGTCTAGGACACATCTAGATGTGACATAATTAAGTCACATCTAAGATGATGTCATTTATTTTTGTACTCGTTGGGGAACGTAGTAGTAATTCAAAATTTTCCTACGTATCACCAAGATCAATCTATGTGAAACCAGCAACGAGTAAGGGGTTTGAGTGCATCTTCATACCTTTGAAGATCGCTAAGCGGAAGCGTTACAAGAACGCGGTTGGTGGAGTCGTACTCGCAGCGATTCAGATCGCGGTCGATTCCGATCTAAGCGTCGAACAACGGCGCTTCCGCGTTCAACACACGTACAACCCGATGACGTCTCCCGCGCCTTGATCCAACAAGGAGGAGGGAGAGGTTGAGGGAGACCGCTCCAACAGCAGCATGACGATGTGGTGAAGGTAGAGCAGCGTGGCAACTCCGACAGTGCTTCAACAAGGACTACGGAGGAGGAGGAGGAGGAGGAGAGGGGCTGCCCGAGGGAGATTGGTGTGAGCCAACAACCCCTAGGCCTCTCTATTTATAGGAGGAGGAGGAGGGGGGCGCAGCCCCTAGGGTTCCCACCCTAGGGCTGGCGGCCAACCCTAGATGCCCCCTTGGGGCGGCGGCCAAGAGAGGGACAGGGAGGAGGTGCCCTAGGGTGGGCCTAGGGCCCATCTGCGCTAGGGTTTGCCCCCCTTGCTCTTGATGCGCCTTGGGCCTTTGTGGAAGGCGCACCAACCCACCCAAGGGCTGGTTCCCTCCCACTTTAGGCCCAGGCAGCCCTCTGGTGCCAGTGGCCCCACACGATGGACCCCCGGAACTCTTTCGGTGGTCCTAGTACGTTACCGGTGATGCCTGGAACACTTCCGGTGACCAATACCTCACTTCCTATAGATTAATCTTTACCTCCGGACCATTCCGGAACTCCTCGTGACGTATGGGATCTCATCCGGGACTCTGAACAACCTTCGGTAACCACGTACACCATTCCCATACAACCCTAGCGTCATCGAACCTTAAGTGTGTAGACCCTACGGGTTCGGGAACCCTGCAGTCATGACCGAGACACCTCTCCGGTCAATAACCGATAGCGGGATCTGGATACCCATATTGGCTCCCACATGTTCCACGATGATCTCATCGGATGAACCACGATGTCGGGGATTCAAACAATCATGTATACAATTCCCTTGTCAATCGGTATGTTACTTGCCCGAGATTCGATCGTCAGTATCCCTATACCTTGTTCAATCTCGTTACCGGCAAGTCTCTTTACTCGTTCCGTAACACATCATCCCGTGACTAACTTCTTAGTCACATTGAGCTCATTGTGATGATGTATTACCGAGTGGGCCCCGAGATACCTCTCCGTCACACGGAGTGACAATTCCTAGTCTTGATTCGTGCCAACCCAACAGATACTTTTGGGGATACCCATGGTGCACCTTTATAGCCACCCAGTTACGTTGTGACATTTGGCACACCCAAAGCATTCCTACGGTACCCGGGAGTTGCACAATCTCATGGTCTAAGGAAATGGTACTTGACATTAGAAAAGCTTTAGCAGACGAACTACACGATCTTGTGCTATGCTTAGGATTGGGTCTTGTCCATCACATCATTCTCCTAATGATGTGATCCTGTCATCAATGACATCCAATGTCCATGGCCATGAAACCGTGACCATCTATTGATCAACGAGCTAGTCAACTAGAGGCTCACTAGGGACATGTTGTGGTCTATGTATTCACACATGTATTACGGTTTCCGGTTAGTACAATTATAGCATGAACAATAGACAATTATCATGAACAAGGAAATATAATAATAACCACTTTATTATTGCCTCTAGGACATATTTCCAACAATCTCCCACTTGCACTAGAGTCAATAATCTAGTTCACATCGCCATGTGATTAACACTTACATCACCATGTGATCATGTCATCATGTGATTAGCACCCAATTACTTCTGGGGTTTGATCATGTTTTTCTCGTGAAAGAGGTTTTAGTCAACGGGTCTGCGACATTCAGATCCATGTGTACCTTGCAAACTTCTATGTCATACTATAGATACTGTTCCCACGCTCCACTTGGAGCTATTCCAAATGGCTACTCCACTATATGTATCCGGATTTCTACTAAGAGTCATCCGGATTGGTGTTAAAGCTTGCATCAACGTAACCCTTTACGACGAACTCTTTATCACCTCCATAATCGAGAAATATTTCCTTAGTCCTCTAGTTGCTAAGGATAATTTCGACCGATGTCCGGTGGTCCACTCCTGGATCTCTCTTGTACCCCTTGACAGACTCATGGCAAGGCACACACAGGTGCGGTACACAGCATGGCATACTATATAGAGCCTATGGTTGAAGCATAGGGGATGACACTCATCTTTTCTCTATTTTCTGTCGTGGTCGGGCATTGAGCTGTGCTCAATCTCACACCTTCTAATACATGCAAGAACCCTTTCTTGGACTGATCCATATTGAACTTCTTCAATATCTTGTCAAGGTATGTACTCACTGAAATTATTATCAAGCATCTTGATCTATCTTTATAAATCTTGATGCCCAACAATTAGGTAGCTTTATCTAGGTCTTCCTTTGAAAAAACTTTTTCCAAACAACCATTTATGCTTTCCAGAAATTCTACATCATTTCTGGTCAATAATATGTCAACTACATATTCTTATCAGAAATTCTATAGTGCTCCCACTCACTTTCTTGTAAATACAAGTTTCTCATAAACTTTGTATAAACTCAAAAACTTTGATCACTTCATCAAAGCTCATATTCCAACTCCGAGATGCTTGCTCCAGACCATAGAAGGATCACTGGAGTTTGCATACCTTTTAGCATCCTTAGGATTGACAAAACCTTTTGGTTGTATCACATACAACTCTTCCTCACGGAAACCGTTAAGGAAGCCTTGTTTTGACATCCATCTGCTAGATTTCATAATCGAAAAATGCAGCAACTGCTAACATAATTTTAATAGACTTTTAGCATCGCTACGGATGAGAAAATCTCATCGCAGTCAACTCCTTGAACTTGGCGGAAACTTCTTTGCGAGAAGTCGAGCTTTATAACCGGTGACATTTCACCATTAGCGTCTGTGTTCATCTCAAAGGTCCATTTGTATTCAACGACCTGTCGTTCAACGGGCAAGTCTACCAAAGTACATATTTGGTTTTCATACATAGATCCTTTCTCGGATTTCATGGCTCCTAGCCATTTGTTTGAATCTGGTCCCACCATCTCTTCTCCATAGTTCGTAGGTTCATCGTTGTGCAACAATATGACTTCCAAGACAGGGTTGTCGTACTACTCAGGAGCAGTATGCGTCCTTGTCGACCTACAAGGTTCGATAGAAACTTGATCCGAAGCTTCATGATCATCATCATTAACTTCCTTTTCCACTGACGGAGGCTCCACAGAAACATCTTTTTGTGTTGCACTACACTCTGGTTGAAACAAAGGTTCAACCACCTAATCAAGTTCTATCTTCCTCCCACTCAATTCTTTCGAGAGAAACTCTTTCTCGAGAAAGGATCCGTTCTTAGCAACCAACACCTTTTGCGCTTGGATTTGAGATAGAAGGTATACCCAATGTCTCCTTAGGGTATTCTATGAAGATGCATTTGACTGCTTAGGGTTCGAGCTCATTGGGTGAAAACCCATTTTCACATAAGCGTCGCAGCCCCAAACATTAAGAAATGACAGCTTAGGCTTCTGTCAAACCATAATTCTCACGATGTCATCTCAACAGACTTAGATGGTGCCCTATTAAAGTGAATGGATTTGTCTTTAATGCATAACCCCATAACGATAGTGGCAAAATGATAAGAGACATCATAGTACACACTATATCCAATAGAGCACGACTATGACGTTCGGACACACCATCACACTATGGTGTTCCAGGAGGCGTGAGCTGTGAAACAATTTCCACATTGTCTTAAATTGCATACCAAACTCGTAACTCAGATATTCATGTCCACGATCATATCATAGACATTTTATCTTCTTGTCACGATGATCTTTAACTTTACTCTGAAACTCCTTGAACCCTTCAAACATTTCAGACTCGTGTTTCATTAGGCAAGTATCCCCATATTTACTTAAATCATTAGTGAAGGTAAAGAAAATAATGACATCCACTGTGTGTTTCAACACTCATTGGACCACATACATCAACATGTATTAATTCCAATAAGCCACTAGCCCGCTCCATCATACCGGAAGACGGGGTCGTAGTCATCTTGCCCAAGAGGCATTGCTCGCATGTCTCAACCGATTCAAAATCGAGTGAGTCAAAAGATCCATCAGCATGGAGTTTCTTCATGTTGGGAGACGTAGTAGTAAATCAAAATTTTCCTACGTGTCACCAAGATCTATCTATGGAGAAACCAGCAACGAATGGGAGAGATTGCATCTTCATACCTTTGAAGATCGCTAAGCGGAAGCGTTACAAGAACGCGGTTGATGGAGTCGTACTCGCAGCGATTCAGATCGTGGTGGATTCCGATCTAAGTGTCGAACAACGGCGCCTCCGCGTTCAACACACGTGCAGCCCGATGACGTCTCCTACGCCTTGATCCAGCAAGGAGGAAGGAGAGGTTGGGGAAGGGCTCCAACAGCAGCACGACGGCGTGGTGGTGGTGGAGTAGCAAGGTATTCCGGCAGGGCTTCGCCTAAGCGCTGTGGAGGCGGAAGAAGAGAGGTAGGGCTTTGCCGTGAGAGAGAGAGTTCAGATCTGTTCTCAAAAGGCCAAAACCTCAAGTATATATAGGAGGAGGGATAGGGAGGGCTGCCTTGGCCCCTCCTCTTAAGAGGAGGGCTTCGGACGAAGTGGGGATAGAGTCCACCTCCCACAAGGGAGGTGGATCTCCTCTTTTAAAACCCTTTGCCCTTTATCTCCAGATCTTCAGCCGCATGGGCCTTTCTAGAAGGTCTTGGCCATCCCAATATGGGCCGGCACACCTCCTCTAAGGGCCCACAAAGTCTTTGGTCGTCACACCCCTCCCGGGGGTCCTCCAGCACCCTCTCGGCACTCCTGGTACACTACCGATGAGCCCAAAAACTTTCCGGTGACCAAAACTGGACTTCCTATATATCAATCTTTACCTCCAGACCATTCCGGAGCTCCTAGTGACGTCCGGGATCTCATCCTGGACTCTTAACAACTTTCGGTAATTACGTATACCATTTCCCTATAACCCTAGCGTCATCGAACCTTAAGTGTGTAGACCCTACGGGTTCGGGAGGCACGTGGACATGACCGAGACACTTCTCCGGCCAATAACCAACAGCGGGATCTGGATACCCATGTTGGCTCCCACATGCTCCATGATGATCTCATCGGATGAACCACGATGTCGGGGATTCAATCAATCCCATATACAATTCCCTTTGTCTATCGGTATGATACTTGCCCGAGATTCGATCGTCGGTATCTCTATACCTTGTTCAATCTCATTACCGGCAAGTCTCTTTACTTGTTCCATAATACATCATCCCGTGGCTAACTCCTTAGTCACATTGAGCTCATTATGATGATGTCTTATCGAGTGGGCCCAGAGATACCTCTCCGTCACACGGAGTGACAAATCCCAGTCTCGATTCGTGCCAACCCAACAGACACTTTCGGAGATACCCGTAGTGCACCTTTATAGCCACCCAGTTACGTTGTGACATTTGGCACACCCAAAGCATTCCTACGGTATCCGGGAGTTGCACAATCTCATGGTATCCGGGAGCTATCTACGACATATTTTGCAAAGACACTTTTAGACTAAGTTCATGATAATTAAGTTCATCTAATCAAATTATTAATGAACTCCCACTTAGATAGACATCTCTCTAGTCATCCAAGTGACACATGATCTACGTCAACTAGCCCATGTCTGATCATCACGTGAGACGGACTAGTCATCAATGGTGAACATCTCCATGTTGATCGTATCTTCTATACGACTCATGTTCGACCTTTCGGTCTCTCGTGTTCCGAGGCCATGTCTGTACATGCTAGGCTCGTCAAGTCAACCTAAGTGTATTGCGTGTGTAAATCTGGCTTACACCCGTTGTATGCGAACGTTAGAGCCTATCACACCCGATCATCACGTGGTGCTTCGGAACAACGAACCTTAGCAACGGTGCATAGTTAGGGGGAACACATTTCTTGAAATTTTAGTGAGAGATCATCTTATTTAAGCTACCGTAGTTCTAAGCAAATAAGATGTAAAACATGATAAACATCACATGCAAATCATAAAGTGACATGATATGGCCAATATCATCTTGCGCCCTTGGTCTCCATCTTGTGGGCGCGGCATGATCACCATTGTCACCGGCGCGACACCATGATCTCCATTATCATGATCTCCATCATTGTGTCTCCACGAAGTCCTCTCGCCAACTATTACTTCTACTACTATGGCTAACACTTAGCAATAAAGTAAAGTAATTACATGGCGTTGACACGCAGGTCAATTAATAAATTAAGACAATTCCTATGGCTCCTGACGGTTGTCTTACTCATCGACATGCAAGTCGTGAATCCTATTACAAGAACATGATCAATCTCATACATCACATATATCATATCACATTCTTTGCCCATATCACATCACATGGCATATGCTGCAAAAACAAGTTAGACGTCCTCTACTTTGTTGTTTGCAAGTTTTTACGTGGCTGCTATAGGTTCTAGCAAGAACGTTTCTTACCTACACAAAAACCACATCGTGATATGCCAATTTCTATTTACCCTTCGTAAGGACCCTTTCATCGAATCCGATCCGACTAAAGTGGGAGAGACAGACACCCGCAAGCCACCTTATGCAACTAGTGCATCTGTGGTGGAACCAGTCTCACGTAAGCGTACGTGTAAGGTCGGTCCGAGCCGCTTCATCCCATAAATGCCGCCGAATCAAGATAAGACTAGTAACGGCGAGCCAATTGACAAAATCGACGTCCACAACACCTTGTGTCCTACTCGTGCATAGATTCTACGCATAGATCTAGCTCATGATGCCACTTTTATTCAAAATTTTCCTAAGTATCACCAAGATCAATCTATGTGAAACCAACAACGAGTAAGCGGTTTGAGTGCATCTTCATACCTTTGAAGATTGCTAAGTGGAAGCGTTACAAGAACGCGGTTGGTGGTGTCGTACTCGCAACAATTCAGATTGCGGTCGATTTCGATCTAAGCACCGAACAACGGCGCCTCCGCGTTCAACACACGTACAGCCCGGTGACGGCTCCCGTGCCTTGATCCAGCAAGGAGGAGGGAGAGGTTGAGGGAGACCGCTCCAACAGCAGCACGATGACGTGGTGCAGGTGGAGCAGCGTGGCAACTCCGACAGTGCTTAAACAAGGACTACGGAGGAGGAGGAGGAGGAGGAGGAGGAGGAGAGGGGCTGCTTGAGGGAGATTGGTGTGAGCCAACAGCCCCTAGGCCTCTCTATTTATAGGAGGAGGAGGAGGAGGGCGCAGCCCCTAGGGTTCCTACCCTAGGGCTGGCGGCCAACCCTAGATGGCCCCTTGGGGCGGCGGCCAAGAGGGGACAGGGAGGAGGTGCCCTAGGGTGGGCCTAGGGCCCATCTGCGCTAGGGTTTGCCCCCCTTGCTCTTGATGCGCCTTGGGCCTTTGTGGAAGGTGCACCAACCCACCCAAGGGCTGGTTCCCTCCCACTTTAGGCCCAGGCAGCCCTCTGGTGCCAGTGGCCCCACACGGTGGACCCCCGGAACCCTTTCGGTGGTCCTAGTACGTTACCGGTGATGCCTGGAACACTTCCGGTGACCAATACCTCACTTCCTATAGATTAATCTTTACCTCCGGACCATTCCGGAACTCCTCGTGACATCTGGGATCTCATCCGGGACTCTGAACAACCTTCGGTAACCACGTACACCATTCCCATACAACCCTAGCATCATCGAACCTTAAGTGTGTAGACCCTACGGGTTCGGGAACCATGCAGTCATGACCGAGACACCTCTCCGGTCAATAACCAATAGCGGGATCTGGATACCCATATTGGCTCCCACATGTTCCACGATGATCTCATCGGATGAACCACGATGTGAGGGATTCAAACAATCACGTATACAATTTCCTTGTCAATCAGTATGTTACTTGCCCGACATTCGATCGTCGATATCCCTATACCTTGTTCAATCTCGTTACCGGCAAGTCTCTTTACTCGTTACGTAACATATCATCCCGTGACTAACTCCTTAGTCACATTGAGCTCATTGTGATGATGTATTACCGAGTGGGCCCCGAGATACCTCTCCGTCACACGGAGTGACAATTCCTAGTCTTGATTCGTGCCAACCCAATAGATACTTTCAGGGATACCCATAGTGCACCTTTATAGCCACCCAGTTACGTTGTGACGTTTGGCACACCCAAAGCATTCCTACGGTATCCGGGAGTTGCACAATATCATGGTCTAAGAAAATGATACTTGACATTAGAAAAGCTTTAGCAGACAAACTACACGATCTTGTGCTATGCTTAGGATTGGGTCTTGTCCATCACATCATTCTCCTAATGATGTGATCCCGTTATCAATGACATCCAATATCCATGGCCATGAAACTGTGACCATCTATTGATCAACGAGCTAGTCAACTAGAGGCTCACTAGGGACATGTTGTGGTCTATGTATTCAAACATGTATTACGGTATCCGGTTAATACAATTATAGCATGAACAATAGACAATTATCATGAATAAGGAAATATAATAATAATCACTTTATTATTGCCTTTAGGGTATATTTACAACGATACTTGCAACTGGATGAAATGTTAAAATGTTCCCTTAAAAAAACTAGAAACAAGGTCCTTCAATTGCATGTCGGGGTGGGGTTGTAACATGGATAAAAAATAAATGGCCACCCCACCAGTTGCGTGTCGAACGTCGACTTACAACTGAAACAAAAAATGAACAGAGTCAAGTTGCATATTGAGTGTGGACTTGCAACCAGAACAGAAAAGGGTCGGCACCAATTGCATGTCGGGATGGAGTTGCAGCTGGGACAAATAGTGGTCGGGCCCCTAGTTGCGTGTCCAGCGTGGATTTGCAACTATGAAAAAAATTGGTTGGACAAGGTAAGGTACGTATCGAAGATAGACTTGCAATTGGGAAATCAAAAAATGCATGTCGCGGATAGAGCAACAACTGGAACAAGAAAAAGAGATCAGACCCTTGAATTGTGTGTTGAATGTAGACTTGCACCGAGGAAAAAAATTGATTAAGCCGAGTTACATATCGAGCACAAGCCAAAGCCTGTCTCTCCGTAGAGCATGTCTCTTCAGAACAAACTTTAAAAATAGACAATGACACGAAACAGAGCCTGTTTCTTTCACTTCTACAACGCATGTCAGATGAAATGGGTCAGAAGCAAATAATGACCCGACAGGTGAACAAACAAAACAAGATGACGCAAGAATACATCGGTCAACGACGTGAGATTAAGAGTTTGCGGGGAAATTAAAACAACAAGATCCAACGGATATCTATTTTGCACAAAAATATAACGCGATACTTTGATCATGTGGTCTCACCTGGGATATTATTTAGGCGACGAACATAAATAAAAAGTAAATATAAATATAAAATGAAGTGTTGGTACAAGGAGATAGTACAAGTGCATGTTGCTTAAACAATGAAGCAAAAATGACAGATCTAGAGAATCCATCCATTCATATGATTTGTGTTAGCCACAAGTATCAAGACGCATGGATTCGGGACACTCTCGTGACAAACAATTTCACATGTGGATGGAGCCGCTTGAGTGAACGAGCTGCCAAGGGAAAATCTTGATTAGATTTCAGTGTCATCTCGGCGCTCCAAACCTGCTGAAACGCCGGCCGGCAAGCTCCCGCCGATAACCTGTCGTTTAGCGAGCTCATGTTCAACACACCCAACGGCTCGACCTCTCGAGTGACCACCTACACCCAATCTGGCCCGCTTCCAGTGCTTAGACGCTTAAACTAGAGCCAAGCCATGTTAGCTTAGCCTCGTCCAAAGCAAGGGACACACACACCCATGTTTATTAACCAGTAATTTAATTAGACAATCAAATACGCTTGCACACTATATATAGACCTAGCCAGCTACACCCCGGTATCCCGGCGCAATCACAAGCAAACCACTCCACTCACCGCAAGTCCCGTAACTCGATCGATCGCACGGTAGCTAAGCTAGGCACGTACGTACTCGCACAGGTGCAGCATGAAGGGCGCGGCTGCGAGGGCGGCGAGCGCGGCGTGCATGCCGCGGCTGACGAGGGGCCGGTGCCGCGCGTCCACGGCGCGGCCGGCCGCGTCGGTGTCGCTGCTCGAGCGCGTCCGCGACGTCGTGCTCCGCCTCATCATGCTCACCGCGGTCTCCAAGGCCTCCGTGCAGCGCAGCGGCAGCAGCAGGACCTCCTCGCCGCGCGCCGGTGCTGCCGGGGCCGTGACCTGCCGCCGGGACGACTCCATACGGAACGAGGCCGTCGAGGAGTGCATCGAGTTCCTGAAGCGCTCGTCGGCCGAGGGCGAGGCGGTCAAGCTGTCCAGCGTCACCGCCGAGGCGGTTGCCGCCGCCGTTGCCTCGGAAAACGATCCGCAGCAGAAGCGCCTGTCCAGCTCCAGCGTCATCGCCGTGGATGCCGTAGTTATTGCCGGCGTCGAGGACACCGCACGCTCGGCCTCGCCGTCCACCGCCTGATGTAGCGATCGAACGAACCAATCTAGGACACGAGGAGGAATTGGCTCGTTTTGTTTAATTAAGGAATTGTTTCTTGTTCCAACGATACCTCTTTTGTGCATGCATGCTTCTGCTTTTTTGCTTACAAAAATGCCCATCAATTGACACAGCAAAGTGGAGTAGTTGTCGATAGCGATACGTGTCGCCGGCCCCATTTTTTCTTCTCTGATGAGGGAGCAGAGGGACGGTGAAACCAGTTAACAAACTCATCCCGGCGGCGTAAAGAAACCGACGCCATTCGCTTCTCTTTCTCGTGTAGTGTGCTGCTCGTAGTATGGGATTGCCGGGAATATTCAAGCTTAACACTGTCGTTATGCCCGTGAATGTTGGCTAAATGGTTCCCCGCAAAACGGTGATTCACTTGTGCAATTAGTTTATCGTACCTTCAAGAATTCGTGTCTTGGAGATTGTTCTTCTCGTGTAGTAACACGCATACTCCTATATTGGACGAGTGAGGGAACCATGCATCTTGGAAATTTGGTCTGCGGTGGACGAAAGTGGGTTCGTGTATGCTAAACTAAACGGCGCCGAGCCATGGAAGGGAGGTCGGTCGGTCGGCTCAAGGTTAGGGTGGCAGGGAGGAGGAGGTGGAGGATCTCCGGCAGCGATATGGTCGGCTGGGGGAGATGTGACGGTGCCTCTCACGAGGTGGCGTAGGCTTTCTTTTTTCCATACATACTTCGAACTTGGAACATACACGAAGAGATTAGCGAGTTAATTTTATCTTATGAATAGGTAATTGATCATGCCTTGCCACGGTATGTAAATACTCCTCTAGTATGTGCCAAGTGATTGTAGCTTGGCTGATTAATTAGGTTCATTGTAGTACTCGCATGTATCTGGATTTATTTTAGGTTTTTTGATAATACATGTTTAGTGAAATAAGATGTTTTCGTTGACTACGGAGTCGGCTTCACCAATCTTGTAAAGATATCCATCGGAGTAGGATATGCGTGCATGCCTGCATTCATAGAAATAAAATATATGTGTGTTTATATAAATGTATGCGTACTAGCCACTAGGGGTCACCGTGTGTTTTCTTCAAAATAAATCAGCAATGTGGACGGCCCCCGTGTCGCTCCTTCCCTAGGGCGACTCGGGCGGCGCCGCCACCTCCCCTGGCCACAACTCCCCTCCCTCCTCCTCCCTCTCGCCGTCGCTAGCAGCCTCCGGCGGGCGAAGCCCGCGTGGAGCTGGCGGCGACGGGATCTTCTCACGGCCCGATGGCTTGGCTTGCGCGCAAGATGGGGAACTCGCAGCGCCCGACGACGGTCAGCGCCTGGCCCGGCGCGGCCCGTGTCGTCGCGTCCGGTGGCGTGGCTGGCGGCGGGGGTTACGGCGGTGGTGGCTGACTGGCATGGGTGGCAGCTGCGCGTGGGATTGGAGTTTCTGGTTCGGAAGGCGCTCGATCTGACAGCCTCATTGGGGTCGAGCTCCGATGTCCGCGGCTGGGCTGCCACGTGCTGCTGCCGGCGGGGTGGTGCGGTCGTCTTTGTCGCCGGGGTTGCCGGGCAATGGCCGTACCTTTCTCTCCCGTCAGATCCAACAGTGGGCCCCATGGCGGCGGCTGCTCCTCCGGCGGAGCGACGGCTGGGTGGCGCGACAAGTAGGCGCGGCTACAATGGCGGCCTCGCGACGTCCAGCGGTGGGCCGAGGCTAGACGGCTGTGGTGGCTCCATCTTGCTCGTGCGGCTCTGGCTTCCGGCGATTCCGATCTGTTGCGGCTCGGCTGTAGCCTCCCGACGGCGGCTTTGGCTGTCCTCCGACCCACCGAGGCAAGGCTTGGGGCGAGGTCGCAGTCTGGTCAGGCCCTTCCTTGCCTCCAGCTCTGCGATGTGGGCTCCATGCCGTCGGGCCTGGCCGGGCTCCTGCCGGCGGTGAAGACAATGACGTGGCGGCTCTTGGGCTTCGGGGCGGCGGCCCCAGGTGTGGTGGTGGCAGCTTCGGCCAGGGGGTGGTGCGTGTCTGGTCGCGGTGGATCGTGGGGTCCCATGGCCAGAGTGAGGTCGGCCTCGGCAAGGATGGTGGATAGTGGGCGGCAGTCGGAGGTGGCAGGTGGTCGGACATCTCCGGGAGAAATCCTTGCTCCGGTCTTCACCGGAGCCGGCGACGGCGGCGCCCGCGGGTGCCGCGATCTTTCTTGGAAGCGTCGTCGTGGAGACAGAGGTTGTGGTGGCTCTCGCGGGCGGTCAGCGCAGCGGCTTCGCGGGAGGTGTGCGGGCTAGCGGAGGCACGGTGCGTGGGGGAGTGGTGTTGGGCGGTGCTCCGGGCGAAAGCTTGCCGACCTCTTCCGACCGGCGGCGGTGGCGGCGATGGTCGCCGTTGTACCTTCTTGGAGGCGCCGTCGAGGAGTTCATCCCCTGCACACTCTCGGATTCGGTTCTTCGAGTGGAAGCTTAAGGCCCGATCGGGCTGGGCAACGGCGTCGGCATCGTCGCTTCCCCCCTTGGGGGCGTCGTCTTGAAGACCTTGGGATCCGGTTCGTGCTCTCCATGGGCTAGACGCTCACGACGCTGCGGTCGGCAGGTGCCTGGCCGGCAGTGTGGAGGTTCCGGCGTCATGACTTGTGTGGTGACGATGATGATGGTGTGTGGAGCTGGGTCGTGGCTTGTCCTTCTGATGTCAAAGATTCTGTTCACCAATGGATGCGCCTATGTTTGTTCCCCGCCGTGACTGAGAAGTTGGAGCTGCTGTTGGAAATATGCCCTAGAGGCAATAATAAATTAGTTATTATCATATTTCCTTGTTCATGATAATCGTTTATTATCCATGCTATAATTGTATTGATCAGAGACTTAGATGCATGTGTGGATACATAGACAAAACCATGTCCCTAGTATGCCTCTAATGGACTAGCTCGTTGATCAAACATGGTTAAGGTTTCCTAGCCATGGACATGAGATGTCATTTGATAAAGGGATCACATCATTAGGAGAATGGTGTGATGGATAAGACCCAAACTACAAACGTAGCATATGATCGTGTCGGTTTATTGCTACTGTTTTCTGCATGTCAAGTATATGTTCCTATGACCATGAGATCATGCAACTCACTGACACCGGAGGAGTGCCTTGTGTGTATCAAACGCCGCAACGTAAATGGGTGACTATAAAGGTACTCTACAGGTATCTCCGAGGGTGTCTGTTGAGTTGGCATGGATCAAGACTGGGATTTGTTACTCCGTGTGACGGAGAGGTATCTCAGGGCCCACTCGGTAATACAACATCACAACAAGCCTTGCAAGCAATGTGACTAAGTGTTAGTCACGGGATCTTGTATTACGGAACGAGTAAAGAGACTTGCCGGTAACGAGGTTGAACTAGGTATGAAGATACCGACGATCGAATCTCAGGCAAGTAACATACCGAAGAACAAGGGGAACATCATACAGGATTAATTGAATCCTTGACATAGAGGTTCGACCGATAAAGATCTTCGTAGAATATGTAGGAACCAATATGGGCATCCAGGTCCAGCTATTGGTTATTGACTGTAGAGGTGTCTCGGTCATGTCTACATAGTTCTCGAACCCGCAGGGTTTGCACACTTAAGGTTCGGTGACGTTTCGGTAGTATAGAGTTATGCATGGTGGTGACTGAAGGTTGTTTGGAGTCCCGGATGAGATCCCAGACATCACGAGGAGCTCTGGAATGGTCTGGAGGTAAAGATTGATATATAGGAAGTCCTATTTTGGTCGCCGGAAAAGTTTCGGGCTCATCGGTAGTGTACCGGGAGTGCCGGTAGTGTACCGGGAGACCATCGGGAGGGGTATTTCGACCCAAGAGGCTACATGGGCTGTGGGAGAGTAAATACCAGACCTTAGTGGGCTGGTGGAAGTCCCACACAAGGCCCATGCGGCTGGGTAGAAAAGCCCAAAGAGAAAAAGGTGGAAAAAGGCAAAAAAGGCAAAAATAAAGAGGAATCCTAGTCCTACTAGGATTGGAGGAGGAATCCTCCTCTCCTCCTTGATTCGGCCGACCCAAGAGCTGGTCCTTTGAGGGCCAAGCCCCCTCCTCTCTTCCTCTTATATATACTGGAGGTTTTATGGTTTTTGGCACCAGATTTTTAGCCACGTGCTACCCGTTCCTCTAGTGCATAGTTTCTCCTCTAGATCGGATTTCTGCAGTGCTTAGGCGAAGCCCTGCCGGAATAGATCCACCAACATCTCTGGAGCGCCGTCATGCTGCCAGAGAACTCTTCTACCTCTCTGCTCCCTCTTGCTGGATCAAGAAGGCGGAGATCGTCATCGAGCTGTACGTGTGCTGAACGCGGAGGTGTCATCCGTCCGGCGCTAGATCGGAAGGACCGTCATCAAGATCGCGAGAAGGATCGTGATGAGTTCGCGGGACGGATCATGATGAGTTCGCGGGGCGGATCATGATGAGTTTGCGGGACGGATCGTGATCAAGATCGCGAGACGGATCGTGATGAGTTCGCGGGACGGATCGTGATGAGTTCACAGGACGGATCGTGATTGGATCGCGGGACGAATCGTGATGAGATCGCGGGACGCTCGGCGATTTGGATCGCGAAGACGTTCGACTAAACCAACCGTGTTTCTTAACGCTCTCCGCTTAGCGATCTACAAGGATACGTAGATCCACTCTCCCTCTCGTAGATGCTCATCACCATGGATAGATCTGCGTGTGCGTAGGAAATTTTTTGTTTCCCATGCAACGTTCCCCAATAGTGGTATCAGAGCTAGGTCTATGTGTAGATGAGATCTCGAGTAGAACACAAAAGGTTTGTGGGCGTTGATGCTTAGATTGCTTCCTCCCTTGGTCGGATTTTGGTTCAGCGGTATTGTGAGATGAAGCGGCCCGAACCAACATTACTCGTACGCTTACGAGAGAACGGTTCCCTCGACCGCAACTTGTTGCATAGATGGCTTGCGGGTGCCAGTTTATCTCACTTTAGTTGGATCGGATTCGACAAAGGCGGACCTTGAGAAGGTTGAAAAGCAACTAGTGTATCACCGTTGTGGTTTTTGCGTAGATGAGAATTGTTCTTGCTAGATACCCGTAGCAGCCACGTAAAACATGCAACAATAATTAGAGGACGTCTAACTTGTTTTTGCAGGGTATGTTGTGATATGGTATGGCCAATTACATGATGTGATGTATGAGATGATCATGTGATGTATAGATTATCACGACTTGCATGTCGATGAGTACGGCAACCGGCAGGAGCCATAGGGTTGTCTTTAATTATTGTATGACCTGCGTGTCAATCATTAAGCGCTATGTAATGCTTTACTTTATCGCTAAACGGTAGCAATAGCAGTAGAAGCATGTTGGGCGCGACAACCCCGATGGCGACACGTTGATGGAGATCAAGATGATGGAAATCATGGTGTCTTGCCGGTGACGATGGAGATCATGCCGGTGCTTTCAAGATGGAGATCAAAAGCACAAGTTCATGGCCATATCATGTCACTTATGATTGTCATGTGATGTTAATCCTTTTATGCACCTTGTTTTGCTTAGGACAACGGTAGCATTATAAGGTGATCCCTCACTTAAATTTCAAGATGAATTGTGTTCTCCCCGAGTGTGCACCGTTGCGAAAGTTTGTCATGTTGAGACACCACGTGATGATCGGGTGTGATAGACTCTACGTTCATATACAACGGGTGCAAGCCAGTGTTGCACATGCAGAACACTCTGGTTAAACTTGACGAGCCTAGTATGTACAGGCATGGCCTCGGAACACAAGAGACCGAAAGGTCAAACATAAGTCATATAGTAGATATGATCAACATGATGATGTTCACCATTGAAACCACCTCAACTCACGTGATGATCGGACTTGAGTTGGTGAATTTGGATCATGTATCACTCGAATGACTGGAGGGATGTCAATTTGAGTGGGAGTTCTTAAGTAATATGATTAATTGAACTCATTATCATGAACATAGTCAGTAGTGTCTTTGCAAACTGTGTTGTAGATTACTAGTTCACGCTGTAGCTCCCTTGAATTTTATATGTTCCTAGAGAAATAGAGTTGAAAGATGATGGTAGCATTATTGCGGACTGGCTCCGTGATTTGAGGATTGTCCTTGTTGCTACACAGAAGGCTTATGTCCTTAATGCATCGCTCGGTGCGCCAACCCCTCTAGCGTTGTTTGTAGATGTTGTGAACATCTGACAGACATGTTTTGATGACTACTTGATAGTTTAGTGCATCATGCCTTACGGCTTAGAATTGAGGCTCCGAAACGTTTTGAACGTCATGGAACATATGAGATGTTCTAAGAGCTGAAATTAGGATCTCAGGCTCATGCCTGTGTTGCGAGATATGAGATCTCCAACAAGATTCTTTGCCTGCAAGATGAAGGAGAATAGCTCAATCATTGAGCATGTGCTAAGATTGTCAGGGTGCTACAATCGCTTGAATCGAGTGGGAGTTGATCTTCCAGATAGGATAGTGATTGATATAGTTCTCCAAGTCACTGTCACTAAGCTACTAGAACTTGGTGATGAACTATAAAACGCCAGGGATAGAAATAAGTTAGAAATCGAGAAGGAGCGTCAAGGTTAGTCAAAACCACTAGTTTCGAGAAGGGCAGGAGCAAGGAGGGAAACTTCATGGATAGCAAGTCAGTTGCAGCTCCAGTGAAGCAACCCAAAGTCTAGAATTTTTTTAGAAGTAGTACCTTTTTTGTAGCAATTTTGAAAAAAGGGTTCGGGTTTAAAAAATTGCAGTACTAGTACCCTGTAGGCCTTCTCCGGGCCGACAGAGGGCAGTCGGCCGACCCAGGGCCGAAACCTGGCAGTCGGCCTGCCCCAAGCCCAGTCGGCCAACCCCAGGCCGACAGCCCACCTTTCGGCCAGGTGGAGGCCGAAACCTCCGAGGATAAGGCAGCGTCGGCCAAGCTGCCTTCTTCCTCCTTCCTCTCCCTATTTTCTCTATTGTTAGGCCGAAATGACCCCCCCCCTTGATCTCCCAATCCCTCCACTAATTTGCCGTTTCAATCCAATGAATTGATAGATCGTGTGTTTCTCTCCCACCCTATGGTTTTATTTTCCGCAACGGTGTACTGTTTTGTTCGTGTGGAGGAGAAGATGGTGTGGTGGTGGAGCTTGCAATGGTGAGAAGGTGGAGTGGTGGAGAGGAAGAAGGAGTGCACTCACGCGTCAAAGGTATAAATTTTTGTTGTTAATTTCGTTTTGTTTTTGTTTTTTTTGTAATGTACGTACATTTAGTTTCTGTTTTTTTAGTAGCGTAGTTATTTTAGGTTATCTGTGTTAGTGTAGTGATTTTAGTGTAGTCATATTAATGTAGTTTTATTTAGTGTAGTCATATTAGTATCGGGTTTTAGTTTTTGTTTTCGTAGTGTAGGACTAGTTAGTTTAGTCATAGTAGCGTCGGTTATTTTTTGTGTAGATAATTTTAGTGTAGGTTTTTTTATGTGCCTTTGGTGTAGCTCATTTTTGTGTAGTTTTTTTAGTTACATTACAGTGTTAGTTTTATTTTAGTGTCGATATATTCGTTGCGAATAACGAGGAGTTGGCATTGTCTGATCAGGTTGAAATGTCTGAATCCGTAAATCTGACTGTATATTACGGCCCTGGTACTGTTCGATATAATGAGTTGGGGGGTGATCTTAGCGACTTTAAAACAGGCGAGATGACACTTTCAGACCCGGACAGACTGGACATTAGGCAGTTGAAGCACTGGTTGACTACTAGTTTTGGCCTCGATCCTGAAGTTTGTTCCGTCAGTATTCATGCCTTTTGGACCAAATCCTGTAAAAATGTCAAGTGGGATTTGATTCCGATAGTTAGGAGCCAACATTGGTTGTCTCTGTTAAGTCGTTGCAGAGACCGAAGAATCCATCCGTATGCCCTAGTGCAACCAGTGGTGAAGGAGGAAAACATCGTACCGCCAACTGTGGGGTATGATCCAGGCCAGAGTAGTCAAGTGGCTAATGAGATTTATGTATCCGGGTCACAGCCACCGGATGTGAATGATACTCAAGCCGACAATGAGTCAAATTATGTTAATGCTGGTCAGAGTATTCAATCGGTAGTATTAGCTGCCTTTGGTGTTGCTGATGGGGACGAGGAAGGCGAGGAAATGCAGAGGGTGATGGAGGAAGAGGACGAGGATGGGATTGCAGAGGAACTTGATTCTGAAAATTCCGAGGATGAGGAGGAGGTACCAATTCCTGCTGCATGGGAGCAGGACATATCCACCGGCTTTACTGTCAACGATGGCCATGAGACTCCATGGCAATATAATCTGAACCAAGTCCAGATCGAGGCTATGTTTGACACAAAGAAGAAATTGAAGTATGCGGTGATAAAGTGGGCTATGTCTACCCAGAGGGTTTTCCGGACACACATATCTAGTCCAACGAAATATACCGTGAAGTGTGCTGAATCAGGTTGTCCTGCGAAGGTGCACGCCCACGTGCCAAAGTATCACATCCACTGGGTTGTGACAAATGTTGTACCGCATAATTGTGTTAGGAAAAACATGTTGGCTCGTCATCCAAACCTTACTTCAGCTCTCATAGCGCAACTCATGTATACTGAGATAGTGACAAAGAAAGATATGGAAGCAAAGCACATCCAGACCGCAGTGAAGGTCAGATGGAAGTATGACATTCCATATGGGAAGGCTTGGAGAGCTAAGCAGAAGGCTATGGAGGAGAGGTTTGGGACGTTCTTCGACTCCTATGATAATGTTGTGCGTCTCCTTGACGTACTGAAGGAGAGGAATCCCGACACTTATGTTAACATTCAGCACACGAGGTTGGAAAGCATACCTGACTACAAGGTGTTGAAACGAGTATTCTTCTCTTTCGGTATGTGCATCGAAGCTTTCAGGCATTGTCCTCCTGTGATGGTTGTGGATGGTACATTCCTGACTGGTCAGTACAAAGGGCAAATCCCGACTGCTATTGGTGTGGACGGGAACAACCAAATCATCCCACTAGCCATGGCATTTGTGGAGGGTGAGAACTTTCCGAGCTGGGTATGGTTCTTCCGTCAAATTAAAATTGTGATCGTGAAGGACAGACCCAATGTGTGTCTCATTCATGACAGACATCCCGGTATATTGAAGGCCGTGAAGACACTGAGTAATCCAACTGCTGACGAGCCAACACCTTGGAAGGACTTGCAAAGCCGGTGGTGCATGCGCCATCTTGGTGCTAATTTTTTCTCATAGTTCAAGAACAAACGGTTGATGAACTTGTTCAAGAAGTTATGCAAGTAGAACCAGCGGCGAAAATACGATTTTATTTGGTCCAAACTAGATGAGTTCACTAAGAAGCAGGTCGTTGCTAGGAAGAAAATGGAAAAAGACCAGGTTAAATTAACAGCACTCATTGCGGAGATGGAGGGGCCAATTGGTCTTTGTGACTTGCCAGCAATTGACCCTCCTAATACGAAGCGAAAGAAGGGCAGGGCAATAAAGAATTTTTTTGAGTGGATAGAGAAAGAACCTCCAGTGAATTGGTCTTTGCTGCATGACACCCATGGAGCTAGGTATGGCCACATGACAACCAATCTTGCAGAGATCTATAACTTTGTTCTCAGAGGGAATAGAGCATTGCCACTGACAGCTATTGTGGAGGGTGTATTCCATGGCACTATGAGGTATTTCAGAGAAAGGCATGAGTTGGCAAGGAAGCATATTGAAGATAATCAGAACACTCCTTACTGCAGCCGTGTCATGGAGTATATGGCTGATAAGATAAAGAAAGCCAAGAAGCACACCGTCACACTCATAAGTAATCAGGAAAGGAGGTACGAGGTTCAGCTTCCTACTGATGGTTTCGGTTCTGGAAATGAGGTGAGGACGCATGAGGTTACAATTGGAGCAGAATTTTATCCAACTTGTGAGTGTACATGCAACAAGCCGCAGTTGTTGCACCTGCCTTGCTCACATGTGTTGGCTGCCTGTGGCCAGATTCAGTTGGACGCTATGTCCTTCGTGTCTCCGTACTATTCAAAGGAGGCGGTACTCAATGTCTGGACAGGTGAGATGACAGGGTTTAGAGTCGTCGGCAATTTCAACAAGGTAAATGATGCTGATAGAGTATACATCCCGGATCCTGCACTACGGCGAACTAGCAGGGGCAGGCGTAAGGTAAAGCGCATTCGAAACGATATGGACCAATCTGAAGCAGGTGGAGCAACCAGGCAATGTTTGCTCTGTGCGGCGTATGGTCATAGGATGAAATATTGCCCCACACTGAAGAAAGACGGTGCTTCCACATCGACGGGTGCTTTCGCATCGACGACTGCAACAGCAGTTGCAAGAGGAGGTCCTGGCAGTCGTGGTGGACGTGGCTCTCGAGGCCGAAGGGGCGGACGAGGAATGAATAAGTCAGAAGCTACATAATCTGTGGGACTATGTTTGTATTTGTAATATGTGGGACTATGTTTTTAATTTGTAACATGTCGGACTATGTTTTTAATTTTTAATATGTCGGACTATGTTTTTATTTGTAATATGTGTGCACTATGTTTTTATTTGTAATATGTGAGACTATGTTTTTATGCCTTTCGGATACTAAGTTTTTATTTTTAGTGCGCCCCCTTCTATGTTATATTTTCTAATATGTTTGTACTATGTTCTCATTGCAGATATGGCTTCATATCAGATGCTTAATGATAATATCGATAGAGGGCACCGAGCCGCAATTACGGAATCGGGCACGAACTTAGACGTGTTGATCACTCGCACCCCAAAGTCTAACTGGATGATACACCCTGCATGGGTTGATAGGTATGTGTCGGTACAATCACGTAGCACGTTCGTCGTCGTTTTGATAGTAGCTAATTGTAAGCTACATTTTGTTTATTTTGTAGGCTGAATTGGGCTGGACTTCTACCCTTGGCACGACTGGTTGAGGATACATTGGATGAGTGGGTTGATCACCCGGACTTGGATGACGCGGGCGAACCAATGCAGCTGCACAAGAGGCCAGTTTCACGCATCTCTTACGACAGGTCACTCCTTAGCTGCTTAGTAGATAGATGGAGACCAGAGACACATACGTTCCACTTTCCATGGGAAAGATGGCTCCTACTTTACAAGACGTGTCTTACTTGTTGGGATTACCTCTCGCCGGTGCTACCATAGGACCTTTAGAGGTAGAAGATGGTTGGCTAGCATCTATGCATGACCGTTTTCTGGCTGCGGTGCCAACAACCACCGCACTAGAAAACGATCGGCACGGGCCACTTTTCAGGTGGTTGAGCCAGTTTCAGATTGTTGCCTTAGGATATCCCACTTATTAGTTGTCAAAGGCACGGACTGACCGGTCCCTAGAGGCATATATTATGTGGTTGTTTGGCAAGACTATGTTCACAGAGAACCACGTGACCACTGTAGATGCACGATTGATCGGCATTGCACGAGAGATAGCTGAGGCACGTTCCCCTGAGAACATTGCGCGAAGGAGTTTTGGTTCTGCCGTGTTAGCAACTACGTACGGAGGCCTCTGCAAAGCTTGCCAGTTGAGGTCTAGGAAATCTGGTCTTCTCGGATGTCCACTTCTGTTGCAGCTTTGGTCTTATGAGAGATTCCCCATTGGTCGACCCTACGTTAGCGTTGACAAACCTTTCGGCAAGGAGGACATTGCTGGACAGTACGTGCCTTCTATCGGTGACTTGCCTACTGTGGGATCTGTTTGGGCACGAAGAGAGGTATTTTCATTATTAACAATATGAATTAGTAATGTTTATTTCTCTCTATTCAATATTACGTACTAATGTTTGTTGTGATGTACAGAGACAGTTTACGCCTAGCCAGGTGAGGGGCCGCTACCCCTCCTTCACTTGAGGAAAGGTTGTATGTGATACAACAAGAAGGTTTTGTCAGTCCTAAGGATGCTAAAAGGTGTGCAAGCTTCAGTGATTCTTCTATGAACTGAAGCAAGCATCTCAGAGTTGGAATATACACTTTGATGAGGTGATCAAACTTTTTGAGTCTATACAAAGTTTACGAGAAACTTGTATTTGCAATAAAGTGAGTGGGAGCACTATAGAGTTTCTGATAAGTATATGTGGATGACATATTGCTATTCGGAAATGATTTAGAATTTCTGGAGAGCATAAACGGTTGTTTGAAAAGAGTTTTTCAAAGGAAGACCTGGATAAAGCTACCTAATTGTTGAGCATCAAAATCTATAAAGATAGATCAAGATGTTTGATAAGACTTTCAATGAGTACATACCTTGACAAGATTTTGAAAGAGTTCAAAATGGATTAGTCAGAGAGAAGTGTTCTCGCCTGCTTTGTAAGGTGTGAAGTTGAGTAAGACTCAAAGCTCGACAACGGCAGAAGAAAGAGAAAGGACGAATGTTGTCCCCTATGCCTTAGCCATAGGCTCTGTATAGTATGCCATGCTGTGTACCGCACCCGTGTGTGCCTTGCCATGAGTCCGCCAAGGGGTACAAGAGTGATCCAGGAGTGGATCACTGGACAGCGGTCAAGATTATCCTTAGTAACTAAAAATACTAAGGAGATGTTTCTTGATTATGGAGGTGATAAAGAGTTCATCGTAAAGAGTTACGTTGATGCAAGCTTTAACACCAATCCGGATGACCCATAGTAGCAATCTGGATACATATAGTGGAGCAGCCATTTGGAATAGTACCAAGTGGAGCGTGGTAGCAGTGTTTACAGTTTGACATAGAGATTTGCAAAGTACATACAGATCTGAATGTCACAGACCCGTTGACTATAAGACCTCTCTCACATGCAAAGCATGATCGAGCCCCAGAACTCATTGGGTGTTCGATTCATAACAATGCGTATCATATGGTGATGTGATCTAGATTATTGACTCTAGTGCAAGTGGGAGACTGTTGGAAATATGCCCTAGAGGCAATAATAAATTAGTTATTATCATATTTCCTTGTTCATGATAATCGTTTATTATCCATTCTATAATTGTATTGATCGGAGACTTAGATGCATGTGTGGATACATAGACAAAACCATGTCCCTAGTATGCCTCTAATGGACTAGCTCGTTGATCAAAGATGGTTAAGGTTTCCTAGCCATGGACATGAGATTTCATTTGATAATGGGATCACATCATTAGGTGAATGGTGTGATGGACAAGACCCAAACTACAAACGTAGCATATGATTGTGTCAGTTTATTGCTACTGTTTTCTGCATGTCAAGTATATGTTCCTATGACCATGAGATCATGCAACTCACTGACACCGGAGGAGTGCCTTGTGTGTATCAAATGTCATAACGTAACTGGGTGACTATAAAGGTACTCTACAGGTATCTCCGAGGGTGTCTGTTGAGTTGGCATGGATCAAGACTGGGATTTGTTACTCCGTGTGACGGAGAGGTATCTCAGGGCCCACTCGGTAATACAACATCACAACAAGCCTTGCAAGCAATGTGACTAAGTGTTAGTCACGGGATCTTGTATTACGGAACGAGTAAAGAGACTTGCCGGTAACGAGGTTGAACTAGGTATGAAGATACCGACGATCGAATCTCGGGCAAGTAACATACCGAAGAACAAAGGGAACATCATACGGGATTAGTTGAATCCTTGACATAGAGGTTCGACCGATAAAGATCTTCGTAGAATATGTAGGAACCAATATTGGCATCCAGGTCCCGCTATTGGTTATTGACCATAGAGGTGTCTCGGTCATGTCTACATAGTTCTTGAACCCGCAGGGTCTGCACACTTAAGGTTTGGTAACGTTTCGATAGTATAGAGTTATGCATGGTGGTGATGAAGGTTTTTAGGAGTCCCGGATGAGATCCCAGATGTCACGAGGAGCTTAGGAATGGTCCGGAGGTAAAGATTGATATATAGGAAGTCCTATTTTGGTCGCCGGAAAAGTTTCGGGCTCATCGGTAGTGTACCGGGAGTGCCGGTAGTGTACCGGGAGACCATCGGGAGGGGTATTTCGACCCAAGAGGCTACATGGGCTGTGGGAGAGTAAATACCAGCCCTTAGTGGGCTGGTGGAAGTCCCACACAAGGCCCATGTGGCTGGGAAGAAAATCCCAAAGAGAAAAAGGTGGAAAATGGCAAAAAAGGCAAAAATAAGGAGGAATCCTAGTCCTACTAGGATTGGAGGAGGAATCCTCCTCTCCTCCTTGATTCGGCCAACCCAAGAGATGTTCCTTTGAGGGCCAAGCCTCCTCCTCTTTTCCTCTTATATGTACTGGAGGTTTTAGCATTTTTGGCACCAGATTTTTAGCCACGTGTTGCCCGTTCCTCTAGTGCATAGTTTCTCCTCTAGATCGGATTTCTGCAGTGCTTAGGCGAAGCCCTGCCGGAATAGCTCCACCACCATCTTCGGAGCGCCGTCATGCTGCCGGAGAACTCTTCTACCTCTCTGGTCCCTCTTGCTGGATCAAGAAGGCGGAGATCGTCATCGAGTTGTACGTGTGCTGGACGCGGAGGTGTCGTCCGTTCGGCGCTAGATCAAAAGGATCGTGATCAAGATCACGAGACGGATCATGATGAGTTCGCGGGACGGATCGTGATGAGTTCACAGGAAGGATCGTGATCAAGATCGCGAGACGGATCGTGATGAGTTCGCGGGACAGATCGTGATGAGTTCACGGGAGGGATCGTGATTGGATCGCGGGACGAATCGTGATGAGATCGCGGGACACTCGGCGATTTGGATCGCGAAGACGTTCGACTACACCAACCACGTTTCTTAACGCTTCCCGCTTAGAGATCTATAAGGGTACGTAGATCCACTCTCCCTCTCGTAGATGCTCATCACCATGGATAGATTTGCGTGTACGTAGGAAATTTTTTGTTTCCCATGCAACGTTCCCCAACAGATGCGCGTGGCGGGGCCCCTGCGACAGTGATGACTCCATGTGGGCAGCTTCAGCGGACGGTGCTCCCCGGAGGTTGCGCTGGGCCAGGTCGGTACGAGGCGTGCAACTTTCTCCAGTGAGGCGCATCAGCAAAATCGGAGTTGCCAGTCCTTGACGTCTGCGGTCGATTGTTTGGTTATGGCCGACGAGGTCCTTGTGTGTCGTCTATTCGGAGGGGTCTTGACGGGTCGTCAGCGGCAAAGTCGGAGTCGCCTGCTCGGGGAGAGGTGATGATGATGACATTGCAGGCAATCTCGATGGTGTCCTTTCCTCGGCGGTATGTGTGCGGTCTTGTTGGTGCCAGGTCAGCCGGGTGCCCTTCTTGTGGGTGTGTTGTAGCATTTTTGCCCGGGTTCCCGTTAATTATCCGGGCAACTTGTTACCCTTATTCTTTGTTAATGAGATGAGGCAAAGCTTTTGCCTTCGTTTTGAAAAAAATATAAATGTATGCGTATGTATTGTGTTAAAACAAATACTCTAGTATGTTAGGCTGTGATTTATCTCTCCATATTAATATAATTGTGCATAAGTGTTACGATTCACAACATAAATATATCTTAGGATTTTATTTTGTAATCACTTATTGGGTTTCCAGAAAAACATAGTTTAACTTAGTAAGTCAATAACAGATGAGACAATTAAAATGATTTTCAAAGGTATGATGCTCAAAACAAATATCATAGGTTGGACGAAAATCTCTCCGGACAGAAACAAAAATGATACATATTATGTAAGTTCTAAAGATATAAGAGCATCTATAGTCGGACCCCCTATACCCTCCTCAAACGCCTGGCCAGGCCGCCCGATCACTGCCCGGTCATAAAAAATCGACCCAGATGGGCCTCTCAAACCGGCCTCAAACGTCCAGGCTCACCGGCACCCCTTATTTCCAGCCCAAATATGGGAGGGGCATAGAGGAGCCCAGGCTCGCCCGCGATGTCAGACCCGATAGCCCGATCCCATTTCAAATTGCACCCAATTCCCCCAAACCCTTCCTCCTCCTCCTGCCGCCCTCCATCATTTCCCGCGCTCGACCCCTCGCCGTCCGGCATCCTTACTCTCCATCCTCACCACCTGCCTCGATCCGACGTCGTGATGTCTTCCACCCCGACCGTCGCGATAGATATGTGGTCCGCCTCGTCCGTCGACGTCCCTTCCTTCTCTTCATTTTGCAAGCTGGAGAACATCGCCCGTAAGATGCGCCGTCGCCGGCAGTGACTAAGGGAGGCCGAGTTGGCGGCGCAGGAAGGTGTGGCCATCATCGTCGAGATGTCTCCCCCGGCACGCCGGGCTCCCCACACCCCATCCATCCAAGCACCGACACGGATTGTAACGTCCGACACCGTCGAGACCCAGGAGGATGTGACCACCGGCTGGACCATTCCGGACAGCTTTTCGGGCAGGCAGCAGCTGCCGGTCGACGAGTGTGAGTCGTCGTAACTCGTTCAGGACCAGGTGATCACAGGCACCCCCACCGCCCGGGCTGCACTAGACATGTTCGACGAAATGTCTGAACAAGATCGGGTACGTTTGCTCGTGTTCGATCACATGATTAATGTTTCGTATAGACCACTAGTTTGCACATGATGATTGCTTGTAAATCATGAATGTGTAGGAGACGTACTTGGCAAGCATGATCAATGAGAATGAAGATTCGTCCAATGATGAATTTGAAATGGAGGAAACGGCCGCATTTGTGAACTGGGCAACATCCGATCCCAATCCTACTAAGAAGAAGAAGGCCAAGACGAACAAGGCAAGAGGTCTTGCTTTATCGAGATTTGAGGACATCTTGTTGGTCAATTCTTGGTTGAACACAACATTCGATCCAATAAGAGGCACCGAGCAAAAAGGGGCATGTATTGGGACAAGATCTGGAAGGACTATCGTAAACGAAATGAATATGTGGAGCCGGATCCTATCGTGAGCACCCGGAATGTGACATCTCTCCAACATCGATGGGGGATCATTCAAGGAGAAGTGAACAAGTACGTCGGTTACTACTCACAAGTGACCAAACGGCCTAAAAGTGGGACGGGGTGGCAACTCATGTAAGCTCGATTGCCTCATCTTCTTGTCATTTCAATATGTTTGTGTGCTTTTCATTCTTGTGGTCATACGTATGTTGTATGCTAGGCGGCGGTGGCGACTGCTTTGTATCACGAGACCAAGAAGAGGCCATTTGCTTTTAGCCATTGTTTGCCCTTATTGGATGGCAAGCCAAAGTGGCAACAAGTTGTGATCGATCTCAAGGCCGGGAAGAAGAGGAATGATGTCTCAAGCTCCCACCAATCCATTAGGTTGGATGATGAGGACGACGACGTTGTCGTCACCAATGGAAGAACTATCGTGCCAAAGGATAACCGACAAGTCATGGGAAACAAGTGGGAGAAGGCAAGGATCTTCTGTGATGTCGCTGCTACAAAAATGTCATCCACATGGACGTGCATTTTTTCGGCAAGGGAGAGCAATAAAGAGGAGAGGTACAAGCTTATGTTGAATGTGCAAAGGGAGAGGATGGAGTGGGGTCGGACATGGGCAGAGAGGAGGCTTGAAATTGAGAGGGAGAAGATCGAGTTGGACAAGCAAGAGGCGGCAATAAAATGGGAACTCCACAAGGCCAAGACATTTGGTGAGATTGAGCTCGAGAAGGAGAGGTTGTAACTCTCACGCGACATGGAGGAAGCGAAGATCATGTTCACGGATGAATCTACCTTGGATGAACATGCCAAGAAATGCCTTGTGGAGAAGAAGGAGGAGATCAATGAACGTAGAGTGTTGGATCCGACCAGGGTGGCTGCGACTGTCGCAGAGGAGCAGGCGACCAGGATGCAGACGGAGAAGGCAGCCCGAATGCAGGTGGCGATTGTTGCCTGAATGCAAGCGGAGGAGGCAGTCCGGATACATGCGGAGATGGATGCCCAGGCGGAGCAGGACGCATGGACGAACTCGTCCGGCTAGTGATCCGACAAGTAGCACTTGTCGATCGGACATTGATTTCATTTTGCCATGTCCGGTTTGTTAAACTATGTTATCATTTGCTTTTGTTTAAAACTGTTCCATCCGAACAATTTGTATCGAATGGTCGATGTACATGGTTTTGTATGGATTTGAGAGTCCAGATATGAGGCATGTGAACGCACCGAGCAAAATATGAGGGATCGCCCGGGCGTGTCTGCCGGCGTACCCGGACGCGTCCGCGGATGTATAGGGGGCCGAATTTGTAAGGTCTGGTTATAGATGCTCTAAGTTCTCACGTAAGATATTTGGTCATCTCTTGAAATTAATGGGGAAAATTTAATCGCTTCTTATGTATGGCTTAGATCTCTACTACAAGACGAAAGGTTTAATTTTTTGTCAAGCAGAACTCTTCTTCCAACGGTACATATGTTTCTCCTCTCGCTCTTTATTTGTCTTTTGAACTTTTTCCCTCTCATCTTTTATTTAGTTTTCATTATTTTTCCTTGAAAAGCATCTTAACGATCCCACATTTTATTGTGTTTTCTTTGATAAGCTAATAAGTTGTTACCAAATAAGTGATTATCAAGTAAAATCATATAATATATTTAGATAGGTAATTCACGGACAAGGTTATACAAAAATTTATTTATATAATGATATTGATATGTGTAGATAAATCATGGCCTATCTTACAGGGCCCATTATCTGGTAACTAGTGATGATAAAAGAAAATCCAAGAAGCACAAAGGATGACATGTATGTGAATACATGCACACAAAAGAGCATGCACACGCTCAATAAAAATTGCAATTGTTGGGATTGATTGATATGTAATTGACTCAGCAAACACTTATGGCGATCTGGAATAACTGTAGTAAAAATAAAGTAACCACTATGTTGCGGCCTTTGTTCAATCTTGGAAGGAAACGTATGTGTTAACATATCTGGAGAAAGTTCGGTCAGCTGAGACTTCGGACGAAACTTAACACTTGTTTTCAGTTCTCCAACACGATGCTGCACCTCAGACATCCAACCCATAGGTGATTGGTGTCAAACAAAATCACACAGAAGAGTAGTACAAAAACAACAGAGATGAACACCAATATTTTTATATGGAAAATCCCCAAGTTGGGGTAAAAGCCACGGGTTGAAGTTATCCAATTTCGCCCCCTATTATCAAACTCTCTCCATAACTTAATATAGAATTTTTTTGACATTGTCATAGTGTCAAAAAAACATCTTATATTATGTTACAGGGGGAGTATGAGATATAATAAGCTCTTCTCCAGGAGCACCAGAGACTCTAATACATCAAGATTTCACTATGTTGGATGACAACAACAAGATTCCGGGGTCAATAGCTAGGGATTAGTCCCACTGAAGATGGTAGAATCGCAGCTTGAAGGATACAAGGTAGTGGATATTGACTTCACAACCATGGGGGTGGGATCCCTTTGTTTGATGGCAAGTTTCTTTCTTCATCGTCCTTTTTTTCTCTTCTTCTTCAATGGAGGCTATCCCGATTCCGTCACTTGTGTTGATGGCTGTTAGATGGGAGACTAGACATCCCCTTCCTCTTAGGATGGGCATTCGGTTAGCCCGAACCGGTCAGTGTGGTTCTTCAGTCTTTGTGAAATTTCGGTTTTGGGAAATAAGTGACCGATCGGTCAACATCAAATCACCAAACCAAGGTTTCGGTGCACTTAGTAATCGGTTCAGTTATCGGTTGTGAACGTGCAACATCGAAATTTTATACTCCCTCCATTCCACAATATAGTGCGCTCGCGCTTCCTCAAATCTAAGTTTTACCACAAATTTAACCAACGAGACCGATTGTGGCGGGAGTAAAAATTATATCATTGAATTCGTATTCGAATTAAGTTTTCGACGGTACAATTTTTACTCCCGCCGCAATCGATCTTGTTGTTTAAATTTATGATCAAACTTAAAGCTCGAAAATCGAGGACACACTATATTATAGAATGGAGGTAGCAGTAGAATCTCTGCGGTGCGTTCAGTACTGACTAATGTCAGTACTCATTACTTGTAGGCTATAGGGATCAATCACTATAGGCTGTAGCACTACGTGCTAGTAAGTCTAGTCTCCTTGGCCAACTCACATACTCCCTCCGTTCCATAATATAGTGCGTCCTCGGTTTTTGAACTTGAACTTTGACCATGAATTTAACCAACAAGACCGATTGCAGCAGGGATAAAAATTATACCATTGAATTCTTATCAAAAATACGAATTCAGTGGTATAGTTTTTGTTCCCGCCGCAATCGGTCTTGTTGGTCAAATTCATGGTCAAACTTAGATTTGGAAAAGCATGGGCGCACTATATTGTGGAACGGAGGAAGTACTATAGGATCACTTTTCAGAATTTGAGATAGAATATACAGGATCGAGCATTAAACTCCATGCGGGGAGCGACGAGGTGGCGAATCGAATTGCAAAGTCAGCGGTGGTAGCGACGGGTCGCTCGTTGCCTCGCTAGGTGTGGGTCAAGTTCACGATGCGATTGCGAGATTAGAGAAAGTACAATAGAGTTGAGTCAGCGGACTATAAGAAATAAACTAGTATATTTTTGTTTAGTTGAAGGAAAGAGAAGAGGAGAGAAAAGATAAGCAGACTCTTGATGAAGAGCCACCTCTAGCACGTGCTCCTAGGCACTTTGTGAAAGTGAAATATGGGCCATATAATAAATAAGTAGTACACTTTTCTAATCAACTATTATACATATTAGCTATAAGATGGGCTATAGATGACATGGTAATGGCTTATAGCCAGCAGCTGGCTATACTATTAACCATGCTCTTAGGACTAGCGCAATTAGTGGTTGGACAAAGAGGAAATCGGGAACAAGGCGTTCGACCGTGCATATACGTTGGGCCTCTCTTTTTGTCGATGTTCATCAATTCAGTTGACCGAGGGTTAAACCTGAATTCACCGAACCAATTCTGGTTTTCCAAACATGTAAATCGATCTTACAACAAAAGCTTTTGGCTTCGGTGCATTCGGCTTCTGTGTCGGTTATTCCGGTTCGGAAAATCGGTTTTCGGGTTATATACCCAGCCTGACCTTCCTCCGTGTGCAATGTTCAAAATGACTCTAGGTCACAACCTTAAGGGGTAGCGGGTTTGAGCACAAATTTGGACTATCTAAATGCTTCAAATTGTCGTCTCCTCACATCCACGTGAGGAGGATACCACAAGAAATCTTCCTTTCGACTCAGAAGGACACACATCCAAGCTTGCTACCTTTGAACCGGCATGTAGTTTATTAGTTTATAATATCTCGATCATCATATCCAAAAACTTCTTGTTGATATGGATCCTCTTAAGTTGTACCAACTTGAAGTTCACAATACCTCAAATCCAGTGTTACCTCATATTAATGTGCTTGTTTCAACAGTGGTATCTTGAATTATTTCAAAATGAATAACATGTTACTGCCACAAAAGAGAACATGTTTATCTTGCTTCATGCCTAACTCTTGCAAGAAGTTTTGCGTCCACAACAATTCCCTTCAACCATCAATCGCAGCTATGTACTCAGACTATGTGTCATGTAGAAACACATTTCTACAATCTCGATTGCTATGACACTTCTCCCCCGGATAAGTCATCATTCATACAAAGGTTGACTTCCTAAAATCGATATGCCACTAGAAAAATCGGAATCTATATAGCCCTATAGTGCATGATTATAAAATTCTAGGGTTTGGACCCCCAAACTATTTTGGAAATTTTGGTCATAGATCTACGGCCAATTTGACCCGGTCATTATTATTTTTCATAAACAAACATATTTCTTGTAGTGGAACATAGCTTCCAAAGCATAAACATGATGTAGTTCTTCCAAGATATCTGACATAACATTTCACTCCGTTCCAGTGAGTTCTACCTGGATTTTCATGAACCAGCTAACAACTCCAACTACATAGACAATATCAAGCCTAGTGCACGCGAGGGCATACATCAAATTGAGTACAATATATTGCTATGGTACTTTACACATTTCTTCTTTCTTCTTCTTGCTTGTAGGACACTACCCAGAACTATTATATTTGGCGGTGGAAGATGGTTGCCGGTTTTGAAGTTTTTCGACGGTTCTGCCAATCGAGACCTTCAAGACCGCGATCAAGATGTGTGAAGTATTTCTTCGGCCGATGACCCACATCGATATGTGTTGGGAGACGTAGTAGTATATCAAAATTTTCCTACGTGTCACCAAGATCTATCTATGGAGAAACCAGCAACGAGTGAGGAGAGATTGCATCTTCATACCTTTGAAGATCGCTAAGCGGAAGCGTTAAAAGAACGCGGTTGATGGAGTCGTACTCGTAGCGATTCAGATCGCGGCGAATTCCGATCTAAGCGCCGAACAACGGCGCCTTCACGTTCAACACACGTGCAGCCCGGTGACGTCTCCTACACCTTGATCCATCAAGGAGGAAGGAGAGGTTAGGGAAGGGCTCCAACAGCAGCACGACGGCGTGGTGGTGGTGGAGTAGCAAGGTATTCCGGCAGGGCTTCACCTAAGCGCTGCAGAGGAGGAAGAAGAGAGGTAGGGCTTTGCCATGAGAGAGAGAGTTCAGAACTGTTCTCAAAGGCCAAAACCTCAAGTATATATAGGAGGAGAGAGAGGGAGGGCTGCCTTGGCCCCTCCTCCAAAGAGGAGGGCTTCGGCCGAAGTGGGGATAGAGTCCACCTCCCACAAGGGAGGTGGATCTCCTCTTTTAAAAACCCTTTGCCCTTTATCTCTAGATCTCCAGCCGCATGGGCCTTTCTAGAAGGTCTTGGCCAGCCCAATAAGGGCTGGCACACCTCCTTTAAGGGCCCACAAAGTCCTATGGTCGTCACACCCCTCCCGGGGTCCTCCGGCACCCTCCCAGCACTCCCGATACAATATCGATGAGCCCGAAAACTTTCCGATGACCAAAACTGGACTTCCTATATATCAATCTTTACCTCCGGACCATTCCGGAGCTCCTCATGACGTCCGGGATCTCATCCGGGACTCCGAACAACTTTCGGTAATCACGTATACCATTTCCCTATAACCCTAGCGTCATCGAACCTTAAGTGTGTAGACCCTACGGGTTCGGGAGAAACGTGGACATGACCAAGACACTTCTCCGACCAATAACCAACAGTGGGATTTGGATACCCATGTTGGATCCCACATGCTCCACGATGATCTCAGCGGATGAACCACGATGTCGGGGATTCAATCAATCCCGTATACAATTCCCTTTCTCGATCGGTATGATACTTGCCCGAGATTCGATCGTCGGTATCTCTATACCTTGTTCAATCTCGTTATCGGCAAGTATCTTTACTCATTCCGTAATACATCATCCCATGATTAACTCCTTGGTCACATTGAGCTCATTATGATGATGTCTTACCGAGTGGGCCCAGAGATACCTCTCCGTCACACGGAGTGACAAATCCCAGTCTCGATTCGTGCCAACGCAACAAACACTTTCGAAGATACCCGTAGTGCACCTTTATAGCCACCTAGTTACGTTGTGACGTTTGGCACACCCAAAGCATTCCTACGGTATCCGGGAGTTGCACAATCTCATGGTCTAAGGACACGATACTTGACATTGAAAAGCTTTAGCAAACGAACTACACGATCTTGTGCTACGCTTAGGATTGGGTCTTGTCCATCACATCATTCTCCTAATGATGTGAGCCCGTTATCAACGACATCCAATGTCCATGGTCATGAAACCGTGACCATCTATTGATCAACGAGCTAGTCAACTAGAGGCTCACTAGGGACATGTTGTGGTCTATGTATTCACACATGTATTATGGTTTCCGGTTAACACAATTATAACATGAACAATAGACAATTATCATGAACAAGGAAATACAATAATAACCATTTTATTATTGCCTCTAGGGCATATTTCCAACAATCTCCCACTTGCACTAGAGTCAATAATCTAGTTACATTGTGATGAATCGTACACCCATAGCATTCTGGTGTTGATCATGTTTTGCTCGTGAGAGAGGTTTAGTCAACAGATCTGCGACATTCAGATATGTATGCACTTTACAAATATCTATATCTCCCTCCTGAATGTAATCACGGATGGAGTTGAAGCGACGCTTGATGCGTCTTGTCTTCTTGTGAAACATGGGCTCCTTCACAAGGGCAATAGCTCCAGTGTTGTCACAGAATAGAGTCATCGGGCCCGACGCACATGGAATTACTCCTAGGTCGGTGATGAACTCCTTCATCCAGACTCCTTCCTTTGCTCCTTCCGAAGCAGCTATGTACTCCGCTTCACATGTAGATGCCGCCACAACGCTTTGCTTGCTGCTGCACCAGCTGACTGCCTCTCCGTTCAAAATATACATGTATCCGGTTTGCGACTTGGAGTCGTCCGGATCTGTGTCGAAGCTAGCATCGACGTAACCCTTTACAACGAGCTCTTCGGCACCTCCATATACGAGAAACATGTCCTTTGTCCTTTTCAGGTACTTCAGGATGTTCTTGACCGCTGTTCAGTGTTCCGCTCCGGGATCATTTTGGTACCTCCCTACCAAACTTATGGCAAGGTTCACATCAGGTCTGGTACACAGCATGGCATACATAATAGAGCCTATGGCTGAAGCATAGGGGTGCCACTCATCTCTTCTCTATCCTTTGCCGTGGTCGGGCATTGAGTCGTACTCAATCTCACACCTTGTAACACAGGCAAGAACCCCTTCTTGGACTGATCCATATTGAACTTCTTCAATATCTTTTCAAGGTATGTGCTTTGTGAAAGACCTATGAGGTGTCTCGATCTATCTCTATAGATCTTAATACCTAATATGTAAGCAGCTTCTCCAAGGTCCTTCATTGAAAAACACTTATTCAAGTAGGCCTTTACAGTTTCCAAGAGTTCTATATCAGTTCCCATTATCAGTATGCCATCCACATATAATACGAGAAATGCTACAGAGCTCCCACTCACTTTCTTGTAAATACAGGGTTCTCCATAAACCTGTACAAACCCAAACGCTTTAATCACTTCATTAAAGCGAATGTTCCAACTCCGAGATGCTTGCACCAGCCCATAGATGGAGCGCTGGAGCTTGCATACCTTGGTAGAATCTTTAGGATCGACAAAACCTTCCGGCTGCATCATATACAGTTCTTCCTTGAGGAAGCCATTAAGGAATTCCGTTTTGACGTCCATTTGCCAGATCTCATAATCATAAAATGCGGCAATTGCTAACATGATTCGGACAGACTTCAGCATCGCTACGGGTGAGAAAGTCTCATCGTAGTCAACTTCTTGAACTTGTCGATAACCCTTAGCGACAAGCCGAGCCTTATAGACGGTCACATTACCATCCGCGTCAGTCTTCTTCTTAAAGATCCATTTGTTTTCAATGGCTTGCTTATCATCAGCCAAGTCCACCAAAGTCCATACTTTGTTCTCATACATGGATCCTCTCTCGGATTTCATGGCTTCAAGCCATTTGTTGGAATCCGGGCCCGCCATTGCTTCTTCATAGTTCGAAGGTTCACCCTTGTCTAACAACATGATCTCTAGGACAGGGTTGCCGTACCACTCTGGTGCGGAACGTGTCCTAGTGGACCTTCGATGTTCAATAGTAACTTGATCTAAAGTTTCATGATCATCATCATTAACTTCCTCTCCAGCCAATGTAGGCTCCACAGAAACAACTTCCTGTGTTGTGCTACTCTCCGGTTCGAGTGGAGGTACAATTACCTCATCAAGTTCTATTTTCCTCCCACTTACTTCTTTCGAGAGAAACTCTTTCTCGAGAAAGGATCCATTCTTGGCAACAAAGACTTTGCCCTCGGATCGTAGGTAGAAGGTATACCCAATAGTCTCTTTGGGATATCCTATGAAGACGCACTTTTCCGCTTTGGGTTCGAGCTTCTCAGGTTGAAGTTTCTTCACATAAGCATCGCATCCCCAAACTTTTAGAAACAACAGCTTAGGTTTCTTTCCAAACCATAATTCATACGGTGTCGTCTCAACGGATTTTGACGGTGCCCTATTTAAAGTGAATGCGGTAGTCTCTAATGCATATCCCCAAAATGATAGCGGTAAGTCGGTAAGAGATGTCATAGATCGTACCATATCTAATAGAGTGCGATTACGACGTTCAGACACACTATTTCGCTGAGGTGTGCCAGGCGGCGTGAGTTGTGAAACAATTCCACATTTCCTTAGGTGTGTGCCAAACTCGTGACTTAAATATTCTCCGCCACGATCAGATCGTAGGCACTTTATTTTCCTGTCACGTTGATTCTCTACCTCACTCTGAAATTCCTTGAACCTTTCAAAAAGTTTTAGACTTATGTTTCATTAAGTAGACATACCCATATCTACTTAAGTCGTCAGTGAGGGTGAGAACATAACGATAGCCACCACGAGCCTCGACACTCATTGGACCGCATACATCGGTATGTATTATTTCTAACAAGTCAGTTGCTCGCTCCATTGTTCCAGAGAACGGAGTCTTAGTCATCTTGCCCATGAGGCATGGTTCGCACGTGTCAAATGATTCGAAATCAAGAGACTCCAAAAGTCCAGCAGTATGGAGCTTCTTCATACGTTTGACACCAATATGACCAAGGCGACAGTGCCACATTTAAGTGGGACTATCATTATCAACCTTACACTCTTTGGTACTCACACTATGGACATGTGTAACATCACGTTCGAGATTCATCAAAAATAAACCATTGACCAGCGGGGCATGACCATAAAACATTTCTCTCATATAAATGGAACAACCATTATTCTCAGATTTAAATGAGTAGACATCTCGCATCAAGCGAGATCCAGATACAATGTTCATGCTCAAAGCTGGTACTAAGTAACAATTATTAAGGTTTAACACTAATCCCGAAGGTAGATGTAGAGGTAGCGTGCCGACGACGATCACATCGACCTTGGAACCATTCCCGACGTGCATCGTCACCTCGTCCTTTGCCAGCCTCCGCTTATTGCGCAGCTCCTGCTTGGAGTTACAAATGTGAGCAACTGCACCGGTATCAAATACCCAGGAGCTACTACGAGCGCTGGTTAGGTACACATCAATAACAAGTATATCACATATACCTTTAATGTTGTCGTCCTTCTTATCCGCTAAGTACTTGGGGCAGTTCCGCTTCCAGTGACCGGTACCCTTGCAGTAAAAGCACTCAGTCTCAGGCTTGGGTCCATGCTTGTTCTTCTTCTTCCCGGCAACTTGCTTACCGGGCGCAGCAACAGCTTTGACGTCCTTCTTGAAGTTCTTCTTACCCTTGCCTTTCTTGAAACTAGTGGTCTTATTTACCATCAACACTTGATGCTCCTTTCTGATCTCGACCTCTGCTGATTTCAGCATCGAGTACAACTCAGGAATGGACTTCTCCATCCCTTGCATGTTGTAGTTCATCACAAATCTCTTGTAGCTAGGTGGAAGCGACTGGAGGATTCTGTCAATGACCGAGTCATCCGGGAGATTAACTCCCAGCTGAGTCAAGCGGTTGTGTAGCCCAGACATCTTGAGGATGTGCTCACTGACAGAACTATTCTCCTCCATCTTACAGCTGAAGAACTTGTCGGAGACGTCATATCTCTCGACCCGGGCATGAGCTTGGAAAACCAGTTTCAGCTCTTGGAACATCTCATATGCTCCGTGTTGCTCAAAACGCTTTTGGAGCCCCGGTTCGAAACTGTAAAGCATGCCGCACTGAACAATGGAGTAATCATCGCAGCGAGAATGCCAAGCGTTCGCAACGTCTTGCTCTGCTGGGAGAAGGGGTGGGTCACCTAGTGGTGCATCAAGGACATACAATTTCTTGGAAGCTATGATGATGATCCTCAAGCCACGGACCCAGTCCGCATAGTTGCTTCCATCATCTTTCAACTTGGTTTTCTCTAGGAATGCGTTGAAATTGAGGGTGACATTCGCGTTGGCCATTGGATCTACAATATAGATTGTAAAGATAATTTTAGACTAAGTTCATGATAATTAAGTTCACATAATCAAATCATTTAATGAACTCTCACTTAGATAGACATCTCTCTAGTCATCCAAGTGACACATGATCCATGTCAACTAGCCCGTGTCCGATCATCATGTGAGACAGACTAGTCATCCATGGTGAATATCTCCATGTTGATCGTATCTTCCAAACGACTCATGTTCGACCTTTCGGTCTTCCGTGTTCCAAGGCCATGTCTGTACATGCTAGGCTCGTCAAGTCAACCTAAGTGTTTCGCGTGTGTAAATCTGGCTTACACCCGTTGTATGCGAACGTTAGAACCTATCACACCCGATCATCACGTGATGCTTCGGAACAACGATCCTTAGCAATGGTGCACAGTTAGGGTGAACACTTTTCTTGAAATTTTAGTGAGAGATCATCTTATTTACTACCGTCGTTCTAGGAAAATAAGATGTAAACATGATAAACATCACATGCAATCAATATAGTGACATGATATGGCCATTATCATCTTGCTCCTTTGATCTCCATCTTCGGGGCACCATGATCGTCAGTGTCACCGGCACGACACCATGATCTCCATCATCATGATCTCCATCACTGTGTCTTCATGAAGTTGTCTCGCCAACTATTACTTCTACTACTATGGCTAACGTTTAGCAATAAATTAAAGTAATTACATGGCGTTTATGATTGACACGCAGGTCATACAATAAAATAAGACAACTCCTATGGCTCCTGCCGGTTGTCATACTCATTGACATGCAAGTCGTGAATCCTATTACAAGAACATGATCAATCTCATACATCACAATGCATCACATCACATCCTTTGGCCATATCACATCACAAGGCATATGCTGCAAAAACAAGTTAGACGTCCTCTAATTTGTAGTTGCAAGTTTTTACGTGGCTGCTATAGGTTACTAGCAAGAACGTTTCTTACCTACGTCAAAACCACAACATGATATACCAATTTCTATTTACCCTTCATAAGGACCCTTTTCATCGAATCCAATCAGACTAAGGCGGGAGAGACAAACACCCGCTAGCCACCTTATGCAACAAGTGCATGTCAGGCGGTGGAACCAGTCTCACGTAAGCGTACGTGTAAAGTCGGTCCGGGCCGCTTCATCCCACAATACCGCCGAATCAAGATAATACTAGTAGTGGTAAGCAAATTAACAAAATCGACGCCCACAACTGCTTTGTGTTCTACTCGTGCATAGATTCTACGCATAGACCTAGCTCATGATGCCACTGTTGGGAGACGTAGTAGTAAATCAAAATTTTCCTACGTGTCACCAAGATCTATCTATGGAGAAACGAGCAACGAATGGGGAGAGATTGCATCTTCATACCTTTGAAGATCGCTAAGCGGAAGCGTTACAAGAAAGGGGTTGATGGAGTCGTACTTGCAGCGATTCAGATCGCGGTGGATTCCGATCTAAGCGCCGAACAACGGCGCCTCCGCGTTCAACACACGTGCAACCCGGTGACGTCTCCGACGCCTTGATCCAACAAGGAGGAAGGAGAGGTTAGGTAAGGGCTCCAACAGCAGCACGACGGCGTGGTGGTGGTGGAGTAGCAAGGTATTCCGACAGGGCTTCGCCTAAGCGCTGCGGAGGAGGAAGAAGAGAGGTAGGGCTTTGCCATGAGAGAGAGTTCAGAACTGTTCTCAAAAGCCAAAACCTCAAGTATATATAGGAGGAGGGAGAGGGAGGGCTGCCTTGGCCCCTCCTCCAAAGAGGAGGGCTTCGGCCGAAGGGGGGGATAGAGTCCACCTCCCACAAGGGAGGTGGATCTCCTCTTTTAAAAACCCTTTGCCCTTTATCTCTAGATCTCCAGGCGCATGGGCCTTTCTAGAAGATCTTGGCCAGACCAATAAGGGCTGGCACACCTCCTATAAGGGCCCACAAAGTCCTATGGTCGTCATACCCCTCCCGGAGGTCCTTCGGCACCCTCCCGGCACTCCCTGTACAATACTGATGAGCCCGAAAACTTTCCGGTGACCAAAACTGGACTTCCTATATATCAATCTTTACCTCCGGACCATTCCGGAGCTCCTCATGATGTCCGGGATCTCATCCGGGACTCCTAACAAATTTCGGTAATCACGTATACCATTTCCCTATAACCCTAGCGTCATCGAACCTTAAGTGTGTAGACCCTACGGGTTCGGGAGACACGTGGACATGACCAAGACACTTCTCCGGCCAATAACCAACAGCGGGATCTGGATACCCATGTTGGATCCCACATGCTCCACGATGATCTCATCGGATGAACCACGATGTCGGGATTCAATCAATCCCGTATACAAATCCCTTTCTCGATCGGTATGATACTTGCCCGAGATTCGATCGTCGGTATCTCTATACCTTGTTCAATCTCGTTACCGGCAAGTCTCTTTACTCGTTCCATAATACATCATCCCATGACTAACTCCTTGGTCACATTGAGCTCATTATGATGATGTCTTACCGAGTGGGCCCAGAGATACCTGTCCGTCACACGGAGTGACAAATCCCAGTCTCGATTCGTGCCAACCCAACAGACACTTCCGGAGATACCCGTAGTGCACCTTTATGGCCATCCAGTTACGTTGTGACGTTTGGCACACCCAAAGCATTCCTACGGTATCTGGGAGTTGCACAATCTCATGGTCTAAGGAAATGATACTTTACATTGAAAAGCTTTAGCAAACGAACTACACGATCTTGTGCTGCGCTTAGGATTGGGTCTTGTCCATCACATCATTCTCCTAATGATGTGATCCCGTTATCAACGACATCCAATGTCCATGGTCATGAAACCGTGACCATCTATTGATCAATGAGCTAGTCAACTAGAGGCTCACTAGGGACATGTTGTGGTGTATGTATTCACACATGTATTATGGTTTCCGGTTAACACAATTATAGCATGAACAATAGACAATTATCATGAACAAGGAAATACAATAATAACCATTTTATTATTGCCTCTAGGGCATATTTCCAACAATATGCGCATCACCACTTGTGACAGCGCCTGTTCATGATGTGATCCCGTTATCAACGACATCCAATGTCCATAATGCAGAGTGGCTGCTATGGCACTATCTTGGATCTTGGCAAGTTGGAGGCCTATGTTTCTCTCCTCTGGCGAACGCTTCAGTGTCGGCGTTGGATTTTTTGGCGATGATGATGTAAATTTCCTTGCGTGTTGTTTCTCTCCATTGTTCCAAAGAGAAGCCATGTGTGTTGTATGTTGCTACTATTATGAATAAATACATGGTTATCCCTAAAAAACCCTTCCAAGTACCTTTTCAATGTACATTTCTTGTGAGAGGCAAAGTATCTTCTGTTGGGAGACGTAGTAGTAAATCAAAAAAATTCCTACGTGTCACCAAGATCTATCTATGGAGAAACCAGCAACGAGTGGGGTGAGTGCATCTTCATACCTTTGAAGATCGCAAAGCAGAAGCGTTACTAGAACGCGGTTGGTGGTGTCGTACTCGCAGCGATTCAGATCGCGGTGTATTCCGATCTAAGCGTCGAACAATGGCACCTCTGCGTTCAACACACATAGAGCCCGAGGACGTCTCCTCCTTCTTGATCTAGCAAGGGGGAGGAGAAGTTGACGAAGAGCTCCGGCAATACGACGGCATGGTGGCGATGGAGCTTGCGGTTCTCCGGCAGAGCTTCGCTAAGCGCTACGGAGGAGGAGGTGTAGGAGGGGGAAGGGCTGCGCCAACAGAAGGGTGTGGCTGCCCTCCCACCCCCCACTATTTATAGGGGGAAGGGGAGAGGGGGCTGGCCCCCCTAGATCCATCTAGGGGGGCGGCCCCCCAGGGGCATCGACCCCCTAGGGTTTCCAACCCTAGAAGGGGGGCGGCCCCCCTAGGGTTTCCAACCCTAGAGGAGGGCATCGGCCCCTAGTTGCCTTGGGCCCTTGGTCCTCCGGGGCAGGTGGACCCCCCGGAACCCCTTCGGTGGTCCCGGTACAATACCGATAACCCCGAAACCTTTCTGGTGACTGAAACTGGACTTCCCATATATAAATCTTCACCTTCAGACCATTCCCGAACTCCTCGTGACATCCGGGATCTCATCCGGGACTCCGAACAACTTTCGATAACATATACAATTCCCATTACAACTCTAGCGTCATCGAACCTTAAGTGTGTAGACCCTACGGGTTCGGAAACCATGCAGTCATGACCGAGACACCTCTCCGGCCAATAACCAATTGCGGGATCTGGATACCCATATTGGATCCCACATGTTCCACGATAATCTCATCGGATGAACCATGATGTCAGGGATTCAATCAATCCCGTATACAATTCCCTTTGTCTACCGGTATGATACTTGGCCGAGATTCGATCGTCGGTATCTCTATACCTTGTTCAATCTCGTTACCGGCAAGTCTTTTACTCGTTCCGTAACACATCATCCCGTGGCTAACTCCTTAGTCACATTGAGCTCATTATGATGATGTCTTACCGAGTGGGCCCAGAGATACCTCTCCGTCATACGGAGTGACAAATCCTAGTCTCGATTCGTGCCAACCCAACAGACACTTTCGGAGATACCTGTAGTGCACCTTTATAGCCACCCAGTTACGTTGTGACGTTTGGCACACCCAAAGCATTCCTACGGTATTCGGGAGTTGCACAATCTCATGGTCTAAGGAAACGATACTTGACATTGAAAAAGCTTTAGTAGACGAACTACATGAACTTGTGCTATGCTTAGGATTGGGTCTTGTCCATCACATCATTCTCCTAATGATGTGGTCTCGTTATCAATGACATCCAATGTCCATGATCATGAAACCGTGACCATCTATTGATCAACGAACTAGCCAACTAGAGGCTCACAAGGGACATGTTGTGGTCTATGTATTCACACATGTATTACGGTTTCCGGTTAATACAATTATAGCATGAACAATAGACAATTATCGTGAACAAGGAAATATAATAATAACCATTTTATTATTGCCTCTAGGGCATATTTCCAACATCTTCTTCATTCTATCACGAGAGATATTTGCCAATTATTTGTTTAGCTACTCCTAAACCCTTCATGGCAAATGATTTACCCAATTCCTTCTTGAGAATATCAATCATCTTTGTGTCATTCCTAACAATCAATATGTACAACATATACCAAGAGAATAATGAATCCGTCCTTGGGGTACCTCTTCACAAATTAACAATGATCAGGTTATGCTTTATGCTAACCATGCTCACACATAAAAGACTCAAACTTCTTGTACCACTGTTCAAGAGGTTGCTTCAAGCCATACAAGTTCTTCTTCAGTTTACAAACTACGTGTTCCTTTATTGCAACTATGAACCTCTCGCTATTCCATATATATCTCCTCCTCTAGGTCACCATGTAAGAGTGATGTCTTCATATCAAATTGCTCAATTTTCAAGTCCATGTGGTAGCCACACCATGCCAAATGGTTGTGTGTAATACATGAAAATTACAATACGCTGCAACGTGAAGTACAATTACGTTAAGCGAGGAGTACATCTATACTTCACACAGAGAGTACACATGAAAAGTACAACTACATCACACAGTGTATAAGTACACTATCATGGGAAATGCATGTACACTACATGTGAGAAGTACATGTATGTTATCGAGGCAAGTACACATATTTTATCATGTGGAGTACAAGTATATTACTACAGGAAGCATAAATTTGTCGAAAATAAAATTTTCGTATCAACATAAGATCTACTTTCAGTCTGAATTTTGAACCTCACGAAAACATACACGACCCCTCACATCGTGATTCGTCATCCCACAAAAAGTCTTGCAAGGTGATAAATGGCGCACATGTGGTATGCCACATGTTGTCATAAAGCTTTTGTGGTAACATTGCAAGAAGCAGCTCTGATTACAGACTAGCAAAAGTAATTATTGATCGCCAATGTCTTATGACGCTCATAGATCGCCTGCGCACCGTTCTACATGAGCACGTGCATTGTCCTATCAATTTTCTCATTTCTTTCATTGGTTTTTATATGTTACTTTGCCTTTTCCTTTTAGTTTCTTTCTATTTTTCTTCATCTTCTCTTTTCAATATGGTGGTTTTTAGTCAGTTCGGGTTTTCAATTGTCCCTTTTTTTCATGCATGAGCATTTTTCAAATGCATCTTTTTTTTCAAACTTGTGAATATATTGTATTTTTAAATGTTTTTCAAAATGCATAAATATTTTCTACATTCATGATTATTTATTAATTTCACATATATTAAGATGTGTCCATGCAAAATTCTAATGGGAAATAAAAAAGACATAAAAAGGAAAAACATAGGATAGCCCAACAAAAAACATCGCTGAAAGCCAATGGAGACTTGGTCACGCTAGTGACCTAGCATGCAAGCCAACGGATTCCGTGCGTACCTAGTGGGTGGTTCACCTATTGGGCCATCCTATGCATGACGACTTTATTTTGGTTCTCGAAATGTTTTGTCCTATTTTAGAAGGTTTTTTAGTTGTTGTTTTTTCTTCTGTTTTTCTACTAGTTTCTTTAAAATTTTAATTTCATGTTTAATTTTCATTGGTCATTTTTTTATTTCATTGCGTTTATGTTCTTGTTTGTTATATTTTATTCATTTATATTTAGTTCGAAGATAAAAAGATTATAAAATAACTCTTACAACCAAGAATTGCAACGAAATCTCTAAGATGCACCTTCTGTGTGAAACAATTTTTTAAACACAAATTTCTCTCAAGTCTTCAATAAAGACAATGCAATTAGACCAGAGTGGCAACACTGCTATTTGTACACATGCATGAACTTGATTACCGATAAAGGTTTAAGAGAGCCCCTTGCTTCTTCCATTAAAAAATGGAAAGCCATGAGCAATGAACGGGGTTGGTATGGGGATGATCCCCTGGAACTGTAGTCCAACCACTAGATCTCCATCGTACCGCCAAGAAAAAACTTGGGCTCCACAAAACATCAAACCAACAAAATCACCAAGACACACTTGATAAAAAATCAACATGTTCAATAGATCGGATTCTGCAAGGACATAAGTTGCAAGAATAAATGCACCAAACTTGCAGTGGAAACATAACTCTAGCATCGTGTTGTCTCCCTACTTGGGGAAGAACCACTAGTACATTGTCACCGATGAGCACAAGAACCGTCTTGAAACAAATATCAAAACACACAACACACGTGCAAACACCCAATGCTTCCCACACCCCACAATGTCAAAACAAAAACCGGAGGCAAGGGGAACGAGGCAGAAAATCTACGACAATTGTCTTCTTCTCTTCCTTTTTTGTTGTGGTTGAGAAACACTTCTCTTCTCTTATGGTGAGTGAGTGAAGCAAGGCGAGCACCACTATTGGGGCTGGCCTACTGCATAAAGATTCATTAGCATTTGTGTATTTGTTTACTCGCGCAATCCGTAACCCCGCATAGAGGGTGGACATTGACCAAACCCACACTCATAAGTACAACCTACTGCGAACACTTGGGCCGCTTTTTATGTGTGTTTTCATTTGATTTCTTTATTTCTTTATCATCATAGCATTTTTTAATTTTAATGTTTCCTTCGCCTATTTTCAAATTTTTGATTTTTTTTTGAAATCTGAGAATATTAGTAATATTTAATTTTTCATTTTTTTCAACATGTTATGAAATTCATTTTTTGAAACATCAGGGATATTCTTCAAATGAACATTGGGATTTTCATTTTGAAATACTCAAGAATTTTTCAAACCTATGTTTTTTCATATTTCAGAATAATTTTTAAATACGACAGTATTTTTCAAATTTATGAACATTTTTAAAAATTTGAAATCATCTTTCACGTTCATGATTGTTTTTTAAATTTAATTAGTACAATTTTTTTAATACAGGAATATCTTCCATATTCATGCCTATTTTTGAAATACAGTAACAATTTTCGCATTCATGAATATTTTTTGAAATTCACAAACAACTATCAAATTCCTGACTATTTGTAACAGTTTTTAAAGTCCCATAGATGTTTTTCTGGAATATTTGGAATATTTTTCGAAGTTAAAAAGCAAAATACAAAAACACAAAAAATGAAACACATAAAAGAATGCCAAAAAAACATGGGCACTCCGTCCCGCACATAGGCCGCCAGAAAGCGTAGGGGCGCGTTACAGGAGGTTCTTGTCCGCTCAGCACCTTACGCGTGGGGCAGGAGGCGGATCCTATTTGGCGCATAGAACGACTTCAATTTCCTAAAAAACACTGGATACATGAATTTTACATTTATGATTTTTTTTATATTTGCGATATTTTTCTGTATCACGAACATTTTTTAAATTCATGATCATTTTCAATAGATACTCTTTCTAAAGTAAAACATTTTCTGAATCATGTATATTTTCAATTTCACAAACATTATCTCAAATCAGCGAACATTTTCTGAATTTGTCAATATATTTCAATGCCCTGAATTATTATTTTTGGAATTTCCAAAAAATATTTTTCTAGCAAATGTTTCCAAACCTGCGAACATTTCTAGATACCATGAATATTTTGCTAATTTCATGAACGTTATTTGGAAACTTGAACATTTTTAAATTCACGAATATTTGCAAAATAATGATTTTTTCTGGAATTAGACACGTGTTTTGAATTCATGAACATATTTTGAACTAGTTATTTGTTAGAATTCATGAATAGTTTCGATTTTGTGAACTTTTTTAAAGCCATTAGCATTTTTCAAAATGCAGAACATTGTTTGATTTTTACAAACTTTGTTTCATTTCTTGAACGTATTTCGAGCTGAGCAGGTGCATTCCATCTTCATCGCGCAGAGATGCGAATAGGGCTTGGGGAGCTCCTATTCGGCGCTTTAGGTGCCAGGGAAGCTCCTTCGCGCTAAGGATGGGCGTTCGGTTTATTTGGTTAATTCAGTTCGGCTAATTTGGGTTTCTAGAATTTTGGTTTATGTAAAATGACAATCAAAATTTCCAGAATAGAAATAGGCACCCAACCTTAGTGACCAAAACTTGTCAGCTCAGATTTTTCGGCTAACCGCAAAACTGAAGTATGCGTACACCATGTGTCTAAGCAATGTGTCATAAGCAGCATCATAGCTATTTCTTAATTTTCTTTGACAAACGCAGCATCAACTGTATTACTCATGTAGGAGAGATCCTACGATCGATGTATTATTATTTGCATACTCCTTCCGTTCAAAAATACTTATCCTAAAAATTAATAAAATGAATGTATCTATATCTAAAATAAGTCTAGATACATTCATTTGTATGACAAGTATTTTCGGACGGAAGGAGTATTAAATAGCTTGTGTAGAATAATTATTATTTCGTGCACTAGTTTTTTTTAGCAACAGGATCGTGCACTAGTAGTTGTGTACTTCTGTACTTGCCAGAGGAATACACTTGCCAGCAAGTTAAACTATGAAATCAACATTGTTATGATCATATCATATTTGTTATGAGAATATTTTAATCATATCTTACATGAAGTACTGGTGGAATTGTTGGAGCACTAGTTTTAGACCAATGTGCTGGCTAGCTATGCTCGCGGTCGCTACAGAGGAACTATAGGGACCACATCCCAGTTCAGTTATTTTGGGATGTTCGATTTCTGTCGACTATAAACCAAAATAAAACCAAACACTTATTAGTATCTAGTTTCTCAACCAAACCTAATTACTAAAAACCGATTTAACAGATAATTTGGTTAAAACGGTTTGGTTCGGTTCCAGTTTTCGGTTTGAAAATGCCCACCCCTATCCGCGCCCATGCACCGGCATCAGTTGGCTAGTCCATGTACGCGTTCACATTTAAGAAAAGAAAAAGGAAAAAAAGCCAAAAACGAAGAAACTCAAGAATTCAAAAATCGATTTTTGGAAAAGACCATCGAGTTTGAAAAAGTTCTTCGATCTTGAAAAAAACTTATTGATTTTAAAAATAGTCAATTGAATTTAGAAAAGGGTCATTGAATTTGAAAAAAGGTTCATCGATTGTATAAAATTTCTATAAAATTCATTGATTTTGAAAAAGTTCATCAAACCTGTAAAAATTAACAAATTTGGAAAATTTCATCATTTTTTTAAAACTTCAGAGATTTTGAAAAAATCATGAAATTTAAGTAAAGGAAAAATAAAAAAACTATGGAAAAGGTAGCTACACAGTCCAGCCCAGCTTGGAGGGCTTAAAGCGTCCATCTGCAAAATGCACAGTACTGAACGCATGAAGGACCAAATAGGATATGCCCTTAGCACCACCTATAATTGACGGGAGCAACTATTTGAGGAACACTCGTTCGGGAGCCTTTCTAAGGGTCACTCGGCGCCCGTCACGTGTCGCGCTTTGGGTGTTTTCTTTGGTTTATTTTAGTTTTGCGCACGTGTTTTTGCCTTTTGGTATTTAGATGATTTTTTCGGGGTTTTTTGGCTTTTCTATCCACTGTGCAGTTTTTTCCCAGAATTTGGAACAATTTTTTAAAACTTTTTACATGAAAATTTTGTGTTCTTTTTTTTCCTTTTGTGAGAGGCATGTATTTGCTTCTCGTGAATGCATGGATTTGCTATCAGAAGAGGCATGACCGTGCCTCTCGAAAAAGGAAAAAACACATGTTTTTCCTTTCGCGAGAGGCACATATGCTTCACATGGAGGCACAAAATTTTCTACAAAGTTGTGCATCTCAAAAAAATGGGAAAAGTCATGTTTTCTTTCTTTCTTTTTTCTTCCACGGGTCGCATGATTTTGCTTCTCGTGGAGGCACAAATTTGATTCTACGGTAGACACAACCTTGTCTTTCAGAAAAAGGGAAAAGACATTTTTTTCCTTCTGCGAAAGACACATATTTGCTTCTCCTGGGTGCACGGATTTGTTTCCGTGAGAGGCACCATCGAGAAGGAGAAAACATGTTTTTCTTGTGAGAGGCACATATTTCCTTCTTGTGGAGGCACAAATTTGCTTCCGTAAGAGGCACGGTTGTGTCTTTCGGAAAGAAAAAAAGGTGCTTCCGATTTTGTTTTTTATCTGTTTTTTTTCTGAAAAAAGTCCATCAAAATCTATTAATATTAAATCTAGTTTTTAAGATCTCGACACGAGGAATGCAATGGTGGAAACAGTTTGGAATTTGGACGCATGGCACGGTTTGAGAGATAAAACATTTTGAATAAACAAATCTACGAAAAAAGGAAAAAATCCCAGGTTGTGATAAGTGGCACATATGCAATGTGACACTCGTCGCAATCTGGGATGATGAAAATGAGCTTTGCAAAAAATGCTTTTTAACTAGTGATTTCGATAATTGACTTATGAAAAAATAAACCCAACGTATTCAGTGGATCCTTCATGTGGGTTTTCAGCTCATTGGTTAAAATTACTAGCATATTCAGCCCAACTAAGCCCAAAATGAAGCCCACATAATGAACCAAAAAAAAGGAGAAGGAAAAAAAAAAGATCCGAAACCCCAGACCTGCGCGCCTGTCCATCCCAGCATGGCCGCCGCCTCGTCCTCCTCCTGCGGCGGCGCCGGCTGCGGGGCCCACTGCTCCTCCTCCACCTCATCAGCCGTAGAGGATGCTCCGGAGGGGATTCTGGGCCGTCTCTCCATATCCGGTGCCAACGCCTCCTGCGGCAAGTGCGGCGGCGGCGCCGTCGTCGTGGTTGCCGGAGGCGTCGGTCTGTGCGGAGAGTGCTTGCGCGCCCAGCTGTTCGGGAAGTTCAAGCTCGCCGTCACAAGCAACGCCATGGTTCGGCCAACCGACTCCGTCCTCGTCGCCTTCTCCGGCGGCCCCGCCTCCAGGTTCACTTTCCCCACTTGATTCCTAATTTTTTGTACTGCTCAGCGTTGCTTGCTTTGCACACCTATTGTTACGATCCCTTGAAATGAATTGCTGAGGCGTGTGCTCTAGGGTGGCTCTGCAATTCATACATGAGATGCGGTCCAAGGCGATCGAAAGCTGGGACGCCAGCAATTCGCAAGCCCTACCGGTCTTCAATGTCGGGGTGGCGTTCGTCGACGAGAGTGTTTTGTTATCGAAGCCCGAATGCGAAGTCGAGCTGGCAACCGAAGATATCAAGTCAATTGTGTCGAGTTTGTTGCCGGGAGATAAAGCAATGCACATTGCATCTCTTGTTGATGTGTTCTCCTCGGAATCAAATTCAAAAGACGGCGAAGGCAGGCTGAGGGAGCTAGTTGGCATGATTACTGATGATACCGGGAGGGAGGATCTTCTTCAGTGCTTGCGCATGCTTTCGTTGCAGAAGGTTCTTGTTTTTTTATCAGTGATATCGCATGCTTCAGTTGCAAATTGTCATTTAATCTACATGATGTTGTGTGACGCTTTCCATTCGGTGATTAAAGTCAGATTTACCATTACATTTGATATGTTCTTCAGATTGCACTGGAAAATGGGTACACCAAGATCATGCTGGGATCATGTGCTTCTACAATAGCATGTCATGTGCTATCTGCAACAGTAAAGGTATATAGCAGATGCCCTTTCCCCTTATGATTTGTTCGCATGTTGATAGTTCAAGAGAACATGAGAAACTTAGAGGATTTGCTAATTATCTCCAGGGCCAAGGTTATTCCTTACCAGCTGATATCCAATATGTTGATACACGGTGGGAAGTGCCTGTCGTTCTTCCACTCCGTGATTGCCTGGCCCAGGAGCTTAGCCTGCTCTGTGAATTTGATAGGTAAGATAATCATTTACATTTTTATTTTGTTGTGTTGTGCTCCTGATGCCATTTATTCTAACTGGTTATGTGTTTAGTTTAAAGACACAGCAACTTCTTGATAGGCCTTGCAGTGGCATCAATGGCTTAGTCGCATCTTTTGTTGCACGACTAAGGGTAAGTTAGTTCATTCCTTGCATGGCGCACTGGACTTCCATATAATGTTGAGTTCACTGACACCAAACTTAGCTGAAAATCTATTTATATTCTTGCTCGGTAATTGCTTTCATTAATTGCTTGCAGCAAGCGCAAGTCATAATCTTACAGGTCATTAATTTCCATTGACAGGAGGAGAATCCTTCTCGAGAGCATACTATTGTAAGAACTGCACAAAAGCTTAAGCCATTCCCTTTTAACAAGTTCTCAGCAAATGGGTATCATGATTTCCTGCCGTCACGGCTGCGTCCCAAGTTTCAGCATGTTGATAGCGACGAGTCTGCTTTATCTGAGGTTCTCTGCCTGATATGTCGAAGTCCATTCAGTGAATCAGAACTCCAGAATTTGGAAAACACAAGGCACAAGTCTCAGAAGAAAATTGATCTGTATACTGCCTATTGCTGTCAAAGCTGTCATTTCCAGATTCTACCTGGGGGTAGAGACCTGTATGACCATTTCTTTTCACTACTACCAAAGTTCTGGACTGAGAGAATAGATACTACATCTGCCAGCCATAGCTCGCTAAGGTGAGGCTGATGTCTTTGTTCCAATGGGTTGCTTCATTGTTTTTACAGCTATAGTGCATGCTATCAGTAGTTAAGCAAATCAAAACACTGAACCTTTGGATGTTACAGCTTCTTTGTTAGGATAATGTATAATTGGATACGCCCACTTGTTTCTCTATGTGCAGTTACTCCATTGATTTGGTCATGTATTATTTTCTTGTTCATTTTGATAGTGCACTGATTCAGTGAGCTATTGATAACTTTTGTTCCAGAGATCAAATAGAAGACTATCTTCTTGAAGACGATGATGATGGGAACTGACACTTGTTCATTGAGTGAATCCCAAACTTACTGTAAGAAAGAATCTTTGACTGATGATTTAATTCTTTGCAGTCACAATTTACTCTGCATACTTTAACATCCGGTTACTGGTTTTATACTGACACATATGCTTGGATTGTTTTGTTTGTAGTGCCAGAAGCCAGCAGAGATTCCTTCCTAGTTGGGCCTCACAAATCAGGACATAAGCCAAACTTGCTTGGGGTAACAGTGTTTGCATCTAGTAAGGCACTGGTTTATTCAGACTTCTGCCATACTCTTGGAATTACCCTGCATTATATTATTTATTTAATTTTCTGGTGTACCTGTAAGTCCTCCCTCAAGTTAAAACATGTCTGAAACTTGTAGAGTGATAGAGGAAACCATCACTTGCCAGCAATTTTGCACTGATCTCAGACAGCTGACTTTAGGTAGCTGCAGGTTCCCAACTTCCATGTGATTACAGTATTCTGATTGGTCTCATCTACTGTACCAACTATTTGCCTGCAAGATTGTAATCAGATGAATTTACCAAATGGGTTTACAACAACCATGTGCTGTATAAACTTTTGTGCTCGCTTGATTATAATCTATTCCACCATTGCATTTGTTTCTTTCATTTGTCTTTACTCTTATGCATTCTGATAGGATACTTTCAGAAATAACCATTTACAGAAAAATGTTGCATACTGGCTTTAACAATTTTGTAAAATTGAAGGAATACAGAGTCTGTTACGAATTGAAAATGACGAACATGCATACACATCACCTATCGCGAACAATATAAGAAATTGCAGCAAACAAATGGCAAGGCCACTACAAAACAGTGGTCCCTCATGCACTATGATCTGTATATCTATCTTATCGACATATGCTTACTACATTATCATGTTACTCCTACACATTTGCTTTCCGAGACAGTATTAAGTCCTTCTCTACAGTTCATTGACTGTCATTTTCTTTTGCGCTTCGGCGCGCATTGTCTCTTCTACCGACCAGTATACACACTACAAGTGTGTGTATTAGAATAGATTCTCTTTTCAGAAAATTTAGAAAAATCTATCATGAAGCAAAATAAAGATCGGTGCATCCCATGCTTGCATGCATGCATGCGCATGTGCTCGTTCTTGGTGCTGCTGAACCCTTCCCTCATTACCAGTCAAACATTGGGAAGCTGTCTTATCATTAGGTTAAAACTTTGTAAAAGATTAACCTTTTGGGTTTAGCCACTTTAACCTGATTGGGTTGGCATAAAGCCTGCCTGGTAATCCTAAACTACGTGCAAGGACTTGTCCGGCTTTTCATCAGTGATGATGATGATGATGGCAAGACAAGTGCAGTCCTAAAGCTCCCAAGGGCCTACACACACGCCTTTCAGTTTTTTATGGTTGCAGCAGGGCTTATGAATGTTGATTGATGTTGATGCCCTCTTGCTGTCTAATTTTCAAAATGTTTGCAGTAGTAGCAGGATGTCGACTGAGTCAGGAACCGGCGAAAATTTCCGCAGAGCACCAGAAGTTATGTTACTCCCTCCGATCCAAATTAAGTGACAATGTCTACATGATTTCTTTCCAGTGAAGTGTGAGAGGATAATCGAATAGGTTCGATCCTACTTACCAAACGTCGCAATAGATCTTCCATGATTTGTTTTTCTCCACATCCGTGTTTTTTCATGAACGAGTCAAATCTTTTGTCTCTGTTTGAAAAAAGATGCATAGCTTTGAGGACCCGCAAACTGAACACTAGTTGGGAATAGTTGTGGTTGCCACTCAGAATGTTTTGAAACGCATGCTTTGAAATCTTTGTAGCAGCGTGGGAGGTGGTGGCACAACATCTGTCCTGAGCCATCCAATCACCGTCCTTGGAGGCATTCTTGTCCATTGACAATGCCATGGTACCACCAAGTGTACTGCTACAAACAGGAGAGGCATTCTCCTTGGGTAATCCAGAAGCAATTTGTTTGTTGTCTGGACAACAAAGGCCGGCCCCCCAAATAGGCCTAAAATGAAAAAAGGTAAATAGGGCTACCAAATGTATGTTATGTTGCCTTTCCTTGCTTAGCTAGGTTCATAACATCATATCATAATAAGCTCATACTAGAATAAGATCCCTTGTGTTTTGGTGACCTCGAAAAGCCTAGGCAGAGCTAATGCTAGTACAAGTCAACTAGCATGCCCCAGGTTTGGCACACTCTACTAGAGCTTAGTATTAGTTAGTGGACAAGATTTTTTTCTCCCTAATGCACACACTTTTGCTTACTTCACTCTCACAAGCAAAGGGCCCTGGTGTCCCCTAGTGATTGGCATGCATGCACAGTCCTCCCTTCTCATTGAAATTGTGTGTGACATTGACATGACCAAACCTAGGCCACACTGTTTTTTTTTCTTCTTTACCATCCTTGTGGAGACGCTTGAGGCATTTTGGTCAAAGAAAGACGTTGCTGAGTGGGCAGAGATATTCAAGTCCGCGTGGTAGATAGCTTGTGTATTGTTTCTCAACCCTCTGCTTCATCAAAGTGGGGGGCACCAACCTCTCTCTCTCTCTCGGTCTCTCTGGTTTACTTGCTACCAGTTGCTTAAACTAGTGTCATCTGATGTGCATTAGAGCTCACAGCTGTCCTGTTATCGTCTCTCTCTCTCTTGTGGGACTGGGGAACCTGAATTCAAGGCCGGGTTTACGCATGCATGCATGCATGCAGAGCCCTGATATGACGTGTCCTGGTTTTGTTTGATCTGTGACACATACCTGCTGGCCGCTGGCCTGCGATCCATACTCCCATAATGGCGCGCCCAAGAAAAAACCCTCGGCTGCTCAAAGGCAGCGAGGAGAGGACAGGCCAAGCCTGTACCGTGTACAACGCTTGTCCACGGCAGAGGTTGTTGGACGCGAGGCCGGGCACCGTGTTACAGCCTTCAATGCACCGTGCCGGCCGGCAACGCCAAGGACCGCCCGTCCGGCCTGCCGTCGGTAGGTCGACACCGCCAGCGCCAGGCCCCCCATTTTAGCCACTGCTGCTGCTCAAACAAGGATGAATGCATCATGTTTTCTTCTGGAAGCTTGCAAGTTCATTTCATACTGGTGTCTATATGAACGTATGTATGTATGTATGTATGATCCGTCTACCTCTCCACCGTTGTCGGTCGCGACCTTTCGTCTGGATCGTCCATCCATCCATGGTGGTGGTCCGTCCAAGGCTCCTTGATCTTAGTGAGTCGGGGCCAAATCTTTGGCGTCTTCCCTTGCAAACGTACTACGTATTCAAATGTGTGGCAAATGGGAGTAAATTATACCGGATCTAAGGTGTGTGCATGGGGACGGACGGACGATGCGTGCATGACCGGCACTGTTGCGGTGCTCCAAAGCATCGGCCCTTGAATCCTGCGCTCTGGTTCACGTAGCCTTCCAACGCATATGCTTATGTGCATTTGTATATGGAGTGGCTGTCGAGATGTGTATGCGTGTGGTTGTGCAACTTCTGGATGCCGACACTTTGTCCTTGCCTGCGACCAGGAACGTAATACATCGCGTAGGTTATTGCAGGCATCTGTGTTAAGTTAGCACACACACAAAAATTAAAAAAAAATTCACGTAAGTTGGTACAAAAAATTGTTCTTGGAACGTGTTTCGACGTGTTTTGCAGGGAGGGAAGAGGAAACATTTAAATCACACCCATGATTTTCATATTCCTATGTCAATAGAGAGAGGTTTGATCCCATGGCATTTCGAGTTAAGGAAATATATACCGTCATTTTGATCTGCCAAGTCTTGATGTGTCAGTAGGCACTGGAAGTATTACGTTGACAAGATGCTATAGATTAGCTGCATGATTCTTGAGCAGATGCCATGGCGTGTCCGTATTATGTCTGCTAATCCGCATATGGCTACGTACGTTTTCCCTGGTGGATTTGGGGCCCTGGGCCCGCAGGGTTTAGCGGCCAGGCCAGGTGTTTTGTCTCATCCCTCGGTGCATTCTGCACAAGAAATGCAGCGTTTTCTGTTGGCTGGATTGATTAAGGGGGTTTTCTGGGGAGATGATGATGCTGGGAGGTGGTTGAGATTACACTGTCAATATATCCATTATCCATTTGTTTAATGTGTAGTCTGCAGCCTGCCTGCTTGAGATCTTTATTCGGTTCTAGGGTTTGCCTGCCATCTTATATGATTTCTTGCGTGGAAAAGTTTGGAGCAAGCCTGCTTTGCTTGTCACATGGAGTGTGTGGGTAGAGAACGCCACATTATTAACCTAATGGTTTATTGTTCCTTCCTTTTCTTCTTGCCCCTTTCTACCAAATCAGGCGTACCAATGCAATCACAACTGGATAATACGTGGACCAAAATGCTACTATTTAGTAATGCAAGCACAAGCTAATGGGCAATGACGCCATTATGATGGAGGTGATCTCACACTGAGTAAGATCTCACATCTTCATCGTAGGTCTGGTGCGGTTATCATGGATTATGCCATGGAGCCTATGGTATTTTGGTCCCGTACGTGAACCGAAGGATTGATTTGGCCGATGGTCACGACCGTGTTGGTGGGATCACTCGTGTTGAGCTTATTTTGATAGCATTTGTCCAAGCTCATCCTTTTATACTCTCGGATTTCTTTCACAAAAGGGTGACGCTAAGGCAGTAGGTCAAAGCTCTGTATTAACAAGAGTGAAGAATCAAGATGGTGGACTAGAACCGGGGGAGGGGGTCGGGGCTAGGTGGTTACAAATATTTAACTTCTTCGCAATTTAGGTTCCACGTCTAAATAGGTTCTCCTAAATTGAACTATGTGATATAACCTACATGATGCTAGGCAAGATAAACATTAAGGTAAATAATCACAAGTGACAAAGCTAGGAAAAGATATAACCGAGAAACATGGAGACAAACATGTATCCTAATATTCACTTCCTTGAAGAAGCTAATCACCATTGTAGATGTGCGGAGAACACCTAAGTACCCCAAATACCACAAAGGATCAACTTCTCCTTGAAAATGCCACACCAAGAGTGAAGAATCAAGATGATTGACTAGAACCGGAGAGGAGGGATGGGGGAGGTGGCTACAAATATTTATTTATTTTGCATCTTATTTAGTTTTTGTGTATAGATAGTTTTTCCTAAATGGAATTATGTAATATAAGCTACGTGATGCTAAGCAAGATAAATGTCAAGGTAAAGAATCACAAGTGACAAAGCTCAGAAAAGAGATAACCAAGACATATGGAGATGAAGATGTACCCCAATATTCACTTCCCCGCGGAAGCTAAGGGCATATCCAACACGGACCCTCAAACCTCCCGCATGTTTCCACACTACTCGGTCTGGACCTGCAAGCCATCCAACGGTGTCCCACATCAGTTCGCAGACCAGTCCAGGTGTCCGTTTTCACTCAAACGGGAAGAAAACTTGGGGGCTTTGCGGGAGTCCAGACACAAGCCACGTAGGATCCCGACACCCCGGGACCACCCAAACTAGAGGTGGAGCCCGCACATTTGGAGCGCAGGGCGTTGTTTCCGCAGCAAACCTCCTTTCTCGACCCTTTCCTCTACCATCGTGTCGCTCTCCACCCCAATCCACACCCTTTTTTTGCCTCCGTTGCCGCATGGACCCATACGAAAAGATGTCATAAACGGTGGTGGTGGAGGATCGGGCGGTCGCCTAAAAGATCAACTCGATGACAACCCATGACCGCCGCCCCAGAAAAAAGGCAAATAAGGTGGCACTGCTAAAAAGAGAGTGGCGAGGGCGATCGTCGTGGCGGTGGACGTGGAGGGGGGGCATTGTGTACGACGGGGACAAGGACGCGGGGCATCACCGACATCAACGTCCGTGCAAAACGTTGTTCTGGCCAGATCAATACATGCCTCCCTACTTGTATGCTGCCGAGTGGCTTGACAAGCAGTCCCCGACATCCGCCACTGGGAACGTGCCTTACTGCATCAATGCCAACATGATGTCACTCCTTCTCTATGATTTTGCATCACCAGAACTTGTCAGGCATGGTCGTCGGTCATGGAGCAGATCAATGCCCACTCTTTCGTTGCCAATATGTCTCAATGGGATGAGTCGACGTACAACAACGTAGACGGGCAGATGTTTGAGGTGATCCATGATGGAGGCTGAGGCTGCTACGAGGATGGGCAGGTGGATGACTCGGAGTTCACATAGCTGAGCATGTACACCCAACTAGGTACGCAGTCGGTCATGTACACATAGTCTGACATGTACCCCCAACAACCGGATTCATACACCGGCCAACAGGAGCAAAAGGAGGACGGTGATGACGACCTTGATCCGGATGAATTTGTTGTTGATCCAAAGAAGAAGAGTAGAGGAGAAAGCATTGAACCGATCCATGGCACGAAGCAAAAGGATGCAACATTTTGGGCCAACATTTTATACTTGGTTCTATGAGCACAAGCATTTCTAGCTCTACGCCGACGAATTAATCCGCAACCATGGAATAAAGCCTCTCAACCATTGATGGCACATCATCCAAGAGGCCGTGTCCAAATATTGTGATCATTTGAAGCAACTAACCAGTTGGTGGCCAAGTGGTGCGTAAATCCCCGAGCAAGTAAATTGTTATATGTGTTGGTCATTTGACCGGATAAGCAACTTGTTAGCCTAATATGCAACTTGATGACAATGTTTTTCTTTGTAGCCTTTCCATGCGTGCAACTTGTTCTTGAAGGTGGAGAAGAAGAACTTCGTCCTCATGCAGTGTTGGTTTAAGTTGAGTGTGCAACCCAAGTGGAACTTATTCATTGCCAACACCATCAAGACCGTCAGCATAAACACTGATAAAGACGTGGGGTGATCCAACCGACCCAAAAGAGCCTCCCAAGAAGGTTAGAAGAGGGTTCCGAGGAAATAAGTGAGAGAAGGAGAAGGGGCGGCGACCAGGACGACTGAGAAGTTTGTGGACATCTTTGCTAAGAAGGAGGAGGCATGTGTCAAGCGCTCTGGCATCAATGAGTAAAAAGACTAAGAGGTTTAGCATGTTGATGATGGCAAACGAGAAGAAGATCAAGCTCACATATAAGAAGACCATGCTAGAAGAGAAGAAGGCTGGAATAGTAGAGGCTTTAGAGGACGCGAAGATATTGAGCTTGAAGATGGAGGAGTTTGATGAAGGTGAAAGTACGATCATGCAAGCCGTCTGTGTTAGAATGTTGAAGTGCATGGTGGAGGAGCTGGAGGCGGCCGAGATGTTGGTGAACGAGATGGCCGATAAGGAGGCAAGTGGTGAGGAGGAGCCAATGATATAGTGAGAGTAGAGGCTGAGATAGCCGGTCCGACAGGGGAAAAATTCATTTTTTGCACGGACTGCCGGATTGAGATTCTTTTGTGACCGAGCATGTAAGAACTATGCATATTTGCCTCTTTTCGGTTGTGGTCGGGTGCTATGTGGTTGGGCATTGTGCATTTGAAATTCAAATTGGGAGGACCCGGGCAGATGTTTATGGGATGTGGTTGGATGGCCTGCTTACGCATCACACTGGTTCGAACTAGTCCATGGACGGATGCGGTGTTCGATTTGGGGCTTAGAATTGGAGATGTCCTAATCACCATGGTAGAGGTGTGGGGGAACACCAAGTACCCCCAATAACACAAAGGATCAACTTCTCCTTGAAAATGCCACACCAAGTAGGAGCTCAACCCCTAGTGGTTGGCTCCAAAGTGACCACCGGACCTTTAAAACACTTCCTGGAGCCTTTCCTAGCCTTGGAAGTTCCGGAATGGACTCCTACCACCTATGAGTCCCCATAATGCCAAGTAACATGTTTGGTGAAGCACAAGTAGGAGATCACGATTTTGGCTCGGTACAAATAGTGGATATAGAAATCCTCCTTGATTTCCTAAAGTTTAAACAAGTTTGGCTGGTGGGAGAGGGAGGAAGCAAAAAAATTAAAGGTCAAAAATGGGATGCAACTCATATCCAAAAACTAAAGCTAGAGGTAGGAGTGGTTTTTATACCTCCCCCACCCTTTCCAATTGTTATTCACTGTAACGAGCAAACCCCGAGTTCTGGGGTTCCTAGAGTTCTAGCATCCACAACCTGGATATCCCAGGGGGCAAAGACGAAACACCCAAACCCAAATATTAAATCTGGAGTTGAAGGTTTCAACTCTCACGCATCCAGAAGGGAAACCAAGAACCCGGAAATCAAACCTGGAGTTGTGGTCTTTGCCTCCACCCTGTCGAGAGAACTACACAAAGGGAAACATTAGGGTTTTCTTTGTGCAGGCTTAGTGCTTGTATTTCTATGGTGTCTACAAAATGTGTTTGTTTTCATGATTCGCCAACTTCAACACCACCTTAGGAGTGGTTTTTATAGCTCCCCACCCTTTCCAACTGTTATTTACTATAATTAGCAAACCCCAAGTTCTGGGAATCATGGAGTTCCAGCATCCACAACCTGGATATCCAGGGGGGCAAAGACGAAACACCCAAACCTGAAGATTAAATCTGGAGTTCAAGGTTTCAACTCTCATGCATCCAGAAGCGAAACCAAGAACCCAGAAATCAAACCTGGAGTTGTGGTCTTTGCATCTAGCCTGTCTAGAGAACTACACAAAGGGAAATATTAGGGTTTTCTTTGTGTAGGCTTAGTGCTTGTATTTCTGTGGTGGCTACAATATGTGTTTGTTTTCGTGATCCACAAACTTCAACACCACCTCAACCCTCTTTATAGTGCGATTTTCTTCTGAATCAAAGAACCCAAACCCTAGAACATAAATGGGCCAACACCTCCCCCTTTTCGACTTGGTGGAGGGGGAGGGGCTCACCTCCATACATTTTCATTTCTTGGGACTATGTATCTGGGATCACTTGGTTAAATGTCTCTCCTACTAATCATATGTCATCAACTCCAAAACCTAATTAGGGGCTTAGATGTCTTCCCAAAGAGTATGCGAGTCACAGTACGTTTAACGATCTTAGGTTCTCATCCCTTGTGATGGGTGGTTAATGTAGCACTGCAACACCTTTCAGGTTAATACAAGCTGGGAATCTAGTTCTTTTTAAAACTTTGTCAGCAAACAAACACACATAGACGAAAGTTAGTATTATAGATACACTAAAACAAATCTTTATGTAACATTAGATTTTATCAGTTTTCTATTATTTCCGTTTGGTCTAGCTTTTTATCTATGTTCATGCAATAATTTATTCTTTAATGCTAGATCGTTGTTCCAAAAATCAAATAGATGATTCAAATGGAGAAATATCGATAGAGATAAATCCTACTACACTTGTGATGCTACGAGGCTACCAACTGTAACTACATATAGTGCCCCCTTTGTGATTTTGGAGTATTGATGAAAAAAGTGGTTAAGGGACGAATGTGCTTGTGACTACACATAGGTGAAAGTTGATGACCCACAAGTATAGGGGATCAATCATAGTCCTTTTGATATGTGAGAGTGTCGAACCCAACGAGGAGCAGAAGGAAATGATAAGAGGTTTTTAACAAGGTAATTTCTGCAAGCACTGAAATTGTAAGTAGCAAGTGTTTTGATAGCAAGGTAATTTGTAACGAGCAAGTAACGGTAACAATAGGTAAAGTGCAGCAAGCTAGCCCAATCCTTTTGTGGCAAAGGACATGCCAAAAGTATCTCTTATGATGAGCAAAGTGTTCTTGAGGTTTAATTATTTCCAATAAAATCCCACTTGAATTCAATAGTCTTCTTCATGAAAGAACCAATACAAGATGTACCGAGCATGGTTTGATCATTATGAGAAAGCCGAGCATAACTTTTTTGAATAATAAATTCTCTTGGAATATCATTGTTGGGGCATGAATATATCATTGACTTAAGCCTCCCCCAAGATATAGCGATACTTTCTCCTTCACGAGGCCAAAAATTATATATAAAGTTCCGATCACGATGAACTAGATGCATAGGATAAAACTTTTGGTGGAATTCCAATTTCAAACGATTCTAGTTCCATGATCCCAATATCATCACATAACCTATACCATGTCAATGATTTTCCCTTAAAAGATAAAGGGAAAACCTTCCTCTTAACTTCATCTCCGGGTAAACCTGCAAGCTGAAAAAGTCCACAATTTTCTTCCACATGGATTAGATGCATATCAGGATGTCCAGTTCCACCTCCTGCATAAGGAATAGCTAGCAGTTGTTCTAACATACCCAAAGGATTTCATAACCAACATTTTCAGTATGTATTGTAGGTTGAGGGGCAACTAATTGTGGTTCCGGTCGAGGTGAAGATACCCCGAACAAACCCCTCAAAGGATTACTTTCCATAGTAACAAGTGACAATAAATTTCAGCACATAGTATAAGGTTTTCCTTACCAATCTCCACTTACCAAGAGCGCTTCAATCTGAGGCAATGGCGCTAGAAAAGAGTATTGATGACCCACAAGAAGAGGGGATCAATCGTAGTCCTTTCGATAAGTAAGAGTGTTGAACCCAACGAGGAGTAGAAGGAAATGATAAGCGGTTTTCAGCAAGGTAATTTCTGCAAGCACTAAAATTGTAAGTAGCAAGTGTTTTGATAGCAAGCTAATTTGTAACGAGCAAGTAACAATAACAATACATAAAATGCAACAAGGTAGCCCAATCCTTTTTTGGCAAAGGACAAGCCAAAAGTATCTCTTATGATGAGCAAAGTGTTCTTGAGGGTACACGGGAATTTCATCTAGTCACTTTCATCATGTTGGTTTGATTTGTGTTCGCTACTTTGATAATTTGATATGTGGGTGGACCGGTGCTAAGGTGTTGTTCTTACTTGAACTAACAAACTACTTATGATTAACCCCCTCGCAAGCATCCGCAACTACGACAAACGTATTAAGACAAAGTTTAACCATAGCATTAAACATGTGGACCCAAATCAGCCCCTTACGAACCAGCACATAAACTAGGGTTTAAACTTCTGTCACTCTAGCAACCCACCATCTAATAACTACTCCACAATGCATTCCCTCAGGCCCAAGGATGGTGAAGTGTCATGTAGTCGACGTTCACATGACACCACTAAGGGAATCACAACATACATATCATCAAAATATCGAACACATATCAAGTTCACATGATTACTTGCAACATGACTTCTCCCGTGACCTCAAGAACAAAGGTAACTACTCACAAATAATATCCATGCTCAAGATCAGAGGGGTATTAAATAGCATAATGGATCTGAACATATGATCTTCCACCAAATAAACCATATAGCAATCAACTACACAAGGTAATCAACACTACTAGTCAACACAGGTACCAATCTGAGGTTTCGGTACAAAGATTGAACACAAGAGATGAACTAGGGTTTGAGAGTAGATGGTGATGTTGAAGATGTTGATGAAGAATGGCCTCCCCAAAATGAGAGGGTTGTTGGTGATGACGATGGCTTCGATTTCCCCCTCCGGGAGGGAAGTTCCCCCGGCGGAATCGCTCCGCCGGAGGGCAAAAGTGCTCCTTCCCAAGTTCCGCCTCAAGGAGGCAGTGCTTCATCTCGAAAGTCCTCCCTATAATGTTTTAGAGTTTTTTGGAATTTTATACCAGAAGGGGAGCAGTAGAGGTGGGCCTGGGTGCCCACGCTCCACCAGGGTGCGCCAGGGGTGGCACCCGCGCCCTGGTGGGGCATGGCGACCTGGTGGCCCCCCTCCGGGAGTTTCCAGCTCCAGTATTTTTCATTTATTGAATAAAAATCTCGGTAAATTTTCAGCTTCATTGGCGTTGTGCAGAATAGGTATCTGTGACGTGCTTTTTCAGGGTGCTGAATTCCATTTGCTGGCATTCGCCCTCTTGATGTAAACCTTGCAAATTGTGAGAGAAAAGGTATTAGAATTACTCCCCAAAGTATTATTATGCTTAAAAACATTATAAATAACAGTAGTAAAACATGATGCGAAATGGACGTATCAACTCCCCCAAGCTTAGACCTCGCTCGTCCTCAAGCAAAAACCGATATCAAAGATCATGCCCACATGGTTTGAGAGAGAGGTGTCGATAAAACAAAATACAGACATAGTATCATCATGCTTAATATTATAACAGCCACAAAAACTAACATAAAACTTTCTCATAAGACTTTTATTTCATAACAACATCATATAAGCAAGTAACAATTCATCACAACATGGAAGTATAAAGCATAAACCTTATTGGAAACCAATAAACTATGTTCTCAGTCAACTTTGCAACTACAATTCATCATATTTTCAGGAAGGGTCTCATGTAGGAGCCATTTGTCAAGTCCACATACTCAACTATCATTTAGTATTCTATGATTGCTAACACTCACAACATACCCATGGACACAAAGTTTCAACCGAACACATAGAAAGATAGGGGATTATAGATTGCCTCCCAACATACTCACCTCAAGGGTGATGTCAACAATAATAACTCATGCTCACCCATATCCAACTGGTCATATGTGCCTAGATCTTTCCTCACCACATGATGCTTGCCAAAGGAGAAAATAAAAAGGAACAGGAGAAATACTTTGACTCTTGCGTAAAAGTAAGTACATAAAAGTAAAAGATAGGCCCTTCATAGAGGGAAACAGAGGCTGTCATGCGTTTTTTAGTTTGTATGCCAAATCCCTTAGCGCAAAAGAACGCCACGTTGCATTGCCTCTTGTGATAGCAACCTTTATTATGCAGTCCGTCGCTTTTATTACTTTGCCATCACAAGTTCGTGCAACGCTCAATTTTCTCTTACACTAATTGATCCAACACTTTTAGAAGCAATTTTTATTGCCTTTTTGCACCGATGATAACTTACTTGAAGGATCTTATTCAATCCATAGGTAGGTATGGTGGACTCGCAAATATGAGTTTGGGTTTTGGGTTTTTGGATGCACAAGTAGTATCTCTACTTAGTGCGGATTTTTGGCTAGCAAAGATATTGGGCAAGGACCACATGTTAAAGGATCTATGACAATATAACTTCTATGTGAATATGAACAAGCATAAATCATTACGTTGTCTTCCTTGTCCAACATCAACAATTTTGGCATATAATATTTAATGGGGGCTCACAATCATAAAAGATGTCATGATAGTGTATTTGCATGTGAATATTCTCTTCCCTAATTTATTCTTTCATGAATTGCATCATTGACTAATGCTAAGTTTGCCAATCTCCAACAAATTTTACTACTTATAATTTTTTTATTGTGATGTCATTACTCACCATAAGATTAGCATGTGATATTTTCTCATTTATTTTATTTTATCATGTTCGCAACAAGAAAGTAAAGGGGCAAAGGCTCAAACTAAACTTTATTATATAACTCTCACTCGATTACATAGAAAGATAGATCACGAAACTAACTCTCGAAAATAGATCACACTAAACTTTTATTCAACTAAATCATGAAAAGGCCAAGGATCAAAATAAAAAGCAAAGGTAAAAAGTGATGCTGATACGATAATGGGGCACCTCCCCCAAGCTTGTCTCAAGCCAAGGGGAGTGCCCATACCCGTGTACTCAGGTTTCGTTTGGTGGTGGTGATGATGAAGGTGGTGGTGATGAAGCGGTAGTAGGTTTGTCCGGCTTCCAGGGGAAGGGTTCACCATCGAAAGTTGACGCATGAGTCCCTAGAGTCCTGCAATTGGTAGCTAAACTCATACCATTAAATCTCGCTTCATATTAAAAAACTTTATTTTGGAGATCATAGATTTGACTCTGAAGAAAGTTGATTTGCTCGTTGAAGTTGAAGATGATGTCTTTCATGGACTGGCCATCCACCATGTGGTCACAGATGAATTCCGTGATCATGGAGTAGTTGGCACTGAGTCCACGTTCCATCATCCCTTTGCACTTGAGGACGTCTTGATCCACAACTTCCAGTCTGGCCTCCATGCTTCTCGTCTTCTTGGGCACCTGAACATCCCGAATGTGGAGTACCCCCTCACGCATCTCAATGGTTTGAGGGTGCTTCATCACCTCCGGCAGGTACGGGTGATAACCTTCTCGAAGAACTTTTCCTTGGGGGAACTTGAGGAAGCCATGGGGATTTACATCTGACAAGAAAACAACACAAAACAAGAACATAACAAAATCTCGTGATGCGGTTGTCAAAACAGTCACGGGTATATAAAGATAATTTTTATTCTTGGAAACCAAGCAAACAAGGGAAAAACAGAGCCAGGAAGGTTCCCGAGGTGGGCACGTTCTACGAGGGCATGCTAGGGATGGCAACCGCACCCTGGTGTGCCATGCCCTCCTCGGTTACCTTCCGGTTTATTTTTTAATTCCTAAAATTCATAAATATTCCAAAACTGATAAAAAATGTTTTTGTAGATTTTTCGGAGACTGTTTACTTACCGTATCACGTACCTCTTTATTTTCACGATTCCAGAGCATTCCAGAAGGTTTCTTGTATGTGTTCCTCTCGTGTCATGGTTTGAATAACATTGCTTTCAACATTAATAGGCGTACATGAGATATAGTGTTTAATTCTTTGTCCATTGACCACCTTCGGGTTGGTACCTTTAGCATTATTAATCTTAATAGCTCTAGAGCGATAAAATTCTTCGATAACATAGGGTCCTTCCCATTTGGAGAGAAGTTTTCATGCAAAAAATCTTAAACGAGAGTTGAACAAAAGAACATAGTCTCCTATTTTGAATTCTCACTTTTGGATTCTTTTGCCTTGCATCTTTAAACCTTTTCTTTAAATAGCTTAGCATTTTCATAAGCTTGGGTTCTCCGTTCATCTAATGAGCTAATATCAAATAACCTCTTTTCACCGGCAAGTTTGAAGTCATAATTTAGTTCTTTAATTGCCCAAAATGCTTTATGTTCTAACTCTAGAGGCAAATGACAAGCTTTCCCATATACCATCTTATATGGAGACATACCCATAGGATTTTTATAAGCTATTCTATAACCCAAAGTGCATCATCTAATTTCTTAGACCAATTCTTTCGAGACCTATTGACAGTTTTTTGTAATATCAATTTTATTTCTCTATTGCTAAATTAAACTTGACCACTAGACTGAGGATGATAGGGTGATGCAATTCTATGGTTAACATCATATTTAGCAAGAATTTTACGAAAAACACCATGAATGAAGTGTGAACCACCATCAGTCATTAAATATATAGGGAGTCCAAACCTCGGAAAGATAACTTATTTAAGCATTTTAATGGAAGTATGATGATCAACACTACTAGTTGGAATAGCTTCTACCCACTTAGTGACATAATCAACAGCAACCAAAATATGAGTGTACCCATTAGAGGAAGGAAAAGGTCCCATATAATAAAAACCCCAAACATCAAATGGTTGAACAACAAGTGAATAATTCATAGGCATTTCTTGACGCTTACCGATGTTACCAATCCTTTGACATTCATCACAAGACAAACTTACGTGCATCCTTGAAGAGAGTAGGCCAAGAAAAACCAGATTGTAATACCTTGTGAGCAGTTCTATCTCCAGCATGATGCCCTCCATAAGCTTCGGAATGAACTTTCCATAGGATTTGTTCCTGTTCATGCTCCGGTAGAAACTCCTAATAATACCATCTACTCCTTCTTTATAAAGATGTGGGTCATCCCAAAAGTAATGTCTCAAGTCATAGAAGATTTTTTTTCTTTTGTTGGTATGTGAAACTAGGTGGAATATATTTAGCAACGATGTAATTAGCATAATCAACATACCATAGAGTGTTTTTAGAGACATTTATTGCAACTAGTTGTTCATCAGGGAAACTATCATCAATAGGTTGTGGGTCATCAAGAATAATTTCTAAGCTAGACAAGTTATCAGCTACGGGGTTCTCAGCTCCTTTCCTATCAACGATATGTAAATCAAATTCTTGAAGCAAGAGAACCCACCTAATGAGTCTAGGTTTAGCATCTTTCTTTTCCATAAGATATTTTATAGCAACATGATCAGTGTGAATAGTAACTTTGGAATCAACAATGTAAGGTTTGAATTTATTACAAGCAAACATGACTGCTAAAAAATCTTTTTCAGTAGTAGCATAATTTCTTTGGGCACTCTCTAGAGTTTTAATAGCATAGTGGATAACATTTAATTTCTTATCAACTATTTGTCCTAGAACAACACCAACAACATAATCACTAGTATCAAAGATAATTTCAAAAGGCAAGTTCCAATCAGGTGGTTTAACAATAGGTGCACTGGTTAAGGCTTTCTTTAGTGTTTCAAAGGCTTCTATGCAATCATCATAAAAAACAAAGGGAATATATTTTTGCAAAATATTAGTGAGAGGCCTAGAAACCTTTGAGAAGTATTTAATAAACCTCCTATAGAAACCAGCATGACCAAGGAAACTTCGAATACCTTTGATATCTTTAGGACATGACATTTTCTCAATTGCATCAACTTTAGCTTGATCCACCTCAATACCTCGTTCGGAGATAATACCTTCATTAACCATAAAGTGTCACTTCTCCCAATTCAAGATGAGATTAGTTTCTTCACATCTCTGCAAAACTCGATCAAGGTTGCTTAAGCAATCATCAAAAGTAGTTCCATAAACGGAGAAATCATCCATGAAAACCTCCACAATCTTTTCACAAAAATCAGATAATATAGCAATCACACATCTTTGAAAGGTAGCAGGTGCATTGCATACCAAAATGCATACATCTATAAGCATAGGTTCCAAAAGGACAAGTAATGGTAGTTTCCTCTTGATCAGATTGTGACACAAGTATTTGAGCGAAACCGGAATATCCATCTAGGAAGCAGAAGTGTGTGTGCTTAGATAATATTTCAAGAACTTGATCCATAAAAGGCAAGGGGTAATGATCTTTTCTAGTAGCTTTATTTAATTTTCTAAAATCGATTACCATCCTACAGCGAGTAACAATTCTTTGTGGAATAAGCTCATTTTTATCATTAGGAACAATAGTGATACCTCCTTTCTTAGGGACACAATGAACGGGACTCGCCCATCTACTATCAGCTATGGGATAGATTATACCTGCTTCCATAAGGTTTAATATTTCAGTTCTTACCACTTCTTTCATTTTGGGATTCAATTGTCGTTGGTGATCAACAACAGGTTTAGCATCAGGTTCCATATTAATCTTGTGCTAACATAGAGTGGGACTAATGCCCTTAAGATCATCAAGAGTATACCCAATACAGCCCGGTGGTTCCTCAGAATTTTCAATAATCTTTCTTCTTCATGTTCTGAAAGGTTAGCATTGATAATAACAGGATATATCATTTTCTCATCAAGATAAGCATACTTCAAAGTGTCACGCAATTGTTTTAGTTCAAACACAGGATCACCTTTAGGTGGAGGAGGACCTCCAAGAGTTTCAATAGGCAAATTGTGTTTCAGTAGAGGTTGTTGTTCAAAGAAATTTTTATCTATTTCATTTGTTTCATGAAAGTGCATATCATTTTCATGGTCTAGCAAGTATTGTTCTAGTGTATTAGTAAGAGGAACGATAATAGAAGCAAGACCAATTATTTCATCCTTACTAGGTAATTCTCTATCACGAGGTTGTCTACTAAACTTGGAATAATTAAACTCATGAGACCCATCACCAAACTCAACACTGATAATTTCTTTTTGACAATCTATCTTTGCACTAACAGCCATTTTCATCTTGCTTGTTGCGATAGATCCACTTGGTACCTATGATGTTATGCTTGCGAGGATCTGGCCGCTTGACAAGTTCCCACACGTTGTTGAGCTTGAATTGATGCAATTCCTTTTGCATAACTTGAATCCACTCAGGCTCCTTGAATGCTTCATAAACTTTGGTGGGCTCTATGATTGAGACAAAAGCAAAGTGTCCACAAAAGTTTGTCAAATGTGAAGCTCTTGAGTGAGTGAGGGGACCTGGTGCATTGATGTCATCGATGATTTTGTCAATCTGCACTTCATTTGCAACTCTTGGGTGAGCAGGTTGACGTGGCTGAGGATTTTCTTCAGCACCATTTTCTTCAGGTGTATCGGCATGAATGTGTTCATTCATTGGAATGACTTCCTCAGTGGGTATGATGTCTTCAGTAGCCTTCAGCTTAATGGATTCCTTAGGAGACTGTTCATCTAGCACAAAAGGCAGGTGCTCTCTTTGCGAGCCGTCAGTTTCATCAAATCGCACATCTACACTTTCAACAACCTTGTGGTGGTAGGTGTTGAAGACTCTATAGGTGTGTGAGTCCTTTCCGTATCCAAGCATAAAACCTTCATGTGCTTTCGGTGCAAATTTAGAACTATGGTGAGGATCTCTTATCCAGCATTTTGCACCGAAGACATTGAGATAACTTACATTGGGTTTCTTGCCAGTCATAAGTTCATACGAAGTCTTCTTGAAGAATTTGGGAAGATATACCCTGTTGATGATGTGGCATGTAGTATCGATTTCCTCAGGCCAGAAGCGACGAGGAGTCTTGTATTCATCAAGCATGATGCAAGCCATCACAACAAGAGTCTTGTTCTTGCGCTCCACGACGTCGTTCTGTTGAGGAGTATATGGGGTAGATAACTCATGAGTAATACCAAGTTTATCAAGATATTCATCAAGATTTGTGTTCTTGAACTCAGTCCCATTATCACTCCTGATATGCTTGATCTTGACGCCGAAGTTCGTGGAGGCCCTTGAAGCAAATCGTCTGAAGACATCCTGCACTTCAGACTTGTACAGAATAATATGCACCCAAGCGTAATGAGAGTAATCATCAACAATGACAAAGCCATACAAACTTGAAGAATTTGTTAGTGTGGAATAATGAGTGGGGCCAAAGAGATCCATGTGAAGCAATTCAAAGGGTCGAGTCGTGGTCATGATTGTGTTCGAGGGATGCTTGGATCTGGTCATCTTCCCAGACTCACATGCACCACAGAGGTGGTCCTTGAGGAATTTGACACCTTCAATGCCAATGACGTGCTTTTTCTTCATGAGCGTGTGCAAGTTCCTCATACCAGCATGTCCAAGTCGTCGATGCCATAGCCATCCTTCTGAGGACTTTGCAAGTAGGCATGTGGCAGGCTGAGGACTTGTAGAGAAATCAACAATATACAAGTCTCCTCTCCTAAAGCCTTCGAAGACTTTGGAATTGTCAGATTCCATGATGACAACACAACGATATTTTCCAAATACGACAACCATATCAAGATCACAAAGCATTGAGACAGACATAAGGTTGAACCCGAGAGATTCGACAAGCATCACCTTATCCATGGTTCGGTCCTTTGAGATTGCAACCTCACCTAGAACCAATACCTTGATTTTTCCTTTGTCTGCATAGGTGATATGCTTCAGATAAGATGGAGAAAGTGGCAAATTCATCAGTAGATTCTTGTCACCAGTCATGTGGTTTGTGCATCCACTACCGAGGACCCACTCAGTAGCTTTTGGAGGTTCTTCCTGCAAATGAATTAGTACAACTTACGAACTCATATGCTTCAGAGTGAAGAATATGACATCAATTTCATTAGACAGAATTTCATCACACAAGATAGTAAGCAAGTAGTGTGAGGACGTGAGAAATGAGGAATTCATTTCTACTTCGTTAGCTTGCGTCCTTTCAAGCATTTCCTCAGGTTTCCAGCAAATTCATCAGACGTTTAAGTTCATCTAGAGAGCTGACCCTGCATAAGAAATTAGTTCAATTTCTTCACCACCACATTTGGAGGGGTGTCAAAGAGTTCATCATTTTGTGACACCATATGAGAAGGGAGGCATTGAAGCAAGTGCGCTTCGTTTCACAGGATGAGGGTTAGAGTACTCATATGAATAAGTAGAGAAATTCTTCGAGGACTTATGAACATAATGATTTGAAGAATAGTACACATATTCAGAACTCTTAGATTTTCCCTGCGAAACAAATGCATTAGCACGAGAATGATATTTTTGACCATTTGAGGAATTTGGTCCAAGTGAAGACTTTGGTCCATCTAAGGAATTTGATTTGGGGTTCCCGTTCTTCATGAGTGGTGTCATGAGGACATTCACTTGAAGATTTTGTAGGTAGATCTTGGGAACCCAGATTTTCTTCATAGGTGAACCGTTCCTGCAGTTAGTTCCAACAAATCTGGCAAATACTTCACCTTTCTGATTTTTGAAGAATTTGTAGTTGGAGTCAAGTGACTCATCAAAGGAATATGAAGTTTCACAAGTAAAGCCTGATAAAGTGGATGGATCTACATGAGGTCCTTTTGCAGCAACCCATGAGGTTTTGGGGTACTGCTCAGGTGTCCAGTAGGATCCATCAGCGTTGAGTTTCCTCTCAAAGGAATACCCTCTTTCCTAGGGTTCCTGTTAAGAATCTGCTTTTTGAGGACATCGCAAAGGGTTTGATGACCTTTGAGACTTTTGTACATGCCTATCACATACAATTCCATCAACCCTACATTTTCATCAGTGATACTTGTGGTATCCTCAGATGAGGAATTTGTGACCATTGGAATAGTTGAAGAATTTGCAACAATAGAAGCATTTGAACATTCAGGTGAAGAATTAGCAGTTTCACATTCGATGCATTTCAAACAAGGTGGAACAAATTCTTCCTGAGCGGTACTGATCTGTGGAGACAGTAAGGAATCATTTTCCCTTTGAAGATCCTCATGTGACATCCTTAGTTTCTCAAGATCTTGCTTTCTTTGAAGAAATTCATAAGAAAGCTTCTCATGATCGGCTAAGAGAGCATTATGATGACTCTGAAGGTTATCATACTTTGTCTGAAGACTTTTGAGATCGTCAGACAGAGTTTGAGTCCGATCCACTTTCTCATTCAATAGATCGCCGCTTTTGTCTAGCATTTTCTGAAGCTTTTCAAGTGCACTTTGTTGCCTAGTAGCAATATTAGCAAGTTTGGCATAGCTAGGTTTCACATATTGATCAGATTCACCATCACTTGATTCAGAGGAGGAGTTATGCTAATGTACCTTGGAACCTTTAGCCATGAAGCAATAGGTGGGAGCAAAATCATCATTGCTGATGTCAGAGTCGTTGGAGTGGTCATTTTCTTCATTGTTGAAGATGGAATTGCTGACGAAAGTAGTAGCTAGGGCAAGGCTAGCAACACCAGATTCAGGTTCCACCTCAGATTCTTCCTCTTCTTCATATTCTTCAGATTCTTTTTATAAGTCCATTTCCTTGCCAATGAAAGCTCGAGCCTTTATGGAACCATTCTTCTTGTGCATTACGGACTTTGAAGATGAGGACTTTGCAGATGAGGACTTTGAACATTTCTTCTTTTTCTTCAAGTCATCAGAACTATCATCTTTGTACTTCTTATTCTTCTTCTTTGATTCTTTTTCCTAGAGAGGACAGTCAGACATGAAGTGACCAGATTTCTTGCATTTGTGACAAGTTCTTTTCTTGTAGTCATCTGAGGAATCTGATTTCCTCAAACCACCTTTTGATGACTTTCCAAATCCACCTTTCCTTGAGAACTTCTGGAATTTCCTCACGAGCATTGCTAGCTCCTGACTTAGTTCTTCAGGATCACCAAGGCTACTATCAGAATCTTCGCCTTCGGATGAGGAAATTGCTTTTGCCTTCAGAACATGAGATCTTCCATAGCTTGGCCTGTAGAGGTCTTGTTGGGGATATGACCCCATGATATGACCCGCCCCGGAGGCTCCGGGCCATGTTGCTGGCTCGTGAGCTGGCCCAAAGGTGAGCCGTAAGACTGGTGGCCCAGGGAGATAGGCGGCTCAAGGTGTGGGCCGTACAACGGCCCGGACAGAGAAGACCCGGGCATGCAAGCCGACTCAAAGACAGCTTGGACAAGAAGATAGAGAGAGACTCGGTTAGCAATTGTAACGACCCGGTGGTCCTGACCTCTTATATAAAGGCAGACCCGGGGCGACTTAGAGGACAGGTGATCGAGAACTAGGTCAAGTTTCTAGCTCCTTGTAATCGATACACAAGCAATACAAGCACAAGCAGGACGTATGCTATTACCTCGACTTGAGGGGCCGAACCTGGATAAACCCGTGTCTTTCGTCTCAATTAACCCCTTTGAGTCCACCCCGTTAGCGATGGCCTCGAATCCAAGTCTGTTCACCCGGACATCTGCCGTGATAAAACCACGACAGTTGGCACCCACCGTGGGGCTAGCGCTTGGTGGTGTTGAGTTCTCAAAGGGCTCTCTCCCAGGGCTCGAGGGATACATGGTTGGAAGGATGAGCAAGAGTCGCCGCGGGCGGCTCTACATCAACGACGCCGGTTGGGGGCTTAATGCTGGTTCTGTGGAGTATGGATTCCGGGTTCCGTTCGGCGGGATCCAGGTTTTCATCGGAAAGGTTGATGGATCTACACCCAGGACGGACATTTGCACCAACATCATCGAGCCGGCTCGGCGTCTCCAATCTACGAGTGGTGTGCGGCCTGCGCGTGCCCATCCAGGTCAAAAGCATGTTCTCGTGGGCTTCACTCAAGGCATGGACCTGGAAGCGTCCGGGTCACAGGGAACTCTCGTTTGCTCGGAAGATGAGTCCTCTAGTGGGGAGACAGAGTCAGTGTATTGGCTCAGTAATAGTGGCCTTGGGGGCTACTACGACACCTATTCTGAGGTAGAGGGCTTTGAATCGGATGCTCCGAGACCCTCGGTTCATGCGGCGGTGTTAATGGCAGGATCGGCTTCAGCCGCCGGTGACACAGCTGCAGGAGCCGCCGTAGCGGGTGATAGCCCGCCGCCGCCGGCTCAGGTTCCAGTGGAATTTATGGATGAACTTACAGCTCTCATGGCCACAGAAGTAACACCGGATAATCAAGCAGCCAGGAATCTAGAGGTGGCACGGATCAAGGGCCGGATGGCAGAGGAACGACAAAGGATGGCCAAGCTGAAGACCCGGACGGAGGAAGAAGCGGAGCGTATCAAGGCCGATGCTTTCCATCTAGAGCTAGAGCAAAGGTCAGCGGCTGTGGTGCACCGGAGGAGGCATCAATCCCGTCTGCCGGAACGTTACGAAGCAAGGAACCTGTTTAACACCCCTGGTGCGGGGCGGGTTACGGGCGCGCCGGAAAGCCGCCCGATGGAACGCCCGGCGACTCATCCACCCCAGCATAACCAAATTTCACCTAGGGCTTTTCCAACACCGGCGGGTCATTACTCTAACCCGGCCGAGAACATGGTGGCAGCGACCACCCGGCTTGAGACGATTCCCATCCCAGACGAAACACCCTTTTCGGAGGATGTGGGAAACGCCATTGGATATTTATAGACGGCCATGGCCCAGCAAGAGAGGTATGCTCACAGCCGGAGCCGGGTTCACTCCACCCCCTCCCTAGTCGAAGTTTCAGCTGGCGCTATGAGTCACCGGCGTGTTCCAACAGTCATCCACGTCATGGACTACCGGAGGACGAGCGGGCGGCTCTAGATGCACAAGCCCTCACGGACCAGGTGAGAGACAGGCGAGAGGTGGAGATAGCGGCAACCCGTCCAGAGCCGGCGCTTTCCGTCTCAATGGGAGTAGTTAGTACCAGAGCCGTAGGGGTGCCATGTTTAACTCCGGCTCTGAGAAGTGAACGACTACCGAAAGATTTCAAGGGGCCTCGAAAGGTTCCGAATTACACAGCCGATCTACCCCCTGAGGTGTGAGTTGAGAGTTATGAGCTGGCCATGGAGATGCTGGATGTCAGTGAGGCGGTATGTGCAAAATATTTCATCATGATGCTTGAGGGTCCGGCTCATACATGGCTGAAAGGTCTGCCGCCTAACACGATAAGCTCATGGGCGGAGCTGAGAGCGAAGTTTATTAAGAATTTCCAGGGGACCTATAAGCAGCCTATGACCATTGTGGACTTGGACCATTGTGTTCAACAGGAGAATGAGTCGGCCCATCATTGGGTCCGGCGAGTGTCGACCATTATTCACTCTTCAGAGCAGATCACGGCGGCTCAAGCAGTGCTTATTTTAGAAAAAAACTGTCATTTTGTTCCCTTGAAATAGAAGCTCGGCCGGCTCAAGCGCACATGTCAGGATATGGGAGAACTCATGACGGCCTTGACAAAGTATGCCGACTCAGATAACACCAAGGATCTAGGCTCGGATGATGAGAAAGCCAATCAAGGGAAGAAAAACAATCAAGGAAAAGGTTTTGTGAACAATGGGAATCAGAATAAGCGGAAGAGCGCTGATGGTGGGTCAGAGCTAGTGGCAAATACCAACACAGGACCGAACCATCCCAAGGGGAATGGAAAATTCAGGCTGTTTCATCAAAGGAACAGAGGCCCTTTTAATTTAGAAGAAGCACTTAGGAAGCCTTGTCCGGAGCACAGCACACGTGACAAGCCGGCGTTGCATGCGTGGGATGATTGCTTTATCATGCAGAGATTCAAAAACCAACATTCCCAACCGTGTAATAATCAGGGCGGTGGCCCGCCTGGCAGCTCAGGGCACGGCAGATCAGGGGCTGGATTCGGCGCCGGCGGTTCAGGAAACAGGCATCCGGGTCAGAATAACCAAGGGGGGCACCAACAGCATCATGGCAACAACAGCAATAACAACAATCAGCAGCAGCGCAATCAGTCCGGGTTTCACAGTAACCCGAAGCAGCTCAGTTCTGGATAGTATCACATATTCACGACCGATCACAGTAAACGAGAAGAGAAGTTGCGGAGGCGAGCAATTAATGCGGTTGCTCTGGCTCTCCCGCGATATTTACCGTGGTCTGAGTATGACATAATGTGGAGCCGGGAGGATCACCCGCCACGGGTAGATGACCCAGGCCGGCTGGCTCTAGTTGTGGCCACTCAGGTGAATGGCTATATGGTGAATAAAGTGCTTATGGACGGAGGTAGCAGCATCAACATCCTTTACTATGACACTTTCCGGCGGATGAAGTTGCTTGAGAAAGACCTTAAACCTTCCTCCATCGTCTTTCATGGTGTGGTCCCGGGTAAATCGGCATACCCGGTGGGCCGGATTTCATTGGAAGTAGCTTTTGGCGATGAGTATAATTACAGGGTGGAGTCCTTGTGGTTTGAGGTGGTCAAAATCAAAAGTCCCTATAATGCACTATTTGGGAGGCCGGCTTATGCCAAATTTATGGCTAGGCCTTGCTATGTTTATTTGCAACTCAAAATGCCCGGCTTAAATGGTACAATTACCATTCATGGTAATAGGAAAACGGCTCTTGAGTGTGAGGAAGGAGATGCGGCGTATGCAGAGTCTAGTTGTGCTCAGGAGGAGCTGAAATTCTACAAGGAGAACGTTGACCCAGAGGATATGACCCCGCTGAAGAAGCCCATGACAGAAGTTGAGCCGCCACTCAAGTTTTCAGCGGATGATACCAAGGTAGTAGATTTCAATCCGGGCGACTCATCCAAGCAGTTCATCATTGGGGCTCACATGGATCCCAAATAGGAAAGCGTGCTCATCAAATTCATCCGTGAGAATCGGGACATCTTTGCATGGAAACGTTCTGACATGCCGGGTGTACCGAGAGAGTTCGTTGAGCACAATCTTAATGTGGATCCAAAGTTTAAACCGATCAAACAGTTTCTACGACGGTTCAACAAAGAGAGACGTAAAGCTATTGGGGAGGAAGTTGCCCGGCTCTTGGCTGCAGGCTTTATAGTGGAAGTTTTTCACACGGAGTGGTTGGCTAACCCGGTGCTAGTGCTCAAAAAGAATGGCACCTAGCGTATGTGTATAGATTACACAAACCTTAACAAGGCTTGCCCGGCTGACCCTTTTGCACTCTCTCGTATCGATCAAATTATTGATGCTACAGCCGGATGTGAAAGTTTATGCTTCCTGGATGCATATTCAGGATATCATCAGATCAAGATGGCAACGAAAGATCAGGACAAGATGGTGTTTATTACACCTTTTGGGGCATTCTGCTATGTCTCCATGCCTTTCGGGCTCAAGAGTGCCCAGGCGACTTACCAACGATGTGTGCAGAACTGCCTTCACAGTCAGATTGGCCGAAATGTTCATGCTTACGTAGACGACATCGTGGTTAAATCCAGAAAGAAGGAAACTCTCCTAGAGGATTTGAAAGAAACCTTTGTCAATCTCCAAGTCTACAAGATGATGCTTAACCCGACGAAGTGTGTCTTTGGTGTTCCAGCAGGAAAGCTTTTGGGTTTCTTGGTCTCTAAGCGGGGCATCGAGGCTAAACCAGATAAGATTAAGGCTATCACTTCTTTAGGAGAGCCGACGTGCATTAATGACGTTCAGTGCCTTGCAGGACGGATTGCTGCGTTGAGCCGCTTCATAAGCCGGCTTGGGGAGAAAGCCATTCCCTTATACCAGATGATGAAAAAGACAAACAAGTTTAAGTGGAGCAAAGCAGCGGCCGAAGCACTTGAAGCTCTTAAAAAACAGTTGACTGAGCCGCCAGTGTTAGCTGCTCCGGTTGAGAAAGAGCCATTACTCCTTTATGTGGCGGCTAACAACAGAGCGGTCAGTGTAGCAATTGTGGTTGAGCGCAAGGAGGCAGGGAAGGAGTATCATGTGCAAAGGCCGGTTTATTACATTAGTGAAGTTTTGGCAGAGTCTAAGCAGAGGTATCCGCATTGGCAGAAGTTAGTATATGGAGTTTTCATGGCCAACCGCAAGCTAAAACACTACTTTTTGGGGCACCAGATAATAGTGGTCAGTTCTGCCCCGTTGGGAGATATCATTCAAAATAGAGAAGCTACAGGGAGGATTGCCAAGTGGGCCTTAGAGCTGTCCTCTTAACCTCGTACATCAATTAAGTCTCAAGCTTTGGTGGATTTCATAAATGATTGGACAGAATGTCAAGCCCCCGAAGAGAAGCCGGATAACACGTATTGGACTATACACTTTGATGGGTCCAAGCAGCTAGAGGGATCCGGTGCAGGAGTTGTTCTCACCTCCCCCAAGGGTGACAGGTTTTGTTATGTGCTCCGGTTAATGTTCCCTTGTACTAATAATGCAGCTGAGTATGAGGCACTGTTCCATGGTCTCAGAGTCGCTAAAGAGATGAATTTAAGCCAGGTCAGATGTTTAGGCGACTCAGATCTTGTGGCTCAGCAAGTTTCAGGTACTTGGGACTCCAAGGATCCGTGGATGGCGGCTTATCGACAGGCGGTTGATATCATTGCCTGTCACTTCAAGGGGTACCAGGTGGATCATGTTGATCGTCGCAGGAATGAGGCGGCTGATGCTTTATCACGGTTAGGTTCTCAATGAAAGCCGGTACCACCTAATATTTTTCTGGATGTATTGCATCATCCGACTGTCAAGATACCCTCTGAGGAGGATCTGGCTATTCTTGACCCGGAAGCGGAATTGGTGGCGGCTCTACATGCCATCCCAGACTGGACTATGCCTTATTTGGCGTATCTGACACGCGGCGAGTTACCTTAGGAGGAGGGTCTAGCCAGGAAGATCACCCGACATTCTAAGTCTATGACGATTATCAATGGTGAGTTACATAAGTGTAGTGTGACGGGTGTCTTTCATCGCTGCGTCTCACGAGAGGAGGGCCGGCAGATCTTGAGTGAAATTCATGCTGGCGACTGTGGACATCATGCCGGGTCAAAATCTTTAGTGGCCAAGGCTTTTCGACATGGATTTTTCTGGTTGACGGCTCACAAGGATGCAGAAGACTTAGTCCGTAAGTGTGACGGCTGTCAGAAGTTCGGCCGGCGTGCTCACGTTCCGGCTCAAGAGTTGAGGATGATACCAAGCACTTGGCCGTTTGCGGTCTGGGGGCTTGATATGGTAGGACCCTTCAAGAGATCCAAGGATAAGAAAACACACCTTCTGGTGGCAATTGATAAATTTACTAAGTGGGTAGAGGCAGAGTCGGTCGGTAAATGTGGCGCGGCTACGGCGGTTCAATTTATTAAGAAGCTGATTTATCGCTTTGGTTACCCGCACAGTATCATTACGGACAATGGAACAAATCTATCCAAAGGAGCTATGAAAACGTTCTGTGAAAAGGAGCATATCCGGCTTGATGTTTCAGCGGTGGCACATCAAATGGTCAGGCAAAGTGAGCCAATCAGGAAATTTTAAGAGGTGTCAAACCACGGCTCATGGTTCCTTTGAAGCGGACACCCGGATGTTGGGTTGAGGAGTTGCCTTCCGTCTTATGGAGCATCAGAACTACCCCTAACAGATCTACAGGTTTCACGCCTTTCTTCATGGTGTATGGTGCTGAGGCGGTTCTACCTAGTGATATCCGGCACGATTCACCAAGGGTGGCGGCTTATGTTGATACGGACAATGAGGTAGCATGCCAAGATGCGTTGGATGCCTTGGATGAAGCACGAGAGTTAGCAGCAGCCAGGTCGGCAATTTATCAACAAGACCTGCGACGCTATCATAGCCGTAGGGTGAAGACCCGGACGTTCTAGGAGGGTGACCTGGTGCTCTGGCTGATTCAAGACCAATCTGGAATGCATAAGTTATCTCCACCATGGGAGGGGCCTTTTGCGATCAGCAGAAACCTTAACAATGGGTCATATTACCTCATTGATATCCGAGATGAGTCGGAAGCCGTGGGTCAAGAGACGTTGCGGCCATGGAATATCGCACATTTGCGACCATACTTTACTTAGTAGGCATTGAAAGCCGCTATCATTGTATATATCATGCTTACATGAGTAAAAGCTAGCATCCCCGCAAAGACTGGGGCCTCTGCTCTTGTGTATACCTTTGTACAATCAAGATGAAATTTTCTGGCTCAAAAATTTGAGTTAAAGTGGTTTGTTCGCTGTCAAAACGGTTGATCCGGCTTTATACCCTATCAAGCACTATTGTAGGGAGGCTTCTTGCCTTCGGGTATAGCTCACATCTCCCCTGCACAGTCTGCTTTTACGCTGTTGCAAGGAGGCTTCTTGCCTTCGGGTATAGCTCACATCTCCCTTGCACAGCCGGCGTTATGCCCAATTAAGCACTGTTGCAAAGAAGCTTCTTGCCTTCGGGTATAGCTTACATCTCCTTTGCACAGCCAGCTATTATTAAACTGTTGCAAGGAGGCTTCTTGCCTCCGGGTATAGCTTACATCTCCCTTGCACAGTTGGCTTTATGCCTAGTTTGGTTACATTAAGCGCTGTTCTTGATGGAGGCTTATTACCTTTGGTATAGCTTACATGACCCTAAGACAACAACATGTACACCAAATTCCAGTTGCTTATCAACTGCGGCCATCGAAGGGGGCTTCTTACCGACGGGTATCGCTTATCTCACCCTAATGGTCGGCTTTATGCCACTTCCGGTTACTTATTAACCGCGGTTGTCGAAGGGGGCTTCTTACCGACGGGTTCGCTTATCTCACCCTAACAACCGGCGTTTATGCCAAACTTCAGTTGCTTATCAACTGTAGCTGTTGAAAGAGGCTTCTTGCCTTCGGGTATAGCTTACATCTCCTTTCAAACAGCCGGCTTTATGCCGTCTCAGGCTGATTATTACCCGCGGCTGTCGATGGAGGCTTCTTGCCTTAAGGTATAGCTTACATCTCCCATCAACAGTCAGCGTTCGCACATACGACATTTGCTGTTAAAAGGAGGCTTCTTACCATCAGGTATAGCTTACATTACCCTTCATACAGCCGGCTTTAAGCCGCTTCTGGTTCATCAATAGCCACAGTTGTCGATAGAGGCTTCTTACCATCAGGTATAGCTTACATTATCCTAAGACAACCGGCTCCTTAATGGATTCATCCGACAAGAATCGGAGCCATGTTGCTCCGGTTGACAAAATTTGAGTTTTCAAAGAGATTATCCGGCTCTAATATTCTGGAGAAGGAATGACGTCTTCAAAGATAGACACCCCTCATCAGAAAAGCTCAAGGTATATCCATGGAGAGCCGGCAACGCATTAAATTGAAACACAGAGAGAAGGAAAGTGCACACAGAGAGATGAAAATATATACAACCGCCAAACAGCAGGGTCATGCTTACTCTATTATAAAAACTACTCTCAGAAGGAGCAAAAGGCATTGTCAACCGCTCACGGCGGGTCATTACATGAGTTCGTGGTCAGAAAGGTTAAAAGAACAAAGTTCAGTTATTAGCCGCCTCATCCTGCTCCGGGTCTTCTGCTGGCTTTATCTGGAGATTTCCCAATTCCCAATTACAGTCAGCCAGAGCAGTGAAAGACCCTTCAAGGAAAGGGGACGCGTCAAGCTCACAAGGGAAGAGGTCCTTACTGCGGGCGGGTGTCAGATCCTTCCACTCGTAGAGAGGCCCGCGGATCCTCTTCTCCTCTGCGTCATAAGCCGCCTGATAAGTGCTCAAGTCAGCTTCATCCGCTAGTACAGAGGCCAGATAACGCGACTCTTTGACACACCGGATGTAATCTTCTTCGGTGAATTCTGAGCCATCATCTTTTTTGGACGGGTAATCATCCATCATTTCAGTCGGCGTTAGCTCGGGGGGCAAAGGCCAGAGCCCGGCTCAATCCAGCGATGGCTCCTTGGCGGAAGGCGGACTTCTTCAGCTCTTCTATGTGCTTGGGCATTGTGGAGAAGAGTTCCAAGACACCTTTCAGAGCGGTGGGGATCTTCTCCTTGTATTGAACCGTCTTAATCGTGAAAATAGCGCCGCAATAAAGCTGTTCTGCAAAGGTGTAAATAGCCTTTAGGGGTAAAAGGCTATCTATAGCCAATTGCCGGCTTCTGGGGCCTATAAAGGTCAAACAAAGAAAGATGAGTCGCCATCACAACAGATGAATGAGACATGCTGGAGACATGAAGTGAGTAAGAACTTACCAAAGAGAGCGGCTGCCATCTTGGTTATATGACACTTTAGGCCTTCAAGCTCATCCGCCACGGCTGTCAGCCGCTGGTCGGCATCATCCGCTCGTTTGGTCAACGCGGCTTTCTCCAACTCAATAGATTCTCTTAAAGAAGCAAGCTCCGCCTTAATATGGACCAGCTCTTCAGACAGCAGTCGGCACTTTTCGTCAGAGATGCTGCGGGCCTCTTGTTGAACCGCTAAATTCGCCTTCAGATCAGACAATTGAGAGCCAGCTTCATTTAAAGCTTCCTATAAGACATCAAAATACAGGATAAGTCGCCAAAATACAGGACGAGTATTAAAAGCAAATTTATACAAGTTTCAAATAGATTGCAAGCAATATATTTGACACTTGGGGGCTAATGCATATTTGATCTTTCAGTATGTAGTGCAATTCCGGTTCATCTTCTTCGAAGTTAAACCGGAACTTGGGGGCTACACTATTGCTCTTCGATTTACTTCTAAATAGAAGATCCGACTCAACTTCATCAAACTTGAGCCAGCCCTTGGGGGCTACAAATGGCAGTTTAAGTTATCTAAAGGAAGATCCGACTCAACTTTGGCAAATTAAGACCGACTCTAGGGGACAATGACTATGAATTTGTTCTAACATAAAGTTAAACGAAGATCCGGTTCAACGATTGAGTACGTTAAACCGGCTCTTGGGGGCTAAGTAAGGATATGGTAAGAAGGAAATGTACCTCATATTTTGTCTTCATCAAAGAGACCGGCCGATGTTCCAGATCCCGGCTGGTGGTAACCCGGTTTATATACCCGGTGTGGAGCTCTTCGACTGTCATCTTCTCGCACGAAGAGTCAAAGTTCAGCTTCTTCGAGGCTTCAGCCGGCTCTGTATGCTTGGTCAACACATGAGCCGGAGGAGTTTCATGACCAGACCCGGTGATAACAACATCTGGAGTTTCAGGGGTCTTGGCAGGAGTCGCCAGTTTTGAAGGAGCCCTTGGAGGGCTCTCCATGATGATATCAGTAGCAGTCGGCTCTGTGGAGGCAGCTGGTGGATTTTCTTCTGCTTCAGCCTCCTCCGGTTGTTCGGGCTCTGGATCTTGGATAACCGGGCCGGAGGAGGGCTTGTTGGTCTTGCGACGTTTAGCTTGAGCACTGCAAAATAGAAGGATCAGCAGTTGAAGATGTTGCTATCATATTAAGAGCCGGATGTCCAGATATCATAGTAAGGAATTCTTACAGTGGAATGATCTTGGGCGGTGGTAGAATTGACGCCGAAGAGTCGCCGGAGGAAGGAGATTTCTAAAAAGAATAAAACAGAAAGGTGAAGAAAGTATCAAGTTTACAAAGGAAAGTCAAAGGAAAAGAAGAAACTTAAACCTCGGCGGGGCGTTTCTTTCGAGCCGGAGAGTTTGGTAGCCCGGACATGAGCTCAGTAGAGCCGCTGCTTCGAGTTTGTCGACACTCGACTTATTGTTGCTTTTTCAAGAGAAAATCAGGAGCCAGATAAGCAAGAGGGTGAGAAAGAGGAACTTTTCTGATAACCCGCCGCGGCTTTCGGGGGACGAAACATTCTGAGCCGGAAGAAATGTAATTTACCTCAGGAGCTTTGGCACGGCTGGTTTTCACTTCGTCCTGCGAGTAAAACAAGCATTAATAAAGCAGGAAGGTAAAAGATCAAACAAAGCAGTTAAAATATTACCTCTGAGCTGGATGATGGTGGCGGGTCAAGCAAATTCTCTTGCGGGGCATCTTTTTTAGCCCTCTTGGTCACGACCTTCTTCCTGGATTTCTTTGGAGGGGCAACATATTCCTTCTTCCAGAAGTCTGAGTTGGCCTATAGGAATGACCCGGAGAATGAATACCAACTCAACAAAGTACAAACAACATCTAAGAGACGGATGGGAAGAGATTAACTTACACCGGGAGCCGGATTATTGACGCAGAAAGGCGCCAGGCCGATGGCACTGCATGAGCCGGAGGCCTCGTGGACAAGGCTCCGGATGGTAGTGGTAATATCATCCTCTGACAGTGTTGATTCGCTGAAGCACAACGAGCTGTCATATTTGCCTTCATACTCGCACATAAGCCGACCTCTCCGGCTTAAAGGCATGATCCGCTAGGAAATCCAGCAGCGGATCAAATCCAATCCTATTAAGCCGTTGGCCAGGAGCGCTTTGATCTTGGCGTGGGACAGCTCGTATCTGGCACGCTCCGAGGCCGAGAGCCGGCCGGGAAGCTCTGTGTCTGTCCTAAGCCGGGAGGGGCGGTAACCCGCCAATGAGTGCTCTTTCTCGGGAGAGGTCTCTGGGCAATAGAACCATGTCTTATTCCGATCTTTTGGGTGACTCGGCATTGGAGTAGCAGGAAAGATGATGTCTCGGCGGCGTTGAATAGAAATGCTGCCCAGCTCCAGACTCGGACCACCCTTCATTTTAGTTTGGCGGTTGGCATAGAAGAATTCTCGAAAGAACCCCACAGACGGCTTACTTAGTAGATAAGCTTCGCAGAGAACTTGGAAGTTGCAGATGTTGGAAACAGAGTTGGGTGCCAAGTCTTGAGGATGCAGCTTATAAAAATGAAGGACGTCCCGGAAAAACTTAGAGCCGGGCGGATCGAACCCTCGCTCGATGTGATCAGCAAAGACTACTATCTCTCCTTTTTGGGGAGAAGGCCGGGCCTCGTTGCTCGGAACCCGCCAATTGAGAACCTCTTTGGGAGGAAGAGTACCCGCTTCAATGTAGCCTGCTAAGTACTCCTCCGTAACGCAAGAACCAACCTAGTTGCATGAGTTGGACGCACGAGACATGTTGGTAGCTTAAGTGTTGTGCAAGATAAAAGGCGTGATGAGTCAAAGCGTAAGCAAATATTGTTGACGGCTTAAAGGTTTAAGGGCTCTACGGATAAAGTGGAAAGACCCAGTTAATGAGAGCCAGAGAAACTTAGCGACTCAACAGAGGAAAGGAAGATTGAAAAATCGGCTAAGTCCTAAAAAACAGATTCCGCAAACTATCACTATGGCTACGGATCTACAAAAGCGGCGAAAAAGGATTTAAATCCAGACCTAGCGATGAATAGCAGAAGGAAAGAAAATGGAGCAGGGCTATCGCGGTCCACGCATTACGTGCGGCCGGCCCGCGTGCGGCGGTAGGGTGAGAGCGCGATCTAAAGGTAACAACAGCGTCGAGATATACTCGCGGTGGCGGTGCCAGAGCCTGAGCGGCAGCGGCGTAACCCTGCTACATTGGAACCCTACTACGGTGGTGAGCGATCTAAAGAAAAGGGGAACTCACCGGAGATGTTGCGGCGGCGGCGGAAGAAATCTGGTCCGTATCAGGGTGATGCAGCGGCCCGGTCGGTGTAGATGCGAAGACGGCGCCGGACGACGAGGATGGAAAACTCCGACCCGCACGGGTCATATTTAAAAAGGGATTAAGGAAGGCGCGAAAATCCAGGCGACGACACCGTTTGACCGAGGCGGACGCCTCGATTCTTGGGATGACAGTTAATGAAAGATTCGGTGATATGTCAGCAGATCTCATGACGTCACGCCGGGTCATTTCCGGGCGACTCGCCAAAAACGGAAGAGAAGGATGAAGTGAGCAAGCTCAATTCAACCTGGGGCCTAATGTTGGGGATATGAGCCCACGATATGACCCGCCCCAGAGGCTCCGGGTCATGTTGCTGGCTAGTGAGCTGGCCCAAAGGTGAGCCATAAGACTGGTGGCCCAGGGAGATAGGTGGCTCAAGGTGTGGGCCGTACAACGGCCCGGACGGAGAAGACCCGGGCGTGGAAGCCGACTCAAAGACAGCTTGGACAAGAAGATAGAGAGAGACTCGGTTAGCAATTGTAACGACCCAGTGGTCCTGACCTCTTATATAAAGGAAGACCCGGGGCGACTTAGAGGACAGGTGATCGAGAACTAGGTCAAGTTTCTAGCTCCTTGTAATCGATACACAAGCAATACAAGCACAAGCAGGACGTAGGCTATTACCTCGACTTGAGGGGCCGAACCTGGATAAACCCGTGTCTTTCATCCCAATTAACCCCTTTGAGTCCACCCTGTTAGCGATGGCCTCGAATCCAAGTCCGTTCACCCGGACATCTGTCGTGATAAAACCATGACATGTCTCTCTTCTCAGCTTGTTTGAATTCATGAGTATTGAGTCTCTCAAGAATATCAGCAAGATCAAGTGACTTGTAATCTCCACGTTCTTGAATCATCAAAGCCAGAGTATAGAATGAGGAATCAAGAGATCTTAGCAGTTTCTTCACCACCTCATGGTCGGTGATACCAGTGGCACCTAGTGCTTGAAGCTCATTGGAGATATTAGTGAGACGATCAAAAGTTTGCTGAACATTTTCATTGTCGAGTCTCTTGAAGTGGTTGAATACATTGCAAAGAACATCAACACGAGAGTCATGTTGAGTGGAAACACCTTCGTTGACTTTGGACAGCCTATCTCAGATAAGCTTAGCAGACTCCAAAGCACTCACTCGGCCATACTGACCTTTGCTCAGATGGCCACAGATGATATTCTTCGCTTGAGAATCGAGTTGCTTGAATTTCTTCGTATCAGCAACAGTGATAGTCGAAGAGATACGGGGAACACCATTTTCCAGAACATACCAAAGATCTTTGTCAATAGCCTCACGATGCATGCGCATCTTGTTCTTCCAGTAGGGGTAATCCGTCCCATCAAAGGTATGTAGCGACCCGACCTGAAAGGTCGAATCTCCGGTGTTTCTGTACCATCCCAAGATCATGCTGGTACACACACGGTACATCAATGTATATATCAAAGGGAAATCACACAGCATTATATTAATCGAAATCTCATATCGAGTCCTTTATTACAATAATCATTACAATAAAGTGGCTGAAGGCCAACTCATGAGAATATCTAAATCTTGCGGAAGCGTCGAAGGTAGATGAGTCCATCTGACTCCAAGGGCATCTCACTGAGCATAGAACGTGTCCTCACTCCTGGTCGGAAAAGTACTCTGCAACATGATACGTTGCAGCCGTGTAGGTCAGCATATGGAATATGCCGGCAAAGTCACAAGAGAAGGGTGAAAAGATAATCATCTAGTCTATATGCATATATGGTAGGTGGGGTGGTAAGTTTTTGCGTAAAACCAAGTTTTTCCTACATCAAGGGAGGGGCTAAGCAAAATATTACTAAGTTGGTTGATTAATGAGATGGTTCCACCAACCAATTCTCATTTCCAAATTATTAATACCCACATCATCATTATTAATTGTGTTGAGAGTTCCGGAAGTTTCAATTCCTTTGGCTCAAGTCGTCCATGACCGTGGACACGGCTAATCGATTAGGTTTAAGTACTCTGCAGAGTTTTGCACACGTTCCCCACAAGATTTGGTCGCCTCCGTTTGATTTCTCGCACTTCAGGGTGTTTGAGAAACGGATGACCAAAACATCGTCTTCCAAAGGGTTTCCCTGCGACTCTGTCGGTGCCCATCCTTTCCTACCGTTCTTCTACCTCGTAGCACCGCCTGTCCAGGGTCACCACGATATCCAACCAAGCCAGAGCCCATAATGACTTGTGGCTGTGCGGGTAAGCCTTGGGTTTTAAAGCATCCATCCATCTCTTTGTGCCTGGGTGGACCTTTCCGCGTGAATACTGGCCATCTCCAGCATCACCTAGGCAAATCCACTGGTTTCTCCAGGGTGTCGTTCAACCATCATCCACCCAGAGGTATGTTGAAAACTCGGAGTCTTAAATCTTGATCATTATGTAGGTCTTGAAATTATTAACTCTCTCAACTCTCATGAATCACACAACCAACCCCGTCTACTAATAGCATAGCAAAAAGGTAAAACAACGTTTCCCGGGGCCAATGTGTCAAAGAGTTTGAGGGGGGTACCTACCACATGATACTACTACAATGTAACCAAGTTTCCAACTAACCTATCTTGCATGCAATTGGGGAGATGGTAGAACTAATGCATATAAAACATGGGTAAACATGGTCAAAGTGACTTGCCTGATTGATGATCTTCGTACGTGAGTGACTCTAAGTAACAAGCTTCGCACTCCGGATAATCTAACGAAGCAAACAAGCACTCAATAAGCATACAACAAAATATTGTAACTCACAAACATCAACCAAGAACTAGTAAACAATCAAGACAAAACAATGCACAAATCTCAAGTAAGAAAACACACAAAGTTTTGTTTACTAGGAGGTGATTGATAAAACACTACTATCATAATAAAACTATTTTGTAATAACAAAACAATTGTTGTCAGCAAGGAAACAATACAATATTTTTATTAATAAACAGAAGAAAAATCAATTTAAGTTTGTTGAGAAAACTTTTGTAAAGTTTGTAAAAGTTTTGATAAACACTAAATGGAACAAATATAGTTTTACTAACAAGAGAGCAAAACAAAACTATTACTAATTAGTGGTTTTAATCAAATTAACCTATTTGAAAATAAGTTGTGATTCCTATGTTAAATAAAATTAAACTAAGCAAATTTATATTTTTATTAACAGTGAGTGAAAACACTAAATGTTTATTAACAGAACCTAAAAATGAAACCAAATCTAAATTTAAACTAATTAAAACTAAGTATATAAAACTATATTATAATACTAGGCAGATTCTGTTTATAGCTAAAACACTATTCAAAATCATCCTAAAAATCCTCAAACTAAACATGGAGATAGTCCTAACCAATATCAAACAGTAGCAAAAAGAATCATATCAAAATCTATTTTCAAACTCTAGTTATTCAGATTTGAAGATTTTGTGCAAATTTGATTCAATTCAAATTTTATAGTTCAAATTTGAAATTTAAAAGTACAGGGTGAAACTACATGAAAAATGTGAGCTATTGCAAAAAGAATCAACTAAAACATTAAACAGGTTAAAAGATATAAGCTAAACAAAATTTGAAATCATTCTGTTAATTAAAACAAAAAACAGAAAAGGAAAATGATTTGCAACGGTCAGGGAGCTACGTGGCGCTGTCCGATTGGTGGCTAGGGTGTGCGCGCGAGGGTTACGGGCGGGCGACCGATCTCTAATGGAAAACGTTTCGGGGTTTAAAACCAATCTAATCGGGACCGTTGAGTGGGGATCCGATGGATGGGGTGTGTCCGGCGACTTACCGGAGGGAGAGGGGATCTCCGGCGAGTGGTGGCGGCGTCCGGTGGTCGTGTTCGTCGACGAAGGTGGCTCCGGTGGTCGAAATGGAGCGTGGAGAAGTCCAGATGGCGGCGGTGGTCCTCCTACGCCGATTGGTGGTGTCGGAGAGGGGAGGGGAAGAGTGGAGCGACGGGCACGAGCAATGGGAGCTCCGGTGGTGGCAGGGCTCCGGCGAGGAATTGACAGCGTCTCGGCGACGGAAGAGAGGGGGCTCGGGGAGGAATGGAGTGCGGAGGGTGTCCGGCTTATATAGGGGTGCTGAGGAGTGCGGAGGAGGAGAGGGGAGAGAGATCCGGGGAAGGGGAGAAACGGCCGGCGACGGCGCGCGCGGAGGAGAGTGATGACCGCTCGGGCGAAACGGTCGGTCGGGTGGGGTCCAGTGGCAGCGAGAGAGGGTTCGGGTTTCCGCGTCGATCGGCCGGTCAGTATTAAATTCGCGAGTAACTGTCGTGGGCCGGCCCGTTTAATGCAGTAACCGTTACCGTTTCTTTTTAATAATTTACCAGAGCGTTTCAAAAACATTTAAAGCATTCAAATCATTTGTAAACATAGGGGTATTATATATCAAAATTAACAGAATAATAAATTCTATTTAATGAGCATTTTTATTCTGTCATTTGATCACTTTGAAAAAAATAATATTTTCAGAAATTGCTTAATTGTTTTTAAAACCTTTTTGCAAATATTTTCAAAATAACCCCTGGTTATTTTTGTTCAAATAAATCACCAAGTTGACCCTGGTGTGGAGTGTCATGTTACTCCCCTCTTATTTTGAACATTTAACCAAAATTTCCAATAGGTGAAAGCAACATAGGGAAAAGTAGAAGGGACTTTCAGAAATTTAGAGAAGGCATTTCAACAAATACATACATTCAAGAAATGATGAGGATAGATGCATAGCTATATTATAACATTCCAAAATTGAATTTTGGGATGTTACAAACCTACCCACCTTAAGATGAATCTCGCCCTCGAGATTCGGGTTGGCTAGAAAATAGGTGCGGGTGGTCTCTACGAAGATCTTCTTCGCGTTCCCAGGTGGCTTCTTCCTCAGTGTGGTGACTCCACAAAACCTTACAGAACTTGATGATCTTGCTGCGGGTAACTCTATTGGCTGTCTCGAGGATTCTGACAGGCTTCTCCTCGTAGGTCAGATCACTGTCAAGCTGTATGGCCTCTAGGGGCACGGTGTCTCGAAAAGGGATGTCAGCCATCTCAGCATGGCATTTCTTTAGCTGGGACACATGGAACACATTATGAACTTCGGATAATCCTTCCGGCAATTCCAGTTTGTATGCAACTTCACCTCTACGTTCAAGAATGTTGTAGGGGCCTATGAATCTAGGTGCTAGTTTTCCTTTAACACCAAACCTCTTGATTCCATGAAGCGGGGACACACGAAGATAAGCTCGTTCTCCCACTTCATACGTCACTTCCTTGCGCTTGTTGTCAGCATAACTCTTCTGTCGAGATTGAGCTACCTTGAGTCTGTCACGAATCATCTTGACTTTCTCTTCAGAATCTCAGATAAGGTCGGGACCAAAAAGTTGTCGGTCTCCAACACCATCCCACGTCAGTGGTGTTCTGCATCTCCTTCCGTATAAAGATTCGAAAGGGGCCATCTTTAGACTGGTCTGATAACTGTTGTTGTACGAGAATTCTGCGTAAGGCAAGTTATCGTCCCAACTAGAACCATAGTCTAGTGCACAAGCTCTCAACATGTCCTCCAGAATCTGGTTGACTCTCTCAGTCTGTCCATCTGTCTGCGGATGAAAAGTTGTACTGAACTCTAGCCTTGTACCCAAAGTTTCATGTAACTGATGCCAAAACTTTGAGGTAAATTGTGTTCCTCTATCTGACACGATACTCCTCGGAACTCCATGCAGACATACGATCCTGGTCATATATATCTTGGCTAGCTTAGCACTGGTATAAGTGGTTTTCACTGGAATGAAATGAGCTACCTTGGTCAAGCGATCTACCACTACCCAGATGGAATCATAACCTGAACGGGTCCTGGGTAATCCTGTGATGAAATCCATACCAAGTTTTTCCCATTTCCACTCGGGTATCGGCAAAGGTTGTAGTAACCCTGCTGGTTTCTGATGTTCCGACTTTACTCGCTGACAAACATCACATATTGCAACATGTTCCGCAATATCTTTCTTCATACCTGTCCACCAATAACTTTCTTTTAAATCCAGATACATCTTGGTGTTGCCTGGGTGTATCGAGTAAGGTGAATCGTAGGCTTCCTGAAGTATCAACTTCCTGAGCTCTGGGTCATTGGGCACATAGATTCGGTTCTCAAACCACAAAGTTCCGTGTTCATCCTCACGAAAACCTTTAGCTTTACCATCTTCCATTCTCTGCTTTATCTCAGCTATCTCCTTGTCCGATTTCTGGGCTTTACGAATTCTTTCGGTCAAGGTGGACTGGATCTCTAGTGTACCAACATATCCTCTTAGAACTATCTCTAGCTTGAGCTCTCTGAGATCATCGGCTAACTCTTGGGGTAATCCTCCCGCTGTGAGTGTGTTCACATAAGTTTTCCGACTCAAGGCATCGGCTACAACATTAGCCTTACCTAGATGGTAATGTAATCTCATGTCATAGTCCTTGATTAACTCTAACCATCTCCTCTGTCTGAGGTTCAACTCTTTCTGCGTGAAAATGTATTTCAGGCTCTTATGGTCGGTGTAAACATCACAACTGTTTCCGATAAGAAAATGTCTCCAGGTCTTGAGTGCGTGCACTACGGCTGCTAGTTCCAAATCATGGGTGGCATAATTCAACTCATGAGGTCGTAGTTGTCTGGATGCATAAGCTACAACCTTTCCATCTTGCATGAGTACTCCTCCAAGTCCTTGACGTGAAGCATCACAATAAACCTGGAAATGCTTCCGAATATCGGGCAAGATCAACACTGGGGCTGTGACCAAATGTTTCTTCAACTCCTGGAAACTGGCTTCACATTCCTCAGTCCAAATATACTTAGATTCTTTCTTCAACAACTCTCTCATGGGCTTGGCAATCTTTGAGAAATTCTCAATGAACCTCCGGTAATATCCGGCAAGTCCGAGGAAACTGCGGATCTCCTTAACTGAGGTGGGTGACTTCCACTCGGTGATGGCTTCAACCTTAGCGGGGTCTACTGCTATTCCATCTCCGGAAATAACATGTCCAAGGAATCCGACTTCCGTCAGCCAAAATTCACATTTGCTGAACTTGGCATATAGTTGATGCTCTCTCAGCTTCTCCAGAACTAAACGCAAATGTTCCTTATGCTCTTCCTCGTTCTTGGAGAATATCAGAATGTCATCGATGAACACCACAACAAACTTTTCTAGGTATTCCATGAATACTTTGTTCATCAAATTCATGAAGTAGGCAGGAGCATTAGTCAATCCAAAAGACATGACCGTATACTCATACAAGCCATACCTCGTGGTGAAAGCTGTTTTGGGTATATCCTGTTCACGAATTTTCAACTGGTGATACCCTGATCGAAGATCGATCTTGGAGAATACTTTGGCTCCTACGAGCTGATCAAACAAATCATTAATCATCGGTAGAGGATACTTGTTCTTGATAGTCACCTCGTTCAAGGCACGATAGTCAACTACCATTCTCAAGGTTTTATCCTTCTTCTCCACCAAAAGAACTAGGGCTCTCCAAGGTGAAGAACTTGGGCGAATATAACCTTTGTCCAATAACTCCTTAATTTGCTTCTTGATTTCCAACAGATCATTTTCGGGCATCCGATAGGGTCTCTTGGAAATTGGGGCTGTCCCTGGCTGTAGTTCTATTAGGAACTCAATCTCCCTATCTGGTGGCATGCCTGGTAATTCTTCCAGGAATACATCCGGAAAGTCTTTTACCACAGGTACTTCCTCCTGAACAACTCCCGTGAGGGCATTTAACCTAGCACTCATACGTGTGCGTCGGGATACATACTTAATCCTCTTGTTCTCCGGGGTGGTGAGTGAAACAGACTTGCTAGGGCAATCAAGATTTCCTTCATACTTGGTCATCCAATCCATGCCTAGGATTACATCCAGTCCTTGTGACTCTAAGAGGATGAGGTCGGTGGGAAAAACATGATTTCCTATATTGAGTTTCAAGGCATGGCATCCTATCCCTGCCATCATCATACCTCCTGGGGAACTGACCTTAATGGGTTGACTAAGGGTTTTGGTCGGCAAACCATACTTATCCACAACTACCCTTGATATGAATGAATGAGTTGCACCGGAATCAAAAAATACTGTAACTGAACGTGAATGCAATAAAAACTTACCAACCACAGTCTCGGGTTGATCATAGACTTCTTCAAGTCGAGGTGGTTCACCTGGGCACGAGGAAAAGGGTTTGGCTTCTTGGCTGCGGAGTTGCCGTTTCCATTTCCCTGCTTGCTCTGGGGACACTCAGTAGCATAGTGCCCTGTCTTCTGGCACTTGAAACAGGTGATGTGACTCAGATCCTTATGAGTAGGAACGTGACGGTGCTGGTTGTTGTTCCCATTCCCATTGTCAGTCTTGAAATTGCCAAGGTTGGGACGGTTGTTCCCATTTCCTCCATGGTTGTGACCTCCATGGTTATGCACGGCATGAGTGTGCCTTCCAAACTTACCGGTACCTGATCCGGTGTTCCCTGAGTACGGGGAGTAGCGGGGCTTATGATGAGCTCCAGAGTTAAACTTCCCCTGAGTGTACTTCCTCTTGCGGTTCTCAATTTGCTGCTGTTTACCTTCCAGAATAAGTGCCTTATCCACCAGCTCTTGGTAGTTGTTGAAATTAGCCACTACCAGCTGCATGCTCAACTCATCGTTGAGTCCTTCCAGAAATTTCTCTTGCTTGGCCGCATCATCGGCCACATCTCCTGGGGCATAACGTGCCAATGTGTTGAACTCTTCCACATATTGGGCCACAGAACGATTACCCTGGCGCAAGTTGCGAAACTCGCGCTTCTTCAGACTCATGGCTCCAGCTGAGACATGAGCGGTGCAAAAAGCTTGCTGGAACTGCTCCCAAGTCACATCTGCAATAGGATAAGTGGTGGTGTAATTCTCCCACCATGATGCTGCTGGTCCTTCCAGTTGATGTGCGGCAAATCGCACTTTCTCAGCGTTAGTACATCCAGCGATGACAAGTTCTCTCTCCATCTTACGGAGCCAGTCATCTGCCACAATGGGCTCAGTGCTGCTGGAGAAAGTTGGAGGATTCAACCTCAGAAAACGGGTGAGATTGTCAGTCTGGGGTGGATGTTGGTGGTTGTTGTTCTGGTTGTTGGTCTGATTCTGGATCAATAGCTGCATCAGTGCATTCTGCTGCTGAAGGAGTTGCGTGAGTTCCGGCGGGAAAGTGAAATCGGTCTCACGTCGTGGAGGCATCTTGCTGTTTTCAGAGGGGTGAGAATTAGAATAGAACAAGGGCCTAAAAGGAGAAATTCACTACCCATATGCAATGCAACAAACATATCACACCAAACACTCATTCATTTATTCAATCAACGTCAAACATCGGGAATACAAATCTCAAACAACTAAGCATCGACCTACGCTTTAACGACGAAAATAAAAGATACATGGAGGGCATAACTAATGTTTTTCCTCAGAAGTGCATAGTCGTAGGTCCTCCGGTGGTGCTTTCCTCATAGTCTTCATCGTCGCTGATGAAGGGTGCCATGTCTCCTTCGGGGTGAAGGTTTTGCCCCATGTCTAGCTGCTCCTCCAGAGTTGCGATGCGTGCATTCTGCTCATCAATCCTCTCTAGGAAGTCCTTCACTTCATGCTCGTGTTCATAGTTGGCCTCTCGCAGATCAGCTTCAAGGTCCAGCTCGCGGTTCATCAGATTCTTGATTGTCTTTGTATCAGCACGAACTCGAAGCTCCAGAGTCCTGATGTGAGTCTCCACGGTCTGGATATAGGAAATAGTGGTGTCTGAAGTGGGAGGAGTTATGATGTTTCCATTGGCATCTCTGCGACAAACCATGCTAAGTCCTGGCGAAATGGTTCCACCTCTGTATTCCTCCTGAATACGTCCAAGGGCACGATGAATGGCCATGTCTCTTCCAAGTATCCAGCTGGGTGCCACGAACTTGAAGTCGATGGGTTTCTTCCGATTCCCAAAGGTCTTCCCTGGGATGTGCACCTCGATCTTGTAGCGTCCATCTTGGGGAAATGACATGATAGGAATCCCGGTGATGCTCGGCAAAGCAATCCTTACATCCTTGACGATCCTCATCAGCTCCTTACCAAAGGGCATCGTTGCGTCACGCTGGCAAAACTCCGTGATCAACACTGGGATGAAGGTGGCCATCTATAAATTTTGAAATAATCGGAGAGGAGTCAGAAACGAATAGATGAGAGTATAAGATATTTAAAGACAAAGAGAAACAATCCTAAGGCTTTCCAATCCTAGAGGTTACGTCCTACGGTCAGCCTGTGCTCTGATACCATTTCTGTAGCGACCTGACCTGAAAGGTCGAATCTCCGGTGTTTCTGTACCATCCCAAGATCATGCTGGTACACACACGGTACATCAATGTATATATCAAAGGGAAATCACACAGCATTATATTAATCGAAATCTCATATCGAGTCCTTTATTACAATAATCATTACAATAAAGTGGCTGAAGGCCAACTCATGAGAATATCTAAATCTTGCGGAAGCATCGAAGGTAGATGAGTCCATCTGACTCCAAGGGCATCTCACTGAGCATAGAACGTGTCCTCACTCCTGGTCGGAAAAGTACTCTGCAACATGATACGTTGCAGCCGTGTAGGTCAGCATATGGAATATGCCGGCAAAGTCACAAGAGAAGGGTGAAAAGATAATCATCTAGTCTATATGCATATATGGCAGGTGGGGTGGTAAGTTTTTGCGTAAAACCAAGTTTTTCCTACATCAAGGGAGGGGCTAAGCAAAATATTACTAAGTTGGTTGATTAATGAGATGGTTCCACCAACCAATTCTCATTTCCAAATTATTAATACCCACATCATCATTATTAATTGTGTTGAGAGTTCCGGAAGTTTCAATTCCTTTGGCTCAAGTCGTCCATGACCGTGGACACGGCTAATCGATTAGGTTTAAGTACTCTGCATCGAGGGAGAGAGAGAGATGCGTGTCTCTGGCAGCCCCAAACCCTCCACTATATATATAGGAGGAGGAGGAGGGAGGGTGCAGCCCCTAGGGTTCCCACCCTAGGGCTGCGGCCGGCCCTAGATGGCCATCTCGCCGGCGGGGCAAGAGGGAGAGGGGAGGGGTTGTGCCCTAGGTGGGCCTTAGGCCTATCTGGGCTGGGTTGGCCCCCTCTCCTCTTGTGCTGCGCCTTGGGCCCTTGTGGGGGGGGTGCACCAGCCCACCTAGGAGCTGGTTCCCTCCCACTTGCGGCCCATGCAGCCCTCTGGTGCCGGTGGCCCCACTTGGTGGACCCCCGAAACCCTTCCGGTGGTCCTGGTACGCTACCGGTGATGCCCGAAACACTTCCGATGGCTAAAACCTCACTTCCTATATATGAATCTTTACCTCCGGACCATTCCGGAACTCCTCGTGATGTCTGGGATCTCATCCGGGACACCTAACAACCTTTGGTAGCCACATACACTATTTCCCTATAACCCTAGCGTCATCGAACCTTAAATGTGTAGACCCTACGGGTTCGGGAGGCACGTAGACATGACCGAGACACCTCTATGGTCAATAACCAACAGTGGGATCTGGATACCCATGTTGTCTCCCACATGCTCCATGATGATCTCATCGAATGAACCACGATGTTGGGGATTCAATCAATCCCTTATACAATTCCCTTTGTCTACCGGTATGATACTTGCCCGAGATTCGATCGTCAGCATCCCTATACCTTGTTCAATCTCGTTACCGGCAAGTCTCTTTACTCGTTCGGTAACACATCATCCCGTGGCTAACTCCTTAGTCACATTGAGCTCATTATGATGATGTCTTACCGAGTGGGCCTAGAGATACCTCTCCGTCACACGGAGTGACAAATCCTAGTCTCGATTCGTGCCAACCCAACAGACACTTTCGGAGATACCCGTAGTGTACCTTTATAGCCACCCAGTTATGTTGTGACATTTGGCACACCCAAAGTATTCCTACAGTATATGGGAGCTGCACAATCTCATGGTCTAAGGAAACGATACTTGACATTAGAAAAGCTTTAGCAGACGAACTACATGATCTTGTGCTATGTTAGGATTGGGTCTTGTCCATCACATCATTCTCCTAATGATGTGACCCCGTTATCAACGACATCCAATGTCCATGGTCATGAAATCGTGACCATCTATTGATCAACGAGCTAGCCAACTAGAGGCTCACTAGGGACATGTTGTGGTCTATGTATTCACACATGCATTACCGTTTCCGGTTAATACAATTATAACATGAACAATAGACAACTATCAGGAACAAGGAAATACAATAATAACCATTTTATTATTGCCTCTAAGGCATATTTCCAACAGTCTCCCACTTGCATTAGAGTTAATAATCTAGTTACAATTTGATGTATCGAACACCCATAGAGTTCTGGTGTTGATCATGTTTTGCTCGTGAGAGAGGTTTAGTCAACGGATCTGTGACATTCAGAGCCGTATGTACTTTACAAATATATATATATCTCCTTCCTGAATGTAATCACGAATGGATTTGAAGCAGCATTTGATGTGTCTTGTCTTCTTGTGAAACCTGGGCTCCTTGGCAAGGGCAATAGATCTAGTGTTGTCACAGACTAGAGTCATCGGGCCCGACGCATTGGGAATCACTCCTAGGTCGGTGATGACCTCCTTCATCCAGACTCCTTCCTTTGCTTCTTCCGAAGCAGCTATGTACTCTGCTTCACATGTAGATTCCGTCACAATGCTTTGCTTGCTGCTACACCAGTTGACTGCCCCTCCGTTCAAAATATACACGTATCAGGTTTATGACTTCGAGTCATCCGGATCTGTGTCGAAGCTAGCATCGATGTAACCCTTTACGAAGAGCTCTTCGGCACCTCCATATACGAGAAACATGTCCTTGGTCCTTTTCAGGTACTTCAGGATATTCTTGACCGTTGTCCAGTGTTTTGCTCCGGGATCACTTTGGTACCTCCCTACCATACTTATGGCAAGGTTCACATCGGATCTGGTACACAGCATGGCATACATAATAGAGCCTATGGCTGAAGCATAGGGTATGACACTCATATCTTCTCTATCCTTTGCCGTGGTCAGGCATTGAGTCATACTCAATCTCACACCCTGTAACACAGGCAAGAACCCCTTCTTGGACTGATCCATATTGAACTTCTTCAATATCTTGTCAAGGTATGTGCTTTGTGAAAGACCTATGAGGCGTCTCGATCTATCTCTATACATCTTGATGCCTAATATGTAAGCAGCTTCTGCAAGGTCCTTCATTGAAAAACACTTATTCAAGTAGGCCTTTATGCTTTCCAAAAGTTCTATATCATTTCCCATCAACAATATGTTATCCACATATAATATGAGAAATACTACAGAGCTCCCACTCACTTTCTTGTAAATACAGGGTTCTTCATAAACCTGTATAAATCGAAACGCTTTAATCACCTCATTAATCCAACTCCGAGATGCTTGCACCAGCCCATAGATGGAGCGCTAGGGCTTGCATACCTTGTTAGCATCTTTAGGATCGAAAAAACCTTCTGGCTGCATCATATACAGTTCTTCATTAAGGAATCCATTAAGGAATGCCGTTTTTACGTTCATTTGCCAAATCTCATAATCATAAAATGCGGCAATTGCTAACATGATTCGGACGGACTTCAGCATCGCTATGGGTGAGAAGGTCTCATCGTAGTCAACTCCTTGAACTTGTCGATAACCCTTAGCAACAAGTCGAGCCTTATAGACGGTCACATTACCATCCATGTCAGTCTTCTTCTTAAAGATCCATTTATTTTCTATGGCTCGCTTATCATCAGGAAATCCACCAAAGTACATACTTTGTTCTAATACATGGATCCTATCTTGGATTTCATGGCTTCAAGCCATTTGTTGTAATCTGGGCCCATTGCTTCTTCATAGTTCGAAGGTTCACCGTTGTCCAACAACATGATCTCTAGGACAGGGTTTCCATACCACTCTGGTGCGGAACGTGTCCTAGTGGACCTTCGAATAGCAACTTGATCTGAAGTTTCATGATCATCATCATTAACTTCCTCTCCAGTCGGTGCAGGCTCCATAGAAACAACTTACTTCTTTCGACAGAAACTCTTTCACTAGAAAGGATCCATTCTTGGCAACAAAGACTTTGCCTTCAGATCTGAGGTAGAAGGTATACCCAATAGTTTCTTTGGGGTATCCTATGAACACACACTTTTCCGCTTTGGCTCCGAGCTTCTCAGGTTGAAGTTTCTTCACATAAGCATCGCATCCCCAAACTTTCAGAAACGACACCTTAGGTTTCTTTCCAAACCATAATTCATACGGTGTCGTCTCAACGAATTTATACGGAGCCCTATTTAAAGTGAATGTGGCAGTCTCTAATGCATATCCCCAAAATGATATCGGTAAGTCGGTAAGAGACATCATAGATCGCACCATATCCAATAGAGTGCGATTATGATGTTCAGACACACCATTTCGCTGAGGTGTGCCAGGCGGTGTGAGTTGTGAAACAATTCCACATTTCCTTAGGTGCGTGCTAAACTCGTGACTTAAATATTCTCCGCCACGATCAGATCGTAGGCACTTTATTTTCCTGTCACGTTGATTCTCTACCTCACTCTAAAATTCCCTGAACCTTTCAAAGGTTTCAGACTTGTGTTTCATTAAGTAGACATACCCATATCTGCTCAAGTCATCAGTGAGGGTGAGAACATAATGGTATCCACCACGAGCCTCGACGCTCCTTGGACCGCATACATCGGTATGTATTATCTCCAACAAGTCAGTTGCTCGCTCCACTGTTCCGGAGAACGGAGTCTTGGTCATCTTGCCCATGAGTCATGGTTCACACGTGTCAAATGATTCAAAATCAAGAGACTCCAAAAGTCCATCAGCATGGAGTTTCTTCATGCGTTGGACACCAATATGACCAAGGCGGTAGTGCCACATGTAAGTGGGACTATCGTTATCAACCTTACATCTTTTGGTACTCACACCATGGACATGCGTAACATCAGTTCGAGATTCATCAAAAATAAACCATTGACCAGCGGGGCATGACCATAAAACATTTCTCTCATATAAATAGAACAACTATTATTCTCAGATTTAAATGAGTAGCCATCTCGCATCAAGCGAGATCCAGATACAATGTTCGTGCTCAAAGCTGGTACTAAATAACAATTATTAAGGTTTAAAACTAATCCTGAAGGTAGAAGTAGAGGCAGCGTGCCGACGGCGATCACATCAACCTTGGAACCATTCCCTACACACAGCGTCACCTCGTCCTTTGCCAGTCTCCGCTTATTCCGCAGCTCCTGCTTGGAGTTACAAATGTGAGCAACTGCACCGGTATCAAATACACAGGAGCTACTACGAGCGCTGATAAGGTACAGATCAATAAGAAGTATATCACATATACCTTTAACGCTGCCGGCCTTCTTATCCGCTAAGTACTTGGGGCAGGTCCGCTTCCAGTGACCGGTACCCTTGCAATAAAAGCACTCAGTCTCAGGCTTGGGTCCATTCTTGTTCTTCTTCCCGGCAACTTGCTTACCGGGTGCGGCAACTACTTTGCCATCCTTCTTGAAGTTCTTCTTACCCTTGCCTTTCTTGAAACTGGTGGTCTTATTCACCATCAACACTTGATGCTCCTTTTTGATCTCAACCTCCGCTGATTTCAGCATCGAGTACAACTCAGGAATGGACTTCTCCATCCCCTGGATGTTGTATTTCATCACAAAGCTCTTGTAGCTAGGTGGGAGCGATTGGAGGATTTTGTCAATAACCGAGTCATCCGGAAGATTAACTCCCAGCTGAGACAACCGGTTGTGCAACCCAGACATTTTGAGTATGTGCTCGCTGACAAAACTATTCTCCTCCATCTTACAACTGAAGAACTTGTCGGAGACATCATATGTCTCGACTCGGGCATGAGCTTGGAAAACAAATTTCAACTCTTGGAACATCTCATATGCTCTGTGTTGCTCAAAATGCTTTTGGAGCCCCGCTTCTAAACTGTAAAGAATGCCGCACTGAACCAGGGAGTAATCGTCACGTCGCGACTGCCAAGCGTTCATAACGTCCTGAGCCGCTAGGAAAATGGGTGCGTCACCTATCGGTGCATCAAGGACATATAATATTTTGGAATCTATGAGGATGATCCTCAAGCCACGGACCCAGTCCGCATAGTTGCTTCCATCATCTTTCAGCTTGGTTTTCTCTAGGAACGCATTGAAGTTGAGGGCAACATTAGCGTTGGCCATTGGATCTACAATATAGATTGTAAAGTCAATTTTAGACTAACTTCATGATAATTAAGTTCACATAATCAAATTATTTAATGAACTCCCACTTAGATAGACATCTCTCTAGTCATCCAAGTGACACATGATCCACGTCAACTAGCCCGTGTCCGATCATCACGTGAGACGGACTAGTCATCAATGGTGTACATCTCCATGTTGATCGTATCTTCTATACGACTCATGTTCGACCTTTCCGTCTTCCGTGTTCCGAGGCCATGTCTGTACAATCTAGGATCGTCAAGTCAACCTAAGTGTATTGCGTGTGTAAATCTGGATTACACCCGTTGTATGCGAACGTTACAACCTATCACACCCGATCATCACGTGGTGCTTCGGAACAACGAACCTTAGAAACGGTGCATAGTTAGGGTGAACACATTTCTTGAAATTTTAGTGAGAGATCATCTTATTTAGCTACCGTCGTTCTAAGCAAATAAGATGTAAACATGATAAACATCACATGCAATCAATATAGGGACATGATATGGCCAATATCATCTTGCTCCTTTGATCTCCATCTTCGGGGCACCATGATCATCTTTGTCACCGGCACGACACCATGATCTTCATCATCATGATCTCCATCATCGTCTCTTCATGAAGTTGTCTCGCCAACTATTACTTCTACTACTACGGCTAACGATTAGCAATAAAGTAAAGTAATTACATGGCGTGTATGATTGACACGCAGGTCATACAATAAATTAAGACAACTCCTATGGCTCCTGCTGGTTGTCATACTCATCGACATGCAATTCGTGAATCCTATTACAAGAACCTGATCAATCTCATACATCACAATGCATCACATCACATCCTTTGGCCATATCAAGTCACAAGGCACATGCTGCAAAAACAAGTAGACGTCCTCTAATTGTTGTTGCAAGTTTTTACGTAGCTGCTATAGGTTTCTAGCAAGAATGTTTCTTACCTATGCCAAAACTATAACGTGATATGGCAATTGCTATTTACCCTTCATAAGGACCCTTTTCATTGAATCCGATCCGACTAGAGTGGGAGAGACAGACACCCGCTGGCCACCTTATGCAACAAGTGCATGTAAGGCGGTGGAACTGGTCTCACGTAAGCGTACGTGTAAAGTTGGTCTGGGCCGCTTCATCCCACAATACCGCCGAATCAATATAAGACTAGTAACAACAAGCAAATTAACAAGATCGACACCCACGACAACTTGTGTTCTACTGATGCATAGATTCTACGCATAGACCTAGCTCATGATGTCACTGTTGGGAGACGTAGTAGTAAATCAACAATTTTCCTACATGTCACCAAGATCTATCTATGTTGAAACCAACAACGAGCAAAGGGGGAGTGCATCTTCATACCTTTGAAGATCGCAAAGTGGAAGCGTTACTAGAACGTGGTTGGTGGAGTCGTACTCGCAGCGATTCAGATCGCGGTGGAATCCGATCTAAGCGCCGAACAACGGCACCTCCGCGTTCAACACACGTGCAGCCTGGTGACGTCTCCTACGCCTTGATCTAGCAAGGAGGAAGGAGAGGTTGAGGGAGAGCTCCGGCAGCATGATGGCGTGGTGACGGTGGAGCTGCGTGGTACTCCGGCAGGGCTTCGCCAAGCACTATGGAGGACGAGGAGTAGGAGGAGTAGGGTTGCACCGAGGGAGAGAGAGATCCGTGTCTCTGGCAGGCCCAAACCCTCCACTATGTATAGGAGGAGTAGGAGGGAGGGCGCATCCCCTAGGGTTCCCACCCTAGGGCTGCGGCCGGCCCTAGATGGCCATCCGGCCGGCGGCCAGAGAGGGAGAGGGGAGGGGCGGCGCCGTAGGTGGGCCTTAGGCCCATTTGGGGTAGGGTTTGCCCCCCTCTCCTCTTGTGATGCGCCTTGGGCCCTTGTGGGGCACACCAGCCCACCTAGGGGCTGGTTCCCTCCCACTTGCGGCCCATGCAGCCCTTTGGTGCCGGTGGCCCCACTTGGTGGACCCCTGGAACCCTTCCGGTGGTCCCGATATGCTACCGGTGATGCCCAAAACACTTCCGGTGACTAAAACCTCACTTCCTATATATGAATATTTACCTCCGGACCATTTCGGAACTCCTCGTGACGTCCGGGATCTCATACTGGACTCCGAACAACCTTCAGTAACCACATACAATATTTCCCTATAACCCTAGCGTCATCGAACCTTAAGTGTGTAGACCCTACGGGTTCGGGAGTCATGTAGACATGACCGAGACACCTGTCCGGTCAATAACCAACAGTGGGATCTGGATACCCATGTTGGCTCCCACATGCTCCAGGATGATCTCATCGGATGAACCACGATGTCGGGGATTCAATCAATCCCGTATACAATTCCCGTTGTCTACCGGTATGATACTTTCTCGAGATTCAATCGTTGGTATCCCTATACCTTGTTCAATCTCGTTACCGGCAAGTCTCTTTACTCGTTTCGTAACAGATCATCCCGTGGCTAGCTCCTTAGTCACATTGAGCTCATTATGATGATGTCTTACCGAGTGGGCCTAGAGATACCTTTCCGTCACACGTAGTGACAAATCCCAGTCTCGATTCGTGCCAACCCAACAGACACTTTTGGAGATACCCGTAGTGTACCTTTATAGCCACCCAGTTACGTTGTGACGTTTGGCACACCCAAAGTATTCCTATGGTATTCGGGAGCTGCACAATCTCATGGTCTAAGGAAACGATACTTGACATTAGAAAAGCTTTAGCAGACGAACTACACGATCTTGTGCTATGCTTAGGATTGGGTCTTGTTCATCACATCATTCTCCTAATGATGTGAACCCGTTATCAACGACATCCAATGTCCATGGTCATGAAACCGTGACCATCTATTGATCAACGAGCTAGCCAACTAGAGGCTCACTAGGGACATGTTGTGGTCTATATATTCAGACATGCATTACGGTTTCTGGTTAATAGAATTATAGCATGAACAATAGACAATTATCATGAACAAGGAAACACAATAATAACCATTTAATTATTACCTCTAGGGCATATTTCCAACAAAAGGGATGCGGGGGCATCACCAACATCGGCGTTCGTGCAAACATTGTTCTAGCCAGATCAATACAAGCCTTCCTACTTGTACACTGCCCAGCAGCTTAACAAGCAGTCCCCGACATCTGCCGCTGGGAACGTGACTTACTACATCGATGTCAACACGAGTTACTCCTTTTCTATGATTTTGCATCGCAAAAACTTGTCAGGCATGATCATCGGGCATGGAGCAGATCAATGCCCACTCTTTTGTTCACCAATATGTCTCAACGGGACGAGTCGGCGTATGACAACGCGGATAGGCAGCTGTTTGAGATGATCCATGATAGAGGCGGAGGCTGCTACGAGGATGGGCAGGTCGATGACTCAGAGTCCACGTAGCCGAGCACGTACACCCAACCAGGTACGCTGTGAGTCACGTACACATAGTCCGACACGTACACCCAACAACCGGATTCATACGCTAGACAACAGGAGCAAAAGGAGGACGGTGATAACCACCTTGATTTGGATGAATTTGTTGTTGATACAAAGAAGAAAGTAGAGGAGAAAGCATTGATCCAATCCATGGCACGAAGCAAAAGGATGCAACATTTTGGGCCAACATTTATACTTGGTTCCATGAGAACAAGCATTTCTAGCTCTACGCTGATGAACTAATCCGCAACCATGGAATAAAGCCTCTGAACCATTGATGGCACATCATCCAAGAGGCAGTGTCCAAATATTGTGGCCATTTGAAGCAACTAATCAGTCGGTGGCCAAGTGGTGCGCAAATCATGGAGCAAGTAAGTTTTTATATGTGTTGGTCATTTGACCGGATAAGCAACTTGTTGGCCTAATATGCAACTTGATGACAATGTTTTTATTTGTAGCCTTCTGATGCGTGCAACTTGTTCTTGAAGGTGGAGAAGAAGAACTTCGTCCTCGTGCATTGTTCTTTTAAGTTGAGTGTGCAACCCAAGTGGAATTTATTCATTGCCAACACCATCAAGATCGTGAGCATAAACACCAAGAAAGACGTGGGGTGATCTGCTGGGGAACGTTGCATGGGAAACAAAAAAATTCCTACGCACAAGCAATATCTATCCATGGTGATGAGCATCTACGAGAGGGAGATTGGATCTACATACCCTTATAGATCGCTAAGCGGGAAGCGTTAAGAAACGCGGTTGGTGTAGTCGAACGTCTTCGCGATCCAAATCGCCAAGCGTCCCACGATCCCATCATGATCCATCTCGCAATCCAATCACGATACATCCCGCGATCTCTTCACGATTCGTCTCGCTATCCAATCACAAATCGTCTCGCGATCTTGATCACGGTCCTTCCGATCTAGCACCGAACGGACGGCACCTCCGCGTTCAGCACACGTACAACTCGATGACGATCTCCGCCTTTTTGACCCAGCAAGAGAGAGCGGAGAGGTAGATGAGTTCTCCGGTAGCGCGATGACATTGCGGCGATTGTGGTGGAGCTATTCCAGCATGGCTTCGCCTAAGCACCGCTGAAAACCGATCTAGAGGAGAAACTACGATCTAGAAGAGAGGTAGCACGTGGCTATTAGGGTTAGCTTTTCCCTCTAAATCCTCTAGTATATATAGGAGGGAGGGAGGGGAGGAGGCAGCCTCAAACCCTCAAGGTTTGGTCGAAATTGGAGGTGGAGGAGTCCTACTCCAATCCTATTAGGAGTAGGATTCCTCCTTTCCACTTGGAAACCCTTTCCACCTCTCCACCTTTGGATTTTTTCCTTCTCAAACCACTCCAGCCACGTGGGCCCTTAGAGGAGGCTTCGTCCAGCCCACCAGGGGCTGGTTTACCTCCTCCCACAACCCATGTAACCTCTTGGGTCGAGACACCCCTCTCGATGGTCCCCCGATACCCTCCCGGCACTCCTGGTACACTACCGATGAGCCCAAAACTTTTCCGGTGACCAAATCAGGACTTCCTATATATCAATCTTTACCTCCGGAGAATTCCAGAGCTCCTCGTGATGTCCGGGATCTCATACGGGACTCCGAACAACCATCGGTCACCACCATACATAACTCTATACTACCGAAACATCATCGAACCTTAAGTGCGCAGACCTTGCGGGTTCGAGAACTATGTAGACATGACCGAGACACCTCTACGGTCAATAACCAATAGCGGGACCTAGATGGCCATATTGGTTCCTAGATATTCTACGAAGATCTTTATCGGTCGAACCTCTATGTCAAGGATTCAATTAATCATGTATGTTGTTCCCTTTGTTCTTCGGTATGTTACTTGCCCGAGATTCGATCGTCGGCATCTCCATACCTAGTTCAACCTCGTTACCAGCAAGTATCTTTACTCGTTCCGTAATACAAGTTCCCATGGCTAACACTTAGTCACATTGCTTGCAAGGCTTATTGTGATGTTGTATTATCGAGTGGGCCCTAAGATACCTCTCCGTCACACAGAGTAACAAATCCTAGTCTTGATCCATGCCAACCCGACAGACACCCTCGGAGATACGTGTAGAGCACCTTTATAGTCACCCAGTTATGTTGCGACGTTTGATACACAGAAGGTACTCCTCTGGTGTCAATGAGTTGCATAATCTCATGGTCATAGGAACAAATACTTGACATGCAGAAAACAGTAGCAATAAACTGGCACAATCATATGCTACGTTTGTAGTTTGGGTCTTGTCCATCACATCATTCTCCTAATGATGTGATCCCGTTATCAAATGACATCTCATGTCCATGACTAGGAAACCATAGCCATCTTTGATCAACGAGCTAGTGTATTAGAGGCATACTAGGGACATGGTGTTGTCTATGTATCCACACATGTATCTGAGTTTCCGATTAATACAATTATAGCATGGATAATAAACGATTATCATGAACAAGGAAATATGATAATAACCAATTTATTATTGCCTCTAGGGCATATTTCCAACAGTCTCCCACTTGCACTAGAGTCAATAATCTAATTCACATCACCATGTGATTCACATTGTTATGAATCTAACACCCAATGAGTTCTGGGGCACGATCACGATTTGCATGTGAGAGAGGTCTTTTAGTCAACGGGTCTGCGACATTCAGATCCGTGTGTACTTTGCAAATCTCTATGTCATACTGTAGACACTGCTACCGCACTCCACTTGGAGCTATTCCAAATGGCTGATCCACTATACGTATCCGGATTGCTACTCAGAGTCATCCGGATTGGTGTTAAAGTTTGCATCAACGTAACCCTTTACGACGAACTCTTTATGACCTCCATAATCGAGAAATATTTCCTTAGTCCTCTAGTTACTAAGGATAATCCTGACCGCTGTCCAGTGATCCACTCCTGGATCACTTTTGTACCCCTTGACGGACTCATGGTAAGGCACACACAGGTGCGGTACACAACATGGCATACTATACAGAGCCTATGGCTAAGGCATAGGGGATGACATTCGTCCTTTCTCTTTCTTCTACCGTGGTCAAGCTTTGAGTCTCACTCAATTTCACACCTTACAAATCAGGCAATAACTCTTTCTCTGACTGATCCATTTTGAACTCTTTCAAAATCTTGTCAAGGTATGTACTCATTGAAAGTCTCATCAAGCATCTTGATCTATCTTTATAGATCTTGAAGCTCAACAATTAGGTAGCTTTATCCAGATCTTCCTTTGAAAAAATCTTTTCAAACAACCGTTTATGCTTTCCAGAAATTCTACATCATTTTCGATCAATAATATGTCAACCACATATGCTTATCAAAAATTCTATAGTGCTCCCACTCACCTTTTTGTAAATACAAGTTTCTCATAAACTTTGTATAGACTCAAAAACTTTGATCACCTCATCAAAGCATACATTCCAACTCCGAGATGCTTGCTCCAGTCCATAGAAGGATCAATGGAGCTTGCACACCCTTTAGCATCCTTAGGACTGACAAAACCTTTTGGTTGTATCTCATACAACCTTTCCTCGAGGAAGGAAATGATGTTTTTGACATCCATCTACCAGATTTCATAATAGAAAAACACAGCAACTGCTAACATAATTCCAACAAACTTTAGCATTTCTACGAGTGAAAAAGTCTCATTTTAGTCAACTCCTTGAACTTGGCGGAAACTTCTTTGCGACAAGTCGAGCTTTATAAATGGTGACATTCACCATCAGCGTCTGTCTTCATCTGAAAGGTCCATTTGTACTTAACGACATGCCGTCCAATGAGCAAGTCTACCAAAGTCTATACTTGGTTTTTATACATGGATCCTTTCTCGGATTTCATGGCCTCTAACCATTTGTCGGAATCCGGGCCCATCATCGCTTCTCCATAGCTTGTAGGTTCATCGTTGTCCAACAACATGACCTCTAAGACAGGGTTGCCGTACCACTCAGGAGTAGTACGCGTCCTTGTCTACCAATGAGGTTCGATAGTAACTTGATCTGAAGCTTCATGATCATCATCATTAACTTCCTCTTCAACTAACGTAGGCTCCACAAAAACATATTTCTACGCTCCGCTACTCTCTGGTTGAATCAAAGGTTCAACAACCTCATCAAGTTATATCTTCCTCCCACTCAATTCTTTCGAGAGAAACCTTTTCTTGAGAAAGGACCCAGTTTTAGCAACAAACACTTTATGCTTGGACCTAAGATAGAAGGTTCACCTAACTGTTCTTAGGGTATTCTATGAAGATGCATTTGTCTGCTTTGGGTTCGAGCTTATCAGACATAAGTGTCGCATTCCCAAACTCTAAGAAATTACAATTTTAGGTTTCTGCCAAACCATATGGTGTCATCTCAATGGATTTAGATGGTGCCCTTTTTAAAGTGAATGTAGTTGTCTCTAATGCATAACCCCAAAAACGATAGTGGCAAAACGATAAGAGACATCATAGTACGCACCATATCCAATATAGCACGACTATGACGTTCGGACACACCATCACACTATGGTGTTCCAAGTGGCATGAATTGTGAAACAACTTTCACATTGTCTAAAGTTGTATGCCAAACTCGTAACTCAGATATTCACCTCCTAGATCATATCGTAGATATTTTTATATTCTTGTCACGATGATCTTAAACTTCACTCTGAATTTGTTTGAACTTTTCAAACGTTTCAGACTTGTGTTTTAAGCAAATATACTCATATATACTCAAATCATCAGTGAAGCTAAGGAAAATAATGATATCCACTGCATGCTACAACACTCATTGGATCGCATATATCAACATGTATTATTTCCAATAAGTTACTAGCCCGCTCCATCATACTGAAAACGGGGTTTGTAGCCATGTTGCCCAAGAGGGATGGTCCGCATGTCTCAACCGATTCTAAACCAAATGAGTACAAAGATCCATCAACATGGAGTTTCTTCATGTGATTTATACCAATACGACATTTAGCGGCAGTGCCACAAGTATGTGGTACTATCATTATTAACTTTGTATCTTTTGGCATCAATGTTATGAACATGTGTATTACTATGATCAGGATTCAACAAACCATTCTCATTGGGTGCATGACCATTGAAGGTATTATTCATGTAAACAGAATAACAATTATTCTCTAACTGAAATGAATAACCGTGTTGCAATAAACACGATCCAATCATGTTCATGCTTAACGCAAACACCAAATAACATTTATTTAGGTTTGCACTAATCCCGAAGGTAGAGAGAGCATGCGATGTTGATCACATCAACCTTGGAAACATTTCCAACACACATCGTCACCTCACACTTCACTAGTCTCCGTTTATTCCGTAGCTTTTATTTCGAGTTACTAGCATTTAGCAACCAAACCGGTATCCAATACCCAGGTGCTACTAGGAATACTAGTAAGGTACACATTAATAACACGTATATCAAATATACTTCTATCGATGTTGCCAGCCCTCTTATCTACCAAGTATCTAGGGTTGTTCCGCTTCAACGACCGCTCTCCTCATAATAGAAGCACTTAGTCTTGGGTTTGGGTTCAACTTTGGGTTGCTTCACTGGAGCAGCAACTGACTTGCCATCCATGAAGTTCCCTTCTTGCGCTTGCCCTTCTCGAAACTAGTGGTTTTACTAACCATCAACACTTGATGCTCCTTTTTGATTTCTACGTTCGAAGTGTCAAACATCGCGAATAGCTCAGGGGTCATTATTTCCATCCCTGGCATTTTATAGTTCATCACCAAGTTCTAGTAGCTTAGTAACAGTGACTTGGAGAACTATATCAATGACCTTATCTGGAAGATCAACTCCCACTTGATTCAAGCGATTGTAGCCCCCAGACAATCTGAGCACATGCTCAACGATTGAGATATTCTCCTTCATCTTGCAGGCAAAGAATCTTGTTGGAGATCTCACATCTCATAACACGGGCACGAGCCTCAGATCCCAATTTCAGCTCTTAGAACATCTCATATGTTCTGTGACTTTCAAAATGTTTTGGAGCCTCAATTCTAAGCCGTAATGCATGACGCACTAAACTATCAAGTAGTCATCGGAACGTGCCTGTCAGATTTTCACAACATCTATAGACGACGGTAGAGGGGGTGGCGCACCGAGCGGTGCATTAAGGACATAAGCCTTCTATGAAGCAATGACGACAATCCTCGGATCACGGACCCAGTCCGCAATATTGCTACTATCATCTTTCAACTCTATTTCTCTAGGAACATATAAAAATTCAAGGGAGGTATAGTGTGAGCTATAACATAATTTGTAAAGACACTACTGACTATGTTCATGATAATGAGTTCAACTAATCATATTACTTAAGAACTCCCACTCAAATTGACATCCCTCCGGTCATTCGAGTGATACATGATCCCAATTCACCAACTCAAGTCTGATCATCACGTGAGTTGAGGTGGTTTCCATGATGAACATCATCATGTTGATCATATCTACTATATGACTAATGTTCGACATTTCGGTCCCTTGTGTTCCGAGGCCATGTGTGTACATGCTAGGCTCGTCAAGTTTAACCCGAGTGTTCTACATGTGCAATACTGGCTTGCATCCGTTGTATGTGAACGTAGAGTCTATCACACCCGATCATCACGTGGTGTCTCGACACGACGAAATTTCGCAATGGTGCACACTCGAGGAGAACACAATTCATCTTGAAATTCAAGTGAGGGATCACATTATAATGCTACCGTCGTCCTAAGCACAACAAGGTGCATAAAAGGATTAACATCACATGCAAATCATAAGTGACATGATATGGCCATGAACTTGTGCTTTTGATCTCCATCTTGAAAGCACCGGCATGATCTCCATCGTCACCGGCATGACACCATGATCTCCATCATCTTGATCTCCATCAACGTGCCGCCATCGGGGTTGTCGAGCCCACCATGCTTCTACTACTACTGCTACCATTTAGCGATAAAGTAAAGCATTACATAGCGCTTACTGATTGACACGCAGGTCATACAATAATTAAAGACAATCCTATGGCTCCTGCCGGTTGCCGTACTCATTGACATGCAAGTCGTGATATTCTATACAACACATGATCATCTCATACATCACATATATCTCATCATGTAATTGGCCATATCACATCACAACATACCCTGCAAAAACAAGTTAGACGTCCTCTAATTGTTGTTGCATGTTTTATGTGGCTGCTATAGGTATCTAGTAAGAACAATTCTCACCTACGCAAAACCACAACGGTGATACATAAATTGCTTTTCAACCATCTCAAGGACCGCCTTTGTAGAATCCGATCCAACTAAAGTAGGAGAAACAGACACCTGCCAGTCATCTTTGTGCAACGAGGTTACACGTCAGTCGATGGAACCGGTCTCTCGTAAGCGTACAAGTAAGGTTGGTCTGGGCCGCTTCATCCCACAATACCGCTGAACCAAAACACAACCAAGGGATGAAGCAATCTAAGCATCAACGCCCACAAACTCTTTGTGTTCTACTCGAGATCTCATCTACACATAGACCTAGCTCATGATGCCACTGTTGGGGAACGTTGCATGGGAAACAAAAAAATTCCTACGCACATACAATATCTATCCATGGTGATGAGCATCTACGAGAGGGAGAGCTGATCTACATACCCTTGTAGATCACTAAGCGGGAAGCGTTAAGAAACGCGGTTAGTGTGGTCAAACGTCTTTGCGATCCAAATTGCTGAACGTCCCATGATCCCATCATGATCCATCTTGCGATCCAATCATGATCCGTCCCGCGATCCAATCACAAATCGTCTCGCGATCATGATCATGGTCCTTCCGATCTAGCGCCGAACGGACGACACCTTCGCGTTCAGCACACGTACAGCTCGATGACGATCTCCACCTTTTTGATCCAGCAAGAGGGATAGGAGAGGTAGATGAGTTCTCCGGCAGCGTGATGGTGTTGCGGCAATGGCGGTGGAGCTATTCCAGCAGGGCTTTGCCTAAGCTCCGCTGAAAACCGATCTAGAGGAGAAACTGCGATCTAGAGGAGAGGTAGCACGTGGCTATTAGGGTTAGCTTTTCCCTCTAAATCCTCTAGCATATATAGGAGGGAGGGAGGGGAGGAGGCAGCCTCAAACCCTCAAGGTTTGGTCGAAATTGGAGGTGGAGGAGTCCTACTCCAATCCTATTAGGAGTAGGCTTCCTCCTTTCCACTTGGAAACTCTTTCCACCTCTCCACCTTTGGATTTTTTCCTTCTCAAACCACTCCAGCCATGTGGGCCCTTAGAGCAGGCTTCGGCCAGCCCACCAGGGGCTGGTTTACCTCCTCCCACAACCCATGTAGCCTCTTGGGTCGAGACACCCCTCCTGATGGTCCCCGGTACCCTCCCGGCACTCCCGATACACTACCGATGAGCCCAAAACTTTTCCGGTGACCAAAACAGAACTTCCTATATATCAATCTTTACCTCTAGGCCATTCCGGAGCTCCTCGTGACGTCCAGGATCTCATCCGGGACTCTGAACAACCTTCAGTCACCACCATACATAACTTTATACAACCAAAACGTCACCGAACCTTAAGTGTGCAGACCTTGCGGGTTCGAGAACTATGTAGACATGACCGAGACACCTCTATGGTCAATAACCAATAGCAGGACTTGGATGCCCATATTGGTTCCTACATATTCTACGAAGATGTTTATCGGTCTAACCTCTATGTCAAGGATTCAATTAATCATGTATGTTGTTCCCTTTGTTCTTCGGTATGTTACTTGCCCAAGATTCGATCGTCGGCATCTCCATACCTAGTTCAACCTTGTTACCAGCAAGTCTCTTTACTTGTTCCGTAATACAAGATCCCGTGGCTAACACTTAGTCACATTGCTTGCAAGGCTTATTGTGATGTTGTATTACCGAGTGGGCCCTGAGATACCTCTCCGTCACGGAGTAACAAATCCTAGTCTTGATCCATGCCAACCCGACAGCCACCCTCAGAGATACCTGTAGAGCACCTTTATAGTCACCTAGTTACGTTGCGACGTTTTATACACACAAGGTACTCCTCTGGTGTTAGTGAGTTGCATGATCTCATGGTCATAGGAACAAATACTTGACATGCAGAAAACAGTAGCAATAAACTGACACGATCATATGCTACGTTTCTAGTTTGGGTCTTGTCCATCACATCATTCTCCTAATGATGTGATCCCATTATCAAATGACATCTCATGTCCATGACTAGTAAACCATAGCCATCTTTGATCAATGAGCTAGTCTATTAGAGACATACTAGGGACAGGGTGTTGTCTATGTATCCACACATGTATCTAAGTTTCTGATTAATACAATTATATCATGGATAATAAACAATTATCATGAACAAGGAAATATGATAATAACCAATTTTTTATTGCCTCTAGGGCATATTTCTAACATGATCCAACCGACCCAAAAGAGCCTCCCAAGAAGGTTAGAGGATGGTTCCGAGCGAATAAGTGAGAGAAGAAGAATGAGAAGGGAGAATGGGTGGTGGCCAGGATGGCTGAGAAGTTTGTGGACATCTTTGCAAAGAAGGAGGAGGTATGTGTCAAGCGCTCCAGCATCAAGGAGGAAAAAGACCAAGAGGTTTAACATGTTGATGATGGTGAACGAGAAGAAGACCAAGCTCATAGATAAGAAGACCATGCTCGAAGAGAAGAAGGTTGGAATCATAGAGGCTTCGGAGGACGCAAAGATATTGAGCTTGAAGATGGAGGAGTTTGATGAAGGTGAAAAGACGATCGCACAAGCCATTTGTGCTAGAATGTGGAAGTGCATGGTGGAGGAGCTGGAGCCGGTCGAGAAGGTGGTGAACGAGATGGCAGAGAAGGAGGCGGATGGTGAGGAGGAGCCAAAGATATAGTGAGAGTGGAGGCTCGAATAGCCGGTCCGACAGGGGGAAAATCGTTTTTTTGCACGAACTGGTGGATTGAGATTCTTTTGTGACCGATCATGTAAAATCTATGCATATTTTCCTCTTTTCGGTTGTGGCATGGTGCTATGCGATCATGCGTTGTGCATTTGAAATTAAAATTGGGAGGACCCAGGTTGATGTTTATGGGATGCGGTTGGATGGCCTGCTTTCACATCACACTGGTTCGAACTAGTGCATGCACGGATGCAGTGTTCGATTTGGGGCTCAACATTGGAAATGCCCTAATCACCATGGTATAGGTGTGGGGGGATACCAAGTCCCCCCAATAGCACAAAGGATCAACTCTTGTTCTGAACATTTGACATTTGGGTTGTATAATAAAGTCATGATGGACGTCTGCGCACTTTATGTTTGCCTTACATTTGGCGCTACTTTGAGTTTCACCATATGCGTCCAAAGCCATATTACAGACGCCCATTTTTCATTACGCATTTAATTATCTTTGAAAACTCACTTAAATGCATAGTGATTGGATTCCAAGATATAGGGGGAGATCTCCACGAACTAAAACCTGCCATGTGCTTTTGCATTCCAAGCAAAATCTTCATAAGAACATCATCAAGGGGGAGCTCTCTATATCTTGCAATCATATTTTCCAAGTCTTCAACTTCATATATTTTATCCCCATTGAAAACTTCAACCAGTTTTTCATCAATCACCAAAAAGGGGGAGATTGTAAGTGCATCTAGTGCCACCCTTATTGATTTTGGAGCATTGAAGACAAACATGGTTGAGGGACTAATGTGTTTGTGAGAGTTCACACGTTAACACAGATATAAGTCCATGGGGATTCGGTTTAACCGTTGAAGACGACCCCTAAAAATGTCCGAAGACATTGATGATGGACGAAGCCATTGGTGGTACGCGAAGATAATCACTTGAATATAAAGAAACGCGAAGACGAAGTCTTTTGGTTGTTTTGTTTCTTCTTTCCCGAGTCATAGGAACCACCATACTATTAAGTGGGGTCGATGTGATCGAAGTCAGACGCTGACGTGCTGTTCAACCCATACCTATGTCTTCGAGTGAAGACAATGAGAGGAAATCTCTTCCAGAGATGGTTGAGTCAGCATTGTTTGTAGCCCAATTAATGTTGCCGTGTGTGTCTTTGAAATCCGACCATTGGAACTCGTGTCGGTTGGCAATTGACCCACAGTCATTTTGGTCATATCATATCGTGTTGCCTATTGGTTATAAATAGCCCACCCCATCCATCATAAGTTGGTGGCCTCTTAGAGAGAGATACGGTTGTTGTCGTTTTCAAGCAACCCACCTCGAAGACATTGAGAGAGAGAGCTATCCTGCAAGGAGGGCGGAGCTTCCTTAGGGACAAACTGGGCCATGGCCCGCCCAGGATTTGTGCTCTTTTAGTTTAACTATATGCATCAGAACCAGTCCAGCCCACCACCTGCAGTACTGAGCAACAATTTTAGACAATCAATCCAAGCTTCAATGCTCCATCCTCACGGGAACTCACGACAAGTATGTAGCAGCACTAGATTCAACGAGCACCACTGGCTACTGAGCCACATATTGTCAGGCCCCTTCCTTTATTTCTCCTAAAATGCACATTTATCAATCAATGCCAATTTTCCTCTAAGTTGTAGGCTATATATAACAATTTGAATAGTCTAAAATTCAATTAGTTGACGAACAAAACTGATAGTATGGTTATGAATTTTGAAATTTCTGGTACTCTCCTTTGGGCTAGCCCACCGAGTATTTTCTTTGAAGCTCTGCCACTACCTGCAAGGATAAACCCAAACACCTAGAGCTAGTGTGTTTGAGCATCACTAAAATTGTTATGTTCTGAGTGAACTGAAGACTTATTATACTTGAAGAATGTGGTCTTACAGACCGTTAGGCATCTCGGTAGAGCATCTAATAGTCATTGTGGATTCCCGGGTGTCAAAGTTTGTACGGGTTTCGGAAGTCTCCCGTGAAGACTTACCTGAGTGATTGGGTGATGTCTAAGTGACTTCAGCTCAAGGGGAACTAGGTGAAGACGAGGTCTTCTGAGTTTAATCTCAACCTCCCTAAATAGACGTACAATTGTCACGGCAACTGGAACTGGTCCAACAACTTTGGTGTCTTCGTCGAGCAATTGGTTCTATCCTTCACTCTCTTAATTTTTGTATTGTACCGTGAAGCCATTGCTTCATCATCTTTGCTCGAAGACATACACCGAAGACATTCCTTGACCTCCCATTTATCTGCATCCTACCTAAGTTCATCTTCCGTACTCCCTCCTTTCCGGTTTATAGGGCTCATCTCAAAAATTCCAGATTTCCATTATATAAGTCTCACTCTGAGTCCAATTGAGTTAAAGATCTTTGAGTTTCACACCATATTTAATGAAAGTGAAGGGATTATTGGTCATCGATACATTTTATTCTACATGCACCATGGAAATCTAATGAGAAGAAGGGTGGTGCACTTATTGCTTCGGGAGTTGAATAAGTGAGGAATATTTCATTGTGCAATTTCATATCCAAAGAACTCATGCCATCCACTTACAATCTAACTTGGTTGATGATATTTCAGATTTAAGCCCTATAAACCGGGAAGGAGGGAGTACATCTTAGTGTGTATGATGACTGTGCTATACCTGCCTGAAATTCTTCGTGCTATTCCATGCATTGCTTAAATCCTTGATTGATATCCCTACCTCATCATGTATCGCTTACGCTCACAATCAATACATTTACTGTTTCGAAGCTTTTAAAAAAATTGCCTATCACCCTGACGGTGTCCTGGACTAGGGGGTACTCACCATGTCGTCTCCCGACCAGTGGGTCAGGTCGAGGACCCCTAGGATGTTTCACTCATGGGCCAGTTCGGATAGCCCATGAGGCATACAAGGGAGATTCCACAAGACTTGGCGCACAAGACAAGGACTCGTCTAAACCCTAGGCCTCTAGTATTATATAAACCGAGGCCAGGCTAGTCAATAGAGATATATCATATTCATTACTACAATCTCGTAGTAGATACATGTACTATGTACTATCCCCCATATGAATACAATCAAAAGTAGGACATAGGGTATTATCTCCTCGAGAGAGCCCGAACCTGGGTAAAATCATGTGTCCATGTTACCATCGCTCCAAGACGCCTAGCTTAGGACCCCTACTACGAGATATGCCAGATTGACACCGACATTGGTGCTATCATTTAGAGCCTGGTGGGTAGTCGCCGCGGTGCGATGGGAATTCAGATCGGCTCCATCGTGATCTACACATCAGAACCGAGCTACATCGTCAACGTCGGCATCTTTGTTGCCGCCTTGACTGGTCACCTCGGCTATGCCGAGGACTGCGCTCCATGTCGGATCATATAGATCGTACGGGTGTATTCATCAACATCAACTCCAATCTCAACAAAGATCATGGAAGAATCCTCCATGGTGCTCGGGGGCTCAATGTCAACATTGCCCTCGCGCGATCATGCAGTTTTTTTGGACAGCGGATTTGTGTTCGTCATCCCTGCCTCCTCGAGTGTCATTTTGATGATTCGGTGGAATTGTGAGGAATTGAGTCTAGAGCAACCTTGCAAAATTTCGTCGCGTTCTGGTGGAGGAATCTCCGGCGATCTACAATATACCAGAACCCTGTCAAATCTGGACATGAATCTAGACGACTTTAGGGCAAGGAGTCCAGCGCCCAGCCCGTTCATCCTTTCGAAGATCCAACCGTTGATTCTCTCCGGAATTCCTATATCGACAACTCCTAAAATTTCAACTTGATCCGACCATTCAAACTCTGAGAACGGCCTGATGAGTGCGTCAATTTTCGGATTTGTTTCCTGCGTGAAAACGAATCCGACCCGAATTCTTCTTTCTTCATGAACTGGATATTGGACATCCTTTTGAAGGAATATTTTTTAGGGTATTGTCTTGTTCTCAAACACGTATCCACAAATTTTAAGTCTTTTTTAAGGCAATTTTCACCATCGTGCCAATGTCAAACCGGCCCGACAACATTGATCCACGGCTGTCGACCTGCGCTAGATAGGCGCTTCGTCGCGCCGAGGTCAACCTCTTCAGATTCATCACCTCGGCAAGCCAACCAAGAGTTTGTAAACCCAACCAAGAGTTCGGCATCGTCCCCCCAAGGATTGCACGAGGCTGGCACACCGGAATCACCGCACGGTCACTTCATCAAGCTGGCATCGACCACATCATAAATTTTGACCTGCGTTAGCACCGATGTGTAGCCTTTTCTTCAAGCCAATAACCACCACGCCGACATGCTTTAACATGTCGGCTGACATGGAGGCTCCATCATCTCTTTGTCGATCTTCTCCGAAATCCTGGCTAGACCGGGGGCTTCTCCATCTCTTCATCAAGCTGCTCTGGGGACTTCGGCGTCACTAGCCGACCACTTTCGTCTCCTCGGTAGACCTGGGGCTTCGCGTCATCACATCAACCGTCTTGCATCGCCACTTCATCAAGCCGAGCTTTCTGCCCGAGCGCCTCGGGACTGGCTTGGGGGCCGGGACCACGACCCGCCGCAAGCTCGAACCACGTCATCAACACCCAACACATTAATCAGCTAAGTCGCTTTCATGCTCAACTTTTTTCAATTTTCAATTTTTGTTCGGTTCGACCAAGCATTATATTTATGTTAAATAAAAAAGTTTGTTTGTTAAAAACACTTCCTTTTCCCATGATAATTGGGGGATTCGCCGTCACCCTGCCGAACTACTCTGTCTCCTCGGCTGGATCGGGGGCTTCGCCTCGTCGCAGCAACCGTGTTGCATCGCCACGTCTCAACAGGAGCTCTTCACTCGATTACCTCAGGCTTGGGGGCTAGGACCTTAGCCAGGCCGAGGACTACGTTTCCATCCTGCCACAACCCCAGACTGCACCGACCACATTAACAAGCTAAGTCGTTTTCGTGCTCAGCTCTTTTTGAAATTATATATTTTTTTTGTTCGGTTCAATCAAACATTATATTTTTTGTTAAACAAAAAAAAATTGTTTATTAAAAATTTCTTTACCCGATTTAATCGGGGGCTCTTTAATTTGTATGAGATGTTTTATAATAAATGTGTTTTCTTCTTGGTCGTTGCAAAGTCTTTTTCTACCACTCCTTTTTCCGACACTAGTGTGTAGCCAATAGCCAGATAGCATGGTTTCTTTCTAAAGCCGCTCGAGTTTAGTTTGCTAAACAGGTCTCGGAGAAACACTCCACCTTCGGGATATGGAGGTGGAAGCCAAAGGCTGGCCCGCTTGGAGTCCGAAGATCAGATGTATCATATTAAAACACGACCGAAGCACATATTAATTTTAAGACCAGTTTCGGATTGGCACAATTTTCTTTTATCTAAACAAAAAGTTTTCTGCATAAATTTTGTTTTTTTCTCAGCATAACCCTCGTAGTACACTTTAAAGCATCGACAATATCAATGGGGGGCTGCGACTAGAGCCGGACCCACCAAAAGCCAAGGCACTCCGAGGAGTCCTCGGCAAAACGTTCTTAGATATTGCTTTATATGCACCAGTTTCGACTTGTGTCTTCAGTCAATAGTTGGGTTTCCCAGCTCCTATGCTTGCCTCCTACGTTTTGCTTTGTTCAGCTAGGAGTGCAAAGGGAGAACCATTGCGATTGTACTTCTGGTTTAACTGGTCAAGTACCTCAGTGGAGAAAGCCGAAAACTGACTCTCACAATGAGCGTAAACTGGTCGGTGATCCGATGACCGTATTAAACAACGGGCCTTTCATAAAATTGGTCGGGGTGTTAACGACTTGACCTTGGCTGACGCCACACGCTAACTGGGGGCTAGTAACTGGCCTAAAACTTTAAGCTCCCATGACCAAGTGAAAGTTATAAAGCCTAAATATTTGATTGCCTCGTTTCCGCTAACACAACAGCCTCCCGGCACCGAGACGTCGGCTAAGGGTTGTCTTGTTACTGCGTAAACACCCTGCATAGCATCTACAAAGGGGTAGAAGCCGACGATGGGCGCTCTCAAATGATAAACGGTCACAAAGGAGTCAAAATAGCGTATAGCATAAAAGCATTTGTATTCAATATACGAGTGCTGCCTTCCGTAATCATCGTTATAAAGCCATGAAATATGCATCAATTTGACTTAAGATTTTGGCCAAGCTGTATATCCTGGATCATGTGCTTATCCCCTACGTTCTCGATTGTTCGTCTAGGGGGTAAAGGGAGCACCTCTGCGATTGTTACTTCCGGGTAATTCGTGTTAGTACCTTAGACTGGGTGAAGCCGCTAGCCATCTTAAGAATATTATTGATCGGCAACGACGGAAGTGAAAATTTAGGTTCACTAAGGACCACAGACTTCGGAAACTTTCACCGAACTAAATCCTCAATATTTTCTTCCCACATTGATCGGAGTTGAGGTTTCATGATCATGGTTAACATGATAGCCTAGGAAAAGGAATTTATAACGGAACTATTTTTCCTAGAAAATGTTTCTTACGTTAAATAGTAATATAACATATCTCTCCGCGTAGCTTTGTTTATAAAACCATATGGCCGTATTGCCTTGTTTGCCATAAATCTTTGCCCTTGTAACGGCTTTATAAAGTAGGACAAACAATCCTCGGCTACTGGCCAAGGAGGTTGAAGCCGATGGTCGGTCAACAAAGTCTTGTACAAAGCGTATTCGAGCATTAATGATGTAAAGTACTTGGATACATAGAATCATTACACATAAATTGTGTCAAACATAACAAAGTTTGTGTCAAACAAATATCGACCCTTAATTCAACAACTCGTGCCTAAATTAAGGCCCGGGGGCTACTGCATTGCCTAGTCAATGCAGGAAATCCAAAGTGAAGTATGGTTCCCGAGGAGATTCGATCCTCGGGTTGGCTGGCCGCACCCAACCCGAGTCTCAGAAACTACTCGTACCGCGTTTCCATCCCTTACGTATGCCGCCGAGCAAGAACTTGATCCTCGGGCCAATTTTGCAAATTGACCCGAGTCTCAGGAGCTACTGGGATTAGTGGTTTTCTTTTATCCTTTAGGTGCATCTTGGGTTTTAGCCCATCACACACCTTGAGGGCTACTGGTTATATAGCTCGTCAAAGAATAAATTTCACCAATTGGAATTAAACATCCTCAAAAAATCAGCCCACAGCCGGGGTGGTGCATCACCTCGGAAGCAGTCCGGCATAAAGCTCGGGCGCAAGTGGCTGGCTCCATATAGGGCATTTCCGGCATTAAGCTCGGTTGAATTCCTTCAATTTTTTAAAGACCAAGGTAATTTCTAAGACCTTGGACACTGATCATCGTTGTAGCTCGGTTGCAGTCTAGCATTGGAGCTCGAATGGAGCTCGAAAACAGTCCAACATAAAGCTCACGATCGGAGACACCTCGGAAGCAGTCCGACATAAAGCTCAAGATCGGAGACACCACGGAAGTAGTCCGACATAAACCTCGGTTGTGAAGGGCTAGCTCCATAAAGTCTATTCTGACATTTAAGCTCGGATTGACTCCTTCAAATTTTCAGAGACCGAGATAATCTATGACACCATGGATGTCGACCAGCGTTGGAGCCGAGCTGCGAAAATACACCTCAGATGCAGTTCGGCATTGGAGCTCGGATGCAAGAGGACACCACCGTATGGGAAGCACTTCAAACCCGAGGTATGGTGTAAAAATAACAAGGCATTAATAAAGGTCGAGAACTTAAAGGGGCTCCTCGGATGCCAACGTCTTAACTCTTCAGATACACTTTGACAATCCTCAAGATGAAAGATGGGAAGATTTGTTGAACCAGTTTTGAAGACCGACGACCGAAGACAAAGAACTATTCGGAAGAACCGAGGAGCATCCCCAACTTGAAGAACGGTTCAGGGGGCTAGTGACGGTGTCCTGGACTACAGGGGTACTCACCATGTCGTCTCCCGACCAGTGGGTCGGGCCGAGGACCCCCAGGATGATTCACTCATGGGCTAGTTCGGACAGCCTATGAGGCATACAAGGGAGATTCCACAAGACTTGGTGCACAAGACAAGGACTCCTCTAAATCCTAGGCCTATGGTATTATATAAAACGAGGCCAGGCTAGTCAATAAAGATATATCATATTCATTACTACAATCTCGTAGTAGATACTTGTTCTATGTATTATCCCCCATATGAATACAATCAAAAGCAGGACGTAGGGTATTATCTCCTCGAGAGAGCCCGAACCTCAGTAAAATCTTATGTTCATGTTACCATTGCTCCAAGATGCCTAACTTAGGACCCCTACTCTGAGATATGTTGGATTTGACACCGACAACCCCCCCCCCTCTAGTCAATAACTAGCACTTTTAGACCTCATAACTAAGTTCACCTATGAGGACACTTGCCGTGACATCCCCATGAATGTAGTCAGGCCGTAAAACTCTTCTCTAACAAACCTATATTGTCTCATCGAAAAATTGGGCCACCTTATACCTATTAGTACAACACCTTCCTTTTCATATGTTAAGTAGATGACACCACCTCATATTGTCGAAAGCAGCATTATAAGAGGAGTAGGTGTTTCAGAGACCATGCAGAGGAAAGACAGAGTAGTTTCGAGATTGTATCAAAGAGAGGGTGGGCGGTTCTATTCCCTTTTTCAACCCCATTTCATTGATATATGCACAGGTACGAGAAAGCACGAAAAGGTAATCAAGAGCATCATCGTGGTAGTTGGTTCTATGTTGGACTGTTCTTCCTCGAATCTCAGTCGTAAACACACGAGTAAGTTGATTCACCTTATGGTTTGCACTCTATTAGTGCCTTCTCTAGCGTGATGGGTTTCTCATAAAGCACTCAAACTTTCGGAGATGCAATTAAAGATGACTAAGAGCGGTTGTCGCACGTAATCTGAAAAGAGACATCTAGATGACCATTTTACCTAAATTACTGATTTTTTGGATGTTTGTTTATTTATCCAAAACAAAAAAACGCAACAAATAGACCTGGACATTTCTAGGTTGGCCGGTATTTGAAAATCCTGACCTAAAAAACCCAAGCCTGGACCTACCCCGCCCCGGCCCACAACCTGGCAGAATACTCGCTTTCCATGTTTCAAAATAACAATAAAGATATTTTCAGGGACTGATACTACAATACTCTATCCATATTTATATAAAATCCTAAAAATGGTGTTTCACCGGGCTTTTCCCAGGCTTTGGGCTGGAAAGCGAGCCCCGACTCAGCCCAAACGCCGGGCTTCAGGGCGGACCGCCAATGCACGGGTTTACACAACAACATAGAAGGTGTCCATGTTGCGTCCATAAAGATGAGTGTACATGTGTCTAAAACAACATCTGCATGTGTACTGTGTTTCTCAAAAAAAATTTGCTGGATTTTTGGATCTTCAACCCTTTTTTCTACCGAGAAATCACGATCGCTCACAGCGTAACAAAGTTGCTAAAATTCAAAAAATACGAAACCACATACAGTAGTTCTTCTCGTCTTGTTTTCCGTATCCAAACCACCAGATCCGTGCACCCGGTAGAGAGGACGTCCTTTTGCCTAGGCGACCACAGATAGTTGTGCATTTGATATAGGCCGCAATGTCCTTGTGAAGCAGAAAGGACCATTGGGTTGAAAAACCACAATAATCATATTCTTTTGCAACAATTGCTTCTGCTAGTTGTTCGGAACACATTGCCAAAAGAAGTTGCCATTCATTGGTTTGTGTCAGTATATTCTTCAAGCAAATACATTCTCAGGTCATTTCAACAAGTGATATGGAGAAGCTATAGGGAGAAATAGTTGAGACCTTGTGCATTCTTGAGACCATATTTCTGCCATCATTTATTGATCTTATGTTTCATTTGATGGTTCATCTTCCAACCCAAGTGAGGTTATGGGCCCTAGTAAAGTACACCAACATGTATCCAATAGAAAGGTCATCCATATTTTCTTGGTATCATATGGTTTCTTTCCCGTCTCCAAAATAATCTCATATATGTTATGTATATACTATATAGGTATAATATGAAGCTAAAGGGGTTTGTTCGTACCAATAGCCTTCCCTAGGGGTCAACTGCAAAGAGCTATGTGTTTGATGAGTCCCTTAAATTATGTCCCGTTATTTACAAGGATGTGATACTATATTTAATACAAAATGCAGAAATGATATTCCCGAGCCCAATGTATCTACTATGTCATTTTTTACCATCATGGGTCAATTTTTAAATGGAAAGCATATAGTGATCTTGGATCACAAGTCATGGCTGCAAGCACGTCCATATGTTTTGTTTAATTATGATAACATGGATACATACTTGAGGTATGTTATTCTAAGATTTTTTTTGTCAATTGAGACTATGAACGATATTTTTCATGGTGTCGAATTTCCGTACTTAGCTTCTGCACGAAGTATGATGCCTATTTGTCTTCAATTGTCCATGGGACTATGTTAGAGATTAGTTGCACTCGCCATGAGAAATTCCATGAGTGGTTTAAGTCCCATGTGTAATTGCCTATAACATTGTGAATGGATATTGAATTAGACAATGTGAATTATTACTAAATTACAGATATATGTTGCCCAAATTTCTAGTGAAATCAATGTGATGGAATACAAATTATTGGGTCAACAAGTTTCTACTGACAGTTACACTAGTGATAACTAAAATTCCTTTGCCCTAACAAACCTACCAGGAGAAAAGTAACTACCAAAAAATATGTAGGACCCGACAGGGAGACTTTCGGGAGAAGTAATCCCCGACAGGTGTTCTCGTGGCAGTTCTATCCGTCGGGAGAAATACTATCCCAACAATTTGTATGCCATCTTAAGAGCTTTGTAATGGCATGTTACATGCCATTGCATCCGTGTTGTGGTGTAGTGTCATATTGTTGAAAGAGGTATCATAAGAGGAGTAGGTGTTTCAGATACCATGAAGAGTCGTCGTGGTAGTTGGTTCTATGCTGGAATGTTCTTCTTCCTGGGACCTCAACAGTAAACACATGAGTAAGTTGACCTACCTTATGATTCATACTCTATTAGTGCCTTCTCTAGTGAGATGGACTTCTCATAATGCACTCAAACATTTTAGATGCAATCAAAGGTTACTAAGAGCGGCGGTCGCACCTAATACAACCGGACCCGAAAAGATACATCTAGATGACTATTTCATCTGAATCACTGGATTTTTTGGATATATTTTTATTTATCCAAACACAAAAAATAGACCTGGACATTTCTAGATTGGTTGGTATTCGAAAAGCCTGGCCTCTAAAACCCAAGCTCGGACCCGACCAGAGTCGACCCACAACCTCGCAAAACACTCATTTTCCATTATTTAAAATAACAATAGAGATATTCTTGGTGATTAATACTATAATAATTTATATAAAAACCTCAAAAATGATGTTTCATCAGGCTTTTCACAGGCTTTGGGTTGGAAGCGAGCCCTGACTTGGCCCAAACGTCGAGTTTTGGGCTGGGCCGCCCGCAGGTTTACACGACAACATAAAGTGATCGGAGTTCAAGAATTCCAAAACACATAGGGGATATGCATGTTGCATCCATAGGGACGAGTATACATGTGTGTATATCAGCATTTGTATTTGTATTGTGTTTCTCAACAAATAATTACTGGATTTTTTTATCTACATGCATGTAAGCCGGCTTTCTCGAGCTCTTCTTTGGTAGCGCACCACCCTATCTCTTTCTGGGGAGACAGGAAGCCTTCTTTCTCGAGCTCTTCAAGCCGAAGCGTGGACATTGAAGATTTGGCTGAGTTGACCACCTTTTGCTGCCTTGCAAACAGCTCGACGATCAGCTCACTAGTTTTCTTGCCCTTGGAAGCCATGGTATTGGAATGCATGAGCCAGCAAGGTTGGTACAGAGTAATGTAAAAACATAAGACGACACGGACTATCAAAGCTAAAGAAGAAGACACCTTATAGAGATTTCTAGAAAAGTATAAGCCGACAAGATGAAGACAAGGGTCGGGTCTCAAATGACAAACACATTCCAGTGGCGGTATCACAGTTTGCAGATCTAATTAATCATCATAAACATGATGAAAATGGTGATAAGACCTAGATGTGAGGGCAAGTACAACCTTCATAGTATGAAGCGGAGGCATCTACGACAGAAACAACCTAACAGATCTAAAGCATGAGGATAAGAGATCTAAACATGCGCAGAAAGGCAATTTTAATTAAGTTCATATTCGGATGTCAGAGAACTCGAAGAACTAGAGGAACGACCAAAGAACTAGATGAAGAACACAGGGTCTATGGCGATCGGAGAAGGATCAAGGGGGGCTTATAGATCTGAGGATGCAGCGACGGACGAGCTCAGACGAAATCCTGCGCCGACTTGAGAGCTTCAACGGTGTGAGCGGTTGCGGTCGAGGTCCGGCTATAGCTAGGGTGTCAGAGCTCAAGAAGCGTCGAAGGAAGAAGAAGAGGTGGAGCGTGTGCGGGGGAAATGAGTCGCGGGCTCCCTTCGAGCTATTTATAGGCGAGGGCGCGAGACCCGTGGCGTCGCCACGACAATCTAGGGTTATCCCTGGATTAATGGGATATGGTGATCCTTAACTCTGGTCAAACTTTAGATTCGCTACCACATCGTGACACGTGTCATCAAATGAAATATTGCGCGAGACACAAGAGACAGGTACCAAATTACAAAAAGACAAGCTTATCATGGATGAATCCAAGATAACTTGAGGGCTACTATTGGGGATATTACCCATGACATAAGCTAACCAGCCCATGCCGGGTCACAGAAGACGCATGCCTCGGCAAGGACAGGAAGCCCTGGACTTGCTTAGAGGCTACGAGGATGGGCTAGAAAAGACCAAAGGTTCGTCTTGACGATCAAGGAAATAAGATCCTTGGGCTGGCTTGTGTTGGGATGGCTCATGAGACCATATCTAAGACGACCAGGCTTTGCCGACTTAGGAGAATTAGATTCCGAGCAAGACATAGACGGGGGAAACCCGAACTTGTTGTAACCACCGGGGACTTGACCTAGTATATAAAGGCAAGCTCTCGGTCGTACAAAAGGACATATCCAAGTTAGAAGCTCTCGAGTTGTAGGTAGCAAAACAACACCCTTGTAATCAAGATCTTGACATCAAATAAGTAAGAACAAGCAGGAGTAGGCCTTTACTTTTGGTGATCGTAGTAGTAAATTCAAAAAAATTCCTACGTGTCACCAAGATCAATCTATGGAGAAACCAGCAATGAGCAAAGGGGTAGAGCATCTTCATGCCTGTGAACAGTGCTAAGCGGAAGCGTTACTAGAACGCGGTTGGTGGAGTCGTACTCGCAGCGATTCAGATCGCGGTCGATTCCGATCTAAGCGCCGAACAACGGCGCCTCCGCATTCAACACATGTGCAGCCCGATGACATCTCCTACGCCTTGATCTAGCAAGGAGGAAGGAGAGGTTGAGGCAGAGCTCCGGCAGCATGATCGCATGGTGATAGATGATCTACGTGATACTCCGAACGGGCTTCGCCAAGCGCTACGAAGGACGAGGAGGAGGAGAGGTAGGGCTGCGCCGAGAGAGAAAGAGAGATCTGTCGTATGGCAGCCCCAAAAACCCTCACTATATATAGGAGGAGGGGAGGAGGGTGCAACCCCTCTAGGGTTCCCACCCTAGGGGGTGCGGCAGCCCTAGATGGGGAAGGGCCGGCGGCCAAGAGAGGGAGAGAGGGGGCACGCCCTAGGGTGGGCCTAGGGCCCATCTGCGCCTAGGGTTTGCCCCCTCTCCTCCTAGCTGCGCCTTGGGCTGAGGTGGGAGGCGCACCAGCCCACCTAGGGGCTAGTTCCCTCCCACTCTTGGCCCATGTAGCCTTCCGGGGCCGGTGGCCCCACCCGGTGGACCCCCGAAACCCTTCCGATGGTCCCGGTACATTACCGGTGATGCCCGAAACACTTTCGGTGACAAAATCCTCACTTCCTATATATGAATCTTTACCTCCAGACCATTCCGGAACCCCTCGTGACGTCCGGGATCTCATCTGGGACTCCGAACAACCGTCGGTAACCACGTACACTATTCCCATATAACCCTAGCGTCATCGAACCTTAAGTGTGTAGACCCTATGGGTTCGAGAGGCATGTACACATGACCGAGACACCTCTCTGGTCAATAACCAACAGCGGGATCTGGATACCCATGTTGGCTCCCACATGCTCCATGATGATCTCATCGGATGAACCACGATGTCGAGGATTCAATTAATCCCGTATACAATTCCCTTTGTCCACCGGTATGTTACTTGCCCGAGATTCAATCGTCGGTATCCCTATACCTTGTTCAATCTCGTTACCGGCAAGTCTCCTTACTCATTCCGTAACACATTATCCCGTGGCTAACTCCTTAGTCACATGGAGCTCATTATGATGATGTCTTACCGAGTGGGCCTAGAGATACCTCTCCGTCACACGGAGTGACAAATCCCAGCCTCGATTCGTGTCAACCCAACAGATACTTTCGGGGATACCTATAGTGTACCTTTATAGCCACCTAGTTACGTTGTGACATTTGGCATACCCAAAGTATTCCTACGGTATCCGGGAGTTGCACAATCTCATGGTCTAAGGAAATGATACTTGACATTAGAAAAGCTTTAGCAGACGAACTACACGATCTTGTGCTATGCTTAGGATTGGATCTTATCCTTCACATCATTCTCCTAATGATGTGATCCCATTATCAACGACATCCAATGTCCATGGTCATGAAACCATGACCATCTATTGATCAACGAGCTAGCCAACTAGAGGCTCACTAGGGACATGTTGTGGTTTATGTATTCACACATGTATTATGGTTTCCGGTTAATACAATTATAGCATGAACAATAGACAATTATCATGAACAAGGAAATATAATAATAATCACTATATTATTGCCTCTAGGGCATATTTCCAACAGTCTCCCACTTGCACTAGAGTCAATAATCTAGTTACATTATGATGTATCGAACACCCATAGAGTTCTGGTGTTGATCATGTTTTGCTCGTGAGAGAGGTTTAGTCAACGGATCTGCGACATTCAAATCCGTATGTACTTTACAAATGTCTATATCTCCATCCTGGACATATCCACGAATGGAGTTGAAGCGGCGCTTGATGTGTCTTGTCTTCTTATGAAACCTGAGCTCCTTGGCAAGGGCAATAGCTCCAGTGTTGTCACAGAATAGAGTCATCAGGCCCGACACATTGGGAATCACTCCTAGGTCGGTGATGAACTCCTTCATCCAGACTCCTTCCTGTGTTGCTTCCGAAGCAACTATGTACTCTGCTTCACATGTAGATGCCGCCACGGCGCTTTGCTTCCTGCTGCAGCAGCTGACTGCCCCTCCGTTCAAAATATACACGTATCCGGTTTGTGACTTGGAGTCATTCGGATCTGTGTCGAAGCTAGCATCGACGTAACCCTTTACGACGAGCTCTTCGGCACCTCCATATATGAGAAACATGTCCTTGGTCCTTTTCAGGTACTTCAGGATATTCTTGACCGCTGTCTAGTGTTCCGCTCCGGGATCACTTTGGTACCTCCCTACCAAACTTATGGCAAGGTTCACAACAGGTCTGGTACATAGCATGGCATACATAATAGAGCCTTTGGATAAAGCATAGGGGATGACACTCATCTTTTCTCTATCCTCTACCGTGGTCGGGCATTGAGTCGTACTCAATCTCAGACCCTGTAACACAGGCAAGAACCCCTTCTTGGACTGATCCATATTGAACTTCTTCAATATCTTGTCAAGGTATGTGCTTTCTGAAAGACCTATGAGGCGTCTCGATCTATCTCTATAGATCTTGATGCCTAATATGTAAGCAGCTTCTCCAAGGTCCTTCATTGAAAAACACTTATTCAAGTAGGCCTTTATGCTTTCGAAAAGTTCTATATCATTTCCCATCAACAATATGTCATCCACATATAATATGAGAAATGCTATAGAGCTCCCACTCACTTTCTTGTAAATATAGGGTTCTCCATAAACCTGTATAAATCCAAACACTTTAATCACCTCATTAAAGCGAATGTTCCAACTCCGAGATGCTTGCACCAGCCCATAGATGGAGCGCTGAAGCTTGCATACTTTGTTAGCATCTTTAGGATCGACATAACCTTCCGGCTGCATGATATACAGTTCTTCCTTAAGGAAACCATTAAGGAATGTCGTTTTGATGTCCATTTGCCAGATCTCATAATCATAAAATGCGGCAATTGCTAACATGATTCAGAAGTACTTCAGCATCGCTACGGGTGAGAAAGTCTCATCGTAGTCAACTCTTGTACTTGTTGATAACCCTTAGCGACAAGCCGAGCCTTATAGACGGTCACATGACCATATGCGTCAGTCTTCTTCTTAAAGATCCATTTATTTTCTGTGGCTCGCCGATCATCGGGCAAGTCCACCAAACTCCATACTTTATTCTCATACATGGATCCTATCTCGGATTTCATAGCTTCAAGACATTTGCTGGAATCCGGGCCCGCCATCGCTTCTTCATAGTTCGAAGGTTCACCGTTGTCCAACAACATGATCTCCAGGACAGGGTTGTCGTACCACTCTGGTGCGGAACGTGTCCTTGTGGACCTTCGAGGTTCAATAGCAACTTGATCTGAAGTTTCATGATCATCATCATTAACTTCCTCTCTAGTTGGTGCAGGCTCCATAGAAACAACTTTTTGTGCTGCGCTACTCTCCGGTTCGAGTGGAGGTACAATTACCTCATCAAGTTCTATTTTCCTCCCACTTACTTCTTTCGAGAGAAACTCTTTCTCTAGAAAGGATCCATTCTTGGCAACAAAGACTTTGCCTTCGGATCTGAGGTAGAAGGTATACCCAACAGTTTCTTTGGGGTATCCTATGAAGACGCACTTTTCCGCTTTGGGTTCGAGCTTCTTAGGTTGAAGTTTCTTCACATAAGCATCGCATCCCCAAACTTTCAGAAACGACGGCTTAGATTCTTTCCAAACCATAATTCATACGGTGTCGTCTCAACGGACTTAGACGGTGCCCTATTTAAAGTGAATGCGACAGTCTCTAATGCATATCCCCAAAATGATAGCGGTAAGTCGGTAAGAGACATCATAGATCGCACCATATCCAATAGAGTGCGATTATGACGTTTAGACATACCATTTCGTTGAGGTGTGCCAGGCGGCATGAGTTGTGAAACAATTCCACATTTCCTTAGGTGCGTGCCAAACTCGTGACTCAAATATTCTCCACCATGATCAGATCGTAGGCATTTTATTTTCCTGTCACGTTGATTCTCTACCTCACTCTAAAATTCCTTGAATTTTTCAAAGGTTTCAGACTTGTGTTTCATTAAGTAGACATACACATATCTGCTTAAGTCATCGGTGAGGGTGAGAACATAACGGTAGCCACCACGAGCCTCAACGCTCATTGGACCGCATACATCGGTATGTATTATCTCCAACAAGTCAGTTGCTCGCTCCATTGTTCCGGAGAACGGAGTCTTGGTCATCTTGCCCGTGAGGCATGGTTAGCATGTGTCAAATGATTCAAAATCAAGAGACTCCAAAGGTCCATCAGCATGGAGTTTCTTCATGCGTTTGACGCCAATATGACCAAGGCGACAGTGCCACATTTAAGTGGGACTATCATTATCAACCTTACATATTTTGGTACTCACACTATGAACATGTGTAACATCACGTTCGAGATTCATCAAAAATAAACCATTGACCAGCGAGGCATGACCATAAAAAATTTCTCTCATATAAATAGAACAACCATTATTCTCAGATTTAAATGAGTAGCCATCTCGCATCAAGCGAGATCCAGATACAATGTTCATTATCAAAGCTGGTACTAACTAACAATTATTAAGGTTTAAAACTAATCCCGAAGGTAGATGTAGAGGTAGTGTGCCGACGGCGATCACATTGACCTTGGAACCGTTCCCGACCCGCATCGTCACCTTGTCCTTTGCCAGTCTCCGCTTATTCCGCAGCTCCTGCTTGGAGTTACAAATGTGATCAACTACACCGGTATCAAATACCCAGGAGCTACTACGAGCGCTGGTAAGGTACACATCAATAACAAGTATATCACATATACCTTTAACGTTGTCGGCCTTCTTATCCGCTAAGTATTTAGGGCAGTTCCGCTTCTAGTGACCAGTACCCTTGCAATAAAAGCACTTAGTCTCAGGCTTGGGTCCATTCTTGTTCTTCTTCCCGGCAACTTGCTAACCTGGCGCGACAACTGCTTTGTCGTCCTTCTTGAACTTCTTCTTACCCTTGCCTTTCTTGAAACTAGTGGTCTTATTGACCATCAGCACTTGATGTTACTTTTTTATTTCCACCTCCGCCGATTTCAGCATCGAATACAACTCGGTAATGGACTTCTCCATCCCTTCCATATTGTAGTTCATCACAAAGCTCTTGTAGCTAGGTAGAAGCGACTGGAGGATTCTGTCAATAACCGAGTCATCCGGAAGATTAACTCCCAGTTGAGACAAGCGGTTGTGCAACCCAGACATTTTGAGTATGTGCTCGCTGACAGAACTATTTTCCTCCATCTTACAACTGAAGAACTTGTCGGAGACTTCATATCTCTCGACCCAGGCATGAGCTTGGAAAACCATTCTCGGCTCTCAAAATGCTTTTGGAGCCCCGGTTCTAAGCTGTAAAGCATGCCGCACTGAACCAGGGAGTAATCATCACTACGCGACAGCTGGGCGTTCATAACGTCTTGAGTTGCTGGGAAAACGGGTGCGTCACCTAGCAGTGCTTCAAGGACATATAATTTCTTGGAAGCTATGAGGATGATCCTCAAGTTACGGACCCCGTCCGTATAGTTGCTTCCATCGTCTTTCAGCTTGGTTTTCTCTAGGAACGCGTTGAATTTGAGGGCAACATTAGCGTGGGCCATTGGATCTACAATATAGATTGTAAAGACATTTTACACTAAGTCACGATAATTAAGTTCACATAATCAAATTATTTAATAAACTCCCACTTAGATAGACATCTCTCTAGTCATCCAAGAGACACATGATCCACGTCAACTAGCCCGTGTCCGATCATCACGTGAGACGGACTAGTCATCAATGGTGAACATCTCCATGTTGATTGTATCTTCTATACGACTCATGTTCGACCTTTCGGTCGCCCGTGTTCCGAGGCCATGTCTGTACATGCTAGGCTCGTCAAGTCAACCTAAGTGTATTGCGTGTGTAAATCTGGCTTACACCCGTTGTATGCGAACGTTAGAACCTATCACACCCGATCATCACGTGGTGCTTCGGAATAACGAACCTTAGCAATGGTGCACAGTTAGGGGGAACACATTTCTTGAAATTTTAGTGAGAGAACATCTTGTTTAAGCTACCGTCGTTCCAAGCAAATAAGATGTAAAACATGATAAACATCACATGCAATCATATAGTGACATGATATGGCCAATATCATCTTGCTCCTTTGATCTCCATCTTCGGGACACCATGATCATCATTGTCACCGGCACGACACCATGATCTCCATCATCGTGTCTTCATGAAGTTTTCTCGCCAACTATTACTTCTACTACTATGGCTAACGGTTAGCAATAAAGTAAAGTAATTACATGTCATTTTTGATTGACACGCAAGTCATACAATAAATTAAGACAACTCCTATGGCTCCTGCCGGTTGTCACACTCATAGACATGCAAGTCGTGAATCCTATTACAAGAACATGATCAATCTCATACACCACATATATCACATCACATCCTTTGGCCATATCACATCACACGGCATATGCTGCAAAAACAAGTTAGACGTCCTCTAATTGTTGTTGCAAGTTTTTACGTGGCTGCTATAGGTTTCTAGAAAGAACGTTTCTTACCTACGCAAAAACCACAACATGATATGCCAATTTCTATTTACTCTTCATAAGGACCCTTTTCATCGAATCCGATCCGACTAAAGTGGGAGAGACAGACACCCGCTAGCCACCTTATGCAACAAGTGCATGTCAGGTGGTGGAACCAGTCTCACGTAAGCGTACGTGTAAAGTCGGTCCGGGCCGCTTCATCCCACAATACCGCCGAATCAAGATAAGACTAGTAACGGCAAGCAAATTGACAAAATCGACGCCCACAACAACTTGTGTTCTACTCGTCCATAGATTCTACGCATAAACCTGGCTTTGATACCACTTTTGGTGATCGTAATAGTAAATTCAAAAAATTTCCTACGTGTCATCAAGATCAATCTATGGAGAAACCAGCAACGAGCAAAGGGGTAGAGCATCTTCATACCTTTGAAGATCGCTAAGCGGAAGTGTTACTAGAACACGTTGGTGGAGTCGTACTCGCAGCGATTTAGATCGCGATCAATTCCGATCTGAGCGCCGAACAACGACGCCTCCGCGTTCAAGACACGTGCAGCCCGATGACGTCTCCTATGCCTTGATCTAGCAAGGAGGAAGGAGAGTTTGAGGGAGAGCTCCGGCCGCACGATGGCGTGGTGATGGTGGAGCTGTGTGGTGCTCCGGTAGGGCTTCGCCAAGCGCTACGGAGGACGAGGAGGAGGAGAGGTAGGGCTGCGCCGAGAGAGAGAGAGAGAGAGAGAGAGAGAGAGATCTGTCGTATGGCAGCCCCAAAAACCCTCACTATATATTGGAGGAGGGGAGGAGGGTGCGACCCCTCTAGGGTTCCCACCCTAGGGGGTGCGGCAGCCCTAGATGGGGAAGGGCCGGCAGCCAAGAGAGGGAGAGACGGGGGCGCACCCTAGGGTGGGCCTAGGGCCCATCTGTGCCTAGGGTTTGCCCCCTCTCCTCCTAGCTGCGCCTTGGGCTGAGGTGCGAGGTGCACCAGCCCACCTAGGGGATGGTTCCCTCCCACTCTTGGCCCATGTAGCCTACCGGAGCCGGTGGCCCCTCCTGGTGGACCCTCGAAACCCTCCCGGTGGTCCCGGTACATTACCGGTGATGCCTGAAACACTTCCAGTGACCAAATCCTCACTTCCTACATATGAATATTTACTTTTGGACCATTCCGGAACTCCTCGTGGCGTCAGGGATCTCATCCGGGACTCCAAACAACCTTCGGTAACCACATACACTATTCCCATATAACCCTAGCGTCATCGAACCTTAACTGTGTAGACCCTACAGGTTCGGGAGGCATGTAGACATGATCGAGACACCTCTCCGGTCAACAACCAACGGCAGGATCTGGATACCCATGTTGGCTCCCACATGCTCCACGATGATCTCATCGGATGAACCACGATGTCGGGGATTCAATTAATCCCGTATACAATTCCCTTTGTCCACCGGTATGTTACTTGCCCGAGATTCGATTGTCGGTATCCCTATACCTTGTTCAATCTCGTTACCGGCAAGTCTCTTTACTCATTCCGTAACACATCATCCCGTGGCTAGCTCCTTAGTCACATTGAGCTCATTATGATGATGTCTTACCGAGTGGGGCCAGAGATACCTCTTCGTCACACGGAGTGATAAATCCCAGTCTCGATTCGTGCCAACCCAACAGATACTTTCAGGGATACCCGTAGTGTACCTTTATAGCCACCCAGTTACGTTGTGACGTTTGGCACACCCAAAGTATTCCTACGGTATCCGGGAGTTGTACAATCTCATGGTCTAAGGAAATGATGCTTGACATTAGAAAAGCTTTAGCACATGAACTACACGATCTTGTGCTATGCTTAGGATTGGGCCTTGTCCATCACATCATTCTTGTAATGATGTGATCCCGTTATCAATGACATCCAATGTCTGTCATGAAACCGTGACCATCTATTGATCAATGAGCTAGCCAACTAGAAGCTCACTAGGGACATGTTGTGGTCTATGTATTCACACATGTATTACGGTTTCCGGTTAATACAATTATAGCATGAACAATATAAAATTATCATGAACAAGGAAATATAATAATAATCACTTTAGTATTGCCTCTAGGGCATATTTCCAACATTTACATCATCATAGGGGTCGAATCTGGGTAACCTCGCCTCTCTCATTTTCGATCAACCCCATCAAGGGCTTCACCTAGCCGCTATGGCCTCGTAACTAACTTCTCCCATGAGGACACTTGCCGTGACATCCCCGCAACGGTTGCCGGGCCGTACAACTCTTCTCCAACAAACCGATACTATCTCATCGAAAAATTAGGCCACCTCATACCTGTTAGTACACCACCTTCCTTTCCATATGTTAAGTAGATGGCGCCACCTTCGAAAGCGGCATCATAAGAGGGGTAGGTGTTTCAGAGGCCATGAAGAGTCATCGTGGTAGTTGGTTCTATGCTGGAATGTTCTTCTTCCTCATACCTCAATAGTAAACACATGAATAAGTTGATCCACCTTATGGTTCACACTCTATTAGTGTCTTCTCTAGTAAGATGGGTTTCTCATAAAGCACTCAAACTTTCAGAGATGCAATCAAAGATGACTAAGAGCGGCAGTCGCACCTAATCCGAAAAGAGACATATAGATGACTATTCCATCTGAATTATTGGATTTTTCGGACTTTTGTTTATTTGTCCTAAACAAACAAACCCAACAAATAGACTCGGCCATTTCTAGGGTGGGCCGGTATTTGAAAAGCCCGACCTAAAAAACACAAGTCTGGACCGGCCCCGCCCGGCCCACAACCTGGCAAAATACTCACTTTCTATGTTGTAAAATAACAATGAAGCTATTTTCGAGGATTTTATACTATAACACGCTATCTATATTTATATAAAAACCTAAAAATGATGTTTCGCCGGGCTTTTCAGAGGCTTTGGGTTGGAAAGTGAGCCCCGACTCAGTCCAAACGTCAGGTTTCGAGACGGACCGCCCACGGACAGGTTTACACAACAACATAAAGTGATCGGAATTCAAAAATTTGAAAACCCGCAGGGAATGTGCATGTTGCATCCATAGGACGAGTGCACATGTGTATCAGCCTCTGCATTTCGTACCGTGTTTCTCGAAAAAGAATTACTACAGAACTTTTGGATCTTCAAAAAGAAAAATTACCGAGAAATAACAGCGTAACAAAGTTGCTAAAATTCAAAAAATACGAAACCACATACGGTAGTTCTTCTCGTCCTGTTTTCCGTACCCAAACCACCAGATCCGTGCACCCGGTAGAGAGGACGTCCTTTTGCCTAGGCGACCACAGTAGTACCAACACGAGCATCCATTCCGTGTTTATTATTAGGCTCTATCACCGCCGAGTAAATACCCCGTTAATAAAAGTCTTGACAAACGCATAAATACACCGATACACTTTGAGATTCACTCAGACGTACCATCGTACTACGTACCAATTCATCTCATCTCATCCCATGCCGTTTCCCGTTGGGTTTAACCGTCAACGAGTCTACGCTTTTTTTTTACCAGAGCCGTAACTATCCGTGGCGTACGTAGCGGCACGTGAAAAAAGAAGGAAAATTTCGATGAAACGGGGGGCACTTAAATAGAAGGGAGGAGCCTCCTCGTCTCTTCACTCTCACTCCCCGCACTGCTCCCAGTCCGGCCGCCGCCGCCGCTGACCGCCGTGGGAGCGCCGGAGAACGCGCCTCGCGCTCCCCCATGCTTCTTGCTTAAGCTTGACAAGTCGACATACATCGGTTAGCACGGCAAGTCAGCTGCTGGCTGGTTGGTTGCAGTAACGAGAGGCGAGTCGAGATGCCGGGGATGGAGGAGGCGGAGGGGTACCCGTCGTGCGCCTTCTCGCTCACTTGCCCCGAAGACGGCGCCGAGCTCGGGGACGGCGTCGTGGACGACGGCGACCTCTTCTTGTTCTACGGCGCCGCCGCCGCCGACGATGAGGACGGCGACGACGAGTACGTGGAGCAGCTGGTCTCCAAGGAGGCCAGCTTCTGCTCCTCCTCCGACTCGGGCGACGCCGACTGCTCGTCGGCCGCCTCCGAGGACTGGTTCCTGCAGGCGCGCCTCGCCGCCGTCAAATGGATCCTCGAAGTGAGCACTCGCTCCCCCGATTGGTTTCCTGGTGCGGGCATCGATCGATCGGTCACTGACGCCGTTGGAACCGGCACCTGATTTGCATTTGCAGACGCGCGGCTGCTTCGGGTTCGGCCACCGCACGGCGTACCTGGCCATCGCCTACTTCGACCGCTTCTTCCTCCGGCGACGCGTCGATGTAATCAATCAACCACCCGCACCGCCGCCGTAAAACAAAAATTTAGCCTCTCTGCTTCTTAGGAACGGGAGGATGATGTGGTTGTGTGCGTGCAGAGGGCGGCGATGCCGTGGGCGGCGCGGCTCCTGTCCGTGGCCTGCGTCTCCGTGGCGGCCAAGATGGAGGAGTACTGCGCGCCGGCGCTGTCTGAGCTCGACGCCGGCGGCGGCTACGAGTTCTGCTCCGCCTCCGTCCGCCGGATGGAGCTGCTCGTGCTGTCCACGCTCGGCTGGCGCATGGCCGCCGTCACGCCCTTCGACTACCTCCCCTGCTTCTCCTCCCGGCTCGACCGGCACGACGGCCGCGGCGGCGGCGGGCATGACCCCGCCCGCGTCGCCCTCAACTCCATCGGCTTCATCTTTGCCACAGCCGAAGGTTCACCATCTTCGTCAACGCATCATTTTAATACGTTCTAGTAGAAATCTGGTGATCTTTCTTGCATTTTGTCTGATTGATCCGTGCTGTGTTCATGCAGCCGGCAGTGTGCTGGATTACAGGCCATCTACAGTGGCTGCAGCTGCAATCTTGGCTGCATCCTATGGAGCTCTACTGACCAAAGAAGCACTGGAGTCCAAGATGGGCAATCTGTCTCCATCATGCCCCATTGAGAAGGTTTCTTGCACAAACTGCATCACTTTGACCATAGTAATTGTTTCATTTGGATGATGAAATGGGCATTGGATTTGAGCAACTTTTGTCTGTTTCATTGATCAGGAGCATGTACATGCCTGCTACAGCATGATGGTTGGAGACTTCAAAAGCAGAATGAGCAATGGCAAGAGATCATTGCCATGTTCAGACTCCAATGAAGTTGCCACCAGTACATATGATTCTGTTCTCGTCGATGATGTTGCCGACACCGCGGCCTTCATGGCAGCGGTGTCGGAGATGAACAAGCGGATCAGACTGGAGCCGCCGGGAATCCATTGAGAAGCATAGCACCACCGGGGACACGCAATTTTTTGTCAGATGTCTAAGGGGGGCTTTGTTTGGATCTTCATTTTGTTTTTTCCTTGTTCAAATTTGTTTAGGTTCTTTCAGAGCCATCGCCATGGTTGGCAATGGCAATGCTGTTGGATTGGTTTGGATTGGTTTGTGAGAGGGGTAAGAGATGAGAGCAAAGATAAGGGCTGGGCTGAGCTTTCCTGAGGAGAGGAGAGGTTCAGTGGAGCCCAATTCCGGTGCACAAATGGAGCACATTTCCTGTGAGAAATTCACCCAAAATCTGCACCGTTTTTGGTACGCCATGGTGGTGTATGGATGCCATCTTACGCTGCATACGGTGAGATGCTAGCTGTTGGATGCAGTGGTAGCACTGGAAGGTTGGGGGTTTGGCCATTGTTTATAGAGCCAAGAAGAAGAAAAGGTGGCAAGTGGATGTGTGATCAGTGAGGAGTGGTGTTCCACTAAGATGCACTGCACTGTACTTGCATGGATGGGTTACATTGGTTTGTGACAATCTCCTTGGGGAGTAGGTTGTAACCTCTGTAACATCTGCTTCTGTTCTTGAGAAATGGGATCAGATTGGTGCATTTTGTGTATGTATGTATGTATGTATGTATGTATGTATGTATGTATGTATGTATGTATGTATGTATGTATGTATGTATGTATGCATGTGTTGGCCTTGATGACCCTGTGGCTTGTGGGTTTCTTGATCAGTTCTGTTGCAGGTGCAGGTTTTTCAGTGCCATTCATTCAGTGCTGTGCCAATGTTTCCTCCCTTTTTGCAGAGATGAGAATCCAAGACAACTTTTGCTGTTACATTGCGACCAGCTTTCAATGGCACTTGCTTGATTCCACATTGCAATCCCCTAGTAGTGAACAAACAGGAACATTTGCATTGTTTTGTGCTCGGTTTCATTGCATTTAAATGACATTGCATGGAGGTTGCGTCAATTAATACGGATCAGAGGGAGTAGTAAAAGATTATGTGATTTGTAAAGAAAGTTCTTGTCCACATGATCAGTAAGTACCTAAGGGTAAGTACATTGCATCCTTTTTGTAATTATTATTGGGCATGTTAATGAAAGCACCGCATCAGTGTGTACTGTTGCAAGAGTGACTAATGTTGCGCATGAATAGTATTAGTGCACAAGATACATGAGTTTAGTACTACTTTGTATCAATAATTGCCTGAAGATTAAGGATCTTGGCATTTTTAAGACTTAGTGGAGCACACCACAAAGGAATGTGCAGTAGATAATGTGAACTTCTTAAGAAAAGTCGTCTACACCAAGTCGTGGCATGAGAACAATATAGATGTAGCTTCAAAAAATGACAGTTCCTGTGAAATGCATAAACCTGATCATGATGTGCATTTCAGTGAGCAGAATACCTATCATTCCATGATAGAAGAAAGATTTCAGTATAAGACACTAATAAATGCATGAATCTTATACTAGTAAAATGTCATCGTAATTAAAACTTGTGAACTTGACTCAGTAAATTAAAATATAATGCAGACTAATTCCATATTCTTGGGTGCAGACACCAGTACCACTAGAAGGTGTCAGGACTCAAGATGCTCTTGCAGAAAAGATGAACAAACACATGCCACATGTATATTACTACCACATTCATGGAGACAATAATGATGGTATCTTTTTCATCTGCAGAGCCCTTTCTTTCTCCTCTTGGCTTAAGCCCTAAACCCTAAAGCTGGTCTTGTGGCCTCATCCACTAACTAATGCAGGTCTTGCATTGCAACCTGCCTTACAGCTGGTAAAAAAGAGCTTTTGCATCTTTCCCTCCTGCCCCTGCATGCACTGGGGCAATGAAAATGACTGCCCCCATGGGCAATGGAGTGACTTTCTGAGGCACCACCACCATCCTGCCCCTGCATGCATCCCCTATCTCGATTCATTGCTTGGTTTTCTTTCTTTAATGGTGTTAGTTAGTTATTAAAAGGAAAAGGGTCTCTTCTGCATCGAAGCATGGACACAAATGTTACTATTCTCATTCAAGTGTTTTTACTCTTTCTTCATTCAGTTTTTGTTAAGGGGCCTCCATTCAGTTTGCATGATCCTTCAGAAAACTAGCAAGAGCTGATGGTTTGGGATATGGCAGTAACCAGTAGCTTACCAATATAATGCTTGTTCATTAGGATCATACGATATTGTTAGGATCAATTCGATCCAGATCCTATGTAGGATCTAGATTTAAGTCATACCTCTTGACTCATTTTTTGTAGCTGGCAATCCTATCTTATGTGATCCTAGGCACAATATCTATTATAAAGATCTGTGCACCTATTCCAGGCCTGGTTCCTAGAGTCAGCATTACACATGCTGATTTTCATTCTGTACGATCCAATTCTTAGTTTTATCATCTACAAGACCTAAGGAATCGAGCTTGTCAAGAAGAATGGGACAGATCAAATCATATGTTTTGAAAGTTTTTTTTCTTGAGCAAATCAAGTGTTACCGTGCTGATGAGGTGACCAAACAGAAGATAACCTACAATACATGGTCCATCAACCAATGGTAACTTGCATCTGAAGTGCAGAGAGAATATACTATCTGCCTCCCTTGTGAATCTTGGTGGCCCATTTGTGTTGCTGGATGGATGGAGATGAGGCAGGATCCTGGAAAAAGGATTAAAATACCTGTATAGCTTCTCAGTCACCAATGCAGTCAAAAACAGGCTTGGGGACAAAGCTTGGTTAGAATTCTGTTGGTTCAAAAGAGTACTCCTACCTAGAAGTGTGTGGGCACCTCACTGGCTGGACGGCTGCCTGCCTGCTTGCTGCCTGGCCCTAGCAAAGAAGAACTATTTTTTTAGATCATGTATATGGTATGATGATAGTCAGCAGTAAAAAAAATTGAATTATTTCAAAGGAAATTTATAAACAGCGAGTTAATTATAATTATGTGTTGTTGTGAATTCAGGTGTTACAGGAATTTCAGGGGAACAAATCTCCACAGAAAAATGAGAAAATTACCTTGGGCGAATAAATGTAGGTGTCATACATCTACATGAAAAAGAAAGCTAGGAGAGTGATGAGGTATGGCAGTTGGGAGGGTGTGTACAGCTGGGAGTCTCAACTGAAAGCCTGAAACAAAGATGGCCTTGCTTGCATCAATGGCAGGGGTGTGGCCCTAGCTGCTCACAGGCAGGCAAGGGCAGCACTGCACAAAGACAAAGAAGCAAACACAAGGATATCTTCCCATGCATCACACAGCATACAGTAGCAGCCACACATACACATCTCCTGATCTGGTCAAAGAAACATATGTGGTTTTGTTTCCTATTGCTTGTTTTGGTTTTTTATGCTGGCACTAGCAGGATAGTACTGGTGAAATGTGATGAACTGTCTCCTTTGTACAGCTTGGTGGAATGGTGGTAGTCTTGTGGTGTGCAGGGATGGGGGTCCATTTTTTCCTTCCAAATCTCATGGGGTAACTTGATGGTAAATGCTACAATTGATAGTGCTAGACTCTATTTCATGAATATATTTTTTTGGTTCATACTTGTAATTTTTTTTCAAAGGAGATATGAGGATTTCGGAATTTTAGGTGTGGGTTGTCTAATTTTAAGAACTAGATGATACTCCGCGTGTTGCTGTGTAATTGGTTGGTGAAAATTCGGGTAACATGTGAACCAAAATTTAGAATATGTATGGCTTATTATATTTCATAATGTATAGTTGTAACCATTTTATCACACGTAAGTAGAATAATTGGATGGAAAAAAATTATCATGCGTGGTTGGATGGTGTAGTGGGTCTTTTCTCATGCATGATTGCATGTTGAGGTGAACCTTGCCCATTTATAATTGCATGATAGGGTGACATGCTTGCATCTTGATATAAATAAGTTAACCTGAATGACCCTCTTAGGACATTTCTAACTGATCCCCAATAACCGGTTAGAGGAGTGAAAAACCCGGTTTTACTTCTCTAACCGGCCCCTAGCCGATCCCCAATCAGCGCTAGTGGAGAATAAATTATCATCAACCGCGGAGCGCCTCCATATATTTAATCCATCGCGTTGTGCCCGAGTAAAAAACTCACTTCCTCTCGGCTTCCTCTGCCTCTTCTCCTCCCCATACCCGCCTCCGACGACTCCCCCACCGTTTCCCTCCACCCCCTCTCCTACCAATGGCCGTACGAGGTGGTCGGAGGTCCTCGCTGCCGATCCACATCGTGGATCCGTGCCGCCACGTTCGCGGTTCATCATCAACCGGCACATCCTCGAGCCACCGTCGCATGGACGATGCGTTGGCCCCCGCCTGTTGGAAATATGCCCTAAAGGCAATAATAAATTGGTTATTATCATATTTTCTTGTTCATGATAATCGTTTATTATCCATGCTATAATTGTATTGATCGAAAACTTAGATACATGTGTGGATACATAGATAACACCATGTCCCTAGTATGCCTCTAATAGACTAGCTCGTTGATCAAAGATGGCTATGGTTTTCTAGTCATGGACATGAGATATCATTTGATAAGGGGATCACGTCATTAGGAGAATGATGTGATGGATAAGACCCAAACTACAGACGTAGTATATGATCGTGTCAGTTTATTGCTACTGTTTTCTGCATGTCAAGTATTTGCTCCTATGACCATGAGATCATGCAACTCATTGACACCGGAGGAGTACCTTGTGTGTATCAAACGTCGCAACGTAACTGGGTGACTATAATAGTGCTCTACAGGTATCTCCGAGGGTGTCTGTTCGGTTGGCATGGATCAATACTGGGATTTTTTACTCCGTGTGACGGAGAGGTATCTCAGGGCCCACTCGGTAATACAACATCACAATAAGCCTTGAAAGCAATATGATTAAGTGTTAGTTGTGGGATCTTGTATTACGGAAGGAGGAAAGAGACTTGCTGGTAACGAGGTTGAACTAGGTACGGAGATACCGACGATCGAATCTCGGGCAAGTAACATACCGAAGAACAAAGGGAACATCATATGGGATTAACTGAATCCTTGACACAGAGGTTCGACCGATAAAGATCTTCGTAGAATATGTAGGAACCAATATGGGCATCCAGGTCCCGCTATTGGATATTGACCATAAAGGTGTCTCGGTCATGTCTATACAGTTCTCGAACCCGCAGGGTCTGCACACTTAAGGTTTGGTGACGTTTCGGTAGTATAGAGTTATGCATGGTGGTGACTGAAGGTTGTTCGGAGTCTCGGATGAGGTCCCGGACGTCACGAGGAGCTCTGGAATGGTCCGGAGGTAAAGATTGATATATATGAAGTCCTATTTTGGTCGCCGAAAAAGTTTCGGGCTCATCGGTAGTGTACCGGGAGTGCCGGTAGTGTACCGGAAGACCATCGGGAGGGGTATTTCGACCTAAGAGGCCACATGTGTTGTGGGAGAGTAAATACCAGCCTTTAGTGGGCTGGTGGAAGTCCCACACAAGGCCCATGCGGCTGGGAAGAAAAGCCCAAAGAGAAAAAGGTGGAAAAAGGCAAAAATAAGGAGGAGTCCTAGTCCTACTAGGATTGGAGGAGGAATCGTCCAATCCTCCTTGATTCGGCCGACCCAAGAGCTGGTCCTTTGAGGGCCAAGCCTCCTCCTCTCTTCCTCTTATATATACTAGAGGTTTTTGGGTTTTGGCACCAGATTTTCAGCCACGTGCTACCCGTTCCTCCAGTGCATAGTTTCTCCTTTAGATCGGATTTCTGCAGTGCTTAGGCGAAGCCCTGCCGGAATAGCTCCACCACCATCGCCGGAGCGCCGTCACGCTGCCGGAGAACTCTCCTACCTCTCCGCTCCCTCTTGCTGGATCAAGAAGGTGGAGATCGTCATCAAGCTGTACGTGTGCTGAACGTGGAGGTGTCGTCCGTTCGGCGCTAGATCGGAAGGACCATGATCAAGATCGCGAGACGGATCGTGATGAGATCGCGGGATGGATCGTGATGAGTTCGCGGGACGGATCGTGATTGGATCGCGGGACGGATCGTGATGAGATCGCGGGATGCTTGGCGATTTGGATCGCGAAGACGTTCGACTACACCAACCGCGTTTCTTAACGCTTCCCGCTTAGCGATCTACAAGGGTATGTGGATCCACTCTCCCTCTCATAGATGCTCATCACCATAGATAGATTTGCGTGTGCGTAGGAAAATTTTTGTTTCCCATGCAACGTTCCCCAACAGTGGCATCACGAGCTAGGTCTATGTGTAGATGAGATCTCGAGTAGAACACAAAGAGTTTGTGGGCGTTGATGCTTAGATTGCTTCCTCCCTTGGTAGTTTTTTGGCTCAGCGGTATTGTGAGATGAAGCAGCCCGGACCAACATTACTCGTATGCTTACAAGAGACCGGTTCCCTCAACCGCAACTTGTTGCATAGATGGCTTGCGGGTGCCAGTTTCTCTCACTTTAGTTGGATCGGATTCGACAAAGGCGGTCCTTGAGAAGGTTGAAAAGCAACTAGTGTATCAACATTGTGGTTTTTACGTAGATGAGAATTGTTCTTGCTAGATACCCGTAGCAGCCACGTAAAACATGCAACAACAATTAGAGGACGTCTAACTTGTTTTTGCAGGGTATGTTATGATGTGATATGGCCAATTACATGATGTGATATATGTGATGTATGAGATGATCATGTGATGTATAGATGTTCATGACTTGCATGTCGATGAGTACGGCAACCGGCAGGAGCCATAGGGTTGTCTTTAATTATTGTATGACCTGTGTGTCAATCATTAAGCGCTATGTAATGCTTTACTTTATCACTAAACGGTATCAATAGTAGTAGAAGCATGTTGGGCGCGACAACCCCGATGGCGACACGTTGATGGAGATCAATATGATGGAGATCATGGTGTCGTGCTGGTGACGATGGAGATCATGCCGGTGCTTTCATGATGGAGATCAAAAGCACAAGTTCATGGCCATATCATGTCACTTATGATTTGCATGTGATGTTAATCCTTTTATACACCTTGTTTTGCTTAGGACGACGGTAGCATTATAAGGTGATCCCTCACTTTAATTTCAAGATAAATTGTGTTCTCCCCGAGTGTGCACCGTTGCGAAAGTTCGTCGTGTCGGGACACCACGTGATGATCGAGTGTGATAGACTCTACGTTCACATACAACGGGTGCAAGCCAGTGTTGCACATGCAGAACACTCGGGTTAAACTTGACGAGCCTAGCATGTACAAACATGGCCTCAAAACACAAGAGATCGAAAGGTCGAACATGAGTCATATAGTAGATATGATCAACATGATGATGTTCACCATTGAAACCACCTCAATTCACGTGATGATCGGACTTGAATTGGTGAATTTGGATCATGTATCACTCGAATGACCGGAGGGATGTCAATTTGAGTGGGAGTTCTTAAGTAATATGATTAATTGAACTCATTATCATGAACATAGTCCGTAGTGTCTTTGCAAAATTATGTTGTAGATTACTAGCTCACGCTGTAGCTCCCTTGAATTTTTATATGTTCCTAAAGAAATAGAGTTGAAAGATGATGGTAGCAATATTGCGGACTGGGTCCATGATATGAGGATTGTCCTTATTGCTGCACAGAAGGCTTATGTCCTTAATGCACCGCTCGGTGTGCCAACCCCTCTAGCATCGTTTGTAGATGTTGTGAACATCTGATAGGCACGTTCTGATGACTACTTAATAGTTTAGTGCGTCATGCATTATGGCTTAGAATTGAGGCTCCGAAACCTTTTGAACGTCACGAAACATATGAGATGTTCTAAGAGCTGAAATTAGGATCTCAGGCTCGTGCCCGTGTTGCGAGATATGAGATCTCCAACAAGATTCTTTGCCTGCAAGATGAAGGAGAATAGCTCAATCATTGAGCATGTGCTCAGATTGTCTGGGTACTACAATCGCTTGAATCGAGTGGGAGTTGACCTTCCAGATAAGATAGTGATTGATATAGTTCTCCAAGTCACTGTCACTAAGCTACTAGAACTTGGTGATAAACTATAAAACGCCAGGGATAGAAATAATGATCCCTGAGCTATTCGCGATGTTTGACACCGCGAAGGTGGAAATCAAGAAGAAGCGTCAAGTGTTGATGGTTAGTAAAAACCACTAGTTTCGAGAAGGGCAGGAGCAAGGAGGGAAACTTCATGGATAGCAAGTCAGTTGCTGCTCCAGTGAAGCAACCTAGAGTTGAACCTAAACCCGAGACTAAGTGCTTAGATTATGAGGAGAGCGGTCGCTAAAGCGGAACAACCCTAGATACTTGGTAGATAAGAAGGCTGGCAACGTCGACAGAAGTATATTTGATATACGTGTTAATGATGTGTACCTTGCGAGTACTCATAGTAGCACCTAGGTATTGGATACCAGTTCGGTTGCTAAATGTTAGTAACACGAAATAAAAGCTACGGAATTAATGGAGAACTAGCTAAGGATGAGGTGCCGATGTGTGTTGGAAATGTTTCCAAGGTTGATGTGATCAACATTGCATGCTCTCTCTACCTTCAGGATTAGCGACGAACCTAATTAAATGTTATTTGGTGTTTTGCGTTGAGCATGAACATGATTAGATCGTGTTTATTGCAACACGGTTATTCATTTAAGTTAGAGAATAATGGTTATTCTGTTTACATGAATAATACCTTCAATGGTCATGCACCCAGTGAGAATGGTTTGTTGAATCTTGATCGTAGTAATACACATGTTCATAACATTGATGCCAAAAGATACAAAGTTAATAATGATAGTACCACATACTTGTGGCACTACCGCTAAATTTCATATTGGTATAAAGCGCATGAAGAAACTCCATGCTGATGGATCTTTGGACTCATTCGATTTCGAATCAGTTGAGACATCCGAACCATGCCTCTTGGGCAAGATGACTAAGGACCCCGTTTTCCAGATTGATGGAGCAGGCAAGTGATTTATTGGAAATGATGCATGTTGATGTATGCAATCCAATGAGTCTTGTAGCGTGCGGTGGATATCGTTTTTTCTGACCTTCATCGATGATTTGAGTAGATATAGTGTATATTTACTTAATGAAACACAAGTCTGAATCATTTGAAAGGTTCAACCAAATTCAGAGTGAAGTTTTAGATCATCATGACAGGAAGATAAAAATGTCTACGATATGATCGTCGAGATGAATATCTGAGTTGCGAGTTTGGCATACAACTTTAGACAATGTGAAAGTCGTTTCACAACTTACGCCACCTGGAACGCCATAGTGTGATGGTGTGTCCGAACGTCATAGTCGTGCTCTATTGGATATGGTGCTTGCTATGATGTCTCTTATCGTTTTGCTACTATAATTTTGGGTTATGCATTAGAGACAACTACATTCACTTAGATAGGGCACTATCTAAATCCGTTGAGATGACACCATGTGAATTATGGTTTGATAGAAACCTAAGCTTTCATTTCTTAATGTTTGGGGCTGCGACGCTTGTGTGAAAAATGTTTTCACCTAATGAGCTCGAACCCAAAGCGGACAAATGCATCTTCATAGAATACCCTAAGAACAGTTGGGTGAACCTTCTATCTCAGATCCAAGCATAAAGTGTTTGTTGCTAAAAACGGGTCGTTTCTCGAGAAAGAGTTGCTCTTGAAAGAATTGAGTGGGAGGAAGATAGAACTTGATGAGGTTGTTGAACCTTTGTTTCAACCAGAGAGTAGCGCAACGCAGAAAGATGTTTCTGTGAAACCTATGTCAGTTGAAGAGGAAGTAAATGATGATGATCATGAAGCTTCGGATCAAGTTACTATCGAACCTCGTAGGTCGACAAGGATGTGTACTGCTCCTGAGCGGTACGACAACCCTGTCTTGGAGGTCATGTTGTTGGACAATGATGAACCTATAAGATATGTAGAAGCGATGATGGGCCCGGATTCTGACAAATGGTTAGAGGCCATGAAATCCGAGATAGGAACCATGTATGAAAACCAAGTATAGACTTTGGTAGACTTGCTCGTTGGATGGCAGGTCGTTGAGTACAAATGGATCTTTAAAATGAAGAGAAACGATGATGGTAAATGTTACCATTTATAAAGCTCGACTTGTCACAAAGATGTTTTTGGCAAGTTCAAGGAGTTGACTACGATGAGACTTTCTCACTTGTAGTGATGCTAAAGTCTGTTGGAATTATGTTAGCAGTTGCTGCATTTTTCAATTATGAAATCTGGCACATGGATGTCAAAACATCGTTTCCTTAACGGTCTACTTGAGGAAAAGTTGTATGTGATACAACCAGAAGGTTTTGTCAGTCCTAAGGATGCTAAATGGTGTGCAAGCTTCAGTGATCCTTCTATGAACTGAAGCAAGCGTCTCGGAGTTGGAATATACACTTTGATGAGGTGATCAAAGTTTTTGAGTCTATACAAAGTTTATGAGAAACTTGTATTTGCAATAAAGTGAGTGGGAGCACTATAGAGTTTCTGGTAAGCATATGTGGTTGACATATTGGTGATCGGAAATTATGTAGAATTTCTGGAAAGCATAAACGGTTGTTTGAAAAGAGTTTTTCAAAGGAAGACCTGGATAAAGCTACCTAATTGTTGAGCATCAAGATCTATAGAGATAGATCAAGATGCTTGATGAGACTTTCAATGAGTACATACCTTGACAAGATTTTGAAAGAGTTCAAAATGGATTAGTCAGAGAAAGAGGTTCTCGCCTGATTTGTAAGGTGTGAAAGTTGAGTGAGACTCAAAGCTCAACAACGGCAGAAGAAAGAGAAAGGACGAACGCCGTCTCCTATGCCTTAGCCATAGGCTCTATATTATGCCATGTTGTGTACCTCACCTGGTGTGTGCCTTGCCATGAGTCTGTCAAGGGGTACAAGAGTGGTCCAGGAGTGGATCACTGGACAGCGGTCAAAATTATCCTTAGTAACCAGAGGACTAAGGAGATGTTTCTCGATTATGGAGGTGATAAAGAGTTCGCCGTAAAGAGTTACGTCGATGCAAGCTTTAACACCAATCCGAATGACTTGTAGTAGCAATCTGGATACGTATAGTGGAGCAGCCATTTGGAATAGTACCAAGTGGAGTGTGGTAGTAGTGTTTACAGTTTGACATAGGGATTTGCAAACTACACACGGATCTAAATGTTATAGACCCGTTGACTATAAGACCTCTCTCACATGCAAAGCATGATCGAACCCCAGAACTCCTTGGGTGTTGGATTCATAACAATGCGAATCACATGGTGATGTGAACTAGATTATTGACTCTAGTGCAAGTGGGAGACTGTTGGAAATATGCCCTAGAGGCAATAATAAATTGGTTATTATCATATTTCCTTGTTCATGATAACCATTTATTATCCATGCTATAATTGTATTGATCGGAAACTCACATACATGTGTGGATACATAGATAACACCATATCCCTAGTATGTCTCTAATAGACTAGCTCGTTGATCAAAGATGGCTATGGTTTCCTAGTCATGGACATGAGATGTCATTTGATAATGGGATCACGTCATTAGGAGAATGATGTGATGGACAAGACCCAAACTACAAACGTAGCATATGATCGTGTCAGTTTATTGCTACTGTTTTCTACATGTCAAGTATTTGCTCCTATGACCATGAGATCATGCAACTCACTGACACCGGAGGAGTACCTTGTGTGTATCAAACGTCGCAACATAACTGGATGACTATAAAGGTGCTCTACAGGTATCTCCGAGGGTGTTTGTTCGGTTCGCATGGATCAATACTGGGATTTGTTACTCCGTGTGACGGAGAGGTATCTCAGGGCCCACTCGGTAATACAACATCACAATAAGCCTTGCAAGCAATGTGACTAAGTGTTAGTTGTGGGATCTTGTATTACGGAATGAGTAAAGAGACTTGCCGGTAACGAGGTTGAACTAGGTATGGAGATACCGACAATCGGATCTCGGGCAAGTAACATACCGAAGAACAAAGGGAACATCATACGGGATTAACTGAATCCTTGACATAGAGGTTCGGCCGATAAAGATCTTCATAGAATATGTAGGAATCAATATGGGCATCCAGGTCCCGCTATTGGATATTGACCGTAGAGGTGTCTCGGTCATGTCTACATAGTTCTCGAACCCGCAGGGTCTACACACTTAAGGTTTGGTGACATTTCGGTAGTATAGAGTTATGCATGATGGTGACCGAAGGTTGTTCGGAGTCCCGGATGAGGTCCCGGACGTCACGAGGAGCTCCGGAATGGTCCGGAGGTAAAGATTGATATATAGGAAGTCCTATTTTGGTCGTCGGAAAAGTTTCGGGCTCATCGGTAGTGTACTGGGAGTGCCGGTAGTCTACCGGGACACCATCGGGAGGGGTATTTCGACCCAAGAGGCTACATGTGCTGTGGGAGAGTAAATACCAGCCCTTAGTGGGCTGGTGGAAGTCCCACACAAGGCCCATGCGGTTGGGAAGAAAAGCCCAAAGAGAAAAAGGTGGAAAAAGGCAAAAAGGGCAAAAATAAGGAGGAGTCCTAGTCCTACTAGGATTGGAGGAGGAATCCTCCAATCCTCCTTGATCTGGCCGACCCAAGAGCTGATCCTTTAAGGGCCAAGCCTCCTCCTCTCTTCCTCTTATATATACTAGAGTTTTTAGGGTTTTTGGTACGAGATTTTCAGCCACGTGCTACCCGTTCCTCCAGTGCATAGTTTCTCCTCTAGATTGGATTTCTGCAGTGCTTAGGCGAAGCCCTGCCGGAATAGCTTCACCACCATTACCGGAGCGCCGTCACGCTGCTGGAGAACTCTCCTACCTCTTCGCTCCCTCTTGCTGGATCAAGAAGGCGGAGATCGTCATCAAGTTGTACGTGTGCTGAACGCGGAGGTGCCGTCCGTTCGGTGCTAGATCGGAAGGACCGTGATCAAGATCGCAAGACGGATCGTGATGAGATCGAGGGACGGATCATGATGAGTTCGCGGGACGGATCGTGATTGGATCGCGGGACGGATCGTGATGAGATCCCGGGACGGATCGTGATGAGATCGCAGGACGCTCGGCGATTTGGATCGCGAAGACGTTCGACTACACCAACCGCGTTTCTTAACGCTTCCTGCTTAGCGATCTACAAGGGTATGCGGATCCACTCTCCCTCTCGTAGATTCTCATCACCATAGATAGATCTGCGTGTGCATCGGAAAATTTTTGTTTCCCATGCAACGTTCCCCAACAGTGGCATCATGAGCTAGGTCTATGTGTAGATGAGATCTCGAGTAGAACATAAAGAGTTTGTGGGCGTTGATGCTTAGATTGCTTCCACCCTTGGTCGTTTTTTGGTTCAGTGGTATTGTGAGATGAAGCGGCCCGGACCAACATTACTCGTACACTTACGAGAGACCGGTTCCCTCAACCGCAACTTGTTGCATAGATGGCTTGCGGGTGCCAGTTTCTCTCACTTTGTTGTATGAATGTTGCATACTTGTGTAGGATGTTCTGTTGGTACCTGCAGGATACATGCGGATTGTTTTATTCTTGTGAGTATGTGTGTTGTTATAAGTATTGCATTTTGTCATGCTACCATGCTGCGCGGCAGGATTCCTTGATGTTTTCTACAAAGTGAATATATTAATACTGCGAAGATACCAATTACACCCGGTCTCTGTACCAACAAGATATCCAAAGACATCAAGAATACACACAGCCAAAAAGAAGAAGAAGAAAAGAAAGAAAAAAGATCATGCCAAGGTGAACAATCACTAGCAGCAACAACACTCTAACCACCATCAAAGACAACACCCGAAATACAAAAGTGGTCCTCCAAAAGCAATGCCTTCAAGAAGGAAGCAATGCACAAGCGTCCTCGATGTTAACCACGACGCGCCATACTCTTGTCTTTTCTCACCCGTTTTACCACGAGATATTGGACACTATTTTAATAAGGTTTTGGTTGTGTATATCTTCCCACTTTACAAGATTCATATGCCACCATCCAAAAAGTTAGATTTCGTAGTGATTGTCATGCATTAATTTTATGGCAAAATTTCTCTTTCATTTATTTCAACCTCTTTGAAAGATTTTTATGTTTATTTTACAATGGATACACAAACTCATGGAGGAAATTCCTCGGGTGATGGCATGACTTTGAAATCCTACAATATTCTTCATTATTTTTGGAATACCTTGAATCAAAACAAACATAATCCACCTAAAACTCCAAAACCATAGGCTTTCAGAATTTGTGAAATCAAGTATTCAAAACCAATCCTCAAAAAAATTCGGCTTCAAAACTCAACATTACATTTAGTCGCCAGTAATTCAGAAAAAGAATTGTGTTCCTTTTCCTGCCACGCCGAGTGCTTCATTCAACCTTATGTATGTTCCATCATCATCTCTTTGTTTTATTTTCCCCCTCCCATCATTGTTCTTTCCACCGGTTTTTTATTTAGGTAGGTAAATCACACATAATATTTTATAAATATTTATTTACACAGTCATATTCATATATGTGCAACTAAATCATGGTTAAAATTAGAATATTTATATCCGGATGCAAAGTATAAGCAATTACTAGTAATTCCTCCGAACCATATTAATTGGTGCTGACTTTGGTATAATTTTGTAGTCAATTACTTCCTCCGTTCGGAATTACTTGTCACAAAAATGGATAGAAATGATTGCATCTAGGATTAAAATACGTCTAGATACAGTACATTCATTTCTGCGACAAGTAATTCCGAGCGAAGGGAGTAATATATAACATATGATTAATTGCATCAATTGATGTAGAGGTCGAAGATTATCCTCCCTTTCGGGAAAAAATTCAATACACCGCGAAAGATGACTTCGAAACCTAAATATTGAAGCCAAATAAGCTAACACAAAAAATTACAAGTTACATTAACTGCAATTGAGCAAGCATATTGTCTATTGTTCTAAGCAGACATATAGGCAACTAAGAGCATTTACAATGACCGTTTGCAAATTCAGGCCCTCAAACGTCGGCGGACGCGGGCACTAACCGGCCAGTCCTTAAATATGTTCGTCCACAGACAGATATCTCATAATAGAAATCTTATATTCATACAAAAGCATGTAAAAAAAATACGTACTACATAGATCATCTACCCTACTCCTTGTCGGACATGTCGACTATCTTCGTGTCAGGCTCCGACTGCTCTGGCTTCTCGTCCGCCTGCTCCTCCGGCTCCTATGCGTCGGCCTCCGAATCCATCTTCGCGTCGAGCTCGACGATAAAGGCATCGGTTGTCGGCCGCTCCTATCGGATAAAGCATCGGTTGGCCTTCACATAGGCCTCATCTTGGATGGACTCCGCCATCTCGTCCGGCTGAGCGACCGTGAACTCCGTATCCGCCTGGTCCATGGTGAAGCCTGAAGCCGGTGCCATCTCTTGCTCCGGATGCTCTGCCTCCTCGGCCGCCTGGTCCTCCTCCATCGGTGCGGGTTTGCTCCGCTCCCTCCTCCTTCTCTGCCTGCTCCTTCTCTTCCTCTTCCGGCTCCGACGAGTCCGGCGGCAGCCCGACAGCGACGTGGGTGGCACGCCTGGCCCGAATCTCCTGCTCTATCTGGTACTGGCACTCCGTCATGATCATTGCATAGGTCGTTATCTTTTGACGAACCATGGTGCTCACGAAGAGCCGGGAAGAGCGGCAGACCGGGAGAGAGGAAATGGATGGGCTCGGGATGGCGGGTGGAGAGGGAGGAGAAGGATGGTTAGGGTTGGGGGACGCCTACCGGCTATTGGCTTCGGGCGGGGAGCCGGAGCAGCGCCACGCGGCGTTAACCCCCCCCCCCCCCCACACACACACACACACACACGCGCGCGCGCACACACCGGAGGAGACAAGCGTCTGACCATCAGTTTCTGGGCGATTTCTTGTAGGACCCAACGTAGTCCGATGTGACGGACACATCCGGATGCCCTCGTATCCGTCCTATATTTGGACTGAATATAAGGGATACCGGTTGATCCGGACGTTTGAGACTTGTTTGAAAAGTCCGATTTAATTGCTTTTTAATAATCAGGTAATGACCAAATGATTCGTACGTTTTGAGACGAGTTAAAGGTACGGCTATAAATGCTCCAAGAGAAGCACATGGGATGTGGAACTAGGAACAAACTACAAATGGTGCGACGTCTCAACTATCTTTGCAGAGACGTCGTGCGTACAAGATGGCGTGAAGACGTAATACAGACCGCTGTTATCCCTACTAGCGTATACGTAGGCATGTGTCTGCTATTCGATTCTTGTTTGCTGAACTTGTCTTTTGCATCATGAGTCTTACCGAGGTAGCACTACTTCTTACTGAAGCTGGTTGGCTGGCTGGTCAACCTCGAGATCGGCGACAACATGCAGCCCTACTCCATCTTCGAGACCATGCTTGTCTCAGCAGCATCAGCCTTCTTGTGCCCTGCCTCGGGCCTGGTGCCTCAGAGCCATATACTTGTAGATAGGGACGAGGATCTCCTCCCATTCGCTCACTGACACGTGGATCCGTTGGGAACCTAGCCCACATGTCAGTGGGGTAACTGCACCGGCCGTACCGCAGAGAAATCGGTTCCTGTAGATAGATAGTCGACGCATGGCTAATTCTTCTTGTGTCTCCTACTAGTAGAAGAAGGGTCACAAAACCGAAGAGCAATTTTAGCAGCCGTTATACATGGGGAGGGACTAGTATAGAAACAGATCCTATGATGAAAGAATAGAGAAAATGAACCCCTAGGCGATTGGATGGAAGATGAGTGGTACAGATTTAGGTGAAGGGCTTTCAATGTATATTTTTTGAAAACCCCCTAGGACTAGTTATATATAGAACATAGCTTTTGCAATAACCACCTCAAATTTCTCATATGTCAGTCAATCCGTCCTTGATAAATAAGACAATGTTTCAGACCTATATGGGTGCCCCTCTCCTCTTAGTTTAACAAAAAGACTGCACATATATACTGTACGAGATGTCATGTATATTTAGTTTTCATTATTAGCTTCTGCTACATCACGAATCATGCAAGAAATTCGAATGTTAGTCATTAAAAGTATGTGGACATCATCACACATATTAGAATACATGAGAACATTAATCCAGCCACTTAAAATCATAACTAAACATACATCCCAGACCGAACACAATAGAAGAGACACACATGCATATCTTATCAAGTGTAACATTGCATGAGAGGATGATTTTTCATACATCTCATGCAAGACCAATTACTAAGGATCAAAATAGTCACCGTTTCAGCAAGCCAATGGAAATTACATCAACTTTTGCTAATTGATGGTACACAACAGAAAAGCCTCTCTTACTGGTGCTTATTGCTCATCGAGGTTCTTCTTGTGCTGGGAAAGATCAGACCTAATAACAAGTAAGATTCAGTTAGCACAGGTCCATACAAGTGTCAAACATTCATACTTAATCTTACTACTCATGATCTAATTGAATGAATATGCATCAACAATGCCATCTGACTGTGTGCTGCACATAGCGCATGGAAGGAAAAATAGAGATGAATCAGATTTATCCAAAAACACAACCTAATTAAAGTATGCTTCTATGCTGGAACTGGCAGAGCCGCCAACTATTTTGTTGATCATCCTAACTTACTAATAATGAAACAGATTATAACATCTTTCACTACACTACTTCTAATGAAAAGAGCTCAAATTGTTTTTTCAGATACTCCACCGGGCAAAAATAGCTAGAAATATTATTTGTGAAAGCACTGGGCTTGCATTATTTTATCAGGTACATTCATAAGATTTGAACATAGGTGAGAGATTGAACAACCATCAATATATCTCAAATCATTAGATTACAAGTTTCAAGGACTACTTAAAAGCAGACATAGGAAAGGACAAACAAATGGCAATTAACAAAGAGTTTTTCTACTGTCTAAAGCTTCATAACATTTTGAAGGCTGTCGAGCCAATGTGTAAATTCAAACTTACTTTATACTCCCCCGTAAAGAAATATAAAAGCGTTTAAATCACTACTTAGTGATCTAAGGCCATTTCTAACCGATCCTTAAAAGTTAGAGTAGTACCGGGCGGAGTAAAGTTACTGGAGTAAACTTTTGCTCCACTAATGATGGCCGCACCTAGCCGGCCCCGTATAGTTAGTGGAGTAAAAAAGCAAACTTTGTAGATTTTTTTGTCCTAGCCGCATCAACTTCATACACTATACAACATACATCTTAAAAACATTAAAATTAAAACATGCATAACATAACTGTCATAACATAAAGTTTCAACATCGCGTTTTTTAAATTAGAACATGTGAAATTCGCCCAAAAGACATCACTTCAAACACAATGTTTGATTCAAAATCACCAAAACCATAGCATGTATATGTTGTGGATCGATCCAAACAATGGCATGCACCACCACCCCCTCGGTCACCACCAACACCACCATCCCCTCAGCCACCACCATCAACACGACACCCTCTCAGCCGTGTTCATCTCCACACTACAATAAACAAAAGCAAACACTACCAACAATCACTACCAGCCACCAACAATCACTATCGGATACCAACAAGATGAGGGATTTCTCATTTTACCTTATAGGCATTTTATAAAGCACTTGGTGTCTGCGATGCTTGTTACTGGCTGCGGCCATCGCCCGTGCCAGAGCAGTAGTTGTAGGGGCAGCCAGAGTTACAGGGCGAGACGCCGGCCTAGGAAAAGGCGTCCCTTTGGCCTTCTTCATCTTCTTCTTTGCGGTCGCCTCTGTGAGCGTCGCTGCCATTGTTGGCTTTTGAGCTCGTTTGGCTCCGGCAGGTGCGGTGGGAGGGCGGCGGGCCCTTGCCGAAGAGGTGGTGGCGGTTAGAGGAGGAGCTTGGACTCAATGGTTTTTTTCCATTCCCATTCTTTAGTGCGGGCGGCGACGCATGGGTGATTTCCGATGGTGAAAAGTCGGCAACGGTGGCTGACAGGGTGAGGGAAGGGGTCGGGCTATCTATTCCAGTCGGCCGTACGGCCATCGTTGACAGGGGCGGGGCGGGGCGGCTACGGCGAGGACATGGCGATGCGGGAGGTGCGAGAGGGAGAGGCGTCAAATTTATTTGGTTGTCGCGGGTGTTAGAGCATATTTCTTCATGTGTGGTTTTGGCAATTGATGGCAATCCCTATGGACTAATGGTTTCCTTGAGTTATATTCAAAGGATTTGTCCATAGGAACTTCTTGAAGTCCATCTGTTGGTTTCAAGGAGTTTATATGGTGACCAAGGTTGTATTCAATGTTCTATCCAAAGATTGATCATGTGAGAGTTGAGCTTATTGCAAGCATGTATTGAAGAAGAAGATTGTGCGAACATTCATGTTTACCTTCAAGACATCATCGTTATGAAGAGAGAAGATAAGATACATGGTTGATCAAGACTAAATCAAAGAGTGATCAAGTTGATCAACACACAAAGCGTACAATATGTACCGAGAGGGATCAAGTGATCCCATGGTATGGTAAGCATTGTCCATTAAGCATTGTGTACTAACACATTGTCTACGTGAGAGTTCTATTTGGGGTTAGGTATGTTTCCATGGGCTTGCATTAATAGGAAGATCTCATACAACCTATGGAGGATGACTTCAAGTGGTGATCGTCATGAAGATTGCGATGTGCAAGTTTAACTGGAGCATCATGAAGAGATTATGCTTGAAGCTTTCTGTCCATTGTGGTGAAAATGGACTTGTGAAGATGTGCCAAAGAGAGGCTCACCCATAATGGAGTATGGGGGAGTAATCTACTAGTCTTCATTGAGCTGGCGCAATCAAGAAAGATGGTTCATCTTGAGGAGGACAAGATTGTCTCATGTAGCTCAAGTGAACTATGTGCAAGGCAAAGGTTTGTCCTTGATAGGTTTTCTATTTTACTGGTCTCATGGTGGTAGTTGGCAGACCGGCTCATAGGATCGATTGTCGTACTATCAAGGGGGGTCTCAAGTGAGTAGCTTGATCGTATCATTTGTTGAGAGCTCAAACCATTTGCATCCTTGGCATCATCATTTTTCTTGGTTCTTGTTTGGCTTTTCGCTATGTGAGTTTTGGAGCTTATGATCTTCATCGCGATAAGCTCAAGCTCATCGAAAACGGATTTTGTATGCATCATCTTTGTGATTTTGGTGTTGAAGATTTTCTCGGATCATGTTTGGGAAGGTAATATTCCTTATCCTATTGGCATTTATTATCCATTGCTTGTTCTTAATTTAACAAGTCGCTGTTGGATAGCTCTTGTTGTCCTCTATCCAACATGCTTGAGTTTGCTAAATTCACATCTCAATTGCAGAAATTATGGCAGTTTTGGTGTTCCTGCATTCATCCGTTGCCTTTGTTCTGGTCCGGAGGGAACCAAGCGAAAGTACCTTGAAAGGCAGTGGTACTACCTCTTATTAGAGGTAGTAAGAGGTAGTAGCGCTCTCGGCAGCGATAGTACCGCTTATGAGCGGCAGTGCCATTGTCTAGTCCCGCGCATTGTATCGCTGGCTTCGGAGTCTCGACATTTTCGTGTCGGACTGAGCGGTTTCTATTCGATAGTACGGTGCGGTAGTACCGCTCCCATGCGGTAGTACCACTTGTTACTACCGTGCCACTTCCTCCCTTTCTTTCTGTACCTGGAACACTCAACAAACTATGAGCGTTAGTAGGCAACTGTACTACCTCTTTTTAGGGGTAGTACCATTGTGGGAAGTGGTAGTAAGGTTTAGGCGGAACTGCCTCCGTCCCTACTGCCTCTCCGTGTTTGAGAGCATCCACACTGTAACCCCAGGTAGTATCGCTCCGGCGGCACTACCGCCTCGTGGCCTCGTGCCATTGCACTGTGTGGCTGGCTCTGCCGCCCAAGCGGTAGTACCGCTTGTGTGCTGGCTTAGGGGGTAACGGTTGGATTTTTCCCTTCCTATAAAAGGGGGTCTTCTTCCTCAATGGATCTTATCCTTTGAGATCGTGTTCTTTCCCCATTGTTGACCTTCTTCGAGCTTTCTAACTCTCAATCCCTTCAATGATTCTTGATAGTTCTTGAGGGAAAAGAGAGAGGAGATCTAGATCTACATTTTCATCAATCACTTTCTCCTCTATATGAGGGGAACCCATTGGATCTAGATCTTGGAGTTCTTTGTGAGCTCCTTGTTCTTCCTCTCATATTCCTCCATAGCTTTTGTTGTGGTGGTGGGATTTGGGAGTGAGGGACTTGACCACTTCGTGTGTTCTTGCCATTACATTAGTTGCATTGGTTTGAGTTCTCCAAGGTGATACGTGAAAGTGAAAAGTTGAGAAGCTTATTACTCTTGGGTGCTTGGTATCCTAGATCTTGTTCTTCTTGAGTGCTTTGGCGCACTAGACGGTTGGTGGTGCCTCAGAGCTCGGTCATTGTGGTGTAAAGCTCCGATCAACCTTCGGGGGTCTCCAGTTAGGTTGTGGAGATTGCCCCAAGCAATTTGTACGGGTTCCGGAGACCGCCCTCAAGGGTTACCAAAGTGTACATGTACGGTGACAGACCTCATTTGTATGGGTTCGGTGACCGCCCTCAAGGGTCCCTTAGTGGAATCACGGCATCTTGCATTGCGTGAGGACGTGAGGAGATTCCGATGGCCCTAGTGGCTTCTTGGGGAGCATTGTGTCTCCACACTGCTTCAAACGGAGATTAGCATCCACAAGGGTGTGAACTTCGGGATACATCGTCGTCTCCATGTGCCTCGGTTATCTCTTACCCTAACCCTTTACTTATGCACTTTACTTTGTGATAGTCATATTGTTTCTTGTTATATATCTTGCTATCACTTAGTTGTTTATCTTGCTTAGCATAAGTTGTTGGTGCATATAGGTGAGCCTAGTTGTTTTACATTTTGTGCTTAACAAATTAAATGCTAATTTTATTCCACATTTTTTTAATTCTAAACCGTGATTATTTTAAAGTGCATATTCACCCCCCCTTTAGACGACATCCACGTCATTTCAGCGGGAATGAGTAAATTTAGGAAGATTTGAGGGAATATTGGGAGATGGAGTAAAAAAATAATCCACTATGACTTTTAAGGAATCGGCTAGGCCTCATGGCCTTTTAGGGATCGGTTAGAAATAGCCTAAACGCTCTTATATTTCTTTATGAAGGGAGTATCATCTTTATGCAATTGTTTCAGAACGAACCGAATCGTAAACTTCTTTTGCAAGGAAAACCAGGTACTCTCTCCATTCTGAAATATAAGATGACTTGGATATTTTAATATAAACTACGTACTGACTTAAATAAATGAACAAACACACTAAAACGCGTCTGTATACATCCGAATCTGATAGAAGTTACTCCCTCCAATCCGAAATCATTGACGCAACCTCTATACATGTTAATTTTACATTGTACACAAGCTGCGTCAATTAATTCAGATCGGATGGAGTAAACATCTTATAGCAGTGAACGGAAAGAGTAGTAGCTAAGTAAACCGCAAAGTATCAAGTGAAAAACGCTTATTCAGTAAAAACTGAAAACTATCGTCGTATGCCATCTGATCAAGCACGTACGGTGCACAGCAAAAGTGGGATTCTAACTAGCCATTTAATCACAATTTTGCAGCTAACCCCCTGTACTTACGTCCTAGGTTGGTAACGATTCAGAAAGAAAAGAAAAAGAAAACAAAACGACTCGTGCGAGGAAGATTTAGAGACGACGACGATTCGACGATGACAAACTGCAGCGCCGCTCCTCTGGCAACGGCGACGCAGAGCCCGCAGCCCTGACGCGACCGCTAATAGGCAATGCGTACACGCGCTGGTGGCGGCGGCGGTAGCCCCACGAAACGGTGACCTGACGGCCACCGTGATGGCCCCGCGCCACGGCGACCTCGACGGCCAAGCCATTCTGGCGCTGGCCCAGGCGAATTGGTGATGGCCCACGCGAGGGTTGAACGGCGACCTCGGTGGCCCTGGCTTCCCGGCAGCTGCCCTTCGAAGCTGTTGTTTTTATTACTGAGTGATGAATTTGTTGTAACTGAATGAATAGGATGTACAGTACAGACGAGTCGTTGTTGTTTTGCGGCATCTGAATGAAAGTGTATGTACAGGAAATACTTGAATGGATGTGGTTATACAAGAAATCTTTGGTCTTTTTCTATTGCTGTACATACTCAAATTGCAGATTTACTGAATGAATGTGAATTAGTTCTAGAAACATGTCTTGTCTGTATGTATGGTGAGCTGAATTTTTTGTGGTATTGTCTGCGACAAATTCAGGATAGAGGGGGTCTCTCACTCTCATATGGATGCATTTGATTAATTAGATGGTCCCATGCCATCAGCAATTGCACACTATTGACTGACTGTTTATACTCTGCCTCACAAGACAACATTCCCTGTTTTGTTTAACAGTGAGGCATGTATTGGTGTCAAAATCAACAACACTTAGCATTGTCTGTTTACCACCGGTGCTGTTTAGCACACTCAACATTGCATTTTTACGACAACGCATATCTGATAAAACCAACAACTCTCAACATTATATTACTACTGCTAATTCAAGGACATAAGTAGGCAATGATTTCAAAAATGCAATAAATTGGAGCAAACAACATGCCGTGAGGAACAAGATTCTTGCACTGTGGTTCGAAATTCCACCAGGGCCATTTTGATGAATATCCAAACATAAATATTCCAAAGAACAATATTCTGACATAAATATTCAATAATAAAATGGTAATCTCGTAGCAAAGTATTTGCAGAAAGTTCATCTATAATTCGTCCAACACATGATCTTCAACGCCAAGTTGTCGTTCAATAATGCATCATAAGATTTCAGAAAATGAGAAGATTGGCCGAGCTTGAACAACACCTGCAGTTTGCATAAACATATAAGTTTGTGTGTGTGTACATTTTGTAAATGGAAATGAATTGTATGGGTATGAAAAGTACCAGTAGCTTTCTTAATAGTGGTTAGAACAATTACGGCTACCTGCTTACACTTTTTGCATGTTCTAGGCACTTTCTTTTTTGCTCCACCAACATTTATCTTCCCCTCCGCATCATTATTTTGCTTCCCTTCTCCATTCTTATTTTGATGCCCACCCTTGTCATAAAAAAAATCTATCGCTTATCTGTGTAGTACTACCGGTAGGCAGGTACATGACAGGGGACGGGGGATCGATGACACCATTGCTTATAATAAGCGGCAGTGATGCGTACTCTGGAAGGCGGGTCACAACCGGCATAGAGCAATGGCTCACGGCCATGGCCGACGGAGGGCAAGGCCGGCGGAGGGCATGGGGTCACGGTCGAGGTCGGCGCAGGGCTAGTGCTGTTGGACGAGGCTGTCGTCAGAGAGCTAGCGCACATGGCGATCGTCGGCGGCGCAGGACTAGACTCCATGACGGCACAGCACGATTCGTTTTCCTTTTTTCTTAATCGTAACCAAGCTAGGAAGTAAGTGCAGGAGGTTAGCTAGGACCGTAAATACAGGAAGGTTAACCGCAAAACTGTGATTAAGTGGCTAGTTAGTATCCCATCTTTGCTGTGCACCGTAAATGCTTGATCAGATGGCATACGACAATAGTTTCCACTTTTTACTGAATAGATGTTTTCACTTGATACTTCGCCTTTTTAAACACTCCCTTTTACCTTCTAAAAGGTAAGAGGTGAGTTTGATCAAAACTATTAGACTTGAATGTAGCTTCGTATATGATTTGTGCTACTGAGTACCGTAGTCTTATTGGTGGCTTGCAGTATCTCACTATCACTCGACCTCATATTTCTTTTGCTGTTAATCATGTTTGCCAGTACCTACATGCACCTCGGGATTCACATCGGTCTACTGTGAAGCGAATTCTTTGTTATGTTCGCATGACAACCTCTTATGGTATACATCTTCACCCTGCTTCTCCTGGTGTTCTTTTAGCCTTTTCAGATGTAGATTGGGCTAGTAATCCCGATGATCGGGGATCCTAGGGGGGGTATGTCTTTTTCGGCCCTAACCTGGTCGCTTGGAGTGCTCGCAAGTAAGCTATGGTATCTCGCAGCAGTACAAAGGTTGAGTACAAGGTTGTAGCAAATGTGACTGCAGAACTTATTTAGGTATAATTTTTGCTTCGTGGGTTACGAGTACCTCAATGACAACCACTGGTTTTTTGATGTGATAATATTGGTGCCACATATCTTTCATCCAATCCGGTATTTTATGCACGAACAAAACACATCGAAGTTGACTATCATTTTGTCAGAAAACCTGTTGCACAGAATCTACTTCAGATCAAGTTCATCTCTTCTAAAAATCAGCTTGCAGACATCTTCACCAAGTCATTGTCGTTAACCTTGTTTGAGGATTGTCGACGCAATCTCAACTTGTGAAACACGGTTCAGATTGAGGGAGGGTATTAGACTTGTATGTGGCTTCGTATATGACTCATATATGACTTGGTCTTGTACACATAATCTCTTTATATATATGAACACCAACGCCACCCTGAGGCGTTGTGCAGTTGACCCAATCTCTCTCTAAACCTAGTTCTTACAAAAACCATTGGTTGATCAATGGTACAGTAATATTTATCTATATGAACATGGTAAGGATACAAGATCGAACATAAATATTGTTGACATATTTAATACTCACTTCACACATTTCCTTTATATATCATGCATGTTGGTTAATCACAGAATATAAAAATCATACATTATCTCATATATCAATCTGGGACCATCTTAGAAGAGCCCAAGAATTTCACGGTAAACACTTGGAATCCAACATGGTTCCAACATAAGGCACTAGTTCTGTCTGGACTACATGCACCCCATTCCTGGAAGTTCTCGGTCATACGCCGATACGGAATGAAGGGGTCGAAATGATCAGGTTTCTGTTTATCGATCCACAGAATATACATCCTTTAGGGGCTGAATCCCAGCCAGACATCAATCTTACAGGTCTGCTGACGAGCAGGCCCTAAGCCCTAGCACCAACTACAAATGCGTCTTACACAACAATATGATGCAAATCTGCCACACTCATAGGCTTTAAAACTTGTCTAGTGCAGCTCTTCTCAGGCTTGCTCTCCATGCATCCCAAAAGACACTGCATGGAGGATTCAGGTCCACACACTTATGGAATCGGTCTTTTCGCCGCGCGTCGCATGGTGGGGTGCCCTTTTCATCAGGAGGACCCAACAGGGATGAGCTTGACGACAACGGCGATCGGCATCCCGACGAGGCCAAGGAGCACGCTGGCGAGCCACTGGAGACTGGTGAGAGGCGTTGTGTTGGCAAACTCGCCGAGGAACTGGACCATGATGAACTGGAAGACAACCGTGCTGCTGAGGACACACATGAAGACATAGTTCTTCAACATGCCCTTGAGCACATTGAGCTTCTCCATCTCCCTCGAACTTATCTCATTGAACACCTGAGAGATGGCACACGCAAATCTAGTGAGAGTCCAAGTTCGCCATTAAAAATAATGCGCAATCTTACTTCAGAGCTTTGAGGCAACAGGTCTGCATGTCCAACGATGCACCTCTGCTTCCACCAAATTCATATTATATTTACCTAACTATCAGATTCAGAGCATTACATACACTATTGCATTATTATTGTTTTAAGTTTTGGCATAGGGGTTGTTCAAATCATCACAAATTATCTTGCCTTCTGTAGGCTATCGCCAAGGTCCTGGTAAACACATCACCAGTGGAAAAGAGAGAATTTACGTAGATAGACATACCTGGCAGAAGACGAATGAATTGAAAATAATTGTATTCAGCACTATATCAGCATCAGAGCCTCCAAGCCCAAAAAAGGATTTTCCTTGCGTCTGGAGATACCACATAACAACAAATTGGTATATAGATTGCCCAAAAATGTTCCTCCACATTACATTTGTGATGAACTTCCCTGTTCTTCCTACTGGCTCTCTCTTCATCAAGTCATCATTGGGTGGTTCAGTGGCTAATGCAAGCGCGCCAAGTGTGTCCATAATCATGTTGACCCAAAGAAGTTGAACGGCTGTCAGTGGCGCATTTCCTATCATTGCAAGTGCAAATTATCAATAGGAGGGTATGTTATAGGAAATAACAAGAACCATCAAGACTAGGAGGCATATATACCTGTAAAACAAGCTGATGAGAAGTTAACTAGTAAAGCGACAACATTAACAGTTAACTGAAACTGCACAAATTTTTGAATGTTGACGTAAACAGAGCGTCCCCATCTGGCAACAGTTACAATTGTAGAGAAATTGTCATCCAGAATGATGACATCGGCACTCTCTTTCGCCACCTGAATAAGCGTGCATTAGGCCAGTGACTAACATGAGTAAGAAATTAAGAATACCAGGATACAATGTTAACTTTGAAGTATTCAGGTACTGAAAGGCTGAATAAATTGCATAACTCCATTCAAAAATATAACATGATACATCTTCTAGTAGATTAATAGTTTAATACTAGCATTCATTGGCTTGGTCCCTTTAATGATCAAGCATTCTCACCTCAGTCCCGGCAATGCCCATTGCAAGTCCAATATCTGCTTCATGCAGAGCAGGAGCATCATTTGTGCCATCACCAGTAACAGCAACAACTTCATTGAATGTTGTGCGCAAATGCTTTACAAGTGTATGCTTATCCAGCGGTGATGATCGGGCCATTACCTTCAATACACGGAATTACAAGATGAGACTTGCAGATAGATGGTAAGCACTATTAGAGGTCAATAAGACAGTATAAACACATCAAACCTGAATTTTTGGAACAAGCACAAGGAGTTCCTCCAGAGTTTTCTCCCTGAAATCCGGTCCCTCGATAGCCAGACCATCTTCAGTGAGTATACCACATTCACGGGCAATCGCCTTTGCCGTATTTATGTTGTCACCTGTGACCATTCTTACCGTAACTCCAGCAGAGCGGCAAATTGCAACAGACTCTCTCACACCTGGGCGAACAGGATCCTTAATACCTACGATAGCAATGCATGTGTACCCTTGCAGTGGTAATTGCTCTTCAATGGAAAAGCCTTCTTCCATTTCCCTGTAAGCAAGGCACAATGTCCTAAGAGCTTCATTAGCAAAACCATCAATAATACCATTGAGCTTGCCAGCAGTTTCTTTATCAAGAGGGGTAATAGCACCTGTCTCATCTATGAACTTATCACAGGCAGCCAAGACTATTTCTGAAGCACCTTTACAATGTGCACGGTATCCTCCTTCAGCAAGCTCAAGAAGGACACACATCCTCTTTTTTGTTGAATTGAAAGGCTCCACTTTCGCAATCTTAGTTTCAGCACGCTTTGCCTTAAAGTTTCCACCTATTGACATTGCAAACTCCAAGATAGCTGTCTCTGTTGGGGTACCCAGGATCTGGTATTCTCCATTTTGGTTAATAACAACCTCACCACCTGTATTGTTAAATATAGACTCGAGAAGAGTGCTGACAACATTTTCTGGAAGTTCTGAACACAACTTGGACGCATTCTGAGGACTGTTAACCTCTCTGATATTTCCGCAAATGCAGGTCTTGACAACTGTCATATGATTAGTTGTTAGTGTTCCTGTCTTATCACTGCAGATGGTAGTAGCTGAGCCCATAGTTTCACATGCAGCTAAGTTGCGAACCAGTGCCTTGTCATTCATCATTTTCTTCATTGCAAATGCCAGACTCAGTGTGACTGCTAAGGGCAATCCCTCAGGAACAGCAACCACAACAATGGTAACTGCAATAGCAAAATGCTCCAACATCGCCAGTGCATCATCCCCTGACCAGCTTAAAAGCAGCCCATCGTGATACTTTTTGCTGATTAACCCTTGAGACAAGACGATGAAAGTTATGACAGCAAAAAATAGTCCGATCTGACCAATGATAGTTGCCACTCCATTAAGTTTGACCTGCAGTGGGGTTTCATCGTCCCCGCCTTCGCTGAGAGTAGCCATTAGTTTTCCCCACTGGGTTCGCATACCAACTGTTGTAACAAGCATCTTGCAGGACCCATCTTGGACCTTGGTGCCCGACAAAAGAAAAGGGTTTTCCTCATTTACAACAACAGGTTCACTCTCACCAGTTAGGCTGGACTCATTAATCAACAGAGAAAAACCAGAAATGAAGAGCCCATCAGCAGGAACCTGATCACCGATTGCCAGATTGACGACATCTCCAGGAAGAAGATCATATATCGATATTCTTTGCCTGAAACCTTTCCTTGTAACTTGCACTTGAATTTTTCTTTTCTCCTTGTCCAGATCCTTGAATTGCAGCGACTGCCGATAGTCACTTGTCGCGGTAACAAAAACAACCAAGAGGATACTTGCAACAATTCCTAGACCATCATGAGCACCTTTTGGCCATCCTTCCATCGTAATGCCAACAACTAACGAGACAAAGGCACAGATAGCAAGAATTATAAGAGTTGTATCTTGAAGAGCTTCCCACACAAACACCCAGAAACTACGGATCTCGCTTTCAGTGAATTTGTTAATTCCATATATGTCCTGCCTACGCTGCATGCTGTCCTCAGCTGTATCAAGCCCATCTGTCGCGGATGTTGCAAGCTTGGCTGCTATTCCGGTAACTCCACTGTGGATGATCAACTTTTTACTGTCATGTCCCTCAACAATGGACCCCAGTTCATCAGCACAAATCTGAAACCCTGCCGCCTTGACTTCTTCGGGAACAACATACTCACTTCGAAGTTTGAGGCCTGGGGATATTTGTTTGTGAGTGGCACGGTTAGACGGTATACAAGAAATTTTCAAAACTACCAAGAAAACATGAAGTCGTGCTTACCATGTATAAACTGCAGTGCAGCTTTCGACACCAGCACGGCAACCCGCAGCTTCTCCTGTCACACATCAATAGCATGAATTTCAGTGACCTCTTAAAATAAGCACAGAAAAGATATGCAAAACAAGGGTAGCAGCAACAGCAACCAACATCTCCTAGTTACAAACCACTTAAGGATCGAACTTGGTACTGTGATTATTCTTCTCGAATAGGATTTCAAACTAGCCACTCCCAACACCCATTACGGCCGTGCACTAGGATAGCACCGTTCTACTAAAAACAGTGCAAGGAAGTCATATGCTGTCGTTGCAGCAAACTAGGCAGCGGCAGGTGCCAAATTGGCACTGGCTCTGGCCCCCATCCACCGATCTCAGAAGCAGATCACATACACCCCAAAATGCTCCAACAAAACGCCGTAGAACTGGTTAATTCGCTTGAGAAGCCCACTCGGCGCGCAGGTAAACTAGCCGGTTACTGGGCCACGATCGCACCAACCCTAGCTAAGCAAAGCTAAGGCAAGCTAGCAGCAGCACTCTCAGTACTACTCCTAGAAGCTAAATCTTGGCCGAGGATGCGGCCGGCCGGCGTGAATCCCTACGAGCTCCGGCCACGGCCCAGCTCCAGCCTCCAGATCCCAGAGCCGCCGCAGATCCTGGCGGGAAACCCCCACCCATGCCTCAAATTAACAGCAGGGAGCGGAAGCTAGCGGAAGAAGAGAGAGGGAGGCGAGGGAGGGAGGGAGGCAGGTACGTGGTTGGCGTGCTTGATGGCCTGCGCCTCGCCGCGCTTGTCGAGGTTGGCGGTGAAGCGGAAGCGTCGCTTGGGGTTCTTGACGACGCTGCAGAGCTTGCGCCAGCGCCGCAGCGCCTCCTCGGACGAGTTCTTGCCCTTGACGCCCCCGAAGTTCTCCTCCAGGTAGCTCTCCATCCTGCCTCCCTCCCTCCGCCTCCACCGCCGCCGCCGCTCCGGCTCCCTCGCTCGCCTACCCCGGCGCGCACGGGCCGGCCGGGATTGACGCGCTGGTCGGGTTGGGTTGGTTCGTGGGGAGGATGGGGAGTGTGTGTGCGGGTGTGTGCGGGTGTGGCGACCTGGCCCTGGCCAATGAGATCGCTCGCGGGGTCGTCGGGTCAAACAAGTACTGGAGTCCCCCGAGTCCCTGCGGCCGGAGCGAAGCGCGCGCTGGTCTCCGGCCAAGTATACGTACCGGCGGAAATCTTTTTCGTTTTTTTGCTATATATATATATACTACTACTACTAGTACTATATACTCCAACTCCACTAGATAGACTAGAGGAAAATCTTTTCGTTAACGTCACTGACGCTTTTCTTTTTCCCGGCAACGTCACTGGCGCATTTCTTCGCACGCTTGTAACGGAGAGCGAGAACGAAGATGCATGGAAGTTGCCTCTTTGGATCGGGGCGCCGTATATGACGCGTATAAATTGATAATTATTAATGCCCGTGCATAAATATGAGTGACATAGTGTAGGGATAGATATACTTATGATATGCATGGATTGAAATAGATAGATATACTTATGGTATGTATGGAGAAACATGAAAGGTGTGAAGGTGCCTATTTAGATAGAGGCGTCGTATACAACGCGTATAAATTGATAATTAATGCGAGTGTGTAAATGTGAGTGACATAGTATAGGGATAGATATACTTATGGTATGCATGGATCGAAGAGGTAGATAGATATACTTATGGTATGGGCGATTGCACGCGTGGGTGCGGTCTCGAGACGTCGCGTTGTTTCCAGACACATCGTCATAAATTACCCTCGACCCCCCCCCCTCTCTCCCCTCTTCCCCACTCACACCGACGGCAGCGACGACGGCAGCGACCACTTGAGCTCTACTGTGAATCGATCCAAGACGGCGGCGACAACCAGCAGAGCGTCTGCAGACCTCCATCGGAGCGCATCGGCCATGGCGGTAAGACCTCGTCCTCTCTGTACATTCACTGCTTTTGACTCGGGCTAGATTCGATTAGAGCACGCGATTGAAGAGTTAGGGAGGGGATTGAACACATTGGGGGGGGGGATTATAGCACCTCGTCGTTGTCGGACTCCGGTGACCCGAGCGTACTACTCCAGTATGTCATGGCACGCTGGTGTTGAGGCGCCTTGTACTGACTACACTTGGCCCATCGAGCGTCGTCGAAGTCTGCCTGATTCATGGCCCAACGCAGGATGTCCAGTGACATCGCGCCCTTGGCTGGGTCGGGAACCAGTGTCTTCAGCTCGTCCGGTGTAGCCTTCTTCCACAACATCGGCCTCCTTGTGCATGTCATAGATGTTGCTGAAGTTCAAGCACACTTCCATGGTGTGCTCGTGTTGGAAATATGCCCTAGAGGCAATAATAAAATGGTTATTATTGTATTTCCTTGTTCATTATAATTGTCTATTGTTCATGCTATAATTGTATTAACCGGAAACCAAAATGCATTTGTGAATATATAGACCACAACGTGTCCCTAGTGAGCCTCTAGTTGACTAGCTCGTTGATCAATAGATGGTCACGGTTTCATGACCATGGACATTGGATGTCGTTGATAACGGGATCACATCATTAGGAGAATGATGTGATGGACAAGACCCAATCCTAAGCATAGCACAAGATCGTGTAGTTCGTCTGCTAAAGCTTTTTCAATGTCAAGTATCGTTTACTTAGACCATGAGATTGTGCAACTCCCGAATACTATAGGAATGCTTTGGGTGTGCCAAACGTCACAATGTAACTGGGTGGTTATAAAGGTGCACTACAGGTATCTCCGAAAGTGTCTGTTGGGTTGGCACGAATCGAAACTGGGATTTGTCACTCCGTATGACGGAGAGGTATCTCTGGGCCCACTCGGTAAGACATCATCATAATGAGCTCAATGTGACTAAGGAGTTAGTCACGGGATGATGTGTTACGGAACGAGTAAAGAGACTTGCCGGTAACGAGATTGAACAAGGTATAGAGATACCGACGATCGAATCTCGGGCAAGTATCATACCGGTAGACAAAGGGAATTGTATACGGGATTGATTGAATCCCCGACATCGTGGTTCATTCGATGAGATCATCGTGGAGCATGTGGGAACCAACATGGGTATCTAGATCCCGCTGTTGGTTATTGAACGGAGAGGTGTCTCGGTCATGTCTACGTGTCTCCCGAACCCGTAGGGTCTACACACTTAAGGTTCGATGACGCTAGGGTTATAGGGAAATGATATACGTGATTACGGAAGGTTGTTCGGAGTCCCGAATAAGATCTCGGACGTCACGAGGAGCTCTGGAATGGTCCGGAGGTAAAGATTGATGTATAGGAAGTCCTATTTTGGTCACCGGAAAGTTTTCGGGCTCATCGGTAGTGTACCGGGAGTGCCGAGAGGGTGCCGGAGGACCCCCGGGAGGGGTGTGACGACCAAAGGACTTTGTGGGCTGTTATAGGAGGTGTACCAGACCTTATTGGTCTGGCCAAGTCCTTCCGGAAAGGCCCATGCGGCTAGGGATAAAGAGATAAGGCTAAAGGAGATTCAAAAGGAAGAGATCCACCTCCCTAGCTTCGGCCGAACCTCTCCTCCTTGGAGGAGGGGCCAAGGCAGACCTCCCTCTCCCTCCTCCTATATATACTTGAGGTTTTGGCTGTTTTGAGACAAGATTTGATCTCTCTCCCACGGCGCAGTCCTACCTCTCTTCTTCCTCCTCCGCAGTGCTTAGGCGAAGCCCTGCCGGAATACCTTGCTGCTCCACCACCACCACATCGTCGTGCTGCTGTTGGAGCTCTTCCCCAACCTCTCCCTCCTCCTTGCTGGATCAAGGCGCGGGAGACGTCACCGGGCTATACGTGTGTTGAACGCAGAGGCGCCGTTGTTCGGCGCTTAGATCGGAATCCACCGCGATCAGAATCGTTGCGAGTACGACTCCACCAACCGCGCTCTTGTAACGCTTATGCTTAGCGATCTTCAAAGGTATGAAGATGCAATCTCCCCACTCGTTGCTGGTTTCTTCATAGATAGATCTTGGTGATCTTAGGAAATTTTTTGATTTACTACTACATCTCCCAACAGTGGCATCATGAGCTAGGTCTATGCGTAGAATCTATGCACGAGTAGAACACAAAGTTGTTGCGGGCGTCGATCTTGTTAATTTGCTTACCGCTACTAGTCTTATCTTTATTCGACAGTATTGTGGGATGAAACAGCCCGGGCCAACTTTACACGTATGCTTACGTGAGACCGGTTCCACCGCCTAACATGCACTTGTTGCATAAGGTGGCTAGCGGGTGTGTGTCTCTCCCACCTTAGTCGGATTGGATTCGATGAAAAGGGTCCTTATGAAGGGTAAAGAGCAATTGGCATATCACGTTGTGGTTTTGGCATAGGGAAGAAACGTTCTTGCTAGAAACCTATAGCAGCCACGTAAAAATTTGCAACTACAAATTAGAGGACGTCTAACTTGTTTTTGCAGCATATGCCTTGTGATGTTATATGGCCAAAGGATGTGATGTGATGCATTGTGATGTATGAGATTGATCATGTTCTTGTAATAGGATTCACGACTTGCATGTCGATGAGTATGACAACCGGCAGGAGCCATAGGAGTTGTCTTATTTTATTGTATGACCTGGGTGTCAATCAAGATCGCCATGTAATTACTTTTCTTTATTGCTAAACGTTAGCCATAGTAGTAGAAGTAATAGTTGGCGAGACAACTTCATGAAGACACGATGATGGAGATCATGATGATGGAGATCATGGTGTCGTGCCGGTGACAATGATGATCATGGTGCCCCGAATATGGAGATCAAAGGAGCAAGATGATAATTGCCATATCATGTCACTATATTGATTGCATGTGATGTTTATCATGTTTACATCTTATTTGCTTAGAACGACGGTAGTAAATAAGATGATCTCTCAATAAAATTTCAAGAAAGGTGTTCACCCTAACTGTGCACCGTTGCTAAGGACCATTGTTCCGAAGCACCATGTGATGATCAGGTGTGATAGGTTCTAACATTCGCATACAACGGGTGTAAGCCAGATTTACACACGTGAAACACTTAGGTTGACTTGACGATCCTAGCATGTACAAACATGGCCTCGGAACACGGAAGACCGAAAGGTCGAACATGAGTCGTATAGAAGATACGATCAACATGGAGATGTTCACCATGGATGACTAGTCCGTCTCACGTGATGATCGGACACAGGCTAGTTGACGTGGATCATGTGTCATTTGGATGACTAGAGAGATGTCTATCTAAGTGGGAGTTCATTAAATAATTTGATTATGTGAACTTAATTATCATGAACTTAGTCTAAAATTGTCGTTACAATCTATATTGTAGATCCAATGGCCAACGCTAATGTCACCCTCAACTTCAACGCGTTCCTAGAGAAAACCAAGCTGAAAGATGATGGAAGCAACTATGCGGACTGAGTCCGTGGTTTGAGGATCATCCTCATAGCTTCCAAAAGATTGTATGTTCTTGATGCACTACTAGGTGATGCACCCATTTTCCTAGCAGATCAAGACGTTATGAACGCTTGGCAGTCGCGCTGCGATGATTACTCCCTTGTTCAGTGCGGCATGCTTTACAGTTTAGAACCGGGGCTACAAAAGCATTTTGAGCAACACGGAGCATATGAGATGTTCCAAGAGCTGAAACTGGTTTTCCAAGCTCACGCCCGGGTCGAGAGATATGATGTCTCCGACAAGTTCTTTAGTTGTAAGATGGAGGAAAACAGTTTTGTCAGTGCGCACATACTCAAAATGTCTGGGTTGCACAACCGCTTGACTCAGCTGGGAGTTAATCTCCCGGATGACTCTATCATTGACAGAATCCTCCAGTCGCTTACACCTAGCTACAAGAGCTTTTTGATGAACTACAACATGCAGGGTATGGAGAAGTCCATTCCTGAGTTGTACTCGATGCTGAAATCAGCGGAGGTTGAGATCGAAAAGGAGCATCAAGTGTTGATAGTGAATAAGACCACTAGTTTCAAGAAAGCAAGGGCAAGAAGAACTTCAAGAAGGACGGCAAAGCTATTGCCGCGCCCGGTAAGCAAGTTGCGGGAAGAAGAACAAGAATGGACCCAAGCCTGAGACTGAGTGCTTTTATTGCAAGGGTACCGGTCACTAGAAGCGGAACTGCCCCAAGTACTTAGCGGATAAGAAGGCCGACAACGTTAAAGGTATATGTCATATACTTGTTATTGATGTGTACCTAACCAGCGCTCGTAGTAGCTCCCATTTGATACCGGCGCAGTTGCTCACATTTGTAACTCCAAGCAGGAGCTACGAAATAAGCGAAGGCTGGCAAAGGACGAGGTGACGATGCGCGTCGGGAATGGTTCCAAGGTCGATGTGATCGCTGTCGGCTCGCTACCTCTACATCTACCTTCGGGATTAGTTTTAAACCTTAATAATTGTTATTTAGTACCAGCTTTGAGCATGAACATTGTATCTGGGTCTCGCTTGATGCGAGATGGCTACTCATTTAAATCTGAGAATAATGGTTGTTCTATTTATATGAGAGAAATGTTTTATGGTCATGCCCCGCTGGTCAATGGTTTATTTTTGATGAATCTCGAACGTGATGTTACACATGTCCATAGTGTGAGTACCAAAAAGTGTAAGGTTGATAACAATAGTCCCACTTACATGTGGCACTGCCGCCTTGGTCATATTGGTGTCAAACGCATGAAGAAGCTCCATGTTGATGGGCTTTTGGAGTCTCTTGATTTTGAATCATTTGACAGGTGCGAACCATGCCTCATGGGCAAGATGACCAAGACTCCGTTCTCCGGAACAATGGAGCGAGCAACTGACTTGTTGGAGATAATACATACCGATGTATGCGGTCCAATGAGCGTCGAGGCTCGCGGTGGCTACCGTTATGTTCTCACCCTCACTGATGACTTGAGCAGATATGGGTATGTCTACTTAATGAAACATAAGTCTGAAACCTTTGAAAGGTTCAAGGAATTTCAGAGTGAGGTAGAGAATCAACGTGACAGGAAAATAAAGTGCCTATGATCTAATCGTGGCGGAGAATATTTAAGTCACGAGTTTGGCACGCACCTAAGGAAATGTGGAATTGTTTCACAACTCACGCCGCCTGGCACACCTCAGCGAAATGGTGTGTCTGAACATCGTAATCACACTCTATTAGATATGGTGCGATCTATGATGTCTCTTACCGACTTACCGCTATCATTTTGGGGATATGCATTAGAGACTGCCGCATTCACTTTAAATAGGGCACTGTCAAAATCCGTTGAGACGACACCGTATGACTTATGGTTTGGAAAGAAACCTAAGCCGTCGTTTCTAAAAGTTTGGGGATTTGATGCTTCCGTGAAGAAACTTCAACCTGAGAAGCTCGAACCCAAAGCGGAAAAGTGCGTCTTCATAGGATATCCCAAAGAGACTATTGGGTATACCTTCTACCTGAGATCCGAAAGCAAAGTCTTTGTGGCCAAGAATGGATCCTTTCTCGAGAAAGAGTTTTCTCGAAAGAAGTAAGTGGGAGAAAAATAGAACTTGATGAGGTAATTGTACCTCCACTCAAACCGGAGAGTAGCGCAACACAGGAAGTTGTTTCTGTAGAGCCTACACCGGCTGGAGAGGAAGTTAATGATGATGATCATGAAACTTCAGATCAAGTTGCTATTCGAAGGTCCACTAGGACACGTTCCGCAACAGAGTGGTACGACAACCCTGTCCTAGAGATCATGTTGTTGGACAATGGTGAACCTTCGAACTATGAAGAAGCAACGGAGGCCCAGATTCCAACAAATGGCTTGAAGCCATGAAATCCGAGATAGGCTCTATGTATGAGAACAAAGTATGGACTTTGGTGGACTTGCCTGATTATAAGCGAGCCATTGAAAATAAATGGATCTTTAAGAAGAAGACTGACGCGGATGGTAATGTGACCGTCTATAAGGCTCGGCTTGTTGCTAAGGGTTATCGACAAGTTCAAGGAGTTGACTATGATGAGACTTTCTCACCTGTAGAGATGCTGAAGTCTATCCGAATCATGTTAGCAATTGCCGCATTTTATGATTATGAGATCTGGAAAATGGACATCAAAATGGCATTCCTTAATGGCTTCCTCAAGGAAGAACTGTATATGATGCAGCCGGAAGGTTTTGTCGATCCTAAAGATGCTAACAAAGTATGCAAGCTCCAGCGCTCCATCTATGGGCTGGTGCAAGCATCTCGGAGTTGGAACATTCGCTTTAATGAGGTGATTAAAGCGTTTGGGTTTGTAGAGGTTTATGGAGAACCTTGTATTTACAAGAAAGTGAGTGGGAGCTCTGTAGCATTTCTCATATTATATGTGGATGACATACTGATAATGAGAAATGATATAGAACTTTTGGAAAGCGTAAAGGCCTACTTGAATAAATGTTTTTCAATGAAGGACCTTGGAGAAGCTTCTTACATATTAGGCATCAAGATCTATAGAGATAGATCGAGACGCCTCATAGGTCTTTCGCAAAGCACATACCTTGACAAGATATTGAAGAAGTTCAATATGGATCAGTCCAAGAAGGGGTTCTTGCTTGTGTTACAAGGTGTGAGATTGAGTACGACTCAATGCCCGACCACGGCAAAGGATAGAGAAGAGATGAGTGTCATTCCCTATGCTTCAGCCATATGCTCTATTATATATGTCATGTTGTGTACCATACCTGATGTGAACCTTGCCATAAGTTTGGTAGGGAGGTACCAAAGTGATCCCGGAGCGGAACACTGGATTGCGGTCAAGAATATCCTGAAGTACCTAAAAAGGACCAAGGAGATGTTTCTCGTATATGGAGGTGCCGAAGAGCTCGTCGTAAAGGGTTACGTCGATGCTAGCTTCGACACAGATCCGGACGACTCCAAGTCACAAACCGGATACATGTATATTTTGAACGGAGGGGCAGTCAGCTGGTGCAGCAGCAAGCAAAGCGTCGTGGCGGCATCTACATGTGAAGCGGAGTACATAGCTGCTTCGGAAGCAGCAAAGGAAGGAGTCTAGATGAAGGAGTTCATCACCGACCTAGGAGTGATTCCCAATGCGTCGGGCCCAATGACTCTGTTCTGTGACAACACTGGAGCTATTGCCCTTGCGAAGGAGCCCAGGTTTCACAAGAAGACAAGACACATCAAGCGCCGCTTCAACTCCATCCGTGATTACATTTAGGAGGGAGATATAGATATTTGTAAAGTACATACGGATCTGAATGTCACAAATCCGTTGACTAAACCACTCTCACGAGCAAAACATGATCAACACCAGAATGCTATGGGTGTTCGATTCATCACAATGTAACTAGATTATTGACTCTAGTGCAAGTGGGAGACTATTGGAAATATGCCCTAGAGGCAATAATAAAATGGTTATTATTGTATTTCCTTGTTCAAGATAATTGTCTATTGTTCATGCTATAATTGTATTAACCGGAAACCAGAATGCATGTGTGAATACATAGACCACAACGTGTCCCTAGTGAGCCTCTAGTTGATTAGCTCGTTGATCAATAGATGGTCATGGTTTCATGACTATGGACATTGGACGTCGTTGATAACGGGATCACATCATTAGGAGAATGATGTGATGGACAAGACCCAATCCTAAGATAGCACAAGATCGTGTAGTTCGTCTGCTAAAGCTTTTTCAATGTCAAGTATCGTTTCCTTAGACCATGAGATTGTGCAACTCCCGGATACCGTAGGAATGCCTTGGGTGTGCCAAACGTCACAACGTAACTGGGTGGCTATAAAGGTGCACTACGGGTATATCCGAAAGTGTCTGTTGGGTTGGCACGAATCGAGACTGGGATTTGTCACTCCGTATGACGGAGAGGTATCTCTAGGCCCACTCGGTAAGACACCATCATAATGAGCTCAATGTGACTAAGGATTTAGCCACGGGATGATGTGTTACGGAACGAGTAAAGAGACTTGCCGGTAATGAGATTGAACAAGGTATAGAGATACCGACGATCGAATCTCGAGCAAGTATCATATCGGTAGACAAAGGGAATTGTATACGGGATTGATTGAATCCCCGACATTGTGGTTCATCCGATGAGATCATCGTGGAGCATGTGGGAACCAACATGGGTATCCAGATCCCGTTGTTTGTTATTGATCGGAGAGGTGTCTCGATCATGTCTACGTGTCTCCCGAACCTGTAGGGTCTACACACTTAAGGTTCGATGATGTTAGGGTTATAGGGAAATGGTATACATGATTACCGAAGGTTGTTTGGAGTCCCAGATGATATGCCGGACAGCACGAGGAGCTTCGGAATGGTCCGGAGGTAAAGATTGATATATAGGAAGTCCCGTTTTGGTCACCGAAAAGTTTTCGGGCTCATCAGTAGTGTACCGAGAGTGCCGAGGGGGTGCCGGAGGACCCCTGGGAGGGGTGTGACGACCAAAGGACTTCGTGGGCTGTTAGAGGAGGTGTACCAGCCCTTATTGGTCTGGCCAAGTCCTTCCAAAAAGGCCCATGCGGCCAGGGATAAAGAGATAAGGCTAAAGGAGATTCAAAAGGAAGAGATCCACCTCCCTTGTGGGAGGTGGACTCCTCCCTAGCTTCGGTCGAACCTCTCCTCCTCGGAGGAGGGTCCAAGGCATCCCTCCCTCTCCCTCCTCCTATATATACTTGAGGTTTTGGCTGTTTTGAGACAAGATTTGATCTTTCTCCCATGGCGCAGCCCTACCTCTCTTGTTCCTCCTCCGCAGTGCTTAGGCGAAGCCCTGCCGGAATACCTTGCTGCTCCACCACCACCACGCCGTCGTGTTGCTGTTGGAGCTCTTACCCACCCTCTCCCTCCTCCTTGCTGGATCAAGGTGCAGGAGACGTCACCGGGCTGTACGTGTGTGACAAAGAGTTCACTCCAAAGTCACAAATAGCAGAGAACAAACGAAGAAAATATTGTAGGGTACGAAACCACCTAAAAGTTATCTTTTCCGATCAATCGTATGAGCTATCCCTATAAGTGTCACAAACATCCCTAGAGTTCGTACTAAAATAACACCTTAAGATACACATCAACTAAAACTCTAATGTCACCTAGATACTCCAATGTCACCACGAGTACCCATGGGCTTGATTATACGATATGCATCACACAATTTCAGATTCATCAGGTTCAATCCGACACAAAGAACTTCAAAGAGTGCCCCAAAGTTTCTAACAGAGAGTCAAGACAAAAACGTTTGCCAACCCCTATGCAAGATTCCCAAGGTCACGGAACCCTCAAGTTGATCACCAAAACATACATCAAGTGGATCAATAGAACATCCCATTGTCACCACAGATATCCCATCGCAAGACATACATCAAGTGTTCTCAAATCCTTTAAAGACTCAATCCGATAAGAAAACTTCAAAGGGAAAACTCAATTCATCACAAGAAGATAGAGAGGGCAAAACTCCATATGATTCATCTATATTAATAAAGCTCGCGGTACATTAAGATCGTGTCGTCTCAAGAACACGAGAGAGAGAGAGATCAAATACATAGCTACTGGTACATACCCTTAGCCCCAAGGGTGAACTACTCCCTCCTCGTCATCAAGACCGCCAGGATGATGAATATGGCCTCCGGGGATGGTTTCCCCCTCCGACAGGGTGCCGGAACGGGCTCCCAATTGGTTTTTCGTGGCTACAGAGGCTTGCGGCGGCGGAATGATACGTCCATTTTGCATCATGCTTTTATATTGATATTTATTGCATTATGGGATGTTACTACACATTTTTGTACAATATTTATGCCTTTTCTCTCTTATTTTACAAGGTTTACATGAAGAGGGAGAATGTCGGCAGTTGGAATTCTAGACTGGAAAAGGAGCAAATCTGAGATACCTATTCTTCACAACTCCAAAAGTCCTGAAAATCTACGGAGAATTATTTTGGAATATAAAAAAATATTGGGCGAAAGAAATACATCAGGGGGCCCACCAGGCAGTCACAAGCCAGGGGGCGCGCCCTACCCCCTAGGCACGCCCCTGTGGCTTATGGCCCACCTAGCAGCCCTCCGATGCCCATCTTCTGCTATATTGAGGGTTTTGACCTGGAAAAAATCATAACAGATCTTTCGGGGCGAAGCGCCACCATCTCGAGGCGGAACTTGGGTAGAACCAATCTAGGGCTCCGACGGAGCTGTTCTGCCGGGGAAACTTCCCTCCCGGAGGGGGAAATCGAAGCCATCGTCATCACCAACGATCCTCTCATCGAGAGGGGGTCAATATCCATCAACATCTTCATCAACGCCATCACCTCTCCAAACCCTAGTTCATCTCTTGTATCCGATCTTTGTCTCAAAACCTCAGATTGGTACGTGTGGGTTGCTAGTAGTGTTGATTACTCCTTGTAGTTGATGCTAGTTGGTTTACTTGGTGGAAGATCATATGTTCAGATCCTTGATCATCATTAATACTCCTCTGATTATGAACATGAATATGCTTTGTGAGTAGTTACGTTTGTTCCTGAGGACATGGGATAAGTCTTGTTATAAGTAATCATGTGAATTTGGTATTCGTTCGATATTTTGATGAGATGTATGATGTCTCTCCTCTAGTGGTGTTATGTGAACGTCGACTACATGACACTTCACCATTGTTTGGGCCTAGAGGAAGGCATTGGGAAGTAATAAGTAGATGATGGGTTGCTAGAGTGACAGAAGCTTAAACCCTAGTTTATGTGTTGCTTCGTAAGGGGCTCATTTGGATCCACATGTTTCATGCTATGGTTAGATTTATCTTAATTGTTCTTTCGTAGTTGCAGATGCTTGCGATAGGGGTTAATAATAAGTGGGAGGCTTGTCCAAGTAAGGGAAGCACCCAAGCACCGGTCCACCCACATATCAAATTATCAAAGTAACGAACGCGAATCATATGAGCATGATGAAAACTAGCTTGACAGAAATTCCCATGTTTCCTCGGGAGCGCCTTGCTTTATATAAGAGTTTTTCCAGGATTGTCCTTTGCTATAAAAAGGATTGGGCCACCTTTCTACACCTTTGTTGCAATTGTTACTTGCTACCCATTACGAATTATCTTATCACAAAACTATCTGTTACCGATAATTTCAGTGCTTGCAGAGAATACCTTACTGAAAACCGCTTGTCATTTCCTTCTGCTCCTCGTTGGGTTCGACACTCTTACTTATCGAAAGGACTACGATAGATCCCCTATACTTGTGGGTCATCACGGAACTCCCCATCTAGGGTTCTTTTTGGAGGTTTGGGTATTTATAAGAATTTTTGGCATCGGTCTCACGTCAAGGGGGTGCCTGATGGGCCCACAAGCCCGAAGCACCCTTCCTAGGGGGTAAGGCGCACCTAGAGGGCTTTTGTCCTCCTCGACCACTTCCTGGCCCAGCTCTTGTGCTTCGGGGGTCTCTTTTGGTCCATAAAAATCATCGTAAATTTTCAGCCCATTCCGGGAACTTTTGTTTCTGCACAAAAAAACGACACCACGATATTTCTAGTGAAAACAACATAAGTCCGGGTTAGTTCTAATCAAATCATACAAAAAACATATAAAATTGTTGGAAACATGGCATTAATACTTCATAAATTATAGATACGTTGATACATATCATATCGTCTTTAATGACGAGGGCGTGGAGGTGATCACCAAGTTCAAGGAGCACGACAATGCCTTTGTCGTGATTGCCTGAGCTCCTATGGTCCAATCCTTGGTTGTTCTTGCTTTAAGACTTCGGTTTCGTTTAGAACTTATTGTACTGTGTTGGTTTAAAATTGTTCTGCATGGTTAAGACTTATGTTTGTGCCCAAGATTGTTCTGTTGCTACTAGTGTAGTTCTTACTAGTTCATGTGTGCCTTTGGTAACCTCACCACATCGAGTAGGAGGTTACCACACAACTGTCTTGGATGTAACCAAACAACCGGACTTGTGTTTCCCCTCAAACAAGTCCGCAACCAAATAGCAGACCTTTCGTTTTAGCATATTCAGGCTAGAGGGGATGCAGGCAACCAATCAACATGTAGATGTTGGTTTTTAGCCTGTATATGCTCAGCCAGGCCCAACTGGGACAAGTATGCAAAGTGGCAAAAAATGATTCGGGTAACCAAATGCACCCTTATGGTATGCATGGATTGGAGAGGTGTAAGAGCATTTACAAGCGGACCCCGCATATCCTCCTCAAACGTCTGGACAGGCCTCCCGGTCGCGGAATTTCGCCCGAGGGGGGCTCTAAAACTGATCTTAAACGCCCGGGCTGATGAGCACCCCTCATATCCAATCCAAATATGGGACAGATATGGGGCACACGGACATGCCCACTTGGCCCGCACTGGCCCCCATCGACCCCAAATATATTCGTCCTCTTCAGCTCGTCGGACCAAACCCTAGCCACTTCACTCCACTCCCCTCCACTCCACTCACATCTGCCACCCTAGCTTACCTCCGCTGATCTTCGGCCTTCTGTGATATGGAGGGCAGGGGATCTAACTCCGACCAGTCCAGATCCATTAATTGGGGGATCATCCCCTATGGATTGGAGGCAATGGGGGTCCGCATTGCGCTCCTCCGCTCCCACAAGGACAGCGTCCGACCGACGGTAGGATCTATCCGGCGCGACTCCATAGCGTTCGCTCAATGGACACTCAGTTCCTCCAGGGCGGGATCATCACAGTCCCGGCGGGCAAAAAATCTCTCCTTCCCCATCACCGACCCGGCAGACTTCGAGTCCCACCCCGAGAACGGGCTACCGTCCTGGGAAGGAGAGGATAAGGGTCGTCGAGGCCTATCTCGCGGAGGAAATGGCGATGACGGAGGCGGCTGATGCGGTTGTGCGGGCGACCGCAATGGAGGAAGCCATTCGCGCCCGCATTTTAAAGAAACGACAGCAGAGGAACACATCCGCCCTAGCCCGCGAGCAGAATCGGGCGGTCCATGAACCGGTCGGACTGCCACAGAAGGAGGACAGTGATGGCGAGGACTGATACTTGTGATCTGTGTTGGGTTTTCCATGAAGAGGAATGGGATATCGCAGCATAATGTGGGTAAGTATTTCCCTTAATTATGAAACCAAGGTTTATCGAACAAATAGGAATACCAATCCTCAACCATCTTCAGTTGCTGCACAAAAAAGAAGAAACAACTCGCACCAACACCGGCAAGAGGGTTGTCAATCCCGTTGATCTCCTTATTTTCAAGCAACTGAGTTATGTAGATAATTGTAAATTGCAAAAAAGGCAAATAAATAACAGCAAGGTAGTGATAGCGTTTGTGAATATATAACTGAATAGATCCGGGAGCCGTAGAGTTCTCTAGTGGCATCTCTCATAGAAATAGCATACAATGGGTAACAAATTAATGTTGGGCAATTGATAGAAAATCGAATAGTTATGCGATTTTCACGGCAATGATCATGTGTATATAGGCATCACGTCCATAAGAAAATAGGTTGACTCTTGTCTGCACCTACTACTATTACTCCACTCATCGACCGCTATCCAACATGCATCTAGAGTATTAAGTAAAATAGAGTAATGCTTGAAGAACGATGACATGATGTAGACAAAGTAAACTCAATCAATATGAATAAAACCCATCGATTTATCCTTAGTAGCAGCAACACAAAGACGCAACTTGTCCCCTTCTATCACTAGGATATAGAAACTCGTCAGGTTGAACCTACTACAAGGCACCACTCCCACCGAAGAAATATCAATCTAGTTAGCCAAACTATCTCAATATATCAGAGAGCATTACGAAGCTACAATGATCATGCAAATAAGAATCTTAGTATTTAGGTTTGACTCAAATACTTTTCATGAATAATCTAAACATGAACTCACAATTCATCGGATCCCAACAAACACCCCATACAAATGGATTACATCGGATAGATCAAGGCAAAGATGCAATGAACATTGTATTGAAGATCGAGAGAGAGAGAGAGAGATTTCCATCTAGGTACTACCTACAGACCCATATGTCTGTAGTGAACTACTCACACATCATGGTGAGGGCAGCAAGGTTGAAGTAAGAGGCCCTCCGTGATCGATCTCCCCTCTTGCAAGGTGCCGGAACGGAGGTGTAGATGGCCTCCCGTCAGAACAGAGACTTGCGACGGTGAAAAAAGTGTTTCAGAGTGTTCCTAGGGTTTTTGGAATATATGTGAATTTATAGGCCAGAGAAGTGCGTCGGGAGGCGCACGAGGGAGGCACAAGCCATCAGGGCGCACCCCCTTGGTGGCCCGTCTTGTTGGCTTGTGAGTACCTCGTGGCTCTCCCGGCCTCCTCCCAAAGCTTCGAGGTCCTCTTTTGGTCCAGAAAAAATCATCAAAAAGTTTTGCGGCCATTGGAGTTCGTTTGGTACTGTAAACCTGAAAAGTCAAAAACACGCAGAAAACAACAAGTGGCACTAGGCATTGGGTCAATAGGTTAGTGGTCAAAAATATTATAAATTGGTAAACAAATGCCCAAAAAGTATCCTAGAATGATAATATATTAGCATGGAACAGTCAACAATTATAGATACATTGGAGACATATCAGCATCCCCAAGCTTAATTCCTGCTCGTCCTCGAGTAGGTAAATGATAAAAATAGAATTTTTTATTTGACATGCTACCTATTATGTAATCTTTTGTATGTATTCTCAATGAGAAATGATGAATTAACAAACAACAACATAGTAATATTTATAGGTATAAGAAACAAAATCATTGGTTTTTCAAAGTATATGATCCTAAAAGAATGTTTACCCCTACTCATCTTATTATATTAGCAAGGCATGATTCCGTATTAACCACATCAATACAAATGTTAAGCACCATGGTTTCCAAGTCAAGCAATTGGATCGTACTTTTTCAATATGCATCAACTTTTTATTCTTCACGCAATACATGAGCGTGAACCATTGGACATAGCATATAGGTGGAATAGAGTATGATGGTGGATATCAAAGGGGTAAAAAGTGGAGAAGATAGTCTCGCATCAACTAGGCGTACCAACGAGCTATGGAAATGCTCATCGATAGATGTCAATGCAATGAGTAGGGATTGCCATGCAAATGATGCACTAGAGCTATACGCGTATGAAAGCTCAACTGAAGCTAAGTGGGGTGTGCATCCAACTTGTTTGCTCATGAAGATCTCGAGCATTTGAGGAAGCCCGTCATCGGAATATACAAGCCAAGTTTATTATATGAAAAGGTAATTCCCACTAGCATATGGAAGTGACAACATATGAGACTCCCTATATGAAGAACATGGTACCACTTTGAGGCACAAGTGTGTTAAAGGATAATAGAAAAGTCCCTTCTCTCTTTTTCTCTCATTTTTTTCATGATAGGATTTTATTTTTTCCTCCCCCATTCATAATTTTTTATATGGTGGGCTCGTTTTGACTCCCCCATTTTTATTTTATTTTTCGTCTGGAGTCTCATCCCGACTTGTGGGGGAATCATAGTCTCCGTCATCCTTTTATCATTGGGACAATGCTCTAATTATGATGATCATCACACCTTTAGTTACTTACAACTCAATATAAAGAACTGATAGGAATATATGACTCTATATGAATGCCTCTGGCAGTGTACCAGGATGTGCAATGATCTAGCGTGACACGTATCAAAAACATGATGAACGATGGCTTTGCCACAAAAACTATGTCAGCTCTATATGATCATGCAAAGCAATATGATGATGAACGAACTAGTCATGTGAAGTGACAATGGAATTTGCATGACAATATATCTCGGAATGGCTATGGAAATGCCATAATAGGTAGGTGTGGTGGCTATTTTGAGGAAGATATAATGATGCTTATGTGCAACAGAGCGTATCATGTCACGGGGTTTGGATGCACCAGCGAGAGTTGCACCGATCCTCGAGGTGAGGATGGGCTATGTACGGTACCGAAGAGGCTAGCAAATATGAGAAGGTGAAGATGCATATGTCCATGGTGTCACATTAGTCATAAATAACTCATATAATTATTTCAAAGTTTTATCAGTTTTATCACAAATCAAAGTACTCCTCGCATGCCCTGAGGGAGGAGGTTGGTAGGAGTTAACCATTGCGCGCGCCCGACTCGAAACAACACTAGGATTTCAACGAGGAATAAAAATGCTCACACATTATCACCATGCCTATTTAACTTTTAGATGGATAACATGTTAACAACTCTTAACCTCAACACTTCTACGAATCAAGAATTATGGACTGACACCTTTTTCATATTACCACATCAATGTCATTAACACAAAATTTCTCTATATGTGCTACATGGTAGTTTTGATTATCATTCATTCAATACCTATTATTTTTGGACTAGTATTATGACCAATGAAAATTATCATCACTATTTATTCAGATCTCAAACAAATATAAGCAAAGAATGATAGCATAATATTTCTATAAAATCTAGACGCCACTGTGCTGAAAAAGATATAAGCAAAGTACTACAACAACTGCCAAGCTCAAAAGATATAAGTGAAGCACATAGAGTATTCTAGCAAATTATGATGAAGGTGTGTGTGACTCAAATAGGTGTGTCCTGCAAATGATGATTGTTACATAATAAAAGTAAAGGCAAACCAAAGCAAACGATGCTCCAAGCAAAACACATATCATGTGATGAATAAAAATATAGCTCCAAGTGACATACCGATGGATTGAGACGAAAGAGGGGATGCCTTCCGGGGCATCCCCGAGCTTAGATGCTTGAGTATTCCTTAGAATTTTACTTGGTGTGCCTTGGGAATCCCCAATCTTAGGCTCTTGCTACTCCTTATTCCATGGTCCATCATGATCACACCAAAAACATGAAAACTTCAATCACACAAAACTCAACAAAATTTGTGAGGTCCGTTAGTATAAGCAACATATTGCATACTTTAGGTGCTGTGAAAAAATTATTATTAATTCACTTTTACATAATAGGTAATGCATTCTAACTTCTCCATGGCTTATACCCCCCCCAATACAATCCATAACATAATCAAAACAAGCAAACTATGCAAGCAAAACAAAATATGTCCAAAACAGAATAGTGTGTAGCAATCGGTAAAGAGACCATACTTATGTAACTCTAAAATTTCTTAAAACTTACGACAACATAAATAATTTGTATTGAAATACTGTGTAAAAATTTCAGATCATTATCACGCTTCTGTCAAAAATGAAAGCTCATGTACTGGAGTCAAAGTTTCTGTTATGTTTCAGCATCGCTACTACTCATCTTGTGAGTCATCCCAAAGGCTTTACTTGGCACAAACACTAATTAAAACATAATCATTACAGACACAAGAATCATGTTATCACAAGATAAAATAAAGTATTGGCTTGTCTTCCAACAAGCTCTTTCTTTATAGCCATTAAGATGGGCTTGCAATTTCAATGATACTCACATAAAAGATAAGAATTGAAGCACAAAGAGAGCATCATATAGCATGTGACAAACTCATTTAAGTCTAACATACTTCCTATGGATAGGAATTTTATAGGAAAATAAATTATCAAGACAAGAAATATCTAGCACATGCAAATAGGAAGAGTGAAGCATTAATTATTTCAACACAAAGAGAGATAACTGAATAACATGCAAATTCCTATAACCATATTTGCCTCTCTCATTATAATTACATGTAGGATCATAATCAAACTCAACAATATAACTATCATGTAAAACATTCTCTTTACGATCCATATGCATATAAGTCTTATAATCATCCAAGGTAGGGGGATCATTATTACCTAAAGTTGACGCTCTTCCAAACCCACTTTTAGTAGTGTTGCAAATATCATACTCAATAATAGGTTCATCATGAAGCTCAAAATTATCAAGATCGTAAGAAATATCATGATTATCACCCCAATCGTGATCATTGGCACAATTGACATTCATAGAAGTCATACAAATAAAATTGCAATCATGCTTTTCATTCAAGGAACTATCATGAATCACTTTATAAGTTTCTTTTAACACTTCATCACAAATTTTAGATTCATGATTTTCAAGCAAGACCTCATAAAGATAATCTAGTTAATTCTCAATAGCAATTGTTTGAACATAATCGGGTCTTTTGAACAGATTAGAAAGTGGACGAGGATCCATTTATCTTAAATTTTGCATTTACTTTCTATTTTGGTGTGACAAAGATAAGGATAACATAACTGGGCAAACAAGCAAAGATAAATATTTTTGTTTTTTGTTTTTTATATAACAGCAAATAAAAATAAGAACAAGTGAATGGAAATTTTTGCAGAGTTACTTGATAGTTGGCAATGGTATTCCCCGGCAACGGCGCCAGAAATCCTTTCTAATACTTGTGATCTACGTTGGGTTTTCCTTGAAGAGAAACGGGTTATCGCAACACAATGTGGGTAAGTATTTCCCTCAGTTATGAAATCAAGGTTTATCAAACCAATAGGAATACTAATCCTCAGCCGTCTTCAGCGGCTGCACAAAAAAGAACAAACAACTTGCACCCAATGCCGACAAGAGGGTTATCAATCCCCTTGATCTTGTTATTTGCAAGAAAGTGAGTTTTGTAGATAATTGTAAATTGCAAAATAAAATAAAAGAAAATAAATAACAACAAGGTAGTGATATCGCTTGTGAATATATAAGTGAATAGACCCGGGAGCCGTAGAGTTCTCTAGTGGCATCTCTCATAGAAATAGCATGGGTAAAAAATTAATGTTGGGCAATTGACATAAAAGCGAACGGTTATGCGGTTTTTTTACGGCAATGATCATGTGTATATAGGCATCACGTCCATAAGCAAATAAGCCGACTCCTGCCTGCACCTACTACTATTACTCCACTCGTCGACTGATATCCAACATGCATATAGAGTATTAAGTAAAATAGAGTAATACTTGAAGAATGATGACATGATGTAGACAAAATAAACTCAATAAATATGAATAAACCCCATCATTTTATCCTTAGTAGAAGCAACACAAAGACGCAACTTGCCTCCTTCTCTCACTGGGATATAGAAACTCGTCAGGTTGAACCTACTACAGCGCACCACTCACATCGAAGAAATATCAATCTAGGTGGCAAAACTATCTCAATAGATCGGAGAGCATTATGAAGCTATAATGATCGTGCAAATAAGAATCTTAGTATTCAGGTTTGACTCAAATTCTTTTCATGAATAATTTGAACATAAACTCATAATTCATCGGATCCCAACAAACACACCATACAAAGGGATTACATCGGATAGATCAAGGCGAAGATGCGATGAACATTGCATTGATGAGAGAGAGAGAGATTGCCATCTAGGTACTACCTACAGACCCATAGGTCCGTGGTGAACTACTCACACATCATAGTGAGGGCAGGAAGGTTGATGAAGAGGCCCTTCATGATCGATCTCCTCTCCATTAGGGTGCCGGAACGGAGGTGTAGATGGCCTCTCCGGCGACAGAAAAAGTGTTTTGGGAGCGCTCCTAGGGTTTTTGGAATATATGTAAATTTATAGGAGAGACAGGGGCGTCGGGAGGCGCACGAGGGAGGCACAAGCCATCAAGGCGCGCCCCTTGGTGGTGCGCCCTGTTGGCTTGTAGGTCCCTCATGGCTCTCCCGGAGTCCTCCCAAAGCTTCCACGTCTTCTTTTGGTCTAGAAAAAATCATCAAAATGTTTCATGGCAATCGGACTTCGTTTGGTACTGTAAACCTGAAAAGTCAAAAACACACATAAAACAGCAACAGGCACCGGGCAATGGGTCAATAGGTTAGTGCTCAAAAATATTACAAATTGGTAAACAAATGCCCAAAAGGTATCCTAGACTGGTAATATATTAGTATGTAACAATAAAAAATTATAGATACGTTGGAGACTTATCAAGGACCGCTCCGACGACGAGCAGATTTGGCTCAATCCCTACTATGCCTTCGACCGGTACTTACATGAGAAGGAAGGCAAGGGCGACCGGAAGGGCAAGGGCAGTCGTGGATGATCTCCACCATATCCAAGCATGCCAAATTTTTGTAGTCCGATGGCATGTTAGTAGTGATGGACTAGCCGGACGATGTGTGTAATGCATCGTCGTAGTAGTTGCATGCTTAGTATGAATTTGAGATGTGAGATTTGAGGTGTCCGGATGTAGAATGCATTATTTGAGACGTGATCAGTCAGTGTTCGTAGACGCGCCCGGGTGAGTCCGCGGGCGTTTGAGGGGCCGGATGTGCAGGTTCTGGTTGTAGATGCTCTAAGTGAGACGACGACCGGTGCAAAAAAATCTCATGGTACCATAGTATGTGTAATAAATTCGCACAATGAATTGTTCACAAAACCATTTCACTCAACTAACCCTTTCATGTAGCGTCAAACACGCGGGCGCTACGTGTAGCGCCCTTCTATCAGGCGCTACACACCTTGCAAGCGTGCTTCCCTTGGGCCACGCTGGTCCCCACCCTATTTAAGTAGCGCCAGAACTTAGGCACGAAATATACTAGGGGTTAGAAATTGGCGCGAGTCGGCCCCCTGGCCATCCCAAACACTTCTCCCACGAACAAACCAACACAGAGTTGAACGACTATGGTTTACTCTCTCCCCCTCTCAAATCCCTCCCCAAATCCTCTAGATCTGAAGATTATTGTGTGGATTTCGACCCCAATCTCTCCCCCAAGGTAATCGCCTTCGATCCCCTCCTTTTCATCCGAAAATTTTTCTCATGTTTGTCTAAGTCTTGCAAATTTAGGCAGACCCTAGTTCTTCATGGAATTTGAAAAGTGTATGGAAATATGAGATGATTGTTTGGTGTTTCGCATACGCATTGACATTAGTGTTAGGGTTGTTAGTATGTTAGGGCTAGGGTTATGGTTCTTGTTATGTTGGGGTTAGGGTTATTGTTTAGTTTATATGTTAGGGCTAGCGTTTGGTTATGTGACTAGGATTTTGTGTTAATCTTCGCACGAGTGCTTATGAAATATATTTTTCGTTGTGTTTTTTAATTTATTTTATGGATGGGCAGAACATGTGTTTATGTTCATCATGTGGATAAGGACGCCTTTTTGAAAGGCAATATCGAGCTGAACAAGGATGATCTTGATAAAGTGTTCGAGAGTAGTCCTAACTATGTCGAAGTCTTGGAACAAGTGATGAAATATTTGAATTGGATGGACCCAAGTGGTATTGTTGAGTTGGGGAAGGCATAATGTGGGGTGGAATGCACATCCATTGGAATACAATGTGTATAAACTCCAAGCAACATTGGGTTGCCTACAAGGAGACGGTGATTGAATCTCTAGACAAGGCTCTTGAGTTATTTGCCAGAAAAAAGGTTGATGCTAGTTTGCACCTGGACTTGAACTGGCTTGCCTCCCCATTGTTTGCTAGGAGTTATCCACCCATGAACCAAGATGAAATGGTGAACCTCTTTTGACCCAACAAGTGAGGCCAACATTGTGCCCGGTTTCAAAGAACCTAAATGTATCATTGTACAAGCGAATGATAAGTACGAGGATGATAAGAATGATGTTGATCTTCATGACAACAATTTTGGTGATTTGAAAAAATATCATGTGCAGGAGACCATGGAACATTCCATCCTGTATACCTGGAGCTATGCATCAGAGTCATACGAAGATGGTTTCGTTGACGAAGTTGATGAGGAGGCACTACTAGGGAAAAGCCTAGCAGTAGCGCTGGTTTTGGGTATAGCAGTAGCATGGGGCAGCGCGCTACTGCTACGGCGTTACAGCTAAAGTGTAGCAGTAGTGTGTTTTAGCCCGCGCTACTGCTATACCTGCTTAGCAGTAGCGCTTTTAGTAGAAATCACTACTGGTAGTTACTAGCAGCGCGCCTCTCTGCCAGCACTACTACTATTATTACGTATTTCTTTTTTGTTTTATGTCGTATATTCATACGCCACTATACAAGTCTTCATACAGTATCATCATAATAAATCATTGTCATATAACAACTCCTCATCATCATCATTTTCGTTCATGAGACATCATATAACAACTTGGTCACTAGTTATAACAACTCATCATCATCATAGTACTCATAATCACTACTCCTCCTCCTCAGTATCACCATCAACTCTAACACATTGTAGCACATAATAAAAACTTCTCATCATCATCATAGTCATATATAATCAACACTAACTAATTGTTCTTAATACCTAGGACCTACTCCTATTGCTCTCTCTCATGTAAAATAGCAAAAAATATGTGTAGCACTCCTGCTTCATCATATTGGAGAATGCAGATGAACCCGTCTCCTAATTGTGGGATGCGCTTCCGATTACTGCCCCCTAGTACTTCTCTGCGATCCTTCATAATTTTGCTCCAGTCTTTGACTATTAAGACTTCCTCGCTTCGAGAAATGGTGAATGCACTCATGTGCAATGTAGGGTATCTTGGTCGTAAGCTAACCATTTTCATGCGATCTTTAGGCTTGATCCAACGAGGCACAAGACTCATCGGGAGTCCCTATTGAAGGACATCACAGTAACATACTTAGCAATGAAGTTTAGCTTAAAAAATAATGTATGCAAAAGATGCACTAAGGACAAATAGTAAAAATCTTACCATCTTTCCTAAATGGACGTGACCATAGTTCAATATGCACACTAGTGGTTGCACGCTTTGAGTACTAATATCTCGAAGTCCAGGAAAATAACCTGTCTTGATAGTATCAAGATCCCCAAGCCATGAAACATAATGACCTATCTCCTCACAGTTTAGTTCAGCCCCGGGACAGTAGTACGTGTTGTCTACCAAGCACTGGACATGTTTGCTTGAATGGAAATAAACTGTCAATAGAAATTAGCTGTCAACTATTTTTGAATAAACAATTTAAATTACTTAATAAATATGGTTGAGAAACTCACACAATGGTAGAACTGGAGGTGTCTGCACATCGACCCAGATGTCGATATTACCTTCAATTTCATCTTTCGGATGAATATCAAAGGTGATACACATATTAGGCTCAAATGCATAAGCCTTGCATAGTGCTCTCCAATTTTTGCATTCAAAATAGGAGTAGGTGTCTGCATTATACAATTTTACGGCAAAAGTATAACCATGCTCGGTCCTCAAGTGAACTCTCTTTACCTCCATACTTTCCTTAGTATTGAAACCAATCTTATCCAAGACAGAAATTCTTGCATGGAAGGGGATACGCTGCTACTTCTCGAGCATGCGTTGGTTTCCATGAAGAGGAATGGGTGATTTAGCAAAGTAGATAAGTATTTCCCTCAGTTGTTGAGAACCAAGGTATCAATCCAGTAGGAGATACAAGCAAGTCCCCAATAGGTGTACCTACACAAAGAATCAAACTCTTGCACCCAACGCTATAAAGGGGTTGTCAATCCCTCTAAGGTTACTTGCAAGGATGAGATATGATAGAGATAGATTACTTGAATGTAAAGAAAAACAAAAGGTAAAAATAATTCAGCAAAGTATTTTTGGTATTTTTGGTTTTAGATCTGAAAGTATAAGATGGAAAATAGACCCGAGGGCCATAGGTTTAACTAGAGGCTTCTCTCATGATAGCAAGTATTACGGTGGGTGAACAAATTACTGTCGAGCAATTGATAGAAAAGCGAATAATTATGAAGATATCCAAGGCAATGATTATGCATATAGGCATCACGTCCGTGTCAAGTAGACCGAAATGATTATGCATCTACTACTATTACTCCACACATCAACCGAGTCCTGCCTGCATCTAGAGTATTATAGTTTATGAAGAACAGAGTAACACGTTAGGTAAGATGACATGATGTAGAGGGATAAACTCAAGCAATATGATGAAAACCCCATCTTGTTATCCTTGATGGAAACAATACAATACGTGCCTCGCTACCCCTAGTTTGTCACTGGGTGAGGACACCGCAAGATTGAACCCAAAACTAAGCACTTCTCCCATTGCAAGAATTACCAATCTAGTTGGCCAAACCAAACCAATAACTCGAAGAGACTTGCAAAGATATGAAATCATGCATATAAGAATTCAGGAAAGACTCAAATAATATTCATGGATAATCTGAACATAAACCCACAATTCATCGGATCTCGACAAACACACCGCAAAAGGGTGTTACATCGGATAGATCTCCATGAACATCATGAAGAACATGGTTTTGAAGAGCAAAGAGAGAGAAGAAGCCATCTAGCTACTAGCTATGGACCCGAAGGTCTATGGTGAGCTATTCACGCATCATTGGAGGGGCAATGGAGTTGATGTAGATGCCCTCCGTGATCGAATCCCTCTCCGGCAGATTACCAGAAAAGGCTCCAAGATTGGATCTCTCGGGAATGGAGGCTTCTGGCAGCGGAAAAGTGTTTTCATGGCCCTCTTTGATAATGATGGAATATTTAGGAATTTATAGGCCGGAGATTAGGGTTAGGAGAGCTGTCGTGGGCCCACAAGCCTGCCCGGCGCGCCCTTCCCCCCTGGGCGCGCCCCTAGGGCTTGTGGCCCCACGGTGGCTCCCCTGCCTTGGTTCTCAAGTCTCCTGGTTTCCTTTCGTTACAGAAAAAATCATTCCGAAGGTTTTATTCTGTTTGGACTCCGTTTAATATTCCTTATCTGCAATTCTCAAAAACAAGGAAAAAACAAAAAATGGCACTAGGCTCTAGATTAATAGGTAAGTCCAAAAAATAATATAAAATAGCATATTGATGCATATAAAACATCCAAAAGAGATAATATAATAGCATGGAACAATTAAAAATTATAGATACGTTGGATACGTATCAGCATCCCCAAGCTTAATTCTTGCTCGTCCTCGAGTAGGTAAATGATAAAAACAGAATTTTTGATGTGGAATGCTACCTAACATATTTATCCATGTAATATTCTTTATTGTGGCATGAATATTCAGATCCGTAAGATTCAAAAAAATAGTCTAATATTGACATAAAAACAGTAATACTTCGAGCATTTCCTTTCTTCGTCATACATTTCCTATGTTCATAGTTGAAACATTTAAAATCGAACGAAGGAAACTACTAGGAAACTTTAGGTATGTCGAGTCTTCCTTCCTAAACTCTTATCTCATGTATATGGTGGACACTCCCTCACCCATTTTTCGATCGTCGGTGATGGTCGCTACTCCTCATTCCCCTAGTGCATAACAAACATCTAGCACAAGGAGAAGAAGGAGAAGCGACCCTCACAACAACAGTCGACATTCTTCTTCTCTCATATATGGTGGACACTCCCTCACCAATTTTTCGACCGTCGATGATGGTCGCTACTAGTTCTATTAACCACTTCCTAAATAAACCATTTCTATTAAATACTTACTAAAAAACAATAAAAAAACTAAATTAGTATTCAAATTAGCATGCATTCAATAAGCAAAACTAAATCATCTCTTGCGTCTGTACATCGTCGAATATTATCACTAATACATCTCGAATAGTATCATACATATAACATCACTAATATAGTTAGAACCGTAGAGAACGACGGGTATCGGCGCGGGCGGTGGACACCCGAAGAGAAGGAACCATCACAAGATCATAGCTTGGGTGAGATCCCTGAAGAACCTGCCAGGTATTGGAGAACATGGTGTCCAACGCAGCCATATAGCGTCGGACATGCTCGTCCTCCTCCCTAACATGGCGACGTATCACCTCCGCGGGGGATGGCTCCCTCTGCACTGACGGTGGCCCACATGACCGCCACCAAATAACCCCCGGGTCGATGACGGGCTGCCTCCTCACCAAGTTGCGCGCCCGAGAAGGTAGGACCTCCGAGTACCAGCCCGGTGGAGCCCAGTCCTGGACATGGCCCATATAATCAAGCAGGCCTCCTCCGCCGAGTCGACAATGAGGATGCGGACCAAGCATCGTCGACGTCGAGAACAAATGCTTAATTATGAAAACAAAAATAATAAACACTTAGCAAACCTAAAGTCAACACTTAGCAGACATATGATTAAGTCTCCTCGTTTCACTCTTAAACTATAATAAAATGAGTAATGACATAAAAAAAGGTCTATGGTTTGCCGAAATGTCGTTTCATTCCCGTCGTAGAAAATCCCGGCACTCCATATGCGTACTTTCTAGCACAAGTCATGCTAAAATTCACGGGATATTTCAGCATGACCTTTGCCAAAAGTGGACATATCGTGCGCCTGAAATTCACCGGAATGGAAATGAATCAATATTTCCGGCAAAACATAGGCTACTCGGATCATTTATCCTGCACATAACCATCATTTTCCAAATACCACATGTCCAAAATATGACATGTCCAAATATGACATGTCCAAAATATCTAGAATTCTGTTAACTACACCTAAAACACCTAGAATACCTAGAATCCTGTTAACTACACCTAACCCTAAATTTCTGTCCTAGTTTCAAAACCTAGCTAAATTCCTGTCCTAATTTGAAACCTAGGGTTCATACTAACTAGGGTTAATCCTAACTAGGGTTCATAATCTAGAAGAGGGAAGGGGAGAGGAGGGCTTACAATGGGGAGGTGGTTGTCGAGGGAGACGCAACGGGGAGGTGGAGGAGGAAGGGAGCCCGATGATGGTGTTGTCGAGGGAGACAGCGGCGTGGCGACGATGAGGCTGGCGTAGAGGCGAGGCAGCGACACAACGAGGGCTTCAGCGATGCTTGCGGGTAGAGACTTCGGCGATGAAGGGCGGCGACGGACGGCGGCGTGGGCAGGCAGCGGATGGCAATGACGACGTCAGATGAGAGGGGTCGATCGAATGGGGAATGGATGAAGGAATGAAGTGGAGGAGGAAGTCCGAGCGGGTTTTTTGTCAAGATATCAGTAGCACATTTTAGGAAAGAGCGCTACTGCTACCTGATATAGCTATAGCACGCTCCTGGTGGAGGCGCTACTGCTAAGTGGGGCCTGTCATGTGGCTAGGTTCAATCTTAGTCGTAGTGCGCTACCCAAAAACCGCGCTACTACTAAGTAGTTAGCAGTAGCGCCGTTTCTTGATGTGTGCTACTGCTATGTAGCACTAGAGCCTCTTTTCATCCAGCGCTACTAATAAGGTTCTATGTATAAGGTTTTCCCTAGTAATGAGGGTTCACGACGAAGGATACCGAAGCTTTCGAGAAGGTATTACAACGAGATCATTGGATACCATTGTTCTAGGACCTTAGTCTCGCAGATGAGGCTGTGGTTGACGGTGGCAAGGGTATATTTCTTGGAGTTAGGCCAACTTCTCACTGGGATATGGAACATGGGAAGGACGAGATTTCTGCCGGGTTGAAACCTTCTTGGAATTGAAGATGTGGCTCGACGACTTCTCGGTTATGCATTATCTTCCGCACGAGATGGTGCACTCAGACGTCAAGGTGTGTTAAATGGTTTGCATGTGAGGAGGTTGGATGGCCATGGATTGTGCGCGTAAGACCATGGAAAGGAAGGCCCTATTGGCACATAGTGAGTTGTGTGCCAACTAACATTTGTCGAGGCAAGAAGGTTAATGGCAAGCTTGTGTCCCAAGACCACAGACAAGTCACCTTCGAGTTCATCGCTTACAGGCTTTCCAAGTCCATCGCCTCACTTCCAACATTGAGCATTAAGAGCTTAATGGACCTTGTGAAAGACCTCTTTAACTACAAGGTGAAATACCAGAAGGCATGGAAGGCGAAGCAAGCCGCATTCAAAATGTTGTATGGTGATTGGAAGGAAGCATACAACTGACTCTATAGGTTGTTGGGATCTATGGCCGCCACTAACCCAGGCATGGTTCATGTGGTCCAGCCTTACGGGCAAAAAACCAATTGTTTACAATGGAGGGATTGTCCGAGTATTTGGCTCTGCATTTTGGGCATTCGAGCAATGCATGAGGGTTTTGGAACACTGTCGGCTGGTCATCTCCATCGACGGCACCTTCTCGACCGGACAATTCAAAGACACTCTCTTGGTTGCAATAGGGAATGATCCCAAGAACCGGTTGGTGCCTTTGGATTTTTGCTTTGGTTGAGGTGGAGAACAATGATAACTAGGAGTGGTTCTTGCATATTTTGAGAACTAAGATATTACTGGATCAAAGGGAAATTTGTGTCATATCGGATCATCATCCAAAATTCTTAATGTGGTTGACATTGAAATTTCCGGGCACGCTCCTTTGCACCATCGATGGTGCATGATGCATTTTTGTTAAACTTGTATAGGGCATGTGGGAGTAAGGAGTTGTCTGACGATCTTTAAGATTGTTGCCTTGCTTTCTTCAAGTGGCATTTTGCAAACTTGTACAACCGATTGGTCACGAACAGAAAACTCGATGCGGGGGGTCTTGAATTTCTCAATAGGAACATTCAACAAAGGACGAAGTGGGCACAAGCTTATGATGAAGATGGATGGAGGTACGGTCAAATGACAAGCAACATGGTAGAATGCTTTAACAGGTTGCTCAAGGGTGTCCGTGCTTTGCCCGTGACGACAATAGTTCAATATACATTTGACGGGATGAATGAGTATTTTAAAGTACTCACTTGAAACGGATAAGCAGATTGCGGGAGAGAACAATCACAAGTACAAGTTCTCACCAAATGTTGATGAATTGATGGAACTTCAATCACAAAAGGCGGACTCCCAAAAGGCAACATTATATAATGACGACGAGTGGATTTACCAAGTGAATGAGCCAGGAGGAACCACAAACGATGGCTGCCAACACAGAGGTCGGGCATTCAAGGTCTTGCTATCGTAGTGTGACTGCTCTTGCCGGAGGCCATTGTTGCTTCATCTCACATGCTCGCACTTGTATACGACAGCTCACACTAGGAATGTGGGCGTTAGTCACCCTCTCACCATGAGGGAGTACGAGTTCTTCATTGTGACCCCACCATGGGCTTCTAGATTTCACCCATACTATGACCAATCACAGTGGTCGGAGTATCATGGAGTTGAACTATGGCCCGATCTAGAATTCAAGGTGATTAAACGGGGAAGACGAAAGACAAAGTGTCTTAGAGGCGACATGGACGGATGGGGCTGTGATGGTGGTCGAGAATCGGACAACAACAAATTTCAAGAGCCTAGTTAGATAGCCCGCTGTGAAGAGTGCAATGGTGGGGTTGACAACACAAGAAGTTGTACCAAAAGAAAAATCAAAGAGAAATGAAGCAAGCATAATCCAACCAAGTAGTAGCCAACAAGGTCCTAGCCAATAAGTTCCTAGCCAACCAAGAGGTAGCCAACGAGGTCCTAGCCAACGAAGTGATAACCAACAAGGTCTTACCAAACAAAGAGGGGGGAAACTCGTGGTGGTAAAGGCCATGGTGGTGGTAGAGCCCATCGTGGTGGTAGAGGCGGTGTCGGTGGTACATGTATTGGTATGCGTGGATACCTACAAGGACCATTTCCTTATGTGGCTATATTGCAATTCTCTTCCTATATTGTTGTTCATGATCACATATTGTTTAACAGTACACTATTGTTTTCTATGAACATATTGTTTCTTGTCCATACTAACTATTATGTGGCTATTTGTTTGTAGGTGTGGCAACGTCTCAACCCAACAAGGCAACAACAAAGTGGGTGCGACACAATGATGTGGAAGGTGAGAGGTCGGGTGGTGGGAGGAGGCTGCAAAGAAGGTGAGAGGGGAGGATGTCGCCAAACATGAGAAGAAGAAGCAAGAGGTGCTTGAAGTGGAGAGGGAGAGAAAAATAACAATGATGATCGAATATCAAGAGAGGCAAAGGATGGCTAAGATTGAGGAGAAGAGGAGGAATGTGCAACGTCAAAAGGATTTTGAAGAGAAATGCCGGAAGAACTTTCTTTTGTAGGACGCAAAGAAAGAGAGGGGGATAAGCTATTCATCGAGAGGGTGGTTCAAAAGGCTCGTCGTGCAAGAAAAAGGGACGAGGAAGAATAATAAGGGAAATTAAGGGGCCTTGCTCGACACAATAGAGCAATGTGGTTCTTATCATGTTGTGAACTATTGCTTAGACTCCACTATGTGGATTTTATTTTGAACTTTGTCGTCTCGTGCACTTTGATCTTTGAACCTTGTTGTCATGTGCACTTTGAACTATGGTGTGGTCATGAAATTTGTACTGTCATCAAGTTGTTGTGCACTTTTTAGGTATTGTCAACATTGTGTATTTCTATCGTGATGTTGTTTGCTATGCGCTATCTACTTTGCACTTTCCCCAAAATTGTGCTGCTTTTAAGCTTTCGAACAAGTTTACTGTGTAGTGCAGATGAGATCAATGTTATACCAGACAGTGTAGCGCCAATGACTGAGGCACTATGCTATTAAAATTTTCTATTCAGAGAGCAACTACATGATTTCAACGGCGATTTTTTTCCTATGTGACCGTGTAACGCTCCTGCCTAAGGCGGTATACTAGACAGCGTAGCACTTGCTTGCTCGGCGCTATACTAATTAAAATTTGGTATCTAGAGAGCAAGAGAGAGCAGCTGCACGATTTTGATTGTGAATTTTTGCTAAGTGACTGTGTAACGCTTCTACTTAAGGCGTTATACATTCCATGTAGCGCATGTGTCCTCGGCTCTACGCTATTAAAAAATTGCTACCCAGAGAGCAACTGTACGATTTTGAAGGTGGGATTTTGCTAAGTGATCGTGTAATGCCCCTGCCTAAGGCACTATGCTAGACTATGTAGCACCTATTCACTCGGTGCTATATTAATTAAAATTTGTTATCCAGAGAGGAACAGAGGATATGTACTAGTCCTAATAGGGAAACGAAGGACACAGTTTACCACAAAGTTCAACACTGGATCAAAAGGGGTTTGGGTCCCATCCGTGATAAATCTATTGTATTGCCTCTAGGCAAGTTCATCGAAAGGGGTTTGGACTCTTCCAATATTTCCTCCTCATAAGTCGGCGAACATATCTCCACGTGAGAACTTTAAGAAGCCATCGAATGTAGTTGTTGAATGCAATTGGGAAATGCTCGTGCAACTCGGATCGTGCCCTAGTCATAACTTCCTCGACACAAAGCTCGAACGTGGTGACGTACTTCCTATGATGTTTATCTCAATCCTTGATCTTTCTTTATTTTTTCCTGTTGGAAAATGTTGCATGGGAAACAAAAAAACTATGCACACGCAAGATCTATCCATGAAGATGTATAGCTACGATAGGGAGGGTGCATCTACATACCCTTGTAGATTGCTAAGCAGAAGCGTTAAGAAACGCAGTTGATGTAGTCGAACGTCTTCGCAATCCAATCATGATCCGCCCCGATCCAGCGTCGAACGGGCGACACCTCCGCATTCAGCACACGTACGACTCGATGGCGTCTCTACCTCCTCAATCTAGCGAGCATAGGCATAGTAGTAGATGAGTTCTCCGACAACATGACGGAGTGGTGATGTGGTGGTAGTGCAATCACAGCAGGGCTTCGCCAAGCGCTGCCGTGATGCAATAGAGGAGAAAACGATCTAAAGGGAGAGAGTGAGGGCGTCGCCAAAGCTTGGTGTGTTGGCTGTCTCCCTCTCTTGTCATATATATAGGAGGAGGGGTTTCCCCTAGGGGGGCAAAGGATTTCCCTCTCCTCTCCGGCCTAGGATTTCCCCTATGGGGGCAAAGGGTGGTGACTTGCCACCCAAGGCAAGGGTGGCGCCACCCCTAGGTCTTGGCCCTCCACCATCCAGCCGCATGGGCCCAGGTGGGAGGGGCACCCAGCCCACCACGAGCTGGTGCGCCTCCTCTCAAGCCCATGGGGCCCTCCGGGGCAGGTGGACCCTCCCGGTGGACCCCTGGAACACTTTTGACATCTCCGTCACAAAACCGGTAAGTCTCGAAACTTTTTCGGAACTCGAATACCAACTTACCATATATCAAAGTTTACCTTCGGACCATTGCGGAGCTCCTCGTCTTGTTTGGGATCTTATCCGGGACACCGAACAACCTCAGGTTACCAACATAAACAACTCTATAATACTATCTCATCATCGAACGTTAAGCGTGCGGACCCCGCAGGTTCGAGAATTATGTAGACATGTTCGAGACACCTCTATGGTCAGTAACCAATAGAGGGACCTAGATTCCCATATTGGTTCCTACATATTCCACAAAGATCTTTATCGGTCGAACCACAATGTCAAGGATTCAAACAATCCTGTATTTAGTTCCCTTTGTTCAGCGGTATGTTACTTGCCCGAGATTCGATCGTCGGTATCTCCATACCTAGTTCAATCTCGTTACCGGTCAGTATCTTTACTCGTTCCGTAAAACAAGATCCCGTGATTAAATCCTTATTCACATTGCTTTCAAGCTTCTTGTGATGTTGTGTTATCGAGTGGGCCCAGAGATACCTCTCCGTCATATGGAGTGACAAATCCCAGTCTTGATCCATGACAACCCAACAAACACCCTCGGAGATACCTGTAGAAGACCTTTATGCTCACCCAGTAACATCTTGATGTTTGATGCACACAAGGAATTCCTCCGATGTCAGGGAGTTGCATGATCTCATGGTCATAGGAACAGATACTTGACATAAAGAAAGCAGTAGCAATAAACTAACACGATAAAAAATGCTATGCTTATGGTTGGGTCTTGTCCATCACATCATTCTCATAATGATGTGATCCCGTTATCAAATGACAACTCATGTCTATGGTCAGGAAACCTTGACCATCTTTGATCAATGAGCTAGTCTAGTAGAGGCTCACTAGGGACATGGTGTTTGTCTATGTATCCACACATGTATATGAGTTTCCGATCAATACAATTCTAGCATGGACAATAAACGATTTGTTGGAAATATGCCCTAGAGGCAATAATAAAATGGTTATTATTGTATTTCCTTGTTCATGATAATTGTCTATTGTTCATGCTATAATTGTATTAACCGGAAACCGTAATGCATGTGTGAATACATAGACCACAACATGTCCCTAGTGAGCCTCTAGTTGGCTAGCTCATTGATCAATAGATGGTCACGGTTTCATGACCATGGACATTGGATGTCGTTGATAACGGGATCACATCATTAGGAGAATGATGTGATGGACAAGACCCAATCCTAAGCATAGCACAAGATCGTGTAGTTCGTCTGCTAAAGCTTTTCTAATGTCAAGTATTGTTTCCTTAGACCATGACATTGTGAAACTCCCAGATACCGTAGGAATACTTTGGGTGTGCTAAACGTCACAACGTAACTGGGTGGCTATAAAGGTACACTACGGGTATCTCCGAAAGTGTCTGTTGGGTTGGCACGAATTGAGACTGGGATTATGCACTCCGTGTGACGGAGAGGTATCTTTGGTCCCACTCGGTAAGACATCATCATAATGAGCTCAGTGTGACTAAGGAGTTAGCCACGGGATGATGTGTTATGGAACGAGTAAAGAGACTTGCCGATAACAAGATTGAACAAGGTATAGAGATACCGACGATCGAATCCCGGGCAAGTATCACACCAGTAGACAAAGGGAATTGTATACGGGATTGATTGAATCCTCGACATCGTGGTTCATCCGATGAGATCATCATGGGGCATGTGAGAGCCAACATGGGTATCCAGATTCCGCTGTTGCCTATTGACCAGAGAGGTGTCTCGGTCACGTCTACATGCCTCCCGAACCCGTAGGGTCTACACACTTAAGGTTCGATGACGCTAGGGTTATAGGGAAATAGTATACGTGGTTACTTAAGGTTGTTCGGAGTCCCGGATGAGATCCCGGATGTCACGAGGAGTACCGGAATGGTCCGGAGGTAAAACTTCATATATAGGAAGTGAGGTTTTGGTCACCGGAAGTTTTTTGGGCATCACCGGTAGCGTACTGGGACCACCGAAAGGGTCCCGGGGGTCCACCAAGTGGGGCTACCGGCACCAGAGGGCTGCATGGGCCGCAAGTGGGAGGGAACCAGCCCCTAGGTGGTCTGGTGCCCCCCCACAGAGGCCCAAGGCGCAGCACAAGAGGAGAGGGGGCAAAACCTAGCCCAGATGGGCCTAAGGCCCACCTACGGCGCCGCCCCTCCCTCTCCCTCTCTGGTCGCCGGCCAGATGGCCATCTAGGGCTGCCGCACCACCCTAGGGTGGGAACCCTCGGGGCTGCGCACCCTCCTCCCCTCCTCCTATATATAGTGGGGGGTTTGGGGGTTGCCAACACATGAGTTTCTTCCTCTCTCGGCGCAGCCCTATCCCTCCTCGTCCTCGTCCTCCGTAGTGCTTGGCAAAGCCCTGCCGGAGTACCACGTAGCTCCACCGTCACCACGCTGTCGTGTTGTCGGAGCTCTCCCTCAACCTCTCCTTCCTCCTTACTAGATCAAGGCGTAGGAGACGTCACCGGGATGCACGTATGTTGAACGCCGAGGCGCCATTGTTCGGTGCTTAGATCGGAATCCACCGCAATCTGAATCGCTGTGAGTACGACTCGACCAACCGCGTTCTAGTAACGCTTCCGCTTTGCGATCTTCAAAGGTATGAAGATCCACTCCCCCTTTGCTCGTTGCTGGTTTCTCCATAGATAGATCTTGGTGACACATAGATTTTTTTTGATTTACTACTACGTCTCCCAACAGTGGCATCATGAGCTAGGTTTATGCGTATAATCTATGCATGAGTAGAACACAAGTTGTTGTGGGTGTCGATCTTGTTAATTTTCTTACCGTTACTAGTATTATCTTGATTCGGTGATATTGTGGGATGAAGCGGCCCGGACCAACTTTACACGTGCGCTTACGTGAGACCGGTTCCACCGCCTGACATGCACTTGTTGCATAAGGTGGCTAGCGGGTGTCTGTCTCTCCCACCTTAGTCGGATCAGATTCGATGAAAAGGGTCCTTATGAAGGGTAAATAGCAATCGGCATATTACGTTGTGGTTTTGGCGTAGGTAAGAAACATTCTTGCTAGAAAGCTATAGCAGGCACGTAAAAACTTGCAACAACAAATTAGAGGACATCTAACTTGTTTTTGCAGCATATGCCTTGTGATGTGATATGGCCAAAGGATGTGATGTGATGCATTGTGATATATGAGATTGATCATGTTCTTGTAATAGGATTCACGACTTGCATGTCGATGAGTATGACAACCGGCAGGATCCATAGGAGTTGTCTTAATTTATTGTATGACCTGCATGTCAATCATAAATGCCATGTAATCACTTTACTTTATTGCTAATCGTTAGCCACAATAGTAGAAGTGATAGTTGGCGAGACAACTTCAAGAAGACACGATGATGGAGATCATGATGATGGAGATCATGGTGTCGCGCCGATGACATTGATGATCATGGTGCCCCGAAGATGGAGATCAAAGGAGCAAGATGATATTGTCCATATCATGTCACTATATTGATTGCATGTGATGTTTATCATGCTTACATCTTATTTGCTTAGAACGATGGTAGCTAAATAAGATGATCTCTCACTAAAATTTCAAGAAATGTGTTCACCCTAACTATGCACCGTTGCTAAGGATCGTTGTTCCAAAGCACCACGTGATGATCGGGTGTGATAGGTTCTAACGTTCGCATGCAACGGGTGTAAGCCAGATTTACACACGCAATACACTTAGGTTGACTTGACGAGCCTAGCATGTACAGACATGGCCTCGGAACACGGGAGACCAAAAGGTCGAAAATGAGTCGTATAGAAGATACGATCAACATGGAGATGTTCACCATGGATGACTAGTCCGTCTCACGTGATGATCGGACACATGCTAGTTAATAGGGATCATGTGTCACCTGGATGACTAGAGAGATGTCTATCTAAGTGGGAGTTCATTAAATAGTTTGATTATGTGAAATTAATTATCATGAACTTAGTCTAAAATTGTCTTTACAATCTATATTGTAGATCCAATGGCCAACGCTAATGTTGCCCTCAACTTCAACGCGTTCCTAGAGAAAACCAAGCTGAAAGATGATGGAAGAAACTATGCTGACTGGGTCCATGGCTTGAGGATCATCCTCATAGCTTCCAAAAGATTATATGTCCTTGATGCACCGCTAGGTGACGCGCCCATTTTCCCAGCGGCTTAGGACGTTATGAATGCCTGACAGTCGCGCTGTGATGATTACTCCCTGGTTCAGTGCAGCATGCTTTACGGTTTAGAACCGGGGCTCCAAAAGCGTTTTGAGCAACACGGAGCATATGAGATGTTCCAAGAGCTTAAATTGGTTTTCCAAGCTCATGCCCGGGTCAAGAGATATGATGTCTCTGACAAGTTCTTCAGTTGTAAGATGGAGGAGAATAGTTCCGTCAGTGAGCACATACTCAAAATGTCTGGGTTGCACAACCGCTTGTCTCAGCTGGGAGTTAATCTTCTGGGTGACTCGGTTATTGACAGAATCCTCCAGTCGCTCTCACCTAGCTACAAGAGCTTTGTGATGAAATACAACATGCAGGGTATGGAGAAGTCCATTCTTGAGTTGTACTCGATGTTGAAATCAGCAGAGGGCGAGATCAAAAAGGAGCATCAAGTGTTGATGGTGAATAAGACCACTAGTTTCAAGAAAGGCAAGGGCAAGAAGAACTTCAAGAAGTATGGCAAAGAGTTGCCGCGCCCGGTAAGCAAGTTGCCAGGAAGAAGAACAAGAATGGACCCAAGCCTAAGACTGAGTGCTTTTATTGCAAGGGTACCGGTCACTGGAAGCGGAACTGCCCCAAGTACTTAGCGGATAAGAAGGCCGGCAACGTTAAAGGTATATGTGATATACTTGTTATTGATGTGTACCTTATAAGCGCTCGTAGTAGCTCTTGGGTGTTCGATACCGGTGCAGTTTCTCACATTTGTAACTCCAAGCAGGAGCTACGGAATAAGCGGAGACTCGCAAAGGACGAGGTGATGATGCGCGTCGGGAATGGTTCCAAGGTCGATGTGATCGCCGTCGGCACGCTACCTCTACATCTACCTTCGGGATTAGTTTTAAACCTTAATAATTGTTCTTTAGTACCATCTTTGAGCATGAACATTGTATCTGGGTCTCGCTTGATGCGATATGGCTACTCATTTAAATCTGAGAATAATGGTTGTTCTATTTATATGAGAGAAATGTTTTATGGTCATGCCCCGCTGGTCAATGGTTTATTTTTGATGAATCTCGAACATGATTTTACACATGTCCATAGTGTGAGTACCAAAAAGTGTAAGGTTGATAACGATAGTCCCACTTACATGTGGCACTGCCGCCTTGGTCATATTGGTGTCAAACGCATGAATAAGCTCCATGTTGATGGACTTTTGGAGGCTCTTGATTTTGAATCATTTGACACGTGCGAACCATGCCTCATGGGCAAGATGACCAAGACTCCGTTCTCCAGAACAATGGAGCGAGCAACTGACTTGTTGGAGATAATACATACCGATGTATGCGGTCCAATGAGTGTCGAGGCTCGCGGGTTATGTTCTCACCCTCACTGATGACTTGAGCAAATATGGGTATGTCTACTTAATGAAACATAAGTCTGAAACCTTTGAAAGGTTCAAGGAATTTCAGAGTGAGGTACAGAATCAACGTGACAGGAAAATAAGTGCCTATGATCTGATCGTGGCGGAGAATATTTAAGTCACGAGTTTGGCACACACCTAAGGAAATGTGGAATTATTTCACAACTCACGCCGCCTGGCACACCTCAACGAAATGGTGTGTCTGAACATCGTAATCGCACTCTATTGGATATGGTGCGATCTATGATGTCTCTTACCGACTTACCGCTATCATTTTGGGGATATGCATTAGAGACTGCTGCATTCACTTTAAATTGGGCACCGTCAAAATCCGTTGAGACGACACCGTATGAATTATGGTTTGGAAAGAAACCTAAGCCGTCGTTTCTAAAAGTTTGGGGATGTGATGCTTATGTGAAGAAACTTCAACCTAAGAAGCTTGAACCCAAAGCGGAAAAGTGCGTCTTCATAGGATATCCCAAAGAGACTATTGGGTATACCTTCTACCTCAGATCCGAAGGCAAAGTCTTTGTTTCCAAGAATGGATCCTTTCTCGAGAAAGATTTTCTCTCGAAAGAAGTAAGTTGGAGAAAAATAGAACTTGATGAGGTAATTGTACCTCCACTCGAACCGGAGAGTAACGCACCACAGGAAGTTGTTTCTGTAGAGCCTACACCGGCCGGAGAGGAAGTTAATGATGATGATCATGAAACTTAAGATCAAGTTGCTATTTGAAGGTCCACTAGGACATGTTCCGCACCAGAGTGGTACGACAACCCTGTCCTGGAGATCATGTTGTTGGACAATGGTGAACCTTCGAACTATGAAGAAGCGACGGCAGGCCCAGATTCCAAGAAATGGCTTGAAGCCATGAAATCCGAGATAGGCTCCATGTATGAGAACAAAGTATGGACTTTGGTGGACTTGCCTGATGATAAGTGAGCCATAGAAAATAAATGGATCTTTAAGAAGAAGATGGACGCGGATGGTAATGTGACCGTCTATAAGGCTCGGCTTGTCGCTAAGGGTTATCAACAAGTTCAAGGAGTTGACTACGATGAGACTTTCTCACCCGTAGCGATGCTAAAGTCCATCTGAATCATGTTAGCAATTGCCGCATTTTATGATTATGAGATTTGGCAAATGGACGTCAAAACGGAATTCCTTAATGGCTTCCTTAAGGAAGAACTGTATATGATGCAGCCAAAAGGTTTTGTTGATCCTAAATATGCTAACAAGGTATGCAAGCTCCAGCGGTCCATCTATGGGATGGTGCAAGCATCTCGGAGTTGGAAAATTTGCTTTAATGAGGTGATTAAAGCGTTTGGGTTTGTACATGTTTATGGAGAACCCTGTATTTACAAGAAAGTGAGTGGAGCTCTGTAGCATTTCTCATAGTATATGTGGATGACATATTGTTTATGGGAAATGATATAGAACTTTTGGAAAGCATAAAGGCCTACTTGAATAAGTGTTTTTCAATGAAGGACCTTGGAGAAGCTGCTTACATAGTAGGCATCAAGATCTATAGATATAGATCGAGACGCCTCATAGGTCTTTCACAAAGCACATACCTTGACAAGGTATTGAAGAAGTTCAATATGGATCAGTCCAAGAAGGGGTTCTTGCCTGTGTTACAGGGTGTGAGATCGAGTATGACTCAATGCCCGACCACGGCAAAGGATAGAGAAGAGATGAGTGTCATCTCCTATGCTTCAGCCATAGGCTCTATTATGTATGCCATGCTATGTAACAGACCTGATGTGAACCTTGCCATAAGTATGGTAGGGAGGTACCAAAGTGATCCCAGAGCGGAACACCGGACAGCGGTCAAGAATATCCTGAAGTACCTGAAAAGGACCAAGGATATGTTTCTCGTATATGGAGGTGCCGAAGAGCTCGTCATAAAGGGTTACGTCGATGCTAGCTTCGACACAGATCCGGATGACTCGAAGTCACAAACCAGATACGTGTATATCTTGAACGGAGGGGCAGTCAGCTGGTGTAGCAGCAAGCAAAGCGTCGTGGCGGCATCTACATGTGAAGCGGAGTACATAGCTACTTCGGAAGCAGCAAAGGAAGGAGTCTGGATGAAGGAGTTCATCACCGACCTAGGAGTGATTCCCAATGCGTCTGGCCCGATGACTCTATTCTGTGACAACACTGGAGCTATTGCTTTTGCCAAGGAGCCCAGGTTTCACAAGAAGACAAGACACATCAAACGCCGCTTCAACTCCATCCGTGATTACATTCAGGAGGGAGATATAGATATTTGTAAAGTGCATACGGATTTGAATGTCGCAGATCCGTTGACTAAACCCCTCTCAAGAGCGAAACATGATCAACACCAGAACTCTATGGGTGTTTGATACATCACAATGTAACTAGATTATTGACTCTAGTGCAAGTGGGAGACTGTTGGAAATATGCCCTAGAGGCAATAATAAAATGGTTATTATTGTATTTCCTTGTTCATGATAATTGTCTATTGTTCATGCTATAATTGTATTAACCGGAAACCGTAATGCATGTGTGAATACATAGACCACAACATGTCCCTAGTGAGCCTCTAGTTGGCTAGCTCGTTGATCAATAGATGGTCATGGTTTCATGACCATGGACATTGGATGTCATTGATAACGGGATCACATCATTAGGAGAATGATGTGATGGACTAGACCCAATCCTAAGCATAGCACAAGATCGTTTAGTTCGTCTGCTAAAGCTTTTCTAATGTCAAGTATCGTTTCCTTAGAACATGAGATTGTGCAACTCCCAGATACCGTAGGAATACTTTGGGTGTGCCAAATGTCACAACGTAACTGGGTGGCTATAAAGGTACACTATGGGTATCTCCAAAAGTGTCTGTTGGGTTGGCACGAATCAAGGTTGGGATTTGTCACTCCGTGTGACGGAGAGGTATCTCTGGGCCCACTCGGTAAGACATCATCATAATGAGCTCAATGTGACTAAGGAGTTAGCCACAGCATGATGTGTTACGGAACGAGTAAAGATACTTACCTTTAATGAGATTGAACAAGGTATAGACATACCGACGATCGAATCTCGGCCAAGTATCATACCGGTAGACAAAGGGAATTGTATACGGGATTGATTGAATCCCTTACATCATGGTTCATCCGATGAGATCACCGTGGAGCATGTGAGACAAAACATGGGTATCCATATCCCGCTGTTGGTTATTGACCGGAGAGGTGTCTCGGTCATGTCTACATGCCTCCCGAACTCGTAGGGTCTACACACTTAAGGTTCGATGACGCTAGGGTTATAGGGAAATAGTGTACGTGGTTACCGAAGGTTGTTCGGAGTCCCGGATGAGATCCTGGACGTCACGAGGAGTTCCGAAATGGTCTGAAGGTAAATATTCATATATAGGAAGTGAGGTTTTGGTCATCGGAAGTGTTTCGTTTATCACCGATAGCGTACCGGGACCATCGGAAGGGTTCCAGGGGTCCACCAAGTGGGGCCACCGGCACCAAAGGGCTGCATGGGCCGCAAGTGGGAGGGAACCAGCCCCTAGGTGGGCTGGTGCACCCCCCACAAGGGCCCAAGGCACAGGAGAAGAGGAGAGGGGGGCAAACCCTAGCCCAGATGGGCCTAAGGCCCACCTAGGGTGCCGCCCTTCCCTTCTCCCTCTCTGGCCGCCGGCCAGATGGCCATCTAGGGCTGCCGCACCACCCTAGGGAGGGAATCCTAGGGGCTGCACACCCTCCTCCCCTCCTCCTATATATAGTGGGGGTTTGGGGGGCTGCCAACACACGAGTTTCTTCCTCTCTTGGCGCAGCCCTACCCCTCCTCCTCCTCCTCCTCCGTAGTGCTTGGCGAAGCCCTGCCGGAGTACCACACAGCTCCACCGTCACCATGCCGTCGTGCTGCCGGAGCTCTCCCTCAACCTCTCCTTCCTCCTTGCTAGATCAAGGCGTAGGAGACGTCACCGGGCTGCACGTGTGTTGAACGCCGAGGCGTCGTTGTGCGACAGTTAGATCGGAATCCACCGCGATTTGAATCGCTGCGAGTACGACTCCACCAACCGCGTTCTAGTAACGCTTCCGCTTTGCAATCTTCAAAGGTATGATTATGCACTCCCCCTTTGCTCGTTGCTGGTTTCTCCATAGATAGATCTTGGTGACACATAGAATTTTTTTGATTTACTAGTACGTCTCCCAACACGATTATCATGAACAAGGAAATATAATAATAGCCACTTCATTATTGCCTCTAGGGAATATTTGCAACCGTCTCCCACTTGCACTAGTGTCAATAATCTAGTTCACATTGCCGTGTGATTTACATTGTAATGAATCTAGCACCCATAGAGTTCTCGTCTTGATCATGTTTTTCCCTTAGAAGAGGTTTAGTCAATGGGTCTATAACATTCAGATCAGTATGTACTTTGCTTATATTTATGTCCTCCTCCTCAATGTCATCATGGATGAAATTGAAGTGACGCTTTATATGTCTGGTCCTCTTGTGAAACCTGGGCTCTTTGGCTAGAGCAATGGCACCAGTGTTGTCACACAAGAGAGTCATCAGATCCAGTGCACTGGGCACAACTCCGATATCTGTCATGAACTACTTCATCCAGACTCCTTACTTCGCCGCTTCCGAAGTAGTGATGTATGCCGCTTCACATGTAGAATATGCTACCACGCTTTGATTGGAACTGCACTAGCTTATCGCTCCACCATTCAGAATATATATGTATTCGTCTTGAGAGTTAGAGTCATCTGGATCTGTGTCAAAGCTAGCATCGACGTAACCCTTTATGACGAGCTCTTGATCACCTTCATAAACGAGAAACATTTCCTTAGCCCTTTTCAGGTACTTAAGGATATTCTTGATCGTTGTCCGGTGTTCCATTCTTGGATCACTTTGAAACCTTCCGGCGATACTTATGGCAAGGCTGACATCTGGTCTTGTGCACAACATCAGATACATGATAGAGCCTATGGATGAAGCATAGGGGATGACACTCATCTTTTCTCTATCCTCTGTAGTCGCTGGGCATTGAGTCTTACTCAACTTCACACCTTGCAAGACAAGCAAGAACCCTTTCTTGGACTGATCCATTTTGAACTTCTTCAAAACCTTATAAAGGTATGTGCTCTGTGAAAGACCTATTAAGCGTCTTGATCTATCTCTATAGATCTTGATGCCCAATATGTAAGCAGCTTCTTCGAGGTCTTTCATTGAAAACTCTTCTTCAAATATATATTCACGCTTTCTAAAAGTTCTATATTGTTTCCAATCAGCAATATGTCATCGACATATAATATTAGAAACTCTATAGAGCTCCCACTCACTTTCTTGTAAATACAAGCTTCTCCATAAACTTGTATGAAACCAAACGCTTTGATCACCTCATCAAAGCGAGGATTCCAACTCCGAGATGCCATTACCAGTCCATAAATGGATCACCGGAGCTTGCACACTTTGTTAGCATGTTTAGGATGGACAAAACCTTTTGGTTGCATCATATACAACTCTTCCTTAAGGAAACCATTAAGGAACATTGTCTTGACATCCATCTACCATATTTCATAATCGAAAAATGCAGCCATTGCTAACATAATCCTGACGGAATTAAACATCACCATAGGAGAGAAAGTTGATCGTAGTCAACTCCTTGAACTTGTGAAAACCCTTTTGCAACAAGTCAAGCTTTATAGACGGTGACATTACCGTCCACGTCCGTCTTTTTCTTAAAGATCCAATTATTCTGTATGGCCTTACGATCATATGGTAAGTCCTCCAAAGTCCACACTTTGTTCGCACACATGGATCCTATCTCGGATTTCATGGCCTCTAGCCATTTGTTGGAATTTAGGCCCACCATCTCTTCTTCATAGCTCGTAGGTTCACTGTTGTGTAACAACATGACCTCCAAGGCAGGATTGTCGTACCACTCAGGGGCGGTACGAGTCCTTGTCGACCTACGAGGCTCAGTAGTAACTTGATCTGAAGTGTCATGATCATCATCATTAGCTTCCTATTCACTTGGCGTAGGCGCCATAGAAAAAAATCTGCATCGTGCTACTATCCAACTGAAGTGACGGTTCAACAACCTCATCAAGTTCTACCTCCCCCCACTCAATTCTTTCGAGAGAAACTCCTTCTCTAGACAGGACCCATTCTTGGCAACAAAGACCTTGCCTTCGGATCTGAGATAGAAGGTGTACCCTAATGTTTCCTTAGGGTATCCTATGAAGATGCATTTGTCCGCTTTGGGTTCGAACTTATCAAATTGTAGCCTTTTCACATAAGCATCGTAGCCCCAAACTTTAAGAAACGACAGCTTAGGTTTCTTGCCAAACCATAATTCATACGGTGTCGTCTCAGTGGATTTTGATGGTGTCACCTTTAAAGTGAATGCGACTGTCTCTAATGCATAACCCCAAAATGATAGTGGCAGATCAGTGAGAGTCATCGTAGATCACACCATATCCAATAGTGTATGATTACAATGCTCGAACACACCATTATGATGTGGTGTTCCAGGTGGCGTAAGTAGTGAAACAATTCCACACTGTCTCAAATGCATGCCAAACTCATAAATCAGATATTCACCACCACGGTCAGAACGTAGTAACTTTATCTTCTTGTTATAATGATTCTCTACTTCACTCTAAAATTGCTTGAACTTTTCAAATGTTTCAGACTTGTGTTTCATTAAGTAAATATACCCATATCTACTCAAATCATCGGTGAAGGTAAGAAAATAACGATATCCACCGCGCGCCTCTACACTCATCGGACCGCACACATCAGTATGTATGATTTCCAACAAGTCACTTGCCCACTCCATTGTACCAGAGAACGGGGTTTTAGTCATCTTGCCTAGGAGGCATGGTTCGCATGTATCAAGTGATACAAAATCGAGTGATTCCACAAGTCAGCATGGAGCTTCCTCATGCGTTTTACACTAATATGACCTAAGCGGTAGTGCCACAAGAAAGTGGTACTATCATTATTAACTTTGAATATTTTGGCATCAATGTTATAAATATGTTTATCACTACTACCAGGATTCAACAAGAATAAACCATTCACATTGGGTGCATGACCATAAAAGATGTTACTCATATAAATAGAACAACCTTTATTCCCTAATTTAAATGAATAACCGTCTCGCAATAAACAAGATCCAGATATAATGTGCATGCTCAATGCAGGCACCAACTAACAATTATTTAGGTTTACTACTAATCCGGATGGTAATTGAAGAGCGAGCATGCCGACGGAGATCACATCAACCTTGGAACCATTTCTGACACGCATCGTCACTTCATCATTCACCAGCCTCCGTTTATTCCGTAGTTCTTGTTTCGAGTTACAAATATGAGCAACCGAACCGGTATCAAATACCCAGGGACTACTACGAGAGCTAGTGAGGTACACATCAATAACATGTATATCAAATATACCTTTGTTGACGTTGCCAACCTTCTTATCAGCCAGGTACTTGGGGCAATTCTGCTTCCAATGGCTAGTCCCCTTGCAATAGAAGCACTCAATCTCAGAATTGGGTCCAGCCTTGGGTTTCTTCACGGGAGCGGCAACTTACTTACCATCCTTCTTGAAGTTTCGCTTCTTTCCCTTGACTTTCTTAAAACTAGTGGTTTTATTCACCATCAACACTTGATGCTCCTTTTTGATTTCTACTTCCAAGACTTTTAGCATCGCGAATAGCTCAGAGACTGACTTGTTCATCCCTTGCATATTATAGTTCATCACGAAGCCTTTGTAGCTAGGTGGTAGTGGCTGGAGAATTTTGTCAATGACCATCTCAGGCGGAAGCACAACTTCCAAACAGGTCAAGTGGTTGTAGTACCCAGATATTCTGAGTAGGTGTTCATTGACCGAACAACTCTCTTCCATCTTGCACACGAAGAACTTATCAGAGGTCTCATACCTCTCGATCCGGGAATTTGCTTGAAATACTAACTTCAACTCCTAGAACATCTCATATGCTCCATGGAATTCAAAACGCTTTTGGAGTCCCGATTCTAAGCCATACAACATGGCGCACTGAACTATCGAGCAAGGTTGTCAGAATTGCAATTCTCTTACATGATTCTACGATTTACGATTCAAAATAACCCCCATGATTTTACGATTTTAGTTCATAGAATCTACTTTCTACAATCCTGGTAGTGAACATTCTATGATTTGTGATCCTACCATCAGAGGTCCGATCCGATTCAAAATCGTGATTCTGACAACCTTGCTATCGAGTAGTCATCAGTACACGCCTACCAGACGTTCACAACATCTGCAAATGACACTAGAGGGGGCGGCGCACCAAGCGGTGCATCAAGTACATAAGCCTTTTGTGAAGCTGTGAGGATAATCCTCAGATTACGGACCCAGTCCGCATAGTTACTTCCATCATCTTTCAGCTTAGCTTTCTCTAGGAACGCATTAAAATTCAGGGAAGCTACTGCGCGAGCCATTGATCTAGAACATAATTTTGCAAAGACAACTTAGACTATGTTCATGATAATGAGTTCGGTTAATCATATTACTAAAGAACTCTCACTCAAATCAACATCCCTCAGGTTGTCTAAGCGTGACATGATCAAAATCCACCAACCCAATTTCGATCATCACGTGAGATGAGGTGGTTTCAATGGTGAAAATCTCCATGGTGTTCATATCTACTATATGACTCATGTTCGACTTTTTAGTCTCCTGTGTTCCGAGGCCATTTATGTACCTGCTAGGCTCATCAAGTTTAACCCAAGCGTTCTGCATTTGTGCAAAACTGGCTTACACCCGTTGTATGCGAACGTAGAGTCTATCACACATGATCATCACGTGGTGCTTCGAAACGATGAACCTTCGCAACGGTGCACACTGTTGGAAATATGCCCTAGAGGCAATAATAAAATGGTTATTACTGTATTTCCTTGTTCATGATAATTGTCTATTGTTCATGCTATAATTGTGTTAACCGGGAACCGTAATACATGTGTGAATACATAGACCATAACATGTCCCTAGTAAGCCTCTAGTTGGCTAGCTCGTTGATCAATAGATGGTCATGGTTTCATGTCCATGGACATTGGATGTCATTGATAACGGGATCACATCATTGGGAGAATGATGTGATGGACAAGACCCAATCCTAAGCATAGCACAAGATCGTGTAGTTCGTTTGCTAAAGCTTTTCAATGTCAAGTATCGTTTCCTTAGACCATGAGATTGTGCAAATCCCGGATACCGTAGGAATGCTTTGGGTGTGCCAAACGTCACAACGTAACTGGGTGGCTATAAAGGTGCACTACGGGTATCTCCGAAAGTGTTTGTTGGGTTGGCACGAATCGAGACTGGGATTTGTCACTCCGTGTGACGGAGAGGTATCTTTGGGCCCACTTGGTAAGACATCATCATAATGAGCTCAATGTGACTAAGGAGTTAGCCATGGGATGATGTGTGACGGAACGAGTAAAGAGACCTGCCGGTAACGAGATTGAACAAGGTATAGAGATACCGATGATCGAATCTCGGGCAAGTATCATACCGATAGACAAAGGGAATTGTATACGGGATTGATTGAATCCCCGACATCGTGGTTCATCCGATGAGATCATCATGGAGCATGTGGGAGCCAACATGGGTATCCAGATCCTGCTGTTGGTTATTGACCGGAGAGATGTCTCGGTCATGTCTACGTGTCTCCCGAACCCGTAGGGTCTACACACTTAAGGATCGATGACGCTAGGGTCATAGGGAAATGGTATGCGTGATTACCGAAGGTTGTTCGGAGTCCCGTATGAGATCCCGGATGTCACGAGGAGCTCCGGAATGGTTCGGAGGTAAAGATTGATATATAGGAAGTCCAGTTTTGGTCACCGGAAAGTTTTCGGGCTCATCGGTATTGTACCGGGAGTGCCGGGAGGGTGCCGGAGGACCCCGGGAGGGGTGTGACGACCAAAGGACTTCGTGGGCCCTTAGAGGAGGTGTGCCAGCCCTTAGTGGGCTGGCCAATACCTTCTAGAAAGGCCCATGCGTCTGGGATCAAGAGATAAAGGGAAAAAGGATTTAAAAGGAGGAGATCCACCTCCCTTGTGGGAGGTGGACTCTTCCCCACCTTCGGCCGAAGCTCTCCTCCTTGGAGGAGGGGCCAAGGCAGCCCTCGCTCTCCCTCCTCCTATATATATGCAAGGGTTTGGGATGATTTGAGACAAGACTTCTCTCTCTCTTGGTGTAGCCCTACCCTTCCTCTTCCTCGTTCTCCGTAGCGCTCGGCGAAGCCCTGCCGGAGTTCACGTAGCCCCACCTTCACCACGCCGTTGTGCTGCCAGAGATCTCCCTCAACCTCTCCTTTCTCCTTGTTGGATCAAGGCGTAGGAGACGTCATCGGGCTGCACGTATGTTGAATGCGGAGGCGCCGTTGTTCGGCGCTGAGATCGGAATCCACCGCGGTCTGAATCGCTGCGAGTACGACTCCACCAACCGCGTTCTTGTAACGCTTCCGCTTAGCGATCTTCAAAGGTATGAAGATGCAATCTCTCTCTTCTCGTTGCTGGTTTCTCAATAGATAGATCTTGGTGACACGTAGGAATTTTTTTGATTTACTACTACGTCTCCCAACAGTGGTATCAGAGCTAGGTCTATGCGTAGAATCTATGCACGAGTAGAACACAAAGCAGTTGTGGGCGTCGATCTTGTTAATTTGCTTATCACTACTAGTCTTATCTTGATTCGGCGGTATTGTGGGATGAAGCGGCCCAGACCGACTTTACACGCACGCTTACGTGAGACTGGTTCCACCGCCTGACATGCACTTGTTGCATAAGGTGGCTAGCGGGTGTCTGTCTCTCCCACCTTAGTCGGATTGGATTCGATGAAAAGGGTCCTTATGAAGGGTAAATATCAATTGGCATGTCACGTTGTGGTTTTGGCATAGGTAAGAAACGTTCTTGCTAGAAACCTATATCAGCCACGTAAAAACTTGCAACTACAAATTAGAGGACGTCTAACTTGTTTTTGCAGCATATGCCTTGTGATGTGATATGGCCAAACGATGTGATGTGATGCATTGTGATGTATGAGATTGATCATGTTCTTGTAATAGGATTCACGACTTGCATGTCGATGAGTATGACAACCGGCAAGAGCCATAGGAGTTGTCTTATTTTATTGTATGACCTGCGTGTCAATCATAGACGCCATGTAATTACTTTACTTTATTGCTAACCGTTAGCCATAGTAGTAGAAGTAATAGTTGGCGACACAACTTCATGAAGACACAATGATGGAGATCATGATGATGGAGATCATGGTGTCGTGCCGGTGACAGTGATGATCATGGTGCCCCAAAGATGGAGATCAAAGGAGCAAGATGATATTGGCCATATCAAGTCACTATATTGATGGCATGTGATGTTTATCATGTTTACATCTTATTTACTTAGAACGACGGTAGTAAATAAGATGATCTCTCAATAAAATTTCAAGAGAAGTGTTCACCCTAACTGTGCACCGTTGCTAAGGATCGTCGTTCCGAAGCACCACGTGATGATCGGGTTGTTGGAAATATGCCCTAGAGGCAATAATAAATTAGTTATTATCATATTTCCTTGTTCATGATAATCATTTATTATCCATGCTATAATTGTATTGATCGGAGACTTAAATGCATGTGTGGATACATAGACAAAACCATGTCCCTAGTATGTCTCTAATGGACTAGCTCGTTGATCAAAGGATGGTTAAGGTTTCCTAGCCATGGACATGAGATGTCATTTGATAACGGGATCACATCATTAGGAGAATGATGTGATGGATAAGACCCAAACTACAAACATAGCATATGATCGTGTCAGTTTATTGCTACTGTTTTCTGCATGTCAAGTATATGTTCCTATGACCATGAGATCATGCAACTCACGGATATCGGAGGAGTGCCTTGTGTGTATCAAACGTCGCAACGTAACTGGGTGACTATAAAGGTGCTCTACAGGTATCTCCGATGGTGTCTGTTGAGTTGGCATGGATCGAGACTGGGATTTGTTACTCCGTGTAACGGAGAGGTATCTCGGGGCCCACTCGGTAATGCAACATCACAATAAGCCTTGCAAGCAATGTGACTAATTGTTAGTTTCGGGATCTTGTATTACGGAACGAGTAAAGAGACTTGCCGGTAACGAGGTTGAACTAGGTATGGAGATACCGACGATCGAATCTCGGGCAAGTAACATACCGAAGAACAAAGGGAACGATATACGGGATTAACCGAATCCTTGACATAGAGGTTCGACCGATAAAGATCTTCGTAGAATATGTAGGAACCAATGTGGACGTCCAGGTCCCGCCATTGGTTATTGACCGTAGAGGTGTCTCGGTCATGTCTACATAGTTCTCGAACCCGCAGGGTCTGCACACTTAAGGTTCGGTGACGTTTCGGTAGTGTAGAGTTATGTATGGTGGTGACCGAAGGTTGTTCGGAGTCCCGGATGAGATCCCGGACGTCACGAGGAGCTCCGGAATGGTCCGGAGGTAAAGATTCATATATAGGAAGTCCCAGTTTGGTTTCCGGAAAAGTTTCGGGCTCATCGGTAGTGTACCGGGAGTATCGGTATTGTACCGGGAGTGCCGGTAGTGTATCGGAGGACCTCCGGGAGGGGTATTTCGACCCCAAGAGGTCCATGGGCTGTGGGAGAATAATAACCAGCCCTTAGTGGTCTGGGAAAACAGCCACAAAGGCCCATGGCGCAGGAGAGAAAGTCCTAAAGCAAAAAGTGGAAAATCAGCCAATAGGAGGCAATCCTACTCCAACTAGGATTGGAGGTGAAGTAGGATTGCTCCCACCTCCTATTTCGGCCGACCCAAAGGCCTTGGCTGCCTCTCCTCTCCTCTCCTCCTATATATACTAGTGGATTGGGTGGTTTTTGGACAGAATTTCCGGCCACGTGCTACCCGTTTCACCGGTGCACAGTTTCTCCTCTAGATCGGTTTTCCGCAGCGCTTAGGCGAAGCCCTGCCGGAATCACTCCACCACCATCACCGGAGCGCCGTCACGCTGCCGGTGAACTCTATCTCCTCTCCACCTCCTCTCGCTGGATCGAGACGGTGGAGATCGTCATCAAGCTGCACGTGTGCTGAACGCGGAGGTGCCGTCCGTTCGGCGCTAGATCGGAAGGACCGTGATCGAGATCGCGAGACAGTTCGTGATGAGATCGCGGAACAGATCGTGATGAGTTCGCGGGACAGATCGTGATCAAGATCGTGAGACGGATCGTGATGAGATCGCGGGACGGATCGTGATGAGTTCACGGGACGGATCGTGATTGGATCGCGGGACGGATCGTGATGAGATCGCGGGACGCTCGGCGATTTAGATCGCGAAGATGTTCGACTACACCAACCGCATTTCTTAACGCTTCCCGCTTAGCGATCTACAAGGGTATGTAGATCCACTCTCCCTCTCGTAGATGCTCATCACCATGGATAGGTTTGCGTGTGCGTAGGAAAATTTTTGTTTCCCATGCGACGTTCCCCAACAGTGGTATCAGAGCTAGGTTGATGGTTCGATGAGATCTCGAGTAGAACACAAAAGGTTTGTGGGCGTTGATGCTTAGATTGCTTCCTCCCTTGGTCGTATTTTGGTTCAGCGGGATTGTGAGATGAAGCGGCCCGGACCAACATTACTCGTACGCTTACGAGAGACCGGTTCCCTCGACGCAACTTGTTGCCTAGATGGCTTGCGGGTGACAGTTTCTCTCACTTTAGTTGGATCGGATTCGACAAAGGCGGTCCTTGAGAAGGTTGAAAAGCAAACTAGTGTATCACCGTTGTGGTTTATGCGTAGGTGAGAATCGTTCTTGCTAGATACCCATAGCAGCCACGTAAAATATGCAACAACAATTAGAGGACGTCTAACTTGTTTTTGCAGGGTATGTTGTGATGTGATATGGCCAATTACATGATGAGATATATGTGATGTATGAGATGATCATGTGATGTATAGATTATCACGACTTGCATGTCGATGAGTACGGAAACCGGCAGGAGCCATAGGGTTGTCTTTAATTATTGTATGACCTGCGTGTCAATCATTAAGCGCTATGTAATGCTTTACTTTATCGCTACGGTAGCAATAGTAGTAGAAGCATGCAGGGCGTGACAACCCCAATGGAAACACATTGATGGAGATCAAGATGATGGAGATCATGGTGTTGTGCCGGTGACGATGGAGATCATGCCGGTGTTTCGAAGATGGAGATCTTAAACACAAGTTCATGGCCATATCATGTCACTTATGAATTGCATGAGATGTTAATCCTTTTATGCACCTTGTTTTGCTTAGTACGGCGGTAGCATTATAAGGTGATCCCTCACTTGAATTTCAAGATGAACTGTGTTCTCCCCGAGTGTGCACCGTTGCGAAAGTTCGTCGTGTTGAGACACCACGTGATGATCGGGTGTGATAGACTCTACGTTCACATACAACGGGTGCAAGCCAGATTTGCACGCGCAGAACACTCGGGTTAAACTTGACGAGCCTAGCATGTACAGACTTGGCCTCGGAACACGAGAGACTGAAAGGTCGAACATGAGTCATATAGTAGATATGATCAACATAATGATGTTCACCATTGCAGCCACCTCAACTCACGTGATGATCGGACTTGAGTTGGTGAATTTGGATCATGTATCACTCGAATGATCGGAGGGATGTCAATTTGAGTGGGAGTTCTTAAGTAATATGATTAATTGAACTCATTATCATGAACATAGTCAAAGTGTCTTTGCAAATTATGTTGTAGATTACTAGCTCGCGCTATTGCTCCCTTGTATTTTTTATATGTTCCTAGAGAAATAGAATTGAAAGATGTTGGTAGCAAAATTGCGGACTGGGTCCGTGATCTGAGGATTGTCCTCATTGCTGCACAGAAGGCTTATGTCCTTAATGCACCGCTCGGTGCGCCACCCCCTCTAGCGTCGTCTATAGATGTTGTGAACATCTAACAGGCACGTTTCGATGACTACTTGATAGTTTAGTGCGTCATGCATTACGGCTTAGAATTGAGGCTCCAAAACGTTTTGAACGTCACGGAACATATGAGATGTTCTAGGAGCAGAGATTGTGATCTCAGGCTCGTGCCTTTGTTGCGAGATATGAGATCTCCAACAAGATTCTTTGCTTGTAAGATGAAGGAGAATAGCTCAATCGTTGAGCATGTACTCAGATTGTCTGGGTACTACAATCGCTTGAATCAAGTGGGAGTTGATCTTCCAGATAAGATAGTGATTGATATAGTTCTCCAAGTCACTGTCACTAAAGCTACTAGAACTTAGTGATGAACTATAATACACCAGGGATAGAAGTATTGATCCCTGAGCTGTTCGCGATGTTTGACACCGCGAAGGTAGAAATCAAGAAGGAGCGTCAAGTGTTGATGGTTAATCAAACCACTAGTTTCGAAAAGGGCAAGAGCAAGGAGGGAAACTTCATGGATAGCAAGTCAATTGCTGCTCTAGTGAAGCAACCCAAAGTTGAACTCAAACCCGAGACTAAGTGCTTCTATTATGAGGTGAGAGGTCGCTGAAGCGGAACAACCCTAGATACTTGGTAGATAAGAAGGCTGGCAACATCGATAGAAGTATATTTGATATACGAGTTATTGATGTGTACCTTGCTAGTACTCCTAGTAGCACCTGGGTATTGGATAGCGGTTCGGTTGCTAAATGTTAGTAACTCGAAATAAAAGCTACGGAATAAACAGAGAACTAGCTAAGGGTGAGGTGACGATGTGTGTTGGAAATGTTTCCAAGGTTGATGTGATCAACATCGCACGCTCTCTCTACCTTCAGGATTAGTGACGAACCTAAATAAATGTTATTTGGTGTTTTGCGTTGAGCATGAACATGATTGGATCATGTTTGTTGCAATACGGTTATTCATTTAAGTCAGAGAATAATAGTTATTCTGGTTACATGAATAATACCTTCAATGGTCATGCACCCAGTGAGAATGGTTTGTTGAAATCTTGATCGTAGTAGTACACATGTTCATAACATTGATGTCAAAAGATACAAAGTTAATAATGATAGTACCACATACTTGTGGCACTACCGCTAAATGTCATATTGGTATAAAGCGCTTGTAGAAACTCCATGCTGATGGATATTTGGACTCATCGATTTCGAATCGGTTGAGACATGCGAACCATGCCTCTTGGGCAAGATGACTAAAGGACCCCGTTGGATGGAGCGGGCAAGTGATTCATTGGAAATGATACATGTTGATGTATGCAATCTAGTGAGTCTTGTAGCGTGCAGTGGATATCGTTATTTTCTTACCTTCACTGATGATTTGAGTAGATATAGTGTACATTTACTTAATGAAACACAAGTCTGAATCGTTTGAAAGGTTCAAGCAAATTTAGAGTGAAGTTTAAAGATCATCGTGACAAGAAGATAAAAATGACCGCGATATGATCGTGGAGGTGAATATCTGAGTTACGAGTTTGGCATACAACTTAAGACAACGTGAAATTTGTTTCACAACTAACGCCACCTGGAACACCATGGTGTGATGGTGTGTCCGAACATCATAGTCATGCTCTATTGATATAGTGCATACTGTGATGTCTCTTATCGTTTTACTACTTTAATTTTTGGGGTAATGCATTAGAGACAACTACATTCGCTTTAAATAGGGCATCATCTAAATCCGTTGAGATGACACCGTGTGAATTATGGTTTGATAGAAACCTAAGCTGTCATTTCTTAATGTTTGAGGCTGCGATGCTTGTGTGGAAAATGTTTTCACATAATAAGCTAGAACCCAAAGCGGACAAATGTATCTTCATAGAATACCCTAAGAATAGATGGGTATGCCTTCTATCTCAGATCCGACTGCAAAGTGTTTGTTGCTAGAACTGGGTCCTTTCTCGAGAAAAAGTTTCTCTCGAAAGAATTGAGTGGGAGGAAGATAGAACTTGATGAGGTTGTTAAACCTTTGTTCAACCAGAGAGTAGCGCAGCGCAGAAAGATGTTTCTGTGAAGCCTACGTTAGTTGAAGAGGAAGTTAATGATGATGATCATGAAGCTTCAGGATCAAGTTACTATCGAACTTCGTAGGTCGACAAGGATGTGTACTGCTCCTGAGCGGTACGACAACTCTGTCTTGGAGGTCATGTTGTTGGACAACGATGAACCTACGAGCTATGGAGAAGCGATGATGGGCCCGGATTCCGACAAATGGTTGGAGGCCATGAAATCCGAGATAGGATCCATGTATTAAAACCAAGTGTAGACTTTGGTAGACTTGCTCGTTGGACGGCAGGTCGTTGAGTACAAATGGATCTTTAAAATGAAGACAGACACTGATGGTGAATGTCACTATTTGTAAAGCTCGACTTGTTGCAAAGATGTTTGTGACAAGTTCAAGGAGTTGACTACGATGAGATTTTCTCACTCGTAGCGATGCTAAAAGTCTGTTGGAATTATGTTAGCAGTTGCTGTGTTTTCAATTATGAAATCTGGCAGATGGATGTCAAAACATCGTTTCCTTAATGGTTTACTTGAGGAAAGGTTGTATGTGATACAACCAGAAGGTTTTGTCAGGCCTAAGGATGCTAAAAGGTGTGCAAGCTTCGGTGATCCTTCCATGGACTGAAGCAAGCATCTCGGAGTTGGAATATACGCTTTGATGAGGTGATCAAAGTTTTGATGTTTGTACAAAGTTTATGAGAAACTTGTATTTGCAATAAAGTGAGTGGGAGCACTATAGAATTTCTGATAAGTATATGTGGATGACATATTGTTGTTCAGAAATAATGTAGAGTTTCTGGAAAGCATAAAACGGTTATTTGGAAAGTGATTTTCAAAGGAAGACCTGGATAAAGCTACCTATTTGATGAGCATCAAAATCTATAGAGATAGATCAAGATGCTTGATGAGACTTTCAATGAGTGCATACCTTCACAAGATTTTGAAAGAGTTCAAAATGGATCAGCCAGAGAAATAGTTCTCGTCTGATTTGTAAGGTGTGAAGTTGAGTGAGACTCAAAGCTCGACAACGGCAGAAGAAAGAGAAAGGACGAACGTCGTCCCCTATGCCTTAGCCATAGGCTCTATATTATGCCATGCTGTGTACCGCACCTATGTGTGCCTTGCCATGAGTCTGTCAAGGGGTACAAGAGTGGTCCAGGAGTGGATCACTGGACAGCGGTCGGAATTATCCTTAGTAACCAGAGGACTAAGGAAATGTTTCTTGATTATGGAGGTGATAAAGAGTTCGTCGTAAAGAGTTACGTCGATGCAAGCTTTAACACCTATCCGGATGACTAGTAGTAGCAATCTAGATACGTATAGTGGAGCAGCCATTTGGAAATAGTATCAAGTGGAGTGTGGTAGCAGTGTTTACGGTTTGACATAGAGATATGCAAAGTACACACGGATCTGAATATCGCAGGCCCGTTGACTATAAGACCTCTCTCACATGCAAAGCATGATCGAGCCCCAGAACTCATTGGGTGTTAGATTCATAACAATGCGAATCACATGGTGATGTGAACTAGATTATTGACTCTAGTGCAAGTGGGAGACTGTTGGAAATATGCCCTAGAGGCAATAATAAATTAGTTATTATCATATTTCCGTGTTCATGATAATCGTTTATTATCCATGCTATAATTGTATTGATCGGAGACTTAAATGCATGTGTGGATACATAGACAAAACCATGTCCCTAGTATGCCTCTAATGGACTAGCTCGTTGATCAAAGGATGGTTAAGGTTTCCTAGCCATGGACATGAGATGTCATTTGATAACGGGATCACATCATTAGGAGAATGATGTGATGGATAAGACCCAAACTACAAACATAGCATATGATCGTGTCAGTTTATTGCTACTGTTTTCTGCATGTCAAGTATATGTTCCTATGACCATGAGATCATGCAACTCACGGATATCGGAGGAGTGCCTTGTGTGTATCAAACGTCGCAACGTAACTGGGTGACTATAAAGGTGCTCTACAGGTATCTCCGATGGTGTCTGTTGAGTTGGCATGGATCGAGACTGGGATTTGTTACTCCGTGTAACGGAGAGGTATCTCGGGGCCCACTCGGTAATGCAACATCACAATAAGCCTTGCAAGCAATGTGACTAATTGTTAGTTGCGGGATCTTGTATTACGGAACGAGTAAAGAGACTTGCCGGTAACGAGGTTGAACTAGGTATGGAGATACCGACGATCGAATCTCGGGCAAGTAACATACCGAAGAACAAAGGGAACGATATACGGTATTAACTGAATCCTTGACATAGAGGTTCGGCCGATAAAGATCTTCGTAGAATATGTAGGAACCAATGTGGACGTCCAGGTCCCGCCATTGGTTATTGACCGTAGAGGTGTCTCGGTCATGTCTACATAGTTCTCGAACCCGCAGGGTCTGCACACTTAAGGTTCGGTGACGTTTCGGTAGTGTAGAGTTATGTATGGTGGTGACCGAAGGTTGTTCAGAGTCCCGGATGAGATCCCGGACGTCACGAGGAGCTCCGGAATGGTCCGGAGGTAAAGATTCATATATAGGAAGTCCCAGTTTGGTTTCCGGAAAAGTTTCGGGCTCATCGGTAGTGTACCGGGAGTATCGGTATTGTACCGGGAGTGCCGGTAGTGTACCGGAGGACCTCCGGGAGGGGTATTTCGACCCCAAGAGGTCCATGGGCTGTGGCAGAATAATAACCAGCCCTTAGTGGGCTGGGAAAACAGCCACAAAGGCCCATGGCGCAGGAGAGAAAGTCCTAAAGCAAAAAGTGGAAAATCAGCCAATAGGAGGCAATCCTACTCCAACTAGGATTGGAGGTGAAGTAGTTTGCTCCCACCTCCTATTTCGGCCGACCCAAAGGCCTTGTCTGCCTCTCCTCTCCTCTCCTCCTATATATACTAGTGGATTGGGTGGTTTTTGGACAGAATTTCCGGCCACGTGCTACCCGTTTCACCGGTGCACAGTTTCTCCTCTAGATCGGTTTTCCGCAGCGCTTAGGCGAAGCCCTGCCGGAATCACTCCACCACCATCACCGGAGCGCCGTCACGCTGCCGATGAACTCTATCTCCTCTCCACCTCCTCTCGCTGGATCGAGACGGTGGAGATCGTCATCAAGCTGCACGTGTGCTGAACGCGGAGATGCCGTCCGTTCGGCGCTAGATCGGAAGGACCGTGATCGAGATCGCGAGACAGTTCGTGATGAGATCGCGGAACGGATCGTGATGAGTTCGCGGGACAGATCGTGATCAAGATCGTGAGACGGATCGTGATGAGATCGCGGGACGGATCGTGATGAGTTCACGGGACGGATCGTGATTGGATCGCGGGACGGATCGTGATGAGATCGCGGGACGCTCGGCGATTTGGATCGCGAAGATGTTCGACTACACCAACCGCGTTTCTTAACGCTTCCCGCTTAGCGATCTACAAGGGTATGTAGATCCACTCTCCCTCTCGTAGATGCTCATCACCATGGATAGGTTTGCGTGTGCGTAGGAAATTTTTTGTTTCCCATGCGACGTTCCCCAACACGGGTGTGATAGGTTCTAACGTTCGCATACAACGGGTGTAAGCCAGATTTACACACGCAATACACTTAGGTTGACTTGACGAGCCTAGCATGTACAGACATGGCCTCGGAACACGGAAGACCGAAAGGTCGAAGATGAGTCGTATAGAACATACGATCAACATGGAGATGTTCACCATGGATGACTAGTCCGTCTCATGTGATGATCGGACATGGGCTAGTTGACATGGATCATGTGTCACTTGGATGACTAGAGAGATGTCTATCTAAGTGGGAGTTCATTAAATAATTTGATTATGTGAACTTAATTATCATGAACTTAGTCTAAAATTGCCTTTACAATCTATATTGTAGATCCAATTGGCCAACGCGAATGTCACCCTAAACTTCAACGCGTTCCTAGAGAAAACCAAGCTGAAAGATGATGGAAGCAACTATGCGGACTGGGTCCGTGGCTTCAGGATCATCCTCATAGCTTCCAAGAAATTGTATGTCCTTGATGCACCACTAGGTGACCCACCCCTTCTCCCAGCAGAGCAAGACGTTGCAAACGCTTGGCATTCTCGCTGCGATGATTACTCCCTTGTTCAGTGCGGCATGCTTTACAGTTTAGAACCGGGGCTCCAAAAGCGTTTTGAGCAACACGGAGCATATGAGATGTTCCAAGAGCTGAAACTGGTTTTCCAAGCTCATGCCCGGGTCGAGAGATATGACGTCTCCGACAAGTTCTTCAGCTGTAAGATGGAGGAGAATAGTTCTGTCAGTGAGCACATCCTCAAGATGTCTCGGCTACACAACCGATTGACTCAGCTGGGAGTTATTCTCCCGGATGACTCGGTCATTGATAGAATCCTCCAGTCGCTTCCACCTAGCTACAAGAGCTTTGTGATGAACTACAACATGCAAGGGATGGAGAAGTCCATTCCTGAGTTGTACTCGATGCTGAAATCAGCGGAGGTCGAGATCAAAAAGGAGCATCAAGTGTTGATGGTGAATAAGACCACTAGTTTCAAGAAAGGCAAGGGTAAGAAGAACTTCAAGAAGGACGACAAAGTTGTTGCCGCGCCCGGTAAGCAAGTTGCCGGGAAGAAGAAGAACAAGAATGGACCCAAGCTTGAGACTGAGTGTTTTTATTGCAAGGGTACCGGTCACTGGAAGTGGAACCTTAATAATTGTTATTTAGTACCAGCTTTGAGCATGAACATTGTATCTGGATCTCACTTGATGCGAGATGGCTACTCATTTAAATCTAAGAATAATGGTTGTTCTATTTATATGAGAGAAATGTTTTATGGTCATGCCCCGCTGGTCAATGGTTTATTTTTGATGAATCTGAACGTGCTGTTACACACATGTCCATAGTGTGAGTACCAAAAAGTGTAAGGTTGATAACGATAGTCCCACTTACATGTGGCACTGCCGCCTTGGTCATATTGGTGTCAAACGCATGAAGAAGCTCCATGCTGATGGACTTTTGGAGTCTCTTGATTTCGAATCATTTGACACGTGCGAACCATGCCTCATGGGCAAGATGACCAAGACTCCGTTCTTCGAAACAATGGAGCGAGCAACTGACTTGTTGGAAATAATACATACCGATGTGTGCGGTCCAATGAGTGTCGAGGCTCGTGGTGGCTACCGTTATGTTCTCACCCTCACTGATGACTTAAGTAGATATGGTTATGTCTACTTAATGAAACATAAGTCTGAAACTTTTGAAAGGTTCAAGGAATTTCAGAGTGAGGTAGAGAATCAACGTGACAGGAAAATAAAGTGCCTACGATCTGATCGTGGCGGAGAATATTAAGTCACGAGTTTGGCACGCACCTAAGGAAATGTGGAATTGTTTCACAACTCATGCCGCCTGGCACATCTTAGCGAAATGGTGTGTCTGAACGTCGTAATCGCACTCTATTAGATATGATACGATCTATGATGTCTCTTACCGACTTACCGCTATCATTTTGGGGATATGCATTAGAGACTGCCGCATTCACTTTAAATAGGGCACCGTCAAAATCCGTTGAGACGACACCGTATGAATTATGGTTTGGAAAGAAACCTAAGCTGTCGTTTCTAAAAGTTTGGGGATGCGATGCTTATGTGAAGAAACTTCAACCTGAGAAGCTCGAACCCAAAGCGGAAAAGTGCGTCTTCATAGGATATCCCAAAGAGACTATTAGGTATACCTTCTACCTACGATCCGAGGGCAAAGTCTACGTTGCCAAGAATGGATCCTTTCTCGAGAAAGAGTTTCTCTCGAAAGAAGTAAGTGGGAGGAAAATAGAACTTGATGAGGTAATTGTACCTCCACTCGAACCGGAGAGTAGCATAGCATAGGAAGTTGTTTTTGTGGAGCCTACACTGGCTGGAGAGGAAGTTAATGATGATGATCATGAAACTTCAAATCAAGTTACTATTGAACGTCGAAGGTACACTAGGACACGTTCCGCACCAGCGTGGTACGGCAACCCTGTCCTGGAGATCATGTTGTTGGACAACGGTGAACCTTCGAACTATGAAGAAGCGATGGCGGGCCCGGATTCCAACAAATGGCTTGAAGCCATGAAATCCGAGATAGGGGGTCTTGAGTTGTAGGTATAGGAACAATGGTTAACAATGGATGAAGGGAGACGATGTTTACCCATGTTCATGCCTTCTCGAAGAGGTAAAACCCTACGTCCTGCTTTGATTGTATTGATGGGATGGGATACAGAGTACAAGATGATCTACCTCGAGATCGTATGAATATGTTCTAAACCCTAGGGCTGCAATTGTGCTCTAAGGACTAAACCCCTCTGCTTATATACACACCAAGGGGTACCTAGGTCATACACATAATCGGTTGTCGATACGTCGGCTGCACCAGAGTCCTTGAAGTATACACCAACTCTTCGGAGTCTTCCATCCTTATCACACCTAGGTTTAGGGCTTCGATAATCCTTCCTTCTTGGTGATAGGCGGGCCATGAGCTCGGCCCATGGACCAAGGGTCGTATAGGTTAGTAACACCTAGTCCAGGACACCGTCAGTGATGTCAATGTTCACCTGCCAACGATAAGTGTATCCATCTCGTTGGTGTACTGCTTGTACATGATATCGACATCTTTCGTCATCTACCACACCAGGTCCCACTTGTAAGCCCAAGTGGGGAGACGTAGAGGGCTGTCATGATCATCCCAATCCTTGAGTGACACCTCTTTCGGGCGTCCAACTGGCAGACATTCCTAGCTTCATATAAAATGTAGGAGCATATGACAACCAATTTCGCCGTCTTTTGAGGATCTACGACAAGTATCGTCTAATTGCACGTAAAAGCAACCATGATTCAGTTAAGGACAAGTTTGCATTGGTAATGTATAAATAAACTAAAAATGAACAATTGATTACCTGTCCGTACAAGTAGGTCAGTGTCACCGAACCGCAGCTAAATTTGTTGTCGAAGACAGTCAACGCCTTGAGCCACATCCATTGAGCGGTCCTGCCGCCGCCCCCACCAAAGAGAGTCGTAGAGATAACATACCACATGTACATGCGAGCATACGTCATGATCACATCATCATTAGCGTCATCAGGGCAATGCGTGAAGTTCTGCATGATCCACGTGTAAGGAGCGTCGGCTGGGACTCTATCTTTAGTCTTGTCTTCAGCCTCTACAAGAGCCATATCAATAAGGGTCTCCATCTGCCGGGGCCACCCATCAGAATATGTGCTCATATACAGAGGCTTCCCTTGATAGGAAGTGCAAGGATCATAGAAACAACCTGAAGTGTCAGTGTCATCTCCCTGATCCGGAGGTGGAAACTATGCGTATCCGGCCTCCATCGATCCACACGCGAGGTGGTTGCCGCAACGTTCAGGTTTGGCGTCAATCGGCGAATAAGTTGGATGAACGGAGGAGTCCTAGCATCTCGATGTACGGTGTGTACCACTCAGCGTACGTTGGCACTCAACGAGGCCCGTGAGATTGAATATTCAGGGGTACAAGTTTCGACAAACATACAAGTGAGAGTGTTACGACATATCATACACATTTGGAACAATCGTAAATCAAAACATACAAGTCCAAGAGTATTTTTATTACCATTTTGTCTCCGGCATCAAGTAGACCCGGTGTTCAACATCATAGTAACCATCGAGAAGCCACACCATCCTACATTTTTTAAACAATAAGACATTACACTATGTGAGCATGTGAGCATCTCATACAAATCCCACAAGAAATTGCTCTATGTGAGCACGTGAAACATAATTAAAACATGGTTTCTACACATTTTTTTCTTTTTGCGAAATGGTTTCTACACATACGTTGCTAATATGAGCAAATATTGAAACAAATACACATGAGGGCCGATTACCATAGTACACACATGTTTCTAAATTGAACAAAACCAACTACCATAGTACACATATGTTTCTAATTTGAACAAAACCAACTTCCATAGTACATTCGGTTCTAAGAAAAATTAACCTCCTAATTTCTCCCCAATGAATACTATACCAATGCTAATGCTACACACGAGACAATCATTTGTCATTGTTCCATAACAATTTTAAAATCCAACAGGATTTAAGGTTTCACCGAAAACTTGCGCAATGAGGACAAATGTGATGGATATTTTGGATGAAAACGAGAGGATCAGAGGAGAATACCTTAGGGGATGTTTTGAGAATCAAATCTTTAGCAGATTCCTTCAGATTTGATCGATTTGAAAGAGGGATTTGAGAGTGCGACGAACCCTAGCCACCAACCATCCCTCCCTTTTCACGAGAATAGGGAAATGAGGAGTGGGTCAGGTTATGGTTCCGTCACGATGCCTTAACCATACACAACGCCTAAGAGAAAGGCGCTACCCACCACAGTGCAACACCTATGTTCACGTCGCTACTTAATCAGGGTGGGGCCAGGCCTGCCCCGGAGTGCCACGCTGGCAAGCAGGGTAGCGCCTGTGAGACGGGAGCTATGTCGTGTAATATAGCGCCTATGCGTCGGACGCTATCCTAAAGGGTTAGCTGGATGAAATAGTTTCGCCAACAGCTTATTTTTTGAATTTCTTTCGTCTTTGGGTTATTTTTGTCAATTGCGGGCAACACGAGAAAAGCGAAGGGAGCATAGAAACAGGAAGTATATTTTGCACAGGAACGGACGCGTGATGAGACAAAAACGAAGCTAGAGATTCTTTCGTTCCGGAACCAAAATACAGAGGAGGAGCATAAACTCCTAGTCCTAGCCTCGCACTTTCTACGGCGTGGAACACGGACGCACTGATTGAATCGCAAGAATCACATGCTCAAGCTCTGCATCACTTGCCCCTAGCATCAGTCTCAACAACAAGAGAAAAGAAGAAGAAAAAGATCATTACTCCCTATCGTCACTATTTGTTCTACGAGTAGTTTATTTTTGAAAGGACGCCTGTTGTTCGTTACTATGGCACACGAGAAACACCCTTTGTAGGGGTCCTGGAGATGTTCATTGGTGATGAACGTACTCACCCTGGCGATCCGATTAAGAAAACACGGCGCTCGTTTCTCTCGACCTCCTTTGCCCTCTTCCCCGTGTCTCCCGTGTACTCACTCACTCACTCACTCACCCCAGGCGCTTTATTTTCTCTTTTCGAGCCTGTCTTGTATGTCTCGCCTCACGCGTTATCAGCACATGCCGGCCACGTGAGCCTCGCCACCAATCATTCATTCATCCGTTCATTTATTCATGCCAAACCATTCATTCATGCCAAGTGCTAGGTGCCATGTTCTTCCAGTACGCAGACAGATCCACCGGCGTCACGGACCATATTATAACCTCCTGGAAGATGAGACGCGGTGCAGTAGTAAAACAAAGGCACAACAAGTCAAGAAAACCAAGACCCTAGTACCATGTTTCACGGGCCAATTTAATCATACAGGGGCGAAACTCGTAGCACAGTGCCATGCTGAATTCCATGCTCCACATCACTCAAATTCGCGATACGCGCATATGCCAAAGTCTTCTGAAATTTGACGGCTTGCAGTTGCATGGAAGCATGAAGCATCGCAGAGCCCGATGGCACAGGATGCATCAGCAGCTTTCCCGTCTCTGCAAAATCCCCGCAAGTGCGATGCAGAAGCCGCATTGGCACCCGACCTCAAACAAAACCAACGCAAAAGAAAACGGAGATCTGGCCGATCTGGATCCAGGCCCAACATGGCCAGAATGTCACAACATCTGCATGTGTGGGCATTGCATACGCCCGTGCCGAGATACCACCAACGGCCATGCACATATGCATCGCAAAACCCCGCCCTCGCACGCCAGATCGCATCTCCAGCTTAATTTGCAACGCAAAGCAGGTACGTAGTACACGCATGAGAATATTCCACATCCACCATACACCGCATGTTTAGTCAGAATCCGATGTCAGACCGTCGTCGGGGCGAAGCGCGCGGACCATCTTGGACAGGTGCTCGCCCATGTCCTCCATCTCCTCCCTCCCGAAGCCCCAGTCACGGAGTATCTGGGTCCCCAGGGCGCCCCTGGCGACGCCGAGCCTCTGGAGGCTCAGCGAGCGCCTCTCGATGAAGGGCAGGACCGCGTTGCTCGACCTCAGGCGTGCGGCCATCGGTATCGACTCGACGTCGAGCGAGCCCTTTGTCTGGGTTCCCTCTGCATGATTACCGAGGATCTCGCCATGCTGGCCGATGTTGCTCCTGAAGATCGACGGGAACGGGAGAGGGATGGGGAGCGGGCAGGGTGACACTGACAGATGGGAGAACTTTGGTTTTGTGGCTCTGGCCTCGTAAGCTGAGCACACGGAGTCCTTCACTTGTGATACTGATGCCCGATGCCCACCTGCATCAGCAAATTTACATTAAGCATTTGTGATTTCTACATGTAATAAATGTACAATTCAAGTATCAATGTGGCTATTAGTAAGTGACAATAGACAAAGAAAGAACTCAGGCAGCAATGTAGCATGGCACTCAGTAAGAATTAAATGGATTCCAAAGTCTTAGGCAAACCTGCACGAAGAACTCCATGAACCACCAATGATTCAACAGAGTATGGGTCTTCTTCTTCGTCACTTATTTCAGGGGTCAGTGAGTGCAGGCTTTTCATGTTCCACAGATCATTTCCATCTGGCAATCAAGAGTATGCAGTTAGCGAGAAAGATTAAGTTGCCGCCCATGTCGGACCAAACAGGGAACACACACCGTGTACCTTTCAAAGAAGGGGCAGGCATTGCGACGTCCAGAGCAGTAACCATGTTCTGCCTACCCTGATCAGATATTATGTGCACAAGTTCACGCATATCAATATTACCAGATGAATGTGCTATGTTTGAAGCCGGGCCAGCGTTTTGTAGTCTAAATGGTACAGTTACTGAATGTATCGCTGCTGCGGAAATTGCACTGGAGTGGAATGGTTTTGCATCTTGTATAGAAAGGAAGGGTGACAGATAACCTGATGAAATGAGATTAAATAAAAATTGTTATCTATGCTCATGAAATAATTCAATTTGGATGATGCGAAAAATAAATAAGTAGACATATGCTTAGTAATGTACTGAGTACTTTATAGCAGGATGTGACGTGTGCTGAGTTGACACATAAAAGACACACAATACTTTCAAAGCTGAGTGAATGAGTTGATATTTCACAGGAAGTGTGATGAAGTGCAATGTTTTCAGCATAAGATCAAAATGCACAGGAAATTAAACAATAGTGATACCAAGATACTGGAAAAGGTGTGATGCAATAAAAAAAATGGTGGCACAGAACATGTTCCTGCCTGTTTAGCAAATATATGAGAATTCACACATCTAATTGTACTAGAATAAAGCACAGAAACAAATGCGGCAATCTGGAAGAAAGCATACTTTGACTGAGAGAAGGCAGTCCTATCGGAACCATCAAACTGCAAAAGGATGAAAGCTTTGAAAATGAAATAGCGTCATGCAAAGATCTTGTAATGGTCTCCCTTTGATTCCGTGATGATCCATGGGTAACTGGATCCCTCACACAATAAAGCAATACAGGTGTGTTTGTGTAGTCATCAGCAATGTTTTCCAAATAAGTTGCAGCTATGCTGGAAAACCCTCCCGAATCGTCCACAATAAACTGGATACCCTGTAGTTAATTACGGATTAATGCAAGACCTCAACAAAATGCATAAGGGGGGAAACCATACAAAATCGCACGTTGCGTTTAGTAAACATAAACCATAGTATAACTACAAATAGAGTATTCACTAATAGTTTATTGGGAAAAATACAGGACCTGAATGTGATCACATTCTTCAACAAAGAACCTTAGCTTCTCATTCATCTCCTCCATTAGAGACCATTCTGAAACTACCTCCCTTGCAGTTCCAAAGTTATCAAACTTGTCAAAGTCTGTCCATGACCCATGCATTTCATACAAGCTTTGAGGGTGATACTGAACCTTCGTATAATCAGTCCAAAAGTTGACATCCTTCTCTAAGCATTCAACTAAGTCCTTATCTTCTACACTTTTCTGAGAGTTGTCCCCATCATTGCTAGTGCTTGGGTTCGGCTCTTGTTCAGTTAAGCTTTGCAGAAACAAGTTCCGCCCATGAGGCTTTGCTACCGATCTTGTTACATTTCCAGACCTACAATAGTTAGAATGGACTCATCAAGGTACTTTCTGAGCCTGATAAACTTTTCACAGATGGGTGCTCTCTAATTGAGTTAATGATCGACAATATTAGCCTGTAATTACCCACTAATAGCATGATTTGTACAAAAGCAGAGTTATCAGCAGCTAATACCTAGGCTGAATGATACTCTATGAAAAGTGTATGCAGATACCATGCACAAATTGTGAGAGCAGTTGGATAAGTGCATGCATCATCAGAATCTCTAAAATAACCATATTATGAGGGTAAGAGGCTAAGAGGAATTCATTGCTCCTACAGGTTGAAAAAAAATTAGTATCAAGCAAACATATATACAGCGAAGGTTATATCCTGATAGTGATACATTCTTGCTTTTGCAATTTAAATATGCTCCCTCAGTTTGTTAGAGTACAACAAGTCATGGATATCCAAAGTTACTTTCTGTTAGTCTGAATCTAGTGCATTTCTGGCCGAATTGCACAAGTAATCCAAAACAACATTGACAAAACCCTCCTGTTTCTCTTTAGCTCGTACAGAAGACCACAACGACAACCAACTATGCATGAGGGGCATAGTACGCAAACGAGGCATGGAGACAAATTCAGGAGAAGTTCAGAGTGCCACTTGCCATGTAGTGACATTGAGCTGATCCGAGGCAGCGCTACTCAGACCCGGAGCACCTGAGGAACTTAAAGAACCAAGAGACCCTGCAAACGGTATAATTATATGATGTAATGTACACAATCACTGACAAAATAACAGGTAATTTACACATTCCCACAAAGGCATCCTGATACCGAGCACATGTAAAGAGAGTATTAAGCTTGTCACACATTGCTATATTTAGAGTAAATTCAGCACAGTAGCTCATACAAAAACTAAGAACAGAAGTAAATTACCTCGAGGACCAATGGATACCAGACGGGGGCAGTAGGTGGAGACGCCCTGAGGAAATTAAGCAGTGTGACTAAGACCAACCGATGGAAATGATGCATGATTTAAGATGAGCTCTTGGCCTGGCTCTACCTGGAGCGTCTCGCCGGTGCGGTACAGGACGTCCATGTCGAGCGGCGCGGTCCTGAAGGTGGCGTCTGCGGCGGGGTCGTCGGCGAGCCCGAGGAGCTCATCCTGAAGAGCAAGCAAATAGACGGGGATCGAGTGCTTGTCGTCAGAGTGTCGTCACGAAGAGGGTAGGGTTTAGGGTGTCGCGAAGGCGGTACCTGGAAGTTCCAGAAGTGGGAGCCGACGAAGTTGGCGAAGCCGCCGACCTGCACCGTCACCACCTCCCTCATCTCTCCTGGTGCCTCACGGGGACTGCGTGGCGGCCGTGGCCGAGCAACCAGTTGCTGTCGCCGTCACCGGAGAAGAAGGAGATGAAGAAGCGGCTCCCTCGAGCTGTAACGATTTTAGATGGTGGGCTCGTTGGCGGCGGCGGCAGTGGGCTCGTCGGCGGGGTGAGGCGGCGGAGGGGGGTGGGGGGGCGTGGACTGCTCGACGGGGAGCGCCACACGGTTCAGTCTGGTGTCGGGCTGAACATGGGCCCCGGGCTATACCATGGGCCTCTAGTCCGCCACCAGCCTCACTGCCAGCACCGAGCGGCTAAGTTCCATGAAAAACCTCTCAAAAAAAAAAAAGTTCCATGAAAAAGACAAAGATGGCAGATCCAAGCCATCTCAACCGTCTATTCACAAGATCTAATGGTCTAAAACTCTCTAATGTTTAACCCAGCAAGCTACTAATCTCGCGCATCCCACCATCGACCACTAATCCTTCCTTACGCCACGACTTCTGGCCAGATGCCATTTTTGTCGCCTGCCACTCCTCCTCTGCCGCCCCAATGGAATTTCCCATCAGATTTTGACATGTTCATGATTCAGACTTCAACCTTGTGTCCTTGCACTGCTATATCAATGCCACTATTTCTATATTGCAGCCTTGTGGTAATTACTTTACAATGTAACATGGAGCCTGGAGGTATATAGCATTATGATGATCTGACCATTTTTCATAAAATTAGGGTGTGTTAGATGGTCTATATGTTAGGTGCGCTAATTGATCTTTTTTCCTCTTTCTTTGCTTGGTACAGTGGAATTTGATTAGATAAGAACTTATAATTTCTTTGGTAAATTGGGGTTAGCAGTTCCATGTCCGTGCGAAAGTATGCAGGCCATCACAGTGTGTGTTTTCTTCAATGTCAACACTGAATAAACTATGATGACGTGAAACATGTGGTAGTATTTATTATCTACTCTATTTACGGTTTGTATTACCAAATTATGATGACATGAAATATGTGGTGGAATTTATTATCTTTTGTACACTTTGGTTTTTAAAATGAGCATATTCTTCTGAATACTACTCCCTCTATTTCAGAATATAAGGTGTATTGATTTCCGCGCAAGTTAACCATGTGAATCTTTGACCAAGATTATAGAATAAAATAACAACATCTGGAATACCTAGAATGTAAAATATGAAACTACTTTTCATGATGAATCAAATGATATAAATGTCGTATTGCGGATATTGATACATCTTTCCAAAACCCCAGTCAAACATGCACTCGTTTGACTTCTGAAAAAAAAATACACCTTATATAAAGAAATGGAGGGAGTATTCCATATAATCTGTTGCTAGAGCATTTTAACCTGGCTCATTCCCGTTTTAGTTGGGATATACTTTACTTATGATTTTTTTAGTCCTTTTACATCTTCATTTAAACAAAAATTATTTTCTGTCTGATATATACATGCTCAATAAGTAAGAATGATTAGTTGTGTGCTGGAAAGTTTTGGTTCATTGCTTTGTCATGATCCTATTCCATGCTTTTCTCTCTATCCAATATTAGGGGTAGTGAGACTTTTTCACTCGATCAACACGTAAAACCTGGCCACCTTCATGAGATACATCCCGTGAAGCCAATTGCAGTATATTCAGAACATAGTAAGTAGCTTAGCAGTTACATCCAGTGAATTGTATGTGTGAAGTATTATCTTCATACAAAGATTATACTTAGATTTCACTCTATGGTATGTACATGTGTTCTACCTAGGTGTCATAACACCGTAATGTGTGTATGGATAGCAGTTTGAGAATGGCATTGTGTCTGCTAGGTCCGACGGCTATTGGTGGAGTGCTTTGTGTCCATATATGTTATCTATCATCCACTAAGGAGACACATTAAAAGTTAATTAAAAAAGGAAAATGCATGCTTCGAAATTTCATTCACCGAGTACTCAATATCTCACTTTCTGCTTGCTTCTGCTGATTTGTACTTTGTTCATCAACTGAATGTAATAGGCAATCCTAAATGATGTTGCGCAAAAGAATCTTTGCAATCCTACATTGATTTGTGACATGTAGGAGTCATGCATGTCCAATAACATTTTCATTCATCCATTCTAGCTGACCTTGATAATACACCAACGGTTTCTAGCCTTGATCGCCTACTATACCGCCCAGGTGAAGTGTTCCCAACTTCAAGTTCAAGTGTTCTCAAGTGTCAACTATAAAGATCAATGCCATAATTTTCACCGCAAATGTATGTATTTAGTAGTTGCAGAAACCAAGATAAAGGCAAAAATGGCTGCTTAGTAGGAGATTTATGCGGTTATGTACTACTAGGCATCTGTTTTTGTTTTTTTGCTTTCAAGTTAGTATTCCACTTGCATCTCCAGGTATATTATAAGGCTTTTGAATTTGCTTACACAACTTCTTCGAGGACCAACTCCGACATCATGGAAATCCCACTTGAGGAGCAAGTCCAGCATCCTTCATGATTTAGAATACAATTTTAAATTTGGATATTTTTCATGCATGGTGAGCGGCTAGACCAGCAAATGAAGTTCGTTTCCTGGTCTGTGGCACCACACCACCAACCTGAACACGAGGCCAGGGTTTTCCTAATGGCCCTTGCGCAAAAGCTCTCGCACAAAGGTTCATGTGTGCTTCCTGTTCCACAAGATATCGGTCTTCGACTGGCGGCGCTGCTACGCCGCCACTATCTGCGCTTCATGAACTAGGTACACAGAGAGGAACTTCTGGGTGGAGCCTTTGTAGAGCCTAGGACTACAAAACTACTCATTGTACCTTATCATCTCCCATGAAATTATTATTATCTTGCACTATATAACAAATAGGAGAGCATGGAGATTGCCTTGCATCCTGGAAAGAAAATGTAGCATATACAGTTACATAGTTACAAATTATTTTGAATATTTCAAGGATATCTTTCTAAAATGGCATTTACTCTTCCAGGGACACGTTACTGTTGGAAATATGCCCTAGAGGCAATAATAAAATGGTTATTATTGTATTTCCTTGTTCATGATAATTGTCTATTGTTCATGCTATAATTGTGTTAACCGGAAACCATAATACATGTGTGAATACATAGACCACAACATGTCCCTAGTGAGCCTCTAGTTGACTAGCTCGTTGATCAATAGATGGTCACGGTTTCATGGCCATGGACATTGGATGTCATTGATAACGGGATCACATCATTAGGAGAATGATGTGATGGACAAGACCCAATTCTAAGCATAGCACAAGATCGTGTAGTTCGTTTGCTAAAGCTTTTCAATGTCAAGTATCGTTTCCTTAGACCATGAGATTGTGCAACTCCCGGATACCGTAGGAATGCTTTGGGTGTGCCAAACGTCACAACGTAACTGGGTGGCTATAAAGGTGCACTACGGGTATCTCCGAAAGTATCTGTTGGGTTGGCATGAATCGAGACTGGGATTTGTCACTCCGTGTGACGGAGAGGTATCTCTGGGCCCACTCGGTAAGACATCATCATTATGAGCTCAATGTGACTAAGGAGTTAGTCACGGGATGATGTATTACGGAACGAGTAAAGAGACTTGCCGGTAACGAGATTGAACAAGGTATGGGGATACCGACGATCGAATCTCGGGCAAGTATCATATCGATAGACAAAGGGAATTGTATACGGGATTGATTGAATCCTTGACATCGTGGTTCATCCGATGAGATCATCGTGGAGTACGTGGGAGCCAACATGGGTATCCAGATCCCGCTGTTGGTTATTGACCGGAGAGGTGTCTCGGTCATGTCTACGTGTCTCCCGAACCCGTAGGGTCTACACACTTAAGGTTCGATGACGCTAGGGTTATAGGGAAAAGGTATACGTGATTACCGAAGGTTGTTCGGAGTCCCGGATGAGATCCCGGACGTCACGAGGAGCTCCGGAATGGTCCGGAGGTAAAGATTGATATATAGGAAGTCCAGTTTTGGTCACCGGAAAGTTTTCGGGCTCATCGGTAGTGTACCGGGAGTGCCGGGAGGGTGCCGGAGGACCCCCGGGAGGGGTGTGACGACCAGAGGACTTCATGGGCTGTTAGATAAAGTGTGTCAGCCCTTATTGGGCTGGGCAAGACTTTTGCTAAAGGCCCATGCGGCTGGAGATAAGGAGATAAGGCAAAAAGGATTTAAAAGGAGGAGATCCACCTCCCTTGTGGGAGGTGGACTCTCCCTTTAATTCGGCCGGCCATCTCCTCTTTGGAGTAGAGGCCAAGCCAGCCCTCCACGTCCCTCCTCCTATATATACTTGAGGTTTTGGATGTTTTGAGACAAGATTTGATCTCTCTCTCTCACGGCGAAGCCCTACCTCTCTTCTTCCTCCTTCGCAGCGCTTAGGCGAAGCCCTGTCGGAATACCTTGCTACTCCACCACCACCACGCCGTCGTGCTGCTGTTGGAGCCCTTCCCCAACCTCTCCTTCCTCCTTGCTGGATCAAGGTGTTGGAGACGTCACCGGGCTGCACGTGTGTTGAACGCGGAGGTGCCGTCCGTTCGGCACTTGATCGGATCTACCGCGATCTGAATCGCTGCGAGTACGACTCCATCAACCGCGTTCTTGTAACGCTTCCGCTTAGCGATCTTCAAAGGTATGAAGATGCAATCTCTCCCCTCTCGTTGCTGGTTTCTCCATAGATAGATCTTGGTGAACGTAGGAAAATTTTGATTTACTACTACGTCTCCCAACAGTGGTATCAGAGCTAGGTCTATGCGTAGAATCTATGCACGAGTAGAACACAAAGCAGTTGTGGGCGTCGATTTTGTTAATATGCTTGCCGTTACTAGTCTTATCTTGATTCGACGGTATTGTGGGATGAAGCGGCCCGGACCAACCTTACACGTACGCTTACGTGAGACCGGTTCCACCGCCTGACATGCACTAGTTGCATAAGGTGGCTAGCGGGTGTCTGTCTCTCCCACCTTAGTCGGATTGGATTCGATGAAAAGGGTCCTTATGAAGGGTAAATAGCAATTGGCATATCACGTTGTGGTTTTGACATAGGTAAGAAACGTTCTTGCTAGAAACCTATAGCAACCACGTAAAAACTTGCAACTACAAATTAGAGGACGTCTAACTTGTTTTTGCAGCATATGCCGTGTGATGTGATATGGCCAAAAGGATGTGATGTGATGCATTGTGATGTATGAGATTGATCATGTTCTTGTAATAGGGTTCACGACTTGCATGTCGATGACTATGACAACCGGCAGGAGCCATAGGAGTTGTCTTATATCATTGTATGACCTGCGTGTCAATCATAAACGCCATGTAATTACTTTACTTTATTGCTAAACGTTAGCTGTAGTAGTAGAAGTAATATTTGGCGAGACAACTTCATGAAGACACAATGATGGAGATCATGATGATGGAGATCATGGTGTCGTGCCGGTGACAGTGATGATCATGGTGCCCCGAAGATGGAGATCAAAGGAGCAAGATGATATTGGCCATATCATGTCACTATATTGATTGCATGTGATGTTTATCATGTTTACATCTTATTTGCATAGAACGACGGTAGTAAATAAGATGATCTCTCAATAAAATTTCAAGAAAGGTGTTCACCCTAACTGTGCACCGTTGCTAAGGATCGTCGTTCCGAAGCACCACGTGATGATCGGGTGTGATAGGTTCTAACGTTCGCATACAACGGGTGTAAGCCAGATTTACACATGCGAAACACTTAGGTTGACTTGACGAGCCTAGCATGTACAGACATGGCCTCGGAACACGGAAGACCGAAAGGTCGAACATGAGTCGTATAGAAGATACGATCAACATAGAGATGTTCACCATGGATGACTAGTCCGTCTCACGTGATGATCGGACACGGGCTAGTTGACATGGATCATGTATCACTTGGAAGACTAGAGAGATGTCTATCTAAGTGGGAGTTCATTAATAATTTGATTAAATGAACTTAATTATCATGAACTTAGTCTAAAAATGTCCTTGGAAATTATGTCGTAGATAGCTCGCGCTGTAGCTCCCCAGTTTTATTGATACAATCCTAGAGAAAAGTAAGTTGAAAGTTGATGGTAGCAATAATGCGGACTGGGTCCGTGATCTGAGGATTGTCCTCATTGCTGCACAGAAAGCTTATGTTTTTGATGTACCGCTAACTGCATCACTCCCTCAAGCGTTGTCTGTAGATGTTGTGAACATATGACAGGCACTTTTTGATGACTACGTGATAGTTCAGTGCGTCATGCATTACGGCTTAGAATTGAGGCTTCAAAATGTTTTGAATGTCACAGAACATATGAGATGTTCTAGGAGCTGAGATTGTGATCTCAAGCTCGTGCCTATGTTGAGAGGTATGAGACCTCCAACAAGATTCTTTGCCTGCAACATAAAGGAGAATAGCTTAATCGGTGAGCGTGTTCTCAGATTGTCTGGGTGCTACAATCACTTGAATCAAGTGGGAGTTAATCTTCCAGATGAGATAGTGATTAATGCAGTTCTCCAAGTCACTGCCACCAAGCTACTAGAGCTTCGTGATGAACTATAACATGCCAGGGATGGATAAGATGATCCTTGAGTTGTTCGTGATGTTTGACACCACGAAGGTAGAAATCAATAAGGAGCATCAAGTGTTGATGGTTAAGTGAAAACCACTAGTTTCAAAAGGGGCAAGGGCAAGAAGGGAAAAACTTCTGGAATGGCAAGCCAGTTGTTGCTCTAGTGAAGAAACCCAAGGTTGAGCCCGAACCCGAGACTAAGTGCTTCTGTTATGAGGAGAATGTTCGCTGAAGCGGAAAAACCCTAGATGATTGGTAGATAAGAAGGCTGGTAATGTCAATGGAAGTATATTTGATATACGTGTTAGTGATGTGTACCTTGCTGGTACTCCTAGTAGCACCTGGGTATTAGATACCGGTTCGGTTGCTAAGTGTTAGCAACTCGAAATAAAAGCTACGGAGTAAATGGAGACTAGCTAGGTGAAAGGTGACGATGTGTGTTGGAAGTATTTCCAAGATTGATGTGATCACCATCGCACGCTCTCTCTACCTTCAGGATTTGTGATAAACCTAAATAAATGTTATTTGGTGTTTGCGTTGAGCATAAACGTGATTAGATCATGATTAGTGCGATACGGTTATTCATATAAGTTAGAGAATAATGGTTATTCTGTTTACATGGATAATGCCTTCAATGGTCATGCACCCACTCGAAATGGTTTATCGAATCATGATCGTAGTAGTACACATATTCATAACATTGGTACCAAAAGATACAAAGTTAATAATGATAGTACCACATGCTTGTGGCACTGCCACGTAATGTCATATTGGTATAAATCGCATGAAGAAACTCCATGATGATGGATGTTTTTTGACTCACTCGATTTCGAATCGGTTGAGACATGCGAGCCATGCCTCTTGAGCAAGATGACTGAGACCCCGTCATCCAATATGATGGAGCGGGCAAGTGGCTTATTGGAATTAATACATGTTGATGTATGTGGTCCAATGAGTGTTGAAACACACAGTGGATATCGTTGTTTTTCTTTACCTTCACTGATGATTTGAGTAAATATGGGGATATTTACTTAATGAAACACGAATCTGAAATGTTTGAAAGGTTCAAGGAGTTTCAGAGTGAAGTTAAAGATCATCGTGACAAGAAGATAAATGTCTATGATATGATCATGGAGGTGAATATCTAAGTTACGAGTTTGGTATGCAATTTTAGACAATGTGGAAATTGTTTCACAGCTCACGCCTCCTGGAACACCATAGTGTGATGGTGTGTTCGAACGTCGTAGTCGTGCTCTATTGGATATAGTGAGTACTATGATGTCTCTTATCGTTTTACCACTATCGTTATGGGGTTATGCATTAAAGACAAATCCATTCACTTTAACAGGGCACCATCTAGGTCTGTTGAGATGACACCGTGAGAATTATGGTTTGACAGAAGCCTAAGCTGTCATTTCTTAATGTTTGGGGCTGCGACGCTTATGTGAAAATGGGTTTTTCACCTAGCGAGCTCGAACTCAAAGCAGACAAATGCATCTTCATAGAATACCCTAATGAGACATTGGGTATACCTTCTATCTCAGATCCAAGCGCAAAAGGTGTTTGTTGCTAAGAACGGGTCCTTTTTTGAGAAAGAGTTTCTCTCGAAAGAATTGAGTGGGAGGAAGATAGAACTTGATAAGGTTGTTGAACCTTTGTTTCAACCAGAGAATAGCGCAACATAGAAAGATGTTTCTGTAGAGCCTACTCAGTTGAAAAGAAAGTTAATGATGATGATCATGAAGCTTCGGATCAAGTCACTATCGAACCTCGTAGGTCGACAAGGACGCGTACTGCTCCTGAGTGGTACGACAACCCTGTCTTGGAAATCATGTTGTTGGACAACGATGAACCTACGAACTATGGAGAAGCGATGGTGGGCCCGGATTCCAACAAATGGCTAGGAGCCTTGAAATCCGAGAAAGGATCCATGTATGAAAACCAAGTATGGACTTTGGTAGACTTGCCTGTTGAATGGCGGGTCATTGAGTACAAATGGACCTTTGAAATAAACATAGACGCTAATGGTGAAATGTCACCGTTTATAAAGCTCGATTTGTCGGAAAGAAGTTTCCGCCAAGTTCAAGGAGTTGACTGCGATGAGATTGTCTCATCTGTAGCGATGCTAAAAGTCTATTAAAATTTTGTTAGCAGTTGCTGCATTTTTCGATTATGAAATCTGGCAGATGGATGACAAAACAAGGTTTCCGTAATGGTTTCTATGAGGAAGAGTTGTATGTGATACAACCAGAAGGTTTTGTCAATCCTAAGGATGCTAATAATATGCAAACTCCAGCGATCCTTCTATGGACTGGAGCAAGAATCTCGGAGTTGGAATATATGCTTTGATGAGGTGATCAAAGTGTTTAAGTTTATACAAAGTTTATGAGAAACTTGTATTTGCAAGAAAGTGAGTGGGAGCACTATAGAATTTCTTATAAGAATATGTAGTTGACATATTATTGATCGGAAATGATGTAGAATTTCTGGAAGAGCATGAAGGGTTGTTTGAAAAGTTTTTTTTCAAAGGAAGACCCAGATAAAGCTACTATTTTATTGAGCATCAAGATCTATAGGGATAGATCTATTCGCTTGATAAGTTTTTTCGACGAAGACATACCTTGACAAGTTTTTGAAGGAGTTCAAAATAGATGGGTCAAAGAAGGAGTTCTTGACTGTATTGTAAGGTGTGAAATTGAGTAAGACTCAATACCCGACCACGGCAGAAGATAAAGAAGAGATGAGTGTCATCTCCTATGCTTTAGCCATAGGCTCTATAAAGTATGCCATGCTGTGTACCGCACCTGTGTGTGCCTTGCCATGAGTCTGTCAAGGGGTACAAGAGTAATCCAAGAGTGGATCACTAGACAGCGGTCAAAGTTAGCCTTAGTAACTTGAGAACTAAGGAAATATTTCTCGATTATGGAGGTGATAAAGAGTTCATCGTAAAGTGTTACGATGATGCAAGCTTTAAAACCAATCCGGATGACTCTTAGTAGAAATCCAGCTACGTATAGTGGAGCAGCCATTTGGAATAGCTCCAAGTGGAGCATGGGAGTAGTATCTACAAATATGACATGGAAAGTTTGTAAGGTACACACGGATCTGAATGTCGCAGACCCGTTGACTAAAACCTCTTTCACGAGCAGGACATGAACAAACCCCAGAACTTATTGGGTGTTAATCACATGATGATATGATCACATGGTGATGTAAGTGTTAATCACATGGTGATGTGAACTAGATTATTGACTCTAGTGCAAGTGGGAGACTGTTGGAAATATGCCCTAGAGGCAATAATAAAATGGTTATTATTGTATTTCCTTGTTCATGATAATTGTCTATTGTTCATGCTATAATTGTGTTAACCGGAAACCATAATACATGTGTGAATACATAGACCACAACATGTCCCTAGTGAGCCTCTAGTTGACTAGCTCGTTGATCAATAGATGGTCACGGTTTCATGGCCATGGACATTGGATGTCATTGATAACGGGATCACATCATTAGGAGAATGATGTGATGGACAAGACCCAATTCTAAGCATAGCACAAGATCGTGTAGTTCGTTTGCTAAAGCTTTTCAATGTCAAGTATCGTTTCCTTAGACCATGAGATTGTGCAACTCCCGGATACCGTAGGAATGCTTTGGGTGTGCCAAACGTCACAACGTAACTGGGTGGCTATAAAGGTGCACTACGGGTATCTCCGAAAGTATCTGTTGGGTTGGCATGAATCGAGACTGGGATTTGTCACTCCGTGTGACGGAGAGGTATCTCTGGGCCCACTCGGTAAGACATCATCATTATGAGCTCAATGTGACTAAGGAGTTAGTCACGGGATGATGTATTACGGAACGAGTAAAGAGACTTGCCGGTAACGAGATTGAACAAGGTATGGGGATACCGACGATCGAATCTCGGGCAAGTATCATACCGATAGACAAAGGGAATTGTATACGGGATTGATTGAATCCTTGACATCGTGGTTCATCCGATGAGATCATCGTGGAGTACGTGGGAGCCAACATGGGTATCCAGATCCCGCTGTTGGTTATTGACCGGAGAGGTGTCTCGGTCATGTCTACGTGTCTCCCGAACCCGTAGGGTCTACACACTTAAGGTTCGATGACGCTAGGGTTATAGGGAAAAGGTATACGTGATTACCGAAGGTTGTTCGGAGTCCCGGATGAGATCCCGGACGTCACGAGGAGCTCCGGAATGGTCCGGAGGTAAAGATTGATATATAGGAGGTCCAGTTTTGGTCACCGGAAAGTTTTCGGGCTCATCGGTAGTGTACCGGGAGTGCCGGGAGGGTGCCGGAGGACCCCCGGGAGGGGTGTGACGACCAGAGGACTTCATGGGCTGTTAGATAAAGTGTGTCAGCCCTTATTGGGCTGGGCAAGACTTTTTCTAAAGGCCCATGCGGCTGGAGATAAGGAGATAAGGCAAAAAGGATTTAAAAGGAGGAGATCCACCTCCCTTGTGGGAGGTGGACTCTCCCTTTAATTCGGCCGGCCATCTCCTCTTTGGAGTAGAGGCCAAGCCAGCCCTCCACGTCCCTCCTCCTATATATACTTGAGGTTTTGGATGTTTTGAGACAAGATTTGATCTCTCTCTCTCACGGCGAAGCCCTACCTCTCTTCTTCCTCCTCCGCAGCGCTTAGGCGAAGCCCTGTCGGAATACCTTGCTACTCCACCACCACCACGCCGTCGTGCTGCTGTTGGAGCCCTTCCCCAACCTCTCCTTCCTCCTTGCTGGATCAAGGTGTTGGAGACGTCACTGGGCTGCACGTGTGTTGAACGCGGAGGTGCCGTCCGTTCGGCACTTGATCGGATCTACCGCGATCTGAATCGCTGCGAGTACGACTCCATCAACCGCGTTCTTGTAACGCTTCCGCTTAGCGATCTTCAAAGGTATGAAGATGCAATCTCTCCCCTCTCGTTGCTGGTTTCTCCATAGATAGATCTTGGTGAACGTAGGAAAATTTTGATTTACTACTACGTCTCCCAACAGTGTTCATATACGCTTTTTTGTGTATTGTTATCTCCACAATTGTTTCATTTGAAGCTGTAAAAAAATGCTTCACAACTATTATAGCTTTCAAAAAAAACAATCCAAAAACACACTTTGTTCATTCTCAATTCAAGGAACTCACTCTAGCAAAACTATGACATGATAACTGCACCTGATAATAATTTTTTCTTTCCAAGCTGACTCCATAGCCATGACCAGCCGATCCCTGCAAGAGATTATATTCTTTGACTTTTTTGTTGATTTGGTTTAAATTATTTACCTGCTAACTAGGATACCCTAAATTTTGTCACAAAATAAACTAGGATAAGCGTGAAAAAATAGCCTAAGATTATGCCTGCATTGCACGTGCACGTGCACGTTTACTAGTCATGATAAAAGAGTTCATAACGGAGAAGCTCATGTTTTAACCAATGCTACTTCTTATCTCTTTACCGGACGTCGTTCGTGGCTTTATTCTTTGTCCGATATAACGTGTATCCCTATAAACACTAACAATTAATAAATGATGTAGTGTTTTATCAAAAAAACTTGCTGGTATGTAACACAATCATCCTTGTACTTGCAGAATGATTCAGTACAGTCTGTAAACACACAAATACATAACATATGCGTTTTTTATGGTATGGTAAGCATTTTCCATTACGCTTTGTGTACTAACCCATGGTTTACGTGAGAGTTCTATGTGGGGTTAGGTATGTTTTCATGGGCTTGCGTTAAGAGGAAGATCTCATACAACCCATGGAGGATGACATCAAGTGGCAATCGTCATCAAGTTTGCGGTGTGCAAGTTTAAGTGGTGCATCACGAAGAGATCATGCTTGAAGCTTGCCGTCTATTGTGGTGACAATGGACTTGTGAAGATGTGCCGAAGAGTGGCTCACCCATAGTGAAGTATGGGGGAGCAATCAACTAGTATTCATCGAGCCAACACAATCAAGAAAGATGGTCCATCTTGACAAAGTGAAGATCATGATCATATAGCTCAGGTGTACTATGTGCAAGGTATAGGTTTTCCCTTGATAGGTTTTCTATGTTACCGGTCTCACGGTGGTAGTTGGGAGACAGGGTTAGGGAGACAGGGTTATAGGATCTATTGTCGTACTATCAAGGGGTGCTTGCAAGTGAGTAGCTTGATTGTATCATTTGTTGAGAGCTCAAACCATTTCATCCTTGCATCATCTTTATTGATTCTTGTTTGGTGTTTCTCTTTGTGAGTTTTAGAGCTTATAGTCATCTTCATGACAATCTTGAATTCATCGAAAACAAAATCCATATGCATCTTCTATGATGTTTTCGATGTTGGAGTTTTTCCCGGTTCTTCATTCATAGATAGCTCCGGTGCTATCCAATAAGCTTGAGTTTGCTCAGTTCGGAGCTTGCATGCGAAAGTTATGGCAGTTCAGGTTTTATTGCATCCATCTATTTGCTTGGGGTTCTTTGTTGCTCTCTCGGGGTAGTACCTCTGTGGGCAAGCGGTAGTACCACCTATTAGAGGTAGTACCGCTGTGAGCAAGCGGTAGTACAGTAACAGCCCAAGTGCTACCCTTGCCATTTTTGATCATGTAACTCTTGTGAACCTATGTTGCCATGTGTTTGAATGATTATGATTTTGCTCCATTGCCATTTCCATCTCATGCATCATGCATCATGATCATCATATGTTGCATAATATATCTTGCCCTGTTGCCTAGTGATGTTTTGTGACTAGTGTGGTAGGTGTGTTTCGAGCTACCATGGGAGTAGGGGGTGTGCTTGTGGGGTTAAACCCCTCTTCCTTTTCAACATCTTGGAAAATCCTTTTGCTCTCAATTATTTCATGACACCAGTTTTAACCTGTCCTAGAAATCTTTTAAAAATGTTATCTTGCTCAAGTTAATTGCGCTAAATGGAGTGGGTGAGTTCTTTCTCTTGTTGCTGATGTTGTTGATTTTGTTTTTTAAATAAAACAACAGGTGACATTAATAAAAGGGTTTAATTTACTTGGGTTAAAATTGACTAGTGCATTTTTATTAAATAGATACATCCAATTTCGGCCTAAATATATTTGGTTTGCAATAAGATAATATTCCTTTTCTCTGTGGGGCTTTATTGTTTTGTTTTGTTTGTTTTAATTAAAAGCTGGCAGTTTGTGTTGGGAGAGAGAGAGAGCGAAGAGAGCCCAACACCGCGGCCCACCTGGGCCTTGATCCCCTCCTGGCCCAGTGACTAGTGGTCACCTGCCCCGTTGTCGCCTTCGTCAGTTCGGTGTCAGTGGAGAGCTCCTGGCGTCGTGAAGTCCCTCACGAACGCTGAGGACGTCCCGTCGCTTCCCCCCCTTTTAAGCCCCTCATCGTCCGCCCCCTTCCTAGGGTTTCCCCTTCCCCTCCTCGCCGCCGCCAGCCGCTTTCCCCTTCCTCGTTTCGCCTGGTGTGGTGTGAAAGCAGAGGGAGAAGCATAGAGTTTCAGTAGGTTCAGAGTGTAGCGCTTCTTCCTCGTCGACGTGCTCGTCTCCGGTGGACTTCTCCGCTCCTTCAAGGATGTCTTGGAGGGACCCTATGCCACCCTCGTTCTGTTCCCGGGGCTAGGAGCGGAGGAGCTCGTCCTCATCGTCGGTCCCTTCTTCATCGTCTTTGCGCCCGAGCGCTCTGCAATCCACGTCGTGCCAGAGTCCTCGCCTCGTCGCCGTAGTTCAGCCGCGTCCCCGACCTTATCTTCGCGCCCAAGGTAGTGAAGGTACTCCCCTCTCCTCCTCCATGACTTATCGTCGTTGTTGGTCGCCCGTCGTTCTCGCCCGAGCCGTGCATCCGTCGTGCTCCCAGTGCTTCGCCCGTCCTCTAAATCTGAGTTCAGAGAGGACCGGCGCGCGCCTCCTGCTGCGTGTCGTCGCTCCCTTGCCATGGGGATGGGTCCCCTAGCGTCCCCGCATCCCCCGTCGGGGTTCTCCCTCGCCGGAGACTGCCGGCGATGGCCGTCGTAGCCGCCGATTCTTCTTGTGTTGTGGAAGTGGTAACCGTGCATCTCTGTATTACTAGGTAGAACCCCTCTTCTGTCGAGGCCGCATAGTTAGCGCAGTGGCAGAACACCCGCCGACCCACCAGGATGTCGCGTGTTCGATCCCCAGAGCGCCCCTTCTTTTTCCTTTTTTTGTATTAGCTGTTCCTGCTGTGTGGTGTTGTGGCTCTCGTGTGGCCATAGGATCCTGTGTGGAGGTGCAACGTTTGTGGTGTGTGCTAGTGTGTGTGTGTGTGTGGACAGTGGTGGATCCCCTGTGGCAGGAAGATCATGTGTGTGTGTGTGTGTGCCTGCTGTGTGGTGTTGTGGCTCTCGTGTGGCCATAGGATCCTGTGTGGAGGTGCAACGTTTGTGGTGTGTGCTAGTGTGTGTGTGTGGACAGTGGTGGATCCCCTGTGGCAGGAAGATCATGTGTGGGTGTGTGTGTGCCTGCTGTGTGGTGTTGTGGCTCTCGTGTGGCCATAGGATCCTGTGTGGAGGTGCAACGTTTGTGGTGTGTGCTAGTGTGTGTGTGTGTGGACAGTGGTGGATCCCCTGTGGCAGGAAGATCATGTGTGGGTGTGTGTGTCTGCTGTGTGTGGCAGTGTGTGTATGTGTGTTAGTGTGTATATGACAAGTGGGTCCTGGCCCCACTTGTCATCCACAGAGGGGCCCTGGTGTCTATGCCAGGTGGCCCCCTCCTATCTATTGTTTGTTTCATTTTGTTTTTAGTGTTTTATTGTGTTTAATAGATTATTCCCTTTTCTGGTAAAATTACTAAATCTGGATATGAGCATTTGTAGTAAGTTTTAACTTATGGGAATGTCATGTTGTTTTTTGAACATGTTTTTTGAGATTTACAGAAGCTTATATATGAGTATGATATATGATTTATGCCATGATGAGTGGGTGCTACCTAGTGATATGTTGTGTTTTAGCTCTGGCTCAGTGCTAGTGTTTTGAAGTAGATGTTGCCCTCTAACATCCTGTTAGTTTTCTTGCCATGAGGTGGACTCTAGCACCATTAGTTGCTGTTGTCAACTTGCTATCAGCTTAACTCAGTTTCCAGAAAATTGTGTTTTTCTCTAAGTCCCTAGAATCTGTTTCATTATGCCAACTTGTGAGCTTCATGCTTATTGATATGTGCTTCCTTTCCAGTTTGTGTAGTTGGATGATTTGATAAGCATGTTATGTAGTTTCTGTGAATGCCTTGTTTGAGGTTGGGAACTTCCTGTATCTCTAGATATTGGCTATGATAGTTGCCATGTTGCTGTTTGGGACAGATTGTGTCTTTTAGTGTTTTGTGACTTGTGGGAGCTATGCTCCATGGTTTTGCTTGATCTTTGGCTCTAATGTGGTTGGTTTTTCATTGCCTAACCAGTTGTGACCTTGGAATGCCAAGGAATATCCCATGGCCTTCATTGTCTTGTATTTTGCCTTCGTACCTTGCCGTGAGCGTAGCATGAGAACTGTAACTCCGTTTCCTACATTCCACATATGCATTTGCATAGATTTTGCATGAAGCATCCATATTTGCTATGATCATGCATGTTCAAACAACTTAACATGAGGTTCTGTCCAGAATTATAAATAACTTAACTATTGCATGAGAAACAAGACTAGTTTAGGATTGCCATGCTAAATACTTCAAATGAATCATGCATCATCTTGTTTGTGCATTGCACCGTCGTTGGTTGTTTATTGTTGACGTTTCTCTTGGGTAGACGCGAGTGTTGAACCTGAGTACGAGGATCCAGGAGAGTACCACTACGAGGACCCCGCTCTTTGTCCCTCTGAAGAACCAACAGGTAAGATGATCGTACCCGGATCCCGACACTTTTTTGCTTTGCTAGATGACTCACTCTTATCGTTACATATGATTTATCTACCACTTGAATGTCAAGCCTCCTACATTGCCATGGAAGCCTTTAACCCCTCCACATCCTAGCAAACCTTGTTTGGCTAAGTTACCGCTGCTCAGCCCCTCTTATAGCGTTCTTAGTTACAGGTGCATGTTGTTTCCATGTGATAACATGGATATCTGGCATATCACAATATTTACTGCTATTTAATTCTATGCACATATATATCTTGGTATGGTGGAAGGCTTGGCCTTTTGCTCGGTGTTTTGTTCCACTTTTACCGCCATAGTTACTTGTTACCGGTGTTATGTTTCCATACTTTGTGCTCCTAACATGCTCGGGGTTGTTATGGGGACCCCCTTGATTATTCGTTTGAGATTAAAACTTGTTTGGCAAGACCCAACCTTGGTACTACATTTGCTTAACAACCTAATAAAATTGCATAGGGATTAGCTACCCCGTGGATTAATCAACAAACCGAGCCAGTGCTCCACATGAGTGTTGGTCCAAAATGGCAGTAGTCGGGGTCACCAACGGGTGTTCCAGTCGGAAACTTAGCCCATCCGTCATGTCCTGAGAACGAGATATGCGGCTCTTATCGGGTTCGTCGACACGTCGGGAGGTCTTGCTGGACTTGTTTTACCTTTCTCGAGTGGCTTGCGTGAGGGACTCTGATTTTCTTCGGGCTATCTCGAGGTGTCAGATTCCCTTTGGAGTTGCCTAGGATGATCACGAGATCCGTGGTCGAGGTTATTCCCGCGGAGTGTGGTTAATTTATGATGGACTAGTTGGAGCACCCCTGCAGGGTTAAATCTTTCGGAAAGCCGTGCCCGTGGTTATGTGGCAACTTGGATATTTGTTTAACACCCGGTTATAGTTAACTTGAAGTTAACTCCAATAAAATACACCAACTGCATGAGTAACCGTGATCGTCTCTGGTCGTGAATATGATCCGAGAGAGAACACGATGGGGTTATGTTTGACGTAAGTAGGTGTTCAGGATCGCTTAGCGATCATGCTAGTTCTCGATCGTTTATCATAGACCACATATTAACATTCATGTTCTCATAAAATTAGCCACCATAAATGCTTAGTGCTACTACAAACTAAACACTTACCCCCCATCCAACCCAATAAGCTTGAATAGTCTCAGTACCCGGTCGCGAGATTGTTGAGTCCCCGTGGCTCACAGATTACTACAACTAATATAGGTGTAGGTGCAGATGAGACTGTGCCAGATGATGTGACGCAGCTCCAGTGGGAGTATGACGAGGAGCATGGCAGGATGTAGGTCACATATCCAGACAAGTAGAGAGGCCTTGGTCATGATCTTTGGGACTAGCAAGACAATTTCATTGCATCTTTTATCGTTTGTTTTCATCCGTAGACAGACCCTGTCTTTTGAGTGATGTTTGAATAAACTGTGTGGAATTGTAATTTAGCATGTGGCGAGTGTAAGCCAACTCATATACTCCTCTCTTCATAAATGTATGTGATGATACTGAACTTGCGAAACGAGTAGATGCGCCTCTATCCCTATCGAGCCCCTGTGCCCAAATATGGAGAGGCGCGCATCTTGGGCATTACAAGTTGGTATTCAGAGCCATACAACCATAGGAGCCCTTTGCTTGATCGAACTTGGCCGAGTCGAGTCTAGTAAAACTATTTTGAGTCTAGTTATATCGGAGAGTAGGTTTCTTTTTACTCCTCTTCTATACTCTGGTGAGGTATTCGACTTAGGAATTTTGATTCTACTCCTCTTCTCGCTCAATTTTTAGGATCACGTAGGTATTTTGGAGACTATATGATACTGATGTGAGGGGGTTCTGTCTTGGTGCCTCCTGTGTGATTTGATTTCTTCCGAGGAGTCGAGCTCCAGGGAATTCTTGGCACATCGTTATCATTTAGCTTCCTTAGTATCTTAGGATGGAGGGTGTTCGGAATTGCTTCTATACTTGTCGTGGTGAGATATGGTCGGAGTCACCCAGTACTGGGGAGGCACCCGGGGTACCACCATGGTTAGTATCGTTGTGCTTTCAAGGATCCGAGTTAGATGGACTTGCGAAAGCCTCTGGTTATGTGTTGAAGGATGGATATAGTTGGGGTGTAGGTCTGTTAGTTGTGTGAGATATTTCCTCCTTGTATCCCTAACACCGGATTGCATAACCAGAAAGTTTTCGGAAGTTCGTAGGTGGGAACTCATGTAGTTATCTAGGATCATCTTATTCAGATGTATGAGGGCATATACATTTTTTTCGAGCAACATTAGCTCAATACTTTTGTGTTATTGCAAGTGGCTTCTAATATCTGATGATGTTGTTGCAATCCCGAAGAAGGCGTTCTTACTAATTTTTCAGTTGGAAGGCTGTTTGTGTTATTCGTTCAATTTTTTCAAGTCATTTGATTCAGCTGATTGCTATCATCTTTGTCAATGAGGTGCTGATGTTCTTGTCCATCTCCAGGATGGCTCCACCAACTCGCAAGAATCTAGGTCGCGGTGAGGAGCAGCCTGATCCTCCACCACCATCGCCACCGCCTCCTCCTCCAGAAGCTTGGCAAGCTGTGATGGCCGCAACCAATGTGAATACTCAGATGTTGCTCAGGCTGTTGCAAGAAAGAGATCAGGGTCAGCAAGGCGTTCAAGGGATTTTTCAGAATCAACCTCAGTTCGCGACGCTCAACCAGTTCCTTGCCAACCAACCCAAGTCTTTCACCTGTTGTGAGAAGCCTTTTGATGCAGATGATTGGCTCCGTGACATGAGTAAGCATTTTGAGTGCAGCAATGTCAGACCAGAGGACTTTGTCATATTCGCGTCGTTCCAGCTCAAGGGTCAGGCAGCAGATTGGTGGCAGCACTACAAGGACTCCAGGGGCGATCGTGTTGTCACTTGGGACGATTTTTGTCGTGACTTCAGGGCCCATTACATTCCGACAAGCTTTGTCATGGAGATGCGTGAGAAGTTTAGGCACCTGAAGCAGGGAAGCAAGTCTATCTATCAGTACAACATCGAGTTCTAGAATCTGGCCCGCTATGCTAAGCAAGATGTTCCAGATGACAAGTCCATGATTTATCAGTTCAGAGGTGGTCTTAAGGATGAGCTTCTGCCGTGTATGGTCCTTCAAGAGCCTTGTGAGTTTGATCAGTTCTACAACATGGCTTTGAAGGTCAAGGCAACACATCTCAAGTTAGAGAACTTAAGGAAGCGTTCCAGGGATTCCTATTCTTCTTCTTCCAGCTCTCAGATGGTTCCTAAGCAGCAAAAGTATTGGGTTTCTCCTCCTCCTCCGTTTCTTCCTCCTCAGCAGCAGAGACAATTCGGTGGTCGTGGTTCTTCCCACCCACCCAACCTAGGATATCGGCAGAGGCCCCAGGCACCCAAGTCAGCTAATGTTCCTCCTCCAAATAACTTTCGTCTGCTATCTAAGGTTACTTGTCACAAGTGTGGTCAGAAGGGTCACTACTCAAACAAGTGCAACCAGCAGCGTCTTCCGCCTCCCCCTCCAGGCAATGCTATGGTGAGACACAACCCCAAGATAGCAAGAGTGAATATGGTGAACACATCAGAAGCAGAGGAGTCTTCTCAAGTGATCATGGGTAATCTTCCAGTTAATTCTATTCCTGCAAAAGTTTTGTTTGACACTCGTGCAACGCATTCATTCATATATAGACCTTTTGTTGCTAAGCATGAATTCTTCATGAATGAGTTGCCTAAGCCTATGACAATAGCTTCTCTCGGGAAGATGATGAATTCTCATTTGGTAGTCTCGGATGTTTCTATCAAAATGGGCAATTATTCTTTTCTGGCTTCTCCAATTCTTCTCGGTAATTCCGATATTGATCTCATTCTGGGCATGGACTTTCTGGCTATGAACAAGGCATATGTTGATTGTCAAGCCAAAGAAGTCAAGTTGACTCCTTCGAATGATGTGATTATTTTTGCAGCTCGCGATGACACAATCCGTCTCTTTGCTCTTAATGAGAAGGGTGAACTCTCGGCTATTTCTCAAATTCCGGTGGTTTGTGAGTATGAAGATGTATTTCCTGAAGAATTGCCAGGAATGCCTCCGCACCGGCTAGTCAAGTTCGTGATTGACCTCGAGCCCGGAACTGAACCGGTTTGTAAGCATCCTTATAAACTTGGCCTCGAAGAGCTGAAAGAGTTGAAGAAGCAGCTAGATGAACAAGAACGTCTGGGTCTGATCGGACCAAGTTCTTCTCCATGGCGTTGTGGTGTTTTGTTTGTTAAGAATAAGGATGGCATGGACCGACTTTGTGTCGATTATCGTCCATTGAAGAAGAAGACAATCAGAAACAAGTACCCACTTCTCAACATTAATGAGTTGTTTGAACAACTGAAAGGTGCCAAAGTTTTCTCAAAGCTTGATCTTCGCATGGGCTATCATCAGATTCGCATTCGTGAAGAAGATGTTCCAAAGACCGCTTTCAGGACGAGTTTTGGCTCTTATGAGTACACGTTCATGTCGTTTGGTCTCGCTAATGCTCCTCCAACCTTTTCAAGAATGATGAACTTCATATTCTCTCCTTTCAAGAATGAGTTCATCTTGGTCTATCTGGATGATATCCTCGTGTTATCGGAGACCGAAGAAGAGCATGCAGAGCATCTCCGGCTTGTGCTTGACAAGCTAAGAGAACATCGATTCTATGCAAAGTTTTCCAAGTGTGAGTTTTGGCTCAATGAAGTGGTGTACCTTGGGCATGTGATCTCTTCCGAGGGTATTAAAGTGCACCCTGAGAAAGTTGAGGCAATCTTGAATTGGGAGCCTCCTCAGAATGTGAAGCAGCTTTGTAGCTTCCTCAGGCTTGCTAGTTATTGCAGAAGATTCATGGAGAACTTCTGTCAAATTGCTAAGCCTTTGTCTAATCTCCTCCAGAAGAATGTCAAGTATGTTTGGTCTGTTGAGTGTGATGTGGAGTTCAATACGCTCAAGCAGAGACTGACTTCAGCTCCAGTTCTTGTTTCTCCCGAGCAATCAAAGCCTTTCCAAGTTTTCTATGATGCTTCTCTCCAAGGTCTTGGTGGTGTTCTCATGCAAGATAAGAAGATAGTTGCTTATACCTCGCATCAGTTGAAGCCTGCCGAGAAGAACTACCCCACTCACGATCTTGAGTTGGCGGCAGTTGTGCATGCTCTGATGACTTGGAGGCATTTGTTGTTGGGTAGACTAGTTGAGGTGTACACCGATCACAAGAGCTTGAAGTACATTTTCAGTCAACCCAATCTCAATCTTTGGCAGTCTCGTTGGGCGGAAATGCTTGAGGACTTCAATCCAAGCATTGAGTATACTTCTGGAAAAGCAAATGTCATTGCAGATGCGCTCAGCCGAAAGGCGTACTGCAATAGTCTCATCCTGAAGCCTCTTCAACCCGAGCTTTGTGAAGCCTTCCGCAAGCTCAACCTTCAAATGATTCCGCAAGGATTTCTTGCCAATCTTCAAGTCTCTCCGACTTTGCAAGATCGGGTTCACCAAGCTCAACTTCTTGATGCAATGGTGAAGAAAGTGAAGAAAGGTGTGGCCAAGGGCATTCCGAAATATAAGTGCTTTCGCGTTGATGACAAAGATACCTTGTTCTTTGAGGACCTTCTGGTGGTTCCAAAAGGTGATCTCAGGAAGGTTATCATGGACGAAGCACACAATTCTCTCCTATCCATTCATCCATGCAGTTCCAAGATGTATCAGGATCTCAAGCAAACCTTCTGGTGGACTCGCATGAAATGTGAAATTGCTCAGTTCATGAACTAGTGTGATGTTTGTCATAGAGTGAAGGCAGAACATCAACGTCCAGCAGGTCTCCTTCAGCCTTTGCCTATTCCAGAGTGGAAATTCGATCATGTGGAGATGGATTTCGTCACTGGGTTTCACAAGTCCAAGAGGGGCAACGATGCCATCTTTGTGGTTATCGACAAGCTAACCAAAGTTGCTCATTTCCTTCTGGTCAAAGAATCTATCTCGACAGCTCAGCTAGCAGAGTTGTATACGTCAAGAATAGTTTCTTTGCATGGTATTCCTCAGCTCATCTCATCTGACCGTGGAAGCCTCTTCACTTGCAAGTTTTGGGAGTCCTTCCAGACTGCTATGGGTACCAAGATCCGTTTCAGCACTACATTCCATCCGTAGACAAGTGGTCAAGTTGAGAGAGACAATCAAGTCCTTGAAGACATGCTCAGAGCCTGTGTGATTTCGTTCGGCATGAAATGGGGAGACTTCCTCCCATACGCTGAATTTTCATACAACAACAGCTTTCAGGCTAGCTCAGGCAAGGCCCCTTTCGAGATTCTCTACGATAGAAAGTGCCGTACCCCGCTTAATTGGTCTGAAACCGGTGAGCGTCGAATTTTGGGCAATGACATCATCACTGAAGCAGAAGAGATGTGATGTGTCATTCGTGAGAACCTCAAAGCATCTCAATCCCGATAGAAGAGTTATTACGATAACAAACATCGGGATGTCTCCTTTCAAGTTGATGATCTAGTCTATCTCAGAGTCTCTCCCATGAAGGGCACTCAGCGGTTTGGAATTAAAGGGAAGCTAGCTCCTCGTTTTGTGGGTCCTTTCAGAGTTGTTGGCAAGAGAGGTGAACTTGCAGATCAACTAGAGCTTCCTCCAAACTTCGTAAATGTGCATGATGTCTTCCATGTCTCTCAGCTCCGGAGGTGCTTCAATACTCCCGAGCGTACCATTGACCTCCAAGACATTGATCTCCAAGAAGACCTTTCTTATCGTGAGCATCCATTGGCTATTATTAATGAAACCGAGCATAAGACTCGCAACAAATCAATCAAGTTTCTCAATGTGAAGTGGTCTCATCATTCCGATAAAGAAGCTACTTGGGAACATGAGGATCTTCTCCATTCCGAATATCCAGAGTTCTTTCGTTCTTAGATCTCGGGTCGAGATCCTCTTGTAGTGTGGGAGATTTGTAACAGCCCAAGTGCTACCCTTGCCATTTTTGGTCATGTAAATCTTGTGAACCTATGTTTCCATGTGTTTGAATGATTATGATTTTGCTCCATTGCCATTTCCATCTCATGCATCATGCATCATGATCATCATATGTTGCATAATATATCTTGCCCTGTTGCCTTGTGATGTTTTGTGGCTAGTGTGGTAGGTGTGTTTGGAGCTACCATGGGAGTAGGGTGTGGGCTTGTGAGGTTAAACCCTCTTCCTTTTCAACATCTTGGAAACCCATTTTGCTCTCAATTATTTCATGACACCAGTTTTAACTTGTCCTAGAAATCTTTTAAAAATGTTATCTTGCTCAACTTAATTGTGCTAAATGGAGTGGGTGAGTTCTTTCTCTTGTCGTTAATGTTGTTGATTTTGTTTTTAAATAAAACAACAGGTGACATTAATAAAAGGGTTTAATTTAATTGGGTTAAAATTGACTAGTGCATTTTTATTAAATAGATACATCCAATTTAGGCCTAAATATATTTGGTTTGTAATAAGATAATATTCCTTTTCTCTGTGGGGCTTTATTGTTTTGTTTTGTTTGTTTTAATTTAAAGTCGGCAGTTTGTGTTGGGAGAGAGAGAGCAAAGAGAGCCCAGCACTGCGGCCCACGTGGGCCTAGATCCCCTCCTGGCCCAATGACTAGCGGTCACCTGCCCTGTCGTCGCCTCCGTCAATTCGGTGTGAGTGGAGAGCTCCCGACGCCGTGAAGTCCCTCACGAACGCCGAGGACGTCCCGTCGCTTTTCCCCCCTTTTAAGACCCTCATCGTCCACCCCTTCCTAGGGTTTCCCCTTCCCCTCCTTGCTGCCGCCAGCCTCTTTCCCCTTCCTCGTTTCGCCTGGTGTGGTGTGAGAGCATAGGGAGAAGCACAGAGTTTCAGTAGGTTCAGAGTGCAGCGCTTCTTCCTCGTTGACGTTCTCGTCTCCGATGGCCTTCTCCACTCCTTCAAGGATGTCCTGGAGGGACACGGCGCCGCCCTCGTTCCATTCCCGGGGCTAGGAGCGGAGGAGCTCGTCCTCGTCGTCGGCCCCTTCTTCATCGTCTTCGCGCTCGGGCGCTCTGCGATCCACGCCGCGCCAGAGTCCTCGCCTCGTCGCCGTAGTTCAGCCGCATCCCCGACCTCATCTTCGCACCCAAGGTAGTGGAGGTACTCCCCTCTCCTCCTCCATGACTTATCGTCGTTGTTAGTCGCCTGTAGTTCTCGCCCGAGCCGTGCATCCGTCGTGCTCCCAGTGCTCCGCCCGTCCTCTGAATCTTGGTTCAGAGAGGATTGGCAAGCGCCTCCCGCTGCGTGCCGCCGCTCCCTTGCCATGGGGATGGGTCCGCTAGCGTTCACGCATCCCCCATCGGGGTTCTCCCTCACCGGAGACTGTCGGCAATGGCCGCCGTAGCCGCCGATTATTCCTGGTCGTGGAAGTGGTAACCACGCGTCTCAGTATTACTAGGTAGAACCCCCCTTCTGTCGAGGCCGCATAGTTAGCACAGTGGCAGCGCACCCGCCGACCCACCAGGAGGTCGCGTGTTCGATCCCCGGCGCGCGCCCTTCTTTTTCCATTTTTTGTATTGGCTGTTCCTGCTGTGTGGTGTTGTGTGTCTCGTGTGGCCATATGATCCCGTGTGGAGGTGCAGCGTTTGTGGTGTGTGCTAGTGTGTGTGCGGATAGTGGTGGATCCCTTGTGGCATGAAGATCTTGTGTGGGTGTGTGTGTCTTGTTGGGGAACGTTGCATGGGAAACAAAAATTTTCCTACGCACACGCAAGATCTATCCATGGTGATGAGCATCTACGAGAGGGAGAGTGGATCTACATACCCTTGTAGATCGCTCAGCGGGAAGCGTTAAGAAACGCGGTTGGTGTAGTCGAACATCTTCGCGATCCAAATCGCCAAGCATCCCGCGATCACATCACAATCCGTCCCGCGATCCAATCACGATCCGTCCCACGAACTCATCACGATCCGTCCCGCGATCTCATCACGATCCGTCCCGCGATCTCATCACGATCCCTCCCGCGATCTCATCACGATCCCTCCCGCGATCTCATCATGATCAGTCCCGCGATCTCATCACGATCCGTCTCGTGAACTCATCACGATCCGTCCCGCGATCTCATCACGAACCGTCTCGCGATCTTGATCACGGTCCTTCCGATCTAGCGCCGAACGGACGACACCTCCGCATTCAGCACACGTGCAGCTTGATGACGATCTCCACCGTCTTGATCCAGCAAGAGGAAGTGGAGAGGAAGAAGAGTTCACCGGCAGCGTGACGGCACTCCGGCAATGGTGGTGGAGCAATTCTGGTAGGGCTTCGCCTAAGCATTGCGGAAATCCGATCTAGAGGAGCACCGGTGGAACGGGTAGCACGTGGCCGTAAAAACTAGTGCAAAACACCCAATACCACCAGTATATATATGAGGGAGGGAGGAGTAGGGCTGGCGCAAGGCCAAGGCCCCATAGGAGTCGGCCGAATCCACTAGGATTGGAGGACTCTCCTCCAATCCTAGTAGGACTAGGATTCGTCCCTTTTTTCTTCCTTTTTCCACCTTTTCCTATTGGGTTTTCTTCTCCAGCCACGTGAGCCTTGTGTGGGAGTTTCCACCAGCCCACTAAGGGCTGATATTCACTCTCCCACAGCCCATGAAGCCTCTTGGGTCGAAATACCCCTCCCGAAGGTCTCCCGATACACTACCGGCACTCCCGGTACACTACCGATGACCCCGAAACTTTTCCGGCGACCAAAATAGGACTTCCTATATATGAATCTTTACCTTCGGACCATTTCGGAGCTCCTCGTGATGTCCGGGATCTCATACGGGACTCTGAACAACCTTCGGTCACCACCATACATAACTCTATACTACCGAAACGTCACCAAACCTTAAGTGTGCAGACCCCGCGGGTTCGAGAACTATGTAGACATGACTGAGACACCTCTATGGTCAATAACGAATAGCGGGCCCTGGATGAACATATTGGTTCCTACATATTCTACGAAGATCTTTATTGGTCGAACCTCTTTGTCAAGGATTCAGTCAATCCCGTATAACGTTCCCTTTGTTCTTCGGTATGTTACTTACCCGAGATTCGATCGTCGGTATCTCCATACCTAGTTCAACCTCGTTATCGGCAAGTCTCTTTACTCGTTCTGTAATACAAGATCCCGTGACTAACACTTAGTCACATTGCTTGCAAGGCTTATTGTGATGTTGTATTACCGAGTGGGCCCTGAGATACCTCTCCGTCACACGGAGTAACAAATCTCAGTCTTGATCCATGCCAACTCAACAGACACCCTCGGAGATACCTGTAGAGTACCTTTATAGTCACCCAGTTACGTTGCGACGTTTGATACACACAAGGCACTCCTCCGATGTCCGTGAGTCGCATGATCTCATGGTCATAGGAACATATACTGGACATGCAGAAAACAGTAGCAATAAACTAACACGATCATATGCTACGTTTGTAGTTTGGGTCTTGTCCATCACACCATTCTCCTAATGATGTGATCCCATTTATCAAATGACATCTTATGTCCATGGCTAGGAAACCTTAACCATCTTTGATCAACGAGCTAGTCCATTAGAGGCATACTAGGGACATGGTTTTGTCTATGTATCCACACATGCATCTAAGTCTCCAATCAATACAATTATAGCATGGATAATAAACGATTATCATGAACAAGGAAATATGATAATAACTAATTTATTATTGCCTCTAGGGCATATTTCCAACAGCCTCCCACTTGCACTAGAGTCAATAATCTAGTTCACATCACTATGTGATTCGCATTGTTACGAATCTAACACCCAATGTGTTCTGGGGCTCGATCATGCTTTGCATGTGAGAGAGGTCTTATAGTCAACGGGTCTGCGGCATTCAGATCTGTATGTACTTTGCAAATCTCTATGTCAAACTGTAAACACTGCTACCACGCTCCACTTGGTACTATTCCAAATGGCCGCTCCACTATATGTATCCAAATTGCTACTACGGGTCATCCGGATAGGTGTTAAAGCCTGCATCGACGTAACTCTTTACGACAAACTCTTTATCACCTCCATAATTGAGAAACATCTCCTTAGTCTTTTAGTTACTAAGGATAATCTTGATCGCTGTCCAGTGATCCACTCCTGGATTACTCTTGTACCCCTTGATGGAATCATGGCAAGGCACACACAGGTGCGGTACACAACATGGCATACTATACAGAGCCTATGGCTAAGGCATAGGGGACGACATTCGTCCTTTCTCTTTCTTCTGCTATGGTCGAGCTTGGAGTTTCACTCAACTTCACACCTTACAAAGCAGGCGAGAACACTTTTCTCCGGCTAATCCATTTTGAACTCTTTCAAAATCTTGTCAAGGTACGTACTCATTGAAAGTCTTATCAAGCATCTTGATCTATCTTTATAGATCTTGATGCTCAACAATTAGGTAGCTTTATTCAGGTCTTCCTTTGAAAATCACTTTCCAAACAACCGTTTATGCTTTCCAGAAATTCCACATTATTTCGGAATAGCAATATGTCATCCACATATACTTATCAGAAACTCTATAGTGCTCCCACTCACTTTATTGCAAATACAAGTTTCTCGTAAACTTTGTATAGACTCAAAAACTTTGATCACCTCATCAAAGTGCATATTCCAACTCCGAGATGCTTGCTTCAGTTCATAGAACAATCACTAAAGCTTGCACGCCTTTTAGAATCCTTAGGACTGACAAAACCTTCTGGTTGTATCACATACAACCTTTCCTCAAGTAAACCGTTAAGGAAACTATGTTTTGATATCCATCTGCCAGATTTCATAATTGAAAAATGTAGCAACTGCTAACATAATTCCAACAAACTTTAGCATCGCTACGAGTGAAAAAGTCTCATCACGGTCAACTCCTTGAACTTGTCATAAACTTCTTTGCAACAAGTCGAGCTTTACAAATGGTGACATTCACCATGAGCATCTGTCTTCATTTTAAACATCCATTTGTACTCAACGACCTGCCGTCCAACGAGCAAGTCTACCAAAGTCTATACTTGGTTTTCATACATGGATCCTTTCTCGGATTTCATGGCCTCTAACCATTTGTCGGAATCTGGGCCCATCATCGCTTCTCCATAGCTCGTAGGCTCATTGTTGTCCAACAACATGACCTCCAAAATAGGGTTGTTGTACCGCTCAGGAGTAGTACACATCCTTTTCGACCTACGAGGTTCAATAGTAACTTGATCTGAAGCTTCATGATTATCATCATTAACTTCCTCTTCAACTAACGTAGGCTTCACAGAAACAACTTCCTGCGCTGCGCTACTCTCTGGTTGAAACAGAGGTTCAATAACCTCATCAAGTTCTATCTTCCTCCCACTCAATTCTTTCAAGAGAAACTTTTCCTAGAGAAAGGACCCAGTTTTAGCAACAAACATTTTATGCTTGGATCTGAGATAGAAGGTTCACCCAACTGTTCTTAGAGTATTCTATGAAGATGTATTTATCCGCTTTGGATTCGAGCTCATTAGGTGAAAACATTTTCCACACAAGTGTCGCAACCCCAAACATTAAGAAATGACAGCTTAGGTTTCTATCAAACCATAATTCACACGGTGTCATCTTAACGGATTTAGATGGTGCCCTATTTAAAGTGAATGTAGTTGTCTCTAATGCATAACCCCAAAATTACAGTAACAAAACGATAAGAGACATCATAGCAAGCACCATATCTAATAGAGCACGACTATGACGTTCGGACACACCATCACACTATGGTGTTCCAGGTGGCGTGAGTTGTGAAACAATTTTCACATTGTCTAAAGTTGTATGCCAAACTCGCAACTCAGATATTCATCTCAACGATCATATCGTAGACATTTTTATCTTCTTGTCACGATGATCTTAAACTTCACTCTGAATTTGCTTAAACCTTTCAAACGATTCAGACTTGTGTTTCATTAAGCAAATATACACTATATCTACTCAAATCATCAGTGAAGGTAAGAAAATAACGATATCCACCGCATGCTACAAGACTCATTGGATTGCATACATCAACATGTATCATTTCCAATAAATCACTTGCCCGCTCCATCAAACACGAAAATGGGGTCCTTAGTCATCTTGCCCAAGAGGCATGGTTCGCATGTCTCAACCGATTCAAAATCGAATGAGTTCAAAGATCCATCAGCATGGAGTTTCTTCATGCGCTTTATACCAATATGAAATTTAGCGGCAATGCCACAAGTATGTGGTACCATCATTATTAACTTCGTATCTTTTGGCATCAATGTTATGAACATGAGTATTACTACGATCAAGATTCAACAAACCATTCTCACTGGGTGCATGACCATTGAAGGTATTATTCATGTAAACAGAATAACCATTATTCTTTAACTTAAATGAATAACCGTGTTGCAATAAACACGATCCAATCATGTTCATGCTCAACGCAAAACACCAAATAACATTTATTTAGGTTTATCACTAATCCCGAAGGTAGAGAGAGCATGCGATGTCGATCACATCAACCTTGGAAACATTTCCAACACACATCGTCACCTCACACTTAGCTAGTTCTCCGTTTATGCCGTAGCTTTTATTTCGAGTTACTAACATTTAGCAACCAAACCGGTATCCAATACCTAGGTTCTACTAGGAGTACTAGCAAGGTACACATCAATAACACGTATATCAAATATACTTCTGTCGACTTTGCCAGCCTTCTTATCTACCAAGTATCTAGGGTTATTCTGCTTCAGCGACCGTTCTCCTCATAATCGAAGCACTTAGTCTCGGGTTTGGGTTAGACTTTGGGTTGCTTCACTGGAGCTGCAACTGACTTGCTATCCATGAAGCTTCCCTCCTTGCTCTTGCCCTTCTCGAAACTAGTGGTTTGACTAACCATCAACACTTGATGCTCCTTCTTGATTTCTACCTTCGTGGTGTCAAACATCGCGAACAGCTCAGGGATCATTATTTCTATCCTTGGCATTTTATAGTTCATCACCAAGTTCTAGTAGCTTAGTGACAGTGACTTGGAGAACTATTTATATCACTATCTTATCCGGAAGATCAACTCCCACTCGATTCAAGCAATTGTAGCACCCAGACAATCTGAGCACATGCTCAACGATTGAGCTATTCTCCTTCATCTTGCAGGCAAAGAATCTTGTTGGAGATCTCATATATCGCAACACGGGCACGAGCCTGAGATCCTAATTTCAGCTCTTAGAACATCTCATATGTTCCGTGACGTTCAAAACGTTTTGGAGCCTCAATTCTAAGCCGTAATGCATGAGGCACTAAACTATCAAGTAGTCATCGGAACGTGCCTGTCAGATGTTCACAACATCTACAGACGACGCTAGAGGGGTGGCACACCGAGCGGTGCATTAAGGACATAAGCCTTCTGTGCAGCAATGAGGACAATCCTCGGATCACGGAGCCAGTCCGCAATATTGCTACCATCAACTTTCAACTCTATTTCTTCTAGGAACATATAAAAATTCAAGGGAGCTACAGCATGAGCTAGTAATCTACAACATACTTTTGCAAAGACACTACTGACTATGTTCATGATAATGAGTTCAATTAATCATATTACATGATCCAAATTCACCAACTCAAGTCCGATCATCACGTGAGTTGAGGTGGTTACAATGGTGAACATCATCATGTTGATCATATCTACTATATGACTCATGTTCGACCTTTCGGTCTCCTGTGTTCTGAGGCCATGTCTGTACATGTTAGGCTCGTCAAGTTTAACCCGAGTGTTCTGCATGTGCAACACTAGCTTGCACCTGTTGTATGTGAACGTAGAGTCTATCACACCCGATCATCACATGGTGTCTCAACACGACGAACTTTCGCAATGGTGCACACTCGGGGAGAACACAATTTATCTTGAAATTAAGTGAGGGATCACCTTATAATGCTACCATCATCCTAAGCATAACAAGGTGCATAAAAGGATTAACATCACATGAAAATCATAAGTGACATAATATGGCCATGAATTATGCTTTTGATCTCCATCTTGAAAGCACTGGCATGATCTCCATCGCCACCGGCAAGACACCATGATCTCGATCATCTTGATGTCCATCAACGTGTCGCCATCGGGGTTGTCGCGCCCAACATGCTTCTACTACTATTGCTACCGTTTATGGATAAAGTAAAGCATTACATAGCGCTTAATGATTGACACGCAGGTCATACAATAATTAAAGACAACCCTATGGCTCCTGCCGGTTGCCGCACTCATCGACATGCAAGTCGTGATAATCTATACATCACATGATCATCTCATACATCACATATATCACATCATGTAATTGGCCATATCATATCACAACATACCCTGCAAAAACAAGTTAGATGTCTTGTTGGGGAACGTTGCATGGGAAACAAAAATTTTCCTACGCACACGCAAGATCTATCCATGGTGATGAGCATCTACGAGAGGGAGAGTGGATCTACATACCCTTGTAGATCGCTAAGCGGGAAGCGTTAAGAAACGCGGTTGGTGTAGTCAAACATCTTCGCGATCCAAATCGCCGAGCGTCCCGCAATCACATCATGATCCGTCCCGCGATCCAATCACGATCCGTCCCGCGAACTCATCACGATCTGTCCCGCGATCTCATCATGATCCGTCCCGCGATCTCATCATGATCCGTCTCACGATCTTGATCACGGTCCTTCTAATCTAGCGCCGAACGGATGACACCTCCGCGTTCAGCACACGTGCAACTTGATGACGATCTCCACCGTCTTGATCTGGCAAGATGAAGTGGAGAGGAAGAAGAGTTCACCGGCAGCGTGACGGCACTCCGGCGATGGTGGTGGAGCAATTCCGGCAAGGCTTCACCTAAGCACTTCGGAAATCCGATCTAGAGGAGCACCGGTGGAACGGGTAGCACGTGGCCGTAAAAACTAGTGCAAAACACCCAATACCACCAGTATATATAGGATGGAGGGAGGAGGAGGGCTGGCGCAAGGCCAAGGCCCCATAAGAGTCGGCCGAATCCACTAGGATTGGAGGACTCTCCTCCAATCCTAGTAGGACTAGGATTCGTCCCTTTTTTTCTTCCTTTTTCCACCTTTTCCTATTGGGTTTTCTTCTCCAGCCACATGGTCCTTGTGTGGAAGTTTCCACAAGCCCACTAAGGGCTGATATTCACTCTCCCACAGACCATGAAGCCTCTTGGGTCGAGATACCCCTCCCGGAGGTCTCCCGATACACTACCAGCACTCGCGATACACTACCGATGAGCCCGAAACTTTTCCGGCGACCAAAATAGGACTTCCTATATGTGAATATTTACCTACAGATCATTCGGATCTCCTCGTGACGTCCAGGATCTCATCCGGGACTCCGAACAACCTTCGGTCACCACCATACATAACTCTATACTACCGAAACGTCACCAAACCTTAAGTGTGCAGACCTTGCGGGTTCGAGAACTATGTAGACATGACCGAGACACCTCTACGATCAATAAATAATAGCGGGCCCTGGATGACCATATTGGTTCCTACGTATTCTATGAAGGTCTTTACCGGTCGAACCTCTATGTCAAGGATTCAGTCAATCCCGTATAACGTTCCCTTTGTTCTTCGGTATGTTACTTACCCAAGATTCGATCGTCGGTATCTCCATACCTAGTTCAACCTCGTTACCGGCAAGTCTCTTTACTCATTCCGTAATACAAGATCCCATGACTAACACTTAGTCACATTGCTTGCAAGGCTTATTGTGATGTTGTATTACCGAGTGGGCCCTGAGATACCTCTCCGTCACACGGAGTAACAAATCTCAGTCTTGATCCATGCCAACTCAACAGACACCCTCAAAGATACATGTAGAGTACCTTTATACACACAAGGCACTCCTCCGATGTCCGTGAGTTGCATGATCTCATGGTCATAGGAACATATACTTGACATGCAGAAAACAGTAGCAATAAACTGACACAATCATATGCTACGTTTGTAGTTTGGGTCTTGTCCATCACACCATTCTCCTAATGATGTGATCCCATTTATCAAATGACATCTCATGTCCATGGCTAGGAAACCTTAACCATGTTTGATCAACGAGCTAGTCCATTAGAGGCATACTATGGACATGGTTTTCTCTATGTATCCACACATGCATCTAAGTCTCCAATCAATACAATTATAGCATGGATAATAAACGATTATCATGAACAAGGAAATATGATAATAACTAATTTATTATTGCCTCTAGATGTGGCAGTGTGTGTATGTGTGTTAGTGTGTGTATGACAAGTGGGGCCTGGCCCCACTTGTCATCCATAGAGGGGCCCTGGTGTCTATGCCAGGTGGGCCCCTCCTGTCTATTGTTTGTTTTATTTTGTTTTTGGTGTTTTATTGTGTTTAATAGATTATTTTCTTTTCTGGTAAAATTACTTAATCTGGATATGTGCATTTTTGGATATGAGCATTTGTAGTATGTTTTAACTTATGGGGATGTCATGTTGTTTTTCGAACATGTTTTTGTGAGATTTAAAGAAGCTTATAGATGAGTATGATATATGATTTTGGGGTAGAATTTCCCAATGAATCCATTGGTGCAACTTGTTTTGTCTTTTGATCAAGTTGGAAAAAATGTCATTTTGTCCCAAAGTGCCATTTTGTCATTTTAGTTAGAATGAATCCACGCTTGCTATGATCTTTGTGCCAACATGGAAGTGGTAGCATTTGATGAGTAGAATGCCATGGTATTTTCTTTTGACATAATAATCTTGCATATAGGTGGGAACCATGCTCCAAAGTGGCTATTAAAAATGTTGCTGATTTCAACATGCTAAATATTTCTAAGTCTGAGAATCTGTTAACATTTTTATGCCATGATGAGTGGGTGCTACCTAGTGATATGTTGTGTTTTAGCTCTAGCTCAGTGCTAGTGTTTTCAAGTAGATGTTGCCCTCTACCGTCTTGTTAGTTTTCTTGCCATGAGGTGGACTCTAGCACCATTAGTTGCTGCTGTCAACTTGTGATTTTCTCCAAGTCGCTAGAATTTGTTTCATCATGCCAACTTGTGAGCTTCATGCTTAGTGATATGTGCTTCCTTTCCAGTTTGTATAGTTGGATGATTTGATAAGCATGTTATGTAGTTTCTGTGAATGCCTTGTTTGAGGTTGGGAACTTCCTGTAGCTCTAGATATTGGCTGTGATAGTTGCTATGTTGCTAATTGGGACAGATTGTGTGTTTTAGTGTTTTGTGACTTGTGGGAGCTATGCTCCATGGTTTTTCTTGATATTTGGCTCTAATGTGGTTGGTTTTTCATTGCCTAACCAGTGGCTACCTTGGAATGCCAAGGAATATCCCATGGCCTTCATTGTCTTGTATTTCTGCCTTCGTACCTTGCCGTGAGCGTAGCGTGAGAACCGTAACTCCGTTTCCTACATTCGACATATGCATTTGCATCAATTTTGCATGAAGAATACATATTTTACATGATCATGCATGTTCAAGCAACTTAACATGAGGTTCTGTCCAGAATTGTAAATAACTTAACTATTGCATGAGAAACGGGACTAGTTTAAGATTGCCATGCTAAATACTTCAAATGAATCATGCATCATCTTGTTTGTGCATTGCATCGTGGTTTGTTGTTTATTGTTGCCATTTCTCTTGGGTAGACGCGAGTGTTAAACCTGAGTACGAGGATCCAGGAGAGTACCACTACGAGGACCCCGCTCTTTGTCCCTTTGAAGAACCAACAGGCAAGATGATCGTACCCGGATCCCGACACTATTTTTGCTTTTCTAAATGTCTCACTCTTATCGTTACATATGCTTTACCTACCACTTGAATGTCAAGCCTCCTACATTGCCATGGAAGCCTCTAACCCCTCCACATCCTAGCAAACCTTGTTTGGCTAAGTTATCGCTGCTTAGCCCCTCTTATAGCGTTCTTAGTTGCAGGTGCAGGTTGTTTCCATGTGATAACATGGATATCTGGCATATCACAATATTTACTGCTATTTAATTTAATGCACACATATATATATATCTTGGTATGGTGGAGGGCTTGGCCTTTTGCTCGGTGTTTTGTTCCACTTTTACTGTTGTAGTTACTTGTTACCGGTGTTATGTTTCCATACTTTGAACTCCTAACATGCTCGGGGTTGTTATGGGGACCCCCTTGATTATTCGTTTGAGATTAAAACTTGTCTGGCAAGACCCAACCTTGGTACTACATTTGCTTAACAACCTAATAAAATTGCATAGGGTTTAGCTACCCCATGGATTAATCAACAACCCGGACCAGTGCTCCACATGAGTGTTGGTCCAAAATGGCAGTAGCCGGGGCCACCAATGGGTGTGCCAGACGGAAACTTAGCCCATCCGTCGTGTCATGAGAACGAGATACGCGGTTCTTATCGGGTTCGTCGACACGTCGGGAGGTCATGCTGGACTTGTTTTACCTTTCTCAAGTGGCTTGCGTGAGGGACTCTGATTTTCTTCGGGCTATCTCGAGGTGTCGGATTCCCTTTGGAGTTGCCTAGGATGATCACGAGATCCGTGGTCAAGGTTATTCCCGCGGGGAGTGGTTAGTTTATGATGGACTAGTTGGAGCGCCCCTGCAAGGTTAAATCTTTCGGAAAGCCGTGCCCGCGGTTATGTGGCAACTTGGATATTTGTTTAACACCCGGTTATAGTTAACTTGAAGTTAACTCCAATAAAATACACCAATTGTGTGAGTAACCGTGATCGTCTCTGCTCGTGAACATGATCCGAGAGAGAACATGGTGGGGTTATGTTTGACGTAAGTAGGTGTTCAGGATCGCTTAGCGATCATGCTAGTTCTTGATCGTTTATCATAGACCACATATTTACATTCATGTTCTCGTAAGATTAGCCACCATAAATGCTTAGTGCTACTACAAACTATACACTTACCCCATCCAACCCAATAAGCTTGAATAGTCTTGGTACCTGGTCGCGAGATTGTTGAGTCCCCGTGGCTCATAGATTACTACAAAAAATACACGTGCAGGTGCAGATGAGACCGTGCCAGATGATGTGACGCAGCTCCAGTGGGAGTATGACGAGGAGCATGGCAGGATGTAGGTCACATATCCACACGAGTAGAGAGGCCTTGGTCATGATCTTCGGGGCTAGCAAGACAGTTTCATTGCATCTTTTATCATTTGTTTTCGTCCGTAGACGGACCCTGTCTTTTGAGTGATGTTTGAATAAACTGTGTGGAATTGTAATTTAGCATGTGGCAAGTGTAAGCCAACTCATATACTCCTCTCTTCATAAATGTATGTGATGATACTGAACTTGCAAAACGACTAGATGCGCCTCTATCCCTATCGAGCCCCCATGCCCAAATATGGATAGGTGCGCATCTTGGGCGTTACAAGTACTGCCTATTAGAGGTAGTACCGCTCTAAGCAAGCGGTAGTACTCTTGTCATGTTTCGCTGGTACTACCGGTGCCTTTGCACGGTCTTGACTTTTCGTGCCGGACTGGGTGGTAGTGGCACAGTAGTACAAAGCGGTAGTACCGCCTACATACCGCCAATCACTACCGCTCCACTTACGCTTATAAGCGGTAGTACCACTCCGACGGCTCTACTGTCTCTCAGCTTCGTGTCATTGCTCTTCTCAGTGGAGCACTGTCGCCCAAGCGGTAGTATGGAGCAATAGTACCGCTCATGTGCGTGCTGAGGGGGTAACGGTTGGATTTTCCCCACCTATAAAAGAGGGTCTTCTTCCCCAATGGATCTTATCTCTTGAACTCGAGTTTGCCCCCCCATTGTTGACCTTCTTTGAGCTTGCTAACTCTCAATCCCTCCAATGATTCTTGCTGGTTCTTGAGGGAAAAGAGAGAGGAGATATAGATCCACATTTCCACCAATCACTTTCTCCTCTATGTGAGGGGAACCCCTTGGACCTAGATCTTGGAGTTCTTTGTGAGCTCCTTGTTCTTCCTCTCATATTCCTCCATAGCTTTTGTTGCTGTGCTGGTGTAAGAGCACATTTCTCCATGTGTGGTTTTGGTAATTGATGACACCCCTATGGACTAATGGTTGCCTTGAGTTATATTCGAAGGATTTGTCCGTAGGTACTTCTTGAAGTCCATCTGTTGGTTTCAAGGAGTGTATATGGTGACCAAGGTGGTATTCAAGGTTTTATCCAAAGATTGGTCATGCAAGAGTTGAGCTTATCGCAAGCATGTATTGAAGAATAAGATTGTGTGAGCATTCATGTTTACCTTCAAGACATCATCTTATGAAGGGAGAAGATAATATAAAAGGTTGATCAAGACTAAGTCAAAAAGTGAATCAAGTTGATCAACACACAAAGCGTGCAATATGTACTGAGAGGGATCAAGTGATCCCATGGTGTGATAAGCATTGTCCATTAAGCTTTGTGTACTAACCCATGGTCTACATGAGAGTTCTTTGTGGAGTTAAGTATATTTCCATGGGCTTGCATCAAGAGGCAGATCCCATACATCCCATGAAAGATGACATCAAGTGGAGATCGTCATCAAGGTTGCGATGTGCAAGCTCAAGTGAAGCATCACGGAGATATCATGCTTGCCATTCATTATGGTGACAATGGACTTGTGAAGATGTTTCGAAGAGTTGCTCACCCATAGTGGTGCATGGGGGAGCAATCAACTATTCTTCATCAAGTCGGCGCAATCAAGACAGGTGGTCCATCTTGAGGAAGTCAAGATCATAATCATCTAGCTCAAGCGAAATATGAGCAAGGCAAAGGTTTGACCTTGATAGGGTTTTCTATTTTACCAGTCTCATGGTGTAGTTGGGAGACCGGGTTATAGGATCGATTGTCATACTATCAAGGGGGGCTCTCAAGTGAGTAGCTTGATCGTATCATTCGTTGAGAGCTCAAACCACTACATTCTTGGCATCATCGTGTTTCTTGGTTCTTGGTTGGCTTTTCTCTATGTGGGTTCTTGAGGTTGTGGTTATCTTCGTGACAAGCTCTAGTACATCGAAAACGGATTTCATATGCTTCTTCTATTGCGTTTTCGGTGTTGGAGGTTTTACCGGTCTTATTCGAGGAAGGGTTCTCACAATTTTCTTATGGGCCTTTTCTAGTTTTCTTATTATTGATATTTCTATCAAGATTGTGTTAGCCCATGTCATTAGCATTCCAACAAACTTGGTTTCGTTGAATTCGGAGTCCGTTTGCAAAAGTTGTGACACTTTTGGTGTTCTTAAAAGGCTGTAGCGGTACTACCGTGGCTCCAGAGCGGTACCACCGCATGGAGCAGATGTAATTTTTTACTACCGCTCCAGAGCGGTACTACCGTGGCTACTTCCGCTTCGGACCAAAATCTCGTGTTTAGTCCAGCGGTGGTAGGCACAGATGTATTTTTTAGTGCCGCTCGCAAGTAGTAGTACCGCTACCCTTAGCGGTAGTACCGCTATCCTTAGCGGTAGTACTGTGAGGACGAGCGGTAGTACCGCTCCAGCGGTTCTACTGGCGTTTTGCCTCCTCGCTGTTGTTTTTAAAGGTCTTCCACCGCCCTAGCGGTAGTACCGCTCCCATGAGCGATGGTACCGCTCTGTGTGGGTTGTGAGCATAACGGTTGGATTTTTCTCCTCCTATAAAAGGGGGTCGTCTTCCTCATTGAACCTTATCTCTTGAGCTCGAGTTTGCCCCCCCATTGTTAACCTTCTTCAAGCTTGCTAACTCTCAATCCCTCCAATGATTCTTGCTAGTTCTTGAGGGAAAATAGAGAGGAGATCTAGTGTTGGAAATATGCCCTAGAGGCAATAAATAAAGTGTTTATTATTATCTTTCCTTGTTCATGATAATCGTTTATTATCCATGCTACAATTGTATTAATTGGAAACACATTACATGTGTGGGTAAATAGACAACACTTTGTCCCAAGTATGCCTCTAGTGAACTAGCTCGTTGATCAAAGATGGTCAAGGTTTCCTAGCCATTGACATGAGATGTCATTTGATAACGGGATCACATCATTAGGAGAATGATTTGATGGACAAGACCCAAACTACAAACGTAGCATATGATCGTGTCAGTTTATTGCTACTGTTTTCTGCATGTCAAGTATATGTTCCTATGACCATCAGATCATGGAACTCACGGATACTAGAGGAGTGCCTTGTGTGTATCAAACATCGCAACGTAACTGGTTGACTATAAAGGTGCTCTACAGGTATCTCCGAGGGTGTCTTTTGAGTTGGCATGGATCAAGACTGGAATTTGTTACTCCGTGTGACGGAGAGGTATCTTAGGGCCCACTCGGTAAAACAACATCACAATAAGCCTTGCAAGCAATGTGACTAAGTTTTAGTTGTGGGATCTTGTATTACGGAACGAGTAAAGAGACTTGTCGATAACGAGGTTAAACTAGGTATGGAGATACCGACGATCGAATCTCGGGCAAGTAACATACTGAAGAACAAAGGGAACATCATACGGGATTAACTGAATCCTTCACATAGAGGTTTGACCGATAAAGATCTTCGTAGAATATGTAGGAACCAATATGGGCATCCAGGTCCCGCTATTGGTTATTGACCGTAGAGGTGTCTCGGTCATGTCTACATAGTTCTCAAACCCGCAGGGCCTGCACAGTTTAGGTTTGGTGACGTTTCGGTAGTATAGAGTTATGTATGGTGGTGACCGAATGTTGTTCAAAGTCCCGGATGAGATCTCGGACATCATGAGAAGCTCCGGAATGGTCTGGAGGTAAAGATTCATATATAGGAAGTCCTGTTTTGGTCGCCGAAAAAGTTTCGAGCTCATCAGTAGTGTACCGGGAGTGCCGGTAGTGTATCGGGAGACCATCGGGAGGGGTATTTCGACCCAAGAGGCTCCATGGGCTGTGGGAGAGTGTTTACCAGCCCTTAGTGGGCTGGTGGAAGTCCCACACAAGTCCCATGTGGTTTGGGAAAAAAGGCCTAAAGAGAAAAGGTGGGAAAAGGCAAAAATAGGGTGAATCCTAGTCCTACTAGGATTGGAGGTGGAGTCCACCTCCTCCACCTGGTTCGGCCGACTCCTTGGAGGCTTGGACCTTGTGCCAAGCCTCCTCCTCTCTTCCTCTTATATATACTGGAGGTTTTAGGGTTTTTGCACAGAATTTCCAGCGACGTGCTGCCCGTTCCTCCAGTGCATAGTTTCTCCTCTAGATCGGTTTTTTGCAGTGCTTAGGCAAAGCCCTGCCAGAATAGCTCCACCACCATCGCCGGAGCGCCGTCACTCTGTCGGAGAACTCTTCTACCTATCCGCTCCTTCTTGCTGGATCAAGACGGCGGAGATTGTCATCATGCTGTACGTGTGCTGAACGCGGAGGTGTCGTTCGTTCGGCGCTAGATCGGAAGGATCATGATCAAGTTCGTGGGACGGATCGTGATCAAGTTCGTGAGACGGATCGTGATTGGATCGCGGGACGGATCGTGATTGGATCGCGGGACGCACGGCGATTTGGATCGCGAAGACATTCGACTACACCAACCGCGTTTCTTAACGCTTCCCGCTTAGCGATCTACAAGGGTACGTAGATCCACTCTCCCTCTCGTAGATGCTCATCACCATGGATAGATCTGCGTGTGCGTAGGATTTTTTTTGTTTCCCATGCAACATTCCCCAACAATGGCATCATGAGCTAGGTCTATGTGTAGATGAGATCTCGAGTAGAACACAAAAGGTTTGTGGGCGTTGATGCTTAGATTGCTTCCTCCCTTGGTCGAATTTTGGTTCAGCGATATTGTGAGATGAAGCGGCCCGGACCAACATTACTCGTACGCTTACGAGAGACCGGTTCCCTCGACCGAAACTTGTTGCATAGATGGCTTGCGGGTGCCAGTTTCTCTCACTTTAGTTGGATCGGATTCGACAAAGGCAGTCCTTGAGACGGTTGAAAAGCAACTAGTGTATCACCGTTGTGGTTTTTGCGTAGATGAGAATTGTTCTTGCTAGATACCCGTAGCAGCCACATCAAACATGCAACAACAATTAGAGGACGTCTAACTTGTTTTTGCAGGGTATGTTGTGATGTGATATGGCCAATTACATGATGTGATATATGTGATGTATGAGATGATCATGTGATGTATAGATTATCATGACTTGGATGTCGATGAGTACGGCAACCAGCAGGAGCCATAGGGTTGTCTTTAATTATTGTATGACCTGCGTGTCAATCATTAAGCGCTATGTAATGATTTACTTTATCGCTAAACGGTAGCAATAGTAGTAGAAGCATGTTGGGCGCGACAACCCCGATGGAGACATGTTGATGGATATCAAGATGATGAAGATCATGGTGTCATGCTGGTGACGATGGAGATCATGCCGGTGCTTTCTAGATGGAGATCAAAAGCACAAGTTCATGGCCATATCATGTCAGTTATGAATTGCATGTGATGTTAATCCTTTTATGCACCTTGTTTTGCTTAGGACGACGATGGCATTATAAGGTGATCCCTCACTTTAATTTGAAGATGAATTTTTTTCTCCTCGAGTGTGCACCATTGCGAAAGTTCATCGTGTCGAGACACCACGTGATGATCGGGTGTGATAGACTCTACGTTCACATACAACGGGTGCAAGCCAGTGTTGCACATGCAGAACACTCGGGTTAAACTTGATGAGCCTAGCATGTATAGACATGGCCTCGGAACACAAGAGACCAAAAGGTCGAACATGAGTCATATAGTAGATATGATCAACATAATGATGTTCACCATTGAAGACACCTCAACTCACGTGATGATCGGACTTGAGTTGGTGGATTTGGATCATGTGACACTCAGATGGCCTGAGGGATGTCAATTTGAGTGGGAGCTTTAGTAATTTGATTAACTAAACTCATTATCTTGAACAATAGTCTAAGTAAACTTTGCATATTTATGTTGTAGATCAATGGCTCGCGTAGTAGCACCCCTGAATTTTAATGCGTTCCTAGAGAAAGCTAAGTTGAAAGATGATGGAAGTAACTTTGTTGACTGGGCCCGTAATCTGAGGATTATCCTCACGGCTTCCCAGAAATCATATGTCCTTGGTGCACCGCTTGGTGACCAACCAGAAGATATGACCTCCGAAGACGTTAAGAACGCTTGGGAGGCACGTACTGGAGATTACTCAATAGTTCAGTGTGCAATATTGTATGGCTTAGAACTGGGACTTCAAAGACGTTTTGAACGTCATGGAGCATATGAGATGTTCCAGGAGTTGAAGTTTATCTTTCAGAAGAATGCCTGGATCGAGACGTATGAAACCTCCGATAAGTTCTATGCTTGCAAGATGGAGGAGAACGGGTCTATTAGTGAAAATATACTCAGAATGTCTGGGTATTCAACTCGTCTAGCAGAGTTGGGAATTGCCCTTCCGCCAGAGGCGATCACAGATAGAGTTCTTCAATCACTACCACCTAGTTACAAGAGCTTTGTGATGAACTATAACATGCACGGGATGAACAAGTCAGTCACCGAGCTGTTTGCGATGCTAAAAGTTGCTGAGTCTGAAATCCAGAAAGAACATCAAGTGTTGATCGTCAATAAAACCACTAGTTTCAAGAAAAATGGCAAGGTCAAGGTCAAGGGCAAGAAGGGTAAAACCAAGAAGGATGGCAAAACAGTTGCTACTCCTGTAAAGAAGCCCAAGCATGGACCCAAGCCACAAACTGAGTGCTTTCATTGCAAGGGAACTGGTCACTGGAAGCAGAACTGCCCCAAGTACCTGGCTGACAAGAAGGCGGCCAACGACAAACAAGGTATATATGATATACATGTTATTGATGTGTACCTTACTAGCTCTCGTAGTAGTGCCTGGGTATTTGATACCGGTTCGGTTGCTCACATTTGCAACTCAAAGCAGGAACTACGGAATAAACGAAGGCTGGCAAAGGACGAAGTGACGATGCGCGTGGGAAATGGTTCCAAGGTTGATGTGATCGCCGTCGGCATGCTCTCTCTTCTATTACCATCGGGATTAGTGATGAACCTGAATAATTGTTATTTAGTGTCTGTGTTAAGCATGAACATTATATCTGGATCTTGTTTATTGCGAGACAGATACTCATTTAAATCAGAGAATAAAGGTTGTTCTATTTATATGAGTAATATCTTTTATGGTCATGCACCCAAGGTTAGGGGTTTATTCATATTGAATCTTGATAGTGATAACACACATGTTCATAACATTGATGCCAAAAGATGTAGAGTTGATAATGATAGTACCACTTTCTTGTGGCACTGCCATTTAGGTCATATTGGTGTAAAATGCATTAGGAAGCTCCATGCTGATGGACTTTTGGAGTCACTTGATTTTGAATCACTTGACACATGTGAACCATGCCTCAAGGGCAAGATGACTAAAACGCCGTTCTCTGGAACAATGGAACGGGCGAGTGACTTATTGAAATCATACATACTGATGTGTGCGGTCCAATGAATGTTACAGCGCATGGTGGATATCATTATTTTCTCACCTTCACCGATGAGTTAAGTGGATATGGGTATATTTACTTAATGAAACACAAGTCTGAAACGTTTGAAAAGTTCAAGAAATTTCAGAGTGAAGTTGAGAATCATCGTAACAAGAAGATTAAGTTCCCGCGATCTGATCGAGGAGGTGAATATCTGAGTTATGAGTTTGGCAGTCACTTAAGACAGTGTGGAATTGTTCCACAGTTGACACCGCCCGGAACACCATAGCGTAATGGTGTGTCCGAACGTCGTAATCCAACCTTATTAGATATGGTGCTTTCTATGATGTCTCTTGCTGATTTGCCACTATCGTTTTGGGGTTTTGCATTAGAGACAGCTGCATTCACTTTAAATAGGGCACCATTAAAATCCGTTGAGACGATGCCATATGAACTGTGGTTTGGCAAGAGGCCAAAGTTGTCGTTTCTTAAAGTTTGGGGATGTGATGCTTATGTCAAAAAGCTTCAGCCTAAAAAGCTGGAACCCAAAGCGGAAAAATGCGTCTTCATAGGATACCCGAAAGAGACAGTTGTGTATACCTTCTATCTCAGATCCGAAGGCAAAGTGTTTGTCACTAAGAACGGAACATTTCTTGAGAAAGAGTTTCTCTCGAAAGAATTGAGTGGGAGGAAAATAGATCTTGATGAGGTTATTGAACCTTTACTTCAACCAGAAAGTAGCGCAACACAGAAAGATGTTTCTATGGAAACTACAACGGTAGAAGAGGAAGTTAATGATGATGATCATGAAGCTTCGTATCAAGCTACTATTGAACATCGTAGGTCGACAAGGCCACGTACTACTCCTGAATGGTACGACAACCCTGTCTTGGAGGTCATGTTGTTGGAAAACAATGAACCTACGAGCTATGGAGGAGCAGTGATGGGCCCGGATTCCGATAAATGGTTAGAGGCCATGAAATCCGGGATGGGATCCATGTATGAAAACAAAGTATGGACTTTGGAAGTATTACTTGAAGGGCGAAAGGCCATTCAGAACAAATGGATCTTTAAGAAGAAGATAGACGCGGACGGTAATGTCACCGTCTATAAAGCTCGACTTGTGGCAAAGGGTTTTTCACAAGTTCAAGGAGTTGACTACGATGAGACCTTCTCACCCGTAGCGATGCTTAAGTCTGTTAGAATCATGTTGGCAATAGCTGCTTATTTCGACTATGAAATTTGGTAGATGGATGTCAAAACAACGTTCCTCAACGGTTTCCTTGAGGAAGAGTTGTATATGATGCAACCAGAAGGTTTTGTCGATCCAGAGAATGCTGACAAAGTTTGCAAACTCTAGCGATCCATTTATGGACTGGTGCAAGCATCTCGGAGTTGGAATAAGCGTTTTGATGAGGTGATCAAAGCGTTTGAGTTTATACAAGTTTATGGAGAAGCTTGTATTTACAAGAAAGTGAGTGGGAGCTCTATAGTGTTTCTAGTATTATATGCGGATGACATATTGCTGATTGGAAACAATATAGAAATGCTGGAAAGCGTGAAGGAATATTTGAACAAGAGTTTTTCAATGAAGGACCTAGGAGAAGCTGCTTTCATATTAGGCATTAAGATCTATAGAGATACATCGAGATGCTTAATAGCACTTTCACATAGCACATACCTTGATAAAGTTTTGAATAAGTTCAAAATGGATTAGTCCAAGAAGGGGTTGTTGCTTGTGTTACAAGGTGTGAAGTTGAGTAAGACTCAATGCCCAGTGACTGCAGAAGATAGAGAAAAGATGAGTGTCATCCCCTATGCTTCAGCCATAGGCTCTATCATGTATGCAATGCTGTGCACAAGACCCGATGTTAGCCTTGCCATAAGTATGGCCGGAAGGTTTCAAAGTGATCCTGGAATGGAGCACTGGACAACGGTCAAGAATATCCTTAAGTACCTGAAAAGGACTAAGGAAATGTTTCTCGTTTATGGAGGTGATGAAGAGCTCGTCGTAAAGGGTTACGTCGATGCAAGATTTGACACCGATCCGGACGACTCTAAATCGCAAACCAGATACGTATTTATTCTCAACGGGGGAGCGGTAAGCTGGTGCAGTTCCAAGCAAAGCGTGGTAGCCGATTCTACGTGCGAAGCGGAGTACATCGCAGCCTCGGAGGCAGCAAAGGAAGGTGTCTGGATGAAGCAGTTCATGACAGATCTTGGAGTAGTGCCCAATGCACTGAATCCAATGAACCTGTTCTGTGACAACACTGGTGCCATTGCTCTGGCCAAGGAACCAAGGTTTCACAAGAGGACCAGACACATAAAGCGACGCTTCAACTGCATCCGTGATTACATCGAGGAGAAGCGCATAAATATTTGCAAAGTGCACAGGGATCTGAATGTTGCAGACCCGTTGACTAAACCTCTTCCAAGGGCTAAACATGATCAACACCAGAACTGCATGGGTGTTCGATTCATTACAATGTAAATCACATAGTGATGTGAGCTAGATTATTGACTCTAGTGCAAGTGGGAGACTGTTGGAAATATGCCCTAGAGGTAATAAATAAAGTATTTATTATTATATTTCCTTGTTCGTGATAATCGTTTATTATCCATGCTATAATTGTATTAATTGGAAACACATTACATGTGTGGGTAAATAGACAACACTTTGTCCCTAGTATGCCTCTAGTGAACTAGCTCGTTGATCAAAGATGGTCAAGGTTTCCTAGCCATTGACATGAGATGTCAGTTGATAACGGGATCACATCATTAGGAGAATGATGTGATGGACAAGACCCAAACTACAAATGTAGCATATGATCGTGTCAGTTTATTGCTACTGTTTTCTGCATGTCAAGTATATGTTCCTATGACCATGAGATCATGCAACTCACGGATACCGGAGGAGTGCCTTGTGTGTATCAAACGTCGCAATGTAACTGGGTGACTATAAAGGTTCTCTACAGGTATCTCTGAGGGTGTCTGTTGAGTTGGCATGGATCAAGACTGGAATTTGTTACTCCGTGTGACGGAGAGGTATCTCAGGGCCCACTCGGTAATACAACATCACAATAAGCCTTGCAAGTAATGTGACTAAGTGTTAGTTGCGGGATCTTGTATTATGGAATGAGTAAAGGGACTTGCCGATAACGAGGTTAAACTAGGTATGGAGATACCGACGATAGAATCTCGGGCAAGTAACATACCGAAGAACAAAGGGAACATCATACGGGATTAAGTGAATCCTTGACACAGAGATTCGACCGATAAAGATCTTCATAGAATATGTAGGAACCAATGTGGGCATCCATGTCCCGCTATTGGTTATTGACCATAGAGGTGTCTCGGTCATGTCTACATAGTTCTCGAACCCACAGGGTCTGCACACTTAAGGTTTCGTGATGTTTCGGTAGTATAGAGTTATGTATGATGGTGACCGAATGTTGTTCGGAGTTCTGGATGAGATCCCGGACGTCACGAGGAACTCCGGAATGGTCCATAGGTAAAGATTCATATATAGGAAGTCCTATTTTGGTCGCCGGAAAAGTTTTGGGCTCATCGGTAGTGTACCGGGAGTGCCGGTAGTGTACTGGGAGACCATCGGGAGGGGTATTTCGACCCAAGAGGCTCCATGGGATGTGGGAGAGTTTTTAACAGCCCTTAGTGGTCTGGTGGAAGTCCCACACAAGGCCCATGCGGTTTGGGAAAAAGGCCTAAAGAGAAAAAGTGGAAAAAGGCAAAAATAGGGTGAATCCTAGTCCTACTAGGATTGGAGGTGGAGTCCACCTCCTCCATCTGGTTCGGCCGACTCCTTGCAGGCTTGACCCTTGTGCCAAGCCTCCTCCTCTCTTCCTCTTATATATACTGGAGGTTTTAGGGTTTTTGCACAGAATTTCGAGCCACATGCTGCCCGTTCCTCCAGTGCATAGTTTCTCCTCTAGATCGGTTTTCTGTAGTGCTTAGGCGAAGCCCTGCCGGAATAGCTCCACCACCATCGCCGGAGCGCCGTAACGCTGCTGGAGAACTCTTCTACCTCTCCGCTCCTTCTTTCTGGATAAGGACGACAGAGATTGTCATCAAGCTGTACGTGTGCTGAACGCGGAGGTGCCGTCTGTTTGGCGCTAGATCGGAAGGATCGTGATCAAGTTTGTGGGACGGATCGTGATCAAGTTCGTTGGACAGATCGTGATTGGATCACGGGACGGATCGTGGTTGGATCACGGGATGGATCGTGATTGGATCACGGGACGCACGATGATTTGGATCGCGAAGACGTTCGACTACACCAACCGCGTTTCTTAATGCTTCCCGCTTAGCGATCTACAAGGGTGTGTAGATCCACTCTCCCTCTCGTAGATGCTCATCACCATGGATAGATCTGCGTGTGCATAGGAATTTTTTTGTTTCCCATGCAACGTTCCCCAACATCTAGATCCACATTTCCACCAATCACTTTCGCCTCTATGTGAGGGGAACCCCTTGGATCTAGATCTTGGAGTTCTGCGTGTTCTTCTTCGTTCTTCCTCTCATCTTCTTCCATATCATTAGTCGAAGTGGAGGGATTTGGGAGAGAAGTACTTGGGCACTCTGTGTGCCCTTGCCATTGCATTTGGTGCATAGGTTTGAGATTGCCCCGAGCATTTGAGGTCACCTCGAAGCCACACTCTATTGTGGTGAAGCTTTGTGGTGTCGTTGGGAGCCTCCAATTAAGTTTTGGAGATTGCCCCAACCTTGTTTGTACGGGTTTGGTGACCACCCTCAATGGTCACTTAGTGGAATCATGACATCTTGCATTGTGCGAGGGCGTGAGGATATTACGGTGGCCTTAGTGACATCTTGGGGAGCATTGTGCCTCCACACCGCTCCGAACGGAGATTAGCATCCACAAGGGTGTGAACTTCGGGATACATAATCGCCTCTGAGTGGCTCGGTTATCTCTTATCCGAGCCCTTTACTTATGCACTTTACTTTGTGATAGCCATATTGTTTCTTGCTATCACTTAGTTGTTTATCTTTCTTAGCATAAGTTCTTGGTGCACATAGGTGAGACTAGTTGTTTTAGGTTTTGTGCTTGACATATTAAACGTTAGTTTTATTCTGCATTTGTTCAAGCCTAAACCATAATTATTTTAAAGCGCCTATTCACCCCCCTCTAGGCGACATCCACGTCCTTTCAATTGGTATCATAGCTAGGTCTCTCATTATTAGGTTTAACAACCTAGAGAGTAAGGGTGTCGACTAGGGGATTATGATTCTCTCACACTCTTAGTTTCAATGGCACAAATTTTGACGTTTGGGTAATTCGCATGCTTAATCTCTTTAGGGTCATGGACCCGTCTTTAGAGAGAATTGTAGATATGGGTTTTTCTCCTCCAGAGGATTCTCAACACCTATCTTTGGAGGATGAGAAAAACTCTTATCTCAATGCTCAAGCTTCTAATGTGCTTTCTGATGCTTTGAGCAATGTAGTTATATTTGAACTCATGTCGTTCCGGGCTGCTCATGAGTTGTGGACATAGCTTCAAGATAAATATGGTGTGTCCAAGATTTCTAGGGATGATTGTTCTCCCTCCACCTCTGATCGTGTTGCCTTCTCAACTACATCTACTTCACCCACGTGTGGATTGCCACAAGGTAATGTTATGGTGAGTAGTGGTGTTCATTGTAATGATGATACTGGGCTTATTGTTGATGATTCTTCATCACTATCTTATTGCAATGCTTCATCTTTGGACTTCAACACTTCGAGCACTCTAAATGTTTCACATGTTTGTGTTGATAGTCCTTGCATATCATGTAGAAATTGCTTGACTAAATCTCGTGATGATATGCTTGCCATGTCTTGTTATCGTGATAAAAATGCATTGCTTTCCTCGAGTTGTTGTGCTAACAATGTAGAGGAAACCCAACACTCCATGGAACAAGATGTGGTATTGAATGGCGCGTCAAGGTATCCTACATCATCATATATTGTTTCTCACTTTTTCCTTATGGCTAAGGCTTCAAAGGTATCTCCTACTTTGAATCCCAATATATCCCATGATGATGATGTTGATGATGATGAAGAGAGTGATAATATTGCTTTCTTAAAAATTAAGGGAGAACTGGTTTTTAAAGCTCTTCATAAGAATAAAATTGCTCGTTCCAACTTCATGGAAATCATGTCTATTGCAATTGAGGGCAAGAAATATATTGAGGAGTTGGAAGCTCATCTCGAGGAGCATGTCACGCCCAAGATGCGCGCCTATCCATTTTAAGACACGAGGGCCTCGCAAGGGATAGAGGCACATCTTGCCATTCGCAAGTATAGTAACATTGCATCATACATTACAGAAGAGATGAGTATACAAGTTGGCTTACACTTGCCACATGCTAAATTACAATCCACACAGAGTTCAAATCATCAAGATGAAGATAGGGTCCGACTACGGACGAAATCAAACGAAAAAAACAGATGCAAATGATACTATCTCGCTATCCCAAATATCATGACCATGGTCCTCTACTCATCCGGGTACGTCACGTACATCCTGCCTCTTTCCTCATCATATTCCCACTGGAGCTGGGTAAGATCATCCTGCACATACTCATCGGAACTTGTACCTGGAGGGGTGTAGTAATCTGTGAGCCACTAGGACTCAGCAATCAAGCACCCGGGTACCGAGACTATTCAAGCTTAAAGGTTGGGATGTGGTAAGTGTTTAGTTTTGCAGCAGCACTAAGCATTTATGGTGGCTAACTTACGTAACATGAAGATAAATATGAGTGTCCTACGATGAACAATCAAATCTAGTATGATCTCTATGAGATCCTGAACACTTACTTATGTCAAACATAACCCCACCGTGTTCTCTCTCAGATCATGTTCACGAGCAGAGACGATCACGGTTACTCACATAGTTGGTGTATTTTAGTTAGAGTTTACTTCAAGTTAACTATAACCAAGTGTTAAAAAAATATCCAAGTTGCCACATAACCGCGGGCACAGCTTCTCGAAAAGATTTAACCCTGCAGGGGTGCTCCAACTAGTCCATCATAAATTAACCACTCCCCACGGGAATAACCTCGACCATGGATCTTGTGATCATCCTAGGCAACTCCAAAGGGAATCCGACACCTTGAGATAGCCTGAAGAAAATCAGAGTCCCTCATGCAAGCCACTCAAGAAAGGTAAAACAAGTCCAGCAAGACCTCCTGACGTGTTGACGAACCCCATAAGAGCCGCATATCTCATTCTTAGGACACGACGGATGAGCGATGGTTACCACGCCAATCACTGAGTTGCCCCGGGCGGCGTTAATAAGCTGCTCTGGGTTGGACCAACACTCATGCGGAGCACTGGCCCGGGGGTTGATTAATTATCCATGGGTTTGCAAAGCCCTGTGCAATTTTATTAAGATGTTAAGCAAATGTAGTACCAATGTTGGGTCTTGCCATACAAGTTTTAATCTCAACCGAATAAACAAGGGGGTCTCCATAACAACCCCGAGCGTGTTAGGAGCGCAAAATATGGAAACCATAACACCGGTAACAAGAACTATGGCGGTAACAGCGGAACAAAACACATAGCATAAGGCCAAGCCTTCCACCAATACCAAGATATATATGTGCATTAAATTAAATAGCAGATAATATGGTGATATCCAAATCCATGTTATCACATGGAACAACCTGCACCTGCAATTAAGAACTATGGCGGTAACAGCGGAACAAAACACCTAGCATAAGGCCAAGCCTTCCACCAATACCAAGATATATATGTGCATTAAATTAAATAGCAGATAATATGGTGATATCCAAATCCATGTTATCACATGGAACAACCTGCACCTGCAACTAAGAACGCTATAAGAGGGGCTGAGCAGCGGTAACTTAGCCAATCAAAGGTTTGCTAGGATGTGGAGGGTTAGAGGCTTTCATGGCAATTAGGAGGCTGATATTCAAGTGGTAGGTAGCGCAATTGTAACGATAAGAGTGAGAAACTAGCAAGCAAAAATAGTATCGGGATCCGGGTATGATCATCTTGCCTGTTGGTTCTTCAGCGAAACAAGTAGCGGGATCCTCGTAGTGGTACTCTCCTGGGTCCTCGTACTCAGTATCAACACCCGCATCTACCGAAGAGAAATATCAATAATAAACATCCAACCAAGGTGCAATGCACAAACAAGATAATGCATGATCCATTTAGAAGAATTTAACATGGCAATCCAAAACTAGTCATGTTTCACGTGCAAAGTTTGTTGGTTAATGATCCTGGAAAGAACCTCATGTTAATTTATTCAAACATGCATGAACATAGAAAATATGGATACATCATGCAAAATCAATAGAAATGCATATAAGGAACGCAAAAACGGAGTTACGGTTCTCACAATACGCTCACGACAAGGTACAAAGGCAAAAACACAAGTCAACAAAGCCATGGGCTAATTCTTGGCATTCCAAGGTATCCACTGGTGAGGCAACGAAAAAACAACCACAATAGACTCAAAGATCACTCAATTCCATGGAGTATAGCTCCCACAAGTCACAAAACAATAAAACAAACAATCTGCCACAAAACAGCAACATAGCAACTTACACAGCCCACAACTTGAGCTACAGGAACCGTACAGCCACAAACAAGATACTGAAAGAATCTACACAACAAATGCATCAACTTATCCAACTACAAAATCTGCATAGGATGCAGACATCAATAAGCATGAAGCTATCAAGTTGACAAGATGAAACAGTTTTCTGGGACTTAGTGAAAATAACAGTTTTTCTGGAATCTGAGTTAATAAAGTAGCAAGTTGGCAGCAGTAGTTAAATATGTTAGAGACCACCCCTTTGCATGAAAATTAACAGGATGATATAAGACAACATCTACTCCAAAACACTAGCACTAAGCATGCTCAAATTCACAACACATCACATGATACCATCCACTCTTCATGGCATAAAAATAACAGCAGATTCTCAGTCTTGGCAGTTTTTAGCATGCTGAAACAGAAACATTAAGTTGGCTACTTAACAGCATGGTTCCCACTTATATGGGTGATACTCATGTTAAACAAAAATACCATGGCATAAAAGATATAAAACGCCAGCACTTCCATGTTGGCACATGTCCCAAAGCAAGCATGGATTAAATCGTGCAAAAATGACAGTAGCATCACAGCTAAAATGACAGTTTTATGAACTTGCTCAAAAGTGAAATCTGAAAGCACCAATGGATTCATTGGCTCTTCCTACCCCAAAATCATGTGTCATACTCATATGTTCATGTGAAACAACAAGGCACAAGCAAGATAGCAAAAACTACCACCTATTCTCATAAGTGAAACATAGCTCTAATTAACATGGCATAAATGATTATAACCAGATTGTAAACTTAGCTAGAGATGGAAATGAGATAACAAATTACAAACAAGAACAAATACAACAAAGGGGTTATCAAGTGGGGAAACCCACTAGTCCCCCCCCCCCACACATACACCCTACACACTCCCACTACAAGCAAGTCTTCACAAGCTCTATATATGCCCAAGGCATATGAACACAAACACCACTATGAACATACCACCCAAGAAGGGGGTGTTCACCCACACACACACTCACATGCACCATGTATGCATAAGCATATGGCACATACCCTCACATACACAAGCTCATGGGTATGTGGGTGTTCATCCACACACATATGCACACATATATGCACATGCATATGCACATGACACTCACCACACACACATGCTCAAATACTTGCATCATCCCTACACACACTACACATGTGTGCAACACACATTCACAAGCACCTACCCACACCTATGTGTGTATGCATCAAGCACACACATACACATTCACACTACACACACATGTATATCACATAGATATACACACATACTCCACTCACACACATACACGCAACCACAATACACCACATACACATGCCCCTACACATATACATACACATATGAACAAAAAAGAAAAACACCCATACATGCAAGAATAGCATCTATACACACACATACATACATAGCAAGAAGAAAAACAAAAAAAACAAAAAAACAAACAACAAGAAAAAAGGGAAGGGGTTCGGAATCGAACCCCAGACCTCCTGGTCTTTTCCCCGAGCCCACACCACTCGGCTACGGACGCTGGCGTTAATAGAGGAGGGCACCACAGCTCTAATACACGCGCACTCACACAACACTGACGAAACTGAAAACTGCACACCCCCAATCTGATAGAGAATGGAGGCGGCGAACTCCAGTGACGGCAGGGATTCCAGGCACCTCTGGCAAGGGGAAACGGTGCAGGAGGGCAGCTGCATCTACGGGGGTTCCATTCCTGCCCCTAGAAGGGACCCACGAGGGGAAGGGGAGGCTCAAGCTCAAAGCTTGACCTGCCATGGCGACGGCGCGAGCAGAGCAACGGAACGGCGGCGACCACGAGCTCGACGGCAACTACACGAGGCAAGGAAGGGAGAGGAGACGCAGATGCTCATAGAGGGGCAACGATGCTGCGCTCGGAGCAGGGAAGAAGAGGCGCGGCGCATCGGTGAAGGGGAGGAAGACCAGCGACGAAGAGGTGGAAGCCCACCCCCTGGATCCTCCCGCGGCGCACTAACACCAAGAACGAAGTGCGGGGGCGACCCGCGAGCGCCACGGCATCTCGGATGCAGAGGAGAACCACTGGAGACAACGGACGACGGCAAAGACGACCGGCGACGGCACTGGCTCTCTCTGAACCTCTCACTCTGAACTTACCTGAGGGAAGGAGGAAGAAGCAGGGAGAATTGGGGGAGAGGGGCGGAGCGGCGGTGGCAGGAAGGAGGAGTGGAAACCTAGGGATTCGTGCTTTAAATTGGGCCGGCCTCAACGTCCGTGAGCTCCTCTCACGGCATCGACGCGAGCGCCTCTCTGCACTCTGCTCTCTCTCACTCGCGCTCTCTGGCGGCAGGTAGCCGTCTCGCTACGAGCGGGCTGGGCCGAGAGAGAAGAAGAAGCCCACTCGCACACACATACACAAAACAAATAAGAAAAACAGAGGAGCCTGTGTTTTTTCTCAAATCACAGCAACACAAGAAAACTCCAGAGACAAAATAAAGGAGTTTCTGGTGCAACAAAAATACTTTTGCAGATACGCCCCATTTAATAAAAATATTAAGTTTAATTTTGAACAAGTAATTTTAATTATTTAAAAAAGGCAGCCCCTGTGTTATTTAAAATACCCAAGCATGCAAACTTCAAACATCACAACAATCATACTTATAATTCATAAAACATATGGGGCTACCCCTTGAATATTTTGAATGATCTAAATGGCAACTTACATCTAATTGGAAAATAACATGGGAATTTAGGCATTATGATGGGGGTTTTTTGAAAAGAAAAGAGAGGGGAAGAAAGAGGAGATTGCACCCAAGAGATCCTCCCACACACAAACCAATTCATAACCTCACACACACCACATCATTCAAGGACACATGAAAACCAAACATGGCAAGATGAATGCTATGATGGATGAATGGTGCATGATGCATGAATGCAAAACCACACATGGATGACAAGTTGCAAAACATCATTAAACTCATGGCACAAGGTTCATACAATAGGTTACATGCCAAATAAGGGACAACACTTGGGCTGTCACAGAGGAGGCCACCATTGATAAAATGGAAGCTCATGAGCGTGATTATGCTAATGAGATCGTGGAGATATCTCAAGCTCTTGAAAATGAACAAACCACCAAGGAATATATTGAGGAGACCTTTGCTCTATAATTATCTAGATTAAAGGAATCCCATGATAGAGCTCTCGAGGTGGCTAATGATTTTAGAACTAAAAATGACAAGCTTACGGTTGCACATGCTAAACTCCTTGAGGACTTTGAGCACCTCAAAAATGGCTCAAGGGTCATTAAGAGTTTTCTCATTGAACTCACTAAGTCTAATGCTCAACTTGAAGCTTCATATGCTAAAGAGATTGCCAAGTTGCCTTCTCCTTTTGTTGTTAATGATGATGCTTGTGCTACTAACTCTATTTCTTGTGAAGCATCCATTGATAAGGGTTTTGTTGAGCTAGGGGCTCAACTTGAGTTGCTATCTAGCAATTATGGGAAATTGGAAGAAAGTCATGAAAAGCTCTCGAGCTCTCATGGTGATCTTCTAGTATCCCATAATGTGATAAAGATAGCCCATGAGGCTAGTACTACTAAGGTAACATCTAGTGAGCCTCATGTGGACATTAGCACTAAATCTAGTAGAAATGCTTTATTGACATGTGCTAGTCCTCGTAATTCATCTATGGATAACATTGGTACATCTTGTGATGAATTTCTTTCACTTCCTTGTTGCTCTAACAATGATGCATATACTTCCCCTAGTACTTGTGTTGACACTAACCATGTAGAGGAAATCAAAGAGCTCAAGGCCCAACTCACTTATTTGAATAAAGACTTGGAAAAGAGTCATGAAGGGAAGTCCACACTCAAGAATATCTCGAGTGTGCGAAAATCCCCAAATGATAAGGGTGGACTTGGATTTAACTCCAATAAGAAGAAGAAGTCCAAGAGCAACAAAAAGAAGGGCCAAGAACAAGTCAAGAATTTGGCCAAGATTATTTGCTTCAAGTGCAAGATAGAAGGACACCACGTTAGATCTTTCCCATTGAAGAAGAAGCCCCATAGTTACAAGCAACAAGGGAATCAACCACAAGTTCAATCTCTTGCTCAACTGCAAGTTGAAGCAAAGCATATTCCCAAGAAGACCCAAGTCAATGCTCCTCAAGTTGAGAAATCAATTGAGAAGAAAGTAAAGGGTAAATGTTGCTACTTATGTCATGATAAGGGTCACTTTGCTTCTTCATGCACGAATGGTAACTTATCCAACCCAATTATTATTGATAATATCTATTCTCTTGGGAAGGATAAGGTTGGCAATGTGTGTTGCCAAGTTTGTTGGTACTCAAAGTGGTGTCAAGAAAAGAACCATTTGGGTAGCCAAGCCTATTGTGACTAACCTCTTTGGACCCAACTTGGTTGGGGACCAATAAGCTCATACTTGATAAATAGGTGTTGTTGGAGGGCATTGGTGACTTTGCTACATCATGAAGAATTAAGGGATCTTCATCATTCATATTAACTCAATCCAAGTCATTTGGATTATCAAGTTTCTATCTTATATCCAATGTGCCTCCTTATGGTAACTTGTACTTAAATTGTTTACATTGTTAGTTACTTGCCCCTTTGCATGTTGTGGTTTTCTATCTTGCATGTGTTTGTATATGTTGTTCTTCCTATTTGTTTATCTTGAGTAATCAAGTATGTATGATGGGATGCACATCATGTATGTGTGAGTCTTGTGTTGAGCCTTTTTGCATCTTATCTTATCTTAGTTGGCTCTCTTAAGAGATTAATGGATTATCCCATTTTGGGGGAGTGATGTGCTTTGTGAACGTCACAATCCTAAAAATGTGTGTACATGAGGAATACCACTTAGTATTGATATTACAAGATTATCTAGCTTCTATTTGGTATGTCTTCTCATGATAAATTCAAATTCTAAACGGTCCATTAATTATCTCTTGTTGGATTTCATTTGCCACTTGTTATTAACATTGGGTTACCACATTATGGGGGAGTAATATGCTATGTGCATATTACAAGCCCAGAGAATGTGTACATTTGAGATATTGCCACTTAGATTTGATATTACAATTTATCTTGTTCCTAGGTGGCATGCTAGCTCTACAACTGTCTTTTTCTTGTGATTGAAGAGTAAAGATGGTGTTGGATCTATTTGCAATCTACCAATGGGAATTATTTACAAATACTTCTTATCCTTGACAATTGGTATTCCTTTTAAGTGGTAGAGATTGCTAATGATCTTTACATAGGATTTTTTTTATCGTTTGTCTTCCTTGCCTCTTGTGGATCTTTTTGAGCATGTCTAGTGTTTCTATATATATAGTGAAAGTGTTGATCCCATCGTGTGCATTTTGTATTCAAATACAAATTCTATATAATGCACATCTCTTGGGGGAGCTATCCTATTTTTTGTAGAACACTCTCTTTATGTGTTCATCATAAAATCTTTTGATCTTCATCAAGTGTGTGTTGGTGGGAGGCAAGCCTTCTCTCCATGGTGCTTTGTGTCATCATGAAAATTTGTAGAGGGTTTGGTTTGTTTGGAACCTAGCTCTCTTTTGGGAACTTGATACCTCTTGTTTTCCTTCAATTGGTATCTTGTTTCCTTCTATTTGGCATGTATCAATGGATGTCTCATTCCTTCATGTATCTTTTAGTTGGTATATGTCAAGTGATAATTTTTCATTTGGTATCTTATTTTCACTTGATACCTTATCTTTCGGTATCTTATCAACTGTGTGTTGATTTGATTCTTGAAAGCCTTGAGCATGCATATTTACTACATGTACTTTCATTGGCATGTTCTCTTTCCTTGACCCAATATATAGGGGAAACTCCACTATGACATAAATTGGCTAAAGTGTGCATGAAATTCAATTTCATATCTATATGCACATATTTATGTGGAGTTTTGTCTTATATATTGTTGGTCCACTAACTTTTTGGTCCCAATAAGTTTGGGTACCACTTTGTTTGTGGTGTTGTTCTAGGAACAATTGGATATACATTGGACACTCAGCTCACTTACAAGGAAGGTGTTGACACCATCTGCTCATTGGAGCCATGCTAGGAGGATCGAAGAACCACTGTCTACTACGTCAATCCAATGTTATCTCGGTAACAAGTATCTACTTCATGCATACATTTCTCACATTCAACCTTTTATAGGTTACATCATGGCATGCATTTCTTGATTCATTCTTGTGGTACTTGTTTCCTTTCTCAAAGCATCACAACGATGATCTCTTGTTGATAGTTGTGATGTCTTTGATGTTCGTGTGGTGGAACTTCATTTATGTACAATAAGAAAATATTAGGCCATGTGCTATGCTTTCAAGCAAAGATCTTATTGGTATGTTTATGAATTCCTTTTGGATATCTTGTTCCTTCATTCTTGTACCTATTTCGTATGTACATCATTCTTTGTGGATATATCATCATAATTGTCCTCTAACTAGAATCTTATACACATGAGAGAAGTTACATATCTAGTTGATATCCTCTTTTCTTTCACGTCCACCGTTGCATTCTCATTTTATCCATGGTGGTTTCATGAAAGAATTTGTCTTGAGTGCGAATCTTATATCCTAGCATCTTGATGCACTCTTTGGTGGTGAAGATTATTTTCCCCATGCTTGTCTTCACGAGGGTTTTGCCATTTGGTGTCCCTCCTCTTGACAAGGCTATCATTTCCTATCTTCACCAGGGTTTTTCACAAGCTTTGGTTTTTAATTTTACTATTAGTAAGCTTATGAACCCTTTTGCTAGTGGTTTGTGTGTGGGAAGGATATGGCTTGCACTCTGTGTCTCATTTCATCAAGACTATGTTGATGCTTAATGCTCATCCTTATACTAGTCTTATCATGTGCTTTGCCATGACTCACACACACCACTTTGGTTGAGCCTATTCTTAAGATTGCCTCTTTTACATGTTGCTCAACCATATGTTTAGTGCAAGTACTATGCTCATGGTCTTGTCTACTTGCTTGCACTTGTTGTGTGTTTATATTGATTTTGGTGGAGTCGTGATCCTATTTTGTGCACTTGTATTCAAATAAAAAAATTCTTATTTGTGAACAAATCATGGGGAGCTCCTCTAGTTTCTTTATAAACACTCTTTTGCCCATATCATAATTTTTTTTCATGTGGCTGGTAGGACCATTTGATTGATTGTTCCTATTGGTATCTTTTGATTGCTTGCTTCACTCTGGTGTATGTCTTTGTGCCATACAAATCATTTTGCAATCTTTGGATCCTCAATATAGTTTGTTTTCCTCCAACTACTTATCATTGGATATGTGTATTTCATTGCACTCATATTTTGAGAAATACACACCTTTTGGAGGAACACCTATCATATTGGTTTTCTATGCTTTTCGCCCATTTTAGCAATCGATGCCAATGGGGGAGAAGTTTAGAGTGTTTAGTTTGGGAAGCTTAGAGAGTTTTGCTTTTTATTGCTTCGGCATTTGCATCTCAAAAATAGATATGCTTTGCTTTGCATGTGTGTGTTCTTGGTTGTGCGTATTTCCTTATATAAACTCAATTGAAAGTGGTTGTCATCAATTACCAAAATGGGGGACATTGTAAGAGCACATTTCTCCATGTGTGGTTTTGGTAATTGATGACACCCCTATGGACTAATGGTTGCCTTGAGTTATATTCGAAGGATTTGTCCGTAGGTACTTCTTGAAGTCCATCTATTAGTTTCAAGGAGTGTATATGGTGACCAAGGTGGTATTCAAGGTTTTATCCAAAGATTGGTCATGTGAGAGTTGAGCTTATCGCAAGCATGTATTGAATAATAAGATTGTGTGAGCATTCATGTTTACCTTCAAGGCATCATCTTACGAAGAGAGAAGATAAGATACAAGGTTGATCAAGACTAAGTCAAAAAGTGAATCAAGTTGATCAACACACAAAGCGTTCAAGATGTACTGAGAGGGATCAAGTGATCCCATGGTGTGGTAAGCATTGTCCATTAAGTTTTGTGTACTAACCCATGGTCTACTTGAGAGTTCTTTGTGGGGTTAGGTATATTTCCATGGGCTTGCATCAAGAGGCAGATCCCATACATCCCATGAAAGATGACATCAAGTGGAGATCGTCATCAAGGTTGCAATGTGCAAGCTCAAGTGAAGCATCACGGAGAGATCATGCTTGAGGCTTGTCGTTCATTGTGGTGACAATGGACTTGTGAATATGTGCCTAAGAGTGGAGCACCCATAGTGGAGCATGGGGGAGCAATCAACTATTCTTCATCAAGCCAGCGCAATCAAGAAAGGTGGTCCATCTTGAGGAAGTCAAGATCGTCATCATCTAGCTCAAGTGAACTATGCGTAAGGCAAAGGTTTGACCTTGATAGGGTTTTCTATTTTACCGGTCACATGGTGGTAGTTGGGAGACCGGGTTATATGATCGATTGCCGTACTATCAAGGGGGGCTCTCAAGTGAGCAGCTTGATCGTATCGTTCGTTGAGAGCTCAAACCACTGCATTCTTGGCATCATCATCTTTCTTGGTTGTTAGTTTTATTTTCCCTATGTGGGTTCTTGAGCTTGTGGTTATCTTCATGACAAGCTCTAGTACATCAAAAACGGATTTCATATGCTTATTCTATTGCGTTTTCGGTGTTGGAAGTTTTACCGGTCTTATTCAAGGAAGGGTTCTCGCCATTTTCTTATGGGCCTTTTCTCATTTGCTTATTATTGATATTTCTATCAATATTGTGTTAGCCCATGTCGTTAGCTTTCCAACAAACTTGGTTTCGTTAAATTCGGAGTCCGTTTGCAGAAGTTGCGACACTTTTGGTGTTCTTAAAAGGCTATACCGGTACTTCCGTAACTCGAGAGCGGTACTACTGCATGGAGCTGATGTAATTTTTTAGAGTGAATTCCTCTTTTTGCCCCCTATTTTGACATTTTTGACACTAATTACTCAATTTAACGAGATTTCATCCATTTTACCCCATTTAGCAAACGTTCTGCCATAATTTACCTTGTTTAAAATTTTGTGAGCATTCTGACTGGCAGGTCCCAATTGTCAGGTCCAGCTGGCATGCCACATCGACGACGGGTTTTTTCTGCCTATTTTTCTCCCTGCTGAACCAGTCCTCACAGCTGCGACCGACCGGGTCATCCAAAAATCATTTACAACAATCAAGTAGTAACAAATGTCATCACATTTGTACCAAATACAATAATAAAGGCAGAGACTTCTATATGTATTAACTCTCTACTGATCAACATATTTCCTACCTAGGCATTCAAATATGTAGGTGCATCAGAGTTTGTAAAGTAATATATTTACATGCTTTTAATCTGATCCATAGAATCATGCAGACTAAAGGTCGTATATGATAATAATGAAGAAACACGTGCAATATTTCAGAATATATTTGTAATCAATTCTATAATTTATTCTATGGCAACATGCCATGCTTATCAAGTACAATCATCTCATTATGAGAATACTTTTTCAAACCAGAACGAGACTAAACCCATCTAAAATGGATCCCAGACTAAGAACAAATCTTGCCACAAAAAAACCACCAGGGGTGAGAAACAGAGAATGCGGTCATGCATGGGAGGAGACAATATTCTGTATCGGCTCCCGCCCGCTTCGACAATCACTAGTTGCCACACCTCTTGCACGCTGCTCGTCGCCAATGTCGATATACTACCTCCTAACGAAAGGGGCGGTAGTTTGGGACATAATCGTGCATTGCGATTCAAAGGAAGACGAACAATGTGTGCCATGAATGTAGCACGCCAGCGTGGTGCGGTGCGACTCGGGCATTGTGCATTGGACGTGAGAGACCTGCTCTCGTGCGAACATATCGGACCGGGCTAGTCACGATAAGTTGCGAGGACCGGAGCAGGGAGAAAAATAGGCAGTAAAAAGCCTCGATGTGGCATACAAGCTGGACTTGATAATTGGACCTTCCAGTTAGAGCGCTCACAATATTTTAATCCGGGTAAATTGTGGCAACACTTTTGCTAAATGGGGTAAAACAGATGAAATCTCACTAAATGAGGTAATTACAGTCAAAAATGTCAAAATAGGGGGTAAAAAACGGAATTACTACCACGCCTACTATCGTGGCTACTTCCGCTCCGGACCAAAATCTCGTGTTTAGTCCAGTGGTGGTAGGCACGGATGTAATTTTTAGTACCGCTCGCAAGTAGTAGTACCGCTACCCTTAGCGGTACTACCACTATCCTTAGCGGTAGTACCATGAGGACGAGCGATAGTATCGCTCCGGCGGTTCTACTGGCCTTTTGCCTCCTCACTGTTGTTTTTAAAGGGTTTCCACCGCCGTAGCGGTAGTACCGCTCTGTGCGGGCTGTGAGCATAACGGTTGGATTTTTATCCTCCTATAAAATGGGGTCTTCTTCCCCATTAAACCTTCTTCGATATTGCTAACTCTCAATCCCTCCAATGATTCTTTCTAGTTCTTGAGGGAAAAGAGAGAGGAGATCTAGATCTACATTTCCACCAATCACTTTCTCCTCTATGTGAGGGGAACCCCTTGGATCTAGATCTTGGAGTTCTTCGTGTTCTTCTTCGTGCTTCCTCTCATCTTCTTCCATAGCATTAGTTGTTGTGGAGGGATTTGGGGGAGAAGGACTTGGGCACTCCGTGTGCCCTTGCCATTGCATTTGGTGCATAGGTTTGAGTTCTCACGGTGATACGTGGAAGTGAAGTTTGAGAAGATTATTACTCTTGGGTGTTTGAGCACCCTAGAGCTTGTTCCTCTTGGGTGCCTTGGCGCCCTAGACGGCTTGTGTTGCCTCGGAGCTCAATCATTGTGGTGCGAAGCTCCGGGCAAGCTTCGAGGTCTCCAATTAGGTTGTGGAGATTGCCCCGATCATTTGAGGTCACCTCGGAGCCACACTCTATTGTGGTGAAGCTTCGTGCTGTCGTTGGAGGCCTCCAATTAAGTTGTGGAGATTGCCCCAACCTTGTTTGTATGGGTACCACCCTCAAGGGTCCCTTGGTGGAATCATGACATCGTGCATTGTGCGAGGGCGTGAGGAGATTACGGTGGCCTTAGTGGCATCTTGGGGAGCATTGTGTCTCCACACCGCTCCGAACGGAGATTAGCATCCGCAAGGGTGTGAACTTCGGGATACATCATCATCTCCGAGTGGCTCGGTTATCTCTTACCCGAGCTCTTTATTTATGCACTTTACTTTGTGAGAGCCATATTGTTTCGAGTGTGGATTTCGTGAACACGGGTACATATGAACCCGCTTTTCAAAAATATACTTCAAACATGTTTTGTAATGTCAAAAAATTCGAAACAAAATTTTGTGCATACATGTTCGCACAAATATGTCCGCGGCACAAAGTTTTGTGAAAATAAGTCTTTTTGTTTCGTCTCCACAAAAAAGGTAAATTTTACTGCTTCTAAAAAGTGTTTCGCGACAGTATATCTTGTATTTTTTGCACACTCCACAAAAAAAGTTGTTTTTCCATGGAACTTTCTGCACACACATAGAATATGAAGACATCGACGCACATTTTTTCCAGAATTTTTGTCATTTCAAAATGTGTTTTTCAAAGTGGGTTCATATGTACTCGGGTTCATGGATGCACTTCCCCTCCTGAGCCTAGTTTTTCCGCTATATATCTTTTTTCTTATGCATTTCTCATATTGTTTCTTGCTATATATCTTGCTATCACTTAGTTGTTTATCTTGTTTAGCATAAGTTGTTGGTGCACATAGGTGAGCCTAGTTGTTTTAGGTTTTGTGCTTGACATATTAAACATTAGTTTTATTCCGCATTTGTTCAAGCCTAAACGTAATTATTTTAAAGTGCCTATTCACCCGCCCCCTCTAGGCGATGTCCATGTCCTTTCAGCTGAGATTTGGGAGTGAGGGACTTGACGACTTTGTGTGTTCTTGACATTGCATGAGTTGCATCGGTTTGAGTTATCCACGGTGATACATGGAAGTGAAGTTTGAGAAGATTATTACTCTTAGGTGTTTGGGCACCCTAGAGCTTGTGCCTCTTGGGTGCCTTGGTGCCCTAGACGGTTGGTGGTGTCTCGGAGCTCAATCATTGTGGTGTAAAGCTTCGGGCAAGCATCGGGGTCTCCAATTAGGTTGTGGAGATTTCCCCGAGCTTTTGAGGTCACCTCGGAGCCACAATCCATTGTGGTGAAGCTTCGTGGTGTTATTGGGAGCCTCCAATTAAGTTGTGGATATTACCCCAACCTTGTTTGTAAAGGTTTGGTCGTCACCTTCAAGGGCGCCATTAGTGGAATCACGACATCTTGCATTTTATGAGAGCGTGAGGAGATTATGGTGGCCCTAGTGGCTTCATGGAGAGCATTGTGCCTCCACACCGCTCCAAACGGAGATTAGCATCCGCAAGGGTGTGAACTTCAGGAACATCATCGTCTCCTCGTGCCTCGGTTATCTCTTATCCGAGCCCTTTACTTATGCACTTTACTTTGTGATAGACATATTGTTTCATGTTATATATCTTGCTACCACTTAGTTGTTTATGTTGCTTAGCATTGGTGCACATAGGTGAGCCTAGTTGTTTCAGGTTTTGTGCTTGACTAATTAAATGATAGTTTTATTCAGCATTTGTTCAAGCATCGACCATAATTATTTTAAAGCCTATTCACCCCCTCTCTAGGCGACATACACATCCTTTCAGAGGAGATGCCAGGCTTGTCGCACAAGCAAAGCCAGGTTAAAGAGCTCGATGACGCGGAAACCCATGCATCCCATAAATTTTGGTTGTGACATAACTTCCCAAGAGACCTAGGTGGTATCCCTCTCTCCTTTCTTGGATCCCCACAAAAACTACCTTAAAATACCATTAATGTGCTGACATACCCCCCTTGGTAGTTTGAAGCAAGCCATAGAGTACGTAGGGATTGCTTGAGCAACCGACTTAATGAGCACCTCCTTCCCTCCAACTGACAAAGCCTTCTCCATCCAGCCTTGCACTTGCTTCTAGATTCTATATTTGAGGTATTTGAAAGACCCTTACTTGGCTCTTCCCACATCAAAAGGGAGACCAAGGTATTTTTCGGAAAATTTCTCATTTTGGAATTCAAGAAGCTGTTTTACCTCATGCCTCAAAGTTTCAGAATATTGCAAACTTCTCCCTGTTAATACGCTACCCTGAAGTAGCACAATATCTTTGTGTTCATGTAGTGCAAACATTCATAAGCTGAGATGAAATTGTCAGTAATAAGACGTCCTGATACAAATGCTGGTTGTTCCTTGTAGATGATGTTGGGGAGAATGATCTTGAGCCGGTTAGCCAATACCTTAGATACGATCTTGAAGATCACATTACAGAGACTAATCGGTCGAAACTGTCCTAAATTTTTTGGACTTGCAATCTTGGGAATTATTACAATGAGCGTTTTGTTTATCTCCTTCGGAGAATCCTCTCCATTAAGAACTCGAAGCAATTACATCATCACCACACAACTCCCAGTGCCGCTGAAAGAAATGTGCAAGGAAGCCGTCAGGCTCCGGAGCCTTTGTAGGGAGCATCTGGAACAAAGTCGCTTTCACCTTGGCCTTGTTATATTGTGCATTAAGGGTATTGTTCATGGTTGCATCAACCCTGGTAGGTATATGAGATAAAACTTCCTCAATTCCAATGGTGTTTTCAGAAGCATACTGCTTACCGTAAAAGGTTGTGGCCATAGCCGCCATCTCATACTCCTCTTTACAGATAGGCCCGTCTGCTTGTTGCATCTCGTTTATACAGTTTTTTGCTTTGCGGGCGCTAGCCTTGCGGTGATTTTTTTTTCGAGTTGTTGTCCCCCTCCTCTAGCCACTGGATGCATGCATGTTGGCGCCACACGAACTCCTCTCGTAAACAGAGCTCAATCATTCAGACTTCTACCTGTTCCTCCTTGACAGTCGGCTCAACTCAGTTTGGGAGGGAGCGCAACTCCTGCAATCACTGTCATAGTGGTCGAAGTTCAGAACGAATGCACCATAGGTGGTGCGGCCCCATCTTTGCAAGCTACCAGCAACGGAAACCAACTTTTCTGACTGTGTTGGCATGGTGTGGGATCTTCGAGTTGAGTTCTAGGCTTCAGCGACCACATCACCAAACCGGGTCGCGTTCCCATATGCACTTATAGCAAAAGTGCTTTTGATTGGGACAAAAACTTGTATCAACAAGGTCAGTCTCTAGAAGAATAGGATAGTGGTCAGACTTTGCCACGGTGAGATGCTCAACACTAGCAAAAGGGAAAAGTGCAGACCTACAGGCCGACGCCAAGCCTCTGTCCAAACGAACACATCAATAGTGTCCACCGGCTACTTTGTGTTGGAAATATGCCCTAGAGGCAATATAAATTAGTTATTATCATATTTCCTTGTTCATGATAATCGTTTATTATCCATGCTATAATTGTATTGATCGGAGACTTAGATGCATGTGTGGATACATAGACAAAAACCATGTCCCTAGTATGCCTCTAATAGACTAGCTCGTTGATCAAAGATGGTTAAGGTTTCCTAGCCATGGACATGATATGTCATTTGATAACAGGATCACATCATTAGGAGAATGGTGTTATGGACAAGACTCAAACTACAAACGTAGCATATGATCGTGTCAGTTTATTGCTACTGTTTTCTACATGTCAAGTATATGTTCCTATGACCATGAGATCATGCAACTCACTGACACAGGAGGAGTGCCTTGTGTGTATCAAACATCGCAACATAACTAGGTGACTATAAAGGTACTCTACAGGTATCTCCGAGGGTGTCTGTTGGGTTGGCATGGATCAAGACTGTGATTTGTTACTCCGTGTGATGGAGAGGTATCTCAGGGCCCACTCGGTAATACAACATCACAATAAGCCTTGCAAGCAATGTGACTAAGTGTTAGTCATGGGATCTTGTATTACGGAATGAGTAAAGAGACTTGCCGGTAATGAGGTTGAACTAGGTATGGAGATACCGACGATCGAATCTCGGGCAAGTAACATACTGAAGAACAAAGGGAACATCTTACGGGATTAACTGAATCCTTGACATAGAGGTTCGACCGATAAAGATCTTCGTAGAATATGTAGGAACCAATATGGGCATCCAGGTCCCGCTATTGGTTATTGACCGTAGAGGTGTCTCGGTCATGTCTACATAGTTCTCGAACCCACAGGGTCTGCACACTTAAGGTTTGGTGACGTTTCGATAGTATAGAGTTATATATGGTGGTGACCAAAGGATTTTCGGAGTCCCGGATGAGATCCCGGACGTCACGAGGAGCTCCGGAATGGTCCGGAGGTAAAGATTCATATATAGGAAGTCCTATTTTGGTCGCCGGAAAAGTTTCGGGCTCATCGGTAGTGTACCGGGAGTGCCGGTAGTGTACCGGGAGACCATCGGGAGGGGTATTTCGACCCAAAAGGCTACATGGGCTGTGGGAGAGTAAATACCAGCCCTTTTTGGGCTGGTGGAATTCCCACACAAGGCCCATGCGGCTGGGAAGAAAACCCCAAAGGGAAAAAGGTGGAAAAAGGCCAAAAAAGGGAGGAATCCTAGTCCTACTAGGATTGGAGGAGGAGTCCTCCTCTCCTCCCCACTTTGGCCGACCCAAGGAGGCTTGGCCCTTGCGCCAAGTCCTCTCCTCCATCCCTCTTATATATACTGGAGGTTTTAGGGTTTTTTGCACAGTATTTTTAGCCACGTGCTGCCCGTTCCTCCAGTGCATAGTTTCTCCTCTAGATCGGATTTCTGCAGTGCTTAGGCGAAGCCCTGCCGGAATTGCTCCACCACTATCACCTCGGCACCGTCACGCTGCCGGTGAACTCGTCTACCTCTCCGCTCCCTCTTGCTGGATCAAGAAGGCGGAGATCGTCATCGAGCTGTACGTGTGCTGAACGCGGAGGTGCGTCCGTTCGGCGCTAGATCGGAAGGACCATGATCAAGATCGTGAGACGGATCGTGATGAGTTTGCGGGACGGATCGTGATGAGTTCGCGGGACGGATCATGATGAGTTCGCGGGATGGATCGTGATTGGATCACGGGAATGGATCATGGTGAGTTCGCGGGACAGACCGTGATTGGATCGCGGGACGGATCGTGATGAGATCGCGGGACGCTCGGCAATTTGGATCACAAATATGTTTAACTACACCAACCGCGTTTCTTAACGCTTCCCGCTTAGCAATATACAAGGGTATGTAGATCCTCTCCCTCTCGTAGATGTGCATCACCATGGATAGATCTTGCGTGTGCGTAGGGAATTTTTTGTTTCCCATGCGACGTTCCCCAACAGTGGCATCATGAGTTAGGTCTATGTGTAGATGAGATCTCGAGTAGAACACAAAGAGCTTGTGGGCGTTGATGCTTATATTGCTTCCTCCCTTGGTCATGTTTTGGTTCAGCGGTATTTTGAGATGAAGCGGCCCGGACTAACATTACTCGTACGCTTACGAGAGACCGGTTCCCTCGACCGCAACTTGTTGCATAGATGGCTTGCGGGTGCCAGTTTCTCTCACTTTAGTTGGATCGGATTTGACAAAGACGGTTCTTGAGAAGTTTGAAAAGCAACTAGTGTATCACCGTTGTGGTTTTTGCGTAGATGAGAATTATTCTTGCTAGATACCCGTAGCAGCCACGTAAAACATGCAACAACAATTAGAGGACGTCTAACTTGTTTTTGCAGGGTATGTTGTGATGTGATATGGCCAATTACATGATGTGATATATGTGATGTATGAGATGATCATGTGTTGTATATAATATCACGACTTGCATATCGATGAGTACGGCAACCGGCAGGAGCCATAGGGTTGTCTTTAATTATTGCATGACCTGCGTGTCAATCATTAAGCGCTATGTAATGCTTTACTTTATCGCTAAACGGTAGCAATAGTAGTACAAGCATGATGGGCGCGACTACCCCGATGGCGACACATTGATGGAGATCAATATGATGGAGATCATGGTGTCATGCCGGTGACGATGGAGATCATGCTGATGCTTTTAAGATGGAGATCAAAAGCACAAGTTCATGGCCATATCATGTCACTTATGATTTGCATGTGATGTTAATACTTTTATGCACCTTGTTTTGCTTAGGACGACGGTAGCATTATAAGGTGATCCCTCACTTTAATTTCAAGATGAATTGTGTTCTCCCCGAGTGTGCACCATTGCGAAAGTTCGTCGTGTCGAGACACCACGTGATGATCGGGTGTGATAGACTCTACGTTCACATACAACCGATGCAAGACAGTGTTGCACATGCAGAACACTCGGGTTAAACTTGACGAGCCTAGCATGTACATACATGGCCTCGGAGCACAAGAGACCGAATGGTCGAACATGAGTCATATAGTAGATATGATCAACATGATGATGTTCACCATTGAAACCACCTCAACTCACGTGATGATCGGACTTGAGTTGGTGAATTTGGATCATGTATCACTCGAATGACCAGAGGGATGTCAATTTGAGTGGGAGTTCTTCAGTAATATGATTAATTGAACTCATTATCATGAACATAGTCAGTAGTGTCTTTGCAAATTATGTTGTAGATTACTTGCTCGCGTTGTAGCTCCCTTGAATTTTTATATGTTCCTAGAGAAATAGAGTTGAAACATGATGGTAGCAATATTGCGGACTGGGTCCGTGATCTGAGGATTGTCCTCATTGCTGCACAGAAGGCTTATGTCCTTAATGCACCGCTCGGTGTGCCAACCCCTCTAGTGTCATATGTAGATGTTGTGAACATCTGACAGGCACATTCTGATGACTACTTGATAGTTTAGTGCGTCATGCATTACGGCTTAGAATTGAGGCTCCGAAACGTTTTGAATGTCATGGAACATATGAGATGTTCTAAGAGCTGAAATTAGGATCTCAGGCTCGTGCCCATGTTGCGAGATATGAGATCTCCAACAAGATTCTTTGCCTGCAAGATGAAAGAGAATAACTCAATCGTTGAGCATGTGCTCAGATTGTCTGGGTGCTACAATCGCTTGAATCGAGTGGGAGTTGATCTTCCAGATAAGATAGTGATTGATATAGTTCTCCAAGTCACTGTCACTAAGCTACTAGAACTTGGTGATGAACTATAAAATGCCAGGGATAGAAATAATGATCCCTGAGCTGTTCGCGATGTTTGACACCGCGAAGGTAGAAATCAAGAAGGAGCATCAAGCGTTGATGGTTAGTCAAACCACTAGTTTCGAGAAGGGCAAGAGCAAGGAGGGAGACTTCATGGATAGCAAGTCAGTTCCTGCTCCAGTGAAGCAACCCAAAGTTGAACCCAGACCCGAAACTAAGTGCTTCGATTATGAGGAGAGCGGTCGCTGAAGCGGAACAACCCTAGATACTTGGTAGATAAGAAGGCTGGCAACGTCGACAGAAGTATATTTGATATACGTGTTAATGATGTGTACCTTGCGAGTACTCCTAGTAGCACCTGGGTATTGGATACCGGCTCGGTTGCTAAATGTTAGTAACTCGAAATAAAAGCTACGGAATAAACAGAGAACTAGCTAAGGGTGAGGTGACGATGTGTGTTGGAAATGTTTCCAAGGTTGATGTGATCAACATCGCACGCTCTCTCTACCTTCGGGATTAGTGACGAACCTAAATAAATGTTATTTGGTGTTTTGCGTTGAGCATGAACGTGATTAGATCGTGTTTATTGCAACATGGTTATTCATTTAAGTTAAAGAATAATGGTTATTCTATTTACATGAATAATACCTTCAATGGTCATGCACCTAGTGAGAATGGTTTGTTGAATCTTGATCGTAGTAATACACATGTTCATAACATTGATGCCAAAAGATACAAAGTTAATAATGATAGTACCACATACTTGTGGCACTGCCGCTAAATGTCATATTGGTATAAAGCGCATGAAGAAACTCCATGCTGATGGATCTTTGGACTCATTCGATTTCGAATCGGTTGAGACATGCGAACCATGCCTCTTGGGCAAGATGACTAAGGACCCCGTTTTCTGGTTTGATGGAGCGGGCAAGTGATTTATTGGAAATGATACATGTTGATGTATGCAATCCAATGAGTCTTGTAGCATGCGGTGGATATCGTTATTTTCTTACCTTCACTGATGATTTGAGTAGATAATAGTGTATATTTACTTAATGAAACGCAAGTCTGAATCGTTTGAAAAAGTTCAAGCAAATTTAGAGTGAAGTTTAAGATCATCATGACAAGAAGACAAAAATGTCTGCGATATGATCGTGGAGGTGAATATCTGAGTTACGAGTTTGGCATACAACTTTAGACAATGTGAAAGTTGTTTCACAACACATGCTACCTAGAACACCATAGTGTGATGGTGTGTCCGGACGTCATAGTCCTGCTCTGTTGGATATGGTGTGTGCTATGATGTCTCTTATCGTTTTGTTACTATAATTTTGGGGTTATGCATTAGAGACAACCACATTCACTTTAAATAGGGCACCATCTAAATCCGTTGAGATGACACCATGTGAATTATGGTTTGATAGAAACCAATTTTTTTATTTCTTAATGTTTGGGGCTGCAACACTTATGTGAAAAAGGTTTTCACCTAATGAGCTCGAACCCAAAGCAGACAAATGCATCTTCATAGAATACCCTAAAGACAGTTCGGTAAACCTTCTATCTCAGATCCAAGCACAAAGTGTTTGTTGCTAAAACTGGGTCCTTTCTCGAGAAAGAGTTTCTCTCGAAAGAATTGAGTGGGAGGAAGATAGAACTTGATGAGGTTGTTGAACCTTTGTTCAACCAAAGAGTAGCGCAGCGCAGGAAGATGTTTCTGTGAAGCCTACGTTAGTTGAACAGTAAGTTAATGATGATGATCATGAAGCTTCGGATCAAGTTACTATTCAACCTCGTAGGTCGACAAGGACGTGTACTGCTCCTGAGTGGTACGGCAACCCTGTCTTAGAGGTCATGTTGTTGGACAGCGATGAACCTACGAATTATGGAGAAGCGATGATGGGCCTGGATTCCGAAAAATGGTTAGAGGCCATGAAATCCGAGAAAGGATCCGTATATGAAAACCAAGTATAGACTTTGGTAGACTTGCTTGTTGGACGGCAGGTCGTTGAGTACAAATGGATCTGTAAAATGAAGACAGACGCTGATCGTGAATGTCAACATTTATAAAGCTCGACTTGTCGCAAAGAAGTTTCCGGCAAGTTCAAGGAGTTGACTACGATGAGACTTTCTCACTCGTAGCGATGCTAAAGTCTGTTGGAATTATGTTAGGAGTTGCTGCATTTTTCAATTATGAAATCTGGCAGATGGATGCCAAAGCATTGTTTCCTTCCTTAAGGAAAGGTTGTATGAGATACAACCAGAAGGTTTTGTCAGTCCTAAGGATGCTAAAAGGTGAGCAAGCTTCAGTGATCCTTCTATGGACTGAAGCAAGCATCTCGGAGTTGGAATATACACTTTGATAAGGTGATCAAAGTTTTTAAATCTATACAAAGTTTATGAGAAACTTGTATTTGCAATAAAGTGAGTGGGAGCACTATAGAGTTTCTGATAAGTATATGTGGATGACATATTGCTATTCGGAAATGATGTAGAATTTCTGGAAAGCATAAACGGTTGTGTGAAAAGAGTTTTTCAAAGGAAGACCTGGATAAAGCTACCTAATTGTTTAACATCAAGATCTATAGAGATATATCAAGATGCTAGATGAGACTTTCAATGAGTACATACCTTGACAAGATTTTGAAAGAGTTCAAAATGGATCAGGCAGAGAAAGAGTTCTCGCCTGATTTGTAAGGTGTGAAGTTGAGTGAGACTCAAAGCTCGATAACGGCAGAAGAAAGAGTAAGGATGAACGTCGTCCCCTATGCCTTAGCCATAGGCTCTATATTATGCCATGCTGTGTATCGCACCTGGTGTATGCCTTGCCATGATTCAGTCAAGGGGTACAAAAGTGATCCAAGAGTGGATCACTGGACAACGGTCAAGATTATCCTTAGTGACTAAAAGACTAAGGAGATGTTTCTCGATTATGGAGGTGATAAAGAGTTCGTCATAAAGAGTTACATCGATGCAAGCTTTAACACCAATCCAGATGACTCATAGTAGCAATCTGGATACGTATAGTGGAGCAGCCATTTGGAATCGTACCAAGTGGAGTGTGGTAGCAGTGTTTACGGTTTGACATAGATATTTGCAAAGTACACTCGGATCTGAATGTCGCAGACCCGTTGACTATAAGACCTCTCTCACATGCAAAGCATGATCGAGCCCCAGAACTCATTGGGTGTTAGATTCATAACAATGTGTATCACATGGTGATGTGAACTAGATTATTGACTCTAGTGCAAGTGGGAGACTGTTGGAAATATGCCCTAGAGGCAATAATAAATTAGTTATTATCATATTTCCTTGTTCATGATAATCGTTTATTATCCATGCTATAATTGTATTGATCGGAGACTTAGATGCATGTGTGGATACATAGACAAAAACCATGTCCCTAGTATGCCTCTAATAGACTAGCTCGTTGATCAAAGATGGTTAAGGTTTCCTAGCCATGGACATGATATGTCATTTGATAACAGGATCACATCATTAGGAGAATGGTGTGATGGACAAGACCCAAACTACAAACGTAGCATATGATCGTGTCAGTTTATTGCTATTGTTTTCTGCATGTCAAGTATATGTTCCTATGACCATGAGATCATGCAACTCACTAACACCGGAGGAGTGCCTTGTGTGTATCAAACGTCACAACGTAACTGGGTGACTATAAAGGTACTCTACAGGTATCTCCGAGGGTGTCTGTTGGGTTGGCATGGATCAAGATTGGGATTTGTTACTCCGTGTGATGGAGAGGTATCTCAGGGCCCACTCGGTAATATAACATCACAATAAGCCTTGCAAGCAATGTGACTAAGTGTTAGTCACGGGATCTTGTATTACGGAATGAGTAAAGAGACTTGCCGGTAACAAGGTTGAACTAGGTATGGAGATACCGACGATCCAATCTCGGGCAAGTAACATACCGAAGAACAAAGGGAACATCTTACGGGATTAACTGAATCCTTGACATAGAAGTTCGATCGATAAAGATCTTCGTAGAATATGTAGGAACCAATATGGGCATCCAGGTCCCGCTATTGGTTATTGACTGTAGAGGTGTCTCGGTCATGTCTACATAGTTCTCGAACCCGCAGGGTCTGCACACTTAAGGTTTGGTGACGTTTTGATAGTATAGAGTTATGTATGGTGGTGACCGAAGGTTGTTCAGAGTCCCAGATGAGATCCCGGACGTCACGAGGAGATCCGGAATGGTCCGGAGGTAAAGATTCATATATAGGAAGTCCTATTTTGGTTGCAAGAAAAGTTTTGGGCTCATCGGTAGTGTACCGGGAGTGCCGGTAGTGTACCGGGAGACCATCAGGAGGGGTATTTCGACCCAAAAGGCTACATGGGATGTGGGAGAGTAAATACCAGCCCTTTGTGGGCTGGTGGAAGTCTCACACAAGGCTCATGCGGCTGGGAAGAAAAGCCCAAAGGGAAAAAGGTGGAAAAAGGCCAAAAAGGGAGGAATCCTAGTCCTACTAGGATTGGAGGAGTCCTCCTCCTCTACTCCCCACTTCGGCCAACCCAAGGAGGCTTGGCCCTTGCGCCAAGTACTCTCCTCCCTCCCTCTTATATATACTGGAGGTTTTAGGGTTTTTTGCACAGAATTTTTAGCCACGTGTTGCCCGTTCCTCCAGTGCATAGTTTCTCCTCTAGATCGGATTTCTGCAGTGCTTAGGCGAAGCCTTGCCAGAATTGCTCCACCACTATCACCGCGGCACCGTCACGCTACCGGTGAACTCGTCTACCTCTCCGCTCCCTCTTGCTGGATCAAGAAGGCGGAGATCGTCATCGAGCTATACGTGTGCTGAACGCGGAGGTGTCGTCCGTTCGGCGCTAGATCGAAAGGACCGTGATCAAGATCGCGAGACGGATCATGATGAGTTCGCAGGACGGATCGTGATGAGTTCGCAGGACGGATCGTGATTGGATCGCGAAATGGATCGCGATGGGTTCGCGGGACGGATCATGATTGGATCACGGGACGGACATGATGAGATCGCGGGACGCTCAGCGATTTGGATCGCGAAGACGTTCGACTACACCAACCGCGTTTCTTAACGCTTCCCACTTAGCGATCTACAAGGGTATGTAGATCCACTCTCCCTCTCGTAGATGCTCATCACCATGAATAGATCTTGCGTGTGCGTAGGAATTTTTTTGTTTCCCATGCGATGTTCCCCAACACTTTGTTCTCCCACGCCTAGTCCAGGCCAGTCCGCGGTACCCCAGATCAGCTAGGCCATATACATCCACTACTTCTCTAAATGCATCAATCTGTGAACTGTCTCGTGCATGAGGACCATGTTGCTCGCCAGGCCTTAGAATCTCATTGAAATCGCCGATGCACATCCATGGGAGGGTGTTCTCCCCTCTCAACCTTTTCATGGTTTCCCAAGTCTTGTGACGGAGACTCCTAGTTGCTTCTCCATAACAACACGATAGCCTCCATTATTCCTTGCCTGGTTCTATGACCCAAGTATCCACGTGATACTCTGAAAAGTTCTTTATTGCAACATCCAGATAATTCTTCCAAAAGATACAAATACCGCAGCTGCGACCATTGCTACCTACTCTGGAACTAAAGAAAAACGAATACGTTCAACATGACTCTTCTATAATTGAGTTTCTACTAAACAAAGGATAGTTGGCGAACTGATCTCCACAAGGTCACGGAGCTCTCGAACTGTCGTGGGGTCGCCTATCCCAGGACAACTCCAACTTAGGATTTTCATTGGGCATGGCGGAGCTCCGAGTCGGATCCCACAAATAATGTCATCTTATCCTTCTTTGCTTCACTGGTGACCCTGCCTTCCTTGGTTTCTTTGCATCTCTAGGAGAGACATATGCTGAAGGAAGTGGCAAAACTGCCACTAGTGTGTTGCTCGCATCACCCGGAGGTGACTTGTTTCTCTCCTCGGTCCCCTTTGCCACTGCAGCCTGGTTCACAACCTGACTAGACGCACTTTCAGACAGGGTGAGGTTGAGACTTCTACGAACCGCTGGATCTCCTCTTTCATGCTCTTCCATGCCCGTCACATCTGGTTTCAATGGACTAGTGGCATCTTCTCCCTCCTCGGTCCCTGAATCCAGCCCGACATCCTGTGACGACTGCTTGCGTGGCGATGACCTTTGGCGAGGCGTTGGAGCGCCCCTGCCTGCCCTTCCTCTACATCGACATCCTGTACGACCATCGCGCGGAGCACGGTCTCTGCCTTACTGCTCCGGTGCTATTTATCTTCTCCGAGCCAACATCCAGCTTCCCATTGCTTATGCTTTTCCTTCCAGATACCATCACCGCACTCCTCATGGTTTTGGCCCATGAACCCGCAAACTTGGCAGAAGTAAGGGATTTTCTCATACTTGACAGGGAGGAACCATCTTCCTTCGCCCACAACATTCAAAGGTGTCACCCTTGTAAGAGGTTTATTCACCAGAACCCTAGCTCGAACTCTGACATAGTCTCCCTCATAAAAGAGTCGACGCATGAGTTGAGTTTGTTTCACACGTCCAATGAGCCATGCTAACTGGTCTACTACTTCAATTTTGCGGTATAGCTCTCGTATATTTTGAATTTGAGCCCGGCCATAAAGACAATCGAAAACAAAAAAATGTTTGTTCCTTCCTACAATCATAATCTTCAATCAGCATCCCCACCCCTCTGAACAACCATGGATCTCCATGAACAACCTTCTACCAACCCCCAAGCAAAACATCTGGAACAAAAATAGATTGTCTCCAGCCTTCCTATACTTCGGCACATGTGCTAGCCCCAAATTGACATCAGAGTCTCAAACACCGCCGATGAACTAAAGGAAGGGGTTGTAATTACCTTCCAGATCGCCAACCACCTTGCATCCTTTTCAAACTTCTTCACCTCCTCTCCCCCCCACAACCACGCCATCAAGCTCATCGTCCTGAAGATCTAGGTGTTGCGGCATCTCCTCCAAATTCTTCCTAGACCATCCCGACAAAGAAGAAGACTCCGCATGGGCCACCATCTAGGGTTTCGCCAGTAGCGGCGAAGCGAAAAAAATTCGAATAGTTTCCTCTACCCGTGACCGAGCAGCAAACCACGACGATCTGTATGGGCAAGAGCAGACCAATGGTAGATCAATCTCTAGGCGAAAATGAGTTCGCCGCCAGAGGCAAAAAAAACTAAACTAGAGGGTGGCATAGTACCAGCGTTTAACTCAACATTCCTTTCCTGTTACGAATATGTTGCAGCCGACGACAGGGAGGGCCACGTTCTTGTTCCATGTTTGGCTTGTGGTGGACATCAGATCCATGCATGCATGCACGAATCACACATGGGCTTGGGCCCCACTCCCTTGAATTAGCACTTGACATACACGTGCACATACATGGATTAGTTAGACAAAGTGCAGCAAATCCCATGACCTAATGGAGCAATAGTGAATGAGATAAATCTTAAGTTAGTTCAATTTCGATGTAAGGTTACTTTTAAGAGTCGTGTTTCCAATTCTGAAGCACATAGTCTAGCCAAGTTCTCTCTTACGTTGGATCCGGGGCACCACGTCTGGTTTGGCCAATCCCATGACCTAAACTGTATCCCACATTCTATGAAATTTGATGAATAAATTGGTTGTTTACCCCTCAAAAGAAAAGTTAGACAAAGTCTGGGTTGCCTAAAAAAAGTTAGACAAAGTTTGGGCATGTATCTTTACTCAATGCATGTATGCATATTAGTACATGTATACCATGCATGTATGTGCCCGTACTGCTGTAGGATATATTGATCAATGAATAATACTCGTATTTTGACCATGGCTAGTAGAGATACTTCATAATTCTGAACATAATAAATAAGGTGTTGTATCTTTGTGTTTTTACGATAAAATAATTCATGAAATTATTGTTAATTGAAATCACCTGTAAATTGTATATGCTGACAATATTTTTGATCGTGTCCGTAAAGGCCATGTCCACATCAAGTTTTCTTTTATAGTTTAGACTTTAGTTTTACTTTCACATACAAAATATAATAAAAATACAATAATTATTACTCCCTTCGATCCATATTACTTGTCTTAGATTTTGTCTAGATATGTATATAAACAAATCTAAGACAAGTAATATTGATCGGAATGAGCACTATACATGATTGTGCATTTAAATATTTATTTAATTTTCCTTATTGTGTACCTTGAAGGGATAAACATGAACTTTCTAAAATTTATGTGGATTTACAAAAACAATGTAAGAACAATTTATGTACCTTCATCCAGAACCAGGATCACACAAAATTATTGTGTATCCTCGCTATATTTCTAAAATATACAATTATGAAAAAGTTGATAATGTGTACTTTGGAAAATTTCACGGTGGTTTTAGAGAATATTTAATGTGTATTAAACAGTATTGCTCTCTCCGATTAATATTATTTGTCTTTTATTTGTTTCAATACAGATGTATATAGACACTTATTTATATAAAAATGTTTAAATTGTATGTACAAATATTCAAAGTGTTTTTAAAATGTAGGTGAATAACTTTAGAATTTTTTAATGCACAATTAACATTTTCTAAGGCCATTTAGAAATAAAAAATAAATTTTAAATTGCATTTGACATATTTCTTGAAGAGCATAAAATGAAAATTTGAAATTTGAAATAAATAGAGTAACATAAACAACGATACTAAATTAAAGGAAAACGGGTAGAAAGCTCACAAAGAAATCGCTCAGTGAACGGGCACTCACTGAGCCTCTGCGCTGGGCCGGCCCATGTAAGGCGAGTGCTCAGTTTCCCCCCAGTCGCTCGAGCGCAGTTTTCACTGGCCGCGACCATTGACTTTAAGAAGAAACTGGGAAAAAAACAAATCGTGAATGTCCAAAAAGTTCATGGATTCCCAAACATGTTCACAAACTTGAAAAATGGTCATGAATTTGAAACAAAAAATCATCAATTTGAAAAAGTTCATCAATTTTAGAAAATAATAATCGTATTTGATAAGATGTTCAACAATTTCAAAAAACGTTCATCGTCTTAAAAAAAGTTCACTGATTTGAAAAAGAACTTATCGAATTTTAAAAACAGCTTATAAATTTTGGAAAATAAATCACAGAATTTGGAAAAAGTTCCATGAATTTGAAAAAAAATCATCAATTTTAAGAAAGATAACTAATCTTGTAAAAAATCACTGAATAAGAAAAAATGTCATAGAATTTGAAAAAGACTCATCCATTTTGATAAAAGTTCATCAAATTTGAAACAAAATCATCAAATTTGAAAATGCATTTGTAAAGTCTAATGAACATTTTTTATTGAATTGGAAAAAAATGAGAGAGAAAATATAAAGAAAATGAAGCAAGAAAAAGGAAAAAAAGAAAAGGAAAAAAGAAAAAGGAAGAACAAAAGAGCGAAGAAGATGTACATTTGCACAAAAGGTGAAGTGGCTTGGGTGGAATTGACAGCTCAACTGCTAAGGATTATAAATATATTTTTACTCCTCTCATGTCATATTAATAAATTTAGGTGAAATACTATCCTGAAAGACTGTTGTGATCCCTTATACTTGTGGGACATCAAGAACTTACTTGACCGGTGATTTACACACCACTAGGCATTGTGCGATGAGTTGCCTCAAATGGTCGCAATACTTCGACACGGTCTATTGGATGGTGTGTCATCGATGGTTGAGGGACTTTGATTCACGATTGCGGATGACCGCGTTGGAGGAGGGCGTCAAATGATTGTGTTTATGGAACCGAGTATGAATGTTGGTCCAAAAGGTTGCACCTTTTTGCTCCATGCCTTGGATCAGATCGATGGTAGTAGTCAACCATGCATCGCACAACAAACTCGTCCTCTCGTTTATTGAAACTTTCTCCTCTATCCCTCTTCTTTGAATTGTCACTAGAATCATCTAGATCATCGTCCTCGTCGTCCTCCTCCTCTTGTTGTCCGACGGCCCAATCCTGCTGATGTTGTTTGCGCCGAGTAGTGTGTAGTCATGTTGCGTGCCGGGCTAGGTTTAGGTGCCAGACTGGGTGTATTATTGCGTGCCTGGCTGGTTGTAGGTGCCGGACTAGGTGGTCTCCGAGTCATTCACATGCATGTCCTCATAGGGATCTCCTCCTCCACCTCCCTCGTGGATGATCTCGTACATCTCCATGGCCGCATCGTCGTACCCAACTCTCCCGCTTTAGGCATACCAGCGAACAACATGCGGGCACCTATGTTGTCCACGCGCATCGATCCCATCCGAAGAAGCATCGGTGATGAACTCTTAGAGAAAAGCAGTGGCGCCGCATTGATACCGACGATGAACAACACAACGGCGGATGCCGGGGACTGCCTATCCATCTTCTTGGCAGCGTAGTAGTATAGAGACTTATAATGATCCGACCATGGCGGCGTCTACACGGTCGGCGTGGCCCCGTGGCCTAGGCCCCGACTTCCACCATGTGCGAGACTTGCATGCCGACCGCCTCATTCGCCACCAGAACGCCTGTCGATGGCCTTCCGCTTCTTGAGCTTTTCCTTCTTTTCGGTCTTCACTTTGACGTGGCAATTTTGCCATCTCGCCGAGTTGATCCTCTGGGCAAGCATGATGCTTGGATCCTCCACCACCTCACCTCCGTCCTCAACACGGTCTCCTCCGGATCCATGGGTCATCGTCGGGAGGGAAAAAGAGAGTGAGGAGAAAAGCGAGGGTTGGGTGCAGAGCCACGGGACGGAAGAAGAGAACGGGAGATTTTGCAGTGAGAACAAGGTGGTTCGGACAGGTGCGTCCGGATGGTTCGAGGCGTTCGAGATGGCCTGACAGCATGGGACATATAGTAATATTACCATTGGTTTATCGCGCCACCAATGTATGGATTTTCCAAACTTGCATATTACATTGTTGTAGCATAGGATGAAGATCGAAGGCTCTGCCGCCACGCGGAAAATTGACAGCTGAGCTCCGCCTGGTGGAGGCCATGGAGTGCACGCACGCACGACAGATCGTCACCCAATTTTAACCCAAGATCGTATACAATGTCAATAACATAGCTCATATCTCTAATGCAGTAAGTATAACCCAACGGCTCACATCAGTTCAGTCAACTCTCAGCACATTCCACGTCAAAAAAGAACACACCTCTCACTCTCAGGACCTCTCATCAGCTGTACACAAAGAAGAAGAAGAAGAAAAGCCTCCCCTCAATCCTGAAATTCTACACATGATCTTTCTTGTGTGTGTTCAAGACGACGAGGAGGCCTTGGTGCCGTTCTGCTGGATCTCCCAGCCGTAGCTCGCCGACTTGCCGTCCTCCTCCTCGTTCTCCTCGCCGCCGTCGCAGCTGTCTCCGACGGTCACCGACATCCCCCGGCTCGACACGGTGAGCTGCAGAGGGCCCTGAGGCGACCCGGACTGCGACGAGCTGTGCTGCGACGTCGTGTACTGCTGATCCGGCCGTGGCCACTGCCCGGCCGACGCCGACTGCTGCTGGTCGCCGCCGTCCGACGCTCGCCGCGTGTGCAGCCTGTATTTCTGCACGAGGAGAGAATTTTGTTTCTGGTAAATGTTCCGATGCGCATGCGGTTGGAAACATGGATGATTGGAGATTAGATTGATGATGATCAGACTGAAGTTACAAAAAAAAAAAAAACCTGCAGGTGGCTCTTGACCTCATCGTTCGTGAGCCCATCCACCTTCATCATCTCCCTGATTTGCTTCGGAGTGGCGACTGCATCCATCAACAACAGCAAAGCAGAATTTCAGCACATCAACCACGAAGAAGGAAGAACATATCTTTAATTGTCCAAAGCATTCCAACAAACAATGTGATTTACTAATTGCTCACCTTGCGGGCCACCGAGGCGCTGGAGCGCGGCGACGAACCGGCGGTGCAGCTCCGGCGACCAGCACCGCCTGGCCTTCCGCTGCGCCGACTGCTGCTCGCGTTGAGCACCAGCGTCCGTGACGGCGCTGCTGTCGGCACTCGGAGTAGGGGCGGCCGGGAAGGGGGCGTCGATCGCTGGAGATGAGAGGGACAGCTCCGGGACTGCCATGGCCGGCGCCTGTGGTCTCTCCGATGGTTTTGCTAAGGCTGGCAAGCCATTTAGTGGCATGAATGCATTGGACACCTGATGCAATTGAGATTGACATTTGACAACACAAGTTAGAAACAGCAAACAGGTAGACAGATATGGTATCTGAAATTGACTTCTTCCGAATATGAGCTAAGGAGATTAGGATTGTTCTTGTGACTGGAATGGATGCAAAATCCGTAGGATAAATTGACGTCTTCTTTTTAGAAAAAATTGACACCTCAAAACCGCCCCCCAAAAAAGTATGATCTGAAGATAGCAAGACCAAGCCATCTTGGAATATTTGTGATGCAAAAATCTCCAGAATGAAAACTGCAAATGAGCTGCTTATCCTCCTCCTTTTTTCTCAAAATTTCCCACTGTTCAGTGACGAGACGAGCTGTAAAGTTTCCTAGTTTTTCAGTGTCATCACATAGTTTACCAATTCGCCACCATTCTTGAACATTATACAACTTTTTAGTATTTTTTTAGTTCTTGACATTATGCTACTACCCTTCCCCCTTTCCAAAACAATCTTAATTAAATTATCTAGTTAGCATGACTAATTAAGCACAGGTTATAAACCCCCCAAAAAAATCCACCTCGTATTTTTATTTGAACTGACCAATCTCCTTTCAGTGTTCCAAGGTTCTCATTTCATGGCTCTACCTTTTGGGCGTGTTTCTTGACGCTGTCGCCATTGCTGTTGCCGGTGCTGCTGTGGCTCCCGCAGGTCCACAGCTGCGCGGAGCTCATCCAGCTCCGCTTGTCGCTCGCGTCTGCTTCCGTCTTGACGCCCTCCGCCTTCCTCTTCGCCGGCGGCGACGGCGACGGCGCCGGTGCGAGCAGCGGTTCCGGCGCGGGTCTCCTGTGCTGCGCCACCTCGTCCTTCAGCCACTCGATCACTGCACCCAGCACGACAGAAAAATCAAAACCCAGCAGCCAAATAATCCAATGAACCCGGAACAGTTTGCGCCTTGCGAGAGCGGGGCGGACGGACGGACGGACGCACCGTCGGCGATGAGGTGGACGCTGATGGGGAGCTCGCGGCGGAAGACCTCCATCTTGGCCTTCTCGGCCTCGAGGCTCCGGGCGCACTCCTCGAGCCTGGCGGCCTTGTCCGCGGCGCCGGACCTGGCCACGGCCGCCCTGAGCGAGTCCGTCATCGTCCTGGCCGCCAGCGCCCGCAGCCGGTGGTCCTCCCCGGCTCCTCCGCCGCCGCCAACGCCGTTGAGGGCGACGGCCTCCTTCTGCACCGCAGACGACGACCCCATCGCCACCGCCGGTCCAGAGCTCCCTCTCCCCGCGACGCCTCGCCCGCACAGATCCACAACGGCGACGGAGAGGAGGCGCTGGTAGGAGTGGGAATGGGAATGGGAATGGAAATGGTGGTGCCGTTTGCGTGCTGGCGCCGCGTTTATACCGGAGGGGGAGACGGTTCAGGTGGCCGGGGCGGAGGGCAAAATGGTAATTTCCGGAAGGAACCGCACGGAATCGTCCACGAAGATACTGCTGTCTTCTTTTCTTGTTCCCTACTGCTCCTACTACTACTCTCCTAATTATCCTTGCAGGTAAAAATAAGAAGAAAAAAACATGTTGACAATTCTTACGTTTCCTTTTGTGGGAAATAATTCATAGGGTTTACCTAGCCGTCCACTGCTTTCTACTAGCTAATTGTACCAGTGTTTGGTTTATTATTTAAGAATTGTAACACTTTTTTTGTTTCGCATTAGTTGTCGTTGATGACTTTCGTTCTTAAGTTTAGTACATGGATCTCGAGAACATTCTGCGGAGTAGGATATACTTTTATTTTCTTTTCTTATACGAGGGTATGCATTTGTAACTTTTGTGGTGGCAATGTTTTTTTCTAGGCATGAATCTTTTGCATTTATGGGGGTGGCAGGGGCAGGATGGTAAAGTGGACGGGGGGAGGTGGGAGTCGGAGAAAAGAAGATGCTGCCCGCACGCGGCGTGGATGGATGGATGGATGTGGTTGGCAGGCAGAGGCAGAGGCAGGGGCGTTTCGTCGCGTAACACACAAGAGGCGTCCAGATACCGCCTCGCCTCCTCCCCTCCCCACGCGCCCGCGGTGCCCCGTCCCACGGAATCTTTTCCCCGCCCTTTCACCACACGCCCCCTCCAGATTCCCGTAATACCACACAAGGCCCTCCCGCGTCCCGGAATCTTTTCTTCTTCCTTCTTGGTATATCTGCAAAGCACCGCTGGCTGTTGAGACTTCAGAGAAGCTTTCCTGGATCCTCGAGGAATCTGCAATATTGGAAGAGAGGGAGGGGCCGGATGACGGCTGATGGCCTGGAAGATTCCCTTTGGCTGTCACGCGTATTCCGTGGTCCATTCCGCCAAGGAATCCCGCTGTCTCGGCTCGGCTAGGCTCGGCTCGTCTGCTGTATTGAAGATCCGGCTGGTGGAGTAGGTGAGACGTAGGTATCCAGCCGGATAATCGCAGGGCCACGTGGCTACCGCCATTGTAGCTCCTATATACATATCCGAGCTAGGCTTGTTGGTGCCGGCCTGCTGGATGAACCCAACAAAATTTCTCTTTATTGGCTGAAAGAAGAGGGTGAACCACTATAAAGATTCCACTTCCTACCATATAGTATGTGGGGGTATTCCGTTTGGTGTTTTTTTTCATATTGGTTTAGTTAATGCTAAACGGGTTTAAAGTATCATTTGAATTTGAATTTGCTGTTGAATGACCCTCTGATTAAAGCAAAGTAAACTCACGGATGGTGCTAGGTGGGTGCGTGCTAGGTGGGTTTTCCGGAAAAAGTTTCATTCGTTTTTGTGTCATGGGGTTCATTTTGCTAGAAATTCATGCACCACTTTTGCCGAAGGCATGGTTCCATTCAAATTGTTGCACCCGAATTGCCTCTATCTCCCCCCTCCATAAGAAGTACTAGGATGATTTTTATTAACTCATACTCCCTCCGTTCCTAAATACTTCTAATATAGTATGTGTGTGTATGCTTGTATTGTGTTTTTCAACATGGTGGTGCATAAAATTAGTTTCACACCTGGTCTATGCTCAAATGTCAGTAGAGTATTTAATGCAGATTCTCTGTCATCACACTAGAAAAAGAGTCGATATCACTGACCGAGGGTAGTATTAATGGAAAGTAATTTAGATTAGTAACATGCATATATTACTAGTATATGTTACTACTATCTTCGTCCTGATTTATTAGTCTTTTTCGTATTTAGGGTAATATTTTGACCATAATTTTAACTAATAAAATACAAATTATATGTAGTATAAATAATATCATCAAAAACTATGTTCGAATGTGAATCCAAGTATATAATTTTTTGTGACATGCATTAACATTTTATTAGTTAAATCTATGATCAAATAAAACATGAAGGGACCAATAAACGAGGACAGAGGTAGTACCTTCATTAGTTTGTAGTGTCACAGGTTTGATAACATGGATATCTTCATTTATTACTTTGTGGAGTCATTTTGCATTGGGAAGCGCTATCTGATGGTATATCATATTAGACTGTTCATTGTGGGAATAACTTCAACAGCAACATAAGGTCCAACTCAGCAAATTTGCTTATGCGGCAATGATTTAATGAAGAGAGAGATGATTTAAGTAACATACCTAGTTACTCACACTATAGATAACATCACCTATATGAAAACAAGATGAGTTTACAACCTAATAAATAAAATGTTGCATGACACCATACATATGTTACTTTTCACTATAAAGGTAGTGACATAGACTTGTAGCATATGGATATTCTTATAGTGTTATGTTACTTTATTTGTCTCCCTCTTCTTTAATTACTTGTCACATCACAATTTTTGCTTATACGGCATGCATGTTACTACCCTATATTTCTCCCACTATAACCATCCTCATAGAACTTGTATTTGACGTTCTGTTTGGTGTTAAAACTTTGAAAATACAAAATTATGATTAGTTAACTTGTTCTCATGTTCATATAAGGTCACTTCGTTTGTATCTGGTGTATCTCACACTTATGTGGCATGCCACCATGACTATGGCTCGAACAATTACGCGGAATCCTCACATTTTTTCCCACTCGTGTGTGTGTGTATATATATATATATATATATATATATAATCTTGGACCAAATTTCTGGTAACCAACGGTTACCAGCCGAAAATTGGTGGTCCCTAGAAAATTTGTCAGTGCCTGAACTTTTTGATATAAGCAACATAAACAATGTCAAATTTTGGCTGGAAATACGTTGCAGGTTCGATTACATGTGTTGTGAATTTCTTTCTGCGTTGTTTAGCTCATTTAGATTTTTTTTTGGTATTGGTTCGGCAACTATGAATCAAACTCAAGAGCTTATTATATCTTCCTCCGTAATTTAATATGGGACATTTCAAACACTAACAAGAGATAAAGAAACATCTCATACTAAATTACAGAGGATGTATAAGCTTATAAGAAAGGAGTCAGGCTGACCACTGTAACACAAAGCACTTGTTTAGACGTTAAGGTGAATTGAATTCAAATTTCATTTCAAAAATCTACGCGAAAAAAAATCCAAAATGGCTGAGATATTATTGATTTCGACCCCTTTAAAAAGAACTAGAATCAGAAAAGAAATCTTGCTCGTGAACAAGTTTGTGTACATTATGGGTTAAATATTATAAATTTTGACGCGGTATTTTCTAATTCGAAATTCATTTGAAAATAATTGGTGAAAAGCCGACATTTTTAGGAAACCAGCTTTCCTGGCCAAGCCCGGGAAAAGTTGAAATAAAAAAACATGAGTTCGGTATAAAGATCAAGTTTTACTCTAGATAATAAACACGATAATCGGACATGGAGTACATACTCACGAGCTCATATCCTCCGAGTGAAACAGTAAAATAGATAAAGAATAGAAAAACAATTCAAAAAAATTGTAAACTTTAAGGGATGTTTGAGGACAAGCAAAATTTCATCACGAAATCACATTGGTGGAAGGCATGGCAAAAAAAAATACTTTGAAGATGGTACTTTCAAATGCATTTGGAGCTCTGATATTTTTGCCACGACTTCCAACAATGTAATTTCCTGATAAAACTTCGCATGCACTTCAAACATTCCTTAAAGTATATCACAAAAAAAATCAGAATTATTTGAATCTATTTTGCTTTACTGTTCACAGCAGGAGCATTTGAGCTGGAGTTGAGATAGGTACTTTTGATGATAATCAGCTTAGTGTTGTGGCTGACTAGTGCATCCTCCTGTATGTTTTTTGTTTTGAACAACAGATGGATCTCGAAGGATCCGGACATTTTATTCACAAAGTAGCAGTACAACACTAGGCACGAAAGGACACAAAGAAAATAGAAGATACAAGCAAGTCCCTGGACTTTTGCAGCAAGGACCCCAAGCTGGGACCAGAAAACGCGATCGGGTCCATCGCCTCCACTCCGGATTCTCCTCGCCATCGCCAGGAATGATGCCACTTGGGGCGACGAGGGCGCCACAACTCCAATCCATGGCTGCTGGGTAGATGCAGAACTGCCTCCCATATGGCGCTGCGGCCAGGAGGAAATAGGAAGGCCTCCTTTCGGCCAGATGATGCAGAGGCGGGGCGATGTCGGTCGGCCTTCGACTGCAAAGCAGGCGCCAGCGCCTCCGTCAAGTCAACCACTACGCATATGCTCGAACACGATCTGCAAGTTCCAGTCGAGTACTTCTCCATAGGCCAAGGTTCATTCCCTCGATGACGCCAAGAACAAGGAAGAAGCAAATGAGCCTCCTGCAGATCTGGGACACAACGATCTTATTAAGAGGCATTGCAAGGATGGAACTTCCAGCAGTCATTGGCTCCTCGCCATCACCGCCAGCAAGACCATCACCGCAAGGCACCGCACGTTGCTCGCGAGCTTTGAGGCGACTCACCCCATCGACATAACGCCAGTCCGGCATGTCGCCAAAGACCCCTACGGAACGACTTAAGCTATAACTACTATGAACACAAGAACTCCGGGCACCTCCCCCATCTCCTCTCCAACCGGTGGCGCCGGCGGCGAGAGTACGGGATCGGGTTGGGCTCCAACTCACTCCTCCAGTCGCCTCCCTTTTCTCCTCTCTCAAACAGTAACCGGGGAAGGAAAAGAGTTCCCATCCTTCTGTATGTGGTCACGAGTTGGATCCCGACGCACCCTTTTTATTTGTTATTTGTCCCACGCCCACCTCCTGCTGACAAGTCGGACCCACTCCTGCTGACAAGTCGGACCCACTCCAGCTGATGAGGGGCCTCTACATAATTAAATACTGAGTGAGGGTTGTTTCTAAAAAAACTCGAGTTGTTCCAGTCACTTGACACCGGGTTACATCCACGCTGGATACGGGCGAAGTGGCCCATACATGAACTGGAGACAAGTTAACTGATCATAAATTCGTATTTAAAGTTTTAGTATCAGGTTAAACATTGAGAGCAAGTTCTACGACTCCCGGCGACAGGCCGGGCCAACAATGGTACAAAATGTGCCACCTGCATAGGGCCCACAATTTTAGGAAGGCCCAAATTTTGTATATAAAATTAGTAGTATTTCTCAATAAAAAATCATACTCGTTGGAATTGTGCCTGAGCCGATCGAGAGCTGGAGTTGGGCCTGAGTCGAGGCAATCGAGCACGGGTGCTTGATCTATATTTCTCGAAAATAAAATCCTCGGTCGATAATATGGAAACGCTATCGTCGGTCCAAAAAGGGTACCATCGCTATAGGAAACATGATTGTCTCGTCGCCTTCGCCTCATCAGATCGACCGGATTTAGGCTGCTGTCGTTGTTGTCTTCGTAGCTCCCTCTCCCAAATTTCAAAGTTCTCGCCTCGTCAGATTGTTCGTGACCGACTCTAGCTTTCAGGTGCTTAGCAAGTCCTCCTTTTCGATTAACTTCGGTTCCTATTCCTAGTTCCAAATTTTCTAGTTAAATTTTGACAGGGATCGTTACTCCGTTAGAGATCAGTATTTACCTCCTCGATGAAAGATCATAGTGTAGCAACTCAACGAGACATGACCCAAAATTAGGTGAGTTAAACGGTTTCTCTAATATCCAAACATTGACGCATGATCTCCAATTAATATATGCTACTTTATAATTGAATTTAGTGTTATTCATCATTTTTATCTTGTGTTCCAATCATATAGATTTGCGTCATCATGGACAACATTAGTCTGGTTCCTATAATTGCTTGTTAACTCTTTTTTTAACGAGACAGTGTCCCATTTTTTAGTTTCGTACAGGGTCCCGAATTTTGCTGGCCCGGCCTTACCCGGTGATACTGATTTAAAGAAAAACATGATACGACAATATATAGATTAATAACAATTTTGAGTCTATCTGAACTTGAAGCCAGACAGGGAGATGGCACAATCGTGCATCCTCATCCAATTCTAGACTCCTTCACACTCCGCCAAAGAGATAACCTGAGATATAACCTAATAAATCATGTGAAGAAAACACAATTTCTGCGTTGGACTTTTGGCGGCACGAAAGGGCAGATTAAGCAGAGTGAGTAAGAGACACGCACGCATGCACCGGCTTACGACTGCTCGTGAACTCCAGGGGTGGGTGGGCCGTGGGCGGGCATGAACATGATTGGGTTTGGATCCTTGGAGATTCTGGTGGCGCCCCCACGTCCCTTTGGACGCAAGCATGGGGTTTCCGATCAGATGCCCTGGATCTGGATTCCTTGCTTCGGTACTAGTTATAGTACAGCTGCCTATCTCGTCGGTCGACCGCTTGTCGCACCAGCGAATCTTGAGAGGTTCCGTCGGTGGGCTGCACCACTGCGTACTTGACGGGGCAGGTAGTGTACTACCGAGCATCATATCTGATGCAAGATTTGTGCAAGGATCGGTTGTGATGACAGGTTTAGAGAGCAATTTCAATGCGGGGCGACCCATTTCGTCCGTCACCGTCCGTTTGGGTCGGCGCGAACATAAAAGGCGGCCCAACGCGTCGATCCAAACGGACGCGCGTTCGCTTTTCATTGTGACCCATTTCCGGACACGAGACGGATACGCGCGCGTTCGCCCTCTCCTCCCCGGGCTCGCTGATCAGTGGCATATTGGCCTCCCCTTTTTCCCCCAGCTAACAACAACCCTTGCCCGCCTCCTTCGTCGTCGACGCCGCCGCCTCCACATCCGTCCATTTTTGCCGGCGACTCTGCCAGCTGTCGCCGCCTCCACATCCGCCCAGCAAGGCCGCCCACTCCCCCCGTCGCCCGCCACCGTTGTTTTGCCGCCGGGGAGCAAACTGCTTCCCACCGCCGCTCCTCCCACCGCACAGCCGCCCGCGACCAAGAAGCCGCCTCGCCACCCCGGCCAGACCCGACCGACACGCTCGTCGGACGATGGCCCACTCGTCGGACGCCGGCAGGACTAGCTGGTCCGTTCGTGCCATGACTCCCCTCGCCGTTCGTCTCCTTCTTCGACGCCCGCAAGCTGTTCGACAGTTTGCCAAGGTACGAAATGGACTCCGCCGACGAGTTCTTCGTCCATAATTTCCTTTGCGACTCCGATGATTCGCCGTCCGGCGACGAGGAGGAGATATTGACTGACGTGTTGGTCCATCACCACCTAAACAGTCAGCGGCCGTTGTTCCATGGCTCCATTCCGGACCACCTTCCGGTGTTGAATCGCAACCGAGAGAATGGGCATTTCCTTCTCTGGAAGGACTACTTTGATACAACAAACCCGTTGTTCAAACATAAAAAATTCTGCCGCCATTTCCGTATGAGTAGGCATGTTTTCAATTGTATTAGAGAGGGAATGGTCGGCTATGATGACTACTTCGAGTGCAAAGAGGATGCCGTCGGCAAGATTGGTTTATCCTCTTATCAGAAATGCACTGCCGCCATCCGAATGCCTGCATACGGAGTGCCCGATGATCTCATTGACGAGTACGTCCGTATGAGCGAGTCTACATGCCTAGAGTCCCTGTATAAATTCTGCAAGGCTGTTATTGCTGTGTTTGACCCTGAGTACTTGAGAGAGCCGACAGCTGAAGATACAACCCGTTTGTTGGCGATGAATGCCAGAAGGGGCTTCCCAGGGATGCTTGGCAGCATAGACTGCATTCACTGGGAGTGGAAGAACTGTCCTTCTGCTTGGCAAGGACAGTATAATGGACATGTCAGGGCTTGCACTATGATATTAGAGGCCGTGGTGTCTCAAGATCTCTAGATCTGGCACTCTTTCTTTAGCATGGCTGGATCACACAATGATATCAACGTGCTTCAACGCTCGCCGGTGTTTGCTAGGCTTGCCGAAGGCAACAACCCACCGGTGAACTTTATTGTCAACGGACACAACTACGACAAAGGATACTACCTGGGTGACGGTATCTATCCTCAGTGGACCACTATTGTCAAGACAATACCCAACCCTGTCGGAGAGAAGAGGAAAAGATTTTCCCAAGAGCAAGTGTCGTCGTTCTCTCACGGCAGATGCCATAGGGTGGCTTATCGGTTGTGTTGGGGCCATTGGACGCCGATGGGCTCCGGGTGCGGGATTGGGTACGAGAAGGTGGAGACACGCGACGTACCCAGGTTCGGGGCCCTCCGTGGGAGGTAATACCCTTAGTCCTGCTTGGATTTGTTGGATGGATGGATAAGTATACAGAGGTGCTCCTGGAGCTGTGTTCGGAGGAGGAAGAAAGGAGCAGCCGACTCGTCTCCCTCTACTACTGGGAAGAGTATGGGAGCTCTCTATGTGTGTGTTCTTGATCGGGGGTTCCATCCCCGTTGCATGGGGGGCTCGGGGGGTTTTATAGGCCAACCCTCTACTCTTACAATATGATTTAGGTACGAGGGTTGAGGGACCCGGCTGGCAGCCTCTCCACCTGGCCAGGGGGTCCCTGGCTCGTCGTGGGCGGGGCCCACCAGCTGAGCGGTCCCATCCCTGCTGGGACCCGCCGATGGGCCCCGCGATTAGCCCTCCCCAACCTGCATCGGCCCGGGCCGCCCGGGAAGGCGTCGCCTAGCGCCAGCCGACCGAGGTCGTCGGTACGGCCGGCGGCACTGTAGCCACGCCGGGGTAGGCACTCGAGTGGCGGGGGCGTGCTGGAACTGTTCCCCGTTCGGTCGCGCTCACTGAGGTCAGCGGGCTGGACGGATAGACTGTAGTCGTGCGGGACGACGCGTCAGGGACCACTGTGGCCACAGGGTTGCTCGCCCTGCCAGTCACATTGCACTGCTGTACCTGCGGTCAGGGAGACGGTACAAGGCATGTTCATCCCCCAGTCAATGGGCTGCCCGGCTCGTGGGCAGCCGGCTGCTTGGCCAGCCGGGCGGGAGCACGCTCGGTCGCTAGGCCGGCCGGGCGAAACGCCAGCCGAAGATGGCTCTTGTGGCGTGTCCCCAGCCGGCCTCGTCCAGCCGGCCGATTGGTTTTTCTTCGAAGCGGAATGGGGAGGACCATGTTGCCTTGGCCTACCCCGGGATATGAGCCCCGTCAGTAGCCCCCGAAGCCGATGGGGGCCACATCCGCCGGACGGTGGGGTGCCGGCGGCTTCCCCCCAGCCTAGCCTGCCTCCGACCCGAAGGCGAAGGGGCAGCCGGGCCAGCTACAGGACCTGACGCCTCGGGTTCTGGCGTGTCGCTCCGGGGCACGCGCCAGCACGCGATTTGCCACGCGGCGCGTAATGATGCGCTGGGCCGCGCGCACGTGGGGAGACGAGACGTCGCCCAGGGCTAGTCCGGTAGGGCCCAGGCGTAGTCCGGTAGGCCTCGGGGCCGGGGCAGGATCCTCTATGCCTCGATACGGCTGTTACGGCCGATGCTGACCCAATCTCGCGGGATTTCCGGGGAACGTGGGCGCAGACGATCCCACGTCCCCGGTCATGTCCTCCCCTATAGAAGGGGAGGGAAGGGCATGGGCGGAGGTACCCGCGCCCCACTCGTCCCCTTGCAGTTCTTCTCGCCATTGCTCCTTGCTTCTTAACCTCGCCTCCCCTCGTGCTGCCGCACACGAGCCCACGCACGCGCCTGCACGCCTCCCCACCGCTGAGATGGCTGACGGACGCGGCGGCAGCTGGGGAGGATCCTTCGTCATCGATGCTGATATCGAGGAGCTGCGCAAGGCGCGGATGCTACCGCCGCCCGAGCGGGTGGCCGCCCATGCGCCAGGCGGCGAGCTGGTGCCGGCGCCGCAGCCAGGGGAACGGGTAGTGTTTCTATGGCACTTCTCCCAGGGCTTCGCACTCCCGGTGAGCAACTTCTTTCGCCTCTTCCTTGAAACCCTTGACCTTCAACCCCACAATCTCGGTCCCAATGCCATCTTGTATCTCTCTGCCTTCGTGGCATTGTGCGAGGGGTATCTGGGCGTTCTTCCTTTTCTTGGCCTCTTCAACACGCTTTTTTATCTCAAGCCGTTGATCAACAACGCATGCGGGGGCACCGTAGTGTGCTGCCGCGGCGTTGCCCGTTTCCCTCCCCTTTCTTTGATTGACTCCGTCAAGGGGTGGCACCGCACATTCTTCTACGTGCGGAACGTCGACCCAACGACGGACTACATCGGGTTGCCGCCGTTTGAGGACCGCCAGTCATCCCAAAAGAACTGGCCGGCGTCGGCCCCGCGTGGCGTTGCTCTGGAGGAGCTGGGCTGGCTCGGGGAGCTGAAGAGCTCTGAGGGGCTAGTCGCCTCCGATCTGGTGGCGGCCTTCATATCGCGCCGAGTGTTGCCTCTTCAGACAAGGCCGCACTGGATTTGTGACATGTCGGGCCGGCACGACCCCTGCTGGCAGTCCATCGTGGAGCTGACGCCGGCTCAGGTAGCGAAGCAGGTGAACGCCCTCACGATGTTCAAGTTGAAGCCCGCCTCGTGGTCGTTCGGCATGGAGCCGTATGACCGCATCAACTGCCCCCTGGTAAGTCTTCTTGTTGAGGTTTGCCTTTTGCTTAATATCCCTAGCCGGCAGTCGGCGGGAGAACTTATGACGGGGTGGTGACCGCAGCGGCTGGTGCGACAGAACACCATAGATGGCCCGCATCCGCAAATCTTCGAGGCGGAGCGGGCGGACTCTGACTCCCGGGACTTCCGGATGGGGGGTCCCACTGAAGAGGGTGTGGACTCCTCCGGGGAGGCCGACGAGCCGGCAGGGATGCGAGGCGGTGCTCCCAGCAGAGCCGGAGGGTCCGGAGCAGCCCGGGGACCCGGCGGAGCGGGTGAGTTCCCTCTTGGTCCCTCCATCCGCGATTGGACGGACGACGACGACGACGACGATGATGAGCTGATGATCCTCGATGGACCTCCTCCTGCAGCGCGCCCGGACCGGAGGAGCAAGGAGCGCCCACTTCGAGGCTCGGCCGCCAAGCCGGACATCAGGGAAAAAAGGCCGGCCCAGGAGGGGTCAGCGGCTCCACCGCCCGACCCGAAGTGGGTCAAGGTGGCCGCGCGGAAGCCGCCGCCTCGCGCCAAGCGAGCCTCGCCCCTCGTCGTCGCGTAAGTCCTCTGTGCTTCTTCCCTTGTTTTTTTCCTGTTTTCATCTTTTGAGCCGGTTGATGACTGGGGCTCGGATGCCGTAGTGACCCCATCGAGCTCCAAGAGGAGGGGGCGCCTGATGAGCAGGCGGACGCCGCCAGCTGGCTGGTCCGCGAGCACGTGGCCACCCTAAGGGAGGAGAAGAGGAGGCTCGCGGAGCTGCGAGCCTCCCGGTCCGGCACGCGGGGAGGGGCCACATGGTCCGGGACTTCGAGCTGCCGGCGACACAGGGGGGCGACCGAGCCGTCATGGGCCTCGGACTGAGCGACAGTCTGTCCGCCTGTCAAGACCCCCCTCCGGCGAGCCGCGAGACGCGGCCATGGATCTGCCGCCGCCCCCACCCACACGGGAGACGGTGACGGGGCCGGCCCCCGAGGCGGCTCGGCATGAAGTGTCGGAGGTGCCCCTGCCAGCCCCCGAGCTGGCCCGGGAGGAGGTGATCCCGCCGGCTCCGGAGGCACCGCCGGAGGCGGTCGTTATGGAGGTGGAGCAGCCCTCCGGCACGACCGACGCACCGGAGTGGCCGGCAGGTGAGGCGGCGACAACGCCCGGCGGGGGGCCAGCGGGAGGCGACTCCCGGTCCCTCGCCGTTATCAACCCGCCCCCAGCGGCCGGAGCCGCGGCGAGCCCGGGCAGTAGCGGCGGCCGTGCTCGGCGAATCCTGCGGTCGATGCAGGAGGTCAGCAGGGACTAGGAGGCACTGGCGAACGTGCCGGCCTTACCGGCGCCTCCGCCAGGCACCCCGGTCCCCTCCCTTGGGGATCTGGGGAGTGTCCTGGACCGGTGCCGGCAGGAGCTGGCCCGGTTCGCGGAGGCAGCGGACACCGCCCTTCGGCGTGCTGAGATAAGCTTCTCCTTCCGTCCTTAGTATTCTTAGTGGGGGCGCGCAAGCGCACCCACTGGGTGTAGCCCCCGAGATGCAAGCCGGCTGACCGGCTGACGGGCAGCCGGGCCGGATCTCCTTTGAGCGCGTTTTTGACGTTCTCCCCCTTTTGCAACAGGAGGGAGCCTCCCTGTAGTAGAGGCTCTTCGCGGAGGCGGTCGCCATCCACGACCGCGGCAAGCGCAGCTTCTACCGTCTGGAGGAGAATCTGGCCCGTGTGCAAGGTGAGTTGCATTTTGCGGGTGGAGGCGTGTAGCCCCCGGGGGTCGGCGGCTTTACGCCTGTTTTACTGATGCTATCCTTGTTACGCAGGCGAGCTGGCCGCCCTTCGGAAGGAAAAGACCGGGCTCGCCGCCAAGCGAGACCGGCTGGCGCGGGATGTCCAGGCGGCTATACAGGAGATGGATCGACAGGCTGCACTACTGGTTAACGGCGAGGCGGCCCGCAACCGGCTCAAGGCCGAGGCAGCGAAGGAGGCGGCGGCCCGGGAGGCGGCCGTCAAGGAGGCGGCTGACGCCGCCTTGAGGACTGCCGCCCTCCATGGTGAGGTGACCCGCCTCGAGAAGTCGCTCAAGGAGGCCAAGAGCTCTCTTGCCGCCTCGGAAGCGGCTCGGGCAATAGAGCGGGCGGCGGCGCTCAACTTCGCCATCAGTGTGGATGATGCGATCGAAGGTAAGCGCTTGTTTCTTTCTTTTTTTGATTGGTCGCCTTCTACTTGCCGCCTCTTTGTGCTTCATCTGGTCTTTCTTTTCTTCTTCCCTTCTTCCCCTCAGTGCGGTTCCCGGAGACCCATCGCCGCGCTGCGCGGGCTGTTGAGGAGCACCGGAGCACCTCCGGGGGTACGACCGCTCCATTGATGAGCATGACCCGTGGGATGTGGACGAGATCGGGCTCACCGTTGAGATGCGGATGACCCATCTCGAGCGGAGCATGGAGCGGATCAAGACCGCCGGCAAGGAGGTCATCGCCGCGCTGTGGCCGGGCCGTGGAGGAGATCCGACGCATCGCGTGGCGCTGTGGCTTGAGCACGCCGTCTCTCGCCTGGAGGCCTGGAAAGCCTCGGCCACCCTTGCCAGAGCGTAGATGGCGCTTCGGTTCGTCACTTCGTGGTACCGGGGGGTGGACCTCGCCCGGCTAGCGACGATGCGGGACGTGCCGGCCGCGGAGCGGGAGGCTCGCGAGCCGGCTCTTGTCTTGCGAGCGAACGAGCTCACGTCGTATGTCGACGTGGATGAGTTCCTAGCGCCCCTTGGAGAGGACGGTGAGCCGCTGCCCAAGGACTCCTTCGGCATCCCCCAGGGCCCAGACGAAGTCGAAATTGCCAACGAGAGCATCGACTCAAGTGGCGAGACGGCGGAGACCGAGGAGGCCACTGCGAAGGTCAAGGCGGCCGACCTGAAGGCCGCGAGCACCTCTGGGACGCGGACCGAGCCGCCTCTCGACATGCCGGCTGGCGACGCGCCGGCTGGCGACGTGCCGGTGGCTTGAGCCCCCGGGCATCTTCCTGTTTTGCTCTTTCTTTTTCTTCTTTCCTGCACTTTGAACCTGGATTCGATCCACCCACTGGGGGTGTGTATGTAACGAATTGAACGCCGGCCATGGGCCGTTTTGCTTTATGTTATGAATACTTTGTGTTTTATGCCTTACGAATCTTGCCGCCTCCACCTTACCCCTTTTTCACTCGCCACACCCCTTTGCATTTCTACTATGTTTCCCCTTTGGCCCCAGCCCCGCCAGCCTGACAGACGGGAGCCGGTCTGTGGCTGGGTCGGGGCGTCCACCTTGAGGGAGCCGTTTCAAAAACTTAGGAATCGCGGAGGGTTTTTCCGGGGTAAGTGAAGCGGCTAGAGACGCGGTGAGGGTCCGCCCGGGCCTAGAAAAGGTCCCTTCCCATTTCGACCTTTGGTGCGAGCCGAACCTTGCCGCCCCAAGGCCCCGTCAGCCGGACAGCCGGGTGCCGGTCTGTAGCTGGTAAGGGTGGGGAGGCTTGTCCAGCTCACATTTACTTAGTCTTTTCTGTGGAGAGACACTTCTAGGTCTAGCCGGCTAGCCCCTGGCCCGGGAGCCAGACCGGGGAGCCGGTGAGTGTGGAAAGCTTTGAGATAAACGAAACGGGGCGCGCCCCAAGAGCCGTCTTGGGACACCCATTGCATTCATAATCCCAAAAGGACGGGGATACATACATACGTTGGTTTTTCCTTAGCAGTAAAACGGGCACAGGAGTGCCGCGTTCCATGGACGCTCCGTTTCTTCGACGGGGGCGTCTCTCTTGTGCTTCTGTGGCTTCTGGGCATCTATTAGATAGTCCGCATTGTTGTGTAGAGCCTTGCTGACGATGAACGGGCCCTCCCATGGGGAGGACAGCTTGTGCTGACCGACGGTTCATTGGATCCGATTGAGGACCAGGTCCCCCTCGCGGAATGAGAGCGGTCGGATCCTCTTGCTGTGATAATGCCGGAGCTTTTGCTGGTAGACTACCGTCTGGCTCAAGGCTAGCTCGCAAGCCTCCTCGAGCAGGTCGACGCCATCTTCTCTTGCTTCCTTGGCATCCTTTTTCGTGTATAGGGCGACCCGAGGCGAGTCGAATTTGATGTCGGTGGGGATGATTGCCTCGGACCAATACACGAGAAAGAACGGGGTGTAGCCTATGGAATGGTTAGGGGTGGTCCTAAGACTCCAAAGGATGGCCGGCAGCTCATCAATCCAACAGCCGGCCGACCTGACCAGCGGAGTCATGAGCCGGGGCTTGATGCCGGATAGGATGAGGTCGTTTGCCCTCTCGACCTGGACGTTTGATTGCGGATGAGCGACAGAGGCTAGGTCGAGCCAGGTCCCTTGCTTGGAGAAGAAACATGCGAGCATGCCTTTGGCGAAGTTGGTGTCGTTGTCGGTGATGATGCTGTGGGGAACGCCGTAGCATATCGTAATGTCATTGATGAACCGGACGGCCGTGGGGCCGTCCAGCTTCTTGATGGGCCGTGCTTCGATCCACTTGGTGAATTTGTCCACGACCACTAGAAAGTGCGTCATGCCGCCTCGAGCGGTTTTGAAGGGGCCCACCATGTCCAGTCCCCAAACGGCTAAGGGCCAAGAGAGGGGGATGGTTTGGAGGGCTGTTGCCGGCAGGTGGCTTTGCGTGGTGAAGCGTTGGCAGCCCTCGCACTCGTCGACCAATTTCTTGACCGCCTCAAGAGTCGTGGGCCAATAGAAGCCGTGGCAGAAAGCCTTGGCCACCAGGGCCCGAGAGGTGGCATGGTGGCCACACTCGCCCTTGTGGATGTCGAGGAGGATCTCTTGGCCTTTTCCCGTCTCGACACACCGCTGGAAAACGCCGGTGGTGCTGCGATGGACGAGCTCGCTATTGACGATGCTGTAAGCCAAGGCCCGACGCTGGATCTGCCTAGCCAGAGCCTCGTCTGGAGGCATCTCGCCTCGTAGAAGGAATGCCAAGATGGGCTGGGCCCATGAGGGAGATGCGACGGTAGCCGGCTGGAGAGCTCCCGGGGCTGGTTGGTCAGTCCCCAGGACTAGCTCGCCAGCGCCCGGGGCCTGCTCGGGAGCCCCCTGAGGCTGGTTGGTCAGCCCCTGGGCCCGGCTCGCCAGCCCCTGGAGCCGGCGGGTCGATGACCATCATGACGACCGCGTCATCAGGTCCGTCCGCCCCGGGCGCCGCCGGTTCGACCGGGGCCGGCTGGGCAACCGACGGTTCGAGAGTCGACGACGGAGTTGCTGGGGAGGAGGCCGACACCGTTGATGGGCCGGCGGCGCTTGCCGGCATGAAGATTGACTCCGACTCTGGGGAGGGTTGACCGACGGCTTGAGCAGCCGCTCGAGAGAGACGCCAACTGGGATGGCCTGTCGGGTGGAGCCGAGTTTTGCCAACGCGTCCGCTGCCTCATTATCCGCTCGGGGGATATGGTGGAACTCGCAACCTTCGAAGGAGCCGGTGATTTGCTGCATGAGGAAACGGTAGTTGGCCCTGTTGGCATCCCTGGCGTCCCATTCGCCAGAAACCTGCTGCACCACGAGGTCGGAGTCGCCGAAGCAGAGGATGCGCCTGATGCCGATATCCTTGGCGAGCCGGAGACCATGAACGATGGCCTCGTACTCCGCCATGTTGTTGGAGGCGGCAAAGTGGATCTGGGGGGCGTAGTTGAGCTGATCACCTTTTGAGGAGGAGAGGACTATGCCGGCACCCAGTCCGGTCCTCATCTTCGAGCCATTGAAGTGCATTCGCAAATGCATGGAGTGCGGGGGAGGCGGGACGAACTCCGTCTCCGCCCAGTCGATGAGGAAATCCGCCAATGCTTGCGACTTGACGGCGGTTCTCGGCTCGTACCGGATCTCGTGATCGGCGAGGGCGATCACCCACTTGGCAATCCGGCCAGTGGAGTCTTGGCCGCTCATGATCTCGCCGAGCGGGGCCGTGCTCACCATGGTGATGGTGTGCTCTTGGAAGTATTGCTTGACCTTCTTGGCAGCAAAGTATATGCCGTAACACATGTTCTGGTAGTGGGGGTAGTTCTGCTTGGACGCGGAGAGGACCTCGCTGAGGTAGTAGACGGGCCGCTGAACCGGTAGGGCCTTGCCCGCCTCCGGCCGTTCAATCACCAGCACGACGCTGATGACCCGGGTCATCGCGGTGATGTATGCGAGCAGTGGTTCCTTCTCAGCCGGCGCAACCAAGATTGGTGCGCGGGTGAGAGCCTTCTCGAGGCTGCGGAAGGCCTCGTCCGCCTCGTCAGGCCAGTCGAAGGTGCCCGACTTCTTGGTTTGACCCGGCTCGATGAGAGCCGTCTTGCGAAGGAGCCTATTGAGGGGCAGATCCTTCTCCCCCAGTCGGCTGATGAACCGGCTGAGCGAGGCAAGGCAGCCGGTGAACTTCTGGACGTCGTGGAGCCGGGTCGGCTTTGGCATGCGCTCGATCGCGCGGATCTTCTCGGGGTTAGCTTCGATGCCGCGGGCGGACATGATGAAACCCAAGAGTTGACCGGCGGGGACGCCGAAGACGCATTTCTCCGGGTTGAGCATGACCTTGTATTCGCGTAGGTTCGCGAAGGTCTCCCGGAGGTCGTCGAGGAGGCTGAAGTGCTTCTTCGTTTTGACAACGATGTCGTCGACGTAGACGTGGACGTTCCTGCCTATCTGAGGCAGGAGGCACTTTTGCATGCACTATTGGAAGGTGGCGCCTGCGTTCTTCAGGCCGAAGGACATGGTGATGTAGCAGTACGCCCCAAAGGGCGTGATGAAGGAGGTCTTGAGGCGGTCTTCCGGGTCTAGCTTGATTTGGTGGTAGCCGGAATAGGCATCCAAGAAGGACAACAAGTCACAGCCGCCCGTGGAGTCGATAACTTGATCGATCTATGGCAGGGCGAATGGGTCCTTGGGACATGCCTTGTTCAGGCTGGTGTAGTCGATGCACATGTGCCAGGTCTTGTTTTTCTCCAGCACTAGGACTAGGTTGGCCAACCAGTCTGGCTGGAAAACTTCCATGATGAACTAGGCCGCGAGCAGCCAGGCGATCTCTTCTCCTATAGTGCGCCGCTTCTCCTCGGAGAAGCGGTGTAGGGGTTGCTTGACCGGCTTGACGTCCGGCCGGACGTGTAGTTTGTGCTCGGCGAACTTCCTCGGAACACCCGGCATGTCCTTGGGGGACCATGCGAAGATGTCCCAATTCTCACGGAGGAAGTTGACGAGCTCGCCTTCCTATTTGCTGTTGAGGTGGGAGCCAATCGTGACGCATTGAGCCGGGTTGGCCGGGTCGAGCGGGATTTGCTTGGTGTCCCTGGACGCCTAGAAGGAGGCCTCGCTGGTGGATTGCGAGGGGGGAGCTGGCACGGCCGGCTGGCTGGCGGTGAGGGCCACGAGCCGGTCAAGCTGCCGCTTCTCCTCGGCGATCTCCAGGGCCTCGGCCAGCCGGCTACCGTATCGAGCGCATTCAAGTGACATCTTGTAGTCGCCCTTGACGGTAATGATTCCCTTGGGGCCCGACATCTTGAGCTTGAGGTAGGCGTAGCGTGGGACCGCCATGAAGCTGACTAGAGCCGACCGACCCAACAGCGCGTGGTTGGGGCTTGCGAGGTCCACGACCTCGAATAGTACCAGCTCGCGGCGAAGTGGCCGGGTCCGTCGAAGAGGACGTCGAGCGTGATCTTGCCTACAAGGGAGCAAGACTTCCCAGGCATGATGCCGTGGAAAACCGTCCGGCTCGCCTACAGGTCTTCTATCTTTAGTCCCAGCTTGTGCATCGTGTCGAGGTAGAGGATATAGATGCTGCTGCCACCATCTATCAGCACCCACGTAAAGCGGCAGGCTCGATCCTTGGTGGCGATGGTGGGGGCGAGGACTAAGGCGTAGCTGCCAGGATGCGGCATCACCGCGGGATGGTCGGCCTCGCTCCACATGACCGGCTTCTCCGACCAGTGCATGAACTGGAGAGTCGCTGGCATGGTGGCGTTCACTTCACGACGGAGCCGGCGCTCCGCGTGCTTGCCCATCTCTTCACTGGTGAAGACGACATAGCAACCGTCTTGGTTGGGGTACTGGTCGACCAGGCGACCGTCGTTCGGGGCCATTGCTGGCGCCGGGGCGGCAGCTTGGGCCGGGGCCGGCGCACGGGCTGGTGGCGTGGAGGGGCCGGAAGACCGTCCCCCAGGCCAATCGCTGTGAGAAGCTGCACTGCCGGAGCGTGTGCGTGGAGGGTTTGGCCCCCGAGTGATTCTTGCATGGAAGATCGAGCATCTACTCGAAGGTGAGCTTCGGCTGCCAGGCAGCCTTGCCGGTGCGCTGGCGCTGGCTGGAAGGCTGGGCAGCCGGCTCCTGATCCTCGATAGTGTTGAGCTGCCTGCTCCCGTAGCGGGGATCCGGCTGGTCGTTCTTGCGCTTGTTGCTCTGTGGCTGCCGGTTGTCGGCAGCCGGCTGGGTCGCGGCCGGCGTCGTTGTCGCCTTGGCTGACGGGGCCGTCTTGACCCGGATGGCCGAATCGGCCGTGGCATATTTGTCCGCCTTGGTCATGAGTTCGGCCAGCATGGCCGGCTCGGAGCATAGAAGCTTGTGCTTGAGAGGGGTGCCGTCCCGACAACCCTCAATGAAGTATTGCATGGCTTGCACCTCGTGCACTCCCTCACAGGAGTTGCGGAGCTTGGTCCACCGAGTGAGGTAGTCGCGGAGGGATTCGTCCGACCCCTGAACACACATAACAAGTTCACGGGGACGGCCAGGCCGCTTGTAGGTGCCGGTGAAGTTGCGGACGAAGGCCTCCTTGAAGTCTGTCCACATGTTGATGCTGCCAGCTGCCAGGCTGTTGAGCCAGGTGCGGGCCGAGCCGATGAGCATGAGGGGGGCGTAGCAGACGGCCATGCGTTTGTTTCCCCTTGCGATGCCCACTGCGGTGGTGTAATCGATCAGCCAGTCTTCTGGCTTGGCGGCCCCGTTATACTTTGGGGTGTCCCTAGGGAGTGTGAAGCCCTTCGGGAATGGCTCGGTGCGGATCCGGGGGCCGAAGCAAGCCGGGCCGATCGAGCCCTCCTCCTCGAGGAGGGCAGATTGCGCGAGTTGGTCGATGCGGTTGTGAGCATCATCCTTGCTACGGGGAACGTGTGGCCCGAGCCGGGCTAAAAGCTCGGGGCGGATGATGGGCGGTGTCGATTGCCGCGACCCGCGTTGCGGGGGTGGGGTGTGCCCCCGGCTGCGTCGGCTGCCGGATGCCGGCGCTTCGTGGTAGCGGCCACTACGAGGCGGCTCGCCGGTGCGCCGGCTGCTAACAGCCGACTGCTCATTCCCCGGCGGTTGAGAGGGCCGGGGGTCATGCGTCTCGATCCGACGACCGAAGACGCGAGGGGAACAGGAGTGCTACGCTGGCTGGCGGGCGGCAGTTCTTGTGCCCTCGTGCTCGGGCCGGGGGCCTTCGACGGCGGTGCCGCCTGCCGCGAGTTGATGTTGATGTGCGTCAACAACATCGATAAGCTCCTTGATGTGGCGCTCGTGGGCGGCACGCTCTTCGCCCTCCAAGGTGTCCAGTTCCTTGTAGGCCACCTTTAGTGCTCGCAGGTTAGCTGCGGGGGTGTCGTAGACGGGCATTTTGCCGCCGAGGATTTTGGCGACCACGTGACCACGGTCGCGCACGGCCCCACACCGGCTGGGCTCGGTGCTAGCCGGGGTAAGGCCGTAAGCGGAGGTGTATTCCCGCTGCACCGCTTCCATGCGGCGGCGCATGGCAGCGAGGGCAGTGGCATCCTCGAAGAGGATGCGACGAGCCGCCTCGAGGTCGGCCGCGACGGTATCGGGGTTTGCCATCGGGGCAATCGGGGTGCTCAAGCCCGGAGGGCCGCACCGATCGGGTCTGACGTGCTGACGCGGGCAACAGCGACGGTGGCCGTTACCCACGCCCGTTCGGAGGTGGTGGAGGAGGTGATGGCCATCACCCCCTCACAGTCACGGGACCCGCTGGGGCGGGCCGCAACAAGTACTCCCACAGCCATGGGCGGGCTGGCGCAGACGAGTACCCCCGTGGGGTACTCACCCGCGGCCGGAGCCTCGGCGAGGGTGAACCTGCCGAAGCGCTCGGTGAGCGCGTCGATGTCGGCCGCTAGGCCGTCGGAGTCGCCCGTAGGGCGTGCCGCGGCAAGCCCCATGAGCCTCCCACGGTTTTGCCGGGCCGAGCGGTGGCGGCAGGGAATGGCAAGAGGTCCCGCCCAGAGCATGAACCCGAACGGTGCCACAAATGGCCCCACGGTGGGCGCCAACTATCGTCGTTTTCTCACGACAAATGCCATAGGGTGGCTTATCGGTGGTGTTGGGGACATTGGATGCCGATGGGCTCCGGGTGCGGGATTGGGTACAAGAAGGTGGAGACACGTGACGTACCCAGGTTCGGGGCCCTCCGTGGGAGGTAATACCCTTAGTCCTGCTTGGATTCGTTGGATGGATGGATAAGTGTCACGTCCAAGATGCGCGCCTATCCGTTTTGAGGCACGAGGTCCTCGCAAAGGATAGAAGCACATCTTGCCATTAGCAAGATAAGCATCATCACATCATACATTTACAGAAGGGAAGAGTATACAAGTTGGCTTACACTCGCCACATGCTAAATTACAATATCACTCAGTTCATAGCATCATGAGGAACACAGGTTCCGACTACGGACAAAATCAAATGATAAAACAAATGCGATGATACTATCAAGCTGCCCAAGATCACGACCAAGTCCTCTACTCGTCGGGGTACGTCACATACATGCAGCCTCTCTCTTCATCATACTCCCATTGCAGCTGGGTAAGATCATCCTGAACATAATCATCTATACCCGCACCTAGATTGTTGTAATAAACTGTGAGCCACAGAGGATGGAAGGGGTGATGTTTAAGTCTGTAGCAGCTCTAAGCATTTATGGTGGCTAGCTTACATAACCAGAATGTAAAGTGAGTGGTCTACGACAATCGTTCGATTTCTAACCTGATCTCTAAGAGATCCTGAACACCTGCTTACGTCAGTCATAACCCCACCGTGTCCTCTCTCGGGTCATGTTCACGAGCAGAGACAGTCACGGTTACTCACATAGTTGGTGTATTTTAATTTGAGTTTACTTCAAGTTAGCTAGAACCGGGTGTTAAACAAATATCCAAGTTGCCACATAACCGCGGGCATGGCTTTCCAAAAGATTTAACCCTGCATGGGTGCTCCAACTAGTCCATCACAAATAACCACACTCCGCGGGAATTCCTCGACCACGGATCTCGTGATCTTCATCGGTAATTCCAAAGGATTTTCAACACCTCGAGTAAACCCGAAGAAAGTCAGAGTCCACACGCAATACATTCGATAAAGGTAAAACAAATCTAGCAAGACCTCCCGACGTGTCGACGAACCCGATAAGAGCCGCGTATCTCAGTCTCAGGACACGACGGATTGTACAAACTTCCGGTAGGCCAAACACAGAGTTGCCCCTGGTGGCCACCGGCGGTTGACATTTTTGGACCAACACTCATGCGGAGCACTGGCCCGGGGGTTGATTAAATTATCCACGGGGTTGCAAAGCCCTATGCAAGTTCATTAGTTATAGCAAATGTAGTACCAATGTTGGGTCTTGCCAGACAAGTTTTTAATCTCAACCGAATAAACAAGGGGGTCCCCATAACAACCCCAAGCGTGTTAGGAGCGCAAAATATGGAAAACATAACACCAGTAACAAGGAACTAATGGCGGTACGAGCAGAACAAATCACTTAGCAAAAGGCCAAGCCTTCCACCAATACCAGATATATATGTGCATTAAATTAAATAACATAATTTATTTGTGTTATCCAAACCATGTTATCACATGGAACGACCTACACCTGCAACTAAGAACGCTATAAGAGGGGCTGACCAGCGGTAACTTAGCCAATCAATGGTTTGCTGGGATGTGGAGGTTAGAGGCTGTCATGGCAACATGGGGGCTGATATCATGTGGTAGGTAGCACAATTGTAACGATAAAAACGAGAAAACTATCAAGCAAAGATAGTATTGGTATCCGGGTACGATCATCTTGCTTGTTGGTTCTTCAGTGGAACAAGTAGCGGGATCCTCGTAGTGGTACTCTCCAGGGTCCTCAAACTTAGTTTCGACACTCGCGTCTACCCAAGAGAAACAGCAAATAAATAACCAACCAAGGTGCCATGCACAACCAAGATGATTCATGATCCATTTAATGAAGGTTTTAACATGCAACCCAATTCTATTCAGGTTTAACATGCAAAGTTGGTATATTAATAAATCTGTACAGAACCTCATGTTAAGTTATTTAGACATACATGAACATGGAAAATATGGATGAATCATGCAAAATTGATGGAAATGCATATAAAGATCGCGAGAAAGGGAGATACGGTTCTTGAGATACGCTCACGACAAGGTACGTAGGCAAAACACAAGATCACCAAATACCTGGGTTAATTCTTGGCATTACAAGGTAGCCACTGGACAGGCGATGAAAAATCAATCACAATAGACTCAAAAATCACTCAATTTCATGGAGTATAGCTCCCACAACTCACAAAACAAAAATAGCACCCAATCTGCCACAAAACAGCAACATAGCAATTTGAAAAACTCACAACTAGAGCTACAGGAATCCTACAGACACAAGCAAGATATGGAAAGCTTCTACTCAACACCAACACTAATTTATCCAACTATGCAATCAGCAAAAGAGCCACACATCAATATGCATGTATCAAGCAAGTTGTCATGATGAATCAGGATTTTAGGGACTTGGTGAAAATTCCAGTTTTCTGGAATCTGTGTTAATAAAGTAGGAAGTTGAGAGCACTGGTTAAATATTCTTGAGAGCTCCTATTGGCATGAAAATTAATATTATGGTAGATAGCAATATCTACTACAAATACCTAACACTGAGCATGGTTAAATTCACAACAAATCACTAGCTACACCCCACTCTACAGGGCAAAACAATAACAGCAGACTCTCCAGACTTAAGCCATTTTTAAGCAGGTTGGCAGAAACAGAAAGTAGCCAACTAAACAGCATGGTTTCCAGTTATCTAGTGGCTTGACATGAATAAAAAAAATATTGGGACATTTCCAACAACCTTGACTAACAAATTCATGTTGGCAAGAACTTGAAAGCATGCATGGATTAATCCATATAAAAAAGACAGAAGGGCATCACAGCATAAAAATGCAGTTTTGTCAAGTTGCCCCAAAGTCAAATCTGACTTCACAGGTGCATACATGGGTTGATTCTACCCCAAAATCATTACTCATACCTATATGCTTGCATGGGACAAAAGGGAGCAAAGGGGGGTCGAAATTTGACCTCCCTAGGCCATGGTGACTTATGCCACTCACTAAACTTGATGTAAATGCCACAAAATGCTATGTGCTCCATAGATACATGTTGAGAGAGGTTATTTAGCATGATAGGGACATGATACATGGCATAGCAACAAAATTAAGGATGAAACTAGCTAGAAGAGAAAATATGCTCAAGAGCACCTAAAGAGAGATCTACCCATGCATCCCTACTCTCAAGCCCACACACACATCCACATACATGTATAAGAAGAGGCACAACCAAGATAACCTATGCAAACCTCCTAGTAAAGGTGTAAGGGCAAGCCCATACCCACACAGTACTCATACAAGATAAGCATGTGTGTATGCAACACATACACACACTCACTAGGACACACTAGGACACACATACACAAACATCCTACACTCAACTAGACACCCACATCACATCTACATGGCAAAACACACACACACAAGCATCACACTCTCATGTGTGTATGCACTAAGCACACACACACAAGTGCAAAAAAAAACACACTAAACAACCTACATGGCCACACCCGGATCTGGTGTAGCCACACCAGATCCCAGCCACGCACACACACACACACACACGGTGGGCGGATCCGCACACACAACAGCGGCGCGCATCAATCAACTAAAAGGAAAAACGGGGGTGGAACCAGGAATCGATCCCGCGACCTCGCGGTCGTCCCCGCGCACTCCTACCACTACGCCACACACTCGATCGTTACAAGTAGGGGGGCTTAGTCCTATTGAACTAACCCTCGCGCAAACTGAACCTGACGAGATGCCTGCTAACTTATAGAGATAACCGGAGCGGCGCGAACACGAACAGGGCACGCACGGCACGAGACCTACACGCGACAAAGGCATGAACTTCGAGCGGGAATGGAACGAGCACTTGGCATTCTACCAAAAGGACACGGAGTCCACGCTCAAGTGCCACAGGGGGCACGACCACGAGCTCGAGGCGGAGCTCAGATCGTCGGCCTAACAGATCTGCAACCACGGGCGAAATAAAGGAGGGAGAAGGCACTGAGGAGGAGCATGCTCACCTAAGGAGATGCAGGAACTGGCCGGAGTCGAGGAAGGGGAAGAAGACGCACGCAGGGGAAGAAGAAGCCACGTCGGGTCGAAGCGCAGTGCCGGGAAGAAGACGGCGACGGGGAAGACGCTCTAGCAATGTTGCCGTGGCCCTAGCACCTGGGACGGGGCACGGGCACCTTGTCGCGGCCCTTGGACATGGCGACGGGGACACAACAACGACGGGGAGGCGCCGGCGATGACGTCCTCTGCTGCTTGCTCACTGCACCGCAGCAAGCTCTCTCTGAACACTCTCTGTAGGGAAGAAGAAGGAGGAAGAAGATGGGGAAGGAGCGGCGGCGCGAGGGAGGAAGGAGGAGGAAGAGGAAGAGGGGAGTCGGGGCTAGGGCTAGGTGCTCCTTATGGCCATGGAGGCGCACTGGAGGCCGTCAAATCACGTCGCCTTTTGACGTGGACAGCGCGGATGCGCGCCGTACTGACGGAGGAAGGAGGGACCGGACAGACGAGCACTGGCGATGCTAGGCCTCGTGGGCCGGAAGCCCACACGCATACACTCCCTCTCACACGAAAACAACAGGTTTTCTTATTTAATTAAAACAGCCACCTCACAATAAATTCCCAGAGCACATAAGAGGGTTTTTGAGGAAAACAAAAATACGTGTGAGGAGTAAATAACGTGCTCATATTAAATAAAATATTAGGTTGATTATATGAACAAGTTATTTTATTAATATATTAATAAAACAGCCCCTGTTTTAAATAGTTTTCAAAGCCAAACACATCCAAATATCAAAAGCTTCACTTCCAATATTTATGAGACATATTGGGCTACCACATGAACATTTTAAAATCATTTAATTAGCAACTTAAATCTGGTCATATAATTTTAAAGAAGAGAGGGGAAGATGGGAGGTGATGTTGATGTAGAAAGAGAGGGAGAAGAGGAAAGCACACATGACCCCAACCACACACAAACCACCTCAACACCAAGCACATCACAACACAAGATCCAATCCAGGACACACAACATAGCAAGCATGATGAATGTCATGATGATGAAATGATGGAGGCGCAGTGCTCAAAAGAAAACATTTATGAGTAAATGTATTGTAATATGTCTGAAGACAATTTAATGTTTTAAGGTTATGATACATGGTTTTATCATGTTTTTATTGTTTTGCATTCCTTATAACTCTTGTGTAGCCGTTGGAACTGAAAGTTGTGATACGTCTCCAACATATCTATAATTTTTTATGATGGCATGCTATCATATTATCTGTTTTGGATGCTTTATATGCATTAATATGATATTTTATATTATTTTTGAGACTAACCTATTAACCTAGAGCCAAGTGTCAGTTTATGTTTTTCCTTGTTTTTGAGTTTTGCAGATATGGAATATTTAACGGAGTCCAAACGGAATAAAACCTTTGGAAGGAATTTTTTTGGAAGGAAACAAGTCATCCAAGCTTGGAGTGCACGCCAGGGGAGGTGCCAGGGAACCATAAGCCTTCTAGGCACGGCCCACCCCTGGCCATGCCTAGCAGGCTTGTCGCCTCCTGGCAGGTCTCCTAACCCTAATTCTTGGCCTATAAATACCCAAATATTCCCCCAACATCAAAAATAGCCACGCAAATACTTTTCCGCCGCCTGAAGCCTCCGTTCCCGAGATATTCAATCTTGGAGCCTTTTCCGGTAATCTGTCGGAGGGGGTTTCAATCACGAAGGGCATATACATCAACTCCACTGCCCCTCTGATGATGCGTGAGTAGTCCACCATAGACCTACGGGTCCATACCTAGTAGCTAGATGGCTTCTTCTCTCTCTTTGATCTTCAATACCATGTTCTTTATGATCTTCATGGAGATCTATCCGATGTAATCCTATTTTGTGGTGTGTTTGTCAACATCCGATGAATTGTGAGTTTATGTTCAGATTATCCATGAATCTTATTTGAATCTCCTCTGATTTCTTATATGCATGATTTCATATCCTTGCAAGTCTCTTCGAGTTATTGGTTTGGTTTGGCCAACTAGATTGGTAATTCTTGCAATGGGAGAAGTGCTTGGTTTTGGGTTAAATCTTGCGGTGTCCTCACCCAATGTCAAAGTAGGGGTAGCGAGGCACGTATTGTATTATTGCCATCAAGGGTACCAAGATGGGGTTTTCATCATATTGCTTGAGTTTATCCCTCTACATCATGTCATCTTTCTTAATGCGTTACTCTGTTCTTCATGAACTTAATACTCTAGATGCAGGCAAGAGTCGGTCGATGTGTGGAGTAATAGTAGTAGATACAAAATCATTTCGGTCTACTTGTCATGGACGTGATGCCTATATGCATGATCATTGCCTTGGATAACTACATGATTATTCGCTTTTCTATCAATTGCTTGACAGTAATTTGTTTACCCACCATGATATTTACCTTCAAGAGAGAAGCCTCTAGTGAGACCTATGGCCCCAGGTCTATTTCCCATCATATATTTTCAGATCTATACTTGCTGCAATTTATTTACCTTTTACTTTCCGCACTCGTTACATCTATCTCTATCGGATTTAATCCTTGCAAATATCCGTGAATGGATTGACAACCCTTTATAGCGTTGGGTGCAAGATTTTGATTATTTTTGTTGGTGCATCCATCGGTGACTTGCTTGTTCCTCCTACTGGATTGATACCTTGGTTCTCAAAAACCGAGGGAAATACTTATCTACTTTGTTGCATCACCCATTCCTCTTCAAGGGAAAACCAACGCATGCTCAAGAGGTAGCAAGAAGGATTTCTGGCGCTGTTGCCGGGGAGGATACACATCAAGCCTACCAAGTACCCATCACAAACTCATATCTTGCATTTACTTTATTTCCCATTTGCCTCTCATTTTCCTCTCCCCCACTTCTAACAAGATTTTTAGAAAATACCAAAAATATTAACTTTTTATTCGCCCTTCTTTCGCTTGCCTTTCGTTTGTTTGAACTCATGGCTATTCTTACTACTATAACTAATACTCCCGAGTATGAGGTTCTTAATTTTAAGCAAAGGTAGGGAGAAAACTTAAAATATGCTTGGTATAGAATTTGCAATTCTCAAAATAGATCTATTTGTAAGCAATCTACTACTGTTCTCCTTCGCAATTTTTATGTGGGTATCACTCCTTGGAATAGATATGTTCTAGATACCATCATGGGAGGGAATTTTTTTGGGAAGTCATACCTTTGACTCCTATAGTGCTATGATAAATTTGTTTGGATCAGCCCCAATCATGGTTAATGGGACAATTTTAACTCGGGAACATGTGATGTGAAGGCTTGATATTATTGAAAAAAGGGTTGCTACGGTTGAGCTTATTGAAAACTTGGATAAAAAGCTTCATAATCACATTACTAAATATGGATCTAAAGTAGGAGTTACCTTAAAAAATCTCAAGGAAAAAGAACCCATAGTTAATGAAAAATTGGAACAAGATTCCTCTAGAGTTGGCAAGCTAGAGGACATTATTACCAACTTGGGATCTGCTTTTGCCTTAGTACAAACCACTCCAAATCCTTCGCCTCCTAAGGCTGCCAAGGTTGTTTTTTTTCCTAAAAATAAGGATGAGTCTTCTAGTAAGGATGAAATCTCAAGACAATAAGTATTCACCCCAACTTTCTCAATATCATTAAGGAACTAATTGCTACCATTGAATCTCTTGATTTTTTACCTAGGAGTATTATCATTGATAAGAACAACGGGCCTCCTAGGGCTTACAAGTGTGCAATTGAGGAGTTGCATACCAAAGATGACAATACCTAGATCTATTGTGTTTTGCCTAGCTAGGGGCGTTAAACAATAGCGCTTGTTGGGAGGCAACCAATTTTATTTTTGTGTTCTGTTTTTGCTTATGTTTTTAGTGTTTCCCACATTATTACTTCTGTAGTAATTTTGTTTTGTTGTTTTAATTAGTGTTTGAGCCAAGTAAAACCTTTAGGGTGATCTATGGTAGTTGTTGATTTGATCTTGTTGAAAAACAAAAACTTTTGCGCTCAGTCCAAGAATTTTCCAATTTTTTCAGAGAGTCGAATTGATCTAAATTTTTTAAAAAAGATTGATATATAAATTTCCCAGGATTTCCTAAGTTTGCAGAATTTTTTATTTATGGAAGTATACTAACTTTCTAGATTGCTATAGACTGTTCTGTTTTTGACAGATTCTGTTTTCTTTGAGTTGTTTGCTTATTTTGATGAATCTATGGGTTGTATCATGTGGTATGAGCCATGGAGAAGTTAGATTACAGTAGGTATAAAACCAATATAAATAAAGAATAAGTTCACAATAGTACCTAAAGTGGTGATTTATTTTCGTATACTAACGGATCTCACGAGTTTTCTGTTAAGTTTTGTGTTGTGAAGTTTTCAAGTTTTGGGTAAAGATTGGATGGACTATGGAATAAGGAGTGACAAGAGCCTAAGATTCGGTATTCCCAAGGGACCCCAAGTCATATTCAAGGATGACAAAGAGCCTAAGCTTGGGGATGCCCCGGAAGGCATCCCCTCTTTCGTCTTCAATCCATCAGTAAATTTGCATTGAGGCTATATTTTTATTGACCACATGACATGTTTTTTGCTTGGAGTGTCTTGTATGATATGAGTATTTGTTTGTTAGTTTTCCACAATCATCCTTGATGCACACATCTTTTGAGAGAGAGACACTGAATCGTGAATTTATTAGAATACTCTTTGTGCTTCACTTATATCTTTTGAGTTGGGCAATATTCCTCTATATGCTTCACTTATATCTTTTAGAGCACGGTGGTGTTTTCGTTTGATAGAAATAAATGAACTCTAGTACCTCACTTATATTATTTCGAGAGTTCCTAAAAACAGCATGGTAATTGGTCTAGGTTATGAATTTAGTCCTAATATGATAGGCATCCAAAAGGGATATTATAAGAACTTCCATATTAAGTGCATTGAGTGTTTATGAGAAGTTTGATTCCTTGCATAAAATTTTGAGATATAAAGATGGTAATGTTAAGAGACATGTTAGCAAGTAAATTGTGATTTGGTAAAAATACTTGTGTAAAGGTTTGTGATTCCCGTAGCATGCATGTATGATGAACCGCTATGTAAGGAAGTCGGAACATGACTTGTTTATAGATTGTCGACCTTTGTGTGAGGGTCGGGGGCATGCGATGCTTAACTCCTACCAACCTCCCCCATAGGAGAATGCGTTTAATGCTTTGCTTCAATGACTAATAGAATTTTGCAATAAGTATGTGAGTTCTTTATGAGTAATGTTGAGTCCATGGATTATACGCACTCTCACCCTTCCACTTTTGCTATCCTTTCTAGTACGGCGCAACTTTCACCGGTGCAACAAACACCTTCCTCAAAACAGCCACCATATACCTTCCTCAAAATAGCTACCATATATCTTTCCTCAAAACAGCCACCATACCTACCAATTATGGTATTTCCATAGCGATTCCAAGATATATTGTCATGCAACTTCCACCGTTTACATTTATGACATGCACACCATCACTTCCATATTGCATATAGAGTCTATTTTGTCATACGTATCGAGTTGTAATTTTCCTTTCGAGTTGTAAGTAAATAAAAGTGTGATGATTTTCATTATAGAGCATGTCCCATGTGAGGAAAGGATGATGGAAGCTATGATTCCTTACTAGTAGGGATGAGAGTCCGGACTTTATGAAATATAAAAGAGGCCTACGAAGCCCAAATAAAAAAATGAATAAAAGAGGCCTTAGATGCCCAACAATAAAATGAGAGAAAATATAGAAGGGACAATGCTACTACCTTTTTCCACACTTGTGCTTCAAAGTAGCACCATGATCTTCATGATAGAGAGTCTCCTATTTTGTCACTTTCATATAGCTAGTGGAATATTTTTCTGCATGATGCACGTCCACTTAGTTTCCTTTTGAGATTTCATACACTTATAGCTCTAGTGCATCTATTGCATGGAAATCCCTACTCACTCACATTGATATCTATTGATGGGCATCTCCATAGCCCATTGATACACCTAGTTGATGTGAGACTATCTTCTCCCTTTTCCTTGACAACCTCCACCATATTATATTCCACCTATAGTGCTATATCCATTGCCTGCGCTCATGTATTGCATGAGAGTTGAAAATTTTTAAGAAAATAAAGGTGTGAAAACAATTGGTTGACTTTTTATCGCGGTTGTGCATGATGTAAATACTTTGTGTGGAGAACATGGAGAATAGCGAGACCATATGGTATTGTAGGGATAACTTTCTTTTGCCATTATATTTTCAAGAGATGCAATTGCTTTGCTAGTATGCTTGAAATGTTATTGTTTCTATATCAATATTCAGCTTTTGTTTTGAGTCTTACAGATCTGAATATTCATGCCACAATAAAGAATATTACTTGGATAAATATGTTAGGTAGCACTCCACATCAAAAATTCTGTTTTTATCATTTACCTACTCGAGGACGAGCAGGAATTAAGCTTGGGGATGTTGATACGTCTCCAACTTATCTATAATTTTTTATGATGGCATGCTATTATATTATTTATTTTGGATGTTTTATATGCATTAATATGATATTTTATATTATTTTTGGGACTACCTATTAATCTAGAGCCAAGTGCCAATTTTTGTTTTTATCCTTGTTTTTGAGTTTTGCAGATATGGAATATTAAACGGAGTCCAAATGGAATAAGACCTTTGGAAGGAATTTTTCTAGAAGGAAACAAGTTATCCAAGCTTAGAGTGCATGTCAGGGGAGGTGCCAGGGCGCCACAAGCCTTCTAGGCACGCCCCCCTGGCCGCGGCTAGCAGGCTTGTCGCCTCTTGGCAGGTCTCCTAACCCTAATTCTTAGCCTATAAATACCCAAATATTCCCCCAACATAAAAAAATAGCAACGTAAATACTTTTCCGCTGTCGGAAGCCTCCGTTCCCGAGAGATTCAATCTTGGAGCCTTTTTCGGTAACCTGCCGGAGGGGTTTTTGATCACGAAGGGCATCTACATCAACTTCACTGGCCCTCCGATGATGTGTGAGTAGTACACCACAGACCTACGGGTCCATAGGTAGTAGCTAGAGGGCTTCTTCTCTCTCTTTTATCTTCAATACCATGTTCTTCATGATCTTCATGGAGATCTATCTGATGTAATCCTCTTTTGTGGTGTGTTTGTCAACATCCGATGAATTGTGAGTTTTTGTTCAGATTATCCACGAATCTTATTTGAATCTCCTCTGATTTCTTATATGCATGATTTCATATCCTTGCAAGTCTCTTCGAATTATTGGTTTGGTTTGGCCAACTAGATTTGTAATTCTTGCAATGAGAGAAGTGCTTGGTTTTGGGTTCAATCTTGTGGTGTCCTCACCCAGTGACAAAGTAGGCGTAGCGAGGCACATTTTGTATTGTTGCCATCAAGGGTAACAAGATGGGGTTTTCATCAGATTTCTTGAGTTTATCCCTCTACATCATGTCATCTTTCTTAATGCGTTACTCTGTTCGTCATGAACTTAATACTCTAGATGCAGGCAGGAGTCGGTCGATATGTGGAGTAATAGTAGTAAATGCAAAACCGTTTCGGCCTACTTGTCACGGACGTGATGCCTATATGCATGATCATTGCCTTGGATAACTACATGATTATTCGCTTTTCTATCAATTGCTTGACAGTAATTTGTTTACCCGCCATGATATTTGCATTCAAGAGAGAAGCCTCTAGTGAAACCTATGGCATCCGGGTCTATTTTCCATCATATATTTTTCAGATCTATACGTGCTACAATTTTTTAGCTTTTACTTTCCGCACTTGTTACATCTATCTCTATCAGATCTAATCCTTGCAAATAAATGTGAAGGGATTGACAACCCCTTTATAGCGTTGGGTGCAAGAGTTTGATTATTTGTGTAGGTGCATCCATTGGTGACTTGCTTGTTCCTCCTACTGGATTGATACCTTGGTTCTCAAAAACTGAGGGAAATACTTATCTACTTCGCTACATCACCCTTTCCTCTTCAAGGGAAAACCAACACATGCTCAAGAGGTAGCAAGCTGCGACTCGTCGTCTTCAACCCCCATTTAGATGCTACATGGGGTGTGTCTACCTATGCACGATACCCTTAGCTGAGCTATCGGAACCCGAAGGCGGTGGAGTGCGGCGGACCTGGCAATCAGACCATAATGCTTTATTGCTTTCACTTAGCCGTAGGGGCGCAAAAAGGACTGTGGGAGGCTGGTGACTAGCCCCCGGTGACTTGTGATGTTCGGATGAACCGCGGCTAAAGGAGATATCACATGGTTTGTAAAAATACCAAACCCATCGTATGGCATGAAATAACCTCCGACGAGGTCTTGAGTATAACACTTAATCTCGGATTCACAGACCGGTTCTCGCATACTATGACAGTCAGTTTTTGGCTTTCTCCTCTAAGGTGTTTGACCATGCTAGCCGGAAACACAATCGCAGAGGTGCTCCCTTTGCCCTTTTAGCCGAACGAGCAAAACGTAAAGGGGCAAGCACAGGAGCTGGGCAACCCAACTATTGACCCAAGACATAGTTCGGAACCAATGCATATAAAGCAAATTCCAAGACGCCAAACGCATAATCAATTGTGCATAAGGCGATTTTTTTAAACTCGAGCCCCCGGTCTATTAGCTGCTTGCATCGTAATGTACTGAATAGTGTCACAAGAAGAGGGTGAAAATAGAATATGTGCCGAAAAAGGATAACGAGACAACCATGTATAATGATTTTATATTTTTCTCAATGACCCTTATTGCTCTAATTGCCGAAGCAATTTTTTACAGGTATTTGAAAAAAGAAATTTTACAGGAGTGGTTGTACCAGGGGTCTTCGATTGGTGGCCTTACGTCCTTGATGTGCCCTATCGCTCGTCTACTCCTGTGCCTCCTATGGATTGGTGCACCGATGGGTGGTACTGTTCGGCGAATGGATCTTGCAAACAAGGTCTTGAGAAGTCGCCGGACTATGGATGGGATTTACGCCTTTAGCAGGCCCTTGATGGTACCTGTAGTGTGTCTGAAGATATTTGATGGTAGTAGTTCGGTCCAGCTGAACACTTACTCTTTTTTACCCACCGCCGCCCATGGAATTTTGAGCGTGAAGTTGTGCCTCCTTGGCATGTACTTTGCTGGTCCTAGGGTTGTGCGATGGGGGGCGAGTCCCTATTTATGGGGAGAAGAAGGTTCTGAGAGTTCGGGCTGAAACTGAGCTTGCTTCCCAACCTTGCGTGCCTTTACGGCAGGTGTCGGCGTTTGCCGGCCATCATTGTAGTGGAATTCGGCCACCAGGGCCAACACATGTTCCTCAGTTCGGAGGGAGCGCTCTGTGTTGGTTTTGACAGTAATGACCCCCTTGGGGCCGAGCATCTTGAGCTTGAGGTATGCGTAGTGTGGGACGGCTTTGAAGCGAGCGAACGTTGTTCGGCCTAGCAGGGCGTGATAGCCGATGCGGAAAGGTATAATGTCGAAGATCAAGTCTTCGCTTCGAAAATTATCGGGCGAACCGAACACTTCTTCCAGGCTTACAGAGCCTATGCACCGGGCTTCGACGCTTGGAATCACTCCTTTAAAGGTAGTGTTGCTGGGTTTGATCCTTGACGGATCTTTACCCATCTTTTTCAATGTATCTGAGTAAATCAGATTTAGGCTAATTCCTCCGTCCATGAGGACTTTAGTGAGGTGATACCCGTCTATAATGGGGTCTAGGACGAGGGCGACTGAACCTCCATGACGGATACTGTTTGGGTGGTCACGTTGATCAAAGGTGATCGGGTACACCGACGATGGGTTATACTTTGGGGCTATAGGCTCTACGACATAGACCTCTCGAAGGGTGCGCTTCCTCTCCTTCTTGGGTATATGGGTGGTGTATATCATATTTACTATTTTCACCTCTGGAGGGAACTTCTTTTGTCCACCACCAATCGGACCCTGAGGCTCATCCTCATCCTCACTCTGTGGGCTCTTGTCCTGATCCTCGGATATGAGTTTGTCGGCCTGTTTGAATACCCAACAGTTACGGTTGGTGTGGTTGGCAGGCTTCTCTTAAGTGTCGTGGATTTGGCAAGGCCTTTCCATGATCTTCTCCAGCGGGGTGGGTCCGTCACGATTGCCTTAAGGAGGCTTCTTCCGTTGCCCGTGTCGGGAATTGCGGAAGCCGGCGTTAACGGCCGTGTCATCGGCATCACTGTTTTGTGCCGACGCTTATTCTTGTTGCACTTTGGTTTCCCATTACCGTCCCAAACTTTGGAGGTTCCGGGGTCTTCGGGGTTGTGGCTTCGTCTTGCGAGCCAGTTATCCTTGCCCATGCAAAAGTGGGACATGAGGGATGTAAGGTCGTACATTGTCCGAGGTTTATCCTGGCCAAGATGGCAAGCCAACCATTCATCACGAATATTGTGCCGGAAGGAGGCTATTTCCTCGGCGTCCGGGCAGTCAACAATCTGATTTTGCTTGGTCAAGAACCGATTCTAGAATTGCCGCGTGGTCTCTCCTGGCTTTTGGATGACATTGCTCAAATCGGAGGAGTCCGCCAACCGAACATATGTGCCCTGGAAGTTAGATCAGAATGCATCCTCTAGATCTTCCCAGCATCCTATGGAATTTTCGGGGAGGCTGTTCAACCAATGCCGAGTTGGCCCCTTAAGTTTTAGGGGTAGATATTTGATGGCGTGGAGATCATCTCCTTGCGACATGTGGATGTGGAGGAGGAAATCCTCAATCCATACAGTTGGGTCAGTTGTCCCATCGTACCGCTCTATGTTTACGGGTTTAAACCCCTCCGATAACTGATGTTGCATCACCTTGTTCGTGAAGCACAGTGGGTGGGTGGCGCCTCTGACCCGAGCTATGTCGCGCTGGTAATCGGCGTCTGTTCTTGCCCGGTTTTGTTCCCGGCCTCTATTGTTGCGGTCGAGCCAGGGCCTGTACCCATCCCGTTGATTGGGTGAGTACCCTCTGGATCTATAGATGGATCTTGTGCGACCTGCCCTATGGTCTAGGTCGTGCCGTAGGTCGAACATGTCATCAGGCTCTATTGGCTCTTTTCCCCGTCTTCAGGGTATCTCTGGCCTATAACCGGTGTGGTCAGTTGTCCCGTTGCACCCTCGAGGGGGGCGGTCTCGCTTATTGTATGGGGTATGTTTGGGAGATGGCATATCAGTGAGCTCGTCTTTGAATTGTGGCAGCAACCTTCTGCGTGGATATCTCTTAGGTTAGTCCGATAGACCGGTACCGTATCCTTCCTCAGTTGCCAGGACTCTCGCCCATCGATCATTGAGGTTGTCTTGTTCGGCTTTATGTTGTTGTTCTTTTGTTTTTAGGCTGCGGGTGGTGGCTATAAGTTGTTGCCTGAACAGTTCCTGATCTGCAGGATTATCAGGGATGTCGAAGTCATCACCTTCCGAGATGTCCTCCTCCTCAGAAGGGCGAAGGTAATTGTCGTCCTCGGAATCGTTTAGGTCATCGGGTCTGCGATGGTCTTTAGGCCTCTAGTGACCCTCTAGCGGGTGTTCGGGGATATCGGGATCGCCGAGGTCTTCTAGGGTATCTCCGTCCCCGGTGCCGATGATAGCTTTCCATCCCTTATTTCCCTTTGACTGTTTATGCTATTTCCGGCGCATTGATGGCACTTCACCTGATTTGTCGCCATTGTTTTTAGGCGTGTTCTCGCCATTAGAGGCTAGAGTGTCCACCATGTAGATGTCGTATGTGGAGGTGGCGGCCCATTGTCTGGTGTTAACGAGGGTGGGATCACAATCCTCCTCATCCATGTATTCTGCGTCATCGGAGGCATAGTCCAACATGTTGGTTAAATCTTCAACTATGACTATCAAGTGGGTGGTGGGTGGGACAAAAAATTCGTCCTGACCCGCCCTAAGACCGATATGAGTATGGATCGGGGTTGGGTCATCGGTAATCTTCATCGACGAGATTCGATCTAGGTCCTCCTTGAGTATCGAGAGCTCAATCGGGTCAACCTTCTCGGAGCTTTCGGAGTTGACCTCCGTTGTATCCTTGCTAGGGAAGTGTTCAGCAAGAACAGGTATCCGGTCATATGGCACTATGGCCGAATCCGGACTAAGAGTCAGGTCATTACTGGGGTAGATCCCATGGGCGTGACCAAAAGAGGGATCCGAGGTTAAAGCCTTGGAGTCTTCAGGCATGGTAGGCGAGATTGCATGCCCGGTTAGCGAAATATCGCCCCAAGAGTCTACGGAGAACTCTAGGTTCCTCAATCTGACCTCTTGATCAGGGGTGAAGCTCCTGACCCGGCCTAGATGGCCGGTCGGGTCGGCGTGCAGCATGATGCTGCCGAAAGCAAAGTTCTGTCCGGGGACAAAAGTGTCCATATTGCGGACCTCTTTGTTAGTGACGACGCGAGCCATCGACTCCTCTGGTGATCATAGTGGAACTCTCAATGAAAGCACCAATGTCAGTGTCAAAACCGGCAGATCTCGGGTAGGGGGTCCCGAGCCGTGAGACTAGAATCGATGGTAACAAGAGACGATGTTTACCCAGGTTCTGGCCCTCCTATGGAGGTAATACCCTACGTCCTGCTTGATTGTATTGATGATATGTAGGTTATAGAGTTGATCTACCTCGAGATCGAATAGCTAAACCCTAGATGAGTTGTTCTTTGTCTACAACCTAAAACCCTCCGACTTATATAGACGCCAAGGGTACCTAGGGTTTACACATGGTCAGTTACATGTCGAAGGGATGAACATGCCTATTCACTACTACAAACGTGGAGGACACGCCACGATTCCCGAAACTTCCTTCTGGGAGACAGGGCCTTCGATCGATCCAATGTTCAGCAAACAACCCATACTGTCCGGGCCATAAGAAACAGGTTGGCCTCCCAAGGACCCCTTAAACCAGGACTCCCTCAACAACGTCGGGGAGGCAACGGCGTCGGGGGCGGAAATGGGGGGCGGCGGCGGGGGCAACGATGAGGAGCGAGCGAACTCGGGGAGGCGACGGCGAGATCCGACAGCCTAGCAGTGTCGAGGTGGTTTTCGTCGCCGTCGGGGGAGAGGGAAAGCAGATGGATTTGGAATTTTTTCCAAGGCCCGCTTATATAGTTCAACCTTTAGTCCCGGTTGGTGGCTCCAACCGGGACTAAAGGCCACCCTATCGTCCCGGCTGGAGCCACTAGGGAGTAAAGGTAGTTTTCGCCAGGCGAAAGGGCAAGAAGCACAACCCTTTAGTCCCGGTTGGTTCCTGGTTGGTGGAACCAACCGGGACTAAAGTGGTACCTATAGTCCCGGTTGGGGCCATCAACCAAGACTAAAGGGCTGGTCCTGGCCGTTGTGGGAGTTTAGTCCCACCTCACCAAGCAAGAGGCGCCCGCACCGGTTTATAAGCCCGCCCTTCTCTACCTTGTTAAGTTCCTCTCAAAGTGAAAATAGATGCCCTTATACGGGATCTTTGACCTAAATTCAAAATGTCGTGCTAGTATGCACTTACTAGCTATTTGAATTTAGGTCGAATTTTCCCTATAAGCGCATCTATTTTCACTTTTGCTATTTTTTATATTATTTTTTTGCATATTAAAAGTTCTTAACAAAAAATACTTTATGAATATTCTTTTTTCTATTAAAGTTTTTAACAAAAATAACTTTGATAATTTTAGTTACATGAATTTTATATAATATTAAGTTAAATAACTTTGATTGGGTGAAACCACGTCTATTACAAAGGGATTTCAATTTTTAAAACATATTTGAACTCCAGACTTTTTCTGCATTCAATATGCACCATTCAAAGCCACATCATCACTTTTTAACCCTTTCGTGACTTCATTTGCTATTTTTCATGCATTTCATGATTTATTTTGAGATAAAATGACCTTGAATTGAAAAGCATTATAAATGAACTCGGAAATGGTTGAAAGTTGGCATTGTATCATAATTTCACCCACATAACATGTGCTAAAAAGTAAAGAGGGTTAGAAGAAAAACTGGATGCACTTCGTGTACAAACTGGACAATCTCTTTCGAAGTATTAGGGTTTCGAACGAAAACTCATCTATTACAAAAGGATTTCAATTTTTAAAACATATTTGTACTCAAGACTTTTTCCGCATTCAATATGCACCATTCAAAGCCTCATCATCACTTTTTAACCTTTTTCTGACTTCATTTGTTATTTTTCATGCATTTCATGATTTATTTTGAGCTAATATGTCCCTGAATTGAGAAGCACTGCAAATGAACTCTGAAATGGTTGAAAGTTAGCATGGTATCATAATTTCACCCACATAGCGTGTGCTAAAAATTTGAGGGTTACAAGAAAAACTGGATGCACTTTGTGTACAAAATGGACAATCTCTTTCAAAGTATGAGGGTTTCGGATGAAAACACATATATTAAAAAAGGATTTCAATTATTCACATGTAACTGCAGTGATATTCTAGATGAAAGCCATGATCAGAATAGTTGTGGACAGAAAGTCTTCACTTTTTCTTCGCGTGTGTCCCTTGCTTATTGCGCCTTAACCATGGATAATCTTCATCGTTTAACAAGATGCTTGGGTCAGCCTTCACTTTGAAGGGAGGAATTTCATGAAACTTTTCACGATCTTCAGACTTGTGTGTCTGTCCCTCCACTCACACGATATTTCTTTTCCATGAAAGAACTACGTTTCGTTTTGGCTCATTCTTTGATGTATCAGCTTCCTTATCTCTTTTTCTCGGTTTGGTAGACATGTCCTTCACATAGAAAACCTGCGCCACATCATTGGCCAGGACGAATGGTTTGTCTGTGTACCCAAGATTGTTGAGATCCACTATTGTCATTCCGTACTGCGGGTCTATCTATACGTCGCCTCCTGACATATTGACCCATTTGCACCGAAACAATGGGACCTTAAATTCATGTCCATATTCAAGTTCCCATATCTCCTCTATGTAACCATAATATGTGTCCTTTGCCCCATTAGTGATTGCTACATCAAAGCAGACACCATTGTTTTGGTTGGTGCTCTTTTTATCTTGGGCGATCGTGTAAAATGTATTTCCATTTATCTCGTTCCCCATGTAAGTCAAAACAGTCGAAGATGGTGTCCTGGCCAACACGTACATGTCATTTGCAACATTGTTGTTACGCATGAGATGCATTTGCAACCAACCGCCGAAAGTATCAATGTGTTCACGTGTAATCCAGTTGCCAGATTGCACCGGGTGTGTGCAACACATACGGGGACGCCAAGGTAGAATTCTATAGAATTGTGTAGTGTGCGTGCGCCCAGGAATGCCCGTCCCTACATATTATTAATTTCGCTCCTAACGTGCCTTTTCCACTCAGTCTCCCTCATACCGCGATTTAGGGACACCAATCGGCTGAAGGTCAGGAAAAAAGTCAACACAAAACCCAATGACCTCCTCTGTTTGATGGCCTGTGGAGATGCTTCTTTATGGCCTAGCACGATACGAACATATTTCTTCAAGACTCCCATGAACCTCTCAAAGGGGAACATATTGTGTAGAAATAAAGGACCCAAAATGACAATCTCGTCGACTAGATGAACTAGGACGTGAGTCGTGATATTGAAGAAGGATGGTGGGAACACCAACTCGAAGCTGACAGGACATTGCACCAAATCATTCTGTAACATTGGTAGGATTTCCGGATCAATTACCTTATGAGAGATTGCATTGAGGAATGCACATAGTTTCACAATGGCTAATCGAACATTTTCCAGTAGAAGCCCCCTCAATGCAACCGGAAGCAGTTGCGTCATAATCACGTGGCAGTCATGAGACTTTAGGTTCTGGAATTTTTTCTCTGCCATGTATATTATTCCCTTTATATTCGACGAGAAGCCAGACATGACCTTCATACTGAGCAAGCATTCAAAGAAGATTTCCTTCTCTTCTTTGGTAAGAGCGTAGCTGACAGGACCTTCATACTACTTTGGATGCATGCCGTCATTTTCGTGCACAGTTGCTGGTCCTCCCGTGCATCCGGTGTATCTTTTGACTTCCCATACACGCCCAAGAATCCTAGGAGGGTCACGCAAAGATTCTTCATCACGTGCATCATGTTGATTGAAGAGCGCACCTCTAGGTCTTTCCAATAGGGTAGGTCCCAAAATATAGATTTCTTCTTCCACATGGGTGTGCATCCCTCAGCGTCAGTTGGAACAGATTGTTCGTTAGTACCCTTTACAAAGATTACTTGTAAATCCTTGACCATATCAAGTATGTCATCATCAGTACGGAGGACGGGCTTCTTCTGGTGATCTGCCTCACCTTTGAAATGCTTGCCTTTCTTTCTTAAGGCATGCTTGGTCGAAAGAAACCAACGATGTCCCAGGTACACATTCTTCTTGCATTTGTCCAAATATATACTTTGGGTATCATCTAAACAATGCGTGCATGCGTTGTATCCCTTGTTTGACTGTCTTGAAAGATTACTAAGAGCAGGACAATCATTAATGGTTACAAATAGCAACGCTCGTAGATCAAATTCCTCTTGTTCATGCTCGTCCCACACACGTACACCTTTTCCATTCCATAGCTGTAAAAGTTCTTCAAGTAATGGCCTTAGGTACACATCAATGTCGTTGCCAGGTTGCTTAAGGCCTTGGATGAGCAGTGGCGTCATTATGAACTTCCGCTTCATGCACAACCAAGCAGGAAGGTTATAGATACATAGAGTCACGGGCCAAGTGCTATGATTGCTTCTCTGCTCCCCAAAAGTATTAATGTCATCTGCACTTAAACCAAACCATACGTTCCTTGGGTCATTTGCAAAGTCCGACCGGTCTTTCTCGATTTTTCTCCACTGCGACCCATCAGCGGGTGCTCTCAACTTCCCATCTTTCTTACGGTCTTTTTTATGCCATTGCAACAACTTGGCATGCTCTTTGTTTCTGAACAAACATTTCAACCGTGGTATTATAGGAGCATACGACATCACCTTGGTAGGAACGCTAGGGCGCTCACCCTCAACATCACAAGGGTCATCTCGTCAGATCTTATACCGCAATGCACTGCATATCGGGCATGCGTGCAATTCCTCGTACTCAACGATGTAGAGGACACAGTCATTAGGGCATGCATGTTTCTTATGCACCTCTAATCCTAGAGGGCAGAAAACCTTCTATGCTTCGTACGTAATGTCAAGCAATTCGTTATCCTTTGTAAGCTTATTCTTCATTATTTTTAGTAAGTTTTCAAATCCCTTGTCAGATAAACCATTCTCTGCCTTCCATTGCAGCAATTGCAGTGTGGTACCGAGCTTTGTGTTGCCATCTTCGCACTTTGGATACAACCCTTCTTTGTGATCCTCTAACATGCGATCGAACTTCAACTTCTCCCTTTCACTTTCGCATTCTCTCTGTGCATCAACAATGACCCGACAAAGATCATCATCGGGCACATCTAGCGCCTCTTGATCTTCAACCTCCTATTGTAGTATCACCATATTCAGGGTACATAGGACGATAACTGTCATCATCCTCTTCTTCTTCGTAGTCTTCCATCATAACCCCTGTTTATCCGTGCTTGGTCCAAACATTATAGTGTGGCATGAAACCCTTCTGAAGCAGGTGGAAGTGAAGGGTTTTAGATTTCGAGTAATCCTTCATATTCCCCCACATAGTATATGGACAATACATAAAACTATTTTGCTTGTTTACCTCAGCCACTTCAAGAAAATTATGCAGGCCCTCAATGTACTCGGAGGTGCATTAGTAACCGTACATCCATTGTCGGTTCATCTGCGTGCATTATATAATTAAATGTATCAAAAACCATTACAGAACATCATCAATAGAGAAGTGATCAAATTAATACAAGTTCATCATCACATTAAAACCAAAGTACCGTAGTGATCAAATGTTATTACTGAAAAAATAACATCGCCAAACCTTTTAGAACACTTGTGTAGTTGGTGCACCGCCAAAACTAAACAAATCTTGGGGAAAATGTAGATTGGAGGTCGAGATTGGAGAGGACAAAACTTAAGTGTGGCTACGGCATTTCATCGAACACCTCATGTGCATAGTAGGTGAGAACAGAGAGCAACACACCTCCAAAACGTAGTCCAGCTAAAACATAGAGGAGGGAGCGGTCAGGGGTGAGCATATATATGGGCGTTGTATAAGTACCGGTTGGTGGCTAGAACCAGGACTAAAGGTGCCTCTTTAGTCCCGGTTCCAGGCACCAACCGGGACTAAAGGGGCTGGACCAGGAGCGAGCCCCTTTAGTCCCGGTTCGTGTTTGGAACCGGGACTAAAGGGGTCAGACAAACCGGGACTTGTTCCTGCCGAGGCCTGGCCGGCGCCCTGGTCGTTTGAACCGGGACTGATGCACCCATTGGTCCCGGTTCGTAACCAAACCGGGACTAATGCAATATTCTGGCCCGTTTCAAAGCCTTGTTTTCTACTAGTGGTAACTGATGACAATCCCTATGGACTAACGGTTTCCTTGAGTTATTTTTAAGGGTCAGTACATAGACCTTGATTAGGGACCATTTTTTGGTTTCAAGGTTATTAGAAGAAGATTGTGTCTTGACCAAGGTGTTATTCAACGAGTTATCCAAAGATTGGTCATAGAGAATACAAGATACAAGGTTGATCAAGACTAAGTACAAAGAGTGATTCAAGTTGATCAACACACAAGGCGTAGAAGATGTACCAAGAAGGATAAAGTGATCCTATGGTATGGTAATCGTAGTTCATTACAAATTTTGTACTAAAAATGGTCTATGTGAGAGTTCCTTGTGGGGTTAGGTACGTTTTCATGGGCATACATCAGAAGGAATATCTCATATGACCCATGAAGGATGATATCAAATGATGTTCGACATGCAAGTTCAAGTGAAGCAACATGAAGATATCATATGCTTGAAGCTTGCCGTTCATTGTGATTACAATGGACATGTGAAGATGTGTTGAAGAGAGGCTAACCTATAGTGCAGTACGGGGGAGCAATCTATTAGTCTTCATCGAGTGGGTGCAATCAGGAAAGGTGGTTCATCTTGAGGAGGACAAGATCATCATCATCTATCTCAAGTGGACTATGTGCAAGGCAAAGGTTTGTCCTTGATAGGTTTTCTATTTTACCGGTCTCGTGGAGTGGGAAGACCAGGTTATAGGATCGATTGTCATACTTATCAAGGGGGAGGGGGATCTGAAGCGAGTAGCTTGATCGTATCATTCATAGAGAGCTCAAACCATTGCATCCTTGGCATCGTCGTTCTTGGCTCTCATTTGGTTTTTCCCTGTGTGAGTTTTGGAGCTTATGGTGTTTGTCTTGACAAGCTCAAGTTCATCAAATAAGGATTTTGTATGCATCTTCTTTGCATTTTCGGTGTTGGGATTTTGCCGGATCATATTTGGGAAGGTTATCTTACTTATACTATTGGAATTTATTCTTCATTTCTAGTTCTTAATATAACAAACAAGCTTGAGTTTGTTGTTGGATAGTATTTGTCGTCATCTATCCAACAAGCTTGAGTTTGTTGTTTTTGGAGTTCGTTTGCAGGAGTTATGGTAGTTCCGGTCTTACATGTTTTCTTGAGCCGGTTGTACCGATTGCAGGACCGGTTGTACCGGCATGTCTGGTACTTCTGGTGCAACTATCACCACAGGGATGATTCCTTCTACTTGTAGTGCTCCAGGTTGTTGCGGGGCAATTGTATCACCGGGTCGTAGGCGGTTGTACCACCCGGGACTTGGCCACCACAAGAAGTACTACAAGGCGGTTGTACCGTACCAAGTACCACCCTTTAGCGCTGAAGGCTGACCACTTTTCTGGTACCAATGCGATACTTGGCGGTGGTAGCCCGGTAGCTCCGGGATGGCTTCGACGAATCGGTACTACCAGTATTTGGAGCAGTTGTACCGCTCCATACTTAGCTGCCACCACGTACGTTGGACAGACAGTTATACCGGCCCTTGCACCGCTCCACCACCAAAACTGGGGTGCACCGACTTTTTTGTTGGACCGATGGTTTGTTGGTGGTGGGTCCATAGTTTTGGTTGTATCAATACTACCAGCTGGACACCGAGCGGTTGTACCGCCCCTTACTGTTGTGCAGGGTACCCCATGAATCCCTGTTGTACCTGATCTTCCTATGTTTTTCTGTAACATAAAATGCAGATTCATTGGGGCCTATAAAAGGGGTCTTCTTCCCCATTTCCCTCAAGGTTCTTGAGCAAGTTTCCCCCCATCATTGTTGGAGCTTGCTTTCTCTCTGTTCCCCCATGATTCTTGCTTCCTTTTGAGGGAAAAGAGAGAGGAGATCTAGATCTATATTTCCACGAATCCATCTCTCCTCTAAGTGAGGAGAACCCTTTGGATATAGATCTTGGAGTTCTTTGTGTTCTCCTTGTTCTTCCTCTCCTATTCCTCCATAGTTTTTGTTTTTCTGGTGGGATTGGGGAGTGAGAGACTTGACCACTTCATGTGTTCTTTCCATTGCATTAGTTGCATCAGTTTGAGTTCTCCACGGTGATTCATGCAAGTGGAAAGGTGAGAAGCTTGTTACTCTTGGGTGTTTGGGAACCCCTAGAGCTTGTGCCTCTTGGGTGCTTGGGCGCCCTGGACGGTTGGTGGTGTCTCAAAACTCAATCATTGTGGTGTAAAGTTCTGGGAAAGTATTGGGGTCTCCAATTAGGTTGTGAAGATTGCCCCTAGCACTGTATGGGTTCAGTGACCGTCCCAAAGGTCGCCATTTCTACGGGTTGGGTGATCGCCCTCAAGGGTCCCTTAGTGGAATCACGACATCTTGCATTGTGTGAGGGCATGAGGAGATTTTGGTGGCCCTAGTGGCATTTTGGGGAGCATTGTGCCTCTATACCGCTCCAAACAAAGATTAGCATCCTCAAGGGTGTGTACTTCGGGATACGTCATCATCTCCACGTGCCTCGGTTAGATTTTTTCCCGAGCCCTTTACTTATGCACTTTACCTTGTGATAGCCATAGCGTTTCATGTTATATATCTTGATATCACTTAGCTGTTTATCTTGCTTAGCATAAGTTGTTGGTGCACATAGGTGAGCCTAGTTGTTTTAGGTTTTGTTCTTGACAAATTAAACTGTAATTATCTTAAAGCACCTATTCACCCCGCCCCCTCTAGGCGATATCCACGTCCTTTCAACAGGGTGCATGGTCATTTGACACTGATGAACGACTACTATGCCCCCGATGCACTCTTCGCTGACCATTTTCGATGGTTTTCGGATGCCCAAAACTGTCTTCGATCGTTTATACCATGGCGTCTGGTCCTATAATGACCACTCCATCTTGAAGAAGTACGCCGCAGGAACAATTGGGTTCTAGTGCATGACCACACACGGATGCTTGCATATGGTACGACCCCTGATACATGGGATGAGTAACTACAAATTTCTAAGACCACATGCGGAGATTCCATGGTGAGGTTTGCAGCTGCCATGGTGGAGGTGTTTGGACCTCAGTACCTGAGAGAATCAACTATGGTAGACACCGAGAGGCTCTTGGCAATCTCAGAAGCAATAGGGTAGCCAGGTTTGCTTGGATCTCTTGATTGCATGCATGCGAAATGGAAAAAATTGCCCGAAGGCTTTACAAGGGCAATATCAGGGTCATGTTAAGAAGCCCACCATCATTCTTGAAGCAGTTCACTACTAGGAAATACCTTATAAGTAGATGCTTAACAGTACCATAGCGTAAGTCACCCATGCTGCTACTAAGTAGCAGGAGTGGGGGTCAAAACCCCAACACTACAACTAAATGTTTGTACTAGCATGGGTAGACAGATCCCACGCCGCTGCTAAGTGTGACCCACGATACCCCCAGGTCAAGCCATAGTAGTAGTGTTGGGTATAAGCCCTGCGCTACAACTAAAGTGGTAGCAATAGTGCGTGTTGTAAACCCCGTGCTTCTACTGTGGTTAAACAACGCCAACAAGCGGGCTCAACTTAACAACAACACGGACCCGTGCCCTGCGCTACAGCCACTACGCTTAGCAATAGAGTGGACTCGTGCCCCCCGCGAGCCTTATCCCCTCTTTCCCTCACTCTTCATCTCCTCACTCTCTCTCTCCCTCTCTCACTATCGTGACCATCCTCCTCCCGTCATTGCCGGCGTTGCCGCATTGTCGCCATCTTCGTCGTCCCCAGCCTCGATAAGCCTCCCCCTCCTCTCTATCCTCCTCCCTCCTCCATCTGTCACCCCTCCTCCCTCTGCCTCCATCCTCCTCCCTCCTTCATCTGCCACCCTCCGCACTCCTCCTCCCTCCTCTATCTGCCCCTCCTCCTCCCTCCTCGTCCCTCCTCCATCCACAACCTCTCCTACCTACTACATTTTGATTTAGTTGTGCAGTCGATTGTTGATATGTAACACTCCGATTTAGTTAATAGTTTCTAGTTTATATAGAACACTTTGATTTAGCATGGTTAACTGAATTAGTAAAAAATTAGACAAAGTTAATAGTTTCTATTTGATATATAAAACCTTCATTCAGGATAGCTTCTAGGGTTTAGTTGATAGTTTCTAGTTAACTGGATTAGTTTTTGTTTACATTTTGTTTCTATAGAAACAAGAATTTGCCCCTGCGTCGTCGTCCTCATCACCGAACCCATTAAACCTCAAGGTGAGACTAGCCAAATCCACATTTCATTGCCGTCAATTGTGATGTGTTTTGAATGTCAATGATGAACATGCAAAGAGGAAAGTATACCCATGTCGATGACTTTATGTATATGTTCTTTCTTTTAAAATGTAAGTGCCAATCCCCATGTCATTGATGTCGATGATGATGTGTTCTGAATGTCGATGATGAACATGCAAAGCTTGTTTCTTGGTGATCTTGTTTGCAGGGGACAAATCTGAGTGGCCTATGTTTTTCCGGAATGTTGATTCATTTTGTTCTGACAAATTTCAGACGCTCAATATGTCTTATTTTAGCAAAGGTCATGCCAAAAATTTCCGTTATTTCTGGCATGACTTGTGCTAGAGAGTAGGACATATCGAGCGCTAGAGATTTTCTGGAATAAGAACTAAACGATATTCCGACAAAACATAGGCCATTCTTTCTAGCATTATTCGATATATTTAATGTTAATTGACTGATGCTTAGGGTAGACATTCAGTCTGTCGAAGCTCCTTGTGTGACTTTCAGTCTGTTCTTGACGGAAGGATTCCGACTGTTGTTGTGGGGGTTGTTTCCTCCTCTTCTTCTCGGGATATATACCTTGGTAATGCACAAGAGAAGGGGGGAAGCGACCATCACCAACAGTCGAGATATCAGTGAGGGGGTGTCCACCATATACAATTGAAATATCAGAGAGGAAAAATTCCAACTACTATAGTGGGAGGTGTTCTTTCTCGTTTGCTAGACATTTTGGTAATGCACTCGGGAACGAAGGGAGGAGCGACCAACACCAACGATCGAAATGTCTATCGAGAGGAAGAATGTTGACTGTTCTCATGGGGGTCTCTCTTCCTCTTTATCCTCATGATAAACCTTTTGGTAATGCATGGGGAGAAAGAGAAGGGCGACCATCACCAACGGTCATAATATCAGTGTGAGGGTGTTGGAGATATGCCCTAGAAGCAATCATGTATGATGATATTTCCTATGTGTTTATGAATAAAGATAGTCCTTGGACATTATCAGTGATGTGTATTAATAAGTACGTGACTTGTTTGTGAGACTATGCATTGTATGATAAATGTCCTAAATGGTCCCTAGTCGAAAGGGTTGTGTGGATGCGCAACTAATCAGACTAGCATATGACACGGTAGATGGTTCGATCTCACTGATCATGTAGCATTGGATGCTAGCCGGATAATATGGACTCAGAAAGGTCTGGTCGGATTCGACATGGTCGGATCCGAGTCGAGATAAGGTCTGAGTTGGATAGACCCAACTATGAGACGCAGCGATAGGTCATTTGTGAGTCTCTAGTACAACATATGTTCTATGTCCTAAGACCTGAGCTGGCGCATGTACTCGGGATGGTGACAGACTTGCTTTGGGCCGACTAAATGCTACTCCGTGTCTGGGTAGTTACAAAGGTAGGTTTCGGGCTTGTCCAGACCCATGCTGCGAGACATGGTTGAGCAAGATGGGATTTGCCCCTCCTACCAGGAGAGATATACTCTGGGGCCCCTCGGGTGATCCGACCTGGATAAGCATGGCCATGCGATGAGGATTATGAGATAATCCGACCTGGAAAATGATAGGTGCTTCACCCTCATGCTGAAGGAGACCTTCGAATATTTTACATATGTAATGACGAGAAGTATGCAATTAAGCATTACTTGTGTTTTTTTACTTTAACATGTTATTTCCATCTTTTAGAATTTCGCTAGTGCATCCCGTGCTATGAAAAACCTTATGCCTTAGAGAAGCTTGGTTTCAAAGATAGGGAGAGTATGAATACGAAGAAAACACACCTTAAGATGAAACATTTTGGTTTTGAGGTTAAGCTCTACAATGTAGTAAATCACACACATTTTGGTTGTTCAAATTGGAGAGGACTATGCAAGGCCTACGGATTCCAGGAGGATATGACAATAACCTTCGAGATTGATGCTGAAGATGATCGTGAAGACAATATCGATATTTGGGTGGATGTGGACATGATTTCAATTCTACCTCCATGTGAGTTTATATTGTTTATTTAAATTTAGTTGGTATTCCTCCCTACTAAACTTGTTTATTTATAATTGACAACTTATTTCCTTTCTCCAAAAAAATACAAGGAATGGAGTAGACCAAGACCCGCTACAGTTATGGCTCAGAGCTAACTTCGGAGGAGAAAAAAATATTGTCTCATTTGTTAATGATGTTGAGACTTTTGGCAAAAACTATAGCCCCTTCGTACGGAATTACTTGTCACAAAAATTGATAGAAATGGATGTATCTATAACTAAAATACATCTAGATACATACATTCCTTGGACAAGTATTTTCGGGTGGAGGGAGTAGTTGATACATGGCAGCAGTCCACGAGTTGAATGATCATAAAGTCCATGCAAATGGCATGGTAAGCTTTTACTCTTTGTGTCATTAGTACTTATTTTGCAAACATTCTTCAAAGTAAAACAACATTGCTAACTATGTTACTATTATGTTCTTCAACAGAACCTTCCGAAGGATGTTGTGCCTGACCTGATGTTTATAGAAGGTGACATGAGTATTTAGATTACGACCAAGTACACCGGTGGCTTTCCATAGTGCATACTCGATTTCTTTATTAGATCAACACCTCGACATCAAAGGATGGAGAAAAGTAATGAACGCGCCCAGGCAAATTGGAGACAACATGGTGCGCATGCCACAAAGTGGAGACAAGGTGGATCTCTATTCTCCATTTTGGAGATGGAGGGGTTGACCTATTTTATTCTATTTTGCCTAAGAGAGAGGAGTAGGTCCTAGCTAGTACTTGTCATGTGCTAAGATGATGGTGAGTTATTTACCTTGTGAAAGGACGTGGATGTCGCCTAGAGGGGGTGAATAGGCGCTTTAAAATAATTACGGTTTAGGTTTGAACAAATGTGGAATAAAACTAACGTTTAATATGTCAAGCACAAAACCTAAAACAACTAGGCTCACCTATGTGCACCAACAACTTATGCTAAGCAAGATAAACAACTAAGTTATAGCAAGATATATAGCATCAAGCAATATAACTATCACAAAATAAAGTGCGTAAGTAAAGGGCTCGGGTAAGAGATAACCGAGGCACGAGGAGATGATGATGTATCCCAAAGTTCACACCCTTGTAGATGCTAATCTCCGTTCGAAGCGGTGTGGAGGCACGATGCTCCCCAAGAAGCCACTAGGGCCACCGTAATCTCCTCACGCCCCCGCACAATGCAAGGTGTCATGATTCCACTAAGGGACCCTTGAGGGTGGTCACCGACCCCGTACAAACAAGGTTGGGCCAATCTCCGGAACTTAGCTGGAGGCTCCCAACGACACTGCGAAGCTTCACCGCAATGGATTGTGTCTTCGAGGTGACCTCAAATGCTCGGGGCAATCTTCACAACCTAATTGGAGACACCGAAGCTTGCCCGAAGCTTTGCACCACAATGATTGAGCTCTGAGGCACCACCAACCGTCTAGGGCTCCAAAGCACCCAAGAGGAACAAGCTCTAGGGTGCTCAAACACCCAAGAGTAATAAGCTTCTCAACTTCTCACTTCCACGTATCACCGTGGAGAACTCAACCTATGCACCAAATGCAATGGCAAGGGCACACGGTGTGCCCAAGTCCTTCTCTCCCAAATCCCACCACAACAACAAATGCTAGTTAAATGAGAGGAAGAACGAAGAAGAACACGAAGAACTCCAAGATCAAGATCCAAGGGGTTCCCCTCACAAATAGGAGAAAGTGATTGGTGGAAATGTGGATGTCGGGGATACACAAAATAGGTAGGCCCATGAAGGGTCGAAGTTTCATAAAGCATGGGGTCCACACATCATGTAGGTCCAGATAAATCTCATACAAACGTATTATACACTCGGACATATCATCATACCGTTCACTCGGAAGACAATTAATCACTCGGTCGTATGGCTCACTCGGATATGCGAAGATCGATAGTCGACAAGGCAGTCAAAGCACCATCTGGCATTACGGCATCAATGCCTCATTTTGTAACATAGGAGGTGAAGGGGTTGCGCACTCTATATAAGCCACCCCCACCACTAGACTAAGGGGGCTCCTTCTTCTCCCTTCCCTCTCTCTCTCAAAGACACTATGTAACTCCGTGTTCATGACAAATAAGCAAAGCCTCTCCGGAGCACGAGACGTAGGGTTGTTATCTCCACCGTGAGAGGCCCAAACTCGCTAAAACCACCTGTCACCCATTTGCATCTCGATAGATCATGCTCCATTATCTTACCCCTCTCTAATGTTAGAATCGTTCCCACGATAGTGGATCTAGATCTCCTCTCTCTTTTTCCTGAAGAACTAGCAAGAATCATTAGAGGGATTGAGAGTTAGCAAGATCGAAGAAGGTCAACAATGGGGGAAGAACACGAGCTTAAGAGTTAAAAGATATTGGGGAAGAAGACCCCATTTTATAGCCCCCCCTCAAATCCAACTGTTATGTGCGCAGGTCGTGCCCAAGCGGTACTACCGCTCGGCTGAGCGGTACTACCGCTTAGCACGGTAGTTCTAAGAGAAGCATGCAAAACAGCAGAAAACTCAAGGCGGTAGTAACGCCCGATACTTCTGCTTAAAAAACATAAGCGGCAGTTAAGGGCGGTAATACCGGTCAGAACTTCCGCTTAAGAAAATAAGCGGTAGTTCGACCGGCTCTTCAGGGCGGTAGTACCACTGGAGCGGTACTACCGCTCTATGGAGAGCGACACTTCCGCTGAAGAAGGCCAGAGACCCATGTAGACACCAGAAGGAAAATATAAGCGGTAGTGACAGCGGTAGCACATAGCGGAAGTACCTCCCAAGTGATACTACCGAGCAGAACTACCGATTGTTCAGAGAAAAACAACCCTCGCACTAAAACTGCCATAACTTTCGCAAATGAACTCCGAATTGAGCAAACTCAAGCTTGTTGGATTCAGCACGACAAGAGATATCCAACAGCGACTGGAAAAGTAATAAAACATCATAGAAGATGTGAAAATTTCAATGATATAGAGATGTGAAATCTCTATGAATGAAGAACCGGCAAAAACTCCAACATCGAAAACATCATAGAAGATGCATATGGACTTTGTTTTCGATGAACTTGAGCTTGTCATGAAGCTGACCATAAGCTCAAGAACTCACAAAGAGAAACACCAAACAAGAACCAAGAAAGATGATGATGCAAGGATGTAAATGATTTGAGCTCTCAACGAACGATACGATCAAGCTACTCATTTGATAGCCCCCCTTGATAGTACGGCTATCTATCCTGTAATCGAGTCTCCCAACTACCACTATGAGACCGGTAAAATAGAAAACCCTATCAAGGTCAAACCTTTGCCTTGCGCATAGTCCACTTGAGATAGATGATGACGATCTTGACTTCCTCAAGATGGAATACCTTTCTTGATTGCGTTGGCTTGATGAAGTTTAGTAGATTGTTCCCTCGTAGTCCACTATGGGTGAGCCACTCTTCGACACATCTTCACGAGTCCATTGTCACCACAATGAACGACAAGCTTCAAGCATGATATCTCCGTGATGCTTAACTTTAGCTTGCACACCGCAACCTTGATGACGACCACCACTTGATGCCATCATCCATGGATTGTATGGGATCTTCTTATTGATTCTAGCCCATGGAAACATACCTAACCCCACAAAGAACACTCACAGGAAACATGGGTTAGTACACAAAGCGTAATGGACAATGCTTATCATACCATGGGATCAGTTGATCCCTCTTGCTACATCTTGTACGCCTTTTGTGTTGATCAACTTGATTCACTCTTTGACTTAGTCTTGATCAACCTTGTATCTTATCTTTTCTATGACCAATCTTTGGATAAACCTTGAACACCACCTTGGTCACCATATAAACTCTTTGAAACCAACAGATGGACTTCAAGAAGTGCCCATGGACAAATTCTTCGAATATAACTTAAGGCAACCATTAGTCCATAGGGATTGTCATCAATTACCCAAAACCACACATGGAGAAATCTACTCTTGCACCTTGGATGATAACGATTAGCTAGTGTTGGTTAACTTGTCATGTGCTAAATGACAAGTTCTTATATCACTATGATCACGATGAGGAGGAGTCCATAGTACTTTTCATGTGCTAGAATGATGATGAGTTATGATATGACTATGGATGATGAGTTGTTATATGACTATGATGATGTTGAGTTCTTATATGAGTATGATAATGATGACTTGTTATCTTATTAGGTGAAAAAATACGGATTAGATTAAAGTGATGGATCACCAAGTTGGATTAGTAGGATGATATGATGTCAGGATGGCACACAAGTGTCAAATGATATTGCCTATCATTTGACACTTGTGTGCCATTCCAACATCATATCGTCCTACTAATCCAACTTGGTTAATTGGATCCATCCACTTTAATCTAATCCGTGTTTTTCCACAACCTCTTCGTTGCTACCGTATAAAATTTGTATAACGGTGTAAATATACAGAATAATATCAAAGAACGCACTAATAGTTGTGGCACGTGGCAGAAACGGGCGTTGCTGCTATTTAGCAGTAGCGTGGGGTAAGAGACGTGCTACTGCTAAAAGTTAGTTGTAGCGCCCTAGCAATAGCGCGGGTCCCCGTACTACTACTAGGGTTTTCCCTAGTAGTGGTTGCATCACATGATGTTTGGATTTGGCACGCTTTGTTCGGCATGCATGGGTCTCACAATGACATCAATGCCCAGGTCTCATAATGACATCAATGTGTTGCAGCGATCACCATTATTTGCGAGGTTAACTAAAGGAATAGCTCCTCCTTGCCACTATATTGTCAATGAATATGAGTATAACATGGGCTACTGTCTGGTTGACGGTATCTATATTCTCTGAGCTACCATTGTCAACACCATCTCTACCATTTGGCCAGAAAAAGTCTCACTTTGTCCAAAGGCAAGAAGCGGCTAAAAAGGATGTAGAGAGAGCATTTGGAGTTCTGCAGGCCCGTTTTTGTTGTTGTTCGTGGACCTGTTAAACAATGAGATTTGAATACCTTGTGAAAGATGATGACATGTTGTGTGATCATGCACACCATGATCGTCGAGGATGAGGGTGAGGATGCAACCGGGGCTACATGATCGTCGCGGATGAGGGTGAGGATGCAATCGCAGCTCTAGAATTTGAAAACATAGGTGATCGTATCGAACTTTCGGATCAGGATCCTGTCACATTTGAAGAGTTTATTCAAATGCATCAACATATTTGGCATCAACCATCTCACGAGCAAGTTGAAGGAAGATTTGACTGAGCATTTGTTGGTGGTTAAAGAGGACAATAATGTTGGAATGTAATATTTGAACTTTAAAAAATTTAAACTACTATTGCATGCGGCTATTTGAACATTTATACTCGATGTATGCGACTATTTGAACGTTTGTACTCTATGTATGTGACTATTCGAATGTATGGACTTTCTACAAAAAAATAGGAAGGCGGGATGTATGCGGGTAGCGTCGAATGGTCGCCTTCTGCATCTATGCGTGTGAAATAGTTTTCTAATTCGTGGACGGATACGGGAAAAAAATTATGGATCAGCGTTGAAAATGCCCTAAAGTACTAAAGTAATAAAATTAAATTGATATTTCTTTAGAGGGGGAGTAATATAAGATTTTTTAATCACTACTTTAACTATTTTAAAAGATTTTATATTACTTTACGGTGCACAACTAATTACTTATTGCTGCACAATCGTACCACATTGAATATTTGAGTGTTGATGATGGCCTCAAATCCTCTTGTAGGAGTAGCTAGCAAGCTAAAATGTCTCTCTTTCTCTCCCCCGTGGATGGATCGTGCATGGATAAGTAGTGGTGGAGTCCATTTGTTGATGGGCCTGTACGTCAAGATAATGTATGATGCTGCCACCCTTTGCAGGAACCGTGTCTTTTGGCGGAAAGAGCTCCAAGGGGCACGCACGCGTGGATTGCGCGGTGCAAACAACGACCGATCGATCACATTCTTTTGGTGATAAGGCCAGGGAGAGATTCCATCCACTCCATTCCCTTCTCTTTCCTTCTATTCCATGGATGGAAGGGGACCAAAGCAAGAAACTAATTTTAGAGAGGAAGATCGAGAAAATCATGGATGAATCCGGGTACATATGCACCTACTTTGAAAAGCACATTTTGAAATGATAAAATATTCTGAAAAAAAGTGCGTACGGACGTCTTCATATTCTACGTGCGTGTACAGAGTTTCACGAAAAAACAACTTTTTTTGTGGCATGTGGAGAAAAATACAAAACATTATGTCGCGAAATGCTATTTAGAAGCACTAAAATTTGTCTTTTTTGCGGAGACAAAACAAAAAGACTATTTTTCACAAAACTTTGTGCCGCGGACATATTTGTGCGAACATGTATGTACAGGATTTTGTTTCGAATTTTTTAACATTAGAAAACATGATTAAAATACATTTTTAAAAGACGGGTTCATATGTACCCGGGTTTAGGACGTCTACACTCAGATCGAAGATCCTACATTATCACTTGCTTTACCACAACGTTAATATAATGATAAATTAATTGGACATGTGTTTCAAGTTGAGCCAAAAAAATTAACATGGTACATATGCAGACGGTGCTCATAAATACACATATGCACCTATGCAAAGAATCCACACACATCCTATCCCTATAAGCACATTTAAGAGACTGAATCGACAAATCATTTTGGGATTGATAAAGTCATCGCACACAGACGAGAATGTCTTCTCCTACTGAACGAATATTGCTGGAATGTGTGAAATAAATTCAGAAAAATGTAAGCACCAACGCTAAGTCTGCAACTCAACCTTAGTAGTAGGCTAGTTCCACAACAAAGAGCCTGACAATTTGAGCTATGATCGGTTCACAAGTTGAACTAATATTGATTGTGTTGTGCTTAAGAATATGCAATTACTTTTGTTCAAAAGAGGGTTTACCGCAAGAAGACGTAACATATTGGTATGTTAAGGGCATCTCCAAAGCCGGCTCTCAAAATGAACATAGTATTATTGTCCACTGACGCATCCGTAGACAGTGATACGATAGCCGACCATTCAATGCTTGTTGCAAACCTTCATCCATAGTACAAACAAATTCAAACATAATGCAACACCCCCCTTCCCCTCCCACCCCAGTTTGCATCCAATTTGAAGGATTCCGGGCATGCCGACGCATCCATGGAACAGCGACGGGGCAGCGTGTTGGATGGTTTTCCTCATCCAGACATTTGAGGGTGTTTTGAGGGTCCACAGTAGTGAAGATGCCCTAACTTTGATCAGGAAAGGGTTCTGCACCTATCGAGATCCTTATCGTATCTCCAAGTCAATTGAGGCTGCAAGCATAGACCACTAGCAATATATACCGGCTAGCTTTTGCAATGGTGTTTGTCAACGTCATGGTAAGTGCCCTTTCAAACCACTTTCGATGTCCCTTAAAGCTTGGCTGCCCTACCCAGCACTATATGCCAGTCCTTGTAGGTTGCAGTAACTAGTAATGACAAACTAATATGTCCGGTTAGAAAAAAAAAAAAGAAACTTAACAAGTGGGATTTTCCATGTGTATCTTTTGATTATATTTACCAGTACAAATGTACTTCATGTCACTTCTGGTAGGATGATGACACATATGATATGAAACAGACGGAGTATAATTGTGCGTTACCTGTTGTTTATGAGATATGTACATCACAACAATTTTATTGAAGGTACATAGCTAGAAAATACATACCTGCTTCCATGGATAAATATGTTTTTCAGTTATTAGTAGTACTGTCTGTCCATGCCAATGACCAGGGTCCAAATCCAAGCACTTAAAGTCCAGGCCTGCAAGCTGAACATGTGGACCGGTGATTGATTAATTGAAAACTTTGGCCCTTCCAGGTCCCAAGAGCCACAAAACTAAGACCATTCTCAAGGGCAGAAGAAGAATCTTTGAGATCCTGAATTTTACCCCCAGGACTTGTACATCTTGTCTTCTTTCTCTATCCGTTGAATTATGCGCCAGAGATTAGGATTCTTTAAACAAACATTGCGAAAGAGATTCTTATATGTTATCCTATCTCATCTTAAAACCTAATTTATTAGTGGGCGATGAGGTGAGATCAGATCCTGATCCCTTCCTTGTGGTTGGACCATAGAAGCTTGGAGGTGCATGCCATCCACAGGAGTAATACATTATATCTTTTCGTGGTGTGAAGGTGTTGCCATGGGGCACTCACTCAAGATTCTTTCACAAGATCGTGACAGGGCACCACCCAACGAATTCATTACAGTACTGATTAAGTGAAAAGATCATGTGAGCCTATCTCATCTATCCTTTCTTAATCGGAATGAAGTCTTAAAGAAACATGGTAAAAACGATGCCAACGAACTGCATACAAGAAGCATAAAAGCAAAGCTGTGGTGGTTGCACCAGCCCAGGAGACTCAACAATTCGTGTCGTGAGTCGTGACTTTGCTCGCACGGAAATTTTTAGAGCAGAGGTTTCATTTCTTCTCAGTGATGGTTTCATTTTTGTGAGCTCAAGTTGTCAACACGTTGTGGGTTGTTTGCTTGGAGAAGAAAGCAAGCAGCTAGAGAGAGAGAGATTCTCGTTTCCTCGGGGAAAAGATGGAGGGAATCGACGAGGTGGACTCGCATGTTGCTTCTGTCGGCTTCTCTATGCGGCGTGCTGGCGTGGCCGTCTGTCAGTGGGACAGGCGCATCGAATCGCCGCGTAGGTGGGCCCCACCACCCCGTCAAAGTGGAATATATCCACAGCTCAGTGCTTGGCCAGATTGCAAAGGAGAAACGGAGCACGGATGTGGCTGCATATGCGGCAATTTGTTACCGTCCGCATGCACTGGATCCAGCTGCACCCAAATTCCCTAGGAAGAAAAGAAAAGCCAGGCCTCGGAATTTTACTTGTACTACGTACTAGATTCTCACTTTTTCTGAGATTTTTTTAACAGATTTTCGTTCTGAGCAAACAAATATTATATTGAAATAAAATACTATAGGGGTTTCATGTGGTTGATATCCTATGCTAAAATTCGCCTAAGAACTCGTTTGATTGATTGATCGTACGACTGGCTTGGAAATGTCCTTGCAGTTTCTCTGATCGATTCACAGTGTCTTGATAACCCTAACTTGAACTCAGTTGTACTCCATCCCCATGCAATTATGGCTTACGACTAGATAGAAAGGCACCATCCCCATTTTTCTACCAACACCGACTCATTTTCGAACCTATGCTCTTCTTGGTAACTGCTGGACTGATGTAACGTGGTGCTACTAGTACTAGCACCCAATGGAAAGATGGCCAGCACTAGAGATATGCGCGTCAAGCTCAGCTGCCGGAATCAGAAAAGAAGAGAGAAGAAACTCCTTCCGATCTGCTGCTTTCCGCGAGAATCGTGTGTGAAGTTGCGAGAGAATATTTGAGCCACCAAGGGCGATGGCCATCACAATGATATACAAAGCCAGGCTATTGTTGTATTCCTCGCGCGTTGTTTGGCCCAGGATGAAAGAATCCTCTCACGTCTCATTCCCCGTCTCTTTTCGGAGGAAAACAGCCCAAAACTTCACGCGGAAAGAAATCGGATCCGGGGAGATCTCAATCAGTACATTGGACGGCACCGAAGCTGCACTCATCCTCATCCACACGACGCAGTGAGCTCTGTTATTGTGCGACTACAGTTCTCATTTTGTTACGCTCCTGCATGCACATATTGTTCCGGATTTATTTTAGCATAGGATTTCCAGCGTCCACATGTTGTTCCGGATTGAAACGAAGACAACAATCTATTTTCTTTTTAGGAAAAAAACTGATAGTAAATTTCAAAATGATATGTCAGTTCAGTCTTTCGGAGGTGTTAATATAAATATGATGTGCGTATGTGCGTTCATAGGGATGGGTGGATGCGCGTATATATGAAACACTTACGTCTGTACTGTGTTCAAAAATAATTTGGTCCTCGGGGGGTTTATCACATAAACTAAATAACGTTTGAGATGGGCATGGTATTAAATGATGGTAGAAACATCTATAACCAGACTTTGCAAATTCGCCCCTTTAAACGTCCGCGGACGCGGCCGGATGCATTCGCAACATTGACCGGTCACGCCTTAAATTTGCTCAGTTGCATCTGAGTCTTTTTATTTCATCCCATATATTCATACAAACCATGCAAAAATAAACTGCATACTACGATACGCTAGCTACGATTCGTCGTCGGAGATGTCCACAACATCGATGCCGGGCGTCGGATGGACGGCCATGAAGGAAGGTTGCGGCTACTCCTACCCCCTCCTCATCCATGTATGCGAGCATCTCATCGACTTTCGCGGTGTGCTCCACATCCATCCGCCGGAGCGCCGCCACTCGGCGCCATAGGTCTGACGATGGAGATGAGCTTCGCACCGCCGGGTTTCCGAGTGTTTTCCTATGGGACCCCAACATCACTCCGACGTGGCGGACGCGCCCGGGAGCCCCATATCCGCCCCATATTTGGGCTGGATATCAGGGGTGTCGGTTAGCTAATGCGTTCGAGGCCCATTTAAGGCATCCGTCTGGGTTGCATTTTCGTGACCGGTCAGTGTTCGGACCGTCCGACCGGTCGTTTGAAGCGGGTTTGAGGCGTCCGGACGTAGATGTTCTAAGATTATTTGTAGTTCGGTTTCATCTTTTTCGAGAACATGCAAATCCAGGTGCACGTTCATTAAAATAGAAAACAATGTAATTCTTGACAAATGAGTGACGAGTTGACCCGCATATTTGCTTGGACATCTATCCGTCGATAGGGGGTCAGTCCGTAGACATGGATGTAGAAGGTGGTCATCCAATGTTGTCCGCATACATCCGACCCCAAAATTTTTACAGTCTGCACGTTCAAATAGCCCTATATACAGACGAAAATAGTTTAAATGTTTAAATATAGCATTAGTTCTAATTAAAAAAATCAAAATATTGCACTTCAACATTGTTGTCTCTTTAACCGCTCACAAATGCTCAATCAGATCTTCCTTCAGTTGCTCGTGAGTTGCTCGAAATCGAATTTGTTGAGGCATCTGAACAAACTCTTCAAATGTGGCCAGATTTTGGTGAGGAAGTTCGATAGGATTAGCCGTGTTCTCAAACTCAAGACCTGCGACAACATCCTCGCCCTCATCCTCTACGATCATGTTGTGGATGTTCACAGAATTTCACAAGGTCTCCGGATCTCATTGTTTAGCTGGTCCACGAACAACTGCAAAGCATGCTTGAATAACTCCAAATGTTGTCCCAACATCCTTTCAAGCTGCTTCTTGTGTTTGGGCAAAGTGAGATTGTTTTTGGCCAACTGGTTTAGAGATGATGTTGATGAAGGTAGCCCACAAAGGATATATACCGTCAACTGGTGTAGTCATGCCAATTGACAGAGGCAAGGAGGAGATTTTTCTTCAGCCAGCTACCCAAACAATGGTGATCGCTGCAGCATACTAATGTCATTGTGAGACCCGAGCATGCCAAAAAAGCATAACAAATCCAAAGACCATGTGCAACAGCCTCAATAATGATGGTGGGATTCTTAACATGACGATGATGATGCTCGTGTATGACCCGGACATCTTCGCATGTGCTCTCTGACATCCGTAGGTACTCATCCCATGAATCGGCGACCGAGCCATATGCAAGCATCTGCAGTGCGGCCATGCACTTCCTGGTAACTAGACAAACCAATCCTTTCCATGGTGTAATTCTTCAATATGAAGTAGTCATCAAAGGACCGGACGCCATGGTAGAGACTATCGAAGGAAAAATTCGCATCCGGAAACGCTGGCGAAAAATTTCAGCAAAGAGGGCATCTAGGGGCAAAGTACTTGTGCATCATCGTCAAATGGTCGCGCGCCCAGATGTGGTTGATCACTCAATGACTCTTGATCGATCCCTTGAAATTAAGAACATGCTCCTCCGCACGCTCTGCGTCTGCGAGCACCACCTGCATCCTCACCATCTCATCTGTGTAGTCATCCTCGTCGAACGAGCCATCGGACAACTCAACATAGTTCTTGTGTATGTACTCCATACCTGGTCCATTGCTTCAAAGAAGAAGGGACAATTTTTTTAGCTCGGCCAATTCACCAAACAGTTGTCGGGCATGGATGGAATCGTAGGTGCGGATGGTACCTACGCGATGGTTGGAGAAGAGTTATGGAACAAGGGCCATGGAGAAGCGACATGGATCCCGGGTGTACCATTGGAGGTGACGGACTCGTCGAATTCCGGCAAGGGTGTGGCGTGGCAGCCGGGGTGGTGGTGCGGCGAAGGCAAGAGAGGAGAGAAAATGGTATGATGATGGCGTGTGGTCCGGGAGGGGTTTTGGGTGGGTTGGGGGTGGCAGAGTCCTACGTGTGTGATGTTCGGACTCCCGTAAAGCCCCCTTCCCCAGTTTTTCTCACGTTTGCAAGAAAAAGTATGTCCGGACCGCCCGACGAACTTATACAGGCCTGCGTTTGATGGCAAAACACATGCAAATCATGTTGTGTAGAAGGTTTGTGGGCAATTTGAGGGTCCGTTTTGGAGACGTCCTCAGCCTGGATCCTGCAACACAAGTGGCTGACTCCTTAAGGAGAAACCCAATAGGGAGAAAATAAAGAGAGAGAGAGAGAAGCAAGAAGGGTGGCGCCATCCGGAAGGCGCCCGCGATTTCATGATGTGTGAGTAGTATTGCCTTTGGGTTGTTTGTATCGGTTTTAATTTTTCAGGGCAATTCTCTTTTTCTTAATTAATCGACAAGACAAATATTTTGGCTCCATTTCAAAAGAAAATAAAAAAGCAATGTTGATTTTTTCTTCTGTACTTTAATGTGTGACCTTGGAGAGGAAATCCTTCTCTCCCACCATCATCGTCCGAGAAAACATGAGACATCACCGTTGTCACTCACCTTCTCTCCCACCCATCGACCCACATGCCTACATTGGCCCTATTGACGGCTTCTTGGCATGTCGCCTTGTCCCGCTCGAGTCGCCACCTCTATCGTCCTATTGTCGCCCACCCATCCCTTGAAACCCCACAACACCAATACACCCTCTCCCGAGCCTCCGCACCCCAACCCTAACCTCCTTAGGGACACCTTGGACTTTAGTATCCCATCACTAGTTGGACTTCATAAGAGATGCCATGACCAACCACATCACCTCTATCTCCGACTTGCCTTCGTTGGAAACACCATGACTAGTTGGGGTGCCTTCAGTTTTGACCTGATCTGTGTCTTGCTTCGCATCGGCTCACGACATGTTGTGTTGTTTGTGTCTCATCCACCATGGGAAAATATTTATTGCGCTTGAGCCTTTGGTGTAGGTGCATATTGTCTAATTTAGCCGTTAACAAATTGGTGGTGTCCCGGTTTAGGAGTCCCTCGCCATGAAGGTTCCTGACCTGGTGGGTCAGAATGAGGAACCCTAAGTCGTTCCACCATGGGCCACATGGTTCGGCCCATGGTGAGATACATGAATATTTCAAAAGACTTGGACTATAATCCAAGGAATTTGTATATGCGGAGGACTCCTCTCCACTTACGTATCCGACTAGGACTCTTGTAATCCTAGGACCCAGTATCTTATATTAGTTGGGGTAGACACAATACAACCCATTGCACTACTAGGGAGAAGCCTAGTAGCGGCGCGGGTTAAACGTCTTGTAGTAGCGCAGGGGCATGCACTACTACTACTGCGCTACAACTAACAAGCTAGTAGTAGTGCGAGTCCCATCCCGTGCTATTACTACTTCTGTTAGTAGTAGCGCGGGTGCTACCTGTGCTGCTCCTACTACTTAGTGCGGGCATGCCCCCCTCCCCACTGCTACCTTTGTGTATTTTCTCCTATGTATTTACACAGTATTGGTACAACAATTATACATGTTATACAGTCCAACATATACATACAATATTGAAAGTATATGATACAACAACGTCTCATCATCATCATAGTGATACAACAATGTCTCGTCGTCATCATCATACGCTTAACCACTAGCTAATTGCTATAAAGGATGATTAAAAATGCATCAAATAGTTGTTATCATCTTAGCTAGATAGCTACCCAACACATAGTAGTCAAAACAAGATCGGGTACAAACATCCAGTAGTTAGTTAGCACCGACCGCCACAAGTACTAGGACCTACTCTCCTCTTTTAGGAAAAATTGAAAAGAATAGGAAAACCCCTCCATCTTCATGGTGGAGCACAAAGATCCACCGATCTCAAATTTATGGCATGCACTCATTCACTAATTGCCTCCATCCCTCCATCTTGAGGCGTTAATTTGATAGGTGTTTAGTCAAGTATCTATTCTATGTATTTGTATACACTCAGAGTGCAATAAACAAGGAGCAGGCCGCATGGTATTATCTCCACCATCAGAGCCCTAACCTTGTACTCCCTTCGTAAACTTTTATAAGACGTTTTAGATCGCTATTTTAATGATCTAAAACGTCTTATAAAAGTGTGCAGAGGTAGTAATAACCATTGTCCCTGTTATGATTGTGCCAAGTGTCTAGCTATGATATCATACCAAGGGATCTGCTTGATTAAGCTTCGGCACACATATTTAAAAGTTATATTTTTGTATAATGTAGTAGCAACAAGAATCCTTGAGATCCAAAGACGAACCATAACATCAGAAACAAAAATGAAAAATTTCATTGATGAGTAATAAAATTGGCAAAATTGAAGGCCCAATTCACATTATTATGTTCAGACCGGTGATTTTTTTATTTTATTTATCGATATATATTTTAAATTGGATCTAAAATTTTATACAATGGTTTATATGAATTGTAATTGAATACTAACAAAGTTTCATTAACTTTTTATATTTCAATTATTTTCTAGAGATCACGTGACTGGTAGCACCAAATGCCCGATACACCGGATATGTTACCTAGTCACCACCGATAAACTAGCTAAGTGGGTTGAGCCCATCATCGTGGGAGGGTACACCTAGGTTCCTTAACGCTGACAATAGTCGGCAAGTATGAATCATCTTATCTCATGACAACGCGTAGAAAAGGACCCTCGCAACGCGGGACGGGGGGGGGGCACTACATAGGTCGGCCTATTTGATGACTTTTCAAGCAATTTGGTAATTGCTTCATTGTTTTTTCTTCTCTTTTGTGTTTTTCATCTAGATTTTTGACCCACTTTTTCTGTTGTTTCCCCTTTTTAATTTTCCACTCTTAACTCTCGTCATTTTTTATAATACATGAACATTTTTTATTCAAGATTTTTCAAAATTCATGATATTTTTTAAATTGATGTTTAAAAAAATAATCATGACTATTTTTTTCTGAAAATTCCTACAAACACCTTATAGACCATATTTTTAAATTTGGAATCATTCTTATAGTTCATGAACATTTGGAAAAAAATCATAATATTTTTTGACAACGGGAATTTTATCCGGAACATATATCCTTTTTAAACTGAAATAAATTTTGCCTCAATTTGTTTTTTTAATTAATAATTTTTTTTTCAGAATTAAGAATAAGGCGGTATTGCCAGCCCACAAGAGGCCTCGTATGCTTGATTTTCCTGGCTATTTGTCACTTATCTCAATCAAAGTCACGCGCAAACTGAAGGTGCGCTAATGCTATTTGGCGCTAAACGCACCACATACTATGCTACGCGTATGCAGCCCCCAGGACATTTCTGCAATTCCTAAGTGGGCGGCCAATATTGGCCTCACCTTCATTGGCTTTGGGAACCTTCTAGAAGGTTCTCACCTGTTTGTTGGGCTGGTTTATTATGTATTTTTTTCCTTTATTTTTTTCGTTTTACATTATTTCGTCTTTCTATTCCAGCTTCTATTTTTTATTTTTACTGTATTTTATTTTTATTTTCTATTTATTTATTTTATGTTTGTGAATTTTTTCAGATCATGAACTTATTTTGGATTCACGAGTTTTTATTAAATCGTGAACCTTTTTTGAGTTCATTGTCATTTTACCAAATTCGCTAAAATTCTTCAAATACACGAATAGTTTTTGACTTTGTGATTTTTTCCAATTCATGTTACTTTAATAAAATAAAATAAAATCAAAATAATGGAATTTTTGTAATGCACAAACTTTTTTAGTATGTGAACATTTTTCAAATTCGTGATCATTTTCCAAAACCATGAACATTTTCAATGAAAGAGTAGATTTCAATTCTTGAACTTCTTTTGAATTCATGAACTTTTTCATGCTGATGAACTTATTTCAAATCGAAAAGTGGTTTTAGTTCATGAACATTTTTAAAATTCATGATATATTATTAAAAACCTGCTAACAATTTCTGATTTTATAAACTTTTAAAATGTATCAAAAAACTGACAAACCAGACGTTGCTTATTTTTCTAGAGGAGACAAAACAAAACAGACGAACGAAACATGTGCAGTACAACGAACGTCAACCCGAGCCTTTGTTGGAGCCTACGCCAGTTTACTTCACCCCTAAGGAGGAAAAACAGGCGCTGTATTTGGTCAGCCCATGAAAACAGGCGCTGTATCCAGTCCGCCATGTTCGCTTCCTGGAGCGCCCGGGCTTTGTATCTGCCACTGTATCTCCATAGTAAAGCTCGGTGATTTCCCTAAAACTAAATTGGGTGGTGATATGTATGGAAAATCTATTTGCCGCTACGTGCGGTAAACTATCACCATGCCCACCAAGCTCGCTTAGGAGCAAGTTCACTGGGTCGACTCGTTTACCTTTCTGCAGATCCTGGTTTTGGGAACCGGTTTGGGTTTGATTTTTTCTGTTTTTCTTTCTTTTTATGGTGTTTCTGGTTGCCTTCTTTTCTGTTTTTCCTAAAGTTTCCTTTTATGATTTTTTGAAAATCTACCATTTTATTCGGAATTTTAAGAATGTTTTTATTTTACAAAATTGCTTGGGATTTTGAAAAATGGTTTAGATTTTTAAAATTTCCTTTACAAATTCAAAAAGTTCAGAATGCCAAGAAATATTCTTATTTGTTCAAAGATTAAAAAATACGTTCAAGTTTTTTCAAATAATATTGCTTTCTAAAATATCAGAAATTTTAAAAATTGTTTGTGCTTTCTGAAAACATTCATATTTTAGAAAACCTAAGCAAAAAACCTATCTAAAACCCCGTCAGTAGACCACATAGAGACCATTTTTTTATAAAGTGCGGTATTTTCCATAGACTATCTAACGATGACTTCAAGCACTGAAATAACCCAAAGACACGCCTCTGTCATCATCCCTCCCTCACATAAACCAACCGAAGTTTGTTGTAGTAGATAGTTAGAAAACTATCGTACTAAATCCTTAAAAGACCAACACAACAAAACAACACCTGTCGTCAATGAAAAAAAATGTAAATAGGATTGATTCAACTTGTAGACACATGAACACAGAGGGATCCAAGCAAATCCATCAAAAACAAACACGGACCGAATGCCGCAAGATACACACCCTCTCCGACCACGCTATACAGGCTAAGCGAGTACTTTATTCCATTTTAAGGTGTGCCAACATCTCGCCTTTCCGAGTAGGACATGAACTCTAAACAAATTAAGAACATCTAATAATAGATCAGGAGCCCTCCTGCCGGCAATGCTCGGGAGGCGTAGAAACCCTAGTCGCTCGTGGGAGTAGAAAACGTTTGGTGCCACACGCAATGCTCGTTCTGTTATGTTGATCTCTCTGCATAGGCCCAACGGCCCATCGGACCCGCGATCCGATGCGTCCTGATCGGGGACGCTCAACCCGTTATGGTTGATGGGCCCCTATGACCCAAGCTATATTAACAGAGGTGAGAGGCCAAGGCACGGATTACGAGATTCGCCGCCGTCACTCTGCCCAACTACACGCCCTACCGATCTAGGGTTAGCGCGGTGCTCACAGGAAGCTCCAGCTCCTCTTCTACTCCCTGGCGTCACCGCTGTCATCACCACCGCCACTACAACGCGATGGAAGGCGGTTCGAGCTCCTCAGGTCAGGGAGCAGGTAACCACTCTATCTTCACTACCGAAATCATAGCCTACACGATCTTGTGGGTCTATCAATGGTATCCGCCAGAGATAGGTTATATGATTTCGGTACAAAACAAAAAAGAACCTACACCCCCCAACAGAAAAGAACAACCGGAGATGGCCTTGGGCCGCCGGCAAAGTGCGCCGCCACTCTAGCCGCGCCTGTTCCTCTCGATGCCGATGCGCATCGGCAAGCCGCCGCGCCGGGACGAAGAACCACCGGAAGCCCTAGGGCTCGCCGGCAAAGAAAAGGAAACAAAAAAAGGGGGGAAGAAGAACAGAACCCCATCGGGGCAAAGGGAGACTTCGCTGAGCCGCTTGACGGCGGCGCGCTCACCGTCGGGTGTTCGTGCACGCCGGCAAGAGGGCCAGGGAGGCCGCCGCTCCATCTTCGGTCGCCATACACACCGGCGCAAGGGGGTAGAGGAAGGGGGAGGGGCTCGTGCCTCGACCTCTCTGCCACAGAGAAAGGAAGAGGGAAAGGCCTTGCGCGGAGCGCTTGCTTCGCCGCCGCGGCTGCCGGCCAAGCCGTCGCCGGTGGCCGGCGGCGCCCTAAACTCGTCGTTTGCGGAGAGGCACAAGAGAAGAGAGCGGCGAGCGGCGCACGAGCGGGGAGCGGTGGACGGAGTCGCCAGCCCGCCGGCGGCATGACCGCGATGCTGGATGGAGCCGCCGCTGCGGTCAGCTCGAGAGGAGTTGAGCGGCGGCCGAACGGTGCGAGCGACGAGTGAATCTGGCCAGGGGTTTCGGTCGGGGTCGCTCTGCCCCGTTTTCCTCCAGCGAAAGCAACGGACGATCGTCCGATCGATCGGACGGCCAGGATGGGCCGGCGGGACTGAACCCTAGCCTCCCCGCGCCTGATGGGCCTCGGGCCGAAATGGCTAGGCAGCAGGCCGGTTAGAGCGCGTTTTGGGCTGGTTTTCGGCCCAAAGCGGACGGCTCTTTCTTTCCTTTTAGTTTATCTGTTATCTGTCCAGTTTTGGGCAGATTGCAAATAATTTTCTATGCCAAAGTTTTTCCAACAAAAAACTATGTTTAGAAAATAGAAAAGAAAAGTTGAAAAGTTTCTGAAAATAAAATTGTAAATTTTCAGAACAGAAAAGTTCATGAATTTTATAAAGAAAAATATAATAAAGTTCGTGAATTTTTTATTTAATAAAAGAAAAGTTTCTGTCAAGAATTAAGAGTTTATGAATTTATCTTCATGTTTTCCGCTGCATAAATATTTAATAGTGTGCTTTTATAAAGAAATAAAGTTTAGAGAGAATTATTTTTTAAAGTGATTATTAGAATTAATATGATTATGTTATTTTTATAGCCAACGTTATTAATAACATGACCATGTTTTTTAAAGGTACTTTTAATTCTATTAATTTGCCCAACGGTGATATAGATTTAATTGCATAGACAATTATGTGTTTAATTTGACCAACGTTAGATTAACACATATGGTTGTTATAATTTTTAGGAGGTTTCAACTTGATGAGTTGTTTAAAACAAGTTCCAACACTCAGAGGTGATAATTACACCAAGTGGAGGAAGAAAGTTGATTTGCCCTTTGTGTGTGCTGAGGTTGACTGGGTTGTGGATGAACCACAGCCAGTCAGGCCTACAGAGCCAGTCAGAGCGGCCACTGATGATGCTGCTGCGTGGAATAAAAAGAGGAGTGACTATGTTCAATTGGAGTTCTTCTACACCCTCAACAATCAAAAGTGGATAAATGCCAACAAAAAGTGTATGACATTTATAAAGAACACAATTGAGAACGCTATTGTGGGCTCGATTGCAGAGTGCACTTCCGTAGGGGAGTTGCTGAAAAAGATAAAGAGCCAGTTCACTGGTTTTTCAAAGACATATGCTACCCAGTTGATAAAACAACTGGTCACAAAGAACTACACTGGTGGTGGTCATGACATTCGAGAGCACATTCTCAGGATGAGCAACATGGCTGCAAAACTCAAGCCCATGGATGCAGATTTGGAGCTCAAACCTACGCTCCTCGTCCACCTGATTATGGCTTCGTTGCCTAAAGAGTTTGACACATTTGTTGTCAATTATAACATGTCGCCTGAAAAATGGGACATAGAAAAGACAATAGCCATGTGCGTCCAAGAAGAGGACAGACTGAAAGCATCAAATTGTGGTTCTATCAACTATGTGAAGGACCAAAAGAAGAAGAACTACAATCCAAACAGCAAAGGTTCTCCTTCTAAGCCACATGGAAAAGCACCCTATCAGCATCACAATCAGCAGAAGTTCTTTCTAGTGGACAAAGACACTTGACTCCACTGCAAGCAGACAGGGCACTACAAGAAGGACTGCCCTGCTTGGTAAAGTCTGTTATGGCGAAGAGAGGTAACGACATTATTTCCTTTGTAAATGAATCCTTGTATGTAAAGTTTTGAAAATCTGCTTGGTGGATTGACTCTGGAGCAACTGTTCACGTTGCAAACTCTTTACAGGGATTCCGTTCGACGAGGACTATGGAAAGAAGAGAAAGATGCATTGAGGTAGCTAATGGTGTCCAAGCAGAAGTTGAAGCTGTCGGCGATGTCTCTTTGAAGTTAGCTTATGGATTCAACCTTCTTCTTCGTGATGTCTTATTTGTTCCCTCATGTAATAGAAACTTAATTAGTGTTTCTTGTTTAGACAAAGACAATTATGAATGTTATTTTGGACATGGCAAGTGTGCCATATGGTGTAATAATGCTTATGTTGGTGATGCTTTGCTTCATAATGAGCTTTATTTGCTATCACTCCGTGAAAAAGTGCATTATGTGTCCAATGTGAATGCTCAAGCTACCTCATCAAACAAAGAACAAAAGAAAAGAAAAAGAACTGATGACTCATCGAAATTATGGCACTGTCGCTTGGGCCATATTTCCAGGGGGAGAATAAAAAGATTAGTCAAAAGTAAAATTCTTCCTCCGCTAGAGTTTTCAAACTTAGAACATTGCGTGGATTGCATTAAAGGGAAGTATGTCAAACAAATCAAAAAGGCTGCAATTCATAGCACACGCACACTAGAAGTCATCCACACCGACATTCGTGGACCATTGCCGGTGAAAAGTGTGGATGGATATGATTCGTTCATAACCTTCACAGATGATTACTCTAGTTTTGGTTATATTTATCCAATCAAAGAAAGATCCGAAACATTGGATAAGTTTAAGATATTTAAAGCTGAAGTTGAAAATCAGCATGATAAAAGAATAAAGATAGTAAGGTCCGATCGTGGGGGAGAGTACTACGGTCGGCACACCCCATATGGCCAAGTCCGTGGACCTTTTGCAAAGTTCTTACAGGAGACTGGCATAATAACCCAGTATTCAATGCCGGGCGAGCCTCAGCAAAATGGAGTAGCTAAAAGGCGTAACCGTACTCTGATGGATATGGTACGCAGCATGATGAGTTACTCCACCTTGCCATTGGGATTATGGATGGAGGCATTGAAAACCGCCATTCACATTCTCAACAGAGTGCCAAGCAAGTCGGTGCCCAAAACACCGTACGAGCTGTGGACAAGAAGAGTGCCCTCTTTAAAACACTTCAGGGTGTGGGGGTGCCCCGCTGAGGCGAAAATGTTTAATCCAAACATTCAAAGTTAGATCCCAAAACAGTGAGTTGCCACTTCATTGGCTATCCAGACAGATCAAAAGGTTTTCATTTATACTGCCGAGACAGATATACAAAGTTTGTAGAAACGAGACACGTAGTCTTCTTAGAGGACGAAACGATGAGGGGGAGCTTGGTAGCTCGGAAAATTGATCTTGAGGAGAAGAGGGTGCATGCACCTAATCCGATGATTCAAGAGCCATTTTTCTCACTACCAGCTGTAACTCCACCCGTGACAACTATGGGAGAAGACCCGAAACCTGTCCGGCAGGAGCCGACTGAACCCGTTGTTGAGCATGAAAGGGAGGTACAACAGTCAACAGTAGAAGATGTGACGCAAGTTGAGGCACACAATGTGCCAGAGACTGAGGCCCTTAGAAGATCTAATAGAACAAGAAGACCTGCTATTTCTACTGATTATAAAGTTTATAACACAGAAATGGTTCATATGGAAGGTGATCCCGCTACATATGAAGAAGCCATTAAAAGCCCTAACTCATCAAAATGGCTACAAGCAATGGAAGATGAGATGAATTCTATGAGTTCCAAAGATGTTTGGGACTTAGTGGAAATTCCTAAAGGATCCAAAACAGTAGGTTGCAAATGGGTCTACAAAACAAAGTATGATCCTAATGGCAATGTAGAAAAGTATAAAGCAATACTTGTAGCTAAAGGATTTACACAAAGAGAGGGGATAGATTACAATGAGACTTTTTCTCCAGTCTCATGTAAGGATTCCTTCAGAATCATAATGGCATTAGTTGCTCATTTTGATTTAGAGTTACATCAAATGGATGTCAAGACGACATTTCTAAACGGTGATTTAAAAGAAAAGGTCTACATGAAACAACCCAAGGGTTTTATCATGGAAGGCAAGGAAAGTATGGGATGCCGCCTAAATAAATCCATTTATGGATCAAGACAAGCCTCTAGACAGTGGTATCTAAAGTTTAATCAAACGGTTAAAAGTTTTGGGTTCAAAGAAAATATTGAGGATAATTGCATTTATGCAAAGTTTAAAAATGGGAAATATATTTTGCCAATCTTGTATGTGGATGATATCCTGCTTGCAAGCAGTGATGTTAGTCTACTACTAGAGACAAAGAAGTTCTTATCTTCAAATTTTGATATCACAGATCTTGGTGAAGCATCCTATGTTTTGGGCATAGAAATTCACCGAGATAGGAACAGTGGAGTCTTAGGACTATCGCAGAAGGCATATTTGGAAAATGTTCTTCAAAAGTATAATATGCACCGAGTAAAGCCACACCTGCTCCTATAGTCAAGGGCGATAGTTTTGGGAAATTCCAATGTCCCAAAAACCAGTACGAGATCGATCTCATGAAACCAGTACCATATGCTTCGGTTGTTGGAAGCTTACAGTATGCACAAGTGTGCATCCGCCCTGACTTAGCTTTTGTTACCGGGGTACTCGGTAGATATCAAGAGAATCCAATCATGGAGCACTGGAAGATGGCAAAGAAGGCATTGCGTTATGCGCAAGGCACGAAGCACTACATGCTAACATACAGGAGGTTTGACTCCCTATAGATAAAAGGGTATTCAGAAGCAGATTTTGCGGGGGACAAAGATAAAATCCACGTCAGGATACATCTTCACTCTCGCAAGAGGGGCTATTTCGTGGAAAAGCTCCAAATAGTCAATAGTTGCATCATCCACGATGTATGCAGAATTCATAGCATGCTTCGAGGCTACGGGGTAGGCGATATGGCTAAAGAAATTTGTACCCGACTTGAAAGTGGTAGATTGTATTCACAAACCACTAAAGATGTACTGTGACAACCAGCCCGCAGTATTCTATGCTCACAACAACAAGTCGAGTAATGCTGCCAAAACAATAGAGATAAAATATTATGTTGTGAAAGATAAAATCCAGGATCACACTATAAGTCTCGAGCATATAAAGACAAAGGATATGCTTGCGGATCCGCTAACGAAAAGGCTTACCACCCAATGTGTTCAAGGAATACTTAGCCGGCATGGGTATAAGGGAAAGCCTATGATTCCTGGATCATGAGAGGTCCAAAAAGAACAGAATTTGTTTCTGAACAAAATGTATGTTGTAGCTGTATGATTCTATCGGCAATCAAGCTGTGACGATGAGACATGCTCAATGTACCAATATGCGATGAAACGAATAAACTAGAAAGTATAAAGTTAAAAGTAAAAGTTGAGATCAAGGGGAAGAATGTTATGTTGATCTCTCTGCATGGGTCCATCGACCCACCAGACCCCTGATCCGATGCGCCCTGATCGGGAGCGCCCAACCTGTTATGGTTGGTGGACCCCTGTGACCCGCGCTATATTAATAGAGGTGAGAGGCCGGGGCACGGATTACGAGATTCGCCGCCGTCATTCTGCCCACCTACACGCCCTACCGATCTGGGGTTAGCGCGGTGCTCACGGAAAGCTCCACCTCCTCTTCTACTCCCTGTCGTCACCGCCGTCATCACCACCGCCACCGCGACGCGATGGAAGGTGGTTCGAGCTTCTCAGGTCAAGGAGCAGGTAACCACTCTATCTTCACGACCGGAATCATAGCCTACACGATATTGTTGGTCTATCACGTTCGACTAGCAGGATCAGGATTACCGAATTCTGTATATCATATTGACAAACTACGCTTGGTAATGGCATGCCATAAACAACGTGTAACCCGTTTATATGCATTTGCCGGCTTATTACAGATGACAGCCACAGTTCAGAAGGGGCCATTATCCAGCCGACACCACAAAGGCAACAGCTACACGTTGTGGTCAGCGATTTGTATAGCCTGCCTGCCAAGATGAACATTTTCTCTTTTACGTCTCAATCAGAACCAGTACAACTCCGGCTTGCGTCAGCTTTTTGCGATCCATGTGACTATCCGAATCTGTGGTTTTCTAAGCGACGTCCCTGACGCATAACACATTCAGCATATTGGGTAAGGGCCTCTTTGATTCGTGAAACACGGGAATAGATTTGAAAGAATAGGATTGAAATGTCATGCTCATCTCAATCCTAGAGGATTTTGAGTTGTTTGATTGTATCATAGAAAAACCCAAGGATTCTTTTAAAGAGATTCGAGTGGATGCTAGAAATCATATTGAAAATAGTAAAAATAATCGTTAGAAAATCCTATAGGAAAAATTCCAAAGGAACCCTAAAATGTATGCCAAACATTCAGGTTTAACAATAATCGTTAGAAAATCCTATAGGAAAAATTCCAAAGGAACACTAAAATGTATGCCAAACATTCAGGTTTCTGGAAATTCAGAGGTCATTGCTTATTGATGATTTGACATTCTACACGAAGTATCTCCTGACAGGAGATATAAAACACAGATGGCAGCATATAACAAGTACTGAATTGTCACAAATGGCAGCATATTAGATGTACACACGGGTGTCTTTGGTTCTCAACATAGTTGTTCCCTCCTTGCGCACACCCTTCTTCATGCATGCTTCACCCAAAAGTGGATCGAGAAGGAAACTTTTAAGCTCATGCACCCTTCGTGCACCCTACCAAACAAACCCTACATGTATCGAGCACAAATGGCAGCATATTAGAAGCAATGAATCATCACAAATATTGCAAAATGACCACTTGGTTTATAGATGTGCAGCCAAAACAACTCATTCCTTCGGGTAGTTTTGAGATTATCCTCAGCAGATTTCTTTGTTCGATCCGCTATTCGATGCACACAAACACAGGATAAGAATCGAACCAGAGTAAATGTAACTTCAATGCATATAAGTTTCACATTGGTCAATTCTGAATGTATAAATCGAACTATAATCTCATTCATTCATGTAGAGGACGATGAAACAGCAACTGAACCAAACAAAAAAAACAAGGAAGACGCAACAGACTTCCAAATTCAGTAAAATTGACAGCCGATTACAGCAATGATTCGCCGAATCCAGCGCACTTATTCGTTTCGAACTCATCGATGGCTCACACCTTGAAGCTGAAGTTGAGAAGGATCTTGTTCAGGCCAAATTTCCAGCCGCCGATCCCCTTCCTGCCTGGGCTAGAATTAACCGCCGTAGCCACCACCGGCTCAGACCCATTGTTGTCGGCGACGGTCTTCTGCCATAGCATGAAGCTCCTGCATCCATTGAAGCTGATCCTCTCATCGGACTTGAGTGCTGCAATGAAGGAATTTGGAATTCAGGGACGTGCTAGCCAAGAAATAGAGTATAAATTATCCATCCATGATGAAAAACATGCTTACCGTCGGATCTGCCATTGGCCGTGTAGAGGAGGAAGTTGGCGGCGTCGGCGCCGAGCAGCGGCATGCGGCCCTCGCGGGCGTAGCAGCGGAGCGCGGCGCGGATGAGTCCGTTGACCGACTCGCCCTCGTCGACCAGAAAGCGTAGCGGGCCGGCGCTCCCGAGGACGGTGACCGTCACCAGCACGCGCGCCACCCCTGCCGCCGCCGCGGCCTTGCCACGGGGCTCAACCTTCCTGAGCTTCATCGGCAGCGTCGACGGCACAGCAACAGCCATAGCGACGGTCAATCAACCAATCAAATCGAACGAAACCTATCAATCAAAATCGCTCGTTCCTCTCTTTTCTTTTCTGTTGAATTCTCTTCTTGGCAACGAAAAACTCGAGATCAAAATAACCAGGGACGGTTCAGGGGAGTCGAAAGCACGGCGGGTCGCTGACGGGACGGAGGGAGGCCGCTCAGGGGTCGAGGCCGATGCAGCGGTGGTACCAGCCCTGCATGCAGGCGCCGAAGCAGCGGAAGGAGGCGGAGGAGTCCCTCTCCGTCTGCGGCGGCGAGGAGGGGGAGGCGGAGATCGTGTGGGTTCCCACCATTCACGAGGGGGCGGAGCTCGTCGTAGCGCGGCGGTCGAGGAGATCTGGGCTCCCGGCGGCGAGGGGTAGGGGGAGGAGGAGGAGACGGGGTCTGTGTTTCGCTTGTGAGCGGAATCGTGGCGTGAGGAGACGGAATATAAGGCACGGCTCCGCTGGGGCTGAGGCGGCGGCCGCGTGGTGAGACGGGGGTTGCGCTGGTCTCCGTCCGTGCTTCCAGAGAGAGCGCGTCGATCTGGGCGGTTGGTGGCGGTGGATGGACGGGTGGATGCGGTTTTAGGGCGTCCACGCGGTTGGGACGGTCCTTGGCTCCCAAGCTGCCCCCACACGCAAGGTTTTCGGCACACTGGCGCATTTAATTGGATGTACTAATTTATGTATTTATTTGAGGATATGGATGTACTAATTGATTATATCATCAATATCAAATAAAGACACGCCTAGCCTAAGAACGTGGCTAGCGCTTCACGGCGTACACCGTAAAAGGAATAAATAAGTCATATATATCAATACTCAAAAAATAAACCCAAGTCCATGCATAAAGATTGGGACAACGGGCGCGAGGTAGCGAAGACCCGACGAAGTCCCTGCTCAGTGATGATTGTGGTGAGGCGACCTACGTCAGGTGGTGCTGCCTCTATGACGGCTACGGCACAGGGCTCGAGGTCCACCCTTGTTGCATCCGGGTGGCGGTGCTTGGGCTGCGATAGCTCTTAGGCGTGGTGGTGTGTCGTGGCCTGGCTACTGCTGGTCATCCTCAAGAATACAATTACTCAGACATATGCATGAAGGTTAGGGACAAGTTACAAGCCGAGATCAAACGGGTGAAGGGAGAAGGCATGGTGGTGATGGTGACGGTGCGATGGTGATGAAGATGATGGTGGTGGCCACGCCAGTGGTGATGGAGATGGGGGCGCCACCAGTGGTGGCAACGCCGACCCGAAGGCCGATGCTCATGGTGGTGGAGCCTCCTCCTCCTTCCCTTGGTTGTTGTCCCTTCTTCTCAGATGCGGAGCAGCAATGAAGATGGGTTGTGGATGAATTAGATGTGATGGAATGAGATGACGACAACTAGGGTTGACCAGGTGTATATATGGAGTTTCCCTAGCCTCCTCGCTTGATGGACTTCATCCAAGGGCTCTCAATGAGTTAGATCCTCTCCCAATCTCTTCATTACGAGCCAAGGATCACGTGGTATCAGACGGGGACGAATTCGGTGAAGAATCCTGTCTAGAAGGGCAACATGTGGAGTTGTATGCACGTCAAATGACCGCCCAAACGACTGCGCGCGGTAGTTCTGGAACGCCGTCTTTGAATTTGTCCTCCTCTAGTAAAATGTGCGCCAAATCTTTATACGAACTCGGACTTTGACGTTCTTGAGATCGTTGGATTCGTATGAATGGTGACGGTCCATTCCAGGTCATAGATCTTGATTTGGAGCAGTTTGGAAAATCACTTTTTCCGACCTCCAGAATGGCTAAGTATGGCCCCTCGGTGACTCCGTATCAAACCCATCCTTGGCTCTTTAATCATGCTTGGTCCTAGGTTGCTCAAAATCACCCGTAGACACAAGAAAATAAAGAAAACTAAAACGAAATCAGTGTGGTGGTCGACTCCTTCATCATCTCTCCTGAAAGGATCGATGCTTGGAGGTGGATTGCCAGGTGGGGAGTGCGGCGTAGTGCGACGAAGCCGCGGAGGAGAAGTTGAGGGAAGAAGGGGATCTGGGTGATTTCAACCGCAGGATTTCCGCCTATTTACACCTCAGCAAAATCCGCCATAATATCTCCCACCACCGAGTGCAAATAGGACGCATTCCCTCACGCAGAGTAAATCACGCACGTGGCTGATCCTGCGACAAAAATCGAGGCGCCACTCCCCACTTTCCCCACTAGGCCATGAAGCAACCACTTCTGCACGCAAGTCCTGCATTCAAACCCGCAAGATTTTCGCTCTAAATCAACCCAGTTGACTGTCTACACTTTCCTGTTAGGAAAAAATGCCTCGGTCCGGCTGAGTGCCTTAAAAGGAGGTCTCCGAGCACTCGGACATTCAAAATCCTTCGACTGAAGCTGTCTTCAGAATTGCAATTGGACGAACTCGACGCCCCTCCATGGGTTGACTTGGCCCTTACCTAAGTGCCAAGGCAAGTGTTTCATAAATTTGGGCTCGAAGCCGACTGATACAGGAGTTTCCCTGAGATCCAGAGAGGACATGTCCTCACTCCTATGATGTCGCCCGAGCTTCATGGCATGTCCCCACTCGGACCACCAGTCTATCTCTCTTGTGAGACAATCGAATGCCACCAAATTTTTCCCAGCAATCATTCCAATACGACCAATCGGAAAACTCACAGTCCAGAATCTGTTGCAGTTTTGATTTAGGCCTAAATGGGTAATCCCTTGGAATAAGCTTTGGGTGCCCTCGAGGTGCCCGAGTCACTCCAAGGATTCCATTGAAAGCACAACATGCTCCCTTGTTGGTTTTGATAATTCATGACAACATACATTGTCTCTTGGACTAACATCTCTATCTAGTGTATTTCAGATAATAGTCCCTGGAGAGTTGAGTTGGCAAAAGGATTGAGGAGATTGTGGAACTACCCCAAGATTCAAGGAAATAGGTTGGCCAAGCTTCAAGCCAAGAGGACTCTACATTTTACATTTGTGAGAAATCATTTTGAGTCCATAGGAAAGCCAATACTATTAAAAGGGGGTAAAGTTTTGATGATGAACAATATGCTCAAACGTGCACAAGTGATAGTCACCAAAACATCCACAAACTCTCCCACCAAAGTCTGTCCAAAGCCAAATATGCAAAATCGATGCAACCAACATTCCAATCTCGGTGCCACCGACTCTAAACCCTAGACAGACTCAGGCAAACCCTAACACTTCGGTGTAGCCGACACTGCTCTCGGTGCCACCGAGTTGGGTTGCTAAGATTCTGTTACGCAAGTTCACATTTTTGGCCCGTCCGAAAATGGTGAATCGGCATCATCGAGTTTGGTAAATATGACCGTTGGCCACCTTGTCGGTGCAACCGAGAATCGTATATCGGTCCCTCCAAGATTCAAAAGTTGCCACTTTTGGTCACTTCGGTACCACCGAGATTTACACATCGGTGTCACCGAGTTGGTCATTTTGTGTGTAACAGTTGGATTTTTGGGGATGCCTATATATACCCCTTCACCACCACCCACTCGATAGAGAAGCACTCAGAACTATTCCATACCTATCCTACTTAGTTTTCCGAGAGAGAACCACCTACCCTTGTGTTGGGGTCAAGATCTTCCACTCCAACCATATGGATCTTGATTTATAGCCTCCCCAAGTTGCTTTCCACCAATCACATCTTTTGTACCAAGTCAAATCTGTGAGAGAGTGATTGTGTGTTGAGGAGTCTATCATCTTGAAGCACAAGAGCAAGGATTTCATCGTCATTACCAAGCCTATTACCTTTTGGAGGGTGGTGCCTCCTAGATTGGTTAGGTGTCGCTTGGGAGCCTCCTACTTCGTGTTGTGGAGTGAACCAAGAAGTTTGTAAGGGCAAGGAGATCGCCTACTTCATGAAGATCTACCCATAGTGAGGCTAGTCCTTCGTGGACGGAAGCCGCATGGAATAGTCAAGGTTGCTTCTTCGTGGAACCCTCCGTGGGTAGAGCCCTCCGTGGACTCTCGCGACCGTTACCCTTTGTGGGTTGAAGACTCCATGAACGTGGACGTACGATAGAGCCACCTATCGGAACCACGGGAAAAATCCTTGCGTCTCCTATTGCGTTTGATCTTCCTATCCCATCTCTTTACTTACATGTGCATTGTCTTTACTTTCCACTGCCATACTTGTAGACATGCATGTGTAGGGCTGTTAGACTTGCTAGACTTGTTAAAATAGTTAAAATCAACCAACCAATTAACTTGGGAAAAAGGTTAGATTTTAAATTCCTGCTAGTAGTCTATTCACCCCCCTCTAAACACCCCTCTCTAGATCCTACATCCATTCACTCATCTTCTAAAATCCCAACCGATTTGGGGGCTAATAACGGGGTCACCTACTAGTGGTAGGGTTATGGACATGACATATGAGGTCCACCTAGGAACCCACACCATCATTGTGGTCCCAAGACCATGGATGCATTCGGATACATATGTCAGGATCCACTCGGATTCACTAAGTCACTCAGACGTCCCCCCCCTCCAGTCGGCCAGGCTCTAGCACTCGACAAAGACAAGCCATGGGCGGCGTGGGAGCCTCAACGGCCACATGACTTAAACAATACATCAAGTGTAGTCATAGCTTCCGTTATCAGTAACTGCCATAGTTATGGGCCACCGTTACTAGAAATTGTTGTCATAATGGCATTAATTCACTCTTGCAATGACTCTCAACGGGTCCATGCGAACTCTATATAAGCCGCCCCCGAGCTCCTAGACAAGGGTTTGGCACCCTCTTATAATCACACCCCCAGAGAAAACACAAGCCTCCGGGCATGAGACGTAGGGTGGTTACCTATCCGAGTGGGGCCCAAACTCATAAAATCCGAATGTTGCACTTGCGTCGTAGCTAGGCTCCGCCCCTCGTTCGTACCCCCAATACTCATTGTCGGGATCGTTGCCTCGACAAGCCCGTTATGGAATAACGCATAAACTAAAGGAACAAGCCCGTTATGGAATGCCTTTACTTAGGCCCAAGTAGGGTAAAGTTTCATGTAGTCGACGTTCACATGACACCACTAAAGGAACAACAACATACACATCATCAAAATATTGAGCAAATACCAACATCACACGATTACTTATAACAAGACTTCTCCCATCTCTTTAAGAACAAAAGTAACTACTCACAAATCATATTCATGTTCAAGATCAAAGGTGTATTGAATATGATTAAGGATTTGAACATATAATACTCCACCAAATAAACCAACTAGCATCAACTACAAGATGTAATCAACACTAGTAGCAACCCACATGTACCAATCTGAGGTTTGTAGACAAAGATTGAATACAAGAGATGAACTAGAGTTTGAGATGAGATAGTGTTGGTGAAGATTGGTCCTCCCACAATGGAGGAAGCGTTGGTGATGACGATGGATTTGATTTCCCCCTCCCGAAGAAAAGTTTCCCTAGCGGAATCGCTCCGTCGGAATGCAAAAGCGCTCCTGCGCAGGTTCCGCCTCAAGATGGTGGCACTTTGTCCCGAAAGTGTCATTCTAATTTTCCCCCAAGGCAAATAGCACATTATAGGATAAGATGGCCCCGGGGGCCAGCTGGGTGAGTCACGAGCTCGACGGGCGCGCCCACCAGGCTCGTGACTCCCTGGTGGGTCCCCTTCTGGTAATTCTTTCGCTAGTATTTTTTATATATTCAAAAATAATTATCCGTAAATTTTTAGGTCATTTGGAGTTGCAGAGAAACCAACTCTTCTGTAGCCTTTTCTAGTCTAGAATTCCAACATCTGGCAATCTCCCTCTTTGTGTGAAACTTGCAAAATATGAGAGAACATGCATTAGGATTGCATCATAAAGTCAAATGATGACTCAAAACATAATAAATATCAATAGAAAAACATGATGCAAAATGGATGTATCACCCCCCCTCACACACACATAAACATACTTGCAATCCTAGGTCTGAGATTCCCGGGGACTCTCTAGCACACCTTAATGGGAGATACTTCACGACATTACGCCCATCTATTATCAGTTGACAAATAAACTAAATATGAGGAGAGCGGACCAACTTGTTTTAGCCCACACAACGGTGTAAAAGAACCCAAGATAATTCCTTTAAAATTCTAAGATATCTCATCGTGGTCACACACGACATTATCCAACCGTCCCAGTGGTGGGCGTAACCCAAGCTTTTGCAACCGTTTTCTTAAGATAATTCCAAACAAGTTGACCATATGATTCTATAGTACATGTTTGATTCCAGTTCCATTATTTACATTTTAAATGCTACTTTGTTCACAAATTATAAATTTTAAACCATCGTAGCATAAAGTGTTGGAAATATGCCCTAGAGGCAATAGTACATTGGTTATTATCATATTTCCTTATTCATGATAAATGTCTATTATCCATTCTAGAATTGTATTGATCGGAAACTCAGATACATGTGTGGATACATAGACAACACTATGTACCTAGTGAGCCTCTACTAGACTAGCTCGTTGATCAAAGATGGTTAAGGCTTCCTAACCATAGACATGAGTTGTCATTTGATAACGGGGCCACATCATTAGGATAACTATGTGATGGACAAGACCCAACCGTTAGCATAGCATTTGATCATATTAGTTTATTGCTACTGCTTTCTTCATGTCAAGTATATGTTCCTGTCACCATGAGATCATGCAACTCCCTGACACCGGAGGAATGCCTTTTGTGTATCAAACGTAACTGGGTGATCATAAAGGTACTCTACAGGTATCTCCGAGGGTGTCTGTTGGATTGGCATGGATCAAGACTGGGATTTATCACTCAGTTTGACGGAGGGGTATCCCTGGGCCCTCTCGGTAATACAACATTACAAGAAGCTTGCAAGTAATGTGACTAAGGAGTTAGTCACAAGATCTTATATTACAGAACGAGTGAAGAGACTTGCGAGTAATGAGATTGAACTAGGTATGGAGATACCGATGGTCGAATCTCGGGCAAGTAGCATACCGCTAGACAAAGGGAATTGAATACGGGATTGACTGAATCCTTGGCATTGTGGTTCGACTGATAATGATCTCCATGGAATATGTGGGACCCAGCATGGGCATCCAGGACCCACTATTGGTTATTGATCAAAGAGGTTTCTCAGTCATGTCCACATGATTCTTGAACCCGTAGGGTCCGCACGCTTAATGTTCAATGATGCTAGAGCAGTATTGGGATATTCATGTTGGTGACCGAATGTTTTTTAGAGTCCCGAATGATATCTTGGACATCACGAGGAGCTCCGGAGGTAAATATCTATATATGGTAAGTCATATTGTGGCTACCAGAAAAGTTTTGGGGTTTACCAATAGTGTACACGGAAGCTTCTGGAAGGTTCCCGAGGGTTCCACAGGAGTCTGGAAGTATCCCTCCAGCACCTATGGCATGCATGGGGTGTAGGGGGGTGCCCTGGCCTTATTGGGCACACACCAGCCTCCTAAGGCCCATGCGGCTAGGGGAAGGGAAACCCTAAGGGGGACGGCCCTCCACTTGGCTTGGAGGGCACTCCTCCCCCTTTGGCCGCCTCCCCTCCTTGGAGGAGGGGATAGGGCTTCTCCCTCACCCCTCCAACGCCCCTATATATAGTGGGGAGGAGGCTCAACGGCTGGACACAACAATTCCCGTGCCCTGTGGCCTCCTCTCTCTCCCATTCTTCCTCGTTCGTAGTTCCGGAGGTGCTTGGCAAAGCCTTGCTAGGATTGCTCCACCATCATCTCCACCATGCCGTCGTGCTGGTTGAGATCCCATCTACTTATTCTCCCTCTCTTGCTGGATTAAGAAGGAGGAGACGTCATCGAGCCGCAAGCATGCTGAACATGGAGGCGTCGTCCATTCGGCTCTAGATTTGATTGAATCGCGATTGGATCGTGAAGAGTACGACTACATCAACCGTGTTATATACGCTTCCGCTTAGCGATCTACAAGGGTATGTAGATACACTCACCCTATCGTAGCTATGCATCTTCATAGATAGATCTGGGGTGTTCGTAGGAATTTTGTTGTTTCCCATGCAACATTCCCCAATAGTGACATCATGAGCTATATGCATAGATGATATGCACGAGTAGAACATAAAGCATTTGTGGGCATTGATGTTCAGATTGCTTACCTCCTTAGTCTTATTTTGATTCGGCGGTGTTGTGGGATGAAGCGGCTTGGACCAACCTTACTTGTCCTCGCCAAGAGACTAGTTCCATTGACTGACATGCAACTTGTTTGTATAAAGGTAGCTGGCGGGTGTCTGTTGTCGGTGTCAAAACCAGCGGATCTCCGGTAGGGGGTCCAGAGCTGTGAGTCTAGGATCGATGGTAATAGGGAATGAAGGAGATGAAGTTTACCCAGGTTTGGGCCCTCCTATGGAGGTAAAATCCTACATCCTGCTCGTTTATATTGATGTGTATGAAGGTTACAGAGTTGATCCACCTCGAGATCGGATAGCAAAACCCTAGATGAGTTTCTCTGTCCAAAAATCTAAAACCCTCCCAGTTTATATAGACACCGAGGGGTACCTAGGGTTTACAAATGATAGGTTTCCTGTCGGGGATGGAGATGTCAATTTCCTCATCTTGACTTGGAGTGCACGACGCGCCTCCAAGACTTCCTTCTATAACATGGGGTCGTGGTGTATCCGGCCCTTCCTACGATAGTCAGAGAGCAACCCACCAAGCCAGCCTATTAGGAGATAGGCCAGCGGCCCGAGGACCCCTTAGTCCAGGACTCCCTTAGTAGCCCCCAAACTAGCCCCCAACGCCAAGGGTCACAACACTGGCAGCTCCACGGGATCGGAGTCTTTGGCTTGCGGGGTGAGTTCTTCTTCCCATTAATGATCGGCTAAGATTAGTCCGGCTTTTGATGATGCGTAATTTCCCTGGTCATATGCTTGTCCGGACGCTATGAGTTGCTTAGCCCCAAAGGCCAAACGTCAAAGTGTAAACAATGTTTTCTGACATGTTTTTTACGAAGGGTTGTGGACTATCACGAACGCTGAACCAGTTATGAAAACTTGATTCGCGGTTCGAGGACATTTTTACATTGGCACAACTCAACAATGTATAGATCATGCTCCGTTTCACACGAGATATGATTAACGCCCTAGGTCACTTTACATGTGCATAACGGCACGCACGTCTCGGGAAGCAGAGAGACTTGCGACGCAGTAAAGGGAGGCTCATTGGCGTCACGCCTCATAAAAGGGAAAAAACCGAGGCCTATTCACACTTCCCATTCACATCCCTTGCTTCCTCAATCTTCCCAAGCTCCAAGAGCCCAGATCCAGTTCTCCCTCAATCTCTCCCCTGAGCTCAGCCATGGCGGGTTCGGGCTCCATGGGAAAGTGGGAGGCCTTCACAGTCGCCGACAAGGAGATCCGGGAGTTAAAGCTCGCCGGCTACCTCCCCACCAACGTCTTCCATCGCGCTCTAGAGGTGAAATAGGTAGTCCCCACCCCGAAGTTGGGTGAGAGGCTCGTGCTCATCCCCCACTTCCTCCAGGGGCTAGGCTTTCGCTCCATCCCGTTGTTAGGGGCCTTATGTTCTTCTACAGACTAGATTTCCACGATCTTCCCCTGAACTCCTTCATGCATATTTCAGCATTCATCATTGTCCGCAAAGCCTTCCCGCGGGTCGAGCCGCACTTCGGCCTGTGGCTCAAGGTATTCAATGTCAAGGCGAAGATAGTCGCGGGTGAGCACCTCTGTTGGAAAAGGCAGTGCCTAGGAGGCGCTTAGGCATGCCTAGGCGCTAGGCGATGGCCAATCGCCTCGCTTAGGGCATAAGCGAAAGTCTAGGCAAGGCAAGCAAGAAATTGTCTACCCAAGAGAGAAATCATGTCATATTGTGATAATATGCTAAACGAGACATATTCCAATGGCAGTAGCTAGAAGTTATCGTATATATATGCCCTAAATTAAGATAACACACATATAATAACCACACAGACACCCTAGTAGTAGAAACTATATTACCGCCTAGGCTCCGCCTAGGATGCTTAAGCATCGCCTAAGCACTAGGCGAAGGCCAACCGCCTCACTTACGCCTATTGCTTTTTCAACCTTGGGTGAGCACATAGACTACAGAGAGGCGGTAATCAGTAAGCTCCCCTGCGTTGAGTGGTCGGCCGGTACCTTTATCGATACAATCAAGATCTGGCAGAAGGAATGGTTCTATATTACCGAACCAAGGGACGAGGGCTGGGTGGCACCTACCGAGTTTAGATCTGGACCCCTCGCGAGGTTAACGTCGTGGCTCAAGAAGGGCCTGGACTAGGGGTTGGACGTAGAGGTGAAATCGCTGCAGAAGCGTATTTCCTCGATAATCGCGGCCAAGGTCGAGCTGGTTAATGTGGTACAGGTCATGCTCCAACGACGTCTTCTTCCCTACCAGCATCGGGCCTCCCCAATGTGGGATTATAAACTCAGGGACGAGCCTACAGTGTGCCAAATCTTCCACACTACCCATGAGAAGTTGTGGAAGGCATTATTCAAGCCCTAGAAGAGCTGGCCAGTCCAGGAGGAGGACTCAAGCCTAAGCGCCGATAACCCTCCTACCCAGGTATGATATAATTTTGATACTCCGACTTTGTTGTCTAACAAAGAGCTGAACAACCTCCCTCTTATCTTTACAGAAGTGGCTAAGCAAGGCCGTCAAAATGGACTGTCCGTCCCCACAGCCTGAGGGCCCCATGTTGGATCTGCTGACGTCGATGCTCGTCGTTGTGCCGTACACAGCGCTGGAGAAGAAGGAAAAGAAGAAAAACCAAGAAGGTCTCCACATAAGGGACCCTCCGAACATTATGTTCGAGGAAACCCATGCCTCCTCTACTCATGAGGAAGAGCACGAGGACGGGGGGAAAGGCGATTCCCCCCTCACAAGAAAGAGGGCGACATCGCTAGACGCCACGGAGGATCTACCTCCTCCTGCCTCGAAGAGGGCGTGTCGGCCGAGGTTAATCCTGGTTGATGATAGCTAGGACTCTAACGCTGAGTCCGAGGACCTCGAGAGGGTTCCTCGAAGGAACCTAAGGGTCAAGCCCCCAGCCCAAAGGTATGAATGCGAAGACCCCCTGGGTCATTTATGTGAAGCTTTTAATGTTTCAAATGGATGAATGCCTTTTAATCTGCAGCCCACCGCGCATTCTACCCACCGACCAAATATCGGATGGGGAGTCTCCACCCGCCAAGCTGGCGGAGAGTGGGACTGCATCACACCCCACACCTCTAGGGGCTTCGAAAGAGGCCGCGCAGGTGTCATCGCGCCAGGCTCCTTCAGAGCTGAACAAAGGCGGTGGGGGCGATGATGTCATGGGCAAGGTTAATGTCTCGACCACTGAAGACCAGGGGGAACTCTCCTGGCCGCTGAGGAGGGAGGACAAGGAATGTCTAGTCCCCTCCGAGGACATCTCCGGAGCGCACTATGCCTCCGGAGCTACCAGCTCAATTCCCCGCCAGATATCGGGTTGGCCGGGCACCACCAGCATCACACATGACTGGGTGGTCGGTCATGATGGAGGAGGCTCTATCAAGCACCTCCATCTTCGAGTATCACCGCACTCTTATGGGTGTGGTTTTGGAAGGCATCCAGTCCATTGATAGCGGCTGAAAGAGGCCTTCAATGGTCTCTTGACGGGCTTCAAGGTGAGTCATGTAATACCCTTTTCCCGAAAAATTAAATTTTATTAAGTTTGTGCTATATTTATATATATAGTAGCCCCCGATCCCTGGGTGGGTTTGAAAACACCCACCCGAGGGTCAAATACCCAGGAGTGACCAACGATGCACAAGGTACCATTTGTCAAGCACTATTCTAAAAGATCTTAAGAGGACTGAGCACAGGGTCATGTTCTGACGGCTCGGGAGTTTGAACGCACCTAACCTCTTATTTTTTTGTAGGCCTCATCATCGGCGGTGGCCGTCAAGGCTTCACAGCTTGCCGAGCTAAATCGGAAGCTCAAGAGCTCCGAAGAGGAGCTTGATAGCCTAAACAAGAGGTTCGATGAGGCACAAGGTAAGCCGAATTGTAATATCTGGGCTGTCTATCGTTAGTGATCCGCACTGGTAACCCAGTGTAATTATTTATTTATTGCTTTCACAGTTTTGGCTATGGAGGTCGAGAACCTCAAGGTTGAGCTGAAAATATGAAGCAGGAGGACGCAGATGAGAAGGCGGCAGCCGAACAAGCAGCAGCCACACTATCCCCATTAAAAACTGCGAGCGAGAAGCATGAGGCTTGGTTGGAGGAGGTGCAGCAGGAGCTCAAGGATGCCAGCACGAAGTGTGAGGTCCTTGAGCATAAAGGAAAAGATCAAGCCATCGAGCTATCCACGCTGAAATATGAGCTCCAAAAGGAGCGGGTGGATAGGCAGTTCTTTGAAGAAGAAGTCTGCCAAGTCAAGGTGGTCATGGATGGTAAATCGTATTTACTACAGTGTGCCTTTGGTGGTAGCAGGTTTGCATTGCTCACCCAGGTGTGGCATTCCTCAAGCGCCTGTTCAGACCTCTGAAGGAGTGCAGCAGACGCGAACAAGTTTTATGCTTCGCGGGAGGATGATGATGAGGCTCAGCTATTCTGGGCACAATTTGAGTCCCCCCGAGCACTCTCCTCTTCTGATCGAGCAGATAAAGCAACTGATAGAGCTGCACAGGATGGCGGAGCCAGCCATGAAGGATCTCTGCATTCGGCTATGGCATGTAGAGCCGTTGCCGAGCAGCTACTTTGGCTTGGTGCGGAAACTGTGCGAAGCTGCGCCTCGGATTGACGTGCTAAAGTGTTCTACATGCATTGAGGGAGCTCGGGCGGACTTTGCAAGGACCATCGTGCACTGGCCGAAGCTCAAGCCGACCGAGATGGCCACCACACCTCTGCCCCTGGAAAGGAACATAGGCACCCCGAGAAATACTTTGCCGCGGTGATGGAGGGTGCTCGGGAGATAGAGGCCCAATGTTCTAAGGATGTTTTTTTTATGAATGAGCATGCTGTAACGTGTCCGAAGACTGTTAACACTTTATAATGAGGATGCATGGTTTATCATGTATTTTGAGTTTTGTATTTATTGTGATTCCTATGTAGCCATTTTATCAGAAAGTTGCGAGTCGTCGGCTTCAGCCCCCATGTAGATACTACGCGAGGTGTTTGTGCCTCCACACTATGACCCTTAGCTGAGGTATCTGTGCCCGGAGGCGGTAGTGCGAGGGGAACAAGGCAATCGGACTATGATACTTTATCGCTTTCACTTAGCCGTAGGAGTTAAAAAAATGCGGGGGCTGATGACTAGCCCCTAGTGTTTTGTGATGTCCAGATGTACCGCGGCTAAGGTCACCATCACATGGTTTTCGCAAGCACGAAACCCATCGTATGACACGGAATAATATCTATCGATTTTTTAGTATGACACTTATGCTCGGAATTGCAGACCGGTTCTTGCTTACTATGACAGTCAGTTTTCGGCTTTCTCCCCTAAGGTGCTTGACCAGGCAAGCTGGAAGCACAATCGCAATGGTTCTCCCTTAGCCCTTTTAGCCGAACAAGCGGGACGTAAGAGGGCGAACACAGGAGCCGGGCAACCCAACTTTTGACCCAAGACATAGTTCAGATCCAATGCATATAAAGCAAAATCCAAGATGCCGAACACATGATGAATTGTGTAGGGGTGATCTTAGGGTGATATTTTAAATTCAATCCCCCGATCTATTAGCCGGTTGCATCGTAATGTATACCGAACAGTTTTGCAAGAAGCGTTGATGAGGGAAGAACAGGGTATGTAGCATAAAATACAGCGAAGAGGCCATGTATAATGGTCTTTCATTTGCTCAATAATACTTATCACTCAACTTGCCGAAGCAACTGTTTACAGGTATTTAAAGATGAAATATAAAGTTACAGAGGAGAGGTTGTACCAGGGGTCTTTGATGGGTGGCTTGACATCCTTGATGCGCCCTGTCGCCTGTCCGCTCTTGTGCCTCCTAGGGAGTTGCATTCCTTTAAGGGTGATTTGTGTCGGCGAGCGAATCTTGGGAAGAAGATTTTGAGAAGTCGCCGAAGTATGGATGATCTTTACGCTTTAGCAGGTCCTTGATGGTACCTGAGGTTTGTCGGAGGACATGTAGTGGCAGTAGTTCCGTCCAGCCGAACACTTTCCCTTTGATAGTTGTTCCCCACTCCTGCCCATGGAATCTTGAGTCCAAAGTTGTGCCGTCTTGACACTGTTGGAAATATACCCTAGAGGCAATAATAAAATGGTTATTATTGTATTTCCTAGTTCATGATAATTGTCTATTATTCATGCTATAATTGTGTTAACCGGAAACCGTAATACATGTGTGAATACATAGACCACAACGTGTCCCTAGTGAGCCTCTAGTTGGCTAGCTCGTTGATCAATAGATGGTCTCGGTTTCATGACCATGGACATTGGATGTCGTTGATAACGGGATCACATCATTAGGAGAATGATGTGATGGACAAGACTCAATCCTAAGCATAGCACAAGATCGTGTAGTTCGTTTGCTAAAGCTTTTCAATGTCAAGTATCATTTCCTTAGACCATGAGATTGTGTAACTCCCGGATACCGTAGGAATGCTTTGGGTGTGCCAAACGTCACAACGTAACTGGGTGGCTATAAAGGTACGCTACGGGTATCTCCGAAAGTGTCTGTTGGGTTGACACGAATCGAGACTGGGATTTGTCACTCCGTGTGACGGAGAGGTATCTCTGGGCCCACTCGGTAAGACATCATCATTATGAGCTCAATGTGACTAAGGAGTTAGTCACGGGATGATGTATTACGGAACGAGTAAAGAGACTTGCCAGTAACGAGATTGAACAAGGTATGTGGATACCGACGATCGAATCTCGGGCAAGTACCATACCGATAGACAAAGGGAATTGTATACGGGATTGATTGAATCCCTGACATCGTGGTTCATCCGATGAGATCATCGTGGAGTACGTGGGAGCCAACATGGGTATCCAGATCCCGCTGTTGGTTATTGGCCGGAGAGGTGTCTCGGTCATGTCTACGTGTCTCCCGAACCCGTAGGGTCTACACACTTAAGGTTCGATGACGCTAGGGTTATAGGGAAAAGGTATACGTGATTACCGAAGGTTGTTCGGAGTCCCGGATGAGATCCTGGACGTCACGAGGAGCTCCAGAATGGTCCGAAGGTAAAGATTGATATATAGGAAGTCCAGTTTTGGTCACCGGAAAGTTTTCGGGCTCATCGGTATTGTACCGGGAGTGCCGGGAGGGTGCCGGAGGACCCCCGGGAGGGGGTGACGACCAAAGGACCTCATGGGCCCTTAGAGGAGGTGTGCCAGCCCATATTGGGCCAGCCAATACCTTCTAGAAAGGGCCCATGCGCCAGGGATCTGGAGATAGAGGCAAAAGGGATTTAAAAGGGGGGGTCCACCTCCCGTGTGGGAGGAGGACTCTCCCCCCACTTCAGCCGAATCCCTCCTCCTTGGAGGAGGGGCCAAGCCAGCCCTCCCTCTCCTTCCTCCTATATATATGCAAGGGTTTGGGCAGGTTTGAGACGACGAACTCTTTCTCTCTCGCTGCAGCCCTATTCTGCTTCTTCCTCCTCCGCAGTGCTTAGGCGAAGCCCTGCCGGGATACCTTGCTACTCCACCACCACCACGCCGTCGTGCTGCTGCTGGAGATCTTCCCCAACCTCTCCTTCCTCCTTGCTGGATCAAGGCGTAGGAGACGTCACCGGGCTGCACGTGTGTTGAACGCGGAGGTGCCGTCCGTTCGGCACTTGATCGGATCTACCGCGATCTGAATCGCTGCGAGTACGACTCCATCAACCGCGTTCTTGTAACGCTTCCGCTTAGCGATCTTCAAAGGTATGAAGATCCAATCTCTCCCCACTCGTTTGCTGGTTTCTCCATAGATAGATCTTGGTGACACGTAGGAAAATTTTGATTTACTACTACGTCTCCCAACAGTGGCATCATGAGCTAGGTCTATGCGTAGAATCTATGCACGAGTAGAACACAAAGCAGTTCTGGGCGTCGATTTTGTTAATATGCTTGCCGTTACTAGTCTTATCTTGATTCGACGGTATTGTGGGATGAAGCGGCCCGGACCAACCTTACACGTACGCTTACGTGAGACCGGTTCCACCGCCTGACATGCACCAGTTGCATAAGGTGGCTAGCGGGTGTCTGTCTCTCCCACCTTAGTCGGATTGGATTCGATGAAAAGGGTCCTTATGAAGGGTAAATAGCAATTGGCATATCACGTTGTGGTTTTGGCGTAGGTAAGAAACGTTCTTGCTAGAAACCTATAGCAACCACGTAAAAACTTGCAACTACAAATTAGAGAACGTCTAACTTGTTTTTGCAGCATATGCCTTGTGATGTGATATGGCCAGAAGGATGTGATGTGATGCATTGTGATGTATGAGATTGATCATGTTCTTGTAATAGGGTTCACGACTTGCATGTCGATGACTATGACAACCGGCAGGAGCCATAGGAGTTGTCTTATTTATTGTATGACCTGCGAGTCAATCACAAACGCCATGTAATTACTTTACTTTATTGCTAAGCGTTAGCCATAGCAGTAGAAGTAATAGTTGGCGAGACAACCTCATGAAGACACAATGATGGAGATCATGATGATGGAGATCATGGTGTCATGCCGGTGACAATGATGATCATGGTGCCCCGAAGATGGAGATCATAGGAGCAAGATGATATTGGCCATATCATGTCACTATATTGATTGCATGTGATGTTTATCATGTTTACATCTTATTTGCTTAAAACGACGGTAGTAAATAAGATGATTTCTCAATAAAATTTCAAGAGAAGTGTTCACCCTAACTTTGCACCGTTGCTAAGGATCGTTGTTCCGAAGCACCACGTGATGATCGGGTGTGATAGGTTCTAACGTTCGCATACAACGGGTGTAAGCCAGATTTACACACGCGAAACACTTAGGTTGACTTGACGAGCCTAGCATGTACAGACATGGCCTCGGAACATGGAAGACCGAAAGGTCGAACATGAGTCGTATAGAAGATACGATCAACATGGAGATGTTCACCATGGATGACTAGTCCGTCTCACGTGATGATCGGACACGGGCTAGTTGACATGGATCATGTGTCACTTAGATGACTAGAGAGATGTCTATCTGAGTGGGAGTTCATTGAATAATTTGATTATGTGAACTCGATTATCATGAACTTAGTCTAAAATTGCCTTTAATATCTATATTATAGATCCAATGGCCAACGCAAATGTCAACCTCAATTTCAACGCGTTCCTAGAGAAAACCAAGCTGAAAGATGATGGAAGCAACTATATGGACTGGGTCCGTGGCTTGAGGATCATCCTCATAGCTTCCAAGAGATTGTATGTCCTTGATGCACCGCTAGGTGACCCACCCATTCTCCCAGCGGACCAAGACGTTACGAACGCTTGGCAGTCACGCTGCGATGATTACTCCCTTGTTCAGTGCGGCATGCTTTACAGTTTAGAATCGGGGCTCGAAAAGCGTTTTGAGCAACACGGAGCATATGAGATGTTCCAAGAGCTGAAACTGGTTTTCCAAGCTCATGCCCGAGTCGAGAGATATGACATCTCTGACAAGTTCTTCAGCTGTAAGATGGAGGAGAACAGTTCTGTTAGTGAGCACATCCTCAAGATGTCTGGGCTTCACAACCGCTTGACTCAGCTGGGAGTTAATCTCCCGGATGACTCAGTCATTGACAGAATCCTCCAGTCGCTTCCACATAGCTACAAAAGCTTTGTGATGAACTACAACATGCAGGGGATGGAGAAGTCCATTCCTGAGTTGTACTCGATGCTCAAATCAGCAGAGGTCGAGATCAGAAAGGAGCATCAAGTGTTGATGGTAAACAAGACCACTAGTTTCAAGAAAGGCAAGGGTAAGAAGAACTTCAAGAAGGACGGCAAAGCTGTTGCCGCGCCCGGTAAGCAAGTTGCCGGGAAGAAGAAGAACAAGAATGGACCCAAGCCTGAGACTGAGTGTTTCTATTGTAAGGGTACCGGTCACTGGAAGCGGAACTGCCCCAAGTACTTAGCGGATAAGAAGGTCGGCAACGTTAAAGGTATATGTGATATACTTGTTATTGATGTGTACCTAACCAGCGCTCGTAGTAGCTCCTGGGTATTTGATACCGGTGTAGTTGCTCACATTTGTAACTCCAAGCAGGAGCTGCGGAATAAGCGAAGGTTGGCAAAGGACGAGGTGACGATGCGCGTCGGGAATGGTTCCAAGGTCGATGTGATCGCCGTCGGCACGCTACCTCTACATCTACCTTCGGGATTAGTTTTAAACCTTAATAATTGTTATTTAGTACCAGCTTTGAGCATGAACATTGTATCTGGATCTCGCTTGATACGAGATGGCTACTCTTTTAAATCCGAGAATAATGGTTGTTCTATTTATATGAGAGAAATGTTCTATGCTCATGCCCCGCTGGTCAATGGTTTATTTTTGATGAATCTCGAACGTGATGTTACACATGTCCATAGTGTGAGTACCAAAAAGTGTAAAGTTGATAACGATAGTCCCACTTACATGTGGCACTGCCGTCTTGGCCATATTGGTGTCAAACGCATGAAGAAGCTCCATGCTGATGGACTTTTGGAGTCACTTGATTTCGAATCATTTGACACATGCGAACCATGCCTCATGGGCAAGATGACCAAAACTCCGTTCTCCGGAACAATGGAGCGAGCAACTGACTTATTGGAGATAATACATACCGATGTATGTGGTCCAATGAGCGTCGAGGCTCGCGGTGGCTACCGTTATGTTCTCACCCTCACTGATGACTTGAGCAGATATGGGTATGTCTACTTAATGAAACACAAGTCTGAAACCTTTGAAAGGTTCAAGGAATTTCAGAGTGAGGTCGAGAATCAACATGACAGGAAAATAAAATGCCTACGATCTGATCGTGCGGAGAATATTTATGTCACGAGTTTGACACGCACCTTAGGAAATGTGGAATTGTTTCACAGCTCACGCCGCCAGGCACACCTCAGCGAAATGGTGTGTCTGAACGTCGTAATCGCACTCTATTGGATATGGTGCGATCTATGATGTCTCTTACCGACTTACCGCTATCATTTTGGGGATATGCATTAGAGACTGCCGCGTTCACTTTAAATATGGCACCGTCTAAATCCGTTGAGACGACACCGTATGAATTATGGTTTGGAAAGAAACCTAAGCTGTCGTTTCTAAAAGTTTGGGGTTGCGATGCTTATGTGAAGAAACTTCAACCTGAGAAGCTCGAACCCAAAGCGGAAAAGTGCGTCTTCATAGGATATCCCAAAGAGACTATTGGGTATACCTTCTACCTACGATCCGAAGGCAAAGTCTTTGTTTCCAAGAATGGATCCTTTCTCGAGAAAGAGTTTCTCTCGAAAGAAGTAAGTAGGAGGAAAATGGAACTTGATGAGGTAATTGTACCTTCACTCGAACCGGAGAGTAGCGCAGCACAGGAAGTTGTTTCTGTGGAGCCTACACCGGCTAGAGAGGAAGTTAATGATGATGATCATGAAACATCAGATCAAGTTGCTACTCGAAGGTCCACTAGGACACGTTCCGCACCAGTGTGGTACGGTAATCCTGTCCTAGAGATCATGTTGTTGGACAACGGTGAACCTTCGAACTATGAAGAAGCGATGGCGGGCCCGAATTCCGACAAATGGCTTGAGGCCATGAAATCCGAGATAGGATCCATGTATGAGAACAAAGTATGGACTTTGGTGGACTTGCCTGATGATAAGCGAGCCATTGAAAATAAATGGATCTTTAAGAAGAAGACTGACGCAGACGGTAATGTGACCGCCTATAAAGCTCGGCTTGTCACTAAGGGTTATCGACAAGTTCAAGGAGTTGACTACGATGAGACATTCTCACCCGTAGCGATGCTAAAGTCTGTCCGAATCATGTTAGCAGTTGCCGCATTTTATGATTATGAGATCTGGCAAATGGATGTCAAAACGGCATTCCTTAATGGCTTCCTCAAGGAAGAACTGTATATGATGCAGCCGGAAGGTTTTGTCGATCCTAAAGATGCTAACAAGGTATGCAAGCTCCAGCGCTCCATCTATGGGCTGGTGCAAGCATCTCGGAGTTGGAACATTCGCTTTAATGAGGTGATTAAAGCGTTTGGGTTTGTACAGGTTTATGGAGAACCCTGTATTTACAAGAAAGTGAGTGGGAGCTCTATAGCATTTCTTATACTGTATGTGGATGACATGCTGATAATGGGAAATAATATAGAACTCTTGGAAAGTATCAAGGCCTACTTGAATAAGTGTTTTTCAATGAAGGACCTTGGAGAAGCTGCTTACATATTAGGTATTAAGATCTATAGAGATAGATCAAAACGCCTCATTGGTCTTTCACAAAGCACATACCTTGAAAAGATATTGAAGAAGTTCAATATGGATCAGTCCAAGAAGGGGTTCTTGCCCGTGTTGCAAGGTGTGAGATTGAGTACGACTCAATGCCCGACCACGGCAAAGGATAGAGAAGAGATGAGTGCCATCCCCTATGCTTCAGCCATAGGCTCTATCATGTATGCCATGCTGTGTACCAGACCTGATGTGAACCTTGCCATAAGTTTGGTAGGGAGGTACCAGAGTGATCCCGGAGCGGAACACTGGACAGCGGTCAAGAATATCCTGAAGTACCTGAAAAGGACAAAGGACATGTTTCTCGTTTATGGAGGTGCCGAAGAGCTCGTCGTAAAGGGTTACGTCGATGCTAGCTTCGACACAGATCCGGACGACTCCAAGTCGCAAACCGGATACGTGTATATTTTGAATGGAGGGGCAGTGAGCTGGAGCAGCAGCAAGCAAAGCGTCGTGGCAGCATCTACATGTGAAGCGGAGTACATAGCTGCTTCGGAAGCAGCAAAGGAGGGAGTCTGGATGAAGGAGTTCATCACCGACCTAGGAGTGATTCCGAATGCGTCGGGCCCGATGACTCTACTCTGTGACAACACTGGAGCTATTGCCCTTGCGAAGGAGCCCAGGTTTCACAAGAAGACAAGACACATCAAGCGCCGCTTCAACTCCATCCGTGATTACATTCAGGAGGGAGACATAGATATTTGTAAAGTGCATACGGATCTGAATGTCGCAGATCCGTTGACTAAACCTCTCTCACGAGCAAAACATGATCAACACCAGAATGCTATGGGTGTTCGATTCATCACAATGTAACTAGATTATTGACTCTAGTGCAAGTGGGAGACTGTTGGAAATATGCCCTAGAGGCAATAATAAAATGGTTATTATTGTATTTCCTAGTTCATGATAATTGTTGCTATAATTGTGTTAACCGGAAACCGTAATACATGTGTGAATACATAGACCACAACATGTCCCTAGTGAGCCTCTAGTTGGCTAGCTCGTTGATCAATAGATGGTCTCGGTTTCATGACCATGGACATTGGATGTCGTTGATAACGGGATCACATCATTAGGAGAATGATGTGATGGACAAGACTCAATCCTAAGCATAGCACAAGATCGTGTAGTTCGTTTGCTAAAGCTTTTCAATGTCAAGTATCATTTCCTTAGACCATGAGATTGTGTAACTCCCGGATACCGTAGGAATGCTTTGGGTGTGCCAAACGTCACAACGTAATTGGGTGGCTATAAAGGTACGCTACGGGTATCTCCGAAAGTGTCTGTTGGGTTGACACGAATCGAGACTGGGATTTGTCACTCCGTGTGACGGAGAGGTATCTCTGGGCCCACTCGGTAAGACATCATCATTATGAGCTCAATGTGACTAAGGAGTTAGTCACGGGATGATGTATTACGGAACGAGTAAAGAGACTTGCCAGTAACGAGATTGAACAAGGTATGCGGATACCGACGATCGAATCTCGGGCAAGTACCATACCGATAGACAAAGGGAATTGTATACGGGATTGATTGAATCCCTAACATCGTGGTTCATCCGATGAGATCATCGTGGAGTACGTGGGAGCCAACATGGGTATCCAGATCCCGCTGTTGGTTATTGGCCGGAGAGGTGTCTCGGTCATGTCTACGTGTCTCCCGAACCCGTAGGGTCTACACACTTAAGGTTCGATGACGCTAGGGTTATAGGGAAAAGGTATACGTGATTACCGAAGGTTGTTCGGAGTCCCGGATGAGATCCCGGACGTCACGAGGAGCTCCAGAATGGTCCGGAGGTAAAGATTGATATATAGGAAGTCCAGTTTTGGTCACCGGAAAGTTTTCGGGCTCATCGGTATTGTACCGGGAGTGCCGGGAGGGTGCCGGAGGACCCCCGGGAGGGGGTGACGACCAAAGGACCTCATGGGCCCTTAGAGGAGGTGTGCCAGCCCATATTGGGCCAGCCAATACCTTCTAGAAAGGGCCCATGCGCCAGGGATCTGGAGATAGAGGCAAAAGGGATTTAAAAGGGGGGGGGGTCCACCTCCCGTGTGGGAGGAGGACTCTCCCCCCACTTCGGCCGAATCCCTCCTCCTTGGAGGAGGGGCCAAGCCAGCCCTCCCTCTCCTTCCTCCTATATATATGCAAGGGTTTGGGCAGGTTTGAGACGACGAACTCTTTCTCTCTCGCTGCAGCCCTATTCTGCTTCTTCCTCCTCCGCAGTGCTTAGGCGAAGCCCTGCCGGGATACCTTGCTACTCCACGACCACCACGCCGTCGTGCTGCTGCTGGAGCTCTTCCCCAACCTCTCCTTCCTCCTTGCTGGATCAAGGCGTAGGAGAGGTCACCGGGCTGCACGTGTGTTGAACGCGGAGGTGCCGTCCGTTCGGCACTTGATCGGATCTACCGCGATCTGAATCACTGCGAGTACGACTCCATCAACCGCGTTCTTGTAACGCTTCCGCTTAGCGATCTTCAAAGGTATGAAGATCCAATCTCTCCCCACTCGTTTGCTGGTTTCTCCATAGATAGATCTTGGTGACACGTAGGAAAATTTTGATTTACTACTACGTCTCCCAACAGACACATGTTTGACGGGCACTAGGGCCATGCAGTAGGGAGCATGTCCCTATTTCTGAGGAGAAGAAGATTCCAGGAGTTCGGACTGAGACCGGGCTCGTTTGTCAACCTTATGTGCCTTTATGGCAAATTCTGTTGTTGGCCAATCGTCATCATAATGGAATTCGGCCGCCAGGGCCAATGCATGTTCCTCAGTTTGGAGGGAACGCTTTGTGTTGCCGTTGATAGTAATGACCCCCTTGGGCCCGTGCATCTTGAGCTTGAGGTATGCGTAGTGTGGGACGATGTTGAAGCGAGCGAACGATGTGCGGCCCAACAGGGCATGATAACCGCTGCGGAAAGGGACAATATCAAAGATCAAGTCCTCGCCGAGGAAGTTGTCTGGAGAACCGAACAATACTTCCAGGCTCACAGAGCCCGTGTGTCAGGCTTCAACGTCTGGGATCACTCCTTTAAAGGCAGTGTTGCTAGGTTTGATCCTTGATGGATCTATACCCATCTTTTTCACCATGTCTGAGTAAATCGGATTGAGGCCACTTCCTCCGTCCATTAGGACTTTAGTGACGTGATACCCATCGATAATGGGGTCTAGGATGAGGGCCGCTGAACCCCCATGATGGATGCTGGTCCGATGGTCTCGTCGATCGAAGGTGATCGGGTACACCGACCATGGGTTAGACTTCGGGGCTACAAGCTCTACGGCGTAGACCTCTCGAAGGGCGCACTTTCTCTCCTTTTTGGGTATGTGAGTGGCGTATATCATGTTCAAAGTCTTTACCTCTAGAGGGAACTGCTTCTGTCCTCCATTGTTCGGACTGCGGGGCTCGTCATCGTCCTTGTTGCATGGGCCCTTGCCTTGCTCTTCAGCTGGGAGTTTGCCAGCTTGTTTGAACACCCAACAGTTATGGTTAGTGTGGGTGGTGGGCTTGTCTTGGGTGCCATGGATCTGGCAAGTCCTCTCCATGATTTTGTCTAGAGGGGTAGGTCCGTCACGATTGCCTTTAGAAGGTTTCTTCCGTTGCCCGGGTCGGGGGTTATGGAAACCGGTGTTAACGGCCGTTTCGTCGGCATCACCATTATTGTGCCAATGTTTACTTTTGTTGCGTCGTGGTTTACTGTTTCCATCCCGGACTTTGGAGGTGCCGGGATCTTCAGGGTTGTGGCTTCGTCTAGCTAGCTAGTTATCCTCTCCCGTGCAAAAGTGGGTCATGAGTTATGTAAGGGCGGACATAGTCCTAGGCTTGTCGTGAACGAGCTGGCGCCAGCCATTTGTCCTGAATATTGTGCCGGAAGGAGGCTATTGCCTTGGTGTCTGGGAAATCGACAAATTGGTTCTTCTTGGTCAAGAACCGATTCCAGAATTGTCGAGCCGATTCGCGTGCTTTCTGGACAACATTGCTTAGGTCGGAGGAGTCCGGCGGCCGTACATAGGTGGCCCGAAAGTTAGATCGGAATGCATCCTCAAGATCCTCCCAACTCCCGATAGAATTTTTGGGGAGGCTGTTTAACCAGTGTCGAGCTAGCCCCTTAAGTTTTAGGGGCAGATACTTGATGGCGTGGAGATCATGTCCTCGTGCCATATGAATGTGGAGGAGGAAATCCTCGATCTACACTATTGGGTCAGTTCTCCTGTCGTATTTCTCTATGTTCACGGGTTTAAAACCTTCCAGGAACTGGTGCTGGATCACCTAGTCGGTGAAGCACAGTGGGTGGGCAGCGCCTCTGTCCCGGGCTATGTCACGTCGGTAGTCGGCACCTGATCTAGCCCGGTATTGTTCCCGACCTCTGTTGTTGCGGTCGAGCCAAGGCTGGTATCCATCCCGTCTATCGGGGGAGTACCCTCTAGATCCATAGATGGATCTCGTGCGGCCTGTTCTGTAATCCAGGTCGTGTCACATGTCGTACCTGTCCCCAGGTTCTATTGTCTCTTTTCCCCTTTTGCGGGGTATCCCTGACCTATAACCGGCGTCGCCAGCCATCCTATCTCGTCCTCGGGTAGGGCGGTCCGGCTAGTCGTATGGGGTGTGCTTGGGAGACTGTGTATTAGGGACCTCATCGTCGAACTGCGACAGCAGCCGTCGGTGTGGATAGCTCTTGGGTTGGTACAATAGACCGGTACCGTACCCTTCCTCGACTGATAGGACCCTCGTCCATCTATCATTGAGGGTATCTTGTTCAGCCTTAAGCTGCCGTTCTTTTGCCTTCAGGCTTCGGGCAGTAGCTATAAGTTGTTGCGTAAACCGTTCCTGATCCTCAAGGTTTTCGGGGACAGTGAAGTCTTCGGCTTCCAGGCTGCCCTCCTCCTTGATAGGGGGATGTAGTTTTCATCCTCGGAATCATTTAGATCCTCGAAGTTGCGTTGATCTTCCGGCCTCTCCTGGTCCTCTAGCGGATGCTTGGGGATATAGGGATCGCTGAGGTCTTCCGGGGTGTTGTTTTCCCCGATGTCAGCAATGGCTTCCCTTCCCTTTTTTGCCTTTGATCGTTTGCGCTGTTTACGACGCCTTGACGGTTCTCACCCGATTTATCGCCATTGTTTTTGGGTGTGTGCTTGCCCTTATCGGCTGGAGTATCCACCATGTAGACGTCATAGGTGGAGGTGGCAGTCCATCGCCCAGTGTTGATGGGGGCGGGAGCGCAATCCTCTTCATCCATGTCTTCTGCCTCCTCGGAGGCGTAGTCCAACATATCGGTTAAGTCTTCGATAGTGGCTACTAAGTGGGTGGTGGGTGGGATAAAAAATTCCTCTTAACCTACCTTCAGACCGATCTGAGCGTGGATCAGGGTTGCGTCATCAGTGATTTTCATCTATCGGATCCTATCTAGAGCCTCGTTGAGTGTCGAGAGCTCGATCAGGTCAATCTGCCCAGGGCTTTCGAAGTTAACCTCCGATGCGTCCGCACATGGAGTGTGTTCGGTAGCAGCTAATCCCCAACCATTTGGTACTACGTCCGGATCCGGACTAAAAGCCAGATCATCGTCGAGGTAGGTCTCGTGGGCAGGGTCAAGAGCGAAATCCAAAGTTAAGGCCTCGGAGTCCTCGAGCGCGTTAGATGAGATTGTGAGCCCGGTGAGCAAAAGATCGCCCCGAGAGTCTATGGAAAACTCTAGGTTTCCTAAGCTGACCTCTTGATCAGGGGCAAAAGTCCCAACCTGGCCAAGACGGCCGGTCGGGTCGGCGTGCAGCATGACGCTGTCGAATGCGAAGATCTGTTTAGGGACAAAGGAGTCCATGTTACGGACTTCTTCGCTAATGACTAAGCGAGCCATCGATTCCTTTGGCGATCACAACAGAACTCTTAATGAAAGCACCAATGTTGGTGTCAAAACTAGCGGATCTCAGGTAGGGGGTCCCGAGCTGTGAGTCTAGGATTGATGGTAATAGGGGACGAATGAGACGAAGTTTACCCAGGTTCAGGCCCTCCTATGGAGGTAAAACCCTATGTCCTGCTCGACTATATTGATGTGGATGAAGGTTACAGAGTTGATCCACCTCGAGATCGGATAGCTAAAACCCTAGATGAGTTTCTCTGTCCTAAAATATAAAACCCTCCCGGTTTATATAGACACTGGGGGTGTACCTAGGGTTTACACATGATAGGTTTCCTACCGGGGATGGAGATGCTGGTTTCCTCATCTTGACTTGGAGTGCACGACACGCCTTTGAGACTTCCTTCTATAACATGGAGTCGTGGAGTATCTGGCCCTTCCTACGATAGTCAGAGAGCGGCCCACCAAGCCGGCCTATTGGGAGATAGGCTAGCGACCCGAGGACCCCTTGGTCCAGGACTCCCTCATCTGTCTCTCCCACTTTAGTTGAATAAGATTTGACAGAGGCGGTCCTTGTATAAGGTTAGGAGGCAACTTGATTATCACCATTGTGGCTTTGCGTAGGTAAGAACGGTTCTTACTAGTTGCCCATAGCAATCACGTAAAACTTGCAACAACAAAGTAGAGGACGTCTAACTTGTTTTTGCAGGGCATGTTGTGATGTGATATGGCTAAGACATGATTTGATATATGTGATGTATGAGATGATCATGTTTTGTATAGTTATCACGACTTGCGTGTCTATGAGTACGACAACCGACAGGAGCCATATGGTTGTCTTTAATTTACTTGTGCCATTTTCTTTACTTTCTCACTATGAATTAGCAATAGTTCTAGAAGCAATATTTGGTGTGACAACCACATGACGACACAATGATGGAGATCATGGTGTCACGCTGGTGACGATGTAGATCATGCCGGTGCTTTGGGGATGGAGATCAAAAGCACAAGATGATGATGGCCATATCATGTCAATTATATGATTTGCATGTGATGTTTATCCTTTTATGCATCTTATTTTGCTTAGAACGATGTTCGCATTATAAGATGATCCCTCACTAAAATTTCAAGATAAAATTGTGTTCTCCATAAGTATGCACTGTTGGAAAGGTTCGTCATTTCGAAGCACCTTGTGATGATCGGGTGTGATAGACTCTATGTTCACATACAACGAGTGTAAGATAGATTTACACACGCAGAATACTTGGGTTAACCTTGACGAGGCTAGCATGTACATATATGGCCTCGGAACACAGGAGACCAAAAGGTCGAAAATGAGTCATATACTAGATATGATCAACATGGATATGTTCACCATTGAAACCACTTCATCTCACGTGATGATCGGACTTGGGTTGGTGGATTTGGATCATGTCACACTTAGACAACTTGAGGGATGTTGATTTGAGTGGGAGTTGTTTAGTAATTGTTGGGGAATGTTGCAACAACAACAACAACAACAACAACAACAAAGCCTTTAGTCCCAAACAAGTTGGGGTAGGCTAGAGGTGAAACCCATAAGATCTCGCGACCAACTCATGGTTCTGGCACATGGATAGCAAGCTTCCACGCACCCCTGTCCATGGCTAGTTCTTTGGTGATGCTCTAGTCCTTCAGATCTCTCTTTACGGACTCTTCCCATGTCAAGTTCGGTCTACCCCGGCCTCTTTTGACATTATCAGCATGCTTAAGCCGTCCCCTGTGCACTGGGGCTTCTGGAGGCCTGCGCTGAATATGCCCAAACCATCTCAGACGATGTTGGACAAGCTTCTCTTCTCACGATACGGCGCGCCACCTGGGGGGTGACGGCCCGGCCCTTGCCCATTATCCACCACACCCGGGTTCCGATGTGGCGCGTCGCTGAGAGGGTTACGCCCCAACGAAAATCTTTTGGGTTTCATCTCCATAAGAGTGGCTGGGTTTTCACGTTGGCTCGCCAAGCCTATAACAACCCTCCTCCTTTACCCGGGCTTGGGACCGGCTATGTTGAGACAACATAGGCGGAGTGGATCTACATACCCTTGTAGATCGCTAAGCAGGAAGCGTTAAAAAACGCGGTTGATGTAGTCGAACGTCTTCGCGATCCAAATCGCCGAGCGTCCCCCGATCCAATCATGATCTGCCCCGATCTAGCGACGAACGGACGACACCTCCGCGTTCAACACACGTGCAACTTGATGACGACCTCCGCCTTTTTGATCTAGCAAGAGGGAGCAGAGAGGTAGACGAGTTCTCCGGTAGCGCGACGACGTTGCGGCAATGGTGTGTGAAGCTATTCCAGCAGGGCTTCGCCTAAGCACCGCTGAAACCGATTTAGAAGAGAAACTATGATCTAGAGGAGAGGTAGCACGTGGTTGTTTTTCTGTCTCAAAAAACCCTCAAACCTCTAGTATATATAGGAGGAGGGGAGGAGGAGGCTTGGCCCCCAAGGGGCCATCCCTTTGCTTCGCGCGAAGGTGGGGAGGAGGAGTCCTCCTCCAATCCTATTAGGACTAGGACTCCTTCTCTCCCACTTTGCCTTCCTTCCACCCTTGGGTTTCTTCACCTCAGCCGCATGGGCTTCCTATGGGGATTTGGACAGCCCACAAAGGGCTGGTAAGCCTCCTCCACAGCCCATGTAGCCTCTTGGGTCGAAATACCCCTCCCGATGGTCCCTCGGTACCCTCCCGGCACTCCCGGTACACTACCTATGAGCCCGAAACTTTTCCGGCGACCCAAACAGGACTTCCTATATATCAATCTTTACCTTCGGACCATTCCGGAGCTCCTCGTGATGTCTGGGATCTCATCCGGGACTCCGAACAACCTTCGGTCACCACCATACATAACTCTATACTACCGAAACGTCACTGAACCTTAAGTGTGCAGACCCTACGGGTTCGAGAACTATGTAGACATGACTGAGACACCTCTATGGTCAATAACCAATAGCGGGACCTGGATGACCATATTGATTCCTACGTATTCTACGAAGATCTTTATCGGTCGAACCTCTATTTCAAGGATTTAGTTAATCCCGTATGTCGTTCCCTTCGTTCTTCAGTATGTTACCTGCCCGAGATTCGATCGTCGGTATCTGTATACCTAGTTCAATATTGTTGCCAGCAGGTCTCTTTACTTGTTCCGTAGTACAAGATCCCATAACTAACACTTTAGTCACATTGCTTGCAAGGCTTGTTGTGACGTTGTATTACCGAGTGGGCCCTAAGATACCTCTTCGTCACACGGAGTAACAAATCCCAGTATTGATCCATGCCAACTCAACAAACACTCTCGGAGATACCTGTAGAGCACCTTTATAGTCACCCAGTTACATTGCGACATTTGATACACACAAGGCACTCCTCCAGTGTCAGTGAGTTGCATGATCTCATGGTCATAGGAACAGATACTTGACATTCAGAAAACTATAGCAATAACTTGACACGATCAAATGCTACGTTTATAGTTTGGGCATTGTCCATCACATCATTCTCCTAATGATGTGATCACGTTATCAAATGACATCTCATGTCAATGGCTAGGAAAACTTGACCATCTTTGATCAATGAGCTAGTCTACTAGAGGCACACTAGGGACAAAGTGTTGTCTATATATCCACACATGTAATGTGTTTCCAATAAATACAATTATAGCATGGATAATAAGCAATTATCATGAACAAGAAAATATAATAATAACCATTTTATTATTGACTCTAGGGCATATTTCCAACAGTAATATGATTGAACTCATTATCATGAACGTAGTGTAAAGTTGTCTTTGCAAAATTATGTTGTATATCAATAGCTTGCGTTGTAGCTCCCTGTGTTTTGATATGTTCCTAGAGAAAACTAAGTTGAAAGATGATGGTAGCAATTATGCGGACTAGGTCTGTGATCTGAGGATTATACTCATTGCTGCACAGAAGGCTGGTGTCCTTGATGCAACACTCGATGCACCACCCCCTCAAGCATCATATATGGATGTTGTGAACAGCTGACAGGCACGTTCTGATGACTACTTGATAGTTTAGTGCGTCATGCATTACGACTTAGAATTGAGGCTCCGAAGACGTTTTGAATGTCACAGAACATATGAGATGTTCCAAGATCTAAAATTGGAATTTCAGGCTCACACCCTTGTTGAGAGTTATTAGACCTCCTACATGTTCTTTGCCTGCAAGATGGAGGAGAATAGCTCAATCGGTGAGCATGTGCGCGGAATGTATGTGTGCTACAATCGATTGAATCAAGTGGGGGTTAATCTTCATAGATAAGATAGTGATTGACAGAGTTCTCCAAGTCACTGCCACCAAATTACTAGAGCTTCATGATGAACTATAACATGTAAGGGATATATAAGATGATCCCTGGGCTATTCATGATGTTTTACGACGCGAAGTTAGAAATGAAGAAGGAGCATCAAGTGTTGATGGTAAGACCACTAGTTTCAAGAAGGGCAAGGGAAAGAAGGGAAACTTCAAGAATGTCAAACCAGTTGCCTCTCCATTGAAGAAACCCAAGGTTGAACCCAAACCCCAGACTAAGTGCTTCTATTGTAAGGGGAACAGTCATTGATAGCGGAACTACCCCAAATACTTGGTAGATAAGAAGGATGGCAACATCAACAAAAGTATATTTGATATACGTGTTATTGATGTGTACCTTACTAGTACTCCTAGTAGCACCTGGGTATTAGATGCCGGCTCAGTTGCTAATGTTGGTAACTCGAAACAAAAGCTACGGAATAAACAGAGACTAGCTAAGGGTGAGGTGACAATCTGTGTTGGAAGTGTTTCCAAGGCTGATGTAATCACCATCGGATGCTCCCTCTACCTTCGGGCTTAGTATTGAACCTATATAAATGTTATTTCATGTTTTTATGGAACATGAACATGGTTATATCATGTTTATTGCAATACAATTATTCATTTAAGTCAGAGAATAATGGTTGTTCTGTTTACATGAATAATACCTTCTATGGTCATGCACCCAATGTGAATAGTTTATTGAATCTCGATCGTAGTGATACACATGTTTATAATATTGATGCCAAAAGATGCAAAGTTAATAATGATAGTACCATATACTTGTGGCACTACCGCTAAGGTCATATTGGTGTAAAGCGCATGAAGAAACTCCATGCTGATGGATCTTTGGACTCACTCGATTTTGAATCACTTGAGACATGCGGACCATGCCTCATGGGAAAGATGACTGAGACCCGGTTTTCTGGTATGATGGAGCGGGCAAGTGACTTACTGGAAATGACACATGTTGATGTATGTAGTCCAATGAGTGTTGAAGCATGCAGTGCATATCATTATTTTCTTACCTTCCGTGTTGATTTGAGTAGATATGGGCATATTTACTTAATGAAACACAAGTCTGAAATGTTTGAAAAGTTGAAAGCAAATTGAGAGTGAAGCTGAAAATCATCGTAACAAGAAGATAAAGTTTATACGATTTGATCATGGTGGAGAATATCTGAGTTATGAGTTTGGTATACATTTAAGACAATGTGGAAATTGTTTCACAACTCATGCCACCTGGAACACCATAGTGTAATGGTGTGTTCGTAGGTCGTAGCCGTGCTCTATTGGATATGGTGCATACTATGATGTCTCTTACCGATTTGCCACTATCATTTTGGGGTTACATATTAGAGACAACCACATTTACTTTAAAGAGGGCACCATATAAATCCATTGAGACAACACCGTATGAATTATGGTTTGGCAAGAAACCTAAGTTGTCATTTCTTAAAGTTTGGGGCTGGGATGCTTATGTCAAAAGGCTTCAGCCTGATAAGCTCAAACCCAAAGTGGAGAAGTGCGTCTTCATAGGATACCCTAAGGAAACAATTGGGTACACCTTCTATATCAGATCCGAAGGAAAGGACTTTTTTGACAAGAATGGATCATTTCCAGAGAAGGAGGTTCTCTCGAAAGAAGTGAGTGGGAGGAAGGTAGAACTTGATAAGATTATCAAACCTTCACTTGAATTGGAAAGTAGTGAAACGCATAAAAGTGTTCATGTGATGCATACACCAATTGAAGAGGAAGCTAATGATGATGATCATGAAACTTCGGATCAAGTTACTACCGAGCCTCGTAGGTCGACAAAGACTCATATCACCATAGAGTGGTATGAAAATCCTGTCTTGGAGGTCATGTTGTTAGACAACAATGAACCTACAAGCTATGAAGAAGCGATGGTGGGCCTGGATTCCAACAACTCGCTAGGAGCCATGAAATCCGAGATAGGATCCACATATGAAAACCAAGTATGGTTTTGGTAGACTTGCCCGGTGACCAACAAACCATTAAGTACAAATGGATCTTTAATAAGAAGACAGACGCTGATGGTAATGTCACCATTTATAAAGCTTGACTTGTTGCAAAGAGGTTTCCTACAAGTTCAAGGAGTTGACTATGATGTGACTTTCTGAAAGCACAATATGCTCCCTTGGTGGTTTTGATAATTCATGAGAACATACATTGTCTCTTCGACTAATACTTCTATCTAGTGTATTTCAGATAAAGTCCACAAAGAAGGTTGGATAAGGATTGTGAAGAGCATCCCCAAGAAGAAGAAGGAGAAGGAATAGCATTGGCAAAGCTTCAAGCAAGATGACTCTACATTTCACTTTGTGAGAAATCACTTTGAGTCAATAGGAAAGCCAATACTATTAAAAGGGAGTAAGGTACTGTTGGTGAACAAAATGCTCCACGTGCACAAGTTATAGTCACCAAAAACACCTGCAAGCTCTTCCACAAAAGTCTATCCAAGTGTATCATGAAAATCGGTGCTACCAATATTTCCCACTCGGTCCTACCGATTTCCACCTCAGACAGATCCCTGCCAAACCCTAGGTCTTCGGTACAACCGATTCTGCATCGGTGCCACCTAGTTCACCTTGCCAACTTTCTGTTACCTCATTTCTTAAAATCAGAATTTCCAAGATTTTGGATCGGCACCACTGAGTTGTGCAATCTGACCGTTGGTCACCTTATCGGTACTGCCGAGATCTATGTATCGGTCTCACTGAGATTCAAAAGTTGCTACCTTTGGAGCAACTCGGTACCACCAAGTTTTATACTTTGGTGTCACCGAGTTGGTCACTTTAGGTGTAATGGTTGGATTTTTGGAGATGCCTATATACCCCTTCACCACCACTCACTCGCAAGAGAAGCACTCAGAATAGATCCCCACTTATCCCATCAGATTTTCTGAGAGAGAACCACCTACTCACGTGTTGAGATCAAGCCATTCCACTCCATACATATGAATCTTGATCTTTAGCCTCCCCAAGTTGCTTTCCACCCAATCAATCTCTTCCACCAAAGCCAAATCCATGAGAGAGTGATTGAGTGTTGAGGAGTCTATCATCTTGAAGCACAAGAGCAAGGAGTTCATCGACATTATCAAGCCTATTACCTTTTGGAGGGTGGTGGCTCCTAGATTGGTTAGGTGTCGCTTGGGAGCCTCCTACTTCATGTTGTGGAGTGAACAAAGAAGTTTGTAAGGGCAAGGAGATCGACTACTTTGTGAAGATCTACCCCGAGTTAGGCTAGTCCTCTGTAGATGTAGGCCGTCATGGTATAAACAAGGTTGGTTCTTCGTGGAACCCTCCGTGGGTATAACCCTCTGTGGACTCTAGCAACCGTTATCCTCCATGGGTTGAAGTCTCCATAAACGTGGACGTATGATAGCACCACCTATCGGAACCACGAGAAAAATCTTTGTGTCCCTCATGTGTTTGATCTCCCTATCTCAACTCCTTACTTCCATGTGCAATGTCTTTACTTTTTGCTGCCATACTTGTTCACTTGCATGTGTAGGGTGTGCTAGACTTGCTAATTTCTATAATTGCTAAAATCTACCGACCATTATATTTGGATATTGGGTAGGTTTTAATTTGTGCTAGTAGTCTATTCACCCTCCTCTAGACGTACACTTCTAGTGATCCCTTAATTGGTATCAGAGCAAGAACTCCATAACCTTGGTTTTGTCACCTTTGGAGGAAGATGGATGTGTCTAGTTTGGAGAGTTTGAGTTGTAGAGTGCCTATTGTTAATGGGGGAGTACTATAGTCAATGGAATGATGCTATAATTGATCTATTTGAAAAATTCCATCTGAGCAAATATATTGAAAATCCCTATGTGTTCCCGATTGATCCCTTACATCCGACATACGAAGATGAAATTGACAAGCTTGGTAACCTTAGAGCTATCGATCTTATCATTAGAGGTTTACCAAGATTTGTGCTTACTCAATTGAAGAATTTTGAATGTGCTTATAATTTGTGGAATGATTTGGAGAAATGACATCAAAATTATTCATTGAGTAATCTGGATGAAAATTTTCATATGACTATTGCTTTTCATGGAATGAAGTCTAGTGATCCAAACTTTGATAAATGCTTATTTGAGCTTCATGATATTATGCGCGCTAAAGGATATGTGACTAGCATTAGCAACATTGTTGTAGAAGCCATTCACATACATAAGCTTGAACATTATCTTAGTTCAAATTCTAATGAATTTGTATGATGAGGAAATTCTACCTAATGATGACAATGAAGAACATGGCTACTATGATGATGATGATATGTTTGACATCGAATATTCCAAAATGATAAAGTGCCTAAGTCTCATGGCAAACTTCAAGGATTACATGTCCGGTGGAAAAGAGTGGATTCTCGACAGTGGATGCACCAACCATATGACTAGAGATAAATATATGTTCCAAGAGATCACACCTAATCAAGGACCTCAGAGGTACGTGACCTTTGTATACAATTCTAAGTGTAAGGTACTTGGTCTTTGTAAGGTGGACATATCTCATGATAAATCTATTCAGAATGTCATGCTTGTTGAATTCCTTGGCTATAATCTTCTTTCCGTATCTAGACTAGCAGACTTCGGTTTCAATGTGCTATTTACTAAAGTAGATTGCCAAGTGTTTCGTCATGACAATCATAACACTGTCTTTACTGGTATTCGTAGAGGTGATCTATACATTGTCGATTTCACTCAAAAAGGCCCAACCTCATACTTGTCTCATTGCAAAATCATCTAAAGGTTGGCTATGGCATAGAAGGCTAGGACATGTAGGCATGCGCAATCTAGATAAGCTTATCAAGGGCGATCACATTCTTGGTGTTAAAGATGTTATCTTTGACAAAGATATGCTTTGTAGTGCTTGTTAAGATGGAAAACAAGTAGGTGGAAGTCATCCGGTCAAGAACATCATGACTACTAGGAGACCACTCGAGTTACTTCATATGGATCTTTTTGATCCCAATTCTTACAAGAGCCTCAGTGGAAACTCTTATGGTCCAGTTATAGTTGATAATTTTTCTAGATTTACGTGGGTAATCTTTCTTGATGATAAGTCACAGGTACAAAAGATCTTCAAGAACTTTGCTCGCAAAGCGCAAAATCAATTTCAAGTGAAGATCAAGAAGGTTTTAAGCGATAACGGATCGGAGTTCAAGAACACCCATGTGGGTACCTTTCTTGACGAAGAAGGTATTTAACATGAGTTCTCGGCTACGTACACACCTCAACAAAATGGTGTTGTTGAGAGAAAGAACCGAACTCTCGTTGAGATGGCAAGAACGATGCTTAACGAATACAAGACACCAAGACACTTTTGGGCAAAAGCCGTGGAAACATCGTGTCATGCCACAAACCTACTCTACTTGCACAAGCTTCTCGGTATAACGGCATACGCGCTACTCACCGGTAACAAACCCCAAGTTGGATACTTTCGGGTATTTGGCTCTAAGTGCTACATTCTTGATAAGCACCGTCGTGCCAAATTTGCTCCCAAATCTCATGAAGGTTTCCTACTTGGTTATAGATCGAACTCTCACACTTACCGTGTCTACAACAAGTTCACTCAAAAAGTTGAAGAGATAGTAGATGTGAATTTTGATGAATCTAATGGTTCGCAAGTCAAACAATTGCCAAATGATGTAGGAGATAAGTATCCTTTGGAAGCTATCCAAGACTTGTCCATTCGCAACATTCGTCCCAAGGAGTTGAAGGAAAGTACTTCATCAACCCAAGTGGAAGCTCCTACTTTGCATCAAGGCTACTGACAAAACGACAAGGAAGCATCCACAAGTGGTACACGACAAGATGAAGAGGAGGAGGAAGTACATCATGAAGATCCACCACAACCTCCTTTGCCACCACCTCAAGGAGACAACCCATTCAACAACAACGAAGATGAAGGAGATGATGATGAAGAAGCTCCACCATCCAACAAGCCAAAGCTACCCCGAGTTCGAGCAAGAGCGACCAAGAACTATCCTCTAAACCAAATCTTTGCTGACATACAAACCGAGAGAATAACTCGCTTAGCTAATTTTTGTGAGCACTATTCTTTCATCTCTAGCATTGAACCCTTGAAGGTTGAACAAGCTCTTAAAGACCTGGATTGGGTGAATGCTATGCATGAAGAGCTTTACAACTTCTAGAGGAACGAGGTGTGGACACTTGTGGAGAAGCCCAAGGACGAGCACAACATCATCGGTACAAAATGGGTGTTTTGGAACAAGCAAGATGAAGACGGTCAAGTTGTACGCAACACGGCGCGTCTCGTAGCCCAGGGATATACGCAAGTCGAAGGTATGGACTACAGTGAGACCTATGCCCCTGTTGCTAGACTTGAAGCTATTCAAATTCTTCTTGCTTATGCCAATCACCATGATATCACTCTTTACCAAATGGATATCAAAAGTGCCTTTTTAAATGGAGAAATAGAGGAGGAAGTATATGTTAGACAACCTCTCCGATTTGTGAATCCTAAGAAACCTGACCACGTCTACAAACTTCGCAAAGCTTTATACGGTCTTAAGAAAGTTCCTCATGCTTGGTTCAAATGCCTAACAAAGTTTCTTACTAAAAAAGGTTTTGAAATTGGTAAAACTGATGCAACCTTATTCACAAAGAGAGTTAATGATGAATTATTTGTGTGGCAAATTTATGTGGATGATATCATCTTTGGATCTACTAACCCACAGTTTAGTGAGAAATTTGGAAGGTTGATGCCAGAGAAGTATGAGATGTCTATGATGTGTGAGCTGAAATTCTTACTTGGTCTACAAATCAAGCAAACAAGAGAAGGTACATTTATGTCTCACAGCAAGTACACCAAGGAATTTATCAAGAAGTTCAACAAGCAAGAGTGCAAAGGTATGAAAACTCCCATGCCCACTAGTCGACATGTTGATCTCACTAAGGAGGACAAACCGATTGATCAAAAGGGTTATCGATCAATGATTGGTTAATTGTTATATCTATGTGCCTCCCGTCCTGATATTATGCTTAGTGTGTGCATGTGTGCCCGATATCAAGCTGACCTAAAGGGTGTCATCTTTTGGCCGTGAAATGTATTGTGAGATACTTGATACATACACCAAACTTTGGAATTTGGTATCCCAAGGGATCTTCCTTTAATCTTGTTGGCTACTCCGACTCGGACTATGCCGGTGACAAGGTTGATAGAAAATCCACCTCGGGTACAGGTCAATTTCTTGGTAGATCTCTTGTGTCTTGGTCCTCCAAGAAACAAAATTCAGTATCTCTATCTACCGCCGAAGCTGAGTATATTGTCGTCGGATCATGTTGTGCACAATTGCTATGGATGACACAAACGCTTAAGGATTATGGAATCCATTTGAAAAATGTTCCATTACTCTATGACAATGAAAGTCCTATTAATATTGGTCATAATATCGTGCAACATTCTCGAACTAAGCATATTCAAGTTCAATATCATTTCATTCGTGATCATGTTGCCAAAGGAGACATTAATCTTAAGCATGTTCATACTAACAAGCAATTGACCGATATCTTTACTAAGCCACTTGAGGAGTGAGTTGAACATCATTGATGCTTCAAACTTGAGCTAAGCACACTCGAATGCATGCAAGGGGATGAGCTTACTTAACCATTCCATTCTATCATTACCATGAATATCATATATCTTGGAATTCTATGCTCCCTTGTATTGCGTCTAACCCTTTTGTAGGTGCTTGGAAGAACAACACTCCACAAGATTGCCATCAACTCATATCTTAAGCAATCTTGTCATGACCAAGTATCCACACCCCTCTTTGGTGATGAAACGAAGAAGACTACAAAACATATCCTTGACATGTATTTGAATTTCTCAATTGGAATCAACTCACAATTGATATCATGTCATTTGAATATATCATGTTCTTCCTTGCGTGACTAACCTATGTAGGTGACAAGTGAACCAAACAAAAGGATTGCTCCCAACTCAAGATGAACCTCATCAACCTCGAGCATCCTCATCAAGTTCACCTACAAGCCATGTCATCAACATCTCTCAAAGGTATGTACTCATATCCTTGATATAGCTTTACTCAAAGTCATGAGATAAAGCAACTCAAGTGATATGAAGACATCAAAATGCTTAAACAAAAAATGGTAACCCCATTTCGAGCTTAATGATGAGTATGACCTATGATCAAGTATTCTTGCTTGACTCCTTAAGTTAATATACTCTAACATAGGTGACCTAGTCACTGCCCATCATCTAGTATTAAGGATTGAATGGAGAACCCTTATGGTGTTTCTCTTTGACAACATCATTCAACTCTAACCTAGATGAAAATTCATTGCAAATCTTTCTGAAAATTCATTGCAAATCTTTCTGAAAATTCATTGCAAATCTTTATAGAAATTCATTGCAAATCTTTCTAAAAATTCATTTAAATCTTTGTGACTCTTTTGAGACTTTCTGAAAAACCGCATCTCACAAAATAATCAAAAATCTCTGTGACAAGTTTCTGTTTTCATCTCGGAGTCTCTGATCTCAAAAACTCAGTGTCACCGATATTGTAGTCAAACTGCAAAAACACATATCGGTGCTGTCGACACCTTTTGCCTCGGAGCCATTGACCCTATGTATTTTATCTGTTTTGGTCTTATGGACAGTTCATTGATTCCAATGATGTAGGGGGAGAAACATCAAGGATCCCTACATTAAAAGAGGAGAAATCTTAAAGTCTCTCTGATCATAAGGGGTGGGGAATTGTTTTCAAGGAACCCTCGTCTCAAATGCTCTCAATGACCCTCTATCTCCAGGATCCCTTCCCACTCAATGATTCCTTTTATATGTCCCTTGTGAGACCCTTTTTGGAAATTAATGCCAAAGGGGGAGAAATATCAAAGCTTCAAAGCTTATACTAAAGGGGTAGATAATCTCAATTATCAAAGGAGGAGATATAATATTATAAGGGAAAAATATCTAAGCATTCATGCTTTAGGGGGAGATATAATCATGAAGAGAAGAAGTGTACACTTAATAGGATAAAGGGGGAGAAATATCAAGGATCCCTTATCATAGAAACACTTCTTAAGGAGAAGAGAGAAAAATGAATCTGATTAAATCTGATTCTCATATGTTTTAGACTTTTCTCATCCCAACCTACTCTCAGTATCTACATGTTATGATTCAGGGGGAGAGGAAAACCTTCCAAATCCATATCTAAGGGAGAAAGATCTAAACTTATTTGGAGACATATCATTCTTAAGAAACTATTTATCATGTGTCTTCCATATCTTGGTACTCTTGGTTTCATTTGCATTTGCACTATCAGAATACACTTGTGTTTCCTAACATTTGGACCTTAAGGTAAGTATATGCATCATATTCTCGTTCAAGATGACCTCTTGCTTCTTGCAGATATTGTTTGCAAGAGTGAATCTTGAACATGGAATCATTTCATTCATATATATTTGATGCATATTGCCAGGATATGCACCACTTCTCATGTCCTTCCTACTATGTGTGTGTTCATGCATTCAAAAGAAACTATCCTTAAAATGGATTGCACACATCTAGGGGAGCTTGTATTAGTCATGTATCCTTCAAAGTCTTCACATATTTCTGCATATCTTAAATTGAAGCTTTTATTGTATGTTGTCATAAATTACCAAAAAGGGGGAGATTGAAAGCATAATATGCTCCCTTGGTGGTTTTGATAATTCATGACAACATACATTGTCTCTTGGACTAATACTTCTATCTAGTGTATTTCAGATAAAGTCCACACAGAAGGTTGGCTAAGGATTGTGAAGAGCATCCCCAAGAGGAAGAAGGAGAAGGAATAGCATTGGCAAAGCTTCAAGCAAGAGGACTCTACATTTTACTTTGTGAGAAATCACTTTGAGTCCATAGGAAAGCCAATACTATTAAAAGCGGGTAAGGTACTGTTAGTCCACAAAATGCTCCAGGTGCACAAGTGATAGTCACCAAAAACACCCACAAGCTCTTCCACAAAAGTCTGCCCAAGCCTATCATGAAAATCGGTGCTATCAATATTTCCCACTCGGTCCTACCGATTTCCACCTCAGACAGATCCCTGCCAAACCCTAGGTCTTCGGTAAAACCGATTCTGCATCGGTGCCACCGAGTTTAGCTTGCCAACTTTCTGTTACCTCGTTTCTTAAAATCGGAATTTCCAAGATTTTGGATCGGTGTCACCGAGTTGTGCAATCTGACTGTTGGTCACCTTATCGGTACTGTCGAGATCTATGTATCGGTTTCACTGATATTCAAAGTTGCTACCTTTGGAGCAAGTCGGTACCACCAAGTTTTATACTTTGGTGTCACCGAGTTGGTCACTTTAGGTGTAATGGTTGGATTTTTGGAGATGCCTATATACCCCTTCACCACCACTCACTCGCAAGAGAAGCACTCAGAATAGATCCCCACTTATCCCATCAGATTTTGTGAGAGAGAACCACCTACTCATGTGTTGAGATCAAGCCATTCCACTCCATACATATGAATCTTGATCTGTAGTCTCCCCAAGTTGCTTTCCACCCAATCAATCTCTTCCACCAAAGCCAAATCCATGAGAGAGTGATTGAGTGTTGAGGAGTCTATCATCTTGAAGCACAAGAGCAAGGAGTTCATCGACATTATCAAGCCTATTACCTTTTGGAGGGTGGTGGCTCCTAGATTGGTTAGGTGTCGCTTGGGAGCCTCCTACTTCGTGTTGTGGAGTGAACAAAGAAGTTTGTAAGGGCAAGGAGATCGACTAATTCGTGAAGATCTACCCCGAGTTAGGCTAGTCCTTTGTGGACGTAGGCCATCATGGTATAGACAATGTTACTTCTTCGTGGAACCCTCCATGGGTACAACCCTCTGTGGACTCTCGTGACCGTTACCCTCCGTGGGTTGACGTCTCCGTAAACGTGGACGTACGATAGCACCACCTATAAGAACCACGGGAAAAATCTTTGTGTCCCTCATGTGTTTGATCTTCCTATCTAAACTCCTTACTTCCATGTGCAATGTCTTTACTTTGCGCTGCCATACTGTTGACTTTCATGTGTAGGGTGTGCTAGACTTGCTATAATTGCAAAAAATCTGCCAACCATTAACTTTGGATATTGGTAGGTTTTTGTTTGTGCTAGTAGTCTATTCACCCCCCCTCTAGACATACAGTTCTAGTGATCCCTCACTTTCTTACCTGTAGCGATGCTGAAGTCTATTGGGATTATGTTAGCAGTTGCTACATTTTAATATTACAAAATCTGGCAGATGGATGTCAAAACAAAGTTTTCTTAACGGTTTCTGTGAGGAAAGGTTGTATGTGATACAACTAGAAGGTTTTGTCGATCCTAAGGATGCTAAAGGGCATGCGAGCTCAAATGATCCTTCTATGGACTGGTGCAAGCATCTCAGAGTTGGAATATACGCTTTGATGAGGTGATCAAAGCTTTTCGGTTTATACAAAGTTTATGAAAAAAACTTGTATTTACAAGAAAGTGGGTGGGAGCACTATAGCATTGCTGATAAGTATATGTGGATAGCATATTATTGATCGGAAATGATGTAGAATTTATAGAAAGCATAAATGGTTGTTTGAAAGGAGTTTTTCAAAGAAAGACCTGGGAAAGCTGGTTACATATTGAGCATCAAAATCTATAGAGATAGACCAAGACGCTTGATAAGACTTTCACATAGCACACACCTTGCCAAGATTTTGAAGGAGTTCGAAATGGATCATTCAAAGAAGGAGTTCTTGCATGCATTATAAGGTGTGAAGTTGAGTAAGACTCAAATCTCGACCATGACAGAAGAAAGAGAAAGGAGGAAGGTTGTCCCCTATGCCTCAACCATAGGCTCTATAGTGTATGCCATGCTGTGTACCGCATGTGATGTGTGCCTTGGCATTAGCCAGCAGAGGGTACAAGAGTGATCCAGGAGTGGATCACTGGACAACGGTCAAATATCCTTAGTAACTAGAGGACTAAGAAAATGATCTCGATTATGGAGGTGATAAAGAGTTCGTCGTAAAGGGTTACAACTATGCAAGCTTTGACACCAATCCGGATGACTCTGAGTAGCAATCCGAATACGTATAGTGGAGCAGACATTTGGAATAGCTTCAAGTGGGGCGTAGTAGCAGCATCTACAATATGACATAGAGATTTGCAAATTATACACGGATCTGAATGTTGCAGGCCCGTTGACTAAAACCCCTCTCACAAGCAAAACATGATCAAACCCCAGAACTCATTGGGTGTTAATCACGTGGTGATGTGAACTAGATTATTTACTCTAGTGCAAGTGGGAGACTGTTGGAAATACGCCATAGAGGCAATAATAAATTGGTAATTATCATATTTCCTTGTTCATGACAATTGTTTACTATCCATGCTATAATTTTATTGATTGGAAACTCGGATACATGTGTGGATACACAAACAACACCGTGTCCCTAGTGAGCCTCTACTAGACTAGCTCATTGATCAAAGATGGTTAAGGTTTCCTAATCATAGACATGAGTTGTCATTTGATAACGGGGTCACATCATTAGGAGAATGATGTGATGGACAAGACCCAACCGTAAGCATAGCATTTGATCGTATTAGTTTATTCCTACCGCTTTCTTCATGTCAAGTATTTGTTCCTATGACCATGAGATCGTGCAACTCCCTGATGTAAGAGCACATTTCTCCATGTGTGGTTTTGGCAATTGATGACACCCCTATGGACTAATGGTTGCCTTGAGTTATATTCGAAGGATTTGTCCATAGGCACTTCTTGAAGTCCATCTGTGGGGTTTCAAGGAGTTTATATGATGACCAAGGTGGTATTCAAGGTTTATCCAAAGATTGGTCATGTGAGAGTTGAGCTTATTGCAAGCATGTCTTGAAGAAGGAGATGGTGTGAGCATTCATGATTACCCTCAAGACATCATCTTTATGAAGAAATAAGATAAGATACAAGGTTGATCAAGACTAAGTTAAAGAGTGAATCAAGTGATCAACACACAAAGCGTACAAGATGTACCGAGAGGGATCAAGTGATCCCATGGTATGGTAAGCATTGTCCATTATGCTTTGTGTACTAACCCATGTTCCTTGTGAGAGTTCTTTGTGGAGTTAGGCATATTTTCATGGGATTGCATCAAGAGGAAGATCCCATACAACCCATGTAAGATGAGATCAAGTGGTGATCATTATCAAGGTTGAGGTGTGCAAGTTCAAGTGAAGCATCACAGAGAGATCTGGCTTGAAGCTTGCCGTCCATTGTGGTGTCAATGGACTTGTGAAGATGTGCCGCATAGTATCTCACCCATAGTGGAGTATGGGGGAGCAATCATCTAGTCTTCATTAAGCCAACACAATCAAGAAAGGTGGTCCATCTTGAGGAAGCCAGGATCGTCATCATCTAGATCAAGTGGACTATGCGCAAGGCTAAGGTTTGACCTTGATAGGGTTTTCTATTTTACCGGTCTCATAGTGGTAGTTGGGAGACTGGGTTATAGGGTAGGTAACCGTGCTATCAAGGGGGCTCTCAAGTGAGTAGCTTGATCGTATCGTTCGTTGAGAGCTCAGACCATTGCATTCTTGGCATCATCATCTTTCTTGGTTCTTGTTTTTTTTTCTCTTTGAGGTTTCTTGAGCTTATGGTCAACTTCATGACTAGCTCAAGCTCATCGAAAATGGAGTCCATATGCATATTCTGTGATGTTTTCGATGTTGGAGTTATTGCCGATTCTTCATTGTAAGAGGTTTCTCATCTCTTCTCCTTTGGCATTATTTTACTGCCTCTTATTAAGAAAACCTGAATCCAACAAGCTTGAGTTTGCTCAATTCGGAGCTCACTTGCAGAAGTTGTGACAATTCTGGTGTTGTTGATTTTGAGGTTTGCGGTAGTACCGCTCCTCCGAGCGGTAGTACCGCTCCCCGGAGCGGTAGTACTGCAAGTGGCACGGAAGTAATTTTTTACTTCCTCCCCGAGGGCGGTAGTACCGCATGTTGCCCGGATGTAATTTTTTACATCCGCCCTGCTGCGGTAGTACCGTGATTCCTGCATGGTACTACCGTGCAGACTTTTTTCGCACAGTTTCCTATGTGGAGGTTGGCACGGAAGTAATTTTTTTACTTCCGTGCGCCTCCAGCACCTGCCTCTGCCGAGCCATGCGGTAGTACCGCACGGGCTCGCGGTAGTACCGCTGTGGCGGTCCTACCGCTAGCGCCGTAGTGCTATTTGGCCAGAGCCAGGTACTTCCGCACAAGCGGTAGTACCGCACTGCCCTGCGGTAGTACCGTAAGCCATCACGGTAGTACCATGGGTTCTGCGGTACTACCATAATGTGCAGGGCTGGCAAGTGGGTAACGGTTGGATTTTTCCCCACCTATAAAAGGGGGTCTTCTTCCCCATTGAACCTCATCCTTTGAGCTCGTTTTGCCCCCCATTGTTGACCTTCTTTGAGCTTGCTATCTCTCAATCCCTCCAATGATTCTTGCTCCTTTTTGAGGGAAAAGAGAGAGGAGATCTAGATCCACATTTCCACCAATCACTTTCTCCTCTAAGTGAGGGGAACCCCTTGGATCTAGATCTTGGAGTTCTTCGTGTTCTTCTTCGTTCTTCCTCTCATTTCCTCCCTAGCATTAGTTGCTTTGTTAGTATTTGGGAGAGAAGGACTTGGGCACTCCGTGTTCCCTTGCCATTGCATTTGGTGCATAGGTTTGAGTTCTCCACGGTGATACGTGGAAGTGAGAAGTTGAGAAGCTATTACTATTGGGTGTTTGTGCACCCTAGAGCTTGTTCCTCTTGGGTGCTTTGGCGCCCTAGACGGTTGGTGGTGCCTTGGAGCTCAATCATTGTGGTGCAAAGCTCCGGGCAAGCTTCGGGGTCTCCAATTAGGTTGTGGAGATTGCCTCGAGCATTTGAGGTCACCTCGGAGCCACATTCCATTGTGGTGAAGATTCGTGGTGTCGTTGGGAGCCTCCAATCAAGTTGTGGAGATTGCCCCAACCTTGTTTGTACGGGTTCGGTGACCACCCTCAAGGGTCCCTTAGTGGAATCACGACATCTTGCATTGTGCGAGGGCGTGAGGAGATTACGGTGGCCCTAGTGGCTTCTTGGGGAGCATTGTGCCTCCACACCGCTCCGAACGGAGATTAGCATCCGCAAGGGTGTGAACTTCGGGATACATTGTCGTCTCCGCGTGCCTCGGTTATCTCTTACCCGAGCCCCTTTACTTATGCACTTTACTTTGTGATAGCCATATTGTTTCTTGTTATATATCTTGGTATCACCTAGTTTTATATCTTGCTTAGCATAAGTTGTTGGTGCACATAGGTGAGCCTAGTTGTTTTAGGTTTTGTGCTTGACTAATTAAACGATAGTTTTATTCCGCATTTGTTCAAGCCTAAACCGTAATTATTTTAAAGCGCCTATTCACCCCCCCTCCAGGCGACATCCACGTCCTTTCACCTGACATCGGAGGAATGCCTTGTGTGTATCAAACATCACAATGTAAATTTGTGATCATAAAGGTACTCTATAGGTATCTCCGAGGGTGTCTGTTGGGTTGGCATGGATTAAGATTGGGATTTGTCACTCCGTTTGACAGAGAGGTAACTTTGGGCCCTCTCGGTAATACAACATCACAAGAAGCTTGCAAGCAATGTGAATAAGGATTTAGTCATGGGATCTTGTATTATGGAACAAGTAAAGAGATTTTCCGGTAAGGAGATTGAACTAGGTATGGAGATATCAACGGTCGAATCTCGGGCAAGTAGCATACCGGTGGACAAAGGGAATTGAATACGAGATTGACTGAATCCTTGACATCGTGGTTCTACCGATAATGATCTTCATGAAATATGTGGGAAATAGTATGGGCATCCAGGTCCCACTATTGGTTATTGATCAAAGAGGTGTCTCGGTCATGAACACATGATTCTCGAACATGTAGGGTCCGCATGATTAACGTTCGGTAGCGCTAGAGTAGTATTGGGATATTCAAGTTGATGACCGGATGTTGTTCGGAGTCCCAGATGAGATCCTGGACGTCACGAGGAGCTCCAAAATGGTCCGGAGCTAAATATTTATATGTGAGAAGTCATATTTTGGCTATCGGAAAAGTTTCGAGGTTTACCGGTATTGTATCGGGAAGCTTCCGGAAGGTTCCGAAGGAGTAAGGAAGGATCCCTTCAGCACCTAAGGCGTGTATGGGATGTAGGGGGGGCGCCCTAGCCTTATTGGTTGATAACCCCTAAGTGTAGGGGGTCGTTTGTAGCCTTTTTCGATAAGTAAGAATGTCGAACCCAACAAGGAGCTAAAGGTAGAAGAAACATTCCCTCAAGTTCTATCGACCACCGATACAATTCTACGCACGCTAATGCTTGCTTTACCTAGAACAAGTATGAAACTACTTTGCAGGAATAAAACTAGAAGTACTTTGCAAGAAAATAAAGAACGTGGAAATAAAATTTAGGTGTTGTTTTAATAAAAGAACAATAAAAGTAAAAGGTTTTGTAGAATGTTTTTTGTGTAACGTAAGAGAAAGATTATCCATAGGTAATTGAATATGATACGATAGATACTTGTTATATGCAATGAGGGAGAGGCATGAGCAAACATACTTTCTCTACTTGGATCATATGCCCTTATCATTGGAACTCTAGCAAGCATCCGCAACTACTAAAGATCATTAAGGTAAAGCCCAACCATAGCATTAGGTATCAAGTCCTCTTTACTCCCATACGCCATAACCCACCTACTCGGGTATGTGCTTTGGTCACTCACGCCACCCACCATAGGAAAATCATTAACATATTGCAACACCCTACAGTGGGTATCCCTCACGTTTGCACGACACAGAGGGCACCATAGGACAGCACTGTCGGTGTCAAAACCGACGGATCTCAGGTAGGGGGTCCCGAACCGTGAGACTAGAATCGATGGTAATAGGAGACGAAGGGGACACAAGTTTACCCAGGTTCGGGCCCTCCTATGGAGGTAATACCCTACGTCCTGCTTGGTTGTATTGATGATGTAAGGGGTTATAGAGTTGATCTACCTCGAGATCGTATAGCTAACCCTAGATGAGTTGTCCCCTCTATACCCCCGACACCCTCCGACTTATATAGACGCCGGGGGTGTCCTTGGTTTACACATGGTCGGTTACATGCCGAAGAGATAAACATGCCTAACTACAGCTAATAACTTGGAGAATACATCATGGCTCCTCCAAGCTTCCATCTAGCGTAGGTGGTCTTCGATCATCCGATGTCCGCTTTGCAGCCCATATAGTCCGGCCCATAAACAATAGGTCGGCTATCTGAGGACCCCTTAATCCAGGACTTCCTCAGTAGCCCCCGGACTAGCCTTCAACTCCGATTTATATCCGGTCAATCTCCTCATGTCGTCGTCTTTGGCTTGCCAGGCGAGTCCCTCGTCCTTCTCTGTTCGGTAACCAACCAGTCTTCGGTAAGATCTTAAGCGTCGCGGGCGCATGTTCATTATAATAACTGCGCGTGTTCCTTGACTTTTGCGCGTCATGAGGAGGCGAGTGGTTAGTGATTTTTACAATCTTGCTCCTCCACAACAGGGGCACCAACCCATTTAATCAAACAAAATCGTGGCTCAGACCACATTCTTTCCCTCCTCATCAAAAGAAACTCCCAGCGGAAGCTCCACGCAAAACATGGCCAACGTCCCCAGCTCCTCCGCACGTCCCTATGGCTCATGCCCAGGGGATTGTACTAGATGTTCTGTTACACTCCTGCGACTCTGTAATCTGGAGACCCAAGGGTATCTCCCGTCATCAGATCTGGCAGCGACCCGCGTAGGTCTGCTCTCCTATGGCGACGAGGTTTTCGACGAGGTGTTTCCCCAATCCTAACAAGGGGAGCACGTGTCCTTCATCCCCTTCCTCCTTTGGGGCCTTGGGTTTCCAATCCATCCGTTCCTGAGGGGGTTACTGGAGTTCTATGGGATCCAACTCCACCATCTCACTCCAGGGTCAATCTTACACATCTCGGGCTTCGTTGCCCTCTGCGAGCTGTTATTGAGGTGCGAAGCACATTTTGATTTGTGGAGGAAATACTTCTGTCTCATCCCTCGAACTCGGGACAAGACAATTTTGGAGGTCGACGGGGCCGAAGTGTGCCGTATAGAGGGGACGGGGTATCCGGTAGGCACACTGAATAAGTCTGAAGAATGGACCTCGGAGTGGTTCTATATTGAAGATGTACCCCTATTCGAGCCAACCCGGACATGCCTTCACGAATACTCCAATGTTCTCCTGAAGAAGAGGTACAACTAGCGACCAAATAGCTCATCCCAGGAGGAAAGCGTCGAAGTGCGACGCCTAGCTGCGCAGGTGCAGATGCTCGTCCACCATCGACTGACCATGAGCGACGTCATGGCTGCCGCCATCTCCCGGTGTGTGCAGCCCCTCTAACAGAGGGTACACCCCCTATGGCAATACAATGGGACAAGCGACACCATGCGCTCCCAAAAGCAAGGTCTTGCCAATCTGATGGCATTGGCTGCCGCACTTGCCGACCTGTTCAAAGGAGAGCAAGAAGACTTCGTTCGGTGGCCAACCAAGGAAGGATATTCGGCCCACAATTCCATCGAACAGGTAAGCCTTTCTCTTTTAATCATGAAATAGTTTGGGGTTTCTATTCCATACTCTATTTGACTAAGGCCTGGTGTGAGCAGGATTGGAGGAGTTTCATCGAGACAATCAACTGTCTGGCTCCTCAGCCCGAGAACCATTCATGCGACAACGATCCGAGTTTCAACGAGGACCCGGATCTTCTCCTTGACTTCGAAAACAGAGTCTATTTCCAGGACAGCATCGTCCAGACCCCAGTGGCTATCATAGTTGATTACCCGGGTCATTCTCCATCCCTACCACGGGCAAGAAGAAAAGCTCCTCCCACAAGAGGCCAGCTATGAAGAGTGCCCCAGACGTGCTGGTCTTGACCCCCCAAGCGCCGCCGATCCGCGTGCCATACACTGGCAGCCGAAGCTATGGCTGAATCAGGGGCCAACCGGGACCCTGCGAAGGAGCCGGACATGGGGACGAATCCACCTGCCCGCTCATCCCGAAGGTACATTGTTCGGTTATCCGCTTATCATTGTAATCAGTAGAGTCTCATAGCAGCTCATTTTATTGAAATACTTAGGCGAAACACTCAATCCTCTCCTACCGAAGGGGTTACCCAGGTGTCTGGAGATGCCCGAAGCTCCCGAGCCACGACCCATGCGGCTTCTGCTATAGAAGCCCCCGTGGCCAATCCGGTGCCCGCCGATTCTGGTGATGGTGTCTCCGTCACCAAATCGGAGGTGGAGCGATTAGGAGTTCGGCGCCCTATGCTCGGCGGATGCGCACCTTGGCGCTCCCAAGCTGGATTCGGCGAAGCTATGAAGTTGATAACAACCAGCATACAAGTAAGTGATCGGGTTTTATAGAATCTGAATATTTGTGTAAGCCTAGTAGCCCTCGAGCCTTAATTTGTTCTGGAACAGACGAATTAAGGATCTCTGCATTATTTAACTGCTGACGCATGCCTCAAAGCAACAGTCTGAGCAATTGGCCAAGGAGCTCGAGGAGAGTCGCACGGAAGTACAATCCGTGAAGGCCGCACTAGAACAAGTAAAGTGCTTCACGCGAGAGGCCCATGGTGAGTATGCATTTACTGCTAATCTTTATATATCATCGTGCCTGACATACGGATTCCGTGTAGCAGCCGAATCAATAGGACATATGGAAAGGCAACTGGAAGAAGCCCGAGATTCTCAGTGGTATGCGGAGTCTCAGCACCAGGTTGGTTGCCTTGTCATACAAAAACATGCCGAAGAAATAAAGAGTTTGAAGATTCAATTGGCCCAAGCTTTAGAACAGCGAAAGCTTCAAAGGGGCGTGTTTGGTAAGTATGATTCCACTATCAGCAAATATTTCTGATGTAGGGAATAATAGTGAGCATGCTGTTATCTTATGTGCATGCCTCCTATCCGGGCATCCTGAAGAGGAGATCGAATCATACCAAGGGGACCTGCTGAAGGAGCTGTCCTCTCTCCATAAGCGCATGCAAAAAGCAATGAAAGGGATGGTGAAGGCACTATGGCCCATCAAGCAGCCACCTGAAGGGCTAGCCGCACTCGTGGATCGATTTAAGGGGGCTCAAAATAGGTTCGAGCTGTGAAAGACTTCAGCTTGCCGTGAGGGAGCACGGAAAGCGTGGGCAATGGTCAAGACCCATTTCACCGGACTTAACCCCGAGCATATGGCACAGGTTGGTCCCGTGGGATCGGATGGGAAAGAAGTGCCACTCCACTTGGTATATGACAAGGTGATGCCAGCCGCCCATCTTTTGCAAGCGGACTGCCCCCTTAACACAATAATTGATAATCTCGATTAGCAACCGCACATGTAATTTATATGTATGTGTGTATAAACAATCCGTGTTGTAAACTGTGTCTTAACCGGACATCGGCTTCTCCCTCCCATGCGAAGAGCTTGGGAGTGTTCCTCCTTATTTTCCCTCGCAGAAAGAGCGAACTGTATAAGAAAATCTCTTATTTTTCCCTCGCAAAAAGAGCGAACTGTATAAGAAAATCTCTTATTTTTCCCTCGCAAAAAGAGCGAACTATATAAGAAACATCTTCCATGTGGTGCGAACAGACAGAAAGCACATAGAAAGATATGTTATATTACGACGTAGCATAAGAAACATCTTCCGAGGAAAATAGTACCTCTATCGATACCTTTCGTCGGGGCTCTACGAAGAGTGTAGATGGAAGTCTGCATACTTATAGTATGCGGCTAATTGTCCTTTGGGAAGAAAAGACCCAAACAACGGTAACAATGACCAGAGCCGTATAAGGTGTTTCCGTCATAGCCACCAATTGTCTACGTAAGATAGCTAGGTTTTGGCTTCACCCATATGAGGTACGTGTCCGGATGACCCGGTCGTAACAATCGCAGAGGTGCTCCCTTTACTCTCTAGCCGAACAATCAGGAACGTAGAGAGTAATCACAGGAGCAAGGCAACCCAGCTTGGCAAATTCTTAGTTTGAATTGATGCATATGATGGCTAGAACATGAGCAAAGAAACATGTTCGCCCGGTAAGAATGAGCAAATAAAAAATTTGGCTATTAGAAGAAGCCCCCACATGATGTGTTCGGATTTAACACTTTATGGTGTCTGCCGATCCTCTTTAGTACAAGATTGGTTCAGCCAAACATAGGGTAAGAAAAGACATTGGCCCTGTCAAACAGCAAAATGGGAAGGGAAAAGGAAAAAAGGCAAAAAATAACAAAAGGAAAAAGGAAAAAAATGTGGGGGAGCTTAGACGACACCGGTTTATCCGTAGAAGCACCGAAGTCGAGCTGCATTCAATGGGTTTGGTTCAAGGCGGTTATCAGATGGACTCCACAAACGATAGGCCCCTCCCGCGAGCACTTCATCGATGATGAAAGGACCCTCCCATTTGGAGTTGAGTTTGTGCTTCTGTTTCTTCGGGAGACGTAGGACGAGTTCTCTACGTTGTATGCTTTTGCCTGACCTCCCTACTTTGGTACCGTCGAGCTTGCTATTGGTAAAGAGTGGAACGAGCCAGAGCTATGTCCTACTCCCCTTCCAAGGTGTCTAAGTCGTCCTGCCGATCCAACTCGGCCTCCTTTTCCTCGTACATGCGCACTCTTGGTGCGTCATGGATAATATCGCAAGGGAGAACTGCCTCTGCCCCATAGACAATAAAGAAAACTGTGTAACCCGTTAATCTGTTCGGGGCGGTATGCGGGCCCCATAGAACAGAATCGAGTTCCTCCACCCAATGATAGTCGGACTCGTGTAGAGATCAGACCAAACATGGCTTGATGCCGCTCATAATGAGACCGTTTGCTCGCTCGACCTGTCCATTGGTCTGCGGATGATAGACCGATGCATAATCAAGCTTTATGCCCATTTTTGCGCACCAGTCCTTGACCTCTTGGGCCATGAAGTTGCATCCATTATCCATTATTATACTATGTGGGACACCGTAACGGTGTACTACGCTAGATATAAAGTCGATCACTGGTCCAGATTTAGCCGACTTAATGGGCTTTGCTTCTATCCATTTGGTGAACTTGTCAACCATGACGAGTAGGTACTTATTTTTCTTGGTTCCCCCTTTAAGGGTTCCGACCATGTCCAGCCCCCAGACCGCAAAAGGCCAGGTGATCGGAATAGTTTGAAGAGCTGTTGGGGGCATGTGACTTTGATTTGCGAAGAGTTGACACCCAACGCAATGTTGAACAAGTGACTGGGCGTCCGTCCGAGCTGTAGGCCTAAAGACACCGGCTCAGAAAGCCTTGCTGACAAGGGATCTTGCTGCGGTGTGATGCCCGCCCATGCCTGCATGGATTTCGGCGAGGAGCTCCCATCCTTCTTCCTTGGATATACACCTCGGCAATATTCCGGTGGTGCTTTTCTTGTATAACTTGCCCTCGTGTACTTTGTAGGCCTTGGATCGCCGAACTATGCGCCATGCCTCAGTTTGATTCCGGGGAGTTCCTTGTGAAAGAAGGTAAGCGAGGAAGGGCTCTGTCCATGGCGCAATTACTGCCATTAACTCATGAGCCGAGGGCGTCTCATTCATCGTGGAGCCGCCGATAATGCCATCATCTGGCTCATTTATAGGGGGAACAACTTCGTCCGCCGTATTCGGGCCGGCACCATTGTTGTCGTCTTGCCACACTACGGAGGGCTTAAAGAGCTGTTCCAGGAAGGTGTTTCTCGGGATGGGATTATGCTTGGCTCACATGCGGGCCAGTATGTCGGCGGCTTGGTTGTTGTCTCAAGCAACATGGTGGAATCCCAACCCCTCGAACTGAGCATATATCTTGAGGACGGTGTTTCTATATGCCACCATCTTCAGATTTTTGGCGCCGAACTCGCCGCTAATTTAGGACATGTCCAAGTTTGAGTCTCCTCGTACCTCTAGCCGTCGTATGCCCATCGATACTGCCATCCGAAGACCATGAAGAAGAGCTTCATATTCGGCGGCATTGTTGGAGTCGGCATACATGATTGCAACACGTATCACACGTTGTCGCCTGTGGGGGATGTGAGAATAACTCCAGCCCCCAGACCGACCAAGGTCTTGGATCCATCAAAGTACATTGTCCAATGGGAGTATGCACTATACTCCTTGGGGAGCTCGGCCTCTGTCCATTCAGCTAGGAAGTCCGCCAGTACCTGAGATTTAATGGCACAACGTGGCTTGTAGGTTATTTCAAAGGGAAGGAGCTCAATGGCCCATTTGGCTATGCGGCCGGTGGCGTCCCTGTTGTTGATTATATCATTCAGGGGGACTTCCAATGCCACTGTTACCGCACACTCCTGGAAGTAGTGTCTGAGTTACCTCGACGCCATGAATACTGTATAGGCTATTTTTTGGTAATGTGGGTATGTGGACTTGCACTGCGTTAGCACCTATGACACATAATATACTGGTTTTTGAGTCCGAAATTTATGTCCCTCCTCATCTCGTTCAACGACGATCACCGCACTGACGACTTTGTTGGTGGTCGATATGTATAACAACATGGGCTCACCGGCGCCTAGTGCCGTGAGTATGGGATTGGTTGCCAGCGGTGGTTTTGATTTCTTCTAACGCAGACGCTCCCTCATTGGTCCATTCAAAATTGTTGGTCTGTTTCAGCAGCTTATAGAGCGGTAAAGCCTTTTCTTCGAGGCGGGAGATAAAGCGGCTTAACGCCGCTATGCACCCGGCTAGCCTTTGGACATGCTTCAGCTCTGTGGGGATTGCAAGTTCCGATAGAGCACGGATTTTAGCTGGATTTTCCTCTATTCCTCTATGGGAGACGATGAATCCAAGCAGCTTACCAGAGGGAACTCCGAATACACATTTTTCCGGATTGAGCCATATATCATATTCGCATAGACTAGCGAAGGTTTGCTGTAAGTCGTCGATCAACTGGACGACGTGTTTGGTTTTGATTACCACATCATCCACATATGCCTCAACAGTCTTACCGACCTGTGTCGCGAGACAGGTTTGGATCATGCGCTGGTATGTGGCCCCGACATTTTTTAGCCCGAAAGGCATCATGTTGAAGCAGAATGGCCCGTAAGGGGTGATGAATGCAGTAACCGCTTGAGCGGATTCCTTCATTTTAATTTGATGGTATCTGGAGTAAGCATCCAGGAAACGCAACAAATCTTGTCTGGTTGTGTCGTTAATGATTTGGTCTATGCGTGGTAAGGGGAAAGGGTCCTTCAGGCAGGCCTTGTTGAGGTCTTTGAAGTCGACACACAGCCGCCAGGACTTGTCTTTCTTAGGTACCATCACCAGGTTTGCTAGCCACTCAGGGTGTTTAATATCACAAATAAATCCAGCCTCGAGCAATTTTGTTAATTATTCACCCATGGCTTGCCGTTTAGGCTCGGAGAAGCGGCGTAGAGTCTTTTTCACGGGCTTAAATCCTCGGATGATGCTTAAGCTGTGCTCGGCGAGCCGACATGGATTCCAGGCATATTGGAAGGATGCCAGGCGAAAATGTCCCAATTCTCGCGGAGGAAATTCCGCAATGCTTCATCCATGAGGGGATCGAGCTGGGCTTCGATGGACGCTGTCTTGTTGGGGTCCGTTGGATGTACCTGAAATTTAACGATTTCCTCTGCGGGTTTAAAGGACGTGGACTTGGGCCTCTTGCTAAGGATCACATCGTCCCTATTAACTATCGACCGTAGGGCAGTCAACTCTTTGGCAGCGAAAGTTTCCGCTAATGCCTCGACGGCGAGCACTGCCGTTTTGTTTTTGGCCCGAAGGGCTATGTTCGGATCACTCATGATCGTGATCACTCCATTTGGTCCTGGCATTTTGAGTTTCATGTACCCATAATGGGGTATAGCTTGGAACTTTGTAAAGGCGTCGTGACCCAATGGGCGTGATAGCCACTTGGGAAGGGGACGATGTGGAAGAGAAGTTCTTTGGATCGGTAGTTTTCGGGCATGCCAAACACAACGTCAAGGATGATAGATCCAGAACAACGTGCCTCTTTCCTTGGGATAATTCCTCGGAAGGTTGTGTTGCTATGTTTGATGCGGGATCGATCGAAATGCATTTTTTCCAGAGTGGCCTCATATATGAGGTTAAGACCACTGCCACCGTCCATTAGCACTTTATGTAGCCTATATCCATCAATGATGGGGTTCAAGACTAGAGCGGCCGGTGAATGACCGGGAAGAATGGGCGGCTGGTTAGTGTCCCCGAAAGTAATCAGTATGTCTGCCCATGGGCTAGTGGCTGCTACGTGGTAGACTTGCTCGTGCTCCCTAAGAGCTCTTTTACGCATGTTCCTCGAGGGGAAGATCTCATAGACCGTCAGGACTTTGGCATTAAATCCGGGCAGTGAAGGAGAGCGTCGACTCGACGGAGGTGTGTCGAGGATGGCCACGCCACTTTTTGCGACTTGTGTGATGATCCAGCAAGCTCGAAGGCTGTGATTTGTGTTCGTATTTAACAACACAGAATGTATGGGGCAAGGTTTATCCAAAATCCCGTCGAGGACAATGCCGGTCCCTGAAAGAGGCTTGTGTCTTTTTTCGATGGGTTCATACCTGGCTGGCCGATTTAGAGGTATCCTCTTTTTTCGAGCTCCTCTAGGGTGTTCGGAGAAAATTGGTTTTGAGAACAACCGCTCGGATTGCCAGACAGTCTACATGGCACATTACTTCTGTACCAATTCAGATAACTCCGAAAAGTCACTTATGCGTCGGTGGGCCAGGGCATTAAGAATCCCTTCGTCATGGCAATTGCGAATGAAAATTGCCATTACATCTTGGTCACTAAGACCTTTTACTCTGCTCCTAGTGAGTAGGAGTCTTGCCAAAAGTGGTTGACTGATTCTCCTTGTAGTTGCTTCATATCCCGAAAGTCCAAAGACACGGGCTTTGGTGCGATACTTGGATGGTCGTCTTGGGCGGTGGGTTGGTAAAAATTTGGTTCCCTGTCGCAAAGAGTGTTCGAAACCGCAGTTTCCAAATCATGCGAAGGATTCCAGACCGGTGACGGTGCGGCTTTAGAATGATTCCCTGCCTCTGATTCACCAACAGGGTCTTGGAGATCGAGGAATGAAGTATAGACGGTTTTTAATTCCGGTTGTCGGGCAAAATCCATAGCCGGACACTCGATGGCAGCGACAAGGTGGGTGACCAGAGGGACATGAATCTCCCTGTCATCGGGTCTGATCCCGAGCCGATCATAGATTGGAACCTGGTCATTTGATATACGCATAGCTTTGATCCGATCAAACAACTCATTTAAGAACGAGGCGATGGCAGGGTGCATGTCGCTGATACGAGTGGATTCATTAAGTGGTGTGATGGTTCCATAGTTACGCCAAAGCGGATCTATGTTTTGTTCCACCATGGGACCTGATGTCTTGGGCGTGAAAGCATCCGGACTTACAGGTTTTTATTTGAAGCTTGAGGGTTCCATTGGAACGAGTATTCCCCGTGAATCAACCACGAACTCTAGGGTTCCGAACTTGATACTCTGATTGGGGGGAAACCTTCCGGTCTGGCCATGACGGCCGATCGGGCTGGCATGCGACAACATGTCGTTGCCGATGAAACTCTAATCGAGGACGAGAGTACCCTCAATGTAGATCTCGCTATTTGTGATGAGGTGAGCGATCAATTCCTTTGGCGCTCACAGAGAAACTCTCAATGAAAGCACCAATGTTTGTGTCAAAACCGGAGGATCTCGTGTAGCGGGTCCTGAACTATGAGACTAGAATCGACTGTAACTGGAGACGAAGGGGACATGAGTTTACCCAGGTTCGGGACCTCCTATGGAGGTAATACCCTACGTCCTTCTTGGTTGTATTGATGATGTAAGGGGTTACATGGTTGATCTACCTCGAGATCGTATAGCTAACCCTAGATGAGTTGTCCCCTCTATACCCCCGACACCCGCTGGCTTATATAGACGCCGAGGGCGTCCTGGGTTTACACATGGTTGGTTACATGCTGAAGAGATAAACATGCCTAACTATAGCTAATAACTTGGAGAATACGTCATGGCTCCTCGAAGCCTCCATCTGGCATAGGTGGTCTTCGATCATCCAATGTCCGCTTTACATCACACATAGTCCGGCCCATAAACAATAGGTAGGCTATCCTAGGACCCCCTAATCTAGGACTCCCTCAAGCACCATATCAACATACAACTCACGTCCATAACATCACCACAACTAACCCATAGGACAAAAGAGATCTACTCAAACATCATAGGATAGCCAAATATCATTGGAAAATAATATATGGAGTTGAGCACCATGTTTAAGTAGGGATTACAATGGGGAAGAGGGGTGTTACACCGGTGCAAGAGGGGGAGAGACTTGGTGTTGATGGTGGCAAGATTGTTGATGTAGATCACCGTCACGATGCTTACCCCGACGGTGTTCCGGCGCCACCAGGAGAGAGAGGGGGGGGGGGAGAGCCCCCCTCCTTTTTATTATTCATTGGCCTCCCCTCCCAGATGGGAGGATAGTTCCACCTCTCGTCCATGGCGTCCATGGCAGCGGAGGGGCGGGAACCAATCCGAGATTGGATCTCCCTCTTTGTTCTCTTCTGTTTCGCGTTCCTGTTTTCTCGATGAAAACCGTTTCTTATATTCCCGATGATCTGTAACTCCGATCAGGCTGAAATTTTGAGGGAAATTTTATCCGAAAATTAGCTTCCTTGCGATAGAAGGAGAGCTCTAACCGACTTACGAGCTAGGTACAACCCAGCAGGGTGCGCCTGGGCCCACTGGCCGAGGCCTGGTGTCTTGTGGGGGCTGTGGGCGTCCGTTTGCGCTAATTCCACTTATAAAAATTCAAAAATATTACAATACAAATCATTGTATATTTTTATTGTGTTTGGACTTTGTTTGATATGGTAATTCTGCGAAACAAAAAACATGCAACAAACAGGAACTGGCACTGGGCACTCCATCAATAGGTTAGTCCAATAAATCATATAAAATGTTGCCAAAAATATGTGAAATTTGTACAATATTGGCATGAAACAATAAAAAATTATAGATATGACGGAGACATATCAGCATCCCCAAGCTTAATTCCTGCTCGTCTGCGAGTAGGTAAATGATAAAGAAGATAATTTTTGATGTGGAATGCTACCTAACATAATCTTGATCATATATCTAATCATGACATGAATATTAAGACACAAGTGATTCAAATAAATAGTCTAGTTTTGACATAAAGACATTAATACTTAGGCATCCCAACAAACAATCATGTCTTTCAAAATATCGAGGCTAAAGAACGCTATCCCTTCAAAAATCATATAGCCTTGTCATGCTCTATGTTCTTAACACAAAGTATAAATCATGTAATACCCCGGTGTTAGCCAAGCAATTGGTTCATGCTTTTTAACGCGCTTCAGCATTTTCAACTCTCACGCAATACATGAGTGCAAGCCATGGATATAGCACTATGGGTGGGATAGAATGCGGTGGTAGGTTTTAAAGGGGTAAAAGTGGAGAAGAAAGTCTCGCATCAACTCAGCGTATCAACGGGCTATGGAGATGCCCATCAATAGATATCAATGCGAGGAGTAGTGATTGCCATGCAACGGATGCACTAAGAGCTATAAGTGTATGAGAGCTCAATATGAAAACTAAGTGGGTATGCATCTAACTCCATATGAAAAATTCCCACTAGTATATGAAAGTGACAACATAGGAGACTCTCTATATGAAAAACATGGTGCTACTTTGAAGCACAAGTGTGGAATTAGCATGCCCCTATTCCTTATTCTTTAAATTATTATTTTCTTTGCACGGAGCCTCATCCCGACTTGTGGGGGAATCATAGTTTCCATCATCCTTTCATCACTAGGACATGCTCTAGTAATGAATAATGATGATCATCACACTTCTGTTTACTTACAACTCAATATTACAACGATGGTAGAACAAAGTATGACTCTATATGAATGCAATGATCTAGCATAGCAAAGATATCAAAAAATGGAAAAGCCATGGAAACATCATGCTAGCTATCTTACAATCATGTAATGCAATATGACAATGAATGTTCAAGTCATCAAAACGGAAGCGGTGGAGGTTGCATGGCAATATGTCTCGGAATGGCTATGGAAATGCCATAATAGGTAGGTATCCTGGCTGTTTTGAGGAAGATATAATAAGGCTTATGTGTGATAGAGCGTATCGTATCATGGCATTTGGATGCACCGGTGAAGTTTGCACCGACTCTCCAGGTGAGAAAGGGCAATGCATGGTACCATAGAGGCTAGCAAATCGTGGAAAGGTAAGAGTGAGTATAATCCATGGACTCACATTAGTCATAAAGAACTCACATACTTATTGAAAAAGTTTTATTAGCTCTCTTGAAGCAAATTATTACTATGCATGCTCCTAGGGGGGTAGGGGGTAGGAGTTAACCATCGCACGCCCCCGACCTTCACACAAAGATAGACAATCAAGGATAAATTGTGCTCCAGCTTCCTAACATAACGGGAGAGTATACGTGCATGCTTTGGGAATCACAAACCTTAACACCAATATCTTACTAAACATGATCATCCACTAGTACCTCCCACATATTATCATCTCTATATCACAAAACTACTGCAAGGAATCAAACGTATCGTATTCAGTGATCCCTAAGTTTTATGTAGGATTTTATGACTAACCATACAAATGACCAATTCATGTTGACTCTCTAAATAGATATAAGTGAAGCATGAGAGTTTAATTCTTTCTACAAAATGCCATGCTATAATAAATATAAGTGAAGCAAAATATTATTCTACAAATAACGGTTTTCTAAGTGAAGAGAAACAGGCAATCCAAACTCCAAATGATATAAGTGAGGCACATGAAGCATTCTATAAAGCCATACTCAAAAGATATAAGTGAAGTGCAATGAGAATTCTATAAATCAACCATGGACTATCTCATACCAGCATGGTGCATAAAATAAAAGTGAAAACTAAACACAAAAGATGCTCCAAGATTTGCACATATCACATGAACGAAACAAAACCGAAAACATACTGATACTTGTTGAAGAAAGATGGGATGCCTTTCTGGGTATCCCCAAGATTAGACGCTTGAGTCTCCTTGGATATTTACTTGGGGTGCCTTGGGAATACCCAAGCTTGAACTCTTGCCTCTCCTTCTTCTCCTCATATCGACACCTCCTCGATTTTCGAACACTTCATCCACACAAACCTTAATAGAAGACTGGTAAGATCCGTTAGTATAATAAAGCAAAATACTACTTTAAGTAATGTTTAAAATACATTCATATTTTATATCTGCATTACCTTGCTGTATTATAACTTTTCTATGTCTTATACTACCGATAAAACTAATATTTTCATCAAAATAAGCAAAACAATGCATCAAAAATAGAATCTGTCTTAAACATGACAGTCTGTAGTAATATGTACTTTGACCATACCTCTGTAACTCCAAAAATTCTGAAACATTAGGATGAAATAAAAAAATTGTATATGAATACTTTGTAAAAATTTCAGAAACTTTTTACGTTCCAGTAAAAAATTAAAATTCACGCACTACAGCTAAAGTTTCTGTTTTTACACCACACATACCAACAAGCAATCTAATCATCCTACACGCAAATCTTGGCACATTATTTTTATAATATGATAGATTTTTACAAGGGGATAATTATTTTTGTTGGAAAATTTTCCATGATTCAAGATTCACAAAGTTTCCATGGGCATGAACAAAAGTTCAAGGCTAGCCCCCACTTCAACGATGCTCATCATCTCTTCTTGCTTTCACCTTTCCTTTTGTGAAGTTTTAGGTTCCCCTGTATAGTTTTTGTTTTTAAACTTTATAAAAGCACACAACAGAAAAAATGACTCTCTAAAACTTCCGGGTTGTCTCCCTGGCAGCGCTTTCTTTAAAGCCATTAAGCTAGGCATAAAGTGCTCAAGTAATGGATCCACCCGGATCCCAAGGTATATCAAAGCCAATTTTAATTAACAATGGTTTGTAATTTAATAGTGAGCACAAAGTGATATATATCATGTGACAACAAAGTCTAACTCTCTTCAAATGCATAGGCATGTCATACAAGAACAATTCATGCACATTAAGTAAAGGCCAATACATAGCATAAGTAGTTTCTTGCAATTTTATAGTATCGGAAACATAGAGAGGTGAAGATTTGGTTCCTATCTCATAATAATTGCAAGTAGGAGCGGCAAGCACATGCATATTATATTCATCAAAATCATCATGTGTAGTGGTAACACGTAACCCATCATATAATCCTTAACAAGAGCAAACTTCTCCAATATAGTGTAGCTGGGAGAATTCAAAAAGATAATAGGACTATCATGTGTGGGTGAAATAGCAAAAATTTCATGCTTAACATAAGGAACTATAGCAAGTTAATATTCATAAGCATAATTCATATTGGCATCTTGGCCACAAGCATAGCAAGCATCAAGTTCATCAAAAAGGGATATTTCAAATGAATCCACGGGATCATATCAATCATCATAGCATTCATCCTTTGGTGTGTGTGAAGGGAGATTAAATAATGTATGAGTTGAAGATTTACTCTCATTAGAAGGTGGGCACGGGTAGCGAGTCTGCTCTTCCTCCTTTTGTTCTTCGCTCTCCTCCTCATATTTTTCATCTAATGAGCTCACAATTTCAGCAACTTCCACTTCCATAGATTCCTACAAAATATTAGTCTCTTCCAAGGCAGCGGTCATTCTTTAAATAAATTATTTAACATAAGCATTAGAAGCATAGTTTTAATAGCAATATTTAAGTATGGATTTTTTTTCAGATTCGTAAAGAGTAGCATCATACTTTTCAATGAAAGAAGCAATTTCATAGGCACCCTTAAAAGCAACAAATTCTTCAATTTGCTCAACATCAAACTAACAACAGGCCTCCTTGGAATAAGAAGATAGTATTTCATTATCATTAAATACACATTGGTAGGGAAGGTGTTTTTTAGTTTCTTCAGAACAACAAGTAAAATCATAAATTTCACATAGATTCCAAGCATAGCACATCAAACTATTAATATGATGCCACAAAAGTTTCCCTTTTTGAGATATGTGATGTCGCACATAATAAGCATGCTCATTTAATGATTTCCCCTCAACTAAGCTAGTTGGGTTTTTAGCACGAGCACAAATGGATCGAAGGTGATCCAAGTAATATTCTTTGGTAGTACGGAACACTAGTGGTTCCTCAACTTTTGGAGCAGCATATACATCTATTTTTTTGGTATTTTGCGTTTCCTACCCATATCTAAAGATAGAAAACAACTAAAATATAAAATAAAAATTACTTAGTGATAAAGAAAACAAGCACATACGAGAATATTCACCCCACGCTATGGCTCCCCGGCAACGGCACCAGAAAAAGGTCTTGATAACCCACAAGTGTAGGGGATCGTTTGTAGCCTTTTTTCATAAGTAAGAGTGTTGAACTCAACGAGGAGATAAAGTTAGAACAAATATTCCCTCAAGTTCTATCGACCATTGATACAACTCTACGCACGCTAATGCTTGCTTTACCTAGAACAAGTATGAAACTACTTTGCAGGAATAGAACTAGAAGTACTTTGCAAGAAAATAAAGAACGTGAAAATAAAAGTTAGGTGCTGTTTTAATAAAATAACAATAAAAGTAAAAGGTTATGTAGAAAGCTTTTTGTGTAACGCAAGAGAAATATTGTCCATAGGCAATTGAATATGATACGATAGATACTTGTTATATGGAATGAGGGAGAGGCATGAGCTAACATACTTTCTCTACTTGGATCATATGCACTTATGATTGGAACTCTAGCAAGCATCCGCAACTACTAAATATCATTAAGGTAGAACCCAATCATAGCATTAGGTATCAAGTCCTCTTTACTCCCATACGCCATAACCCACCTACTCAGGTTTGTGCTTCTGTCACTCACGCCACCCACCATAGACAAATCATGAACATATTGCAACACCCTATAGTGGGTATCCCTCACGTTTGGGCAACACGGAGGGAACCATAGGACATCACCATATCAACATACAACTCACATCCATAACATCATACCACAATTAACCCATAGGACAAAAGAGATCTACTCAAACATCATAGGATAGCCAAATATCATTGGGAAATAATATATGGAGTTGAGCACCATGTTCAAGTAGAGATTACACCTGGGAAGAGAGGTGTTACACCGCTGCAAGAGGGGGGAGAGTTGGTGTTGACGGAGGCAAGATTGTTGATGTAGATCGCCGTCATGATGCTTGCCGCGACAGCATTCCGGCACCGCCGGGAGAGAAAGGGAGAGAGCCTCCCTCCTTCTTTTTCTTCCTTGGCCTCCCCCTAGATGGGAGGAGAGTTCCACCTTTGGTTTATGGGCTCCATGGCGGCAGAGGGGCGGGAGCCCCTGCGAGATTGGATCTCCCTCTCTGTTCTCTTTTGTTTCACGTTCCTGTTTCCTGTTCTCTCCGACCAGGCTGAAATTTTGAGGGTATTTTTATCCAAAAATTAGACTCCTTGTGCTCGAAGGAGAGCTCCAACCAACTTACGAGCTAGGCACAACCCACCAGGGCGCGCTTGGGCTCCCTAGCAGCCCCCTGGTGTCTTGTGGGGGCTGTGGGCCCCGTATGAGTGTATTCCACTTCTCAAAATTCACAACTATTCCAAAAAAATCTGTAAAATTTTATCAAGTTTGGACTTTGTTTCATATGGTAATTCCACGAAAAAAACATGCAACAAACATGAACTTTCACTGGGCACTGGATCAATAGTTTAGTCCAATAAATCATATAAAATGTTGCCAAAAATATGTGAAAGTTGTATAATATTGACATGGAACAATCAAAAATTGTAGATACGATGGAGACGTATCATTGGGCCAGGCGCACCAGTTCCCTAAGGCCCATGCAGCTAGGGGAAGGGAAACCCTAAGGGGCTAGGGCACTCCTCCCCCTTTGGCCGCCTCACCTTCTTGGAGGAGGGGCTATGGCTGCGCTCCCAGCCCTCCAATACCCCTATATATAGTGGGGAGGAGGCGCAAGGGATGGGCAAAACAATTCCCATGCCCTGCGGCCTCCTCTTTGTCCCGTTCTTCCTCATTCATAGTTTCGGAGGCGCTTGGCGAAGCCTTGCTGGGATTGCTCCACCACCATATCCACCACGTCGTCGTGTTGGTTGAGATCCCATCAACTTATACACCCTCTCTTGCTAGATCAAGAAGGAGGAGATGTCATCGAGCCACACGTGTGCTGAACGTGGAGGTGTCGTTCATTCGGCGCTAGATCGGATTGGATCGCGATTGGATCGTGAAGAGTACGACTACATCAACCGTGTTATATACGCTTCCGCTTAGCGATCTATGTTGATACATGCCCCCTCTCATAGTATTGTCATGGTTTTGTCACGGCAGATGCCATGGGTAGGCTAATTAAGAGGGCCGAAAGGACGCCGGTGGACTCCGGGAATGGGGTTAGGCACAAGCGGTGACTGACACGCGATGTACCCAGGTTCGGGGCCCTCCGAGGGAGGTAAAACCCCTACTCCTGCTTGGTCTCGTTGAGATGATGGTGAAGGTTACAATCGTGCTCCTGGAGCTATATGAACCGAGGTGGGAGCTAAGCGCCCCGGCTCGAGAGGTTCCCCATGGGGGATGCTACGTGGGTGGTGCTATCCTCGTTCTTCTTTGTCGGGACGTCTGTTTTTCTGTTTGTCTCCCCCTCCTTCCTCCTTCCTCCTTCATGGGGGAGGCCCAGGGGTTTTTATAGACCAACCCCCCGACTTACAATATGAATATAATGGTCGTGGGGGGACCCAGCCGACAGCCTCTACGGCCGTCTGCGGGGGCCACCAGCTTCGGTCTTGTCGTGGGCGGGCCTCGAGCCCGGTCATGCCGCGCCACGGGGCGCCACGGGCGGTGTCGTCTTGCGGCGGTCGGCCGAAGTCAGCGGCCGGCTGGCTGTCCTGTAGCCATGCTTGAGTAGATGGCGGAGTGGTTGGGGGAAGGCTGCCACTGTTGGAGGCCTGGTCGCCGTCCAACAGCGGCGAGAGGCCATTGCAGCCATGCGGGCGCTGACCACCGACGGGACAGGGGCCACCGTGGCCATGCGGGCACCGACCCCCGATGGGGCGGGGCCCACTATCACCACGCAGGGCCCGTCAGGGGCATCCGATGCGCGGCCGGCTGGTGAAGGAGCCGGGCGGCGAGGCCCCAGCCGGCCAGCACACCCCGGCTGGTGAAGGAGCAGCCGGCACGCCCGTGCCGGGGGGTTGGAGCCGGCGAGTCGTCGCCGGGCCGGCTCCTCGAAGGCGGCCCGCCCGTTTGCCCTATGGGCGGGCCCGAAGCATAAGGGGTGTTTGAGGCTACCCGGGGTCATCCCCCCTGTCAGTAGTCCCCGAAGCCGGGGGGGGGGCGCCGACGGGATGCGATGGACCGCGTCGGCTTGAAGAATGTTCGAGCACTGGAAGCGCCTGGGGAGTCGGGCGGTGCCGGCACGTGGCGGCCCGGCTCCGCAGTCGTCCGGGGCCACCCGCGCCGCTAGTGTCGCCCCACCTGGCGGGGAAACCGCGCTGCGTGGAGGACAGAGTGGGCAGCAGCCTGGTGGGCCGAGCGACGGTTCGGGCCTGGCGACTAGGCGGGGCCCGCCACGACCGTGGCCCTGAACCGCCCGCGAAGATTCCGCGCGCAGTGGGCGGACGTTTGGTATTTCGGGGCGCCATGTTGTCCGCCTCGTGCACCTCGGGGATCGTGGGGGACGTGTGCGCGAGGGGCGCCTCCGCTACTGCCGCCCATGCGGGGTATAAGTAGGGAGGGGAGGCGAGGGGGAAGAGCCCGTTTTCCCTCCTCGCCTCTGTCGCTTCGCTCCTCCCCCTCGCCCCCCGCCGAGAGAGAGAGTGAGAAGGGAAAAGGTTAGTTCGAGAGGGACAGCGAGCTTGCGCCGCCGCCCGCCGCCGCGAAGAGGATAGCCCGTCGGTCGATTCCCGCGCCACCGTCGCCCTTCGTCGCTGCCATTGAGGTAGTAACCAAGGGCGCCTGGGACGGTAGCGATGTCAACGCCACCTTCATCGAGTACCTCCGCGCGCGCCGCAAGCTCCCGTCGGCGGAGAACTTGGAGGTCCGCCCGCCGGGGGCGGAGAACTCCCCAGCACCACGGCCGGGCGAGGTCGTGGTCTTCGCCGACCATTTGCACCACGGATTGGGGCTGCCGGCGAGCGCCTTCTTCCGGCGGTTCCTAACACACTTCGGCCTGCAGCCTCACCACCTCGCCCCCAACTCCGTCCTGCAGTTGGCGGCGTTCGTCGTCCTCTATGAGGGATATCTGGGAGTCGAGCCCAGACTCGACTTCTGGTGCCGGCTCTTCTACTTGAAGCGACAGACGGTGAAGGACCCGGCGACCCAAAGGATGGTGATGACCGCCTGCGGGGGTGCCTCCGTCCAGGTTCGTCAAGGGACCGGCTTCCCCGAACTCCCGCTGCACGAGTCGGTGAAGCGATGGCAGCGGGGGTTCTTCTATGTGAAGAACGTGAAGCCGGAGGAGGACTACATTAACCTCCCCGACTTCGCCAACCACCTGCCGGTTGCCATGCAGAACTGGTGGGCAACGCCGACCTCGGCGCCCGAGACGGCCGACTGGCTCAGCGCCCGCCTCCGCGAGCTGACTGGGACGGAGGGGCTCACGGCCACGGATTTGCTGGCGGCGATGATTGCGCGCCGGGTGCTGCCGCTACAGCGCCAGCCGCATCTTATTTGCCAGATGGGAGGGCGCCAGGACCCCTGCCGGCTCTCCACCAAGGCGCTGAGGCCGATTCACGTGGCGAGGAAGGTCAACGCCGTGTCGACGGCAAAGATGAAGGAGGGGGAGTGGCAGTGGGGGAAGATCCCCTACAGCCGGAGTCATCCGGCACCGTGGGTAAGTGAACAGCCGGCTCCGCCTCCCATCCTATGGCCGCTGGACCGTAATCCCCCCTTCGGTCTAACAACGCCGTCCGGTTTGCTTGCAAAAGTTCACGCTCCCGCAGGACTACACGAGGCCGGCGCCGGATTCGATGGAGTCCGACCCGGAAGAGGTCGAGGACGACGTCGACGTGGAGCCGGCCGCCACCGAGCGAGCCGGCGAGGTGGAGGCAGACGACGACGAGGCGGAGGAGGAGGACAACGACGCTGAGCCATCGGTTGAGTCTTTGTTCCGGGCGCCGTTAAGGGATTGGCCCGACGACGATGCTGAGCGGGAGCTGACCCTTGCTGCAGAAGACCCGACGAAGTTCTCGGAAGGGGAGGTCATGACACCGTGGGGGCGCCGGCCACGGGGCGCCAGCGACCCGGCCGAGGTGGACAAGGGGAAGGGGCCGGCGGCCCCCAAGCCGGCGCCCAAGCGCGCGGCTGCCGCGCAGCTGGGCGGTAGCCATGCCGGAGGGAGCAAGAGGCAGAGGGGGAACCCGACCGGGCCCTCCAGGCGGGCGGTGCCGGTCATGGTCGGGTAAGTCTTGATCTTTTGTTGATTTGAATCCTGGTTTTGCCCCCTTCCTCGTCTAATGCCCCGCCGCCATCAAGGAGGCGCGCTCGCTGGGCGGAGAGCCAGGCGGCGGGACGGCGAAAGCGACGCCGCCGTTGACGGCCGAGGAGATGGAGCGCCAGGCGTGGCTCGACCTCGACAGGGTCGAGCGGGAGCTGCGTGAGGAAGAGCGCCGCCGGTGGGAGGAGGTGGCGGCAAAGGCGGGGATGGCCAGCGGGGAGGCCGCTGGCCAAACGTGGGAGGCCTTCCCCCGCGGCCCGGAGGAGACGTCGTCGGGCCGCAAAGGTGTCGACCGGCCCACGGGAGACGGCGGGGAGGCCGCGGAGGACTTGGCGGATAAGAGCCGCCAAGCCTCCCAACCGGCTGGGAACGATGCGCCGTTGGCATCGGACGACGTGCCACCAGAGGCGAGCGTCGTGCCGCCGGGTGCGGAGGTGGTGGACTTGGAGGTGCCGACACAAGAGGCGCCGGCCACAGGGGCGCCAGCGTCGGAGGTGCCGGCTTCTAGCATGCCGGCTTCTGGCATGCCGGCTTCTGGCATACCGGCTCCTGACACGCCGGCACCGGACGCGAGCCGGCCAGGGGGCGCCGGTGGTGGAGAATCCGCGACGGGGGCCACGGCCACAGAGGGGGCGGCCATGGTTAGCACGTCGTCGGTGACCCCCGAAACGACGACGACGACGGGGACCGGCACCATCGTCATCTCCCACGAAGGAAGGCCCGCAGACGGGGGCCGACCCCAGCGGCTATGGGCGATGGCCGGGAGCCCAGACTCTGGGGAGCTGGCGAGCGCTCTTGGGACCGCGGTGGCCGCCATCATGGAGTCCTTCATGGCCTGCCGCGCCCAGGCGATGGAGGACGCCCGGGCCACCAGCGAGCGGTTGGTGAGCCTGGAGCGGGCGGTTGCGGTAAGCGCCCTATCTCTCCTTTCTCGTTCTTCTCTTCCAGTGGGGGCGCGCTAGCGCACCCACTGGGTGTAGCCCCCGAGGCTCGAGCCGACTGGGCTGCAGGCGGGTCGAGCCTAAAGCGCTATCTTCCTCTTTGTTTTTTGCAGGCGACCTACGACTGCCGGGTGGAGGCGTACAACACCTTGCTGGGGTTGTTCAGGGGGGCGGAGAGCCACCTTGCCGCTGCGACTGCAGACCTGCAAGGTACGCGTCCCTGCGTCCTTGGTGGGGAGAGCCCCCGAGGGCCAAGCCGGCTGCCCTGGAGGCGGGCCGGTTCCCTTGTCATTCCTTCCTTCGCACTTGATCAAATCCTCTCCGTGCAGCCGCCCACAAAGAGGCGGTCGGCCTCTGGGGGCAGGTGGTCCGGCTCCTCAGGGAGCGGGACACTGTGGCGGCGGAGTGCTGGAAGTTCCGCGAGAGGGCGGAGGGGCTGAGGGCGGACCGGAAGAAGCTCGACGAGGCCCATAGCCGGGAACTGGCGGACCGGGAGGCGGTGCTCCGCCGGGAGGCAGAGGAGCGGGAGAAGGTGCTCCGCGACAAGCTGGAGGCCCAGGACGCCGCGCTGACGGCGGCGCTCACGGAGAAACTCGTGGCTCAGGACGAGACTGAGCACTACCGCCAGGAAGCGGCGGACCGGGAGGCGAACCTGGTGGAGCAGGGCCACAAGGTGGACCGGATGCTACGTCGTAAGTTCCTGACCATCCTCTTCCTTATTTCTTTGTGCGCCCCCTTCTCCTTTTCCTCACCCTTTCTCAGGGCTCTTCCCCGGTACCCAAGAGAGCGCCGAGGCGGTCGTGGAGTCTGATCGTGAGGACCGGCGGGCCCGGGGAGAGGTCGTCGAGCCGGGCGCCCCGTGGACGCTGGAGGATGTGGGGGTTGCCGCCGAGGTGCGCCTGGAGATGGTCATCTGCACCCTGACTCGGTTTCGGAAGGCCGGTACGGCGCTGGTCCGAGCCCTCTGGCCCCGGGCTGTGGATCCGGGCTCCTATACCCGGCTTGCCCGGTGGCTGGAAGCCGGGACCGTGCGGGTGAACGCCTGGAGGGCCTCCGTGGCGCGCGTCGGCGTGGAGATGGCGCTCCGCGTTGCCAGGTCGTGGTATCCTGGGCTTGACCTGGGGTTGCTCACGGCCCAGCGTGCTGGCACCAAAGCAGAGCTGTCGGTGATGGCGGACGAGCTGTAGAGGCGAGCGAGCAAGCTCGTGTCCTTCGCCGCGTGGGATGAGTACGTCCCGGAGCATGGTGCGGACGGCGGAGCCATCCCGGAATACTCATAAGGCCTTGCCCTTGACGACCCGGAGGGGAGCGAGTGCGAGACGGTCGACGATGGGTCTGACACCGACGACTACGCTTCGTCTGAGCCGACTGATGACACGGGACCTCCACCTCGGCCGCCCCGAGAGCGCCAGCCTCGAAGGCGCCAGCGCCGTCGGCATGAACGCAGCCGGCCCTAGAGGTGCCGGAGCCGGAGGCGAGACGGCTCAAGATCGCTCCTCCTTGTACATTTTCGTCTGCATTTCATTTTTAGTGCCGGAGTTCCACCCACTGGGGGTGTATTTAAGACGTATTGTAATGAACCTGCGGCCGTGGGCCTTTTATCATGTTTAATCGATGTTTTGTTATCAGAAGTAGAAAGGAGTGCGTGCCGGTTCTACTTTCGCCTTTTGCCTGTTGACTTGTTCGTGTGCGCTAGGATTCCTTCCGGCTTCTGCCCCACCTGCCGGCCAGCCGGGAGCCGGTCTGGGACAGGGACGGGGCTTCACCCTTAGGGAAAAGGTAGCGGGCTCTTAGAGTCAACCGGCTTGGACTAGGTCGAGCCAGCAGAGGCCGACCACGGGGAGTGACGTAGCATGGTTTTGCTAGCCTGGCTACCACGCGTTGGCGGACCTTTGTGTGAGAATCTCTTTCGTACCCCGCGGTCCCTTCCGCCGGACAGCCGGGGGCCGGTCTGTGGCTGGTTAGGGCGGGGGAGGCGAAAGGCCTCTTGCTCACACTTATTCGTCCGCCTTGGAGGGGAGCTGGGCAAGCCCCCGGGACCGTGAGCCGGGACCGGGCCTCAGATGGTAGGAAGAGACTTGGAGAAACCGAAAAGGGGTGTTCCTCAAGCGCCTAGCTTGAGGTCCCCATTGCATTCATGGGCCCGAAGGGGCAAAAGTACAGAGTACGTACACTGGCTTTTTAGCAGTAAAACGGGCGGAGGAGCGCCACGTTCCACGGGCGCTCCGTTTCTTCGCCGGACGCGTCTCTCTTGTGCTTCTGCGGCTTCTGGGCGTCTATCAAGTAGTAGGCGTTGTTGTGCAAAGCCCTACTGATGATGAATGGGCCCTCCCATGGGGAGGACAACTTGTGCTGGCCGGCCGTTCGTTGAACCCGCCTGAGCACCAGGTCCCCCTCGCGGAAGGAGAGTCGCCGGATCCGCTTGCTGTGGTAGTGCCGGAGCTTTTGCTGATAGATGGCCGTCCGGCTCAAAGCTAGCTCGCGGGCTTCTTCGAGGAGGTTGACACCGTCCTCCCTTGCCTCTCTTGCATCCTTCTCGGTATACAGGGTGACCCGAGGCGAATCGAACTCGATGTCGGTGGGGATGATCGCCTCGGACCCGTAAACGAGAAAGAACGGGGTGAAGCCGGTCGACCGGTTGGGCATGGTCCGGAGGTCCACACGACGGCCGGCAGCTCCTCGACCCAGCAGCCGGCCGACCGGACCAGTGGTGTGACGAGCCGGGGCTTGATGCCAGCCATGATCAGGCCATTCGCCCTTTTGACCTGGCCATTGGACTGGGGGTGGGCGACGGACGCCAGGTCGAGCCGGATGCCCTGTCGTGAGCAGAAACGCGCCACTGCTCCCTTGGCAAAGTTCGTGCCGTTGTCGGTGATGATGCTATGGGGGACGCCGTAGCGAACTGTGATGTCTTCGATGAACCGGACGGCAGTGGGGCCGTCTAGCTTCTTGATGGGCCGCGCCTCGATCCACTTGGTGAACTTGTCGACGGCGACCAACAGGTGTGTCATGCCGCCCTGAGCGGTCTTGAAGGGCCCCACCATATCCAGCCCCCAGACGGCAAAAGGCCATGAGAGGGGATGGTTTGGAGGGCGGTAGCCGGTAGGTGGCTTTGCGCGCGGAAGCGCTGGCAGCCCTCGCACTTGTCGACCAAGTCCTTGGACGCCTCCAGGGCAGTCGGCCAGTAGAAACCGTGGCGGAACACCTTGGCCACCAAGGACCTGGAGGCGGCATGATGCCCACACTCGCCTTGGTGGATGTCAAGGAGGATCTGCAGCCCCTTCTCCGGCACGATGCAGCGTTGGAAAACGCCGGTGGTGCTGCGGTGAACGAGCTCACGGTTGATGATGCCGTAGGCCGAGGCCCGGCGCTGCATTTGCCTTGCGGTGGCCTCGTCAGGGGGGAGCTCGCCGCGCTCGAGGAACGCCAGGATGGGCAGAGCCCATGATGGGGCCGAGACGGGGGCCGGCTCGGGCACGAGCGGGACGTCGGAGGCGGCAGCCCCCAGGGCCGGCACGTCAGTCCCCGGGACCAGCGCGCCAGCCCCCGGGTCTGGCACATCAGTCCCCGGGACCGGTTCCTCAGTCCCCGGGAGTGAAGTGGCGGCGGGAAGGTCGGTCGTCGTCATGACGGGGTCGAGTGCCGGCGGGGCCGGTTGGTTTGGAGCGGTGGGTGGCGTCGGGGCCGGCGAGGCGGCTGCGATCAATGGGGCCGACAGGGCAGCCAGTGCAACCGCAGAGTCGGCCGCGCCCGTCGGTATGAAGATGGATTCCGACTCGGGAGACGGCTTGATCAAGGGTTTCGGCAGCCGCTCGAGGGAGACGCCGGCAGGAATGGCCTGCCGGGTGGAGCCGATTTTGGCCAGCGTGTCGGCCGCCTCGTTGTCCGCCCGGGGGACGTGATGGAACTCACAACCCTCGAAGAAGCCGGTGAGTTGCTGGACGAGGAAGCGGTAGCTGGCCATGTTGGCGTCTCTGGCGTCCCACTCGCCAGAAACCTGCTGGACCACGGGGTCGGAGTCGCCGAAGCATAGTATGCGCCGGATGCCAATCCCCTTGGCGAGCCGGAGGCCGTGGACGAGGGCTTCATACTCGGCCATGTTGTTGGAGGCGGCGAAGTGCATCTGGAGGGTGTACTTGAGTTGATCACCCTTCGGGGAGGAGAGGACAATGTCGGCACCCAAGCCGGTCCTCATCTTGGAGCCGTCGAAATGCATGCGCCAGTGTGCGGAGTCGGGTGGAGGCGGCACGAACTGGGTCTCGGCCCAATCGACGAGGAAGTTGGCCACCGCTTGGGACTTGATGGCGGTGCGCGGTACGTACCGGATCTCGTAGTCGGCCATGGCGATGGCCCATTTGGCTATCCGGCCGGTGGCATCCCGGCCGGCCATGATTTCGCCTAACGGTGCTGTGCTCACGATAGTGACGACGTGCTCCTGGAAGTAATGCTTCAGCTTCTGGGTGGCAAAGTAGACGCCGTAGCACATCTTCTAGTAGTGGGGGTAGTTCTGTTTGGAGGCGGAGAGGACTTCGCTGAGGTAGTAGACCGGACGCTGCGTCGGCAGCGCCTTGCCCTCCTCCGGCCGCTCCACCACCAGGACGATGCTGACGACGCGCGTAGTGGCCATGATGTAGGCGAGCAGGGGCTCCTTCTCAGCCGGCACAGCCAAAATGGGCGCGCTGGTGAGAGCCCGCTTGAGGTCGCGGAACGCCGCGTCCGCCTCGCTGGGCCAGTCGAACAGGGCCGGCTTCTTCGAGAGGTCTCGGCCCGGCTCGACCAAGGCCGACTTGCACAGGAGTCCGTAGAGGGGCAAGGCCTTCTCGCCAAGCCGGCTGATGAACCGGATGAGGGAGGCGAGGCAGCCAGTGAACTTCTGAACATCGCGAAGCCGGACCGGCTTGGGCATGCGCTCGATTGCCCGGATCTTTTCGGGGTTGGCTTCGATACCGCGAGCGGACACGAAGAAACCCAGAAGCTGGCCGGCAGGGACGCCGAAAACACACTTCTCCGGGTTGAGCTTGATCTTGTACTCACGCAGATTGGCGAACGTCTCTCGGAGGTCGTCGAGGAGGCTGAAACGCTTCTTGGACCTGACGACGATGTCGTCGATGTAGACATGGACGTTCCTGCCTATCTGAGGCAGGAGGCACTTCTGCATGCAGCGCTGGAAGGTGGCGCCTGCGTTCTTCAGGCCGAAGGACATGGTGATGTAGCAGTAGGCCCCGAAGCGCGTGATGAAAGAGGTCTTGAGCCGGTCCTCCGGGTCCAGCTTGATCTGGTGGTAGCCGGAGTAGGCGTCCAGGAAAGACAGCAGGTCGCAGCCGGCCGTGGAGTCGACGACTTGATCGATCCGTGGTAGGGCGAACGGGTCCTTTGGGCACACCTTGTTCAGGCTCATGTAGTCGATACACATGCGCCAAGTGTTGTTCTTCTTTAGCACCAGGAATGGGTTGGCCAGCCAGTCCGGGTGGAAAACTTCCATGATGAAGCCGGTTGCGAGCAGCCGGGCGATCTCTTCTCCGATGGTGCGCCGCTTCTCCTCGGAGAAATGGCACAGGGGTTGCTTGACCGGCTTCGCATCCGGCCGGACGTGTAGTTTGTGCTCGGCAAACTTCCTCGGGACACCCGGCATGTCTTTGGGGGACCATGCAAAAATGTCCCGGTTCTCATGGAGGAAGTCGACGAGCTCGCTTTCCTATTTGTTGTCGAGGCGCGAACCGATGGTCACGCACTGGGTGGGGTTGGCCGGATCGAGCGGCACTTTCTTGGTGTCCCTGGACGGCCGGAAAGAGCCCTCGCCGACGGACTAGGATGGAGGAGCCGACACGGCCAGCTGGGCAGAGGCGAGAGCCACCAGTCGGTCGAGTTGCCGCTTCTCCTCCACTATCTCCTGGGCCTCGGCCAGCCGGCTGCCATCGCGCGCACACGCCATGGACACCTAGTACTTGCCGACAACGGTGATGATGCCTTTGGGACCCGGCATCTTGAGCTTGTGGTAGGCGTAGTGGGGAACCGCCATTAACTTGACGAGCGCGGGCCGGCCCAGCAAAGCGTGGTAGGGGCTGCTCAGGTCCGCCACCTCGAACCAGATCGGCTCGCGGCAGAAGTGGCCGGCGTCGCCGAAGAGGACGTCGAGCCGGATCTTGCCGAGGGGGGTGCAGGACTTGCCCGGGACGATGCCGTGGAACACGGTCTGGCTTGCCTTCAGGTCCTCCACCTTGAGTCCTAGCTTGAGCAGGGTGTCAAGGTAGAGGATGTTGATGCTGCTGCCGCCATCGACCAGCATCCGCGAAAAACGGCAGGAGCGCCTGTCAGAGGCGATGGTGGGGTCGAGGACGAGGGCGTAGCTGCCTGGGTCTGGCATCACAGCCGGATGGTCTGCCCGACTCCAGGTGACCGGCTTCTCGGACCAGTGCATGAACTGGGGAGTCGCGGGCATGGTGGCGTTCACCTCGCGATGGAGCCGGCGTTGGGTGTGCTTGTCCGTCTCTTCACTCGTGAAGACGACGTAGCAGCCGTCGGGCTCGGGGTATTGGTCCAGCAGCCGGCCGTCGTTTCGTGTCAGGGCTGGGGGCGCGCGGGCCGGCTGGGGGGCCGGAGGCGGAGCCTAGGTCGGAGCCGGCCCACGGGCTGGCGACGCGGGAGGGGCCGGGAGGCCGTCGCCCCGGGCCAGGCGCTGTGAGAAGCTGCACTGCCGGAGCGTGTGCGTGGCCGGTGTGGCACCGGAGTGGTTCCTGCAGGGGAGGTCCAACAGCTGCTCGAAAGTCAGCTTGGGCTGCCAGGCAGCCTTGCCGGTGCGCTGGCGCTTGCCGGAGGCCTGGCCAGCCGGCTGCTCCTCCTTGATGGAGGCGATGAGCCGGCTCCTGTATCGGAGATCGGGCTGGTCGTTCTTGCGCTTGCCGTTGGGCTGTTGCCGGTTGTCGGCAGCCGGCTTGGGCAGGGCCGGAGCCGGCTTGGTTGGTGCCTTGGCTTTCATCCTCATGGAGGAGTCGGCCGTGGCGTATTTGTCCGCTTTGGACATCAAGTCCGCCAGGGAGGTTGGCTCGGAGCACAAGAGCTTGTGCTTGAGGGGCGTGTTGTCGCGACAGCCCTCGATGAAGTACTCGATGGCCTGCACCTCGTGCACGCCCTCGCAGGAGTTGCGGAGCTCGGTCCAGCGCGTGAGTTAGTCACGGAGGGGCTCGTCCGGGCCCTGGACGCACATGGCGAGCTCGCGGGGGCGAGTGGGTCGCTGGTAGGTGCCGGTGAAGTTGCGGACGAAGGCTTCCTCGAAGTCCGTCCAGGTGTTGACGCTGCCGGCGGCCAGGCTGTTCAGCCAGGTGCGGGCAGAGCCGATCAGCATTAGGGGAACGTAGTGGACGGCTACGCGCTTGTTCCCCCTGGCGATGTCGATGGCGGTGGTGTAGTCTACCACCAGTCCTCTGGCTTGGCAGTCCCCGTGTACTTCGGGATGTCACGGGGAAGCGTGAAACCGGGCGGAAATGGCTCGTCGCGGATCCGCGGGCCGAAGCAAGCCGGGCCAATCGAGCCCTCCTCCTCGAGGAGAGCTGACTGCACCAGCCGGTCGAGGCGGAGCCGGGCGTTGTTGTCGCTGTGGGCAACGCGCGGCCCGAGCCGGGCCGTGAGCTCAGGTCGGACGGCCGGCGGGATGGACCGCGCCGGTTCCTGTCGTGGAGGCGGGGTGTGTTCGCGGCTGCGCCGGCTTCCGCCAGCCGGGCGATTGCTGCGCCGGCTATTCACAGCCAGCTGTTCGGTTCCCCGCGACGGGGGACGCTGAGCGTTGCTCCCCCGGGCGTTCTGGCCGGAGGGGCAAGGGGGTGCTAGAATGCTGAGCCTGCCGAAGGTCAACAGCACCAGAGCCCTCGCCCTCGGGACGGGGGAACTCGGAGACGGCCCCTCCGGGAGTGAGGGCGACCTGCTGCGCGTTGGCAGTGTCGATGAGGTCCTTAATGTGCCGCTCGCGTGCGGCCCGCTCCTCGCCCTCCAAGGTTGCCAGGTCCTCGTAGGCAACCTTGGCAGCGCGCAGGTTGGCGGCGGGGTTGTCGTAGATGGGGAGGTGACCGCCTAGGATCTCGGCGACCACGCGGCCGCGTTCCCGCACGGCGCCGCGCCGGCTGGGCGCGGGGCCAGCCGGGGTGAGGCCGTACGCGGAGTTGTACTCCCGCTGAGCGGCCTCCATCCGGCGTCGCTCGGCAATGAGGGCGCTGGCATCTTCGAACAGCCGACGGCGGGCCGCCTCCAGCTCGGCTCTGGCGGCGGCCGGGTCCGCCGTCATGGTGACGAGGGTGCCGAGACCCCGGAAGGCAGCGGCGAGAGGGTCGGAGGTGGCGGCGCGGGAGGCAGCCGCGCCGGCCTTGACCGCACGCACGCGGCCCGTAGTGGTGGAGGAAGCGGTGACCATCACTCCCGCGCGGGCGTGGGATCTGATCGCGTCGCCGTTGTCAAGAGCGCCTACGAACGCGGGGGGATCGGAGCAGCCGAGCACCCCGCGAGGGTATTCGTCGGCCGGCGCCTCGCCGGCGAGGCTGAGTTTGCTGAACAGCCCGGCGAGCGCGTCGTCGTCGAGCGTGAGGCCGTGGCCAGGGCATCCGTCGGAGAGGCCGACCGCGCCACCCGTAGGACCTGCCTGAGCAAGCCCCACGAGCATGCAGTTCCGCCCGGACGCGGGGCGACCGGGGGAGGTGGTGAAGGGCCTCGCCCAGAGCATAACTCCGGCCGGCGCCGCGGAAGGCCCCACGGTGGGCGCCAACTGTCGTGGTTTTGTCACGGCAGATGCCATGGGTAGGCTAATTGAGAGGGCGAAAGGACGCGGTGGACTCTGGGAACGGGGTTAGGCACAAGCGGTGACTGACACGCGATGTACCCAGGTTCGGGGCCCTCAGAGGGAGGTAAAACCCCTACTCCTGCTTGGTCTCGTTGAGATGATGGTGAAGGTTACAATCGTGCTCCTGGAGCTGTATGAACCGAGGTGGGAGCTAAGCGCCCCGGCTCGAGAGGTTCCCCATGGGGGATGCTACGTGGGTGGTGCTATCCTCGTTCTTCTTCGCCGGGACGTCTGTTTTTCTGTCTGTCTCCCCCTCCTTCCTCCTTCCTCCTTCATGGGGGAGGCCCGGGGGGTTTTATAGACCAACCCCCCGGCTTACAATATGAATATAATGGTCGTGGGGGGACCCAACCGGCAGCCTCTACGGCCGGCTGCGGGGGCCACCAGCTTCGGTCTTGTCGTGGACGGGCCCCGAGCCCGGTCACGCCGCGGCACGGGGCGCCACGGGCGTCGTCGTCTTGCGGCGGTCGGCCGAAGTCAGTGGCCGGCCGGCTGTCCTGTAGCCATGCTGGAGTAGATGGGGGAGTGGTTGGGGGCAGGCTGCCACTGTTGGAGGCCTGGTCGCTGTCCAACAACGGCGAGAGGCCACTACGGCTATGCGGGCGCTGACCACCGACGGGACAGGGGCCACTGTGGCCATGCGGGCGCCGACCCCCGATGGGACGGGGCCCACTGTCACCACGCAGGGCCCGTCAGGGGCATCCGATGTGCGGCCGGCTGGTGAAGGAGCCGGGCGGCGAGGCCCCAGCCGGCCAGCACACCCCGGCTGGTGAAGGAGCAGCCGGCGCGCCCGTGCCGGGGGGTTGGAGCCGGCGGGGTGTCACCGGGCCGGCTCCTCGAAGGCGGCCCGCCCGTTTTCCCTATGGGCGGGCCCGAAGCATAAGGGGTGTTTGAGGCTACCCGGGGGTCATCCCCCCGTCAAGTATGCATCTCCATAGATAGTTCTTGTGTGCTCTTAGGATTTTTCTTTGTTTCCCATGCAACGTTCCCCAACATAACAATGGGGTCACACGTCCCTAAGAGCAAAAAAATACCAATCGCCTCCTATATTTCTTCTTTGCAAAATAGTGAAAGCAATTACTCCTTCCTTACCACATTATAGTGTTTTTCCTCTAAAGTCAAACATTGTAAACTTCCAGCAAGTTTATAGAGAAAACATAAACATTTACAATACTAGATATAAGTCATATCAAAATACATTTCATTGTAAGGGAATACAGAGGCATTGGTAGAACTGTTGATGTATGATACGTCTCCAATGTATCTATAATTTTTGATTGTTCCATGGTGATATATTACCATTCTAGAATACTTTTTGGGCATTTGTTTAAAAAATTATAATATTTTTGAGCACTAACCTATTGACCCAGTGCCCAGTACCAATTGTTGTTTTTGCATGTTTTTTCTTTTCGGGTTTACAGTACCAAACGAAGTCCAATTTCCACAAAACTTTTTGATGATTTTTTCTGGACTAAAAGAAGACCCGGAAGCTTCGGAAGGAGGCCGGGAGCCGCACGAGGGCCCCACAAGCCCCTGTTGGCTTGTGCCTCCCTCGAGCGTCTCTTGGTGCCCCTCTCTAGCCTTTAAATCCTCTAATATTCCAAAAACCCTAAGGGAGATCTCGAAACACTTTTTCTGCCGTCGCAAGTTTCTGTTCTGACGGGAGCCCATCGACAGCTCCGTTCCGGCACCCTGCCGAAGGGGGATCGATCATGGAGGGCCTCTTTATCAACCTTGCCACCCTCATGATGATATGTGAGTAGTTCACCACAAACCTACATTTGCATAGGTAGTACCTAGATGCCATCTCTCTCTCTCTCTTGATCTTCAATACAATGTTCATCGCATATTTGCCTTGATCTACCCGTTTTACTCCCTTTGTATGGTGTGTTTGTTGGGACCCGATGAATTGTGAGTTTATGTTTATATTATTCATGATAAGTATTTGATTCAAACATGAATACTAAAATTCTTATTTGCATGATCATCATAGCTTCGTAATGCTCTTCGATCTATTAAGATAGTTTGGCCAACTAGATTGATAATTCTTCGGGGGGGGGGGTGCGTTGTAGTAGGTTAAACCTGACGGGTTTCTATATCCAAGTGACAGAAGGGGAAACGTTGTGTCTTTGTGTTGCTGCTACTAAGGATAAAATGATGGGGTTTATTCATATTGATTGAGTTTACTTTGTCTACATCATGTCATCGTTCTCCAAGCATTACTCTATTTTACTTAATACTCTAGATGCATGCTAGATAGCGGTCAATGAGTGGAGTAATAGTAATAGGTCCAGGCTGGAGTCGGCCTATTTGCTTATGGACAAGATTCCTACATACACATGATCATTCCCATGAAAATTGCATAACTATTTGCTTTTCTATCAATTGCCCAACAGTAATTTGTTTACCCACCGTGTGGTACTTCTATGAGAGATGCCACTAGAGAACTCTACGGGCCCGGGCTCTATTCACTTATGTATTCACTAACGCTATGACTACCTTGTTGTTATTTATTTTCCTTTATTTTATTTTGAAATTTAAAATTATCTACAATTATCTACACAACTCACTTGCTTGCAAATAACGAGATCAAGGAGATTGACAACCCTCTTGCCGGCGTTGGGTGCAAGTTGTTTGTTCTTTTGTGTGCAGCCGCTGAAGATGGTTGAGGATTGGTATTCCTGTTGGTTCGATAAACCTTGGTTTCATAACTGAGGGAATTCTTACCCACTTTGTACTGCGATAATCGTTCCACTTCACGGAAAACGCAACGCAGATCACAAGTATTAATGTATTGCTTGAGTCTCATGGGCGTATATATAGGACTCCATGATCTTCTTGGAGTATAAGACAAACTGGAATATATCCTAGTCTTACCTATATTTTCTAAACAATCAATACTCAATGCCCCCCGCAATCACAACTGTAGCAACACAAACAATGAGACCGGAGAAGAATCCGAAGGTTGTAAGCCGACACACATCCTCCAAGTAGTACTACCACCCGTATGCGGTACTACCGCTTGCTAGAGCGGTATTACCGCTTACAAAGTAAGTGGTACTGCCATGTGCATGTGTAGTACTACCGCTTGTTCCCTTTAGGACCAGAACAAAGGCCATAGTGTACCAACTCCATTGATGCATGAAAGGGATAAGGGTGCATAAGAAAGTGTATGTGTTGATTCCACCCAAACCTTTCTGATGCGGACCCCCTCTTAATAGTACGGTTCTATTACGACTCAATTTCACCATAAACGAAACACAGGAAAATAATCGTCTTCACAATTATCCACCGAGGGGCTAAATGATGAATTATCTGAAAGTCTAAATGCACATGATTAGTTCGCAAATGCATTGTCATCAATCACCAAAACCATAAAGGGAGAAATATGCCCTAACAATCTCCCACTTTTTGGTGGATTGATGACAATGCGGAATTTGCACAAGGAATATCATAAGATAGAAAGCAAACTCCAACACTTACAAAATACATACGAACTCCCCCTAGATGTGTCCACTATTTTAGATATGCTTTTCGAATGCAAAGCACACACACTAGGATCAACACCCCCTATATTTTATAGACATACAGTACTTGCATTAGCATGAAGAGAGATAAGCATAAATGCAAGATATGACATGTGAGCATAAACATGGGCACAAAATAAGCATAAACTCACATACTAGTAGAGTACTAAGACATATAAAGACAAGTAGAGGATAGCATATGTCTCACACCATATGACTCGGTCTTTAAATCTCACAAGCATAAACCAAACCAAAGCAAATGATAAAAGAGTTCATGAGCGAAGAAAGGCAAGCACTAAGACGCACTCGTGACTCAACAAATCCCTAAACTCTCTACCACTTTGGCATCGATAAACCAAAAGGTAAAGTATCACTACAACGATCCAAGGTGGTAGCAAAGCATGGGATCATTATCAATATTCCCCAAACTCGCTGGAGCTGCAAGCTGTTGTGCCAGGCTGATCAACATCAGAGTCCCACTTTGAATGCCTGGAACTCCAAGTCTCCTCATCAGTGACCTTGTCCTCATACCCGATGGGGATGTCCATTCCAAGGTGCCTCCCCATAGCCTTGTGATGGCTCCTAGCCCGCTTCTTTGCCACATGAGCTGTGTACTGACCATGATCCTATATGAAGAATGGCTTCTTCATCTTCTCCTTTAGCTTCTGGGCCCAAGATGGCTCGATGTTGGATGTTGCATAATTAGGATCAACGCCACCCTCAAACTCATCCTTGTCCTCCTCCTCCTCCTCATCCTCGGAAACATCCACCTCTGGAACAGTATGAGTGCTCCACTTGTCCTTCTGCCTTAGTTGCACAACCTCAAGGGTAACTAGGTCACCACAATCAAGCAAGACACTTGGAAAGGTGATTTCCTATGTCCTCTCAGTAAGATGCATCAAATGTGGAGAATAGATGGGACACTTGCGCTCCGTAGCATCTGAGAGAAGCTCTGACCTCCTAACATGGAAACATACAAAACCTCTAACTCCTATGAGTTTTTCATGTTTTCACAATAGATCAACATATCCACCAGATAAGAGTGTACGCGATCTAGGTTCCCAACACGGGAAAAGAGGGTGTGCCTGGATACGCGGTGCATGGTGTGCCTGGAAAAGAGGGTGTGCCTGGATAGGTTGGTTTGCTAGTGGTGGAGATCTTCTTTGGGGTATTTATACGTCTCCAACGTATAGCTAATTTATGAAGTATTCATGCCGTATTTGCCTATGTTTACAATACTTTTATAAGTTTTTGATGCACTTTATATGATTTATTTAGAACTAACCCGGACTGACATTGTTTTCAGCAGAATTACCGTGGTGTTGTTTTTTGTGCAGAAAATGAAAGTTCTCGGAAATGCCCGAAACTTCTTTATATTTCTTTCTGGAGGACATAAGAAATATTGGAGTGAAGAACCACCAGAAGGGATCCACCTGTGGGCCACAAACCAACAAGGCGCCCCTATTCTGTGCCATGATGGCTTGTGGGGCCCACGTGGCTCTATTGCGCGCGATTTCAATGCTGAAAAATCCTATAAATCCCCCAAACCCCAGAAATAAAGAGAGACTCTCTGCTCCACCGCCACAACTCTTTGTATTGACAAAAACCAATCTGGAGTCGTTCCAGTACCCTGCCGAAGAGGGGAAACCATCATCGGTGGCCATCTTCATCATCCCGACGAAGGCCATGACGAGGAGGGAGTAGTTCACCCTCGAGGCTGAGGGTATGTACAAGTAGCTATTTGTTTAATCTCTCTCTCTCTCTCTTGTGTTCTTGAGATGGCACGATCTTGATGTATCATGGGCTTCGTTAATATAGTTGGATCATATGGTGTTCTTCCCTTGCTATCTTGTTGTGATGAATTGAATCTTTCCCTTTAAGATCTCGTTATGTTGGATTGAATATTTTTGTTTGAGAGCAATGTAAGTATGTGTTGTATGCAGATACCCATAGTGAAATTGGGGAATTCAATTGATTCACTTGATATATGTTGTGACATCAACTTGCGTGGTGACCTTGGGGATCTATGCATAGGGGTTGATTGCACGTTTTCATACTAAGTTCTCCGATAGAAATCTTGGGATGCTCCTTGAAGTTCTTTGTGTTGGATTGAATATGACAGATATGAAATTGTTACATGCATGTCGCATAATTTACCCATGGATACTTGAGGTGACATTGGAGTATCTAGGTGACATTAGGGTTGATTGATATGTATCATTGGTGTTGTTTTAGTACAAACTCTAGGGCTGTTTGTGACACTTATAGGAATAGCTCAAAAGATTGATCAGAAAGAATAACTTTGAGGTAGTTCTACTACCTACACCAATTTCATCTATTTGTTCTCAGCTAGATAGGAACTTTGGAGTGATTCTTTGTTGCACATTGAGGGATGATCATATGATTCAACTATCTTAGCATTGTTGAGAGATTGCACTAGTGAAAGTATGAACCCTAGGCCTTATTTACAAGCATTGATATATGGTTTTGCTCATTATTTACCACTTGTTTCCATTGTTGTTTTTATATTTTGAAATTACAAAAACCTATTTCTATCATCCATATTGCACTTGTATCACCATCTCTTCGCCGAACTAGTGCACCTATACAATTTGCCATTGTATTGGGTGTGTTGGGTACACAAGAGATTTCTTGTATTTGATTGCAGAGTTGTTTGAGAGAGACCATCTTCATCCTACACCTCCCATAGATTGATAAACCTTAGGTCATCCACTTGAGGGAAAGTTGCTATTGTCCTGCAAAACTCGACGCTTGGAGGCTCAACAAAGTCTACAAGAAGAAAGTTGTGTAGTAGACAACATTTACCATAAGCTAAAGTTTGGGGTATGAGCTAAATATCGAAAGATTTTCTTGACTGCAAGTGGATTTCCTTAAGTGCGGCTTAAAATCATGCCCAAATTCCCACACTCAACATAATATCTGGTCTAGATGCACAAAGGTAAAGCAAGGATCCAATCATGAAGCGATATACCCTTTGATCCACGGCTTTACCATTGGGATCAATGTCAAGTTGGCACTTGAGTTGCATAGGGGTCTTGGTCGGCTTGACATCATCCAACTTGAACCTCTTGAGCATGTCTTGAGTGTATTCTGCTTGTTTGATGAAGGTTCTCTGTCTTCGTTATTTGACTATGAATCCAAGAAAGAACTTCAACTCTCCCATCATAGACATCTCAAAATTTTTGGTCATTAGTGAGGCAAAATCATCATTGAAAGATTTGTTAGGAGAACCAAAGATAATATCATCAAAATATAGTTGGCATATGAACAAGACCCATTTAACCCTCTTCGTAAAAATAGTGGGATCAATTTTCCTAATTTCAAGCCCATGGTATTGCAACAACTCGGTAAGGTGCTCATACCACACACGCGGGGCTTGTTTAAGGCCTTAGAGTGCCTTATCGAGCTTGTATACATGATTGGGGAACTTTGGATCCTCGAACCCTGGGGGTTGCTTGACATATACCAACTCCTTAAGAGGACCATTAACAAATGCACTCGTCACATCCATCTGTTGCAACTTGAAATTATGATGAGATGCATATGCAAGCAACATGCGAATAGATTCAAGGTGAGCAACGGAAGAAAAGGTTTCACCAGAGTTGATACCCAGGACTTGGGAGTAGCCTTGTGCTATCAATCTTGCCTTGTTGTGAGTGAAAACACCGTTCACATCTTGCTTGTTCTTGAAGATCCATTTGGTTCCACTGACATTGTGGTTCTCCTCTGGCCTTGGAACCAATTGCCACACCTTGTTGCGCTCAAAGTTGTTGAGTTCATCTTGCATGGCCTCAAGCCAAGATCTGTCCTTGGGCATGTTGGGGAACGCGACAGAAAATAAAAATTTCTGGTATAGCGAGCACGCCCAGGACCACTATGGAGACTGCATACAAGGTTTGATCGTACCGACTCGAAGCGCAGTGGAAGAAGAGTCGGCGGAGATCGTTGGTGCAGATCCCTGCAGCTAGGATTTTACAACCTCCCAACCGCGAGGATGTACTCCCTCGTCAGACAGCCCTTCGGGAGGCGGTCGGACAGTCCCCCGGACGATGTCGCGGACAGCCCTTCGGGAGGACCCTTGGAACTCGAACGGAGACTCGGACAACCCTTCGGGAGGACCTCGAAACTCGAATGGAGACTCGGAAAGCCCTACGGGAGGACACACGAACAACCCCTTGGGCAAAAGATCGAAACTACAACCTCTCTACGGGGTTGCACACATACGGTGTCATTTATCCGGCAGGGCTTCGCCGTCCAAAACTAGTTCCTGCCGGAACCCAGACAGCCTTTCGGCTCTACGAAAGACTCTTTTCGTGGGAGGGAGAGAGAGAGCTTGCAAAGCAAAGCATGTGTATGAGAGCACAAGGTTGAAGAGATGGCAGCCCACATCTCCTCTATTTACAGGAAAACCAAGGGGTAGGGTTGGGACATGAAAATACCAAACCACCCCCACTTTATGTCACACATAAAAAATAATAAGAAGGAAAAGGGGTGCCATGCGGAGCTCCACGGAGGAGCTCCACCCTTGGCCGGCCAACCCTTGGGGGCCCCCCATGAGGAGCTACCTTGCTCCCCAATCCCTTCTAGAAGCCTTTTTGGAAATATCCAAAAAGGTGCTTTTCCATAAATATCCAAAAAGCACTTTCACTATTCACGATGACATTTTTCAGCGTCTGATCGAACTAAAAATATTTATGTGGGCTTAGAACAATTCTAGTACCCCACTAAAATAATTTTTAATGCAATTCGGAACAATTCCGGAATAGTGATTTTCATCTGCGAAAAGCATCTGAAGCGGTTCCGGCAGCTCCGGAACATTTCCGGTTTTTCTTCAAGAAAATTCCCAGAAGTTTCTAGAATGATTCTGGCACCCTCCAAGAATTATCAGGCATGTGCCGAAACCAATTTGACTTAATGGTATCCCCTGAAACTACTTTTTAGTTTTACCGAAACTGTTCCGGTGTCCTGTTTGCGGAACTTTTCCGCTGTCCGAAACTTTTTCGGTGTCCGAAACTTTTCGGTGATTTTCTCTCAGACTCCCTGTCTAGTATTCAACAAATAGATGACCCTAAAGCGTGTGACCCTATAGGTTCGGTGAAGCATAGACATGACCCGGAACCCTTTCCGATCAATGATCAACATCGGAGCCGTGGACACCCATATTGACCCCTATACCCACACGAATGAATATTCGAGTGAACCTCTAGTTGCCGTGAGCTATTCCTGTTGCTTCGCGATATGTTACAATCACCCAAGGTGAGACATGTAGGCATCCTCGTGGATCAACAACTTGTCCACTATGCCAGTTACCTCGCTGCCTGTACTGTTCTCTTTTCTCGTTCCCGTGTTCTGGCATCCCCGTGATCAAATCACAAAGTGTATGGCCAGACGATGATGGATACCGAAATACCGAGAGGGCCCAGAGATATCTCTCCATCGTCGGAGGAGCAAATCCCAATCTTGAGCTATCAAGTTACTTGGCATACTTTTCCATGAACCCGTAAGCCGCCGTAATAGCCACCCATTTACGGATGACGTTTAACAAACCCCAAAGTTCATGAAGCAAGCATGAAGAAACTCAATACTCTCATGGTCTAAGGAATTATGCAAACGTTAACCATCTCTGTGTTATTTACCATTAACTTGTGACGAATGTATCTCATAGCATAACATCAATTCGGATCGATTCAACAAAAGTGTTCTACCAACATCGTGCCCTCAAAATTGCCGTCATAGCCATGCCCATGATCAGGAAAATAGGACCATCATGCAACACTTGAGCCAGTCTTAGAGGCAAGACTAGGAATACAATTTAGCATTTATTATACCACACGTGCACATGAGTTTCCCTCCAAGCCTCGTTTAATTTGTAGACTCGAGAATCATTGAAGTTATAGCATGGAACATAAACATTCATTACAAACTTTGGAGATACAAATAACTGTTATTACTGCCTCTAGGGCATAACTCCTACAGACTCCCACTTGCACTAGAGTCATAATCCAGTTACATGGCTTCCCTAACACCAATGGCTATCCGGTGTTGCTCATGCTTTGCTCGTGGTAGAGGCTTAGTCATCGGGTCTAACACATTCAGATCCGTGTGAACTTTGCGTAATTTCACGAAACCTTCTTTGACATGATGTCGAATGAGTTTGTATTGCGTTGAATATGCATTGTCTTATGGTGTGAACATGGCTCCCTTGCTTGAGCCACGGCACCACTATTATCACAATAGATCTCCACCGGGTCTAGAGCACTTGGAATCACACCAAGGTCTTCAAGAAATTGCTTGATACCGACAGCTTGCTTGGAGGCTTCAGAAGTAGCAACATATTCCGCCTCCATCGTAGAATCCGCCACAGTCTTTTGTTTGGAACTTTTCCAATCAACTGCGCCGCCGTTCAATATGAAAACATAGCCAGATTGAGATTTGAAGTCATTTGGGTCAGTCATGAAGTCTGCATCAGTGTAACAACTTACAATGAGCTCTTCATCACCTCCGTACACAAGGAGTAAATCCTTGGTCCTTCTGAGGTACTTAAGAATACCCTTGACTGCGGCCCAGTGTTCCAATCCTGGATCACCTTGGTACCGGCTGCTAAGACTTAGCGCATAGGAGACATCCGGTCTTGTACATAGTATGGCATACATAATAGAACCAACTGCCGAAGCATATGGAATATCATTCATTTGTACTCGCTCATCGAGGGTCCGAGGACTCTGATTTTTGCAAAGCACTGTGCCAGGTGACATGGGGAGTATGCCTTTCTTGGAGTTCTCCATGTTGAACCTTTTCAACACCTTGTCAATATATGTGCTTTGGCTAAGCGCTATTAGGCGTCTTGATCTATCTCTATAGATCCTGATGCCCAATACATATGTCACTTCACCTAAGTCTTTCATTGAAAAACTCTTCTTCAATGAGTCTTTTATTTCGCCAAGAAAATTCACATAATTTCCAATCAACAATATGTCATCGACATACAAGATTAGAAAAGCTTTTGCACTCCCACTAAACTTCTTGTAAACACAAGATCCTTCATCATTCCTGAAGAAGCCAAACTCTTTGACTACTTCATCAAAACGAATGTTCCAGCTCCTTGATGCTACGGGCGAGACCTAAGCATAGCTACGGGCGAGAAAGTCTCGTCGTAGTCCACTCCTGGAACTTGTGTGAACCCTTTCGCGACAAGTCTAGCTCTATGGATAGTAATGTTACCATCCGCATCCGTCTTTCTTTTGAATATCCATTTACAACCAATGGGTTTTATGCCATCTGGAAGTTATTCCAAGTTCCAAACTTGATTTTCGTACATGGATTCCATTTCGGATCTCATGGCTTTGTGCCATTCCCTTGAGCTAGGCCCCGCCATTGCTTCCTTGTAGTGCGCAGGTTCATCGTCTTCAAGAATGAAGATTTCGTTATGAAAATACTCAGGTGGCTGGATAGCCCTACCTGATTTGTGCGGTTTAGTTACAACATTGTCTGAAGTTTCCGCATCACATGCGACAACTTCCGAGTCGGTTGTAGGGATAATTTGCGGAATTACTTCCGGTTCCTTAGCCATATCAACGGTTGCCAAAGATTCACTAATCTCATTAAGTTGTACTGTCCTCCCACTCAATTCTTTAGCGAGAAATTCTTTCTCGAGAAAGTGTGCAACCTTTGTGACAAACATTTTGCCTTCGGACTGGTGGTAGAAGGAATATCCAATGATGTTATTTGGATAACCTACAAAGTAACATTTGTCTGATCTAGGTTCTAGTTTGGTTGGCTGTAAACGTTTTACGTATGCCTCACAACCCCAAACCTTGAGATGCGACACACTAGGTATCTTCCCATACCACATCTCATGTGGTGTCGTCTCAACAGACTTAGACGGCGCTCTGTTTAATGTATAAGCGGCAGTGAGTAGTGCATGACCCGAAAAGGATATCGGTAGATCTGTAAGAGACATCATCGACCTTACCATGTCTAACAGGGTTTCGTTACGTCGTTTCGACACTCCGTTTCTTTGTGGAGTTTCGGGAGGCGTAAGCTGTGAAACGATTCCATTGTCACTCAGATGTTGGCCAAACTCATGACTAAGATATTCGCCTCCGCGATCAGACCGCAGAAACTTAATCTTTTTGTCACGATCATTTTCTACCTCATTCTGAAAATCTTTGAAGTTTTCAAAGGTTTCCGACTTATGCTTCATCAAATAGATATAGCCATACCAACTTAAATCATCAGTAAAAGTCACGAAGTAAAAATACCCACCATGTGCGGCCGTGTTCATTGGACCACATACATCACTATGTATTATTTCCAATCATTCACCCGCCCGTTCAGGATGACCCGTGAACGGCGTCTTGGTCATTTTCCCATCAAGCAAGCTTCACATGTGTCAAATGATTCAAAATCAAGGGACGGTAAAACTCCATCTTTATGGAGTCTTTGCATGCGTTTCTTTCCGATGTGGCCAAGCCGACACTGCCACAAGTAAGTGGTGGTGGTATCAACCTTCTTAAGGCTTTTAGCATTCACGTTAAAGACATCATTTCCACAATCAAGATTCAGTATGAAAAGGCCCCCAACAATGGTTGCAAATCCATAAAACATATCCTTACAATAAAGTGAACAACCATTGTTCTCAGACTTGTAGGAGTACCCATCGTGTACTAAACATGATCCAGAGATAATGTTTCTACACAATAACGGAACAAAATAACAGTTACTAAGTTCCAAAATAAATCCTAAAGGGAGACGTAGAGGCATAATGCCGACGGCTTGAGCGGCGATCCCAACACCATTCCTGACACGCATCACAACTTCATTCTTTGCTAGCTTGCGCACCTTCTGAAGCCCCTGTATCGAGTTGCAAATGTGAGAAACCGATCCGATATCAAATACCCAAGACTTAGAATGTTTGCTATCAAGCAAAACATTAATGACATTAACTTGTATAACAATTATACCTTTTCTGGTTTTCCCGGACTTCTTATCTTCCAAATACTTCTTGCAGTTTCTCTTCCAGTGTCCTGTGCCCTTGCAGTAGAAGCACTCAGTTTCATTCTTGGCTTCGCCCTTAGATTTGCGTTGGAAGCCGGTCTTACCGGAACCCTTGCCCTTCTTTGGCTTGCCTTTCTTTTTGAAACTGGCAGTTTTATTCACAAGCAACACTTGCTTGCGATTTTCTGCAGTCCTCCTTCGGCAGTTTTCAACATGGCAAGCACCTCATTTGCTGTTTTGTCCATCCCATTCATGTTGTAGTTCATGATAAAACCGCCATAAGACGGGGGGAGTGAACCTAGCAACAAGTCCATAACATGCTCTTCTGGAAGTGGGAATTCCAGGATTTTAAGCCTTTCAGCGTAGCCAATCATATTGACTACATGCTCGCCAACTGAACTGCCCTCAGCCATCTTGGTCTCCGCCATCATTTTCATGATGTCAAAACGTTCAGACCGTGCATTAAACTTGTAAAGAGCATCCAGATCCTTGATCATATCAAAGGAGTTATGGAATTCAAAACGTTTTTGAAGCTCTGAACTCATGCAAGACAGCATGAGGCACTGCACTAAGTTGTAATCATCATCCTTAGTGGCCCAGACATTTTGTATGTCTGCCGCGGCTGTTGCCGCCGGTTTAGGAGGAAGAGGTCCCTCAAGCATGTACACTTTCTTAGCACCCCGGAGGACAATCCTCAGGTACGGACCCAGTCCGCATAGTTGTTTCCATTCGCAGCTAACTTCTCTTTCTCTAACATAGGGCCTAAGTTGAACGCGGTGTTGCGAGCCATTTGATCTACAACGGAAAACACAAGTTCACTTAGACTTTGTTCATAATGACTTTTGGCACTAGTGAATAAACAATTTTTATTCTAAGGTGCACTCCCAGTCAAATCAATATCTCTCATAATTGATTGTGAGTGATGCAAGACCCAACTTTCAATTCAGCGTCAAGGATGTAACCATCTCAAGTGACGAGAATTTCAATTGGTAGGCCAACTTGCCAATCACATCTCTATGTGACTGTTGTTCATCTTTCGATGCGTGTGTTCTGAGCTCATGACTTTCATGCCTGAATGTTAAGACAACCAAGTGATCTCGCTGTGAGGTCTCAACTCACCCGCCTCACACTTCTCTAATCGTTCGTACCCATGTAACCATGTGATACCCCGAAGAGATAGGTGCCGTGACGGTGCTACACTTGGGAGAACACTAACTACTTGATATTTTTAGTGAGAGATCACCCTAATAAAAAGAGACTACCGCACAATTAAGAAGGGTGCATCAAGAGGGATAAACATCTCAGGCAATTCATAATAGCATGATATGGTATAGCCCTTTCTGACGGAGAAGTCAAGTATTTCTTCGTCTTCGGCATTCGCATCGGTGTTCACCTTTGCGAAGATTGCCACCACCTTTTCGATGCACCAAATAATATTGTTATCTCTATAGCTAATAAAATAAGTGCATTACATAAGGTTGACACGCAGGTCATTAAAGTGCAATCATATGGCTCCAACCATCACGCCGAATCATGACACGCAGGTCATGTTAATTACATCATATAGCAATCTCATACATAATCAAATTAAATATGAGTATTGCTATAACACATCATATGCAAACCATCCTACAAAACCAAGTTAGACGCCTCTAATCGGTTTATACAAAATTTTATTTTACGTGGCTTCTAAGGTTTTGACTCAAACCGCAACTACCAACGTTTATCATAAAGTATGATAATTCAAGTTGCTAGATTAACTTTCCAGGGTGTATGAAACACGAGTTAATAAAATCCCAAGCCCCATACTAAACTTAGTCATCCACGTGACCCCCGTGCAGATCATATCTGCATTGCCCTTTTGTCTGCGAAACATCCATCTTTCTTTAACTATGGTGGAACCCAAAGAACTGTTAGCACTTCGTTGATCTGTCAATCAGCATACTCAGGAGCAACATGAAAGGATCGCGGATTGCCAGAACTTTGTAAGATTCCACAATTCCATCAAGATCAGGACTACGCAAATTCACGGGTATCAACAGGAACATCGGGTAACAAATTTCATCTGCTACCCGCACAAATAATTTTCAGCAATAGATCTCATCTCCTACAAAATTATACTATGCAATACCCATACATCTCATGTATTCTAGAACGTAACATGCATCTACTCATAGCTTGGTTCTTGATGCCACTGTTGGGGAACGTGACAGAAAATAAAAATTTCCGGTATAGCTAGCACGCCCAGGACCACTATGGAGACTGCATACAAGGTTTGATCTGATCCGTACCGACTCGAAGCGCAGCGGAAGAAGAGTCGGTGGAGATTGTTGGTGCAGATCCCCGCAGCTAGGATTTTACAACCTCCCAACCGCGAGGATGTACTCCCTCGTCGGACAGCCCTTCGGGAGGCGGTCGGACAGTCCCCTGGACAATGTTGCGGACAGCCCTTCGGGAGGACCCTCGAAACTCGAACGAAGACTCGGACAACCCTTCGGGAGGACCTCGAAACTCGAACGGAGACTCGGACAGCCCTACGGGAGGACACACGAACATCCCCTTGGTCAAAAGATCGAAACTACGACCTCTCTACGGGGTTGCACACATACGGTGTCATCTATCCGACAGGGCTTCGCCGTCCAGAACTAGTTCCTGCCGGAACCCAGACAACCTTTCGGCTCTACGAAAGACTCTTTTCGTGGGAGGGAGAGAGAGAGCTTGCAAAGCAAAGCATGTGTATGAGAGCACAAGGATGAAGAGATGGCAGCCCACATATCCTCTATTTATAGGAAAACCAAGGGGTAGGGTTGGGACTTGAAAATACCAAACTACCCCCACTTTATGTCACACATAAAAAATAATAAGAAGGAAAAGGGGTGCCATGTGGAGCTCCATGGAGGAGCTCCACCCTTGTCCGGCCAACCCTTGGGGGGCCCCCATGAGGAGCTACCTTGCTCCCCAATCCCTTCTAGAAGCCTTTTTGGAAATATCCAAAAAGGTGCTTTTCCATAAATATCCAAAAAGCACTTTCACTATTCACGATGCCATTTTTCAGCGTCTGATCGAACTGAAAATATTTATGTGGGCTTAGAACAATTCTAGTACCCCACTAAAATAATTTTTAATGTGATTCGGAACAATTCCGGAATAGTGATTTTCATCTGCGAAAAGCATCTGAAGCGGTTCCGGCAGCTCCGGAACATTTCCGGTTTTTCTTCCGGAAAATTCCTAGAAGTTTCCAGAATGATTCTAGCACCCTCCAAGAATTTTCAGGCATTGCCAAAACCAATTTGACTTAATGGTATCCCTTGAAACTACTTTTTAGTTTTACCGAAACTGTTCCGGTGTCGTGTCTGCAAAACTTTTCCGCTGTCCGAAACTTTTTCGGTGTCCGAAACTTTTCGGTGATTTTCTCTCAGACTCCCTGTCTAGTATTCAACAAATAAATGACCCTAAAGCGTGTGACCCTATAGGTTCGGTGAAGCATAGACATGACCCGGAACCCCTTCCAATCAATGATCAACATCGGAGCCAAGGACACCCATATTGACCCCTATACCCACACGAATGAATATTCGAGTGAACCTCTAGTTGCCGTGAGCTATTCCTGTTGCTTTGCGATATGTTACAATCACCCAAGGTGAGACATGTAGGCATCCTCGTGGATCAACAACTTGTCCACTATGCCTCTTACCTCGTTGCCGGTATTGTTCTCTTTTCTCGTTCCCATGTTCCGGCATCCCCGTGATCAAATCACAAAGTGTTTGGCCAGACGATGATGGATACCGAAATACCGAGAGGGCCCAGAGATATCTCTCCATCGTCGGAGGAGCAAATCCTAATCTTGAGCTATCAAGTTACTTGACATACTTTTCCATGAACCCGTAAGCCGCCATAATAGCCACCCATTTACGGATGACGTTTAACAAACCCCAAAGTTCATGAAGCAAGCATGAAGAAACTCAATACTCTCATGGTCTAAGGAATTATGCAAATGTTAACCATCTTTGTGTTATTTACCATTAACTTGTGATGAATGTATCTCATAGCATAACATCAATTCGGATCGATTCAACACAAGTGTTGTACCAACATCGTGCCCTCAAAATTGTCGGCATAGCCATGCCCATGATCAGGAAAACAGGACCATCATGCAACACTTGAGCCAGTCTTAGAGGCAAGACTAGGAATACAATTTACCGTTTATTATACCACACGTGCACATGAGTTTCCCTCCAAGCCTCGTTTAATTTGTAGACTCGAGAATCATTGCAGTTATAGCATGGAACATAAACATTCATTACAAACCTTGGAGATACAAAATAACTATTATTACTGCCTCTAGGGCATATCTCCTACAGGGCGCCTCTTGTATCTTTAGGGGTTTAATACAATAAACAAACGCGTGATGCTCACAAAAGTTTGTTAATTGTTTATGAGCGATTACCCCTTTAATCTAGCTTCTGTAGACATTTTCCAAAACATGTTGGTAATTCTTAAGCTTGGAAGTGATCTTGGTGGCTCGTCGTTATAATAGCTCCCTGCAGAGAAAGTTGAGGAGCACCATCTTGACAATCTTGAGCGCCATCATGAGCTTGCTCTTGATCTTGACTTGCTCATGGGTATAAACTTGATCTTGGGCATCTCTTTGTGAATCACCATCATCATGAGGTTGATCTTGCCCTTTATCTTGTTCACTTGGTTGTGGGCCTTCACTTTGTTCTTCAAATGTGTGTGGGTCTTGCGTTAGTGATGGTTCCACTTGTGTAGGACATTGTTCTTATACTTCAGCCACAAGGGGTTCCTCAACGGGTAGGAAGTGTTCCACACCATTCTTCTTGTGGCTTGGGGAGGAATTTCATCACCTATATCACAAAGACCACTCTGCTCCACTTGGGAGCCACTATTTTCATCAAACTCCATGTTACACGTCTCTTCAATGAGTCCATTGGACTTGTTGACGACACGATAAGTATGAGAGTTTGTGGCATAACCAACAAATATGCCCTCTTGAGCTCTAAGTTCAAATATAGACAAATGAACACCCTTCTTGAGAATGAAACACTTACAACCAAACACACGGAAGTACTTGAGGTTGGGCTTGTTGCTGGTAAGTATTGTTGGGAGACGTAGTAGTAAATCAAAAATTTTCCTACGATTACCAAGATCTATCCATGGAGAAACCAGCAACGAGAGGGGAGAGATTGCATCTTCATACCTTTGAAGATCGCTAAGCGGAAGCGTTACAAGAACGCGGTTGATGGAGTCGTACTCGCAGCGATTCAGATCGCGGTAGATCCGATCAAGTGCCGAACGGACGACACCTCCGCGTTCAACACACGTGCAGCCTGGTGACGTCTCCTATGCCTTGATCCAGCAAGGAGGAATGAGAGGTTGGGGAAGGGCTCCAACAGCAGCACGACGGCGTGGTGGTGGTGGAGTAGCAAGGTATTCCGACAGGGCTTCGCCTAAGCGCTGCGGAGGAGGAAGAAGAGAGGTAGGGCTTCGCCGTGAGAGAGAGATCAAATATTGTCTCAAAACAGCCAAAACCTCAAGTATATATAGGAGGAGGGACGTGGAGGTCTGGCTTGGCCTCTACTCCAAAGAGGAGAGGTTCGGCCGATTTAAAGGGAGAGTCCACCTCCCACAAGGGAGGTGGATCTCCTCCTTTTAAATCCTTTTTGGCCCTATCTCTTATCCCTAGCCGCATGGGCCTTTAGCAAAAGTCTTTCCCAGCCCAATAAGGGCTGGCACACTTTATCTAACAGCCCATGTGGTCCTTTGGTCGTCACACCCCTCCCAAGGGTCCTCCGGCACCCTCCCGGCACTCCCGGTACACTATCGATGAGCCCGAAAACTTTCCGGTGACCAAAACTGGACTTCCTATATATAAATCTTTACCTCCGGACCATTACGGAGCTCCTCGTGACGTCCGGGATCTCATTCGGGACTCCGAACAACCTTCGGTAATCACGTATACCATTTCCCTATAACCCTAGCGTCATCGAACCTTAAGTGTGTAGACCCTACGGGTTCGGGAGACACGTGGACATGACCGAGACACCTCTCCGGCCAATAACCAACAGCGGGATCTGGATACCCATGTTGGCTCCCACATGCTCCATGATGATCTCATCGGATGAACCACGATGTCGGGGATTCAATCAATCCCGTATACAATTCCCTTTGTCTATCGGTATGATACTCGCCCAAGATTCGATCATCGGTATCTCTATACCTTGTTCAATCTCGTTACCGGCAAGTCTCTTTACTCGTTCCATAATACATCATCTCGTGGCTAACTCCTTATCCACATTGAGCTCATTATGATTATGTCTTATCGAGTGGGCCCAGAGATACCTCTCCGTCACACGGAGTGACAAATCCCAGTCTCGATTCATGCCAACCTAACAGATACTTTCGGGGATACCTGTAGTGCAACTTTATAGCCACCCAGTTACGTTGTGACATTTGATACACCCAAAGCATTCCTACGGTATCCAAGAGTTGCACAATCTCATGGTCTAAGGAAACGATACTTGACATTGATAAGCTTTAGCAAACGAACTACACGATCTAGTGCTATGCTTAGGATTGGGTCTTGTCCATCACATCATTCTCCTAATGATGTGATCCCGTTATCAACGACATCCAATGACCATGGTCATGAAACCGTGACCATCTATTGATCAACGAGCTAGTCAACTAGAGGCTCACTAGGGACATGTCGTGGTCTATGTATTCACACATGTATTATGGTTTCCGGTTAACACAATTATAGCATGAACAATAGACAATTATCATGAACAAGGAAATACAATAATAACCATTTTATTATTGCCTCTAGGGCATATTTCCAACAGTCTCCCACTTGCACTAGAGTCAATAATCTAGTTCACATCGCCATGTGATTAACACTTACATCACCATGTGATCATATCATCATGCGATTAACACCCAATTAGTTCTGGGGTTTGATCATGTTTTGCTCATGAAAGAGGTTTTAGTCAACGGGTCTGCGACATACAGATCTGTATGTACCTTGCAAACTTTCTATGTCATATTTGTATATACTGCTCCCACGCTCCACTTGGAGCTATTCCAAATGGCTGCTCCACTATATGTAGCCGGATTTCTACTAAGAGTCATCCGGATTGGTGTTAAAGCTTGCATCATCGTAACCCTTTACGATGAACTCTTTATCACCTCCATAATCGAGACATATTTCCTTAGATCTCAAGTTACTATGGATAACTTTAACCGCTGTCCAGTGATCCACTATTGGATTACTCTTGTACCCCTTGACAGATTCATGGCAAGGCACACACAAGTGCGGTACATAGCATGGCATACTATATAGAGCCTATGGCTAAAGCATAGGGGATGACACTCATCTTTTATTTATCTTCTGTCGTGGTCGGCATTGAGTCTTACTCAATTTCACACCTTACAATACAGTCAAGAACTCCTTCTTTGACCCATCTATTTTGAACTCCTTCAAAAACTTGTCAAGGTATGTCTTCGTCGAAAAACTTATCAAGCGAATTGATCTATCCCTATAGATCTTGATGCTCAATAAAATAGTAGCTTTATCTGGGTCTTCCTTTGAAAAACTCTTTTCAAACAACCCTTCATGCTCTTCCAGAAATTCTACATCATTTCCAATCAATAATATGTCAACTACATATTCTTATAAGAAACTCTATAGTGCTCCCACTCACTTTCTTGCAAATACAAGTTTCTCATAAACCTTGTATAAACTCAAAAACTTTGATCACTGTATCAAAGCTCATATTCCAACACCGAGATGCTTACTCCAGTCCATAGAAGGATCGCTGGAGTTTGCATACTTCTAGCATCCTTAGGATTGACAAAACCTTCTGGTTGTATCACATACAACTCTTCCTCACAGAAACCATTATTGAAACTTTGTTTTGTCATCCATCTGCCAGATTTCATAATCGAAAAATGCAGCAACTGCTAACATAATTTTAATAGACTTTTAGCATCGCTACAGATGAGAGAATCTCATCACAGTCAACTCCTTGAACTTGGCGGAAACTTCTTTGCGACAAGTCGAGCTTTATAAACTGTGACATTTCACCATTAGCATCTATGTTCATCTCAAAGGTCCATTTGTACTCAACGACCTACCATTCAACAGGCAAGTCTACCAAAGTGCATACTTGGTTTTCATACATGGATCCTTTCTCGGATTTCATGGCTCCTAGCCATTTGTTGGAATCCGGGCCCACCATTGCTTCTCCATAGTTCGTAGGCTCATCGTTGTCCAACAACATGATTTCCAAGACATGGTTGTCATACTACTCAGGAGCAGTACGCGTCCTTGTCGACCTACGAGGTTCGATAGTGACTTGATCCGAAGCTTCATGATCATCATCATTAACTTCCTTTTCAACTGACGTAGGATCTACAGAAACATCTTTCTGTGACGCGCTACTCTCTGGTTGAAACAAAAGTTCAATAACCTTATCAAGTTCTATCTTCCTCGCACTCAATTCTTTCGAGAGAAACTCTTTCTCGAGAAAGGACCCGTTCTTAGACACAAACACTTTTATGCTTGAATCTGAGATAGAAGGTATACCCAGTGTCTCCTTAGGGTATTCTATGAAGATGCATTCGTATGCTTTGGGTTCGAGCTCATTAGGTGAAAACCCTTTTCACATAAGCGTCACGGCCCCAAACATTAAGAAATGACAGCTTAGGCTTCTGTCAAACCATAATTCTCACGGTGTCATCTCAACAGACTTAGATGGTGCCCTATTAAAGTTAATGGATTTGTCTTTAATGCATAACCCCATAACGATAGTGGCAAAACGATAAGAGACATCATAGTACTCACTATATCCAATAGAGCACGACTACGACGTTCGAACACACCATCACACTATGGTGTTCCAGGAGGCGTGAGCTGTGAAACAATTTCCACATTGTCTAAAATTGCATACCAAACTCGTAACTTAGATATTCACCTCCACGATCATATCATAGACATTTTATCTTCTTGTCACGATGATCTTTAACTTCACTCTGAAACTCCTTGAACCTTTGAAACATTTCAGATTCGTGTTTCATTAAGTAAATATCCCCATATTTACTCAAATCATCAGTGAAGGTAAAGAAAAACAACGATATCCACTGTGTGTTTCAACACTCATTGGACCACATACATCAACATGCATTAATTCCAATAAGCCACTAGCCTACTCCATCAAACCGGAAGACGGGGTCTTAGTCATCTTGCCCAACAGGCATGGCTCACATGTCTCAACTGATTCGAAATCAAGTGAGTCAAAAGATCCATCAGCATGGAGTTTCTTCATGCGATTTATACCAACATGACATTTAGCGGCAGTGCCACAGGCATGTGGTGCTATCATTATTAACTTTGTATCTTTTGGTACCAATGTTATGACCATGTGTACTACTACGATCAAGATTCAATAAACCATTCCCAGTGGGTGTATGACCATTAAAGGCATTATTCATGTAAACAGAATAACCAATTATTCTCTAACTTATATGAATAACCGTATTTCACTAAACATCATCTAATCATGTTCATGCTCAACGCAAACACCAAATAACATTTATTTAGGTTTATCACAAATCCCGAAGATAGAGAGAGCGTGCAATGGTGATCACATCAACCTTGGAAACACTTCCAACACACATCGTCACCTTTCACTTAGCTAGCCTCCCTTTATTCCGTAGCTTTTATTTCGAGTTACTAACACTTAGCAACCGAACCGGTATCCAATACCCAGGTGCTACTAGGAGTACCAGCAAGGTACACATCACTAACACGTATATCAAATATACTTCTATCGACATTACCAGCCTTCTTATCTACCAAGCATCTAGGGTTGTTCCGCTTGAGTGAGCAGTCTCCTCATAACAGAAGCCCTTAGTCTCGGGTTTGGGCTCAACCTTGGGTTTAATCACTAGAGCGACAGCTGGCTTGCCATTCCTGAAGTTTTTCCCTTCTTGCCCTTGCCCTTCTTGAAACTAGTGGTATTCACTTAACCATCAACACTTGATGCTCCTTCTTGATTTCTACCTTCGTGGTGTCAAACATCACGAACAACTAAGGGATCATCTTATCCATCCCTGGCATGTTATAGTTCATCACGAAGCTCTAGTAGCTTGGTGGCAGTGACTTGGAGAACTGCATTAATCACTATCTCATCTGGAAGATTAACTCCCACTTGATTTAAGTGATTTTAGCACCCAGACAATCTGAGCACACGCTCACCGATTGAGCTATTCTCCTTTATCTTGCAGGCAAAGAATCTTGTTGGAGGTCTCATACCTCTCAACATAGGCACGAGCCTGAAATCCCAATTTCAGCTCTTAGAACATCTCTTATGTTCCGTGACGTTCAAAACGTTTTGGAGCCTAAATTCTAAGTCGTAATGCATGACGCACTGAACTATCACATAGTCATCAAAAAGTGCCTGTCATATGTTCACAACATCTACAGACAACGCTTGAGGGAGTGGTGCACTTAGTGGTGCATCAAAGACATAAGCTTTCTGTGCAGCAATAAGGACAATCCTCAGATCATGGACCCAGTCCGTATTATTGCTACCATCAACTTTCAACTTATTTTTCTCTAGGACCGTATCAATAAAACTGGGAGCTACAGCACGAGCTATCTACGACATAATTTGCAAGGACATTTTTAGATTAAGTTCATGATAATTAAGTTCATCTAATCAAATTATTAATGAACTCCCACTTAGATAGACATCTCTCTAGTCTTCCAAGTGATACATGATCCATGTCAACTAGCCCGTGTCCAATCATCACGTGAGATGGACTAGTCATCCATGGTGAACATCTCCATGTTGATCGTATCTTCCATACGACTCATGTTCGACCTTTCGGTCTTCCGTGTTCCGAGCCATGTCTGTACATGCTAGGCTCGTCAAGTCAACCTAAGTGTTTTGCGTGTGTAAATCTGGCTTACACCCGTTGTATGCGAACATTAGAACCTATCACACCCGATCATCGCATGGTGCTTCGGAACGACGATCCTTAGCAACGGTGCACAGTTAGGGTGAACACTTTTCTTGAAATTTTAGTGAGAGATCATCTTATTTACTACCGTCGTTCTAGGCAAATAAGATGTAAACATGATAAACATCACATGCAATCAATATAGTGACATGATATGGCCATTATCATCTTGCTCCTTTGATCTCCATCTTCGGGGCACCATGATCATCACTGTCACCGGCACGACACCATGATCCACATCATCATGATCTCCATCATTGTGTCTTCATGAAGTTGTCTCGCCAACTATTAGTTCTACCACTATGGCTAATGTTTAGCAATAAAGTAAAGTAATTACATGGCATTTATGATTGACACGCAGGTCATACAATAAAATAAGACAACTCCTATGGCTCCTGCCGGTTGTCATACTCATCGACATGCAAGTCGTGAATCCTATTACAAGAACATGATCAATCTCATACATCACAATGAATCACATCACATCCTTTGGCCATATCACATCACAAGGCATATGCTGCAAAAACAAGTTAGACGTCCTCTAATTTGTAGTTGCAAGTTTTTACGTGGCTGCTATAGGTTACTAGCAAGAACGTTTCTTACCTACGTCAAAACCACAACATGATATGCCAATTGCTATTTACCCTTCATAAGGACCCTTTTCATCGAATCCAATCCGACTAAGGTGGGAGAGACAGACACCCGCTAGCCACCTTATGCAACAAGTGCATGTCAGGCGGTGGAACCAGTCTCACGTAAGCGTACGTGTAAAGTCGGTCCGGGCCGCTTCATCCCACAATACCGCCGAATCAATATAAGACTAGTAGTGGTAAGCAAATTAACAAAATCGACGCCCACAACTGCTTTGTGTTCTACTCGTGCATAGATTCTATGCATAGACCTAGCTCATGATGCCACTTTTGGGAGACGTAGTAGTAAATCAAAAAATTTCCTACGATCACCAAGATCTATCCATGGAGAAACCAGCAACGAGAGGGGAGAGATTGCATCTTCATACCTTTGAAGATCGCTAAGCGGAAGCGTTACAATAACGCGGTTGATGGAGTCGTACTCGTAGCGATTCAGATCGCCGTAGATCCGATCAAGTGCCGAACGGACGACACCTCCTTGTTCAACACACGTGCAGCCCGGTGACGTCTCCTACGCCTTGATCCAGCAAGCAGGAAGGAGAGGTTGGGGAAGGGCTCCAACAGCAGCACGACGGCGTGGTGGTGGTGGAGTAGCAAGGTATTCCGACAGGGCTTCGCCTAAGCGCTGCGGAGGAGGAAGAAGAGAGGTAGGGCTTCGCCGTGAGAGAGAGATCAAATCTTGTCTCAAAACAGCCAAAACCTCAAGTATATATAGGAGGAGGGACGTGGAGGGCTGGCTTGGCCTCTACTCCAAAGAGGAGAGGTTCGGCCGATTTAAAGGGAGAGTCCACCTCCCACAAGGGAGGTGGATCTCCTCCTTTTAAATCCTTTTTGGCCCTATCTCTTATCCCTAGCCGCATGGGCCTTTAGCAAAAGTCTTTCCCAGCCCAATAAGGGCTGGAAAACTTTATCTAATAGCCCATGTGGTCCTTTGGTCGTCACACCCCTCCCGGGGGTCCTCCGGCACCCTCCCGGCACTCCCGGTACACTACCGATGAGCCCGAAAACTTTCTGGTGACCAAAACTGGACTTCCTATATATCAATCTTTACCTCCGGATCATTCCGGAACTCCTCGTGACGTCCGGGATCTCATACGGGACTCCGAACAACCTTCCGTAATCACGTATACCATTTCCCTATAACCCTAGCGTCATCGAACCTTAAGTGTGTAGACCCTACGGGTTCGGGAGACACGTGGACATGACCGAGACACCTCTCCGGCCAATAACCAACAGCGGGATCTGGATACCCATGTTGGCTCCCACATGCTCCACTATGATCTCATCGTATGAACCACAATGTCGGGGATTCAATCAATCCCGTATACAATTCCCTTTGTCTATCGGTATGATACTCGCCCGAGATTCGATCGTCGGTATCTCTATACCTTGTTCAATCTCGTTACTGGCAGGTCTCTTTACTCGTTCCATAATACATCATCCCGTGGCTAACTCCTTAGCCACATTGAGCTCATTATGATGATGTCTTACCGAGTGGGCCCAGAGATACTTCTCCGTCACACGGAGTGACAAATCCCAGTCTCGATTCGTGCCAACCCAACAGATACTTTTGGGGATACCTATAGTGCAAATTTATAGCCACCCAGTTACGTTGTGACATTTGATACACCCAAAGAATTCCTACGGTATCCGGGAGTTGCACAATCTCATGGTCTAAGGAAACGATACTTGACATTGAAAAGCTTTAGCAAACGAACTACACGATCTAGTGCTATGCTTAGGATTGGGTCTTGTCCATGACATCATTCTCCTAATGATGTGATCCTGTTATCAACGACATCCAATGTCCATGGTCATGAAACCGTGACCATCTATTGATCAACGAGCTAGTCAACTAGAGGCTCACTAGGGACATGTTGTGGTCTATGTATTCACACATGTATTATGGTTTCCGGTTAACACAATTATAGCATGAACAATAGACAATTATCATGAACAAGGAAATACAATAATAACCATTTTATTATTGCCTCTAGGGCATATTTCCAACAAGTATATCATATGGAGTCTTGTTCAAACCTTTGCAGAGGTAGAGACGATTAGATGCATGACATGCGGTGTTGATGGCTTCAGCCCAAATATTGTCCGAAGATTTGAATTCTGCCATCATGGTCCTTGCCGCATCCATCAATGTATGGTTCTTTCTCTCTGCACATCCGTGTTGAAAAACCTAGCTACGGTGTGGCAAAAAGGCTTTGTTGGCGTGGTAGCCCGACACCACCAATATGGCGCCATTGCTAAAAAATAATGGTGGCGTTGGGAGCCACTGGTGTGTCGTAGGTGGGAAGCCTGCCACCAAGGATTTCCGCGACCATGCGGCCGCGGTTGCGGACGTCCCCGCGTCGGCTAGGCTCGTTGCCAGTCGGGTTGAGACCGTAGGCAGAGTTGTACTCGCGATGCGCGGACTCCATTCGACGCTTGGCAGTTGCAAGGGAGGTGGCCTCCGCGAGCATATGCTGGCGAGCCGCCTCCATCTTGGTTGTGGCAGTGGCCGGATTGGTTGTTGGTGCGATGGGAGTGCTGCGAACCCAAGGGGTGGAGCCGAGGGGGTCGGAGGTGCCGGCGTGGGTTGTCGCAACAGGCGCCTCCGCTTCTGCCCTGGCGCAGGCCGCCCCGGCGTTCGCGTTCTCCCCTGCCCTTGCACGACCGGTGCTCGCGGAGGAGTCGGTGTCCACAACGTCCGCGTGGATGCGGAGGTCATCGGGGCCGCTCGAGGCAGTTGCACCCACAAATGAGGGTGGGTCGAGATAGTTAAGCACCGCGCTGGGTACTTGTCGGCAACTGGCTCATAGGTGAGGCACAGCCTACCAAAGCGTTCGGCGAGGTCGGTGATGTCGGACAGCGTGCTGTCATAGCATGACTCGTCGGAGGGGATGGCGGTGACGCCTACGGAGCAGGCGGAAACGAGGTTCCGCGCCGCGGAGCCTTCCACAGAGGTGAGCTCCACGGGCGTGTTGATAAGTCCGGACGTGAAGTGCCCGGGGGAGTTGGCGAAGGGTCCCGCCCAGAGCGTGACTATGGTAGGCGCCACAGATGGCCCCACGATGGGTGCCAATTTTCGTTTGTTTCTCATGACAAATGCCATGGGGAGGTTTATCGAGAGTGGTTGGGGCCGAAGGTCACCAGCGGAGTCCGGAAATGGGATCGTGGACAAGCAGTGCGTGACACACAATGTACCCAGGTTCGGGGCCCTCCGAGGGAGGTAACACCCTAGTCCTGCTAGCCTGGTTGACGAGTGATAACCCACAAGTATAGGGGATCACAACAGTTTTTGAGGGTAGAGTATTTAACCCAAATTTATTGATTCGACACAAGGGGAGCCAAAGAATATTCTCGAGTATTAGCAGCTGAGTTGTCAATTCAACCACACCTGAAAGATTTAATATCTGCAGCAAAGTATTCTGTAGCAAAATAATATAGAAGTAACGGTAACAATGGCAAAGTGATAGTAGCAGTTTGTAGTGATTGTAACAGTAGCAAGGGAGAAGTAACTTAGCAAAGATCAATATGTGGAAAGCTCATAGGCAATGGATTGGTGATGGATAATTATGTCGGATGGCATTCATCATGCAACAATTATAACATAGGGTGACATAGAACTAGCTCCAATTCATCAATGTAATGTAGGCATGTATTCCATATATAGTCATACGTGCTTATGGAAAAGAACTTGCATGCCATATTTTGTCCTACCCTCTCATGGCAGCGGGGTCCTATTGGAAACTAAGGGATATTAAGGCCTCCTTTTAATAGAGAACCGGACCAAAGCATTAGCACTTAGTGAATACATGAACTCCTCAAACTATGGTAATCACCGGAAAGAATCCCAGTTATTGTCACCCTGGGTGTGCGGATCATAACTCGTAATAGGTGCCTACAACTTGCAAGATAGGATCAAGAACACACATCTATTCATGAAAACATAATAGGTTCAGATCAGAAATAGTGACAAGCATTAAGCATAGGAAAGTCATAGCAACATCAATCTCATAGGGATCAAACCATAACAAAACTAACTCGATTACATGATAAATCTCATCCAACCCATCACCATCCAGCAAGCCTACGATGAGATTACTCACGAATGGTGGAGATCATCATGGAATTGGTGATGAAGGATGGTTGGTGATGACGAAGGCGTCGATTTCCCCTCTCCGGAGCCCAAAACGGACTCCTGATCTGGTCTCCCGAGGAAGAACAGGAGGTGGCGGCGGCTCCGTATCATGAAACGCGATGAACTCTTCTCTCCTATTTTTTCTCCCATAATAGGAATATATAGGAGTGAAAACGAGGTAGGAGGAGCAGCAGGGGGCCACAAGCCTGCCCGGCTCTCCCTAGGGGGGTGGGCGCGCCCACCAGGTTTGTGGCCAGGTGGTGGGCCCCCTGCAGTTGATTCTTTCGCCAATATTTTTCATTAATTCCTTAAATAATCTTCGTAATTTTTTTGGTCAATCCGAGAAATTTTATTTCTGCTCAAAAATAACACCAAGGCAATTCTGCTGAAAACAACGCCAGTCTGGGTTAGTTATATTCAAATCATGCAAATTAGAGTCCAAAACAAGGGCAAAAGAGTTTGGAAAAGTAGATACGTTGGAGACGCATCAACTCCCCCAAGCTTAAACCTTTGCTTGTCCTCAAGCAATTCAATTGATAAACTGAAAGTGATAAAGAAAAACTCTTACAAAATCTGTTTGATCTTGCTATTGTAAATATGTCTAACTTATGTTCAGATTTTCAGCAAAGATTATAGACTAACCACATTCACAATAATATTTAGGTCTCACATTTACTCATATCAATGGCATAATAACCTAGCGAGCAATAATAATAAGTCTCCGATGACAACAATTTTATCAAAACAATCATGATACAATATGACATAATGGTATCTCGCTAGCCCTTTCCGAGACCGCAAAACATAAATGCAGAGCACCTTTGGAGAACAAGGACGGACTAAACATTGTAATTCACGGTGAGAGAGATCCAATCATGCTCAAACTCAATATCAATTAATAGCATGGCATACAAATGACGATGGTGGGTGCTCTCTAACTGGTGCTTTTTATAAGAGTATGATGACTCAACAATAAAGTAAAGAGATAGGCCCTTCGCAGAGGGAAGCATTGATTTGCAGAGGTGCCAGAGCTTGAGCTTTTAAAACGGAGATAAGTAATGATTTTTGAGCGGTATGCTTTCATTGCTCACATAACGACCAAGAGGTTTTCAATATCTTCCATGCTAGATACATTATAGGCGGTTCCCAAACAGAATAGTAAAGTTTTTACTCCCCCTCCACCAATCAGTCACACTCCACGACGGGCCGAATCCACAGGTACCGTCCATACAAACACAGTCCTAGGGGAGTTTTGTTTAATTATAATTTGCTTTTTATTTCGAGTCTGGAACTGGGCATCCCGATTACCAGCCACTTTCTCGTGAATGATAGTGAATCAACACATATCGTGAGAATAACCCACCTAGCATGGAAGATATTGACAGCCCTAGTCGCCACATGAGTGACTTGGGCATACAAAACAGAATATTTATTTGAAGGTTTAAAGTTTAGCACATGCAAATTTACTCGGAACGGCAGGTAAATACCACATATAGGTAGATATGGTGGACTCATAGGGAACAACTTTGGGTTTATTGAGATGGATGCACAAGCAGTATTCCCGCTTAGTACAAGTGAAGGCTAACAAAAGACTAGGGAGCGACCAACTAGAGAGCAACATAGTCATCAACGTGCTTTGATATTAACCAACATTGAATGCGAGCATGAGTAGGCTATAATTTGCCATGAATATAAATATTGTGGAGGCTATGTTGATTTGTTTCAACTACATGCGTGAACATATGCCAAGTCAAGACACTTGAATTATTCAGAGGAGGGTACCATTCTATCATACTATATCACAACCATTTTAATGCATGTTGGCACTCAAGACAAACCATTGTCCACTCTTAGCCAATTAAGCATGGCATGAATAACTATAATGTCTAACTGTCATTGCAAATATGTTCAACACATAATGTACTGAATTCGGAACGATGAACTAATCATATTTACAAAAGCAAGATAGGTCGAGTTCATACCATCTTTTCTCCATCTCAATCTTTTCATCAAATATCGTCATTATTGCCTTTCACTTGCACGAGCGAACGGTGTGGATAATAATAAGAGTGCACGTGCATTGGACTAAGCTAGAATCTGCAAACATTAACTCAAAGGAGAAGACAAGGCAATATGGGCTCTATGTAAGATAAACAATAATGCATACGAGAGCCACTCAACATGTCATCGTGGTCTTCTCCTTACGACCCAAAGAAAAGAAAGGAAAATTATTTATATGGGAAAGCTCCCAACAAGCAAAAGAAGAACGAGAAATCTTTTTTGGGTTTTCTCTTTAATGCTACAACTAAAACAAACTAGAAGGTAAAGATAGAACTATTTTTTTGGATTTTCTTAAATATTAATCAAACACACAAGAAGAAAGCATATAAAAGAAATAAACTACCATGGATAGTACAATGAAAAAGTATGAACACCGACAACTGAAATGAGTGTGTGAACATGAATGTAATGTCGGTGAAAAATACGTACTCCCCCAAGCTTAGGCTTTTGGCCTAAGTTGGTCTAGGGCCATGGCTGGAAATAACCTTCTCCGGTATAATCCGGAGGACACTGCGGGTTCCACTGATTAGCGACCTCCTATGGCTCCCACTGAAAAACCGGGACCTGATATGGATCAAGGGCATGTGCCTGCTTAGGTATTGGGGGCTGGGACAAACCCCAATATCGGTAGATGTCATCGGGCATAATAGTGTACCTGCCTGAATGAATATCAAACAGAGAACTAAATTATAAAGCAACCTCCTATTATCATTCTTCTTAATAACATCATGGTCTACCATACGGTCATAATCAAAAAACTTCGCGGGTATCAGCCTCTCATCTTTCTCGTGAAGCCTAATCGGTATCTCAAAATGTTTATCTAAACGAGATGCATAGATACCTCCAAATATGGGCCCCTTTGAACGGTTGGTGTTCAACCGTTGGGACACCATAGAGCCCAGTCTAAAGGTTCTATCAGCAAATAAAGCTTGGCACAAAATAGCGAGGTCAGGGGCACTAAGGCTTCCACTCTCCCAGCAACCAACTAAACATCTTCCCACAAATAGTGAATAATAGCATAGCACAGGAAAATGTAAACTATCTGCTCTTGCCTTTGACACGCCTCTCTCTTCCCCTACAGTGACTGCAGCAATAAAATCTTCCATGTCTCGAGGACGTGGTTCCCTCATGCTGCCCTCATAGGGTATCTTGCAAACTTTGCAAAAATTATAAAGATTCATTTTCTTAGGCACATCATATAAGTAAAATTCTACTGTAGGAGGGTCTTCCCTAGGATGAAGTGAAAATTTTGCACAAAGGTATTAGTGAGCAAGAGGTACTTGTCACATTTATCATTGAGGAAGTCGGTGATGCCTGCATTCTCAGCCAAATAACAGAAATCTTCATAAATTCCGGCCGCCCTCAAGAATGTTGGAAATATGCCTGCTTCAACTCCATCCGCGATTACATCGTGGAGAAAGACATAAATATTTGCAAAGTGCACATGGATCTGAATGTTGCAGACCCGTTGACTAAACCTCTTCCAAGGGCTAAACATGATCAACACCAGAACTGCATGGGTGTTCGATTCATTACAATGTAAATCACATAGTGATGTGAACTAGATTATTGACTCTAGTGCAAGTGGGAGACTGTTGGAAATATGCCCTAGAGGCAATAAATAAAATGTTTATTATTGTATTTCCTTGTTCATGATAATCGTTTATTATCCATGCTTTAATTGTATTAATTGGAAACATGGATACATGTATGGATACATAGACAAACACAATGTCCCTAGTATGCCTCTAGTGAACTAGCTCGTTGATCAAAAGATGGTTAAGGTTTCCTAGCCATGGACATGAGATGTCATTTGATAACGGGATCACATCATTAGGAGAATGATGTAATGGACAAGACCCAAACTACAAACGTAGCTTATGATCGTGTCCGTTTATTGCTACTGTTTTCTGCATGTCAAGTATATGTTCCTATGACCATGAGATCATGCAACTCACAGATATCGGAGGAGTACCTTGTGTGTATCAAATGTCACAACGTAACTGGGTGACTATAAAGGTGCTCTACAGGTGTCTCCGAGGGTGTTTGTTGAGTTGGCATGGATCAAGACTGGGATTTGTTACTCCGTGTGACGGAGAGGTATCTCAGGGCCCACTCGGTAATACAACATCACAATAAGCCTTGCAAGCAATGTGACTAAGTGTTAGTTGTGAGATCTTGTATTACGGAATGAGTAAAGAGACTTGCCAGTAACGAGGTTGAACTAGGTATGGAGATACTGACGATCGAATCTCGGGCAAGTAACATACCGAAGAACAAAGGGAACATCATACGGGATTAACTGAATCCTTGACATAGAGGTTCGACCGATAAAGATATTTGTAGAATATGTAGGAACCAATGTGGACATCCAGGTCCCGCCATTGGTTATTGACCGTAGAGGTGTCTCGGTCATGTCTACATAGTTCTCGAACCCGCAGGGTCTGCACACTTAAGGTTTGGTGACGTTTCAGTAGTATAGAGTTGTGTATGGTGGTGACCGAAGTTTTTCAGAGTCCCGGATGAGATCCTAGACGGCACGAGGAGCTCCGGAATGGTCCGAAGGTAAAGATTCATATATAGGAAGTCCTGTTTTGGTTGCCGAAAAAGTTTCGGGCTCATCGGTAGTGTGCCGGGAGTGCTGGTAGTGTACCGAGAGGCCGCCGGGAGGGGTATTTCGACCCAAGAGGCTACATGGGCTGTAGGAGGGTGTAAACCAGCCCTTAGTGGGCTGGTGGAACATCCACAAGAGGCCCATGCGGCTAGAGGAAAAAAGGCCTAAGAGAAAAAGTGAAAAAAAGGCAAAATAGGGTGAATCCTAGTCCTACTAGGATTGGAGGTGGACTCCACCTCTCCCTCTCTCCTTTGGCCGAAGCAAGGAGTCCATGGCCCTTGTGCCAAGGCCTATCCTCCTCTCCTCCTATATATGCTAGAGGGTTTTGGGGTTTTGCACTAGATTTTCATCCACGTGCTACCCGTTCCTCAAGTGCATAGTTTCTCCTCTAGATCAGTTTTCTGCAGTGCTTAGGTGAAGCCCTACCGAAATTACTCCACCACCATCGCCAGAGCGCCGTCAGGCTGCCGGAGAACTCTTCTTCCTCTCCACTCCTTCTTGCTGGATCAAGACGATGGAGATCGTCATCAAGCTGTACGTGTGCTGAACGCGGAGGTGTCGTACGTTCAGTGCTAGATCGGAAGGATCGTGATCAAGTTCGTGGGACGGATCGTGATCAAGTTTGTGGGACGGATCGTGATCAAGTTCGTGCAACGGATCATGATTGGATTGCGGGACGGATCGTGATTGGATCGCGGGATGGATCGTGATTGGATCGCGGGACGCACGGCGATTTGGATCGCGAAGACGTTCGACTACACCAACCGCGTTTCTTAACACTTCCCGCTTAGCGATCTACAAGGGTATGTAGATCCACTCTCCCTCTCGTAGATGCTCATCACCATGGATAGATCTGCGTGTGCGAAGGAACTTTTTTGTTTCCCATGCAACGTTCCCCAGTAGTGGTATTAGAGCTAGGTCTATGTGTTGATGAGATCTCGAGTAGAACACAAAAGGTTTGTTGGCGTTGATGCTTAGATTGCTTCCTCCCTTGGTCGGATTTTGGTTCAGCGATATTGTGAGATGAAGCGGCCCGGACCAACATTACTCGTACGCTTACGAGAGACTGGTTCCCTCGACGTAACTTGTTGCCTAGATGGCTTGTGGATGGCAGTTTCTCTCACTTTAGTTGGATCGGATTTGACAAAGGCGGTCCTTGAGAAGGTTGAAAAGCAAATTATGTATCACCGTTGTGGTTTATGCGTAGGTGAGAATTGTTCTTGCTAGAAACCCGTAGTAGCCACGTAAAACATGCAACAACAATTAGAAGATGTCTAACTTGTTTTTGCAGGGTATGTTGTGATGTGATATGGCAAATTACATGATGTGATATATGTGATGTATGAGATGATCATGTGATGTATAGAATTTCACGACTTGCATGTCGATGAGTACGGCAACCGGCAGGAGCCATAGGGTTGTCTTTAATTATTGTATGACCTGCATGTTAATCATTAAGAACTATGTAATGCTTTACTTTATCGCTAAACGGTAGCAATAGTAGTAGAAGCATGTTGGGTGCGACAACCCCGATGGAGACACGTTGATGGAGATCAAGATGATGGAGATCATGGTGTCTTGCCGGTGACGATGGAGATCATGTCGGTGCTTTCAAGATGGAGATCTAAAGCACAAGTTCATGGCCATATCATGTCACTTACGAATTGCATGTGATGTTAATTTTTTTATGCACCTTGTTTTGCTTAGTACGACGGTAGCATTATAAGGTGATCCCTCACTTAAATTTCAAGATGAATTGTGTTCTCCCCGAGTGTGCACTATTGCGAAAGTTCGTCGTGTTGAGACACCACGTGATGATCGGGTGTGATAGACTCTACATTCACATACAACGGGTGCAAGCCAGTGTTGCACGTGCAGAACACTCGGGTTAAACTTGACGAGCCTAGCATGTACAGACATGGCCTTGCAACACAAGAGACTGAAAGGTCGAACATGAGTCATATAGTAGATATGATCAACATAATGATGTTCACCATTGAAGCCACCTCAACTCACGTGATGATCGGACTTGAGTTGGTGGATTTGGATCATGTGACACTCAGATGACCTGAGGGATGTCAATTTGAGTGGGAGCTTTAGTAATTTGATTAACTAAACTCATTATCTTGAACAAAAGTCTAAGTAAACTTTGCATATTTATGTTGTAGATCAATGGCTCGCGCAGTAGCACCCCTGAATTTTAATGCGTTCCTAGAGAAAGCTAAGTTGAAAGATGATGGAAGTAACTTTGTTGACTGGGCCCATAATCTGAGGATTATCCTCACGGCTTCCCCGAAATCATATGTCCTTGATGCACCGCTTGGTGACCAACCATAAGACATGACCTTCGAAGATGTTAAGAACGCTTGGGAGGCACGTACTGGAGATTACTCAATAGTTCAGTGTGCAATATTGTATGGCTTAGAACCGGGACTTCAAAGACGTTTTGAACGTCATGGAGCATATGAGATGTTCCAGGAGTTGAACTTTATCTTTCAGAAGAACGCCCGGATCGAGAGGTATGAAAGCTCTGATAAGTTCTATGCTTGCAAGATGGAGGAGAACGGGTCTATCAATGAACATATACTTAGAATGTCTGGGTATTCAACTCGTCTAGCGGAGTTGGGAATTGCCCTTCCGCCAGAGGCGATCACTGACAGAGTTCTTCAATCACTGCCACCTAGTTACAAGAGCTTTGTGATGAACTATAACATGCATGGGATGAACAAGTCAGTCGCCGAGCTGTTTGCGATGCTAAAAGTCGTTGAGTATGAAATCCAGAAAGAACATCAAGTGTTGATGGTCAATAAAACCATTAGTTTCAAGAAAAATGGCAAAGTCAAGGGCAAGGGCAAGAAGGGTAAAACCAAGAAGGATGGCAAAGCAGTTGCTACTCCTGCAAAGAAGCCCAAGCATGGACCCAAGCTAGAAACTGAGTGCTTTCATTGCAAGGGAACTGGTCACTAGAGGCGGAACTGCCCCAAGTACCTGGCTGACAAGAAGGCGGCCAACGACAAACAAGGTATATATGATATACATGTTATTGATGTGTACCTTACTAGCTCTCGTAGTAGTGCCTGGGTATTTGATACCAATTCGGTTGCTCACATTTGCAACTCAAAGTAGGAACTACGGAATAAACGAAGGCTGGCAAAGGACGAAGTGATGATGCGCATGGGAAATGGTTCCAAGGTTGATGTGATCGCCGTCGGCACGCTCTCTCTTCGATTACCATCGGGATTAGTGATGAACCTGAATAATTGTTATTTAGTGCATGCGTTAAGCATGAACATTATATCTGGATCTTGTTTATTGCGAGACGGTTTCTCATTTAAATCAGAGAATAAAGGTTGTTCTATTTATATGATTAATATCTTTTATGGTCATGCACCCAATGTGAGGGGTTTATTCATATTGAATCTTGATAGTGATGATACACATGTTCATAACATTGATGCCAAAAGATGTAGAGTTGATAATGATAGTGCCACTTTCTTGTGGCACTGCCGTTTAGGTCATATTGGTGTAAAACGCATGAGGAAGCTCCATGATGATGGACTTTTGGAGTCACTTGAGTTTGAATCACTTGACACATGTGAACCATGCCTCATGGGCAAGATGACTAAAACGCCGTTCTCTGGAACAATGGAACGGGCAAGTGACTTATTGGAAATCAAACATACTGATGTGTGCGGTCTAATGAATGTTACAGCGCATGGTGGATATCATTATTTTCTCACCTTCACTGATGACTTAAGTAGATATGAGTATATTTACTTGATGAAACACAAGTCTCAAACGTTTGAAAAGTTCAAGCAATTTCAGAGTGAAGTTGAGAATCATCGTAACAAGAAGATTAAGTTCCTGCGATCTGATCGAGGAGGTGAATATCAGAGTTATGAGTTTGGCAGTCACTTAAGACAATGTGGAATTGTTTCACAGTTAACACCGCCTGGAACGCCACAACATAATGGTGTATCCGAATGTCGTAATCGAACCATATTAGATATGGTGCATTCTATGATGTCTCTTGCTGATTTGCCACTATCGTTTTGGGGTTATGCATTAGAGACAGCTGCATTCACTTTAAATAGGGCACCATCAAAATCCGTTGAGACGACGCCATATGAACTATGGTTTGGCAAGAAGCCAAAGTTGTCGTTTCTTAAAGTTTGGGGATGTGATGCTTATGTCAAAAAGCTTCAGCTTGAAAAGCTGGAACCCAAAGCGGAGAAATGCGTCTTCAAAGGATACCCAGAAGAGACGGTCGGGTATACCTTCTATCTCAGATCCAAAGGCAAAGTGTTTGTCGCTAAGAATGGAACATTTCTTGAGAAAGAGTTTCTCTCGAAAGAATTGAGTGGGAGGAAAATAGACCTTGATGAGGTTATTGAACCTTTACTTCAACCAGAAAGTAGCACAACACAGAAAGATGTTTTTGTGGAACCTACGACGGTAGAAGAGGAAGTTAATGATGATGATCATGAAGCTTCAGATCAAGCTGCTATTGAACCTCGTAGGTCGACAAGGCCGCGTACTACCCCTGAGTGGTACAACAACCCTGTCTTGGAGGTTATGTTGTTGGACAACAATGAAACTACGAGCTATGGAGGAGCAGTGATGGGCCTGGATTTCGAGAAATGGTTAGAGGCCATGAAATCCGAGATGGGATCGATGTATGAAAACAAATTATGGACTTTGGAAGTATTACCTGAAGGGCGAAAGGCCATCCAGAACAAATGGATCTTTAAGAAGAAGACAAACACGGACGGTAATATCACCGTCTATAAAGCTCGACTTTTGGCAAAGGGTTTTTCACAAGTTCAAGGAGTTGACTATGATGAGACTTTCTCACCCGTAGCGATGCTTAAGTCTGTCAGAATCATGTTAGCAATTGCTGCTTATTTCGACTATGAAATTTGGCAGATGGATGTCAAAACAGCGTTCCTCAACGGTTTCCTTGAGGAAGAGTTGTATATGATGCAACCCGAAGGTTTTGTCGATCCAGAGAATGCTGACAAAGTTTGCAAACTCCAGCGATCCATTTATGGACTGGTGCAAGCATCTCGGAGTTGGAATAAGCGCTTTGATGAGGTGATCAAAGCGTTTGAGTTTATACAAGTTTACGGAGAAGCTTGTATTTACAAGAAAGTGAGTGAGAGCCCTATAGCGTTTCTAGTATTATATGTGGATGACATATTGCTGATTGGAAACAATATAGAAATGATGGAAAGCATGAAGGAATATTTGAACACGAGTTTTTCAATGAAGGACCTAGGAGAAGCTGCTTTCATATTAGGCATTAAGATCTATAGAGATAGATCGAGACGCTTAATAGCACTTTCACAAAGCACATACCTTGATAAAGTTTTGAAGAAGTTCAAAATGGAACAGTCCAAGAAGGGGTTCTTGCCTGTGTTACAAGGTGTGAAGTTGAGTAAGACTCAATGCCCAGTAACTATAGAAGATAGAGAAAAGATGAGTGTCATCGCCTATGCTTCAGCCATAGGCTCTATCATGTATGCAATGTTGTGCACAAGACCCGATGTCAGCCTTGCCATAAGTATGGCCGGAAGGTTTCAAAGTGATCCTGGAATGGAGCACTGGCAAGCGGTCAAGAATATCCTTAAGTACCTGAAAAGTACTAAGGAAATGTTTCTCGTTTATGGAGGTGATGAAGAGCTCGTCGTAAAGGGTTACATCGATGCAAGCTTTGACACTAATCCGGACGACTCTAAGTCGCAAACCGGATATGTATTTATTCTTAACGGGGGAGCGGTAAGCTGGTGCAGTTCCAAGCAAAGCGTGATAGCTGATTCTACGTGCGAAGCGGAATACATCGCAGCCTCGGAGGCGGCGAAGGAAGGTGTCTGGATGAAGCTGTTCATGACAGATCTTGGAGTAGTGCCCAGTGCACTGAATCCAATGAACCTATTCTCTAACAACACTGGTGCCATTGCTCTGGCCAATGAACCAAGGTTTCACAAGAGGACCAGACACATAAAGCGACGCTTCAACTCCATCCACGATTACATCGTGCAGACAGACATAAATATTTGCAAAGTGCACATGGATCTGAATGTCGCAGACCCGTTGACTAAACCTCTTCCAAGGGCTAAACATGATCAACACCAGAATTGCATGGGTGTTCGATTCATTACAATGTAAATCACATAGTGATGTGAACTAGATTATTGACTCTAGTGCAAGTGGGAGACTGTTGGAAATATGCCCTAGAGGCAATAAATAAAATGTTTATTATTGTATTTCCTTGTTCATGATAATCGTTTATTATCCATGCTATAATTGTATTAATTGGAAACATGGATACATGTGTGGATACATAGACAAACACAATGTCCCTAGTATGCCTCTAGTGAACTAGCTCATTGATAGAAAGATGGTTAAGGTTTCCTAGCCATGGACATGAGATGTCATTTGATAACGGGATCACATCATTAGGAGAATGATGTGATGGACAAGACCCAAACTACAAACGTAGCTTATGATCGTGTCAGTTTATTGCTACTGTTTTCTGCATGTCAAGTATATGTTCCTATGACCATGAGATCGTGCAACTCACAGATATCGGAGGAGTACCTTGTGTGTATCAAACGTCGCAACGTAACTGGGTGACTATAAAGGTGCTCTACAGGTGTCTCCGAGGGTGTCTGTTGAGTTGGCATGGATCAAGACTGGGATTTGTTACTCCGTGTGACGAAGAGGTATCTCAGGGCCCACTCGGTAATACAACATCACAATAAGCCTTGCAAGCAATGTGACTAAGTGTTAGTTGCGAGATCTTGTATTACGGAACGAGTAAAGAGACTTGCCAGTAACGAGGTTGAACTAGGTATGGAGATACTGACGATCGAATCTCGGGCAAGTAACCTACCGAAGAACAAAGGGAACATCACACGGGATTAACTGAATCCTTGACATAGAGGTTCGACCGATAAAGATCTTTGTAGAATATGTAGGAACCAATGTCAACATCCAGTTCCCGCCATTGGTTATTGACCGTAGAGGTGTCTCGGTCATGTCTACATAGTTCTCGAACCCGGAGGGTCTACACACTTAAGGTTTGGTGACGTTTCGGTAGTATAGAGTTGTGTATGGTGGTGACCGAAGTTTGTTCGGAGTCCCGGATGAGATCCCGGATGTCACGAGGAGCTCCGGAATGGTCCGGAGGTAAAGATTCATATATAGGAAGTCTTGTTTTGGTCGCCGGAAAAGTTTTGGGCTCATCGATAGTGTACCGGGAGTGTCGGTAGTGTACCGAGAGGCCACCGGGAGGGGTATTTCGACCCAAGAGGCTACATGGGCTGTAGGAGGGTGTAAACCAGCCCTTAGTGGGCTTGTGGAACATCCACAAGAGGCCCATGCGGCTGGAGGAAAAAGGCCTAAGAGAAAAAGTGAAAAAAAGGCAAAATAGGGTGAATCCTAGTCCTACTAGGATTGGAGGTGGACTCCACCTCTCCCTCTCTCCTTCGGCCGAAGCAAGGAGGCCTTGGCCCTTGTTCCAAGTTTTCTCCTCCTCTCCTCCTATATATACTAGAGGGTTTTGGGGTTTTGCACTAGATTTTCAGCCACGTGCTATCCGTTCCTCCAGTGCATAGTTTCTCCTCTAGATCAGTTTTCTACAGTGCTTAGGCGAAGCCCTGCCGGAATTACTCCACCACCATCGCCGGAGCGCCGTCAAGCTGCCAGAGAACTCTTCTTCCTCTTCACTCCTTCTTGCTGGATCAAGACGGTGGAGATCGTCATCAAGCTGTACGTGTGCTGAACGCGGAGGTGCCGTCCGTTCGGTGCTAGATCGGAAGGATCGTGATCAAGTTCGTGTGACGGATCATGATCAAGTTCCTGGGACGGATCATGATCGGATCGCGGGACTGATCGTGAGTGGATCGCGGGACGGATCGTGATTGGATCGCGGGACGCACGGCGATTTGGATCGTGAAGACGTTCGACTACACCAACCGCGTTTCTTAACACTTCCCGCTTAGCGATCTACAAGGGTATGTAGATCCACTCTCCCTCTCGTAGATGCTCATCACCATGGATAGATCTGCGTGTGCGTAGGAATTTTTTTGTTTCCCATGCAACGTTCCCCAACAAAGAATGTGTCACATGGCCATTCACATGGTCGAATTTCTGCGACGTGAGGACGATTATATTTGGGTTTCTCCTTCATTTCATTTTCATCTTCCTTAGAACCCCGGCTTGAAGAACCTCTTAGTAATCTTCTCAACATTTCTAAAAAATCCTGAAATTTTTAGTGAACTAAAATAAATGTGAACAAAAACAACAAAACTCATAACAACTAATTCCTCAAGTGCCTAGAGACTATATCATGCATTAAAACTACTTGGGACCATACAAATTTGACATGCAAGCTCAAAAACACAGTCACCACAACAGCAAAAATCTGCAATATATAAGCCACTAGAAAAAACTAATTGGACCATTGGAGGAGTCACATACCGATGAGCAATCCCCTAAAATAGTTTTGCGAATGGAGCTTTGAGCAAGGAGATCGAAAATGGCAGCAAGATGAGCTAGAACACGGGTTTGAGCAATGGTGGGATTTTTTCTGGAGGAAGATGAAGTGAATTGGTGCTGGAATAAGTAGAGGAGGGCCACATGGGACTCACAAGCCACCAGGGCGCGCCCTGCGGGCTTGTGGCCCACTGGTGCAGCCCCGTGATACATACTCAGTGCCAAAAATTCTTAAATATTCCAGAAAAAATCATACTCCATTTTCAGGACATTTGAAAAACTTTTATTTTCAGGTCACTTTTTATTGCACGGAAAACCCAGAAAACAGAAAAATAATAGCATTTTTACTTAATTTCATCTAATAAATACAAAGTAAAACTTAGGTATAGGAAGTTGTGCCTCCTAAATTCATCCATCTCATGCTCGTCAAAAGGAATCCATCAATAAGGTTGATCAAGTCTTATTAACAAACTTCTTTCGAATAACATGAAACCGAAGAATTTTTGAATAACACTAAGTTACCTCAATGGTGATATGCATTTCCCCAACAATAAGTATATCATATTTCTTCTTGACAGTAGGAAGAGGGAACTCAAAGTCTCCAATAATAATCGTTGGAATTTTTTCAATGGAGTTGATACTATGAACTTGAGGTTGTTTCTTCGGAAAGTGTACTGTATGCTCATTACCATTAATATGAAAAGTGACATTGCCCTTGTTGCAATCAATAACAGCCCCTTCAGTATTCAAAAAGGGTCTACCAAGGATGATCGACATACTGTCATCCTCGGGAATATCTAGAATAACAAAGTCCGTCAAGATAGTAGCATCTGCAACTACGACAGGTACATCCTCAGAAATACCGATAGGTAGAGAAGTTGATTTATCAGCCATTTGCAAAGAGATTTTAGTAGGTGTCAACTTATTCAAATCAAATCAACGGTAGAAAGAGAAATGCATAACACTAACACTAGCTCCGAGATCACACAAAGCAGTTTTAACATAATTTCCTTTAATAGAGCATGGTATAGTCGGTACTCCGGGATCTCCTAGTTTCTTAGGGATTCCACCTTTAAAAGTATAATTAGCAAGCATGGTGGAAATCTTAGCTTCCGGTATCTTTCTTTTATTTGTCACAATATCTTTCATATACTTAGCATAAGGAGACATTTTCAAAATATCAGTCAAGCGCATACGTAAAAAGACCGGTCTAAGTATTTCAACAAAGCGCTCAAAATACTCATCATCCTTTTTCTTGGATGGTTTGGGAGTAAAGGGCATGGGTTTCTGAACCCATGGTTCTCTTTCTCTACCATGTTTGCTAGCAATGAAGTCTCTTTTAACGTATCTTTTATTCTTAGGTTGTGGGTTATCAAGATTATCAACAGGTTCAATTTCCACATCATTATAATTACTAGGTCGAGCATTGGCATGAACATAATTATTAATGTTATCACTGGGCTCATGTTCATCACCAGATTGTTTCTCAGCATCAGAAATAGAAATATCATTTGGATTCTTAGATGTATCTATGAAAAGTTCACTCGCAGCATTCAAAGTACTACCATCATTCTTTTTCCTACTCTTATCGGAACAAATAGGTACATCAGTATTAACTCTCTGAGAATTCTCTTAGGATGGCCCTCAGGATACAAAGGTTCCTAAGTCATTCTACCACCTCTAGTCACAACTTTAACAAAATGATCATTGTCTTTACTATTCATCTCATTAAGCAAATCATTTTGAGCCTTAAGTACTTGTTCTACTTGAGTGGTTACCATGGAAGCATGTTTACTAATAATCTTAAGATCATTGACAGTTCTATTCAAATAATCACTCAAGCGGTCCAACATATAAGCATTATGTTTCAATTGTCTACTAACATAAGCATTGAAATTTTCTTGCTTCACAATAAAATTATCAAATTCATCCAAGCATTGGCTAGCAGACTTATTATAAGGAATATCACTTTCATCAAATCTACGGACAAAATTTACCTCTACTACCTGTGTCGGGTTATCAAGACCATGTATTTCTTCAATAGGTCGTAGATTCTTAACATCTTCAGCTTTAATACCCTTTTATTTCGTAGATTTCTTTGCCTCTTGCATATATTTAGGACCGAGGAATAGAATACCTCTTTTCTTCGGAGTTGGCTTTGAAGGTGGTTCAAGAATAGTCCAATTAACATCATTGCTCAATATATTATTCAATAGTGATTCAGCTTGTTCAATAGTTCGTTCCTTGAAAACACATCCAGCACAACTATCTAGGTGGTCCCTAGAAGCATCGGTTAGTCCATTATAAAAGATATCAAGTATTTCATTTTTCTTGAGAGGATGATTAGGCAAAGCATTAAGTAATTGGAGAAGCCTCCCCAAGCTTGTGGGAGACTCTCTTCTTCAATTTGCACAAGTTAAATATTTCCTGTAAGGCAGCTTGTTTCTTATGGGCACGAAAACATTTTTCAAAGAAGTAATAAATCATGTCCTGGGGACTACGCACACAACCAGGAGCAAGAGAATTAAACCATATCTTATCATCACCCTTTAACGAGAAAGGAAACAACTTAAGAATATAGTAATAGCGAATTTTTTCCTCATGAGTAAATAGGGTGACTATATCATTCAATTTGGTAAGATGTGCCACAACAGTTTAAGATTCATAACCATGAAAAGGATCAGATTCAACCAAAGCAGGATCGACAGAGAATTCATAATCCTTATTAGTAACAAAGATAGGTGAAGTAGAAAATCTAGGATCATATTGCATTCTAGCATTCAAAGATTTTTCCTTTCACTTGCGAAGCAATTTCTTAAGATCATCTCTATCCTTACAAGCAAGAAAGTCCCTAGCTACCTCTCCTTCCATAACAAAACCTTCAAGTATATCAGGCAATTCATATCTAGGAGAGCTAAGTCTAGCAGGTGTATCATAGTGTTCAGTTTCAATAATTTTTTCAGATTCAGAAATATTATCAGTTTCAGCATTGGCTCTAGCAATTTGTTCATTAAGAAATTCACCCAGTGGCACAATATCATCAAGCAAAGTATCATCATAAGAATCATGCATAGCAGAAGTAGCATCGTTAATTACTTGCGACATATCAGAATTACTAGTAGGTGGTGGTGTCGCAAATTTCCTCATAACAGAAGGCGAATCAAGTGCAGAGCTAGATGGCAATTCCTTACTTGTCCTCATATTTGAGGGGTAGATCTTGGTCTTTGGATCTTTAAGATTCCTCATAGTGATCAACAGATATATATATCCCAAGTGACTCAGAGAATAGAGCTATGCACCCCGGCAACGGCGCCAGAAAAAGGTCTTGATAACCCACAAGTATAGGGGATCGCAACAGTTTTCGAGGGTAGAGTATTCAACCCAAATTTATTGATTTGACACAAGGGGAGCCAAAGAATATTCTCGAGTATTAGCAGCTGAGTTGTCAATTCAACCACACCTGAAAGACTTAATATCTGTAGCAAAGTATTCAGTAGCAAAGTAATATGGAAGTAACGGTAACAGTGGCAAAATGATAGTAACAGTTTGTAGTGATTGTAACAGTAGCAACGGAAAAGTAACTTAGCAAAGATCATGTGGAAAGCTCGTAGGCAATGGATCAGTGATGGATAATTATGTCGGATGGCATTCATCATGCAATAGTTATAACATAGGGTGACATAGAACTAGCTCCAATTCATCAATATAATGTAGGCATGTATTCCATATATAGTCATACGTGCTTATGTAAAAGAACTTGCATGACATCTTTTGTCCTACCCTCCCGTGGCAGCGGGGTCCTATTGGAAACTAAGGGATATTAAGGCCTCCTTTTAATAGAGAACCGGACCAAAGCATTAGCACTTAGTGAATACATGAACTCCTCAAACTACGGTAATCACCAGAAAAAATCCCAGTTATTGTCACCCTGGGGGATGCGGATCATAACTCATAATAGGTGTCTACAACTTGCAATATAGGATCAAGAACACACATATATTCATGAAAACATAATAGGTTCAGATCTGAAATCATGGCACTTGGGCCCTAGTGGCAAGCATTAAGCATAGCAAAGTCATAGCAACATCAATCTCAGAACATAGTGGATACTAGGGATCAAACCGTAACAAAACTAACTCGATTACATGATAAATCTCATCCAACCCATCACCTTCCAGCAATCCTACGATGAGATTACTCGCGAACGGTGGAGAGCATCATGGAATTGGTGATGAAGGATGGTTGGTGATGACGAAGGCGTTGATTTTCCCTCTCCGGAGCCCAAAACGGACTCCAGATCTGGTCTCCCAAGGAAGAACAGGAGGTGGCGGCGGCTCCATATTGTGAAACACGATGAACTCTTCTCTCCTATTTTTTTCTCCCCGAATAGGAATATATAGGAGTGGAAACGAGGTCGGAGGAGCAGCAGGGGGCCCACAAGCCTGCCCGGTGTGCCCTAGGAAGGTGGGCGCGCCCACCACGCTTGTGTCCAGGTGGTGGGCCCACTGCATTTGATTCTTTCGCCAATATTTTTCATTAATTCCATAAATATTCTCCATAAATTTCTAGGTTAATCCGAGAACTTTTATTTCTGTACAAAAATAACACCAAGGGAATTCTGCTGAAAACAGCGTCAGTCCGGGTTAGTTCTATTCAATTCATGCAAATTAGAGTCCAAAACAAGGGCAAATGAGTTTGGAAAAGTAGATACGTTGGAGACGTATCAACGAACCAAGAGGTCTACAATGGTGCTCCTTGAGTTGTTCGGTGGAGGAGGAAGGAGGAGCTAGCTTGCTCTATCCACCTCTCTAATGTGTGGGTGTGTGAGTGTGCTAGGGGGAGAATGAGGCCACCCCTTGCATGAGGGGGTTCCAGGGGGTTTTATAGGCCAACCCCTCGCTTACAATATGTATAGATAATGCTGGGGCGGCTGGCAGTCTCCCAAGCCAGCCCAGGGGCCCCGCCGGCTGAGTGATCTTGTCATATGTAGGGCCCGCCAGCTGAGTGATCTTGTCATATGTAGGGCCCGCCGGCTGCATGAACCGTCGTACGTAGGACCCGCCGGTTGCATGAACCGTCGTACGTAGGACCCGCCGGCTGCGGGGTCCCATCGCGAGCTGGGACCTGTCGGCTAGTCACTGCTATTGGTGCATGCTCGCCACGCCGCGACATGGGTCGCATCGAGCGGCGTTGTCTTGTGGCAGCCGACCATGGTCTCCGATACAGCAGGCCACACTGTAGCCATGCGGGGCTAGGTAATGGAATGGTTGGAGGCATGACGCCACTATGCCACCTCGCCTAGTCACAGTTGACTGCAGTCACTTGTATGGCCGCCTCCACTGTAGCCATGCTCGTGTTGACCAGCGGCATGGCGGGTGCACTGTGGTCGTACGGATCCTGGTCAGCGGTGCCAGAGTCGGTGTAGCCTCGTTGTGTTGATGTGAAAGGCATTGACCTGCCGGTTGGCGGGTCGTCTGGGGGGGATGGCTGGTGGCTGGTGGCTTCGCATCGAGTTGGATCACGCTGCACAACCGACTTTGAGGAGTCGACTCACGATGGAGAGCGCAGGCTCCCTCGTGGTTGTTTTGAAAATAGGAAGTCATCAATCCATATGAGGCTACCCCGAGGTTATCCCCTCGTCAAGTGCCTCTGCCTCTACGAGCGGTTGCTGGCGGTGGGTGTCGAGCTCCGCACCGGCGGTTGCATGGGTCAGCCACCGGTGGAATGGGTGCACGCAACATGCTTACCGCAGCGCGGATCAGGGTTTCCCGTGTTGACGGGCCGCCGAGCGAGGCGGTGGTCATCACCTTCATGTGGGCACAGAGGCTATCGACATTGTCAGAAGGAAAACTGTCCTTAGAAGATGGTAGCTCGTCGCAGCTGAGCACCTCGATGGGGTACTTGTTGGGGACGACCGCATCGTAGACACGATGGTCACCGAAGGGGGTGATGGAGCCGTCCTTGGGGAAGTCTGCGTCCTCGAGGCGGTGAGCTTTGTCGTTGACACAGTCGAGTGTGCCATAGCACACACCCCAGCCATGTGCTATGCGTGCCAGAAGCGGTGAAAGGTATTGTCTGGAACTTGACTCCGGCCAGCGTCGCTGCTGGCCCCATGATGGGCGCCAACTGTCGTGGTATTTCTGCGACAAATGCCAGGGGGTGGCTTAGATCGTGGTTTGGGGACGATGGGTGCCGGCGGCACCCGAAGGCGGGTGGCGGTGCAAGACACATGATGCCAAAGCTACCGAGGTTCGGGGCCCTCTAGTAGAGGTAAAACCCCTAGTCATGTCAGAGTGACTATAGTGATCACAATAGAGGGTGCTCCTTGAGCTGTTCGCGAGGGAGAGGGAGGAGCTCTGGCTACCGACCTCTCTGCCTCTATTTGGTGTGAATGTGGGTGTGTTTTCTCTTTCTCTCGACCAACCCCGTTCTCATGAGGGCCAGGGGTTGGCTTTATAGCGCAACCGGGTGATTACAACGTAGGGGAAAAGAGGCATGGGCCCCAATCATCACCCTCTCCGGCTACCCATGGGACCCGCGGCTGTCGAGTCTTGTCGGGGAGCGGTCCCGCCGGCCGCGCGTCATTGTGGCTTGCATCCCCGAATGTCAGGGGACAGGTAGGCGCACGTCGGCTCCTGTGCCGCCTCGCCTGGTCAAGTCCCGGGGCGTCAGCGGTCCTTGTAGCCACGTTCCGCCATCGTCAGCGGTCTCTGTAGCCACACTCCGCCGTCGTCAGCAGTCCATGTAGCCACACAGGGCCTATCAACGCGTCTTGTAGCCATGCTCCTCCCGCTCGGGGTCTTGTCTTGTCGTCATACGCATGTATGGGTGGATGGGACGGTCGCTGACCCACCGACTGCCACCAAAGTCGGCTGGCGAGCCGGTATGGCCAGCCGACCAATAGTGCCGCGGCTAGTCGGGTTGCCAACCGCGAGCCAGCTCCCAAATGTCTTGGAGCTAGATTTCCTCCGCTTCGGGATAACCAGGGGCCATATCCCCGTTGTTATCTATCATGTCGTAAAGTTTCATAATTTCTTGAGTTACAGAAGTACACTGGTTTAATTGATTGCTAAAGACTGTTCTGTTTGGACAGATTGTTGTCATAGTTTTGTTATCTACTTATCTTATAGTTTCCATAGCCTATATTGGTAGATATAAATTGTGTAAATGATAGTAAACAGTAGATGATGTTTGAAAAAATTTGTGCAACTTGTCTTGGCAGTACATGAAGTGTTGATGTGTTCTTATGTATACTAACCTATCTCATGAGTTCTTTTTCAATTTTGTGTGGATGAAGTTTTTGAGACTTAGGTGAAACCGGGATATGAGAGGATTGAACGAGATACAAAAGCTCAAGCTTGGGCATGCCCAAGGCACCCCAATTAAATATTTCAAGAAGTCTCAAGCATCTAAGCTTGGGGATGCTATGCATCCCACCTCTCTTCATCAACAACTATCGGTTAGCCTATGTTGAGCCTAATTTTTATTTGTCCACATGATATGTGCTATTCTTGGAGTGCCGTTTTTCTTTTTTGTTGTTGTTTGAATAAAATTCACTGATCGGAATATACTGATTGAGAGAGAGTCCTCACATAGCTACCTAATTGTTTAACTACTCATTGATCTTCATTTATATCTTTTCGGAGTAGTTTGATTGTTTACTCTTCTCCTTCATTTATATCCTACGAGTAAGTAGTGAATCAATGAAATATCATAAATCTGAAATTACCAATATGCTTTATGCTTAGTAGTAGTTTCACACATGGTTTATAAAGTAAAATCTATTGAAGTTTGACAATCATCAAATTGGTTATAAAAGCAATTCATGAATGATTAAGTATAAGAAAGAGAACATTCACATACAAATATATTATCTTGGACAACTTTTATGATTGTGCATACCCATTAATTCTTTTCAAACTTCATAAAATAAGTGAAGTTGGACAAGGAAGACAACGTAATGGTTATGTTTGGGTATATTTGTATGTTTTGTAAGGTTTTGTGGAGTCACCACACTGAGGAAGAAGCCACCTGGGAACGCGAAGAAGATCTTCGTAGAGACCATCCGCACCTATTTTCTAGCCAACCCGAATCTCGAGGGCGAGATTCATCTTAAGGTGGGTAGGTTTGTAACATCCCAAAATTTCATTTTGGAATGTTATGAATATAGCTATGCATCTATCATCTCTGGAAAATTATTAAAAAGAAACGGTAACCGTTTCCGGTATTAAACGGGCCGGCCCACGACAGTTATTCGCGCATTTACTACCGACCGGCCGACCACGCGTAACGGACACGCTCTCCTCTCACTGACACCGGGCCCCACCCGACCGACCGTTTCACCGAACGGTCATCTTCTCCCCCCGCGCACGCCGGACCCGACGCCGGCCATTTCCTCCCCTCGCCGGATCTCTCTCCTCTCTTAACTCCCTCTCGCTCCCCGCACTCCTATATAAGCCGGCCACTCCCCGCATCCATTTTTCCCCGAGCCCCCTCTCTCTCTCACCGGAAGGCTACCGCAATTGCTCGCCGGAGTAGCGCCACCACCGGACCTCGCCGTCGACCGTAGCCAGCTATTCCGACCACCATTCCACCCACCGTTGCCACCAATCGACTCCGGAGAACCGTCGCCGTCGCCCGGACCACTTCCCCGTCTTCCCCGACCACCGGAGCACCAACGCCGTCATCTTTGCCGTTCCGGACTCGCCGGAGTAGCGCCACCACCGGACCTCGCCGTCGACCGTAGCCAGCTATTCCGACCACCATTCCACCCACCGTTGCCACCAATCGACTCCGGAGAACCGTCGTCGTCGCCCGGACCACTTCCCCGTCTTCCTCGACCACCGGAGCACCAACGCCGTTGTCTTTGCCGTTCCGGACTCGCCGGAGATCTCCGACGCCGGCGACTTTTCCCCGTAAGCTCCCCTCGACCATCGAACCCTGAATCAACGACCGAGATTAGAACGGATTTAAATCCGAACCGGTATCCTCTACCGACCGGTCGCCCGCTCTAAATCACCTACCGCACGCGCTCGCTAGCCAATAGGATCGCGCCACGTAGCACCCTGGCCGTTGCAAAGTCAGGTTTCTTTTTCAGTTTTGTTTTAATTAACAGAATGTTTTCAAAATTTGTTTTAGCTATATCTTTTAATCTATTTAGTGTTTTGAGTTGATTCTTTTTGCAATAGCTCAAATTTTTCATGTAGTTTCACCCTGTACTTTTAAATTTCAAATTTGAACTATAAAATTTGAATTTAGTCAAATTTGCTCAAAATCTTTAAATCTGAATAACTAGAGTTTAAAAATAGATTTTGATATGATTCTTTTTGCTACTGTTTGATATTGGTTAGGACTATCTCCATGTTTAGTTTGAGGATTTTTAGGATGATTTTGAATAGTGTTTTAGCTATAAACAGAATCTGCTTAGTATTATAATATAGATTTATAAACTCAATTTTAATTAGTTTGTTTTAGAATTTGGTTTTATTTGTTTATTAGGTTCTGTTAGTAAACATTTAGTGTTTTCACTTACTGTAAATAAAATTATAAATTGCTTAGTTTAATTTTATTTAACATAGGAATCACAATTTCTTTTCAAATAAGCTTAATTTGACTAAAACAACTAACTAGTAATAGTTTTGCTTTCAAACAAAGTTTTGTATATTTTAATTCTGTTTTCTACGACAGATTTAATAGTAAATTATTTTCTGTTAAGAACATGTTTTACTAATAAATAATAAGTTAGTTTCTCATTCTTTTTGTTAGTATAACTATAGTTGATTCATATAGTGTTTATCAAAACTTTTATAAACTTTACTAAAGTTTTCCCAACAAAACTTAAATTGATTTTATTCTGTTCATAAATAAAATATTTTTATTGTTTTTCTTGCTGTCAACTATTGTTTGAGATAATACAAATGGTTTGTTTATGTCAGTAGTGTTTTCATCCCTCACCTTTTGAAAACAAAACCTTGTGTGTTTTACTTGCTAGAGATTTTGTGCATTGTTTGCCTTGATTGTTTAATACCTCTTTGTTGAATGTTGTGAGTTACAATATTTTTGGTTGTATGCTTATTTGAGTGCTTGTTGCTTTGTTAGATTATCCGGAGTGCGAAGCTTGTTACTTAGAGTCACTCACGTACGAAGATCATCAATCAGGCAAGTCACTTTGACCATGTTTACCCATGTTTTATATGCATTAGTTCTACCATCTCCCCAATTGCGTGCAAGATAGGTTAGTTGGAAACTTGGTTACATTGTAGTAGTATCATGTGGTAGGTACCCAGTTGGATACTTGGGAGAGACATGGCCATTCATCATGCCCTTGGACGTATTCAGGAGGAATACAGGGGTGGAACCATTTCACCAGGACTCAGCATTGTTTGCCGCAGAGATGCCCATGGCAACATCATCACCAACCCCACTGGAGACTCTACCATATCATATATCCAGACCCTGGAGACGCATGTCAGGACGTTGAAGCTTCGTGTTCGTGCTGACACGAAGACTATCAAGAACCTGATGAACCGCGAGCTGGACCTTGAAGCTGATCTGCGAGAGGCCAACTATGAACATGAGCATGAAGTGAAGGACTTCTTAGAGAGGATTGATGAACAGAATGCACGCATCGCAACTCTGGAGGAGCAGCTAGACATGGGGGAAAACCTCCATCCCGAAGGAGACATGGCACCCTTCATCAGCGACGATGAAGACTATGAGGAAAGTACCACCGGAGGACCTACGACTATGCACTTTTGAGGAGAACCTTAGTTATGCCCTCCAATGTATCTTTTATTTTTTTTAGTCGTTAAAGCGTAGGTCGATGCTTAGTTGTTTGAGATTTGTATTTCCGATGTTTGACATTGATTGAATAAATGAATGAGTGTTTGGTGTGACATGTTTGTTGCATTGCATAAGGGTAGTGATTATTTCTTCTAGACCCTTGTTCTATTCTAATTCTCACCCCTCTGAAAACAGCAAGATGCCTCCACGACGTGAGACCGACTTCACTTTCCCGCCGGAACTCACGCAACTCCTTCAGCAGCAGAATGCACTGATGCAGTTATTGATCCAGAATCAGACCAACAACCAGAACAACAATAACCATCACCATCCACCCCAGACTGACAATCTCACCCGTTTTCTGAGGTTGAACCCTCCAACTTTCTCCAGCAGCACTGAGCCCATTGTGGCAGATGACTGGCTCCGTAAGGTGGAGAGAGAACTTGTCACCGCTGGATGTACAGATGCTGAGAAGGTGCACTTTGCCGCACATCAACTTGAAGGACCAGCAGCTTCATGGTGGGAGAATTACATCACCACATATCCTATTGCTGATGTAACTTGGGAGCAGTTCCAGCAAGCTTTTCGCACCGCTCATGTCTCAGCTGGAGCCATGAGTCTGAAGAAGCGCGAGTTTCGCAACTTGCGCCAGGGTAATCGCTCTGTGGCCCAATATGTGGAAGAGTTCAACACATTGGCCCGTTATGCCCCAGGAGACGTGGCCGATGATGCGGCCAAGCAAGAAAAGTTTCTGGAAGGACTCAACGATGAGTTGAGCATACAGCTGGTAGTGGCTACTTTCAACAACTACCAAGAGCTGGTGGATAAGGCTCTCATTTTGGAAGGTAAACAACAGCAGATTGAGAACCGCAAGCGAAAGTACACTCAGGGGAAGTTCAACTCTGGAGCTCATCAGAAGCTTCGCTACTCCCCGTACTCAGGGAATACCGGATCAGGAAACAGTAAGTTTGGAAAGCACACTCATGCTGTGCACAACCATGGAGGCCACCATCATGGAGGAAATGGGAACAACCGTTCCAACCATGGTAACTTCAAGAGTGACAATGGGAATGGGAACAACAACCAGCACCGTCACGCTCCTGCTCAGAAGGATCTGAGTCACATCACCTGTTTCAAGTGCCAGAAGACAGGACACTATGCTACTGAGTGTCCCCAGAGCAAGCAAGGCAGTGGAAACGGCAACAACAACAACGGCAACTCCGCAGCCAAGAAGCCAAACCCTTTTCCTCGTGCCCAGGTGAACCATCTTGACGTGGAAGAAGTCTATGATCAACCCGAGACTGTGGTTGGTAAGTTTTTATTGCATTCACGTCCAGTTACAGTACTTTTTGATTCCGGTGCAACTCATTCATTCATATCAAGGGTAGTTGTGGATAAGTATGGTTTGCCCACCAAAACCCTTAGTCAGCCCATTAAGGTCAGTTCCCCAGGAGGTATGATGATGGCAGGGATAGGATGCCATGCTTTGAAACTCAATATAGGAAACCATGTTTTTCCCACCGACCTCATCGTCTTAGAATACCAAGGACTGGATGTAATCCTAGGCATGGATTGGATGACCAAGTATGAAGGAAATCTTGATTGCCTCAACAAGTCTGTTTCACTCACCACCCCGGAGAACAAGAGGATTAAGTATGTATCCCGACGCACACGTATGAGTTCTAGTTTAAAGGCCCTCACAGGAGTTGTTCAGGAGGAAGTACCTGTGGTAAAAGACTTTCTGGATGTATTCCCGGAAGAATTACCAGGCATGCCACCAGATAGGGAGATTGAGTTCCTAATAGAGCTACAGCCAGGGACAGCCCCAATTTCCAAGAGACCCTATCGGATGCCCGCAAATGATCTGTTGGAAATCAAGAAGCAAATTAAGGAGTTATTGGACAAAGGTTATATACGCCCAAGTTCTTCACCTTGGGGAGCCCCAGTACTTTTGGTGGAGAAGAAGGATAAATCTTTGAGAATGGTAGTTGACTATCGTGCCTTGAACGAGGTGACTATCAAGAACAAGTATCCCCTACCGATGATTAATGATTTGTTTGATCAGCTCGTAGGAGCCAAAGTATTCTCCAAGATCGATCTTCGATCAGGGTATCATCAACTTAAGATTCGTGAACAAGATATACCCAAAACAGCTTTCACCACGAGGTATGGCTTATACGAGTATACAGTCATGTCCTTTGGTTTGACTAATGCTCCTGCCTACTTAATGAATTTGATGAACAAAGTATTCATGGAATACCTAGACAAGTTTGTTGTGGTGTTCATCGATGACATTCTGATATTCTCCAAGAACGAGGAAGAGCATAAGCAACATCTGCGTTTAGTTCTGGAGAAGTTAAGAGAGCATCAGTTATATGCCAAGTTCAGCAAATGTGAATTTTGGCTAACGGAAGTCGGATTCCTTGGACATGTTATTTACGGAGAAGGAATAGACGTAGACCCCGCTAAGGTTGAAGCCGTCACCGAGTGGAAGTCACCCACCTCAGTTAAGGAGATCCGCAGTTTCCTCGGACTTGCTGGATATTACCGGAGGTTCATTGAGAATTTCTCAAAGATTGCCAAGCCCATGACAGAGTTGTTGAAGAAAGAATCTAAGTATATTTGGACTGAGGAATGTGAAGCCAGTTTCCAGGAGTTGAAGAAACGTTTGGTCACAGCCCCAGTATTGATCTTGCCCAATATTCGGAAGGACTTCCAAGTTTATTGTGATGCTTCACGTCAAGGACTTGGAGGAGTACTTATGCAAGATGGAAAAGTTGTAGCCTATGCTTCCAGACAGCTACAACCTCATGAATTGAATTATGCCACTCATGATTTGGAATTAGCAGCCGTAGTGCACGCACTCAAGACCTGGAGACATTTCCTTATCGGAAATAGTTGTGATGTTTACACCGACCATAAGAGCTTGAAATATATTTTCACGCAGAAAGAGTTGTACCTCAGACAGAGGAGATGGTTAGAGTTAATCAAGGACTATGACATGAGATTACATTACCATCCAGGTAAGGCTAATGTTGTAGCCGATGCCTTGAGTCGGAAAACTTATGTGAACACACTCACAGCGGGAGGATTACCCCAAGAGTTAGTCGATGATCTCAGAGAGCTCAAACTAGAGATAGTTCCAAGAGGATATGTTGCTACAGTGGAAATCTAGTCCACCTTGACCGAAAGAATTCGTAAAGCCCAGAAATCGGACAAGGAGATAGCTGAGATAAAGAAGAGAATGGAAGATGGTAAAGCTAAAGGTTTTCGTGAGGATGAACACGGAACTTTGTGGTTTGAGAACCGAATCTATGTGCCCAATGACCCAGAGCTCAGGAAGTTGATACTTCAGGAAGCCCACGATTCACCTTACTCGATACACCCAGGCAATACCAAGATGTATCTCGATTTAAAGGAAAGTTATTGGTGGACAGGTATGAAGAAAGATATTGCGGAACATGTTGCAATATGTGATGTTTGTCAGCGAGTAAAGGCAGAACATCAGAAACTAGCAGGGTTACTCCAACCTCTGCCGATACCCGAGTGGAAATGGGAAAGACTTGGTATGGATTTCATCACAGGATTGCCCAGGACCCGTTCAGGTTATGATTCCATCTCGGTAGTGGTTGATCGCTTGACCAAGGTGGCACATTTCATTCCAGTGAAAACCACCTATACCAGTGCTAAGCTAGCCAAGATATATATGACCACAATCGTATGTCTGCATGGAGTTCCGAGGAGTATCGTGTCAGATAGAGGAACACAGTTTACCTCAAAGTTTTGGCATCAGTTACATGAAACTTTGGGTACAAGGCTAGAGTTCAGTACAACCTTTCATCCGTAGACAGATGGACAGACTGAGAGAGTCAACCAGATTCTGGAAGACATGTTGAGAGCTTGTGCGCTAGATTATGGATCTAGTTGGGATGACAAGTTACCTTACGCAGAATTTTTGTACAACAACAGTTATCAGACCAGTCTAAAGATGGCCCCTTTCGAAGCTTTATACGGAAGGAGATGCAGAACACCGTTGACGTGGGATGGTGTTGGAGACCGACAACTTTTTGGTCCCGACCTTATCCAAGATTCTGAAGAGAAAGTCAAGTTGATTCGTGACAGACTCAAGATAGCTCAATCTCGACAGAAGAGTTATGCTGACAGCAAACATAAAGAAGTGACATATGAAGTGGGAGACCGAGCATATCTTCGTGTATCCCCACTTCGAGGAATCAAGAGATTTGGTGTTAAAGGAAAATTAGCACCCAGATTCATAGGCCCCTACAAAATTCTTGAACGTAGAGGCGAAGTTGCATACAAACTGGAATTGCCGGAAGGATTATCCGAAGTTCATGATGTGTTCCACGTGTCCTAGCTGAAGAAATGCCATGCTGAGATGGTCGACATCCCTCTGCGAGACACCGTGCCCCTAGAGGCCATACAGCTTGAAAGTGATCTGACTTACGAGGAGAAGCCTGTCAAGATCCTCGAGACATCCAACAGAGTTACCCGCAATAAGATCATCAAGTTCTGTAAGGTTTTGTGGAGTCACCACACTGAGGAAGAAGCCACCTGGGAACGCGAAGAAGATCTTCGTAGAGACCATCCGCACCTATTTTCTAGCCAACCCAAATCTCGAGGGCGAGATTCATCTTAAGGTGGGTAGGTTTGTAACATCCCAAAATTTCATTTTGGAATGTTATGAATATAGCTATGCATCCATCATCATCATTGCTTGAAATTATGAAATAGTTGAAATGCCTTTTCTGACTTTCTGAAAGTCCTTTCTATATTTTTTCCTAAGTTGCTTTCACCTATTTGAAATTTTGGTTAAAAGTTCAAATAAGAGAGGAGGAACATGACACTCCACACTAGGGACTAATTGGTGGTTTATTTGAACAATAATAACCAGGGGTTATTTTGAAAAATATTTGCAAAAAGGGTTTAAAAACAATTAGGCAATTTCTGAAAATATTATCTTTTTAAGTGTTCAAATGACAAAATAGAAATGTTCATTAAATAACATTTATTATTCTGTTAATTTTGATATATAATACCCCTATATTTAGAGACGATTTGAATGCTTTAAAAGCTTTAGAATGTCTCTGGAAAATTATTAAAAAGAAACGGTAACCGTTTCCGGTATTAAACGGGCCGGCCCACGGCAGTTATTCGCGCATTTACTACCGACCGGCCGACCGCGCGTAACGGACACGCTCTCCTCTCACTGACACCGGGCCCCACCCGACCGACCGTTTCACCGAACGGTCATCTTCTCCCCCCGCGCGCGCCAGACCCGACGTCGGCCATTTCCTCCCCTCGCCGGATCTCTCTCCTCTCTTAACTCCCTCTCGCTCCCCGCACTCCTATATAAGCCGGCCACTCCCCGCATCCATTTTTCCCCGAGCCCCCTCTCTCTCTCACCGGAAGGCTACCGCAATTGCTCGCCGGAGTAGCGCCACCACCGGACCTCGCCGTCGACCGTAGCCAGCTATTCCGACCACCATTCCACCCACCGTTGCCACCAATCGACTCCGGAGAACCATCGCCGTCGCCCGGACCACTTCCCCGTCTTCCCCGACCATCGGAGCACCAACGCCGTCGTCTTTGCCGTTCCGGACTCGCCGGAGTAGCGCCACCACCGGACCTCGCCGACGACCGTAGCCAGCTATTCCGACCACCATTCCACCCACCGTTGCCACCAATCGACTCCGGAGAACCGTCGCCGTCGCCCGGACCACTTCCCCGTCTTCCCCGACCACCGGAGCACCAACGCCGTCGTCTTTGCCGTTCCGGACTCGCCGGAGATCTCCGACGCCGGCGACTTTTCCCCGTAAGCTCCCCTCGACCATCGAACCCTGAATCAACGACCGAGATTAGAACGGATTTAAATCCGAACCGGTATCCTCTACCGACCCGTCGCCCGCTCTAAATCACCTACCGCACGCGCTCGCTAGCCAATAGGATCGCGCCACGTAGCCCCCTGGCCGTTGCAAAGTCAGGTTTCTTTTTCAGTTTTGTTTTAATTAACAGAATGTTTTCAAAATTTGTTTTAGCTATATCTTTTAATCTATTTAGTGTTTTGAGTTGATTCTTTTTGCAATAGCTCACATTTTTCATGTAGTTTCACCCTGTACTTTTAAATTTCAAATTTGAACTATAAAATTTGAATTTAATCAAATTTTCTCAAAATCTTTAAATCTGATTAACTAGAGTTTAAAAATATATTTTGATATGATTCTTTTTGCTACTGTTTGATATTGGTTAGGACTATCTCCATGTTTAGTTTGAGGATTTTTAGGATGATTTTGAATAGTGTTTTAGCTATAAACAGAATCTGCTTAGTATTATAATATAGATTTATAAACTCAATTTTAATTAGTTTGTTTTAGAATTTGGTTTTATTTGTTTATTAGGTTCTGTTAGTAAACATTTAGTGTTTTCACTTACTGTAAATAAAATTATAAATTGCTTAGTTTAATTTTATTTAACATAGGAATCACAATTTCTTTTCAAATAAGCTTAATTTGACTAAAACAACTAACTAGTAATAGTTTTGCTTTCAAACAAAGTTTTGTATATTTTAATTCTGTTTTCTACGGCAGATTTAATAGTAAATTATTTTCTGTTAAGAACATGTTTTACTAATAAATAATAAGTTAGTTTCTCATTCTTTTTGTTAGTATAACTATAGTTGATTCATATAGTGTTTATCAAAACTTTTATAAACTTTACTAAAGTTTTCCCAACAAAACTTAAATTGATTTTATTCTGTTCATAAATAAAATATTTTTATTGTTTTTCTTGCTGTCAACTATTGTTTGGGATAATACAAATGGTTTGTTTATGTCAGTACTGTTTTCATCCCTCACCTTTTGAAAACAAAACCTTGTGTGTTTTACTTGCTAGAGATTTTGTGCATTGTTTGCCTTGATTGTTTAATACCTCTTTGTTGAATGTTGTGAGTTACAATATTTTTGGTTGTATGCTTATTTGAGTGCTTGTTGCTTCGTTAGATTATCCGGAGTGCGAAGCTTGTTACTTAGAGTCACTCACGTACGAAGACCATCAATCAGGCAAGTCACTTTGACCATGTTTACCCATGTTTTATATGCATTAGTTCTACCATCTCCCCAATTGCGTGCAAGATAGGTTAGTTGGAAACTTGGTTACATTGTAGTAGTATCATGTGGTAGGTACCCCCCCTCAACCTCTTTGACACATTGGCCCCGGGAAACGTTGTTTTACCTTTTGCTATGCTATTAGTAGACGGGGTTGGTTGTGTGATTCATGAGAGTTGAGAGAGTTAATAATTTCAAGACCTACATAATGATCAAGATTCAAGACTCCAAGTTTTCAACATACCTCTGGGTGGATGATGGTTGAACGGCACCCTGGAGAAACCAGTGGTTAGCCTAGGTGATGGTGGAGATGGCCAGTATTCACGCGGAAAGGTCCACCCAGGCACAAAGAGATGGATGGATGCTTTAAAACCCAAGGCTTACCTGCACAGCCACAAGTCATTATGGGCTCTGGCTTGGTTGGATATCGTGGTGACCCTGGACAGGCGGTGCTACGAGAGGTAGAAGAACGGTAGGAAAGGATGGGCACCGACAGAGTCGCAGGGAAACCCTTTGGAAGACCATGTTTTGGTCATCCGTTTCTCAAACACCCTGAAGTGCGAGAAATCAAACGGAGGCGACCAAATCTTGTGGGGAACGTGTGCAAAACTCTGCAGAGTACAAAACCTAATCGATTAGCCGTGTCCACGGTCATGGACGACTTGAGCCAAAGGAATTGGAACTTCCGGAACTCTCAACACAATTAATATGATGATGTGGGTATTTAATAATTTTGGGTATGAGAAATGGTTGGTGGAACCATCTCATTAATCAACCAACTTAGTAATATTTTGTTTAGCCCCTCTCTTGATGTAGGAAAAACTTGGCTTTACGCAAAACTTACCCCCCACCTGCCATATATGCATATAGACTAGATGATTTTCTTTTCACCCTTCTCTTGTGACTTTGCCGGCATATTCCATATGCTGACCTACATGGCTGCAACGTATCATGTTGCAGAGTATTTTTCCGACCAGGAGTGAGGACACGTTCTATGCTCAGTGATATGCCCTTGGAGTCAGATGGACTCATCTACCTTCGACGCTTCCGCAAGATTTAGATATTCTCATGAGTTGGCCTTCAGCCACTTTATTGTAATGATTGTTGTAATAAAGGACTCGATATGAGATTTCGATTAATATAATGCTGTGTGATTTCCCTTTGATATATACATTGATGTACCGTGTGTGTACCAGCATGATCTTGGGATGGTACAGAAACACCGGAGATTCGACCTTTCAGGTCGGGTCACTACAATATAGCAAACCCTGTTGTGATGTTGACAGGAAAACTACACCACCCAAAATTACATATCCAATTCTGTTTCAAACAATGAGCTTTGGCACCTTTGCGAATCCATGCGTCCCTCTTTGAAGGACAATCCTTTTACTATCATGTTGAGTCAACTTCTTATTCCAACCTCAAACTATTCATTGGCAAACACCACGTGGTGGCGAAAGATCCAAACACATATATATACACTCAAATATATTTGATCATGATTCATTGTTGTTAACAATTATCTTTATGGTAAGTATGTTGGGAGGCGAAACATTAAGCCCCTATCTTTCTCTATGTTTGATGGATGTTGTTTGTTCTAAAAATATGCCTTGAGTATTAGCAATCATAGAAGACTATATTATAATTGAGTATGTGGAGCTCTTACTAGACTTGATAATGCATTGAAATTGTTTGGTGACCAATAACATATAGTGTTAAGTTTCAAGTGAATGAATTGTTTGAACCATGGCATGTGAATTGATTGCTACTCTATCATGATGATTTTTGTGTGAAAAGTTGCTGGTTATGATGCTAGAAAAGTGACTGAAATTATCAATGATCAAAACTATTCACTATGCTAGCATTCACACTTCATAAATTATTTCTTTTATCATTTACCTACTCAAGGACGAGCGGGAATTAAGCTTGGGGATGCTGATATGTCTCCAATGTATCGATAATTTATGAAGTATTCATGCCATATTCACCTATGTTTACAATAATTCTATATGGTTTTGATGCACTTTATATGATTTATTTAGAACTAACCCGGACCGATGATGTTTTCAACAGAATTATCGTGGTGTTGTTTTTGTGTAGAAAATGAAAGTTCTTGGAATCGCGTGAAACTTTTTTGTTATTTTTTCTGGAGGAAATAAGCAACATCGGAGTAAAGAACCATTGGAGGGGAGCCACCTGTGGGCCACAAGCCAATAGCGTGTGCCCCTAGGGGGGTCGTGTGTTGATGGCTTGTGAGGCCCACGTGGCTCCATTGCATGTGATTCCAACGCTGAAAAATCTATAAATCCCAGAAACCCTAGAAATAAAGGGAGGCTCCTCATTCCGCCACCGCAACTCTCTGTATCGATGAAAAACCAATCTGGAGGCATTTGAGTACCCTGTCGCAGAGGCAAATCATCATCCGGTGGTGATCTTCATCATCCCGACGGAGGCCATGAGGAGGAGGGAGTAGTTCACCCTTGGGGCTGAGGGTATGTACCAGTACCTATGTGTTCAATATCTCTCTCTCTCTCTCGTGTTCTTGAGATGTCACGATCTTGATGTATCATAGGCTTTGTTAATATAGTTAGATCATAAGGTGTTCTTCCCTCTCTATCTTGTTGTAATGAATTGAATCTTACCCTTTGAGATCTCGTTATATTGGATTGAATATTTTGGTTTGAGAACACTTGATATACGTCTTGGGTGGGATACCCGTAGTGACATTGGGGGTATTCTATTGTTTCACTTGACATATATTAAGGCATCAACTTGCGGATTCCGGTGACCTTGGGGATCTATGCATAGGGGTTGATAGCATGTGTTCATACCATGTTCTCCGGTAGAAATCTTGGGATGCTCCTTGAAGTTCTTTATGTTGGATTGAATATTATATATCTGAATTTTTCTGATGCATGTCGCATAATTCACCCACGGATACTTGAGGTGACATTGGAGTATGTAGGTGACATTAGGGTGGATTGATGCATATCATTGGTGTTATTTTACTACGAACTCTAAGGTTGTTTGTGACACTTATAGGAATAGCGCAAAAGATTGATCGGAAAGAATAACTTTGAGGTGGTTCTACTACCTACACCAATTTCATCTATTTATTCTCGCTAGATAGGTACTTTGGAGTGATTCTTTGTTGCAAGTTGAGGGATGATCATATGATTCAACTATATTAGCATTGTTCGGAGATTGCACTAGTGAAAGTATGAATCCTAGGCCTTATTTCCAAGCATTTATACAATGTTTTGCTTGCTGTTTTACACTTGCTACCTTGCTGTTTTTATATTGTCATATTACAAAAACCTATTTATATCATCCATATTGTACTTGTATAACCATCTCTTCGCCGAACTGGTACACCTATACAATTTGCCATTGTATTGGGTGTGTTGGGGCCACAAGATATTTCTTGTATTTGATTGTAGGGTTGTTTGAAAAAGACCATCTTCATCCTACACCTCCCACGGATTTATAAATCTTAGGTCATCCACTTGAGGGAAAATTGCTATTGTCCGACAAAACTCTGTGCTTGGAGGCCTAACATAGTCTACAAGAATAAAATTGCGTAGTACACATCAAGCTCTTTTCTGGCGTCGTTGTCGGGGAGGTGAGTGCTTGAAGGTATATCTTTAGATCTTGCAATTAACTCTTTTAATTTCTTGTTTTTTACTAGTTTGGTTTTATAAAAGAAAACTACAAAAAATGGAGTTTAGGTTGCCTCATTTGCTTCGTATTTAAAATGTCTTTCGTGAAAATGATGGTTCGGAAAATTTTGCTCAATTGTTAGAGGAAGAATTTCTAAAAATGCTTAATGTGAATTCCTTGAATGATGAGCATGATAATAATATTTTTAGTATGAATTTTCTGAATATCCACGATGTTAATGATGATTGCAATTTTTATGAAAGTGGGTTGGAAAGAGTGTCAACTCTAGGTGATTATTATCCCACTACTTTGGAGGGTGTTGAATCTTATTATAATGATAAAAATAGATTTGGAGAGGTCATGAGTGTAGTTAGTAATAATTACACTATCTTGGAAGAGGTTTCAATCGATTATGATGAGAACATAGTTGCTACTTATGATGATTATTGATGATACTTGTGTTATAAAAAGTAGTGATGATTATTATTACTATAAAACTTGCCATAATTATGAATACTCTTTTTTGAGCGGTAGTAACAGGCGGTATTACCGCTTATAGGCGGCACTACCGTATTGTACTACCGTCCCAACGACCGCTCAGTCAGACATGAAAAGTCGAGACTACAGAGCCAACGGTACAGCCCACAACACTAGACAGTGGTACTGCCGCCCCTATGCGGTACTACTGCTTGCCAGAGCGGTACTAACGTTTACAGAGTAAGATGCCTACCGCGTGCGTGCGTGGTATTGTCGCTTGTTCCCTTCAGGACCAGAACAATGGGCATAGTGGATCAACTCCATTGATGCGGGAAAGGGACAAGGGTGCATATGAAAGTATTCGTGTTGATTCCATCCAAATCTTGCCGATGCGTACCCCTTTTAATAGTATGGTTCTCCTACGACTCAATTTCACCGAAAACGAAACACATGAAAATAACAGTCTTCAGAATTATCCGCGAAGGGGCTATAATCGTCTTGTGCCATATGATGAATTATTTGAATGCCTTAACGCACACGAATAGTCTGCAAATGCATTGGCATCAATCACCAAAACCACAAAAGGAGAAATATGCCCTAACACCATGGTTGCGGTAGCCATGCAAGGAACGCCATGGTCGATGTCGAGTCGAGGTGACTAGTGTCAAGATAATCGCCGTGGAGCCACAGGCACAAGGGCGCGCAATGGTGCGTCGGGGATAACACGATGTTGACGAGGCGTTGTGTCGGGTTTATCAAGCCTGGGACACATCATGGACGAAGGCACGCGTCGACGTTCTCAGAACCGGTCATGCGTTGACAGGAAGAAGTCGGTTATGACGAGACGTCGCACTGGATTTGCCAAGCCCGGGAACGAAGACACGCTTCAGTGTTGTCAGCACTGGGCATGTATAGATGGGACCACCACGCAACATAACAGGACTCGACGACGGTCGCCTCGCAAGCATAATGGTATTTATTTGGTGCTGTAAATATCAATAGTTCTTAGCCAAAGTTTAGCAACTCTGACTTTTTCTGAAGAGAAAAACATAAGCAAAAAAATCCTTTTGCATGGTTATTAAGGTTTTCCACTTTATAGTCGATGTCCAATGCATTAAAATATAATCGGTTGGGCAGCGATGTTCTAAGGATTTTATTTGACAACGGCCTCACAATGTTGTGTTCATGGTGTGTTAAAAGATGGACCCAAATGCCCTGTTTAGATGGGTTTCTTCAGCCTGGTTCTCTCTGTTGTTGTGGGCCATGAGCTAATTGTTTACTGTTTTTTTACACCGGCTGGGCATGAGCTAATTGTTTACTGTTTTTTTCTGTTTACTGTTTTTTTTACACCGGCTGGATATGAGCTAATTGTTTACTGTTTTTTTACACCGGCATCGGAGCAGCTACTTGCTCCGGTTTATGAAAGAAAAAATATGACACCAATTGAACAACGAAAGACATCGGTGTTAAATAAATCGAAAGTGGATTTGGCACCGTTTTTGCATATTGGAGAGGGCCTAAGAGAGCGCGATCCCGTAAGCTGAGCGACTGGTGCTCCACGTTTCCCGGCAAACCACTTCCACTCCACAGCATCCTGCGCCTTGGCCTCGCGCCATCTTGCATGCGAACATCGAATGCCATGGAAGAAAATTCCCCATTCCGCTCTTGCCTTGCTTCCTTCGCCCTCTGCTCCGCGAGCGCCGGCCAGCGATGTCGCTGGCGGAGGAGGCCCACGTCAACCGAAGCCTCTACTGCTTCGAGCACAACTCCGGCCGCCCCACCTCCTCCGGCGTCTTCGCCGGCGACGACCCCCTCAAGTTCTACTTCCCCCTCCTCCTCTACCACATCTGCATCATCTTCTTCCTCTCCCAGGCCATGCACGCCGTGTTCCGCCGCGTCGGCGTCCCGCTCGTCATCTCCCAGATCCTCGTACGTACACACTCTCGGCTCTCGCTCGCTCGTCCATGCATGCCCATTGTTGTGCGCGATTGAGCTAGCCTCTGGTTGATTGATTGGTTAATTACTAATTGCACAGATGGATCTCCATGCTATGTATAGGCCGGCACGCTGCTGGGGCCGTCGTTCCTGGGCCACTACTTCCCCAGCATCGGCGAGGTCTTCGCCACGCAGGAGGGCTGGGTGCAGATCAACACGGTCGGCGGCTACGCCTTCACGCTCCACATCTTCACCATCGGCGTCAAGACGGACCTCGGCATGATCGTCAAGTCCGGGAAGAAGGCCATCGCCATCGCCGTCCTTGGCACCGCCGCTCCGCACCTCTCCATGTTCGTCACCGGCCTCGCGCTCAGCGACCGCATCCCCAAGCAATGGAGGGACACCTTCCTCCTCACCAACCTTAACTCCTGGTGGTCGCTCTCCGCCTTCATTGTCGTCTGCTGCACGCTGGATGACCTCAACCTTCTCTCCTCCAAGCTCGGCCGCCTCGCCATGTCCGCCGCCCTCATCGGGGATTTCGCCAACACCTTCGCCATCGCCGGCGTCACATCCTACCTTCTCGCGTCCAGCCCCGAGGAGAAGCTGCAGCGGATCGGCTTCGCCTCCTCACTCTCATTCACCATCTTCATCGCGCTCATGGGGCTGGTGGCACGGCCGGTGATCCTGCGGCTGATGCGGGACGTGCCGGAGGGCGGCATCCTCTCCGAGTCCCGCCTTGTCGCCGTGCTGCTAATCTCCATCACGTGCAGCTTCGCCGGCGAGCTCCTCGGCCTCCACGCGACGTACGGGCCGTTCATGCTGGGGCTCATGCTCCCAGGCGGCGCCCCGCTGGGCGTGACCCTGGCGGCGCGGCTGGACCGGCTCGTCGCCGGCGTGCTGACGCCGCTGCTCTTCGCGCAGGGAGGGATGCGGATGAACGTCCACATGCTCACGGACGCCTCCACCTACGGCCTGCTCGAGGTGTTCTTGGTCGTCGGCATCGTCGCCAAGTTTGTGGCCTGCATCCTGCCGTGCTTGCATTGCCAGATACCTGTCCGGGAATCCGTCGTCGTCGGCCTCATGATGAACTTCAAGGGCATCACGGAGGTGGTGTACGCCTCGGCGTTCATGGATTCCAAGGTGCTGGACGACGAGGCGTACGCGGCGTTCATGATCAACGTGCTGGTGATCGGCGCCGCGACAGGGGTGGCGGTCAAGTACATGTACCACCCGGAGGAGAAGTACGTAGCGAACCAGCGGCGCACGGTGCAGAACAAGAAGGCCGGCGAGGAGCTCCGGGTGCTGGCGTGCGTCCACTCGCAGGTGGACGTCGGGCCGATGGTGGCGCTGCTCGATGCGGCCAGCCCGACGCCGACGACGCCGGTCTCGGTGTCCCTCCTCCACCTTGTGCCGCTCGCCGGGCTCACCAGCTCCGTGCTCCGCTCCTTCAAGCACGGCGACCGGCACTGCGTCCCGACGGGGTCCAAGGCCACCGAGTCGCAGCGCGTCGTCAACGCCTTCCAGTTCTTCGTGGACCAGCGGCGGCAGGGCTCCTCGTCGCTGCTGCCATACGTGTGCATCGCGCCCTACGCCACCATGCACAACGACGTCTGCACCGTCGCGCTCGAGAAGCGCGCCATGCTCATCATCGTGCCCTTCCACAAGCGCCTCGCCATCGACGGCTCCGTGGAGCCGACCTCGCCCAACGCCGGCGCCATCCAGGACACCAACATCAACGTACTCAACTACGCGCCCTGCTCCGTCGCCATCCTCGTCGACCGAGGCAGCCTCTCCGGCGTGGCCAGCACCGCGTCCGGCGACACCATCGAAGGGGTGTTCCCGCACCGCGTCGCCATGTACTTCCTCGGCGGGCCGGACGACCGGGAGGCGATGGCGCTGGCGGCGTACATGGCGGAGGACGCGCCGATCGGCCTCACCGTGTTCCGGTTCTTGGTGCCGATAGAGTGGCAGCAGCGGCTCAACCCCGAGGAGGACGAACTGGACGAGGAGGCGACGCAGGAGTTCGTCCGGCGGTGGGTGGACGACAACCGGGTCATGTACAGCCAGCACACCGTCGGCGGCTCCCACGAGATGGTGGAGGTCATCCGGAACACGAGCGTGGCGTTCGACCTGCTCGTGGTCGGGCGTCGAGCGGAGAGCCGCGAGTCGCCGCTGACGGCTGGCATATCGGACTGGAGCGAGCACCTGGAGCTCGGCGTTCTCGGGGACCTGCTCACGTCCGCCGACTTTGGATCCCGGCTGTCCACGCTGGTGGTGCAGCAGCAGACCAAGGCGGCCGCCGGTGAGCTGTGCCAGTCACCGCACCCGCATGCAGCTTAAAATTCCTCCGATCGTAATCATATTTAACTACAAAGCTAGTTGTGTTTGTAAATCTGTAATCAAAACCTGATGTAACATCTTGGAGGCTAGGTCGTATATTTGACAGAGATTCAGTATAGAAATTCAGGCCGGCACACAATTGCATCCGCATAACACATTTTCCTGAAATTAATCTCGATGAGAAGACAAGATCCAGTTTGTGCAGAAATTAATCTCGATGAGAAGACATTCTCAACACAGACAATACACAAACTGAGATTGTCAACAAAGACTACTCATCAACAGACCTAAAACCCAAGTTCAGCGCTTGCATACGAACGGATCATTTAAACCCAAATCACGGACATTATTGATCATTGAATAACAGCGGAGAAGTCTGTCAGTTTGAAAATGAAACCGAGCACCTCTCGAAGCCCGTTTCTCCAACTGAAGCTCCCTGCGCTGTTCTGCTAAAAAGCCCCGGCAGTAATATTCGGCATCGACTTGGAATGACATCAACTCCAGCATCTTCGCGTTCAGTATGAAGAATGTGGCGAAGTTCACTTGCGCCCTGATGCCCCGATAAGATTGCATAACCACCTTCTTCAGGCGAAGGTCAAGACACTTGATTAGGTCCCGGTGTTTACGCTTCCACAAATTCAGGTCCCCTGATATCGACTGAAAAGAAGAGAGGTGATGAAAACAAGCAGCCACTTAATAAGAGCACAAGCTGATTAAAAGAGGAGCTCAACACCATGGATACTATTGATGAAGAACTGTCACCTGCTGAATGTACAACTTCTCCAAGCATGGAAAACATCTCAACAACTGAAGTGTCGTGCCTATATCCAGACAAGTAATCCTGACATACAAGACCTTGACAGCGCCAACCGCCATCGTCAGGTTATCACTGGGCAATCGCTTTATCAAGGATGAAAGGCAACATTGATAGGTCAGTCATATAAAAGTGCAGATTATATGCAATGTCTCTGAAATAAAGCTTAGAGCGACCGAAGGCGACAAGTAGAGAGCTCACACACACCTACCTGAATAATTGTGGAACTGAGGTACATCTCACCATGAAGGGAGCCTAAGGTTTCCAGCTTAGGCGCGGAGATCACGGATACACGCAGGCCATCAAGTATATCGAGACGGAGCAACCTCTCGAGGCGAGGCGCATTCTCGATGATGAGTTCTCTGAACTGCGGCTCATCTGTCTCATGATCAGAAAGATAACGATGGCGCAGACGCACGCCGATGCTTATAAGGCTAAGGGAGTTGATCCGAGCGCATCGGAAAGCAAAGCTGTAGTAAATCAGCAGGCACTCCAAGGCGGGGCACACGGCAATCAGGCTGCAGAGCGTGCCCTCGGAGATGCAGACCCGTTCAAGCGCCAGCTGCTTGAGCTGGGGGAGGTGAAGCCCTTGGACGGTGCTGTCCGGGAGGAGGCATGTCCCGATGGTGACAACACAGAGGGTCGGCGAGAAACGGAACGTGGAGGCAGGCGGCGGCGCCAACGGCCGGAGCAGTCGTGGCTGATAGTTCGAGACATGGCGGAACTCGAGCTCCTGGAGCTTTTCGAGGGCGGGGGACCGGAGCCAGGCGTCCACGGTTCCTGCTCGGTCCTGGAGGTAATGCGCGGGGATGCGGAGCCGGCGGCCGGGGCCCGGGTGGGCGGAAATGATGCGCGACACCACGCCGTCGGGGAGGCGACGGCAGTCGAGGTTGAGAGGGGCGGAGCGCCAGATGTGGCGCCACCGGGACGCGAGGATCTGGGTGCGGGCGCCTTCCTTGGTGCGGAGGAGCGACACGATCTCGCCGAGGATGGGGTCGGGGAGGTTGCTGATGCGGTCCACGCGTCCGTCGTCTTCATCGGCTGCGGGCGGCGGTTGGACGGTTCGCTCCGTCTCTGCAGGGTCGGGACAGGGGGCTTCGGTTGCCGGCGACAACTGTGCCTCTTGGCGGCTGTCGACGGCCGCTAACTTAGCTTTCTTCGAACTAGGACCGTCCGGCTCCATTTCCATGGCCGGCGGCCCGGATTGGTGTCGAGGGTTAGGAGTCGCCGGCGGCGGCGTGAATGTGGATTTACTTTTTGCTATTGAGGGCCGTGGTGCGCGGAGCCCGCCAGCAGGCGGCGGTGTGGGGAATTTTGCGCGTGGATCAGCGGTACTTTTTGGAATGATTGGGCCGGACTGGTCTGGCCACTAATTTGGGCTAGGCTAGTTTTCACCTGTAGTGAGTCAATACCACCTTACACTACCGTGTGACTCAAAAAAAAAACCTTACACTACCATGCAGTATGTGGAATTTTTTTTCAAAACTAGCACAAAAAATACATCAAATTCGGATAAAGTATACCTATTTGCAAAAATATCAAAAATAGCATCCCGTCGGTCACCACCAGGTCGAAGAGCCCCCTGTCGGCCAACCCTAGGCCGAAGAGCCCCCTGTCGGCCAATCAGAAGCCGGGGAGAGGCCTGTCGGCCAGAGGAGGGGGTCGAAGAACCACCTGTCGGCCTTTGGGAGGCTGATGGGCTCCTAGATAAGGCCCATGACTTCTTTCTTCCTCCTCTGACCACTCGTTTCACCCTCCCCCGTCCAGTAGCCTGCCCCTCTCCACCTCTCACTGTCGTTGCTCTCCGGTGCTTCCATCGCCTCGCCGATCTCTTCGCTCGACCACTCATTGTGTTATCCAACCCGCGTAAACAATAGATCAGGGCGCTCTTCATCGGCTTACGGTATTTTTTTGGCTTCCAACTCAATCGAATGAGAACTTTCAAGTCGGTAGTGGATTTAGTTCTTATTGGTCACCGTCCGTGTGCAGGTAAATGGCTTGCCCATTTTGCCGAGCTCTAGGTGGCCCTTGTGCTGCCATTGATTCCGGTTCGTTTGTATTTACTGTGGTGCTGGATCGTCGATTTTCAAGACGTGTTGTAAGATTCTATGTCTTGTTTATCTGACTGTGGCATATTCGAATGCCTTTGTTTATATGATTATGATGTTTGCTTCCATTCTTGTTATAGTATGTTCCGTGCAGTGTTAGATCACATCTTGCTCGGTACATTGAGGAGTGCAGAGCTTTAGCTATTTAGAGAGGTGACACAAATATTGATCTTGCTCTGCACAACAGTGAGGGTAACTTATACCATGTTATTTTTAGACATGGTAGGATGAGCAGTAAATTCCATGGTCCTTCGTGGGAGGAACTTGTGAATGATTATGGTCTCCGCCATAGTGACATGATGACTATTATGCTTGAGCACTATGGAACTTATATTAGTGTCGAATTTCATCGGGATGGTGTTATGTTGTTTCCTTTACCCCGTGTTGGTAAGTTATTTGTTTGACTGATTTTCAGTTTTGTTTCAGCTTATACGTTTTGCTGTTCTGCTCAGTTTGTGAAATCATTTTTTGTAGCTCTTGAGGATCTGAGTAAAACTCAGAGGGAACTTATTGACAGCTGTTTTTATAGTCGTGGTGTCACTCTGAATTATCATCAAATATATGTCATGTCGCGACACCTCTTTGATGACAACTACATACTGTGTACTCCTTTTGTTCATAGGATGTATCGCATTAATGTTATTTCTCAACATATGGTAAGCTTTGGTTTCTAGTTTTAATTATTTATTTGTTCTTTGTTGGTTCCTAGGATGGATCATATAACTTGCCTGTTTTTATCAGGTTATTCATACCATGGTTGTGAGGAGTTTGAAGGAATTTGTGTCTATTCCTAGGACTGGTTCTTTAACTCTTGAAATTACTTTGGATTCAGAAGATGATGATATATTTGTGAGCATTCCTTGTTCCTACTTCATTGGCTTGGGTGATCAAATGGTGTTGACGAAGGAAGGTTTCGATAATTTTCTGCTGGCATCGTCTATTGAAGTCAACAATTTGGTGCTCATAACCTTCAAACAGCGTGAACAGGAGCTAGCTGTTGTTTTCAGCTATCTGCCACAGTGATCGTATTGTCTCGCCCTACTATTCCCGTTTTTATTTTCCTGCCCTACTATCCCGCCATTTTATTTCCCGCCATACTTTGCCGCCACCTTTTTCCCACCATTCTCTCCCGCCACTTTCCTTCCCGCCATTCTCTCCCGCCATTGTCTTTCCCGCCTTTATCTCCCGCCAATTTCTTTCCCGCCTATATAACCACATTCACAGTAAGGAGGGTCAGCAGGCCCTTCCTTTGCCTTTCGCTCCGCCATCCTTCCGCTCTCACCATCCTTTCGTGGAGATGCCTCATCCTCCTCATCCTCACTATCCTTTTGATCGTACTATTAACACTGGTATGTCCGATTGTCTTCTTCGTCTAGCTGCCAATTTCAAGATGAATGATAGAGTAGTTCCATGGGAGGAACTCATTAGTAGTGACTTCATAATGAATGAGTTGGCTCACTCATTAGCTAGGAGTGGGTGGCCTCCCAAGACTTTTGAGGAGATACGGAAAGAACTTCTAAGGTTGCACGCCAGATGGCAAAAGCAACTACACAAGGGTGAAGCTTACCTCAGGATTGCTGTGAATAATTTAGGTTTATGGTCAGCAGAAAGTGAGGACGAGGACGACCTCTTCATGCCGAGCACCAAGGTGAAGAGTTCTGCATCAACAAAGGGCAAGAGTTCTGCATCGACGAAGGGGAAGAGTTCTGCATCGACGGAGGGGAAGAGTTCTGCATCGATGGAGGACGAAGACGACATCTTCATGCCGAGTACCAAGGTGAAGACGACCGCATCGTCGAAGGGCAAGAGTTCTGCATCGACAAAGCGCAAGAGATCTACATCGACGGAGGATGATGATGATGCATTCATGTAGTACATTTTTCATGTAGTACTGTTTTCTGTAGTGGTGTTTTCTGTAGTGCTGTTTAATTAAGTTGTAACGTTTAATTCAGTTGTACTGTTTAATTCAGTTGTAACATTTAGTTCAGTCATAACGTTTAATTCAGTTGTGCTGTCTAATTCATTTGGACGCATTTGGTTTGCAGTACTAGTGTTCTCTCTCTAAACCAAATAAGTCTCAACCATGAATATGTCGCATACATGAATATGTCCGATACATAGAGGCTACATATGTCTCATACATAAATAGATAGTCATGTCTCATACGTAGATAACCATATCACTGATGGGGACGGCGACGAATCTTGGGCTTCCTCGGACATGGACCGGAAGGCAATAAGCGCTGAGGCGGTGGACGAGCGTCACGATGACCACGACCATAGAACACCTTGTCCATCGGTGTTTGTGTCTCCTGTGTCGATGGTGGTGGTGGAGTGGCAAGAACTTTCTCCTAGATACCGTAGGTGCATGAACCATGGTCATCGTCCTCGCCGTCACTGGGTATGTACGAACCAGGACCAGTAAACACAGGTGACTGAACTGAAGTCATGAACGGTTGCGACTGGCTGCCGCCCGCGGTAAAGTAAGACATGTAAAGAATGACTTACGAGGCTAGAATTTTTAAAAGAATGTACAAAGTTAAGTTACCTAGGTCCATCTGCTGAAGCCAAGAAGAGTCCCCGGGTTGTGAAGGAGGTGGTTGTTGGTAGAAATAGCCTGGGTTGTGAAGGAGGTGGATGCTGGTAGAAATAGCCCCCGGGTTGTGAAGGAGGTGGCTGCTAGTAGAAATAGCCCCCGAGTTGTGAAGGAGGTGTCTACTGCTAGGAGGAGATCCCTGACTGTGAAGGAGGTGCCTGCTGCTAGGAGGAGCTCCCTGGCTGCGAAGGAGGTTCCTGCTGTCAGGAGGAGCTCCCTGACTGTGAAGGTCTAGGTTCTGAACGCTGTAGAGAGGGGCGTGGTGGACGATGTGTTGCACGAGTGTTAACAACATCAGAAGATCGTCTACATGTAATAGATGCGATGATCCCGCGTATCTTCGCTTGAAGACTCTTCAACCTTGTTGCTTGCTCTCGCAGTGGGATATTTTCTCCTCTATCGACGCGGTCCACTAAAGCGGTAGCCTCCTCTAGCGCCTGAGATGACAATTCACCCTGTACACAGAAAGTTAACTAATTGTACATGTTCAGGTATAGGGAAAACGTAGCATGTGAGAAAAACTAAGGACATACCACGTGGTGTCTGGTTCCCACAACCGAGGCAGTTGGGAACAGATCGCTGGCTAGAGGAACTGGGATATGATCTAGAGCAGATGATGGAACCAAGTAGATCCTCATGCTCTGTCTGTAACACTTCAGATACAACCCGAACTTGTCCCAGTAGAAGGCACGAACTTCATCCCAGATATTTGTCAGGGCAGTAGTCCATTCCTCGAGGTAAGGTCTGATGTTGCGAAACCAAGAAGCCTGGGACTTGTTTCCTCCTACATGACTGTACCTGAGATTGAAATGCACGTTACATGATTAGCTATAAGCCGAATGCAGAGCTGAGAACTAAAGTAGTATTACTTACTTGTGCACGTGATCTGTTAATTATGAAATAACCAAAATGTCAGGCTCTTGGCATAGACCGAACTGTCTCATCACTCTATTAATAGCCATCTCCTCAACCGTCACGTCGAACACCAACTTGGCCTTGGTCATCCAATAATGTTGATCTCTAGTGCAGAATCCAGAAATCCCACCTGGGTACCTTTCTGAAACTGGCTCAACCACCTGAAAAAGAGGCACGTGCCGATCGTTGTCTAGCGCCGTGGTAGTTGGCACCACAGCCAGAAAACGGGCATGCATAGATGCTAGCTAACCAGTTTCTACCTCTAAAGTTCCTACGGCAGCACCGGACAGAGATAATCCCAACAAGTAAGACACATCCTGTAAAGTAGGAGCCATCTCTCCCTAGGGAAAGTGAAACGTATGTGTCTCTGGTCTCCATCTATCTACTAAGCAGGTAAGGAGTGACCCGTCGTAAGAGAAGTGTGATACTTGCCTCTTGTGCAACTGCATTTGTTCACCTGCGTCATCCAAGTCCGGGTGATCAACCCACTCATCCAATGTACCCTCAACCAGTCGTGCCAAGGGTAGAAGTCCAACCCAATTCAATCTACAAAATAAACAGAATGTAGCTTACAATTAGCTTCTATCAAAACGATGTCAAACATAGTAAGTGATTATACCGACACATACCTATCAACCCATGAAGGGTGTATCATCGAGTTAGACTTTGGGGTGAGAGTGATCAACACGTCTAAGTTCGTGTCCGATTCCGTAAGTACGCATCGGTGCCCTCTATCGATATTACCATTAAGTAACGGATACGAAGCCATATCTGCAATTAGAACATAGTCCACACATATTAAAAATAAAAACATAGGTGTTTGCATATTACAAATAAAAACATAGTCTCACATATAACAAATAAAAACATAGTCTCACATATTACACATTAAAACATAGTCTCACATATTACACATTAAAACATAGTGCACACATATTACAAATAAAAACATAGTCCGATATATTACAAATTAAAACATAGTCCCACGGATTATGTAGCTTCTGAGTTATTCATTCCTTGTCTGCCCCTTTGGCCTCGAGAGCCACCTTCACCATGACTGCCAGGACCTCCTCTTGCAACTGTTGTTGCAGTCGTCGATGTGGAAGCACTCGTCGATGTGGAAGCACCGTCTTTCTTCAGGTCGGGGCAATATTTCATCCTATGCCCATAAGCCGCATAGAGCAAACATTGTCTGGTTGCTCCACCAGCTTCAGATTGGTCCATATTGTTTCGGATGCGCTTTACCTTACACCTGCCCATGCTAGTTCGCCGTAGTCCAGGATCTGTGATGTATACTCGATCGCCATCGTTTACCTTGTTTAAATTACCGACGACTCTAAACCCTGTCATCTCACCTGTACAGACATTGAGTACTGCCTCTTTTGAATAGTACGGAGATACGAAGGAGATAGCGTCCAACTGAATCTGGCCACAGGCAGCCAACACATGTGAGCAAGGCAGGTGCAATAACTGCGGTTTGTTGCATGTACACTCACAAGTTGGATAAAATTCTGCTCCAATTTTAACCTCATGCGTCTTCACCTCATTTGCAGAACCAAAACCATGTAGGAAGTTGAATCTCATACCTCCTTTCCTGATTACCTATGAGTGTGACATTGTGCTTTTTTGATTTCTTTATCTTCTCAACCATGTACTCCATGACACGACTGCAATAAGGAGTGTTCTGATTATCTGCAATATGCTTCTTTGCTAACTCGTGCCTTTCTCTGAAATATCTCACAATGCCATGGAATACACCCTCCACAATAGCTGTCAGTGGCAATGCTCTATTCCCTCCGAGTACAAAGTTATAGATCTCTGCAAGATTGGTTGTCATGTGTCCATACCTAGCTCCATGGGTGTCGTGCAACAAAGACCAATTCACTAGGGGCTCTTTCTCTATCCACTCAAAAAAAATTATTGCCCTGCCCTTCTTTCTCTTCGTATTAGGAGGGTCAATTGCTGGCAAGTCACAAAGACCAACTGGCTCCTCAAGCTCCACAATGAGTTCTGTTAATTTAACTTGGTCTTTTTCCATTTTCTTCCTAGCAAGGACCTGATTCTTAGTGAACTCATCTAGTTTTGACCAAATAAAATCGTATTTGCGCCGCTGGTTCTGCTTGCATAAATTTTTGAACAAGTTCACCAACCGTTTGTTCTCGACCTGTGAGAAAAAATTTGCACCCAGATGGCGCATGCACCACCGGCTTTGCAAGTACTTCCAAGGTGTTGGCTTGTCAGGAGTTGGATTACTCAGTGTCTTCACGACCTTGAATATACCGGGATGTTTGTCATGAATGAGACACACATTTGATCGGTCCTTCACGATCACAATTTTAACTTGCCGGATGAACCATACCCAGCTCGGAAAGTTCTCACCCTCCACAAATGCCATGGCTAGTGGGATGATTTGGTTGTTCCCGTCCACACCAATAGCAGTCAGGATTTGCCCTTTGTATTGACCAGTCAAGAATGTACCATCCACAAACATCATAGGAGGACAATGCCTGAAAGCTTTGATGCACATACCGAAAGAGAAGAATACTCGTTTCAACACCTTGTAATCTGGTATACTATCCAACCTCGTGTGTTGAATGTTAACATAAGTGCCGGGATTCCTCTCCTTCAGTATGTCAAGGAGACGGACAACATTATCATATGAGTCAAGAACGTCCAGACCTTTCCCCCATAGCCTTCTGCTTAGCCCTCCAAGCCTTCCCATATGGAATGTCATAATTCCATCTGACCTTCACTGCTGTCTGGATGTGTTTTGCTTCCATATCTTTCTTCTCCACTATCTCAGTATACATGAGTTGCGCTATGAGAGTTGAAGTAAGGTTTGGATGATGAACCAACATGTTTTTCCTCACACAATTATGCGGGACAACATTTATCACAACCCAGTGGATGTTATACTTTAGCACGTGGCCGTGCACCTTTGCAGGACAACCTGATTCAACACAGTTCACAGTATATTTTGTTGGACTAGGTATGTGTGTCTAGAAAACCCTCTGCGTAGACATAGCCCACTTTATCACCACATACTTCATTTTTTTTCTTTGTGTCAAACATAGCCCCGATCTGGACTTGGTTCAGATTATATTGCCATGGAGTCTCATGGACATCGTTGACAGTAAAGCCGACGGATATGTCCTGCTCCCATGCAACAGGAATTGGTACCTCCTCCTCCTCCTCGGAATTTTCAGAATCAAGTTCCTCTGCAATCTCATCCTCGTCCTCTTCCTCCATCACCCTCTGCATTTCATCGCCTTCCTCATCCCCATCGGCAACACCAGAGGCAGCTAATACTATCGACTGAATACTCTGCCCAGCAGCATACCACTATCATTGTGTGGCACATAATCTGACTCTTTCTCGTCTTGGCTAGCATTCACATCCGATGGTTGTGACCCGGATACATAAATCTCGTTAGCCACTTGACTACTCTGGCATGGTTCATACCCCACGTTGGGTGGTACGATATTCTCCACCTTCGCCACTGCTTGCACTAGGGCATACAGATGGATTCTTCGGTCTCTGGAACGACTTAACAGAGACAACCAATGCTGGCTCCTATCTATCGGAATCAACTCCCACTTGACATTTTTACAGGATTTGGTCCACAATGCATGAATACTGACGGAACAAACTTCAGGATCCAGGCCAAAACCAGTAGTCAACCAGTGCTTCAACTGCCTAATGTCCAGTCTGTCCGGGTCTGAAAGTGTCATCTTGCCTTTTTTAAACTCGCTAAGATCAACCCCAACTCATTATATCGAACATTACCAGGGCCGTAATACACAGTGAAATTTACGGATTCGGACATTTTCACGTGTCAGACATTGCCAGCTTCTCATTATTCGCAACGAATAAATCTACACTGAAATAAATATACACTAAAATATACCTGCGTATACTAAATAAACCTAGACTAAAATGAACTTCACTAAAATAAACCTACACTAAAATATACTCACTTACACTAAATAAACCTACACTAAAATATACTCACGTACACTAAATAAACCTACACTAATATGACTACACTAACTAAACCTACACTCAAAAACATACACTAAAATCACTACACTAATAAAAGTAACCTAAACTAATTTTACGTACATTAAAAAAACTAACAGAAAACTAACCTAAACTAACAGAAAAAATGTATACCTTCGATGCGTGAGTGCCCTTCTTCTTCCTCTCCACCTTCTTCTTTCTCTCCATCACTCCACCTTCTCACCATTCACACCTCCATCACCACACCATGTCTCCTCCAAACGAAAAACACTACCACATTGCAAAAAATGAGACCGTAGGGTGGGGGAGACGAAGACGATCTATTGTTTCGGTGGATTGAAACGAAAAATGGGTGGATGTAGAAGGAGATCAAGGAGGGGTGATTTTCGATCAAGAAACAAGCAACAGGAGAGAAGGAACGAGGCAGGAGGAGGAAGAAGAGGGAGACGGCCGGTGTCGGGCCTTATCCAGGGGCTCTTCGGCCTCCTCACGGTTGACGGGCCCTATTCGGCCTGGCGTTGGCCGACGGCCCGCTCTTCGGCCTGGCATAGGCCGATGGGCCCTCTTCGGCCCATACAAAGCCGACAAGTCCCCGGTTGGCCCAGCTCAGGCCGATGGGGTGCTATGAAATTTTTAAATGGACGTACTTTTTTTTAATTTGGTATAATTTTCATACTACTTTTGAAAAAAAATCCAGTATGTGTGTGGTAGCTATTTCATGTTGATAATATTTGATTTGAATGATGTAGATCATCCCCGTGAAAAAAAGTATCACCGTACACTATTTAATTATTTGGAGCACCTATAACTCATTTAGCTGAGACAAAACTATGGCCTCGTTCATGGATGATGTCATCCTGTTTGCTCCCCTACGATCTAGTTGTATTCGGGGGGAGGGGGGAGGGGTTGTGGTTGGTGTAGTGCGTTTTCTTGATTTTTGTTGGGCCGAACTTGGCCTAGCGACTTCTCGTGTTGTTTGGCAAGACTATTACATTTTGCCAAGACACTTGAGCTACTAGTAGCTACTACCCTTAAAAAAACTACTCCCTCTGTAAATGAATATAAAAACGTTTAGATCATTAAAATAGTGATCTAAATGTTCTTATATTAGTTTACAGAGGGAGTAGTAGTTGTTGTATGTAGACATGAAAGCTAGGTGGAAAATTGTGGGGAAAATGTCGAGGCAACAATAAACACTACAAACTAATTAACCATTACATTTTGTTGATTTCCTCTTATTCCATTTCACCATCCAACGTTGGCAAAAAATGTTGTTGCAACTATAATAACAGAGCCATGTAGATTTTTGATTGTTCCATTTCACCATAAACCATGTGATTTTCTATTTCAAAAGTGTTCATGGATATAAAGAACTCCCTTTATTTTAACGTGTTGTCAAACAAAAAGATGTATAATGTTCGCAAACATTTAAAAAATCACAAAATTTAGAAACAATTCATGATTTTTAAAAATCATGATTAAAAATGGGGAAAATATAAATGAAAACAAAATCCACTGCTAGTTGTAGTCGTATTGGGAGCCACCATAGTTGCAGTGAGGGTTGCAACACCTGAAATCACCATGGTGGCCCGTGCACTTGCAATTGGTTGCAACTCTATGGTGGTCATGCAATTGGCCCAACAACCCTCCTTTGGATACCAACCGTAGTCGTTTTGTGCCAGATGCAATTGCAGTCAAGTTACAAAGCTTGCGGCCGCATGTTTGGTGGCGGACATGGAACTGGCCAGACGACCGCCTTCCACCCGACTGCAGTCGCATTGTGGACGCATCACTCATAGTTGCAATCCACCCCCCCATGAAATGTGTTGTTTTGATTCCAACCTTGGGAATTTTGCAGTTGCCACAATACCTAGAAAACTTGCAGTTGTGATCAACCTTGGAAAATGTGTAATCGTGGTTCCCCCTTAGGGACATGTAGTTGCCACAACCAAAGAAAACTTGTAGTTGCAGCATGCCTTGAAAACGTGCAATTCTAATTCCCACCCTTGGGTACTTGCAATAGCAACAAACCTAGGAAACATGAAGTTGCGGTCTGCATTGGGAAAACCAGCAGTTCCAATCCCCCCTTGGGACAAGAAATTGCAACAAAACCTATAAAATATCCAATTGCAGTTCCCCATGAGGACTTGCAATTGCGACAAACCCTTAGAAAACTTGTAGTTGCGACATGCCTTGAAAACCATGCAGTTTTGATTCCTACCCTTGGGGCTTATAGTTGCGACTAACCTAGAAAACATGCAGTTGTGACCTTCTTGAAAACGTGCGATCATGATGCTATTTAAAAACTTACTGTTGTGATCCCCTTGAAAGCATCTAGTTGCGGCCTCCCATGAGAAAACATGTAGTTGCGAACGTCCCTTGAAAGCATGCAGCTGCGACATCTTGAAGAAACATGTGATTGCGACCCCCTTGAAAACACATGTAGTTGTGACCCCATTAATAACTTATAGTTGCAACCCCTCATGAGAAACATGAAGTTGTGACTCCTCTTGAAGGACATGTAGTTGTGACCTCCCATTAAAAAGCTGAAGTTGTGATCCATCTTGAAAGACATGTCATTGTGTTCTCCCCTTAAAAACATGCAACTGCGACCCATCTTGAAAACTTGCAGTTGAAACCCATCATAACAACATGCAATTAGTTTCAACCCCTCTTGAAAAAATGCAGTTGCGATCCCTCTTGAAAAGTTGTTGTTGTGACCCCTCTTAAAAACATGTTGTCGACATCCACCTTAAAAAGATAAAGTTGTGACACCTCTTAAAAACATGCAGTTGTGAACCCACCTTTTATAGCATCACAACGCAGTTTGATTTGACAACTAATGGCTTGAACAATTGAAAATCGTGTTTTCCCATGAAAATAAATAAACAAATAATGAAGAAGAACAAAAGAAAGCAAAAAAAATCAAGAATGGAGAACAAAAAAACAATTGTATGTGGAATTTTAAGCGTGAAGCTCTCCATAAAAAAGAGTATACAAATGTTCAAATAATAAAAAAGTAACACGTTCAAAAAATGTGAAGTAACATCCTTTAGAAGAAAAAACAGAAAACGGTAGCTGGTGGCACCAAACCAACAGGCAAAATCTCAGCCTGGCAATGGAAAATAAAGGGATAATTGGTTTTGTGCCCCTAGTTGGCTCACACTCGGCTGGTTTACCCCTAGTTTCTGAAAACAAGCATGCCTGCCCAAACCAATTTGCTCGTCTTATGCTTTTGCCCTTTGATCGTTTGACCATCATTTTGAAAACTTCATAACAAATTGAGACTAACTCAGCAAAATGCAAATAAGATATCAAAATGTTCAAACAAACATCACATATATGTGCATGTCATTTGCATTCATGACAAAAGTGTTGGAAAGTCCCCATCACCTTTATGAGCTAAAACTGAGATGGGGACTTCTGACACATTTGTCATGAATGCAAATGTCATGCACATATAGGTGATGTTTTTCTGAACATTTTGATATCTTATTTGCATTTTTCCGATTTAGTATGAATTTGTTATGAAGTTTTCAAAATGATGCTCAAGCGGTCAAAGGGCAAAAGCATAAGATGAGCAAAGTGGTTTGGGAAGGAATGCGTGTTTTCGGAAACTATGGGTAAACCAACCAAGTGTGACTCAACTAGGGGCATAAAACTAATTATCCCAAAAATAAAAAGGCCCATTGGCGAGTGGGTTGCACAGTCAACAATCAGACAAACAAGGGACATGGACAACGACACAACAACACAAATCTTAGCATGTTTTTGATCCAACGGCTCTCCAGGTGAATGAGACCATAACTAAAACTCAGCTAGCAATATCTCAAACTTGCTAATAATCATAAGGTGTGCATAAACTGGCCAAAATAAACCATAAATAAGGAGCCGCAGTTAGGGATAATCGAACACACCAGAGACTAGGATGTATCTCGATATTCAATTCTATGAGAGAAGGTAATCATAATTGGAGTGTTGGGCGTAACCACAGAGACACACCAACAACACAAAGACTCACCCTCTATTCCCAACCACTACTGATAGACCTTGAGCAGCCTCCTGACCTTCACAAGTTTGGAAGGTAAAATCACAAGTCAAATCCTCACAAGAGACTCATACCGTTTAGGAGTCTTCAACTTCCAAGAGTAGCAAGAACAAACAAAAAAGCTTGAAACTTGCTCAAATCATGAGTTGCTTTGGTCAAAAGACAAAGGGGGTGGATCTATGCTTGAGTGGAACCTTTCTCAATACTTTCAAGAATCCCTCAAGAAATCTTAGATATGGTATGGGGGTAAGAGAGGGACCCGATTTCAGTTCTAGTCAATATGTGTGTGTTGGTTAACCCTCTCATAAAAGGGTGAGGGGGTATTTATAGTGGAGGAGTAACTACCATTGTATAGTCCGACCAAATGACTAGGGGATGACGCATCGGCCGAACCATGAGGAAGAGTGAGTCATATGCCTAGAGAAGAATGGCATGCTCCACCTGATGGCATCCCGAGACAAACAGGGGGAAGTGAGACATCTGAGGAAGGGTGGTGTTGTCCCGAACAAGGGTTCACTCACCATGTCATCTTCACGCTAGGTGTGCTGGGTCAAGGACCTCCCATGGCGGTTCACCGATAGGCCATCTCCAGAAGGCCCATGGTGCAAAGGAGGAATATTCATGAAGACTTGGTGCATACTCCAAGACTTATAGGTCTTCTACAACACGATTACCTTATACGTACGTAGCTGACCTACCTGTAACCCAGGACCCCCTAATATCTATATAAACTAAGGGGTGGGGCTCGTAGAACATAAGAGCAATCTCCTGGTAGATCAACCTATACTTTGTACTTGATGACCCATAAGTATAGGGGATCGAGACAGTCTTTGAGGAAAGTATTTCAACCCAAATTTATTGATTTGACACGAGGGGGCAAATAATATTCATAAGCCTTAGCAGTTGAGCTGTCAATTCAACCATGCCTTAAGAAAACCTACTTGCATCATTTTTTAATAGCACAATAATATGATAGAGTGGTGGTAGCAATAACAATAATAGGTTTGCAGAGTAGTAGCAAACTGCGACAGTAGTGAATGTAACAAAAACAATAGCTTTAGAAGTGCAGCCATGAGTAAGCGGTAGGGTTCTTCAAATGAGATTTAATATGCAACATCACTCAGAAACACATTGTCATTTTTATCTCTTTTATGCCTCCTAAGATTTTTTGCTTTTGGAAGGAATGGACATGGAGGGATTTGGTGGTGGTGGTGGGTGGGGTGTGGTACTTGTTAGCATAAATTCACGATAACTTTCCATGATGATTCAAGGCAACTTCCAACAAATTCACATAGTTTTTCCTACAAGGCCAATTGAATTACCCAAAGATGGCGATTTCCCTTGCAATCTATAGCCAATGGCATTGGTGCTCTATAGAATTCAGTTTGTAACATGGAGGAAGGGACGCGGGAGATGGTTTAGGAGTCGGGAGGGAGATGGTTGAAGTGTATATGTGGGTTGCCTAGCCCTATTCATCAGTTCGAACTTTTGATTGCTTTGGCTAGTGCATGAAGCTCAACATGGTATCAAAGCCTAAGGTCTTGAGTTCAAGTCCTGGCTTTCGCAATTTATGCAAAAAATGTTGGTGCCCCCTCTCTATCCACGTATAGGCCTCTTGATCCATACCTTTGAGTCTATCCACGTCTTGACTTTCCGCATCACACGTGAGAGGGGGTGTCGAAGTGTATATGTGGATTGTCTAACCCTTTTCATAAGTTCGGACTTTTGGTTGTGTTGGCTAGTGCATGAAGCTTAATAGTCAGGAGGGAGAGAAAATACCTAGGAGGGGTGGAGATGGCTACCCAATCAGGGGGGCGAAAGGGGGCAACATTTTTCTTCCTGAGATTAGGCCATGGAGGGAGAGGAAATGAACGTGGAGGAGGATATGCAGGAGAGACGTAGTTCTTTACTTTCCGAAGAAGAGGATGGGTTTGTATGGAATTGAAAGCACAACTTCTCCCTAGGTGGTTTCGGTAATTAATAACAACATATATTTCATTGGACTAATGTTTCCACCAAGTGTATCTCAGGAAAAAAGTTTAATGATGGGTTGGCTAAAGGTCTATGTGGAGAACCTCCCCAACTAAATGGAGGAATAGGATTGACCATGCTTCAAGATTGAGGGCTCTACATTTTACATTTTGTGAGAAATCACTTTTGAGTCCATAGGTAAGCAACACGCACCAG